>JAUKUD010000007.1:0-2400000 GCA_030549215.1 Schizothecium vesticola | reverse complement strand
CATGACTGGACGTACGTACTTTTCCACCTATTTCCATCAATTGTCGCGCGCGTCGCCGCGATGGCGGTCAACGCGAAGCCCTTTGCAGGTGGATGCACCATGTGGGGATGCATGTGGCGGGGTCGCATCTCGGATGGACGCGTTCGAGTCCCGTCCCGTCCACCACAACCACCACCATCAATGGCTTGCCTCCACCTGCGATGCATCGCGTCGTTGTCGTTGTCGTCGACAACCTCCCCATGATGCTTTCCAACAACAGCTAACACCCCTCCCAGGCGGAAAGGGCGGCAAGGGCCTCGGCAAGGGCGGCGCCAAGCGTCATCGCAAGATTCTTCGCGACAACATCCAGGGCATCACCAAGCCCGCCATCCGCCGTCTGGCGCGCCGTGGCGGTGTCAAGCGTATCTCTGCTAGTACGTCCCCCTCCACCCCCACCTCCACTTGACCCAGAAACTGACAACAGTATCAGTGATCTACGAGGAGACGCGCGGCGTCCTCAAGTCGTTCCTCGAGAGCGTCATCCGCGATGCCGTCACGTACACGGAGCACGCCAAGCGCAAGACGGTCACGTCGCTCGACGTGGTCTACGCCCTCAAGCGCCAGGGCCGTACCCTCTACGGCTTCGGCGGTTAAGCGTGCCTTGCTTCAACCTGACTGCGAGGCGGTGGGAGCGCGGTGGCGGCTGGTCTGGAATTGTTGTTTCATCTCGATGATTGTCTGTTGAAAATCACTGCAGCGAAACAGGGAGCGAGGCTTCAGCCATGTCCTTTTTTTTTTTCTTTCTCTCTCGCTCTTGGATCCCATTCCCCCCTTCTGGGGCTTTGGACCTCTGGGATGTGGGAAGAAGGGGACTGGCCACACGCGCAACCATCAACCACACATTAGGGCAGGCATGAATCACCGGCATCTTTTGCGTTTTTGTTTGGTCGTTTTTCGTACATGGCGTTCAGGGATGGGTGGGGGGGGGTACTGGGATGGGGGATCGATTGTTCATGATACACCACCCCATGATGATGATGTGGTCGTGGGACATGACCTGGGCGTCTTTTGGGGGGAGGGGGAATGGGTAACGCACCCGATGAAGCAAGCAAGCAAGTCAGATTCGACGAATTGAGCATTTGGCCAAATATTTTGAGCGTGTTGTGTATTTGTGACTGGTCCTGAACGGTTATGATGCCTGTCCTCCTAGTCTTGATATTCTCAACTCAGCGCCATCGCATCCTCAATGCCCTGTGCCTCTTGTTGCCCAGTGTCCCCCCCATCCCGTCCACCCCATTCCACCACACCTCCGTCACCAACACCATGGCCAACCACCCGTTTGTTTCTGCTGCTGTCTTCTGCTATCCGCATACCCCCAGCCCCATAACCCATCCAGACCTGCCTATGTACCCTCCCCCCCCCCCCCCCCCGATCACAAATACTTTCGCCCCGCCGCAGCCACCCTCGCCCTAAACACCGGGCTCCTCACCTCCATCCCCACCCGGTAAAACGGGCTCATGACCGCCTTGGTCCAGTTCTCGTACACCTCGACAAAGAAGCTGCGCACGGCCTCCTCGGTCGCGGCGCTCGTCGGGTTCGCGCCGATCGATGTCGAGCTGACGCGCAGCGGGGTGGTGGTGGTGCTGCCGCCGGGGGCAGAGGTGGTGGCGGAGGAGGAAGAGGTTGGGATGGACGGTTGGTGGAGGAGCAGGAATTTGGTGTTGGAGGGGGTGAGGAAGAGGGAGATGTACGAGGTGAAGAATTTGTCGATTGCTTTGAAGTAGCTGCCCGGCGTTAGTTTCGTTTGGGGGTTGAGGGGTGTGGGAGATAGGTTGGGGGGGATGGGAAGGGGGAGGAGGGGGGAAGAGGGGGGGGCACGCACAGCTGACTCCCCGTCCACTGCACCTCCTCCACAATATCCAGGCTGCTGTGCAGGATAAACTGGTTCAGGTGCCGCGCCGGCTCGGTGAAGCGCGGCTGGCCGTCGCCGCCCTGCTTGCTGGTGCCGAACTCGTGCTCGAAAAGCGGGTTGTCTTGGGTGCCGATGATGGCGAAGTAGTAGCTCATTTTGGGTGGTCCGTCCCGGCGGGGGAGCGTGTGCTGAGTTGGGTTGAGGGGGCGCCCCGGGTTGTGGGCATCGTTCGAGGTGGCGGTGGTGATGATGCCGTGTTGGTGTTGAAGACGGACGGCGGCGGCAGCGCTTGGCTTGGCGGTAACCGCCTGCAGGATCAGTGAGGACTTTCAGTGGGTTTGTTTGGGGAATAGGGGGTCTGGGGCGATTGGCTGCGCGGGGCGGAGTTTGCCGGGCGACTTTTTTGAGGGACGTCCCATCGTCAGTCGCAAACTGGCACTGACAATTCGACCGACGACCGACTGCTCCCCCACGCCGCCAGACAACACACACACACACACATACACAATGTTTGGCGCCTTTCGATTCACGAACCCGTTAAGCGGCGGTCTGCTCTGGTATGCTGGCTCCCAGGGTTTCACAGACAGGCAGGCGGTTGCTAACAGGAGGACAGGAAGATCCCATGGCGGCTGTCCAAGTTCCAGAAATACCGCCAGCGCAAGCGGCTCCGGGCCGTCGACAGCGTCGTCGCCACGGTGGACGCGGCGCTGGCCAAGACGGGCGAGACGCTCAAGCAGCTGGAGCGGTGGAAGGCCGAGATGCCGACCGAGGCCGAGATGCTGCCCAAGGACAAGTACACCATGTTTGACCGCAAGGCCAAGAGGTATCGCAAGGGCATTCACAGTGGGTTGTTTCTGTTTGTTCCGTACAGACGAATGGGTGCTGACTGCGGCGTAGAACTCCCCAAGTGGACGCGCGTGTCGCAACGGTTGAACCCCCCGGGTTACTAGAGGAGGGGAGGGGGGGAGGGGGGGAGGGCGTTGTATATCCCGTGTATTTATATCGGACACGTTGCTTTGGGCTGGGAATGGGAATACTTGGGCGTGCCAACTGCCATTGCTCTCTTGCGAGTGACTGCGTTTGGTGTTGGGGGGCTCCAGTACATGATCTACGATTCACGCCGAGGGAGACGACAACTGAAAGTAAAAAAGTAAAATTTCCCTGGGTATTATCTGCGTCTCTCGTCCCCCCACTTATCTCAACCGTCCAATGTCCGACTCTAGATCCCTCCTTTCCACCTCCTTAAGGCGCTGCTCGGACTGGATCGCGCGCCCCAAGCCCCCGCGTCCCTCGTCAAAGTCCTCCCGGTACTCGTCGCGCACCTGGCCGCCCGACTTGCCACGGCCGTACTGGCGTCCCTCCTCGAAGCCCGGGTCCAGGTCGGTCCGGATGATGCGCTCGTCCAGCTTGGTGCCGCCAATGTACTTCATGCAGTCGAGGGCGTCCTGGTGCGTGTAGTACTCGACGAAGCAGAAGCCGCACGGCGTCTTGTTGAAGCGGTCGAGGCCCATGATCAGCCGCTTGATCTCGCCGCACTTTGTAAAGAGCTCGTAGACCTGCTCCTCGGTCGTGTAAAAGGACCTGGGCACGTGGAGGGTTAGAAGCTGCGTCGACACCGCTGAGGGAGAGGCTGAGAGGCTAGGGACGTACAGGTTGCCGACGTAGAGGGTGGTGGCGTCCCTGAGCGGGTCCTCCTCTGCTGGTTGCTCGGGCTGTCGGCCCATGTCTTCGTCTTCATCGCGTCGATCTCGGTGGTGGTGACCGCCCCTCTTCTTCTGTGTGAGGGGTACGTTAGCGCTGCATGAGGGTATGGTGACCGAGGGGGGGGTGGGGAGGGGGGTGTATACTCGGCTGTTAAAGTAGGCGCTTGGTTTGTCGAGCCGGTCGACGGTTGTTCGGGCGGCCATTGTGGAATGTGTGTGTGTTGGTAGTCAATGGCAGAAATATGTCTGTTGGCGCCGTTGATCAAGGTGTTCGGGAGACAAATGGCGGGTCCTGAGTCTGAGGCCAGTGATGGTGGATTGGAGACGCCAAGATGGTTTCAATTGCCTGCCCCAACTTTTGGAGCTCAAAAGTTGCAGGCGAAGGCCTGAGCTGTGCCCCATGACAAAACCAAAGAGACGCGCTGACGCGCCAAAGACAGGGACCCACTTCCAGTCCCCAGCCAACAGGCTTGTAGCGTAGCTCAGGTCGCAGGCCAAAAGAAAGAGAGCAAAGCAAACTACTGCAAACTTTCCGTGCTTGAGCTCCTTTCAACTGCTCTAGCTCCCAGCAACTCCAACGCCTGACACTGTCGCCGTCGCCCCCCTTCCCCGGAACCCCTCGATTGTCCGACAGGCTACGTCCACAGTATTTATACTAGACCATGCCTTTCTGAAAAGTCGATTGCTTCTTTCTTGGCCACCATCGCATCAATCACTCCTCCATCATGACCAAGATCAAGAGCTTCGCGCCGGGCTTCCTGCACCGCCCAGCCCCCGGCCACAAGCTCTTTGAGCTGCCCCCCAATGAATCCAAGCTTCCTGCCGCTCTCGCATACTCGAAGCGGGGCAAGCCCGGCCCCAAGCGCACCATCGCCCTCCGGGGATCCGAGGTCTTCGTCGCCGTCGGCAAGCAGATCCGATGGGGCAACCTGGCGCATCTCAAAGAGTCGTGGGAGTCGAAGCAGTCGCGCGGCAGCCGCCATCTCAAGCAGGGCCCCGAGGGCTCGTTCGAGGTCTACGATGAGGAGGCCGCTTCCGGCCACGGTCACTCTGCGACGGGCTCCGGCGATGGTTATAGGGTAGGACGGCTCTCAGTCGGGAGAGGGAGTGGCCCGATGGCTGACCTGTTTGCGACGCATAGATTATCAAGACGCCGGTTTCCGAAGACATTCGCCAGCTAGTCATGTCCCCCGAGCATGACTTCCTGGCCGTCTTGACCTCGCACACGGTTCACATCTGCATCCTGCCAGATTCCTCTCATCTCCAGGCCGACGATGAGACCCCCTTCAAGCCCAAGTTCTGGACTCTGGGGCCTACTACCCATGTCACCACCAGGGCGCCCATCGCAGCTGCCATCTGGCATCCTCTTGGCGTCAATGGCTCGTGCCTAGTGACCATTACAGAAGACGCCGTGGTCCGGCTCTGGGAGCTCTCGGTCGCAGATCGCTGGTCGTTCGACTCGCCCACCCTAGCCATCGACCTCAAGCGGCTGGCCGACGGGACGTCCTTGGAACAGGACTTTAGCGCATCGACATCGGCGACGAACAAGGGGTTCTCGCCGGATTTGTTCGACATGGAAGTCGCCGCCGCTTGCTTCCCTGGACGAGGCTCGGGCGGATGGTCGGCCATGACGCTGTGGATCGCCATGGTCGGGGGCGACGTCTACGCGCTCTGCCCGCTGTTGCCCTCTCGCTGGTCCCCGCCCCCGACCTTGCTCCCCTCGCTCTCGGTCTCGATCGTTGAATGCGTGGCGGCGATGGAGGACGACGACGCCGAGGTTTCGCCCGAGGCCAAGATCCTCGCGCAGCAGCAGCTCGAGTGGATATCGGATCTGGACAATCAAGAACCCAAGCTGGTCGACGTGCCTTACGCTGACCACCCCGCCGAGGTATACCAGCGTCCTTCCCGTCCCGGCATCGTGCCGAAACTCCAAGGCCCCTTCCAGCTCGAGGCCAGTCCGGACGACGAACAGGACGACGAGATTGAGCTCAGGGACATTTACGTGATTGGCGCCAAGATCAGCACGGCTGCCCTAATGGACGAAGATGAGGAGTTTGACGTGGCCGAGGACGAAAAGGGCGGCCTCTCCCTGTCCATCATCTGCTTGCTCTCTGCCAGCGGCCAGGTCAAGACCTGCCTCGACACCGAGGGCGTGCAGGCAAAGTGGCTGCCTCCCCGCAGCAACAGAAGCAAAAGAGTCTCTGCCTCGCCCGCAACGTCGACCCCGGGCTCCCTGCTCACCTTTCAGACCTTTGACACGCTCAAGCCGGCCGAACTCACGTCGGACAGCTGGCCCACGTTCAGCGACGACGTCACCTCGCGCTATTCTTTCTACATTACGCACCCTGCCGGCATCACGTCTGTCTCCCTCGCTCCGTGGATCTCTCGGCTTGAAAGCGAGGTCGAGAGCGGAACCGAGGCGGGCGCCGGATTCCGTATCGATCTGCTGCTCAAAGGGCAGGGCGCCGAGGTGGAGCGAGTCTACACCCAGCCGTCCGGACAAAACGCTCTGGCGGCAGCCGTTTCCCTAATGGACCTGGACCTTGGCCACCTGGTGCTCTCTGCGACGCTTCACGACCCCGTGGCGCTCTTCTTCGACATGCCGGAGCGCGAGATGTCGCCCCTTCGCCAAGAGACGCCCTTGCTGCTGGAGCAAGGGGAGCCCAACGAGGCGCCGGTCCTCTGCGAGCCGCGGCCGCTCTTCCATCCGTCGCAAGTTCTCGATCGACGCAGCGCGGTGCCGGACTGGCACGAGCACATCAAGACGGGCAGGCGGAGCACGATGCTGCAGCAACAAGTTAAGCTCTCGGTGGCGACGCTCGAGGTCTTCACCGACGGGCACCGGCTCGTCAGTGCCGAGGTCTTTGAGCTCAACAATGCCGTGGCGGAGCTGTTTAGGAAGTGCGAGGCGCTGCGGTCAGAGCTGCAGGACCAGATTACCAAGGCCAACGACGTCAAGGGCAGGATCGACACGATCAGCGGCAACGACTCGGGCGACGACGAGCCCGTCTCGGACGACATGCTGGTCACGGACCGGCTGCGCATGGCCAAGGAGAGGCAGCAGGATCTAGCGGAGAGGGTGGAGAGCATAAGGAAGAGGCTGGGGCGGGCCACGAGCCGGGAGCTGAGCGACAAGGAGAAGGCTTGGGGGGAGGAGGTGCGGGCGCTCGGGGACAGCGTCCTCGGGTCCGGCGGCGGGAAGCCCGCGTCGCCCTCCAAGGCGAAGCCCGTGTGGCAACGGTTCGACGAGCTCCAGGCGCTTCGCGAGGAGCTGCTCTCGGAAGCCAGCCAGCTGGAGAAGAAAGGCGGGGACGGCGCTGGGCACGACGGCACCGGGTCCCCGGCGCGGGGCATCAAGATTCCGATGGATCTGCGCAAAGCCAAGGTCGCGCAGGTGGTCAGCCTCTTGGAGCGGGAGACGGCCCTGGTGGACGCTGTGAAGTCCCGGCTGGAGAGACTGAGCATTGGATAGGTGTGTTACTCCGGGTGTAGTCACGTCGAAGGACTAGGCAGGTAGCGAATACAACATCCATCTATCTGCCAAGTACGGGGCACAGCATCGGATCTGGGCGCCATAGCTGCCCTGGGTTGTATTGGGCCCTGTTGCATGCGTTGCCCGCCGGTACGCTTCGCGGCAGGCAGTGAGGAAGGCGAAGGTGAACTAATTGGGTCTGGGCATCCGGTACATGTCATCCATTTTGTCATTTTAGGGCTGGCGGAGGAAGCCTGTTTCTGTAGATGATCACCAGTTTCGTCCGAGGACTCGACCAGTTGAAATTCCCCTGTCAGAGAAGAGTCATGGTCCCGATAGCAGCCTATGGATGCTACTCACCTGGTGATGCCGTACACTGCGCTTTTTCACCAAGGTCGTGCCTCGTCGTAGTCTGGGTGGGACGAGCTATTCAGTTGGTCTTTATCATTTTTTGCACTTTCTAGCTTTTTTTTCCCATATGGTAGCGCCCACCGTTGAAGCCAACAGCCGCAGGAACGTTAGGTACCTAGAAACAAGGCGTAGCTACGTAGTGTTTAAATTTTCCGCCTTGATCAAGAACACCAATAGCCTGTCACCTATTTCCCATCGTCCATTGTCCATACAAACCCCCGTCCGCGCGCCCAACGCCCAACTGCAGCATGTGTTGTTTTCCCCTGGCGCGCCACCGGTTGCCTTGTTATGCCCACGAGCCAGGGCACCCGGAATCCATGACATCGGACAGGGGTAACACGATAAGCGTGTCGCCTTGTACGACGCCTCGTTAACCCAGTTGCGACGTCGACCCTTGTCTAGCTACAGAGAGCATCAAACGCATGACGGCGTGACACCTCCGGCCCCAAGGGTGACGACATGGCAATGCCCGTCATATGGAAGCAGTAGCCCTCAGCAAACCAGTATAGCTTGCCGCCGCGTGCTACCGCGCCGTGACCGGAGTACGGGTGCGGATAGAAGCTCGTCGTCCCCAACCTTGCCACTCCCCCTCATGATCAGGCATTGCACCCCTGGGGACCCAATTCCATTCGCCCACGATGGCTGCCGTGTGCTATGGCCGTACAGGACGCATTGGAAGACGACGTTCCTACCGCAATGGGAACCGCCCGACCTGCCTCACCAACTCTAGTCCCCGTCCTTGACGCCTCGTCTCGCCGTGTGGACGTTGGACTTGCATGGCCGCGCCTCACTTTTTAAACAGCATGCTCCGAAGTTCGGTTGCTCGAGGCGGGACGTCTATGTGGTTGTGGAAGGGGACGGGCATGGCGGGAGAAAAAACCATAAGAATACCGCCCTCCCCCCGGGGTCGGCGCCATCATCACCACGCAGAAGAAGCATCTCAGCCCTCCCCGTGCCGATGATAGTACACCTGGCCTACCTCGAGGCTTCAACGAACCCCAGTCTTCTGCATCCGACCAACCTATTGCCCACAATGGCGCCCGCAGCCTCGCTGGTCAACCAATATTTGCGCGAGCAAATCATGGGTATGTGCCTTCACCGCTACTATATCACACTTCCCCACGTCTGCATCATGTCGACGCACCCGCCCCGCCGCACACTATTGCATGACTGGCTAACTCAACACTCACAGACAACTGCCGCTTCGTCAGTGAGCCGCGCGCCCGAGTCTCGCTGGTGATTGCTAAGGAGCCTCTCGGCACCTTCCAGGCCGTCGCCGCCGTCGCCCACCATGGCCGCCGTGAGGCTCTCCTCTCCGAGTCCGGCGCCACGGTGCAGGAGGCCCTGCAGATGCTCTTTGTGCGCTCCGCCGAAGCCGTGCAGAACCACATCAAGATGGCCGGCTTCGACTTTGTCCCCTCTGAAGACGACGACGACGACGACGAAGACGTCTTCGCCGCCGCCTCGGCCGACGAGTCCCTCTCCGACAATGAGACCGTCTCCGTCGCCTCGGCCCGCGCCGCCCCGCGCAAGGGCCGCGGTTGGGGACTCCCCCTGACCAAGATCCGGTCCTCCGGCAGCAGGAAGCAGCCCGTCAAGGCCAACACCCGCCGTCGTCGCTCCCGCTCCCGCTCCCACTCCCCGTCCTCGACCAACCGCTCGCGCTCCCGCTCCACCTCGAGCTCGAGCGTCACCGACGACGATGAAAATGACGAGCCGCGGCAGCAGCAGCAGCAGCAGCCCCCCCCTTGGCCCCTACCCCCCACCACCCCGCCTACGGCATGCGCCCCCCCAACTTCCCCGGCGCCGGCCCCGCCCCCGGTCCCTTCCCCTCAACCTTCCCCCGCCCCTCCAACGGCCCCTTCTTCCCCCGAATGCCACCCCCCGGCACCGCCGGCTTCCCCCCCTTCACCACCGGCCCCAACCCCCCCACCTTCCACCCGGGCCCCCCTCCCCCAGGCACCCTCCCAAAGGCCCAACAACCCTTGCCCCCCCAACAACCCCGGGACATCTCCCTCCTCCTCCTCGTCCACCGCCCCGGCGTCGCCGGCCCCGTCGAGCGCCGCCTCCTCGCCCAGGCGCCGCTGACTGGCCGCGCCATCGAGGACGTCGCGCGCGAGTACATCCGCCGCGATTGCCACGACGTGGGCGGCGGCCTCATAGCCGCCGTGCTGCAGAAGGTGGTGTTGCCGTCGGGGGTGGAGTATGAGGTGGGTGGGTGGAGGGGCGATCTCAGGGGGTTGGTGGACAGTGGGGTGAGAGGGTCTATAGGGGGGATTCCGCATTTTGAGGTGAGGGTGGGGATCCCGACGAGGCCGGCGGCGAAGGGGACTGTGGTGGATGTGGTGGCGCCGACGGGGGGGTTCAGGTTGGAGAGGAGGGGCAGGCGGGGGGGAAGAAGAGTGGTGGGGGCTCGGCGGGAAAGGGGAATGGTGGGGTGGGGTGGGGAGGTAGAAGGTAGGGAGTTGGCGGTTTGGGGGAGTGGTTCAGTTTGCGAGACTAGGTAGGTAGTTGGGGCGAGGGAGCCCGTCCGCCGCCTGTGTCCTCTTCTTCTTGTGGGAGACGTACCAGAACGGTGCTGTCTAGAGAAGATTTGGGTTTCGGGTAAAAGAGACGGGACAGGAAAAGGGGGATTGTTTACTTTCTTTTTCCGAATCATTATTCCTATTTCTACCTTTCTCTCTCTGTGTGTGTGTGTGTGTGTATGTCTTCATGTTTGTCATACAATCGTACTATCTCATCATATAGACAGAAGCCATATTTTTATCCTCACATTCGACTTCAGTTTGCAATCTCTCCTACGCATTCTGCCATGGGAAATTCGAGTCCTTCCAACTTCCAACTTCTAACCCCCCCCCCCTTCTGACTACCTCATTTCTTCCCTCGGTCTACAGCTACACGAAAATTTAATTCCAACCCCCAAGAATACCCCCCACTAGCCCATCACAAAAAGCAGCCTCCTCAAAACCCAACATGACTTGCCCACCCCCCTCTACGCGCTGCCCAACGCTACTCGGGCGGCGATCGACGCACTCATCACACACATCCCCACGCACAGGTGCGACATGATTCACTGCCGCCTTACCGCCAACGCTTGGCCTAGAAAAAGGGCCAGCATCACCGACCGTCTCCTGCCGTATCCGTTCCTGTCTCCCCAAACAAAGCACGAGCAGGCAACCCTGAGTACGACTCAGCAAGGCGAGCGGATGGCGGGCACGGCGGCAAGGCAATGGTTTGGACACCTTGAACTGCTGGCTGCAACACCACACCAACACTCCCCAGGCAAGCCGTCGATCACACCGGCATCATGGGCGAATAGAGTCCAGTCATCGTCGGCCACACCATGCCACTACACACACCACAGAAGCAGTTGCCGTCACTCGCCCTCCTCAGCCAAGACTGGCAGCGAGCTGCCATCAGCCAGCTAGCCCACACGTACATCAGTCAGCCATCAACGTCGCCGTCGTCGGTGAAACGCTTCCTTCTGTCCTTCCAGAAGCACGGATCCAGCTGGGTACCTAGATAGTTAGGTATCCAAAGACAAAAGAGGCACCCGTGCAGATTTATTCATGCTCGAATATCTTTATCCAGGCGCCGGTGCTCAGCGAACCGCTTCCCTTTGCTCTTCTAGAAGCACGCATCCAGCTAGTCTAGGTGCCCAGCGCAAGACACCGAAGGCACCCACACAGATCCCTTCGCGCCCGACTCTCTTCATCTCCACATCCAGGCGCAGGTGCACAAGCCAGTCCAGTACCCCGGGTGCAAGCATGGACTGTCTCACATTCTCCCCTCAGCTAGGCAAGGCAAGGCCCGTCTCACGTTCTCAACAAGGCAAGGCAAGGCAAAGCAGGGCAGGGCAGGGCAACTGAAGCGTGATTGCTGCAATGTGTTCTTCATGGTTCATGTTGGTACTGACCGACCATGACAAGGCAAGGAAAATGAAAAGCAGAAAGCCGGTTCCGTGGAACCTTTCTTGTTGACGCCCAACCTAGTAGGGCTCCTGGGGACTGGTGGAGCTGACGGGATGACGGGCAGAAGTGCAGAAGAGCACAAGTCGCAAGGTGACGTGAACTGCACAAATTGCCCGTGAAAGGGCGCTACTGCTACCCAGGTCCGGATCACCATAGACAAAAGACAAGGCAAGGTAGTCTTAACCTCGAAATTCAAGCCTTGGCCAGGTTGCATCCATCCGTCCCGCTCCGCTCCAACCCCGGCTTCAAACACTCGCAGCATCTTCCAACTCCTCTTTTCCTCGCCGTGCCTCCCCCATCCAGGGTCGTTCGTCCAACGTTGTTAACACCCGTACCCATCACCAACCTGCCGTAGCACGCGTGACAAAAGACGTGTCTCCTGTCCCGGTCGATCCCCCTTTACGCTCGCCTCATCATCTACCCCCTCCCCAACACACCGGGTAGTCTCGGGCCTCCTTTCCCCCTCCACAGTTCGCCACTGGCACCACCAGTCCATTCAAGCCCCACCACCCGATCAGTACCAGGTGCCATCCTCCGCCTCACTGCGGTAGTACTTCCCGGCGGCGGGGCGGCGGTCACGATATTCGGCCCCCGACTGGTTCGCGCTGTACCCGTACCCGTGCCCGGGTCCGGGATGCTGCATGGCGTGGTAGGGACCTGCGCCGCCGCTTGCCGCGCGGGAGCGTTCCCAGGTGGTGTTGTTGCTCGAAAAGTATCCGGCGTCGTCGGAAGGGATCGGCATGGAGTGAGGCTGTCGGACGGGCCAATGGGGGGGGAGGACCAACTATAGCCTTGGTAATCCGCCGGCCGTGGTCCGTACAAGTCCGAGCGAGCTTGGCGGTGAGAGGCAGGGGTCTCGGGGTTGCAGTTGGATGGGGCGGGATAGTGGACGCCGGATGTGCGAGGGACGTTATCCTCGAAGGAGCTGTCTATTGCTCTGCGCCCCGGGCTCTGGCTCATCGGGGACACGCTCCCCCACTCCTCCTTGGAGCCGTCAAAGGGGAGGTTCTTGTGGAAGACGCGTCTGGCCACGCGCGTGATGACGTGGGTGCTCTGTCGTTCGACAAAGGCCCTGGATTTTCGTGTTAGCCAGGCATTCGGAGCAGACAGAGGGAAATCTTACAAGGCGCCCTTCTTCTCCTTCTCGAGCCACTCCAGCAGGAGCGCGACGTCCTCGACGTCGACGTCGTCATCCATGTGCTCCCGCCGCTTGCCGTTGAGGGCTTCGTTCAGGGCCGTGGCGAAGGACAGGGCGCCGCCTTTCTTGAGATGGAAGCCTTTGCAGATCAAGGCGAGGACGGTCTGTATCTCGTAGTCGGACCACTGGCGGTTGCCGACGGTGTCGCTGGCGTGCTTCGTCTTGGAGGTCTTTCTTCTTGTTGTCTTAGTCTTCGCTCCGGATCTGGCGTGTCCCTTTTCGACGGACATGGGGGCTTGGCCAGGATCATGGCAGATTGGGCTGCTGGGAATGGGAGTTCCGAGTGTGATTCTTCTGGCGACCTGGCGGGGTCTGTCGTTGGAAGCCATGTTGGAATGGCGAATTAGTTCGGGTCTTGTCAGCTTATTTTCCTCTTCTTTTGGAAACGAAGCGAAGACTTGTAATCGGCTTTGCCCAGAGAGATTCAGTTCGTCTTTTTCCTTTGGTGAAGGGTTGGATATTTGGTGCCTATCTTGGGTATCGGCGTTGATTCCCAGAGGAAAGAAAGCAAGAAAATTGACACCGAAGAGACGCGCTAGATTCAAAAGAATGACGATTAAACAAGCTTGTAACCCTGAACGGTAGAAGGTGGAAATGTGGAATATTTCACGGCCCTTTGGTCCGTGGCGGAAGAAATATTGGTGGAGTAGACCACATGTTGGCTATCCAAATGACAAGAACGACCGCCCTGTTAAGGTCCGTCCCAGGCACTCAAAACGGTAAATGGCATCATCATTAGAAGGGATTCACTCTCAGCAGAACTTTTTCATTTTCCAGAAACATAAGAGCATGAAAATCAAAACCGTCTCCTCGCGCGTAATCAATTTCACGTACC
The DNA here is from genome assembly GCA_030549215.1 of Schizothecium vesticola. Classification (NCBI taxonomy): domain Eukaryota; kingdom Fungi; phylum Ascomycota; class Sordariomycetes; order Sordariales; family Schizotheciaceae; genus Schizothecium; species Schizothecium vesticola. Next base: position 2,386,519 of record JAUKUD010000007.1, on the reverse strand, counting down.
TGCCCATCGTGGGCTAAACCACCCCACAAATGGTACCCAGCCTTGAAAGATACCATGAAAGCTAGGTATCTTCATACGATAGAATACGCAGCTTCGTTTAACAAGGTTTATTAACACAAGGGGCGAAGTGTATGGTCTCAGCGTAGTTCAGGTACGGGAACGAGGGGAAGTAAACAAAGCCTTTACCACCCTCTATTATCTCGGATCACGCACCATTAAGAAAAGATATGTGGTAAATTTTATTTTTATATTGGCCGAGAACAAATAGCTGTAGCTAGAACCCTCTACCTTCTAATCCGATTCGACGAAATAACATCCGTGTTTCATCCCGTCGATTGTCCATAGCTATCCACCAAAGTCAACATCCCACCGACACGTAGCGGCAGCACCCATCCACCACCTCTCACGCCCCCAACTCCACAACCCGCCTAACCTCCCTCATCGTCTCCTCGGCACTCTCCGCCGCCTTCCCCCTCCCCTCCTCCGCCACCCTCTCCAAATACCCGCCCCCCCTCCCCATAATCTCCTCAAACCTCTCCCTAATCGGCTCCATCTCCCCGCTGATCGCCCCCGCCACCCTCTCCTTCAGCACCCCCAGCCCCACCCCCCGCCCAACTCCCGCGCCAGCTCCTCGCCCCCCCTTCCCTCTCCGTCAAAATACCCCCACAACCTCAACAGGTTCGCCACCCCCGGCCGGCCCTCCGGCTCCCACGACACCTCGTTCCGCCCGTCCGTCACGGCGCCCATGACCTTTTTCCGCACCGTCGCGCGGTCGTCGGTCAGCAGCAGGCGCGAGCGCGGGTCGCGGTCGGACTTGGACATCTTGGCGGCGGGGTCGGTGAGCGACTTGACGCGGGGCGACGGGGAGAGGATGGTCTCGGGGGGAATGAGGATCCGGGACGAGGTGCTGGGGGGGAGGTAGGCGGCGTGAAAGTTGGCGACGCACTCGCGCGCGAACTCGAGGTGCTGGCGCTGGTCGGCGCCGACGGGGACGTGGGTGGCGCGGTGGAGGAGGATGTCGGCGGCTTGGAGGACGGGGTAGGAGAGGAGGCCGAGCTTGGGGGTGGGGTCGGAGGGGGTGGGGGTGCTGGAGGGGGGTTGTTGTTGTTGTTGGGCGAGCTTGGCCTTCCAAGAGGTCATGCGCTGGAGGTAGCCCATGGAGGCGGTGCAGCTGAGGATCCACTGGAGTTCGGCGTGCTGCGGGACGGTGGACTGGTAGAAGATGGTGGAGCGCGAGGGCTCGATGCCGACGGCGAGGATGGCCGCCAGCATCTCACGCTTCCACTGGGTGAGGAGACCGTGCGGGCGCGGGGCGGTGAGGGCGTGGAGGTCGACGATGCTGAAGATGAGCTTGGTGTCGGGCTCGGCCGTGTCCTGCATGCGTTTCCATTGCTTGAGGGCGCCAAGATAGTTGCCGATGTGGGGAATGCCGGTGGGCTGGATGCCGGAGAAGATGACCTTGGGCCGTGGTTGCTGGCTGGCGCTGCTGTCTGGTGTTGGCGCCTGTGATGATATTGATGAAAACAGTCTCCTTTGTGGTGTCGACCTCACGACAAGTCGCTTGGCGGCTTGACAGCCCCTATTTGCGGAGCGCATCTTGCCACTGAGTGCGATGGGCCCGGATTGCTGTAAAACGAGTGAATCTGATACTTGGTTAGGTTTATAGACGCCGATTCAGATTGGGGTGACTTGCCTGCTCTTCAGATGTTGATGATGGAACTGATGAGTTTGTCAATGAAATTCCACAAATTCGAGATGCTGGAGACTGGCCCGTGCCCCGTGCCCCTTCCGAAGCCAGATCCTCACCACCTGGCTTTGATCGTCACAAACAGTTTCCCCGAAATGGACTTTAGGACTTGGAGACAAACACGGCTTGAGAAGGGCTCCCTGTTCAATTGGTTGTATAGTACATCACAGGCACCGCTCGTTGTATGTATCCCAGAATCACCCCCGACCCACAGCACATACACAAAGGTATTTATACACTCTATCAGACTACCTGCCCCCAGAGGCATCGAGCCGCTCCTTGGCAATAAACTCCTCGAGCTTCTTGGGATCCGTCATGCCCTTGACTCCCATCAGCGGCCACTTGTCCGCCAGCGCCTTCTCCACCTCGGCCACCTGCGCGTCCATATTCTTGGCCACATCTGTCGCCCCAACCGGTCAGCCATCTCCTCAAACGCAACACCGCAGACAAAGCAACAGAATAAAACTTACCAGCCTTGCTAAACTCCCACACGTTCGCCTTCATACCAATGCCATAGTACGCATGCTTCTGCAGAAACGCCAGCCAGATCTGCACCGTCTCGGGATGCCCGTCCTTGATCTGGATCAACCGCCTGAGCGTGGTCCTGGAAAAGTTCTCCTGCGACTTCTTGTGGACGAAATGCGACTTGGGCACCGTCCACCGCTGCGTCTGCCGCGGCAGCGGCACCGGCCCCGACGCCGGCAGCCCGAGGTAGTAGGCCGCGCGGAGCGCAAAGTCGGAAAAGAACTCGAGCGGCCGCACCGAGTACGACCGCAGCTGCAGGTCGCACACCGGCAGCCCGTATTTGGGCTCGCGCTTGAGCGGCCGCAGGTACAGCGCCTCCAAGCTGCGCGGCATGCGCGACACCCCGACGCCCTGCACCGCCGCCTCGGCCCGGTCCTCGGCCTCGAGCTGCTTGGCTTCGTGCGCCATGGTTTGGATGGCCACGTCAGCTACGCTGGCGGTAGTGGTCGTAGAGATCTCCTCGGTCCCGATCTTTTTGGTTGCCTCCGTCATGGCTTGAATGGCTGCTTCCACTACGCTGGGGGTATAGTCCGGAGTGATCTCAGCCCGATCCTCGACCTCGACCTTCTTGGATTCTTCCGCCATAGGTTTGATGGTTGCTTCTGGTGTGCTGGGGGCAGGGCTTGTAGAGATCTCAGCCCGATCCTCAACCTCGACCTTCTTGATTTCCTCCGCCATAGGTTTGATGACCGCTTCGGTGACGACAGGGGCGGTGGTCGCAGAGATCTCCTCAGCCCGGACCTCGGCCTCGAGCTCCTTGGATTCCTCCGCCACAGACTCAATGGCTGCTTCGGGTACGCTGGGGGTGGGGCTCGCAGATATCCCCTCTGCCCGATACTCGACCTCGATCTCCTTAGTTTCCTCCGCGATAGGCTTGATGGCTGCTTCGGTAATGCTTGGGGCGGGACTTGAAGAAGTCCCCTCGAATTTGGCAGCGGTTTCCTCGAGCTTCTTGGTTCCCTCCGCCATAGCCTTGGTGGCAGCTTCGGCCACGCTGGCGGCGGTGTCCGTAGAGGCCTCCTTGGTCCGGAGCGCGGCCTGGAGCTTCTTGATTTCATCCATCATGGCTTGGATAGTTGCTTCGGCTGCGCTAGGGACGGGGCTCGCAGAGACCTCCTCGGGTTTGGCGGCGGTTTTCTCGACATTGGCGGCGGTTTCTTCGGGTGCAGTGCTGCTGCTGCTGTGTGTCCAATCGTCAGATGGGTTTCGGGTTATGTGGGTGGTGGTCCTAACCTCGTCTGCTGGCTCGTCTCCTTCTCAACCGGGGGCTCCTTTGGCCTACGGCACTGTCAGAACCTCCCCGCCACACTGAAAATCGACCCCTTTCTCACATCGACGAGTTGGCTCGCAATTGGAGGGCTGGTTGTCGCAACACATGGCGCTGGGGTGGACGTGCCGCCGCGATACTCTGTTCACTCCGAGTCAGCTCCGGGGCACAAGAATTCCTCAAGAGAGACTCACCAGTCTACCCTGCAGCAGTGACCGCAGGGGTCGTATTAACGGCGGCCTGTTCATCTTGGGTGGCGTGTGGTTTGGCCCGGGACAAACTTGAAGCTCAAAGTGGAGGTTGCACCACCATCGCGCCGCCGGTCAGCCGATTTTTTGGCGCGAATCGCCTTATCGATAAGCGGACCGCTGAACAGAAGAGCCTGAGCACCACAACCGGGAGTCGAGAGGGACAGCATCATCATGTCTTGGGGGTTGCCGAGGCACGGAAAGTCATTGAAGTGTTTTAATGTACATTGATTTCATTATTGCTTGGAGTTAATCCGGGTATCTCAATGCCCACAAGGGCGACATGACTATATATATGCGCACGTCTTTCTCCCAGCTCCAACACCAGCATCCTATTGACGGTGCTGTCGTCCCATCAAGTGGATGCGACTCAAAGATCAATTCCGAGGCAACGGCGCTCGGCGAGGGCAAAGCCTCAACTCGCTCTTGGCGCGGCGTTTGGTCGTTTGGTCGTTCGCCGTGTCGTGGTCACCTGGCGGTCTTTGAGAGTTGGCAACCTTGACGGCGTGTGGGCGTGGGGAAACATGCCCGAAATGTCGGAGGCGCAACAAAGCGTCGAAGATCAGACATCTCTCTTCACTTTCGCTTCCTGTTTGCCAGCATCTTCCTGTAATGCATCTTGCCTCCACTCTGCTTCTTCTCCTGGATGTCCTGGTACTTGCTCTTGAACTTGGAGGTGTTGGCCGTGGAGAGCACCTCCTCGACGATGGTCCTCTTCCTCTCCTTGCGGGTCAGGCGGTTGTTGGAGCCGTCGGTGGCGCCGGCGATGATGGTGCCGACTTGGCAGTACTCGGGGACCGAGTCCTTCCTGTTGTCCTTCCTGAAGAACTGCTTGCCCGCCGCAACAACGTCTCTCATCTTCAACACCTGAAGATCCCTCCTGAGCTCTGGTGTGAGGTCGGTTTTGGGGAGGTTGTACCAGTCGGAGCCTGCATTGTCTTTGGGAGCCTGGGAACTGTCAGCCTCGAATCCATGTATGATCAGGTCAACATGAGATGGGTTGATGAGTTCTCAGAGTAACTATGATATAGGTAATCATTTTTGGTGCCAACAGTGGTCCCATAACGGGACATTTGCCAGCGTCATTAAAAATGGGATAATTCTTCATCACAGAACAGGGGGAAGTGAGGAAGGGGAAGATGTGCCTACCTTTTTCTTGGCTGGCTGGGGCACCCGAACAGACAGCTTCTCAGTCTTCTCCTCGGAGACGGCTGCTGTTGGGACCCCAGCAGCGACCGAGAGAGGAGAGGCCGCAGCCTTCAAGGCCTTGGCCGAAGGGACTATCGGCGCAACAACTCCGGCCGCAGAGCTGTCCTTTGCGGAGAGTCGAGACTCGGCTTCGGAAAGAAGGCGTTCGATCTCATCGTCCGGCAGCCCGAGAACTTGGATGGCCATTGTTCCCAGTCCAAGCCACGGTGTGGGCGCGTTTGGGAGGTGTGGAAAAAGAGCAAGAGGTGAGGAGGAAATTATATCCGAGAGGTTCGGGGGGAGAAAAATGTGTAGCATCGGGAACTCCACTGGCAGAAACCTTTAGTGGGGCGGATGGAACAGCGAACAGCGCAGGCGGTGTGGTGGCCCGGAAAAGTGGTCGGCGCGCGCCCGACGGCCACGCCGGCCTGAGCCCTCAAAGCAGACCTACCCACCATTCCGTCATTGTGAGGCTGGAGAGGCCTGCGCTGGCGAGTCGGTGGCTGATGCCCAACCGTTTCGCCGTCTCAAGTGCCAAGCTAGCCGCTTTCCGAGCTGCAGCGCAGCGATTCCGTCGTTCGACAGCTGTCTGCCACAGCCACAGCTGGCCACCGTGGACTTGATGCCCAACCTGCAACCCTTTTTTCGGGTGCTTGACTGACCGCTTGCACAAATCATCATCTCAGCAACTCTTGCCTCTTGCAACTCAACTGTACGCAGCAAGCAGGGCCCGTATAAAAAGGTACGTCTACCGCTCCTCATCCCACCTGTACATGCCCCATACATGGTGCGTGTAATTGCCTTTCCGTTCCCATCAGACCGGCCCCAAGCCCGCCCATCTCACCAATCATTTCATCCCCCGACTCCAACCCAGAGCTGAGTGGCTCGAAAAGGGCTCCGCGCGAGTCGCCCAGTCGTCCAGACAGACACTCTCCCAAGACTCCACCCCTTCCATTCGCTTGTCGCCGTCACGTCGCAGCGCGCCCGCCAATCACCTCTCAACCCCGCCCAGTCAATCACCACGGCCGTATTTGGGGGAGGTTGGTTGCGACGGGAGCCCGGTCGCTAAGTAAACAAATCAGCCTCCGACGACACGAGCCAGCCCGGAACCCAACCGGCAGGACGCCCACGTGCTGCCGACAACTCCCGTGCCTTGTGCTAAGTGATTGCGACCAAATAGACCAACCTAACCACCTCTCTCCAGTGCGCGCAACGAACGACCGACGACTTACAACAACTAAGCCATCTACCCCACCGAACGCCGCTTCCGAGACCCCGGCGCGCCATACCTCGACCAACCGAGTCCCGAAATCATGGATCCCCAGAACCCGTCCTCGGTGCCGCACGGGCAGCAGGGCCGGCAGCAGCCCGCATATGACCCGTCCCACGGCGGCCACTACGGGGCCAGCGCAGCAGTTTGTCCCCCCCCTCCCCCCCGCCGTCGTCATACCCCGCGAAACCTCGTGCGCAGGACACCACAGGCTAACCCTCCCCCTCCCCTTCCCTCCAGCTCTCGGCCCAAGGCTTCGCTCCGTCCAGCATGTACACGGGCACCTGGGCCAACGTGCACCAGGGCCTGACGGGGCAGTACAAGGAGATCCTGACGGCCTACTGGCAGCAGACCATCAACCACCTCGAGAGCGACACACACGACTACAAGCTGCACCAATTACCGCTGGCGCGCATCAAAAAGGTCATGAAGGCGGACCCCGAGGTCAAGATGATCTCGGCCGAGGCCCCCATCCTCTTCGCCAAGGGCTGCGACATCTTCATCACGGAGCTCACTATGCGCGCCTGGATCCACGCCGAGGAGAACAAGCGCCGCACCCTCCAGCGCTCCGACATCGCCTCGGCCCTGTCAAAGTCCGACATGTTTGATTTCCTCATCGATATCGTGCCTCGCGAGGAGTCCTCGACCCACGCCAAGCGGGGAACCGCCCAGGCGCCCGCCCAGTCCGCTCCCGCGCCCCAGATGGCCGGTGTGCCGGGCCCCAACCACGGCCAGCACCCCATGGGTCCCGAGTATGGCGGCCTCGGCCATGCCATCGCCCCGGGTGAGGACTACCGCCAGCCGCAAACCATGTATCCCGGCCAGGTCCAACCCGGCGGCCTGGCGTACGGCCAACCTCCGGCGAACATGTACAGTGCCGACGAGATGTATTACGCCCCCATGCCGTCGCAGCAGGTAAGTTATCCCATCTTCCCACAGCCTTCCCACCACCCTCACATCACACCTCCCCGCCACATTCCGTGCCGTCTGTCAAGCTAACCCGACCAGTAGAGCGGCTAGGAGCCCCCTGCGGCTCCAGAAGACGCTCCAGAAGACGCGAGCCGGGGGCAGTCGATGGAGCAGTCCGGAGAGGCGGAAGCCGAGGCCGCTCAAATGCTGGCCAGGCTCCTCGAAGCCGAAGTGGATCCCTAACTGGATTGTTGCGAGGGAGATGGACCTGCGGGGGGGTATCATTCGCCGCGCCGCGAAGAGTGATGGTGGCGTATCACGCCGGGATGAAGGAAGGAGGATGGGGATATCCCAGACTATGTGTGCCTCCGCTTAAATTATCGGAGAGGAGAAATCGGCGCAACACTTGGGAGGATGGTAGGACAGGCGGGACGAATCTTGTTTCCTAGGGTATCGCGTGTCTTTTATTTCCCCGTGTAGTCTTTTGCGCGCGCGCACGTGCGTTGGATCTGACGAGGATGAATAGCGGGAATCGTTGAGCGTTTCTGATCTCTCTCTCTCTCTCTGTGCCAGTACGGCTAATTTCATGCCCATTGATGACTGACGCCCGACGACGATTTGACGTTTGCAGGAGAAGATCTGCCTCGTCAGAGCTTGCACTGACCGGACGGAGCAAGGTGGGACGGCAGGTGTACAAGAAAGCATACAGAGACCTCCTCACCTTAAGCCGAAGCGCGACCCGAAGTTAGCGAGCGGCGCGGCTCTGCTGGGCTCGACCGTCTGCGTGAGCTTCTCGATGAGCACGAGGGCGTTGTTGGCGTCGACGCGGCCAAACTTCTTGTTGCGCGTCGACACGTCAAAGTACTCGTCGTGGTTCTCGAGGCGCATCAGCGCCACCGTCTGCTGCAGCTCGTCGAGGTTCTGCTCGAGCATGAAGGCGTTGTCGAGGCTCGCGACGAACGCCGACAGGTGCTCGACGTCGAGCGACATGGCCTCGACGCCGTGGGGGTTGATCTTTTTGACGTCGGGGGAAAGGGGGAGGGCCTGGGGGGGGGGGGGGGGGGTTGTTAGGGGATGGGGATGACGACTGGGGGCGGGGGGTGGCTAACCAGGATCTTGTTGGCGGCGTGGGGGATGGCGTCAAAGTAGATGAGCTCCTTGATCTCACGGGGGAGGCCGAGGAGCGTCGAGTTCATGATGTTGGAGAGGTATTGCGTGAGCGTCACCATGTAGCTGCTGGTCTCGAGGGGTTTCACGGTTGATGTCCTGTCGGATTGTGTGTTAGCCAATTGCTGCTGCCAAGGGCGGTCGCGTCGGGCTTACCAGTCGTAATCAGAGGTGTCGACGAGGTCGTCAATCTTGGAGTTGACCAGTTCAAAGATGCGCTTCTCGGCCGTCTTCTTGTGGTTCCGGAACTGCTCCGTCGCCGTGAGTGTGACGGGTCCGCCCGCCGACGTGGACGAGCGGGTGTCGATGAGCAGCTGCTCGACCTTGTGGCAGGCATTCTCAAAGTGCTCGAGGTTGATAAGGATCTGGACAATCTGCCCCAGGTACTGCGAGCTCAACCGCTCGACGAGCGACTGGCAGACCTTTTCAGTCAAGAGTTCATCTAAGGACTAGATCGGACATAGGTTAGCTGGATCTAAAGTGTAGAGCGGGGGGAGTATCTACCCTTCTGAGCATCTCGTCAATGACGCTCGAGTTCTGGAAGTGATCATCGGCAGCTGAAAAAAAGTAAAACTGGTTGACGAGATTCCTAATGTCGATGCAACACAGTGGATACATCTGCGAGAAGGGCAGCACGCATGGATACCTGTGACAGAGTTAGATACCAAGCAAGTGAGCAGAGGAAGAGAGCAGCGTACGTGAGTTCCTCTGGGCTCTGTTCCTGGATAATCCAGCTTACGCTGAGAACCTTTTCGTAGTCCTCAGGGGTGTTGATCGTCATGGGCATGTAGTCGTCCGTGGATACTATCTTGATGGGGGTCAGCAGATGCCATGGGAGCAAAAGAAAGATGCAATTACCTCTTGGAAGTCTTCGCTGAAGCGGCGTTTCAACAGCTCGGCGTATTTGTGGAATAAGGTAAGTTGTAGACTGTTCATCATGGATATGGAATAGCCCCAGCTCTGTAACTCTGTCAGCTTTCTGTCACAGCGAATCAAAAACAGGGTGCCTACCTCCATCGTCTGGATAAACAGGCCCACGATTGGCTTGATCTTGAGCAACGCCTCGGCATTCGTCACAGCGGGCAGGGCGTTGGTGGTGAGAGTTATGGCCGTCTGGCACATAGAGTCCCAAAGCTCGTCCACCTGTCACGGTCAGCGTCGGCAGTCTACACAAGGAAGCCGGCGGAATACGTACATCAATGCTTGACCGAAGTTGAGGCGCCCGTTGCATGGTGGCTTTCTCAATGACGGCAAACCCCGCAATGCCTTCGAGAAGGGATCGGAGGGAGGCATCGTGGTCATCGATAAGGAGGTCAACAGTGCTTGGCAGCAGCAGCTCCTTCTGCTGCCGTCGGGTAGCGGCATAGTCGGCGCGGAAACGGTCGAGTTGCCCCAGGGCCTCGTGGATGTGCAGGGCCTCGTATAATGGGGTAAAGTCGACCTGGACTTCGTCGTTGTCTATTACGTCAAAGTCGTTGTTTTCGTCAAAGACTAGCTCGATCGACGAGTTGAGCTTGAAGTTGCCCAAGAAGGTACTGTTCTCGATACGCTCCCGCTGCCTGGTTTGTCGCTCCTTGGTGTGGAAAAAGGCTACTTCGCCAAGGAACTGCGACGTCTCTCGGATGCGGTACAGCCAAGTGTTGAGGTCATTCATAACGGCCTTGGATATTGTCTTTTGGGAGTCCGGGATGGACTTTTGGATCAGATCGGCCAGCTTGTACTGCGTCGCGTACTTGTTCTGGATGATGGGCACCAAGTGCTCGTTCTGCAGGTCGTCCAGGGATTTGAGAGCGCCATAGTATTTCTTCTTGCGGATCAGCTCATGGGCGTTGTTGAGGGCGCGCAAGATGTCGAGCGACTCCTTGAGCGCATTGGAGACGTCCTTGATGTTCTGCTGCACTCCGCGCGTGTTGACGAGGGCCTGCTTCTGTTCTGCGAGTTTCTCTGTGCTCGTTTGAATGTCCTGGTTCAGGTCCAGAATCTCGGATGTCAGGACCACCGTCCCCTCGCGGACCTTTTGCAGCTGGTTGACCGAGCCCAGAAACTCTTCGTGCTTGGTCAGGCCAATGCGCTCGATGTCGCCCTCTCGTTCCTGAGCATACTGGGCGAGGCTTTGGGCTAGCGACGCTGTCCGGTTGCTAACGGCAGCATCCTTGAGGACGGGGATGAGCTGGTCGAGGAAATCGGAGTCGGTGGGCGCGAGGATAATCTGCAAGATGGATCAGGGCCGAACCACAGGGCACAGGCGGGCAAGGGAGAGGGGGAGGGGGAGGCAGAGGGAGACGGGGGGGAGACGAACCTGGTCGACAGCGTTATCGTAGTCGTCCCACGTTGGGGGCTTCCGAGGCATCGCGCTGCTCTAGGAAGCGCAGGGCTTCAATCGATGCTGATTTTTGCAATTCCCCAAGCCGTTGAACTAAGTGTATGGACTGGGTGGAATGGGGAGGTCGACGCTGGCGTGGCCCTTGTTCGCGCCCGGCAGGCATTGGCACGCGACGCAGGGGACTTGAGAACCGGTGGTCCGTGCGTGCCCTTTACCTAAGGTTGTCGACGACTTCAACGTCAACCCATCAACTAAACGACAACACTCTAGCAGGAAACAAGTGCTCTGGGTATATTGGGCTATCCAGTGATTTCAAACTGGTTAAGAATTGTATGAGTCATCTCCGTCTCCGAAAAACGTCGACACATCTGACCACAGATTTCTACATGGACATGGACCCTACCAAACATCACGCCCACGCCCACGGGCTGTCTCGCCTTGTTGATCTCTAGGTAGGCCGTGAATTTGCTATCTCTCTTGGTTGACTACGAGGAGGGTGAGTATCATCCCATGCTGAATGCAAGATGTGAACCTGGCGATTCTTTGACTCCGGGCCCAACCCTACATTACTGTTGGATCTTTCACACTTGATCACCGTTGAGACAGGCTCTTCCTGTCATCACCTTTCAGTTAATGTCTAGTCGCTTCTTCCATGTCTGTTTTGAGACACTGGGTCCCCTTGTTTGCATCCACATCTCCTAGACACTTTGCCAAGAGCAATATGCGAGCCTCAGAGTTCCAACCTACACAATGCCTCGTCCAAACATGCACACGTGAGTGAGGTCAGATCCCAGTGGTTCACAACCCAGCATGTAGGTACCTACCAAACGGGCGGTCCAGCTCATTGGAAACCCGAGACGTTTCTACAGGCAAAACCGTCGAGTCATGTGAATCAACTGCCAGATAAACCGCGCCCCCAGATCATAAGGGTCGCATATTTTCTTGTTCCAGCACATGTTTTGCAATATCCCGACCAGCTGCTGGCTGACCAACCCTCAGTTGGGTACTGCCCAAGGCATCTTTAGGGGAGTTTGCAACAAGCAGGACCCAGAGTGGAGGATGTGCTTTGGGACGGAAGGGATGCCCCTCGAGAACATGAATGAGAGAGGTTTCCCACGCATTCTTCCTTTTGAAGGCATTGAAAACAATACTTATTGCCGGAATATTCCAAACCGGCAACCGTACAGCTGCGAGGAACGGACATCCCATCTGTTAAGGATAGGGGCTTACACAGACCGTACTCATGGACATTTCCTTCAGTCTTCAGCTGCAAGAGCGAGACCGCCTTGCTGGTCACTAGGCCCCCTTCTCCATCCCATCTCCTTTTCGTGTTTTTGCACCCCGTATCAGTTGTTTGACAACAGGCAGCGCATCGGCAACATCATGGCGGGTCTGGAGTCGGGGGTCGGGGCCAAAACCCCGAGCCAGGGCAGGTATCCCCCTCGTTCTTTCCCCCAACACCACCACATTCCGGGTTTTCTTGGTCTCCAAGGATCTTTTCCCACCGGCTGCTCCTGCCATTGGTATATTTCTGGCCCATTGAGGAAAGCTCGAGCTGTCGTTGATCCGCTCTCAGCGAACGGGTGCCCGAGGCCCTTCTTCACTGCCCCCCCACAGATTTCTTCTCCCTCTTCGCTTCCTTTTCCTCACCCATCTCTCAACGTCTCCCAGAATATCCTCCTCCTCGACTCTCTGGTCAGGATCATTCGACAATCTTGTCAAGCACCATCATCCCTCCTCTTCACATCCATCTCCAGCCGTCTAATCCTTTGATTTCTTGGCCATGTCTCAATCCAACGAGACCACCTTCAACGCGCAGTCTCCCCGCTCCTCGAGTGGTGGCGGAGACTCGTACAAGCATGAGGGTACTCCCGACACGCGTCTTACCGCGTTCTCTCCTGGAGATGTCCCTGCTGGAGCCAACAGGCTGCCCGCGGTGGCCGCTGTCAAGCAGAACGCTACCCCAGAGGGCCATGGTCAACAATTCCATGGCTTCACTACCGCCGCTTACTCTGCCACTCCTTCCAGCGAAGAGAAGGACCCATTTGTCTCATCGGACAAGCCCCAGCCGAAGCTCTCCCCCACTGCCTCGGCCTTCATGCCCGTCGCCATGCCGATGATGGCTCAGGGCTCTCTGAACGGCCCGGTGGTTTACCACCCTGTCGCTGGCGTTCAGCCCATCGGCGTTCAGTACAACGCTCAATTCAGCAGCGAGCTGGGAATTTATCACCATCTTGCCATCTCCTCTGTGGGAGCTCCTCTGAAGACCGGCGACGTCGAGGACTATCTCGAGGTATATGACATCGGGTTCAATCCTCTTCTTGCTTCCGGGCTCAGAATGCCCAAGCTAACCCCAACACAGGCCCTCGTCCCTCGCGAGACCAAGAACTACGGAAGATACACCGTCCTCTCTGATGGACGCCAGATGTACGTTCGGTTCGCCAATGTTCAGTATGCTCGTATCGCCCACGACTGCATCCGCTTCCGTCCCCAGTGGAAGGCGGCTTACATTGCCCACGCCGACTTCCTCCAGGTAAAAACGCTCCCTTTGCCGCCATATCATTTCAAGCTAACACTTCTTGCTCGATAGGTCGCCACACCGGGAGCCAAAATTGAAGGCGTCGCCGATGGTCTCCTGGAGGTAACTGCCAGCTACACCTCCGACACTCCCATGAATATGAACCCGCAGCACATGGACAATGTCGTTCTCGGCCTCTTTCAGGGCGAGGGCGAGATCTTTGCCACCCGCCGACTTGCGGACCCGACCATATTCAGGGCTCTGGTCGAGTTCTCCGACATCGACGATGCGATTGCGGCAATCAACAAGTTCAACGGCTGCACCTATGGCGTACGTTCTCCCTCCCCCCAGCAAACGTTGGCCCTTGTTAACTGAATGCCATGCAGTGCGTCCATCTGTGGGTTGCCTTGCCCAAGCTCACTCCGGGGTCGACGACTCCGGGCCGCCCCGCTCTCCCGGGAACTGCTGCCAACGACCTCTCTAGCATGTTCCAGGAGATGAGCGTCAACAACGTTCCCCAGTCGCCTGGCCATTTCAGCGTTCCCCAGTCGCCCAGGCATTTCAACATTCCCCAGTCGCCCGGACACTTCAACATTCCCCAGTCACCCGGACACTTCAACATGCTCCAGCAGGTTGGTCGATCGCCTATCGTCCCTCAGATGATGCAGCAGCCGCCTGCCTACCAGATGGTTTATCCTAACCAGATGATGGCTCCGACCGGATACCTGCTTGACCAGACCCCGACTCGCCGCAGCACCTCTGTTGCGTCGTTCTCGCCCATGACGCCCATGTCGGCCCACACTTCGATGAGCCTGAGCCCGGCGTTCACGCCTCCTACGACTCCCATGACGTACCCCAACAGCTACGCAAGCCCCAGAGGCATGACACCCTATACTGGACGACGCCAGAACGCCGCTCGAGTCACTAGGTCTCCTTACCACAACGCCGCTGGTCACCACAACCAGGTCGACGTGGAGCGGATCCGCAGCGGCATTGATGTCCGCACCACGGTAAGTGTTCCCTTTACATCTTTGACCGGAATATGCTGACCGACCAGATCATGCTTCGCAACATCCCCAACAAGGTTGATCAGCCGATGCTGAAGAAGATTGTTGACGAGTCGAGCTGGGGCAAATACGACTTCATGTATTTGCGCATCGACTTCGCTAACGATTGCAAGTATGTACCAAAATACCAGCGGTGTGGTTCTTTCTTCCAGTTTGAATATTGACATTCTGGCCTCTAGCGTCGGCTACGCGTTCATCAACTTCGTCGATGTGAGTGCCCACCCCCTCCCCCCTTGGGTCGTGTTTTTGGAGAGACTAACAAATGTACAGCCTCTGGACATCATCCCCGTATGCATTCCCTCACCTTTGCCTTGTGATTATGTTCTAACAACCGATTCAGTTCGTCAATGCCCGTGCCAACCAGCGCTGGAACTGCTTCAAGAGCGACAAGGTGGCCGAGGTTTCATATGCGAGTATGTACCCCCCGGTTTTGTCCTTTGCTATCGGAGCACTGACATCCCGTAGCCATCCAGGGAAAGGACTGCCTTGTCCAGAAGTTCCGCAACAGCTCCGTCATGCTGGAGGCTTCTCACTATCGCCCCAAGGTAAAGAACTCCACAGAGGCTCCTGGTTTCCTTCAACTAATCCCTTTAGCTCTACTACACCACCAACGGCCCCGAGAAGGAGCTGGCTGGCCAGGAGGAGCCGTTCCCCGAGCCCGACAATGCCTCGAAGATGAACCGCAGCTGCCAGAATGCCGAGCACGTGGGTAAGGACATCCGACTTCGCTGTCATCTTTGGGGTGGGACTGACATTTGTGCTGCAGGACTGTTCACCCCCAACGCAGGCCAGCATTTCCGCGATGAGCAGCGCCGTCGTCGCTCCCAGTACGACCGCGGCACCAGACTTGCTGCTCTCGAGGAGTACGATTTTGATCAGCTCCAGCAGCAGCAGATGCTGCAGCAGCAGTCGTTCTCCGGCTCCGGCTCGCCCTTCCCCGGAAACTAAAGTCGCTCTGGGCCGACGCAACGGGCAGGATTCCGAATATCTCTGCAAGCCAGGTCATAGCGAACAGTGTGCTTAGCCAACAGCGCGCTATGCCTTGATTTGCCTGGTATCTGACAGAGCTCGACGAGATGACGACGATCTTGGCCGAATCCCCGCTTGGCTGCAATTCAACATTGAGCTTTTTTGACATGTCCATCCATACGTTTCAGTTGATTTGGAAGGCAAAAATTGGCGAGGGAATCAGAAGGTAGTGGCGAGTGGAACTTGTTACCTGGGAATTTTCGTCTCGGCGACATGAAGCGGCGGACGCGGTTGGTGAGAGGAGGCATGTTGGCTGTGTCTGGGAGCCATGGATGGTACGATGGTCTAGGAAAGCTGGCTGTCCCAGTCGCCGCCAAGTCTGTCGTTGAGCCGAGCCTCAGGTCAGCAGTGAGAGAGGGAACCAAGGGTAGTCTAGCTTAGGTAGCGAAGAACCCTCTTCTCAAATATTGCATGTGGTGTGGATGAGATGTGATGTGTTTATGGAGAGAGGTATCACGGCCCATGTGCAAGTAACAAATTGTCATTTCAGGGTATCGCTACGCTAGGTACTACTCTCAACTGGGATCTTCGGGTAGGGCAGGCAGCGGCTTCCTGACCCCGCGCTGCAGCACTAGCGAAGACCGCCCGCTCAACAAGGTCTTGGCCGAGTCCTGTTCGGCCGTCGCTTCTTCTACGCTCGGCCGGGGCGAACCTTGCTCCTCTTCCTCCAGTATGCTGCTGTCTTCCCTTGGGGGAGGAGGCGACGCCACATCATCCTGCTCATCCTCCTCCTCAATCCCGTCGTCCACCCTACCCTCCCCCATCAGCAGCCGCCTCCTCCCGCCGCTGTGACGGGTCTGCGGCGGCGGCGACGGCGACGAGTCTCCGTAAAAGGAGGGCACGTCGACGTGGATCAGCGGCGTGCCCTCCCGGCTGAACTGCGACGTCGGTGTGAGCGGGAGCGTCTTTTCGGCTGCGGCGCTGCTGCGGTAGTGCTGGTGCTGAATCTGAGGACTGGCGGCGAGGGTATTATGGCCGGGCGTCTGTCCGGACGTCGAGTCGTGGCGGTAGTGTGACGAAGACGCAGACGCAGCGGGGTAGTGCCGGAAACTAAAGGAATTGTTCCCCCCCCCACCAGTGCCGTTGTTGTTGCTGCTGCCGCGACTAAAGATGACGAGAACCAGGCAGCTCAAGAGCAAGACGCTCTGCAGGATGGCCATGCGCTTCTGGAAGACGACCTCGTCGGCCAGCACGGCGAGGCGCGCCGACAGCGCGACGGACTCGCGACGCGACTGGTCGCGCTGCGCCTCGAGCGCGAGCACCGTGGATTGCCACAGCTGGTCGTACTGCACGCGCACGGTGCGCAGCTCGGCGAGGACGGTGTTGTTGAGGCGGTCGAGAAAGGCCGAGACGCGCGAGGCTTGCTGGGATTCCATCTTGAGGAGCGTCTCGCGGAGGAAGCGCGATTGCTCCTCAATGTACTGCAGGGAGAGGGAGGTGTTGGACTCGAGGAGGGAGAGGCGCTTGGTGACGGTCTTGAAGAAGGATTCTTGGACGGTGGGGGAGGCGGAGGGGGCGGTGGAGGCGGGGGTGGTCTTGTTGCGGGGGGTGGTGGTGGCCGAGGGGGGGGCGGGGCGTCGGCGGCGCGGGCGGGGGAGGGCTTGGAGCCGGGGGCGGAGGACGGCTTGGAACCGGAGGCGGTTGGGGCGCTGCTGTTGCGGGTGTCGTGTTGGGGGGACGCGGAGGGAGAGGGGGAGGCTGCGGGTTGGGATGGTGCTGGGGGGGATTGTTGGGAGCCGGGGGCGGCGTGGGATGCGGGAGCCTGCCGGGCTTCGCCGGCGGCGGTGGCCTGAGAGGCCTCGGTCGTGGCGTTGCCGTCCTTGGCAGTGGGCGGCTTGTCTTTGCCGTCGCTCTCGACGGGCGTGGGCTCGCCGGTGGTGGGCGAGCGGACGAAGCAGATATCCTCGGCAAAGTTGTAGTACAGCGCGGGCTGCCACGGGGAGAGGCCGACCTCGGCGATGTAGGGAGCGTGGGAGGCCGTCTCGACCTCTGTAGTGATGGAGGCGGGTGGCTCCAGTGTCGCCTCGATCTGGTTGGATTCGGCGACTGGCTCGGGGGGTGGATCGATGGCCTCGGGCTCGTCGTCGTGGTGGTCCTGTTCTTTCCAGGTATCCAGCATGCGCGTGCCATGGACGCGCAGCAGGGAGACGGGGCAGTAGTACTCGTTGCCGTAGTGGGTCAGGAACTCGACGCGGATGTACTTTGTGTAGATCCGGGGGTGTTGGATGAGAAAGGGCTGGATGTCGCGCGCGTTCCGGGCTTCAAAGATGCCGAGTTCCACCCACTTGTCTAGCTTGACGGGGTAGCGATCGCTAACACTGACACGGAACTTGCGGATCATGCTGGAGAAGAACTCAAAGTTGGCCAGGACGACGGTGTCGACGAGGACATCATCGCTCAGCTCGACAATGACAAACTTGTTCTTGGTGTTGCACTCGAGGAGCATGTACGTGTCCTTGTTCTCCACCAAGATGGCCTTGGGGTTCTTAGCGCCAGGGCTGGTCTTGAGGACGGTTGCGCCGGCGTCGAACGAGGAAAAGGAGAAGCGCTCCTTGCATGTCTTGCCGGCGTCCTTACCCCGGTAGTATTGTGCCATGCCATCGTCCTGTAGGACGTGCTCCTCCTTTAGCTCGGCCGCTTCGCCGGACTTGACCGAGGACTCGGCGGATTGGGACGAGGCGAGCTCCGAGACCTTTCGCGACAGAGCGTCAAAGTCGAGTATTTCCCCCTCCTCCCCGATGCTGTCGGCTTCGGCGTCGACGCCGGCCGAATCTCTCTCCACTCTGTGTTCGTGCGGCTTGCGGTCCTTAATCTTGGCCGGGTCTTGGCCGGATTTCCGAAGCATCATCTCCTTCCACTCCTCAAACGACATGAACGACCCGGAGGCGAAGTTGGGCTTGTCCTCTGGCTCCTTGTCGGCTTCCTGCGCCTGGCCAGGGGCCCCCTTCTCCGCGTCGCCCGTTTTGTGCGTCTCTGTTGCCTCGGGGGCTTGGTCCTGTGCCCCGGTCGCGGTTGCGGTCGGGTCCGCCGTGGCGGTGGTCGGGGGACTGGTCCATGCCGTTCGGAAGCATTGCTGAGGTAGGGTGTGGGTGATGTAGTTGATGGTCCGGAACTCGCACACGTCGGTCGGTATCGAGGCGGCGCTCAGGATGGCGGCGTCCCGGGCGGACCGTGAGCCATGGACGGCGGACGAGCTCAGCCCGAGGAGCAGTGCGATGGCCCATCCCCGGCCCCGGCCCCGGCCCCGGCCCAGAAATGTTTCTGGATGTTTCATGGTTGGGAGGGCTCATGTAACGGGGGCGCGTGAAGGAGGGCGGCAGTCCATGGCGGATCGTCGCGTCTCGTTTGCGGCAGCGTGCGCCGTAGGGGTATGTATGTTTGGACTTTTGCGGCTGGTCGGGTCCCAGGCGCCCGAAAAGATGGCGATCCGTTTCGTTGAAGGAGTGTGGTTGTTGCCAGATGGCACACATGGGCACTGCTGTTCCCGCTATGCCCGCCCCTGCAAGGGCAGGGGTCCAGTGGCACTGCGACGCCGGACCGCGGCTGGGCAGTCCCTTGTTTTGCGGACCTGCAGAATACGATCTGCAGGGTTAGGGTCTACCATCTTTTCTTCCCTCTTGTCTACCCCTCCCTCCCTCTCCCTCCCCTTTGAAAATCCAGCTGCGATGCCGGACTTCTTTTTTCTCCCGCAACGACCAAGACACGGCACACCCGCCTTGGGTGCTCCCCTGTACTTACTGTGTAGGCATCCCTCCTGGAGAGTCATGTGGCTCTCCATCTTGTCACCACGCGCTTAATTGGAGACTCCTCTCGCCCCAGGGCGTCGTCGGCATTGGCTGGACGTGAAAAGAAGCTTTAGGCTAAATAGCAAATGCCCCTGGGACAAGGCTGCTCCCACGCCTTGCCCCGCCATCCGCGACGGTACTTATGATGATACCCCACGTCCGAAGGGGATGCGATGGCTGTTGTTTCTGTATTCCTAGACCTTTTCTGAGCCGAATTCCTCCGTATTTCCTCCTGTCTTTCTCGTGATCGAGAGCTTCCCATATATACCTTTCCCATATACCTTGACGGAAAACACAATGGCCGACAACGGACCCCTCTATCTTGGTTTCGACCTCTCGACCCAGCAGCTAAAGGGTAGGTGGTCGAGGCTACCAACCGCAAAACAGGCCCAACACTAACCGTCCTTCTCCCCGAAACAGCCGTCGTCATCCGGTCCGACCTCACCATCGTCTCGGATGCCAAGGTCGACTTTGACGGCGACTTCGGCTCCAGGTATGGCATCACGAAGGGCGTCCTACAGAACCCGGATGAAGGCGAGGTCTTTGCCCCTGTCGCCATGTGGCTCGAGTCCCTAGACCTGGTGCTGCAACGACTCAAGGAGAAGAACACCCCCCTCGACCGTATCCGCGGTATCAGCGGCTCCTGCCAGCAGCATGGCAGCGTGTTCTGGGGTCGTGAGGCCGAGTCGCTGCTTGGAGGACTCAAGGCGGACAAGCCCCTCGTCGACCAGCTCACCGGGGCCTTCTCCCACCCCTATGCGCCCAACTGGCAAGACCACAGCACGCAGGCCGAGTGTGATCAGTACGACGCCCAGCTTGAGACAGCCGAGAGGCTGGCCCAGGTGACGGGGAGCTCTGCCCACCACGTCAGTACAATCCCGGACATGCAGTAGGAGACGAAATAGCTGACAGCCGTCGTCCCGTAGCGGTTCACCGGCCCCCAGATCATGCGTCTCCGCCGAAAACTCCCCGAGATGTACGCCGCGACGTCCCGAATCTCCCTCGTCTCCTCCTTCCTCGCCTCCCTCCTCATTGGCTCCGTGGCCCCCATGGACATCAGCGACGCCTGCGGCATGAACCTCTGGGACATTCCCAGCCACCGCTGGTCGGAGCCGCTCCTCGAGCTCACAGCCGGCAAGGACGGCGTCGCCGACCTGCGCCACAAGCTCGGCGACGTTCGCGAAGACGGCGGTGGCAGCATGGGCCGCATCAGCAGCTACTTCACCGGCCGCTACGGCTTCCACCCCGACTGCGGCGTCGCGCCCTTCACGGGCGACAACCCCGCGACCATCCTCGCGCTGCCCCTACGCCCGCTCGACGCTATCGTCAGCCTCGGCACCAGCACCACCTTCCTCATGATCACGCCCGTCTACAAGCCCGACCCCAGCTACCATTTCTTCCACCACCCCACCACCCCCGGCCAGTACATGTTCATGCTCTGCTACAAGAACGGCGGCCTCGCGCGCGAGAAAGTGCGCGACACCCTCCCCGGCCCGGCCCCCCCGGCCCGCGCCTGGGCCACCTTCAACCACCACGCCCTCGCCACGCCCCCGCTCGCCGCCGCCTCCCCCTCGGACCCCGCCCGGCTCGGCCTCTACTTCTACCTCCCCGAGATCGTCCCCAACATCTCGGCCGGCACCTGGCGCTACACGTGCTCGGCTGCCGACGGCTCCAACCTCCAGCCCGCCGCCGCGACCGAGTCGTCCCCCGAGGCCGACGCCCGCCTCATTGTCGAGTCCCAGGCCCTCTCGATGCGCCTGCGCAGCCGCCCGCTCGTCAGCAACGCCGATCACGCGGGGCTCCCCGCCCAGCCGCGACGCATCTACCTCGTCGGTGGCGGGTCGCTCAACCCGGCCATCGCGCGCGTCATGGGTGACGTGCTGGGCGGCAGCGAGGGCGTCTACAAGTTGGATGTGGGCGGCAACGCGTGCGCGCTCGGCGGGGCGTACAAGGCGGTGTGGGCGATGGAGCGCGGCGAGGGGGAGACGTTTGACGAGCTGATTGGGAAGCGGTGGAGGGAGGAGGGGGCGATTCAGCGGGTGGATGAGGGGTACAAGGAGGGGGTGTTTGAGCGGTATGGGAAGGTGCTGGGGGCGTTTGAGGAGATGGAGGGGAGGATTTTGGAGGCGGCGAGGAATAAGTAGGTACCTGCTGAGAGATGGGTAGAGAAAAGCGTTGGATACTTGGGGGTCTGGTTAGAATTGATGTGTTTGTTTTTGGAGGCATGTGTGGCTAGGACAGACGTGTGGTGTTCTTGCTTGTTGAGATGAGATGCCATATAAAGAGTCCAACACATAAAGAGCCTAACACATAAACTCATCATCGATCGAACGAAAGATGGATTCATACCCGGTATATAAAATTGAATTCCACGCGCATATGCAAGGTGTATTGCAACCAAGCCGCTGGATGCCCGACCCGGTCCATCTGTTAGCGCAATACTTCCACCCGGCCAGACACCCGCGCATCGCGCATTGTACATGCCTATCTCCGTCGGACGCCAAGTACCATGACGGCGCCCAGATGGGTCAACCATCACTTCTCAATCTCGACACACCTCAACAACACTTCAGTCTCTCTCTGGAAACCCCCACCACTCACTCAACCCCCAGCTCTCCGGCCATGCCAACCACCGTGCCCCGCAAAAGAAGGGGGGAACACCCCGCCGCCGACAACATCTCCGACCAGTCCCGGACGACACTAAGAGAAACAGACGCGGGAGCGGGACAGACACGGAACCACAACATGCTCCTCACATTAGGTCCAGTCTCCTACCTCGACTGCTTCATCTTCCTCCTCCTCCTCGCACCGCAACTGCTCTGGCACGTCGGCCTTCTCGCCACGGCAAGCTGTGCGCTGCTGGCGGTGCCGTTTCTGGGTTAGCACCCCTCCCCCCTCCCCCCCACCTCTCATACCCGACCATGGTTTTACGCTGACGCTTCTGCAGCGGCGTTGCCCGTTGCCATTATCAAGGAGAGACACTGGCAGAAAAAAGGGGGGTTATTCGTCCAGCGGGCTACGTTCTTCGAAGATCTAGTCATCCGCTGCGTGCGGTACGCGTTCGCCAACGTCCCGGCGCGGATCGGGCGCGTGTTTCTCTCCAAGGGGGTGGCGCTTCCGTTCTTTTGGTTCCGGATGGTGCGGCGTGGATATCTGGCTGCGCCAGTTCATTGGCACGAGCACCAAGAGGTGAGACCTGGCTGTCCTTGGGGGAGATGGTTGCTGATGACGGGCAGGATGGGTTCAAGGGGATTTGGCTGGCGCGGGATCCGGCGGCGAAGCCGGATTTTGTGCTTTACTATATCCATGGCAAGTTTGCTTTCCCGTGATGTGGCACGTACTGCGACTGATGGGCGGCAGGTGGGGGGTTTTCCATGGGGTCGGCGTTCTTTTACCTCGAGTTCTTGATGACGTGGCTGTCGGTTCTCGAGTGCTCGGGATACAGCAATCCGGCCATTTTTGCGCTGGAGTACACGCTCGTTCCTGATGCGTCGTATCCGACGCAGATAAATGAGGTGGTTGCGGGCTACAGGCACGTGTGGAAGGTGGCACAGGATCCGTCCATCGTGTGCGTCAGTGGTGACTCGGCTGGTGGGATGCTGGTCCTGAGCCTTCTGCTGCACCTCAGTGAGAAGGCCAGGGGCGATGGGAAGCAAGAGGGTGGAATCGAAAAGCCGGCGATGGCGATGTTGATATCGCCATGGGTAACTCTACTTTCCGAAGAAAAAGACAACCCTGGGTGTGACTATCTCAGCGTCGGCCAGCTGAACCGATATGGTCGGCTGCTTGCGGGCGACAGGATCTCTGCCACGGACCCGCTGGTCTCGCCGGGCTGCTGTCAAGACGTAGAGTGGTGGAGGAGAGCAAGCCCGCCCAAAGGCTTTTACATCACCTACGGGGAGGATGAAATTCTCGCGCCGGACATTGATGAGCTGATAGGAAGGCTGGATCAAGCGGGCATCGCTGTCCAGAGTGACAAGGAAGCCGGTGGCATTCACGCTTGGCCGGTAGCATCGGTGTTTCTGTCCACTAGCGAAGAGGAACGACTGATGGGACTGAGGACTATGAGCTCCGAGATTAGAAGACGTATGGCATAGGAGGATCAGGTTTGAGAGAATGAGGGGGGGCTGTCAGATTAGATCAAGTATTTTGAGCCCATCATAGACTGACGAGCGGTGATGAAACCAGAGCCAGGGGAGGCTCGGCTTCTTGACCGTCGTTGTTCTGCGTCTTTGGACGTCTCGATGAATTGTCATCAGGCAGCGGAGGGGTGTTGGAGGAGGAGGAGAGGATATATTCACCTTTTGGAGATGGATAGGCATAGGTAACAACAGCACGGCGACTTTGGGACGGGTCCTGTGGGATATTGACGCTTTGAAGATCGACACGTCCCTGTCGAGCCTTTCTCCCTTTGAATCGTCCAAAACGCGGTGGGGATGGGGATTGGATGATGGGATGGTGCAAGTGGACGCGAAGGAGAAAAAGATGGGCGCGTTGGGGCTGTGCCGGGTGGAAACTCGGTCCCGCCAATCACTGGCGGGTCCTTTCAAGCCTTTGGGGGCCAAGAAGGACAACAAGGAACAAACCTGCGCCGCCGGCAAGTGCATATAATGGCCGTCTCCGCTCCAGCGTTTGGTGGCCCTGATCTGATGCCGGAGCTTTCCACTGGACGACGCTCTGGCCAGATTCCACCTGCATACTTTGCCGTCACCGATACCCGATAACAGCACATACCTGACCCGACCTCAGTATAAGGCCAGGCCCACCAATATGTAAGTTTCATTGTTTCATTTCTCAGCCTCAGCACCACCGTCGAGTCTCAGCACCACCGTCGAGTCTCAGACACCCAAGTCACCCAAGGTTGCTCCTTGGTGGTTGGTTGTGTCTGCCCCACCCCCACCATTGTCCCTCGAACCCCACTTCATCGTCACAAGAGCTGTCCTCGAGGGACGAGGGCTTTCCGAGTTTCCATTGGAGCTTTGGGTGCTCGCATGCTCGCGCATCAGAGACGGCGGACCGAAGACCTCGGAGTTGAGGGGGAGCAGGGCCCGTCACCGATCGTTTGCCGATCGCGGGCTGCAATGGTGACACTGAATCTCGTGCTCCAGCTCTTCTGCAGCTTCAGCCTGGGCGTTGGCGGGACAAACTTCCATGAGTTGGCCCAAAGATTGGTGCTGGGCAGCAGAAGCTCCCATCGCTGTCTCGAGCTTATCGTCCCAGGTTGTCTGCCTACAGGCTGAGGGCACTGGAGGAAGAAAGCATCGGCCCGTTGATCGACGTCGTTGAACGTCTCCAAGCTCCGAGCCAAATAAGCCGTGCTTGAGGATGGTCACAGGCCTTCTCCATCAACTGGAACTCGTCCACCATCTGCTTCGGACTCCAGCTTGATGTCAAAGCAGCTGGTATACCATGTTCCAATGCAGCTGTTTCATCGTGGTCCGAAGCAGACTCGGGCTGGCTCCAGGCATGCAAGACGACTGTGGCATTTCATCTGCCTGCCCCTCCCTTGCATGAGGCCGCCCCCGTGGCCCCGCTCCTCACCCAGCCACACGCAACCTTTGGTCGCTGGCATGAACGGAGATACAAAATGTTGACTTGCTACTAGTAGAGGGGCCTCCCCCAGCGCTGTTTGCCCGCCGTGGTCTTGGGTACTGCCGCCATTCCGTTCGCCTATTTACGTCACTGGGACAAAAAGGACAAAAGGACAAAACCTTCCCTCCCACCACACCACGGCACCAACTGGCGTGTGCGCTTTTGCCCCACCGCGGGGTGACTCGAAAACTGAAAAAAGAACGCCACAAAGCGACGCGTCGCTTGCAGCAGCTGTGCTTGTCACAAGAGACTGATATTGTGGGACTTTTTTTTCTTTTTCTTTTTGTTGGTATTTTGTTTATTTACGGCCGCCATGTCCGGCGACGGTACATATGTCCCGCGGTCCCCGGACCTTAGTTCCTTTTTCACCTCTGGCCCCACCAGCACCAGCGACAGCACCACCGAAGCACCCACATCTGCACCACACAGCGCATCGACCGGAGCCCAACCGCAAAGACCATCTCAGCAATTCCCATTCCAATTTTCTCCGCAGCAGCACCAGCACCAGCACCTGCATCTGCACACTCCGGCGAGCAGCACATATTTTGCTGACGCGTCCGTCACCGCTGCACACGTCGACCAACGACCTCCGCAACGACAGCAGTACGCGCCGCCCCAATCGCACCTTGTGTCGCCGCCACCGCCGCCACCAACTGCGGCTGGCACCCCTTATTCGCCGTACATCCCCCCATCACCACAGCAGGGACGCACCGTGTCCGACGCGGGACTCGGATACAACAGCCCGCAGCAGCAGCAGTTTCAGCAGCAGCACCATCACCAGCGCCATCCGTCCCTCACGCAATCGTACTCCGCCTACCAGCCCCCGTTGTTCCCCTCGACCGCGACCGCGACCGCGACCGCGACCCTCTACGCCCAGAGCGCGCCCCCGAGCTACGCCACGCCGGCGCCCGCCTTTTCCCCCGGACGCGGCGAGGACGTCTTGTCGTCGTCGCCCCCAGGAGCCTCCGCCGCCCCCAGGTACAGCACGATGCCGCCCAAGCGAGGCGCCGCGCAGGCCGCGCCGCCGCCGCCGATCGAGCCGTCGCCCGTCAAGACAAAGTTCCCGACGGCGCGCATCAAGCGCATCATGCAGGCGGACGAGGAGGTGGGCAAGGTCGCGCAGCAGACGCCCATCGCGGTCGGCAAGGCGCTCGAGATGTTTATGATTCAGCTGGTCGGCAAGAGCGCCGACGTGGCGCGGGAGAAGAGCTCGAAGCGGGTGTCGGCTGCCATGCTCAAGCAGGTGGTGGAGTCGGACGATCAGTGGGACTTTCTCCGGGAGATTGTGGGCCGCGTCGAGGAGGAGAAGGCCGGGGGCGGAGGGGCGGCCGGGTCGAAGAGGGGGGCCAAGACGGAGAGCGATAGTGAGGAGGAGGTGGTGGAGAAGAAGAAGCGCGGGGGAAGGAAGAAGAAGGCGGCTTGAGGGCAGGCAGGGGCCTTGCATGTCAAGTTGGAGCTGCGAGCTGAAGGGACGCAAACGAAGGATGGAGGATGGTTGTCTGAAGAGCCATGAGGGAACACGGAGCGGAGGTACCTTGCTAGGACTTGGAGGCCGCGCTTGAAGGATGGGAGAGACTCTTGATGGTTGTCTGGGGCAGGAGAATTGCTATTTGTAGGTGTTGACGGATATCGGACTGGGGACGCGGACAGGACAAGGAAGGGCATATAAACCGGCGTTCGATGCGGGCAGCAATTGATGTGCTGGAGCTGGTTGCCAGGTCTCGGTCGACCATGTTGCGGCATTCTCGCCGAATTACATGCAGAAGAAACGTTGACTGGGTGTCAGTGACGAAAAGGGCCGTGAGCGGCGAGACCACGTCAAAGTCAACATAGATTAAGGAGGTCATCCACCGACTCGGACGCAAGCCCTCGGAGCCCCTTAATCAGCGACAGGACATCCATGGTCGACACCTCCACGCGCAGATAAGTACCGATGATAACGTGCAACCCAAACCGGCGAAGCTACAATCCAATGCTGGTTTTATTTGTTAGCGTGAGACCTCTCACCAAGCAAGCGAGGATCAACTCTTCCTGACAAGACCTGGTTTGCACAAATATAGGCCTTGACTTTCGACCTCAGGGCCTCCATCAACCATTAGATGGCCTTTGCTGGCATCTCCAATATCTCGCTCCAACAAACAAACCAGGCTGGACTTGACGACGCTAGCCACAAAACTACTGCCTGGAAAGGCAAGGTCTGGTTGGTCAAGATGGCCTCGGCCAGCCCGCGAGCCCGATGGCGCAGTTCGGAGCGGTGGATAAGACTTGCTTGCAGCGGGTCGTCGGGGCATGTCGTTGATTCGCTGGTCGGGTAGAGGTTGAGCACAGCATCCAGCACGCGAGCAGCAGTCCTGGCCGGTGACAGCAGAAGCTCAGCCTTACCGTCGACGCCGGCACTCAGCATCTCGAAAGGATTGAGGTAACAATCGACAGGGCTGTGGCAGACAGACGTGGCCGTTCTGGGCGACCGAGAAGGCCGAGGAAAACCGCCTCGTGGCGATGGTGACGAGGACGACGACAAGAGGCCTGGACGGTGAGGTAGGTTGGCAGAGCTGAGCGGAACCGGACCGGGACACGGGTCGCAATGTTGCTCCATGCGATGCAGCCACCTCACCTCTACTGCAGTCGGGCACCTCCCAGCCCATCAATCCGTCAGTGACGCTGCGAGGTGGTGGTGTTTGCTTCCATCCATGTTGAGTGAGGGTTTTGGGGCTTGACGGGCGCCGCCCACCGCCCACTCCCATTGCCTGCCCAGCGCCCACCCCTCCCCGACCCCTGTTCCAGGGAGCCAGGTCCCCCCGTCCCCAGTGCCCATCCAGCGTCCGGGGCCGCCACGGCTTGGGCTGGGCTTGGCCGTCTTTTGCCCACCCCGCGTTTCCCCTTCCAATTCCCACACCCTCCCCGGGCCACTCTTATCTCGAACGATGCCCACGAGTCTCTCCCTGTCCTAGCTCAACTTCCTCCGGCCCGAGCCCAGAAACCCAACAAACGCACATGCGGCTCAGCTCCGTCACCGTCACCGTCGATTGCCGATCCTACGAACACTGCCGTCGCCATCCGCACCGTCACCGTCATCGCCGCCGCGCCCAGGGCTAGGTCGACACCGCACTTATACGTCCCGTCCACGACCGCCATGGCCGGCTGAAAACGTGTTTGAATGGGCTCGCGCAGCATGCCAGCCCAAGGCCGTCCCGCGGCGGCCCCGATCCTGCCCGCCGTCGACGACGCCACCGTGCCCTTCTCGGCCCTCTTCGACACCAAGAATGGCTTCGATCCCCGAACCGTCGAGGCCACGGCCCAGCTCGCCCACCGCAGCTACTTTCGGACCGCCGACGGCCGCCGCTTCCTAGTCGAGAGCCTCCCCAGCGACAGCGATCCCGTCGCCGATGCGAATGGCACCCACAACCACCGCCCGACGCTGGCACGTGCCGCCACGACGTCGCCCGCCTCGTCGCCGCCTCCCACGCCCTCGTCCACCCAGGCACGACCCAGCGCGGCCCAGACGTTTGGGACCCTCCTCCGAAATTCGCTCCGGCGCCGGCCCGGATCCCAAGCGATACCGAACCCCCCCACCTCCCCGCGAACGGGTCGCGCAGCGCAGAGCCCACAGCAGCCGGCGCCTGCGAGCCCGGTCTCTCCCACCATGGCTGCCCAGGCGGCGGAGACCCACGAGGTCACAACCATGATGTCACGCCTCAACGTGAACCGCTTCAGCGCCACCCCCCTCTTCTACAACTCGGACGGCGGCGTGCAGGCCGCCGAAGCCCTGACAGACCCGTCGTACGCGGAATCCCCGACCGGCGGAGGCAGTCCGGACCCACCAGCGGGCGCGGTACCGGCGAACCAGCACCACCACTATCACACCCACTCGCCGAGTCATGACAACTCCGTGATATACGGCCTCCAACCAAGTCCCGACCCCGACACCATCCCCCCCCACATGGCCGGGCTGAGCGGGCACATCACCAACTTTGACTACGTCCACTACACGGCGCAGGCCAACTTCCAGGTCCAGCGGCAGCAGCAGCAGTCCGGGGCGACGGCCTCGGGGGCCGGGTTCCCCTCGCTGATGGAGATGTCGAGCCCGATACCGTCGCCGCGCCGCGACTCCGAGTTCTCGCCGCTCGACGGGCCGCCGATGCACGATCCGGAAAAGGAGTTTGTCGCCGGGAACGGGAATGAGTACGGGAACGGGTACGGATACGGGAGCGGGGACGGGTACTACCGGTCGCCGTCGGCGGCGGGATCGGCGGCGTCGGGCCTCCAGGTGCCGCCGCCGTGGGCGGGCGGGCCGCACGCGAACTACGTGAACATTGGGCGGAGCTACAGCAGTGGGGAGGCGTACGACACGCTAACGCCCGTCGTGGTCCACCCGGCGACGATAACGCATGCGCCGTCCCACTCGAGCGACGGGGCGAGTACGACGAGAGATAACGTGATGCCGGGGGAGCAGGTGCTGTTTGACGGGTGAGTCTTGGTCTCTTTTAGGGGGGGTGTTTGGGGGTTGTCTTGAAAATTGGAGAGGGGGTGGCTTTGGGCGAATGCTGGGGGGATGAGGAGATATTGTTTGTGCTAACACAACACAAGGCCAGTAAAAAGCGCGCAAACACTCAACGCGCCAATATTCGTGGATGGCCAACTAAAGGTCTTTCGCAACACACTATCCAACGACCTCCGCTTCTTCTGCCGAGTCGGCCACGAGTCGGAGACATACTGGAGTATGTTGACCCTCCCCCCCCTCCCCCCCCAGCAAGCCTCGACTAACACTTCGTCTCAAGTCAAGGGAATAAACGCCCACCTCGTCCCCGTCTACGCCTACGACCCGCGCTTCCCCAACGTCGTCTATATCCGCGACAACGAGAGCGAAAAAGGCAACGTCTACATGCAACCCACGCCGGGAAACGGACGACCAAGCGGCATCTACCAGTTTCCCCTCTTCAAGGGTGCGCTCCCCCCCCTCCCCCCCCCTAAGCCCCCCGTGGACCCATACTAACCAGCCCAGACCTCTGCGACTTCCAAGCCAAGCTCACGTCGGAAAAGGTCGTGCTGGACATCACCAGCGCCAAGTTTGTGCGCCTCAACCGCGACAGCCGCTCGAGCGACACGTACTACACGGTGCGGCTGCAGATCTGGCACGAGGCCGAGCTGCGGCGGTCGACGACGTCGGACGTGGCGTCGTTTGTGACGGCCGGCACCGCGCTGTCGGGCCCGCTGCGCGAGCGGCTGGTGGCGAGCTCGTCGCGGCTGATCATCTACCTGGGGCGGTTGGGGGAGTACATCACGCTGTTTGGTACGTTTTTTCTTCGCGTCTCTCTTGGGTGGGGTTTGCGCTAACGGGGAACTGGGGCAGCGACGGACGACATCGAGGTCAAGGTGGACCCCAAGTCCGAGTCGCTGGTGCAGCTGAAGCCGCGCAAGGCGGGGAGTTTTTCCAGGCGCGGCTCGCGCTGGGCGGGCATCAAGGCGCACATCGAGCGCAAGGGCAACTTTGAGATGGCGGGGCTAGAGATTCACGGGCAGGCGACGGATCCGGACGTGGATGCGACGTATGACTTGTTCAAGACGTTGGAGATTGAGTTTGAGAATGTGTCGAGTGAGTGTTTCCCTCCCCTTTGTCCGTTGGTTTGGTGGGTGGTTGTGCTGACTGTGTGGGGTGGTGAAGGTCAAGGCATGTTTATCCGCAAGTGGGACGAGGTCATGAAGGAGAGGAGGGCGCAGCGGATCAGGTTGAATCAGATACAGGAGGAGATGGGGAATAATGTGTTTACGGGGCCAATTGCGAGGGAGATTTGGTGAAGGGGGGGAGGGGCTAAAGGGGAAGGGAAAGAGGAGGGGAAAGGAGCTATTTTCTCTCTTTGGACTTTTTATATATCATTGAGCGAGCGAGCGACAAGGGATTGTCCTTTTTTTCTCTTTTTATCGTTATGGGAATGGCAATGGCAATATATCAACTTTGGTACTAGGTAGGTAGGTAGCTACCCCCTACCGGAAGGGGAGCACGGGAATACGGATCTTCCTTTTTTTTGTCTTGTTTATTTTGACACCGGAGTGTGCCGCTGTGGTGTGCCTGGTGTTTTGATAGAAGCCGGCAGGTGCATGATGGCAGGCATCTGGTGGTGGTATGAGGAATGCAAAGAAAGTATACGGATACATTGGTAGGCATTCCATGACATGGCATGGTCAGAGCGCACACCCATCAACGCCAACCTCCAGTCATCATCACCAGATACAACTCCACGGAACCATACAGCGTGGCGCTTTCGCCTGGGTCCAAGGTTTTTAATTACCTCCACTCCGGTATTCGGGTATTGGGACAGGGAGGGGCACACACACAGAAGACTCGCTTGGGTCTTTGTGCATAGTGGCTCAGGGTAGGTAGGTCTGCTCTCGCCAAGCCAGCCAGCCAGCCGGCTCGCCGGGTTCAACGCACTTGACAAACTTCAGCCAAAATGGAGGTTGGGGTGGTGGAAAAGGGAGCCGGTTTCCCGGCACACTACCACCTACACAGTGGGAGCCCGTTCGTTCTACGGAGTCGGGGTCGGGGTTCCATCCACGTGGGTGGTGGAAAAACTCGGGGAGTGGACTGGGGGCGGGACGGGTGGTGGTGACTTGGCCGTTGGAGGTGTTTGGTATTTGGTTCTTCTCTGGGCTCTGCTGAATTGGGTTGGAGATTGGTGATGATGGGGCACGTCGTTCTGGGAATGGTACAGGGTTCGATCGATCGGGGAGGACGGATCGACGACATGGAGGGCGATGGAGTTGAGATGCGATCGTCCAGTGAGGTTCTCTGCCTTGACCGTTTTCCCTGCTCGTGGACCTGGGGGAGAGAATGCGGGGTTGGAGGACGAGCTGACCCGGGCTGGTGGGTAGGGTTCCCTTCCAATCCCAGAGTCTGTTGGGAGATGGGCGACGGACTGCTGGGTGCGAGGAGGAGAGACAGAGAGGCCAGAGTCGGATGCCGGACGGGCTGGCTGGCTGGCTGGCTGGCTGGCTTGTCGGGTTTTGTTGGTCCCATCGGGAGGGGTCTCTGGCAGAATTAAATCAGATGGATGCCGTCTTATCCCGTCCACCACCACCCGCCCTCGTGGAAATCAATCCCGTTGCCCGTCGCTGGAAGTTGGGTCGGGAAGAGGAGGAGCTTGGACTGGGAGTTGGGGAAGACCACCACTGACGGAGTTCATGTTCGTTCGTTCGTTCGTTCCCCTGGTTCGTCTGTGGTGACTGGTCCCAAGAGTTCAGGTGGTGGTCCGCACCCCCCCCCCTGTACGACCTTTTTCTGCATGGAGGATCGAAGCCACCCCCCCGTCTCCGCCGATTTT
The DNA here is from genome assembly GCA_030549215.1 of Schizothecium vesticola. Taxonomy (NCBI): domain Eukaryota; kingdom Fungi; phylum Ascomycota; class Sordariomycetes; order Sordariales; family Schizotheciaceae; genus Schizothecium; species Schizothecium vesticola. The sequence continues at coordinate 2,354,565 of JAUKUD010000007.1, read as the reverse complement.
CAATTCAATGCCATTCTGCTGGTTTGCGCCCCCCCCCCCCTGAGTGCTGCGGCTGCGACGTGAGCGCCCTCTTGAGGCGCTTTTCTCGGCCTGTCTTGTCGCGAAAGCCACGCGAGGTTCAGTGTGTGGATGTGAGGTTGTCTATTCCCTGGAGTCCGAAATTGAACCCAGCCAGCGTGAAGCTGAGCCTTTCCTCGGCACCCACGACAACGACGACGATACTTCGACAAGGCTGCGGTCTCATCGACATTGAACTGGCGACCGAGGCAGATCGAAGCTGAGCAGTCAGCAATTGGACGACACGAGGGCGAAAACGCCCAGCACCGCACACACCAGACCCAGACAGGCCCGGCCTAGCCCCGTTCCAGCCCTCTGCAGCGCCGCGACCTGGAACCCGCGCCCCGACGCCCGCCTCTCATCTCCCGTCGCTGCGCGCTGTGAGGTGAGGCTCAGAGCCTCCCCGACTTCTGCTGGTGGGTTGTCTTCAAGTCACCATCGCCATCACCGTCTCTTCCACCCATCCACGCCGTCTCCTTCGCCCTTTTCACCCGATCGGATCAATGCCGGCGACACCAGCAGCGACGGGCAGCACCTCGCAATCGCGATAGCAGCGCTCTCGTCTCGGTGGATGCGGTTCGCTGCCGCCGCTCACCAGCGAAAATGCAGGAGCCCGAGATCTTTGAGCAGCCCGTGGCGAGCAAGGACGTCGAGGCCGTCCCCGTCGGCGACGACCACCACACCTACCAGACCGCCTACACCTACCAGACCAACAACACGGCCGAGGACTCGTCTTTAGACGACTACCATGACTTTGTCTATCCCGAGGGTGAGTCCCGGCAGATCGTTTCCTTGTTCTCCCACCATGTTCTTTGTCTCACCTTGTCCGGAATGTGACCACCTGCCTACTCTATCTCAACGACACTCCGTCTCTCATCCTCATCCTCTGCCGTTTGGGTCCTGTGACCACCTCACTGGGACTCATCATGCCTCTTGCGCCGCCTCTCTAACCACCACCCTCAATGACCAGACCGGAAGCTGGGAACATGGTCGACGGCCTTCCTCATCATCAACCGCGTCATCGGCGCCGGCATCTTTTCGACGCCCGCCGAGATCATCCGTCTCACCGACAGCGTCGGCGCCACGCTGCTCTACTGGGTGCTGGGGGGGATCATGACATTTTGGTGAGTCCGTCGTTCCCATCTAGCGTTGTCCGCACATGACACTGACAGGTACCAGCGGGTATGCATGCACCCCTATCCGCCAACAATGCCCATTGTTTATGTTGACACGTTCCCAAGGTTATTTGTCTATCTCGAATATGGCACCGCCCTCCCGCGATCAGGTGGTGAGAAAGTCTACGTATGTCCTCCTCCTCATATCACCATCCCACCCCTTTCCCCCCACTAACCCTCCCCCCAGCTGGAACGAGTTTACCGTCGCCCCCGCTACCTCGCCACGTGCATCTTCGCCGTGCAGTTCGTCCTCTTCGCCATCTCCACGGCCGGCTCCATCAGCTTCTCGAGCTACATGATCCTCGCCAACGAACCCGAAAACCGCACCCCCGACGCCTGGGTCATCCGCGGCGTCGCCATCACCGCCCTCACCGGCGTCTGCCTCATCCACGCCTTCACCCCACGCCTCGGCATCTGGCTGAGCAACGGCCTGGGCGCCTTCAAGCTGGTGCTGCTCAGCCTCGTCGTCTTTACCGGCTTCGCCGCCCTGGCCGGCCGCATGGAGAAGCCGTCGCCGGGCAACTTTAAGAGCTTCCACGGCGAGGGCACGGTAAGGGACGACAAGGGCAACTCGCCCGCCGGCGCGGCGGCGGGGTACGCCCTCGCGCTGCTGCAGGTGCTGTATGCGTACAGCGGGTGGGAGAATGCGAATTATGTGCTGACCGAGGTGCGGAACGCGCCGACGACGCTCAAGAGGGCGGCGCCGATTGCGATTTCGATTGTTACCGTGCTCTATATCTTGGCGAACATTGCCTATGTGAGTTTGGCCCTCGGGGTGGAAGGGTGGGAGCCTGGCTGATTCTGGTGCTTAGTTTGCGGCCATGACCAAAAAGGATATGTCCGAGTCGGGGGTCGTGGTGGCGGCCGTGTTTTTCCAAAATGTAAGTCCCCCCGGACCTCTCTGGGGTGTGGAGAACGGTGCTGATACCACAAACCAGGTCATGGGCAAGACGACCTTCGTCACCAAGGCGCTGCCCGTCTTCGTGGGCATGTCGGCGCTGGGCAACGTGTTTGCCCAGTCGTTCGCCATGCCGCGCGTCAAGCAGGAGCTGGCCAAGGAAGGCGTGCTGCCCTTCTCGCGCTTCTGGGCCAGCGACTGGCCATTCAACGCGCCGTCGGGCGCCATCTTTCTGCACTGGCTCGTCACGACGGCCCTTATCCTCGGGTCGCAGATCGGGTCGCAGTCGGGCTCGGCGGCGTCGGCCGTCTCGCAGATCTCGACCCTGTACACGTTTGTCACGAACGTGTTTATCTATACCGGCAACTGGATCAAGCGTGAGTCTAGTCTCTGCGGGGGTGCCTTTGGCCGGGGACGTGATGCTGACGCGATGGCAGTTTTCCTGGCTGTCGGGCTGCTGTACCTCAACTTTACGCCGTCGGAGCGGTGGGCCGAGCAGCGCACGACGTTCCGCAGCTCGCCGCTGCTGACCATCTTCTGGATCGCGTCGCTGCTGTTTGTGCTGGGGGCGCCCTTCATCAAGAACAACCAGCTCAATGCGATTCCGTACTGGGTGGTGCCGACGCTGGGCACGAGCATGTTGGCTATTGGTGTGGTCTACTGGCTGGTGTGGGCCAAGGTGCTGCCGCTGCTGGGCTTCCACATCCAGCACGAGATTGTGCAGATGCCCGACGGGAGCGAGCGGGTCAAGTACAAGGTGAGCAAGTCTTTTCCGGGGGATTATGTTTTGGTGCTGACTCGTACAACAGAGGGTGAAGCCAAAGAGGAAGAAGAGGCGGAGTACGGGGGTGGCGAAACGGCCGTCGGTGTGGTGATGGTTGGGGCATTTTTGGTGTTGGGGACTTTTATAAACTGCAGCGAAATGTATAAACATAATCGACGTGTCTAGATCAAGCCATGCCTGATGTCATGGTTGGTGGTGATGTCTTTGGAATTCAGGGGGTCAAGACATGGTTTCTCCTGTCTGCCCCTGACTAGCCCAGGGTTAGGGCGTGTCCGCTGCCCACTGCCCAGGGGGATGGATGTCCATTTGAACTTTGAAGCGTCATGCGGCTGGCGCAGAGTCCCGCGCGGATAAAGAAGGATTCATAGAGGTATACGCTGGATGGGATATAGCTAGGTGGGAGGAGTGCATTGATGGGCGGCATTCACTGATGAGCTGGCCAAGGGCACCATGGCCTCGGATCTCCCCCCTGGACCAGCCCGGGACGGGAGGACACGGCGGATATGGACGTGTTTCTTGGAACTTGGTAGATAAATATATATATAGCGGGTGATGGGCTCGTTATTGCAGGGGAGTCGTGTGTAGCGATGGTCAGAGAGAAGGGTTGACGATGGAATTCCAGGGTTAAGGACAGCCAAGGCCGAGCCGGAGACACGGCAAGAATTTGAAGGTGGGGCAACACTGGGGAGTGTCCAGCGGGCGGTCGTTGCGCTGTCGCCAGCTCCAGCTGTCCTCTGTGTGGAGGAAACACGGCCAATTGCGCCCGGGCATCGGTCCAAACCAGACCTCCAAGCATCCATCCCACCGCCGCGACAGCGACAGCCATGCTACAACGGCCCACCACCACCACCACCACCACAACGCCTTGATGGGAGCATGGGAATGAGCATGCTGCCTCCCCACCGTCTGTCTCTTCCCCAGTCCGAACCCTGCCGCAGCCGCCTTGCGCCGTAACCAATGTCGTGGGACTTGCTGAAGCGGTTCCTCGAGAGCGACGTCTTCAACCAGGACCCCTTTCTCTCCGTGTCCTACCTCTCGTGCGTACCATACCTCTTTGTCTGGCCTCCCTCTTTGCTGACCTTCCCCCCCTCCAGACGCTATGCGGACCACATCGGCATACACTACGTGCTGTGCAGCAAGCTGCGCCAGTTCCCCTACGAGGACATCGAGTTCTTCCTCCCCCAGCTCTGCCACCTCATCATAAGCGTCGACAATGAGTCCATGGCCCTGGAGGAGTTCCTCCTCGACCTGTGCGAGGAGTCTCCGACGGCCGCCCTGCTGGTTCGACCTCCCCCCACCCCTCTCCAACGGCGAGACAGACTTGCTAACCGACACCCCCCCCCAACACAGACATTCTGGCTCTTTCAAACCTACCTGCACGACCTCGCCGCCACCCCACAAGCCGACTCCTTCAAGACCTGTCGCCGCGTCTATAACAAGGTGCAGCACATCGTCTTTGGCCTCTCCGACAGCGCGAGGAACGAAAAGATCACCGAGAATGTCCTCCCCGTCACCGTCCTGGCCAGCTTCATGCTCGCCAGCATCGCCTGCCCCATCCTCCCCCACTGGGCGGGGCCGCTCGCCGTGGCTCAGGCCCGCAAGCCGCGCCCCGTCGTCGAAACCATCACCGAGGCCGCCCCAACCGCCCCGACGCCCGTCAAGAACATCGCGCCGGCAAGGGCCCACACGGTCAACTCGGGGACGACAAGGGCGAGGAGGATCAAGGATGGCCGTGTGACAAGTGCCCCTGGAGGCAGTCTCTCGACCAAGTCGTCGGGCAAGGCTGGACCCAAGTCGCCCATGAAGTCGCCCAGGACACCCCGCACGCCCATCCCGAGATCGTCATCACCCGGATCCAGCTCGCGGACACCGCAAAGGACACCAAATCCCGAGGCGAAGCGGGGCTCGGCGCTGGATCACATTGCTCTCGAGGGACGTCTGAGCTCGGCCTCCTTGCCACTCCCCGAGCAACGATCATCAACCATCGCGGTAACGAGACCAACAACCCCCGTCTCCGCCGGGATACGACCGGCCGACTCGCTCTCCAGGAGACACTCCCACCAGGTCAAGACGCTCCTCACCCAGGCCGAGATGACGAGCACACAAAAGATGCAGCTCTTGCGGCAAAACTACTTTCGGTGCGAGACGGCGTTTCTGGCGGCCCTCGAGGGCATCTCGAACCGCCTGGTTGTGGTTCCCAAGGCCGCGCGTCTGAGTGCGCTCCGCGCCGAGCTGGCGCTCATAGCCCAGGACCTGCCGGCGGAAGTCGACATTCCCATCATCTGCCCGCCCAACTTGGTGCAGGGATCGCCGTCCCGGAGCCGGCATCACAGGATCGTCCGGCTTAACCCAGCCGAGGCGACGGTTCTGAACAGCGCCGAGAAGGTGCCCTACTTACTAATGGTGGAGATCCTCCGGGATGACTTTACATTTGACCCGGAATCTCAGGATAATCAGAGGCTCTTGACCACCCTCCTGGCGGAGCAGGGGACGAGAAAGAGGATATTCGATCTGTCGGAAGCACCCAGGTTGCAGTCGCATACGCGGAGTACCGAGGCGATCCCCGACAGTGTCTTTGAGCCGACGTCTGGGGACCTCGGGAGCTCGCCGCTGTTGACGAACCTCGGCGAGGATGCTTCCACTTCCAAAACAGCGACGACGACACTCCCTATGCACCCGGCGCGGGTGTCGAGTGCCAACACGGTCAATTCGGCGGTTTCGGACCTGACAACCCCTCGCAGCTCGGGAACGTCGACTTCGCGGTCGTCCAGCCCGCCCCTCCGAAAGGTGACCTTGACGAACCCCCGCACCCCTTCGGTCGAACAGCCCGACTTTTCGGCTCTGGCGACGCACATGCGGACGGCGTCGCAGATGCTGGCTCAGCTGGATGCAACAAGCGGGAAGCGCCCCAGGCAAGAGGTGGCGGCCATCCGGGCGAGGATCATCGCGAGCATGCAGAGCCTGGAGGAGCAGAGCTTCGAGCTCGAGGACGGCCAGGGGCCCACGTTCGACACCATCATCGCCAAGACGGGGACCGCTCCCACGGCCAACGGAACTAACGGGACGGCCGAGGAGGAGCCGCCGGCCATCGACCCCGGCATCAACGCCAGCGCCGGCATCGACCGCATGGAGAACGACATCAAGACGGGCGGCCTCCAGCGCAAGGGCGACCGCGACGATCCCAGCGCGGCCGTCTTCGGCGAGGCGTGGGAGGTCAAGAAGGAGCGCATCCGCAAGTCGTCGCCGTACGGCTGGATGAAGAACTGGGACCTCGTCAGCGTCATCGTCAAGACGGGCGCCGACCTGCGGCAGGAGGCCTTCGCCTGCCAGCTCATCAGCGTGTGCCACAAGATCTGGGTCGACGCCGCGGTGCCCGTGTGGGTCAAGCAGATGCGCATCCTCGTGACGGGCGAGTCGTCGGGCCTCATCGAGACCATCGCCAGCGGCGTGTCGCTGCACTCGATCAAGCGCAGCCTGACGCTCGCGTCGATCGAGTCGGGCCAGAACCCGCGCCGCCGCATCGCCACGCTCAAGGACCACTTTGTCAAGGCCTTTGGCCCGCCCGACAGCGACGCCCACCGCGCGGGGGTGGATGCCTTCAAGCGCAGCCTCGCCGCCTACAGCATGATCTCGTATGTGCTGCAGCTCAAGGACCGCCACAACGGCAACGTGCTCATCGACAACGAGGGCCACATCATACACATAGACTTTGGCTTCATGCTGTCCAACTCGCCGGGCGCCGTGGGCTTCGAGGCGGCGCCGTTCAAGCTCACGCACGAGTACATTGACGTGCTGGGGGGGGTCGGGTCGGCGGACTATGAGGATTTCAAGAGGTTGTGCAAGCAGGCGTTTCAGGGTGAGTTTTTGCGTGGAGGGAGTGTTGGGTTTGGTTCGTTTGCTGATGATGTGGGACAAAGCCATGCGCCGCTCGGCCGACAACATTGTCGACCTCGTCAGCATGATGGGCCGCGAGTCCAAGATGCCGTGCTACGGCGCGGGCATCGCGCAGGTGACGGCGGCGCTGCGGCAGCGGTTCCAGCTGCATTTGAGCGCCGACGAGGCAGAACAGTTTGTCGAGACGGACTTGGTGGGGAAGGCGCTGGGGAGTTATTATACACGACTGTGAGTTTTTTTGGTCCTGGGAAAGTGGTTGGGTGGGTGCTGACGACATAAACAACCAGTTATGACACGTTTCAGTATAGAACGCAGGGGATATACTAATGTCTTTGCAATGTCTTTGCTGCCGGTGCCGGGCACGGGATGGGGAGATGATGGGGGAGGGGAAATGGAAGAGTGGAGGGGATGTGGAGATCATGTCCAGCGAATGCGTGCCATTTCAAGAAGAGTATGAGGGAGGGGGGGCATATATGCTCGGGCGGACAGGAGGCGGGTGGGTGGCATCTCTAGACAGACGTCTGTCTTGGCCGGCATTGGAATCGGCATGCGAGAGAAGTGGTGCCGTGGAGTTTGGGCTGGTGTGAGAGTGAGAAGAGGTGGAGAGGTATATGACCATCTACCATTTGTACATACGGTGGGGTGCGGGAGGTAGATGGTGAATGATGACTGCGAAGGGATGAATGAAGTCGGAATCGGAAGTGGAAATGTAACTCTGCTGTTTTGTTTAGAAAAGGGGTGATGGATGCCAAGGAACAACACGCCAAGTTAGGGAACCAGGGTCATCAACTACGAGATAGAAGAACCCATTCGTGAGACAGAAGAACAGATGGACGTCCGCGTTGGAGGCTTGACGTCGTTGGCGCGGCACAGAGTCCATTCCATTCCACTATGTATTCCCCTCTTGTTCTGCCCCCCCCCCCCCCCCCCCGGTGACCTATCTTGTCCAAATCTGGTCGTCGATAGACAACAAACTGGCCATGGCGAGTTATTGAATTTAACTCTGAGCCCGAGTCTGACTTAATCACAACTCTCGGCTCTCCCACCACGGGAGGAACCGTGTCCTGTTGCATATCCAGGTACCAGACTCCTCTCCCAGACCCCTGTCCAACCAAGTTCTCCTCCCCTACGAAACATACATGAAATTCGACCCCCTACACGCTAGCCAAAACTCCTTGACCACGGCATTCGTCTGCCTCGAGCCTCTCAACCTAAATATTCCAACATGTCAGCACCACCCCATCCCAACACCACCACCACCAGACAAAGCAGCTAGGGAAGAGAACTCACGCCATAACCTTTTTCAAAAACACCCCCCTCTCCCCCCGCGACACCCTCTCCCCCCGGGGAACCCGCCGCCATCTGGCCCGTCGTCATCGTCCAGCAGCGCCCGCTGCAGCCACGCCTGCGCGCCCGGCTGCTGCGTTACGAGCCGCTTGAGCGGGTCCGCGAGCTTGTCGAGCTCGGAGCGCGACGCGTGCCCGCCGATGTTGCGCACGAGGGCGCGGCAGAAGAGGGGGCCGAGGGTGGTCATGGCGGAGGCGATGATGTGGGAGAGGGCGGGGTCGGAGGATTTGAGGGAGAGGAAGTCGCTCTGTTGAGAGGGGGGGGGTTAGTTTGTGGGACGGGGTGGAGGGGGGGGTAATTACCCAGAATTCGGCGGCGGCGCCTTTGGGGAGGGGCTCCCGCCCGTTGAGGACGCGGAGGGTGAAGAGGAAGAAGAATTCGAGTTGGGGGGGGGGAGGGAGAAGAGGACGGAGGGGTATTGAGGGAGGATTTTGGCGACGAGGACGATGCCGTTTTGGGTGATTTCGGTGTCGCTTTCGGGTTCTGTGAGGGGGGGGGGGGCGGGTTAGTGGTTGGATGCCTAGAGAGGTGTTTAGGGGGGAGGGGACTGACCTGGAAGGGCTTGCAAAAGGGATACGGCCCAGGGAAGGAGTTGGGCGAGGAGTTGCGGGACCACTGCGCGAGGACCGCGGTAGAGCGAGCCCACGAACGAGCAAGTAGTGCTGAGGAGGGTTCCGACCCGGGGGGTTTGGATGGACTGGGAGGTGATAAAGTCGGCGACCACCTCTGGGGGAAACACAAAGGGCCCGGGCTCCGACTCGGAGAAGCCGGCGCGGAAGATGCTGCATATTGTCTCCACGGCCTCGCCGCTGTTAGGGAAGGCTCGCTGCGCCTCGGTGACCAGCTGAGCAATCTCTACTTGGGTGCCCGCAAGCCGGCCTTGCCTGGAGACTGGGCGGGGGTCTGCGTCTAGGTCGATGATGTGGTCCTTGGTGTCCTGCATGCCCTTGGCCATGTTGGAAAGGTTGGAAAGCGCGCGGAGAGTGATCTGGAGGGCAATCTCTTCGGGAGGCAGGGAAATCTGCACGTCGCCCACACTCACCAACCCCCTGGCAAAGTTGGGATCGGAGAGGTTGAGGATCTCGGGCTGCGCTTTGAGCTGCACAGCGCGTGCGATATCCTCCTTGACGAACCTGAAGAGCTCGGTGAACATGACGAGCCTCTCGTCTTCCTGGGGGATGGCCTGTATGATGGATGCGATGGCGAGGACAATTCTCTCCTCGGAAATGGAATCTAGCACGCTGTTGCTGTTGCGGATGGCTTGGTACTGGCCGATAAATGCGCCCGCCTGCCCAGTTAGTAGAGAGCGGCACGAGGAGCAGAGAGTGGCTATCGATCTTGCCGAGAGCGGTCCGATGCCTGTCTCCCCTACCGCCGAGAACAGTAGGTTGAGGGCATTTGGGAGAAACTCTGAGTGTCTCTCAAAGTAGTCGCAGTACCGCTCGATCAGGGACAGCCCGGTTTTTCGAAGCCGGAGCGGCATTTGGCCGCGAGATCCGCTGAGGAGATCGAAAAAGAGGGCCGAGAAAACCTTTGCCAGCTCTTGGTCAAATCGGTGCTCATCCGAGGTGCAGTCCGAGAGAGCGCTGAGGCAAAAGAGGTAGGATTCCATCTCGGACCAGGACTCGTTCTGGAACGACTGTGATATCATATTGACGATGGAGGAGACGATGGACACGCCTTCCAGCGTGAAGACGGACTGGAGTAAGTCGGCCACGTCTTTTCGGGCGTCGGAAAAGGCCTGCCGGTCGGACGAGTCCCATTGGGAGAAGACATCGGCGGGTGGCCATTGGATCTTCTTCAGGCAGCTGCCGACGACGTTCATAACGTGCTGATCAGCGGAGCGCCTCCATGGTTTTGCCTCTTGGGCGTCGGTGTAGGCGGTATCGGTCATAGTCTCTATAAAGGTGCACCAGAACTCGAGAGCGGGGACGAAGATGGCGTCCTCGGCCACGAGATAGCCTTTGGCATTGAGAAGACCGGCCATTCGGTCCAAAAAGGCTATCGAGCCCGTTTCGTTGCTGGTCATGAGGTCCTGGACTCTGGCGTCTGCGTAGGCCAGCATCAAGAGGCCAAACGCCATGCCTTCTTGATCCATCGTGTCCTCCAGAAGTTGCTGGTAGTGTCGCGCGGCCCATGGGGTTTGAAAGAGCTCGAACAACATGCGATAGTTGGATTCGGTGAAGAAACCAGAGTAGTTCTCCAGGATGTCGCTGAAGAGCCCGGCGGTTTCTTGGAAGAGGGCTTCGTTGGCGAAGCATTGTATGGCGGGCTCGACGAGGCCTCGGAGCGGCGTGATGAGACACTCGGTGGTGGCCGACGCGCGCTGGGCATACAGAATCCATGCCTTGTTGCATGGGTAAGTATTCGAGACACATGGAATGGCAGGAAGCTATGTCAACATACTTGGTAGCATCGCAGGGATGCTTCGCCGTACTCTTGGGTCTGGTTGAGGCTGCGGGCGAGGAGATGGGTGACATCTGAGGCATTGCTTGTCAAGCGGTCGTGGATCTGCAGGCTGGATGGGGTTAGGGAGTCAGCGATAGACAGGCCCGTGCTGGGCCTCACTGGGGACGGGAAGACGTACTACTTTGAAGAGTTTAGGTCAGTTTTGGCGACCTCTTCGACGAGGGCACTCGCAAACTGGATGGCGACCCAAGTTTTCCTTGGGTCCAGGCTGCCAACGAGAAAGCCTGTGTCCAGTGACTCGTCGAGAGCCTCGAAAGGAGCACTGCGGCCGAGATCCAAGCAGTAGAGGAGCTGGCGGATACATTTGGGCCAGTATTGGGAGAAGTAGATGAAGTGCGTGACGAGGACGGTGCAGATCTTTTTGAGGACGAAGTTGGGGGTGCCGTCGGTGAGGGACTGGAGGAGCCATCCTATGGTGACCTCGAGCAGTCCCTTGGCGTCGTCCTCGGTCAGTTTTACGCTTTGCGGTGTGAGTTTGCAAGTATATATGATTGACGAGGGGGAGGGTGCCAAACCTGTCTCGGTTGAGCTTGACGATGAGGGTTAGGGCAGCGAAGAACTTGATGTTGCTGTCGGGGCTGGGCATCAGGCTCGTGGCCAGCTGCCACCCCTCGTCCGAGGTCTGGAGTTTCTGGAGGGCCTTTTCGAGGACGGCGATGGTCTGGGGGGGGTTTGGTTGGTAGAGGGCGCGAATCCACTGGGCCATGTGGTGAAGAAGTTAGCGAAGCACAGAAGGGGGGGTGGGGGGTCCAGCTGCCTACCCCTTGCACCTCTTCCAGGCTTTTTGGCTCCGGTAATGGATCCATGGCGAAGAATCTCCAATTCCACCGCCGTTGGTTGTTCTGATTTCGTGGTGGGCACTGTGTATTTGATGAGTTGTTGGATGAATTGTGATGGGGAACGAAGTGTTGCACAAGTCAAAAACCCAAAGCCGGAGTGGGCTGCTTCGTATTTCCAGCAGCCTGAGGGCGCCTGTCTGTCCTACTGACTCGGCAACCACGGCCATTATATTTGAGATGGGCGAGGAATAGAAAATATGACCTCATAAGTTCCGTCTTTGGGGTATATCTTTTTATCTGGACTTGTTTGACTTTTTTTACTTTTTGGTGTCTTGCACACCATCTGCACTGGACTACCTAGAATAGGTGCTGGGTGAAAGCTGTAAACGCTTTCCATTCACACAGCCCCTGCAAGAAACCCGCTGCAGGCACCAGGTGCACTGCAGGTAGCCCGTTGGCCCTCTTCATCTCCTTCTCTTGTCAGTTCTTCAGATTCATTGTATTATTTTGCCAAATTCATATCTTGGACATTCTTTTGCAAACACACTTTCACCTGGGTGGGTTCCTCCCCCCCCATCCGGCCTGTGTGAAAAGCTTTCACCACATCATGGAAGCACAAGACAGCCATCATCCCACCTTTGGCCTTCGGATCGGGAGATTTTATTCCTGTCCCACTCTTTTCTCTCTCTCAAACGATACTTTGCTACAGTGTGTTGCCATTGTTGCCATTGTCAAAGGCAATCGTAATGTATTTTACAGAGACTTGCCTATTTCGGCCCCCTGCAAGGTGCAGTGCAGTGCCCCCCACCTCGACAGAGGCACCCAGCCGGCAGCACCTTTGGCGGGGTTAGGGGGGGGGGGGCTTGGGGGCCGCCCTTTGCCGCCCATGACCGGCCCTTTCTTCAAACGGGCTCCCATCACGTATCATTTGCAGCCCGGAAGTTGTTGCTGCTGCAAGATTGGAAGCTGTGTTTGAGTGAGTGTGTTTGTCTGCAGTTGCCTTTTTCAGTTTCCATTTTCCCTATGCGGTATATATGGTCTCGACCCTCCTCGGCCGTCTTTGTTTCTCCATTTCGAGCCCTGGCTTCGTGCTCTTCTCGACCTCGACCTTGCACTCGAGCTACCCCTCCACCCTCTTCCGTCCCATTTCCTCACCTCATCAGAAGGAAAAAAACATCTCCCTTCTCTACTTCGGCCCACCCGGAGGAAATAATGACGGTCGACACCAGCAGCCGACTCGCCGCCCTGCGGTCCCTCATGAAGGAGCGCAATGTGGACATCTACGGTACGGATCCCGACACGGAGCTGCCCCTCCCCGGGACCCAAGTCAATACCCCATCTGCAGGTCGCTAATGCAGGTATCGGTCGTTGATAGTTGCCCCCTCTGAGGACAGCCACTCGTCCGAGTACATTGCCGCGTGCGATGCTCGCCGCGAGTTTATTTCGGGCTTCAGCGGCTCGGCCGGCACAGCCGTCATCACGCTCGACAAGGCCGCCCTCGCCACGGACGGCCGCTACTTCAACCAGGCCGCCCAGCAACTCGACGGAAACTGGCACCTGCTCAAGACGGGCCTCCAGGACGTTCCGACCTGGCAGGACTGGGCCGCCGGAGAGGCCGAGGGCGGCAAGACGGTTGGCGTCGACCCCACGCTCATCGCCCCTGGCATTGCCAAGAAGCTGGACGAGAGTATCAAGAAGCGCGGCGGCAAGGGTCTCGAGGCCGTCTCGGAGAACCTGGTCGACATGGTCTGGGGATCGGACAGGCCGTCTCGCACGAGCAATCCCATCGTTCTGCTCCCGGCAAAGTATTCGGGAACTCCCACGGCGACCAAGCTTGCGGATCTCCGAAAGGACCTCGAGAAGAGAAAGGTGTCGGCCTTTGTCGTGTCGCTGCTGGATGACATTGCCTGGCTCTTCAACCTCCGCGGCAGCGACATTGACTACAACCCCGTCTTCTTCTCGTACGCCCTCATCACCCCCGACTCGGCCACGCTCTACGTCGACTCGTCCAAGCTCAACGACGAGTGCCAGAGCTACCTCAAGGAGAACAAGGTCGACGTCAAGGCCTACGACGAGCTGTTTGCCGACACCAAGGTGCTGGCCGGCAAGGCCTGGGGCCAAGTCAACGGGGATTCGTCCACGACAATCAAGTATCTCATCTCGACCAAGGCGTCGTGGGCCTTGAAGCTGGCGCTGGGCGGAGAGACATTTGTCGACGAGATCCGAACCCCCATCGGCGACGCCAAGGCCGTCAAGAACGACACGGAGCTGAACGGCATGCGCAACTGCCACATCCGGGACGGCGCTGCCCTCATCGAGTTCTTTGCTTGGCTTGAGGATCAGCTGATCAACAAGAAGGCCGTCATTGACGAGGTCGCGGCTGCCGACAAGCTGGAGGCGTTCCGCAGCAAGCACAAGGATTTTGTTGGCCTCTCCTTTGACACCATCTCGTCGACGGGAGCCAAGTGAGTCATGGCCTTGGACGCTGTCAGAAATGGACGAGGGAGCTGCATGCTGACACTGGATAGCGCCGCCGTGATTCACTACAAGCCCGAGCCTGGAAGCTGCGCCGTCATTGACCCCAACGCCGTCTATCTCTGCGATTCGGGCGGCCAGTATCTCGATGGAACCACGGATACCACGAGGACGCTCCATTTCGGGACACCCACCGAGGCGGAGAAGACGGCCTACACGCTTGTCCTTAAAGGCAACATGGCGCTGGACATGGCCGTCTTCCCCAAGGGCACCACGGGCTACGGCCTCGACTGTCTGGCGCGCCAGTTTCTCTGGGTAAGCCAGGCACGCAACTCTTCATTTCGAGCTAGACTGACAGAAAAACAGAAAGCGGGGTTGGACTACCGACACGGAACCGGCCACGGCGTGGGCTCGTATTTGAACGTCCACGAGGGGCCCATCGGCATTGGCTCTCGCAAGCATTACATTGACGTTCCCCTTGCTGCGGGCAACGTGATTTCCAACGAGCCCGGCTACTATGAAGATGGCGCCTTTGGCATCCGCATCGAGAACCTGGTGATTGTGCGCGAGGTGGAGACGAAGCACCGCTTCGGCGATCGGCCGTTCCTCGGCTTCGAGCACGTCACCATGGTCCCCTACTGCCGCAAGCTCATCGACGAGAGCCTCTTGACGCCCGAGGAGAAGAAGTGGCTGAACGACTCGGGCGAGGAGATACGCGCCAAGACAGAGGGCTACTTTGAGGGGGATGAGCTGACGCTGAAGTGGCTGAGACGGGAGACGCAGCCGTTTTGAGCGGTGGTCGGAATCTCATTGAATGCATTCGGGTAGACAGCGATACTTCGGGGGCGATAGATGGAGGTATTTGTTTGGTACCTGATTGGTATCTCCTTGGTGTTGGAGGTGGTCATGGTTCCATTAGAAGGAGCAAAAGGACGACAGGAAGAAGGTAGTGCCAAAGACGACTGTAAAGACGGGGTAGCCCCGCAGCGCCGCAAGAATCCGCGAGTTCTGAATCTTTTTCTTCCTAATGTGCTCGACAATGTTGATGCCGTAGTGGGCGGCGACCTGGGGGTGTCAGTTCCTTATATCATCCAAGTCGACGTGTCCATGATGCATACCTGCGTAAACACAATACCAAGGCCTATGAGCGGAACCAGCAGCTTGGAAAAGATGCTGACAATCAGGCCCGTGATGAAGCCTATTCCAGTCAGCAAATTGCTGATCTCCGATGTCTCGTCTACAACACCTACCTGTCATGCTCCCCGCTGTCAACTGCCGGATGAACTGGTCCAGCGTGAGACGCTCCTCTCCCTTCACCGCCGGGGCAACATCGGGCGCTCTGGTACCAGCATAATGCCTCGAAGCCACGGGAACAGCGTCGAGCCGCATTGGTTGCGCGTGCTGCTGGTAGGCGAGGAGGAGCCCGGAGCTGAGGCCGAAGGGGAGAGCGCTTCGCCGGAAAGCCGTTCGGCACGCTGCGCGGGTAGCGTGACGGGTGAGGAGGGGGTTGAACATTGTTGATTAGGAGGGTTCCACACAGTAGTGAGTTTTTTGGAGGTTTGAGAGAACTATGGTGGTTGTTGATGGAGTGGTGGTGTTGAGGTTGGGATTGGGGGTTAGACGTCTGTTAGTGGTGACGTCGGTGATGTACAGGGGGATGTTGTGCGAGTGTCACTCCCTGGATTGGGCACTGTGCAGACTCCAGAGGCTTGGTGCCATGTGTGCCTCGGGTCGAGGGGCAGGTCTTGGGTTTCCTCGAGGAGAGGGGGATTTTATTGTTTCCTTGAGGAAGATATTTTCTGCATTTCTTGGACATGAAAGCAATTCTTAGAAAAAGAGCTTTCTTTTGCGGTGGTCACTCTTGGGAGAGGAAGTGACAGGCGGCTTTTGAATTTGTACAGGTACGGATATCCTGGGGGGGTTTCCCACTGTGCTGGACCCCTACCCCAGCTCGAAAGCATTGACCACCCCGCCCCCATCCCCGCGGCTTTGAGACGCGTTGCCGAGATATCTGACCTCTCCAACTGTTGTGGCTTTGACGCGTCCCTTCTCCCCTCCACATAAAAACCACCACCGCCAAATATTTCGTCTCCATCTTCACCAAGGTACCCGTACTGGCCCATTCACCGCGATCGACTGCCCGAACCACCAAATACATCGACAACCAGCATCGCCACTAGAACTACCTCCACCCCTCACTCCGAAAACCGACACGCGAAATGCCTCGACCCAAGCGATCGCGAGTCGCCTCGCGGCCCGCACCCCAATCGTCCACCACACCTCCCCCCACCTCCAAGCCAGTGAAGCCTGCGCGCCAAATATCTCGCGCAGCCAGCAGCGACATCTACGACGTCAGCGATCGGGAAATGGAGCGGACCAAGAAACGCGTCGAGGTCAATCTGTCGGTCCTGGACGAGCAAGACGGACGTTCCCATGTGCAGCCCGCCGACTCGGAGCAAGCGAGGACACTCGAGGCCGCCAGGAGCAGAGAAAAGGATGCCCTCGGCAAGCTCGACAACCTCACTTCCACCTCTGCTGCCAACGAGAACGAGCCGAGCCCCCACATCGAGTACAGCCGTAGGGAGTCTGCCTCGATGGCCGTGGGCTCGCGTCCGCCGCGTCTGACGGATGCGTCGGGGCTGGATCTGGACGACGATGTCTTTGGGAACTTGGACGACAGCCTGGACGATAGCCGCGACGACACGCACATGGCTCACACCTCGCGGGCGACGGATACGTCGTCGTTCAACATTGCCATGTTTCGCCGACGGCCACGGCAGTCTAGCATTGTGGGCAAGGACGACGCACCCATTCGCCCGAGCAGCAGGGGAGGCAACACGCCGAGTGCCACGTCGCATCTCAATCTCGGACGGTTCAAGCGGCGTCAGAGGGAGCCGAGTATTCTCGGAACGGCGCAGAAGGAGCGTGCCCAGCGGCCACCATCGCGTGCGTCCGACTATGGCAGCATGATGGGCGATGACTCTGGCCCCGAGGGCGAGTCGACTCCGTTGGACAAGAAGCGGCAATCTGGGCGGCAGGACGGAATCGAAGTCGAACGCTCTCCCAGCCTGCCATCCCGGAAGCGCAAGTCCCTCGAGGACCAGGGCGGCCGGGAAAAGCGCATTGCTCTCGCCGTCGACGGTGGTGATGAGGAGGATGTGATTCAGCAGTCGATCGAAGTCCAAAGCACCCCTCCCGGATCTCCCTCCCTCCTCCGAAACGCCCAGAACCTCCTCTCCACACCAGACAGAGACGACCCCTTCAACGCCCCCCCCGCCAGCAGCTCCTCCGCCGGCAGCAGCCCCGTCGCCCTGCCCTCGTGGGAGCTCCTCACACACCGCAACTACCACGCCAAGAAACCTGTCGCCCGAGCCCCAGCCAAAACCCCCGAGCTGGAAGCCGACAACGACTCCGACCTCTCCTCCCCGCCCTCGCTCACCCACTCCCCCAACTACGGTCCAACCCGCGCATCTACAAGGACAAAGGCCAAGCGCAAGCCCGCCGCCGACGCCGCCCCTCCCAAGCCCGTCAAGCTCACGACCGCCGACCTCACCGCTCTTCTTCCTCGTCGCAGGCAGAAGAACAAGAAGGCCACCCGGCCCTCCAACGACCCGTTCGACATGGATAGCGCAGAGGACGACGACGAGGTCAACGCCGACGACGACGAACTCTCCTACGTCGCCACCACCAAGCGTCGTCGACGCGGCGCCGCAACGCTCGCGCAGACGGCGGCGACGAATCGCGGCGCCAAGGCCAAGAAGGCGGCTGCTGCGGCTGTGGTGGCGGCGGCGGCCGAGAAGAAGAAGCAGGTG
The DNA here is from genome assembly GCA_030549215.1 of Schizothecium vesticola. NCBI lineage: Eukaryota > Fungi > Ascomycota > Sordariomycetes > Sordariales > Schizotheciaceae > Schizothecium > Schizothecium vesticola. The sequence goes on along the minus strand of JAUKUD010000007.1, from coordinate 2,336,875 downwards.
CGCAAGTACGGGTTGAGTTCGGATAAGGAGAATGCCGAGGGCGAAGAGGAGGAGGAGGAGGAGCGAGAGGGGGTCACGCTTGGCAGCGTGCTGGGCGATGAGGAGGAGGAGGATCCCGAGACGAGCCAAATGATGGTGGAGAGGATGGGGGAGGAGCTGAAGAGGGCGGCGAGGAAGTTTCAGGAGGTGGATCAGTGGGAGCTGTCGTTTGAGGAGGTGGCGCCGTCGAGTGATGGCGTGATGCCGCCGGAGGGGGAGGGGGAGGGGGCGAGCCAGGCCGAGGTGGCTTCTCAGGTTGAGGTGGCTGTGTAGGCGGGGAGTTTTTGGGGGGGGTAGATGGATGGGAGATATATGGGATTTGAGTTTGGGATGAGAGAGGGGACTTTCTGGTGGCTCGAGGTTTGGGGCAGGGCGTGGCTGATGGATAGGGGACGTCGGATTACCCACCGGTGAAAGGGAAGTTTAGGCGTCATGGCTTGGTGGTGGATATGGCTTGGTGTTTACGGTATCGGTTCGACGGATGGGACACTTTCTACGGTCTCTAGCGTCACGGGGGAGCACTGGGATTTTCGACCCTCGACTGAAATTCTTCAATTGATTCCGGGTCTCGAACCTGCAAATGCCGGTATCTGCCTCGTGAGATTTTGCTTCCCAAACTCCATTCGCCTTGTATCAGTTATCCCGAACCCCCAAACTCCATGACCGACCTCTGCGCTACCCATACCAAGAAAGACTGCCTCTGTGCCGCGCGCTACGCCGCCTTCTTGAAGCACACGCTGTCCCTGTAGGTTTCCACCACCGGTATCAACGCGGCGACCTGGTTCGAGTCCCGCAGCGCCACCGGAATGCCATCGGGCGGGACGCCCGTCATCATCAGAGCCTGCGTCACGTCAGTCAGTCCATCTCCCATCCATCCCCCCCCCAAAAAAAAGAAAAAGAAAAAGACTCACCCTCTTCAACTCCCCCCACCCCCCCTCCCTCGCCGTATACTCCCTCACCACCCTCTCCTCCCCAAAGTCCACATACACCCGCGTATCCCTCACCCGCGCCAGCACCTCATCCAACCGCATATACTGCCGACACAGCAACAGCATCCTCCGCTCCATCACCCTTACCTTTACACTGACCAGACTAATCCCATTATCATCCAACTCGCTCTCATACAACACCACCTCATCATGAAACAGAATCGGATCCCGCCGCCGCAACAACTCCACGGGAATCTCCTCCCCCCGCGCTCCGCCAGCCGCTCCCCGCTCCCACCGGGGACCTCGGTCCCTTTGTACGATGTGCTATAACTCCAATCATAAGCGCGGACAACCTCGGCGACCGTCCCGCTCGCCTCGCGCGACGACGACCACGACGTCGCGTGCGCCACGCGCAGCATGTTGGCGCCCGTGGCGTCGACGAGGGCGAGGGCCGGCTCCGCCGAGAAGGAGAGCGACCAGCCGGTGGGGGCGTGGGTTATCGAGACGAGATTGTCACCAAAGATCATCTCGGGGATGGGGATGCCGAGGCGGGCCGAGAGGGCGTCGATCGGGCCGGACTTGAGGATGGGGAGCTTGCGCGTGGTGATGAGGAAGGGGGGGGCAGGGTGGGTGGTGGTGGCGGAGAGGGGGGTGGGAAAGGGGGCGTCGGGGGAGGTGATGTGGGAGGACATTTTCGACTTGGGGGGGTTGTCGGGGGGGGGGGGGGTGTTGGTGGGTCGTTCTGGAGGTTGTCCGTCGATGGTGCTGGAGGTTGTCGTGGGCGGGGGATTGATGGAGGGAGTGCCGGAGTGGGAAGGTGGGATCGTTGAGATGGTGATGGCTTCGTCGCTGGTGGAAGTGGTGGGATTCGCGGTTGAAGGTTTGGGTTGTTTGGCGGGGAAGGGAAGGGGAGGGAGAATGGATGTGGGGTAGTGGATTTGGAGATCGGCATTTGGCTTGTGTTCGGAGAGCGGCTCTTCCCGCCCGCGATACAAAACCTACGCACTACATGTACGAAATGATATCAGACAGAGGGAAAGCCTCGGAGGGTCAAAGATGACAGATGATGGCTCAATAAGACTCGGTTCCTCGGTGTTCCTTGGAATCGAGGCATTACCGAGGAACAAGCAGTCTTCGGGGGCTTGGGTATCGGTTCGGTTTGGACGACGATACATGCATGGCCCATTGGAAGTACCAATGCATGCACAAAGTGAAGCCAAGGCGTTGATATGTTTCCATCCTCCACAAACAACTGTTTTTAGCTCAAGTGCTGGGTTGGGATTACTGTTGCCGACGATGAACTCTCAGTTTCAAGATTCAGGGTTATGCGAGGGAGCGTCTAACCCTGGAGCCAAGAGCGGTGTGAGAGAGACCCACTATGCCGTTGCTAGGCAACGCCCTGGCAGGGCACACCTAAATAAGAACAACCCCATCAAAGCCGCTCCCACCATCAATCTCCAATTGCGACAATCAAGTACGGCGACCTAACGGATACTCTCTGTCGACCTTGCGCGCTCGACTGAGTGATCTCACTACCATTCTCCTCCACCAACACCTACGTCTTCACCACCCCCCTCCTGCGCGCAGTCGGCAAATCGAAAAGATGGCGACTCGAACTCTCGAGGCGACCTTTGAGAGTCTGTCGGTCAACGACGAGAGGGACCCCGGCGAGAGCAGACTCTACCAAAAACAAAAGGTGCGATCCCTTCCCCCCATATCTCCCCAGCTTCTGGTCTGACAGCATCCCCCAGTCCGTCGTCACCACCACCCAGCTGTCCCACAACACGTCGAGGCCAAACCTCTTCAAGGTCGCCCTCCAGTCACAAAACTCGGCCACCGTCACCGCCTCGGTAAAACTGCCCTCCCAGGCCGCCCAATGGAAGGAATCCGCCCTCCCCGCATCGCCGGGCAAGAAGTTGGCCGTGTCGTCGCGCGGCAGCACAGACGAGCTCAGCGTGGTGGAACGAAAATCCGCCTCGTACGTCGACCAGCCCCTGACGCCCAAGCAGTTCCACCTCGGCATGTTTGAGATCGGGCGGCCGCTGGGCAAGGGCAAGTTCGGGCGCGTGTACCTGGCGCGCGAGCGGACGAGCAACTTCATCTGCGCGCTCAAGGTGCTCTACAAGTCGGAGCTGCAGCACGGCTCGGGCGTGGAGAAGCAGGTGCGGCGCGAGATTGAGATCCAGAGCAACCTGCGGCACCCCAACATTCTCAAGCTGTACGGCCACTTCCACGACAGCAAGCGCATCTTCCTCATCCTCGAGTTCGCCGGCAAGGGCGAGCTGTACAAGCACCTGCGCAAGGAGAACCGCTTCCCCGAGTGGAAGGCCGCCCAGTACATTGCCCAGATGGCCTCGGCCCTGCGCTACCTGCACCGCAAGCACGTCATCCACCGCGACATCAAGCCCGAGAACATCCTCATGGGCATCCACGGCGAGATCAAGATTTCGGATTTCGGCTGGAGCGTCCACGCCCCCAACAACCGCCGCGCCACGCTGTGCGGCACCCTCGACTACCTGCCGCCAGAGATGATCAAATCGGGCTCCAAGGACAACTGGTACAACGAGAAGGTGGACCTGTGGAGTCTTGGTGTGTTGACGTACGAGTTCCTGGTGGGCGAGGCGCCGTTTGAGGATACGCCCATCATGACGCAAAAGAGGATAGCGCGCGCCGACATGCAGATCCCCGAGTGGGTGAGCAAGGAGGCCAAGGACCTCATTAAGAAGGTTTGTTCCTCTTCGTTGGAGATGTTTGGACCCGTGCTAACAATCCTATCCAGCTCCTGGTTCTTGACCCCGAGAAGCGTCTGCCTCTCGAGGACGTGCAGACCCACCCCTGGATCATCAAGCACTGCGTCAAGGGGGAGCGGGCGGCCAACCGCGAGAGGGGGAGCAAGTGAGGGGGAAGCATGATGCCATGAATCGACGAAGCATACCTGCCGGCGTTTTGTACTACTATAATGGGCGGCGTTTGGGGTTGAGCGACTTGGATAGGACGGGACCTGGAATTACTGCGAGGCTGCATCGGTGGGAGTCGTATGAGCGGGCCATGGGGTGATTCCTAGCCAGCGACTGGAGCATAGGCTGTTGCATGTCCAGAGAAGCGACTTGTTGTTTACGTCTCGCGTGCCTCCAATATGTACACATTCATCCTACAGCAATGCCATCCCGACCTCAGCAATACCACCCCCGACTTCAACGATATACATCCTCAAACGGCCTCTTATCCGCGTAGCACGAGTCCCATACCTCGTTGACCACCTTGGTCGCGTGCACATCGTCCTTGCACGCCGGCCGCGCCATTACGGACTGTATCGCCCTCTTGCGCACGCACTCCTGAAACTGCTGCGTCAACGTCCAATTCCCCCGTGTAAACGCCTCTCTTGTCCACCTGCACTCGCCGCTGAGCATCGACGCGCGAATCTGTAGTTCCCCATGTCAGCACAACCCTCTCCCCCCCCAAGCCACCACCCCAGGCAGGGAAACTCACCTCGGTACACGCCGAATGTTTCAAATCCCTCCCCCCCCTCCAATCCACTTTCCACCTCAAATGATCCCATGCATGCACCATCTCATGCGCCAGCGTATCCTCCAAATGGCCCCTATTCCTCACCGCATTCGAACATAGCAAAATCCCATGCGACGGACTAAACCCCCCCGCCTGCCGCGCCACCGTCCCGTCTGTCGCCACCCGCCCCGGACACCGCCGGCACACAATGTTGCTGGAGTCGAGGCGCCCGCCGAGCGCTTCCACCTTTTCGCGCAGGAACCGGACGGTGGGGGACCAGGAGAGCAGGTAGTCCCGGTATTGCTCGCACCGCAGGCAGTCCCGCGTCTCGTGGATGGCGAAGCGGTCTTCGCGGAAGTGCTCGATGCCTTCGCGCGTGACGGACCCGGAGAGGATGCGGAAGTAGTTGAGCCACCAGGGGGCGGTGGGGTCGTAGTTGGTGCGGGCGGGGTCGTTGGGGAGGAAGTTGGGGAGGCGTTGGGGGGGGGAGATGGGGTGGTGGTGTCGGAGGGGGTGGTGGTGGTGGTAGTTTGTGGCGGTGGTGGGGAGGGGTCGGGGGATATGGACGGTGACATGTTGGCGGGGGAAAGGCCCTGAGGCGTTGAGGCACTCGGTCTCTGTGGTCGGCGAGGTTGGAAGTGGTGATGGTCGACGAGACGGTGCTGTTGATGGCGACTAAGAAATTCGCGTGCTAGGAAGCAACTCACTCAATCGCCCGACCGCCAACACCCGAACCTCCGTTATCAGCACCCGACCAATCACACCCGCCCACCCAAGGCCCCCCACCACACCCCCACCACACCCCCATCCAAAAAAAATCCCATCCGCCCCACTCCGTCCCCTGGCCCCAGCGCCCTCACCACACCTATAAATCCTCTCCCCCCTCCCCTCCCTCTCTTCCTCTTTTCTTCTCCTCAGCGAGGAACCGCGCCGGCCTCTCCCCCCCTCCGCTACACCGCCACGTGAAGCTCTGGGGAGGTCAGTTCGGCGCGGTTTCTCGGGCGGCTCCACAAATGTGGCTTGCTGAGGGTTACTCTGGTTTCGCGTTCCGCGCGGTCCATGATGGGTCTTCCTCCGTTCCCGGCCTCCTACAGAAAAGTGGCCATCCTTCCCTTAATACATATGCTGCGGACGACGACTCTAGAGGTTCGCGGTGTGGGATGGTCTCGACATTTCTTTGTCCTGGTAAAATTGATATTTTCGGCGTTTGTGTGGCGCTTGGGGGGCGCTTGCTGCAGAGATTTCCGCGGGCGGCAGGCGTTGGAGTTTCGCACGAGCGGGAATCTCACCGACCTTGCGATTGCTTCATGCCTCGATTTTCAACGCGGCCGGTTTTGAGCGTTGCTTCAGCTGTCGCTGAGACTGAACTGCTTGCCCAAGATTTTTGCATCTCAATCTGTTTGATGTCAAATCGACAGATTCTGTCGTGAGCGTCGCGATGTTCGTCCGCCGTGCGACGAGTCTCGAAATTCCCCAATTGACCATTATGTCCACAACCGTCCTGACAAACGTATGTCTTCTCGCTCGAGGGACACATTTTGACGTCACTGAGACTACACTCTTCTCGTCAGACTTCCGAGCTTCGGAATATCTTCAATGGACCAGAACCTGTTGGCAGAGAGGCTACCTATTTCCAGTCCAGATCAGTGTCCGTATTCTTCTAAGCATTGAAGAGAATCTACAACCAGGTTGAAGATCGGGCATGCTTTCTGCCGAGATCGTTGCCAGTTTCTCCAATTGTCACAGCCAGCAGTCACCAAACAAGTCACAATCAGAAATCAGTCCGGAGCACATCTCGAGATTCATTGCTATCTGCATCTATGCCCCGCAGTGTCAGCAGTTGAAGAAGTCAATCAGCACCGCACGACACCGCTTAGTAGAGGCGCTTGGGAGGAGACATGGTAGCCTTGATGGTCAGGCTACCAACGTTCTGCCAGCCCTTCTTCAGGAGCGACACAAGGTAGTTGATCGACAGCATGATGTTGGCCACCAGCTGCTCCTGCTCCATGCCGACGTTGCCGACCGCGACACCCATGCACAGAACCTTCTTGAGCTGGAACTTGATCGTCGACTTGACCTCGGTGATCTTGGCCGAGAGGTCGTCGGCGTGCGAGACGGGCGTGGGGAACTTGCCGGCTGCGAGGAGTCAGTTTGAGGATTTCTGGTGACCTGGAGAGAAACATACCCTTAGACAAACCAGGGCCGAGCAGACGGGGAATCTGCTTGATGAGGGTGTCGGAAGCGATGAAGGCATCGTACTTGCGCGCGAGCTTCTTGATGAGCTTCTTGTTCTTGTTGAGCTTCTTGAGATCGTCGGCGCTCATGGCGTCGACACCGCCGTGCTTGGCACGATCAATGTCGTGCTGGTCACCGAGGATGCAGATGCTCATGCCGGGGCGGGGGACGGTGGGGAGCTTGACGGTGCCCGAGAAACGCTTGTCACGCTGGGGGTCATAGTTCTTGAGGCCGATCTGGAGCCTGCGAGCGATTCGTGTCAGAATTTTGGGTCTGGCGGTCACGGGCTCGTTGGCTTCTTACTCGACGGTCTCAAGGAAGTTGCGCTTCTTGGTCTCGTTGCTATACTCGAGGAGATCAGCGACGTGCTGACGCACACCGGCTGCGGAATCAATTAGCTGGCACGTCTTGAGGAGCTAGAGAGGGTGAGGAGTGCTAACCGACGGTAATCTTGGACATTTTGACCGTCTTCCAGTAGAATTTCTTCTATAGGTGTGGTTTTGGCGTCAAACGTTGATGGTTGAGGGAGGCAAAAGAGGAATTCTCAAAAATGCCTGGAATTTTTGTGGCTTTGGAGGGGTCCACTGTGTTAGAGAAAAGTGGGGAACGGGCTCGCCGGCATCAAGGGCTGTCGGGCCGGACCAGCTGGCAGCCCTTGGTTGTCGACGCCCTCACCTCGGTGGCTTGCTTGAATGACACAACATCCAACTTCCACCACCTCCTCCTCATCCCTCTGCATGTGAGACAAAAAGTTGCTTCTCTGCCCAGAAACTTCAATAGAGCCAAGGAGTCACACTGAATGGTGGCGTGAGGCACAGCAGGCTGGGCAGAGCCGTGCTTCCATCTGAACGGATGCGGATGGTGATCCAAGAAAAGAATCAAGATCTCATCACTCATCAGATCGTCACCTCGTCCCTGGATTATCTTGCCGACGGTTCACATCCAGTGCCTCTGCGGGAGAATCAGCGGGAGGGCGCATGTATCACGGCATCAGTCAGGTACTCAAAGGTCACCACATTGGGTCCTCTTCACTCCAGTTCTCCATGTGTATTCATTGCATTAACCATTTATTTTGATCCCGTCTCAAAACCCTAGAAACAACATATCTCAGATACCCTGAACTCCCATAAGGCAGTTCAATGTGCGAAAAGAAACGACCCAACGACAGAGGCTCTAGGAACCCATTACAATTACCTCCTCAACTCTTCCCGCTTCCCTCCTCGAACCCCTCCTTGGCTCGCTCTCCTGTGTAGCACCACGACAGGAAGCGCAACCCCATCTCTTCTTGAGAGTACAAATACGGAAACGGAAGCGGCATGCTAGCGAACCAACCAGTGGCGCTGCAACTGGAAGTTTATTTCCCATACACTGGAACCGATTCGTTGTCAGTTTCGACCTGTCAACTCCTTTGGTTCTGGGGATGCTCTGCTTCGATAACCCGGGACGAACCAAAACTCAGGGACGGATGCTGTCCATCCTCCGAGACCGCCCCACTCGACCAGGGAAGGACCCAACCAAGACTTACACGGGTCGGAGTTGCACGTCTCGTCCTCGTCATCGCCAGATTTCTGACAGCGGCGAGCCCTGGATGCGGATGTGGTTCTCTTTACGTCGTCTGAACGCCGGGCCCAGTGTCTCCTCTGGCGTTCGTGAGGAGTCATAGACTCCATGGCATCTTGTAGGAGGGAAATCGAAGCCGTCGGACCGGAGGCAGCCTGGAAGATGGACATGTCGATAAGGGTTGTTCGGGGGTTTGCTGGGTTCGCAACGTAGAGACTTGTTTCCGGTACTTGGGGAGTTGCAGGAATATATGTCGGCGGTATCTCGATGCTGGGGCTCGGTTGCCGGTATCTTGAACTCGCTGATGCTCAGGCTGGGCTTGGACATGCTCTCCCCAGCAAGAAAGAGGTCCAACTCGTCGCCTTTATACCTGCCCAAGTCATGTCATCAGCATCCACGCCAAGGACCTCGGTTCTCATCATCGCTAGCTTCTTGCCAAACTGGCACAGGCAGTGCTGGCGACAACCTACGGTCGTTTGACAACGACCAGGCGACAGACAAATCAGGCGACACATCGGGGCTCTCCCACGCCCCCCCTCCTCCCCAGCCTCGACTCACATGCATCGAGTTCCAGAAAGGGAGAACCAGACCCGGCGGGTGCAACGTGCCCGTCCCGGCAGTGAGTCTTGAGGAAGATGTGTCGCCATCGAATCCACCGCTGCGGGCTTCCGCGTGGGTTGCTGCCGAGCACCGAGTGAGCCCCGCCCCAGGTGCCCGAATGCGGAGTTTGGCGATGCCATGCCTCGACAGTTGCCCAGGCCGTGGTGTTGATCGCTCGTGCCCCCCCCTTCCCATTCTGCCAGGGCCACGAGACCGGAACGAATGTCCTCCAGAGCTCGGGCTACACAAGTCCCGCCCGTTATGTGTCGCATAGGGCCCCTCTGGCGCTCGCCCTCTATGGGATGGCAGCTGCCCCAGCACGCTCGTACCGGCACGGCACCCGCCTCGGTGACGTCCTACGAGGACGGGCCCCCAAGGCCCGAGACTGGGCAACACGGAGTATCGCCCCCCAGGGCGGAAGATACTCCGAGAGGCAGACCTCGTATGGAGGGAGAAGAACCGAGGTCGCCGCCGAGGAGAGAGGCGCTCTCGTGGTTCGCAGAGATGTTCCTCGGTGACCTCACCGCAGCCAGCGGAACCTGCATTACGACGGTCCTGTCAGCGAGCAAACCTGTCCCACCTGACGTCGGGGGAGACTGAGGGAGTTGGAGCAGCATAAGCTTCTCCTTGTTTGCCGGGAGAAGCCCAGCCGTCCAGAGCGAGCCCCCAGCCGGAAGTCGATCTCGACATGTTTGCCTTTGACAACCGTGCTGAGTACGTGGCCCTCTGCGTGTCGGTAGCCGTCCGGGTTCTCGTTGACTGGCGAGAGATCCTCCGGGTGGAGGAGTCGGCGACGGGAACGACGAGATCCTCGGCGACGGGCAGAGCACGATCGGTGCGGTCCTCGCATGACTACCTACCTACAGATACGCGTGCAAGGCAATATTCCGGGCCTTCTTTGGGCGTCTCTGGTATGTGCCATTCTCGGCTGCTTTATGGAGCCCGCACGGCGGATGAGACCTGGGTTCTTGGCCAAGGGTTCACGAATAGGACGGCGTCATGTATGACGGACAAGTCGAAGAGGGCAAGAAGCCTTGGGGGCAAGACACCATTGTCCAAGCCAAGGGCTTTGGGCGGAGACATGGGCAACGGTCGGGTGCTGCCACAACGAGCACCGGCTCTGCCTCAGTCACAACGACCCCCAGAAGCAGAGGCATTCAAAAATACCAAAAGTCCCCATCCAGGTATAGACCATAGCTTGGCTTCTGGACATGAGATACGTCCACGACAGAACATGGACGGCACCCTTCACGACACATCCTGCAGCCTAGATCTGGTGTGACCAGATGCGAGCGGGCGGCCTCACGTCGAACGACACTCCGTAGACGCGGTTCCATGCATCGAGGGGGTCAGTCAACAGCAATAAACACAGCAGAGGGCGCAAATGTAGGGAACCCCTTCGGCAACCAGCACCGAGTCGCGGAAGCAACATGACGGAGAAATGCCAGTTCTCCCAAAAGGAGAATTGCAGCGAAGAGGAGGCCGTTACTCTAGCACAAACTTTGACCGATGAAAACGGGAGATACGAAGATATCGGTTGATTAGTTGTGCGAAATAAGTGTAAGGAGAAGAAAAAGAGAGGAAGAGAAATTTCGGGAGCGGACTTCGCATCAAAAGTCAAATCGCTCCCAGGAGCAACGGAGCCCCTCGGGCCGGTGGGTCGTCCCCACCACGAACCACTGTGCACGGGCCACATTCCTCACGCGCCGTCGGGTACAAAATCGCGGCTGCAGATTTCTCCCCTGGAGAAATTTCCTCACTTCAACATTTTAACCTCAACACCACCAATCCTCGAAGCTATCGCGGCAACTCCCCAAAACAGCATTGCGCTGACCGTTTCTCCCAACGGAAATCACCCCAGCTTGTCATCGAGATCTCTGGTTTTGAACCGACGAGAGAATTGGTTTCTCAGCCGTCCCGATTGACGGGACTCGAAGACGAGCACCATTATTCTCCCACGAGCACCATTATTATCCCAACCCCAGCCCCTTCAATGCACACACACACAAGACCAAACCACATATTGCCTACCTCTGTGCCATCTCCATGCACAACAGGTCACTTATTTTATATCGTTCGTGGGAGAATAAACCAACGGTCTAGACAACCAGTCTAATCCACCCCGCTGTCGCTTTCCAAAATGCGATCATCGGGACTAAAAATGACAAACATGCCCTTGCACTTCGACACATCTTGTGTGTTCTTTGCCTAGCTCTATTCTGTCTTTGTGTGAAATCCCATATCCAAAATACAAGTCATCGACTCTGCTCTCATTCCTGAGGCCCTGTTTGCCCTGGTATCTCTAGACTTCCGTTCCGGTCCATCCAACCTCGTTGTAACGCCGAACCCCCCCATACCCCATCCCCCAAAAATCAACAGTCGTTGCGCTCGATAATGTATCGCTCGTCAATAAAGGAAAGGAGAAACTTGGCCGCCAGGCGACCCGTGTAGTTGACGGCCATGTTGCGGATGGGAAACTTGTCCTGGCTCGGAAACACGGGGTCCATGGTCAAAAAGTCCAGCTCGCCCCCTGTTATCACGACGCCGGTTAGCACTGGCATCAACCTGGGCACAGACCAAGAACACTCACAGTTGGGCTCCTCCAACAGCCTCCTCAGCTGCATCACCATGGCGGCGGCATCGCGGTCCAGCTCGGCCGGCTCGAGACAGGCGTCGTCCAGCAGCGGGTTGAAGCTCCGGGACCCGGCATCCCGCGAGTGCGTCTGGTACAGCTGGTGGAACTGAAACGCCACCTGCTTGAAGGGCATATTCTCAATCTCTGCGTTCTTCTCAAGCGCAAACGCGCGCTGCCACCGTGGCGCCTCGCGCGTCTGCAGGCAGATCTGGTTCTCGCTGACGACAAACGTGTCGGCCGCCGCCTCGACCGTCTCCATGAACAGGCACAGCACCAGGAACGCGGCCAGGCACGGCGCCCAGCCCTTGCGCTCCTTGGGCTTGAGCGTCGACCCGAAGCTCTTGAACAGCCGCGTCATCTCCTGCCGCATCACGTCGTCCATGACGGCCTTGATCTGCCGGCTCAGCACCCGCGACGTGACGTGCGGCACGCCCTGCGGCACCAAGCCCGTCGGCGCCAGGCTCGCCACCGTCTGCGGCGTCAGCGTCAGGTGGTGCGTCATGACGTAGTGCATGGCGTAGATGGACAGCGCGCGCTTGACCATGGCGTTGTCGGTGCGCTGCGCGTACTCCTGCACGATGCGGACGACGGTGCGCGGGATGCGCGTGTACCGCGCGTCGGCGACCACGTCGGCGAACGCCGTCTCCCCCACGATGGCCTGCACGTAGCGGTCCGTCTTCTTGCGCAGCTCCTCGCGCTGCGACGGGCCCTCGGGGTCGAACCCGATGGGCACCGCGCTGCGCGCCCGCACGTCCTCCACCCCCTGGCCCGGCTGCAGGTGCCAGTGCCGCAGCACCTCGTCCGTTTTAGCCGTGAAGAAGCGCGCCTTGACGGCCAGCCGCGCGGCGAACCGCGGCGCCGACGACAGCTCCACGGCGCACACCCCGTCCCCGTCCCCGCGAAACCCGGCAATGTTGTCGGCCACGAAGCGCGCCATCTCGTCGCGCGCAAAGTGGCCGCGCAGGAACTCGGGGAACAGCACGCCGTCAAAGTCGTCAAACTGCCAGCACAGGGCGGCGGGCACCTGCAGGCGCAGCTTCTGGCAGTTGCGGCACGGGCGGTCGGCCTCGCACTTGACCTTGCGCGCGTGGCAGTGGAAGCAGGCGCCGAGGCGGCGCACGCGCAGCGCGCTCTGCTTGGTCTCGCTGGCCAGCGGGCCCTTGCGCCCGCGCTGCGTCGACCGCAGCGCGTCGTGGCAGTCGAAGGGGTTGGACTTGTCGGCGTGCGCGTTGACGCTGTCGGGCGTGACGATGAGGAACGTGCTGAGGCCGCCGCTGCTTCCACCAGAAGCGCTGAGCGGGGAGGAGGGGGACGTCTTTTTCTTGGTGGTTGACGTCTTGCCTACGCGCGCATCCTTGACCTTGCGGATGGTGATGGGCGCCGTCGTCGTCCGGCTGGTACTACTATTATCCTCGCGCTTGATGTGCGCCAGGGGCGGCGACGCGCGCGGGCTGACCGAGACAGACGGCGACGACAGCGAAAACAGCTCCTGCTGCTGCGCCGGCGGCGGCGACGGCGAGATGGCGCTGTACGACGACGGGTCCTCGAGCACAAAGATGGGCGAGGACCCGGCGATGCTTCCGGTGTAGTTGCTACTGGCGTTGGCGGCGGCCACGGCCTCGCGGAGGTCCGTCGAATTCCACGGCGGCGCGTCGGCCGACGGGAGCAGCAGGCCGTCGGGGATGCCAAAGTCGAAGGCCGAAGACAGCGCTTGCTGCTCCGCGCTGGTGAGCGGGGTGAGGAGGCTGCCGAGGTCGGCGAACTGCGCCGAGAGGAGCGAGGGGTTGCTGGTGGTGGTGCCGGGGGGGGAGGCGAAGAAGTCGGTGGTGTTGTTGTCGGATGTTGGGAAGAGGTGGTCCATGAAGAATTGCTGTTGTTGTTGTTCGCTCGCGGCGGAAAAGTCAAACGATGAGGCGTCGAACACCCCGCTGGCGGCTAGTTCGGCGGTTGTGGTGTCCAGGGTGAGGGGCGACGCGGCCGGCTCCGAGTGCGAGTTGCTGCTCTGGTGGCCGATGAAGCCCCACGAGCTGCCGAGGGCGGCGCTGGTCGCGGGGCTCGGGAAGAAACCGCCGCCGCCGCCCGGGCTGGGCCCGCCGACGCTGTTGGGCATCGAGACAAAGGTCCATGGGTTTTCATCGGGGTCGCCCGTCGAATCGCCGGGGTAGTCGTAGCCCGAACCCGAGAGGGGCGATGCCGAGGCGACGGAGGCCATGGTGGGTGTTTTTTTCCGTCGGTCGGTCAGGCGGGCGGAAAGAATGGGAGGGGGGAAGGATGGAGATAGATTACGTCGTCCCCTCTCTTTTCTCCGGCTCGTTTCGTCGTCCTCCCGGGGACCGGAGACGGTCCGGTGATTTGGTCGTGCGACGCTTTTCGAGCGTCGTCGTCGTCGGTACGAAACACGAGGCGACGCAGGTACAGAGCGCGCGCACGACGCTGTTTCGACGGGCCTCGGGGCGGTTGCGCAACCCCAGGGAATGAGGCGACAAGCCTTTCGTATCCGACAGCGCTCTCGTCGAAGTCGTCCCGGGTTTGCGGTTTCCGTCTAGTAGGTAGGACCGTAGGGCAGTGATGCACGCGCAGAATGGGTTCTGACAGCGTATGTCCGTCTGCTGGTGGGAACGCAGCGCGGTACAAGAGTTCGGTCTCTCCGTCGTCGTCGTCGTCGTCGTCGTCTTCGTTTCCCAGGTACGTCAGGGTGGGGGTGTGTGTGTCGCAATCACCACTGGACGGTCTCACTGTCGTCGTCGTCGTCGTCGTCGTCCAGTCTTCCCTCTGAATATCTTCTTCCTTGACCTCAATAAAGGAAGAAGAGAAAAAGAAAAAATCCCCGTGGTCTGGAAAATCAATCGACAGACATGCGATGTCGACACTCGACAGGCCGGCTGCTCAGCCATGGGGCTAAACTCGATGAAGCGACCGACGACGAGGGGTGCCGTCAACTGTCGTTTCGCCAAGACGGACCACGAGGCTAAACCGCATTTGGATACCGACGACTGGGGGGGCGTTTACCGTGACACGGATTTGGATGACGGTGTGTTGCCTTTACGCTGGCTGGATGCCTGTGGTCGGGCGCTGAGAGTGTACATTGATGGATAAGATGGGAAACGTGGTCGAATTCGATGGCGTTAGCGGCTCAAAAGCCGAACAGTCACGATCACACACCGAAGCCACCATTTCCCCGGTGACGGGTTTGGTGTTTTGGTGTGTGTGTGTGTGTGTTTTGGGACCCTTGAATTCCTAGGGGGAGAACATGTATATTCGACGACGACGTCCAATTTTCGCAATCGCTATCATGACCGCCCGGTAGACGGACATCAAAAAGGAGGGCAAATGCCAAAAGACCCCCTCCACCACGTCCACGCCCCCCCCAACTCGATTCCTCCTGTCGTCCAACATCAGAACCCGCACAGTTCCATCCCATGACAATGAAACTGGCAGTTTTCAACAGCGAAACCCCGTCTGAGCAATGGGTACCTACCAGCGTTATAGGGCTACGCGCACAACGACCATGTCGGGGAGGCGCGGTGCTACCTTGAGGACCCGATCGACCGACGTCGTTGCCACCACTGCAGTTGTCCTGGCTCTGACTCCCTCGGACGGGCGAGATAGATGGGTATGGGGAGACATGGGATGTTGCCGCTAGGGGTTTTCAATTTTGCTATGAACTAAGAACAGATGGCGAGTTGAAGGGAAGCCGTTACATAACTCGTCATCGGGCGATGGCCAACACCTCGTGAGCAGGCCGGGTAAACCCGTTGGGTCCAGAGATGCAAAGGACATGGAAGCGAAAGGGGGGTATATCATCTCGCGACGAGCGTACCCGTCAGTCTAGAAACTCGACGCCTCCGAGTCGACAATTAATGAGCCGCCAACAGGACGTGAAGGATGTATAAGCAACGCGCAAAATCGACGCGAGAACATAAAACAAGCATCGCACATTGCTTCCCCCTACCACCACTCATCCAAGATCAACAACGTCCGCAATAAATATCAAATGTATTTGCCCACCCAGACCACCCACAACCAAGACTCTAAAAAGGAGGAAACAAAAGCCAAAAACAACCGACCAAATGCAGCAAAAGCAGTTCCGCCGCCCAACCAAGTCGCAATGTTAATGAATCAAGCCAAAAAGCCTCCCTCCCGTGCCACCGTCCGCCCCAGAGTTTTCGTGAGTGTTGTCACCGTCCCTCCACCCCATCCAGACATACCCCCCCACCCCGCCCCCAAGGTCGCCCATGGGAACCAAAAAAAGACAAAGAAAAAAAAGATAATAAAACTCGTACAGTACTGGTCTCCCCTTGCCCTTGCCCTTGCCCTTCGGAAAAAAATCGTCCGTCTGTCTCTTCTCTCCGTTGTTGGCGTGCCGTGCGTAGAAAGGGGTATCCCAGGGTTGTTCTCAACATCGTCTGCGTTCCAAGTCCTTTTCCGTCATCATGGCTCGTATGACCAACCAGCCCCTGAAGATTCGATAGTAGTTTGTTTCCGGTTTCGATCGTCTCGGCGACGACAACGCAAAAATCCCGAACCGGCAGGTAGGTCTGGCGCCTCCCGTTCTCTCCGCCTCCCTGACAGACAGAGTGTGGTGATTGTCATGTCCCCATCCCCAACCATTCTGTATTTTTTCTCCTCCCCATCCATGTCGCGTGTGTCGTGTGCGGCTCCTCCCCCTTCCCTAGTCCCGTCTAGCGAAACCTCGCCGCCGACGCCGCTGTCCGGTCCTGAATCTGCTGCTCCGTCGACACGTACAGCCGGTCGAGGTAGTCCATGGCCTGCGCGTCCTTGAGAATTTTGGCGACCTGGAGACCGGCCGAGACGAGCTGCAGGATGTTGCGGTCGTCCTTGAGCGGGCGGCTCTGGTGCTTGGCGGCGTGGCGCATCTCGAGCGAATTTTCGAGGATCGTGACAAATTGCTTGATCTGCCCGTTGTACAGCACGCGCGCGGGGATGCGTCGCTTCGTCGCCAGCCGCTTGAGGAGGTATACCCACTCGGTCCTGCAGCGCCGTATTTAGTACATGTGGTGGCCCGGACGACAAGGAGAGCCAGGGAAGAGGTACGTACCACTCCCTGTCTTGGGGCCGCTCGACAGGGCGCATGTCCTGCGTCAGCGGGATGGGGAACTGGTACTTGGCAACAAAGTCGTAGGCGCACTGCGACAGCCGGTCGTTGACCTGCGACAGGACACTGTCCTGCTCTTGCACCAGCAGGTTGGTGGGGAGGTGGGGGAGCTCGCGCTCCTGCATGGCAATGTACTCGGGGGGCGGCCGCTGGAGAAACTGGTGAGGTCCGTCGAACTCGTCCCGGTTGGACGGACGCCGCTGGGACCGCGGCTTACCGCCGTTAAGCCGGCCCTTGCCCGACGGGGAGCGCCCGGTGCCGCCGTTCTCCAGCGAGTAGTCTGAGAGGCTCGGCGACGCAATGATGTCGTCGACCGAGTCGGTGGGCGAGAACCGTGCCTGGTGCTCCCACGCCTGCGGCGTCATGCTCTTGTATGGTCCCTGGCTCTGGGGCTGGCTATGGCCGTGGCTGTGGCTGTGGCCGTTAGTGTGACCGTGGCTGTTGCTGTGACCGTGGCCGTGGCCGTTGGCATGGCTCGGGGCGGGGGTGGTGCTGTTGCTGTAGGGCAGCCCGGGTGCCGGGCGGGCGTAGCCTGCGGAAAGGGGGAATACGGACTCGGCGCCGGGCCGGTTCATCTGGCCGTTGTTGGCGAGAGACAGGGCGGCGGGCAGGTTGTAGGACGACATGGACCCGGAGGGATACGCCACGCTTGATAGACGTCGTTGTTATTCTCGCTGCTCGGACGGGGTGGTCACACCTGGCTCGCCATCTTACCTCTGCTGCCGATAGGGGCCGGCGCCCTTGTCGAACATGGTGTTCTGGTATGCATCATTGTAGATCGGGCTTTGCCATGGGTCAGCTGACATAAGCTCCTCGTCCGGCGGACGGATTCGGGATTCTGCTCCCACCTGCGCGAAGTGAGCCATGGATCGTTGGATGCCACGGCGGGCGGCCGATAGGCAAAATCAGAATGGGCCATGTCCTCTCTCCTGGCTGGTGCGGGATGGCGATTCAAGACTGGGCTGCTTGAAGTGGTCGAACCGGAGTCCTTGGGCGGTAATGAAAAATGGCACACAGCACAAAACAAACAAGCCGAAAAGAAAAGGGGACAGCCCGCAGAGTCCCTGATGTCCTGTGTGGGTAAAAGTGAAAAATCCTTGCGGCCGGGATCTCCTGGGATGATGGCCACCAAAAAACTCCCCAAAAAAATTCCAAGGGGGATCCACGGGGGCGGTGACGACCTCAACTGGGATGTATCTTTGAGACGCCCGGCAACGGCAAAAGGGTCGGCGGGATGGAACCGTTGGCCAGACTAAAGAGCGGGTTGGGGGCAACGCGGCGGGTTCGCAAGTGGACTCCTTGAGTCTGAAAAAGTGTAAAGAGCTTCAACCGTCTCTTGCTTTGGGACAAGCAACTCGGCTGGCTCGATTGGGACGATGGGGGTGTGCCCAGACAGATGGGAAAGGGGGGGAGGGAGGCCGGATCGAGGAGTCTCACCATGCCGACATATATGCTGTTCCTGCTAGGGCTGAGTGCAAAGTCGATGCTGCCCCAGCTGGACAAGTCGTCAACTAATAAGACGGCGGCACGCCGTCGTCTTGGGTGAGGTAGATACAGATAGCACAATGTGTTGCCTGCTGAGCGGTCCGCCGCAGCAGCGATGCGACCAACCTGGGAGCGGGAGACCGCCCGAGCCGTTTTGCTTCCAGAGACCCGCATGCGAAGTCGGATTCGTGACCTGGGCCGGGTGGGGGGATGGGATGGGCGGATGGGCAGACGGGCAGATGGGCAGCAGACGGCGAGACAATGTCGGGTCGGGCGTTGACGGGATCGCCAACGTCCAAGAGGCGACCGACGACGATTCGCGACCGAGCGGCACGGGATCCGTCGCAAACACCTCGCGCAGAGTGGGCTGCAAGGGGGGCGAGACAAAGGGGGAGAGGGGATTCGGCGTGCTGGCCTGGATCCAGGACGTAGGGCGTCGTTGGGCCGACATGACACGGCGGAACGGCGACCAGAGTCGCGACGACATGCCAAGGCACTCTGTGTGTTGTCGCCCGACGGCGGCTTGGGGCGGGAACGCGATTGGCGCGAGAGAGCTTCAGAATGCCGATGCGAAGTCGTGGTCTGGACGAAGCTCTGAGTTGGGCAGAAACTCGCTTCGCTGGCGCACGCGAGCCCAATCGTCCCCTCGACGGCCGATACCCAACGTCGTCCCCGACCATCTTGGCCCCTCGCTTCTGTTCCTCTTGTGCTCGCCGACATCTCTGCTGGCCTGCTCCGCATTCGGCCTGCCTTCTGGATCTTCTCAACTGCCGTCGTCCTTAAAGAGCTGGGCGCCTCCTGGGCGGCGCATCCAGAGCACCCGACCTGGTATTTCTGCTGCATTGTCGGCGCGCGGGCGCAGGCGCGATGCGACTGAAGATTGCGGTGTCCCAACCGCAGTGGGAACAGGAGCTTGCTTACCTTTTTGCCGGCCCGAAGACTCTTCCTTTCCACGTGCTTTTTCTTCGATTCCGGCGGCCCCCCTCCCCCTCTCCTCCCCGAGCCACCCGGGCTCCGTATTGGACTCCCAGCCAAGGACATCATCCCTGCCGAGAACTGCCGCGGACCACCCCTTCACCCCGTTCCCGCTCCCGGATGGAGAACAAACGTCGGATCCAAGCCCATCCCCAAGGACGGACATCGGAGCCAACCCGTCATTGCTCGCCGGTGCGACGCGCTGGTCTCTTGGATCGCCCGAAGGTGTACATGCACCGCCGCGGGCTTGTCCTCGAGCACCATTGCCTCCAGGTAAGTGCAGCAGGAGCCTATCCTGCCATGGTCAGCCGTGGGGTCTTTGGGCCGCACCGGACCCATCCTCACCGGCCCGACGTCCAACGCGAGATCCTTCTTGCCAGCCACCCAGTCAGTTGGCGTCCGGCACACAGGCGCCCATCTGATGCGATGGCCCGGCTCATGCAATCCCGTCTTCATCTCGACCGTCGCATTTTGAACCCACTGTTGGTGTTGACAGGGCGGCACCTTAAGTTCAACGCCGTGGATCGTTCTCCGCCGGAGTAAAAGAAGGCCGTTCCCCGCCCCCGCACGGCATACGTCAGTCCTCCGTCGTCAGCACAAACCCTGCCGCCGTTGGGGACCCTCACGCCGCACAGCCGAACCCTTATTTTTTTGGATCCGGAATCTGCCATGCCTTTGGTAATGACCTAAACGAGGCCCGATGAACAAACTCAAGGAGCCAGGCCGCATGGCAAGTCAACACCACCCAAACCCAATCTTGTCTCACCCCTTGTCGCCGTGCCGGGTAAGGAATCCAGGATCCATGGGCTCGTTGAACTGACTGGCAGACTGAACCCGAGATCCTCAAGTCGAACTAGCAGGCCAGACAGCCAAGGGAGGCTCGTTTAGAACCACAATCTTAGTCGCAACTTTCCATTCTTCGCCTGCCGTCTTAGCCTCACCACATCGCTTGCCTCGTTTTGTTAGACTGCCCCTGCCTTCACTAAGACTGCCGGGGCTGGCAATGGCTGGCAGAACGCCGAGACCGTTTCGTCGGATGACAACGTTCTGGTATGTCAAGAAAGGTTGTCCCTCGAGTGACTGGGTCCAGCACCCATGCCAGCCGCCATGATACGTGCGGCACCCGCAACTAACCTGGAGGTGTCGATAGGTAAAAGCAACAAGAAGTTGGGTGGGTGGCCCAGAGCCGGATTGGCCTGTTCATCAAGGTCGGCGCGGCACTCATGTGCCTTGTCTGTCCAGTGCAGAGGACAGCATCTCGAGGACTCAAGACTGGACTGGACATGGGTTGTCTGGGGTGCTGGTTGCCGCTGTGTCGTCACCATCAATGTCTCGGTAAGTGTTGCTCCCAGTCCAAGTCGACTCAACACAGAGCTAACGGCTACAACAGCTCCCAACCCAACCTCCCTGCTTGTTCACCTTGAAGATGCAATGCGTACTCCGGGGCTTGGTTCGGAGATGGAAGCGTCGAAAACGGCTCCCGCCAGAACGCCGAGGTCGAGGGGGCCAGTTCAGTGTGCCTGGAGTTGCACCCAAGGCTGACGGCACTCGACGAGCCCTTCGCCTCGGGTTGCCGAGCGGCCTGTGAGCATCGTCCGTGGCAATGCCGATGACTGCGCGCTTGTCATGACCTGCTAGTCGGTCTCAATCAAGACCTCGAGACAGAGAGCTCTCCTCCTCAACTCGAACACCTCCACCATCGCTGTATTTGACGGCTCTTGACGGAGCCCCGGCGTCTCAGTCACAGGGGGACTCGACACACGCGTCCTGTCTGCCTGCTTGATCGGCCAATGTGTTGTCCCTGACAGAACTAACAAGCTGCGGGTCTCAGGACTCTCGTCTGACCACGCGGCGAAAGAATTGTGGGATGGCGAGGACGAGTCAATGGCGACGGTGCGATGGTTTGTCCTCTGGCTCTTGCTCGTGGCCAGTCCGCTTGATGAGTCTGTCGAGTCGAGAGGAACAGTCGTGCCTTCGGGAATGCGCTGGCCGTCTTCTTCAACCAAGACGGCGACAAGATCCGCATCATTCAACCCTTCGGCTACCGCGCGAGCGAACGAATTCGATACATCTCTTGCCTCCAATGCCCGGTTGCCCCTTGGTTTGTCAGCCCCCGCCCACTTGGTCGTCGTTGAAGCAATCATGGCTTGCCACAACAGCAGTCACTTCTCAGTTTCGTTGACGAAGCTGATATCTGGACAGATATCGCCGAACGATGGCTGCCTCGTGCGTCTAGAGTGAGGCGGTTGCATCCAAGTGCAAGTCTCAAGCAGGGCCGGACGACGGTTCTGGCCGCGTGGAGCAACCGAAACCCGCTCTTGCCGCCACCTCTTTGAAGCACCACTGGTCGTCAGGCTCCGGCACCTGAGGTCCTCCGGGCTCAAGTCAGCTTGGAATGAGCTTGGCTCTCGAGGTGCTCGGCTCGGCATCAGGTTTCCCCTCACGAGGCGTTTCGTCAGAGCAATCCGTTGGACTCCATGTCCGTGATGAGGACGGTCGAGACCGATGGGTTGCAGAGACTCTCGAGAGTCAGTGGTCGATAGTTGTCCATTCAGGTTGCTGTGCCCGGCCACCTCGCCCATATTGGCTGAAGCACCACGTCCTCATGCATCATGCCGGCCGACCCGTCAGACATTGGCTGGACACCATGGGTGAGACAGACGGTCCAGCTGTCAGCGGCCGAGATTCTTTTTGGCCGAGCCGCTGGGGCCCCGGAGGAGGAGGAACAGCAGGACAGCACACGGCTGCGAACCCTCCCCCCCTTCCCCCCTCCCACCCCGGCATCCCCTTCCCCACGACCTGTTGAGTTTGCTGCTTGCGTGTTCGCGGGGTCTGCCTGTAGTTTTCCCCCCCTTGATTTCCAACAGCAGCAAGCGTGTCATTGTCGTCAAAGGGGGACGCCGTCCGTCACGAGAAAGTCGGCTCCGGGCCGCGGGGGGCTCGGACCGGACGGCTCCAGGGTCGTCTTGTCGCAAAGTGTCTATTTCGCGCAACACGGAGGGGTGGTGTGTAGAGTGGTCGAGTGGTCGAGTGGTCGAGTGGATATCTGCATTGATGCGTTGGCAAGTCGAGGTGCAGCCTATCCCCTGCTGCTGTCGCCGGTTAGCCCTCGTCACCGAGTTTGATAGGCCGGAATGCCCTCCCCTCGACCCGCCCGTCGCCTGCTCGTCGACACAGAACCACCCAGCACCACGCCAGGCCAAGGAAGAGGGGCTCGAGAGGAGGCACCTCTGGCGGTGTGCGCTGCGGCCATGCACAACACGGCCAGTCGCGAGTGCAGGACTGCCGTGCCAGCTCAGCGCGAGCACCAATGTTTTGTGACGGGTCGCAGAAGCGGCGGCCAGGAAAGGGAAAATGCCAATGCCAATGGTGTCCATGCTGCAGAGCGAGACGAGCGAGAGTGAGAGAGACGATGTTCCAAGGAAAAAGCGACAAACGGACCAACGACAGGCGGCAGAGGGGGAATTGGAGCGGGGCCAGCACCATTTCAGCACTTTCGAGGGCCCGAGGGGGCAGGGGGCCGACGATGGGAACGCGCGTGAATAAAACCCAAACCCCTTCCTTCTCTGCCCAACGACGATCCTCCCTCTGGTTTTCTCCTCCATCATCACTCTCATCACATCATCTTCGAGCCCAACGACCCCGCCACTCTACGCCCAACCAGCAACCATTCATCCGCCAGGACCACCACCAAATCAACAACCACACACCCAACGCCTTATCGTCACCACCTCTTATACCACTTCTCCCTCACCATTGCTCTTGCTCTGCTCCTCCTGTTCTGCCATAGCACAGAGGACTGACTGCTTGCTCTCTTCTCCATCTTGGATCTTGGACCACGTCACTCTCGTCACGTCACTCTCGCCCCCAGGAGTTCTCGCTGCTGTGCCAACCCGGAACAGCAGGACGGCTTCTGCACGACATCCCTTCCAGCCCAAAGGAATTCTTCTTTTGCCCCCAGGATCTGACGCACACACGCCCGGGAGACCCTCCCCGCCGTGTTGAGCTTGCCAGCTTGCCAAACGGATTTTTGCTTGTCCACTGGATTGAACTGCCACACTTGCTATTTGAACGTGGAGTGAGACTTTCATCATGCCCGGCTTCAACAACCACATTGAGCTGGACGAGGTCCACACCCCCTCGAGGTACTTAGCTGCTTTCATTTGTTCCTTTGGAGGTCCATTGTGCTTTTTTACTCCTGTTGCGAACCAAGTCTTGTCTTTCCTTTGCTGTCATTGCTCGTCGACAACCAACCAAATCGCCTGGTCACTGCCACCCTCAGTGAGGTGTCGGCCCTTGAACCCCTGGATCACCGTGCTTGCCACCGGCCACACAAGGACAAACAGACAACTTGCATTCCGCCGGACTCGGACTCTTTTTTCCCCTGGACTTCCGTTTTTTTCCAAGGATGGACTTGCACTTTACCCCGGGATCCCGCAGAGCCGGACGGCCGTCCGTGGCGGCGACAACCCCGGCCCGGATCACTCCGGGTCGGGCGGACGGGTCAAGCCTGCAAAGGCGAAGCCCGTCCACCAAACGTTATTATCACACACTCAGACTCTTCGGAGCTGATCGTAAGTATAGCCGACTCGCCGACACCCACACAAGACAACTCGCCGTCTAGGATCATTTTGCCATGGAGGCCGCCTGTTCATTACTTTCTTCGCGCTCAGGACATTTCATTATCCAGCTTTCCAGGCTTTTTCATCAGGACTTCAGGACGTCACAGGACAGTTTCAGGACTTCAGAGGACTCTCTCACCACTGGATGCTTCGCCACATGGATACGACCCGAGGATCTGTTGAGCTTGCTTCCAGATCGCGTTCTCCTGTTTCTTGCCTGCGTTCCAATTCAGAGCCACCAAGTCTCGGGAGGACGCCGAGATCGCACCCCAGTGGTCACTCATCTCTACGGTCACGGACAACCTGGACTGTCATCATCGCTCTACTCGACATTTTTCTTCATCAGCCTGGACATCTTGCCTTGATCTCGACAACCGCGAGCCTATTGCTTGCCTGCCTGCCTGCCATGGACTTTGCTCTGACGACAACAACCCGCTGGGTTTTTCTTTTTGTTCCTGGATTGCCTCAAACAGAATCTCACGCTCAGCCGAGAGAGAAACCACAGAACATCTCATGGTGCCACAGACCACAGATGCTTTTCGCTCAACGTCGACATTTTTCTTCAGCTCACTGGACACTGGACCTGGCATGGCCCAAAAGTGAGATTCGCCGGATGCTTCTGCTGGACCTTCGATTTCTTTCATCTTGCCATGGATTCCGGACTGCCTCGCCCTGCCAGGACACACCTGCGCTACCCTCAGTCTTGGTTTGTCGAGCCCTCCTACATTCGCTGTAGAATGCCACGACTAACCTTGAACCTGCAGGTTGCAAAGCTGTGCCATCTGACTTGTGCCGACATTTCCTTGCTGTCATTTTCCTTTTGCCTCCTTTTCCTTCATCTCGCCGGATCGTTGTTGAGCAGCACACTAACCAAAACCCCCAGCGACTACAGCTTTGGCCAACCCATGCTTTCTTCCACTGCTTCTGGCATGTTTTCTTCTTTCTGTCACACAGGACCCGCGGACCTGGCCGGTTCGTGGGATGCGACGGCTGAGGCACCACACAACTTCCCAGAGTTTACGGATGCCGCGGACTACTACACCGGAGAGACCGAGGAGTTCTACACCTACGGACACATCACGCCCAAGCCCGATCACGGTGATGATCTGAGCGCTCCCTGGAGCCCCATCGAGGGCAAGATTCTCAAGGCTGAGCCCATGCGCCGCATGACTTCGCGGAGCTCCGCCGGGAGCCACAAGCACAGGAGCTCCAAGGCTTCGTCGTCATCCAAGAAGATGCGGCCCAGAGTCCAATCGATTCTGTCGCAGACATCTTCGCAAATGTCAAAGCTTGACATGTCAGGTAATGCCTACCACGAGAGCGGCCGCCTCATGGATGTGTCGCAATACCTCGGTACTCAGGACCTCGACCCTCTTGCCGTCTCGCCCCACATGGCGGGCTCTGCTTTCTACACCGGATTGATGGGATACCCGGATGGTCTGCAATACGGCAATGACTTGGCCGTCGCCCACGTGAACCCCCAGATCTTCAACGCTGGTCTGGTCGGCTCCCCGCAGTCGTGGGGCTCGCTGAGCCCTGCCGACTCGCGGCTCTCTTCGCCCGGTGTTCACGATGGCGTCTCCGACGACTTGTGGTCCGCTGTGCCCTCGGCCTCGTCGCCCGCCGAGAGCCAAAACTCCAACTCACCCGCCCTTCACGGCCAGTCCCCCAGGTATGTTGTGGCCGACGGCTCGCACTCCCCTGCGACACTTTCTTACCTTTTGGATGATATCAGGATGAGCCGCAAGTTGGATGTGCACGGAAACATGATTTCCTTCATGAGCCAAGATGCCTTCACTCTGCCCCCTGCCCTCGGCTCCCGCCGCATGAGCGGTGAGGGCGAGTCTGCTCGGGACCACTTTCTGTACAAGAATGCCTACCCCCAAGCCGATGGCCTCTTCCACTGCCCGTGGGAGGGCGAGACGACCTGCAACCACAAGGCCGAGAAGCTCAAGTGCAACTACGAGTACGTTTCTCGATACTCCCTTTCCGATGACCACAGCATTGACCACCCCACAGCAAGTTCGTCGACTCTCACCTGAAGCCCTACCGCTGCAAGGTTGAGGGGTGCCAGAATGCCCGCTTTTCTTCTACTGCCTGCCTCCTCCGTCATGAGCGTGAGGCCCACGCCATGCACGGCCATGGCGAGAAGCCGTACCTGTGCACTTATGAGGGGTGCGAGCGCGCCCAGCAGGGCCATGGCTTCCCCCGCCAGTGGAACCTTCGGGACCACATGCGCCGCGTGCACAACGACAATGGTGTTCCTGTCCAGCCTGCCTCGCCGCCAGCCGCCGCTGTCGCGGCGACGTCGACGCGTGGCCGCAAGAGGAAGAGCGATGTGCAGGAGAAGTCTTCGAGCCAGGAGAAGTCGAGCTCCCGCAAGAACTCCAAGGCGGCTGCCGAAGCCGCCAAGGCTGCCGAGCTCCAGAACGCCGAGTGGGATGCGTGGTATGACCACCAAAAGGCTCTCCAGAGCCTGGTTCAGGGATACGGCCAGCCCGACGACCCCCAGACTCTCCAGTACATCCAGGACGCCCAGGACCACCTCAGCGCCATGGGCAAGATCTCGCACGAGCTTGTCGTCACCAGCAAGGGCGACATCATCCATGCCCCATACCGCCGCTCGTGGAAGAACTGAATGAACTTGTGAGTCTCGAGCCCGCCTCCGCTTCCACCCGGTACATGGCTAACTCCTTCGCAGTGGTCAGATTGAACTCTGGATGCTGTTCTTCTGAACTCTTTTACACACTCTCCTCTTCTCTTTGCGACTTTGCATCCCACGGGATTTGCGAGGATACCGCAGAGATGAACTCCCCGGACACACGGTAAAACGGATGAGGGGTCCGCCACAAGCGCCGAGCCGAGCGGCATGTGGCGCCCCGAACGGCGGCCGATGATAGCCGGGAGCGAGGATGAGGAAGACGTGGACCGATCGTGGCCACGGACACTTATCCGGGTGCTTTTTTTTTGTCTCTGGATTCGTCTTGACACCACATATTGGTGATGACAGCATCTGCGGATGCGCAACCTTTTTTCTTTTGTTCTTGTCATGGTTTGCAATCTGGAGTGCCAGTTGATGGCCCGAGATGGAGGACATGAAGAAGAGAAAAAAACAGGACAAAACAGAAACCCCAAAAGGAAGGGTGCAGGAAAAGGAAGGAGGAATTAGGATGATCATCGTGTAGTATGGTATTAGGGACTTGTTTTCTTGGTCATTTCTGGAGTTTCTGGGGTGGGCGGGTGAGGAGTCTGGTTCGGGCTGGCTTGGGGAAGGCAAGGGACGGGAGTTTTTGGATCATGAGATAGGAACTTTTTACTTGATGTCTGGATAAGATGAGGATTTTGGTCGCATGGAAGGAATGGCGTTTTCTTTTTGATGAATGATGACGGACATGACAAATTGGAAGATAGAAACTTTTGGCAACACACGGATCTTGGAGACACTGGCTTTTTCGCAGCGGCATTACATGGCGTATTAAGGGTTCAAAAATAGCGGTTGCAACGAGGCACACTTGAGATTAGCATTTGTGGCGTCTGTTTGGGTTGTTTTGGCGTTTTGATGGTTCCTATACATACCTGGAACTGACGATGAGGTCGTCGTCGGAGTTTGAGGTTTTAATTTTCTCACAACATTGAGCGGAGTGCCTGCTCCGAATATGTCGACTCCGTGTTTATGCTCCCTTCCTTGCTTTTGCCGTATCTATGAAATAGACCATGGAACTCAACCGTAGGACACACCTCCTTTTCAAGTTCTCCCACCCTCCACAGACACATCCCAAAGTTAAGCCCCCCCCCTTCCCCCCTTCCCACACCGCCACGATTTTGATCGAAAAGCGCAAAACCCCATCCTCTATATGGCGGGCCTCCATAATGGAAATTTTGGCGCCTCGGCGGACAGCGACGACGTCGCATTGCTGAATCAGCCCCTCCAGAGCAGGCATGAGATTTCTTCCATGTGTGCGTGGAGTGTCTCCGCTCCAGGCACAACTTAAAAAAAAACTGTTCCCAGAACCCACTCTCCACCGTGGCCATGTGGAAAATAATACTACCCCATCATCCATGGGGAAAAAAGTTCGCGGGGTTGCAGCGGGCAAACATCGTCGAGGCCCTGGAGGGGTCGCAAACTCCTGAAACTCCGTGATTGCTGCGGAATGGGACTGCTGGGGATATAGATTCACCGCACTTTTCGAGTGAGGCAACACGGGAGATATAGATTCACCGCGGTTGGAACGGGAGGGGGATAGCCCGAGGATGGTCATGCTTTGGCGGGGGTTGGTAATGATTATGGCGAGGTTGAGATGTTCGATTTTGGAAGGTGAGTTTGGGTGTTGTTGATGTGGATGTTGATGTCGACGTACGTACGGGAGTCAATCCTAGACTGTGTATGCCCTGCAATCCTTTGCCGTCCGGTGCCTTGCTCCGTCCCGACCCGAGGTCTTGGCTTGGCCTGGAGTGGAATCGGCCTCGGATTCCCCCAGGAATGATTCAGTGATGCCGAATATCTGGCTGCCTAAGCTAAAGCTCGAGGTATTAGCGTCGCTGACACACGCAGTCGTCCATTGACCGCAACGCCGGGGGCATCGTCGACCCGCATCAACACCCGGCCCACCCCACGTGCGGCACGCACTCGGGATGCCGCGATGGGTAAATCAGAGATCAAGATATGTGTGCTCGCCTAGGTATGGGCTTAGGTAAGGTCCCCCGGGGGCCATCCCCACGGCCAAGACATGGAGCTCCGGGCTGGGTTCCACGACATCTGGTCGGACATACAACCTGCCCCGCCAATGTTTTCTCCTCCTCCCCATCATTGACCGCACTGAGAGAGATCGACACCGAGTACCACCGGCCGATGCTACGCGCGCTGAGTAACCCCGTGCTCCATCTAGCGGGACGACGGATCCTCTCTCTGCCATGGCGGACCAAGCCGGTATTGTTCAGCATGAGGACGGTCGGGGGTTGCATTGAGCCGCGGCTTGGTGGGCGAAGAGCGGTGGGGAGCCACGGGGATGCGCGATGCGGGCCTGCTGGGCGGGATGGCGGGTTCGGAGATGGTGGCGGGCAATGTATCGGGAGGCGTGTTGTGTGCGGAGTGGAGGACGGCACGGGCATGGTTGCTTGGTGTTGACGCCTGGGAGGGGGGGATGAGGCTCTGTGTCTGGGGAGGAGAATGGGTATAAAGACGATGGGGATGGCCGGTTGAGATGTGCCTTTCTTCTTCACCACCACCATCATCAGCTTCAGCTTCGACTTCATCCGCCTCCTCCTCCTCACACACAGCATCTCCCGCTCTGTACCTTTCAACCCTCTTCAAGATGAAGTTCAACGCTGTCGCTGCCGGCCTCGTCTCGGCCGCCTCGCTGGTGGGCTCGGCCTTTGCCGACAAGTACGAGTATGAGAGGCTCGACAAGAACAATGCTGTGAGTTGCTACGCCTTGAGGGCATCTTGACCTCTTGATCAAAGCTGACCGACCTGACAGGTCCTTGTCGTCCTCGACATGCAAGAGGGTCTCTTCCACATGACTCGTGACTGGGGTATGCCTCCCCATCCTCCCCCTTCCCCAACCAGCACTAACCCTCCTTCTAGACGCCACTCTCTACAAGCAAAACATGTTCGCCCATGCCGAGCTCGGCACCGTCTTCAAGGAGCTCCCCGTCATCCTGACCTCGTCGGCCGACCAGGGCCCCAACGGCCTGCTTCCGCAGGAGATCATGGAGTGGTACCCCACGGCCCCCTTCATCCAGCGCCAGGGCGAGGTCAACGCGTGGGACAACGCCGAATTCCGCGCCGCCATCAAGGCCACGAACCGCACGCAGATCATCATCGCCGGCATCGTCACCGACGTGTGCACCGCCTTCCTCGCGCGCTCGCTGCGCGCCGAGGGCTACTCGGTCTGGGCCAACCTCGAGGCCAGCGGCACCACGACGCCCGAGGTGCGCGACATCAGCAACTGGCAGATGCTCAAGGCGGGTGTGAATGTCGTCTCGCTGTTTTCGATTATTTGCGACCTGATGCGCGACTGGCGCGAGACCCCCGGCGCGGCGGAGCTCTACCCCTATCTCGACAAGTACTACCCTGGATACGGCATGCTTGCGCGTGCGCACAAGGCGGCGAAGCTGAACGGCACCATTGTGCCGGGTGAGGATCTCATTCCTATGTAAGGGATGAGAACTACCTGGGGGGGGAAGGGTATGTAAATAGATGGGGGGGTCTAGACCACAAGGCAACGACGGGTTTGGAAAAGGGGGGATGAGGAAATGATCATGTCCTGGGCCTTTGGCATGGTGGTTGGGTTCGTGGCTGGGAAACATAGATTAGCATAGAGCTGGTAATACATGTCATCCAACAGCTTTGATGTCCGATGCTAGGAATGGGTGAAGTTCTTGGCAGGGGTTGTTTGGACTCCCATCCCGACTCAGACGTCGCCAACCATTCCATGCCAAGCAGTGCAGCATCGCCCATCCCTCCAGCGCCACCATGGATAAATCCAAGCTTATTTCGACGTCGTCAACCGCCTCC
Organism: Schizothecium vesticola; assembly: GCA_030549215.1. Lineage (NCBI taxonomy): Eukaryota > Fungi > Ascomycota > Sordariomycetes > Sordariales > Schizotheciaceae > Schizothecium > Schizothecium vesticola. The sequence continues at coordinate 2,306,655 of JAUKUD010000007.1, read as the reverse complement.
CGACGACACTTTGTTCTCGTACATCTCACGAACCCTGAACCCTACCGTTCCCCGTCGGTCGACAAGGAGCCGAGAGCATCAAATTCTGGAAAATGGAATACCGTCCAAGATCACACCAGGCCGCGGCACGGGGATTTTAACCGCCTTGCCCGCGACGCAGGGCAAGAGGCGACGGCCAATGACGACGGGGCGCTTGGGGGGGAAGAAAATCACCTGCGGTGGACGACGACATGACGACGACGGCGAGGCACGGTTCGTTGGTTGGTTTTTTGGCATTGGCTTTTGGGTAGTGGAGTTTTTTGGCCCTGAAAATATTGAATATAGACGGTGGCCATATTTTTTATGTCCAAGGGCGACAGGACGAAAAAGAGAAGCGGAAAGAATACCCGACCTCAAGTTTTGGGCTCTGAGGTTGGAGAGTTGAAACAGAGGCGTTGGTGCAAACGCTTCTTGGCATGAAACATTTCCGACAGGGGTCTCGGCCTGTGCCTCACAGGGGCTACGCGTCTTGGCATCCATCCTGCGACACAGCTCTGACACCCTTTTTGGTGGGGATAGGGGGGAGCTTGGTCTTTGGGCGCCTCGATGGAGGGGCGTTCCATTCCAACCGCCACCTCCAGACCTAATTTTGTCAACACCGTTGTTTCTTTCCAGGTTCATCTCGCCCTCTTCCTAGAGCCAAAGTTACAGATACCTTGCTCCAGACGCGCCTGTGGCTTGTCCGTGTCTCATTCCCCTTGGAGCTGGAAGTTCTCCTTGGACCTACCGACTTGATTGTGGTATTTCTCTTCGGGGCATCAAAGGATCCCATCTGTTATCCCCGGTCGTCAACACTTTCACCTTTTGATGTGACGCTCCCCACACACATAGCCAAAACCAAAGGATTGCAGGCCTTGGCTGCATGTGCGCTTTGCCCGGAAAGCCTTACGCACCTTGCCCCCTCCAGCTCGGAGATCCATCGCCGGCCTGAATAAGTACTGGCGGTCTCGCTCTCCTGACCGGCGCCCTTCCCGCTGTCCTCCTTTTGTTTCAACTCTTTTTTTTCTTGGGCGAGATATTCTTGACCGCGGTTCACCATGAGACTCTCTTCCTTTCTGCCGCTGGTGACGGCCTCGCTGGCGCTGGCCCACAGCAGCAACCACCAACACCAGCACCCCCTCCACCATCACCACCATGACCTTGGGGCGGTCTGCGGCTCCGGGGCGCTCCCGCTGGACGGCGATGCCACCTGCCGCTCGGACATCGAATACCTGGCCGCGAGCCAAAAGGACAACAGCACCACGCAGCCAACCCCTGAGGAGCGGCGCCAGTGCCCCCACGGCGCCGACTGCGACTACCAGCACAAGCACGCCTGGACGCACTCCAACCAGTGCTTCACGAGCGCCAAGTCAAACCTCGAGTTCTGCGCCTTCACCGACACCAGCTTCGCCAACGGCCGCGGCACCTCGTTCGTCATGCCGGCGCGGCGCGCCGACTACATCGCCACCAGCCCGGCCTTCACCGACCCCGAGGTCGTCGCCGGCGTCAACCAGGACCTCGTGCGCACCATCCCCGCCGTCTACGAGATGCGCGAGTTCCCCGGCAAGGGCATGGGCCTCGTCGCCGCCAAGCTCATCCGGCGCGGCGACCTGATCATGGCCAACACGGTCTCGCTCGTCATCGACTACCGCGCCTTCGAGGACCTCCCCAAGGAGGAATACCAGCAACTCCAAGCCTTCGCCGTCGACAACCTCCCCCCCGCGCACCGCGACGCCATCATGCGGCTGTCCACCCACTTCGCCTCGGACCTCCCGCACATCGCGCGCGTCGACAAGATCGCGGCCACCAACGCCTTCGACATTGAGCCCGACGCCGACGACGCCGAGCAGGACCACGGCTTCTTCGTCGTCTTCCCCGAGATCGCGCGCATGAACCACGACTGCCGGCCCAACGCCGACTACTACTTTGACCACGCCACGCTGACGCAGTACATCCACGCGACGCGCGATATCGCAGTCGGCGAGGAGATCACGCTGTCGTACATCAACCCGGTCATGACGCGCGCGGCGCGCCTGCGCAAGCTTCAGCGCAACTGGGGGTTCGAGTGCGCGTGCTCGGCGTGCACGCAGGAGCGGGCGCTGACGGAGGCGTCGGATAAGAGGATCCGGCAGATTAATAAGCTGAAGGATGATTTGACGTCGTGGGCGCCGGGGAGCCGGGCGAGCCCGGCGATGGCGGAGCTGTTTGTGAGCTTGCACCAGCAGGAGAGGCTGGAGAGTGCGATGTATGAGGCGTATGCGTTTGCGGCGGCCGAGTATAACGGGGTGGGGGAGCCGTGGACGGCCATCAAGTATGCGAGGCTGGCGGTCGATTGGGGGATTCCGATTGTCGGGCCCAAGGATCGGGATGTGCTGGATATGGAGGCGTTGGCGGAGGATCCGTGGGGGCACTGGAGCTGGATGCTGAGGAGTAAGAAGCGGTTTGGGCCGCCGGAGGAGAAGGGGGAGGGGGCGGGCGACGATGAGTAGAGGATCGAGCCTGTATATGTGTGTACCTATATTCGGGACCGGGGGCGTTTTGGGACGGGCTTGGATCTGGACATGGCTTGGCGTCGAGGTTGGCTTTTGGGTTGTTGACATTTACAGACCAGGATATTCGCGTGTGAGGACCCAACGTGTGTATAGATTCAAGCATGCCGGGCCTATTTTCCGTACCGTACTAGGCGGTGGCAGAATGCCATTCGGAAAAGATGGCATTGACAAGGGAGAAACCGATGACGTCGTTTACCCCATTTCGCTTTGTGGTAATGTCTGGAGCTTGAGAGACGTTGTAGCGTTGATTCGAACAGGAGGGAGTCCGACACGTCCAGTTTCAAGTCGAGTTTTATTCTTTGTTCCTTGAGGAAATCAATTGGAGCTGCTCTGAAAATACAACCTTGAACCCAAAAGCAAGAGGAATGAGGAATGATCATGACTGCCCGCGAGTGGATTCCCAGTGCGGGGTACCCTCCTGCACCTTGATGTCAAACCCCCCGGATTACGAGGCAGCAAGGGAAAGAGAGCTCCGTCTCCCTCCATCCAGCTTTTCTCCCACTCTTTTCCTCTCCAGCCTGTCCGTCATCTCATCGAGCCACCACCAGTACACACAAACACAAACACCAGCATGACCGACGAGAAACCCGCCCCCGCCGGCGACCCCGTGGCGACCGCCATCGCCGCGATTCGCGATGCGCGCCCCCCGGCGACCGACCCGCTCACCTACCTCATGATCATCGAGGCCAACCTCTCGATCGACGTGCTCCCCACCCTCGACGAGATCCTCCACGACGCCGAGCTCACCCAGCAGATCGGCTGGGACCTCGTCTACAACCTCGTCAACCTGCCCGGCTCCGAAGCCTGCCTCGAGACCATCGCCCGCCTCGGGAACCCGCGCGAGGTCATCCTCAAGGTCCTCGAAGCCCTGGAGCTGCTCCACATCGGCTCAGACGACAACGACAACGACAACGCCTCGGAAGCCGGAGAGGGAGACGACAAGACACGAGCCCCGCGAACCCCCAAGGAGAAGCAGTTCATCACGCTGCTCGGCATGCTCGCCATCCTGCACAAGCGCATCAAGACGCGGTTCCCCAGCCGCTTCCTCGCGCAGACGCTGCGCACCGTCTACAACACGTACCGCCCCTCGCAGGAGGTGACGGCGGCCGTCATCCACCTGGTGCACAGCCTGTCGGGGCGGCGGCGGCCGGCGCTGCCGAGCCGCAAGTCGAGCGTCAACATTGCCAATCTCGAGCAGGACGGCGACGACCGCGGCCGCACCAACGCGCCCGACCCCGAGGCCGAGGACAAGGACGACGGGGAGGACGCCGCCGAGCTGGCCATGCAGAACAAGCTGCTGCTGAGCTTTGCGACGTGCGTGCTCGAGACGTATGCGAATACCCACGAGATGGGGTGGGCGGCGCGGCTGGTCGAGTTTTACGCGCCCGAGAAGCTGGTGCCGGGGCGCAAGACGATGATGGCGGCGTTTAGGGAGGAGCAGGAGCTGCTGGAGAGGGATGCGATTGTTGGGCAGCTGGTGGTGGGTTCTCTTGGTTCTCTCTCTTGGTTGCTTCCGGATATTTACTGACGGGTGTGGATGGCAGGCACTGATTAGGGATCTGGGAATCGACTCGGCCGACGAAAAGTTTCTCAGCGTCGCGTTCGGCGGGCCAGTCGCCAGCGACCCGCTGTCCAAGACAGACGACGCCAAGGGGCCGGACGACGTCGCGCTCTCGACGGGCGGATGCGTCTCCCTCGTGGCCTACTGGGTGTTCTCGGAGACCGTCTTTGACGCCGATCAGCCCCTCCCGCAGATGCACATCTTCCCCGACCACCACCTACTGCTCCAAAAGTTCCTCGACGAAGACGCCGAGGACCGGATCCGCGAGTCCTCGGGCACGATAGAATCCCTCGTGGCCATCGGCCTCTGGCTGCTGCACAGCGACCGCCTCTCGAGCCCCGGCACGACGCTCGCAGCCAAGTCCAGCTCGGCCGACGACGACGACGACACGACATCGGGCTTTATGCGCTACCTCCACCTCGTGACACTCATCGCCGTCTTCCACCCCCGGCTGCACGTGCGCAACGCCTCCATCTCGCTCGCCGGCCGCATCCTCCACGCCGACCCGTCCGAGGAGGACCGGCTGCGCATCCTCTACGACCTGCTCGAGAACTGCGTCTTCTCGTCGCTCAAGGCGTGCGCCATCACGTGGCTGCGCGACGAGATCCTGGCCAGCGACGCGGCCGGCACCGAGCTGTTTGCGTCGCAGCACCCGCTCGAGGAGGTGCAGTATGCCGTGTTTCCCAACCTCGACTCGCTGCGCGAGATGGAGGCGGGGGAGCTCGCCGAGTACGTGGTGCAGAACGCGCCATTTTTTGTGCAGGCGGCCAACTTTGGGCTGTTTTTGTGGACGGCGGTGGGGCGGTGGGCAAAGGTGCTGCCGGCGAATGCGGAGGCGACGGTGAAGGAGCGGTGGTGGAGTCCGCTGACGGAGGCGCTGGTGAGGCTGGGGGAGGGGGAGGAGATGCCGGGCGAGGTGGAGGTGCTGAGGGACAGGCTGGCGAGGCTGGCGGGCGCGGAGGGGTTCAGCAAGGACGGGGCGGACAGGGCGGAGTGGGTGAGGAAGGGGCGGGATGTGATAGAGAAGGAGGAGGAGGCGGTAGGCAAGTTTTGGTAGGGTATGGATGAAGGGTATGGGATATGATGGGGTGGAAGGGGAATGGGATGGGCATCTGTTGAGCAGGCGGGACAGGAGGGAAGGGTCAGGACAGGACAGGACAGGCGTAGCATGGATCAAGGGCACTTTTTTTTCTCGTCTACTGTGTATGGGCCATGGCTGCCATGGTAGATACACACCCGGTCGGGAGCCATGGCGAAGCGAAAATGAAGATGAAGTTGAGATTTTATGTGATTGGTTTCCATGGTGAAGGGAGCGGAGGTTTCGGAGGTCAGGTCAACACATTGTTCCATTTGGCTTGGGGAATTGGGGTTCGGAATTCAGGAGACCCCGGGGGAGTGGTGTACACTGACTGTCCTGTGTGTGTGGTTTGGACTCATCACGGCACTTAGTCCGCATAGGAGGGCTAGACGGGACTGGCAGTCCAATCGTGTAGTCCACGCCGTGGTGGTGGTGGTGGTGGGGGTGGTGGTGGTGGTGATCTCTGCACCTAAACTTGAAAGTATATTTGTTGGTATCTGGATGCCGAGGATAAGGAGAATAGCGGGTTGGCCTCTCTCGAGAAAAAGGTTACGGATCTTTCCGCCTCCCGGACAAGTAGCTCCTAATGTATTCTCAAGGGCCTTGGATTTTCCCGGCCAGGGTTGTTGGTTGTGGTGGTGATGATGGTGCCGTGTCAACCGAGGTCTATCCAGCACAGGCGACAAACGGGACTTTCTAGGCCTTGGGGTTGCTTGGCATCGAGGTTCCAGGCTTTGGTCGACCCCCCTTTCTGGACGGGCTGGAGGTGCGGAGCCAGCGGAGCATGCCCTACGCTACACACGGTCAGGGCGCTTGGCGGGCAAAGCAAACGGGACCTTGTGCGCTGGGGGATGATGTCATGCTGGTTTGTACCTGGCTCTGCCGTGCGAGCCTGGGAGCCGAAACTTGATGATGATGATGGAAGAAGGAGATGACAGGGCCATCATTTGAGCCTATGGGGCATCGATCGATGGGCGTTGGGCGAGGCAGGTACCGCGACGTGCTTTTATTTCTTCAACAAAAGTCTAGACCTGTCTTTTTCTTTTTGGGGAAAGGAAAGCAGGAATTGTTCGATTACGACAGCCCAGCCTCTGCACATCTGTGATCGGACTAGTGACCAGCGGTACACTACCTCTGCATATCATTAATCACATCCATCACGTCCCTCTGTCGCAACCGACATGGCCAGGTAGGGAGCTCACTCAGCTCCCAGCATTCTCACTCGTCCCAAGTTCCAACCAGCTGCTTTCTCACCGACACCCGCACCCCTTGGACTGGACCGACAGCGACACGACCTACCTATCCCGAACAGGCTTACTGTTGGCTACTCCCCAGTCCTTGCAGGCCCCAGGCCACAGCACAGGCTACCCTGCACCCGCCTCCGGACGCGGCGACAAGAGACGGCGTCAACGTCGGATGAGGTTGGCCGTAACGGATTTCGGCTTTTTCGACTCGACGCCCGCCTTAAACTGCCCGCCTTAAACTTAATCAGCTCCCCAGACGTGGGAGGGGGAAGAAATCTTCTTCTCTCGAGTCTCAAGATCTGTCGTTGGGAGACACCGACACCGACTCGACACTGACAACACCAGCTCCACACTCCACGGGCACCGTTGCCCCCCCCCCCCCCAGGACCCGCCACCATGTCCGCCCTCAACCCCAAGATCCCCTCCATCTCGCCCTCGACCGGCCGCGACGACCTTCACATCGAGACGACGACTCTCTCCGATGGCCGCGAAGCTTCCGTCGCCTTGGACGACCAGGGCCACGTCGGCTACCCCTACCAAGTCCCCCCCGAGACCCAATCGCCCACATCGCCGAGGTCTTCCAAAGCACCAGAGCCACAGCCCAAGTCGCAGGCGCCAACGCAAGCCAGCTCCAGCGGGGATCCCTTTGCCAGCTTGAGGGGGTCGCTGAGCCCGCCCGACCGAAACCCCGGCCGGGGCGCGCTCAAGGGACGCTCCGTCAGCGATGCCGCCGCCTTGTACTCCAACGACAAGACCTTTGGCTCGCACCAGAAGCTCAAGCGCGCAGAGACCAACGTGCGCCAGCCCAACCGCACCCTCGAGGACCCCGACGAGGACGCCTCGAGCACCGACTCGTCCACCTCGTCCGACGAGGACGCCCACTCCACCCACCGCGCCGAGCGCAACAGGTACCGCCGCTTCCATGTCGGCAACGACAACTACCACACCCGCGGCAAGGTCTCGAAGCGCGACGGCCGCCTCAGCATTTCAGTCAAAGACACGAGCAACACGGGCTACCTCGCCAAGGCCCTCGGCACCGCCGCCCGCAAGGTGGTGCCCCTGAAAAAAGACAACATCGCCGGCACCGACGAGCAGCGCGGCGAAGACGCCTCCAAGATCGACCCCTCCCTGACGGGCCCCATCCCCGAGTCCCTCAAGCAGCCCAAGCTCAACATCGTCATCATGGTCATTGGCTCGCGCGGCGACGCCCAGCCCTTCCTCAAGGTCGGCAAGGTCCTCAAGGAGCAGTACGGCCACCGCGTGCGCATCGCCACCCACCCCGCCTTTCGCGACTTTGTCGAAAAGGACTCGGGCCTCGAGTTCTTCTCGGTCGGCGGCGACCCCGCCGAGCTCATGTCCTTCATGGTCAAGAACCCCGGCATGATCCCCACCCTCGACACGGTCAAGTCGGGCGACATCAGCCGCCGCCGCGCCTCCATGGCCGAGATGTTTGAGGGCTTCTGGCGCGCCTGCATCAACGCCACCGACAACGAGAAGAACATGCACAACGCCAAGATGATGGAGCAGTCCAGCCCCTTTGTCGCCGACGCCATCATCGCCAACCCCCCGAGCTTCGCCCACATCCACTGCGCCGAGGCCCTGGGCATCCCGCTGCATCTCATGTTTACTTTCCCTTATACCCCCACCCAGGCCTTTCCGCATCCGCTGGCGAGCATCAAAAAGTCAAACGTCGACCCAGGCTACGTGAGTCCCCCCCCTGTTTTTTTGTTGTTGTTGTTGAAGTGGTGGATGCTGACGCGCAGAAAACAGACAAACTTCATCTCGTACCCCCTCGTCGAGCTCATGGTCTGGCAAGGCCTAGGCGATCTGATGAACGAGTTCCGCACCAAGACCCTGGGTCTCGACCCCGTGTCGACTCTGTGGGCACCGGGCGCCACCTACCGCCTCCACGTCCCCTTCACCTACCTCTGGAGTCCGGGGCTGGTGCCGAAGCCCGAGGACTGGGGCTCCGAGATTGACGTCGCCGGCTTCGTGTTCCTCGACCTCGCCTCCTCCTTCAAGCCGCCGCCGGCCCTCACCAAGTTCCTCGACGCCGGGGAGCCGCCCATCTACATCGGCTTCGGGTCCATCGTCGTCGACGACGCCAACCGCTTCACGGAGATGATCTTTGAGGCCGTCAAGCTCGCCGGCGTCCGCGCCCTCGTGTCCAAGGGATGGGGCGGCCTCGGCAAGGACAGCCTCGACATTCCCGAGAACGTCTTCATGTTGGACAACATCCCCCACGACTGGCTGTTCCCGCGCGTCCGCGCGTGCGTCATCCACGGCGGCGCCGGCACCACGGCCATCGCGCTCAAGCTGGCCAAGCCGACCATGATCGTGCCCTTCTTTGGCGACCAGCACTTTTGGGGCGCCATGGTCGGCAGCGCGGGCGCCGGCCCGGAGCCGGTGCCGTACAAGGACCTCACGGCCGAGAAGCTCGCCGAGGGCATCAAGTTCTGCCTCACGGACAAGGCGGCCGAGGCGGCCAAGGGGATCGCCAAGCGCATCGAGGCCGAGGGCGACGGCGCCGAGAATGCCTGCCGCGCCTTCCACAAGCACCTGGCGCTGTCGGGCAAGAACTCGATGCGCTGCTCGATCCTCGAGGACCGGGTGGCCGTGTGGCAGCTCAAGAACACTAACCTGCGGCTGAGCCCCGCGGCCGCCAACTTCATCGTCAGCAGCGGCGCCGTGTCGTACAAGAAGTTCCGGCTGCTGCGGCACAACGAGTGGAACGACTTTGAGGGCCCGGGCGAGCCGGTGACGGGGCTGGCCGGGTCTATTGTGACCGCCGCCGGCAACGTGTTTAGCGGGATCGGCGGCGTCCCCTACCGCTTCGCCAAGCACAAGCACCAGGAGAAGGAGAAGAAGGAGAAGCACGAGGAGAAGAAGAAGAACCACGAGGAGAAGAAGAAGAAGCATGAGGAGAAGGAAAAGGAGGCCGCGGAGAAGGCGGCAGCCAAGGGAAAGCGCAAGGGTCACCACCCCAAGCCCGAGAGCAATGGTTCTGCAGCCTCCCCTCCCAACCCGGAGAGCAACAGCCCTCCGATCGAAGGCAAGGACTACGCCTCCCCCGACCGGCCCGACCCCGCCCCCTACGACGTATCCGAAGACGACACCGACGACGACGACGACCAACGCCCCCTTGGCACTAGCACCAACCCCTCCCGCAACCTCAGCCGCCGCGACACCCAGCTCACCCTCTCCACGATCGCCTCGCAGCAAACCCCCGCCACCTCGGCCGACGACTTTGTCCACGAGGTCGGCCGCGGCGCCGCCAAGACGGCCGGCGCCCTCGCCCGCGTGCCCATGGACCTCTCCCTCGCGCTCGCCCAGGGCTTCCACAACGCGCCGCGCCTCTACGGCGACGACACGGTGCGCCGCCCCACGCGCGTCACGGGCATCAAGTCCGGCCTGCGCGCCGCCGGCCACGAGTTCGCCTACGGCATCTACGACGGCTGGACCGGCCTCGTGCGGCTCCCCGTGCGCGGGGCGCGCGACGACGGCGTGCGCGGCTTCGTCAAGGGCGTCGGCATGGGCGTCACGGGGTTCGTGCTCAAGGACATTGCCGCCATCTTTGGCCCCGTGGGGTACACGCTCAAGGGCGTGGTCAAGCAGGTCGACCGCGGGAACCAGCCGCTGCGCCACATCCGCCTCGCGCGCGTCGTGCAGGGGCAGCGGGAGATTGCGGAGCTGCCGCCGGCGGAGCGGCGCGCGCTGGCGAAGCGCGTCGAGGACGGGTGGGATGTCATGCGCGCGCTGTGGCTGGCGCTGGAGCAGGCGGAGAAGCGACGAGGCGGGCTGCGGGCGAGGGTGGGCGCGCGCAAGCGGAGCAAGAGGTTGCTCGGGGCGGCGTTTGAGAGCGTCGACACGGCCGAGAGGGCGCTGGCGGCGCTGAAGCGCGGGGAGAGCGTCGAGAGCGCCATCGGGATAGAGAGGGGCAGGGAGAGCGAGGATCGGGGGCGGTCGAGCGCCGCGGCGTATATGGAAGAGCAGAAGAGCTTGAAGAGGAGGGATACGGGCGAGGTGCCGAAGCTGGCGAAGGCCGCGACGATGAAGCCTCCCGTTGTGGGGGGGGAGAAGCCGACGGTGCTGCGCAAGGCGCAGACGGACGGGGTGGTGCAGAGCGGTGGGAGTGTGCGTGGTGGGTGCAATGGGTTCAGATCGAGGGACGAGGAGGAGGACGGGGACGAGGAGAAGGAGGAGAAGGAGAGGAATCCGTTCTCGCCGAGCTTGAAGGCGGTGGAGAAGAATCGCGCTGACTTTTTGGCGCTGATGGAGAGGGAGAAGATGGGCAAGAGCCCGGCGGCCAAGATGCTGACGGCGGTCAGGGAGGTGGATGGGCTGGGGGGGTGCGATGGGGGGTTGAGGAATGGGGGGCTTGTGAATGGGGGGGTGAATAAGGAGGTCAATGGGGGGGTGAATGGGGAGAATGGGGTGGGGAAGAAGGAGGTCAATGGGGTGAATGGGGGGATGAACGGGGTGGCGGTTTGAGTTGATGGATATAGTTTGTGACGGAGGGAAGAAGTATAAGGATACCCCCCCTTTTTTTTTTCTCTTTTGTTTGCTTGGTGGACGTAATCTGGGAGAGGAGCAAGACAGATCTCTAACAATACAGAAGATGTATAAACGACGCGAGAGCGAGAGATAGATTGGTAGTACAGACGATAGCTGAGCATCATACCCATATACCAAGGCATACATGTGCAACCTACGTTTGGGGGATGGCGACGACAGGAAAGACCAATCCCCTGCTCGGCTTGCTTTTGACTGGTGACAATTGTAGGAGGGGGGTCTTGACTCTTGAGGTCTCCAGGGAATGATGGACAGACATACGCAACCTCGATACATCATATCCAACCTTATGCCACCCCAGCCCACGGCATTCATCATGGTGCAATCCAAGGGCAGGCAGAGCCCGAAAGGGGGGATCCTGTCATCCTTTTCTGTTTTAGGAGGACCGGTCCACTTCTCAGTTTGGTGATATCCGTGTCATGCCCCAACCACCAATGCTGCTACTAAGCTTAGGCGCCTTGAGTCCCGTTATCGTCACCCATCTCTAACAACAACCCCGCCCGGTTAGCTCAGCTGGTTAGAGCGTCGTACTAATATCGCCTGTCAAGGCAATACATGGTATGCGAAGGTCAACAGTTCAATCCTGTTACTGGGCAAGTTTATTTTTTGGTTTTCATTGCTTGTCAGCATCGTCAAGATGACAATGTATGTCTTTGTCCATCTTGTCTTTTGTTCAATCAGGAAGGAAGGAATTCTTTTCCATCTTTCTTTCTTTTCTTAGGCCGGGGGCAGAGTGCTTCCAGCACGGGAGGGGGGTTACCTTGCAAGAGCTCTCACCGATTCAGGGGGGCGCCCTAATAATTAACTTGCCCCATTCGGTCCTGGATAGATATATCTCAAGTTCGGCGATTCCCCTCCCTGACGTGAACCAGTATCACGATGACGATGACCCAACAGCGGCTGGCTACAACACCTGCCCAGCGCAGCATAATCAACATGACAACAACATCACGTTCACAACCGTCATCATCATCATCACGTTCACAAACATGCAAACAAGATCAACCCATCGATTCCAGTTCCTCCGTAGCTCCCCAACCAGCCCCCCCAAAAAATACCCCATCCACGCACCCATTCCACTTTCGCTGCTGCTGCTCAAAGGTACCAACCAACCAACCTACTAGATATCAAGATCAAAACCCGCTGACATTTCAACGCCGCCGCCGCCGCCGCTGCTACTACTACCTACCGACGCGGACAGGGGATACAGATCACACACACACACACACAGACATACAGGTAGGTAGGTAGGTAACTCAGCCCCCCTCCCCTCCAACCCCCAGAAATTTCTTCTCCAAGCCAGATTCGAACCTCGTCCCATCTCATCTCATCTCATCTCATCCATATAAACTCCTTCCCATATTTTCCTCCACTGCCCCCCCGCTCCCCTCTCCGGCATTTGACCTATTGGTGTAGCCTTTTGCATCGTCATCATCATCTGCGCGACCTCCCTCCGCCTGTCTCCTGGCAGTACTAATATACGTGGAAGAAAAAAAGGGCTCGTGTGTGTGTGTGTGAGTGCGTTGGTTGTGTTGTGTATGTGGGAATATATAGGTAGATATGAGTGCAGGTACCGCGTAACTCCGGCTCGCTCGCTCGCTCGCTCTGCTCTTCTGTGGTATTGCTTCCGCCGTTGGAACTTTCAAGTCTCGTCCCCCTTATTCTCTTTTTCTCCTCGGCATTCTTGCACCGGCGATTCCAGGTGAGGTTTATCCGAAGTCCCGTCGACTTGGTAAATGGGATGAGATCGGGCCGGGGTTGGGGTATAGGTTTCAGTGGCCCGAACCGACCGGGTCTGGTGTGCTTCCTGCCTCCTCTCCTCCTCCGCTCCGTTTTCCCACCCGCCGAAAGGGTAGTCTAAAGATTGCCTTGGTGGCATTAAAGATTTGTATCGTGGCAACTGGTACGCCGCAATCGCCAAAAAAAAGTGGTCATGGGTCTCGGATATTCGTCAAAATTCGTCATCAGATGGATGCTCCTCAAGGGCTCGTTGACATTGCTGTGATGGCCGGGTATGGACGGCTCAGAGGAAGCCGGATTCCGCCAGGACTCTGTAGAAAGCTGTGAGCAATTCTGCGGCTCGGATCAGCGGCGTGGCGTCACATACCTCACAATCTTCTCGTCCTCCCTCTCGCGTGGCTCTATTTGCAGACTCTTGTCGTACATCTCGTGCACATCGCCGGCCGCCGACATGTTGCTCAGGATGTAGTCTTGGAGCTCGGGCACTGGCTGGAGCGAGTAGGCTACATTCTGGTACTGCTGGATGTCGCGAATCACCTCGGCCGTCTTGGCCCTCTTGGCAAAGTTGATGAGGTTGGTCTTTTTGATGATGGAGGGGATGCCGTCCTCGATAAAGGTAAGATCCGTGAGGTAGACGCCAAAGAACGGAATGCAGGGTGGGTTCGCGACGTGGAGCGCGTCTCGGTACTCGCCAAAGTTCTTGGTGCTGGCCATCAGCTTGCGCATCGTCTCGAGCGTGGCTTGGATGCGCTGCGGGACTTGATCCCACGTCCGCTTCAACCGGGCAATGGGGGCCGTTCCGAGCGCCGAGATGATGGATGTCAATGTGGAGAAGTTGTTAAGTCCTCGGCATTTCTGTGGCCATGTCAGTTACAGTGCCTTTCCAACCGCACCGACAAAACTTACGTCTGCTACTGCCACAAAGTGCTTGATGACCACGACCCGCTTCCTCACATCGGTCTGCATGAGAATCATCTCGGCCACCCAGTTGGTCATCTGGTTCGAGTGGAGAATGAGAGCCTTGACGTTGGGCGCCGGCTCCGGCTCGCCCTCGCCCACCTTCTTCTGCCACGTCTTGTTGAGGCACTCGGTGGCCTTGATCTTCCCGTATAGCCTCGATTCGATGATGGTGAGCTGGCGGGCAAACTCAATGACGTCAATGTCGAGAAACTTGAGCTTCTTCATGTTCTTGGGCATGATGGGCGCCGGTGTGTTTTGCGAAAAGATGGTCTGCACCATCTGGCGACGGCTGGCCTCCTTGCCGCTGAGCCGCTGATCCAGAACCGCCATCAAGGGAGCCGAGCCGGGCGTCTCTGTCGACTTGACCGTGTCCTTGGCAAAGTTGTACACGTCGCGCATCAGCTGCTTGGTGTCGTCGGTCATGTCTTCCATCCAGAAGTTGTCGAACCAACTCTTGAGGATATTAACCACACGGAACCGGATCAACTTTTGCTTTCCGTCCCTCCACTGTTCAGCCTCGGCCAGCGTCAGCCCGTCTGGTGGCTGGATGCTGAATCGCTTGACCAGTAGCTCAAAGAGCTCCCGGGCGGTGGTGAAGGACCGATAGGTGAGGAGGAAAGTGTTGTTGAAGTTGGCGTCGAGCTTGTCGTGCCTTGTCAGCTGCTCCACCAGTGCCAAGAGGGAGCCACCCTTGACGGTAGGTTGAGGCGTCTTGAGATCCCAAGACAGATCCTTCTCATAGTCCAGACGGAGAAAGTCGGGCGTGTCGTCGATCGGCGCTGTTTGGGCTGCGACGAGTGGCGATGGGTCTTCTCCAAAGAAGCGCTTCATCTTGGACGGGTCGCCCTTCCGAGAGTAACTCGTCGGCGCCACAAGCTCGCCCTCGGAGAAAGATTGCGATATGGGCAGCCCGGGTCTAGCGAGGAGCCCTCTGGACTCGGTCCGCATGTGTGCCGCCCGCTCATAAGGCATCGTGTCTCTCCTCACTGGCTGGGGCATATCCATGCGTTGCCGCGTGTCGGGCTGTTGCATGTTGATCTGCACCTGCTCCGAGAGGAGTTGCAGCACAAAGCCAATGTGCGAGGCATTGGTCTCGAGGGCCTTTGCGCACGTCCTTACATATTCCAGCCGCTCGGCAAGCGCCTGTCCCCTAACCTCGGACCACTCGTCGGCCAGGGGTCCGGAGACCGCTTGGCAGCCCAGCACCAGGTCAGAGATGTTGTCGTACAAGCTCTGCTTGCTGATGTGGAAATCGTTCAAGGGCGGGGTCTTGAAGCTGTTTTCGAGCGAGGAAAGATCAATCGATTCGATCATGGCGATCCAGGGCTTGAAGATCTCCAGCACCTTGCCTCCCGCGCCGCAGACGGCGTTTCCGAGAACCTCGTGCTTCCTGGGCGTGATGGACGTTTCCGAAAACGTGAGGTGCTTGTCGAGCTCCCTGATGCTGAATACCAGCATCCGCTTTTGCTCGTCGAGCCTCTCCAGCAACTTTCCGTCCAGGTAGGCGGTGGGTTCCGTCGTGCCCTCTTCGTCTTCCAGGAAGTTGGAGGCGATGGGGTCGCGCGGGCCCAGCCCGTTGTTCTGCCAGCTCCCGCCAGTGTTGGACCCAATGACAAAGCCTGGGAACAGCCTGGGGATATCCTCGCCTCGCTGCTGGCGAGCGACTTCGACATAGCTGTAGACGCCGTGGAGGACGCCCTCGGCTTCGAGCTGGCATTTTTGTACCGACTCGGCATTGGGCCAGTCGGCGGCGGCAATGTGGGACGAGATGACGAGCTTGGAGAACTTGGACATCATGTCGCGAAAATGAGGATAGAGGGCCTTGTTGGTAGAGATGATGGACGGCTGGCCCGAGTGGTTGTCGGTGGTGCCGGACCCGGCGGCAAGAAGCAGACGGAGGTGGTCGGATATATCTTCTGCGCGGGCTACATACTCGGAGCGGTTCTCGGCCTCGACGGCATCGCGGTATCGGTCGATGGCCTTCTTCATGTTGGTGACCAGGCGATGCCATGTCAAGGGCGGGGTGGTGCCGTCGTCGAAGAAGGAGCGGGGGATGGAGGCAGCGTTGGGGAGGCTGAAGGCGGCGCTGGTGAAGGAGGTGGCAGAGGCTATCATGGGCGTCTGGCTGGTAAAGTTGCTGGTTGGGAAGGTGTCGGCGCGGACGCGTGCTACGGGCGATTGCCCGTTGATTGAATCCATGGACACGGAGGGGGAAAGTCCATCGCCAGGTACGTTGCGGCGGACAGGCTGCGAGGACGTGCGGTAAGCTTCCGACTTGGGAGGGGGGGCTTGATGGGGCCAAGGTCTACTTACCAACGAGCCGCGGGAGGCATTCATGAGAGCCTCCCCTTCCAGCTCGGACGCCGAGTTGACGTCCGACTCGTCCCCTTCGTCCTGCATCATACCCCTTGCCATGATCTCGGGCGGCGGTCTCGTGCGTTCGGGCATGTTGACGGTCATGCGATCGCGCGGGCCCGTCTCGGACATGGAAGAGGGCGACTCGAGCGGCAGCTCCATGCTGCTCTCGCCCGTCATGGTATTGTAATAGAATAACCGGCCGTCGGGGGTAGCTTGCGGGATCCAGAAATCGGCCCGTGACCTGTCCCCATCCGTCCCCTCCATGGGGAGGCCCTCGACATCGTCCTGGTCAGAGCCCTCCTCGTCATCGAAGCTCTCGTCGTAGAGGTCTTGCTCGTCCATGTCGTCGTCTACGTGGTCGTTGTCCCCATTCTCGCCGGCGTCGGGAGCCTCGTCGGGGCCGTGGATGGTCTGACAGTAGTTGCTGGGAAACCAGCCGCGGACGCCATTGATGACCCCATCCCACCAGCCGCTCTCGAGCTGGGTGATGACCTGGATGATGTCGCCCTCGTGGAAGCTCAGGCTGGTCCTGTCGTCGGCCTCGTAGTCGTACAGGGCGCGCACGTACATGGTCCCCGCGGGTGGGGCGGCGGCGATGCCGTTCATGGCAGTGGTGGAGGTGGAGAAGAAGGGGGTATAGGTGCCGCGTTCCGCCAACAACGCGGACGCGGTAGTGGATTTGGATTGCGGGTGCGCGGCGGCGGCGGCGGCGGCGGAGGAGGCGGAGGAGTAGGAGGACGCAGGATTCTGACCCGGGAGTGCCGACAGAGGCGTCTGTGTCATTAGCATGTTTGAGGGCAGCGAGCAGCGAGCGGCGAGCGGCGAGAACGCGGGACCAGGGGCGGCTAGATCATGACCCAGTCGCCATCCAGCCTCGGTGTCGGTCGGTCGGTCGGCGTCGCTCGCGTCGGGGGTAGCAGTACGGGTGGTCGAGGCGGTCGCGGGGCTCTTTGAGGGTCAAAGGAGTGTGTGTGCTGCGCTGGCGGAACCGGGAGAGGCCGTTGTCAGCGAGGTCCGAGATGGGTCGTCAATCGTCGGTCGTCTGTCGCCTTGGTCGTACGCGGTACACGTTGTTGTGTGCACGCCTTGGCTGGGCGCTTGACGACTCGACGACTTGGTGAGGGAACGAGGGCCGCAGTCGGGATGGGCGACGTGAGTGGTTGATGGATTGTTCGGCGCGTGTGGTTGAGAAATGAGCCTGGGAGGTTGCAATTCGCCCGATTATTTTTTGCACGAGGGGGAACAGGCCCAGCGGGCAGCGGGCAGCGGGCGGCGGGCGGCGGGCAGCGAGAGAGGCCTTTTCCCTGTGTCGTTGGGTGCTGGGCGTTGGGCGTTGGTGGTGCGGGTGGGCACTGGGAGCATTGGTTGTGGGCGATGGAACGCTGGGCACTGGCCTGTTTGGAGGGTCCCGTCTTCCCCCAGATGTGCCCGCTGGACCGTGCGGCTGGGAGGGGCCCTCCACAAGAAACAGATGCCGCACCTCGCGTAGCTGTAGATGGACAGGGCAAGACGTCTCCTTTTTAACCTGAGATAGACTTTTCTGACTATATAAACTAATTATATATAAAACATAAATTCCTAGGGCACCACCTGGTATTTTTCCTTCTCTCTTTTGGGTATCTTTTCAACTATGCGCCCTGGAATTGGACTTGAAGAGACATGGTATTGGCCGAGCCAACAAGTATTTCCTGTCCAGGATGAGGGGGGGGCAGATCGCAGCGGGGAAGATTGGGACCGAACACCCCCTTCTTTGCCTTTGCCTTGCGAGGTCTTTTTTCATTGCAGAGTCTCTTTTCCAATTTCAGCCTGCGATTGGAACCGAACCGATTCCCAAGTTCCAACAGCCCCAAGTTCCAACAGCAGGACGATGACACCTCCTTTTTCGTGGTCCGTAGGTAGGTATCTAGGTATAGAAGACAACAATTCGGATGCCTCATTTTGATTGTTGTTCTTGTTAGCGCGAGGGACCACGGTTGCTGGATCTCGACTCCCAACTCTCGAGGACTGGCAGAATCGTCGAGACTCGAGGGGCCACCGCGCCCTTGCGCTCAGACCCAAGCATCAAGCAGTTGCCCAGCGCTCGACAGGGGCCGGGGCACAAGACAATGGCAAGCTGGGGCCATCCATCTCCTTTTCCATCTTGATTCCCGGGACCTGACCTCGACCCCACGCCGGTCTGTACGTACTTATCGAACCCCCCATCTGGAGGATTTCGTCCCCCGACTTCTCCCAACGGACATGTCTCCCTCCCAAGAAGGTGCCAGGTCGCTCAGTGCGACAGAACCTAGTCCGACGTCCACCGCAACCTCAACCACGCTCTCTTGGCATGGTTACATGCAGTGGTATGGCATGAGAGGGGCGGGCCAGCGTGTTCGTGCAGCCCTCTCGTGGTGCCGGTGACCGGTCTGCCTGCCTGCCGTCTGTTCTGTCTGTCTTGGGCTCCCCCTCCTCTTTGGCTCCCGGGCCATGTCCGACATCAACGGCACTTCCTCGTGACTGGGCCCTACCACGACGACGACGACGACCGACGATGGACGGACCGCGAGCAGAGAGGCAGCAAGGCAACACCGCATGGTACCGCATTCGATGGTCCGTTGTTGTGGCACTCGCCTCGGGGGCACATCGGGATTGACTTGGCGGTTGAGCACCACGGGGGAGGACAGCCATGGACCATGGCTCCCATCCGGACTGACACAGTCGTGGTTCTCGCGTGGTCGTCGAGTACCCTCTACGAGTCCTCCGAGCTACAAGCCTAATCACCTCCTCACATTGAGCAGAGAGAGTGTGTGTGTGTGTGGACGGTGTGTGGGTGCTGCAGCCGCGAGGGGGTCAAAGCCCCCGACGCGGACTGGTCGCCGATGTCTGATGCGGCCGGTCGCCAAAAGGGTCATGTTGCACATTCTAGAAGACGCAGTGTCCCGGGTCCTGTCCCTTGTGTTGGATCTGGATCTGGGGGCGGGGAGGCCCATAGGTTACCTGCCGCTTTAGTCTCTGTCTCCCTGGCCATCGCTTGTTGAGGAGAGACGAGCCGTTCACAGGGTTGGCAAGCCGTTTCGACTCGGATCGGCTTGGGGGCGGTTGATTCCAATGGTCCATCGAAGCATGTCAACTTGCCCGTCTGACCTCACCGACCCCCCAATATCTCGACACTTCAAGAAGCATGCATCCAATTTCATGGACGACATCAACTCCCACCGGTGATTCTCGTTCAACCTTGACCTTGACCACCGAGGTACGGATACCCTAGCCACCGGCCGGCCACCCCCGGCCTGTACGCCTCCAACCCCGATCCGGATCGAGGACAGCGCGAGCGTGCGGGGAGCCGAGGCATGGCCCAAAAAGGTATGTTCGTATGTGGGGTTTGTCAGAACCCGGCTATCGTTTTACACACGCCATCGCCATCTCCATCGACAACCAAAACCACCGCCCAACATCACCATGTGTATCTCTAAACCGTGTCCCCCCTTTCTCCCTCCATAGCCTCCTCCTGTAGTCCCACCGTCGCATCCAATCCCACCGCCACTATGGCCTCGCCCCCCTCCGTAATCACCACCTCGTACCGCGGCCGCGTCGCCGTCATCACCATCAACAACCCCCAAAAGCTCAACGCCCTCAACCAACAACAATACTACGCCCTCTCCCAGGCCCTCCGCGAGGTCGCCACCCATGACGAAGTCTTCATCACCCTCCTCATCGGCAAAGGCCGCTACTTTTCCGCGTACGCCCCCTATCCCCTATCCCCCCATCCCCCACCCCCCCGCACCATTCCCACCGCCCCCCATGCCCATCCCACTCTAACCCCCCCCCCCAGCGGCGCAGACGTCACCACCCCCACCCCCCTGCCGACCCCTCCGCGGACAACGACACCCGCCAACTCACGCTCCGCTCCTTCGTCGCCTACAACCTCAACATCACCCAAGCCTTCTACACGCACCCCAAGATCCTCGTCGCGGCGCTCAACGGCCCGGCTGTGGGCCTCTCGGCCGCGCTCGTCGCCCACGCCGACTTCATCTACGCGCGGCCCTCGACCTTCCTCCTCACGCCCTTCTCGTCGCTCGGCCTCGTGGCCGAGGGCGGCGCCAGCCGCGCGCTGGTGCAACGGCTGGGCGTGGGGCTGGCGAACGAGGCGCTGATTATGAGTCGGAGGATTGGCGTGGAGGAGTTGGTGCGGGCGGGGTTTGTGACCAAGGTGTTTGGGGAGGGGACGGATGACGAGGGGTTTAAGAGGGCGGTGATGGGGGAGATTGAGGAGCGGCTTGGGGAGCACTTGGTGGGAGAGAGTTTGCTGGGGATTAAGGAGTTGATTAGGAGGCCGGAGCGGGAGGCGATGGAGGCGGTGGGGGTGAGGGAGGTGTTTGCGGGGCTGGAGAGGTTTGTGAGTGGGGTGCCGCAGGGGGAGTTTAAGAAGGTGAGGGAGGGGACGAAGAGGCATAAGCTTTAGGGGGGGTTATATAGGGGAAGCTTTGGATAGGGGAGTTGTAGATTTTGGATAGATGCTGGACAGATGTTGATATTTGATCTGGGCGGGTCTTTGGATATATCAGAGCATGCATGCATGTATACCTGTGAGCATGCATTGTCCTCTAGGGATGTCGCTCTTTTCCAGTTGCTTGAAGAATGGACCCCGGAACCCGATGCCCTCCCATGCCGTCTCATTTGCCTGCTGCTACAATGTATGTACAACATTGTCATGTTCTCGGTTTGTCGCTCGCCGTTATACTGACCTCACATATCCACAGTTCTCAAGACAGACAGAAAGCAGAGTATTCCCATTAAGCCCCTGTGCCTTCCCAATGCCGTCCCTAGTTCGCCGTCCTGACACCCACCACCCATCCATGCCGCCGGAAAATAAACTCAACTCCGTCTCATGATAGTACACTCGCCCAGCCAACCAACCATTTCGCCTCCTCCCATCCCACCCCGTCTCAACCCTTTTCATGTCTCCCCATATGATACTAGATCCCTTTCAAGATATACAAGACCCCAAATAAACCAGCCCCGCTCACCAACCCCCTACAAACCTCCACCTAGACCCTCGTCGACCTCGCCCACACCCCTGACATCTGCTTGTCTAAATCCCACTTCCCCTTCTCCCCCCTCTCGAAGCTCGCCGCCGCCGCTGACCCGCCCTGCGCAAGCGCCTCTGTCACTGACATGGGCTCCCTCTGCACCGGGTGCAGCTTCGCCTGCGCCATGTACGGCAGCACGTTCTTGGCGCTGAACGCCCTCGGCGTCGCAGCGGGGATCTTTTTCACCTCCTTGACAATCGCATCCAGCCCCGCGTCGCTGGCGACAATCTGCGCGCGAATGAAGCGCATCTCCTCCTCCTCCGTAGCGCCCTCCTTCTGGCGCAGCTCGCTCATGACTGAGGGGCGCGGGGTGTACGGGATGCCCTCGAGCCGTGGGCGGTGCTCCTCGCGCGGCACGATGGCCGGGTCGAGGCGGGCGGCGGCGCCGTTCTTGTCGAGGAGCGTCGTGATGTCGATGGTCTCGCCAAAGGGGATAGGCACAGGGTTGCTGGGCGTGACGCAGTCCATGTCGACCTCCTTGCGGAGGACGTGGTCGATGTCGACGGCGCTGAAGAAGGCGCACGACTGCGGGAGGTCGTCGATGCCGACCTGCTGGGCGAACATGGCGCGCGTCCAGAGGTTGGCCACCTGCAGCGCCATGGCGGTGCGGTAGCGGTCGGCGTCGCGGACGAGGTAGCGGATCTCGTCGTGCACCGTGATGGCGAGCCGGGCCTCGATGTTGAAGCGCCGGATCAGGTAGTCCATGGCGACGATGAGGAGGTGCAGGTAGTCGACGCCGCTCGACTGCACGGCCCAGTTGATGCGCGAGGGGAGGTAGCCGCCCTTGCTGAGGTAGCGGCTCATGAGCGCCTCGGTGATGCCGGCGCCGAGGACAGGCGTGCGCGGGTGCTCCTGCTCGGCAAACTCTTCGAGCTTGTTGAAGAGGAAGGACTCGGTCCCGCCGCGCCAAAAGGGGCGCTTGTGCAGCAACTTGCGGATGGTCTTGGTGCCCTTTGTGGTTTTGTAGAGCTTGGTGGAGATGGCGAGCGTCTCCTTTTCGCTCAGGTTCGGGTTGAACTGGCGCAGGAGCTGCGCGGCGAACCTGTGCCCGGCGCCGTAGATGCGGCCGTAGTTGAAGACCTTGGCGTCGTTGCGGGTGATGCCCAGGATCGCGGCTGTCCTGCTGTGCAGGTCTGTCCCGGCTGCCTTGGTGCCCTCGAGCGTCATGAACCCGATGGCGTTGCCGCCGTGGAGCTTGAAGGTGGCGTCCCCGACGACCGAGGCGATCCACAGCTCCTCCGAGTCGACATCAGCGCCGACGAATACGTAGCCGGGCGGCGCCCGCACCATGGCCTTGAGTTCGGAGCCGACCCGGTTCTTCTTGGCGTTGGACGCCGTCAACCATGTGTTTTCGACGGCACGGCGCGTGACTGTGCCCATGGGAATGATCTGAGGGAGGATGAAGCCGCTGGTGGGGGCCGACTTGTCGGCCGACTTGGCCGTGGACGAGGAGGGGAGGTCGTCCTCGTAGATGACCAGCTGCGAACGAATCCTGTCGCGCGCGATGACCCAGTAGGAGCAAGAGGCGTTCATCTCGAGCGCCTCTTTGGCGTAGGGGTACTCGGAGGAGAGGGTGCCACTCTCAAAGTAGCCCAGGTAGCCCTTCGCCATGGGGTTCGCACACCTGGAGGTGGGTCCGTCCTTGTGTGGGAGCTTGAAGTAGATGTGGTCGCGGTCTTCCTTGAGAGCAGGGACAGTATCATCCGAGAAGTCGCACGGCACCATCAGCTTCTGCGTGTACTTGGCCGCCTCGGCCCGGGGCACCCGAAAAGTCCAGCCGTACTTGTCGGACCAGGTCAAAGGGTAGCCGTCCCACGACAGCCGCAATAGCAGCGGCGCTACCCTGGTCCGAACGGACAGCGTAATGTTTGCTGAGGCCTTGAACAAGTCCTTGTACCACTTGGGCATGCCCGGCATCTTTTGCCTTGCTACTGGGCGTGACGGCACCCTGGCTGTTCCCTTGGTCATCCTGACCTCCTGGCCCGACCAGTCTAGCTGCTTCAGCCAGGGATCGGTGCTCCATTTGTCGGCGTCATCCTTGATCTCCAGCGCCCGGTGGGTCAAATTCACCAGACGCTCTTGAACGCCGTTTGTCAGTCGGTTGAATGTGGCCTCGGAGTTGGCGAGGTACGCGTCCCATGTCTTGTTGACGGGCAATATCACCGACGAGAGGTGTCGCAGCGCGGCAAAGCTGACAGGATGCGGGCACACCTCGAGAAAGTTAGGAAACACGATTTGAAAGACGCGGTGCGTGACGGCCACATCGGCTGCGCAGTAGGTGAGAAGCTCGTCGAGCTTCCCGACGACGCCCTCGCGGTCCAGCTCTCCGAAAGCATTCCGTATCTCCTTGTCCATGGAAATATTGAGGTGGAACTTGGCGACGTCGCGCAGCGAGTTGACGGAGCTCCGCTCGACCCAGAGCTCCTCCTCTTCGTCACCAAAGGCGTTGTTGTTCAGCAACTCGACCAGCTCTATATTGGTTGTCTCCTTGGCCACCTTGTCGCGCAGCTCCCTGTTCTTCTTGTGCTTCATCCAGGTCGGTCGCTGCCGGGAACACATGCCGTTGACGGCAACGTGAAGCGACATGGTGTCGAGAAAGGAATTCCGCGTCTGCTTGAGATCGTATTCCTCCAATATCCTCGCCCGGTCATAGCCAACGTTGTGGCCCACGATGACCCTGTTCGTGGTAGCGTCACCCAGTGGAATAAGCTGCCGTTCATTTCCCGTCTCCCCTAGTAGCCACGGTGACAGCCAGGCATACCACGCATCGGGCGTGGCGGCGCAGGCCATGACGGCAAAGGGGTTCTCCTTCCACATAACCTCGGTGTCGAAGCAGAGCATGTTGCCTTCGGGGGCCACACCTTCTTCGATGATGCCGCCCGCAGTGTACTTGGTCCACCCGCTCCGGTGCACCCATGTTCTCGGCTTCGGCGGGAGACTGGCGCGCGAAAAGGCCTTTGCGTAGGTGAGGAAGGGCTCGCCGGAGTCGACGCCCAGCTTGTGGAAATGCTCATCGAGCGTCTTTCCGGCGAGGGGCGGCAGATCGAAGGCAACGGGGGCGGAGTTGTCGGTGTTTTTCCCCAGCAGTTCGTGCTGGCGCAAGTGGTTGCGTGCGAGCTCGACGAGCTGGGGCGAGGGCTGGGTCGTGCTTCCATTGGGGAACAGCTGGTCGTAGAGATGTTTGCTCAGCTGCTGGACCTGGATTTCGTTGAAGCGGGACTCGGTGGGCAGCAGGAGGGAGGATGTCGAAGCCCATCGTCGGGAGAGGGCGGCGGGGCGGTGGGCGGTGCGATGTCTCGCGATGCGGACAAACGTCGCCAATGTTGACGCCGACGTCGACGGCGAAGTCGAAGTTGTCACGGGCCCATGGCTCCCGGCGCATCGACGGATGCGATGCAGCATTCTACAGGCGGCTCGGTCGGAATGTGCTAGTCATTTCCGGTGCCTGGCCTCGTCTTTGTTCTGGTGGCGGGCGGGTGACGAGATGGCGATTGTCGAATGCAAAAGACTTTTGTCACGTCTTTTTTTCATGAAAATGTAATTCAGAAGCGTCCCTCCAAGAGGACCCTCCTCACCTGCATCTGCACCACCAAGAAGCTGTGTTCCCCGTCGCCCAGACCTCGCCAGACCCTCGAGCCTCTTCTGGAAGACGGTTCGAGTGGGGTTACTGATTCTGGCCCGCGATTGCTGATAAAGCAGCTTATCTGCCGGTCTCCCACATACCCGCAGGTGGGGTTTATGCCAATCGCCATCCAGGGCACGCATTTTATAGAGCTGCGGACGCCCTGATAGGGGGTCTGCCTCATGGCTTTGCTGTAGGTATCATCTGCCTAATTGATTCCACCATTTCGGTGGTCATTACAAGAGGACGAAATAGCGTCATCAAAGGTGTCAAGCCCACCAGCTGTATGTACCGAGGAAGCACTGCAAGAATATATGAAAAGGCGCCGAGGTCGCATTTCAATTCCACTGTTGAACGCAGCCAACGATGCCGTGAATGCCTATCCTTTCTCGAGAGTCATGACAATGCGTTGCCTAGCTTATATGGGTGCCCTCAACCACCCTCTGAAGAAAGATCAAATAGTTACCTGTTGATACAGATATGACTTGGCCAAGAGGCAAGAGAGCCTTGGCAACGACTAACACAGCTTATCCCCATCGTAACCGTACCTACGCCGACTCCTACCTTGTGCCCTGTGGAGTCTTTACACTCGCCTCCAGGTGTCAACCTACGTCTTCCAAAGCCCAACTTCTCCCCGTCGTCCTTGAAATTATTTATTTTCCACCGTCTTCGACCTCCATTTACCAGCGATTTTCTTCCACGCGACGTTGTTTCTTATTTCCACGGCCCAGCGAAACAGCGAGAACCGAAGGGCGCACGACCCCACCGCCCCCCAAAACACCAGAACCTCCGAACCGCCGACATCATCTCAACCCAACACCACACCAACTTTGATTCCGCCACCAGGAGATCCTACTCTCCAACGATAAATCTCACCACAACAACCAAACCACCATTCCCGCCACCTCCCTTCCTCCCTCTCTTCCCCACCCAACCACCACCCAACCACCATGACCTCCCGCCAGCGCCCCAAACGCGAGACCTCCTCCGACTCCCTGTCCTCCCTCTCCGACGTCCACTTCCTCGACCACCTCATGGCACCCCCGCCGCCACGCGCCACCCGGTCCCGGCGGCCCTCAACCACCACCACCACCTCCCAACCCGCACCACCACCACCGCCCGCCACCCCCTCCTCCGCCTCCGCCTCCAAGAAGCGCAAACACCCCTCCACCTCGGACCCGCACTACGACGACCTCTTCGGCCCCGCCCCCTCCTCCCCCTCCGCCGAAGTCATCGACCTCGTCGACACGGACAAGGCCCCGCCCGCGCCATCCAAGCCCCCCCCGCCCAAGAACGAGATCCGCCTCAGCGCCTTCCAATGCGTGATTTGCATGGATGACGTGACGAACCTGACGGTGACGCACTGCGGTATGTCCCTCCCTCCCTCCCTCCCCCGCGCCCCGTTGGGATGGATAGCTGACTGACAGAGGATGACAGGCCACCTCTTCTGCAACGAGTGCCTGCACTCGTCGCTGCACGTCGACATGAGCAAGCGCGTGTGTCCGATCTGCCGGCAAAAGATTGACCAGCGCCCGGCGGGGGGTGGGAGCTGGGGGAGGAATGCAAAGGGGTTTTATCCGTTAGAGTTGAAGCTGGCGACGAAGAAGAGTTTGGGGAAGAGGACGGCTGAGGGGGGTGGTGATACGGGGGGTGGTGGCTGGGAAGGGGAGGGGGGGGGGGGGGGGGCAACGCCTGGCCGACGATGGCTGTGGCTGAATATCCTGGACATATCACGGGACGAAGGAATGACAATGGCGTTGGGGAGGGGGCAAATAGGTTATGATGGGTGGGGAGGTGGTTATTGTTTATATCGGCGCATTGGAGCATATAGACACATGAGCATGGGCATGGGCATGGCATGGGCGGGGCCGGGATAGGGAATGCGTAACTTTGCAAGGCAGGCGTGGCGTGGCTAGTGGCAAATCGCTTTCTTTGGGGCATTGTTGACACGGGCCTGTTTTCGTGTGCCAGATATCCTCGTGAGCATTTACGACGGGAGTTCCGTGTTGGCTTTCCCAGGAGTAGTGCGTGTGGGACATCACCGGTAGCTGGGATGGTAGAGCTTTGAGTAAGAAAAGCAACGTCGGGTCTGTCTGGTGTCCGGTAGGAAGTCATGAATGACCTGGTTTGGTAAACCATTCCAATATAATGTTGACTGATGTACGCGTTTATGTGATTGCTATCCACCCGCCAACAAAAAGAGGCTACTACCCCAAGAGCTCCTCGGAGAGCCCATGATATCAACGCTTCGCTGCCGATGACTACGGAACAGACGCCATCCCGCCACGCCCCTCCTCCTTTTCCTAACCCCAACCAAATTAATACCCCAAAAGACACCCAACGCCCTGTCGACCCTCCCGTTCACTAGTATCATCCCCCCCTTCTCCCCGTCAAACCAACCAAAAAGAACGCAAACCCCTCAGTCTGACTTGGGCCGCTTGGCCATCACCGTCTCGGGATCCTCCTCCGCCTTCCTCTTGGCCCCCCTCTCCCCCCCACCCAGAAACTCGGCATACGGCTCCGCCTTGAGCAGCAGCCTGGCATAGTCAAACGCGACGCTGGAAACCGTCTCGTCCAGCTTCTTGATGCGCGCGGGAATCTCGAGCTCGCCCAGCGCGTCCTTGTTCTGCCTCGTGATGCGCTGCCCGACGATGAGATTCCAGAGCCGGAGCTCGTGGCGCTGCTCCTTGGTAGGTTTAGCGGCGGCGGCGGCGGCGGCGACCGCCGGCCCGTCGTCGTCGGGCGGCGCGATGCCGGGGCGCACGGCGTCGGGGAGGCGCGCCATGAGGTGCATCTCGAGCACGCGGGCGAACTGGCGGGGCGCCATCTTGGCCTTGCGGCGCGCGGCCTCGGCGGCGGCGGGGTCGACAATGTTCTGCGGGACCCAGCCGTCGGGGGAGGGGAGGACGAGCGACGTGTTGAGGCGGAGGGCGGCGAACTCGGGGAGGCTGCGGAGGTGGTAGAGGTCGGCGATGTCGCGCATGTCGTCAAAGGCTTCGTTGGGGTCCTCGACGGTGACTTCGACCGTGGGGGTGTGGTGGAGGAAGCGGTCGTAGACGGCGCGGTAGAGCAGCGGGCCGATACCGCGTCCCTGGAAGGGGGGGAGGATGATGAACTGGGAGATGCGGGATCGGCAGGGGAGGGAGCTGAGGTCGAAGTCGTCCTTGCCGAGCTCGAGGTCCTCCAAGGCGGAGCTGGTCGCCTGGGTGGGCGATGATGGCGGCGTGGGTAGCATGAGGAAGAAACGGTACGTGGTGCAGTACCCGTTGAAGGTATATTGTGCTGGTTGGTCAGGAACGTCCTTCTTCTGGTAGAGGAAGAAGATGGTCCATCGGTCGGCGTCGGACGAGTCGTACGAGATCTGTGTGCCGCCTTCAATAAACAGCGGCACAAATATTTGGATGCGATCGATCAGCTGATGGACGGCGGGGTCGGCGAGGGTTCCCTCCCACACTTCGAAGATGTCGTCGCCCCGGGTGACGCTTGTGAGGAGCTTCCCGGGAGGAGTCCAGTTCGCGCGGACATTGTGAATCGCCGTCTCAAAGTCCTTCCACTTCTGGTAGGCAACTATTCAAGGTGTCAGTAGGGCTATCGAGTGGTGGAGATGACGAAACATGCCTTCTGGGAGGTACTGCTTGAGAACCTCGGCGACGTCGGTGGGACCCTCTTCCCCTGCCACCTTGAGCTTCTTGGTGTGCTTTACACGGAGGTTCGGACGCATGTCGCTGGCGTTATAGGACAGGCCGATATCGAGTCCCTGATAGCCGTAGATTTGCTCATCGTCGCCAAAGATGCTGTAGACATGGGCGGGGTGGAACTTGTGAAGGACCTTGACGTCGGTCCCCTCGGCCCTGACGATCGAGACATTGAACGCCTCTTTTGCGTCCGCCGTCCCTATAAAGGTCAGAATGACGGGTTGAGGGCTGGTCATTGAGGAGAAACTCACAAGCGTCGTCTGCGACGTCAGACATGGCCAACAGCTGAGCGGGGGCGAAGCTGGGAAAGAGAGCTCCCTGAAATCGGAGGCGCTATTTCGGGTTCGAGAGTTCTGGCTTTTTGCCAAAGCCGGTCGGGGATAGCTTCGTTGTGGACTTGGGGGTCCGTAAGCGGTGGGAAGAATTGGGAGTTTGGAAATCGCAAAAGTCAATGGCCCGTTTGGAATCGTCGCGTTGGAGGTCGCGCAGCGCGTCTCAGGTCCTTAATTGAACGCTCGGACCACTTTGCGCCTCGAGTCAAAGTCTTCATTTCCAGGTATCTCGTTGAAGCCTGAGCTGCCTCCACGGACGGCCTCGGCAGTTAGAATGGCTGAAAGTCTGTTGGATGCTCAATGTGTTGTTGATACAGATAGAGACTTTTTTTTCTAGAGAGTATTCACGAGATTAAGGTTACAGTAAGCTGTCCTGCCTCTTCGAGGTACGTCGAAACCTCCCTTCTGCAGGTTTCTTGGGCGCTGGCTGAACTGGAGACAGGTCGGGTAAGTATTAGTAGAATCTAGATTCACTGGCCCCCACAATAATTTCCAAGTCTGTGTTAATCGCAGAGCCTAGGTAAGCAGATGGTCTTGGGATTGACTGCGTAGGACATCTTGTGTATGCGATCCACTACGCCTGTTGCCTCTGGGAAGAAAGAGAGAGCCTAGGGACAGAGTTCTGGGCATACTAAATACAGGAAAGGGAGCTCGAGAGCGTCCCTGAACCAACACCACGCGATGGAACATAGCTCGACAACGCTCCACAAACCAAGGCTTCAACCAAGGCGCCGACATTCCAACGCACCCTGATAGCCATGTTGTGTACCTAAGTTGCGGCTCCTCCGGACTCAGCCCTGTGCTGTCGACCTTTGGTGGTAATATGCAGTTGAAGATCTTCTTGCTTGGCTAGCAGATCGGTGGACTCATGTGTTGTAGTCTGGTTGATCCACAAACATGGGATCCGGCTCTGCTTCTGGAACTATCCCGTGTTTATTAACCATATGTCGTCTCCAGTTGTCTTTGCGTGGAAATGATCTACCGCCCTGTTTCGAATACGGGCACTCGTGAAATGTACAGTAGAACTTCCTCGACTTGAGATGCTTGTCACTGATATGGCGGTCGAGATGCGTCTTGGTTCCGAAGCGCATGGTACACCCTGCATCTGGACACTCGTGCGGGCGATCATGGTACCTCTTGTGATGGCTGTTGTATTCAATTATGTCAGCGGGATTGCTTCCTGCGTACTGATAGGGGTGGATTGCTGATGGTGTAGGCTAGAAACCTACTTTAGTTTATAAACCTGGTCGAACACACGATCGCATTGGTCGCACGCAAAAACTGTCTGATCTGCGCCAACCAAAGCTTCGACGAGCGGAAATCTATCCGGCAGCAGCTGGGGCGACGTGGGGGGCGCAGACACGCTTCCGCCGCCTGCGCCCTTGACCCTCTTCTGCTCCCGACGTTCCTTGCGCGCCGCCTTCCTGGCAGCGGCCGCCTCGGGTGATTCGTCGTCGTCGTCCACAGCTATGAGCCACTGCTCCTCGGTGAGGCCGTCGTCGTACTTGACCTTGGTGCGCTCACGGGCACCCCTGTCGAGCACCAGGTCAGGCCATTCATTCTCGCTCCCATGATCCGTGATTCGCTGGGGTGATGGAGGTGAACTAGTACCCAAGTTGTCGTATTCTCCAGGGCGGTCGGCATTGTCATCACCCATCCGTATGTCATCATCATCAATCGTGTCCAGTGACGATAGGGCTGCAGACGACGGCTCCTGAGGCGGGCCGTGATCCCCACTGGGCAGGGCAAACAAGGCCAGCTGCTCCATATGGTCCGCAACGTGTTTCAGAAGAACAGACAATGAGAATGGAAGTTGGCATAGAGGGCAACTCTGTTGCTGTGATCCGTCCAAGGGGGCCTCGCTGACCTCGAGGACCGCTGGAAATTGCCGTTCCTCCCACTCGGGATGGGACGACTGAAGATGCGATGCCATATCCTCCTTCGTTTCGAACGAATCCCTGCATGGCCTGCACTTCCACTGCCGACGGTGCATTTGCATTTCGTGGTAGATCCACTCTCGTCGGGTTGCGTACAGCTTGTCTGGATTGCTACACTGTAGAAAGGTGCATGTGTAGGGGCGGAGGTCTCGAAACACATGCCTCTTCCACGTGTTGCGGGTTTGCATCGGGGCAGAGTCCAGCGTCATGCGGCAGAAGGGGCATTCAAAGGTTGGCGAGGAACTGGCTACAGAGGGGATACCGGGAACTCTTGCTGACGTTGAACTTTCCATATCGCTCATTGTCGAATCAGCATACGTGGTTCGCGACTGACCGACCTGCATTTCCGCTTCGTATATGTCTGACCGCGCGACCGAGGAGAAGGTGTTCACCGTGGTCGTATTTGAGCGGCGTGATGGACCCTCAGAAGGAGCGGACGCTGCCGTCCCCCTCGGAAGGGATGGCTCGATTCCCTGATCATGTCCTTCGGCAAAAGGCCGTTTAGCCCAATATCGAAGCTGCTCCCGACGGCGTGTGTTTGCGGCGGCGAGCCTTAGACACAGGACATCCTCCTCGAAAGAGAACTCGGGTCGTGAATGCTGAGAAACAGGTGATACTTTGATCTCCTCGCCTGGTTCGCGGCTGGGGGCGGAGGCGCAGGACGACCACTCCCGAACCCTTTGCTGGACGTGAGAGTGCTCGTAATGCGGGATGGCGGGATCTGAAGTCTCCGACTTGGAGTGGAGGTATCTACCCTGGAGCCTGGGGCGCCGGAAGATGGCGCTGTAATGATACAGCAGTCCAATCTGCTCGAAGATGTGCGACAAGACCAAGGAGAAGCGGGAGATGCGAGGCCGCGTCTTGGTTGCGTCGTGCGCGCTGCCAGTTTGTTGGCTCTCTGCTGAATACTCGCTATCTGATGTGAAGCTGCTCTCGGCGTCGTGGTGTGACTCGGGTGCCAAAAGAGCGGGCTTTGACGAAGACGAAGACGGATGGGTGGATTTCGCGGCGGAGAGCAACATCTTGAGCTGTCCAAGAACATCTGCCACCGAAGTTCGGAGAGAAGGCTCATTTCGCAGTGAGTTGGACAGGGAGTCCTGATTCTCAAGGGCGGCGCCTGTTTGCTCCATCCATATCCGCAGTCGGCCAAAATGATCGACAAGGTTCTGTGAGTCCTGGCTGCTTCGCGTCTTGTTGTCGGGGTGTAGCAACAGTTCCTGGTAAAGCTGACGGACTTCGTGGGCTAAATAAGGTAGAGTATCAGCACCCTCGGGTTCGGTAGGCGCAATATCAAATGACATGGTAATATCCATCACTCCCGATGCCAAACATTAGGGACATGGTGATCTTGCGGCGAGTACCGGTGAGGGCGACAAAACTACAGTGGAGTTGACGCGAGGAAGTTGGAAAGCTCTTTGTGAGAAGACCCGTCTGAGCTTGACCCCGCGTTTCAGGTTCTCACGTGATAATTAATGTCTACATCACAGGTCCGGACCAGGGCCGGTCCCAACCACGACGTTTCCTTTCCTTGACCACCTAGGCGATAACCCTGATAGACCCTCCCCATCACGTCAAGACACAAATCCGAATAATAATGGAAGCCGCGGGTCTCGTTCTTGGTGCTATCCCAATTATTCTACACGCGATTGACAATTATCGGCGATGTCTCGAGGCCGCCAAGGATTCTTGGCGGTTCGAGTCGACCATCAAACTCATTCGCAGCCATATCTTTGTCCAGCAACAGCAGCTCCAGATCACATTCCGCGGCCTTGGCCTTACAGATCCTACCGACTATGAACTGGAGGAGGTACTACGACATCGCTTTCCTACCAAGTGCGACGCTTTCCTTGATATTATCGCGCGGATGGATGGTCTTTTGGCCAAGTTGATGGACAAGCTCGAAATCGATGCTCAGGGCAGGGTAAGCTGAACTCGATCTTCGCAGAGTCAACATAACGTGGCGAGACTAAATCTGCAACTATAGCCGAAATGGACCACAGAGCCCCCTGACCGCGTCGTGTGGGAATGGAAGAGAGTCCGAAGAGGCTTTGGCAGGAGTGCCAGGCAGAAACTCATCGATGAGCTCCAGTACTGGAACGACGCTCTCAAAAACTGCCTTGACAAAACCGAGGTCCCTCTCGAATCAGACACGCAAAACTCGGCCCTTAACGCGATACAATCAAAATTCAGCCCGGAAACCTGTAACAACCTTCGGAAAGGGGCCTCGCAAATCCACGATGCAGTCTCCCGCGCGTGGAGATGCCAGGCACATGAGCATCAAGGAATCATGAAGCTCTCTTGGCATACGGATGCCGGTGGTGCCATGAATCACAGGAGCCTGAGCCTGATATTTCTCTCGCCAGATGCTGCTACTCAGTCGTGGAACGAGCTTACTTGCTCTATTGTGAATGGTCTGGATTTAAAGCCAGCTGTGCGCACTGCCACCCTGCCGGACAACCAACCTCGCCCCTGGGAACGGATGAAAGGTTGGCTTCAACCATCCCCCACCGGCCCGGTGGCGGGACTAGCTGGTATGAACACGGGCCTGGTGAGCATGCATGGTGACAACACCGGAGGGCCGTCTGTGAGCTTACGGGAATTGGAGACCGCTCCCCAGATCGACTGCTTGTGCTCGTTTCTCTGCGACAGCAAGCGGTTGGGACGCCTGAGCGTGCAAGGTAGCTCCGGCCATGATGTGCTGCATGTCCGCATGGAGCGTCAGGGGCATTCTGCTGCCGTAACGAATGCTGCGCCGCTGGGTGCTGTATTCGGTCAACTCCCTGGTGATCGGCCATTTTCCCGTGGAGATCGTTTCGCTGTGGCCGCCGCCGCCACATGGGCCGTTCTCTACCTTGCTGGGTCTCCATGGATTGATACAGAGTGGAGTGGCAAGGACGGGCTACGTCTCTTTACCGAATCCAAGGGCCTCCACCGTCATCGACACTACCCAGCAATCCCTTGGGCTTTCTCAGCCAGCGAACCAACACGCCGTCCAACCCGTCCCGAACAGTCACCCTACGCCTCGGTAGAGGAAATCAAGGCTGGCGTCATCCGCAACAAAACACTCTTTGCCCTCGGTATCCTTTTGATCGAGCTGTGTCTCAACACACCATTTGAGAGACTTCGGCAGGAATGCCACTCCAACAGTCTGTCAGCGTCGATGGGAATGGCGGCGACTCTGGACGACTACGAGGTTGCCAATACCTGCATTCAGAGGGTGTATCTTGACGGAGGCGATCTATACGGGTATGCCGTACAGCGCTGTCTCCGGTGCGAGTTCCCTGGCCGAGATGTTACCAAGAGCTTTGAGTTTGAGCAGTTCCGCACCGACTTCTTCAAAGGGGTTGTGGCTCCGGTTCAAGCTACCTTTGTTCTTTTGCAGAGCCTTCACATGGCTCTGTAACCACTAAAACTTGATGCTCTTTGGGCACGAAAATCAAGCAACACTTTCACAGACCTGCCGCGGCGAGTATATCACCCTCTAAAGAACGGCTCTAGGAACAACGGATCTTCTAGGCTCTTCAAGGGCGCGTCAATCCTGTATCGTATACACCGTTACGTTACATCTATAAGTTGATCCGGCTCCTTTCTACCTAGTTTGTCTACCCGTCGGTCGCCAATCCAGTGTCTCGTCATCACATCCACGGCCCCATTACCGTCTAGGTCCTCGGGCCGCTTAAACTCGAGAATAGGTCGTCCATACAAGAGTTCAAGCCTCCACAACTGACACGATGGGGCGGCGGCTGTTGGGTCCTGATTTATAGGACCGGTGCTGGCGTTGGTGCTGGAATGTCGTGGGTGATGAGCATGGCCGGCGCGTTGGCCTCCACACCCGTCAGGAGAGCCCTGTCATGCACCGTCGCCGTGGGCGGGACGCCGCCGGTCACGCCAACCTGCTGACACCGGTGAAGATGGTGGTGCTGTTGCAGATCTCGCTCTGGCCAGTACACGTAGGTTTTCCTTTGGTAACAAACGTGGACATGGTCGTCAGTGTCGGCACACAGAGGTTGCCGAGTCGAATACTCCTGCCTGCCGCCGCTGCCAGAACAGATCAAGGTCCGGGAGTAGGTAGAGCACCCGGTACCGGTATAGTCTGGCCCGTCGGGGATG
Source organism: Schizothecium vesticola (assembly GCA_030549215.1). NCBI lineage: Eukaryota > Fungi > Ascomycota > Sordariomycetes > Sordariales > Schizotheciaceae > Schizothecium > Schizothecium vesticola. The sequence goes on along the minus strand of JAUKUD010000007.1, from coordinate 2,271,807 downwards.
CTGGTTGGCATAGGAAAGTTGGATCCGGTGTTCGGCATGGGAAAGTCGGATCTGGTGTCTGTACCGTTCTCGCTACTACCGCCCCCCGTTATCGTCGTGATGGGAACTGCAAGGGTACAAAACGCCGTGGAGGTCCCACACCACTCCCGTTGACTCCGCCCCTGGCCGGCGCTGCCGCCGGAACCACTCCCGGCACCCATACCGCCCGAGACAGTCCCACCCTTACTGTCAGGCGTGTCGGTGATAGAGAATCCCGACAGGATTCCGCTAGCTGCACACGCCGGATCAATCGTCTTTCTCGTCCTCGCCGTCGTCATTGTCGTCACGATCATCTCCGGTACATTCCTCGCACTCGCTCCCCTTGCCGCCGCCAGGACCTGGGCTACGAGTGCCACCGCAAAGCTCCGTGAAGCCTCCGGGTGAGCACCCTCAGGTTCTCGCAGCCTCCACCTTTGATGTAGCTCTTGCCCTCGCAAACACCACCCTTGTTGCTGCGGTTGCCGGTACACCCGCCACCCTCGATTCAGCTGTCGTCCTTGCACCCACCGCCTTGGTCGCATCCTTGACGCACTTTGGGCCCTCGTAGTAGCCGCCATGTGTCCATCCGGGGGCCTGACGCAATCGCCGCCCTCGACGCAGTCGGGGCCCCGGCAGTCTCTTCCTTGGATGCAATCGAGGCCGAAACAGCTCGGTGGACACGTCATTATGGTTTCGCTTCTTATTTTCTTAGTAGCGCCGTGGGTGTGGTGTAGCTGGCTGCTGATTTCGATTGCGGGCGTCATTCCCAGGTACCTCATTGAAGCCTGAGCTGCCCCCACGGACGGCCTTGACAGTTAGAATGGCTGAAAGCCTGTTGGATGCTCAGTGTGTTGTTGATACAGATACGGACCTAGTTTCCAGATATTTATCAAGAGATCAAGGTCACAGTAAGTTGCCCCGCCTCTTCGAGGTACGTCAATATCTCCCCTTCAGCTCTCCTGGCTAGGTAAACTGGAGACAGGGGTCCAAAGCCCGGATCGGCGCCATGACCGTTTTGGCCGACACCAATCGCTGAGCAGATGTGAAACCGTATTTCCATCTCGAGGCCCAATGTTTAATTTAGAGCCAAGAATAATGGTTCCACGCAACGTCTGATTCCACGTCAAACCCCGGGTTTGATGCTGCCTTCTATATCCTAGACCTCACTGATCAATGGTTCTACCCCACCCCGAAAACTCGTGTCCTCCAGGCTGCTCATGAGAGCGCTCATCTCGTCTTGGAGCTCCTCGAGCGAACAGTTGTGCTTCGCCGTCTCAAAGTCCGCCAAAACCACGTCATGCCCATCCCGCACGAGAAAGTTATGTTTGTTGATATCCCCATGCTTGACTCCAAGCTCGTGCAATCGCCCCAGAGCCTTCTTGCAGCCCTCGGCGTCTCCTGGCCCCGCGGGCCTCGCGCCTTGCACCCGCTCCACGACAAAGCCAACCACGCGCCCGTCTTTGCCCTCGGTAACATGGCCGAAAAACTTGGGGCCAATACCGCTGTCATTGATCCATTGATAGGCAGTCGTCTCAACCTCGATGGAGGCGATTTCCCAAGGCCAGACGGCAAGTTTGACGAGTACGGGTTCGCCGTCGTTGAGTTCGGGATGCGTCGAAATGGAGACTCGTTGCCTCACTCGGTCTTGTCGCGTGAAATCGAACTCGTTCAGCTTGACAGGATGCCAGAGGTTCTCTACCCCAGCAAGGCACACTGTCTCCGTCTTGACAAAGGTAACATCCCCTATTTTGGGGTCCTTGGCCACATGGCCTTTGTTCCAATCCCCGATAGGAAAAGGTGGAAGGAGGTTGCTGAGCAGGATGGGCTCGAAGGTACGGTCATACTCCGCCCCGCGAAACGTCCCTGGCGCTGTCGTTACGTACTTGACGTGTTGCCTGTCGAAAAGGAAGCGGTAATCGCTGTCGTCTGTGTCGTCCTCGTCGACGAGACACGCGAGGAGCCTGAAGTTGGCATTCCTTGGTTTGGGAACGGTCATGGCGGAAAGCGGCGCCGAGACCGTGGACGACAGGAGAGTGCTGTGTATGTAAAACGGCAGCTGTGTAGCTTGACTCCTTGCGACAGCAGTTGCAGTTTTGCAGGTGTGATCGGTCAGGAGTTGTTCTACATCGGGAACTGGACGATTGGCCGAGCTGGAAGGGAGTGCTTCGAGACATGGCGTTAGGGGCAGCACAAGGGATAATATCAGAAAGGCGGAGTAAAAAATTCCAACGAGAACAAACCTACCCACGGGGTGAAGAGCTTAGTTCCCTTGTTAGATTTGAGTGGCGTGCATGAACCTGCCGGGGATCCTCGGCGTCTCCTCCACGGGTCCATACTTTGCAACGTGCTCCATCATGTCTTCTCTTGTGTATTTGTTCTGAAATGCCTCGTTTTCTCCTCCTTCTCCTCCCTGCAGCCAAGGCAGAAGTATCCCCAGTCAGCCTGCCGACCAGCATCGAGCAGATATGGCGCGGTGATGATGGCCATGAATCGCCGAGGTTTCCTAGTGGTCTTGTCCAGCTTTGGAGGACCCGAGCCCGCCAGACTCGGGACCACTGCCCGGCGATTGAAGAGTCGAAGTCGCTTCCGCGCTAAATTACCTCCCTCGCCACCCTAGGCGGTACAGTACCGCCCGGGCAGGCTCAGGACGCTTGGGGGGTTCGCCATATGTAAGAGTTGGCGGGCAGTGATGGCATTGCGCTGCTTCTTCCCGTTGGAAGCGAAGAACCTCGATGCTTGGCCAATTGTGATGGGGAAGTATTCCGGTCGCCGGGTGAAGCAGAAGTAGCAGACTCGGCAACAGTCGATGAGGTAGGGCGGCGTACTGGGGGACCGAGTCAACAAGCTCCATCGCGCGGCGGTTGACGTGACGGAAGTGAGTCAGCGAAGGAATGTCGATTTGTAGCAGGACCTGGATTAGAAGTTCTGCTGGGAGCTGGTCGAGCTGGCCAGCTGAGTAACGCGAGGGGATGAACATTGACGCGGCAGCGCGTCGCCCATTGTCAAGCGGACATCGCGTCTCCAGCTGCGCATTGTCTAAAGCGTTGTTGATGGTAATCCTCAGTCATGGAAGGTGGCCCGGGTGACTACCCTAAAATCTGTTAAATTCTTTGGCCAGTAATACCTGCTGCCGAGCTTGGGGGGTACTGGTACCTGCTTCTGGAGGATAACATGCACTAAAACTGTAAGTTTTTGTCTTGCCGTTGATGGCTCCGTTTTCTGAATACCCAACCTGAATGCTTTCTGCATCCAAGCATGGTACTAAGGTCCATTAGTTCTACAAATGGTTGCAGGGGGCGGCGTCTGGAATTGCCCTGCTAAAAATGTACTTATCGAGGGTTCTGGGGTGCCGAAATTGGCGGGTTCAGGCTACCAAAAAACGACATCCGAATTTGCGCCTGCGAAACTGACAGCAGCATCTGGTTTCACCGTCCACTGAGCAACTCCACAAGGTCGCACCGCAAAGAAGATTTGCCGGGCCCAATTGCTTCAACCACAACTCCCCCTTGCCCCATCGAATACCCCTCCCCGCGGATGGGCGACCAGAGAAGACCCTGATTTCTCTGCGCGGTTCCCACCCCGTCCATTCAAGATGGGCAGCTTGTTGATCCTCGTGGGCCTGAGTGTACGTCGATGCGCCCCAGGCCCTATCCAAGCCCAACCACCCACCTCTTTGATCGCATGGAAAGCTGCTAACAATCCCCCAACAGGTGGTCATGGCCCTGGCGTACGCTGAACCCTCGTCCTCCCCTCGAACCAGGCGCAAGCTGACATGACTGCGACAGCTCCTTTCTGGCCGGGGCGCTTCCGCTGTCCATGACACTCTCGCCGTCGCAACTCCGATTAATATCTAGCATAGGCGTTGGCATCCTCGTGGGGACATCACTTATCGTCATCATACCCGAGGGGATCGAGGCCATCTCGTCGGCCAGCCAGGCAGCCCACGTGGGTGGACACAAAGCGCGGCAGAGCCTACCATCACGACGAGCCGAGGTTGTCTGGAAAAGGGGGACAAATGCGCTCGGGGGCGGTGACAACAAGCTCTACACACTCCAAAATCGAGACATCCTACCGCCCCTCGTCCGAGACATCCCACCCTCCACCCCCGTCGAACCGCGAGAGGGCGACAAGCCCGACCCCGTCGCCAACCCCCAACCACCACCCCCCCACCCCTCCGACGACACCCACCTCCCCACCTTCGAGATCGGCTTCTCCCTCATGCTCGGCTTCGTCCTCATGTTCCTCATCGACCGCCTCCCGCGCCACGCTACCGAGCGCTTCCACTCGGCCCCGACCACGCGGCACATCAGCTTGGACAACCTCGCGTCCTCGTCCTCGGCCAACGGCGACGAAGAGTCGGAAGGCTTCCTCGGCTCGCTCGCGCCCTCGCCCCAGCAGTCGCGCGGGCTCGCCACGACCACGGGCCTCGTCATCCACGCCGCGGCCGACGGCATCGCCATGGGCGCGTCGGCCACGACGTCCAACATGAAGCTGGGGCTCATCATCTTTGTCGCCATCATGGTGCACAAGGCGCCCGCGGCGTTTGGGCTGACGTCGGTGCTGCTCAAGCAGGGGCTGTCGAAGCGCGCGGCGCGCGGCCACCTGATTGTGTTTAGCCTGGCGGCGCCCGTGGGCGCGCTGGGGACGTACGTGCTCATCTCGGTGTTGGGGGGGAGCATGGAAGGGCCCGGGGGGGAGTGGTGGATGGGGATGATTTTGCTGTTTTCGGCGGGGACGTTTTTGTGAGTTTCTCTCTCCTTTCTCGTTCTGGTGATGTTGGATGGTGGAACTGACAAGCGCCTAGGTACGTCGCTATGCACGCCATGCAAGAAGACAGCAACCCCCAGGGGGGTGATCATCACCATAGCAATGGGGGTGGTGGGGGAGGCGGGTATCAGGATGGCGGGAGCAACGGCGCGCAGCGGAAGCAGGCCAAGCCGCAGATGCGCGATACGCTGGCGACGGTGGGTGGGATGCTGTTGCCGCTTCTTACGCAGTTTGGGCATCATCACTAATTCGGGGGTGTTGTTGTTGTTGTTGTTGTTGTGTATATATGGAGGACGGCGTTCAAGGTTTCAAGGTATAGAGCGGCTTCTTGGTGCGACGCGCGCGCGCAAGATGTGGTTGAGACAGCGAGGTAGCATGCGTGCGTGTATGGATTGTGTTTGATTTGGTTGTCATGATATATTTTTGGTCTCTTTATACTTTTGTTTCTGCTTTTGATTCAGGGAGCAGGATGCATGCCCAGCACCTGGGAGATGGCGAATGCCCTTGCGGGTCGGAAGGGGGAGTGAGCTTGGAGTTTTGAGGTCAGGGGTGCGTTGTCCTATTGTTGGACAACACAAAGGGATCGAAGCGTTTCTAGAACAATGATGTGTCGATATCCTACTACTTGCTTCCTAGCTCTGAGACTTTGATGGGGCTCGCGGCTCTCAATCCCAAGCGTGGCCCGTGCTTCACCATTCAACCCTCGATGAAAAAGGGGGACCAAAGTCTCCCGAATGCAACCGTCAAAACAGCACTCCAATACCACCAACCACCCCTACAGCCAAAATCGCAAGAAACCCCCAAAAGGGCAACGCCCCAAAACCCGGCCAGAGCTAGGTCGGAGCAGACTCTACATGCGACCAAGTGTTCGTTTCAAAGAGGTGGACGTCAAAGGTGGAGGAGGACGATGTTTCAACGACACACCGGCCTGTTTGACATAGAGACACCTAGCCCGGGCCACATAGAAAGCCACGGGGGAATAGGTTTTTAGCCTTTTTTTTTCCGGAGCCGCAATGGCGGTGGAATGGAAGCTCTCGTCAGCTCAGCTTCAGCCGCCTCAGGTCTGGATTCTTGAAATCTCCCGTGCTTCCCTTCATTCCATGGGCGTCGGGGTTTTTGATGGGAAATTTCCAGGGTTCGTAGGGGTTTGGCTTCCATCTCTTCCATGGACAGGGTTCCGCGGTGAAGGGATTGTCAGCAGGGAAGTTGAACCCGCGCGCGCAGACATCACCCATTACCAAGGGATGACGCAAATGCATCCATCCCGGGGCCATCTCTCCCATCTCTCTCCCCAAACTTGGACGGGGTCGCGAAGCATGGCATTTTTGGGCGTTGGCTCAACCCTTCTTCCCGTTTGTTTTATTAAATCATTCCCAGAAACGGGCTCGCCTGACATGTCATCACCACTACCGACACAGGGAGAGGGTTGCAGGCTTGGTGGTTTCAGCGGAACCCCCTCTGGTCCTGGCGCCGTTTTGGCCCAAGTCAAAGTCATGAGTCGGTCGCTGTCCTCGATCGAGTTTGTCATGGCTTTCCGGTCGCTCACCTTTGATTGCCCTTCCAAGGCATTGCAAAGTCACCCGGTCAGCCACGGAAGATGGAGGGCAGGCCGTGTGATGCAAGGGCGGTTGCAATCAACGGCCGCGCCGCGGTCCTTGTGCAGACGGGAGCTGGAGCCTGGGTGAGAAGGGGTCATGGAGACCCTCCGTCCGCCGCTGTCCAGGGGTTGTGGTGGTGGGGTTCCCGTCGTGGGCGGCAGAGGAGGAGGGTGGATTCGTAACCCCGCTCCCGCACGGCGCGATGCTGAGGTGCCGACGACAGCCTCATGTTAAGCGCCGTGCCTGCACCGGCATTTCCGAGTCTATCTCTGACATTCCCGTCGTCTTTGGGATGGCGGCTTGCGGATCGGTTCCGGCATGTACGAAAAGTCGTATTGCAATGGGGTGTGGTGAGAGGCCTGCGGCTGCTCGTATGGGTGCCGAGGGTTGGAGATGTTGGATTCTTGGTCGAGTCTCAAGCTCGGATTCGCCAGAGGGAGGTTCTGAGGCGCCAACTGCATGTCGTTCTTACGAGATGGTGGCGTGGGGAGAGACACTGTGGGCTCTCGTCCCGCTTTCGAGAGACCATCTCCGTGTCCGCGAGGGGGGGTCTGGTTCCTGCATTTTTGTATGCCGTCTTCAGGAGGCGGCGAATGGCTCGAGTTGAGGTGCTTCCTTTTTGAGATGCTGGCTCGCGAGCTTGTCAAACCGACAGACAGGTCATCACATTGAACTGTCCTCGAATACCTTGTTTTCCTAAAAGAGAGGAAGCCAGGCTGTGGAACCGGCCCGTCCAATTTTATGCCAGGGAGCTTCCCTTGCGACATGCAGGCCGAGATCTGCCATGCACTCCGTACAATCGCCATGATGCCTCAGGTGCCTCGTCCAATGTGCCGCAGGGACCGCCAAGCAGAGGCGCACCGAACTGCGAGTCTGAGCGGATGCGGGCGACCATGGTGATGCCATGATGCCGATGAGCCCGCCCGGAGCCAGAGGGTGCGGGCATCTGGGAATGTCGTGAGCTGCTGCAGAGTGAGGCCATCCCGTATGCTGAGGTGCCCAACCAAGGGCCAACGCAGAGATGGGCGCCCTCGGCCAGCGAAGCGGAAGCAGTGTGGTGGGAGGGTCGAGAGAGGCTTCGATTGGCCGCCAATCACAGCACACAGAGTGGTGGCAGGCCGAAACGGCGCCCCAATTCGAGATCGTGGCTCCATTTGAGAGTCGGGCTTGAGTAAGTAGGTCTCGACTCTCGACAGCAAGGGAGGGGCCCTCAATTCAAGACGACCTGACGCCAGGGGTGCGGGGGGCAGCAGCTGATTGACTGTCCCATCTTGCGCAAACATGCCCTGGTGGAAAGCAGTTGCGCAAAAGTCGACAGTAAAAAGGTTGCGCAGATGCGCAGACCTATGGACGGGCCGGCTGCAAGTGCTCAAGTGCAGCGGATGGCTTCGGAGGGGAACCGAGCTGGAGTCGGCCCTCGAGAACTGTTTTTGGCGCGGCGACAACCTGGAAGAAAGTGACCCGTGGATGGCCCGTGCCCCGGTCCCGTCTCCGCTTCTCCAAACCCCTGCCACCGCGCTCAGTGTAGGTGGGCCCGCACACCCGTCGTGGAGGTGGGCCCGCCGCAACTTCCGCGTGCCCCATTCGACGTCTGGGCTCTGGAGCCACAGCGGACTGGGCCACCCAGCCGGGCCAGTGTCGAGAGAAAGGGCCCTCCCGCCCTCTTATTTCCTTGGAACCCCAGCACTCTCCAGCGCCTGAACTCGACTCGCTGCCGCTGCCACCTCCCGACACTGTGACCTGACCTGACCTGAACCCTCCCGTCCCTCCTATCGTCGTCGTCGCCCCGACCTCCCCTCGACCTCGACCTCGACACCGATCTCACCTCCTCCTCCACATCCTTTACCCTCCCTCCCTCCCTCCGCCCTTCCGCCCTCCCATCTGCCCCTAGGCTTCCTCCCTTCCTCGCACCCTTCGTGGGAAGATCGATGGACTGAGCCCCGACCCGGCGTCCACCGTCCACCGTCTCTGCTTCGATCGATTGCGCTCCCTCGATCGACGACCTACTCCCGCCCGTCCGCGCCCAGTCGCGCATGTCTCGCAAGCCCGAACGAACCCCGTGCGCCGTTCGCCTTTCTTCCAGTCCTTGCCGGACCCTCCTCCCCGCTCCGCCACCCCCGATCGCGTCTGTAGACAGTCGGCTGTTTTATATCTCTCTGCTCTTCCGCTACCCCTTTGGCGGCACAGATTAGGTTGCTCCATTGCCACCTCGGCTCCTGTTGCGACTAGTGCCATTTGTCAGCCCACCAGACCGCCGCACATCCTCCGGACGACCTCGACAGGGACCGCCGTCGGACGGGGACTCGAATGTCGTCCTGAGGTGTTTGCCAAATCGCCTTATACCTCTTCTCGCTCGCTGACCGACCGCGACCGCCTTTTGCGCCTGGTGACCTTGGTCCTGACCATCGCGGCACTGTGTCGTCCCCCATCTCAACTCAATAGACTCGGAGACCCGAAACCGACGAGGCCGTTTTCCTCGGGTATGCAAGGCGCGCTGTACACGACGCCGTCATCGGACGCAGCAAGGGACACAATGACGACGGGAATATCAAAGCCGCGGCTGAGCTTTGCGGAGCGCAGGGGAAGCTCTCTCGCCTTTGAAGGCGGGGATTTGTCTCTCAAGACAAACGTAACCAAAATGCCTAGACAAGGGCCGCCTCGGGGGCCCCCAACACCGAGCATGAGCACACCGGCCGCAGACTTTGACCAGCAGCTCACCGGGTCTCCCCCGCCCCCTCCGACCCCGGCCGCATCGCCCCGCCCGACACATGGCCGGCCCAGCTGGAACGATGGCGATTCCGAGTACGACGAGTACCTGTCGACATTTCAGCTCTACTTCGCCAAGTGCTCTGGCCCTCAACGGACCAGGGCGCTGGCTGACATTCTCAAGTTATGCACCAGTCAACAGCTGAGCTTTGTACACCAGTTTGTCAGCCCGTTGCTGAAGAAGGACCCTTTCAATGTCCTTCCTGACGAACTCTGCCTGAGGGTATGTCGAGTATCCCCCCCCTGAGCGAGAAGGTCGATGCTTACCCTGGCCAGATTCTCTCCTTTATCGACGACCCCAAAGTGCTGGCGCGGGCCTCGCAGGTGTCTCGGAGGTGGAGGGATCTCCTGAGTGACGACATGACGTGGAAGAATCTGTGTGTCAAGCATGACTACCAGAGGCGAATGTCCGAGGTCAAGATGCCCATGCAGCTCACGCCACTCCCCTCAGGTCGACCGGACATGATGTCTTTCCCCACCGATGTCGACATGGGCCGCAGCGGATTCCCAAGCGCGAATCCCCTCAGTGCGGGGCCGACAACCGGATCCATGAGCCTGGACGAGAGCATCACACACTCGGAAACGCCCCGGCCGCGCCTCAAGTCCTACAAGTCGCACTTCAAGCAGCGATACTTGGTCGACGCGGCATGGCGAACTGGGGGCCGCAACATCTCGAGGAACATCACCCAGGATGGTGGGGTCGTGACGAGCCTGCACCTCACCAACAAGTACATCATTGTCGCCCTCGACAATGCAAAGATCCACGTCTTCGACACGGAAGGAAATGCGCAGCGAACTCTCCAAGGCCACGTCATGGGCGTCTGGGCCATGGTGCCGTGGGAAGATATTCTGGTTAGCGGAGGGTGCGATCGTGACGTTCGGGTGTGGGACTTGCAGACGGGGTATGTATCGGGTGACCCGAGCCATGGGGGACTGACTTTGCTGACGGCGGCGACAGGGCTTGTCTCCACACTCTTCGGGGCCATACCTCTACGGTGCGTTGTCTTAAGATGTCGGACGAAAGCACGGCCATTTCCGGCTCCAGGGATACGACGCTTCGGGTGTGGGACATCAAGACAGGCCACTGCAGGAATCTTCTTGTCGGGCATCAGGCTAGCGTTCGCTGCTTGGAGATCAAGGGAGACATCGTCGTGTCCGGGAGCTACGACACGACGGCCAAGGTGTGGAGCATCTCGGAGGGGCGCTGTCTCTTCACCCTCCAGGGACACTACAGCCAGATCTATGCCATTGCCTTTGACGGCTTCAGGGTGGCAACAGGCAGCCTCGACACCAGCGTCCGGATATGGAACGCCAAAACTGGGTGAGTGCCCGGTCATGATTCGTGATGTCGAAATGATGACTGACGGAACTAGTGAATGTCTTGCGGTGCTCCAAGGGCATACCTCGCTGGTCGGACAGCTGCAGATGCGCGGCGGTACCCTGGTCACGGGTGGCAGCGATGGCTCGGTCCGGGTGTGGTCATTGGAGCGGTTCTGCCCGATCCACCGACTGGCGGCCCACGACAACAGCGTCACGAGCCTGCAATTCGACGACACGCGAGTTGTCAGCGGCGGCAGCGACGGCAGGGTCAAGGTGTGGGACCTCAAGACGGGTCATCTGGTCCGCGAGCTTGTCACGCAAGGGGACGCGGTGTGGCGCGTGGCCTTTGAGGAGGAGAAGTGCGTGGCCATGGCTCTCAAGAGCGGGCGAACCGTCATGGAGGTGAGTGCAGGTGTCGGGTGAGGGGAGGGGGAGGGGTTCTGATCTCGGCTGACATTTTTTCCCAGGTGTGGAACTTTTCGCCCCCTGACGACCTCGAGTCCTTGTCGGACCGACCCCTTTCCCTGCCCCAGCAGCAGCGGTCATCGGATCTGATGGTGCCTGCGCGACCTCTGAGCGCGCTGTCGATGGACTACCGGTCCACGGGGGCGATGCAGGACGTCGAGATGATGGACGCCGGGCCATCCACAGCGCCACTTCAACATGGCAGCTTCTTCCGCGACGATTTATCGAGCGGCGGCCGCGAGTGCTGAGTGCCAGTCTATCGGTACATAGCTACGACTGCGCGCATATTGCTTTTACGTTTTACGAGCGCCGTTGTTGATATATTTCGGTTCTTATCATATCTCGATGCTCGCAACCGCAGATATATATACCTTGTGGTCCCCATTCGGACGCACGAGTGCCTGGGTAACACAGGACACGGGCACTTTTGGTTTATCCCTTGCCGACGACCATCGGGAAGAGAGCGGGCAAGGTAGGGGGGGCATGGATCTGTGTGGCATTGCTACGGCGTTTTGGTGCGGTGGAGGGGTCAGATTACGGCGGTCTGGAAGCCACTGGCGGGAGCATCACCAGAGGGCGTGTGGGAATCATGGCCGAGTCTTGGAGGACAGGAGAGCTGGTATACCTAGAGACGGCGGATTGGAGATCCAGTAGTGTTGGGTTGGCTGCTGTGTAGGCGATGATATCCTGTATTCGGAGACATGATGTGCGAGAGAAGGGGTGGTAGATAGTGAGCCTTGACGCATGTGTGCAGGTATTGGCATAAGAAAGATTGTTTGCTCCTCTACAAGGGTGTCGATGGAGGTTGTGCGACGGGAAGGGGAGAGCAGTGAGCGGATTCGGAGGTGATGGCGTCGGGTATGGATGGATTGCGGTATTCCCCCATTGCGTCCGGCCAGTGGGTTTGATGGCGGTCAGGGGGAGTTTATCGCGCAGTACGACGAAATAAGTCATGCAAAATTCAAACCTCTACGATGATACAAAATTGTTCCCAATTGACCCAGTCGGAAATAAAATAAATAAAAGTTGAGCCCAGCTCTTGATGATGGAGTCGGAACAAGTGCCCCAACTGCAAGGTCAGCGGTGGACTTCATGCCGCACACCCCAACCCTGCGTGCAGTGCAAAGGTCCCAATCCAGTCTAGCGCCAGCTTCCAGGTGTTCAACAAGCTATGCCCCCCCCCCAACGCTAAAACTGGGTCCGCCATTTTTTGCTCTCTCCCGGCCAGCCAAAAAAAAAGTCAGAGGTCCGAGTCTCAATCCAGAGTCCGCTGCGTGTCGTTCCAAAACCCATCGATTGCTGGCGACCTACCTAGCAAACCCGAGTTCCGACCACCCTACAGCAGCATCTCCACTTCTCCCTCTCCACCCCTCGCCCTCGTCCTCGTCCTCGTCTTGGGCCATCACCGACTTCTGCGACAAACGTTGCCGGGACACGTTTTTATTTTTGCCGTGTCGATACGGAAGCAGAGCCAGCACCACCACGACCATGTTCTCGCGAGCCGCCCGCCTCACGAGGGCCGCGCCCATCCGCGCCTTTGCCTCGCCCAGCATCGCTGCCAGGAGGACCGTCACCACCAATGCCGCCTCGGCGGAGGTGGCCAGCCCGGTCCCCGAGGTGTGTTCTTTTTTTTTGTCCCGGTGTGCGGGTTCTGGGATGGCGGCAATGGGAGCTGCGGATCGACCCTTATGGCGGCGGATGGTGCTGACCCAGGTGGCCGTTGATAGTCCGACACTGAGCCATTTCAAGTCACGCTCAGCGACGAGAGCTTCGAGACCTACGAGCTCGACCCCCCCAGCTACTCAATGGAGGTGACCAAGAAGGAGCTCAAGCAGATGTACTACGACATGGTCGTGATCAGGTAAGGGGGGATAGCTGAAGATGCGATTGGCCGTGCCAGGGGCTGACGAACCACGCAAGGCAAATGGAGATGGCCGCCGACAGACTATACAAGGACAAGAAGATTCGGGGGTTCTGCCATCTGTCCACCGGACAGGAAGCCGTTGCCGTCGGCATCGAGCATGCGATTGAGAAGACGGACGATGTCATCACCTCGTACCGGTGCCACGGCTTCGCCTACATGCGCGGCGCTACCGTTCGCTCCGTTCTCGGCGAGCTCCTCGGTCGCCGTGAGGGCATCGCCTACGGAAAGGGCGGCTCCATGCACATGTTCACCAAGGGGTTCTACGGCGGCAACGGCATCGTCGGCGCGCAGGTGCCGATTGGTGCCGGTCTGGCGTTTGCCCAAAAGTACACGGGTGGCAAGAAGGCTTCCATCGTCCTCTACGGTACGAACCAGCCATGGGTATGAGTGCTTGGATGTCTGCTGATGCTGGGGAACTAGGTGACGGTGCCAGCAACCAGGGCCAGGTCTTTGAGGCTTTCAACATGGCCAAGCTCTGGAAGCTCCCGGCTCTGTTCGGTTGCGAGAGTGAGTAATCGCCCACCCCGCGCACCCCTGGCAGCCACTGACGCTGGATGGTAGACAACAAGTACGGCATGGGTACATCTGCCGCCCGCTCGTCGGCCCTCACCGACTACTACAAGCGCGGCCAGTACATCCCCGGCCTCAAGGTCAACGGCATGGACGTGCTCGCCGTCAAGGCGGCGGTTTCGTACGGCAAGCAGTGGACGGCCGACGGCCACGGCCCCATGGTCCTCGAGTACGTGACCTACCGCTACGGTGGACACAGCATGTCGGACCCCGGCACCACGTACCGCACGCGCGAGGAGATTCAGCGCATGCGCTCCACCAACGACCCGATCGCCGGCCTCAAGCAGCACATTCTCGACTGGGGCGTCGCCAAGGAGGACGAGCTCAAGGCCCTCGACAAGAAGGCGCGCAGCCACGTCAACGAGGAGTCGACCATCGCCGAGGCCATGGCCGTGCCCGACGCCACCCCCCAGATTCTGTTTGAGGACATTTACGTCAAGGGCTCGGAGCCCCAGTTCATCCGCGGCCGCACCCTGGACGAGAACTACTACTTTCAGCAGTAGAGGGGAGGGACCAGGACAGATCAGAGCAGCAAGCAGCACACTGCCTACCTATAGCTGACGGCTCTTGACCGGGACCTGATACCGCAGCGTCGGCTTTTCGCTTTTTCCCCCATTGTGTTTGTACAGTATCGTAATTAGGCAGTAAACCAGGCTGGTAGACAAGGTTCCTAGACGACGACGCAGGCTTGGGAAGGGGGGCCTGGAATTGAAGATGGGATGCATGTAAAGGATTGACTTTTTTTTTGGATCACCAAGTGTCCGGACTCTGTGACAATGTATTGTCACCTCTTTTGTCTGTCTTCCCTGTAGTGAATCCATTGACCGCCCCCGTGCTTTGTTGACTTCAGTGGACTTTGGAGCTGTAGAGGTCCGAGCACGCTGGCTGCAGCGGGAGAGCTCCGAGCTTGGCGTTGCGCGAATCCGCTATCCACTCTTTGGCAGACAAAGCACCCCTGTCAACAAATCGATTGACTTTCTTGACTTTGCTCTCTCTCGTCAACGAACAACTTCCCTACGAAAAACCAACAATCCCCCCAGCAAACGAACCCGGTCCGAACCATCGAGACGAGACGAGAACGAAAACAAAGACATGCGCTGAAAAAGAGGCACCCGTCGCCGCGTGTTTGTCCTTTTTTTCTTCGTCTTTCCTTGCGTCCAACAAAACGCGTCACAGCAAAGTCGACGGACGGAACCGAAGATAGGAAGCCATCATGTCGGACCTCCGCCCCCTCGAGGCGCTCCAGGCGCTGCACGGCGAGCTGCTCGCCGTGTGCCAGCACCGCTTCGAAGGCCTGGCCTCGCTCGAGTCGCTGCTGGCCGAGAACCAACGGGCGTTTCGCCGGTTCCTGGACAAGAAGGCGCGGAACAACGACAGCAGAGCCAAGTTAATACCAGGTAGGTTCTATCCCCCCGTCGTGGCAACCCTCGCTGACGCCCACCCCTCCCAAACACAGGCAAGATCACGATCCCCAGCGACGACGGCACCGGCACCGGCGACGGCGAGCCGTACGAGATCAACGCCGAGTTTGTCGACGACGCGCTCAAGGTGGCCGAGGAGCTGGACCTGGACGAGCTCGAGGCCGCGCGGCTGCTGCTGGACGCGAGCGCCGAGGGCGACGCCGAGGCCTGGGGCCGCAGCCTGTGGGTGTGCGGCGTCATGCGCTTCCACCAGGAGCGGCGCTTCCTGCTCGACTGCATGCGCCTCATGATCGAGGTGGCGGGCGACGACGAGGTCGACGAGAACCTGCAGGACGCGTTCGGCGCGCTGGTCGAGGAGCACGTGTTTCGCGTGCCGCGCCCGGGCGAGGGGGCCGGGGCGAGGCAGGAGAGGATCCTGCCGAGGGGCATGGCGGCGATGCAGGCGGTGAGGATGGCGCTGTTTAAGCTGGTGGATAGGGGCGCCGCGCGGGGGATGCTGGCCCAGGTCAACAACAATGTGGTGACCAGGGCGGAGGGCGAGCAGCAGGAGGCGTTTGACTTTGCGCGTGTCAGCCTGATTGAGCAGCATGAGCTGCTGGCCGTGATACTGTGCGCGGCGGTCGACAAGCGGCATGCCGAGGTGGCCGACTTTAGGGAGTTTGTGGGGATGCTGAAGAAGGCGGACCGATACGATCACTTTCTGAGTAAGTTGGGGGTTGGTCGTTTTGTACGAGTGGTGAGACTGACGAGCGTGTAGTTCACTTGTTCCCGGTGCTCGGCTCCTTCATCACCGTGTTTGGGTCCTCCGAAGGCATCGGGGACCTCAAGGTCTCCCGCGATCTCAATGCCTTCCTCTGCAAGCCGGTCGAGGACGAGTCGTGGACGCTGCAGGCCATGCGCGCCACGGTCCGCACCTGGTGGATCGCCGAGTACAGCGGCTGGTACCTCGACGACACGGCCGGTCTGAACGATCCCTCCATCAACCTGGACGAGGAGGACGAGGAGCGGTCCAAGCAGTTTCTCGACTCCCTCAAGGACGGCGCCTTTGACCTGATCCTGTCGGTGGCGACCGACTGCAAGACGCAGGAGTGGCAGGATCCGTCAAAGCTGGGGATGCGGGAGTGGCTTCAGCGCAAAGCCCCTCCGCTGCCGTCCGACTTCCACTACTTCTTCAGCGCCCCTTTCCAAAAGTGCATGATGGTGCATCTGGAGGTGCTCATCGACGCCGCCATCTCGAACCTGCCGGACATCCTCCGACGGCTGCGGACCGAGGAGGACGAGCAGCGCCAGCTCAGCCAGACCCACGAGCAAGACCTCAACCTGGAACGCTTCCTCATCATCATCGCCCATGCGTACGAAGGGAGGCCCGACGCCGCCATGTCCTTCTGGGAGGACCCCGAGAGCAACCTGGCGGGCTTCCTGCAGTGGGCCTCCAGGAGAGCGTCGACGCCTCTCGTCAGCGCCTTTTGCGAGATGCTCCAGGCCCTGTCCGGCAACGATGAGTGCGCGACGGCCGCGCACATGTTCCTCTCGGACGAGGGCCACCATTCCTCGGGCAAGATGAAGCGGTCGCAGTCTCTGACGTGGGCCCAAATCTTCAAGGAGCTCGAGTACTTTGTTGGCAAGCTGCGGGAGAGGTCCAGCCCGGCTCAGACACAGCTGCACCGTCCCGGCAAGCCGACCCACGACCAGGCCGAGGCGGAGCCCGAGTCGGCGCTCATGGTCGAGTGCTACCTGCTGCTGATCAGCAAGCTCTGCGCCGAGAGCGAAACGGCCAGGCAGAGGCTGATCCTCGGCCCCGAGAACCTGGTCGAGATGCTGTTCCGGCTGGCGAGCAACCCGATCCCCCACCGGGTACGGTCGTGCATCTTTTACGTCTTCAAAGCAATGCTGTCCAGGAAGTCGGAGCCGGAGAGCGACATCATGTTCCGCTTCTTCGACGGCTGGCTCAACGGCGCCTACGACAACCAGCTCGCCGCTCGTGCTCTGCCGGGCCCGAACCAGTCTGCCGACACGGTCATGAGCGTGGTGCTAGACGAGTTTAGCAATGGCTTTGAGGAGCCGCACGCCCTGGTCCAGCTTCTCACGGCGCTCTTCATGCCGACGGCCGAATACGAGGGACTCAACGACGGGCTGCCGTTCCCCGAGGACTTGGGCTCGCAGGTCCGCCAGACCGGCGTCGAGATCTACGTGGATTTCGTACTCGGCCACATCTTTGCCAACAAGTCCAAGGAGATTACCGACCCGCTTCAGCTGAGGATGATCCGACGGAGCTGTCTCGAGTTCGCGTTGACGTGCCTCGCGACGTTCAACGAGGACCTGATTGTTCTGGGCAACCAGTCGCCCAACATTTCCATTGACGATGCCATCACCACGTCTAGCCTGGCAAACTACGTGCGGCTGCACCCCTTTGCTCGCGTCATGGAGTGGATGTTTAACGAAAAGGTCATTGTCGCGCTGATCAACACCATTCACCAGGATTCGACCACGCTGAGCATGGCCAGTCCCGACTCGCCGCTCATCGAGAGCATCCTGCGCGGCGTCGAGGTCATCCTCAAGGTACTGGATCTCCAGGCGACGTATCTCGATCTCGTGCGCCCTGCGCTGCCGCCGCGTCCCAAAACGAGGCCGCCCGTCGCGAACGCCGCGTTTTCCTGCTTTGAGGATGGCATCATGAACCACCTGACGCTCGTGGTGGATTTGGGGAGACTCTGCGGTCTACAGAACCCCCCACTCACCCTGGCGTGCCTCAAGCTGCTCGAGAGGATATCGACCTCGTCCAAGATCATCTCGGCGTGGAATCCCGGCGTCGGCCAGCTCGGCCACCGGAACAAGGCCATCGTGCAGCTCGAGAAGAACGGCGAGAACGAGACCATCGCCGGGACGCTGTCCGGGGAGATGTCCGGTCAGCTCGATCCCGTGCTCGAGGCCGAGGCGCCCAACTACTCGATCAAGATCTTTATTCTCGACTTTCTCTACGAATGCCTCAGGGCGACGCCGGGCAAGCCGACGATTGCGCACCTCCTCCTCGGGTTCCACTGCGAGCTCAACGCGCTCACGGTCGAGCCCCGGGGCGCCTTCGACTCGCAAAAGTCCCTGTTCCACAACATCCTCAACATCCTCATCACGCTCGACGTCTACCAGGAGGACCGGGGCGGCATGCGCGGGTACCTGATCTCGCTGAGGTACCGCATCCTCCGCATCCTCCAGGTGCTCTGGAACTCGCCGCTGTCGGCGCGGCTGGTCATGGAGGAGCTGCGCGAGACCAAGTTCCTCTTCCACATGCTCTACCACGAGTGGCAGGTTCAGCCGGGCCTGACGTGGGACGGCATGGACATGGCGAGTCCCAACTTCCCCGTGTCCGAGGCGGCCGTGTCGTACATCAACTTTCTCGGGACGCGCGCCATGCTCTGCGAGTACATTGGCAAGGAGCTGTGCAGCGTGACGCAGAAGCGGCTGCCGACGGTGAAGCGGCACATCTTTGACGCGCTCAACGGCCAGGTCAAGAACGACGGGGAGGGGGCCACGAGCGTGCCCAGCGTCTTTGACTTTTTCGACTTTTTGAGCCTCGACGGGACGTGGGACATTGCCGCGCCCGAGTTCGTCTACAACAAGGACCTGGACCTCAGCGCGTGCGCCGACGAGGACCCGGACGCCGGCGTGCAGTATGACGTCGGCAAGGTGCGCGAGGTGCTCGCGCTCAAGCGCAACGAGGCGCGGCACGCGGGCCAGGTCGTCCCCTTAGACCAGATGGCGGCCGTGGACCGGGAAGAGGCGCTACTGATCGAGTACCTCACCTTTTTCAACCTTCAGAAGCGGTACGCCTCGTCGCGGCTCCGAGTGCTCCGGGCATGGACGAACCTCGTGCTCGTCATGTTCGAGGCCAACGACTTCCAGGGGCCGCCCAAGATGGCCTTCCTCCTGCAGGCGCTCCAGGCCATCCTCCCCAGCCTCGAGGCCTACAGCGCCATCAGCGCCGACGAGGCGTACGAGCTCGCGCGCATCGCCAAGGTGCTCCTCTTCAAGCTCGACCTCGACCAGGACGCCGGCGGCGCGGCGCAGGACAAGGAGACGTTCACCATGGGCAACCTCATCAGCGACAAGCTCTTCCAGCTCTTCCAGATCTGCCTCGACTCGATCGGCAAGTGGGCCGGCAGCCCCGAGCTCCGCGCCCTCTACTACACCATCTGCTACCGCTACCTGACGGCCGTGGTCGATAAGACGGCCTCGGCCCCCGGCAGCGGCGCCGGCCGCAACACGCCCGCCCTCGTCCGCCACCGCACCCTCAAGGCCATCCAAGCCCACGGCGAGCGCCTCCTCAACGTCATCTGCGACGACGCCTACGGCAGCGACCCGCTGTGCCAAACATCCGCCATGGTCCTCCTGTCAGCGCTCGTACACACGTCCCGCGCCGCCGATGACGACCCGCACGTCGTCGACGCGCTCAACCGCCTCAACTTCATCGGCGTCCTCGTCGACAGCCTGCGGACTGTGCTTGACGACGACGCCGAGCAGGCCGAGCCCTACGGCGCCGCCAAGCTCGCCCTCGTGCTGCAGTTGTGCCAGACGCGCGCCGGCGCCACGTACGTGGTGCAGGCGAACCTGTTCCGCGCGCTCGACGCGTCGGGCGTGTTCGCGGCGGACCCGGAGCTCGAGATCCGCGGGGGCGACGTCGCGGCGCTGGAGAGGCATTATCGGCTGCTGGTGACGCTGGCGAGGATCGTGGGGGCCGCAGTGGTGGCGAGGGGGGCGCATAATGTCGTACAGGGGAGGCGGTTCTTGACGCAGCATCGGGGGTTGGTGCTGCATGCGCTGAAGAGGAGCGCGGGGATCGGGGCGGTGGGGAGCGGAGGGAACGGTGGGGGGGTGAGTGGGTTTGGGGGGAAGGATAGCTTGTTGGTTGAGGGGGGTGGGGATGAGGAGGCGAGGGGGAGGTTGGAGGAGAGGATTGAGGAGCTGGCGGAGGCGTTTATGCTGCTGATTGCGGCGACGGGGTTTTTGGAGGTAAGTCTTAGCCATGCGGTGTCGGTTTTTGGGACGGATGCTAACGTGATGCAGTTTGAGAACGAGCAGATGCCTGTTGAGAAGCCGAGGGTGGGGACGATGTTGTTCCATTAGGGGGGGGTGGGAGAGAGGGAAAGGGGTAGAGATGGGGGAGGGGGAGGGGGGACTTTGACTCCCCCATGTTGTTGGGGATAGTTGTAGTAGATGATATCAAGGGCTAGATACCACCAAGGCAGGTGGATGTATGGTAGATGCGAATGCAAGTGTCCGTGTTGAATAGGTGAACACTAGGGAGAATCAAGCGTCTGGAGTCTCAGTGGATGGGTTATTCACGGTTCTGGAAGCCCTCCTCACCTCTTGGTCGTGAATCCGGATCAGATATTGGACAGCACGTCGAGCCACCCTCGTCTATCTTAAACCTATACCCCCTTCTATCCATCTATACCCCAAGGCCTCCCTCCCCCCCTACAACTGCGCACTCCCCGGAAACCTCGTCCCATTCACCCCCTGCACCCCCT
Organism: Schizothecium vesticola; assembly: GCA_030549215.1. Classification (NCBI taxonomy): domain Eukaryota; kingdom Fungi; phylum Ascomycota; class Sordariomycetes; order Sordariales; family Schizotheciaceae; genus Schizothecium; species Schizothecium vesticola. Next base: position 2,251,436 of record JAUKUD010000007.1, on the reverse strand, counting down.
TCCCCAACTGCCCCGCCACCACCGTCGCCTCCCGCACCGCCCTCGCCACCGTCCCCCTCACCCGCCCCTCCTCCAGCACCAACAACCCCCCAATCGTGCACCCCCCGGGCGTCGTCACCTTCTCCCTCAACAGCGCTGGGTGCTCCCCGCCCAGCACCAGCGCCGCCGCCCCCTTCATCGTCTGCGCCGCCATCCGCTGCGCCTCCTTCCTCGGCAGCCCCATCGCCACCGCCCCGTCCACCGCCGCCTCCAGCACCAGCGCGAAGAACGCCGGCCCGCTCCCGCACAGCGCCGTGCTCGCGTCCATCGACGCCGCAGGCAGCTGCACCACGTCCCCCACCTGCCGGAACATCCACTCCACCACGCTCGCCGTCGCCTCGTCGGGCAGCGGCGTCGCGAGCACCGTCATGCCCTCGCGGATGATGGACGCCGTGTTGGGCATGGCGCGCACGATGCGCACGTCCGACGGGACGAGCGCCGCGAGCTGCGGGGCGGTGACGCCTGCGAGGATGGAGATGAGGGTCTTGGAGGAGAGGGCCGCGGCCATGCCGGGCGCGGAGAGGATCGGGGCCGCGAGGTGCGGTTTGCAAGCGAGGAGGATGATGGAGGCGGATTGCGCGGCGAGGAGGTTGGAGGCGTGGAGGACGGTGAGGTGGTTGGGGAAGGGGAGGGCGGCGGTGACGGCGGCGGCGGAGGCGGGGGTGCGCACGGCGGCGATGAAGCGCGTGGGGATGGAGGGCGGAGGGGGGGAGGCGGTCGGGGAGGTGAGGGAGGTGAGGATGCCGGAGAGAATGGCGATGCCCATTGTTCCTAAGGGGGTGGTTAGCGAGGGTGGTGGGGAGGGGGGGAGGGGGGAGGGGGGGGATGTACCGCAGCCGATGACGGCCATGGTGATCTCGCCTGGGGGGGAGGGCTTTTGGTCAGAAGTAGACATGTTGGGTAGTTGCTTGGGGGTGGTAGTGGTTGGTGGTGTGGTGTGGTTGTTGGTGGTGGCGGTGGTAGGAGAAGTTATGTGTTTGTTTGGAGTCAGAGGGAGGTAGTGAGAGTTCAGAGGTGGATGGAGTAACGACGTCAAACGGGAAAAAGGTGTTTGGGTTCTTTCCTTTGGAGCGTCAATACAAACAATTCAGGCGTGTTTTTTTTGGGCATTTTTTACAAAAATGTCACGTTGGATTTCCAGAGTCTTAATACCTCAGGATATTTTATGCTGGTTCATATTTTAGGGTCCTCCCCATCTCATCCCTCTTCGACATCAGCTCTTGATTCCATCTTAGAACTTGAACCGAAACCCCACCAACTCCCCATCGCCAGAATTATTCAGAGTTGGATTCCCCACTCGCGGCTCGCTCCAGGCCTCTTCCCCGCCCTCCTTCAGAAGCCCCGCGCTTCCTAAGCGACCCGCCACAGCGCCCCTTTCAGGCGGGCCGTCCCCGCCATCGGAAAATTCGGCCATGGCCAAGAATCCGCCCAGCGCTGACGCCGCAGGCAGTTCTGCCGCTGCGTCTCTGCCTGCCGGATCCCCCAACCTCGACAAGTTCCAGGGCCCTCACGACGCTCTCGAGCAGCTCTTCTCGAACCAGTCGACCTCCATCTCGCCCTTGGAAACACCCTCCTCTCCTCGCCCCAGCACAACACCCTCAACCCCCATCCAAAAAGCCAATGGTAGCGACAAAATGGCGGACCCCTTTGAAGTCCGCATGCGCTTCACCAACCAGCTCCGCCAGCTCAACGCCTCGGTGACCTCCGCGCAAAAAGCCGCCCAGTACGCCCTCAAGAACCGCGACATGGCCGAGGACCTGCACTCGTGCATCCTCGAGCAGCTGGAACGCGTACGCAACCCCCCCCCCTCCCCCCCGCGTCCCCCTCCCACCCCCCAGACTAACCCCCGCCCCCCCACAGAACAACATGAACACCCGCGCCAACATCCTCTACTTCCTCGAACCCTTCCTCACCCTCTGCGCGGCCTCCTCCTGCCCAGACTACATCCGCATGATGCAGCGCGACATCATCCGCGTCGTCGACGCCGTGGCGCCCGACGACGGCTCGGGCGCCGCCAACGTCAAGGTCGCGCGGCAGGTGCTGCGCGCGCTCGCGGCCAAGGCGTTCCTCGAGCTGACGACGCTGGCGCAGATTGAGGAGGTGCTGCGGGACCGCGAGGGGGGCGCCGGCGGGGACGACGACCTGGACCGCAAGCAGGTGGAGCAGCGGATCGAGGAGGACCGGGAGCGGCACAAGCGGCAGCGGGAGAACCACTGGGCGGTGCCGGCGGGGGGGTACGCGGAGCTGGAGCGGTTGTGGGAGGAGACGAGCGATTTGGGGGAGGATGATGGGAGGATGTTGGAGGAGGAGTGGCAGGAGTGGAAGGGGCAGATGAAGGCGGCGGGGGCGGGATGTGAGCATGGGAGGGCGAATGGGAAGCATTGAGGGGAGGGGATATGTTGGGGGGGGGATTTGCATTTTTTGTCTCTGGGGTTTATTGGGTTGGCGTTGGGGGGGGGGGGGTTACAACACGGTGGATGCGGCAAGGGACGAGGAACTTCGCATCAGCCTCCCGGGGGTAGCTCCGATTTCTGGATGGGACGACGGAAGTGGGGAGGAACAAGTGGAGAGGGGACCAGAATACCTGGAGTTTGTGGTGGCTGCATTTTGGGCGCATTGTCTTGATTTACTGATCAAGGGGCATGGGGATGGAGTCAACCAGGTTTGGTCGGAAATAGGAATGGAATTCTCCTTTGAACTGGTATTCCGGATATATGTCACAGAGACTGGGCAGCCTGCCGGTGGTGTGGGCATGTCCTCCTTGGTTGTGGGTACCTAGTTTGGTCACGTCAGTTTCTTAGTGGGCTCTCTTGTATGTAGGTGATCAGTCCCCTAGTAGAGTAGGCACTAGATTATGGCATCTAGATGATATCCCAACTGTAGACTGGTACGTATCTTGCCCAGTCCCTCACCTCTAGATATTCTCCCCGATAAACCGGTGCTTCGTACAGATAGGGGTATCAAAATGACAAAAACAACAAACCAGCCATCTGCCACCCAAAAGATCCATCTGCGTATGACCACCAAGACGCCAAAAACGCCTTGCTTCCCTCCATACCCGTCGCACACACACACACACACACACACACACGCACACATCTCCCGCAGCACAAACCTCATACACACCCAACAACCTGCACAAGCACCCTCAAGCTCCTCGCCGACCTCTCCAGCACCTCCCTCGCCACCGCCTCCTCCCTCCCCTCCCTCCCCGTCGCCGTCCTCCTCTTCCCCGCCACCTTGGCCTCGCGCGCCCTGATCCCCCTCTCCACCGCCTCCCCCACACCCGCCTCGCCCCCCGCCTCCCCATGTGCATACACAAACCACAGCATGCTCTCCAGCACGAGCGACACCCGCGCATTGTCCTCGGCCGTGACGCGCGTCGCCGCGAACGGGAGGAAGCAGGCCCGCAGCATGACCCACGACAGCCCGTGGTCCTTGTTCGCGTCGGCGTCGACGTCGTCCGGGTCGGGCCGCTGCGAGGGCAGCAGCGCGTCGGCGAGGGTGCGGAGCAGCGAGATCTGCACAAAGTCCGGGAGGGGAGTGGCGTGCGACTCGATAAAGAGGCGCAGGGTCGCGGGGGGGAGGGAGCGCAGGCGGTGCGAGAACCCTGAGTAGAGGTCGGCGCTGCTGCACAGGTGGTCGGGGAGGTGCTCGGAGGCGGCCGAGAGGAGGCGGAAGAGGCGCAGGCGGAGCGGGATGGTGTCGACGGTGCCGTCGGGGATTCGGGACTGGGGGGGGGTTGGGGAGGGGTGCGGAGGTTTTGGGGAGGGCGGCCGCGGCCGCGGCGCTTGGGCTGGGACCGGGGCGTGGGGGAGCCGGGGAGGGAGGCGTCCGAGTTGGAGGAGGCGAGGTCGTCGGCCCAGGAATCCATGTAGTCGCCGAATTGGTCGTTGTCGAGGTCGACGATGGTCTCGACGCGCTTGCGCTTGTTCTTGGACGTGCTGATGGCGAGTTCGCGGTCGAATACCTCTCGGTAGGCCGTGTTGTCGCTCTGGTCGTCGTCGGTAAAGGCCATGAGCGCTCGGAGCGTCTCTTTTTCCGGCTTCTTGCGGTCGCGGCGCAGGTCGTCGAGGTAGATGGCGAACAGGCTCTCCTTGAGCATGGTATAGTTCTTGTCGTCGTTTTCGTCGTCTTTTTCCAGCCGCTCGTCCCAGTCCAGTTCGAGCACTTCGACCAGGTAGTCTAGCCACACCTTCCAGTGCCGCCATCGGTGGGGATGGGCCGCCGCGCAGCGAAAGGCCCAGCCAAGAGTGGCCCAAAAGTCGGGTGCCCGGCGCCATATGCTGTGCTCGTTCGCAAAGCGGCCTTCGAAGTCGGACTCGCTGGTCGAAGGACTGTTGGAACGGCGACCCATCGGGCTTCCATGTCGACGGCTGCTGGCCGAGGTCACGCCGCCATGGCTGCCACGGCTAGAGCTGGAGCCGCGCTGGCGAAAGTCAAAGGCCTGGTTGAGGCACGCATTGACGGGGCCGGTCAGCGAGAGGACCCCTCGAAGGTATGTGAGGGCGCGGGCTGCGATGTGCGGGAATGTTTCCTCGGTCGGGCGAGAGGTGAAGAGCGGGTGGATGGTGAGGGTGGCCAAGAGGGCAAGTTGGGATGGCGGGGCCACTCGCGCGGGGGGTTGTTTTGATCTTGGCGCGGTGCTTATGCCGTCTGTGAGGAGATTATCGAGGAGGTGTATGGCAGGCTGGTCTGTTCCACGTTAGGAGGGAAGCGGGCGTTTGCTGGCACGGGGAGAATTACAGAGCTCCTCCTCGAGGTGAATCTGGCAATGGCTTCTGAGCTCGTCGACTGGTTGCACAGCCTGGCGGTATTTTGGGTCTGGAAGTTCGTCTTCGGCGGGGCTGCTGACTCCGGTTGTGTAGGCCCTGGTTGACGGGGAGTCGTCCTTGGTCGTGTGGAAGGAGCTTGGTGTTGACATTGAAGCGGCGAGGCTGAGGGGAGATGTCGGAGTCATTGGACGAGGGAATGCCCCTTTGCGGGTGCACAAGGTCGAGAGAGAGTTAAAGCATAGACGCGACGGGTTTCGGCGGACAGGCAGAGGGGAGGCTAAGACGAAGTTGGGCGTCAAGGCATCACCAGGCCGCGGAGGAGGTCGCGGAAGAAGCAACCGGCCCGCTGATAGCGACCCGACGCGATCCAACGCGGTGTGTAAGCGGGGCAACCGCTCAAGTTTGGCGTCCTGGTCAGAGCTCCCAGCCTGTAAATTTTAAGTGCTCCAGGCCAGTCTCTTATCGATAACGACTGTTGTCATCTGTTCCCCTTTCACCCTTTGTCGATCCATTCTCTAGATCTTCAAAGAAGAAAAAGCGGTTTCAGCTATCAGGTTAAAATTTGAAGGGATATGTATCGGAATTTGGCATAACCATATGGGTTTTTTTAGGGGGGGAGGGGATGATGACGATTTGGGGCTGCCCCAGGGCTTAGCCAAACAACCCCCTTTTCCCTCCTCTCCTTTATGAACACGCTTAGGTATTCTCAACTTCTGCATCTGACCATACTATTGCTGGGTAGGATATGCCCAATGAATATGTAGCCTTGGCTTTGCAGACATCTCGGATCCCAAATCCAAACCGACCGAATTTTGTCTGCGTTAAACAGTTCAAGGTTCCATAACACAACCGCCCCCTCATACCCTAACCTCACCCAGCGGCTTGACCACCTCCTCATGCAGCACCATCGACAACCTCGACGCCACCACATCATCCGTCTCATCGTCACCCTCCTCCAACCCCAGCCCCGCCCCTCCCTCCAGACACTTTTTCGCCGCCCTCTCAAACACCCCGCCCATACACGCCCCGAGCTCGGCCACCTGGTTCTCCTCCAGCAACTGCTTCCTCACCCTTAGCGCAATCGACGGTCGTCCCCTCGCCGCATTCACATCGATCCCCAGCACCGTGTCCACCGTCGCCCACCGCGCAATCTCGACAAAGAGAACCCCCAGACTATAAATGTCAAAACTCTTCTTGAACCGCTGCCGACCACTCTCCCCCGCGATCGGCGACTGGGCGTGGGGGTGGCGGTAGAGGTTGTACTCGGCGTCATCGCCTGGGCCCGGGACGTCCGTCATCTCGTCGGCGCGCGCGGGGCGTGAGAAGTCAAAGCCCGAGAGGTAGGGCTGGGCGTAGTCGACGTGGCCCGCCGTGGTGCGGAAGAAGACGATGTTGTGGCTGCGCAGGCCCTTGTGCAGCCAGTTGACGGCGTGGAGGTACAGGAGGCAGTTGCTGATGGCGTGGGCGAGCTTGATACGGTCCGTGACCCGCGGCCGGCGGGTTGTTTGGAGGAGTTCGCGGAGGGAGATGGGGGGGAGTGTGGCGTCGAGGGTGGAGTCTTGGGGGCGCTCAAAGACGAGGCCGAGACGGTTGTTGAGAATGTCTTCGTCGTCGGAGCCGTCGTCTACATTGTTGCCTTTGGTGGGGCTAGTGGTGGTGGCTTTGTCAAAGAAGCCGAGGCAGTGAGGTGTTCGGAAGGCTTCGGGCTTAGGGGTGTGGTTAAGGAGCGCGGCGAGCTTTTGCACACGCTCGAGGATGACTTCTTTGGGGGGTGAGAGGTCTTCGGGGCGCTGTCGGTCGTAGTCCTTCCATTCGATCCAGACTTTTCGAGGGGGGCTGCCGGGGACGTTGAGAATGGCTTCACATCGTGGCGAGTCTGGGTCTTCGGCGGTGGAGTCGAGCTCAACCATGTGCCGGTCCAGGACAAGATTCTTCTTGTGGCGGGGCCCGAGTTCGAGAGACTTGACCGTCACATCATCCCACGGCGTCTTCTTGTCGGACTCGATGGACTCGTTGAAGGCCTTGAATTTGGCGAGCTGGGAGAGCAGCTCTAGACCGTCTGCATTGGCCCGTTTCTGGGCGACCGACATCTGCGCCATGGGTGTGCTGGGCGGTGGGCCAGCCTCTAGCTTGACGTTGAGAGCCATGACAAGCCGAGAGAGGTCCGAGATCTTGCGGTGAAGCTGGAGGACGCCCCGGTTGGTGTCCTGGACGGTGTCGTGAATCTCGACCTGCATCTTTGCATCCAAGATGTTGGTCATGTTGTCGTTCAAGGCGCTGAACCTTGAGAGAAGAATCTCAAAGGCGGCCTTGTCAAACGACACCCACTTTAAGCGCGACACGGCTTCATGGGAGGCTTCCTGGAGGTTCGACATGGCCTTCTTGATAAAGTCGCGCCGTCGCTGCGGGAGGGGGAAGTTGGCGTCGGCAGCGTCCTTTTCGGGCTTCTGGAGTACGCCATCGCTGTCCGGGGTGGTCTGGAGGCGGCTATTCCGCTGTTGGTGTTCCTGAAACTCCTTGAACAGGCACTGCACTTGGACGAGGAGGTCAAGGACGGTTTGGCGGTGAAGCATAAACGTGTTGGACTCGAGGATCTTGGAGGGATTCTTGGAATGGATATCCAGGAGTCCCGACGTCTCGCTCCATGCAAAGAGGCGCTGCTGCTCCATGCGCAACCGGAGGTTGAGATATCGGCATTCTTCGGGAAAGTTGATGGCCGTGATGAGTAGCTGGATGCCCTGGACAGCACCAGTATAGACCTGCAATCCGATGGATGCCACACCAATCGCGAGCCCAGCTAACGAGATGGGGTCCATGGCGAGGCCTGGGATGGGGGCAGATGTAGTATGCCTGCTGTCGATTTTAAGTAGGTAGGGGCTGGGATGACGTCGCGGCGAGATGGGTGTCGGACACTGGACAAACAAACCCCTTCAACCTTGTCTCGTACCAGCGGCTATTTCGCAGCCGTCGACTGAGGACTCCTCGGACTTTCTCTCTAGCGAGACCCAAAATATGTTTTCAAGGGCGAGATCCTGATCTCTTGCAACTGCCCAGTTGATGACTGAAGGCGGATCGTGGAGTCATTGTCACACCCTTGGATTGATCGACACCAATCCGAGTGGGTCTTGGGCAGACACGCAACTGCTTGATGTGGACGACTGAAGACGTTGTTGCTCTTTCCAGCAAGACATGATCAAAACTGGAGATATTAGGTCAAGCCCTTGTCAACAAACGAGAATCTCAAAAATGGGCGATGCTGCCTTGCATTTTATGGCTGCGTTTGCACAGGTCACCTATGCCCAAGACTGAAGGCAAGGGGAAAAAGAAAACGCCACGAGAAATTCAGCCACAGAACCCTAACCCCCTTTCCCCAGCTTTCTTCAGATCCCTCCCATATTCAGATGAGAGATCCTCCGATCCTCCATGCACGTCAGCTCCCGTCGATCCAAAACTCAACGGCGAAGGATGCGGTATCCCATGAGCTTTAAACTTTGATATGTTGTGATGGGGCGTAGGTATTAGGAGGTGGAACCCGGGAGAGGCCACTCAGTTGTTCCCGTCGACACTCTCATCACCATCACCATCATCACCCCGAGGGCAACCAAAAAGCGTTGCACAGACCGTCGGATTCGACTCTCTTATCACACCGACGTCTCGAGCACGCCATCCCTCCTTCCAATCACCACCATGGTGATAGTCGTCGATTGATGGAGGAAGCTCACCGTTGCCCTCAAGCAGTTAGGTTTTCCAGACTCAATGCGACAGCAGCCAGCTCAATGGGACAATGAGCGGGCAGCTTGACAACACCAGAGAAATCAACGTCTGGCTCGCCAACGGGGGTTCCCATCCGACTGCCGACAACTTATCACCACCTTGCAACAGTCTGCCACAGTGGCTCGCCCGCTAGGAAGCACTAGCGAGCACGCCGTGGAGGCTCTTTTCGGAGTGGTTGTCAGCGTCAGATTGCGCCCGTCTCGCCCTGCAAGACGGGGGCCCGCTCCAATCATGGGTTTACGTTGCAGTCGTTTCAGCTTCGTCCTTGTCGTGGGTCGCTAATCTGCCATGGCGTTGCCGCAGATGAGGGCAAGGAAGACGAAAGATAGAGTTGTGGACGGGCTAGGCCGCGTAGCTCTGTCGTCTTAGGGTGGCCTCAAGTCAAGAGAAACGCCAATGCTGGACTTGGCAACTCCTAGTCGATTCCGGTGTCACCGCAATGGCTGTGATTCAGCACCTCAAGAAGGACCGATGAAAGGTTGGGGAGAGGTCTCGGTCGATAAAGCAATATCCCGCCAGCGTTAATCCAACAAGCCAAGCTCGCCGCCGTCCATGGATCATGGATCATGGATCTCGCGTCGCTCCCCGATGTCAACGTCTCAACGCTTTTTTAGGGCCTTTTGTCCGGGGACGGACGGACGGACGAGCAACTTCCCAGATGGGAACGGGAGACTTGACCACCATCGCCAGCTTCTCGGTCGCCTTGATCGAGGGATTCTAGGCTCAGTGAAGTTTCCAAAAATACATGGACACCGCCGCTGCGAGAGCGAGAACTGAAGCACCTGTCGAGACGCCGTGGGGGATGGCTATATCTGATGGTAACGTGGGAACTGTATCCATTCTTAGGTCCGGGTCACACAGGCCGAGACATCCAGCGAACCACACGCGGAGTCCGGAGTGAGACCCCCCCTCCTGAATCTCAACGGGCACAGAGCTAGAACAGGGTGGAGGGCTCCCGAGGCCAACTCTAGTTGGCACCAGGAATTCTAGAGTCTGTGTGTCCCTGCGGGCCTGTCCCGGCACCTGTATGCGAAAACGAGTCCATCGAGCATCTTCGCGCCGTGCAGCGCGCACCTCTCTTCCCAATTGATCACCCGACTGCGCTCCCCGCCAGGTCGCGACCGTCGCCCTCGCTCCCCGCCCGTTCGGAATCCTGATTGATTGCGCAGCGTCTCGACTATCGACTCCCTCGCCGACCCGACCGCCAACATGGAGCCCTACTCGCCCGAAGCCCCACAACAACCGCCTTCCAGTAGCGGCTCGCCAGCGGTGTCCAGCGACAGCCCGGGGACGGCGACCTCGTCCGGGATATCGGCGACCAACGATGGCCGCCATTCGCAGCAGGCAGCGCCGCCGTCGGTCCCTGCAGCATGCCTGGCTTGTGTGAGTTTCTTCTTTTCTGCCGCCCTTCCTTCGCATCCGGCACCCGCCCCCAGATCCGGCCTGCCGAATCGCGTCGCTGACACCAAGAGGCCAAAAGCGAGGCAAGCATCTCAAGTGCGACGGATTGATACCCTGCGGCCGCTGCACCAGCTCCAGCTCGGAGTGCGTCTACATCGCCTCCCGCCGCGGCTACAAGGGCCCGGGCAGGAACAAGGTCCCCCATAATCCCCACAAGCGGCATGCCTCGTCGTCGCCGCCCTATGTGGGGGGGGCGGACTCGTGCCCCATGCTCCTGGGCCACTCTTCCGTCTCCGTGGGCGCATCGGGGATCCCCGCCTTCAACCCGGCCTTCGTCATGCCGGAGCAGTCCCCGGGCCCCTATGTCGCCAACACCCCCGCTATGTCGAGCGTGTCTCTGTTCCGGAGCCCCTTTGCCCCCAGCATGGCTCCCAACGGCATGGCTCCCAACGGCATGGCTCTGGCAACCGTAGCAGCTGCGGCGCCGCCAGCTCAGCAGCCCCCGGCCTTGACGCTGCCAGAGCGCTGCTTTGATGCTTTTTACCACTACTTCCACGGCGCGCACCCGTTCGTGCTGCCCAAGGCGTACTTTCTCCAGCTGCTCAAAGATGGCACCAGCCCCAACCTCGAGGTCGTCATGGCGGCCATGCGATATGTCGGCTCCCTGTTTGTCGACTGCGGCCCGGCTCGTGCGACGTACCTGGACGAAGCCCTCCGGCTGTGCTACCTGCCCACGACGCCCAAGGACGGGTTCTTGATCCAGGCCCTGATGCTCATCATGCTCGGCCTGGACGGCAGCTGCGAGCTGGGGAGGGCGAGGGAGCTGCTGGCCGACTGCGAGCGTCTCGCGGTGGAGATTGATCTCAACAAGCGCGAGTTCGCCACGCTGCGTGGCCAGAGCAACCCGGTCATGGAGGAGAGCTGGAGGCGGACCTGGTGGGACCTCTATGTCATAGACGGCATGATCGCGGGTGTCCACCGCGCGACCAATTTTCTGCTGTACGACATTCCGGCCGACGTCGGGTTGCCGTGCGAAGAGCACCAGTATCGGTCAGGGGTAAGTGCTCACCTTGGTGCTGCTTCGACATCCGCTAACTCGGCTCAGCGCATCCCTCCGCTTTGCACGATGGAGGACTTTGACGACCAGCTCTTCTCGGGCGAGGAGCGCGAGTTTTCATCGTTTGCGTACCGCATCTCGGCCATCCGGAACCTCGGACGCATGATGCGGATGCCCAACATGGGCTTCCCGGACGACGAGAACATTGCGCGCGTGGAGGCCCTCCTCACCAACTGGCGGATCCACCTCCCCGACAACAAGCGGGACGACCTCACCAAGAACTGCAAGCTCGACGAGATGATGTTCCAAGCCCACTTTATCAACTATGCGTACGTCTCACTCGGTGTCTTCTCACGGGGGGTTGATGCTAACTAGGAGCTAGCTGCACCATCATGCTCCACCAGCCGCTCTCGCAGCTCGACACGTCCCCCGCGTCGGCCGTCAACTCGTGCGCGCCGCACCGGCCGGTGCAGACGGGCGACCACTTCAACGCGCACACGCGGCACACGATCACGGCGGCGTGCGAGGTCAGCAAGATGGTGACGCAGGCGGTGCCGCTGATGCACCACACGCACTTCTTCACGTGCGTGGTGACGCTGTCGTCGATCGTGCACCTGTCCAAGTGGGCGCTGTACTTTATCGACGACGAGGAGGACCTGCGGCAGCAGATCCGGCTCAACATTGGCGCGCTCAGCAAGCTGAGCAAGGTGTGGAAGTCGGCGGGCCGCGCGTGGGGCCAGGTCAAGGGCGTCGCGCAGGACATTTACCGCGAGAAGAAGGCGCACCAGATCAGCCCGACGTTTTGGGTGGGCTTCACGCAGGAGCAGATGATCAACAGCATCAATGCGGACGAGGGCATCATGAGCGACTTTAATATCCTGGGGGCGCAGGTGGTGCATCAGGTCACGCAGGCGCCGTGATGGGGGGTTTCTGGCAATGGGAGTGGTGAGACCTGGGGTGGGTGTTAGATGGGGTGTCTGGGGAGAAGAGGAGGTCGGTTGGGACAGCGGGCGCAAAGCATATGCTTGTTTAGCGGTGGGTTAAAAAGGGGGCTATTACGGGAAATTTCTCTTGGATATCTTGGGAGTTGGGGATCTTCAACCATATTTAATACCTAGTAGTACATTGTTCGTTGCAGAGGCAACAAGCTGAACACAGCTATTATTGACGGGGACAACCCACCCAAGCGTATCCTGTGTGAAGGGGCTTGGGGAGGGATCTCGTATCCACGAAGGGCCGAGAGTACCTAGGCAAGAACTAGATGGATATTCTCCCACGCAAAGGAAGCGCCGGGGGGGGGGGGAGGGGTTGTGTTCGGCGACCAGCCCGCAGCAGACCCGCATGCCATGCCCGGGCCTCGCCTAGGGATCGGCATCGGACACGGTACCAGTGGTGAAGTTCCGGGGATTGTCAATGGCTGGGAGAATATCCATGTATTTTTGAAGAAACCTCTCAAATGAGGTCTTTGAACAAACTAGCATAGTGGAAAGGCGTATCACCCCCCCTCCCTTCCAGGTTAGAGGGCGACCGTCAATGGTAAAGCTCCAAGTCAGCGGAAGTCACAAGGCAATGCCGGGACATCAGGCCACCCACCATACAAGCAATAGTACCCAACCCTCCTTCACCAAAGTCCGAAACTGTGAAGCCCCTTTGATGCGAAAGCTAGGTACGTTTATTAAGGTCTAGTCTTGGACCCCCTCGCGGTAACGTTCAGCCCTACGGGGCGGGATTTAGTGGAAAAGGCGCCAAGGTCCCGGGGTGGTTAGCACTGCCTCCCTGAGATCGGGACCCCACTGATCTTGGCGATTCATGACGAGGAGGGGGTGTTCGTCCAGGACCTCGGCGTGGGTGGGGGTTGTGAGGAAAGGGGTGAGTGCTGGAATTCCAACGCGGAAGGAATGGAGTTTATGGATGTTGAGAAAACAAGCCATGAAATATCTCCTGGCTGTCCTCCCTATGGTCAACCCCTCGACATCGTGCTGGTCGCCCAGATATGTACCTCCACAGGATGGGAGCCAAGCTGGAGCAGGTCTCGAACCTTGCTTGTCCAATTTTTCAACGCACATATATATCTATCCAAGTCCCGTCCCAGCCAGCCACCCCTTCTCCCATCCCATACCATATCCAAAATCCCATATCAAAAATCCCATCTCTTACCCCCCCAGAAAGAAAGAAAAAGGTATCCCCAAACGCCACGCAATTTGATAAGTCCCATCCCAACCTTCCTCTACTAGCCCGTAGACTACCCTTCCAGCACAGCAAAACACCACGCCCCCGCCCCCCTCCCCGCCCCCAGCCGACTCTTCAACCAACATATATACCTCCCCTGCGAATACCCCCACCCGGCGCCAACACACTCCCTCGTGGTAGCGCAGTAATCAATGCACTGCGCCATCGTCTCGGCGTCCCTGCTCAGGATGTCGAGGGTCCCCTCGGACGAATGATAGTCCCTGCCGCACAACACCAAAAACCGCTTCGCCAGGTCCGCGCGTGACGCGTACAGCGTCAAGTTCGCGGAGGGGCACTGGATGAGGTCATTCGGGGAGGTGGTGGCGGTTGCGAGGGGGGCGGGGAAGAGGCGGGTCGGCGAGGGGGTTGTAGTGGGGGTGGGGGTGGTTTTGGGGGAGTCTTTGCCGTTCACGGCCACGCCGACGCCGACGCCCGTGGCGATGCCGATGACGAGGACGACGACGAGGGCGGCGAGGAGGATGAAGAAGAGGCGGCGTTTGAGGCCGAGGATGCGCGGTTCTGGGTTGGTTTCTGTCCCGGGGGGGAAGGGGGGGAGGGGGTTGTCTGGTGGTGGGGGGATGAGCGGGCGGTGGTCGTAAAAGTGCGGGTTGTGTGGCTGTTGGTGGGTGTAGGAGGACTTTTCCCAGGGAAGGTTTTTGTTGTCTTCGGGGTGCGGGTAGAAGCCCCCGGGGGTTGCTGTTGTTGCGGTGGAGGGGGTGTAGACGTGGAGGCCGGGGTCTTCGGACTGCCGGGAGGAGAGCTCGATGCCTTGGCCGGAGCGGTCGGGGAGGCCGGCCATTTTGCCGTTTCGGGCGGGATTGGGGGGAATGGTGGTGTTTATCGGGTTCGTGAGGATGCTGGGGGGGGCATGGTGAGTTTGATGGTCGCGGTTGCGGTCGGATCCGGTCGAGGGGAGGTGAGCGCGCGATATTCGTTCCGGAGGATGGTGTTGACGAGGGCGAGGGCGAGGGCGAGGTCGCGGCGGGAGGTTGAAAAGGAAGAAATGAGGGAGCCCTCCCGCAAGTGCGGCTACGAGAGTGGTGAGTGGTGAGATGATGACTGACCGTGCCCATGCGGCCGGGGGTTAGGCCAGGGCTGAGAATAAGACCCCTGAAATGGGATGGGGGGCCGGGCAGCCGGGGGGCGAGATGCCCGGCGGGAGGAAGCGAAAGACCCTCATCTAATTGGCGTCTGCCATCCATCCATCGCCTTGTGAACCTTGAACTCGGATCAGCCAACAAACGATAGAAAGGCAACACCATACCAAATATCCTGAAAAGACCTTGTATCCCCCCCCTTCTCGCGCAGTGTAACTGCGCTCCGCCCTCATCACCGCCCTGCCCGACCATCCATCCCCAGGCACTTTCATGCCGTGCAACAGAAGAGCCCAGCCACGGCCGGGCGGGTCTTGGTTCCCCGGATCCGTCAAGCAGACGTGCATTTTGGTAGAGTTTCGGGGCCTTCCAAGACTCGTCAGAGACAAGCAATGAATGCATCCTCTCCTTCAGCCCAAGAAGCACGCGCGCGTCCCGCTTTCTGACCATGCCCCTGGGTCGTAAGTAGAACCTATCAAACTGAACATGGCCCTCAACATGTAGCCTAATCCCCGAGATGCTTACGGATTGCCCCTTTGGGGTCCAAGTTGCTTTTTTACCTGGTACCGACCGCCGTCCCGGTCAGTCAATGAATGTCGTTCCAAATCAACCCCGTCGAGTACCGTATAATAATTTAGAGAACAGCTCGACAAAGTATCAGACTTTTACTTTATTTTCTCAGGGAGGGTGGTGGGATTGCTCGCCTCGAGACTGCGCCTGGCATCAGAGCTCCCACGGCCGGGAATTGAGCTGGTGGGTGTAGAGGCCGCTTGGTATACAGTCTCTCTTCCAGACCATCGGTATGCGGCATGGTGGACTGTTTAAAGGGGATAATGCTGACGAGAGACGGCTCAGGCATCCACGACCTCCACGTCTTTAGCACGCGTCAACACATATTCCCAAAGACGCCACCTCAGAATAATACAAAAAACCATCTTGCATTTTGCTCTCGTCGCCTGCTCGGGTATTCATTCCAATCACACCAGCCAACCTAGGTAGATACAACCCCCCCACAAATTCACCTCGGCGTGCTCGGCAACGGCCTCGGCCCAACAATCTGCCTCCTCCCCGCCCCGATCCCCTGCTGCCCCCTATTCTGACTATCCCCCCCGTGTACCCGGCAAACTGGCTCACGTCCCACCGCCCGCCGACGCCGCCCCCGATCCCCTCGACGCCTTCGCCCGACCGCACCGCCTTGGCCGTCTCCTTTTGCGACTCCTCCCACTCGCGCTGCCGCTGCCGCTCCATCTCCATCTCGCGCTCCAGCAGCGACTTGGACGCCCAGCCGCCCGCCTTGGTCTGCTTCTGCGCCGCCGCCCGCCGACGGTCCTCGCCGTCGCGCTCTTCGCCCGCCCCAAGCTCGCGCGAGTATGTGGGCGTGGGTGTCGGCGCTTTCGGCGCGGGGTGGCTGGCGAGGTAACGGTCGGTGCGGGACGCGCTGGGGCCCGGCTGCTGCTGCAGAGGGGGCGAGCGGACAGCCGCGGGGGACGCCGTAGGTGGTTTGGGAAGCGGCTGGGGGGAGGGTTGGTACTGTGGTGCCGGTGATGATTGGTATTGTGGCGCGGGCGACTTGGATGGTGCGTACGCGGTGGGATCCGGAAGAGGGCGGGAGCCGGTGTGGTGCTTCCGGACCGGGACCGCGGGCGGGCCGTCTCCACCAGTGCGCTGAGCCTTCATCTTCGCAGGAGGAACGGCCGCCGTGGTCGGGTCCGGCAGGGGACGCGGGGAGCGGGAGGGAGGGGGTGGCGAGACAAGAGCCGCCTGCGCTGCGTCGTCGGCGTCCCGCTGCTGCTGGGTCCACTGGGTGCGCAGGTAGGCGCGCTCGTCGCGGACACTCCAGGAGTCTTGCCTAGAGACTGGCTGGGCCGGAGGTCGGCTTCGGGATCGCGCGCGCGTCTTCTTGACCTCCTCCTCTCCGCCACTAGCGGTTCCTCTGCTGCTGACCGTGCCGGTGCGGCTGGAGCGCTGGCGCTCCTTCTCGTACTCGGCCTCCCGTTGGCGGGCTTGCTCCAGCTCTTTCTCGAGCTCTTTGATGCGGTTGCTGTACCCGCTCGCCTCGGTCGACTTTTGCTCAGCTTGGTACTGGCTCAGGAACTGGCCGCGCAGTTTGGCGTCGCTCTTGGCCCGGAGCCGCTGACGCTCGTCGCGCAGCTGGGCTTCGGCTTCCTCCTCCTCCTTTCGGCGCTTCTCCTCGGTGATCTTCCATTGTCTCTCCTCGTCTTCCCAGCGGCGCTTCTCTTCCTCGGCCTTTCTGCGCTCCTCCTCTCTGAGTCGACGCGTCTCCTGCTCCCACCGGCGCTCTTCTTCCAGTCGTGCGCGCTCCTCCTCGGCATCCATCTCGGCCTGTCGCCGACGCGTCTCCTCCTCGACTTCCAGTCGCAGTCGCTCGGCCTCCATCTCCTGCTCCTTCCTTTTCCTTTCCTTCTCGGCCAGGTTTGGCACATGAGGACCAGCACTAGTGATCTGCCGACGGCCGCCGAACGCGATGCCCAGGTTGCCCTGGCTGGCCCCACCCATGTATCCGTATTGCGCAATGTTCCAGGCCGGGGACGTGGCACCCTCGTGCTCCCTCTTGCTCCAACTGCTGGTGCTGACGGGCGAAGTAGATCCGTTCTGCGGCGGCGGCGACTTGGTAGGGCTCCAGCGCCCGGAGCCAGAATCGCCCGTCTTGGCTGGGGCCAGGGTAGGCGCTCTCCCATACAGGGAGGACGAAGCATTGCTGGCACTGGAGGCACCGCGTCCACGAAGCCCTGTCGGCGTCGCCGGGCCCGTGGTCTGGGGGCTCAAGACGCTGCGGTTGTTGCGGGGGCCGATCGATGTTGGGAAGGCAGACGGCTTCGCATTGCTGGCGGCGCGGCTGAAGGCGCCGAGGCATTGGAGGACCTGTGTGGGGTCTTTTTGTTCGTAGAGGTCGACCGTGAGGAATGTGTCGTGCTGTTGGAGGTTGAGCGGCGGCGCCTGGCATGCGCGGAGAAAATGGGAGATGTTTTCCATTTGTACAAAGGGCATGGCTGACTTTTTGAACTTGACGCCGGGCGGCCCGATGGCAAGGTTGACGAGTCTAGAGGAGTCAGTCAATGTGTGGTTCCGATGGGCCAACAAAGCGGGCGCTCATACTTGCACAGGGCCACGCCATCTTTCAGACCTTCGAGCAGATCATTTCCGGGCAACCGTTCGCCGAGTATGCTCTCAATCCATGCTCTGACCTCGTTGGCAGCGGCCGGTGTGTACTTGTCGAGGCGCAGCTGGCGCAAGTCCTTGTCCAGGGAGGAAACCGACGCCATGGCGATGACGGCGGGTGATGGGGTGGCCTCGTCGGAAAAGTCGGTGTCGTTTAGGGCTTGACGAGATATATCGAGGTCGAGAGGGGGAGGGAAAACGAGAGGCGGTGCTGGTGTCGAAGGCGAGGGCGACGGGCGAGGGCATACGCTGCCTTGGCTTGTTGCGCTGACGGTGGACTCGTTCGTGCTTCGGATCGCCGGGAGGAAAATGGTGGGAAAAAATAATAAGCTGTTGCAGAACAAATGGCTAGGCGTCGGCTGTCTCAGGATATTGTTGTTTTTCGGGTTCGGGGTAGTAGGGTCGTCGAGAAATAATTATTTCAGTGCTGAGTTCTCTTCCTTTCCAGTGATGTCCCGCCTGTGTTGTCGCTTCCAAATCCCAACAACGCGCAATGGCAATGCAGCACCCCGCCTCGGTGACGATTGTTGTGAGATTGCGATAACACAAGCCACATTTCGACGTGGTGGAATGTGTGGCTGCAATGTGGCTGGAGCAACAGAGATGACAGGGGTACTTGGGTACGTCACTGTATTTTTATGAAATTATTTCTCGAGAAACCACAGAGCTTACAACGGACAGCTGGGCGGGGCACATCACGCCGAATTTAACTTTTAAAAATGCCTTCTGTTGGATCAATGATAATTTAAGCTGCAACTTTTGAACCGGACCCCAATTGGTATCAAAAAGGGACATAAGCTTCACCCCTTCATCCGTAGCACTCATCTCACAGACTCTCTCAAAGTCACTCGACCCGTCTCAATCTTCATTTCCATCTCTCCCTCTGGCCATTGAGACCCCCCCCCTTCAACAACACCAAACGACAAGCACCCCAAAATGACCAACCCCCCCAAATCCCAATATCCCCCCTCCTCCGCGCCTGGTTTGCATTCAAATCCCTCCGCCTCCCCTGGCGCAACAAGTTCCTCGTCGGTACGTTCCCCATCCCCCCTCCCCCAACCCAACCCGACCCCCCTAACCCCGCCCAGGCATGGACCTCCACGGCAACACCTTTTGGGAATTCTCCCCGCCCGGCGCCGCCGCCACCGACCGCCGCCGCCGCATCGTGCAGTACCCCGCCAAGGTCCACCACGCCGACGTCACCGTGTCGCCGGCCTGGCACCAGTGGCTGCGCAACACGCGCGCCGAGCCGCCGTCGATTGAGGAACAGCGCGCCGACGTGGTGCGCCAGGAGCGGATGAAGGTGCTGGCGGCCGAGGCGGACGCGCGGTGGGCGGCAAAGCCGAGGGTCATGGATGCGCCAAGGCCGAAGCAGGAGATTGTGGGGGGGACCGTGGGAGCGGAGGGGACGGAGGGGGCTGTAGGAGGGAGGGAGAGTGGGGAGGTGGAGGTGGGGGTGACTGGGGGGAGAGGGGATGCGACTGAGGGCAGAGGGGAGACGTGGCAGAGGATGAAGCAGCGGGCCGAGAGGGAGGGGGGGAAACCAGTGGACGACCCGTGGAAGAGGTCGAGGGGCGGGCCGAGTGAGGAGTGGCAGCCGGAGGAGTGGCAACCGAAGGGGAAAAAGAGTCCATGAGGGAAGTTGTTGGGCATTAATTGGCATTGCAATGGCGTGTATGGATAGGGGCTGGCGGTGGTCCGATCTACCGCTCCAGCCGAGTACAAACATCACAAGCCACTCTGGTCCCAAAGCTATTCCAGAGTGAGCCACTATCGCAAGGTACATGCTCTTGAATTGTATTTATTTGTACATGCGGCGAGCTATGTAGGCCATGCCACTCGTAATCGTTACACCCACACAGCACCACCGCCACTCGGCCTTACTCCAAGACCACCGTGGCACCCAGCTCCTTCATGGTCGCCACAATCTTCTCGGCATCCTCCTTGGGCACCGACTCCTTCATGACCTTGGGCGCGCTCTCGACAAACTTCTTGGAGTCCACCAGACTCAGCCCCAGCAGCGCCTTGATCTCCTTGATGACCTTGGGCTTGGCCGCCGGGTCGAACGCCGTCAGCTTGAGCGTGAAGAGCGACTTCTCGGCCACCACCGGTGCCTCGTCAACCTCCTCGGCCGCCGCCGCAGCGGGGGCGGCGGCGGCTGGGCCGGCAGCGAAGCCACCTACGGGGAGATCGGGGATGTTGAGGCGCGACTACACACGGAGCAGGTTAGCCATCGTGCGCTGAGACGCCACCACCCCAGCCCGCCCCCCGAGAGAGCTAGCTACCTTCAAGCTTGCTACCAGGTCGGCCGTCTCCAAGAGAGTCAGCTGGCTGATCTGGTCGACAATCCCCGAGATCTTGGGGCTCACGGCCGCCGCCTCGGTCGAGTTGTGTCTTCGTGCGATGCGTTGTAGCGCCGGGGCGGAGACGGCCCGGACTGAGGCCGATGTGCTGGCGGTGGCGCGGAGTTGGCGGGCGCAGCATTGGGCCGCGTACCTGCACGAGAGAGACATCTTGTGGGTGGGGGAGGTGGACGGCCGGGGGGGAGGTGGGGGTTTGTTCGCCGAGGTCGTCGTCGTCGTCGTCGTTGAAGATGCGGTTTGGAGTTTTTTTCAGAGCTCGAAAAGTCTCCAATTCGGAGATCGACTGCAGCATGATTGGCTAGTGCTGGGCGATGGGCTGGCAGCTGGGGCCAGCTGTGGCTACCTACAGAACAGACTTCAGGGCCCGTTCAGTGCGTGGCTACTGTGGAATGCCCTGAAAGATGGATGCTTGGCAGCGCCCCAAGCAACCGTGACACCCTGTCGCCGACCCCAGCTCGCTGCGACGTCCCTCCAACTGCCCCCACCTTGAATTTCTCCAAATCGGTTATCGAAAAAAAAAGTTGAGATAGGGAAAGTAGAGAGAGAGCTTCTCGTCTTCTTCATCAGATCAAGTCAAGTCGCGTCGCAACTTTTTGCGCCGACAAGACGCCTAAAACACCAAATACCACCACCAACATGGCGGCCACCATCGACGTAAATGCGCAGAGGGCCTCCCTCCTCCGGGACGAGGCCACCCTCGCTCTTCTGCCGCCCGAGCTCCTGCTTGTGATCCAGGACAGCGACTCGGCCTCGTCTCGCTTTCTCGACGCCATCGCCGCCTCGGCCCTCACACCCCCTGCCACGGACAGGATTTTCTGCCATTTTGAGCCCCTCTTTGCCGACATCTGCGCCCGCTGGGTGCTCTCTTCCAGTCCCTCCATCTCTCCCTCTCCCTCGTCGTCAACACTCGATGTGAGGGTGGTCTCATCCTTCGCCAGAGTCCTCCCCTTCTCGCCCGCCCTCAACGTCTTTCTCACCACCTACCTCCAACAAGACCGGCCGAAGCTCGACTCTTTGGACCTTGCCTTTTTCGCCGACGGGGACCTCCTCGTAGTCCTCCTCGCCATATGGAGGCTCAACAACTTTGACCATACCTATGCCACCCTGTCGAGGCCCTCCCAGATCCAGTTCTTGTTTGCCCACCAGGAGCCAGCAATTCGATATCTCGCCGTGCGAATCTTCTGCCAGCTCCACGATGCCGCCGATCTCAAGCTCGAGGCCCTTCTCGAGATGCACATCCCAAAAGACACTAGCCTCGTCGCCGATTTGGACGGGAGGGGGTCCGACTATCGCTTCCTGACCCTGTATGAAGACGCGAGGGTCCACGAGATCCGAGCCCTCCGCAGTAGAATCCGCGATGGAGAATCAGACGCGCCATTACCATCACAGCTCCCAGTGCAAACTCTAACCCCTCTTGTGGTCACATACGGCAGGACGGTCCTCCCGCGGCCGCTCGGCCCCGTAACCACGCCCACCACCCTCGCCCTCACACCCACTACCGTCGAGAATCTTGAAAACCTAGCCGGCATGCTGCTCCAACCGGGGCCCATCTTGCTGCACGGCCTCTCCGGAGCCGGCAAGACGTCGCTGGTGCACGAGGTGGCGAGGGAGCTCGGCAAGCAGACCGACCTGGTGACGCTGCACCTGAACGAGCAGACAGACGCCAAGATGCTTCTCGGGCTGTATACGACGGGGTCCAAGCCGGGGTCTTTCCAGTGGCGGGCTGGTGTATTAACCACAGCAGTCAAGGAGGGGAGATGGGTCTTGATCGAGGATCTCGACCGCGCGCCAACCGAGGTCATGAGCACGCTCCTACCGCTGATCGAGCGTGGGGAACTCTTGATTCCCGGTCGCGGAGAGAGGATCCAGGCGCCCAATGGATTCCGGATGTTTGCGACGGTCCGGACGCTGATGGGCATGAACGACAGGGAGAACCTGCCCAGTCTCATCGGGTTGCGGATGTGGCAGCTCCAGCACGTCAAGGCGCTCCCTCGCGATGACCTGAGGGAGGTCATCGCCAGCAAGTTCCCCCTGCTGCACAAGTACATTCCGGCGGTGCTTTCCGTCTTTGACCAGCTTCTCTCGTCCACAAGTGGCTCGGCACGTCTTCTGCATGGGAGGGCAGCGCTGGATCGTCCTATCGGTACGAGAGACCTTCTCAAGTGGTGCGGACGGCTGGATGAAATTCTGCGGGCGGCTGGATGCAAGACGGGGGACGAGGCCATCACCGAAACGACCAGAGACCGCATGTTCTTGGAGGCCGTGGATTGCTTCGTCGGGAATATCCACGAGGCGGCATCCCGGAGCACCTTGATCACCACCATCGCCAAGGAGATGCATCTGTCCCCTGAACGAGTACAGCACTATCTCACGGCCTACGTTCCGGATATGGAGGACACCGACACAAGACTGACCATCGGCCGTGTGTCCTTTACGAAGCCGAAGCGATCGAGTCGAATCACAAGATCGAAGCGCCCCTTTGCGACCACCACCCACGCAAAGAAGCTCCTCGAGCAGATCGGCGTGTCCGTGCGACACCGCGAACCGCTCCTCCTGGTTGGAGAGACGGGCATCGGAAAGACGACGGTGATTCAGCAGCTGGCGGATTCCCTTGGTCACCAGCTCATCGCCGTCAACTTGTCGCAGCAGAGCGAGGCGGGTGACCTGCTCGGCGGCTTCAAGCCTATCAGCACGCAGACCCTGGCCATGCCCCTGAAGGAGGAATTTGAGGACCTCTTTGAAAAGACGGGCGTCTCGGCCGAGAAGAACAAGGAGTTCCTGGACCGCATCAACAAGAAGTTCGCCAAGGGTCGGTGGAGGGAGGTTTCAAAGGAGTGGCGGAAGGCGCCCAAGATGTTTGACGCCATCCTGGAGAAGCTCGAGGGCAGCAACGGGACAGACGCCGAGATACCAGATGGACAGCCGACGAAGCGCCGCAAGACCGAGTCGACCAAGCTGCAGCGCCTGCGGGATCTCAGGACTCGCTGGGATAACTTCTCGCACAGCCTGGACCAGTTCGACAAGCAGATTGCGAACGGGTCGGGGGCCTTTGCGTTTGCCTTTATCGAGGGTAAAATTGTGAGAGCGGCCAGAAATGGTGATTGGGTTCTGTAAGTTTATCTCTTTCTTTGCGGCTTTCTTTCCCGGCGATGGAGTGGTGGGATGGTGTGTTCGGGTTGCTAACTCTACGCAGTCTTGATGAGATCAATCTTGCTTCTCCCGATACCCTTGAAAGCATTGCCGGTCTCTTTCAGCCGACCCCCTCTCTCCTTCTCTCAGAAACGGGAGAGATCGAGAGGATACAGGCGCATCCCAACTTCCGCGTCTTTGGTGCCATGAACCCGGCCACCGATGTCGGCAAGCGAGATCTCCCTCTGGGTCTGAGGTCCCGGTTCACCGAAATCTACGTCAGCAGTCCGGATCGCGACAAAAAGGACCTTCTCACCATTATAAAGACGTACCTCCGAGGAAACAACAGCAACATCGACCGGTTGTCTGATGACATCGCTGACCTCTACCTTGAGATCAAGCGGCGAGCCGATCAAAAATTGCTGGTTGACCAGGCCAATGAGGTGCCGCACTTCAGTCTCCGTACCTTGACCCGAGTGTTGACGTACGCGAATGATGTCTGCTCATTCTATGGTCTCGACAGGGCTCTGTACGAGGGCTTTTGCATGGGCTTCACCACTCTCTTGAGCGAGGAGTCGGAGAGGACGGTGATGCCCCTAATTCAGCAGCACCTCCTCAAGCGACCCAACATCTTGTCCGTGCCGCCTAAAAAGCCCAATGACGGCCGAAGCTATGTCAACTTTAAAAACACAGACAAGGACCACCAGTACTGGCTTCTGCAAGGCAACGAGACGCCAGTCGAACGCACCGACTACATCATCACGCCCTACGTCGAGAGAAACCTCCTCAATCTCGTCAGGGCCACGTCCACTCGCAGGTACCCTATTCTCATCCAGGGACCGACCTCTTCGGGCAAGACGAGTATGATTGAGTATCTCGCCAACTTTACCGGAAACAAGTTTGTGAGAATCAACAACCATGAGCACACCGACTTGCAAGAGTATCTCGGCACCTATGTGTCGGACGCCGATGGAAAGCTCAAGTTTCAAGAAGGCCTGCTTGTGCAGGCCATGAGGGAAGGCTCGTGGATCGTGTTGGACGAACTCAACCTGGCACCCACCGATGTCCTGGAGGCGCTGAACCGTCTCCTCGATGACAACCGAGAGCTGCTCATTCCCGAGACGCAGGAGATTGTTCGCCCGGCCGAGAACTTCTGCCTCTTTGCGACCCAGAACCCCGCTGGTCTGTACGGAGGCCGAAAGGTCCTCTCCCGCGCTTTCCGCAACAGATTCCTGGAGCTTCACTTTGACGACATCCCTGAGAACGAGCTGGAGACGATTCTGCAGAAGCGAAGCCGCAACACGGCCCCCTCGGACTGCCGCCGCATCGTCGCCGTCTACAAGCAGCTCACCCGACTCCGCCAGGAGAGCCGCGTCTTTGAGCAAAAAAACAGCTTTGCCACGCTCCGAGACCTCTTCCGCTGGGCCATGCGCGAATGCGAAACCCGCCAGGAGATCGCCGACAATGGCTTCATGCTTCTCGCCGAGCGCGTGCGAAAGCCAGAGGAGCGCGACGACGTCAAGAAGGCGATTGAGGAAGTATTTAGGGTGACCATCGACCCGGAGCTGCTGTACGACCTCGACTCGGCTCCCGAGTTCAAGAATATCCGCGCGCGCAACAGCCAGGGCGTTATCTGGACCAAGGCGATGCGCCGTCTCTATGTTTTGGTGAAGCGGGCTATCAAGAACAACGAGCCGGTTTTGCTGGTAGGTGAGACGGGCTGCGGCAAGACGACGGTTTGCCAACTCCTTGCCGAGTTTGAGAAGAAGAAGCTGCATATCGTCAATGCCCATCAGAATACCGAGACGGGCGATCTCATCGGTTCCCAGAGGCCGGTGAGAAACCGCGGTGCAATTCTGGACTCCTTGCTGCGCGACTTGGAGGAGGCCGCTGCGGTTTTCGAGAGGCCAGCTGGTTCTCTTGAGGAGCTGCAAACCTGGTATCGCACGCTCAAGGGGGGTGAGCTCGCCAAGCTGCCGGATGCTCTCAAGGCGAGAATCAGCACCTCGACTACCAGGAGCAAGGCGCTCTTTGAGTGGAGCGATGGCAGTCTCGTGCATGCCATGAAGCAGGGCAACTACTTCCTGCTCGACGAAATCTCACTCGCAGAGGATTCCGTTCTGGAGAGACTGAACTCGGTACTCGAGCCTCAGCGCAGTCTCCTTCTCGCGGAGAAGGGTGTCGAGGATGCGTTCGTCAAGGCCACCGAGGGCTTTGAGTTCTTTGCTACCATGAACCCCGGCGGTGACTTCGGCAAGAAGGAGCTTTCTCCCGCCCTCCGAAACCGCTTCACCGAGGTCTGGGTCCCAGCTCTCTCCGAAGCCGACGACGTCCACGACATCATCGTCTCCAAGCTTGACAAGAGGTTCAAGGCCCCCCACAAGAATGGCAAGTCGCAGCCCATCTCCAAGATCATTGTCGAATTCGCCTCATGGTTCGGCAAGACATTCCGCCCCTCCTCTGCCACCGCCTTCTCCGTCAGAGATATCCTCGCCTGGGTGTACTTTATGAACACGAGCCAGTTCCCCTCGCCCGAGCTCGCCCTCCTCCACGGCGCAGCCATGGTCTTCATCGACACCATCGGCGCCAACCCGTCCGCGCTCCTCGCCGTCGACCCTAAGGAGATGCAAGAGCAGCGCGTCATGTGTCTCTCCAAGCTCAGCGCGCTCTGCGATCGCGACCTCGCCCCTCTCTACGCGCAGGAGCCGCATGTTAGCGTCACCAAGGACCTCCTCACCATTGGCGAATTCGGCGTCGCCCGGACCCCCGTTGCCGAGCTCGACGCGGGCGCCGAGTTTGGCGTGCCCACGACAAGGATGAATGCGATGCGCGTCGTCCGCGCATTGCAGGGCACGAAGCCGATCCTGCTCGAGGGAAATCCCGGCGTCGGAAAGACGACGCTCATCACGGCCTTGGCGAGGGCGTGCGGGCGCCATTTGACGAGGATCAATTTGTCGGATCAGACGGATTTGATGGATCTGTTTGGCACGGATGTTCCCGTCGAGGGCGAAGAGGCGGGCAATTTCAGGTGGCAGAATGCGCCGTTTTTGGAGGCCATGCAGAGTGGTGGGTGGGTGCTGCTTGATGTGAGTATTTTTACCCCTTTTTATTTGTTTTCTTGGGGCTTGATTGGGCGTGGCGGGGTCAGGGGTGACTTGCTTGGCTTGACAAGACGACACATGATGGCCGAGATGACTGACTTGGATACAACAGGAAATGAACCTAGCCTCGCAGACAGTGCTGGAGGGTTTGAACGCCTGTCTGGATCATCGTGGAGAAGTCTACATTGCCGAGCTGGATCAAGTCTTCAAGCGGCATCCGGACTTCAAGCTGTTCGCCGCCCAGAATCCTCACCACCAGGGCGGCGGCCGCAAGGGATTGCCGAGCTCATTTGTCAACCGCTTTATCGTGGTCTACTCCGATGTGTTCACCAAAGAGGATCTGCTTTATGTCACCGCTAAGAAGTTTGACAAGATCGGCAGTCAGACGCAGCATCAGCTCATTGAGTTCATGTCGAAACTGGACGACGCGGTCGTGTCTCATCGGTTGTTTGGCGCCCAGGGCTCCCCTTGGGAATTCAATCTCCGCGATACCCTCCGATGGGGCGACTTGCTCACGTCCCAGCACATTCTGCTGTCTGGCAGGAAGCCCGATGATTTTCTCGATGTTGTCATCCGCCAGCGTTTCCGAACCGATCGGGACAGGCAAGAGGTCAACAAGCTCTTTGCAGAGATCTTTGGGCGTACACCTGAAGACCATAGTCTCTACCACGACGTCAACCCTGATTTCTCGCAAGTTGGTCTCGCGAAGCTGCAGCGGAACAAGCTGGCGCAGCGAACCCCGTTTCCCCGAATCGACCCCATCCCCAGGCTCAAGGAGATTGAATCCATCATGATCGCAGTGGAGCAGGACCTTCCTTGTATTCTTGTTGGTCCCTCTGGCAGCGGAAAATCCGCGCTGCTCAACCACGTGGCGGCCCTTGCTGGAAAGTCGCTCATCATCTTCCCCCTCAACGCGGATGTGGACGCCATGGATCTTATTGGAGGCTTCGAACAGGCCGATCCCATGCGAGAAGTCGAGGCCTGCCTTACCAGACTTCGGATTGTCCTCCAAGAGAATATTCTCCGCGCCGTCCCGCAACCGGTACCCGAAGCCGCCCTGAACCTGATGGGCGCCCTCAACTCTCTGACCGGCGAAGCCCAATACGAGAATATTCTCGTCATGGTTGACGTTTTGCAAGCTAATGGATCTATGGCCGGAGACCTCAGCGCCGCGCTTTCCGAAACGTCCGACCTGCTGCACAAACCGTTGATAATGGACAATCCCCGCTTCGAGTGGCTGGACGGTGTCATTGTCCGTGCCGTCGAGAGCGGGGCGTGGTTGGTGCTCGACAATGCCAACCTCTGCAGCGCGTCGGTGCTTGACAGACTCAACTCTCTTCTGGAGCGGCCGAATGGCTCGCTGAGCATCAACGAGCACAGCGGCCCGGGCGGTGAGCCCAGAGTCATCAAGCTGCACCCCGACTTTAGGATTTTCCTGACGGTTGACCCCCGGTATGGCGAGCTTTCACGGGCTATGAGGAATCGTTCTATTGAGATTTATCTTGATGGCAGTATGGCTCCGCGCGCGGTTTCTGTTGACCGGATCGCACCTGTGGACGGATCCTTGCACCGATACCACGCGGCGACGAGCATGCTCAATGAATCGTCGGCGGAGGATGGGCTTCTCGCGCCTCTGGCGTTTGATCTCCTTTCGTTGGGAGATACCAAGCTCTTGCAGTCGTTTGTCGAAGCATCGCAACAGGGGGCCGATTCTCTCTCGGCGCTGGCGACACTGCAAATGCCTGCTGCCAGCCAACGTTTGTCTCAGTTGGCGACATACATCACCTCCGACGACGCCGGCACTCTGAGGCAGGCTGTTGCCCAACTGTACGGCGCTGCTCAAGATAGGATGCTGATGCCGCTGCACCCCTTGCTTAACGCACCCATGATCCAACTCCTGGACAAAGCCTACGAAGGCCTCGCCTACTGGCTTGCTACCTGCTACGAGTTCTATCTCGAGACCCAAACTTTCCAGACCACAGTGGAAGCCCAGCTGCGCAAAGTCAACATCAGCAAGCCGTCCCTCATGAACCGTCTCCAGAGATCCTCGGTCGCCGACAAGGTCGCGTCGCTGTCCAAAGATTCGACAGCCAACTCTGTCCGCTTCCTGGCCTCGGCGATGCGCGCGTTCAAGACCTACATCACCGAGAACGTCAACGAAGCCGGCTCCTGGAAGCTCCGCCGCTCAGTGCTGAGAAGATTGATGCTGTTCTGGAGACGTACGTTCGAGTCGCTAATCACCTCGTCATTTGAAGAGGCCCGCTTCCAGGCCCATCTCACGCAGGGCTCGAATCTCCTCGAGCATGGCTTGTCCGCGCTCCAGGAGACCGGCGGCCACAAGATGCTTTCGTCGATCGCCGAGTACCTCGAGCGCGACTTTGTCGTGGGCTTCAAGCTGACTACCGGTCTCAGCATGGAGCTGCTATGGACCCAGTTGCGCCCCGATCCGATCCCCGACCCGGGGACGCTACGCCAGGTCGTCGAGCTGGAGCGGCTGGCCGGCCGGTTCGACTCGCTACGCTGGAGGGCGAATATCAATGTCTCGACGCTGCGGACGGTGCAGGACTCAATGGCCAAGGCGTACGCGGTTGTGAGGACCGGGAAGGGCGATGCGTCTGCCTTGGTTGAGGCTTTGCAGGCGGAGATTTCCGCGCTGGAGGCCGGGTTGGAGCAACATACCACGGAGCATCGGCCGTTCTTCTCGGCCAGTTTTGAGGGCTTGCGGCAGGCTCGTATTCTTCACCGGGCCGCGTATAATGCTGAAATTGGGTCGGGTTCGTTGGATGAGGATGTGCTCGCTGACATTCCGACTATTGGGCTCATGCGTCTGCAGAGCTTGAAGCCGACGACGTTGCAAGCGGTGGATTACATGCTGGTGCAAAACAGCGATGTTCGCCCCTGGTCTGGTGTCCTCTCCAAGTCCCTCCTGCTCAAGTACGATGCGGCATCGTCGGCCAACTTGCACGAGCTGCGGTCTCTGGAAGTTGAAATGCCCATCATGGGCAAGGCGCTCGCCCAGGCGACCGAGGCACTGGCGACGTCTGCCGTCGTGAAGACTGAGCTTCTCCTCCTCCAGCTCATGGACCAAGTGATGAGCGCTCACGGAGACTCGCACGCCGACATCGTTGGCACACTTTACCAGGATATCCTCGCCAAAGCCGATTTCTCGGCCGCCAACATCTCAGGCGTTGCATCTTGGTTAAAGCAAGGGAACACGCCTAAAATCCACGGCCCGGCACATCTTGTCGCCGTCTTCGAGGCACACTTCTCCAAGGCATTGGTGTCCCTCGCCGCCGCAAACAAGAACCTCCAACCGCGCTCCGCCTACGCATCCATTGCCTGGGTGCAGTTCGCCCTCGGCTGCGTCAAGCTCTTCGTCCCCGACAAGATCTACGACCCGCACCACCGCGCCCAGGTGGAAGCCGAGGAGCACCGCGAGATGAGCGAGACCCTGCAAAGGCAGATCGCCGCGCTCGAGGCGTTTGAGCTGGCGTTTACCGGCCAGCGAGACAGCGTCCGGTCAAAGCTGCTCGAGGAGGAAGTCCAATGCCTGGGTCCCCCGCCAGCCGTGCAGTCGATTTATCGCCCCGGCGATATCGAGCTCCGCGGACTGCAGGGCGAGTTTATAAATGTCCTCAATACGCTGGTCAAGAGCGACGTGTCGTCGTCACATCTGCGGTCCATCTCGGCGGCGTCGGCCGGGGTGGGCGATGAGCTGGCGCTCATTGAGCAGAATGTCGTGTTGCTTATTGGACGGCTCATGGGACGCTTTGAGGCGTACCATGATCTGACGATGCCGCTGGTCAGCTTCCTCCGCTGTCTGCAGATGGGTCTGTCGATCGGCCGCGCCGCGGTGCAGGCTGAGGATGGGGACATGTCCCAGTCGCTGGTGGCTGTCACGCCGTTCCTGAGCGGGACGGTGTGGAAGGCCGAGGCCACGGGCTTGCCGCTTTGCTCGCTCGAGTTTCTCTCCTTCGTGCAGGCTGTTGTGGCTATCGAGGGGCTGGACAATATTCCTGCGTATATGCGCCGCGGGCTCCACGAGTCGTTCGCTGCCTTCCATGCTGAGTGGAGCAGGAAGCTGGAGGCCGATCGCAAGGTCGAGCAGGAGAGGACGAGCCTCTTCCGCCACAAGGGAACGCTGGAAGACGAGGAGGAGTTTGACCAGGAGGAGTTTGAGCAGCTGTTCCCTGATTATTATCTAGAGGAGGGGAATGAGGACGACAAGCTGAAGCAGAAGAAGATCAAGAAGGGCGGCCGCGACCTCTCCGTACTGCTGGCCGAGGCGCACGAGCGCATCTTCCTCGCCCCCCTCGAGGCCCAACAGAGCATCCGCGGGCTGTGCACCCAGGTCGCGCGCCGGGTGGCTCGCGAGAAGCGCCAGGCTACGGCCTGCGATCCCGCGCTGGACGGCATGCTTCTCCCCGCAACGCTCATGATCTTTGACGAGCAGCTCAGGGCGTTCGGGTCGGGTGTCGAGGGCACAAACTACAACTTCTACACCGACTCAAACCTCGTCGAGGTCCGCAAGCTGCTGAACCTCGTCAACGGTCTCAAGAAGCGCTTCCTCGAGCTGCAGGGCATCGACGAGATTGGCCATCACCAGACTCTCACCGATGTCATTGGCGCCTGTGACAAGGTTCTCGAGCTGGCCATTGACGATCCCCTGGCCAGCCTACTCCCGAGCGTCGAGAAGCTCCACTCCTTCCTGTACGAATGGCACGAGGGTGGCTGGGCCACCAAGGCGAACAAGGCCACGGCGCTGTACGACCAGCTCCAGGACTCCATCTGCGACTGGCGCCGGCTTGAGCTCTCGAGCTGGGCGCGCCTGCTCGACACGGAGCTGAAGAAGTGCCACGACGACGCCAAGTCGTGGTGGTTCATCGCCTACGGCGCCGTCGTGCTCGAGCCGTGCTCGATCCTAGCGCAGGGCCTCGATCTCAAGGATCACGCCGTGAAGCTGCTGGGGATCTTGCAGGCGTACTTTGCGGGTGCGAGCGTCGGGCAGTTTGCCTCGCGGCTAGCGCTGCTGAAGCAGCTCAAGAATCAGCTGGACCTGCTGGTCGTGGATGAGCCCCCTCTGGCGCTGATCCGCGATGCGACGCAGAACTTTGTTGTTTATGTCAGCAGGTATGAGAACAAGGTCGCCGAGTCGATTCGCCTTGGCAGGATCCCGCTGGATAGAAAGATGAAGGATGTACTCCTCATGTTCAAGTGGCGCGACAAGAACATTGAGTCGCTGAGGGACAGCGCGCGCAAATCGCATCAGAAGCTGTTCAAACTCGTCCGCAAGTTTAGAACCGTGCTGGAGCAGCCGGTCCGCGTGATTGTGGAGCAGGGGCTTCCTGATGAGGAGCATGGACGGGAAGAGGGCTTGCAAGACGGGATTGCGGTGGTCTCGGCTGATCGAGATGCTGTCGTGCGCTGCCAGGAGCTGGTTCCTGGTATTCAGGAGCTCCCGCAGTGGTCAAGAATCGCCAACCTTGGTGGCGTCCTCAAGGCCATGTCGAAGCATGGCTCGCTGCCGGCGACCGCCATCGATGCCGCTGACGCGCTCGACGACTTCGTCACGGATCTTGTGTCGACTATGACGGATCTCCGCAAGGAGACACCTGGGACCCTCACTGATGAAAACAAGGAGGCCGTCCGCCACCTCAAGACGCGCAAGACCACGCTCTATGCCGACACGCTCAAGGCCCTCCGCACTATGGGCTTCAGCCGGAACGTTGGCACCAACGCTCTCGGACGCCAGAGCTCGACCGAGATGGTGCTCGTCGGCTCGGGACTCGTGCCGGTGCTCAGTGCCTCGTCGTTGGACGCGATTGAGTACTTTTACCACAAGACCATCGACCTCGCCTCGCGCTTCCGCCATGTCGGGGTGGACCACAATGAGGATCTCAGCCGCGACACTGTCCATCGTAGTATCGGGTATCTGGAGGGCATCCTGTTCGTCATGTTCCGCCAGCGACAGTTCCTCTCGCGCGCTGCGAATGCCGGGGGCGAGCTGGAGAAGGCTATTGCTTTCTTCAAGGAGATCACCGCCACCGAGGTCGAGACGAAAAAGGGGTCGACGAATTACGCCCAGGCCATTCGCTGGGTCATTCAGATTCTCAAGTTTGCGGCGCATCTGGTCGAGGTCCACGGGAAGCTCGGCGGCGCCAACAACGACAGTGTTCGTGCCAGCCTCAACAAGTGGGTGGACACGTTTGCTGCGCTGGACATCGTGCAGCAGAACCTGCCGCATCTCCCCGACGGCTTCGGCTCTTCGGGGCAGACAAAGCTGCAGGCCGACATCGAGAAGGAGTTGGAGAGCCTTCGGGCCGACCTCTCTGTCCTCCTGACCGAAAGGCCCGAACTCGCCTTCGTCACACAGCAGATCCAACTTTGGACAAGCACACAAACCGTCGGGGCCGTCAACGGTGTGCACTACGCCGCGGAGCAGCCATCCGCCATCCAGGAATTCACCACCGCGACGCTCACCCTCACCAGCAAGATCCTCGTGGCGCTGCAAAACTTCCAAAAGACGGCTCAGACCCTCCCCACCACCAACGACGACGGCGGCTGGCTCCTCAAGTACAATGACACCCTCGAGAAGTCTGTCGACGCCCTCCGCACGCCCCTCCTGGCCGCCGACATTGCCCAGCTTCTGACGTCGCTCCACCGCCTCCTCCTCGACCAACCCGCCGTCCGCGCACCCGCCACGAGCCTGCTGTGCGCCGTGCTACCCGCCCTGCAGCAGTACGCGGCCGCGTCCCAGCACCACCTCGCCCAGTTCGGCGCGCTGCACCGCGCCACCTGTCGGCTGGGCTTCACCCTTAGCAACACGTTTGTGACGCTCGCCGCGCAGGGGTTCTGCTCGCCGCAGGAGAAGAGCAACGAGACGTCGAACGAGTCCGGCAAGGTCGAGACCGGAACCGGGCTGGGCGACGGCGACGGCGCCGAGGACATCAGCAAGGACGTGCAGCCCGACGAGGATCTGGAGGATCTCGCACAGGACCCGGGCAACAGGAACCAGGACAAGGACAACATTGAGGACAGCAAGGATGCCGTCGACATGGGCGACGACGAGTTGGAGGGCCAGATGGGCAGCGTGGCGGGCGACAGCGACGAGGAGGAAGGCGGGGACGAGGAGAGCGGAGACGACAAAGACGACGAGCAGGAAGACGAAGCCGGCGACGTGGACGATCTGGATCCCACCGCGGTGGATGAGAAGATGTGGGATGGCAGCGGCGAGGACGACGCCGACAAGGATCAGAAGGGCGATGACGCGGCTGGGAAGAAGGACGAGGACGAGCAGACGGCGGGGGCGGAGGACGACAAGAAGAAGGAGAAGCGCGAGAAGGAGGAGAAGATGGAGCAGCGGCCGGACGAGGAGAGCAAGGAGAAGGGGGAGGAGGATCCCGAGGCTGAGGGCGATCCTGGGCAGGAGCTGGAGGAGGCTCTGCCGCAGGAGGAGCTGAATCGCCAGGATCAGAACGTCGAGGAAAATGACACGCTGGCGCTGCCAGAAGAGATGAATCTAGATCTAGATGATGAGTCGGTCGAGGGGGAGGACGACGACTTTGATGATCTGGAGAAGATGGAGGAGGATAAGATTGAGGAGGGAGATATAGGGGAGGACAGTGGAGAGGAGGACGAGGAGACGACGACCGAGCCGCAGAAGGATGAGGGGGCTGGGGAGGAAGAAGAGATTGAGGAGGATGCCAATGCGCCTGGCAAGGAGGAGGAGATGGATGTCGATGCGGAGGAGGAGAAGAAGGAAGAGGAGCAGGGCGAGGAGGAGAAGAAGACCGAGCAGCCTCAGATGCGGGATGACGGGCAGTCTGCCGATCAAGAGAACGCTGCCGACAGCGATGTCCAGAATGGTGGCGGCCAGGCACAGGACGACGCCGACAACATGCAAGAGGAGGAGGCCGACAACAAGACGGCCCAGAGAGATCAAGGGGCGGTTGGCAAGCAGGCGGCCGAGCAAGAGAACGCCGCGCCTGGGGAGAAGGGCACCGCTGCCAGGGCTGATCAGGACCAAGGCCCGACGAACGATGCCGATGCCGCTGACGCAACAGACGCTCAGCCTTTCAAGAGGCTTGGAGACGCGTTGGAGAGGTGGCACAAGAGCCAGCGGGACATTCGCAACGCGCCCGAAGGCGAGGACAACAGCAACGCACCGGATGCCGACATGGCCAAGGCCGAGTTCCAGCATCTCCAGGACGAAAATGCAGAGGCCGACACGCAGGCCCTCGGCGCGGCTACCGATGAAGAGACTCGCCCGATGGACGACGCCATGGCGATTGACAATGAAATGGAGGACGATGGCCGCAACCCGATGCTCGACGACGCTGTGGCAGACGAGGAGACAAAGCAAGACGATGTCGACATTGAAGACATGGACCTTACCGAGCCTCAAGACTCAGCCAACAAGGATCGCGAGGATGGCCGTTCGGGCGTTGCCACGAGACAGGGCGCCCTGGATGACGGCGAGGACGCGAAGCCTCGCACCCAGGCCGATGCCGACGAAGAGGACGAACAGATCCAGGAGACATCGACCCAGCTCTCGGCCACGCACCTCACTAATGGCGACAAGGACCTCCGCGACTACTCTGAGGCCCTCGAGATGTGGTCCACCTTCCAAGCCAAAACCCACTCGCTCTCGCTCTCCCTCTCGTCCCAGCTCCGCCTCATCCTCACCCCCTCGCAGTCCACCAAGCTCTCGGGCGCCTTCAGCACCGGCAAGCGCCTCAACATCAAAAAGATCATCCCCTACATCGCCTCGTCCTACAAGCGCGACAAGATCTGGATGCGCCGCAGCATCCCTTCGAAGCGCGCCTACCAGATCCTCCTCTGCGTCGACGACAGCCGCAGCATGGACGAGGCCGGCTCCTCCTCAGGCCGGCTCGCGCTCGAGTCGCTCGTCATGGTCTCGCGCGCCCTCACTATGCTCGAGGTCGGCCAAGTCGGCGTCGTCGGCTTCGGCACCGACGTCTTTATCGCGCACGACCTGACCGCCCCGCTCTTCGCCTCGCACGACGCCGGCGCCCGCGTCCTCCAGCACTTCACCTTCCGCCAGGACGGCACCGACATGGTCCGCCTGCTGCGCCGCACCCTCGACCAGCTGCGCGACGCCCGCCTGCTCGCCCACGGCGGCGGCGAGGACCTCTGGCAGCTTGCGCTCGTGCTGTCGGACGGCCTCGTTCAGAGCAAGGACCACGCGCGCCTAAGGCCGCTGCTGCGCGAGGCCATGGAGCAGCGCGTCATGGTGGTGTTTATCGTCATGGACGACGCGAGCGGCGGGAAGAAGGGACATAGCGTGCTGGAGCTCAAGGAGGCGAGGTTCGGGGCCGATGGGATGCCTGTGATTCATCGGTACTTGGACTCGTTCCCGTTTCCGTATTATTTGATTGTGCATCATCTGGAGGATCTGCCGGGGGCGCTGGCGGCGCTGTTGAGGACGTGGTTTTCAGAGGTTGCTGTGTAGGGGGGTGGGGGAAAAGTTAGTGCTTGGTATGGGAATGTAGGATGGATTTGTTTATTTGGTTTGTGGAGTTGGTTGGGTTGTTAGGTACTGGCAGATAGATAGGTTGGGTGGGAACGGATTTCTTTCCTTGAGAGGTGTGGCTGTCGCGGTGATCTTGATATTTGCTGAACTTTGAGGTGCATGAGAAGAGTTAATTGACTCTGGTCGGTCTCGTCATTTTGTTTACAAGGTGATGTCAGAGGCCACCAAGAGCTGGGTTGGGGATGAACTACAAGACTACTGAAGCTGGCATGCAAATCCCATATGCCATCTTCAAACTATCATCAACCATGAACACCACAGAAGAGAAAGAAACGTAGACAAGGTCTTCTTCTTTAATATCTGCCTGCCAAAAAATCCCACACAGATCCTTTCACTATGAATAAACCATTAAAGAACCTCCCTTCGTTATGTCTTGCCAATCTGACCCCCCCCGGGGCCCCGGCCCCCAGTCCATCATCAACCACACAGAAGAGATTTGGCAAGGTTGTACACATATTGACCTTTCCGTCTGTCTGCCTGCCTGCCTGCCTGTGCAACGAATAAGAAAAACTTGAAAAAACAAGTGAGAAATTCCACCTTTTCTTTCCTGTCTCGGCCATGCCCTTCTTCTTCTCAAACGCCAACTCATTCCTTTTCCTCTCCTTCCATCCCTCTCATCCGCCCGCCCGATGCCATGACGTGACAATCACATGAATAAATAATACATAGAATAAAAGAGTCGCACAAATGTGTGCGTCTGGCCAAACAGTACCCCCTACCCCATCCCAACTCCATCCACACAAAACACCTTTACAGCAAACTACTCTCATCCACCGTCATCATCGTCCCCCCACCCACCCCCCCAAGCTGGGAGCGACTCGGCTCCTCCTCCCGCCTGAGGTAGATAAACGGCTGCTCGGCCTTGGGCGCCTCGCCCTCTAGTAGCGACACGACCTGCGACTGCGTCGCCTGGCTGCCCTCCAGGCTCCCCTGCACGAGCTCAATGTCCCCGATAGTGTCGTTAAAGACCGACGTCAGCCGCGACAGCACCGTCATACGGTTCCACTCGCCGCGCGTGTGCCAGATCTCGTCCATGAGCTCGCGGTTGATCTGTTCGAGCTGCTCGATGCTGCACCCCGACGTGCGGTTGACCAGCATGTCGAGGAACCCGTGCACGTGCCGGTCGTGGATGACGGGCTGCTGCGACGAGTGGCCCGACGTGGAGCCCGAGGGGCGCGGGCCCGTGCTGGGCGTGTGCGGGCCGCCGCTGAGGGCCGAGCTGGACGTGTCGTTGAGGATGTTGTCGAGGCTGGCCGCGCTCTTGCGCGACGGCTGCTGGAGCGATGTTTGAGTGTTGTCCTCGCTTGCGTAGTGCTGTGTGGGGTTGGGGAAGGGGTTGATGTTGGCGCCCATGCGGGGCTGGATCAGTCCCTGGGCGAGGCCGGCGGCTTGCGAGTGCGCCCAGTCTCGCTCGCTCGAAGAGCCTGTGGCCTGGCTGGGACCAGAGTTTCGGGTTTGAGACTGCGTGTCGACAAGCTGCGTCTCTTGGTCTGCGTTGCTGTTGAGACCGTTGGTGCGCTGCGTGTCCGGCTGGGTGCTCCAGTTTCCAGAGCCACGGTTCGTCGACGGGTCGGATGTCTTGGTTGTCGAGGCGTCGTTCAGCACGGCAGACGGCGACACGCCCGGGGGCAGAGCGGTGACTGCCGAGCGTTGAGAGAGTTGCGTGCCAGCCGTTGCTCTCGTCGAATCGGTAAGTGGGCGGAGAGGCGGCTTCGCAAACTGGAAGGGCGAAGGCTGGCTGGCCTGCGCCGGAGAGTCAAAGTTGATGTCACTCATGACAACATCGTCTCCGTTTGATCTTGAGGGCACCGACGTCCCATTTGTCGCAGGATGAGACTGCGACGTTCCAGCATGGCCGTTTGATCGGGGGCTCATGACCATGAACCGAGCGCCTGTCGTCGCCTGAATTCCGACGCCCACCGGGCCCTGCGAGTCGCTGTCGCCATCCGGCATATCCGCAGTGATGAGGTCGACAAAAGGCTGAAGCGCCTTTCTCTTCTTGGCCTTCTCCTCGGCCTCCTTGGCCCTCTGGAGCTGCCTCTCGTAGATCTCGTCGTACCTTATACCCATGGCTTTGAGAACCTGTCCAATCTCATGCACATCCACTTCGACGTTGGTGCGGAGCTCGTTGGCCTTCATGGTTCGCTCCCTCTGTCCGGCATTCTTGGAGTCCAGGTAAAGCCTGTTGATGTCTGTGTAGAAATCCTCGGGCCTGGCATAAAAGCCGTTCGCCAAGCGCTCCTCAATCGTTGTCGTCTCGAGATTGTAGTAGAACTTCCCGGTCGCCGTGTCCCGGATGCCATCGGTGCCGTCCTTGTCTTTAGCAAGCTCATACGGCCGTACCTCGGGCCCCTCTGCCACATCGGCCCGCACAAAGTTCGGGTCCGTTTCGTCGAAGAGATAGGAGATGGAGGCCAGAGGGATAACGGGCGTCCTGAATTTGCGGTACTTCTTCTGGATCTGGTCCATGATGGGCTGCAGCCGCAGCTTGAGCAGGTTGAGGTGATGGAGGTCGAGTTTGCGCTGTTCCTTGACTTCTTCCTTAGTGAGCGTCTTCGGCGGCGGCGGTGGCGCAACAGGCAACTCTTCAAGCACCCTCTTCTTTCGCCCGGCGGGATCGGGGAACTCGGTCGGGGACTTGCGCAGGTGGGAGATGATGTTTTGGAAGAACTGCACGCGAGACTCCCGATCAGGCCGGTCGACAAACGCCCGGTTCTTCTTGGAGAAACCAAACAGCTCTTGGAGAAGGCCAGGGTCCAAGTCGTTCGGCGGGGCGTCGCAAGTCGCCAGCAGGAGCACAGGGTCGGTGGGAGGAATGCTCCTGAGCATGCTAACAAAGACTCGGAGTGTCGCCTCTGGCATAGTCTCCCACCAAGTATCGACATGGGGAATGAAAATGACGCTAGGTTTGTGGCGCTTTACTTCAACAAACATGCTGACAATCACTTGGTCGAGAGGCTAGTCAGGAAGCAAAGTCAGTAACCTTTTCTGTCAGGAACCGGGGGATCGAAGACGTACCCTGCCGTCGCCCAACAATGTCGCAATGTCAAAGTTCTGCACATGGACACCCTCCATGTAATGCAGCACAGCAGAGGCCAGGTAGTTCTGGCCCATGCCCGGGGTGCCGCATATGAGCAAGCGAGGGCGAAAGATGCGGGAGCGCTCAAACTCCTGGTGCATCTCCTCCCTAGCAAATCCATGGTCGGCATCTTGGTACTGCTCAAACATGGCTTCCTCGAGCGCCGTGATCTTCTTGGCCCGCGGCATGACATTGTCCAGCACCTTGAGCATAGCCTCGTACTGGTCTTTGAGCAGCGGTTCAATGAGTCGAGGAAGGGGCGTCGCTGCGGTTGCGGCCGACCGTTGCGAGGATGGGACGATCTTCTTGATGGAGATCATAAAGTCCGAGGCATGGACGTCAATCTTGCTTGGATCCACCACGAGCCTCTCCTGGGTTTGGTAGATTTGCGGATAAGTGCGCTGGATGGCATTGAGCGCCGCCTCGGTGCTGAGAGCTCGGAGGTCGGCACCGCCGTAGCCCTTGGTGTTCTCAGCCAAGGAATCCTTGAAGGGAGCCGAGAGGCCCCAGTCCTTGGTGTGGATGTCAATGATGGCCCGTCTCGCGTCCTTGTCAGGCAGAGGGAAATAAAACTCTCTGTCAAAGCGTCCTGGTCGGCGAAGCGCGGGATCGATGTTATCGGGACGATTCGTGGCACCAATGACAATGACTTGACCACGGCCGTCCATGCCATCCATGAGGGCAAGGAGCGTGGAGACGATGCTAGCATGGATCTGCTCCTGCTTGCTCGACCGGACCGGTGCTAGGCCATCAATCTCGTCAAAGAAGATGATACTCGGCTGGTTTCTCCGGGCTTCTTCAAAGAGCAACCGAAGCTGCTTCTCCGCCTCACCAACCCACTTGCTCAGGGCATCCGCTCCCTTGCGCATATAGAAGCTGACCTTGCGCCCGCCACTGCCGATAGAGTTGGCGAGAGCTCTGGCAAGGAGTGTTTTACCCGTGCCGGGCGGGCCATGGAACAGGACGCCACGGGGGGGCGTGACGTTGAATTTGGAGAACAGCTCGGGATAAAGCAAAGGCAGCTGAACCATCTCCTTCAGTTGGTCAACATGCCCTTGCAAGCCTCCGACCTGGCTGAAATCGACAGACATATCCACGCCAAGAGGGTCGGCATCGGCATACATCTTCTGGTTCTTGACCTTGCCGACGTTGGGAGTGGCGCCAACACCGCCTTCGGCATTGTTCATGGCAGCGCTGAAGAGACCCAGGGGTGGCACGGCCGATGTGGGCGTCATGCCCACGGTACCCCCGATTC
The DNA here is from genome assembly GCA_030549215.1 of Schizothecium vesticola. Lineage (NCBI taxonomy): Eukaryota > Fungi > Ascomycota > Sordariomycetes > Sordariales > Schizotheciaceae > Schizothecium > Schizothecium vesticola. The sequence continues at coordinate 2,211,407 of JAUKUD010000007.1, read as the reverse complement.
CAGGACGTTTTGCCGTCTCATCATCACTGCTGTCAGAATCGACGCCGCCGGTCGCACCAGTGCCCCATGGGCCACCCAGAAGGGCCCCTGTGCCGCCACCACCGCCAAACGGGCCGTATGTGGTATTGAAGTTGCGCTCCCAAGCCTGGTTGGCGCCGCCTTTGCGACCCTTGGCGGGTGTTTGCGTAGGCTCGTCGTCCTCCTCAGCCTCGATGCCGTTATCAAGGGGCTGAATGCTGTAGTTGACAGGCTTGGCGGTGCGGCGCTTCTTGGAAATGGGCTCTTCGTACTGGATGGAGGGGGATCGTCGCCGACGGCGAGCTCGGGAATGGGAACTCTGCCTGAGCTCCTCAGCCTCCGCCGCCATCTCGTCTTTGTCGAGTTCCTCGTCCTCTTCGCCAGAATCCACCTGAGAAGGACGCGTCTTTTTGGCGCCTCGACCGCGGGTGCCGCGTCCGCGGGACGGTGTTGAGCCCGAAGACTCGTTCGAGCCAGCGCTGGCCTTGCGTCCCTTCTTAGGGGAGGCATCGGATGCGGACAAGTGCTCGTCGGCCGACTCCTCATGGGGCTCAAAGTCGCTGCTCGGTTCTTGCAAGTTCTTCTTGCTACGAAGACGCGATGCCCGCGGAGGGCGACCTCGGTGGCCTGTGCCCGCTTCGGCTTCCGCCTCGGCTGCGGGCTCGGCATCCTCGTCAGCGGTCGCAGTGGCAGCGGCCCGTTGCGAGCCCCTAGTTCTGCGGGTGATGGGGACGTCGTCGTCATCGTCATCGTCATCGTCATCTTCCTCTTCAGCTGCCTGATGCTCGGCGAGTTCGGCAGGCGCGTCATCCATGACTTGATCCACAGACTCTTCTGCTTGTTGGGCCTCGGTTACTTCCTCGTCAGCAACGACGGTTTTCTTAGATGCGTCCGTATCGCTGGGAGCAAGCTCGTCGACTGCATCCAAGGGCTCGTCCGCTTCCGCCTTGGGGTCGGTCTCCTGGGTCGCCTCGAGAATGGGCTCGGGTAGCTTCTTGAGACCCTTGGAGCCGCGGGTAGCTCTAGCAGCGCGGGCCATAGCCTCGGGGCTTCGGCTCCGTGAGTCGCGAGCCGACTGGGGGGCGGCGTGCCGTCCCGAGTTGGACAGCTCCAGCAGTGGCTCCTCGGTCTCCTCGGTGCGCGCTCTAGTGGCACGACGAGTGACGGGGGCCGCGGCGTGTTCCTCCTTGCCACGTCTGGGGCGGATGACCTGCTCTATTTTGTTTTTCGGGACCTTGATGGTCAGGATGCGAGTCTTGGTCCTGGCAGGCTTGGGCTCATCCGTGTCCTCCTCGGGGGTATCGGAGTCTGGACGCGGTTCTGGCTCCTCTTCGCCGCTGCTTTCTTTGTATGAGGGATGCTTGACGGCGACTTTTCTCATGCGGCGACCCGTCGCCGTTATCGGACGATCGTCTTCGTCGTCTTCGTCGTCATCGTCGGCAAAGGACCCTTCCAGGTCACTTTCGGCGACCTCGTCATCATCGTCCTCGATGTCGGAGCCTCGGTATTTGTTGCCCCTTTTTGGGCGGCTGCTCCGGGCCGTGCCACCACTCGTTCTCCGCCCTTTGGTCGATCGAGACTTTTTGCTGGATCGTGGGGGGGCGTCATAGGCGGGATTGAAGTTTTCGTCCTCCGAGTCCGACTTGTTCGGGTCGAACCCCTCGAGGGGGTCGCGCTTTCTCTTTGCCGGCATGGCGAAGCGTGTCGGAGGAAATGGCTATCGCTTTCCGAATGTGGCAAGGTGCATTTATGTTGACAGGATGGTCGTCTCAACGAGGCATTCGTCAAGTCGGATGGCTGCTTCTGGATACTGTTTGGCACGATCAGACTCCGGTCCGGCAGAAGCGCGGTGTTGTGAAGGCAAGTTCCGGTCGCGGCGATGGAGGGCTTCGGGGAATGAGGCAACGTTCAGGGGAGGACAGGGAGGGTGGTGAAGTTGGGGAGTCGGGCAAACACCTACAGTGCTGTTCCGCGATCCAAGGCCTCCAGTTGGTATCCTCACAGCCAACAGCGACGATCGAGCTCGGCGACGGGGGCAAAGCAGGGCCTCCAAGGGTCTACTTCCAGGTCGGCGAGAAGATGCCACGAACCTTGCGCGGTCGGTGGAATTACAGCCGTGATGGCGTGGCCAAAACTCAGTTGCGAAAAGGAAAGAATCGTGGTGGGCGCAGAAGGGGAGCGCGTTGCACCAGGTAGGATGGAGGAGATGGTGCCGTGGAGGTGGAGGTGGTGGAGGACGAAAGCGATCTCGCTGCTGGAGGAAAGCGTTTGGTCGTTGGTGCTGGTTTCTGCTGGCAGGATGGATGGATGGAGATGGAAATGGAGATTGATGCGAGGGAGCGCCGCCGCCAGAATCAGAGCCAGTGAGCCAGTGAGCCCCAGTCCTGGCTGACTCTTGGTCGCGCGTCCATTACGCGGGACCACTAAAAACGGCACAATAGGAGGGCGACAGCCAATCGCCACGCACCGTCGCCCCTGACGGCCCCACATTTCCAATCTTTTGCTTGGCCCAAGCTCTGCAGGCACCAGCCACTCTTGTGAATCACTTCAAAAAACCGCCCTCTGCCCGACGTTCAGTCGACGCCGGACCGCGTCGCGGCCAGAACAAAATCGACGCATTGACAGGTCGGGATATCAAAAATGATAAATCTATTTCGTTACCGTAATCGAGACAATTCCGCCGCATCCCGTGGTCCATTTTGCATATATCAGACAACAATAGGTAAATGGCAATCCCCGTTGGCGCAAATCGCAAATGGACGTTGGAGACGCGTTCAAGATATCGCGAAAGTGGTTTCGCAAAGGTTGAATGGCGTCATGGCCGACGATGGAGCGACGGTGGTGAGTGTTCAGGCCGTTTGGGTGGAGAATTCGCAGACGTGGGGAGGCGGATGCGGCTCTGCCGCCCGAAACAAAAGAAAGCAGAAGAGGGACCGACCGGCCTCCGCTCCAGCCCTATGAAATCCGGCTCGGCTTCGTGGTCTGTGCCAGGCCGAAGGGGAAGGGGAGAGGGGGAGTGACCAGGGACGGTCTTGTGTCCCTCCAGTTCCAAGGTGGAGGAACTGTCCATCTTTTGGCGGGGAGTTGAGAACCTGTTGAGACCTCTTAACCCTTTTATTTTCAACCAACACTACTATTTCAGCCATACATAGGAAAAACTTGAAAATATACTCCTGTTCGGTTCAAATTCACAAGGTTGTGTATCTTCATCGATGATAACTATTTCTAAACATTCTCTTGTCCGAACCCATCGAGCATTGAGGTTCCCCTTCCCGAGTCTTTTGCTCGTTGTGGTGGAAGTCGTTGGCGATCTCAGGGACAGCATGTGATTGGCCCACCCCGTCTCTATCAACAGTGACCCCCCTAAAAACAGCCCCGCAAACTCCACGCACCGACCTCTGGGGGTTCCTCAAGGCCCAGCAACCCACCACCTATGATGGTTTCCTCCCCATCCTCCTATCCCCAACACCTCATCATTTCCGGCCCCGCACCACCCTCATCTGGGGGAACTGCAGCGGCAACGTGAGCCGCGCCACATAGTCCGTCAGGCCCTCCCTCTTGGTCTGCTTTATCCGCGCTCCAATCTCCATAAAGTACTGGTTCATCTGCCTCTGCTCGCCCAGCTTCAGATCCTCTCTCAGGTCGGCCGTGTTGACCTCGAAGTTGTCAATGATCATGGCAAACACACAAATATGTGTCATGAGTAGGTCCACGTGCGTCTTGCGCATCACGCCGCCGTCCGAAAACTTTCGCCGTATGTTTTCAATCACAATGTCGGGCGCCGGCGCCATGGCCTCGCGGAGCTCGTCTCTCTTGCCAATCGACTTGGTGCCGCGCTCCTTTCCCGGCTTGGTCGTCGAGAAGAAGACGAGCACCCACACGAGGTACCGCATCACCTTCAGCCTCTGCACCGCGCCCTCGTTATGCGCCACGCGGTTGATGCGGTTCGCCACAAACCGGGACGGCACCTCGACGGCCTCTTGTCGCTTGACCTTGTCCTGCCATTCCATCACCGGTATCGCGTTGAGAACCTCGGCGCCGATGATCTCTTCGGGGATGTAGACGTCCTGGATCTCGTCGGCATCGTAGTTGCCGCGGGGCACGGGGCGAGCTTGGTCCACCGCGGCCTGGAGCTCCTCGCGCGTCGCCATGCCCTTGGTCGTCTTTTCGAGGCTGTCCATGATGGCAGCGTCGCCCTGTTCCATCTTGCCGCTCCTCGTGGCCTGGATGGAGTTTTCCGTGACTGCCCTGATCGCCTTCTTCGACTTTCGCGTACCAAACACCTCTCCAAGCTCGGTTCTCAGCTGGAAGTGTGTCTGTCGTCTACAGTCAGCGCTGGTTCTAGCAATCGGAGAAAGGGATGTGAGACGTACCTGCTTGTCCTTGGCCGCGCCGACCTGCTGTGACCGGACGGCGCCTCGCACCACCATCTTCTTGGCCTCGACAACCTCCATCTTCCCCGACTTGGGGTCGAAGATCCCGATAAAGTGCTGTAGTCCGGGAGTGCTGACTTCCCGCCCCGTATACTCCATCAGTGGATGTGATGTCGAGTGAAGCACCATCTCCCCGCCGTCCTTGCGACGCTTTTTCGGGCCATATGTCTTGTCGTAGGCATGGAAGTCGACGGATGGAGGACTGAGTCCTGGGAAGAGAGCTGGTCACCTAGTCAGCACACAGAGCCTTCCCACAGACTGCGAGAACTGAGGCTGCCTACCTAGTACTGGGGGTGAGGTCTTCGGGTGCACCACCTTGGTGACTTTAAGGGAGCGGGGTCCAGGAGACGAATGCGCGGTGGCTTCATCGGCTTTTCGCTGTTTTGTCGAGAAATCCTCGTGCCTCTTTCGCTTCTTTTCCGTGAAGCCCGCCATTTCGTGCTGTTGCTTGGCCAGTTCCTCGGATTGCGAGTGCAATTCGTTGATGATTCCAGGGCGACGGGAGCGCTGGACTTGGGGGGTGGGCCGCTAGAACTTTTTCTGCCGGCCGGCAGTTTCTGCCAAGGCGGTGAGCAGACACAAGCTACCGCCACAAGAGCTACCTACGATTCTCGCCAGATGAGCTTGGGTGGAAACGTCAATGAGCTTGAACCCTGAAAGCCCCGCGAGGTGCCGCTCCAAGCTTCCCGCTGGAGCTGTCCTTCGACCGAGAAATATAGCTGGTGACGCACAGTTCCGGTAATTTTGTCACCCAAGAAATCCATCTCAAGAATACAACTCTAATCCGTCCTAGTTTATTTATTAGCACGAGACTCTGGGGATACCATCCCGCAGCATTGGTCGTCTACATATTTATTTGAGGCCCTGAGATATAGACTCAAGGTGCGTATCTGTTCCGGCAAGGCCTTCTCCAGCAAGAGCGAGACCTTTCCCCGAGCACGCGAGTGCCATCTGACAGGACTGCAAGCCTCGGGTTCCGACTTCATGCCTCAATCATTGTTGGCCTTGGCAAGTATCTCGAACATCTCGCGCCAACAAACAAACCAGGGTTGGATTGTACTGCCGGAATTTCGTGAACCAAGGCACCCTCAGAATCGGAATCTCGAGCAACCTTGATAAGCAGTGATGGCTCGCAGGACGCGGGGTTCTGCATGCCGGGGAAGCATGATTGCGGGGCAAGGGCAATGGTCATGGACAGCAGCACATGCCACACACAACTTCAAGAATGGCACATCACGGAAAACAAATGCATCGAGGCGAAGCTGACTTGATTTGGCAGAGGCGACTCTTGATCTAGAGTTCGCGACTCAGCTAGCTTCTCCCGTTGCGGGCAGTAAACATCCATTTTGTCCTGCTCAACCATGATTGCCAAGCAACCAGCCAATACCAAAATTCCACCTCATGTCGATCCGCGCCACGAGTGATCGCGAGCTTGAAGATGTTCGGGGTGCCGAAGTGGTGTACCCTCAAGGGACAGGAGGGGAGACGATGAGCTTCGAATTCGAGGTAATTGAACGTTATCGGAGACGAGGGCTCATTCCGTCAGGGAGACTGAGCGGAGGCGCTCAGGGCTAGTTGGGGTCGAGTGGGCGAGACGTTTATTTGCTGCGAGCGAGGGAGTCAGTCTGGGTCGGGAGCTGTTGAGCAGTGGGAGGGGCAACGAACCTTCTCGCCCTCATCTTTCTTCTCTTGCGCTTGAGGCGACGAACTCTCTTCTTTCTCCACTTGGCTCTCATCTTGAATACTGAATGGTGTCAGTGGTGCCAAGGTGGGGAGTGGCAGTCTGTGGTGGGAGCTTACGATTGATTCGTGATGAAAGTTGTTGGTTGAGGAGGAAAAGGAATGGTTGCGAATTGAGGGAGGGGAAGTTTTGTTATCAAGTGCGAGGGCAGCAGCCCTGTGGGGTAAGTCAGGTGATGGGGTCAGACCCTGTGCAAAAGTGACGTCGCAGGATTTCGCACTGTGGCTTGGCTGGTTCGAGCCCCAAGCTCCAAGCTCCAAGCGGAGATCGCAGGACAACAGACCGGCGACAGCAGCTTCACGGTGGAAAGAACAAGGGAAGGACTTCACCTCTTGCTGCTATGATACTGCGAGCTGTGCCTTCCTCAACCCTGACCTTCTCCATCACACAAATTTTATATTTCAAACTCAAAAAAAAAAAAAATACAATGAAACACCTGCAAACTGCAATGCTGCTCGACGTGCAGCTCCATGCCATGGTCGCGGTGCTCACATTGTCAGCCATGTAGCCATTCTCAGCTATCGGCCTTTCATGTTTACTTAGCCCATCCCTACGCGTAGGAATCGTTTTATGATGTCTCCAGGCGCCGCGGCCTGTCTTGTGGTTGAGGACCGAAGCAACCTCCCTGCTAGAACCGGCCCGGGGACTTTGCGGCATGCATCTCCATGCCCGCCCAGTCGTCCGTTCCCCTCGTGGCAGAGACCTTACCCAATTTTCGGTCCAAAGAGTGTTGCTGACCACTCTGGCACGCAGAAACCCGCTGGGTTTTCCCAAACCAGACGGTCAAGTTTGGCCGAGACCCCGACAAGAAAAAGAATCATGTTGTGTTCCAAGACCCAACTGTCTCAAGAAACCATCTCGAGATCTACTGTGTTGTTGTTGACGACGAGCAACGGCACAACCCCCTTGTGTTCGTACGGGATAGACAATCCTCCAACGGCACCTTTGTCAACGGCCAGCTAGTTGGCAGAGGACCCAATGTGTCGTCAGGTTGGCTACTTCAACATGGCGACCTCATCACAGTCCCGCCCTACATTGCCATTAGGTTTGGTCAGACACCCATCGACCCCCCTTTTTTCAGTCTTACAAGCCATCAACGGCAAGAAGCATTGGTGAGCCAGTCCCCGTGGGCCTGCACCGACGTAGGCAGCGCCTAAACTCTGGTGTGCAGCTCTTCGAGGATAGATATGTCATCAGCGACCGCACAATAGGCGATGGCGCCCATGCCGTCGTGTATCTGGCAACCGAGGTAAAGGCAGGAAAGCAAGTCGTCTGCAAAGTCCATGATCTCGCCAGTGTTTCTTGGTCGCCCCGGAAACTGCAGCGCATTCGTCAAGAAGCCATACTTCTCAGCTATCTCGATCATGTAAGCAGCTGGCCTATACGATGAGGAAGTGCCAGGGGCTAACAAGGCAGCCCAACATTCTCTCCTTCAGGGCAGCCTTTCAAACGCAGCAAACACTGTCAGTTCCTCGACCCGATCAACGGGCCTTTGATCTGACACAAATAGGTACATCTTTACCGAACTTGCGACCGGAGGTGATCTCTTCTCGCTTATGAAAAAGTACAATGCCTTCAAAGAGGTCGAGATTCGATGGATTATCCGTCAAGTTCTCAGCGGCGTCGTCTACATCCACGGCAAAGGCGTTGCCCATCGAGACATCAAGCCCGAGAACATCCTCTGTGCAATAGCGCCAGATGCCGCCTACAGAGTTTTGCTCTCCGACTTTGGGGACTCTGCGATGACTAGCCGTGGAAGGATGAAGTCCCATGTCGGAACCACATTTTATCGAGCCCCGTAAGCTTCTCCCCCCTTGGTTGTCGCGGAGGCTCACTGCTGACTCTCATTCAGGGAATGCCACTCCCCTGAGATTGGACATGGCCTGTCCGTCGACATTTGGGCCATTGGCATGCTCGTGTTGCAGCTCTTCACCGGGATGGAGGAGATACCATTACTCCATACCATGAATCTCAACAGCCAGGAGGCTATTGACAAATATCTTGAAAATGTCATCCACCGCTTGAACCTAGACGACGAAATCTCAGCGGACGGGAGGCAGTTCCTCCGTGACTGTCTCACTTATGACAAGGAGGAGAGACCGACCGCTCGCCAGCTGCTGAAGAATCGGTGGCTACAAGAGCCCAACACCGACAACGCTCTCTTCAAACAGCTGGAGACTGAGAGCATCGCTCCGTGGATTCCTCGGGGAGTCATTCTTCCCGCCATTGAAGATCTATGGCTCGAGAATGTGGAGAATGCTGGAGTCGAATCACCAGAGTCTACGGCCGCGTCTGATAAGGTGTCGCCCCATTTTGAACATCTTGGGTTTGAGGGCAATTCATCGATCCAGGGCTGTCAACAAGAACCCTCGCCCGAGCCGACAGCAGGCGCAAATGCCAAGGATCACGAGAGTCCTGGAGAGAAGGGAAACACTGGGAGATTTATGCCTCTTCTACACACCATGATAAGGCCAACGGCGAGAAAAGCCAAACTAGGGTCCAGGAAAAGGCTGGATATTTTGCACGCGGGCAGACCAAAGAGGCAGAGACTGTATACCATGTAGTAGCAGAGTCTTTTTTTTTTCCTGTCACAATTAGCGCGCGAGTTATGTATGGGGGAGACCAACCCAGCATCTCTTTATAGATAACAGCAGCAATGTGGGCATCACATACATCTCAGGAACCCGACTGCTAAACAACCTATGTCTTTGACCAACACCAACCACGCCCATCACCCTCACAGCTTCGCCTCCCTCTCCTTGGAACTATCAAATCTATTCCCCTCATCATCCTGCTCCTTGACGCTCAAATCCGGCAACTCCACCGGCATGATCCTCCTTGGCTTGCTCCCCGGCACCACGCAATACTTATCAAAATCCGTAACCCCCCCTTCCCTCCTCAAAAAATCCTCATCCAGCTCCAGCTTCCCATTCACCACCCCAGCCGGCGCCCTCAATATCCCTAGCACCGCATCCGAAAACACCGTCGCCTTGCGCAGGTCCTTTTTGAACCCCGCATCCCGCCTGACGAACTGCTCCGTCGCCGCCGACTCGATACTCTGCCCTGCGTCAGCCCCAACCTCACCATCATCACCACCATAGAGAAACTCACAACAGCAGGCCACACCCCCGTAACCGCCATCCCCTTCCCCTTCCCCTTCCCCTTCCCCTTCCCCTTCCCAACCAACCCCTCCCTCTCCAAATCCATCCCCAGCCCCACCACCAGCACGCTCATCGCCACCTTGCCCATGGCATACGCCGTCTTGCCGCGGAAGAAGCGGCTGTAGATGGGCGGCGCCACCACCACAATCCGCCCACCCTCGGGCGACGCCTCGAGGTGCGGCAGCGCCGCCTGCACCGCGCCGTACAGCCCGTCGGCGTTGACGCGCTGCATGAGCTGGTAGCGCTTGGTCGGGGTGGCCTTGACGGGGGCCCACCAGATGGCGCCCGAGTTGTAGATGAGGGCGTCGAGGCGGGAGTGGTGCTACCGTCGGAGGGGTTAGTTGGGAGGTGTTGTGGGTGGGGGAAGAGGGATACGTACGGCGATGGTGGAGGTGATCAGGCGGGTAATGCTTTCTTGGGAGGTGGTGTCGACGGGGAGGGCGAGGGCGGTGCCGCCGGAGAGGGTGATTTCGCGGGCTACGGTGTTGACGGTGGAGAGGGGGGAGTTGGGGTCGGGCGGGAAGGGGATGGTGGTGTCCGGGGTGGAGGAGTAGGATTTGGCGGCGACGACGACGGCGTAGCCGGCGAGGGCGAGGTCGATGGCAATTTGGCGGCCGATGCCGCGGGAGGCGCCGATGACGAGGGCTACGGGCTGGGGGGTGGGTGTTGACATGGTGGTTGGGGGGAGGGAGGAAGTGGATGGGTGGTGATGGTCAGGGAGTGTACACATATATCAAGTTGACATTGAAGGGATGGAAAGACGTAGAGAAAACTCCAAGTTCACTTATAAGAGTTTATCCGATTACTGAACATGGAGAAAATATCTATGGCGTTGTCGTCTGGCCTGCAGGGTGCTGGCTTGTGGGAGCCAGGGAACGGGAGGTCGCACCCGGGGACCGAGGTCCCTGAAAGTGCCCCACCCGTCAAGCCCGACCAATCGTAGCAGTTGACTTTCAACGTCACTCACTACCTACACTCTACGCAGACAACCTGTGCCGCGGTTTGGACTGCTGTTTTTGGCTGGCGCTCGGCCTTGGGTTTTAGCGGACCTGACTACGCTGAGAAGTAAGTACCTGTCGGGCGGGGCAATTGTCCCTCTCGGTGTCCATAATACTTATACAGTACTACTATGAGAAGAATTCCCTGAATCAGACGATCCCGAGGTCGACTTTGAGAGCATCTCTGTTCCCCCGGCCAAGTGTCTTCCTCGTCGATCGCATGTATATTGCCCACAAGGAAAGAACCACAAGAGTAAGGCCTAAAATAGCCCCAACAAACGCGTGTCTGTTCGTCACTTCATCAAGATCGATGATGCCAACCGCTCCCCACAGAGTCTGCATTGGTCAGTGATGTCACCCACAACTGGTAGGTGGGGACCTTACGCCAATGAATATGGCGGGAAGGAAAATCAACTCTAAAAACGCAATAGACTTCATCGTCCTGCTATCGCTTGCCGTGACACGAGCCACATCGAGGTTGACTTTGGCGACTTCGCGGTTCGTTTTGCTCTCGGTCTGCGCGATGCGGTTGTAAATCTAGAGTTAAGAAGCCACCATGTCAGCTTTTCCGGGCACATCATTCACCAAAAACACAATATATCGAACCCGTTACGGATCGAAAGTCACCCACCTGCCCAATATGCCCCCTATGTCTCTCTCCCATCTCCACAAACCGATCCCTCACCCTTCACACCTCACCGTTAGCCCTGCAATCCTCTCTTCCAGCATTGCCCGCTCCCCTGGCTTCAACCCCCCTCCAAAAATCCCTGCTGTGCCGTCTTCTCCGTGAACCAAACCCACGGCCTCCTTGCAGAACGCCGCGAATCGTACCCCGGCTTCGAGGACGTTTATCCCATGACATATTCGGACGTGGATGCCGCTCAAGTGCCCCAGCATGCCCTCAAAGCCCTCAGCCATCAGCTCGCGTTTTCGGTGAGGGGAGGCCTTCTCGGTGATGAACTCAGGCGGTGCTAGGTTATAAATGTCTTCGATTTCGTTGGTTTGCTGGTAGATGTCGACTACCCACTGTTCCCATATTGCGGTGCGTTGTTTCTGTGGCGTTGAAGATAAGGTATTAGTGGTTTTGTCTCTCTTTCGTGCCTCCAGAGGGTTTGTGTTTGGTCTTACCAGAACGATGGCGAGGAGGCCCAAGGGCGTCGTTCGTAGGAGGGTGGTGTTGGACGCGCAGAGAGATCGGATGGTGGACAGGTCGGATGGTTGTTTGGCTGTTACAACAGCAACTGCAGAGAGAGACGCGAGGTGAATGCGGAGGATGACGGTGAGCGCATGGCGGTTTCGCCCCAGCCGGACCAAGAAGGCTAGGAGTATCAGTGTGTTAGAAATAGTTGCTTTATTGGCGGGGACGAGAGATTAAAAGAAAGGCTTACTGATTGCTTTGCGGTGCTGCTGAGAGGAATCATAGTCGCTTAGATATGCGTGATACGGCCGCAGAGTTTGGAAGAGGCAGTGAGAGTTAGGATCCAGACCGAGGGCCTCCTCCACTGTCCCAAGCTGGCTGATCAGCTGTATGTCGGCGTCTCTGGAGCCCTGAGGTACATTATTCCCTTGATAGGGGTCTCCGTAGGCTGAACTGGAACAACTGTTACGTCGGGTAAGACTTAGGAAGGATCGAGACCACCATACAACAAGAAGAATTTGGGCGAGCTTGGCATGGCGTTTTCCATTTCTGACTTCTGGAAAGACTCGAAGTCAGTCTCCCCTGCTGTCACAAACCATGGCGGTTCGAGTCACTGACGACGTGGCGGGTCCTATTCGCTACCCCACCAGGACCGAGCATCTCTTCCTTAGGTACTTCATCTCGAGCCAAAGTCCAAAGCCGAGCGTCTATTAAGTCGGGTACACCCATGGCAAGGCGGCGATCCAAGGAAGCGAGATGTTAAGAAGCGGTAAGAAGTGGTAAAAGTGGAAAAAGTAGTAAACAAGAAAGAGAGGACAGGATAACAAGCAAGGCTCTAAAACAAACTTTATCTTTACGATCTTGACGGTGGTGGTTTTACTGCGCCACCATCCAGGCTGCATTACATCGGACCAGTTCGAATTCGGTGGTGATGCAGGCGCAAGCGACGGCCTCAGACCGTATACGCCCTGCATTAGCAGCCAATCGCTAAAGATCATACAGCAATGCAGTGTAAGGCGGGGATGATCGAGTTGCCCGTGCGAAGAGGGTCGATGTGAGGAGTAGGGCAGACAGACTGTCATAACCCAGGTTACGACATTAGGCCGCGGGTGCCTGGGGCACTAACGCGAACCAATCGCTAAGCCTAAGTTTGCAAGCCTCGAGTTCCGGCTTCAGGGCCATCTCGAAGGTCTCGCGCTAACAAACTAACCAGGGCTGAATTGTACGTCCTGACCAGTCTCCAAGTCTGGCTTTATGATCCGGGTGTGAATATCAGGAGCGAGATAGAAGGTATCCTCAGAGAAAATGTCCCAAAAATCGGACCGAAACTTTTCCAACAACTCCCGAGCCAAAAACAAACCCTCCAAAGAACTTAGCGGCCCTGGTAAAATTTGGGTTAGCAAGGGGGTATAGAAATTTGGGAAGGGTGTTCCGCGGGATATGTTTGCTCTGAAATAGAGGTTTAAGGAAATGCAAGACCTAAAAGGGATAGAAGGGAAGGGGAAAAAAGCCATATAGAGACAGCAAGGAAACTGGCACAGCACTTCAAGTTTGTATATCGGTATGTATTCTTTTATTGCGTGTCAGGTCAAGTGTTTTGCTCTGAAAACCGTCATCTCGGTCAACATCTACTCTAGCGGCGACATCGAGAGAAAACTGGACAGACCGTCTTTAATCAGCGGCGCCTCCAACACCTTTTCACTCGATATCTTCCTCGGCCAGTCCACGAGACCGTGGCTGAGCTTCCCTTGTTCAAAGTGGCTTGGTCGGGAGGAGTCAAAGTGGTTGGAGCGAGATGGGAGCCAGGTTCGTCATAACTAGGTCTGCCGCACGTCCTTTCTGCCCCTGTTTGCGGTTGGTTCCCAACTATACCATGATATTCAGTAAAATCCTCACGCGCCCCTCGCGATGCAAGATCCATAAGCCGGGTAATTTACCGTGGCTTAGTCGGGTCATCGTTGCCGTGGGGTATGTACCTTGCGTATACGACACACTCAGGATGCTGGACCGGGCGGTTGGGCCGGCAGCGGGCCGTGATGACGTCCTCAGGGGCTTGACGGGCCTCTCGTTATCTCAACCGTGCCCAGGTGGTCAAGCCACCATATTCGGCGATCGGCTTATCCGGAACCACAAAGCGTCCGAGGAAGCGAGATAAACCGCACCCCCCTCAAGTCTTCACCCCTAACCTCGCCTTCCTCGCATCCGCCTCCCTGAGCGCCTCGCTCCGCGCCAAAAAGTCCTGCCTCGTGACAAACGAGTTCTTGGACTTGCCCGCCAGCTCCAGCTCGTCCTTGATGCCCTCGCGGTCGACGAAGCCCGCCCAGTCCATGCGGCTCTTCTCTACGGTGTTGAGCTTCTTGGCGCCGGCGGCCAGCTCCCGCGCCCGCAGCCGCACCGACACGCCGAGATTCAGATCGGTGCGCCGCCCGGTGGCCGTCGGGTCGAGGATCGGCTCAAAGGCGGAGCGGAAGGCCTTGCGCGGCATCCGCTTTGGTTCAGCGCCGTCGTCGGCTGTCTCGCCGGTTGTGGGGAGGGAGGCGAGATACAGCTTGGCTTCGGCCGAGTCTCGCGCGACGAGCTTTTCTTCCGTGTGGACTTTGCCAGCGAAGTTGTAGGTACGCTTGATGCGGACGAGTTCGGATTGTTGGTCGGTTGTGTCTGTAGTTGGGTTTTTAGGGGGTTGTTGCTCGCTGGAGCTTTCTTGGGAGGCTGGAGGGGGGGCGTTTTGGGATTCGGTTTGGGCAGTGCTCGTTCCGTTGACCATCTGGGCCCAGAGGGCATCGACATCGACGGTCACTGGGCCGTTGGAGGTTGCTGCTCGGCGTTCGGACTTCCTACAGTGCCCAGTTAGCAGTGAGATGGTGGATGGCAAGCTTGAGGGGCGCATACTCGACGGCGCGCATGCTCCGCGTCCTGATCAAGAGCCCTTCGTCGGCGTCTAGTGCGACATCTGCCGTCTTGTCCTTCTTCCGCCGCTTCTTCCCCTTCTCTATGATGGCCTCGTCGCCCGAGTTCTCAAACCCGGCATCCTCTGCCTCGGGGTCGGGCGCAAGGCGTTTCTGGCCTGCGGAAACGGGTTTGCTCTGGGTGTTGGTCTCATCGTCGTCGTCGTCGTCGTCGTCTGACGGGGACGAGTCGTTGGCTGGCGCATCGTCGAGGGCAAAGTCCGAGTCTTCCTCCGAGGCGTAGTCTTCTTCATCCTCGATGGCTGGGTTTGGTGGAGGCATGGCGGGAATGCGTTATTGGAACGTATTGGAGCTGCGTGTTGGAGGCCGCGGATCGCAACCTTGAACCGGCAAGTCGACGCGTTCGGTGATGGGAACTTCATGGGCATGGGGCAGAATAAATAAAAGCGGGGCGGGCACCGCCACCAGCAAATGGGGTGGGCCGGGCCTGCATCCCCCACTAACGGCCCCCTTCCGCAGCGACGCCGGCCACTGATGACGACCCGCCTGGGTCCGGTTCCCGGAGCTTCGGGGCATCATTTGTCAGAAACACAGGGCTCGCTATCACCGATATGGAAACCTCGAGCGTCCCATGAGTCCGGTGGGTGCTGGACATGTTCACGCATCCAATGGGATGGACCTGGTTAAAGGGAATGTCTCTTCCCCGCATCATTCCCATCATTCCCGTCCGCCGGCACCGATGTGAATCGGCTGACTGGATGTCATGACCCGGATGTGCAGTTCTCACCATCCCTACTAGTGCCCACTGGGACGGGCATAAAAGCCAAAGCCAAAGCCAGGCCGACTTGTGGGAATAGGGGTGGAATACATGTACCTGAATCCACCTACAGAAGCCATCATAACACACCATACACGGACTCGTATCTCACTCACTGCTTCCAATCTTTGTGATCTCCTACCCATCTGCCCATCATGTCGCCCCTAGGTCTGGCCCCCGAGGAGAGGGATCATTTTCTAGAGCACGGATGGGTCAAGTAAGACGTCCTCGGGCTCTTCTCCCCCAAACTCTTGCTTACCACCCTGCCAGAATCCCAAAGGCTTTCACCAAGGAACGGTCCGACAACCTCACCAAGAATGTCTGGACCAGACTGGGAATGGACCCAAACGACAAGTCCACTTGGACGCAGCTCCGCATCAACATGCCCTGGCACACCACCTTTGACGCCGCCGACTTTGCGCCGCGCGCCTGGGCTGCCATCTGCGAGCTGTCCGGCGGTGAAGGCCGTGTCAACCCTGACTCCAAGCTGTGGAAAGACTCCCTCATCGTGAACCTCGGCACCGCCGAAAACGAAGGCAAGCCTATCCCTCCCAAGGACCTGTCCGTCTGGCACGTCGACGGCGACTTCTTCGTCCACTATTTGGACAGCCCCGAGCAAGGCCTCCTGGTGACGCCCCTGTTCACCGACATCGCACCCAACGGCGGCGGAACCTACATCTGCCCCGAGGCCATCCCCAAGGTGGCCAAGCACCTCTACGAGCACCCAGAGGGCGTGTCGCCACGCATGTCGACCCGAGGCGACCCGGACTTTGCCAAGGAAAAGGACCTCAGGTGGTTCAACGACCTGGCGCGGAGTTGCGACCACTTTATCGAGGCGACGGGCGAGGTTGGGGACGTCTACCTGATGCATCCGCTCATGCTGCACACGCCGTCGAGCAATGCGCTCCGCAGCGTGCGCATCATCACCAACCCGCCCGTCTCTCTCAACGAGCCGTTTTGTTTCGACCGGGAGGACGGGAATTACAGCTTGGTCGAGCAGGTGACACTGAAGGCCCTGGGGAAGGAGAATCTGAAAGGTTGGAAGCCAACGGGTCCGCGAGAGGGGGTGGTTCCAGAAAGAGTTCGAATCCAGCAACGGATGAAGAGGGAAGAGGAGGAGAGGCTGGCGGCGTTGAAACAGACGGCCGAGGTGACACAGCAGGTCAAGGCGGCGGCGTGAGTCGGGGATATCCTGGAATGGATGTACAGATAGAATGACAGGCTGTATCAAATCCGTAATTTATATCACCACATATTTGCTGTGACCCGGATTCTCTGGCTCGTGTACCGTTTCATGTTGGCGGCGGGAACTGTGCTTGAATTGCCGTGACGTGAGAGAAGTGCCCGGGATGGAGAGGAGAGTCCCGTCAGGCAATGTCCTGGCTCCAGCCCTTGGGACCGGGAAGCCACAGTGGGATCTGCGCTAATGTCGTCGCCTATTGTCGCCAAGGCCGGGGTTGGGCTGGGCAATTTGGGTGGGAAACTTGGCGATGATCAGATGCCTGGGCGATTTAACAGCCTTTTCCCTCCCCAACCCCGCGGATCCACGTCACACCTCCTCCCAACCCGATCCTCGACCGACTGCAGCCATGAGCGACAGCGACAGCGATGACTACCTCGTCGAGCCGCCCGCCCTCCGCCCGGGCGATCCCATGAGCGCCTACCTCCCAACCTCTTTTGGCCAGAAAACAAAAGAGGCCAACGTTGCCGCGCAGATCGAGCAGGCCCGGAGACAGGTGGAGAAGCCAACAGTGCCCAAGAAGGCAGCTTCTGACGCGGATAGCGACAGCGATGACTCCGACTCCGACTCCGACTCGGAGGACGAATCGGAGAGATTCCCCGTCTCCCACGAGATGGTCCTCAAGACACACGACCGCGTCGTCACCACCGTCGCCCTCGACCCAGCCGGCAGCCGCATGGTCACGGGCTCTCTCGACAGCACCATCAAGCTCCACGACTTTGCCTCCATGACGCCGACCACACTGAGGGCCTTCAAGAGCGTGGACCCCTGGGAAGTCAAGAAGGCGTCGGCGACATCCGAATCGCACCCGATCCAGCACCTCGAGTTTAGCCGACTCTCGGGGAGCGTGTTCCTCTGCGTCACCGCCCATCCCCAGGCAAAGATCATGTCGAGAGATGGCGACGTTCTCACCGAATTCGTCAAGGGCGACATGTATCTGCGCGACATGCACAACACCAAGGGCCATGTGGGGGAGATTGCGACGGGCACATGGCACCCCGCAGACCAGAACCTCCTCGTGACGGCTGGCGCGGACAGCACGCTGAGGATATGGGATGTCAACAACAAGAGAAGCCAAAAGGAAGTCATCGTGTTCAAGTCCAAGGCACTCGGCTGCGCGGGACGGACGAGGATGACGGCTGTCGCGTGGGGCGCCCCGGCGCAGGGCGGCAACCCCGTTCTCGCGACAGCGGCGCTGGATGGGTCGCTGGTCATGTACAGCGGCAACGGGCCCTTTACCAGGCCCACGGCCGAAATCCGGAACGCGCACAAACCCGACACCTGGACCGGAGGCATCGACATTAGCTCGGACGGGCGGATGGTGGTCACACGGGGTGGTGACAACCTCATCAAGCTCTGGGACACGCGTAAATTCAAGGAGCCCCTCATCACGTTCGAGCACGCCTCCACCTCGGACAGGTTTCCCATGAGCAACATCCGATATTCGCCCAACTCGTCGTCCATCATCACCGGTTCGGCAACGGGCGATCTCTACATCCTCAACCCAGGCAACCTTCGACCGCTGCACGTCACGCCCATCACACCTGGAGTGCCGCTCATCGCTGTCGAGTGGCACCCCAAGCTCAACCAAATCATCACAGGGTCCGCCAACGCCGAAACCCGCGTCCTCTTCAACCCCAAGCTGTCGCAGCAGGGCGCTTTGGGGGTCATGTCCCGGACACCAAAGAAGCGGCATGTCGACGACGATCCCGCGTTTACGACGGATCAGACGTCGCTCTCGGCAGACGCCATCATCACCCCCGGCGCCATGGCGAGCAACAGACGCGGGGGCGGCGTCACGGCCTCTGGCAAGTCCAGAGACCCGATGCGACCGCAGGTCCCGATCATCACGCCGTTCATGCGGAGTCAGCCCGACGAGAAGCACATCTCGGAGAACATCCCGCTCAGCAAGATGCTGCACGAGGACCCCCGCGAGGCCTTGCTGAAATATGCAGATGTGGCCAAGCGGGACCCGATGTTTACGTACGCCTGGAATGATACGCAGCCCGTCACGCAGTATGCGAGTTTGAGCGACGGGGAGGAGGAGGATGGGCGGGAGAAGAAGAGGGTGAAGAGGGACGCTTAGACGGGGGAGCAAAGGAATGACTAAAGGTTTGGCGTTTTGGGTTTGAGGGTGATGATACCAAAAAAAATGGTTATGTTTGGGGGGTATTCTTTTTTGCAGAGAACAGAGGCTATGGCATGGTAAGGC
Source organism: Schizothecium vesticola (assembly GCA_030549215.1). Classification (NCBI taxonomy): domain Eukaryota; kingdom Fungi; phylum Ascomycota; class Sordariomycetes; order Sordariales; family Schizotheciaceae; genus Schizothecium; species Schizothecium vesticola. The sequence goes on along the minus strand of JAUKUD010000007.1, from coordinate 2,192,743 downwards.
AGGTAAAGCATGAATAAAGACCATAGGAGAGGTGCGAATAATTGATGGGCGCCCCTTTTCGGGGTGTCCCAAAACGCTGCCGGACCGGCGCAGACCGGCGCAGGCAGCCAGGGTGGGGCTGAGTGCACCTTACCTAAGCAATGCTGAAACCTGCGCCTAGGGCGCGCAGGCCAGCACGGCTTGCCATCGCCTGCGCCATTCAATCTTGTCGGCTCTCTCCTTCACCTCTCCATCATAGCAAAGGGTGACGGCGCGCATCCCATCAAAAAAATCACCATCTCCCCTTGCAAGTCATCGAGGCCATCTCGAAATCGCCGACCAAACCCGGGACGCGCATTTCCTCGCGCACTCCCACCCCGCAACCAAGCGCCCCAGCCTCTGGTCGCCTGCCTTTTCTCTTTTTTTCACCACGCCCATCCGCGACGCTGCATTTTCCTTTTCCCCCCCACACCACAGCACTGAGCAGCAGCAGCAGCACACGCGCGGCTGAACGTCCTCTCCATCCCATCCTCCACCCTCCACCCTCGAGTTTGCGCTCGACGCTCGTCCCACCGACGCGACGCCCACCGCGCCCTCGACCTGCCCGATTCCCATCGTCCTCGCTCGCGTCCTGCGCATCCCGTCGCCGTCGCCACGGCCCGATTTTCGTCGTCTCGCCTTTTTCGACGCGCCGACTCGTGTCCCCTTCCCGCCATTCGTTCCCCCCCCCGACGCGGTCTCCGGGTTCCACAGCCCCCGACTTGCGACCGACCGCCCTTAGATATGCGCGTGCTTTGATAGACACATTTCTCAATTGACAACCCGCACCCCGATACTCGACTCTCCCGTCGCCATCATGGCCAGCGTCCAGCTGCCAGCTGCCAGCCAGCAGTATGGCTCCGCCCTCCCTGCCAACATGACGGGCCAGCAGGCGAACGAGGTTTACGCAGTCAGTCCACCCCATCCCATCCCATCCCATCCCATCCCATCCCATCCCACCGCGTGCTTGACGTGTGCTGACCCCCCTCTGCAGAAGTATCAGCAGCTCAAGAGTGCAGGTGTGCCGAGCAACCACCCCGAGCTCATCAAGACGCAAAACTTCTTGGCCGCCTTCCAGCGACATGGCGAGATGCGCAGACAGCAGGCGCAGTTTCAGCAACAGCAGCAGCAACAACATCAGCAGCAGGTGCAACAACAGATGCATATGCAAAATGGTGTCAACGGCGCCCAGCAGGATCGTCCGGCTCAGCAACAAGGGCCTGTCGCACAACAGGGCCAACCGCCGGCCTCGAGTGCGCTCGGCGTGTCTGCTCTGCCCGCCGCCTCCAATGCGCCGACCATGGGACCGACGGGCGCGCCATCGGGGCAGCCTCCCTCGGCAGGTCACTCCAACTTCCGCCCCGAGCAGCTCCAACTCTTGAGGACACAAATCCAGACCTTCAAGAGCCTCGGAAAGAACATGGGTGTGCCATTGCAAATGCAGAGAGTCATCTACGACCACCGAAGCAAACGTCACGCCGCGTTCCTCGAACAGGCCGCCCGCACGACTCCTGCCCCGGGCGCTGCGAAAGACGAGACAAGGGCCAACGCAAGCGTCGCTGTCGCCGCCCAGGGTGAGGCCTCGTCGAGCCCCAAGCCCCGTTTTTTCAAGAGCGTCAAGTCTCCCTACGATGGCGGCCTTGTGCGAAAGTCGCTCGGCTACAGCGAGCACGCCCAACGGCGGAATCGCCTGATAATACCTGGCATCTTCCCTACCGGCATTGATTTTGAACAGCTGAGAACCGACCGCGAGAAGATTGTCTTCAACCGCATGAGCGCGCGGTACTCGGAGCTCAAGGCCCTGCCAGGCACGCTGGCGCATTGGGACACAAGCAAAGACTCGGTGGAGCCAGACGATACGGCCAAGAGGAAGGCCATCATCGAGATGAAGTCGCTGGCCCTGTACTCGAAGCAGAGAGCCTTGCGGGACAGGATCGGGCGGCAGATGCTTCACTACGACAATCTTGCCATGACTACCAATCGATCGCAATATCGTCGCATGAAGAAGCAGTCTGTGAGGGAGGCTCGCATCACGGAGAAGCTGGAGAAGCAGCAGCGTGACATGCGCGAGAATCGCGACAAGAAGAGGCAAATGGAATGGTTTGCCGCCATTGCCCAGGCCAAGAGCGACATTGAGATGGCCGCTCAGGCCCGCCGCAGCAACACGCAGAAGATGAGCCGTCTGATGTACAACCACCACTTCAACATTGAGAAGGAGGAGCAGAAGAGGGTGGAGAGAACAGCCAAGCAGCGTCTTCAAGCCCTCAAGGCCAATGACGAGGAAGCCTATCTCAAGCTGCTCGACCAGGCCAAGGACACCCGCATTACCCATCTCCTTCGTCAAACCGACGGCTTCCTCCACCAGCTCGCCTCCTCTGTCCGCCAACAGCAGCGGCAAGCCGCCCAGCGGTACGGGGACGAGTTTGGGGAGACGCCGGCCGAGGAGAGCGAATCGGAAGAAGAAGACCCCGAGGCCAGCCGCAAGATCGACTACTACGCCGTTGCTCATCGTGTCAAGGAAGAGGTTACACAGCAGGCCGACATGCTGGTTGGCGGCTCTCTCAAGGAGTACCAGGTCAAGGGATTGCAGTGGATGATTTCGCTGTACAACAACAACCTCAACGGTATCCTCGCCGACGAGATGGGTCTCGGAAAGACGATCCAGACCATCAGCTTGATCACGTACCTGATCGAGAAGAAGCAACAAAATGGCCCTTACCTGGTCATCGTGCCGCTCAGCACACTCACCAACTGGAACATGGAGTTCGACAAGTGGGCGCCCACCATCAACAAGATTGTCTACAAGGGACCCCCCATCACCAGAAAGCTGCAACAGGAGAAGATTCGCCAGGGCAAGTTCCACGTCCTGCTCACCACATACGAGTACATCATCAAGGACCGACCACTCCTGAGCAAGATCAAGTGGTTCCACATGATCATCGACGAGGGTCACCGCATGAAGAACGCCAACTCCAAGCTGAGCGCCACCATCCAGCAGTACTACAGCACCCGCTTCCGTCTGATTCTGACTGGTACCCCACTCCAAAACAACCTCGCCGAGCTGTGGGCCATGCTCAACTTTGTCCTTCCCAACATCTTCAAGTCAGCCAAGACCTTTGATGATTGGTTCAACACCCCCTTTGCAAACACGGGCGGCCAAGACAAGATGGAGCTCACGGAAGAAGAGCAGATTCTCGTCATTCGCCGTCTGCACAAGGTGCTGCGACCCTTCCTGCTCCGTCGTCTCAAAAAGGACGTGGAAAAAGACCTTCCCGACAAGACGGAAAAGGTCATCAAGTGCAAGTTCTCTGCACTGCAAGCCCGGCTGTACAAGCAGATGGTCACGCACCAAAAGATCCTCGTGAGCGACGGAAAGGGTGGCAAGGCCGGTGCGCGTGGGTTGAGCAACATGATTATGCAGCTCCGCAAGCTGTGCAACCATCCCTTTGTGTTTGACGAGGTGGAGAACCAAATGAACCCCCTCAACACCTCCAACGACCTGCTCTGGAGAACGGCGGGCAAGTTTGAGCTCCTGGATCGGGTGCTGCCAAAGTACAGGGCGACGGGCCATCGCGTTCTCATGTTCTTCCAGATGACGGCCATCATGGACATCATGGAGGACTTTTTGCGCTACCGAGGCATGACGTACCTCCGACTCGACGGTACCACCAAGTCAGAGGACCGGTCCGACCTTCTCAGAGACTTTAACCGACCGGATTCGCCCTACTTCATGTTTCTCCTCTCCACCCGCGCCGGTGGTCTCGGTCTCAACTTGCAAACAGCCGACACCGTCATCATTTACGATTCGGACTGGAATCCTCACCAGGATTTGCAGGCGCAAGATCGTGCCCATCGTATCGGCCAGAAGAACGAAGTCCGCATTCTGCGACTCATCAGCTCTGCCTCGGTCGAAGAGAAGATTCTGGAGCGCGCCCGGTACAAGCTTGACATGGACGGCAAGATTATCCAAGCTGGTCGCTTCGACAACAAGTCGTCCGAGACAGACCGTGACGCCATGCTTCGTACCCTGCTCGAGACGGCCGACATGGCCGAGACGGGCGAGCAGGAGGAGATGGATGACGAGGAGCTCAACATGATTCTCGCCCGTAGTGAGAACGAACTTGTGGTGTTCCAGGAGATTGACGACGAGAGAGCCCGCGACCCTCTTTACGGCACAAAACCAGGTTGCAAAGCCGTCCCGCGTCTCATGGTGGAGGCCGAGCTGCCCGAGATTTACATGTCGGACGGCAACATCATCGAGGAGGAGCCCGACCTGGTGCTCGGCAGGGGTGCCCGTGAGCGCACCAAGGTCAAGTACGACGACGGCCTCACCGAGGAGCAGTGGCTCATGGCTGTGGACGACGACGACGACTCACCCGAGGCGGCCGCTGCCAGGAAGGCGGCGCGCAAGGAACGCCGGGAGCAGAAGAGGGTCAAGGGCGCAGGCGGCGGAAGCGTGTCTGCGGACAATTCGCCCATACCCAGCCGCGCCAGCACCGAAGAGATCGAGACGCCCGTCAAGAAGCGCGGTCGCAAGCCGGGCAGCAAGAATGCCGAGAAGCGCAAGGCCGAGGACGGCGAAGACGAGCCGCCTGCCAAGAAACGCCGTGGCCCTCAAGGGCGGCCATCCAAGGCGGCCCAGGCGGCTCTGGCTCTCGCCGCCGGCATGTCACCCGAGACGCGCGAAAAGCTGCAAAAGAGCTTGCGGAGGATATACGAGGGCCTCATGAACCTCGAGGTGGACGACGATGCGCCAGAGAACCCGGCCGACCAGGACGATGACGAGCCACCAAAGCGCCTGGTCATCGGGCCGTTCGTCAAGCTTCCGCCCAAGCGCGAGTGGGCAGACTACTACCTAGTGATCACGAGCCCAATCTGCATGAGCGACATTCAGAAGCGGATCAAGAAGGACGACTACAAGTGCCTCGCCGACATGCGCCGGGACCTCGACCTCATGGTGAAGAACTGCCGGACCTTCAACGAGGAGAGCAGCGGCATCTGCCAAGATGCAAAAGTGATAGAGGTATGTCTTTTTTATTCATGGGATGTTTGGTGTGGTTCAACTTCAGCGCGCTAACATGGGCCAGTCATTCTTCATCTCGCAAATCGAAAAGGAGCTTGCCGACCCCGACCTCCAGCGCCTCGAGGACCCGTCGGGGCGGTCTAAGGATACGTCGGTCGCGCCGTCGACTGCGGCCGAGACGCCCCAGCCCGCCTCGAGCGCGCCACCGACGCGCATCAAGCTTGTGTCCAACAACTCCAACGGCGCGGGGAATGGCGGCAGCGGGAACCCGAGTGACCGGGACTGAGCTCACATGGGGGGGGGGGGGGTTCGGGGACAAGAAGATGAAAAGATAGGGTTATGGGAAAGCGTGGAGGGTAATTGATACCACCTAGTCTTTTTTTGGTGTCATTTGTTTGTTTTTTTGCGACGGCGGCTAGGATGAGACGATGGGTAGGGCAGGCAGGTACGGCGTTTTTCGATTCTTTGGGGCGGTTCGCCAACTGTGCCTTTGGGTGGGGAGAGCGGAAGGGGCAAGGGGGAAGAGAGAAAGAGATCTCGAGCCACTTGTGTATTGATTGGAATTATTAGTACTAGTATCGCCTTGGGGGGTGGAAGAGCAAATGGGAGGAGACCTGCTACATTTACTATCCTCGGGTTTTTTTTTCAGAAGGGAGAGAAACGAACAGAGAAAGAGAGACCTTTTACCTTGCACCTTCATTATCATTCGGGCTGGTCAAGCGTCATTGCTGCATCCGCGTTGGAGGTGTTGGGTCTGTGAATAAATCAAGACAGGCATTTGGAAGTGTTGCTGGTGCTCCCGCTGCCGTATGAATGTTTTCCGACTCGCTCTGTTCTGCGTGGGATGATGCTTCCCCCCATGCTCGTTGGTGATGATGTGGCTGATTTCTGTCCTGCTTGGTCCCGACGATCTAGTAAGGCGATACCGTCACCGGTTCACATGACCAGCCCTTGTAGCTCAGTGGTAGAGCGCAGCACTTGTAGGTCATTCTCCTCCTATGCTGAGGTCTCAGGTTCAAACCCTGGCGGGGGCATTAGAAGTCCTATTTTTGGTGGGGCTTGGGTTCATTTCTCCCTCTATTTTTGCACGAGGCGGGGAGGTGGAATGCTTTTTTTGAGGACATACATGCTGCTGTGGGCAGTGCGTGCAGGAATGATTGTGAGAAAGATTGTCTGTGTAGGGAGCAGCTTGAAAGAAACTCTGGATGGGGGATGGCTTGCAGAGGGGCAGTAAGAGGGGCCCCCTCCCTAAATCGTGGAGACCCGTACCGATGGCAGGGTTTGGTTTTGCCATCTCGTTTTAAAGCAATTTGAGAGTGCTATAACCTCTAATTTATTATAGGTTTGAGATTGGCTTCAGTGGGGGGAAACATGCCATACTACGATGGGTTTATCCCCAAGAACGTCACGGTTTTGGTTGCCAACTTGAGTGCTCCGAGTCACTTCCAGCGGTCTCGACCCCAAAACCCCCCTGAAAGATCCGCCCATTGCTTTAATCCCAAAACATACTTCAACACTCCCCATCCCTCATCATCAACAACCAAATCAACCTACCCAAAACCTCCACCACCACCACCACCACAAGCAACCTCCCCCCACAAACGACCCCAATAAAAATCCCTAACCCTCCCCGCCCCGGTTCAAAATGCCCCCCCCCCTCGACCTCACCCTCATCCTCGCCGCCACCACCCACACCATGGGCATCGGCCTCGCCGGCTCCCTCCCCTGGACCGGTCTCCGCAAGGAAATGGCTTATTTCGCCCGCATCACCAAGCGCCTGCCGCCCTCTGCCGTACCTCCCCCTCCCCCCTCCCCTCCCTTTCCCACACCCAAGCTAACACCCCTCCCCCACCACAGCCCCCTACAGCCCTCAACGCCGTAATCATGGGCCGCAAAACGTGGGACTCCATCCCGGCCCGCTTCCGCCCGCTCGCGGGCCGTCTCAACGTCATCATCAGCCGGGGACATCCCACGCCCCCGTCCCCGGAGGGGGAAGGGGGGGAGGTGGTGCGTGCCGCGTCGCTGGATGACGCGCTGGGGTACCTGGCGCCGCTGAAGGACGAGGGGAGGGTGGGGCGGGTGTTTGTGATTGGGGGGGCGCAGGTGTACGGGGAGGCGGTTGAACGGGGGCTGGCAAGAAGGATTTTATTGACGCGGGTGCTGGGAGCGTTTGAGTGCGATGCGTTTTTTGGGGTGAAGTTGCCGGAGGAGGGGGAGGGGGAGGGGGGGTGGAGGAGAACGGGGAAGGGGGGGCTGGATGGGTGGGTGGGGGAGGAGGTGCCGGGGGGGGTGCAGGAGGAGGGGGGGACGGGGTATGTTTTTGAGATGTGGGAGAGGGTGGATTAAGGGGGGGGGGGTATTTGGGTTTGGTAGTTGTACAGAGTATGTGTGTCTATGGAGAGCGGGGGACAAGGTCTACCATTCTGAGCTCCTCCCGCGCCATGTCTGCAAACAAATGCCGGACGTCCTCGGCCGTCAGTGTCCGCTGCCCCTCGCCTTCGACCGGCTTGCCCACCGCGAGCCACCCCATGTCGTGCAGCAGCTCGAGGAACGGCTCGTCGTCCACCATCCTGTCCCACTCGCGCAGGCACCGCCGCATGAAACCCACGGCCCCGGCTAGCGCGCGCGCGTCAATGTCCTCGCGCGCCTTGAACAGGTTCCGCCAGAGCGCCGACGCCAGCACCGCGTCCTCGCCGCTCGCCAGCCCCTCATCGTACGCTAGCAGCAGCCCACGCCACTGCACAAAGAGGTCCTTGAGGTAGCGCTGCCGCAGCGCGCGCGACGTCATGGCGTGCTGCTTGACCATGCGGTCCTCGGCCGCGTGGAAGAAGTGGTCCACCAGCTGGTCCGTCCACCCCTTGTACTGGACGGCGTCGCACGCGCGTAGGCGCACCACTACTAGGTACATGTGCAGCATCGTGACGTGCGCCCAGGTGGAAAAGGTCGGGGGGAGGTCAAAGTCTATATGGCAGCACACCGCGGATGTCAGCAACCTTGGGGTATATGGGAGGGAGGGAGGGGAACGAACCGCTATGCCACACCCCGCCCTTGACCGCGGGCTCGCCGATTTCCTCCCCGTCGGCCGTCTCCCGCACCTCCCCGGCCGCGCGCTGCGCCGCGTCGATCCGGTAGTCGGCTTGCGCCGTCAGCAGCTCGCAGAGCCGCTCGGTGCTGCCGTAGATGACGTATGTCTTCGCCAGGTTGCCGCGCTGGCGCACCACGTCGGCCGCGCGCAGCCGGAGGGCCTGCATCCGCTCGCGGACATTGCTCGGTTGTGGTTTCGGTGGTGCGGGGGTGCGTGTGGTGGGGGTGGGGGTGGGGGTGTCTGCTTGGGGGCGAGACGTTGCGTGGAGGTGTCGTCGGGCCGGTGTCGTCCGAGCTGTGGGAAAGGAGAGGGAGGGGGAGGAGCTGGTTGATGGGCGGAGGCCGAGGGTGGGACGCTGTGAGAGGGCGCGGATGGCTGAATTGCAGCTTCGGCACGCCATTTTTGTCGTGAAGTACGGGTCGAGGAGCTTGGTGGTGAGGTGAGCTGGGATGGGAGCTCTGCTTAGGCCTCACGTCATGACAGGGAGGTGGTCGTGAGGTAAGTCCAGAAAATTGTCCAGGGTTGCTGTTATCGGACACGATCGTGACGGCGGTGTTGGTGATAAGGGTTGGGGTTCAGGATGTCATCTATTAAACTCTGTTGACTTGGAGTGGAAATTTGCAAACATCAGAAGATGGATCATGGGATAAAGAGAGAGTGCTCTACTTTCAGCGGTAGGCCCCTTCTCATATACATTTATGTTGCAAAAGTGCACAGCTTAGCGCAGACAGCCGTCCGTCCACGCCTAGTCCAGCTCCGAGAACACCAGCGACGCATTCGTCCCTCCGAACCCAAAGCTATTCGACATGGCCACCTTGATCTTCTTCTCCTGTGCCTCCAAAGGCACAAAGTTGAGCCCTATGTCACCCACACTGGGGTTATGCAAGTTGAGCGTCGGAGGCGCAACATTCTACTCGAGAGTCAGCAGCAACCACCTCGCAAGATAGATGGAAACAAACCTCGGTAATGGCCATAACCGCAAACAACGCCTCGATAGCTCCCGCAGCCCCGAGTAAATGCCCCAGGGCGCCCTTGGTACTACTCACCGTCACCTCGGACTCCCTCTGGAAGCCCTCTTCCCCCAACAGCAAGTTGCGGATCGCCGTCGCCTCCGCCACGTCCCCGACTTTTGTCCCAGTGGCATGCGCATTGATGTAGTCCACCTCGCCCGGCTTGATCCCCCCATTCTTTAGCGCCTTGCGCATCGCCGAGAATGCTCCCGCCCCGTCCTCGGGCGGCGCCGTCATGTGAAATGCATCGCCGCTGCACCCATACCCCCTGAGCTCGGCGAGGATGTTGGCACCGCGAGCCCTTGCGTGCTCGAGCTCCTCCAGCACGAGCACGGCGGCGCCCTCGGACACGACGAAGCCGGAGCGGTCGCGGTCAAACGGTCGGCACCGCACCCCGGCCTCAAGGTGGGTGGCGTTGGCCAGGGATCGGGCGCGCCCGAAGCCGGCAAAGGTCAGCGGGTGGATGCACGACTCGGAGCCGCCGGCTACCATGACGTCGGCGTCGCCAAAGGCGATGAAGCGGGATGCATCGCCGATCGAGTGCGCGCCCGTGGTGCAGGCCGTCGTGGCGGCGTGGTTGGGCCCGCGGAGACCGCGGCGCATGGCAATGTGGCCGGCGGCGAGGTTGATGAGGATCTTGGGGACGAAGAGGGGAGACACCTTCTTGTAGCCCTGCGCCGACTGTGCTTAGCCGGGTCTGCCCTGGGAGGGGAAAGGAAGAGAAGGTGGTCGCTGGACCCCTTACGTCTTTTTCGTAGGCCACACTGGTGGCGTACATGTCGTCGAGGTTGCCGATGCCGCTTCCGAGACAGACGCCCGTGGCCTCGAGGTCCGCCGGAGAGGTGGGGTTCCAGTCGGCGTCGCGGAGGGCCATCTCGGCGGCGGCCACGGCGTACTGGGCAAACGTGGACATGCGGCGCTGGTCGGCGGGCGTGAGCCAGTCGGCAGCCTTCCAGACATCCTGCGAGGCCGTGGAGGGGGTCGGCACAAGGCCGGCGACGGGGCTCCCTAGCTCGCGCCACTTGGCCTGGGGCTCGAGGTGGGAGACGCCCACGATGCCCGAGTCGCCGGCGACGAGACGACGCCACGTCGGACGCACGCCGACGCCCAGCGGCGTGATGGCGCCAAGGCCCGTTACAACAACTCGCCGCATCATGGTGCGTCCATAATCCGCGGCTAGGCGGGTTCAAAATGCCGTCGGCGATGGATGGAGGGTCTGGAAAGTTGGGGTTTTGGAGAAGGACGGGAGAAAAAGGCGAAGCGGAGATGGAAGCCGAGAGCATGCATCTGTCCAGGGGTGTCCTGAGCCGTTTTAGGCTTAGTGCCAGGGTCTCTGTTCTGTAAATTGAGCGCGCACTGAGATATCTGAGACGCCACCTGGCCGGAGTCGCGGTTCATCACGACTACAGGGCTGATGAATGTAGATGTCAATGCCGGCTTTTGTTTATTCTACTGTTCAATTGATTTCCAATTGAACCCCTCATTGGGACTCGAGCAAGCCGAACTCATGCCCCGTCGATAAGAGATCCACACCAACCCGTCGGTCTCGACTTGTTCATTGTCTGCTCAAAGAACGACGCCGTGTCGATGAAAGAAGCAAGAGCCCCCGTCATCCCGAACCTAGCTTGTCGTCTGGATTTCCTCATCTAATGCCCATTCGCAAGAAGCCAACCCCCTGAGACGGCCGATACCCCTTCCTATCCATGGTCTCCAAAAGTTAAAGAAGCTCATTCTCACCATGGGAGCTGCCACACGCGACTAGCCGTCCTCTCTATGCTTCATGCTGCTGGGAATCTGGACAAGTCTTGGTCCATAAAGGCACCCGATTGCGCCAAGACGACTGCTAGGAGTGACTGCCAGCTCGTGTCCCTTCGCTGGACGAGGAACACGATAAGATGCCCGACGAAGCAGAAACAAACGGGCGTGAGGCCCTGCTCGCGACTGCCCTTTCTGAAGATGGCGCCATCAGTCAGGGCCGCCGTCGCACCTCCACTTCGAGCTTATCGGAGGGCTTCAACAGGGAAGGCTCGTCACGATGGGATCAAACGGGAAGGACCGGTGAGGGGGCCAGAGATAACAAGCTCGACGACGACGACGACGACGACGACGACGGCTCCGAGCACGAACTTCTCCTCAACTCCCACCAACAAACCCAAGCCCAGCACCACCCCGCCTCGGCCCGCCGTGGCCACCCCTCCGTAAGCATGGAGATGGTAGATATCACCACCGATGACGACTCCACAAAGGTCCCCGTCGTGCGATTCGACGAGGACGTGGAGCAGGAGAACTCGCCCTACCCCGAAGTTCGTGCTGCCGTCCGCAACTACGACGAGGACTTGCCCTGCAACACGGTCCGCGCCTGGGCCATTGGCATGTCGCTCATCTTCCTGGGTGCCTCGATGAACACGGTCTTCTCGCTGCGGTCGCCCTCCATCAGTCTCGGCCCGCTGATTGCCCAGGTCATCGCCTGGCCCATTGGCCATGGCTGGGCTCGGGTCATGCCCACGAAGCAATTCAGCACGTTCGGCCTCCGTTGGAGTCTGAACCCAGGGCCCTTCAACATCAAAGAGCACGCCATCATTGTCGTCATGGCGAGCGTCTCGTTCAGCGTTGCCTATGCCACCGACATCATCCTGGCCCAGCTGGTCTTTTACAAGCAAGATTTCGGCCTCGTCTTTCAGCTGCTGCTCACCATTTCGACGCAATCCCTGGGCTATGGGATTGCCGGAATGATGAGAAGGTTCCTGGGTACGTTGCAAGGCAATCCTACATGCCTCACTATGTGTGCTGACCTTGCCAGTGTACCCGGCCGCCATGATCTGGCCCGGCAACCTCGTCGGCGTGACTTTGATGAACGCCATGTACGAAAAGAACGAGATGAAAGATGTCAAGGTGTTTGGCGGCTCCATGCCTCGCTATCGGTGGTTCGCCATCGTCACGCTCGTGTCTGGAATCTACTACTTCATCCCGGGCTTCCTGGCCCAGTTTCTCAGCTCCTTCGCCTTCGTCACCTGGTTCGCCCCCAAGAGCCCGGTCATCAACCAGCTGTTTGGCATGACGACAGGCTTGTCGTTGATCCCCATCACGTTTGACTGGACACAAATCTCGGGCTACATTGGGTCGCCCCTCGTTCCACCTTGGTGAGATGGCACGGCCGAGCTCAGGTTCGACAACAGCTAACCATTTTATGGTCCAGGCACGCCATCGCCAACACCATGATCGGTGTTGTCCTCTTCTTCATCGTGTCTGCTTCGGCAGTTCATTATAACGGAGGGTGGTACGCCCAGTTCCTCCCCATGAGCGACTCGAGCACTTACGACAACACTGGCGCCCACTACAACGTCTCTCGCATCCTGACGCCCGAGTTCACACTCGACGAGGAGGCGTACAAGAGCTACTCGCCCCTCTTCCTGAGGTACAGACAATCCACCGCTCCACCTAGCAGGCTTCATTCACTGACAGACGGGCAGCACAACATTCGCCATGTCTTACGGTCTCTCGTTTGCCGCCATCAGCTCGCTGATAGTGTACACATGGTTGCATCATGGAAAGACCATTTGGAGGCAGTACAAGAGCAGCACCACCGAGAAGCCCGACATCCACATGAAGATGATGAGGAAATACAAGGAAGCGCCGACCTGGTGGTACATGTCCCTGTTTATCATTGTAAGTCGATGCACAGGACACTCGGTGTGGGTGTGGCTAACGGGAAACAGATGCTTGGGCTCGGCTTCCTCGCCATCCTCTTCTGGCCCACCAATCTGACGTGGTGGGCTTTCCTGTTGGCCGTCTTCATCTCGTTCAGCTTCTCTTTGCCAATCGGCATCATTCAAGCCGTGACGAATACACAGATTGGGCTGAATGTTTTGACCGAGTTCATCTACGGATACATACAACCTGGTCGACCCCTGGCATTGATGATGTGAGCACCCAAACCTGCTGGTTGGAATATGAAGATTGCTCATATGCTTGCAGATTCAAAACATTCGGCTACATCACCATGTCACAGGCACTGACCTTTGTGTCCGACCTCAAGTTCGGCCACTACATGAAGATCCCGCCTCGCACCATGTTTATGGCCCAGGTCGTGGCAACGACCTTCTCGTGCTTCATCCAGATCCTTACACTCAACTACGCGCTCAAGAATATTCCCGGTGTGTGTGAACCCATGCAGCCGGAACATTTCACATGCCCCGGGGGACGGGTTTTCTTCTCAGCATCAGTCATCTGGGGCCTCATCGGCCCTGCCCGCATGTTCTCGCCCGGGCAGATCTATTCGTCCCTCTTTTACTTCTTCATCTTTGGAGCCCTTGTCCCCGTCGTCATCTACCTCTACACCAGGAGGTGGCCCAAGTCCCCAGCAAGGTTCCTGATCGCGCCCGTCATCTTTGGCGGCGCCGGGGCGATCCCTCCTGCGACACCGCTCAACTATCTCTCGTGGGGCATCGTAGGGTACATATTCCAGTACCGGATCAAGAAGAATCACTTTGCTTGGTGGAGTAGGCTGAACTTTTTGACGTCGTCTGGCCTAGATCTGGGGCTGGGGCTCGCCACACTGATCATCTTCTTCGCCTTTACGCTCAACGAAATCAACCCGCCCAAGTGGTGGGGAAACGACGTGGTGACGGGCACCATGGACACGGACGGGACCGCGGTGCAGGTGGTGCTACCCAAGGGACAGACGTTTGGGCCGCCCAAGTGGTAGACGAGAGGATGAGATGTCATTTTGGCAAGGGGTTGTTTCTAAAAGCACAGCATATACAACTCGGTTGGAGGCAATATACTCGTAGAAGGGAGCGAAATCACGAAATGCATACCGAAAATTTGTCCATTCTCGCGCCACGGCATGGGGAAGGAAAGGGGAAAATAGCAGCAGACATTAGGTCATGCATGGTAGCAGAGACAAAGTATGGCTTGCAGCTCTTCCCAACAGGCCAAAGAAGACTTTTCGGTGTGAGCCAATCGCTAGGCCGTGATGGCACTTCTCACCGCACCGTCACCGTGTCCCGACTCTGCAGGATCATCGTCCCCGCTCGGTGGTCGACACCCCTGCCCGTCGTTGCCTTGACCGCTTCAATGTTCGACGAGCCAGGCTCGTGGTAGTCAAAAGTGCGTATATCATTGTAGCCTAGAGGAGGGGGGGCAAAAGAAGTCAACAGAACTCCGAGACAAAGTAGTCATCGATCGCCTCCCCGCCGGAGACGGCACGAGATGGAAAGAATTTGCGGTAGGGCGGGGGATGGATAGATGGCTTGATGGAACAAAATGCCTATTTCGGCAATCCAACTGGCCAAGGTTGCACGAGCTGGAGCCTCCGGGAGGGGACCTAGTTTAGTTCAGTTGGAACTGGGAAGGGAGGGGAGCTGACATAAAATGGAAAGAGGGAAGGATTTGCCGCGGTCGTGTACATGTCATCCGACTCAAACTCGATCGGAGAGACGTCTCGGAGACGGGTCTGAGGAGGTGAAGATCGGACCTCAGGAGGGGAGGGGCTCACCATATTCCGGGTTTGGGCGTGTAGGTCTGCTGCTTTGCCTTTTTTTCTTTACGCAGTTGGGTTTGGGAGATGGAAGTGGAGGGAGGTTGGTGCTGCCTTGGCTTGCAAGCTTCGTGCATCACCAGGCGTCCGCGTGTCTGCTCTGCTGGTCGGGAATGAGTCGATATCGAGATCCGCGGACTCTTTGGCTGGGGGTTGTTTGGTCGTTTCTTTGGGGGCGTCGTGTAAGTCGGTCGAGTCGTGCAGCGACGTTTCAACCACCCCGGCTCAGACAAGCAGTGCAGAGAAGAATGGAAATAGAATAGAATGTACGCCGATACGATTTGCTTCGGCCGCCGCCGCCGCCGCCGCCGCCGGTCGGTCGGTAGTCCCGGGGGAACAGAGCCAGGCACGGCATGCGGACCGACGGCACGTACATGCCCAGACGTTGAACGGTAGTACACGGAGCACAATTATCTACCGACGCAACTCGGGTTTCTCTTTTGTTCCTCGTTTTCTCATGGAAGCCAAGATTTGCATCTTAGGGTTGCAGTACAGGAAGTTTATGGTGTATCGTTGAAATGCCAACACCCAAGACTCAGGTGAAGATATACCGATCACGTCATCAAACGCCCATTTGTGATTTTTCATCACCAACCCCCAGCGTACGCTTTTGCATGACAAGTTTTGCCCGCAACCAGTCACGAAACAAATCTTGGCAATCGAGATCCATTGGAAAGCAGGTCAATACAAACTCGGCAGCATGGACCCGGAGGCCAACGGAGAAGCAGCTAGCCCGGGAGTTTGCAGTTATTTTTACAAATAAGACCGACCAAAATCCCGTCACCACCGCTCCCACTCCCGCCTGAATTCCGGGGACAAGACACGAAGCGCGATGGACAATCATGCAACCGGCTTACTCCTTTCCCACCAGCCAGCCTGAGATGAAATATCGTGATCGTCAGGAAGCCTAATGAGATGACGAGGACGAACTTTGTACCCCCATATCCACCCCCTAACAGGCAAGCCACAGCCCTACGACGGAACGCCTCCGCACGTTTTTTTTTGGCCCCATGGATCCGAAGTCTCTCATCCCCCGCCGCCGCTGCGGATTCAGGTACCGTCCGCCTCCCAAGCAGGCAACTAAGACACCACACCTCCCGACTGATGACACGAGACCTTGGACGGCCGACGATCCAAAATAACGGCTCTGCATCAAAAACTGCCGAATGGAAATGTGTTTGTGTGTGTGTGTGTGTATGTGTACCGGCTAGCCAGTCTTTCAAGATGATGGATGACTGACGCCGGCACCGGCGCCGGTAACCCATCTTCGTTCTTGAATTCCGGCCCCAGCTGCCCCAACAGCTTCAGAAGGCACCTACCCAGGTTTGAACAAGGGTGGGAGGGTGGTTTTAGAGTTTGGGGGCACAGGAACCAACCTGTCGGGATGTGCAAATGCGAAAGGCTGGGAGAGGCATTCCCTCTGTTCTGAGGCAAAAGGTTCCCATCAACTCCGCGACCCCCCCCCCCCCGGAGGGAGTGGAAAGCACCTGCCAGCTGGGCATTTATGTCAGAGCCTAGGCAAACACGGTGTGCTCTGTAGAAGGGACTGGAACACGGCACGTCAGATGTACACCTACCTTGATGGGCAGGTTGAAGACTGGGTCCCACATTGGGGCAGTTCGTTCTTTTGTGTTCAACTTGACCTGCTCGACGTGAGAGGGGAAAATGGAAGCATTGCCACTGTTACACACGACACAAATTTGCCTTCTTGTCCGTCTGTCAGGCCGGCCGGCCGGCCCTCTGCATGCCTTCCGTTCGTCGCCCTTGCCCCTGTCCTGCTCTATGGATGGATTGCCCCTGTTTTTCTGTAGGCCTTCGAGAACCTTTTCGGACCATGAGCAACGTCGAACAAGACAAATTCCTTTGCCCGATGGCACACCATGCCGAATCCTGTCTATTTTCCCTCTAGAAAATTTCCGCCTCCAGGCCGCAGATACGTAGTACCCATCGGCAAGAGCCGTCAAGCCGCAGCCACGCAGAAAAGAAACCCCCTTTAAAAAACACCCGGCATCGGAGACAAGCCACCGCTCTGCACATTCGTGTCCCGACATTTTTCCCCTCCTCGCTCCCCACCAAAAAAAAAAGGATGAAACGGTGAATCTGAGCGCTGGATCGACCGTTGGGAAAGACACGCCACAGTAGCGTCAACCAACCCCCCCTGCACTGGCATGGCGGTCAGGGAAAGAATCGGCACGCTGCCATGGCGGGATCAGACGGTCGGCTTGTCAACAAGGCCATGGCACCTCATCCCGGCCGGTCAGCACGAATCTTATCGTCGCCCGCCGTCCTCTCACCTCGGCGACACAGGCCACGACCCAACCGCGTTGCCTCCTGGTCACGCTTGCATTGTACATATATGCGGGCCAGTGGGGCTAGCCAAATGTGCGTATTTTTCAGCGGCGCAGGTCAGGTGTGTGTTTTCCAGAAGGTGCGCCATGTCGCCAAGATATTTTGCGAGCTGCAAAAGGACGTGTCTGAGGTAGGTGTGCTCCGGGCGCCCGCTCCGGGGCCGGACCCCACTCGGAGGGATATCTGGACCTTGGGAGACGATGCCGCTTTAGGGTCCCCAAAAAGGGGGACTCGGCGGAATCGGATTTATCCCACGGTGTCTCTGCAGCCTGCCTTCGGGACTCTCAATCAGCAATTGTTTTCCGAAGCGCACTTGTCACATTTTAGCGGGCGGGCACTCACACATGCGTTCGGAGCCGCATGCGGGGGCGGGCTTTGGCTGGCTGACTGGCTGGCTGGCCGGAGACGAAGCAAAAAAAAAGCTGGCAACAGGATGGCGGGGCAGAGGCAGGCGATTCCGCGCTGCCGCTCGCTCGCAGACCTCGGTGTCGACTCCGTCGCCCATTGGATGTGCGACTTACACCGCGCGCGGGCAGCGGCGAACGGGCCAACTGCAGCTTCCCATGGCCGGGAACCGGAATTGGTTTGCGTGTGGTTGCTTCGTCCGAGGAAGGGGGTGAAGAGAAGAAGAAAAAAAAGGGAGGTAAAGTGGGCGGCCGTCAGCCAAGACACTCACACACAATGCAATGTCGAGGACCATGCTGCCCGCCATCCCATTGCCCATCAGTGTCGAGCTCGAGTCGTCGCGAGCCCGCTTCCCGGCAGCCCCCGGCCAATGCGCGCCGCTGCTGATTCCATGGAGGCGGTGATGGTGGTGGTGGTGGTGGTGGCCCAGACATGACAGACATGCTAGATATGCCAGACATGCAGGGCGGCCTTATCGAAGGGGGGCTCGGGACGACACGCAGGCTGCCATTGTTTGTTGAAGGGGAGTCGGTGCATGGTTTGCCAGTCCAAAGTTGTGTGCCGGTGAAAATGCGAGTGTGTGCAACTTTCCGTCCGGTTCTTGTGTGCTGTTGGCAAGCGTCACCAGGCGGCTCCTTCCGCGCCGACCGGCGTCGCTCCCTATACAAGAGCCTGTGACTTCCCGCCGAAAAACTCCACCAGCCAATTCACCGACTCCGACTCTCATCGCACCTTCTCATTCAATCCGAGCCAGAGTGGTTTCGCAGGCAGGATATATAAGAAGGAGCCAACATCGTCAAACTCCGACTCATCACCCCCCACTTCCACTTCCACCACCCTCTTCCACCCAACCATCCACCCTCCACACTTTTCACTTTCGACTCCCAACCCTCGAACCTCGATTCCCAAAGCAACCTCGCTGTCTTTGGCTATTCTCGCAAAAATGGGACAGACACAGACTCGCGTGTCGTCGTCTGATTCGGCCGTCGATGTTAGCAGCAATTTCGACGGCATCGACGACGGCCCCGAGAAGAAGTATGATCTCACCTTGACCGACAAGGTCATCGCCGCCACCGGCCCGAATGCCCTTCCCCGGCTGGCGCAGATCATGCCGAGCCTGATCCGCCATCTGCACGACTTTGCTCGCGAGGTCGACCTCACCGTCGACGAGTGGACCGCTGGTGTTGAGCTGGTAAGCATGACCAATTCTCCGCCCCGCTTATTCGATTCGCCCACGACCGGTCCCGTTTGTCGAAGTAGCTCCTGCCTAGCGTTGCTGACATGATGGTCATGATGCAGATCAACGAATGCGGTCGCATGTCGGACGATAAGCGCAACGAGACCATGCTCCTCTGCGACATCCTCGGCCTCGAGACCTTGGTCGACGAGGTTACCGCCCACATGGTGTCGGCGGCCTCGGCTTCCGGTGCCTCCACGCCTACCTCCATCCTCGGTCCCTTCTACCGCCCAAATGCCCCGCTTCTTCCAAACGGCGCCTCCATCGTCCAAGACCTCACGCCGTCGGTCCCGTGGTATGACGAGGCGGTGGCAAGCTCGGCCTACATCACCGGCCGCGTCATGTCGTCTTCGAACCCGTCCACGCCGATCCGCAATGCGATTGTCGATGTCTGGCACACGGCCCCGAATGGCCTGTACGAGCAGCAGGATCCGGAACAGCCCGACATGAACCTGCGTGGCCGGTTCAAGACAGACGGGGATGGCCGCTTTGCCTTTTACTGCCTTCGTCCTGTCGCGTACCCCATCCCCGACGACGGACCGGCGGGCAAGTTCCTCGCCTTGCTCGACAGACACCCGTACCGGCCTGGCCACATCCACTTCATCGTCTCGGGCCCTGGACACCGCACACTGACGACGCAGATCTTTGACGACTGTGATGAGTACATCACCAAGGACTCGGTCTTTGCCGTCAAGGATGAGCTGGTGGTCCGGTTTGAGCCGCGCGAGGGGGATTCTCAAGCCCAGTGGTCCCTCGAGTACGACTTTTCGCTGGAGCCGGTCTAGGCCCTGGCCTAAGTCCTTCTTTGAGGTTCTCATGCATTGCTGGGCGATTGGTTGGGCGGGACAAACTGCATATGAGTTTTAGCGACGGAGGATAGATGGCGTTCAGGTTGTTTTCGAATAATATCCCCGTCTTTTCAGGCCAATAGATTTTCGTCGTGATCCCACACTACCGTGAATTCCGATGTGGTCTTTGTTGATCTGTGGCTCTCCCAAGAACACTGCCGCGACTTTGGCCCTGGGTATCCTAGAAGGCGAGGAAATATTCTTTCCTCATCCAAAGTTGGTAGAATGATAAATCGGCATTGACCCGCTGATCCCCGCCGTAGGCAGGATGCGCGAATCGGCCGGCATCACGAACCCGGCGTACGTATCCGAGGAGGGTGCCCCACCCCCGCCGCCGGTGGCCGGGGATGGGAATTGCGGCCCCAGCGGGGAGATGAGGCCACCGGCGCCGGCCACGGCCGACACGGGCACCACGTGGTTGATCCAGTTGTTCCAGAGGCCGTCAAAGTCAAACTCCATGTCCTCGTCCATGTGGTCGTCGACCATGGTGTGCGACGAGGCGCCGGCTCGCGACGTCGAGGCGTCCATGGACTGGTGGAGCGACGGCTGCGCCATGCGGTGCGCATGGATGCCGTTCATGCGCATGTCGCCGAGGGGCGCGCCGGGGGGGTGCTGGATGAGGAGCTCGGAGAGGGAGGGGAGGGGGACGGCCGGGCTGGGCAGCGAGGTCTGGTGGGCGAGGTGGAGGAGATGTGGCGTGTGGGGGGTGTGCGGCTCGGGGCTGGCGAGGGAGCCGGGGTGCTCGTGCTCGTGGTCGGGGTGGGGGCTCGCGACTTGGCTATAGAGGCCGCTGAGGTCGCTCGAGAGCTCGGGGGCGTCGTAGGTGTGCTCCTTTGTCCAGTTGGCGACGACTTTGGAGAACTTTTCCATGATTTCGAGGACGCGGCGAGCCTGCGTGTCGGTTTGGGCGCAGAACTTCATCATGGCGATGGCGTCGATGACGGCCTGCGCGTAGGCGTCTGTGCGATAGATGGAGGCGAACTGGTTCATGAAGACGACTAGGCTCGCGGCGAAGAGGAAGTATCTGGTCTTGGTTAGTGTGTGAGGGGGGGACTTGGATCGGACGAGACTTGCATGACGAAGGGGTTCCTGCGCGGGAGATGGCCGCATTCCTCCGACCTCTTCATTATGTGGATGGTGTGGTAAGAGGCCACCACGCAGGCCTCGGAGTATCTCGCCATGGGCGAATTGTAGATCGGGGAGTGTTGAGAGAGTCCGGAGCGAAACTCTTCGATCTTCCACGCATGCATGATGAAGAACTGGCGGGTGAGGAGCATCAACGAATGCAGGGAGAGGAGATCCATGTGCAGGCCTGCGATGCCCGCTGCCGGGTGTATCGAGACGTCTCTTGACCGCCGCCTCTGTATTGTAGTGTGCGGGCCCTGGCCGGTTTCGTTGGCCGCGTCGAGGATCCCCTGGACGATAGGGGTAGAGATCTTGCGCGAAGAAAACACCTTGAGCGTCTCTCCGATGAGCTGACACGAACGGACACAGGCATCGAGGCTCCTCGCATGAGCAGCGCCGAGGGTGGCTTCCCCCCCAGAAGCGAGAGGGCTAGACACGTCGTCGTCCGTGATCTTACAGGAGCAATCTTCATCGTAGATAGCGACCGGTCGTCCCAACGATGCGGCGAGAAATCGATCTAGAATGAACAATGTCTTCCACAAATTCCGTCGAGTCGTCATCTCTAACCGCGTGAAGATGAAGTCATTCATTGTCTCTTCTCTGTGCAGCCCCAGCGCGTAGGCTGATCGCACAGCCATGCCTGGCATCCTATTAGCAAAGACAACCAAGAGCCGGGCAGTTTCTTACCGAGATATGCGTATGCCCTGTTCCTCTTGGAGACAATCATCATATACATGGTCATCAACGACAGTGCCTGAATGGACCAAAAGTCGGCGTCTTCGAATCCACTGTCCGAATCACACAGCGACCGGGCACTCCGGAAAAAGAGCTCGGCTCTGTCCGGCTTCCCAACCAGCAGTTTCTTGATGATGGCTTCTTGCCGAGAGCCAGGGGTTGGCGTGGCAAGGATGAGGCCAAGGGCAAGGACAAGAAATAAAAGGCAGATGGAATGGTTGCTAACAGACAGCGGGTCTCTGTAGCTTGCCTCGACGCCATCAAGGAAGGTCTTCCTGTCAAAGACTTCGATGATTCCACAGGTCTTCTTGAGTCAGCTCAGGTCCCAAAAGCATCAGCAAGGGGCAAATCTCTTACGTTGATAAAGTACGATTCCAGGAGAACATCGGTTGTCTGCTTGTCGGGCAGGATACTAGGAATTTTCATATTGTCGGGAAAATCAATGATGTTTTCGAGGATGCGATGGCGCTTGGGGTCATTGATGAAAGGCTTGCCCTTTTCCGGGCCAGCGGTATTTTCAACAATAATGCGAAACAATTGAAGAACTGAAAGGGACGACGAGTCCCCAAAGTAAACTTGACTAGAGTCAGAAAGGGATCGGTGGAACGAGAGCCAGGGGAACCTACGAAGCCGCCCTGTCTGGTCCTGGAGCGTCCTGGTCATGGTGTAAAGACTGGAGTCTTCGGTTGGTCCATGTGCATGATGCTGACCAGTATGGGTGTCGCGGTCGCTCATGGAGTCCTTGCGTGTGTGATCATAGCCTGACGAAGAGGGGGGATGGGGTACTGTTGATGTTGATATCGTGGAACCCCCTTTTCTCGACTGTCCAATGGGGACCTCATCCCATAGATGCTTTCCATCATGCTGGTTCATACGCATGGTCGGTGAGGTCGACGCGGCCCTCAACACTGCAGGAATAGACTGTGGGGATGTCTCAATATGCCGCCGCTTGGTAGGGGACCCGGCAGAATCAGCCAACCCATTGTCGCTTGAGTTGTTGGTCGTGTAGGAGCAAGTCAGCTTCCTCCTGATACAGGTCTGGCAGGGGCTCAAGCCGTTGCACTATAAGCCATCAGCACTGCACAAGAGACACGAGGGGGTCGACACCTGGGCGGCGTAGGAGACGGGTACCCCTGAACCACGACTGAGACATGACCCCAGAGATTGGCATATTAAGTGAGAATCATTTGACCCGACCACGACCCAGCACACTCGTGCCGCTCATGGTGTCCTGGCCCTCCCCAAGCCCTGTGCTCCGTAGCAAAAAAGGGTTGCTCCACTGCTCTCGTGCCCCTGATAATGATGAGGGTCGGGTCCCAAGATATTCCAGACCTCAGATGGTTGCAGAAATAGCCCAGTGACCAGCACAAGAGCAGGGAACTGGTCGGTTTGAAGCGGTGGCCAAGACACTCGGGTTGCGGCCGTGTAAATCAATACAGCATCTCCGTGATGCGGGACTCCTACTGGCAAGGAGGCGGCCAGGAAAGGGGGAGTTGTGGAGAGGAAGAAGAGGGCAACTCAATGGGACGATCGGCACCTTCGGGCGGAGAACGGAGAGCGGAGAGCAGAGAGCAGAAGTGTGGACCAGATAATGGAAGAAATTGGCTCTCACCTTTTGCTTCCGACGCTTGCAAGAATCGCAGGCCTGGGCAGTGCGCTGGCGCTTGTCGTCCGGGACTCTTGGGCGCGTCATGATGGGGAAGGGGACGGCGGCAGTGTGGCGAGCAGGCGCCCCGCCATCGGGTAGCAGTCTAGAAGGCCCGGCACGGGTGACAGGAGCAGCGAGATCGCTACGAGTGCAACAGCACAGCAGGCCGTTGGACTGAAGAGCGACGAGTGGCCGTGGCCGTTAGCGACCAGCTAACACTGCTGCGGGCAAGGTGGGTAAGAGGTGGTCGGGAGGGACGCCAGCGAGACCCCCAAGGTGGGAGAGGCGTGCGGGCAGGCGGAAGATGCACGGCAAAGACACATCGGCAGCAGGGCCGGGAATAGGAAGCGTGGGTTTTTGGGTATCGGAAGAAGGGCGCTGGCGGCGACTCGGGCTCGGCAGCGTGTTTCCCAAGCTAGCGCCGCGCTGGAAAGCCTCGTGACACGATCCGATGTGCCGTGCTTCGTTCTCGGGTTCGAGGGGCTGGGGCAGATCTGGGTCGGCGGGTTTCTGGGCCTCGAGACAGCGAAGCAGCGAAACAGCGAGACAGGGCTATCGAGGCTGTATGGACAGCGTCACCACCGGCAGGCGGAGCAGTTATGCAGACGACGCGGTGGAAACCTTGGCCAAGACCACGCTGCTGGTTCGAGAGAGAGGCGGAGGAGGGAGATGGGAAACCGGAGCAAGCAAGCGTGAGGATGGGGGGAGGACGCGGTCGTCGGATATGGGGCGAGGGGCCATGGGCCCATCAGCAGAGGAGCGCGGGAAGAGCCTCTAATACCCCTGCTCGCTGCCACGCCCCCCGTCGAGATGCCGTCGCAATTGGGGAACAATCAACCCGCCTGCGACCGGATTGCTGCCTTTCTGCGCCCAAATTCTACCCAAATACCTACCTCCGCACGGGGGCTGTTTGCGGTAGGCAGTAACATGCCTCTCCCCACGGCTGACGCCTATCGAGGCGCCCATGCTGCGCGTCTGCCGCATGTGGTCCTCGATCTTGGAGGTCCTCGCATAACGGACGCTGCCATGCCAGATGCCATGGCCTAAGGGCAGCATGGGGAAGACAAGGGCAGTGCGGGACGACCCTAGATCCCTTGGCTGGCTCCCGCCGTCTCGCCTCGGCAACCGCGTCTTTGCAAGCCAGCCAAACGCACCTCGTCGAATCGACGACAGAGAATCTAGCATCTGCAGCGCCTAGTGTAGGATTGACGCCCCAACCTCACAGATGCTGCCAACATGGCTCGACGGCGTATGATGGCGGCAAGTCATTTTGCGCCCCGAGCGCGGGGAAACGTCGAGGTTTCCCAGACAGGAGCATCGCCTCATGTAGGTTTGCGTCGATTGACCAGTGAGAGGAACCTCGCCTGACGTGGCCGGCCTGGGCTTTATCGACGGCATGCGCTGACCCGTGCGCGTCGCCGGCGCCCTGATGTTTCCTCGGACGGCCCCCCTCACTTGTCAGGAGGGTCACACAAAGTCTGCATCGTGGAGGTCGGACCACGGAGCCGGGCGTCGATGGGGACGACGTCGCGAATAGGACGTGCCGTCCTCCCCTCCCTCACCCTCCCACCTCGCTCATGCCGGGCCGCAGACTGGGACGGATACGGACACTGTGGAGTGTAAAAAGAAAGGAAAGTGGAAGCACCAGCGCAGAGCTGCCCATCTGGAACCTTGGAATGTGCCTCCGCGTCTCCGCCACCCTCATCGGCCGTCTGTGTTGCGTGATATGTCGTCTGGATTCTGTGCGGCGGGTCGACCAAGGGCGAGTTGCCCCTTTGCTTATCCGGCGTAAGCTGCATCGTGAACCACAGTCTGGGAGATACGAGTCGGGTGTGGTGGTGCAGACGGAATGGTGCGTGGGATGGGGAATGGCCGAGATAAGATCTGATGGCACAAGAAAGAAAAACTCTGGGGAAATCTTCAAAATCTCGAAGGTGGACTTGTCGGAAAGGGGTCGCCCATCGTCCCTGCCATCGGATGATGCACCTAGCCCCTCTCCCCTTCAGTGCACCTACCCCTGCAAGAAGTCGAAGGAGCGGGGCACGGAAGCTTGCGAAGCACAATAGCAGACAGGGATAGAAGGCACTAGACAAAGCACCACTGAAGCACCCCGCACAAGGTCCCCCGCCCCCGCCCCCGCCTCCCTTCCCCTCGACCTCGCAAGGGATCCATCAAAATCTGTTTCTTCCAACATCAACATCAACAACACCAATGCAATGCACGCTTGTTGAGGAGCCGCTTGATTGTTATTTTCAGAACCATCATCACCGCGGAAGCATTGGGTCGACCCTCTCTCAGTCCTCGTCCGGGCTTTTCGTCTCGATACCTTCAGATTGCCGAGACAGTGTCGCGTCTCCCCACTCTTCCCTATGCCTCTGCTCTGAGAAACCCCCCGGCCGTTGCCAATGGTTCCAACTCGGCCGTTTAGTAGCCCGGTCCGGACACAGCGGGAGAGGCCGCAGCCCCTCGCGGCGGCGGATCCCCGCCCGGCCGCTTTGGGCCAAGCTTATGGCTCGATGACGACAGTGGACGCCCGGCGACTTTGCCCGGTGGCACAAGCCATGGACGGTGGAGGGCGCGCGGGCGTAGCGATGTCGGACCATCAGGTAGTTTGCCGTGAGTTGCTCGTCACGACAGCACCACCAACACGGGGCGAGGAGGCGGAAGCAAGCGAGACGGAGAGATGCGGAGCCGTGGGAGCATGCGGAGCAGGGCCGTAGGAATCCAATCGCCGACGGCATCAGGGCCGCGGTCGAACTGGGGCCCAGTCGCAACGCAACGCCACCCCGAAACAGCCATCCTGGTGTGGTCCCGCGTCGTCTTGCTCCAGCGCCGCCGCCGCCCGCATCCCGGTATCCCTGACCGTACGTCCGGACCACCACAGGCCCGTCTCTAACAGGCTCACCAGCCCGTCCGATCCTCTCCATGTCTTGCATGCTGGAGTCGGGCGCGCTCGTTGAGGGTAGAGAGTGGGCCAATTTCTATTCCCCACCTCCCACGACAGCTGCATGGCTGCCGCCCCCGCGGAACCCCCCTCAAGATCGAGCAAGCCATGTCTCTAACAACCTCAACATGCCGCATGGATCAAGCATTGCTTTCCGGGCATGGGTATGGCTGCCACCGCGTCAGAGGTGTTCCAGCAACGCCCCTCATCCTGGAAGGGTAGCTGTCCGAAGCCAAAATAGCCCTCGGCCCCACATTGTGATATCGGGGGTCACGACGCGATGTGCGTGTTGCGGGCGTCGTGGAGTGCAGCCAGCTACGGAGTTCGAGGGAGCACGCCCCCGCATGTTCTCGATGTGATTCAACTCCGTGCAACGACGAGTCCGGCCAATGGGTCCCCGGCAAGGGAGGACAGGCCTTCCCATGGGTTCCTCGTGCTGGGCTCGCCCCCTCGGCCCAAGGAGCGATTGGGCAAAGGTCATTTCTCGGTGCCGGTCTCTGAGCCGCTTGGACTGAGCCGCTTGGCCGCGTGATCACGCTCCTCGGCGTCGTGGAGAGATCGATGTCGCTCATCCCCGCAACAACGCACCGCCTGCCCGCGGAGCCGCCATGCTGTCAGGGCCCGGTCTCCCCTTCAACGGCCCGGAGTGCTCGCCCCCCATCTTTCCCATGTTTCCGTTCTTCCTCGGCCGTCCCCCCCCCCCCAGTCTCGCCGCCTCTCTGGACCATCTGGCCAGGTTTCCGGCACGTGCGGCGCAGCAGCCATAGACGCCCCTGACGCCTTGTCAGCCTCGTGAGACGGTTGTTAAGCAGTGTCGGCGTTCGGGGGCCAGCGAGGATCTTCTTGCCCCCATTTGCAAGTCCAATCATGTCTCAGTTGGAGAATCGCCCCCTCTTCTCTTCGTCCGGCCCCAATCTAGCGGGACATCTTCTCGGGATGATGGAAAACCGACGCCGGCAGCTAAGACAGACAGGGAATCTTTCACGAGGTCCTCAGCTTCTAAGCTGGCGATGCTAGCCCGAGATGGCTGCGAGACGCGGCGCTCTCGATCCGCCATACCCAGCCCTTTTACGGCACTTCATCTGAGTCTGACTTACGGCTCGCGGCTTTCGTATATTCTCGTCCGGGTTGCCCCCCATTTTCTCCACATCCAGCGTCAATAGAGGGTTTGACGCGCAGGCGGGCAAAGGGAGGTACCTATCCACCTGACACCCGGATGAGGTGGGATGAAGTTGAATAATTCACTCGCAGCTTTGTGATCGATCCTGCTACCTAGGCCCGCCCACAGGTGGTGATCCGGGTAGGTAGTTGGCAGCATGCGGTGGTGTCTCCTGCGCAAACAAGGGACCATCCCTTCTTCAACTTGCATTCACCACCAGCTTGCATTCACCAGCTTGCTTGGCCTGAGCGCGTCCGGGGCACATATAAGATCCTCTCGGGTCACATCTTCAGATGTCGTCTCGAGTCTTGTCGACCAGACCCATCACTTCATTCCCTCTTCGCAGCATCCACCATTATCAACATCGAGTTGACACAGCAACCCGTGGACAGATTATTATTCGCAGACGAATTCTCCCAAACATGGCCATCGACATGACCCCCGAGGCTAGGCCTCATGAGGTTACTACCCATTCGGTCACCGAAGAAGCATACCAAGCCCTTGAACAACTCGTGGCGTTCTGCAGCGAGCTCCCCGATGATTTTCTCGTCCACCGCAAAAATGTTGTCTTCTCGACCAAGGGCCTCAAGACCGACACTGTGCATTTCCCCTGCCCTCTGAGGGAACAGGAAGCCGTGCTGGCCATCAAGGCTGTCGAGGCATGTGCCGCTGCAGCCATTGCCGACCTCAAGGCCAATCGGGCTGGTACTCGGCAACATGGCCATGGTAGACAAATCATGGTCGACGCCGACAAGACATCCTGCTTCCTTATGTCAGCCTACCTCACCACCGTAGACAACATGGGGAAGCAGCACGTCGACGTAATGAGCAAAGTGCCGGGTACGTCCCCAAAGATAACCCTTGCATCCGTGTCCGTGCTAACACCAGACAGACAGCGACATACACCAGGCCCAGTCCATTCTGTATCGTCGCCTGTCGGCCAATCTCTACGAGACCAGGAACCGAGGAGAGTTCTACCACATCCATGGCTCTCTCGAGGCCACCCGGACTCTCGAGATGCTCGGCCTCCCACCCTATGATCCTCAAATGACAGACTACCGCAAGTGCATTAACACCATTGAGGCGGCCGTCAAGACGCACACCATTCACGAGCTCGACCGGATGAATGTGGAGAACAAGCAGGCCGGCATATTTGCCCTCACTTGGGAGCAGTTCCAGCAGACGCCACATGGCAATGCCCTCGTCAACATGCCGCCGTTCACCGTGGAGCCGTCGGAGCAATGGACCTCGCCCGTTCCCTTTGAAGGCACCGATAGCCAGTACGCTCTCCGGGGGGTCAAGGTGCTGGAGCTCTGCCGGATCATCGCCGGTCCGACCATTGGCCGGTCACTCGCCGCTCACGGCGCCACTGTGCTCAAAGTCACATCCTCGTCGCTCCCCGACGTCTCCTTCTTCCAGGTTGACGTCAACACCGGCAAGCACACGACGAATATCGATCTTAAAACAACCTCCGGTCGAGCCATCTTTGATAAGCTCCTCCTCGACGCCGACGTTATCATCGACGGCTACCGCCCCGGCGCCCTCGCCCGTCTCGGCTACAGCCAGAAGAAGCTCATGCACATCGCCAGGCGCCGCAACCGCGGCTTTGTCTACGTGGCCGAGGACTGCTTCGGTGGCAGCACCGGCACCAAGTCGGGGACGGTGCCCGGCGCGGAGTGGGCGCACCGCCCCGGCTGGCAGCAGATTGCCGACTGCGTGTCGGGCGTAGCCTGGGCGCAGGGCAGGTTCATGGGCCTCAACGAGCCGGTCGTGCCCCCCTTCCCCATGTCCGACTACGGCACCGGCGCCCTCGGCTGCGTCGCCGCCATGACGGGCCTCTTCAACCGCGCGACCCTGGGCGGCTCGTGGATCTGCCGCACCAGCCTAGTGCAGTACGACATCTTTGTCCAGAAGCTCGGCCTCCTGCCCGACTTTGAGCAGCAGCGGCTGCGTAAGTTGCACGACCGCTCCTTCTTTGCCCTGCGGCACAGCGACTCGGTCGACGAGGTGGGCAGGCGCGCGCTGGCGAGCCTGAGGCGCGTGGCGGGGCATCTGTTCGACGAGGACCTCATGGTGAGCGCGCACAGCGTCGGGTTCAATGGTGTCGTGGCGTGGCCCAAGGAGGCTATCAGGATTGAGGGGCTCAAGGTTGGACATGTGCGCCCGCCGAGACCCAATGGGTTTGACGGGGCGAGGTGGGAGGAGTGGGAGACGGATGAGAAGCTGGTGATGGCTGTCTGATGTGGACACATTGAGGCAGGGCACGAGACCACGATTCACGACTTATGAATGCACAGCACAGCACAGCATAGCGATGGTTTTTCTTTTGGGGCACAAGGGTCATTTTCTTTTCTCGTCACCTACTTACGGATACCTAGTCGAGGATGACAGGGCGGTCGGTATTGCCTCCCCTTTCCTTGCTCTTACAGCACATATCCTTTTTTTCCCTTGCCTTCTTGTCTTTTCTTTTTCCTAACGTACTTATCATGGATAGGTACGGCATCTACCTACCCAGGGAGCATTCCGCCTCGGGGAAATACTTGAGCACTCGAATGGCATTACGTCAATGTTCGTTATCTGGTGCCAAGTGACTGCCCCCTTCGAGGGAACATCACCAACCGGAAAAAGCAACGCTCCATCATTTACTGCATTGGCGTGACCTGTCAACACACCCACGCGTAATGCCTACCCGCCGTGCCTCGGAATGTGGACGGTAAAGAAATGCATGCATGCACCACCAACGGCCTGCTCAGGGAATGGTGTGGTGTGTGCCCCGTGATGCTCCGCGGAGCCGTCCAAGGCCTTTCCCGTCTCTGGCCGGCCCCGCACCTACTTTGTGGCCGGAATGAGGTCGGATGCGGGGTACCGGTTCGGGCGGGGGCTGGGGGGTCGGAGACGTGTGGGAGCTTGTTGAAGGTGGGATAATGTCTTGGGTGCATGGGCATGCGTTGGTCGTGAAGGGAGGAGTTGATACCCGGGAATACCAATCTGTGCTGGGAATAACCACTCCGGCGCAGGTGAGACGTTTTCTCCGATTTCCGGGGACGCTCCGGATGGGGATCCTTGGCGGTGTGCGTGACCCGGGTTGCTATCCGCAACGGACCCCGTTCCTGGAGGCGGCTTTCAAAGGCGGCTCGCCGCCGTGGGTCCCATCGTGGGTACTGGCGAGGCGGGAAAGGGGCTGTGATGCAGTTTTGTACAGCTACTCTACAACTTCGTCCGAAGGCCGGCATTTTCAGCCGGCACCCATCATGATGCCCCCCCCTGCTTCACGCTCAGCACGCGGTCGATGGCCCGCCCGTCGTCCAACGCCCACCCGCCCGCAACATCAATCTTGTATTTCCACGCCCCCAGCTCAATCTTGGCAAACCCCTCGCGGAAGAAGGCGCGCGAGATGCCGTTCCACGCCGTCCCCGCCGCGCGCTTCCCGTCGCGGAACGGCACCGTCATGAGGTGCTCGCGGTCGTACTGCGCGCGCTTCTCGTTGGCCTCGCGCTCGGCCTGCCGGGCGAGGAGGCGGTCGCGGGCCGACGGCGGGGCCGGGCGCGCGGCGGCCACGGCCTCGGTCATGCGGAAGGGAAGCCGGACCTGTTCGGGCCAGAAGGGCTGCTTCTTGGTCGGGAGGAAGGGCACCATGCGCTGCGTGTGGACGAGGATATAGATGGGCGGGCGCTGGGCTGCCGGCTTGCCGAGCAGCGCGCGGGGGAGCGCCTCGGCGACGGCGGGGACCGCCTCGATGGTGCGTATGATGCGCAGCGTGCCCATGGCGAAGTAGGTACCGCTAGCGGCCATGAAGACGCAGATTACGCCAAAGGCGTGCGGCACCCACCAGGCGAGGCCCTCGGGCGGGTGCAGGTAGCTGCTCCAGTATTGGTAGACGGTGTAGGATATGCAGAAGGCGGCTGCGCAGAGGGAGGAGGTGCGGAACCAAAAGTGCGAGGGGGCTTCGTAGAGCGTGGTGCGACCCCTGGCAGCGAGCTGGTCGAGGTAGCTGGTGTTGAGTTTCCGTGCTGTTGCTAGGCTGAGCGGGGTGATAGTCTTTGGTGGTGCCGGGGTCGAGGACGGTGTTAGTGGTGTTCGCGTACCCGTGGGCTTGAACTTGGGCTTGGCTCGAGCAGTCGTCTGGACGAAACGCGATGGGGGTTGGAGGCGGATCTGCAGGGACCGTGAGAGACGGAGGAGGATGTGTGATGGTGATGGTGGTGCGGTGCATCGGCAGGGCCCGGCGGCGGTTTGTTGGCGCACGAGGAGCAGGAATTGAGGCCCCAAGTGTCGAGAAAAGGACGCCATGTTAGGGGTCATCTAGAGAGATTGAGGTCAGGACGGTGGGTGGTGGCGTTGGGGGGTCATGGGGATGCCTACCACGACTAATTGGCGGCTATACGGTGCTCGCGCTCTCGTGCCGGCGCCGTGATGATGTCGAGTTGTCGTCGACAAAAGTTTCAACAAGCTCTGGCTTGGCGACGGCATCGGCCGGCCCATGAAGCGCGGGATGAGGGGACGGTGACCTACGAGCCCACCTTCGCACCACCTGCCGGGCCGTGCGAGCCCTGTCGAGGTCAGAGGCCCAAGCTTGTGCGCGCTGGACCCAGTAGGGCAGCCCCCAAGGCCGGCCCAAGCTTTTTTTTTTGCTGGATCCCCAACGGACTCCAAAGCTGTCCAGCCGACGTGTAACGAGGTGGAATTGTTTCCACTCCACGCCTCCTCGTCCCCTGCATCCTCACCGCGATCGCACCTACAACCGCCAAACATGGCTTCCCTCGCCGCGGCCGCATGCCGCGCCTCCATCAGGCTGGCGAGGCACCAGTCGACAGTCCGCGGTACGTTGCAATTGCCTCCTCAACAATACGTGCTTGGCCACGAAAAAGGACGCGGGCGCTGACAGGACACCTCTCGCGGCCAGGCTTCAGGACATCCGCTGCCTCGCTGGCTGCCCAGAACTTCACCATGCCCGCGCTTTCGCCAACCATGACCGAGGGCAACATTGCAAAGTGGCAGGTCAAGGAGGGCGACAAGTTCGCGGCCGGCGACGTGCTCCTCGAGATCGAGACGGACAAGGCGACGATGGATGTCGAGGCCCAGGAGGACGGCATTCTCATGAAGATCATGTCGGGCGACGGAACCAAGGGCATCCAGGTTGGACAGCGGATAGCCGTCATCGCCGAGGAGGGCGACGATGTCAGCGCCCTCGAGATCCCCGCCGACGAATCCTCAACGTCGAAGCCCGCCACCGAGTCCCCCAAGTCGGAATCCGCCCCGGCCGAGCCCCAAGCGGCAGAACTGACACCCGCACCTTCCCAGGCTGCATCCAAGTCCGGAAACAAGGCACCAAGAAAGAACCACACGCTGCTCCCATCCGTCCAGCACCTTCTTAAGGAGAACGGTCTGGATGCGTCGGCTGCCAGCGACATCACCCCTACCGGACCCAACGGCCGGGTTCTCAAGGGCGACGTGCTGGCCTTCCTGGGAAAGATCAATGCCAAAATCCCCTTGGAGATTGAGTCGCGCTTCCAAGCAGCGTCGCATCTCGATCTGAGCAACATCAAGGTCGCCAAGGCTCCCGAGCCCAAAAAGGCCGAAAAGAATGCTGCTGCACCCGTCCCAGAAGCGCCCAAGGAGGCCGTTGTGTCGCTGTCCGTGTCGGTCGAAGCCATTTCCAAAGTACAAAAGACATTCCAAGAGAAGATTGGCGTCGACCTGTCGTTTTCGTCGTTTGTGTTCCGCGCCTCCGAGATCGCCAACGAACAGCTCCCGCGCGCGAAGCCGACATCGGACCGGCTCTTCAACGAGCTGCTGGGACTCCAGACTGAGGCAGATTACTATTCCCGCGGCGCATACCTTCCGGACATCGGAACGGTGCGGCTCACGACGACCCCTGCCGCCCCGAAGCCCGCCCGGGCGAGGAAGTCGGACATTCTGGATCTCTTGTCAGCTGCGCCCGCCAAGAATACGAGCCAGCCCAAGACACCGTCCGATTTTCTAACCACTGGGCCCGCAGCGACATTCAGCCTGACGGTCCCCAGCGCCGAGGCGCAGCGGGCCACCGTCTTCCTGCAGAGGGTGAAGGCGATCCTGGAGAGCAAGCCGGAGAAGCTTGTACTATGAGGGCGCAGTGGCGGGTAGAAGCAGAGGGTTGTTTGTGCGTTGTATGAGGTATTGTTAGCGATATAGAGCTCCGCGGTTAGACCCTGATAATACGGTATCCGGCTGTTATGTCTTATGATTCTGACTTTCTTTTCGGCATAGACGGGCTAGGTTCTTTGCTTTCAGCGCCGCATTTCACATGTAGGGGCAAAGTCACTTGGTGTCGGACATATACGGCCCTGTCCATGGGAGAACTCGGTACATCAACAAGCCAGCAAGAGCCATTCAGTTGACGACCAATGAATCGCTATTTTATTGTTTTCTTGCTCCCTTCCCCTCCAGTTCAAAAACAAACAAATCCCTTCTCTACCAACTAATTTGGGCAACATCTTGAGACATCCAGCCATCGACTGTTCTCTCCAGATATAACATAAAGATACCAGGCCCCTCTGCCCATATCCAAAATGAAGCAAACCTCCCCATCCTCTTACCATACCGTTCTAAATCTACCTACTTCCCTCTCCCCTAACCAGCCACGCAAGCCCTACTTACTCCCCGCCCTCGCAATACCTCTCACACTTCCCCTCCCCACTCACCCCCCGATTCACCTCCAAACACTCCCTCTCCTGCTCCCGACACCGCCCCACCGCCTGCCCGTACGACCTCCCGTCGTGCCCCAGCACCCTCCGCCCCGCGTACCCCCGCCGCGGCTCCGCATAGTGCCGCACGCACTCGGCGCGCTGCTCGCGGCACGCGTCCGCGCACGCCAGCGCCGCGCCGTCCACCGCCCGCCCCCACCGTTGGCCCCCCAGGTGCGACGTCCGCGCGTACGCCTTGCACGCCGCCGAGTCCGCGCCAGAGGTGTACAGCTTGAAGGGCTGGCCGGCGGCGTGCTGGTGCGCGAGGTCGTTGCACGTGACGACGGGCGCGGCGATGTGGCCGAGGGGGTAGTCGGGGCCGTTCGGGGTCAAGCAGAGGGTGTCGGCGGAGGGGAGGGGGCATTGGGAGTGGGACGGGGGCGGCGGGTTGCAGGGGATGGGGGCGGAGGGGTGGTACTCGCCGGGCGAGTGGCCGCGAGGGGGGTGGGCGCGGAAGAAGGCTTGCTTGGAGAGCGGGGGGGCGCTGGTGAGGCAGTGGGCTTTGAGGGTTAGGCACCATTGGCTGAAGGCGAGGCAGCCGACGTGCTGGAGGAGGCCGGCTTTGCGGTGGCAGGTGAAGGTCTGGATGCTGCAATGGGCGACGGCGGAGATGCAAGTAGGGCGGTCGTGGAAGTTGGGGAGGGGGTGCGAGCACCAGTGGCCGACGGAGTACTCGCAGGTTGGCTGGGGTGGGTGGCCGTCGGGGGCGGTCGTGGCCGGGACGCAGTCGGAGGTGGTGGGGGTGGTGCTGGTCGGGGCTGAGGAGGTGGCCGGGCCCACGGAGGTGGCGGGAGCTGCCTTGCTGGTGGGGGCTGCGGAGATGGTAGGGGCCTTGGAGCTGGGAGGGGCCGCCGTGGTGGGAGGAGCCGCCGTGGTGGGAGGAGCCTCGGAGCTGGTTGGGGCCGCAGAGGTGGTGGGCGCGGCGCTGCTGGGGGTGGGCGGAGTCATGGACCAGCCAGAGCCATCGGGCAAGGTGGGCTCAACGGGGCTGGTTATGGGAGGGGAACTCCCGCACGGGTCAGAGGACAGGAGTTGATCGTTCCTGAAGATGTTTATTCTGCTGTGTCCGCCGCACGTATCGTCACTGTCCCCATTGCAGGGCAGATTGCAGTCGTTCGAGTCGGCAGTTTTGGTGTCCGTGGACATGACAGCGCCGCAGTAGCACTCGCCTGCCACGGGCCAATAGTTAGTATTATTCCCCCCACGGCGCAGACAGGACGACGCTCAACATACCGGCAAACTCGGTTCCGGCGAGGGGGTATCCCCCCTCCAGGCACTTTTGCTGGCACTTCTTGTTCGTCATGGTGGAAGCATCCATGTCCTGACGGTACGCCAGGGCTCGGCCGGCCCCCGACTCATCCGTCCAGCAGCCGAGGGCATCAAACTCGTCGACCGTCGCCTCGCTGATGGGAGGGAATGTCGGGTCCTCCCACACCGAGAGGATGTTGTCGCCGCCACAGATCTGGTCCTTGTTTCCGCTGCAGGGCAGGTTGCATTCGCCCTCGTCCGCCCTGGGCCCCTGGATGGACATGCCGCAGTAGCACACTCCGTAGTAGGAGAGGCCGGCGTATCGGTTGCTGTTGCCCTTGCAGTATGCCGTGCAGATCTCGATGGTCATGGCGTTCTGGTCGAGGAGCGTCCGCCACTCCAGCGCCGGCGGGGAACCCGGGTCCATGAAGCAGCCGGTGTACTCGAAGGGCTCGAAGGGAACGAGGCAAGGTGGACGGGGGATTTGGGTGGCGAGGGCGGAGCCCACGGTGAGGGCAACCACCAGCGTTTGGAGAAGCTTCATGAGTGCGGTGTCGCGGGAGACGCCGGCGGCATGTAGCGTGAAGACGGCCATTATTACGGCTGGGGAGAGACTCGATGTTGACGATACGTGAGGGATACCGAGAGAGTGGTATAGGAGAAGGCAAGAAGGGGATATCTCTAGACGGGACGAGAACCGGCTTTTATTTGCCATTGGATTTATAGATGGCTCTGCGAGAGCTCACCCTTTCCTGGCATGAAGGGTCCTGCCCCATGCCCTCTTTCGGGCAAACACATCATTTTGATACCCACGAGCTGCCGAGAAGCAAGACAAACAGCCACGGGTGCATCAGATGGGACGGAACCTTCAGCATCAGACTCGGGAAGGCAACAAATAGGCCATTGTCGGGCGATACCGAAATATGCGAGTCGTCCAAACTTCAGCAGATCTCTTCCCTAAACGAGTACGTCCTAGATAGCTACGTACCTGCAACTATTAAATGGCGCATTCAGACTGCCGTGATAACACAGGGTGGTTGTGTTGTCGAGTCCCAGGGTCAACCCCTATTTTCTCTCTCCCCAAACTAGGACCAGGAGACAGTGGAGGCAGATGTTGTATATTTATCCTTGTTTGCCCCTAGTTTTCTGTTCTTCCTCGTCGGTCTTCCCATCTCTGTACAAGGCTTGTCTAATGGACAGATTTCATGATGACTCAAAGCGGCCATCGGCGGTGCCGTTTATACCTTCAGACATGGTCTCCAGACCTCCTCACATCTCAACAAGCAGTGGGCATCGGAACACACCTGCACCAAAAAGTACATACAGCCATCTCTTACCTTGCCAGAAACTCTGAACCATCCTCCCATCATGCCCGGAATTTCCAGCTCACCGGGCACGTCTCCTAGTTGAGGTGGACGGCTCCTCGGCGAGCATCATCGACCTCAACTGTCTTGTGTGTTTCTCTCGAGGTCGGACGTCAAAACGAGAGGTAACTTGAAGATGTCCTCTGATCGAGTTCACCCGTTTTTGCGAGCATGCATAAGAAAATCACTGATTTCTGTTGGCCGTCCTTCTTTTCTTCGTTCTCTATTTTTTTTTCATTACCCACGTACACACAGTATTACATGGCGACGTCAGCCGACCCCCTAGTCCAGACGACCAAGATGACTAGAGGTTCAACCTAAGGAACAATTTAGGCCGTCTTTCCCCCCTCAACCCACCCCCTGCGTGAAGTGTACATCCTGATGATGCCCCATCACTACCCACAGCGCGCGTACAATTTAGCTCTAGACCCGGCACTCTCGTGGCATCATTTGCAATATCATGCTGCCAAACCAAGACAAAGCCTCAAGCACGCAGCACAAACACGCAGGAAACCATGGCAGAAATGACGCTTTTTTTTCATTCTCAACTGAATGACCCCGTATTACGTGATGCTGTTCTACAAAAGATGCGCCTCGTGGAGGGGGGGATGAAAGCCAACCGTAACGCCGTGGGCAACGAGTGTCGTAATCAATGCCGCTTCATCTAGTTACTCGCCGCGCTTGAACCGCGGAACCCATTTGCCGGCGCTGGGCTTCAACGGCTCGGCCGGCGGCGCATCCTTGGCCTCCCTGCCATTCTCGTCACGACCCGACTCGCCCCGCTCCATGGGGGCACCACGGCCAGAGGCCGCCCTCAGGGGAGGACCGCTGCGCTCAGTGCGCTCAGTGCGCTCACTGCGCTCGCTGCGCTCGCTGCGCTCAGGAGCCGGCGGCATGTTGCTACCAGCGGGCTTGCCCTGCTCGCGCTCGCGCCAGCTGGGCTTGTTTCCACTGGTAAGATTGAGACGGGGAGGTCCGCCAGCCGCCGGGCGATCGTTGGAGTCGGTGCGCTCCATGGGCGAGGCGGTACGGTCGGGAATGCTGGCGCGGGCAGGGGGAGCAGCCTCAGATGCAGCAGGAGCACCTCCGGCGGCAATGCGGGCAGCCTCGCGCTCTCTCCAGGTGGGTTTGTTGCCGGCGAGAGCCAGGCGGGGGGGAGCACCACCCGAGGAGGACGGCTCGACCGGGGTCTCTCTGCGGACGGGACCGGCCGTAGCGGCGGCCCTCTCGGCCTTGCGCCTGGCCATGGCCTCCTCCTCTCGCTGCGCCTGGCGGGCGGCCAGCTCCTTCATCTTCTCGCGCTCCATCTCCTTCTCTTCCTTGAGGCGCTGCATCTCCTCCCTGCGAGCCTCCTGGCGCTTGCGCTCCTCCTCCTTCTCCCTCTCAGCACGCTCCTCGGCCTCGCGCAGGGCGCGCTCCTTCTCCTCGTGCTCGCGCTTCTCCTGGATCTTCTTCTCGCGATAGGCCTTGCGACGCGCGTTGACCTGCTTCTCTAGCTCGCGCTCGGCATCGCGACGTCTCTTCTCAAATTCGTCGCGGCGACGCTCGTGGAGGTTGTTGCGGAAGGACTCGTAAAGGGGTACGAGACGGGCAAGGCGGTGCTTGAGCTCGACGTCCTCCTTGTGCTTGATCTCGGAGTCCCGGAGCGTCTGCTTCTTGATGAGCTCGTAGGCAGCGAGATCGCGCTTGCGCTGAGCGGCATAATCCTCGGGGAGCTTCTTAGTCTCCTCCTTGCGGAAAGCACGCTCCAGATGGTCGAGCCTCTTGCCAGTAACACGAAGCTTCTCGGCGATACTGTTCTTCTCGCGCTCCAGCTGCTGGAGCTTGATCATGCGGATCTTGTTGCTGTCAAGGTTGTCGAGATCCTCGCCACCAAGATCCTCGAGCTTCATGTCCTTCAGCATGCTCTCCACCTCCTTCCGCTTGATCTGCTCCCGCTCGTTCTGCATGCGCTTCTGCTCGCGGATCTTTTGCTCCTCAGCAAGACGCAGGGTCTCGGCTTGCTGGAGGGCTTGCTCCTGAAGGGCCTTCTTGCGGGCGATTTCCTTATCCCGCGCAGCCTGGGCTTCCGAGAGCTTGTCCTTGCGCTTCTGGATGATTTCCTTCCTGGCGAGGATCTCCAGGTGCTCCTTCTCGGTTCCAGCCTTGGCGCGCGCCAGAGCAGCATCACGAGCGCGGATACGCTCCTCGTTGAAGCTGGGGTCGATGTAGCGACAGGTTGTGTAGAGAGCCTCGGCAAGGCGAGTAAGTTGAGAGCGAACGATCTGGGAAGGAGTGCTCTGGAGGCGCTGGACAGAGCCACCCTCGGCCTCGGCCGAGCCGGAGCCGGAGCCGGCATGCGCAGCCTTGGCCGAAGAGAAAACATCGGCGTCAAAGCTCAGCACGCCGGTAGCATGGTCCATGCGGATGGCAAGATCGCCCTTCTTGTTGCCGTTCATGATGAACTTCTCAATGGTGGCGCGCGTGACCTGGAAAGGCTCGGGGAACTGGGCGAGGCTCTCGACGAACTCAAGGTCGACCGTCTCGTATACCTGAGAGAGCTGCTGAAAGAGGCGGGTGAGAATGACCTGCTGGAGGGGGAGGATGTACTTTTGCATCTCCTCATCGGCGCCGATCTGAGCGAGGATGGGAGAGATCTTTTGGCAGATCGACAGGGGGTGGAAATCGACCTCGAGGATTTGGTAGAGTTCCCGAATCTGAGGACGAGCGCGGCGCAGAAGAGACTTGGACAGAGCATCACGGAACAGGCCCGCGCGCGAAGGGGCAGAAGCCATGCCGAGAAGGTGAGTCAGGCGCGAGTTCTTGTTCTTGCGCGCCTCGTCAAAGTCGACCATGGCACCGCGGGATCGGGACGTGCTGATGACGGGAATCGAGAGCGCAGACAGGATGACAAATGTGGCGGCCCGCTGCAGGTCGGCCTCGCTGGTGGGCGGGTTGTCGGCCTTCTTGCCCTGGCCCGTAGCGACGAGAGCCGCAGACTGGCGCAGGAGGTTGTAGTAACGAGCCCAGGCGGCGGCGTGGAACAGGTAGTTCTCGCCAACAAGGAAGATGCGGGTGAGCTTCTCGTAGTAGTTGGCCATCATGACGTTCTTTGCGGGACGCTTGCTCAGGTTGAGAAGAGTGTGGATGTCCTCGACGCTGCGAAAGGCCTCTTGCCAGAGCTCTAGCTCGACGGCTACGTTGAGCTGCTGGAAGCGAGTCTCCAGGTGACGCTGGAGGGTATCCGGGTCGTTCAGGTTGATAGCATGCATCTGAGCCGAATACTTGGCAGCGGTCTGCACATGGTTGCGAAGGAGCTCGCACAGACGGCGGAACTCGGTCTTGCGGGTGTACTTGAGGCAGAAGTCGAAGGCCTGCATGGCGGTGCCCTGGTAGAGGAGCTCGAGTCGGGCATTGTTGCGCAGAATGTCGAGGACTGTGCGGTAGGCCTCCCAGAGAAACTTGAGCCACGGGGTGACGATGGCGCGATCGGTACGGTCCTTGGACTGCTCGCCGGAGACGGTAGCGAGGAGGATGGACTCGGGGGTCTCGCTGGCCTCGAGATCCTCGACGTTGTCGGTGCCGGCGGTGGCTTCGATGCTCGACTGGACCTCATCGGCCTTTTGCTGGGCAGCCGTGACCTTGGCGGCGGCTAGCTCGATAAACTTCTTCAACACCAACTAGAAATATGTCAGTGCAGCTCCCGGCGTCCTTGACTGATTCGGTTGCGACAAACCTCGATCGTGGCAACGTTGGTGTTTTGGGCAATGTTCTTATACTGGTAGAGCGCATCCTTGGCGAGTTTTCCCTTCTTCTGCTCTACCGACAGCTCGACCAAGAGAACCATGACCGGCTCGAGGGACGTGATGGGCACATTGCGGGATCGCTTGGAGGTGATGTGCTCGTGAAGGAGGGTGAGGGCGGCTGGGGCCTGGTTGACCCCGATGAGCTCCTGGGCGCGCTTGAGGACATTCTCCGGCTTTTGATGCGGCGGCGGAGGCTATCGACAGATGTTAGCGGGGGACCCGAGGGGCAGAGGGGCAGTTGGGCGGTGGTGACGACGAGGGGGGGTGGTGGTCCAGAGGGTCGGGCAGGGAGGGGCAATGAGGGCGCGTCCGCGAGAGATATCGAGCATCTCGGGTCTCGACTTACCATGATGGGCAATCTCCTCTGCGCAGCGCAGGTGTTGAGGAGATTATTTCCTTGTCAGAAGCGGCAGCGCAAGGCAGCGTGAGGGGTTGCTGGCTACTTGGCTGGCGCCGGTCCGAGATTTTTGGGTCGTGGAGAAAGCGTTGTCGTAAGCCCTGACTGGAGCAGGCACGGTTTTGCTAGATTTGTGGGCGCAAATTGATGGGGATCACGTGACCGTGGGTGGGAGACGAACAGACGGGGAGGAAACGCGGGCGCAACTGCTTGCGGGAGGAAGAAGATGTACCGGCACGCTGCTATTATGTTTGGGTTTACTATTGTTCTGCAAATTCGTGCTTTGCCATTCACATGTTGTAAAAATTGAATTCGGGATTGCGCTCACTGCCTGGGGGCGCTCTGACAAAGATGAAAGTGGGGCATCCGCCGTCTCTTTTGGTGTTCACTCGCAGCGGGGCATAGTCTGTGCAGGGTAGACTCTGGAGAGAAGCGACCGGACGGAAAATGGGACGCTGTTGCTCCTCCGCTCTTCTTCTCCTCTTATCCATCCTCCAGAAGGAGTGGACAGTCCGGGGTCAAGCAGTTATCGAGTTGGGGCCTTGGTAGGGTCGCACAGCTTTTTCTCGCGTTTGGAATCATGTATGGACGACCTGCATGATCGAGTCAATCCAGCAGCTGTAAACGAGAGAACGAGAGGGAAACGCGTGCCCGTGCCTTTGTCTGCTTGCTCTGGAACGATGCTGAGTTCTGACGGCCCTTGGAGCATGGGACAATCGAGGTGGAGACGTGAGTCCATCCGGGGTAGAGGGCCATCGACACCTCCATCGCCATCCGCGTCGCCGTCGCTGGTTGAAATATCCTAGAATGAAGCAGGCATCGCGTGTTGATGGCCTCAAGTCAGCAACTTTTGCAAGTTGGATGGACTGATTTTATACACCCCCAAGAATAGCATGCATCAGTTATCCCGAGCTATGAATCTATCGGGTCTTGCAATCTAAAACACCCCCGGCTGTCGGGCCCATCTCATTTGCTTTTCGAGTTGGCGAGGCAGGCCGGTCGCGCACGGGCCAGCGCCGCCGCCGCTGTGCTGCTCAGCGCTCCGGAGGCTCGACCCCTTCCTCCTTTCGACAGACGGCTCAGCACTCACTCACTGTCAGCAACCTGGAGCCTGCCCATTCCAAAGACCACCCCGTCTCCCAGCAATCGCCAATCAACCAATCCATCGAACCTCCCTTTGATCGGCCATCCCCATCGCGCGATTCCCTCACGACCTTGATTCGGTAAGTCGCAGCTCCTCTTCTACACACACTGTCGCCGATGGACGCATCGAGGTCGAGCACGTCGACACGTCGACAATTGGCACGGCCACCAACGCTGGGACACCAGAAGGGGGACACAACACCCGAAAAAAACACCTGGAGCGCGACAGTTTGATGGACGAGACTAACTCTCGCCATGTTTAAGCAGAAGAAGAACACCAATCCCGATTTCTCATCCACCTCGCCGCGTCGAGTCTCGATCGCCGAATTTCCGACCGCGGTTGACGGCGTCCGTGGTGGCCGATTGCTGCCCCATCTCCAGCTCAATCGAGCATCCTCCTCGTCGGCTGGATCATCGTCCGAGTCTCCGCCGCGACCACGACGCTCGCAGCAAACCGCAGCATCGCCGCGCGCCTACCACAAATCGCCCCTCTCCACCGTCAACATGCCCACCTATACCTCGCGCGACGTTGGCGACCCGTCGCAAATCAAGAAAACCAAGCAGAGCATGGCCGACCTCAAGCTCCGCCGATTGACCGAGCTCAACAACCGCCTGCGCGAAGACCTCGAGCGGGAACGCATCCCCGTGAGCCAAGCTGCTAAGAGGTAAGCACGACTGACTCTCGAGCGACGTGTCGACTCGTCGGCAACGCAAAGCGCAGAGTGCTAACCCGTTCCCGCAGCATAATCGCGTACTGCAACGGCACCCGAGACTACATGGTGCCCAGCGTCTGGGGGCCAGTCCCCAAGGGCGAGGACCCGTACGCACCACCGACGAACGCCGGGTGCTGCTTGGTGATGTAGGACTAGCCACGATGCGATCTGGCTCGGACGACGGTCGAGACACCTTCGCCGTCAAGCCTGGGGAGTCGAGACGGGGACCGGCTGGCTGTCTCCGATCTCGAGGTGGGCTCGATGGCTTGGATCAGGACCAAACGGGAAGGATGAAGAAGGGCCACCGGCGGATCTACCGCGGACAAGACCGCCGCCACGGATTGCGTCGACGCGCGCCCACCGGATCAACTTAGCCCGTTCACGACAAGGCGAAGGGTAAAAAGGGGACCCGGTACGGAAAGAAAAAGGGCTGCCACGGAAGGGACGAGATGATGGCGGCCCTACGATAATGCTGAAGTCATACCCCCTTTCCATATTGTTTCTTGCGGCTCAGCACCACGGGCTCAGCAGCTCTTCAGCATGTAATATTTTCTATCATGTTTCACTTGGCTCTGTTTTCCTTCTTCCCTTCTTCCCCCTGTTGACCCTCCAGTGGCTGTATTTTTTTGGTGTTTCTGGGGTTTTTCAGTGTATATATGCCTGGATCTTGCGGGCGGTTTTCTTCTCAATGGGACTGACGAAATGCGAATGAAGATGCACGCTTGACAGATGCGCTTCAGATGCGCGCATGTGATTGTCGAGGGCGTGACTATCCAAACAGACATACATCCACGACCCAGGATCGACAGCTTGGGGGGGGGGGGGGGGCATCTTGCACCGCTCTGACTGCTTCGCGCCAAACCGATCAAGACGTGCCAGTTCAAAAGCAACGGGACCACTGGCAGCCGTCATCATCATCCACATCCACATATCGATTTTCCCCTCATCCGTAAACGAGTGGAATCTTTTGCCCCTCCAACCCCAAAAGCCAAAGGAAGAGACATTGTCTTCGGTCTGTCTGCCTATAGGCCCGGCAACCACCCCCTTTCCTTTTTCCAACAACCAACCCATCCCGAGGCGTCGTCCTAACTCTTCTCGTCCCCATTCGCCCCCAAAACGGATCTTCCAAGCTCCGTCTCTTAATCATCCCCCAGCACCACGAACCGCCTCAATGGCATCGCCATCCAACGATGTCGGAGCAAGTAGCA
This sequence comes from Schizothecium vesticola, assembly GCA_030549215.1. Lineage (NCBI taxonomy): Eukaryota > Fungi > Ascomycota > Sordariomycetes > Sordariales > Schizotheciaceae > Schizothecium > Schizothecium vesticola. The sequence continues at coordinate 2,149,038 of JAUKUD010000007.1, read as the reverse complement.
GCCACACGTCCCCTCCCGCGCCCGCCGTCGTCACCGCGACCGGGAATATCTTGCTCCCTCGGGTAACCATTCAGTTTTGCACTCAATGCAAGTGGCTCCTCCGAGCCGCCTATGTACGTTGCTTTTCTCTGCTGCTGTCTGTTCCGCGCCCAAACACACCATACTTTCCACCTTGCCATTCCTTCGTCCTGTCTTTTCCACTTTCCTCAGACCATGTCACCTTCTGCCCCGTCCCCTCGATCTCCTTATCCTTCAGCCCCATATGTACCCCCATCCCTACCCCCGTTCCCCTTCCCCCTCCCTCCTCCCCCATGCCTACCCCCATGCCCGTCTCCCGCCCCTCCTCCTAACCCCTTCCCCCCCGCAAACCCCCACAAATCCCCACAAACCCCCTCCTAACACCCCCCCCCTCCCCCAATAGTACGCCCAAGAACTCCTCTCCACCTTCTCCAACTCCCTCGCCGAGGTCTCCCTCCAGCCCAGCCTCGGCGGCATCTTTCGCGTCGAGCTCATCACCGCCACCACCATCACCATCGACGCATTCTCCACCCCCAACACCTTCGAAACCACCACCACAACCCGCCTCTGGGACCGCAAGTCCGACGGCGGCTTCCCCGAGACCAAGGAGCTCAAGCGGCGCGTGCGCGACGTGATCCAGCCCGGCCGGAGCCTGGGGCACGTGGACCGGACGTATCCGCGGGCGGAGGCGGGGGCGGAGGGGTCCGGGGGTGGCGAGTCCGGGGCCGGCGCAGTGGAGGGTAAGGAGGGGGTAGCTGGTGGGGAAAAGGTAGATGGCAAGACCAAGGGTGCGGGCGAGGCTTGCACGACGGCGGGGGCCACCGGTACCGCCGGGGGGGAGAAGTGTGAGGATTGCGAGTGAGGAGAGGGCGAGAGGCATATGGGTCGTCTGCGTCAGAGGGGAGGTGAGCGGCCTGTGATGGGAGGGTAGGCGGGTGGAAGCCCAACACGCCTGGGACTATGCGCAACGGCTTCACATGAGGAGCTGGATTGGTGAAAGGGAGCATCTCAGTGACATGGTAACCATTGCTCACGAGACCATGTGCAAGAGTGCGAGACAGAGTCTTGTATATTGAGATGAAAAAAAAACCCAAGCCATCAGCACAGCAAGGGGAAGAAGCACAGGGGAAGCACGAAAGGTCACGCCTCAAGACATGGCAATCCACTGCACGAGAATCAAACCGCAAACCGCATGGTCCCGAATAGTTTATATCCGAGGAAAGAAAGACTCTGATCATACAACGAATTGTTCTCGTCCACTCATGGCTGCAGTCATAAGCTAGAGACAAAGAAAATGAAGCATCGCTAGGTGGTCCCCCCCCAACAACCCCTCCCTGGGTCACCAAAAAGACACAGACTCAGACCCGGGACCAGACCTCCCCGGCTCCCACCCCAAACGCCATCCCTTCCCCCAGCCCTGATGCCGTCCATCCAACACATCTTGGATACTGACCCGACTCGCTTTGCCGAACCGCTGCGCTGTCATACCGAAGGAAGTACAAGACTTTTGGGTGAGTTGATTAGTGGGAAGGACCTGAAGAGTCGCCAGGTTTTACAGGAAGCGCAGAGGGCAACGACCTGTCCAGTACGGGCAGCGTGGTCAGAGACGAGCCAGGCGCGTTGGAAGCAAGTATATAACTCCCCACAGCCATACTGCTTATCTATACCTTCCTTCCCGTCCTAGAAGTGACAAGGAGAGTCGTTATTCATCCCTTCCAAACAAGACCCATTCTTCTCCCCGCTGAAATTGTGTTTTGTGTTTTCTCGCAATAATAGACAGACAAAGTTTTCGCTCAACGACTCGACTCGAAACGGGCAACCGGTATGGATGGTGGTTAGTCGGAAGTGACGAGAGACGGGCGGCATCGGGGCCTGGGCGATCGGAAACGTGGCGGCGTAGCAGGAGTTGACGAATGCGATCGCTCGGGGTTCGCCGGGTTATCGTGGATGCAGGCTTATCGCCGCCCGAACCTAAACGCAATGACAGTTGGTATGAGTGTTTACTTGGCTTGCTTCCCAGAAGCAGCAATGGGTCTGCTGCTGCTTCCGAGGTCGGGAACATACTTTTGCTTCTTCTCTGCCGGCTTGAGGATCTGGGAGAGCAGCGTTAGGACAATCCAATAACAGCAGGACAAGGAGGACAAGGACTAACCTGGAAGGAACAGAGTAGACTTTCGTCGACGCTCATCATGGCACCGGCATTGTCAAATTCGCCACAATAGTTAGGAGCGCTGAAGAGAGTGACAAGCTGGCGCTTGGAGAAGAACTCGTAGCCGTCCTCGACGACCTGGTGAGCGCGGCAGATGAGGTCCATGTCGTGTTTTTGCAAGAAACGCGAGACAACGTCGGGTCCAAAGGTGAACGATACACCACGATCGTTTTCGGACCACCCGGTGATGTCCTTGTCGGGATCCGACCAGAGCAGATCGCACAGCAGGCCGCAGTCAGGGATCTGGAAAGGGCATGTCAGCGTGAGACCCAAGGGGGAACGGCAGATGGCGACACATACATCGGTCGGGCGCATGACGCGGCGGATCTGCTCCATGGAGTTGAGATCGGGGCTCAGGCCACCGTGCATGGTGAAGATCTTCTCGTCGATGATGGCAGCAATGGGCAAGCAGTTGAAGCAATCCGTAAACGTCTTCCAAAGCTTGATGTTGTACCGGCGCTTGCACTCGTCGTAGAAGCCGTAGATGCGGTTGATCGAAGCGCATTCGTGGTTACCTCTGAGGATGAAGAAGTTCTCGGGGTACTTGATCTTGTAGGCCAGGAGCAGGCAGATGGTCTCGAGGGACTGCTTGCCGCGGTCGACGTAGTCGCCGAGGAAGAGGTAGTTGGCCTCGGGGGGGAAGCCCCCATACTCAAACAGTCTCAGCAAATCATAATACTGGCCGTGGATATCACCGCAGATCTGGGAGGTGCAGCGTGGTTAGCAGGAGGACATGACGCGCTTCCATGTGGCTAACCTTGATGGGAGCCTCCAGCTCCAACAGGATGGGCTGAGAGATGAAGATTTCGCGAGCCTTGGTGCACAGGTAGCGGATCTCGGCCTCGAGAAGCTGGACCTGCTTGCCCGGCCGGCTGCCCCGCACCTCCAAGAGACGGTCGATAACCGAGTCGAGGTCGACTTCGTGTTGGTCTGCCATTGCAGTGTATTCTTTGCCGCCAGAGAGGTGGCGCGCACGGGTTTTCGAGTCTCGGTAATGACCGACAGATCCCAGCCGATCGCAGGGCGAAACCCTCAGGTGGTACGCAAGGTGCGTGGGAAGCGCGATGCACTCCCGGGTGGCTAGCAATAGCGGAACGAAAGGGTTAGCAGGTTGGGGGGGGGTTGAGACGCGTCGGTCGGCAAGGCCGTGAATTGGAGAGTGGAAACTATGGTCGCGGTGCTGGTCGGGGCTGGAGCAGGATGGGATGTCAACTTACTTGCAGAAGTGGTCTCAGCAACAAAATGGCTGTGGTGCGAAGGACGGGGTGGGGGGAAGAGGTGCCCCGTCTACGGCCTTTGGGAAAGAGCTGTGCTTTCTTTTTTTTGTGCTTTTCTTTGGTGTACACCGGCCGAAAAGTCTTGTTGGGAGACGGCGGATGTGGTTATCGGCGCTGTTGGTGGAGTGCTGACGGCTTCTGGGAAACGCAGTCAATCCTAGCGCGGAATAGAGATGCGATAATCGCTTCGTCTCTGGGACGGCGCGGGAGGGAGGGGGCAGAAGAGGCTGTCCCGGGGTCGTCGCAGGACGAACGTCGCTGATGAGCAGGGCAGGCGCCTGTCGTCGATGAGGTCAATCGCGGGAGGGGGGAAGGCGAGGTGAGGTGCGGTGCGGTGCGGTGCTGTGCTGGGTGCAGCGTGCTTGGGAAGGCTGCCACGGTCGGGGGAAAACAGTCGACGGGCGGATGCAACTCGCGGCCAATAAACCCAAGTCGCGGGGAATTTCGTCGGCGGGTGGTCTCCGTGTCAATTTCGGCGATGCGTGTAGATAGCGCGTTGGGTGCCTGGGACAGGACTTGATCGCCGGGGAAGATGGAAAAGTTCTTGTTGGGAACAAGAGAATCGCCTTGGGAGGGTTTGGGACAGAAGGTCGGAAAAAATCAGCGTTGGTGGCAGGCGTTTGAGACTTGGAGGGAGGAGAGAATCCACGGCACACACCGGGGCGGGTTACTAAAGCATGGGCACCCACGCGCAGGAGCACAGGCGACAAGGGGCAAGCGCATTGGTCGGCGAGCCAGGCCGCGAAAAATTGTGCCCCCATCCACGCCTGCTCTTGGGCGAGGAGGCCCCCGAGGCCCCTAACACAGCGCCGCCAGCGCCGCGTTGTCTGCTGTTAGGCCGGGGCGCGCAGCTGGACCGTCCTCTCGGGATGTCGACTCGCGATTGGCTACCTCCAAGTCTACACCGCGCTCCAGATGTGGATGTTGTTGACCTCTTTTTCTCCCTGTCCATCCGGAACAGGACCCTCATCCCCCCCTCCCTGCCTCGGGCCTCGACTACCTCGCCGCCGAACGAAGGCGCCGAGAAGCCATGATGGACGCAAAGATTTGACGAGCCCCGGGTCCCAGGCTTTTTATATATCCTCGTCCTGACAGGCGCAAAGGGTGCTCTCGTGACGCCTTTCCGTCTTGCTCTCAGCGGTCCGTGTTACCTGTCTGTCGTCTGCCTGCATTCCTGGTTGCATCCCGGGTCCAACCCAGGGAACCAGTTGGGTTGGCGGTTGGCTCGACGCCAAAGGGGCAAACAGCGCTGGGCAGCTTATAGCTGTTCTCTCCGATCCACCCGGGCGAGACCTTTGTACCGCTGACAACGTCCCTCGGCGCCTTCAACGGCATTCCTGCCTGCCGGTACCCATTCATGTTTCAGGCCCCCATGCTAGGTATGTACACAGTAGGTCCCGTCGCCATTCAGGCCCTTTGGGCTGCTGGTGATGCGGGGGAGGGGTCAGGTTGCGGGGGATCATCTTTGTTCAACAAGCCTCCCGTCCCGCCGGCGACCGTGCAATCGTCCCGTCTTTTCGCCGAGGCTGGAGGACGACTCATCAAAGACCCAGACGGCTCTATTTTTGCAGACTGACATCTCTGCGCGACCAAGGGGAACTCGGCCATCGCACTGCGATGGTCCAACACAGCCCCGGTAGGTCGCCCCTGAACCCCTGAGTCTCCATCGGAGGTGTCCGCGAGAGACAGCTGGAGGTTAGCTGCACACCACAGAAGACGTTTAGCCATGTCGGCGGGCCAAAGCCGGCTCAGAGGAAGAGGACGACCCCACATGGGCTCGTATGGCTGCTTAGCGCTAGCCATGCTGTGGATGCCCTCAGGGGAAGGCCAGAGAAGAGGCCCAGAAGCGGGAGCGCACAACACACGGCCGACGAAAGCGGCCCCCCCTCCATCTCCTCGTGGGTTGGTATGGCGGTTGATGGCTTGCCGCCCACTGCAGAGGCGGTCAAGTTCGCGGCTACAGAGCCTGGGGTCTGGTGGTGGGATCACTGGGATGTCTTTTGATTTGCCGTTGTTACCCCTCCATCGCCGTCGACGGTCGCTTCGATCCGACCATGGGCCAAGGTTTCGGCGACTACGTCGAGCTCTGACCGGCCGACTCTGCAGGCCTTTGAAACGGGCAGAGGTGGTGGGCGGTGGGGGTTCTCTGGACCTATGAGGAGGCCTATAAGAAAGAGCCCATCCAGATTGTCGATTCAGAGCCCACCTGGGACCACCACCTCTCCATCCCGTCCTCCTGCGGCGCGCAGGCGTGATGGATGTCGGCTACACACCGATCGCCAAGGTCGGCAAAGACAGACAGCAAGACAGCCTGCCATTACATTTTGCCATTCTCTTGGTGATCTCTCGGCTGATCCATTGATCTGAGCGGATGACGGATGGCTCTCGAATAGATAGGTACGGAGTAGATACACGCAGTGCGGAAGAGGGACCTCGACACCAGACCCCGCCATTCTTTCCCATGGATATCGTTCTGATAACCAAAAGACGGTCTACCCCGCCTCGATATATTTCTCCTTCCCTTTGCCCCTCACAACCCCTCGTGCCCCTCCTCACGTCCTCCAAAAAAAAAAAAGAGACCGCCGTTTGCCCCGTTCAGCAGCATAATGCTGTCATGGTAACACCAAGGGCCTCTTCGACTTGTCCATCAACCCCCGCCGGCTTCCGCATCGTCATATAATCGTCCCAACCTGCACTTACACCAACGTAGCCGACAATGGGGAAGCAAGGAACTCGATCCGCAAAATCGGTCCTGTACTTAGCTGCCAGTCTGGACCCTGGACCCGCCGGCATATATCCACATGCCTTCCGTGATGGTATCAACCCCCCCCCTATAAGTCCCCTATCCCGTTCGTACATCCTCAACCACGAAGAGGCATCACCAGATCCCAACTACAACAACAACTGCACCCTGCTCTCCACCATGTCGCCACCTCCACCAAAACAGCCCGCCCACATAGCTGCTGCCGCTAGTGCCATTTGATGTCATCCCGAGACGCAAGCTCGCAAGCAAGCCAACAGACCACACCGACAGGCTCATCACCTCGGCGTGCGCGCACAAGGACAGCCGATCAGTGGGACCTCTCACATCACCCTACCTTAGCATCTTAGGCAGCGTCGCCCATCAACCTACCTCCCTACCTGCACACCAAGCCTGCCCGTCCGTCGACCGGCATAGTATGACGCTGGACCAAGACGTGCTATGTACTATCTAGGTAAGTAGTCTTGGTACGAACCGGCAGGCAGGCAGATAGGTAGACAGCCGATACGCCGAGATGTCGGAGAGACAGTACTTGGACAGTCCCAGGACTGGGAGTATAGCAGCACCGCCGCGCCGAACTGTCAAGAACATATATGCTGCTGCGATGCCGACACCGCGGGATATGACGGCAACTACATACTTTGCTTGCCTACTACGTACTTGGAAGCTACCTACCCACCCACCCAATCGGTGGTAACTCAGCTGTCACATAGGTGTGGTTGCGGTGCAGTCAGTCGTTGGTCCATCAAACCCATCTGCACGTGTTAGAGCCTAGAACGACGGCCCACATTGTCTTGACGTGGTTGTGGCTGCAGCAGCAAGGGTAGGTTGGTTAGGTGTGGGTGTAAGTTGAGTTGTCACCTACCGTGCTCGGGTGTGTAACACGAGCAGACGGGAGGGACGGGACAGGTTGATGAGGTAGGGGGGGAATGGACATAGCGAGCATCCTTCACGGCAGCGCCTCGACAGCACAAAACGGACATTGTCATGGTAACTGGGCTGAGCGATGCCAGACGCTAGCTATATCGTCAACAATCATCGCTGAGGCGGTAGCACACCCATCTAGGATACATAGTTCCCCAAGAGAAAAAAAAGAGGGGAAGGAGAAACAACGACCAACCGTCAAGGTATAACCGAGTCCGAACAATGCACACAGACACACCAAACATACAGACACCTCCCCGGTCTCGGTAAAAGCAAACAAACCCAGTAGTGAAAGAAACATGATATATTTCCCCATCGCCACCCATCCCGTTCTGCCATCATCAGAGAACCTTCCCCCCCCCCTGTGAAACCCCACGCGACGAACCACCCCGTCGCCTCCCAAGATACCAAACGCCAGCCCCATTCTTGACGCAAAACAGGAGAAAACAGAGTGCCGAGACTGATGGACCCTCGTACAAAGAACAGGAGACTGTGCGAAAACGAAAAGAAAAAGAGGCCTCGCAAAGCCGGGGGTGGTGGAGAGAATGGTTCCGCCGCAGGTGATATGAGAAAGGAGCCCATAAAAAGAAAGGCGCCCGGTTCCCCTCCCCAGTCAACTTGATAATCCCGAGGATCCTCTCCTCGCGCGCCCAACACCGTCAAGCCAGCAAAAGAAAACTTGAATAGTACAGTACAGCCCCGACAGCAGGCCGGACCTGGCCTTGGCCTAGGTTTGTTTGGCGGACGTGACCGGAACGAGGAAAGGAAGCTGGAGAATTACTTCCTCCTGGCCGAGGTCCGAACCCCCTTCCTGAACTTGGCGGGGTTCGCGCGCTCTCGCTTCTTCGCCGAAGCCGCCGGCTTGCCGTCAGCATTATCATTATCAGTAGCCCGGTTGGCACCGCGCCCCGTGGTGGTGGTGCCGTTGACCGGTGGCGAGGCGGTGATGGTCTCGTCATCGACGTCAAACTCGAGCACTTTGAGGGCTTCGTCGTCCATGTCGCTCAGTTCTTCGCTCATGCTGCGCAGCACCTCACGGCCCGTCCACTGCTCTTTGGCGACGGTGGTGCCCTCGGGGTCGAAGCCGTAGAGATACCACGGGATGCCGCCGTCGGAGAGCACGTTGGCTGGATCCCGGCCAAAGCTTCCGTTGGACTGGGGCGGTGTGATGGGGTCGTTTTGCGGCAGCTGAAGTTGACCGGATCCAAAAGCGGCCAGGGACGGTGGGGAGTCCGAGTCGCCCTTTTTGTAACCGTTGATCCCTTCATCGCCTTCGTGCCCAGACGTTTCATTGGGCTGGCCGCCGTTCGGTTTAAGCGAAACGCCAACCTCGATAACTTCGTTGTCGATCTCGGCCGCTGTCGTGCCGTCGGTGCCCATCACATGGCCGGCATCATCGGCCTCGCCGTCCATATCGACGTCAGCCTCACTGCCCGACTGATCTGCTACGATGATCTGTCCTTCCTCTGGTGCGTCGGCCATGTCGACGTCTTCATTGTGCCGGGAGACGACAGGAGCTTCAACCGGGGCGGCCTCCGGGATGTTCCTTCGTACCTCGCAGCTGGCATTGAGCATGCCCTTGAGCTCTTCCAAGAGCGGTTCAAGCGGCTTGCTGGTGACTTCACACTCGGCTTTCAGAGCCGCCTGAAGCTGCGGCTCTATATCCTTGAGGATCCGCTTGCCCAACCGCCGCCTGTTGCTGATGTCTGCGTAGTTGGCGCCCTTGACGGGAGAGGCCTCGGCAGGCTCTGAATTTGATTGTCCCGTTAAAGACTTTGCCGCAGTGTTAATTCCGACACTGATAGCTTGGCAGAGGTCGTGGGTGAAGGGAAGGGTAGACGTGTAGTAGCGGCGCTCGAGCCTTTGCTGGAGGACCGTCAAGCCAGCCTTGAAGACATTCTTGTCCAAACTGCAATCTGTTAGCAAACGAGGCCTTGTTGTGGCGGAAACCCGGGTATCGACTGACAAGAAGGCTCTGTCCAGCACCGGTACTAGCATCTTGTGTATTGGGAAGTAGCAAGCGTCGACAAACTCTTGCTCCATCTCGGCAGACTCCAGCTTGTCGGCTTCGCGGCGGACAATGCTCGCAGAAAGCGATCTGAGCTGCTCGAGGTCCTCGATGAGGGCCTTGGCAAATTCGATGCGCCGGCTCAGTCGGGCCTTGCCAATCCGCCCCAGTGAAGAAAAGTCGCGACGGGTAAGCTCCATCGACGAGAATGTCTCCATCTGCAGCTGGAGCCTCTTCAGGAGAGCCGCGCCACGGCGGGCTTCCCGCTTCAAGGTCCAGTAGCGGCAAGACTCGGCAACAAATTCCTTACGCTTCACCACCGAGAAGCGGGCCAGAGATATCTCGACCAGGTTGTAGACGGCCTGGGGGATGATGGGGGCACCCGAGGGAAGCTTCCATATCGGCTTGCCTGGCTGCCCCTTCTTCTTGTCCCCGAGGAGGACAGCAGAGACCTTGGCGCCTGTCATCTGCGACTCGTCCGGAGGGTGTTCGGTGATGGCGTGCCGATGGGCGGCCGCCAGTTGAGATGCGGACGCCTGGCTGTCGGCCCAAATGCGGTTCTTCATGGTGCGCTTGTAGAAGCGCTTAGCTTCTTTCGTGGCCTGGGCAACACCATGTTCCTTTGCATACTCGGACGGACAGTGCTTGTCGCAAAAGGCCTTGAGGGGGACTCCGCTGTCGGCGGCAGCCAGTTGCCCCTGGCTGTTCTTCATCTTCAGATAGAGGTTGCATCGCCGTGCGCAGGTGACATGGAAGGCCTGGTAGCAGCTCTTGTTAGAACACTGCACGCAAGCCCCCATGCGCTGATTGCATATGTAGCAGAGCAACCGCCACCTCGTCTTGGGGACCTTTTCGACCTCCATGACGGGCTCCATAAAAGTTGAGTTTCCAAGGGTCACCTCTGGAATCCACATGGCGCAGAGCAGATGGGCCCATTTAGACGTGGTCGTCTGCTTGAATGCGCCCTCCGTGTTGGGACAGAATATGCACGTCTGTGACGGTTGTTAGCACTAGCGACGACCTCGCAGATGGGGGGGGTAGCAGTGCTTACCGGAACACCGCGCCCAATGAGCTGGCATTTTCGACAAAGCCACTGGCCTTCGGGGATAAAGGGCACGCCATAGCACTCCTGGTGAACCGCGAGGTCGCAGCCGTCACAAAAGACGATTGCGTTGGTGTTCTCGCAATCACCGTCGTCGCAAATGGCACACTTGCTGTCTTGTTCCTCTCCAGCCTGCGGCTCGCCACTCACGGCGGCAGCGGAGCTAGACCTCGGCCTGTGAGTCTGAGGAGGCTTGGGGTTGGGTTTTGGTATCCTCTTCTCCAGAGCATGCCACTCCTTCTCAATCTTGGTGATGGTAATCTCAAAGATCTCGCGGGTGATGGGAATGAGGCCGGCTGCCTTGCGCTGCTCGTTCATCTTCTCCAGCCACATGTCATCCTGCTCATCCATGTCGTACTCGACCCGGCCGACGGCTCCTGCGGTGTGCTGGACGGGATCGACTTCGGCCATGACAAGGGCGAGAAGGTCCATGTCTTCTTCGATATTGGCATCAATGGCCTTTATGAGCTTGCGGTCTGGCCGAATGAAGTTGTCGCTCTCCTGGTATCCGACATTCATCATCGACTTGTCCACATATCTCGCCTGGCCGAACGTCTTGCTCTCAAAGAGCGATACCCGGTCCGTCCTCCGGTACGAGGGAAGCTTGAGATCGAGGCGCTCCTTGGGAGTCTGGTTGTGAATGGGGAGAACTTTGGGTATCTTTGGTGCCGGATCCACGGTCCGCGTGGCATAGAGGGACGAGGAGTCGCGGGCTAGCCTCCCGAGTCTGCGCCTGCTAGGCGTATCTGTCAGGGAGCCGACCAGGGAGGGGTTGCCGTCTCCATGCGGCGTGGTATTCCGGGTGCTGCAGGGTGCCAAATGTGCCTCTTTGGCAGGTGTGGTTGTGCCGTTCAGCGGGGTAGCGGGGGGCTGGATCTGGGCCTGCTGCATGTGCCCCTGCGTCGCGGGGTTGGGGGTGGGTGGTGACGGCTGGAGTAGGCCATCAACTTCTTCAGAGGGGAAGACGAGGAATGACCTCTCGATGTCGAGGTTTGGGTGGAACTCTTCCCACCCTCGCTCTTCGCGGGGTTTGTATCCTTCGCTCTGTACGACGGCCGCCGCCACGGCTGCGGCGGAGCTGTACTGCATCTCATCGAGCTCATCGCGGTTGACTGCGGTGCGGGTGCGTCTGCTGGGTTCTCGACGCGGAAAGACGCTCGGGGAGGCGTGGGCGTTTGCTCGGGGTCGCGACGCGGTGGCAGCAGAGGGCTCGGCCGGTGTCTCGTTGCCGTCTTCGTCAACGAAGCGGCCACCGCCTCCGGGACCGCCGGGGATGTAGCGTCGCTTCTTCGGGGGTGGTTCGGAGGCGGCGACGTCGGGGGCGAGCTTCCTGACACGCGCCGTGCTGGCGGTAGCCGAGCCCCGCGGACGGCCCCGCGGACGGCCCCTGGCGGGTCGGCGGGGTGTTATAGGCGACGGCGCCATGGCAGTAACGAGCGTGGTGATGAAGAGGAGGATGGAATGCTGCCGAGCGGGCGTGGTCGGGGGGTGGCGGTCGTGGTGAGGGCTGCTCGGAGCTGAAAATCAGGACCGTGTCGCGAGTGAGGAGCGCGGGGTCAGAGAGGGCGGGCGGGGGTTAAATGGGCATAGTTTTGGCGAGCAGCGTCGGGGACGCGAGGGGAGCCCGCGGGCAGCAGAAAGGGATGATGGGAAGGGCAGAAATCGCGGGTTGGGAGTGATGAGTTTCGGGGCTTTGGACGACGTGACGTTGGGAAATGCGTCCTGTCGAAGTCGCGGGTGGTGGTATTTACGGGCTCTGATTCGCCGGCGGTACCCCACCTGTCGAACCCAATCACGACCCCGGCCAGCCCCACCAGCAGCAGGCGACCTCCAGGTCCAGGCACGTGGGCGGGCCAATTCTCAAACGGAGTGCTGAGCTCTGTCGTCGAAGCTTTGAACCTTAAAGTTGGGCCATGGCAAGGACTTTTGATGTCTTTTGGCGGGAGTTTTATAAAATCAGAATGGCCTTCCGTGACAACTCTCGAATGCTGAGAGGCCACGCGTATTCACTCCATGTGCGTATTGGATTATGAATACGACACCGAGGACCTTGGTCAATCTGTTTCTCTGCACCTTTCGGCTTGAGCTTCGAAGTTGAAAAGTCCAGATGGACACCCGCGAGGAAGAGGACCTGGTGCATCTCCAAGAAACGGACACTTACACGCTGCAGACGGGTGCCGCCCGCCCGCCGAGCAGCCAGTCGTCCAGATTGATGCAAGATGCAAGATACAAATTAAGTATCGAGGTTGAAGTGGAAATGCAGATTGCAAGTCACAGCCCTGATTTCCAAGACTCCAGCTCAGCCCTATGGACCCCCCTCCTCCCCTCCCCTCCTCCACCAGACTCGGCCCCTGGACTCGACACACAATGGGAATCCCACTTGACAACGCATCGTGCCTTGCATCAACGCAGTGCCGTGCCCCGGTTCCGATAACAAGCTGAGAGAGTGATGGTGTCTTGTTGGGCTTCAATCGGCAACACCCCCTCCCTCCAACCACAAACAAACCAGCGAATGATCAGGGGCTTCATGATTGTTCCTCTGAGCGGCCAATCACGGGCTGATCGCATTCAACCTTGTGTCCCTCGACACATGCAAAGAGCCAGCCCGCCCTAGGCCCCGGGCCGTGAGCCATGCTCTCGTGGTCTCCACGCCCCTCGTGGTCTCCACGCCCCTCGTCGTTCGTTGTTGGGGAACGGGCCGGGCCAATGACTTCGAGGCCGACACCCTCATTCCCTTGTTCCTCGGGCCGCCGCCTCCTGAGTCTCGAATTTTAGAATGCCACTTCTCGTCGGCATGGGATTTCTACTCGACTTCTAGAAACTCCGTGCCGCCCCATCCAGCGGCCCTCGTCCGGCCCAATGGCACCCAACCACGACGAAGCATCGCAGTATTTTCGGTATTTTCGGTAGCCTCCTTTTTCCTTTTTTTTCCCCTTCTTCATTATCGAATGGAGCTCATCTAGAGCACCCAGACTGGCTTTGGATTTATCGACACGTCACAATCCCTTGGTCTCTGCACCCCCATTTGGCGCCCCCCCCCCCTCCCCAACTAAATGTCATGAACGGGCTGATCCCCGAATGAGTCCTCCACAGCAGAATACACCGACAGTTTGTTTGTTCAGCATGCCCGGGAGCTCCCCATCCCGCACGGGAGCCCGCAGCAACCACACCCTCACCGCCCCCACAACTCGGCACCCACAACTCCGTAGTCCCAGACTCCCACTCGCTTTCCTCAGACCATTGAGCCCTGCTTCCAAGCCTATTCGCAATCGGTATCAAGTTGAAGACAGCAAGCTCTCATGGCTTAAACAAGCCCAAGCTCAACAACACATAAAATCCGCTGTCTCGTCACCTCAACGTAAACATCCTACAAACGCCGAACCAGCCAATCCACACCCCGAAATCCTACATCCGCTCAAGGCCAAAACACTCTTCCTATCACTCCCATTTCGGCGTCCCCGTACGGAACCACTGCACTACCATCCGTCGCCACCCTTCCAGAAACCAGATAACCTCCCCGTACCTCAACCTACTCCTTATCACCACCACCCATCTTTATTCCAACAACAACAACAACAACAACAACAACAACAACAACAACAACAACAACAACAGCAGCACTCACATCAAACCGCAACCCGCAACCGTGCCGGCAAAAGGAACCTACCTCGCCCGGCCAGCCACCTCGTTACACAACATCAACTGCCAGTCATGTGAACCCCTCCTCCCCCCCAACCACCATCCCCTGTTCACCCCCCAAATGTCTCAACCCATCAACCCAACCGGCTCCCATTGAAGAAGATCAGGGGGGATCAAGGTACACCGCACCACGGCCCGGAAAGACCCGGAGATGAGCGTGGCACCGAGGCGTGTGTGTGTACCTCAAAGTGTGAGACCAGACCAGACCGACTGTGTCCGGTGTGAGGCCGTGTATACCGGTTTCCGCGCGGCAGGTGCCGGCGGGTACCTGGATTTGGGCGACGACGGGATGTGGGTGTGTTTGAGACATTGACCATCGTCAGGTCAGGCACGTCAGGCCGATGGGGGGTTTTTTTATCACGGAAAGGGGTGCCTGCTTGCTTGGGTGGTGGCTGCTGCTGCTTTCTTCATCTTTGAGTTTGTCTTGTCGACAGTAAGAGGGGGGTGGCTTGTACTTATTGGCAAACTTTGCTTTTCACCGCCTAGGTAGGTGAGCTTGCACGGTGGTGGGGGATGAGCGCTGGAAGTGGGCGAGGCTTGAGATGACGAACATGCCCGGCACGAGGAGGGTGAATACCGTGTCGAGTGTGAAGCCAATCCTTTAGTTGAAAGTTATCAGACAAGAAAACTACCTGCCCGACTGCTCGATGCTAGAATACACATATACCGCCGCCTGACACGCTATCCATAGAGGGATGGTGTTACCCCTACACATGGGCATAAAGAGCAGACAACATGGAAACAGTAAGCGACAATGTCAGGTGCAGAGAAATATAGTATTGTACCTCCTTCCCCCAACGCCCTCTACCACCCCCAAACAACGCCTGTACGCTATGCTGCCGTGATATTTCAAATGACAGAAAACCCAACACCCGAAAATGAATCCCCCCCCTAAGGATGTTGCCATGACAACAACAAAGAAACGATGGGGTATCCCGCGATCTGTCAACGGTTTATCCTACAAATAGGTGAATGTATGCCTTGGTTGAAACCAAAAAAAAAAAAAAAAAAACACAAAAATGCACAAAATTTGAGGGGGTATCTCAAAAAGGAAGACTTTTTAGCCAAGTGTGCGGCCGCTATGAATGGCCTGCACGCTGGCTGCTCGAGGGGTGGTGGGATTTGTATGTAGAGAAGCACCGCCCAGGTCTGCCTCCCGATAGTCTGGTGGACGCGTGGCCGGGTCCCATCCCTCTTCGCTCAGGACACTCAGGTACCCGCTTCCGACCTTGTCTCGCAGGGCCTCAATCTGCCTCCGGTAGAGCTCCCCGCCGACGTCCCAGTCCGCGTTGTCACCCCAACTGTTGCCGGACGGAGGACTGCTTTGGGCAGCATATATGGGAGGAGACTGAGCCATCACATTGGTATCGAGGCGCGACATGCCTGGTGACCTCTGCAAATTGGGCAGAGGGCTTTCGGCGAGAGAGGACCGGGGCGCGGATTGTGTCTCGAGAGGTTGCGAGATGCGATAGTTGTTGTCAATGCCAAGCCCGGCGACGCCATCAGCCTGCGCATAGCGGTCAATGGGCTTCGCATACGGGATCGGGTTGTCGTTAGTAGCGAGATCAACAATGCGTCGCTTCGGTGCCCGCCGACGACGGCTCGAGCTGGTGTTCACTTCACTCGACGTGCTCTTCGGCGTGGGCCGTTCCTTGCGAAGAACGACCGGCTCGCTCGGACGAGGCGCGTCGTAGATAATGGCCGGCTTGGAGATGTCAATCGCCGGTGTCTCCTGAGTGGCGGGCTTTACCACAGGGACCGGTGGCGGCATGGCTTCTCGCTCCACCAGGTAACGCTTCTCCGAGTAGGTGGGCCCGGTGGCATCGATGGTGATGTCTTCGGTGTAGCCCGGCGTTCGGCGGAAGAGGTTGAAGATGGTGATGCGGTAGTCGCGATGGGTTCGGGTGAAGGGATTCCCCCCCACGTAAATCTCCCGAATCTCCGGGATGCCGGTGAGGCGGGCCAGTTCGGTGGGGTCCGTCAGGCGGTTGTCTCGCAAGTCAAGCCTCTCCAGGGGGTAGAGTTTCTCGATGCCGGCGATAGACTGCAGCCGGTTGCCTCGCAGGTTGAGGGCGGTGATGGCGGGAAGAGGGTTGCGAGTGAGCGAGTGGAGCGAGTCTATCATGCACGAAGCCAGGTTCAAGGCACGCAGCGCAGTGAGGTTGGCGAGACTGTCGGGGATTTGAGTGAACAGGTTGGAAGAAAGGTCCAGTGAGTGCAGCGTGTTGGAGAGAGGTGACAGGCTCGTTGCAGAGATGGAGGTCAGCGAGTTGTCTGAGAGGCTGAGATGCTTGAGGAACCGCCACTTGGAAGCCGGTAGGATGCCCATGGCCAAGAGATTGGACGAGCTCCCCCGAGAGTTGTGCCAGGAGTCCGAAAGGCTAGAGTGAGAGCTGCCGGAGCCTGAGCGTCGAATTTTGTATGACCCACGCATATTGGCAGAGCCGTTTCTGGAACTCGACGGCCGGCGGGGCGAATGACTTCTCGGCCGAGACTCCTTAACGGGAGACTTTGGCAGCTCGTCACTGTCCACTCTGGCAACAGACGGCCGTCTGCTATCCGAGACATGGGATCCGTCGGTTCCCACTTCGCTGTTGAGCGAGCCGACCGGCAAATCGGTAGTCGACTTCCGGGCGTCGGGGGAGCCGGGTGCAGAAGAAGACTTGGGGACCTCGGCGTACGGCACGTTGGGGCTTCTCCTCGGGCTCGATGGTCCTGCCCACTGCGCGGTCGGTGATCCTTGGGACTTGGAGGTTCTCCGCCGACGCTTGTCCATGTCATCCAGCACAATGTCAATCAAGACGTCCGCTGGGTCGTCTAGGCTCGCGCGCTTGATGGTGAGGGACCGGAGCTGGTCCGCAAGCCGATCCCAGCCAAAGAACTGGCGAAAGTCAATGTCGCTGACCTCAAGAGCCTGAACGTTCTTGAAGACGTAGAGCGGCACGGCCGAATCGAAGGGAAACTCCTCGTAGCCTCGGATTAGGCGTGCGCGCCAATCTGGGGCCAGCCTCAAGCACGGGATCTTGGTGAAGGCCGAGTACAGATACTTGAGATCGGCTTGGAGCGCAGCCTTTTGCCTCTCAGTGCGGGCGGCGGAGATGCCGGAGCCGAGGCTAAAGTTGGACCAGAGCGAGGACAAGCCCGACATGACACTCCGTATGCTCGAGACGGAACGTATCGAGCCGACATCAGAGTTGCGGCTCTTGGAGCGCTGGGTCTGGCTGAGGAATGAGACGTAGTTTGCCGAGGTAGTACTGTCGTGGAGGTTCTCGAGGCGAATCTTCATCGGCCCGACGGGAATGGCCAGTTCCTCGAAGCGCGACAGCAGGTAAAACAGGTGATGGGGAGTGAGAGCCAGCTTTGCCGACTTGACACTGTGTGATGTAAAGCTGAGCGAACCAAGCGACAAAGCTGCGGCCAGCGTGCTCGATGTCGATGCTGATGTAGAGGGTCGTTCAGGGACGGTGGGCGACGACGGGATAACTACCGGTGCCACTGACGACACGCTCTGGGAGGAGCCATGGCGCGGTGCATTCTGCCGCCGAAACTGCAAGGCATTGGCAAGGGCCTTTTCGTGGGTGCGCACAAAAGTGGCAAGTTGCTGTGCAAAAGGTGGTCAGCCTGAGTTGGGCGGGGGTTGGAAAAAGTTGACAAGCCTACTTTTATGAAGAACTCGCCGTCTTCCGAGTCCATTTTTACAGATGAGGATGCATCAGTTTGCGATATTCTAAGGAGTGTAATGTAGGAGTCCAGGCCGAGCAGGCGAGGAGAGAATCGCAGAGCCCCGCTGGATCCTAGAGCTTATCTAGACCGGGGGGGACGGGGAGGGCACGTCGGTGGCCCTGACGCGATTTTGCGTGGCGAAGTGGGACAGGAGCCTGGCAGTGTCAGATGTTAGTCGACTGGTCACATCGCACTCGTCCTTGCACAGCGTTCACTATATGGCCCCTTCAGTGATTTCCTGGACCGCCTGCGGCACCCGAGGCCGTGACAGAGCGCCTTCGACGAGGAACAAGCCGCGTGCGCCGGCGGCAGGCCAAAAGGAAGACGGATCGGGGCGGGTGTCGCGGTCGTGGCAGTTAAGCACCGAGTCGCGGGTTTGAGTAGGAGCTCGAACGTGGGGGAGCCGGTGGAGACGATAGGTGGCTGAGGGTACGGCGTAGAACGAACAAATCGGTCGTCGAATGTTGTTGTTGGGCATGGCGCCTGGATGGGGGGCACGAGTTTCGTTCCGGTCCTCGGCTCGTTATGCTGGCTGTCGAACCTCGGGGCTGGGGGGCGTGATCAGTCGTTCGCGGGTGTCGAGCTGAGAGCAGATCGGCATGCAGTCGTAAGCAGGGGCGTGGGCGACGTCGGTGTTTCCGAACCATCGACAGCCAGGTTTGGCAGAGGGCAAGGACGTAGTTGAGGTACTCGAGACCAGGTTGACGCGCACCAGTTTGCTGCTGTCAGAGGCGGGGGGTCCGGTGGACAACCAGGTGAGGATGGGGCGGCGCATCACGCGGACGCTGGACACAGGACGAGCCCAAGGTGGCCGGAGGGGCTCGGTGAACTCGGATTTTGGCGGGCGGCAGAGGCCAACGACCGTCCAAGGAATGCGTTCGCCGGTGCGTTGCCATGGTCTCCCATCGTGGGACAACCAGAGATCGGTTGGAGGAGGCCGTGGAGTCGCAAAACCCATCGAGGGCTGGTGAACCCCAAGGAGGCGCGCGAAGGCACAACAGAAGCAGCAGCAACAGGCCCGAGGCCAAAAAAAGAAAGCCGATCTGACTTACCAAAGCAACCGTGTGTCGTCCACTCAATCAATCCGGCGTGACGCCAGAGATACGGCAGACAACAGCTCCAACGCCAGATCTGACGACACCTGGGGACCGGAGGGAGCGCGGGGCGGAGATGTCGACGTCGAAACGTGCGAGGCCGAAGCAGGTTTCCGAAGCGACGGACTGGAGGGGAGAAGGGAGAAACCTGGGGGCGGGAGGACGGGAGAGAAACCGGAAGACCGTCGAGCGAAAGATGTAAAAGTCAAGAAAAATCCTTTCCTTGCTCTCTCCACTTCTCGAATCTCTTTTCGTGGTCTGCACGCGCGCTCTCTCTCTCTCTCTCACTCGTACAGGCTGCTGCTGCTTTTCCGTCGCAACAACCACCGGGACCGGGACGGGGAAGGGGAGGGAAAAGAAGGGTCTCGCGAAACCTTGGAGGGGGGGGGGGTGGCCGGCGACTAAATTAAAAATCGAGGGATTGGGGGTCCAAGTGGAGCTGAGCGAACGGGACTGGCAGGCGGGCGGGGGGCCGTCGACAGCGCTGCGGAAACGGGCAACCCTCCTGGAAATCCTGGGTGCGGGAGGGTGTGCTTTTGGCAACTTTAGGCCCGCGACAGTGCGGTTTCTTGCGCCTGCGGGCCTGTGGGCTGCGTCTCTGCGAGGTTCCCGTCGATGGGAGCCCGCCTTCACTAACGGCCGGCAACCTGAACGCATCTTCGCACTGTCAAGGCAAATCCTGGCTCAGATTTCTTGATCATCAGTCCAGTGCCCCTCAGTCACGCCAGTCACCAGCCCGCCAAAACCAACCACGAGACGTCCGTCAATGATCACTCCCCTCTTTGCAGCCAAGTTGCCCTCCCATCGGCAGCCAGTACTGCCGCTGGTCGTTTCGATCCGCGGCCCAGAAGGGAAGAAAATGTGAGGCATCCGGCGATGTACACGGCACAGAAGCCGACTGCTCGCGGGCCACCAGTGAGCTGGGGCAGAGCTCACCGTCATTTCGCTTGTCCTCTCATGCAAAGTGTCGTCGACGGCACAAGACGTGATGGCATCCAATGCAGCGACTTACCGTCAGCCCACGTCCTCGCACTACATATTCCAAACACCACAGAGCTGCGCTCTCACCAACCTGGCGGTAGCCAGAGCGCAACACTTGCATCGTGGAAGCAGGTCGAAGCGCACCTCCAGAGGCCCTCGACGCATCCACGCCAGCCAAGTCCACTCTCGGCGATCTTTGGAGGGCCTCCTCGTAAGCCTGCCCAAGCCTGTCGCTGCTCGTCGGGGCCAATGGCGGCTTTCGAGGGAGCTGCATTGGCATGCAGCGCTTCCGCAGGACACTGCATGTCTCAGGACTGGAGTCGTTTGGAGGAGGACGACCTCACACTGCAGCTCCTCAGACGCTGGCCCTCCCGGAGCAGAGACGACCCAGCCCGGGTTCAAGGCTCGACCTGGCTCGAGGCTCGAGACGGAGCCGGTGGGAATGAGCACAACGCCGGCGTCGCAGACGGGCATCTACTCGGTGCTCATGGCATCAAGCGTGAAGAACGGCAGATTTTCCAAGAGGGGGCATCGAACGACAGAATCGCATAATGGCTCCGGGCGAGGTCCGGGGCTCGCTCGGGGGCAGCCCCTCGGCCCTTGACGGGCGGAATACAGTGGCTTGCACTGTACGGTGCTGGACCCTCTGCTTGGCCGGCGGCAGATCATGGTCCAAGTCGTCCAGCAAGGGTGCCAGTTTTGATGCTGGATGTCTGATTTCAATGCTCCCACGAAGATCCTCCGTCATTCTGCGTTCCGGCAACCCGAATGTGTCGACCACCCTTCCCGGTCCTCGACGCTTTCGTGCGTGATTCCAACAGTCGCTTTCCCCCTCCAGCCATCGATCCCTATGATGGAAGTACGAGCAAGACAGCCAGCTTCTCGGTCCAGGTCTCCCATTGTTTAGACCAACGACCCGTTTGTTTACTCCGGCTCGGACAGCCCTGCGCCAGTTCTCCTCCAGAGCCGGTAATTAACCTCTCATGCGCCGTCCTTAGTGGCCATTACCCAAATTGCAGGCGGCTCGCGGGCGGTCTGGGGTCAGCCGCCAATTCCCCCGCGATGCTGGTGCAGGCGAATCGGCGTGTTTGGGGGGGAGGGGGGGCGGCTGCTGAACCGAAGTTCCCCTCCCGAAAGCCGGCGCTGAAGCGCCCCATCTCGCATCTCGCCGGAGTTGACGGCATGCTATGTTTCTGCGTGTCTTGTGGTCCAAACCGGGCAAAGACACCAAGACTGCCCAAGAGACCCGCCCTCCCGCCCAGCGCGCACAGCGGTGTCCTCGACAGAACCCCCACCAGCATGTCCCAGCATGTCCCAGAGAAGCAGGAGGAGAGACCGCCGTGTGTCCGGCCCCGCCGGAGCGTTGTCGTCGCGGCCTGGATCCTGGGAGGAATGGCAGGCCGGACAGGGGCCTCGATCCTTGACAAGTCGAGCTGCAAGCCAAGGCGACCGGGGTTGTAAACTTGAGGCCGTGCACGATTCGTCGATAAAAAAATGACGAAAACCTCAACCTCAATCCAGATCGTCCATCGTTTGGACATGAAAACAGCAACACTCTGTCGGTCTTGTCCACTGATGCAGCGATACATCAACTATACACGTTGTTTCTATTAGCATGGCCCAAGTGGTAACCAACATTCATCAGCCGCCCGCGGCGACTCGGACGACAGCGGAAGCTCCCTCGCGCCGGGAGGGAGATCGAACGTGGACCACCATCCTTCTATGCCGAAAACGCCGATCTACCATATTTTCAATGGAAACATGCTCGCATTGCTCTCCCCTCTCCCCTCTCCCCTCGCGCTGTCGGCGACTATGTTTCCTCTTCGGTACCAGATGCACAAAAGATAAGTTCAAAAGGTCAAGAGGCACCGTGGTGTGGTCACCCCTTGCGTCGTCAGCTTCAGTGCGACCTCTTTTGGGGACGAGTTAAGGATACCACAGGCCAGAGACATTATGTCATACCTGGCCACCCTCAGCGTCGCATTGGTTATGTGATGGAAAGTTGGGGGGCATGAAGTAGCGTGCCGGCCAAGCCCAGCAGCGCGGGTTAGCTTTATCTTGAGTGCTGGAGTGCTGGAGTCGGCATGGCCTCTCTTCAAAACGGGTCTCCTCACGCGGCCCAGTCTCCATGCGCCTCTAATCACCCGAATTTGCCGTTTCAACCACCGGCGTGGTCGATTGGAAGAGGATTCGTCTTGACAACTTCGATCTTAAGCCCACGTCGGCTTCAAATGCCGGTAACCAGACTCGGATTTCCTCCTTCGCCATGCTGAAGACAAGGAGAAGAGGATGCTTTGCCTCGTCAATGATTCGATGCGGACCCGACATTGAGTCTGACCAGAGGCACCAGGTTGGCTCAAAATGATTTCATGAGTCCATACGGGACGGTTGTTTCCTATAACAAAAGCTCCGCCATCCCGCTCCAACCCCCTGTATGAGTGGTGCAAAATACCCGGGCTTGACATCTCCAGCAGCATTGAACCGAGTGGGATGGCCCTCGCCTTTGCGGTGTCTGCGCCGAACAACGCCAATATGGCGGTGGCGGCGGCGGCGGCGAGACGGTTTCTCGCACATGGAGCATGTTTGCGCAAAGAAGTTGCGCAGAGGTTGACGAGGAAGACGAGAGTCCAAGATACCTGGCAAGCCCGAGAGACCTACCGACAACGGGATTCCGAACGACCCCTCCACACCTCCAAACACCCGGACCGCCGCCTATCCCAATGCGATCGTTACTTGAAAATGGTGGGGGAGGGGCAGGCTGATAAAGATCAATGTGCAGGTGCGGCGTGTGTGTGTGCGATCGCAGTGAGCCCGCGTCCTGCAGCCTCACCGCCTCCCCTCGAGGACCCAGTCGGGGTTCGAGGTTCGGGATCGACGAGGCGATTCGACAACCCGATCAAGCCATTGAAGTTGGTGGTCGGTGAGCGACGCCGCTGTCTATATCCGGCCTCACGTTGACAGCCGGATGGTTTGGTTTGCCCCAGCCGTCACGCCCATTCGGTCGTCTGCTGCTGCTGGTTCCCGTCCGTCTCGCAGGCTGCAAAATATATTCTCACAGGACGCGGCTCTTGTTGGCGAGTGGACAAGCAGGAATCATCATCCGACGTCGTCGGCCGCCACAGCAGAATGGATAGTGACTGAGACCAGCCCATATCTTGGCGGCCGGAGGTGACACGACAGGGCAGGGTCCGTCTCAACCGCCGTCTTTGTGCCCGGAGCCGAAGGGTTCGAACAAACTTCTCGGCGTCTCGGAAGTCACGGTCCACCTGTCCACCCAGAGAGACATTGAAAAGAGAAACCCATTGCTGGGCGATATAAAAAAAAGGATCAGAGACCGCGCCAGCCGCCGCCGCCGCCTTCACCACCACCCACAACTCTCTTGCCAGGATACCCCGGGGTCATGAGGTTGCAAGGGGGAAAAAGGTGTGCGAAGCGAGGAGGAAGAACAAGAAGCGATGGATGGCAGCCGTCCGAGCACCCCATTCGACAACCACGGGTCAACTCATCTTGTCACCGCCGCTGTGTGTGGTGTGTCTGGACCTTTTCTTCTTCCCGTCCCGGGCCTCCTACCCCGGAGCGGAGATCTGCACTTGAATCTGATGCATCTCGCGAACAAGACCCCCACACGAATTTTTCCTCTCCCGAGATACAACACGCTTGACCGCATTGAACCCACCATCCATTTTCAATCCATTACTGAACCGCCCACACCACACACCTCTCACCGCACGGGAGAGAATATCACGCCCGCCGGCAACCATCAAGGCAAAACCCATTCATTCCCTTGGCGCCTTGCCTACCGATGGTGTGCAGAGGAGGGGCAAGCGGCTTTCCCCTCCATCTCCCCCATCCCTCGACGGTGATATGTCAATTCCGTTCCTCTTCACCGCTTGTTGGTTCCGTCCGCTGGCTAGGGGAAGAGGAGCCGAGAGGGAAAAAACATGTGCGGCGGCGTTTCGGGGACTACTTGATGTACAGCAGCAGCAGCAGCAGTTGGTTACATGCCTGCAGCAAGCACTCTGGGCGGCATGTGGCAAGGGAGGCGACGAACAAGAAGAGGGAAAAAAGGATTGTGTGCAGGATGCGTCGTCGCGAGTATGCAGTGGGTACGTAGGAAGGAGGTAGGTCTTGCGCCCTGCCCTCGCATTTGCATGGAGGCGGGAAGGGGAGGGGGGGGGGGCGATGTGTTTCCATTCATTATTTTGAGGTGCATCGAGGAGTGTGGTTGTCGCCCGGCCGGCTATGTGGCTGCCCCCGGCTGGCGAGCGAGGTGAAATGTCGAGTTTTTTCCCCTTTGAGGCACGTCTGGTTCTGGGCTCCTGGGATGTCATCCTCAACTCGGTTCCGGTTCCGCAAACCATATCACGCTATGCCGCTCGTCTTCTGCTGGTGCCATCCTCTCCTACCTTGACGGCCAGCAGAGGTGGCGGCGGATAGCGAGGTGGGAAGGATAGAGGGGTCGTCGTCAAAGTCGGTTTGGTCGTCGTGGTGAAGGCGGGGTGAAGCGAGACACACCGCGGGGAGGTCGTGGGACGAGGATGCCACAAGCCGGGAAGCGATCCGCGCCAACCCTGTTGGCTACCGGGGTGCGGCGCCGGCGGCAGAAAGGCCCTTTGTGCATGTGGGATAGTTCGGGATGCCGAAACAGTCATGGCGCCGAGGAGGGGCAGACAGGGAGTCTCGCTGTTGATGCTTCTCCTGATGGTCGCCATCCCGGATTCCCGAGTTCGATTTTGGGGGGTTTTTTTGTTGTAGGATGGCGGTGCTGGGTGCGAGACCGAATGAATGTATGATGGTGGAGGTGAAGGGGAAGTTGTCTAGAAACCGGGCACACGGCAGACGGAGAGGAGAAGTGGATGGTATCCATTTTCTCCAGCATCCCCATTCTTTGTTTTCTCCATCCCATGGTGAATTTCGATGAGCAAGTTCCAACAGTCTTTTATGGAAACATGCCACTCTCGCGACGTGCTGGCCGCCCCGTTCATGAATGCCATTGCTCTTTGCCCTACCACGTGCCCCCCTGGATGTTTCTCCTCTTGTCACCATCGGATGACATCCGGCGGGTACTCGGTATGACGGTGGTGGGTTGATGGACTGATGAAGATGAAGTCACTGTCATCCTTTCTCAACTGCACCTGCACCGCCTCCTCCTCCACCGCGGACTCAAAGCCTTGGTATCCCTTGGGTCTCGGACGCCCAGGGTATGACACCATCGACAACCACCTTTGACATCCTGCGCGGTTTCTCCCGCACCTGTGGAGGTCACGGCTTTGGCAAGTCCCTACACCATAAGCAGGCCCATGTGTGGGTGTGGGTTTGTGTGGATATGTGTCACTGGCCTGATTTCCGTGCCATCTGGAATGGAGTCTGGGGTCGCGTAGGTAGGCCCATGGGCACGGCAGGCGAGCGTACATACAGGAGGGGGTCTGGTAGAGTATGAGGAAGAAGCGGGAGAGGGTGCCGGCCGGTTGCAGGTTGATGATGGTGAGCTCGACTGCACTTGGGTGCATGTCATTTACGCGGCAGACGCACGCACGCTGACGCCAGGGGAGGTATGACCTAACTTTACATGGAATTGGCTTAGACTGGTTGTCAAGTAGAATGTCGAAGCCGAGGGGGTTGATTCTCTGTTCCAAGTCCATGGCTGCGAGGAGCAAGAGTGGGAAAAAGGGGGGTGTTTGGATGGTGTGGTTAGTTGGTATGTTTCGCTTGCTACATATATTTGTTTACATCAAGTTGACAGTTGACTATAATAAAACGGTGTCTGGTACTTAACCCCCTACAACGAACCAGACACACGAAGCCGCTGGATGCAAGGCCATGGTTCACAGTCCACAGCTTCAAGTTCCTGGGAACTTCTGACGTCAAGGTATCAGTGCTACCTATGTCAAGTATCAAGCACCGGCGATCCTCAAGATACTAGTACCCCTGGTTGGTTAAGGTGGGATTGACGTACCCTTAACCGGATAGACCACGAACCGGTACCGATGGCGAAGATGTAAAAAGTGAGGTGGTTTTCAGGTATCTTCCCTACGACATTTAAACCATATCCGGTTGACTGGGCTTCAATATTTCGGCAGTGCCCAACTTCGAGTCTCGCGAGAGATAGTTTGAACTCGGGACTGAACTGTCTTCTACCAAGTAGAGGAAAACTTGTGAATACTGTTGTTTTCATGCATCATGCCCTATGTCGGGTTTCAAAGGGTTGTCCAGCTCTTTGTTTGGAGGGGCTTCTCTTTCAGGGGCAAGTCTCTGTTCTAAAGCTTGGTTCCGAAGCCGCTGTAATATATTTCGGCCCGCAACGGTGACATCGTGGTCATCTCTCTCTCTTGGAACTGGCAAGCTGAGCGAAATACCACCCAGGACGCAGAGACAGGACAAGAACGACACGAAACATGACCCCTGCACCATGTCTTTCGAGATACTCCCCGTAAAGACGGACGTTCCTGGGATTCTGGGCAGCTTGACCTAATTCTGCCTCTCAAGGTCCGCTGTTAAACATTTGGGGGGCGCGCCCTGAAATGGGCAGGACCAAGGACGTTCATGGATAGCTGTTCAGGATGATGAGGCAGAGCAATTGATTGTAGACATGCAGGCGTGTTCTATGTTGAGGTAACGGGGACGGGAAAGGTGAGCGAAGGTGACACAAAATCATACCAGGGCGAAAGGAAGAATTCGGGTGGAAGATGAAACGCAATTCAAGACAGGCAGCAAGATGGACCAAAAAAACATACAACACCAGGGATTCGCTGGTCGTCACCGACCCAACTACTAGTCTGGCCCTCACTGGCTTATCTATGGGAGAGCGGACGGGATCCCGAGCTTTCCAGTGGGTATGGTCGTATGTGGTGATGAGGTGGAGGAAGCTGCTTCAAGAAGCTTGGTACCCGCGTCCCTGTGTAAACGTCACACGAAGAACATGCAGATGGCATTCCTGTGTTGGCAAAGTCTAACATTATGCTTCTCAATAGGATATGCCCCCTTTTGTTCCATCTGATTCCAAGCAACCTATGTAAGCCATGTGTTGTCCCGGCCGGCACAGCTGGAACACCAATCTGGGTATGTGCCGGCACGAAGATTGCCCTGGTCACCAAAAGGACGGATGGGCCGCCGGTCAGCAGCCCAAGACGCACCCCCAGCCTTGGCCTAGCCTGTTGATACCAACAAGACAGAGCCAATACAAATCATACCAAACGCCAACGCTATGCAAATGCTCCCCTGAGCCTACATCGGCTCGCTACTGGAGGAGCTCCTCGCAAGTCCAATCCTCGTAGCTAGTGGGGCCTAATGTCAGAAGGAAGCTCGACTTGAAAAGATCGGGATTCGCGCCAACCTACTATCCATCTGGCATGTACCGACGTACGATGAGGGGGATCTTCTTCTCTCGCAGCTCCTTGATAGCAATCTGGAGGGGATCCGTCTCGCCTTCCAGATCCACCAGGACTGGCGCGTTCATGCTGCAGACGCCAGGAGTCAGCATCAATCCGCGACGTCAAGGCTATGCGATGCCATCCACTGTACCTGATCTGAAGCGCCCGGGTGCCGAGGATGCGCGCCTTCTCGTACTTGGTCATGAAGGGGGTCGTGGTTCTCTTGTCGTTGGAAATCTTCTTGTCCTTGTGCGACTTTTCGTTCCCCTTGCCGTGGTTGGCAGCCGCATTAGGGTCGCCAGAGGCCACTACCTTGCGAGGGTCGTGTTCGCCATCCTCCTCCTCCGCGGGGGGCCCGGTGTCCTCCCCGTCCGCAGCCTCGGGCTCCGGCTCGTAGTACTCGTCGACTTCATCCTCGTACATGGGCTCGTCGCTGGTCCGGGCAATGGCTTGGTCAGCGGCAGTGTCCTCGGATTTGGGAGACCGTGATCTGTAGGAGTTGAGGGAGGAGGGGGGTTGCTCACAGAGGCCCGTCGTCGTTGTATCCGTCGTCAGACATGGTGACTGTTTGGGGTCGGTATCCGTTTAATCGGGGGTTGCGACGACTTGGAAGGGCGGGTTACGATGTGGCCGGTGTCGCGCGCGAGGGGATTGTCGAGGGCGGCTTTGTTCGCGATAGAGTTCTTTGCTGGGGTTGAGCCGCGGCTGAAGAGAGGCAGACGAAAAAAAAGGGTGGGACTGAACCTGCAAGGCTGACGGGTCTGGACTTGCCACCAACCAATGTGGCCAATCAACACATGCCATGACTTGCCTGCCGGACGGGAGCTCAGCAACAGGTGCACCCACAAAAAATATTTAGGATCAGGTCAATTGATCTTTCCACTTCGCCAACCTCACCGCCGTTCACAGCAGCCGACATGCTGTGAGCGCCCCAGCCATGAAGCGAAAAGCCGAGGAGGACGGCCTCTCGGCTGGTATCGCCTCTAAGAAGCCCGCTCTCGACTTCGACGACTTCCCTAATGCCGACACAGCGTCCCTCGCCTCGTTTTCCCCAAGTTCCGACGACAACGGCAAATACGACTTCAACGACGACGACGACGACGGCGAGGATGGCTCAACCGTCCACCCCACGACGGGCACCCACACGGCGCCCGCCACTTCCATCACCACCACCTCCCGCGCCTCCCGCAAATTCCCCTCAGACCTCAAGACCATACCTTGCACCTTTGCCGGCTGTTCCAAGACCTTCAACAGGCCCGCCCGCCTGGCCGCCCACCTCCGCTCGCACACTAACGACCGCGCCTTCCGCTGCACCTTCCCGGGCTGCGGCAAAGACTACCTCGAAGAGAAGCACCTGGCCCAGCACATCAAGGGCTCGCACACGCACGAGAAGAAATATCCCTGCCCCGACCCGGGCTGCGGCAAGTCCTTCGTGACCGCGACCCGCCTCCGCCGCCACGCCGCGGTCCATGAGGGCGCCGACCGCTTCCGCTGCCGCGGCTACGACGGGTGCGACCAGACCTTCCGCAAGCACCAGACCCTCCAGCGGCACGTGCGCGTCGTCCACCTAGAGCAGGCCGCCTACGTCTGCACGCACGACAGCTGCGCCGAGGGCTTCGACAGCCACGGCGCCCTCCGCCGGCACGTCGAGCGCGAGCACGGCGCCCTCCGCTTCTGGTGCGACGAGTGCAACACCTCCGCCCCCACCACCCCCTCATCGGACCCCCCGCCGCCGCCCCAGCCGCGCGTCGGCTTCACCACCCTCCTGCTCCTCCAGTCCCACATGCGCCGCGCGCACATGACCTGCATGTTCTGCGACCTCCCCTGCGGCTCGCAAGCCGACGTCGAGCGTCACATCGACACTCACCACGCCCCCAACCCCCTTCCCCCCGTCCAGGACCGCAAGACGGTCTCCTGCCCCTACCCGCACTGCCCCAAGGCCTTTACGCGCGTGTCCAACCTCAACACGCACATCAAGGCCGCGCACGAGGGCGTGCGCTTCGTGTGCGGGCAGGTCGACACGTTCACGGTCTCCGACATTGCCGACTGGAACTGGGCCGAGGAGGGGTGCGGCCAGGCCTTTATCAGCAAGGTCAAGCTCGAGGACCACGTGCGCTTCGTCCACCTCGGACGGCCGCGGCCGCCGCGGCTGTACGCCGTCCCCACCGCGACGACCGGGGCGGCGGTCGCGGAGATGGAGGAGCCCACGAACCGCAACATCCCCTGCGCCGTGGGCGATTGCCCGGCCATGTTTATACGGCACGCCGATCGCGAGAGGCATGTGCGCAAGTACCACAACCGTCGGGAACCCGAGGCGGAGGAGGGGGCCGGGGCTATTGACCCGCAGCTGCTGGGGAGCGAGGAGCAGCCGGCTCCGGCTCCGGCGTGGTTGCTGGCCCCCGGGGCGGAGGGGGGAGGCGGTGGGGCTTCGCAGCCGTTGGGTACGGACAGCGAGTGGGCCGAGATGAGGAGGCTGATTGACCTTGACGCGCTCGTCGACGGGCAAGTGGCGATGTGGGTGGAGGAATGAGCGTGGCCGGCAGGTTTTTGGGACTTGTTGTTTGATGAATTAGGTACAGAGTATGAGTTTCTTCCCAAAACGTTCACTATATAGACGGATCATGATACCCCTGGGATGGAGGAACATATGCATAGAAATGGAGGGGTTCGAATACAAGACAAAAGTTCGGTTTAGGTGCCAATACCAAGTCTCCTTTTTATGTGATCTTAAGCGAGGCACATGGTATCAACTTGACGAGAAATACTTCAGTTCAGAAGATTGTGGGTCATCTTTTTTTTGGTAGAACCCTCCAGCATTCAAGTCAAAGGGCGATGGAGGTGGTTAACAAGAAAGCAAGGGAGGTTCCGCATCGTCACTCCAAATATTCAAGCAACAGACAGGACGAAGCAAGACAGTAGAGTAGGTATTATTAGGAAACGATGGCAAACACTGCTACTGACAACCGATGCCAGACTACCAACCATACAAAACTCAATTGTTTCCTGAACTACCATTTCCTCGTCGACTGTTGCCAATTTTTTCCCACTCGAAAAAGCACACGTAGGCGTCCCATTACTTCCGCCTCGGGGGTATAATAATTGCGAATCCGCTCCTTCATCACACATCATTTTCCATTCTTGTACACTCAATCCCGAGAAAACAAAACCTCATCTTCTTCCCCCTAAGTCGTGATGGGGTTGCCGTAGGCGGCCAGTTTCTGGCCCGGGAGACCACCGTTCGTGGCGTGGCCGCCATTGAGCGTGATGCCGGGGGCGGTCGAGCCGTTGGTGATGCCGCCGTTGGTCGCATGTCCGTCGGTGGCACCGGCGTATTGGGAGATACCGCCATTGGTAGGGTGGGTGGCGCTGGCAACGTGGTGGGCCTTGCGAGTGACGTGGGGAGCGCTGGGGATGTCACGGCTCTTGGAGGCGGTGCCGATCGAGAAGACGGGGCTCTCCCACTTGTCGCCCTTGCGAGCCAGCTCCTTGTACTCGGTAGCCTTGGAGCTGATGCCGCCGGGGAGGTGGATGTGGGGGAAGATGCTGTCCTCCTTAGTAACAGCATAGTTGACCTTCTTGTCCGCAACGAAGCCCTCGGCCTTTTGCTTGCCCAGCAGCAGTTGCTTCTGAGCAGCAGCGACATATCGGCTGTAGATGTTGGGGACTTCCTCGGGATTGGCGCGCGCTTCCTCCAGGGCACGGTCGGCCTCCAGCTTGATCTGCCAGAGCAGGGCGTCGGCCTTGTTGAACTGGTCCTTGATGGCCTTCTCCAGAGCCTTCTGGAGACCCGGACGAAGGACCTTGAGCATGATGGGCTTGAAGAGGTTGAAGAGCAGCTTGTGGTTCGACTTGGCGAGCTTGATCTGCAGGTTCTTAACATCAACATCGACCTTGTCGACCTTGAAGAAGTTCTGCCTGTCCTTCTCATCGGCGGTGCCCATCTTCATGCGGAAGGTGAAGCCCTCGCCTGCCAGCAGGATGTTGGCGATGCCGGTGTCGCTAAGGGAAGGGAAGCCCTGCTTGCGCTTGACGTAGTAGCTGACGTCGCGGAGGTCCATCTGGATTCCAGCCACCTTGAGGTCAAACGTGTGCTTGCTCTTGCTGGCAATCTTCTTGCGACCAAAACGCATGTAGTTCTCGCTAGCGATCTCGAGCATGTTGGGCATGAAGTTGTCGCTCTCCAGGACCAAGTTCTCAATGACGGCGTCGACCATCTTGTCAGAATATTCAATGCGCGGAACGGGAATATATGCGATATTCTCAAACAGGGCGGGGAGGATGACCTCGGTCAGGTCCTTGATGAGGTGAGGCTTGAAGGTGGGCTTGCCATTCTCGTCGTTGCCAAGGTTCGTGAAGAGCTTGTTCAGAGAAGCCGCAAACGCCTTGTTGTGCTGGTCTTGGTCGAACTGGTCCGCCAGGAACTTGATCTCGTCAAAGATGCGGTCGGTGTGGGTGCGGTACTTGTTGCGCAGGAGGTAGTTGCCCTGATCGTAGAGATGGTTCCAGTCTCGGTTGGACTGCTCATCCAGGATGTAGCCCTGCTCCTGCAGGCACCGGCGAAGGTAGGTGTCCAGGTTCTTAAACCAGTTCTTCAACTCATCGTCGCGGTCGGCGTCCTCGTAGATTTGGTTGATCGACGCCCACAAGTCATCAGTCGAGGTGCCGTTGGCGAATCGCTCGATGAGGGTCTTGAGATCACCCTCGGCCTGGGCCAGCCCTGATCGAGTGTCCTTGACAGTGCCAGAGCCACCCTTGGCGAGCCGGTTGGCGTGGTTGCCATACTCTCCGGCGAGGTTCAGAAGGGTCTGGACGGCGGTCTGGTAGTCGGGGTGCTGCTGACACTCAAGGACCATTTTCTGCAGAGGCGTTAGCTAAGATTTCGACCCCGAAAGTGCGGTTCCACATACCTTGAGGCGCCAGACAGTCTGGTCGCGACGCTCCTGAGGCATCTTCTTGCCAAAGTAGTCCTTCAGCTTGGCCCGGTACTCCTCCTTCTTTCTCCTCGCCTTCTCCTTGGCCTCATCGTCGACATTCTCGTCGACCTTGCGCTGGAGGGTGTCGGCGGCGGCGCTTACTCCGGCCTGGGCATCGACCCCCGACGAGACGCCTGTCTGGCGCTCGTGGGCGGCGGTGGCGGCGAGATCTCGGGGATCGGTGGAGCCCGAGGGATGGGCGTTTGCTGTGCCGGCAGTGGCAGCAGCCTTGGCGTCTTCCTTGGGGTTGCCCTTGTAAGCCCCCTGCAGCTTCCCCTTGATGGCGTCCTTGTTGATGTTGGGGGTATCGTGCCAAGTGTTGTCCTGAGCTGGGTGGTCGAGCTGGGCTAGGTCCTCGTGCGAAGGCTTGACGCGAGCGGCAGCATTGGTAGCGGCGTCGCCGGCCATGTCGCGGAAGAGGATCATGGCATCATTGACTGTCCAATGTTAGCCAACTGCAGCAGTGTGGTTGGAAGCGATGTACATACGAAGCTTGCGGAACTGGCCGTTGGTGATGATAAGGGTGCCAAGCGTCCTCAGACCCTCCATGGCCTGGTTCCCATGCTGCTGGGCCACATCCTTGCTGACGGGCGCCCCGGGAACGTTGACGGCCTTTGGGTCGAACTGCTGAGTCTGCCAGATGAAGTCCTGGAGGAGGTTGCCGTCGTTCTTGGAGAGGAGCAGACGCTTGGCCTGGTTGACCACCTCTCGTACATCACCGACGAGAGCCTTTCCCTCAGGGGAGAGCTTCTCCGAAGGGTTCGAGAGCGCCTTAGACTCCAGAAAGCTGTTCAGAGCGACATCGATTTGGTCATTCTGGAGCCATGTTAGAACCGGTCAACCTGCAGGAGATCATCTTGGAGAGTAACATACCGAGGGGACCTTGCCGTTCTGGAAGGCATTGATAATGCCGTAGACCTGAAGCTTCCGGTTCACATCGGCCTCCTTGACTTTGATGTCGGTGGGCTTGTTGACCCGCGCTGCTGAAGCCATCTTGACGTGCTCTGTAAATGCAGGGAGACGGGAAGGGATGGGTCGGAATTGGGGGGGATTGATTAGGGGAGGGTTGGGGTTGGGGTATCACAGGTAAGAACAGAGATAGCTGCTGGGTATTGGGTATAATAAAACGAGAAAAGCGGAATTATTTTGTTGAGGGGAGGCGGGGGGAAGTAGTATTAGTCGTTTGGGGTTGGGGGTAGGTTGGGGGTAGGTTGGGTTGGGTTGGTTCTGGGGAGTTGAGAATTGTCAGACGTGAGGAAGGGATGGGTGTGCAGGGTGTTTATAGCTCCTGCTTGAGCAGCTGCCCTGCGTGGGGGGGGGCAGGAATGAGTGACGTTGGGAGGAGGGGAGCTCCTGGTCTGGGCAGAACTCGCGGGCGGCAATGTGGCAGGCACGCAGTGCGTCATAGGCAGGGACAATGAACTTGAAAACTCATCTTGGGGGTGGCCATTACCATCTTAAGTGTAGGGCCGGATCGGGTTCCCAGCATCGGCCAACGGCTCCTCATTTCCCTGCCAGCTCCCTTCATGTTCTCTGTTGGTCGGCCCATAGACAGTGCTGACCCTCTCTCCCCCAGTATTGGAACTGGGAACGGGCGCAGGTGAGCCAAGTCCCTGCTGCTAGCTGGCTGGCAGACATGGGTAGGTGGGTGGCTCCGACCTCCCTCCGTCCACATCGTCCCTCCTTACTCCATGTGTGCGTCACAGCTTCCAGACGGTTTGGGAATCCCGTTTGCTTGGTGCCCGAGACAAAGACAACAAGCGCGTGGTATGGCGTACTGCAGCCCCGAGTCGAACCCAGAAGGGACCGAATCAGGACGGCTCATAGGCCACGACACTTGCCGGCTGCTATGGTTGTATACCTGAGACGGGCTGCCTCCTCACCAACAGGTAAATGGGCAGCGCCCATGCTCCCTAATTCTGTTCGCAGCCGGATTTTCCATGGATGTCCGTCAAATCTCACCAGTGCAGGAGAGTTCAATGGTTCAAGCTCCTGTAGATGCCCCCCCAGGGATGAAGCTTCTCTCCAAAACCAGAGGGAGTCCACCAGACAGGGATGCAGAATATCCCAACTGACGTAGCACTTGTGCAGTTGATTGTCCTTTCAAAGCACAGAAAGGGGAACACGCGCAGTAATGTCGACGCGGTGCAAGCGAAAATCCTAGGACGAGGTTGCGATCCATGACGTCAAGCGAGGTTGGACACACCAATGGCCCACCAGGCTTGGCTTGGCGCCACTGACATCAACCACTTGCGGGAGCGATGGTAGCTTGTCACTCTCTCAGAGTGAGCCGTGTTGCCGTGAGAGCTGAAATTGGCAGCTTGTTTCGCGCTCTACCTAGTCGTGTTGGTGCTGTGTGACGGAGCGGCATCTCGCGGACGCGCTTTTGCATGATGTGAATTTGATGAGAAACCCCAACGTAGAACTCTTGCCTTGCATTCAGTCCTGATCCCTCCGTCCCTGCCGAGCCGATTCGGCCATGCAAGCAATACCACATTGGATCGAACCCGTCAGCCGGGAACCGATCGCGGGCCAAAGACCGAACAAAGCGGCAAGCCAAGCTGGATTTGTGATGAGATGGGCCCCCAACCACACCGATCAGGGTCGTGACGGTCCGAACACTCGAGCCAGGCAGTGGAGGGGTTCAGTGTTCGGTTTTTTGTTCGGACCACCTGCCTGAATGATCCTGTTTGTCGAGTTTGTTGGGAACAAGAGGTGGTGATGCTGGTTTGGAGCGGAAGAGTGGATTGGGCGTTTACTTGGCGGGCGTCCCCTGACTTTTTACAGCGGGCAATTGCAAGTGTGGCTGGTTGGTCCTCGCAAATACCAATTGTTCCGATCTGGTCACGTGGAACCGTCCCAAAGACCTTGCTGGTCCCCAATATCAACTCACCAACACACGAGGTACGTGAGCCTCCTCTCTCCAACCGCGGCACTGATTCATCAGCACCGCGTCAGGGGCCCTTCTCTACCATATTGGCTCCATGTCTCATTTTCTGCATGAGTTCTCCTCAGCGAACAAAGACGGGCAGTTTCGACCTTTCCGATGGAGAGCGTCCCTCTGTGACAGCACTGAGGCCGTTCTGTCGACCTGCCCCAGCGCTCACACGAGAACTCCCACAGTTCAGTTTCCGGAGGAAGGGCAGGA
This sequence comes from Schizothecium vesticola, assembly GCA_030549215.1. Lineage (NCBI taxonomy): Eukaryota > Fungi > Ascomycota > Sordariomycetes > Sordariales > Schizotheciaceae > Schizothecium > Schizothecium vesticola. The sequence goes on along the minus strand of JAUKUD010000007.1, from coordinate 2,113,751 downwards.
CCACCGCTCTCGTGTCAAGTCATCAAAAGCATTTCAAGGGGGCGACGAATCGATTCTTTGTTCCATGTTCCATGTCCTACCAGAATGGCTAAAGGACCACTTCAACTGGTGGCAGCCAGAAGGGCCACTTCAACTAGTGGCAGCCAGAAGGATCAGGCTGGCCTAGGCGCGCTGTGGAATCTCACGTCACCGACAGGTATATAGTGAAGCAGCAGCAGTGACTTGCACCACCCACTCAGACTTCACCCAACAAGGTCGAGAGCCGCGGAAGATCAACTCAGACTTGCACAACCGCCTTCTTGTCGAGCCCTTGCAACCCGAACTCGAGACCCTGGAACCTGAACTCGAGACCCCAAAGCCGGAATTCGAGGCCAATATCTTTGCCGGGTAGGTCTTGCCAGGAGAGAGTAGGTCTTCACTTACTTGGCAACAGGTCTTGTGCTAACAGACAACCAGGGCTAGAGTGTTCTATCCGAGCGAGGAAGCACAACATGGCTGCCATGATCACCCTGCGCCGCGTGCTTACGCAGTCGAAGCCAGAAATTCCTTGCAATGTGAAGGTCAACAACCCCCACAAACCGCAAATGGCCCGACCATTTCGTTGCGCTCGACGACTCGACGTTGTCGAAGCTGGTAATGGGCCTCAGTCGGCCGAGCATCAGCTTCCAGGGTCGCTCGCTGGTCAACTGTCCCACAGCCGTGACTAAGGAGGGCCTATGGCCGATGCGGCAACTGGCAAATCTGTGCCACATGGCCAAGACGCGGTACGGATACATCATGACAGACGAGGACCTCGTGGTCTGCCGCTTCTACTACCCGGAGGACGGGATGAACCAGGTCAATCGATTGAAGGTGGAGATCATGGCGGTCCCATGGACGGTGCATGGCGAGGCCCAGCTGACGACTGATCTCGCGCTGTGGTGGTTGTGCATGCTGGCCCTGTCGCCGACGCAGCACTGCGCCATGACGACCAAGGACGATATGGTCGGCATCGACGAGTGGGAGGTTCGCTACCTCAACGACGAGCACGGCTGGGTGCGTCGCCACCGGTGCTCCGATGTCGAGCAGCCCGTGGACCCGCCGCCATACCCGGCCTCCCAGACACCGTCTCTGGGAAACCAGGCCGCCTTCGACATCAACCCAAACAACAACCTCCCCCTCCCCCCCAACAACAACTTCTACTTCCACTTCCACCTGGGCAACAATCAAGCTCCCGTCCAGGGCGGAGAGCTCAACAATGACTTGGGTCTCTGGGATGCATCCCCCCCTCCCGCTGACGGTGAAGACCCCAACAACTGGCATGCGGCCAACAACGAGGGGCTGGCTGGTGGTGCTCAGCGGCGCTGTGGGCAAGCGTGTCGAGTTCCATGGGGAACTAGGTCACTCGTGGCTGGTGGGGCTACAGGGAGCAGGGTGTGGCCCGCAGCCGTACCGGCGTGCCCTTGGTTCGCCTCTTCCAGTTGTACCGTCTCGGGTCGACATATGTGAAGACGCGCTCCCGAGCCGCCGCGTTCCTCAGCTCGTAGCGCCTGAGTGGAGGACTGCCGTTGCCGCCGGGGTATGCGCGTACCGCGATGGGGCCCTTTTCTTTGGCGTACACTAGGTTCTAGTCGAACATCATGTTGTCGAATGTGAGGTAGTCGTCGTTCGTCAGCTGGAAAGTCTCGAGCTCCATGACGGCCACCATTTCGGGGTCAGGTTGGGGTTCAGCTCAGGCGTCGTAATGAAATGCGGTGTGGTGATGACCGTACTGAAGTCGCAAAGCTTGCCGCTTATCATCTGCCGGGTCGCGACGTCGATACGTAGGATGCCGAGCTGCTGCAGCAGGCGGAGATCGCCGAGGATCTTGGTCACCAACGCCGGCTGGAGCTCGCTCTCGACCAGCTGATGCCCGAGCTCTTTCACGATGCCCCGGATCGGCGGTGGCCGACCATCCGGGCCTACGAAGCGCCTCCGTATCTCCATCCTCATCGCCCTCGGAATAGCTCATTTCGCCGTTGAAGTTGGTCTTGGGGAAGCGAGTGTATATCGCGCGCTCATTGTCTTCGTCCAGCAGCAAATAGCCGAAGCATTGGAGGGCGAGCTCCTCATGCCCGGCCTCTTGGAGCCGCCCGAAGGCGCGGCACTCGCAGCTGAAGGGCTCCGCGTAGTGGTAGAAGGCGCTCGTGACCTCCAGCTCTTCTTCCTTTGTGTCGTGCCAATTTTGGGGGTTTCGCCGGCAGTCAACATCGACGAACCGGAACTAGAGCAGAGTCAGCGAGTCCATCGAGGACATCTCCATCACCTTTGCACCTGTCAGCTTGAGCGCGTAGATCTTCCCGAGGATCTGCACTTTGAACACGTGTGCGTGGGACCCTTCGCCGAGGTAGTCGAGGAACTCGATTGCCTGGCCACCACCTTGGAAGTCGAATGGCTTCAACTTGGGGCCGTCACACAGCGGCAGCGGCACAAGATCCGCGCTTGATTGCGGCCAGTCGGGGTACATGTTGAACTTGTTGAACGTGTTGCGAGTTGATGGAAATGGTGGGATGCATGGTCAGGAGAGAGTCTTCTCGAGAGCAGGGCCTGGCAACTTTATACACACTGCTTCAAAGGGCGCCATTTTGGGTAACTTTGTCTAGAATTCTTTTGTGAATGTGCCTGGATGGACGAAAGGAATTCTTTGTGAATGTGCTTGGATGGACGATAGGAATATATTTAGAATGCAACAAGGGAGCGAGACCAGAACTGGAGCCAGAATGAGCATAGAATTCTTTAGTCATCAAGCCTTGTGCCCGCCAATAGAATCCGGACTGTGCGGTTGCAACTCCATCCATTACCCCAACCCTTTCAAGCGTCCTGAAAGCACGGTCCAAGCTTGTCGGCCCATGCACCTCTCCATCCAGCCGCAGGTCCCGACAGGTGAGGTCCCTCTCTGCTCCAGCGTCCGAACCCACCCCTGTGAGGCGTGAACGCCACGCGCGCAGCAGCAGCAGCGCCCCTCATCCCGTCCTTCGTCGCATCTTTCAATCCCCATCCACCACACCACCCCTCCGACGACGACGACGCGCGACTCCAAAGTATTTCCCCCCAGCAGCGCAGCAACCCACGCCCAGCGTCTTGACTTATTCCAGCGGTCCTTTCCTACCACTCGAATTCCTTTTTTCCCCAAATACCCATAACCCCAGCGACACCCTCCTCCCCCTCCCCCTCCCCTCCGCGTGACGACGAGACTACCTCCCCGAAACCATGAGCATCTTCAACCAGAAATCCAAGTTCAAAGTCAAGACCGAGATCCGCACCGTCCGCCAGGCCGTCGCGCCCAAGCCCAGGCCACCACCACCGTCCTCCTCCTCGTCCACCCCCAGTAGCAAGCCCCGACTGGCTACCACCGGCGGCAGCAGCGGGTTCCTTGCCGTCCCGTCGCCGTCGTCGTCGTCGTCGCGCGCGCCAGCCTCGCGGCACAAGAGCGCGTCGCCGCTCCCCGGCGAGCGCAGCGCGAGCCGGAAGCGCGCGCTGCCGTCGGCGAGCCGGTCGCCGGCGAGCCCGAGCCCGCTGTTTGACGACGAGTCGGGCGACGACGACGTCGACGACGACTGGGAGGCGCTGGACGCGCGCAAGCGGCGCAAGGGGGCGCACGCGGGGGACCGCGTGGATCTGAACCGGCAGCTGTGCCATCCCAAGCTCGGGGCCGAGGGGGAGGGGGAGCAGCAGCAGCGGCCGGTGCCGATAATACACGCCGTCGACGTGGCGTCGGTGCGGCACAAGTGCCAGCCGGTGCTGGGGCTGACCGAGGAGGAGGCCAACATCAGGCTGCAGTATCCCGGGACGAGGGACTCGGAGAGGTACGTACCGCTCCCGCGGATGGGGGTTGCGCCTTGGGGACTGACGTGGTTGTCTCGAACAGGTATCAGCTCGTGTGGGGCAAGGACAAGATCGACGCCGTCAAGGACATCATGAAGGTGGTAAATTTTGCGGCGTCTATATACTTGACAGAAGAGGAGGCGCGGCCCTTTCTCGACCAAAACACGGGCATCTACCGGAAACTCGAAAAGAGCAGGAACACGAACAACGGGGCCGACTTCAAAGCGGCGCTCAAGCAGTACAACCAAACACTCATCGCGCTGCGAAAGGAGGGAGCCATCGTGAGGAACCTCCGCGCCATGCACGGGATACCACGAGACCTAGTAGACTTTATCCTCGATCAAGTCTATGACCGGACAGTGGCGCTCAAGGTAGAACTGCTTGCCAAGTACGAGAACGGCACCGACAATGTGTACGGCGAGCTGCTCCACCCCTTCATCTCGGACATCTTTGAGCGGACAAACATGACATCAGACAAGGTGTTTGTCGACCTCGGCTCGGGCGTCGGCAACGTCGTCGTCCAGGCGGCCCTTGAGATTGGGTGCGAGAGCTGGGGCTGCGAGATGATGGAGAATGCGTGCAACTTGGCCGACGAGCAGAAGCGCGAGTTTGCGGCGCGGTGTCGGCTCTGGGGCCTCGCGCCCGGCAAGGTGCACCTCGAGCGCGGCGACTTTCGCAAGAACGACAAGATCCTCTCTGTCCTCAAGCGGGCCGACGTGGTGCTGGTCAACAACCAGGCCTTCACCTCGCAGCTCAACGACAGCCTCGTCAACATGTTTCTGGACCTGAAGCCGGGCTGCAAGATAGTGTCGCTCAAGACGTTTGTGCACGACAACAAGATCGCCGAGAACGACGTCGCCTCGTCCATCTTGGACGTCGAGCACCTCACGTACCCGGAAGAGTATGTCAGCTGGACGAGCGCATCGGGGACGTTTTGCATATCGACCAGGAAGGGGTAGTCTGCGGAGTCGGGAGTCAGCCTCGGGTTGGAAGTCAAGATGGCGTGGTGAGGTAGCGAGGGCAGTGTTTTGATGGGCGGGAAGCATTTCGTTAAGGACAGTGTGCCTGTTTTGTGTTTTGTTCCATGATACCATGTATACCGTATAGAGCGGAGGGGTGGTTTGGGTGTGGATGGAGAGGCTGGATTGCAATTACGTACCTGAATGCGAAGGTCCTTTTCCTGGTTAACATTAGGTATGGCTGAGTGTTTGTCCTGTTGTTGATTTTGTGGCAAGCATGGTCGAATGGATAGGGGGTGGGTATGGATCAGGAAGTCCCTGCGCCCCCTATTTCGACCTCTTCTTTGCAAACAGCGGCTCGTTTGCGCGGTTCATGGCATCGGCCTCTTCCCCGATGCGCTGCATGTAGCGCTCGACAAGCTGCTTGTTCTCCACCTCTTTCTCCTTGCGCTTCTTGACGGCCATGTCGAGCTCAATGTTCAGTACGGCATTCTCGTCCTGGACGTCCGAGACAAGCTTGGTCTTGACCTTGAGCTCTTCCTCGCGGTCTCGCAGCTTGAGCGCCAGGGCTTGACGCTCTTTTGTCAGCTCCCGGACTGTCCGTGCGTATGCGGCCGTCGTGGACCGTAATCGGGCGAGCTCCTCGTCGGCCGCCTGGAGCCGTATCTGGAACTGGCCGCGGGCACGGAGGGCCTCGGCGAGGTCGAACCTCAGTTTTGCTACCAGGGGTCCTTCGTTGACATCCGTTGGCTCCGTGCCCTTGTCGGGCCGAGTATTGCTGGGGGGGTTGCTGCCGGCTGTGGAAGAGAAGGAGGCTTGTTGCTCGGCGAGGAGGGCAGCTTTCTCGGCTTCGAGGACGGCTATGCGGTCGGCAAGTTGAGAGCCTAGTAGGGGGCGGGGGGGAAGAGTCAGCGGGACTCAACTGCGATGTGCGCCTGGGTATGATAGGGGGCGGAGGGGCATGGAACAGACAGGCATCTACGAGCTCGCGGTTGACGGGGTTTTGCTGTTCCGTCTCGATGATGCCGGCGAGGAACTCTTCGCGCCAGTCGAGCATCTTCAGGCTTCGACCCTGGGTGTTCAGGCTGGGCGAGTGTAGTGATTCGGTTGAAATGGTGTGACGGTATTGGGTGGCTTTGGGAGAGCGGATCAAAGAGTGGGTAGGGGGCAATGAAAATAAGTCCACAAAGGAGAAAGTTGATGAGTTTGTTTGTTGCAAGCTGACGGTGGATGGAGGAGCTCAGGCACAGCAGACACATGCCCCGCGATGATGATGGCAGCGCCCAACCCGGTCCACTGACTCCAATTCCGCTGGCCCGTGCCCATAGTGGCTCGTGTGGGGTCGAAGCAACCTAGGCTTGGCTCCTTGGCTGCTTGCCCCCCTGGAGCCCAGTCTTGGCTGCCTGCTTCAGTGAGCTTCAACGTCAAGCTTGCTGGAGCTCAGCGAACGGACCTTCGAAGTTCAAACCAGTTCCCCCATCCCGCCTTCACTACCTTCACGCCACCACCAGCATGGGAACATGACAAGCAATGGAGGTCGCTCATCCAACCGCAGGATGGGAACAGGTGGGGGAGCTCTTCTATCGCAAAACCCAGCTGTACACGGGCATCTTTGACCTGGACCTGGACCTGGACAACTACATTGTCGCGGGGGCCCCCTATGGGGGCGCCATTGGTGAGAGCTTCATCTCTGGAGATCCCCAGAGATATATATCCTGACTGAACTGCAGCTCTGTACCGCGATGATAGCAAGCTGGTGGCCTTCCAGCCCACCAAGGTCTCCAAGCCCAGCATCGACATCTACAGCTGCGCCGGAAGGCCCATCCGAAGCATCGGATGGGATAAGGGCCCCATCAAGGGCCTGGGGTGGTCCGAAGACGAAAAGCTGCTGGTCGTCACCGCCGATGGTACTGTGAGATGCTACTATGATCTCCAGGGCGACTTTACGCAGTTCTCGCTGGGGAACGGCTCGGAAGAGCAGGGCGTCAAGTCTTGCAAGTGAGTCGACCACGTTGTCTCCGACCTGTGATCTTGCACTTGATCAAACTAGGTGGCTTGCCTCCGTGTCGTTGCATAACCTAACCGATTTAAAGATTCTACGACCACGGAATGGTAGCTCTCCTGTCTAATAACACCCTCATCACCGTCTCCTCATACCACGAACCACGACCCAAGCTTCTCGCACCGCCCCCAGGAGAAGGCGAGGTTCACTCGTGGAATATAATCCCCCCAGCTTATACCCTCTCCCGGTCGGTCGAGGTTCTCCTGAGCATTGGTAACACAGTCTACGTGTCTGATGCCACCGAGTGCGAGGATCGCTATCTCGACATCGGCCCATTCACCCACATGTGCGTGTCACCCAACGGCAAATTTGCAGCTCTGTACACCACAACAGGCACGGCCCACGTTATCACGAGCGACTTTCAAAATCGACTTAGCGAGTACGACTCGAGGTCCAAGATCCCACCAAAGTACTTTGAGTGGTGTGGCAACGATGCCGTAGTCATCGCCTGGGAGGACGAAGTGCATCTCGTCGGGCCCGGTGGATCACTGGCCAGGTTTTATTATGACAGTGGCCGCGTCCATCTGGTACCCGGTAAGCTCTGCTTGTCTTGATGGTCTGTCTCGAGCACCGCTGACACGTGCCCAGACTACGACGGCGTCCGGGTCATCGCCAATGACACTTGTGACTTCCTCCAAAGGGTTCCGAATGTTGTAGAGGATGTGTTTCGGCTGGGTACGGACTCGCCGGCATCCATCCTGCTGGATGCTGTCGAGCAACTCGACATGCAGTCCCCCAAAGCCGATGATAACATTCAGCTCATCAGACCTAACCTGGTCGAGGCAATCGACACCTGTGTAAACGCAGCAGGCCACGAGTTCAGCATACACTGGCAGAAGCAGCTCCTAAAGGCCGCCTCCTTTGGTAAATCTGTGCTCGACATTTACAACAGCGACGATTTCGTCGACATGTGCGAGACGCTGCGTGTGCTCAACGCCGTCCGCTTCTTCGAGATTGGCCTCCCACTTTCCTACGAGCAGTATCAGCGCCTAACGCCTTCTGGTCTCATCTCCCGTCTCCTGAATCGGCATGAATACCCCTTGGCTCTCCGCATTGCTGGATACCTTAGACTTCCCACCGACAAGATCTATGTCCATTGGGCCTCGACCAAGGTCAAGGTCGGGGCGGAGGAGGACGAGACGATCTGCCGCAAGGTGGTCGACAAGTTGTCGGGAAAGCCCGGCATCTCGTTCGAGGCCATCGCCCGCGCCGCTTATGACGAAGGCAGAGGACGCCTCGCCACCGAGCTGCTCAACCACGAGCCGCGCGCCGGCCGCCAGGTGCCACTGCTCCTCAGCATGGAAGAGGACGAGCTGGCGCTGGACAAGGCCATCGAGAGCGGCGACACAGACCTCGTGTACTACGTGCTACACCAGCTGCGACGCAAGCTGCCGCTGGCCAGCTTCTTCCGCGTCATCAGCAGCCGTCCCACGGCGACGGCGCTCGTCGAGGCCTCGGCGCGCGACAGCGACGGCGAGGGCCACGAGGACACGGCCCTGCTCAAGGACCTGTACTACCAGGACGACCGTCGGCTGGACGGCTCCGCCGTGTTCATCCGCGAGGCCCTCAAGCAGCCCGAGAGCCGGACGGCCGGCGACAAGCTCGTGCTGGCGGCCAAGCTGCTGGCCGACAACGCCAAGGAGAATGCGTTTGAGCTCGCCTCGCTCAAGGAGGCCGCTTCCCTGCTGCACATGCAGCAGGCGCTCGAGAGCAACCTCACCGACACCTTCACCGGCCTGTCGGTGAACCAGACCATGTTCAAGCTCATCAAGCTCGGGTACCACTCACGCGCCAAGAAGATCCAGAGCGAGTTCAAGGTCCCGGAGAAGGTGGCCTGGTGGATCCGGTACGTCCCTCTCCAGACGACAACAAACCTCGAGGTCTACAGCTAACCCTCTCTCCCCCTCTCCCCCAAAAAAGCCTTCAAGCCCTCGTCGCCAAGCGGGACTGGAGCGAAATCGAAGAAATTTCAAAGACGCGCAAGAGCCCCATCGGCTGGGAGGTAAGTCCCCCACTCCCTGTCCCTCCCCAACACTCACATTCTGACGCCACGCAGCCCTTCTTCAACCAGACCCTGCAGGCCGGCAACCCGCGGCTCGCGGCGGCTTTCGTGCCCAAGTGCACTGGCCTCGAGCCGGCGACCATTATGACCATGTACGAAAAGTGCGGGATGCGCGTCAAGGCGGCTGAGGAGGCTGTGCGGGTCAAGGACGCCGAGGCGTGGGCCAAGCTGCTGGAGGCGGCGGGGCGCAACACGCAAGAGGGCCGCGAGATTGAGAGGTTGGGGCTGGCGGTGTTTAGGAAGTGAAGAACGTGAGGGGGCGGGGGCGGGGGGGGTTGTAATGCGGTCGAGAGACGGCCGTCGTTTTCGAGGTTCTATATTGATAATATCCCTTTTTCATCCAGTCCAGCCAGCCGGGCGGCAAGCAGCGATAACCCAGGACCCGAGTGATTTCCGTTACACGATAACCCACCCGCCACCCTGGTCGGTCTGGAAAAGAATCAAAAACATGGCACCCGGTGGCGTCTGGTAATATGGATGCTGTAAAACGTCGAGCGCCCCCAACATGCAGCATGGACAGGCCAGTCGGCGCAAGCAAAAAGCGGACAAGTCCGCAGGAAGGTCAAGCAGGTATCCATCGCGGCCTCGGGCGCCAGAAGCCGGCCGCGGAGAATCGGGAGTGTCTCCTCCCGAGACAGCAACAAACACCAGAAGCAGCGGAGAGAAGCATAGAAACCCCGTTCTTTCTCAGGTCACAACCGGCATCCGTCCTTCTGCCTCCATGGATATGATATTCAAACTTTGCCCATCCTCACTCACCCACCCCTTGTCGTCACGTCCTCTCCTCATCACTCGTCGAGTGTGCATGCTTGTGTTGTCTTGTGTGTTGTCGGGTATTGGTACCCCAATCTATCGCACCCTGCGTGCCTTAAACGGCGAGAACTACCAGATACCGGATGTTCACCCCCCTCCCCTATCGTCCTATCCTGTCCTGCGTTAAGCTATCTATCTCGCTCCTGTCTTCTCTCCGGGGTATGTGTGTGTGTTGGGACGTGGTTGCGTGTGAGTGCTATCGGCGAGAGAGAGAGTGAGAGAGAGAGATAACTAACTCCTGCATTAAAAAAAGGAGAAAAAGGAAAAGACGGAAGCCCTAAACAAAAAAAAACCAGCGCAGGAAAACCAGAAAACGAATCCCCGGACCCCCCACCGCCCCTACCCAGCCGAAGACGCGCAAAACGCCGTTTGTTTGATGCCCAATCTCCCCCAGCTAGCCCTCTCGTCTCTTCTCCTCCGACCGACCAAACAAGTTCCTCCCACCCCGACGCAATGAGGTAGATATAATCGCCACGAAAGACACAAACACACAAAAAGGACCGAGATAATTCGCATCCAAGACAGTCGCCACCCATCCACCCCGATGCTCTAGAGTTTGTTGTCGACACCTCGTTTAAACTTGGCCAGCCGGACCCGCTTCTTCATGCCGCCGGCAAACTTCCGCCCGTCACCGCCTCCTCCAGGCTGGTGATCCGTGGCGCAAAGCCGGGTCTCCCCTCGTCTGGCGTCGCCGGTGTCCCGTCTGCCCGCAGGCGCGCACCGCTGCCGTCGAAAACCCACGGGCCCGCGTCGTTACGCGGCGTGATGGGCCCTTCGGTCCCGTTCTGCACCACCGGAACGCCGGTTGGCGAGGGAGTCCGCGTGTCTCGCTGGCCGTCGCCGTTGGTCATGGGGACGGGGTTCGAGGCGGCGCGGTTGATAAAGGGGTTGGTGGGGATCGGCACGGGGTTCGACGTCGAGTACGGCGACACGCTCGGGCGGGCGGGGCGGTCCGCCTCGGCGAGGCTGGCGCCGTCGGTATGCGGCATGGCGTAGGGCGGGGACTCGTCCATGAGCATGGTGATGTCGCCGCCGCTGTCTATCTCCATGGGCTGGGGCGGGGTCTGGGCCTGCCGGGAGGTGCTCCGCACCGACTCTCTGGACTTACGGGCGAGGGCGAACGGGGCCTGGTTTTCCGAACTGTCGCGGGCATTCAGCAGCGCCCCCTCTTGTGGACGATCGCCCTCGTCCGAGTCGAGCTGCTCCCACTCCTCGGGGTCCTCGACCTCGGCTTCCAGGTCGGCGGCGGCGCGGCAGTTGGGGCAGATGAAGATGGGATATGCCGGAGAGGCCAAAAGGGAGCGGATGCACTTGAAGTGCCACGTATGCGAGCAGGGCGCTACGAACAGGCACTGGCAGGGCTATGGGGCGAGCATGTCAGCAGGGTTCGAAGCGGGGGGGGGGGGGGGGCGACGATGGAAGAGACATACCGCGATGCTATTGAGGCAGATGGAGCAATCCTGCGAGTAGGATTGCCCCGCCGCGTTGTTCCCCGAGCTGGCCGTCATGTTCCGTAACCTTTTGTGCGTGGTCATGCTGCAAGCTGGTTAGCAAAGACGGTCCCAAGTACCCCGTGATAATGGGATGAGACTAGGGCAGCCCCAAAGGAGGGCTCGCCGATGCAAGACGCACTTAAAGGTGTTGAGCTTGCTCTGCCAGCCGCGGTTGAGCTCCAACCGCATCTTGACGCAGCGAAATATCATCTCCTCGCCACCCTTGAAGTCTATGCCGAGCTGGACAATGTCGCCGTCGTTAACGGGAAAGGGCTTGGACTCGGTCCCAGGCGGGCTGAGGCGGATGTGGTTGAGAAAGGTGCCCGAGCTACTCTTGACGTCCTTGATGTACCACTTGCCGTCCTCGTACCAAAACTCGCAGTGCCTCCGGCTGACGACCTTGCTCTTAAACCCGACGGGCGCGGCGGAGGGGACATTTTGTGGCACCGTCGGCTGGGTTTCGCGCTCCGAGTACCGGCCGACGCGGATCGTCTCGTTGCCGTTGGGCAGGGTGCGCGAGATGGGAGGGAAGGTGAGCGAGGGCCGGGTGGCGCGCGGGTCGTAAAAGGTGCTGAAGCGGATCGAGGGGAGGACGCCGCTGACGTTCCCGTTGCCGGTGCCGCCGCCGTCGTGACCGCCAGTCGTGGCCGATCGTGTGCGCGTCATGGTCTCGTCTGGGGGAGTCGACGGCGCAGCGAGGCCGGCTGCAGGGCAATCCGCCTTGTCTGTCGCAGTCGAGATTTTGCACGTCGAGGGCTCGATGGCGGATGCCGTGGACGGTGGCGGTGGCAGCAATGCAGGTGTGTGTGTGGTGGGTGCGCCGAGGGTCCTGCTGCCAGAGGGCGGGGCCAACGATGGTGCCAGAGGATGGGTGATGGCGGGGGCGAGCGAGAAGCGACCTGGACCTGAGCCTGAGCCTAGATTGGCCGTGACGGGGGAGGGGAGCGAGGCGCGCGAGGTGAGGGGCGGTCTGGCGCAGGCGGATGTGTTGTTGGAGGACGATGTCGTCGTAAAAGAATGAGACGAGAATGACGATGGTGGTTCAGCTGGTGTGGTGGTGGAGGAGTTGGTCGCCGCGGGCTGGGCACCGCAGAGGTTTTCGGTTGGGAGGGTTTGGTGGTGCTGCTGCGGCGGCTGCGGCTGTTGTTGCTGTTGTTGTTGCTGCTGCTGCTGCTGCTGCTGCTGCTGTTGCTGCTGCTGCTGGGTATGGTCGCGGGACAGCAGATGGGTCTGTGTGTAATTTCGGAGGAGACTCAGGCCTCGCAGACGCGACGTCCTCGACGTGGGCGACACCAGCGATGGCGATGCTTGGTCGACGGCAGAGACGGACGATCCGAGGCCCGACGAGGCAACGGGCGCAGGATGGGTGAACATTACAAGGCAAAAGGGAAAGGGAATAATAGGGACCGGCAGCCTGGGCTCGAGTCGACATGGGCCGTGGACGAGAAGGACGGACGGTTATTTCGGTCAGGCGGGAATGGACCGGACTGTCGAGAATCAAACAATTCAAACAGGAATACAGGAATCGATGGGCGAAGTGGAAAGGCAGCACACTCCATTTGGACTCTCCGGGCAGTGCCGTGGCCGTGCCAGCAGGTGCTCAGGCTCTCATCACAGGGCATCCGGTTTGGGTTTTGGGTGTCAGTTCCCCCATGTCCCATGTCAGGCGTCCATGACATGGATGTCCACGCCGCTCAAAGAAAATGCGACAGTAGGCAGTGGACAGCGCCGTTTCGGGGCGTCTGTCAGTGGGCGGATGTCAAGCTCCCTTCCAGAGAGAAGGGGTGGGTCCACCCGCACCGTGACCGCAGCCGGATGGCCCCCCCCGGGAATGAGAAGGGAATGGCCAGCCTTATCGATAACAATTTTGAAGCTGTTTGCCGCACGCTTTCGTCTTTTGCATACCGGGGGCGGCAACTGGCGACGACGACGACGACGACGACGACGACGACGCATACGGCTGACATCTCCAATCTGCTCGCTGTCTGACCGCCGCTATCGTCGAAGCAGCAGCCGCAGCCGCAGCCATGCTCCGATCCCACCGGCCCGCACGCCTGCTGGCCGGGGCTCGCCCTCCGTGGGCACCGTCGAGGCCGCTGGGGACATTTCGGGCCTTTGCCTCAGTGGTGAAGCCACTCCCCAAAGCAAAGGCATGCCCGCCTGCCTGCCACGCTGCAACGCATTCAGCACAACTGACTGGCGCAACAGGACCCAACACAGCGCGACAAGATCACGGTCCTCCCCAACGGCGTGCGTGTCGCCTCCGAGGACCTCCCCGACGCCTTCTCGGGCGTCGGCGTCTACATTGATGCCGGCTCCCGCTACGAGAACGAGTCGCTCCGCGGCGTCAGCCACATCATGGACCGCCTCGCCTTCAAGTCGACCACCTCCCGCACGGCCGACGAGATTCTCGAGACGGTCGACAGGCTCGGCGGCAACGTCCAGTGCGCCTCGTCGCGCGAGACCATGATGTACCAGGCCGCCACCTTCAACTCGGCCATCCCCACGGCTGTCGGCCTCCTTGCCGAGACCATCCGGGACCCCCGCATCACCGACGACGAGGTCGACCAGCAGCTCGAGACGGCCCGCTACGAGGTGACCGAGATCTGGTCCAAGCCCGAGCTCATCCTCCCCGAGCTGGCGCACATGGCGGCTTTCCGCGGCAACACACTCGGGAACCCCCTGCTCTGCCCAGAAGACAGATTATCCAAAATCGACCGCAACACGGTCCAAAGATACCGCGAGGCCTTCTACCGACCCGAGCGCCTCGTGGTGGCCTTCGCCGGCGTGCCTCACAGGGAAGCCGTCAGGCTTGCCGAGCAGCACTTTGGCGACATGGCGTCCACCCCAACCCCCAGCTTATCGCGGACCGGGTCAGAGACGTCGCTCTCCTCCCTCTCCTCCGACTCGAGCGACGCCTCCAGCACCGCCTCCTCCACATCCGCCTCCTCCTCGCCAGACCAACCCTCCGGCGGCCTGCTCTCCAAGATCCCCTTCCTCAAGAACCTCGCCTCCCCTTCCTCCCCCGCCGCCCCCTTCGTCCCCATCACCCCAGAGGACCTCACCCGCCCGGCCCACTACACCGGCGGCTTCCTCTCGCTCCCCCCGCAGCCGGCACCGCCCAACCCCAACACGCAGCTCTTCATGCACATCCAGCTCGCCTTCGAGGGCCTCCCCATCTCGTCGTCCGACATCTACGCCCTCGCGACGCTGCAGACGCTCCTCGGCGGCGGCGGCTCCTTCTCGGCCGGCGGCCCCGGCAAGGGCATGTACTCGCGCCTCTACACCAACGTGCTCAACCAGCACGGCTGGGTCGAGTCGTGCGTGGCCTTCAACCACTCGTACACGGATGCCGGCCTCTTCGGCATCGCCGCCTCGTGCCTGCCCGGCCACGCCGCCCACATGCTGCAGGTCATGTGCCGCGAGCTGCAGGCGCTCACGCACGACGCCGGCTTCCAGGCCCTCGGCGAGACCGAGGTCGCCCGCGCCAAGAACCAGCTGCGCAGTAGCTTGCTCATGAACCTCGAGAGCCGCATGGTCGAGCTCGAGGACCTCGGCCGCCAGGTCATGGTCCACGGCCGCAAGGTGCCCGTGCACGAAATGACGCGCAACATCGAGCAGCTGACGGTCAGGGACCTGCGGCGCGTCGCCAAGATGGTGGTCGGCGGCATGGCGCGGAACTCCGGCCATGGGAGCGGGTCCCCCACGGTCGTGATGCAGGAGGTGACGGCGGGGGGGTTAGGCAGCCAGACGGTGCTCGGTTGGGATCAGATTCAGGACATTATCTATCAGTGGAAGCTGGGGAGGAGGTAGCCGCAGGCTGGAGGGATCATGTAGATAGCGCCCGTCCGCACGGGGGGTGTACTTAGATGCCGTGTATGAACTTGAAATAGACTAGACTCCAACTCCTCGACGAGCACCACCCGGACGTCTTGTTGTAGCCATCGGTCTTGCATATCCCTCCCACCGGTGACCATTCCGTTCCAGCCCGGGCAGCTCGGTCTCTTCTAGACACAGCTTCCCTCCGTCCCCGGCTTGCTTCTTCACAGACACACCACAACCATCTATCTGCCTGTCTATACCCCCCCTGGGGTCGAAGCTGCAGGCCTACTACATTCGTCCCAACCACGCATACCAGGACAGAACCGCCGCCCACTCAACCTGTTCAGCTTCCCACCAGAACGAATGCACCCTCATCATTCTTCTCCTCTCCAAGGACCTTTCCCTAAAAGCAAACAAAAAAATCATCCTCACCAGTCAACAATGCCCCCCAACTGACTTTGGCGTTCAGATACCGAGGGAGTGAGCACCGCGCTTGGCATCCTATCCCCGTACTCACCTAATTGGGGGGGGGTGTGGAGGGGTCAGCCGGGCCAGCATGGAAGGTGAGAAGTCGACGATGGGTCAAACTGCACCACCACACGGCTGGGCGGAAGAGGATTTGGTTTCGGTTATTGCTGGGGGCGGGGGCGGGTTGGGGGGTTATATAAGGGGGTGTAGGCCTCTTGGGTTGGATCCTAGGTAGGGCCTTTATGAACATGCAGAGGAGGGTCTTGGGTTGATATTTTGTGCCAGATGGATCTTTCAGGAAAGATTTGGCCCTCTATCATCTGGCGAGAGGTCTCGCGCCGAAAAAGCAACCAGCATTGGATTGTGTAATAGGTACCTACTCAAGTCCCCCTCTGAGCCGCCAAAACATGCGCCAAGCCCATGCCCTTCTCTGTAGTAGTAGTATATTTGTTCTCGCCCCTGATATCCCCCAAAATCCGGTAACCCTGTATCGCCCATCCCGTCCCAAAACACCAACCGAACCATTTCTGTCCCATGTAAATATGCCGCTCCCACGGACAGTATACCACAAAACCCACACCCCTCTCACTCACAGACCGACACCAGAGCCTAGAGCTTCGACCGCACCGCCTCCAACCGATACTTGACATCCTTGAGCGCCTTGGTCGTCGGCTTCCACTCGTCAAACTGCTGCAGCAGCTCGGCCGTCTCCGAGTTCAGCTCGGTTCGCACAAAGTCCTCCTCAAGCAGCCCGCGCATGATCCACGGGAGGTGGTAGGGGTTGGGGTCGTGCGGCTGCCGCTTGTGCACCTCGCAGGCGACGCTGCCGACGTCCGTCGTCTCGAGGGCGTGCGTGACGGCGAGGCTGGGTGGGGTTTGTCAGTCTGGGTAGAGGGAATAAGAGGGGAGGGGACGTACTCGTAGACTTGGGGGTCGTCATAGAGGCGGGAATGGCCCTCGCCGGAATAGAGGCTGCCTGCGAGGGGGGCCGAGAGCTCTCGGACGAGCCCGTGGTCGTTTACGCCGAGGTTGCGGAGCTTGAGGGCAAAGCCGACGAGGTGGGCGATGAAGTCAGGAGCGTGGATGCGGCCGTCGATAAACACTGAACGATAGATGTAGGGGTGATGGGCGGGCGCATAGATGGCGGACTAGCAGGTCGTCAGTACACCGTCAGCTGTGCCGAGAAAAGGAGCACACACCTCCAGCGGAACAAGTTGGTCATCCATGGAACCAACGTAGGTGATCCGAGCGCCGTACTTGAGCACAACCTTGAGCGAAGCCTCCAGTCTCTTGGAGACTTCGCTCTGGGGGTCCGCAAACTCCCAAAGCTCTGCGGCGGTTCCCATGAGCCTACCCATGCTGGACCTGTAGTCGGGAAACGGCCCGAGAGAGACACCAGCTACAAACAGTCAATATTCGACCAACAGAGAGGTTGGGGAGGAGCCAAACCTACCCATGGCACATACACCAACTCTGGCTGTGGTGATAATGCCCAAATCAATGAGCTTCGCCAGCAGCATGAGGCCAACTGGGACACCCTGGGAATGGCAGCCAAGAATAATCAGGTCGGCCTTACGGATTTGATCAATCCAGTTGAGCAAAAGCCTCCAGAGATTCTCCACACGGTCATCAATCTTGCCCTCTCCCTCCAGCGCAACCTTTTCAATCTCACAGTCCTCACACCCATGGGAATCGGCCCATCTCCGAATTGCCTCGGCCGAGTGGTTGGCAAACTTGATCGACGTGCCTGTGGGTTGTCCAATCATGGGACGGAGAAAGTTGGCGGGATAAAGTCCGTGGATGCCAATGGCAAGCGCCTTTTTGATCTTTGGGGTTTCGGCGGTAAGGAAGACGTGCTTCGGCTGTCCGTGGTGTGTCCGAAGGAGGAGCTGGGTGATCTGTTGTATGATGGAGGGGTTGCTCTTCTGTCGATATGTCTTGCTGAACGACGGCAAGAGAAGATTTTGAGGGGAACTCTTTGCAGACACTGGTGTCTTGGGGACTCCGGCTTTCGTTGCAGGTTCGGTTTTCGAGGAGTCGGGTTTCGGTGTGGATGGGCGGGAGTCGGTCGCATCGTCGACGAGAGAGAGAGGGCGTGCCCGTTTGCTATTCTTTGTCAATGATTCCCTGGAAGGTGTCGTGAGTGCTGTCAATGCCTTGGCTTGGTCCTCCTTCTTGTCTTCCTTCTTTCCCTTGTCCTTTTTCGCGTCCTTCGTGGTGGGTTTCAGGGGCGGCTCCTTGGCTGGGGCGCTGTTGAGTGGTGTGTCTCTGAAGTCTGTCGAGTTGGCTCTCTTGGGATGTGATTCGGAGCTTTCCCCAATGACAGCTAGCTGGCCTGGTTCCTCGGCTTGAACAGTCTTTTTCCCAGAAGTGGCCCCTGAATCCCGAGACCAAAACGCCCACGTAGAGCCTGCCTTTGGCGTCGTCGCAGGAACTGCTTGTGTTTCTGCGGAAGGGGCGTCCTCCATGACAACATCCTCCGAAGCATTTGCTGGCTGTATGGCCTCCTCGGTACCCACGACTTCTGGAATAGCTTCACCCTGCGAAGGTGCTGGAGGAGGTGCTGGGGCGGGCGCGGAGGGGGCAGCAGGTGCACCCGACCATAGACCAAACCAGGAGCCCCTTGGCTGTGCTTGCGGCTGGGCTGGAAGCATGTTCTCTGCCGGCGCCGGTTGGTCCACATCCATCGGTTTCGTGGACTCGGTTGGCTCGATATCGACGGGATTCAGTTCGGCTGGCTTCGGTTCGACTGGCTTGGGTTCCTCGGGCTTCGCGGCTTCATCGGGCTTGGGTTCTGTAGACGCCTTCACAACAGGTTGGGCATTTATCGGCCTCCCGAACCATCCACCCAGCCAGCCTGGTGCTGGATGCGTGGTCGGTGTGGCCTCCGCGGCCGTCGTTGCGCCAGCAGGCTGTTCTTCAGGTGGCCCTGCGTCTGGAAGATTTTCATGGCTGTCGTCTTTTGGACCATCTTCTTGGCGAATAGGTGCACCGCCGCCCGTCTCCTGTACGGGAGATGGCTCCTCACGGCCCGCCGCTACCTCTCCATTCTCGAATACCTTGTCCAGCTCGGGCGCAGACGCGGGGGCGATATCCAAGCTCATAGCGTCGGGGTCCTTCTTGGTACTGAATCGACTCAGGTCGACGGCTGTCTTTGACTTGACGGTGCCGCCCAAGATTGTTTCTCGCGCAACCTGGATGGAAGCGGCCGACTTTCGTGGCAGGGAGCCATACCAGCTCTGCTTCTTGTGTATCTGGCCTTGTATCTGGGACGTTCCATGTCAGCCGGAGTCGTGGCGGCAGGTCTAGGGCATAGCACAGCGAGTTGGGATTGTACCTGGTTCACGCTCTTGGGTGTCGCGACGCCGTCCATGATGCTGGGAGATTGGCCGAGGAGGGAGTGCCTGGGGGTGCCCTGGGGCGTGGGCGTCGAGGAGGTTCGAGGGGCATTTATCGGGATGGAGGGGGTCTGGGAGGATAGCCCCGACTGCTTCGATCGCTGCGATGCGTCGGATGGCTGAGGCGAGGGCATGGACGGTGCCGTCGAGGTTGTTGGGGGAGTTGATGGGTTGACGCCTTCAGCGGCATCCCGCTTGGCGCGTTTTCGCGGTCCCATCGCGTCGGGTCGAGGGGGATAAGGTGGTGGTTTTGGTGTTGTTCGCGGAGGAGGGTGTTTTGTGGCCAAGTTGGTGCCTGTAGGAACTACCTAGGAATCGTGTCGTCGGGGGGTGTGCTGTGACGAGAGTGCGTGGTGCCGTGTGGTCACTGGGTGTGAACTGTGAATGGTTCACCCGATGGCGGAAGCTCATTGATTGTTGGGGGGGCCGTACGTCATTCGCTAGTCTGGGCAAGCCGATTGCCGACAGCCAGACGGCCTTGATCACGGAGCCGAAGCCGAGGCTGCACCTACGAGGGACATGCCGCGTGGAGAATCAACTTGGCTCTTGATATTGTCTCAGGGCCCATAACTGGTAAGATGGACGTGTTGGAAAAGACAAGAGAGGTCTGCAACCAAAGACGACCTCGGTGCTTCAAGGCCACAGGCATGTCGTTGTTGAGCAGAGACGCCCGGAACTGGTCAGCTGGTGTCTGCCTGCTTCCACCCTGATCACCTCAACAAATAGAACCAAGGGACCAATGCATGGCTCTGGAGGTATGGTTACTGTGTATTGAGCCCCTGGTCCAAGGTGCATGGAGGCATTTATTAGGGGACAAAATGGATGAAGCCCAGAGCATCAGAGAGTTTATCTAGCCACGTGAAGCATATAGGCAGTCTGGTTGAACAATGGACTCCAGACAGAAGCAGCCCTCTGCAGCCAAACTGGACGGACCCCTTCGTGAGTGCAGACCCCGCCTCGAGGCTGCTTGCATCTTGGCCCCGAGGCAGAAGACGACCCCTGCAAGTTGGGCGGTCTGCTTATCGATAACGAGCATCGCGACCCGCCCGAAATTTTTGTGAGTGGGCAGCATGGGCAGCTTCGCAATTGGCGATTTCATTTCCATTTCCATTTCCTCGAGGCGCCAAGTTGGTTGAGGAATCCAAACACTGGATTGCTCTCCAATTCCCCCCAAAACCACCATGAGTTCCCTCAAGAGAAAGGAAGGTCCCGATGGGTCCTCCAAGTCAAAACGCCCCGCCGAGTCGCGCCCGTCGAAGCGCTCGCGCCCCAGCGACTCCAAGCCGAGCGACTCCAAGGACGACGGAAAGACGGCCGCAAAGAAGACCAAGGACGCCGCCAACCCCCCCAAGAGCAAACCCAACAAGGGCGATGCCAAACCAGCACCCGCCCCCGCCGTCTCCCTCCTCCGGGAAGAGGAGCCGCTGTTCCCCCGAGGCGGCGCCAGCGTCCTGACCCCCCTCGAGCACAAGCAGATCCAGATCGAGGCCAAGAACGACGCCCTCTTCGAGCAGGAAGCCGCTGCGTCAGGCAAGAAGGAAAAGGTCAAGGGGAAGGGGAAGAAGGGGAAGCCTGAGGCGGGCGCCACAACCGTCCGGAGCGAGGACGATGTCAAGATCGAGAGCTTGAACTTCAAGGTATGCCTGCTCCCCCGGCCCCTGTCTTGTTCACCTACTAACTGTAGCCAGCGCTTGGTCAAGGGCTCGCTGGTCCTCGGAACAGTCTGCGCCATCAACGCGCTCGACATCGACGTCGCTCTGCCCAACAACTTGATCGGCCACGTCCCCATCACGGCCATTTCCGACCCCCTGACCGAGCGATTGCAGGCCAACATGGCTGCCGACGACGAAGCCGACGAGTCGAGCGACGAGAACGACGATGGCATTGACCTTCACTCGTTCTTTCGCATTGGCCAGTACGTGCGCGCCTACGTCGTCTCGACTATCGACGAGTCGGCCCCCGTCAAGGGAAAGCCCAGGCGGCACATCGAGCTCGCCCTACAGCCGGCGCTGGCGAACTCTGGCATATCGGTCCAAGATGTCGTCCCGAACACGACACTAATGGCCTCGGTGGCTAGCGTCGAGGACCATGGTTTCGTCATGAACATCGACATCGACAAGAAGCTCCGTGCTTTCCTCCCTCGCGCCCAGTTGGACCAGGCCATCCCCGAGGACAGCATGCAGCCTGGTGCCGTCTTGCTGTGCACCACCACGGGAAAGACCGGCAAGACTGTGCAGCTCTCCACGCTGATGGACAGGATTGGCAGCGTCAAAAACTGCCCCGCCGAAGCCACCACCATCGACAGCTTCCTTCCCGGAACCGCAGTCGACGTCCTCATCTCCGACATCTCTCAGCACGGACTCGTCGGCAAGGTCATGGGAGATCTGGATGTCACCGCGGACCTTGTCCACTCTGGTGCTGGGCCCAACGGCGTGGAGCTCGAAGACGAGTACAAGATCGGCTCCCGCGTTAAAGCGAGAGTCATTTGCACTTTTCCCGAGGCGAAGAAGCCCAAGCTCGGCATCTCCCTACTGCCGCATGTCACCAGCCTGACACCAAAGACGGCCGAGAAGGACGGACATCCTGTCCAGCCGCTTCTCGTCCTCCCTCACTCCACCAAGATCGAAAAGTGCAAGGTGCAGAGGGTAGAGCCTGAAATCGGCTTGTACGTGGATGTCGGTGTCGCGGGCGTTCCCGGGTTCGTCCACATCTCGCGCGTCAAGGATGGCAAGGTGGATGGCTTGTTCGAAAGCAGCGGGCCCTTCAAGGTTGGCTCTGTGCATTCTGGTAGGGTCGTGGGATACAACTCTTTTGATGGCATGTATCTGTTGTCGTTTGAGAAAAAGGTTCTCGATCAGCCGTTCCTGCGCATTCAAGACATCCCGATCGGCGCAGTCGTGCCGGGAGTGGTGGAAAAACTCGTTGTGAACTCGGACGGGCTGGGAGGCTTGATCGTCAACATCGCCGACGGCATCTCGGGACTGGTTCCCGAGGCTCATCTGGCAGATGTCCGCTTGCAACACCCCGAGAGGAAGTTCAGAGAAGGCATGAAGGTCAAGGCCAGGATTCTCTCCACCAACCCCTCGAGGCACGAGCTGCGCTTGACCCTCAAGAAGACGCTTGTCAATTCCGAGGCGCCCGCCATCAAGTCCTACGACGAGGTGGCCGTCGGCATGCAAGCGCCCGGCACCATCATCAAGGTACTGCAGCACGGCGCTATTGTCCAGTTCTATGGTCAGCTACGCGGCTTCCTACCCGTTTCCGAGATGAGCGAGGCTTATATCCACGACCCCAGCGAGCACTTCCGTGTCGGGCAGACCGTCAGCACTTTTGTCCTGAGCTTCGACCCGGATGCCCGCCGCATGATGGTGTCTTGCAAAGACCCCTCGGCATTCGGACTGGACAAGCAACTCGCTCTCAAGAAGCTCCAGATCGGTGATCTGGTTTCGGCAAAGGTCACGCAAAAGACCGACGACGACATCTTCGTGGAGCTTGTCGATGGCTCCCTCAAGGCTGTGATTCCCGTCAACCAGCTCACCGACAAGTCCGCGAGCAAGACGCAATCTGCGCTCAAGAAAATCCACGTCGGCCAGATCCTCCCCGAACTGGCTGTTCTGCAGAAAAATGAGGGTCGGCGGTCCATCACGCTGTCCCACAAGCCGAGTCTCGTCAAGGCCAGCAGGGAAGGGAAGCTCCTTAGGCGCATTGAGGACGCTCACGTGGGCGATAAGGTCCACGGCTTCGTGCGAAACATTACAGCCACCGCTGTCTTTGTCCAGTTCGCGGGAATGCTAACGGCCCTCCTGCCAAGGGGGCTGATCCCTCGCGACATGCATGACAAGCCATCATTTGGGATGTACAAGTCCCAGTCCGTCGAGGTCAAGGTCACATCTATCGACAAGGATCTCGGGCGCGTCGTGGTTGCGATCCCCGGCACCCCCGAGGAGGAGGAGAGAAAGAATGCCGCTGTGGCGGTGGAAGACGCTGCGAACCCGGTCGATGAGTCGGTCCAGTCCATCAAGGACCTGACCATCGGCAAGATTACCAAGGCCGTGGTGACATCTATCAAGGACACCCAGCTGAACGTCAAGCTCGCCGACAACATCCAGGGGCGCATCGATGTCTCCCAGATCTTTGACAGCTTTGACAAGATTTCGAAGGCCAAGCATCCGTTGAAGCAGTTTGCTGCCAAGCAAATCATTCCCGTTCGCGTCTTGGGCGTCCATGATTCCCGAAATCATCGCTTCCTCCCCATCAGCCATCGGTCCACCTCGTCGGTTCTGGAACTCACTGCCAAGCCGAGCGACCTAGAAGCCGAGACGCTCCCTGAGCCGCTGTCGCTCTCGGATATCGAGGTTGGTTCGGAGTACATCGCCTTTGTCAACAATGTGGAGAAGAATCACATCTGGGTCAACCTGACACCCAACGTCCGCGGGCGCATCAGTGCCTCGGAGGCATCGGACGACATGTCCAAACTGCTAGATCTTGACAAGAGCTTCCCAGTTGGCTCCGCCCTCAAAGTGCGGGTGCTTGAGGTCGATGCCTCCAAGCGCCGGCTGGACCTCTCGGCACGGTCGCCGGGCGCCGCCACTACCGAGCTGGGTTGGGACAATGTCTCTCAGGGCATGGTCCTGGTAGGAAAGGTCACCAAGGTGAACGACCGCCACGTCATGGTCAAGCTCAGCGAGACCCTCTCGGCCCCCGTCCAGATGGCCGACCTCGCAGACGACTTTGACGAGGCGAACCCCGTCAAGCATACCAAGCACGAGATGGTGCGTGTCGCCATCGTCGAGGTGGACAAGAGCAACAAGCGACTCCGGCTGTCCATGCGCCCGTCGCGAGTGTTGAACTCGTCGCTGCCCGTCAAGGACACGGAGATCACCAAGGGCTCCAAGATTGCGGTCGGAGATGTCATCCGCGGCTTCGTCAAGAATGTGTCGGACAAGGGCCTCTTCGTCACCCTCGGCGGCGACGTGACGGCTTTTGTGCAGATCAGAAACCTCTCGGACTCGTTCCTCAAGGACTGGAAGGAACACTTCCAGGTGGAGCAAATCGTCAAGGGCCGTATCCTGTCGATCGCTGAGGGCCGCATCGAGATGGGCCTAAAGCAGTCGATGGTGGACAAGGACTTCAAGCCCCTGCTGACCATGTTTGATCTGAAGAAGGACCAGGCCATCACTGGCAGGGTCCGCAAGGTGGAGGACTATGGCGCCTTCATTGACATTGATGGCTCGGCCAACCTTTCGGGCCTCTGCCACCGCAGCGAAATGGCCGACAAGGTGGTCAAGGATGCCAAGGCGCTCTACCAACCAGGTGACAAGGTCAAGGCCAAAATCCTCAAGCTGGACCTGAAGGAGAAGAAGATCAGCCTCGGCCTGAAGCCATCGTACTTTAACGACGGGGACATGGATGTCGACGAGGAGGACGCCGGAGCCGCTCTCCACAGCGACGCGGACAGCGACGAGGACGAGGACGAGGAGATGAGCGATGCCGGGGGTGCCGTCCTCATCACAGGCACCGATAATATGGAGGAGGAGGATTCAGACGAAGATGGCGAGGACGACGACGATAGCGATGTCGACATGGCTGAGCCAGCAGTTGAGGGGCTGCCCGGGCTGGACGCTGGCGGCTTCGATTGGTCTGCTGCCGTCCTGGACGAGGGTGCTGATGCCACAGGCGCCAAAACTGGCCCCAGCAAGAAGACAAAGACACGGCGTGAACCTCAGATCCAGGTCGACCGCACTGCCCAGCTCGACATTGAGGGTCCGCAGACTTCCAGCGACTTTGAGCGCTTGCTCCTCGGTCAGCCCGACGAGTCGAGCCTCTGGATCCAGTACATGGCCTTCCAGATGAAGACGAGCGATCTCGGATCCGCCAGAGAGGTTGCGGAGCGGGCCATCAAGACCATCCACATCCGGGAGGAGACGGAGAAGCTCAATGTCTGGATCGCTTATCTCAACTTGGAGGTTGCCTACGGAACGGACGAGACGGTTGAGGAAGTCTTTAAGCGAGCGTGCACCTACAACGACCAGCAAGAGGTCTACGAGCGATTGGCCAGCATCTACATCCAGTCGGAGAAGTATAGCGTGGGTCTGCCCAGCCCCTTTTTTGTGTGCAAACATCCAGCTAACTCTGCCATCAGCGCGCCGACGACCTCTTTGAGAAGATCCTCAAGAAGTTCGGGTCCAAGTCGGTCGACGTCTGGGTCAACTACGCGCAGTTCCTGCACACGAAGCGGCACTCGCCCGACCGCGCGCGGGCGCTCCTCAAGCGCGCGACGCAGGCGCTCGGCACGCAGACGCACCTGTACCTGGCGCTCGTGCCACGGTTCGCGGCGCTCGAGTTCCGCTCGCCCCACGGCGACCGCAACCAGGGCCGCACGCTGTTCGACAACCTGCTGGCGACGTGGCCCAAGAAGTTTGACCTGTGGAACCAGCTGCTGGACCTCGAGGTGACGGCGGGCGACGGCGACGCGGCGGCGGTGCGCGACCTGTTTGAGCGCGGCACCAAGGCCAAGGGGCTCAAGCCCAAGCAGGCCAAGGCGTGGTTCCGCCGGTGGGCGGCGTGGGAGGAGGAGCACGGGGACGCCAAGAGCCGCGAGAAGGTGTCGGCCAAGGCGCAGGAGTGGGCGAAGAAGCAGGCGGCCAAGGGGAAGGCGGGCGAGGAGTAGGGGGGGGGGGGGGGTCTTTTGTTAGGTGTGATGTTGTATAAAGGGCATATGAGGAGAGAATGAGTAATGCAGGTATCGAACCATGTGCGTGTCTGGTCGCTTGCGTGTGCTTTGCGTAACAGGGAGAGGTGGTCAACGTCAGTCTACATACCTACATATCACGACTCTTGACGCCTCTATGTCGTCACCAGGGGAACGGCTTAGCATCTTCCCAGCCCGCCGGCACAGTCAAGCCTAGCTGTCCCGGGAACCTGGATCCGCACCTAGTTCCCCTTGGACTGCCGATGTCGTGATCCTGCGGCCCGCTTCCGGAGACGGCGCCCGTGATGGCGTCATACAGTTCGTGCGACCTCATCTTTTACTAGGTAGGTAATCACCTAGCCTCTTGTCAACTACACCTCGAATAATATCAGTTTCCCTGTGGTGTCTCCCTGACCGAAACGACAGTCGAAGCGTCCTCCATGTCAGACCTCCAACATGTCAGAGACAGATGATACCCGGCAGTTCAAAACACCAACCGGCATGACCCACAGCCGCGAGCATCTACACCCCCCGAGAGAAGAAAGAGGAAAAGACAGACCAGACCAGACCGCCCCACCTCTCGAGGTGGGCATCATCTCCACCGAGTCACCGACCCCGTCTGGACCGAAACCACCGGCCGACCCAGCCCCCCCCCCCCCCCGGTCGCCCACGCGAGTGCGAGTCAGTTCTGCGAAAGCCCTCCCGAACTCGAAGTCTCGAGCCTCGGCTCCATTCAGTTCGTTTGTTGGGAACGGGTTCGAAGAAAGAATTGGTTCTAGAAGCATGGCGAGATCCACCCCGCCCCTCCCCACCCACCGACGTCGTTCCTCGCTCTCGGCTTCGTCGCTCTCATCCCGCTCGGCTCGCCGCGACGGTCGTCGTCGTCGTCGGTGAAAGTGGAAGTGGAATTGTGAAACCCGTGGGCCGCGGCCGCGCGCATGCGTGTGCCGGCCGTCTCCGTCTCTCCGGTAGCTCCCGAGAGAACAAAAGATGCCTTGGTAGATGTTGCTGCTGCTGCTGCTGTGGGCCGCAAAGCAAAGGTACCCAAGTAGGCACGCACACACAGCGACTGTATAGATTGTAGGGCGATGCTCCATGTCATGACCAAAGAAGAGCTAACAGAAAAAAAGGAAGAAAAATGAATGCTAAACGTGGGTATTGTGCTGCTTTCTGCTTTCCGCTGCTACTGTTGTTCTCATCACCCGCCGCCCTCCCAACCCATCCATCCCTCGGCTGGTGTCCGTCTCTGAGATACGCCATGCTATGCCATCCCATCCCTTCTCATCCAGTGATGGATCCCGTCTTCTGTCTTCCTCCCCTTTCCCATGCCCGGTGTCCGCCAACTCCTATGCTAAAAATGCCGCCCGCCGCCGCCGCTCTTTATTCGTGACAAAGGGGAAAAAAGACAAGATGCTGCTGCTGCTGCTGCTGCTACTGTTGATGAGGGGTCCGATGCTATCCGTGCCCCGCCATGCTCCAAAACCAAGAAATCAAGACAGGAACCAATGGTCGAATTCTACCATGCGATGCGATGCGTTCGTGCGATGCGGATTCCCACAAATATGCCTGCCCTGACGAAAAGAGAGAAAGAAAAAAAAGGCTAAAGAGAATATCAATTGCCGGGGCCAGTGGTGATGGGATGTGGTGCCCTTGCCTGCCGGAACCCACGCAGCACGGGATGTGGTGGTGTAGTTTTTGACTCGAAATGTTCGAAAGTGTCCCAATCCGTCGCTTTGCATGCGGGAATAAGGGATGGAACAGCGCCAGCTTTTTTTCCCTTCCCTGGCCGGCTGACGATGATCCCTCAATGAGTCGCGACGCAGCCACTCAGTGGCAGGACCCCACGCTTATCCCGCGTGGGGTAGGCAGTTGGGCTGCTGCCGTGTGCGTTGTCCGACGCGCCGTCAGTCCGAAGCACAAAAGTCGAACCGAGTGCTCCGGACGGGCGTAGAGTTCCCACGGCGGCTTGGGCGTGGGAATGGCTCGTGCCCGGTCACGGTGCCTCGGGGCCGCGGACTTGCTCGCTTCCATGCTGTGCGCGCCCCGTTTGCTACCTTCCGCATCAGGCTGGAAGCTGACCGTCTCCCTCATCAGGTGTGACCATTGGCGTCGGTGCGCGCAATGGAGGATTTCGTTTGAAGCGTATAGGTTGGATCGTCGTCTGATGGCGTTGGGGTGCGATCCAGATCTCGTCGCCAGTGACTCTTGACCGGGGACGCCGATGTGCGAAGCCCCATCAATCTGACATGATTGCCACCCAGCGCGCAGGAACACCGTCATCGCCAATCAGATAGGGCTTGGGGCTGGTTTTGCGTGGCGGGAGAGCCCAGCGAGCGCGGCCCGGCTGCTGGTCGTCGAGCTTGCCTCGCTTCCGCATGGCCATCTCCATGACGGCGACCCGGATGAAATCCGAATTCTCCCGCATCTCGCGCTGCCGCGGGCCGGGAAGCGAGTACTCGGTCGCCATCGACTTGCGTGGCGAGTTCTGCGTTGCGCGCGACGTAGCCGAGGGTCCGACGGAGGGGGAGGGGACACGAGAGCTGGACCCTTTGGCTCGGTGGACCTTGTACGTCTGCATCTGGATAGAGGCCGTAAACGTTTTCGTCACAGGGCTGGGTGCCACCGACAAGGGCTGCTCGAGGCGCACAGAGGTGGTCGGGTTGAGATAGCGGCGCAGCGCAGCTGTCGGTTCCTCCTCCAGCTGCGGCCTGCGCTCGTCCGTGTAGGGGACTTGCGGGTCGAGCGTCAGGATCGATCGGGTCAGAAAGTCCTCGGGCGGGATGGACGAAAAGTTTATTGTCGAAAAGGAACGGGCCGCCTGGCGCAAGGCCCGCAGCGAGGCGGTCAGGTTTGACTTGAAGGCTGACTTGAGCGGCTTGAACTGCAGTCGCGACGCCTTCTTGTCCTGTGACTCGTCCTTGTCCGAGTCGAAGACGGAGTCGAAGACGCGGAAGTCGAGTTCCTCGACGGCCGAGTTCGAATTGGTCCGCGAAAGCGGGTGATCGGGTCCAACTTTACCCGGCGGAGACGACAAGGGCTCGAGGGAGCTGCGGGTGGGTTGAACCCTCTTTCTCCTGGCCGGCGTGTAAGGCGAGCCGAGGGAGGAGAGGGCATCCGTGGAAAATGAGCTGGTCAGGGACGGCATCGACTCCACCGACACGGTCCGCGTCGAGAGGACGGACCCCAAGGTGCTGTCGCAGACGGACAGGTCGTCGTCCTCGAGATCCTCGGGAGGGGTTAGGAGTAGGTCAAGGGGGCTTTTGCTCAGGGAGAGGCTCAGTTCCTGCTCCGACTCCTGCGACCTCTCGATGATGGACTCGACCGTCATCCTCTTGTCGAGGCCGCTTCTGGGCTGGCGCATGCTCCGGGACCCCCGCGGCGGCGGGATGCTGGTGATGGCCAGAAGCGCTGCCACGGACGCCGGAATGGCGTCGGGGATGTGGGCATCCTTGGATCGGTGCAGGGACGGGTGTCGTCTCCGATCTCCATGCTGGCGGTGGTTGTGAGGCGCGCGTGCTCGCTCTCGTGACTTTGGTCTCGAGGGGATCTCTACCGGGCTTGACGGGGTCGTCGGTCGGGTGATTATCGTCGTCGTCCTCGGGGGACTGAGGGCAGGCGACTTGGCGCCGGCCTCTCTGCGCTTGATGGGCATGGCCGAGATGGTGATGTCACTGCTCTTGGTGCTGGTCGATCTGTCTCGCAATAGTTCATCCTTTTCTTTCGTGTAGAGAGGCAGCGCGGTGGTAGGGCGAGAGGGCGAGAGCGAGGGCGATGAGGGCTGGCGGATGGTTGGGCGGCTTGTGGGGGGGGTGTTGTGGGCGACTTGGTTTTGTCGAGCCACGAGAAAGGAACGGGGGGTCATCATATTGTCGAGGCGTCGTCCTGGCCTGCACCCGTCTGCAGAAGCCCTGGTGCCCAATCCCACGCTCCGAAGCGAACGGCAGAGCAAAATCCAATGGGCCGGGCAATGCGCATCGGTTGGGGCGGACGCTCATTGCCGGGGAGGGAAGGCCGGGCGCACAGCGTGTCCACTCGGGCGCATCCACTGTCCGCTGTCCACTTGTCCACTTGCCTCGTTGAGCCTGCTCGCGCGACGCCCGCCGAGGCCGCCAACAAACCGCCGAGACGGCTCCAGGGCTCAAATGCAGGGCCCGTTGTCGTGTACCTTGTGTCGGCGTGCGGCAGGCGATCCCAGTACGTAAAAGTACGTAACACAGGACTCACTCCGGCGGGTTCCACCTCGTCCTCGTCGCGTGTGGGCCCGGCTCTAATTGATTGATTGATTCGGGACCGGAGATGCGGTCGAGCCTCGACGAAGGGAGCGTTGGCCAGGGAGGACGAGGGTATCGCGAGGAAATGTCGTAGGTTCGGATGCCTCGTAGGTGAAGGGATTAGCGATGGTGGAGTGGCGGATTTGGGGAAAACAGGCTCGTCTTCTCGAAGAATGGAAGGGGATCCGCAGCCGGTCGTCGTCACCTGGTTTCCTCGGGGTCGGGGTCGGGGTCAGGTCAGGGTCTTGATGGAGGGGGGTCAGGAGGTGTCGGATGCCTTATGCAGCGTGACGGCGGCAGGGTCCAAGTACTGTGCACAGAGCCCAGGCGGACGGAACGATGTCCTGGAAGAGAGGAGAGAGTGCGGATTGGAAATGCTTCGATTATCAGGGAGTCAGGTTGTTGCGAGGCCGAGGAAGCGAATAGAGCCACGACAAGTTTCCGCCCAAACGTGTAGTCGGCGAGGGAGATACCTATAACTTAAGTGTACCGGCGGCCACCACCGACAGGGCGGTGGACCAACTGATAAGAGATGATCCGGGAGCAGGCTGGAGTCACTGGAGTGATAACGCCCGTGTCGCACAAGACAGACTCCCCACGCACCCACCCGCAGCTCCTGTGTTCAAGTTGGGGGGCTGTTCCAGCACCTCTCCTGGGGTCTCGTGGCTCTGACCAGGCCAAGACGACAGTCTTTTTGGAGTCTCGTTGGCCTCCTTCTGTCATGTGTTCCTGGGAAAGGAGAGCCCAAGCCCCACAGCGTTGCTCGATTCAATGACAGGGCGCGGCAGCCATCAGGTGTCGGCCTTGGTCTTGGCACTATTCTCTACAGTACCTATCCCAGAGCAAAATACAAAATACAAAATACTCGTCGGTACCACGCCGCTATCTCATGCCACCTCGCATCCCGTCCGTGGCGGGTTGAACGGTTGCTACCTGCCACCGCTGACAGAAGTCCTCAAGACTTCCGCTTCGGCTCACCGGTGTTTCTTCAGCCAACGGCTGCTAATTGATTACATGGGAAGCGTGGGGTGTGCTTTCATCTCGGAACACCAGAGCTCGGAACCCAGAGACCACATCATCCAGCGACAGATCCCCGTAAGAGTGACCCTGCAAAGGAGACCATGCAAGTCCACAATTTTTTGCAACCTGCAACCAGCCCTTTACCAAAAAAATAATCTTAAGCTCGCGATAATTCCCCGCAGATATGCTGCTTGACCCAAACAGTGTCTCCCCATATAGGCCTTCCCCCCCCATCCTGTCAAATCGCCATCTTTACGCGGCTAGGCAGGCATGCACATGGATGCATCAAGCTGGGCCTTATCAGTACATACCATGTACAACGCAGATTCCGATCCGAATACCACCCACCAAATATGACAGACTTTCTGCAATTTACACAAACAAACATGACCCCACGATCCCCGCCATCGACAGTCATAACGCGGGGTGCGTCGACCACACCATCCAGCTTTCACTCCAGCGTTGATTTATCGGACATGAATGACCAAGGCGATCCCAACATATAGATGCCACGTCCAACTTCCCAACAGTCCAAAAACACCAACCATCCCCCAACCCCTCGCCGGTGCTACTGCGTAGGTAGATAACCCCCCCGCCCGTCATCCGCGTCGCACAAAGTGGGAATACTATGTAAAAGGCCGCATCCGCGCTTCAACCCCACTCCCGCGAGCATCAAAACCGAAACCGCTGCTGCCCGACAACCTCCGATCTTCGCAGCAGGCGTCCCCGGTCCACAGTGACATGTCCACGGTGGGGTGGTCCTTGATGCCCGACAGTCGGCCCGCGGGGGGGCCCCACCGAGAGAAAATTCGAATGGTTTTCTTTGGTGGGGATATCGGGCGCGTTTTCCTTCTCGATTCCCTGTTCTCCCGCGCCCGCCCCCCGACTAGGGCGCTGGATTAGGATTCAAATACCGGTCCCTGGATAGGCTCGGGGCTGGTATACAGACCTCCCTCATTGAGCCTTTCCGACAGCTTAGGGATCGCACTGATACCAGTCTGAGATGACTGGACCGAAGGACAGGGCAGGGCTCCGGGGCGGGATGCCCGAGAGACGGAAGCCAGACCGCGAAGCCAGAGGGAAATCTCGCATGCGTTCCGCAGTGGTCGGTCAGTCGGTCGGTGGTTGGAGCCCACAGAACCCAACCGCATAATCAAACACATAAAAGAGGGTTCAACCCTCTTTTATTTATTTTTCTTGCTGCCGAGGTGGTCGTGGTTGTGTGTGTGGGTGCTGCCCCCGGAAGGACGGGTGCGGCGTGGATGACCCGCATGAGCCGCGTCAGGGGTCACCGTTCCAAGTCTAGGGGGGGGGCACTTCGTTGTCGATGTCAAGGGGGAAAGGGTTGTTTTCCTCATGGGAAAGATTTCCGCAAGGAGAAAAGGATATGGGAACACATGCACTGCACTATTCAATGCCCCCACGAACCGTCGCCCTTATCCCATACCCACCAAAAAACAGCAACTCCCCTCTCCATGCTCACGCGGGGGGGAAAAACACCTCTCGGCAACCCTTGACTTGAACGGTTCAAGGGCAGGGCATGTCATGACGTCGGGGGGTCCGAACCGACAGCCAGCATGATCGGCACCAGCCGCCGCCAACCTGCGGAAACCTGCGACGATGGCAAAAGGAGAAAGCGTCGGACTGTCCCGAGCTAGGCAGGTAGGCTGAGGTAGGCAGGCTAAACCCTCATGACGAGGTAGGTAGATCGTCGCGCGTAGCGTCTGTTTCGAAAACCTGCCTGGCCAGTGCCCGGGGGGTGGGCTGGGCCGATGTCATGCGACAGATACCTCACCGATTATGCGTTATTTCCTGTACTGTGTAAAGGTCGACGTCGGTATTGCGTCGGCTATCGCCGAGAGAGGGCGGGATCGGTTCGGGTCGGGCGGTTTGGTTTTGAGAGGGAGGTGTTGGAGGGTAGGGAGGCTGTAGTCTTGTGCTTCTAGCTGTAGAAAAGGAGGCCCCTGCCTATGTCGGTGGCCGTTCCGAGATGGGGGGTGGTGGTGTCGTTGCTCTCTTCTTTCCGGGTTGAGGATCAGGGCGCTTGTTTGCTAGATACTTAAGCACAAGCAATCTAGGCTAGGTGTGTAGGCACTAAGACAGGGGCGACAAGGACATGATTTTGAGGTATTGATGTATTATTCGGCTCTCGTCTCCTCCCCCTCCCTGTACCTGTTCCTCGAACCCCTTCGAGCTTGTCTAATACCGCCCGCAAGTGGTTCGCATCCATCCTTCATCGCCTGCTGTGGTATACCTTCTCGCCCCAGATCCAAATAAACAAATTGCGCCAGGCCCCCTCCGCGGGTACGGCCCTATTCTAACCAAGGCCCCTGTCCACACAAAGAAAATAGTACAGCTATTTCAAGTCCAGCGCCCGAGCTGTGGGGTATATATAAAGAACAATGCCATCATCGAGTGTCGAGAGAAAAAAGCGCCCCTGGTATGTATGCAATGCCGTGTCGTAAGCGAGAGATGAGAAAAGAGGATGAAGGACAATCATCGACGGCGTCAAAATGGCCGCCCGCCTGCCTGTCTCCACGACGTCGCTGTGGGTGTCGTCCCCTTTGGCGTGACGACGCCGAACCGCCTCCCGCCATAGCGCGAGACGCGGTCGCCGTCGTCTTCGTAGTCCGTGTCGGGATACACGCTCTCGCTGTAGTATCGCTCCGGATACCGACGGGCGCCGCTCGCTCCGTCGCCGCTGGTCGACGGACGGGGAAGAGGCGGGTTGGCGAGAGATGGGTAAAGCGCAAACGAGGGGACACGGCCGGACATGGTCCCCGCTGTGGACGGCCGAGAGGCGTATGCCCCAGAGCCGGTGGCAGCGATCTCCCTCGCGATGCCGTCGATCTCGCGCTGGATATCCGAGACGCGCATGATGCCGTCGTTAGTCATGGCCTCTTCCTCGCTGGCTCGCGGCGACTGGCTGCGGAGCTCGAGGGCTTCGGTTCGCACGCGGATGATGGGCTTGATCTTGCCGCCGCGGCTGCCTCGCGTGCTCCTCGAGCTGCC
The DNA here is from genome assembly GCA_030549215.1 of Schizothecium vesticola. Lineage (NCBI taxonomy): Eukaryota > Fungi > Ascomycota > Sordariomycetes > Sordariales > Schizotheciaceae > Schizothecium > Schizothecium vesticola. The sequence continues at coordinate 2,079,837 of JAUKUD010000007.1, read as the reverse complement.
TCTTCGCCCCCCGCGGCTTCCGCGACGGCCGAGTTTGGACATGAATGTGGTGGTCCCGGCTTTGGGCGTCTGCCACCCTACCGACTTTTGGCCGGCGCCTCCCTTCTCCTCGTCGACGGGGGTCGGCGCCACCAAGGTCCGACGGAAGAGGCCGCCACGCTCGCGGGATCGGAAAATGACCCGGAGGGCTGGTGCCGAGGCGGTCACCAGTGCCAGGTTGATCTCGATTCCCGAAGTGATAAACCCGACGCCCGTCATCGGACCCGGGAAGATGGAAAGTCCGAAAAGCCCTTGGAGAAGAAATAGCATGCGTATGATGGACGTAATGGTGACGCTGAATGGAGTTAGCTATTGAACCGCCCGGAGGAATCGTGGTACTCACAGAAACCCGAGCACAAACACAAACATGATGCCAATCTTTGTGCGTCTCGGAATTTGAAGGCCGCTAAAGACCCAGAGCGGTATCCCGATGAGGATGCCGTCCATGATAATGTTAAAGGCAGAGGTGCTGACGTAGAGCACCCGGCGGTCCACGCAGCGGCCGGCCCGGAGGGTGGGATCCCAGTTGAAGGCAATCGGCATGCACTGGAGGGTAATGGCAAAGAATACGCCAATCATCTGGGCGATGTTGATGACATTGAGCCAGACAAGGGCGCGGCGCACGCCTGGCTTCTGCTCAAATAGGCGGGCCAGGAAGACCAGCACCGAGGCCTTGACCAGAGCCAAGATGGGGTTGTAGAGAATCTGCACAGCATAGCCCCAGACCAACGCCTCGGTTGAGTTCCCGACGCGAACCTGGTTCAAGGGGATGCCGATAAAGCTGGTTTTGATGACTGTTCTTCGTCAGCGGGTATTCCCAAGCTACCTGTATGGTGGAAGTCTTACAAAAGTAGCTGAGGACAGTCTCGGCGACGGACATGACCATGGCTATGCAAACCAGCCAGTCGTCCAATTTGAACTGATGGTTGATCAAGTTCCCTGCCGATCGAGTTGTTACGACAACAAGAGCCAGTGAGGGGAAGAAGAAGTTGACGAAGAGCGCAAAGGTCTGAAGCCCGGTCGAGCCTGAGCCCGAGGCCGAGCCCTGGCTGGGCGATGCTCCAAAGGAAGAGGCGTCCATGACGCTAGATGTTGTGGGTGTTATCTCATTCCAGACGTCCGTAGTTGTTGAATCGTAATGGCTCCATCAAGAGACAGCTGAATGGCGGTGGTGCGGCAGTCAAGGGTCCAGAGGTATTGGCAGAGCAAGATATAAACTCGAGGTAGAGGGGTGGGCATATGCATCAAGTTATAGACGGACGGTGTCGGCCGCGAGGGACGGGATGGATGACAGGAAACAGATCATGCTCCTGGATCTGGGGAGCAGCACCACCACCACTACCGGCTGTGGCCGCCGTGTGCCAACGGCAGAGAGGTCCAAGGCGAGGGCCGACAGAGAGGCGTGCATGTCGATCCCCAGGCCGTCTCATGTTGTCTTTCCACCGATGGCTCACACACAAAGGACCCGGCCGGATAAATCTGCCTCATGTGTCAATCGTCTCGCAGACGCCATCGAAGGTCATCCGGGGAGTGCCGTATCCCAGGGATGCGCAAAGAGGGCCCACGAGTGGCGAGAGCATGCGGCTCAACTTTATGCAAACTGCTGCCATCTCGCCACCAGCGTTATGCAGAATGAGCTGGAAGAGACCAAAAAGACCAAAAAGCAGGATATGAGTAGAAGCTGCGATAAGCTGCCATGAATGACCACTCGGCCCCGGCCTGTCAGGTGAGGATGACGCTGTCGGCCAGAGACGGACGGCCCTTGGTGAGCGGTAGCTAGAGAGACGGGCTCGGCGCCAGAGTCCGTTCATGTTGGTCCCTCTCGACTCCCAAGGCTACGTAGACGGGACGGGTAAATGGTACTCTCATACACGCCAGGAAACGTCCACGCTGCCGGGGCGGTCATCTACCGTCGGTAAGGCACGGCGGCGGGGCGAAGACGACGAAGCGTGCAAAGTATTTGATCAGGCTCGACCAGGCCAGATCTTGGGACGCATCCACCGTACCGTCCAGCCCAGATAGTTGGTACGACGACGCAATGGGGATGTGGGATGTGGCCTGTTGGGGAAGGGCTAGGTGATCAAACCGCTTGGAAATTTCCAGTCATGGAAACCGGACGATGGACAGAGGCCATGCAGAGAGAGTCGAGAGGACCAAAGAGAAACTGCCGGAGGGGCAGGGAGAAGGAAGTGATCCGTGCAGAGAAAGTCTGGGGAAGCGGGGAGCTGTCCAAATTACTTCCATTGACTCTGCAGACACACCGGGCTGCAGGTGTCTGCTCGCTACCCAGAGGGTGTTGGTGGTGGTGGTGGTGGTGAGAATGGAGGATGAAGAAGAGAAGAGGGACGAGGGGTCGTTGAGGCCAAGCACCTACCCCTGCAGTCTCAAACTCGCGGCTCGCGGGAAGGTGCGGGTCCGAGGGCAGTTTCTGGCCAATCAGGTGCCCGCTAACCTCTGCTTTCGGCAGTCGGCGAGGGAAGACAAACCAAAGCGAAGGCCAGCAATTGGCTCGTGCCTGGACCAAATATCAATGCGATGCGCAAAGGGTCTTGTCTCTTGCCCCTGACAAGCACTTCCAGACTTCCACACCACCCAGAGACAAAAGACCAGAGACCACACAGACCGCTCGGCATGGCAGTTGACCCCCCCCCCACAGTAGCAATCGGCTACGGGACGACTTCCTCGTCACGTCTCGAATGTCCAGACTGCATGCTTTGGCCGATCACGTCGAGTGGAACAGACGATGGAGCAGGGACAGGGCCTCGAGCAACACCACCTGAGATTTGCAACGACAGATGCACTCGTCCTGTAATGGAAGCTAGACGAACAAAGAGGGTTGCAGTCGAAGATGGGATGATGAGATGCCGCCGCTCTCTCCTCCCCCAGACCCATCCCCATCCCTATCCCATCCCCATCGCCATCTGCCGTCTGTGCGCCCGCTGCCGCCAATCCATCCTCGGTCGTGTATCGTCATTTAGCCAGTCCAACCTGTCGACGGCGACGGTACGGCTCAACAGCTAGAGACAGAATCTGACGCTCCCTCGTCAATGCAGCCCGCTTATTCTCCGCCAGCGACGTCGTCGTTCGTCTGATGACTCCAGGATGGACAATGATTGACAGACTTGGCACCGAAACCACGACGTTCCCCAGTCGTCTAGAAGACTGCCGGAAACCGACGCCTCCGGGTCTCGAAGAACCGGTAAGCTGGTGGCCAAGGACTGCGTTTCCACGACCCCGGACTGGTGAGAGGTCGGCGTACGTGTGCCCTCGACGCCGAAATGCCGTGTGCAGGCATAATGTCGTCGAGTTCACCTGGATGGCCATGTCGAGGACACTCTTGCTCCACGGACAGGCCGTGTCCAGATGCATCCGACCCTGGGATTGCAACATGCCCAGGCATCCCAAGCCCGTCTTTCGACTTGATCATCGGGGGATTGCAGCTTCTTCCGGTGATGTCCTCTTGTCAACCTGGGACTCGTGGACTGAGATAGGGGGACCAGAAGACGTGAGTCCTGGCTTCATTTGCGGGAGAATGCTCGACATGAATGCTCCTGGTCTCTGGAGCGTTTCCCGAGCTCAACATGGCGGGGGATATTCGTCATCTTTGTGCCAGCAACTCCACCCCGTCCATGGTTTTGGAGTGGAAACCTTCTCATCAACCAGAGCCTAACTTTGGGGGATATGTTTGTTTTGGGAGCACCAAGTCAAAACCGCGACGTTCGCCTTGATACTCTCTCATGGTTGAGGTTTAGTCGCGTTTCGAGCCCGCCTCTGTCCTGGCTTTGCAGTTCTGTATGTCGTCCCCTATAGGTAGGGACCCCTACACCCCCAGGTTCGATCCATCATGTTGGCCGAAACAGAAGAAAATGGGAACGCTCTTGATCGAACCTATCGGCCCTATTGGCAGTCACCTGTCCGCTATCACAGCAGAGACACCTGTCTCAGAGGTGCGCTTCCATATCTCAACTTGCAGAAATTCTAATAGGACCTTCAGAGGCGCCCCGAGCGCGCCGTGATGTTGTCTCCGGCGTATGAGGGCGGGGAGATATACCGAAGCCACCCCGCACAACGAGCACATTGGTGCGAGAAAATAGCCGACGACGGGCTCGAAAGTAGAGTGCGGCGGCCGGTGCGCTCGAGACCACTGTCGGATTCCCGGGTTACCTGTCGCGATAGATTAAACCGCGAGGCACAGCGCCGGGGAGCTCCAGGTTAGGTGACGAGCCTGTTTGGAGCGGTCTGTTTACCCCGAAGAAACGAGCGTCAAAGCACCTTTTTGGTGGATGTTTGGTCTTCTTCTTGGTCCATGCCGTTGGTGCGAGGGTCCTGGGCTGCGCTTGATGGCGTCCTGGACTGGATAGGTGCGGATATGGGAAAGGGTTTGGAGGGAGTTGGCGCATTGGGGACGGGTTTTGATGGGATGCTCAAGTGTTTCGAACGGGGATGTTGGATGATCAGAGCTTCTAGAAGCTCACACGACTCCGTACCTAGGTCAGGGCCGGGAGAGCTTGGTCCGGGGAAGAGCTTCTAGCACATGGGTGCGGGGCAGAGACAGCTTGGTGCCGGAAGAGATAGTGGAGGTTGATGGAGCCCGTTTAACGTCTGCTGAGCTTGGTGCCACGGAGTAAACTGCGGTACACATGAGAGAAATGCTGTTTGCTCTGCGCCAATACAGAAACCTGGTTCAGCGGGAGCTGTTGGAGAGCACAACAGCAGTGGAATGTAGATGACAGATACGCGTCGCCGAAATAGTATTGGGGATTGTTTCCCAAGTCAAAAGCAATACTGCGTAGGCAAATTGATGACGTTTTGATCTGGTGCCCTCATGTTCGCTGGTCCATTGTCGCGTATCGGTGTTGAGCTGCCATTGAGGATCCAAGGTGTGGAGTTGTCTGTCTGAAACTGTGCCAAGAAGAGCCACAAAAGCGAAAAATAGACAGTCGTTGCCGTGGCGACCAGCACTGCACGAACCAGGATTCTCGCGCTACCAACAATCAACTTGGTGAAACGGGCTGTTGTCCAATGGTTTGGGCTGGGCCAACACTCCCCCTCTCGAGTCTCCTTACACCACCTCTCCGATCACAACATCTAGATTCGATCGCGTACTCTGCCACTCTTTTTTCTCTCTCTCGGTACAACCTGCGACCTCGACCTGCGACCTGCGACTGTTGACGGCGACGGCGACCTATTTTTCCCCTTCTTCCTCCCTGAGATGCATCGCTGGAGTCATATTGACTAGGTAGCTGCGGGGACGCTTAAGTCCATCTGCCTGGAATCCGAGTCCTTCTGCCACCAGACACGCTCCGACTGCCAGCTGCACGTCATTTTACTCGATGCCACGCCCCGCCATCGATAACAACCTCACCGCCTGATACTTGCCACGCTCGACGATACCTTCTCAGCGGAGTCAGCTCGGTGCGCACCGCATTTGCAGCCCGCTCGCCGACCCGCCGACCGCCCTCCGCCATCCGCCGCCTGCCCCCCACCCAACCGGCAACATGGACACCAGCTACCTGGCCCAGCAGGTCAACACCATCATCGGCCAACTGCATGGGCTCTTTGACGAGATCGGGGTCCCTAACCATGACCGCGAGACGAGAGAGTCCGAGGTATGCTCCCGCTCCCACCCCCACCCTTCCTGGATCTCTCCTGACATTTCCCTCGCAGCTGTTTTCGGCCCTGTCCGAGGCACTGCACAACCAAGTTCGTCTGGTCACGGCCGAGAAGAAGGACATGATCGAGGAGGCGCAAAGGGTCATCACCATCATCCGCCAGATGGAATGCTCACTCGACGACTCCAAGCCGCGGCGCGACTACCAATCCGGAGAGGACGACGAGCTCAAGATCACATACCCCCTCACCAGATGCTTGCAGTTCCTCAAGGAGAGGCACGTCCAGATCAGCAGGCTCCACCGGGAGCGTTACGAGCAGGTTAAGAGTAAGGCGCCCGACCCCCCACCAGACGCGCTGTCCGCAAACGCATGCTGACAACCACCAGAACTTGTGCAGGCCCTCGAATCATACTCACTTCACCTCGAGCCGACGTTTGTCAAGCTCGCTCTCCCTCCCACTGCGCCGAACCAGTCCATCCCGCCCACCTTTGACCTGTCGCCCTCGTACGTCGATAAGCTCGACGACGAGTTCACACGAGTTTACGAGGAGTACACCCGCCGGGTCGCGACCGTGCGATCCCTCTCCGAGAACATCATCCAGCTGTGGGCCGAACTCGGAACCCCACAGGCCCAAACCGACAGCGCCATTGTCAAGTACTACCGCGATGCGCCAGAGCAGCTCGGCCTCCACGAAGAAGACGTCGCTCGACTCCGCACAAAGAGGGACAAGCTCTCCGACGAAAAGAAGGGCCGCGAGAAGCGACTGAAGGATCTCAAGGTGGCCGTCGAAGCGCTCTGGGAAAAGCTCGGGATCGAGGACAAGGAGCGTAAGGCGTTCCTCAACAGCAACCGTGGCTGTGGCGTCCGGCAGATCAACGAGTTCGAGGACGAGCTATCCCGGCTCAACGAGTTGAAGCACCAGAACCTGCATCTGTTTGTGGAGGATGCCCGCTTCAAACTCCAGGAGCTCTGGGACGCGCTTTTTCTGTCGGAAGACGAAATGCTCGAGTTCACACCGGCCTTCTCGGATGTGTATAGCGACGCCCTTCTCGAAGCGCACGAACGGGAGATTGCCCGGCTGGAGGCTCTGAAAGAACAGCGCGCCCCCACGCTCGCCCTCGTTGACCGGCACCGAACGCTGACCCACGATCGCGACGAGCTGGCAGCGTCGAGCCAAGACGCTTCGCGCTTGATGATGAGGGGGCAAAAGGGCGAAAGGCGCGACCCGGGCAAGCTGTTGAGGGAGGAGAAGATGAGAAAAAGAATCTCCAAGGAGCTGCCCAAGGTCGCGGCCGAGCTCCGCAAGCTGCTGGAGAAGTGGGAGGACGAGTATGGCCGGCCATTTTTGGTGCATGGGGAGCGCTATCTCGATGTCATTGAGTTGGAGGAGGGAAGGCCTGCGCCCGGACCCAGATCCAAAACTCCGGCGCCAGCAGCCTCGGCCAAGGTGGTCAAACCAAGTGCTCTGAGCAGAGCAAATAGTGTCGGCAACCTTCGAGCCTCGGCGAAAACGGCAGCGAGGACACCCGCCGTTGTCACCGCGCCGAAGCTGCCCCAAGCAAGGAGCCAAGCCCCTCCCAGCAACCCAAAGGGGAGCCCGTCGCGAATCCCTGCGCGTGTCCCCTTGTCGAACCTCAGGCACGGGAATAACTCCCCCGAAAGAGCACGACCGGAATCGAGGGCCGAGCCTGCGAACCAGCGACATGGCGCCCCCATGATGAGGGCACCCCCACCAAAGATGCGCGACCTTCTCCCACCACCGGAGCTGGCGACGCCAGCCAATCCGTACCGGGGCACCGGGCTGGGGTCGAGCATAGTCCGAAACGTCGAGCCCGAAGACGTATACGACGATCGATACCTCTCGAATAACAACAGCAGACCGATGTCGCGAGACTACCAGACGTCGACGAGGCCGCCCAATCAAGCTTCCTACCCCCAGGCGCCCCCGCCCGGTCGACAAATCTCGGCCACGTCGACGGTGGTCACGGGGTCGGAGAACTGGGAGACGTACGACGACAACTCGGAGCCGGAAATGGATGCGTCGGACACGTATTACGCCAAGCTGCGTGCTGCACGAGCAGGCAAGAGGCTGTCGCCGGACACGGCGTATGCCCGACCGGGCCCCGGGCAGGCCAAGCGACAGCGGGGGATTCCACCAACAACGCATGCCGGCCATGGGATGTTGGATGGGGAGGGAAACCGCACCATCTCTGGGAGCGAGTGGACGGACGAGGACGCTTTTTAGCCATGGGCTGAGGCTTACGAGTATGAATGACGTCGCTCCGACTCGACATGATGGCATGCGCTGCTGCATTTTGGTCTTTGCCGTTGCTGTCCGGCGTTTGCGGAGATGTTTGCTAGCGAGCGGGATGGTGCCTGGTGTTGTCGGGCGAGCCTGCGTACAACCCGGATGGACAAGTCGAATTGGTGGTTTGTTTTACTTTCTTTGGGCTGCCGCAAGGCGCTTGGCCCCGGTCTGGTTTGGACTGTTTTGTTGGCCCCCTCTTGTTGGATGACTTGGGGATGAGGCGAAACGGGGGTGTCCCCCCAGGATACAGAACTGTTTGTTAGCTATATCTGCTTTCTCCCCTTTACGCTGTACGTACTTTGTTTTATCTTTTTTTTGGGATGGATGGGCGGTAGGGAGGGGGTTTGGGCATGGTGGAGGACAGGTTGGGGATGGACTGGAGTTTGGTATCCGGCTGGTATAGTGCTTACCACAGAATGGTACCTGCGGGGGGCGGGAGGTGGGAGGTGGGGGGTGTCATCATGGGCTGGCGTTATTTGGTTTGGTCAATTCGCAGTGTCTATTCCACGATGGTTTGCTTGCGAGGGGGGTCTGGACTTGCCTCTGAGTCTGTGTGAGATAGTTGGCTGGTGTGGAAATACATGTCGGTGATTCAAAGCGCCTGGGTTCAGTTGGCTTTTTTCTTTCAGTTTGTAATGTGAGAAGCTTTGTATCTATGTTTCAACAATTCCTCGCAACTTTGTACATGAAATTGGGCCGAGAATTTGAATTGTTCGTCATTACCTCGTCGCCCTTGATATTCAGCACCCCACCGTTGAAACGATGTCACCCGACGCTCCGTAATACTCCTCCGCGCTAGGGTCGCGGCCCCTGATGAGGACCGCCTAATGCGCGGCGCGGCGCGGTGTCAAGGGTCTTGGCGTTCTGTGACCTCGGGTTTATTTTGTTTCTTACGAGGCACACTCGTCCTCACCACACCAGGCTACCTATCGAAGCTTCCCGCTTATAAGCTTGCTGGCTCCCTCTCGACAGCCACCGCCTTGCTTGCACACCCATATCCGAACCGTCGTCCCACCTCCCCATCCCCTTGACCAAAGCCTCGCGTCCCACAAGCACCACCACCACCACCACCATGATGCCATAACCACCCATCCAGCAGCACCCGGGCATCGCGCAACGTCACACTCCAGCACGACATCACCATCCGTCCAATTCCCCGAAGAATCCCACCCCCTCCCTCCTCAGCCACGACACACCCAACCCCGATGCCCCCGACCAACAACCCCGTCCGCCCCGGCCCCCCACCCTCCTCCGCCAAACCCCCCGCCCTTTCGGCCGCCGCCCTCACCGGCGCGACTCTCGCCTTCGGCGGCGGCGGCGCCTCCCGAACACACTCCCCGAACCCGCCGCCCCCCCCGAGCACCCGAAAACCCGCACCTAACCCAAACAATAATAACAACAACAATGGCTCGGGACTACCCAACGGCGCCCTCCTCGCCGCCACTCACGCCACAGGCGGCAGTAGCGCCGCTACTAGTCCCGGCGGCCTGAGCCGGAACGTTACGGGCGGTTCGGATCAACAGCAGACACCGGGAGGGGGCGGGAGGCCGTCGGCGTCGTATATCGCTGCTACGCTGGCGGCGAGTCGGTCGGGGAGTCCGAGTCCGAGTCCGGGGACGGGGACGGGTCCGAGGCCCGGGACGGGGATGTCGATGACGCCGCAGTGGCATGCGAGGGTGACGACGAGGAGGGGGGCGGGGAGCGAGTCGGGGTTGGTTGAGGTTTTTGAGGGGCGGAAGGGGGAGGGGGTGGATGGGGATCCTGTTAAGAGGGCGGCCGGGTTTGGGGAGGTGAGGCCGAGGGTGGAGAGGGGAGAGGTGTATATGTCGCCTACGAGGGGGGGCATGCGAGAGGGAAATCGGAGGGGCAGGGGCAGGGGAGGAAGGGTCCGCCTCCGGTGGTGGGGAAGAAGCCGATGATTGTGTTGGCGGCGGGCGGGGAGGTGGAGAGGCCGGCTACGCCGGCGCCGCCGGCGCCGCCGGTGGTGAGGGGGGTGGATGCGGAGGTTGTGTCGCCTAGGCCAAGGAGGATTATGGAGACGCCGAGGTTGGAGCCCCCGACGCGACCGGCGAGAGCGTCGGGGACAAGGTCAGAGGGCAGTACGCCTTTGGCAATGGGTGGCAGACGCCCGTCTGGGAAGCGAAGAGCATCGCATGAGTCGGCGTCTTCTGATGACAGCTTCGTCTCGGCCTCGTCTACGCAGTCCCCGCGGGTTCTGTCTCGGGCTCCGACACCGAATCTTCAGACCGGCAAACAGCTATCCCGCCAACCATTACCAAACCTAGCACCCCCGCGCTCCTCTCCCTCGCAGCGCACCTCACCCGTACCCAGGCAGACCAACGCACCCTCCCCATCCACCCTAGCCCTCGACTCTCTCACCAACGCCATCGTAGCCAGCAACCTCGCCTCGGCGCGCCACCCCTTCTCCCCGACCCCGCCTCCCGTCCCCGCCCCCCGCCGACACCGCCCCCGCAGCCCGCAGCACCTCCAACCGCAGCGCACCGCCGAGAGTCTCCTCCCCTTCCACCGCTCCGGCGGCGGCAACCACTCCCCCGGCGCTCGTGGACCCCCACCCCGCACGGGCATGCTGCAGACGCTCCGCGCGCCGCCCAAGTCGCTCTCGGACGACGAGGATGCGCGCCGCCACCAGCGGCGCCACCGAAAGAAGCACGCGCTCGCGGGCGGGCGCAAGCACGCGCACGCCGAGGGGTCCCGGCGGCGCTGGCGTGACGAGGTGTCGGCGCGCGAGCGGCGGCGCTACGAGGCCGTGTGGGCGTCGAACCGCGGGCTGCTGCTGCGGCCGGGGTGGGCGGCGGGCGAGAACGGCGGCGACGGGCGCGCGGGCGAGGGCACGCTCGAGGCGGAGCTAGTGGTCAACGTCGTGGTGCGCGATCTGTGGAGCCGGAGCCGGCTGCCGGGGGATGAGCTGGCGGAAGTGTGGGCGCTCGTGGATCGGCGCGGGGACGGGGCGCTTGGGAGGGAGGAGTTTGTGGTGGGCATGTGGCTGATTGATCAAAGGCTGAGGGGGAGGAAGATTCCGGCGAGGGTGGGGGAGAGCGTGTGGGCGTCGGTGAGGGGGGTTGCGGTGCCGCCGCCGCCGATGGGAAAGGGGAAGGGGAAGGCAAGGCGGTAGTGGAGCGCTTGATGTTCTCTCCGTCCCCTCCCTAGCTGAGACGAGGGCAAGAGGGAGACATGGATTCAACTCGACTCGACTCATTCACGTTGCACAGACAGACGGATACACAGTATATTGATACCCCCTGTTAGATACGGTAGGATACTAGAACAAAGTAGTACGGGGGCTTGGTCCCTCAGCGTTCCCCTCCTGGCTTTGAATCGGCCCAAGTTCCTCCTGTCGGACGCGGAGCCGAGTCCTGTCCGTCCCAGGTCTCCGACCACCACGGCCGCGGCTGATCGGCGACCCCACACGCCCGAGGGGCCCAGCTCCGTCCGTGTGATTGGACAATGGGGTCTACAAGGATCACGCATGGTCCGGCTTCAGGGGTCACAGACAGGTAGCAATCGTGGGATCCGAATTCCGGGCAGCCAAAACTGCTCGAACCAGGAGACTTGGACCAGGAGCAGAAAAAAAACAGAAAACAGGTAAGTTTACCGGTAGTACTTATCTCCGTGGCCATCGGCGGAATAACCTTAATAGGGGACGGAGCAAACAGAGGGAAGGATGCGCGCCTGTCAGCTAAGAGGGTGCACTGCGTGATGCGAGGTCTCTGTTCCTGATCGGATCTCGCAAATCAAATCACGATTCCTTGTTGGCTAGCCGGGTCGGACTCCCACAGGGCTTCTGTATAAGAACGGTGCGGCACCCCGAATTCGTGCTTCCCTCTCCGTCGTCAGCTCCCTCAATCCTCACCGCACCCCCAACCACCATCATGTCGCGCCTCGTCGACCTGGCGCCCACGTCCACGCCCGCGACGGCGGCCGTCGCCGTCGCCTGCGTGCTGCTCGCCATCCTCATCAAGGCGGCCTACTTCCCTTCCCTCGACTCGCGCGAACCGCCGCTGGTGCGCAGCACCGTCCCCTTTATCGGGCACATCCTCGGGCTGATGCAGCATGAATCCGACTACTTTACCCGTTTGGTGTGCGTACCCCCTTGCCCACCTACCTACCTACCGGCGGGACCTAACACCCCCAGCCTCCGCCGTCGTCTCCCCATCGGCACCCTCCCCATGCTCAACGGGAAAGTCTACCTAATCTCCTCCCCCACCCTGGTCGCCGCCGCCTTCCGTAGCCGCGACCTCTCCTTCAGCCCGTTCGCGCTCGAGTTCTCGGGCCCACTGCTGGACGTCCCGCCGCGCGACCTCGGGCCGGAGCGGTGGGGCGCGCCGGGGTGGATGGAGACCATGGAGACGACGATCCACGCCGCGCTGGCGGGCGAGAAGCTGCGCGCCATGAAGGCCGCGTGCTACCGCGAGGTGGCGCGCATCGTGAACGACGAGTACGGGCCGGGGAAGGGGGCGGTGCGCATCGCGGATCCGATGGCGTGGTTGGAGGAGGTGATTCCGCGGGCGTTTACGAGGGCGCTGTTTGGGAGGGGGAATCCGTTTGGGAAAGAGGCGATTCGGGCGATTTGGTGAGTTTTGGGGGGTGCTGGTCTGGTCTGGTGGGTTTGGGGCTGACGGGAACAACTAGGGACTTTGACGCCAGCGTGGGGATCCTGGCGCTCGGGATCGCGCCGAGGCTGCTTGCGCCCAAGGGTTATGCGGCGCGCAGGCTGCTGCAGGATACGATTACGCCGTGGTACGAGGCGGGGAGGTGGCGCGACGAGGACGTGTCGGCGCTGCTGCACGACCGCGCGGCCAAGGTCGAGCGCGAGGCGACGGTGCCGATGAGCACGCTGTGCAGGACGGAGATTAATATCCCGTGGGCGAGCGTGACGAACACGGTGCCCGACATGTTTTGGCTGTTGCTCAACGTCTTTTCGCGGCCGCGGGTGCTGGCGCGGTTCCGCGAGGAGGCGGAGGAGCTGGTCACGGTGGTGGAGGAGGGGGGGGGCCGGCGGCGGGCGACCGTGGCCGCGGACCGGTTGATGGACAAGGCGTACATCGCGTCGACGTACTGGGAGACGCATCGGCTGTACAATGACAACATCGGGAACAGGAGGGTCATGAGGGATACGGTGCTGCGCGACACGACAGATGGGAGGGAGTATTTCCTCAAGAAGGGCATCAATGTGCAGTTGGCCGTGGGGCCATCGCATCGCGACCCGGCCATCTGGGGACCCGACGCCGACGAGTTCCGTCCCGAGCGGTGGCTGGGGGCGACGGGGGCCGAGGAGAAGAGACTGCGCGCGGCGCTGATTCCGTTTGGCGGCGGGAGGAACCTGTGCCCGGGCAAGTCGTTTGCCATCTCGGAGGCGCTGGGCATGCTGGCGGTGTGGGTGGTGGGCTACGATGTCGAGGGGGCCCAGGTGCCGCGGGATACCGCGGCGCCCATGGCCAACACGATGAGGAAGCCCGACTGGGGGGGCAAAGACCCGGCTATCACGATGAAGCGGAGGGAAGAGTGGGAGGATGTCGAGTGGGGGTTTGTGGTGCACGACGAGACGCCGTCGTATTGAGGTTGCCTGCGGTATATGACATGCTACCTGAAGTTGTGGAGGGAAGGGGAAGGGGGTGATGTGGTGAAGCATCGAAGTGTGTTGGGAAACCTTGACGAAAAGAGAGCAATTCATCAATTGGATTAATAAAATACAATACAATATCACAGATATATATACTATGCCTACCATATACCCAACGGTGATATTGTTTTCATGCTTAGCCTGGAACTTGACTCTGCTTCCTGTGGTGGTGAGACTTGCTTGGAGTTGGAGTCTTGGAGTCTTGGAGTCTTGGAGTCTTGGAGTCTTGGAGTCTTGGAGAGACACCGCCTGTGCCCCAGGGGCTCAGAGTCCACTCGCCCGAACCGAGGCAACTCCCGAATTCCGATGGACAATATGACCTTCACCACGCTCCCGGCTACGCACTTCCGCCCACCACCAAAAAGGCGGCCCTCCGACCCAACGGCTGACGTTACCAATCCTCGACTGTATGAAAAACGGCCGCCTCCCTCGGCGACACGCGCATTCCATTGAACCAAGCCCACGGCACCACCCCCCAACACCGCGACACACAGCCAACAACAGCCTGGGCACTCAACCCCCAATCTCGGGCCATCACTACCACCCTCCGACCCCGCTCCCCCGAACCGAACCGACAACGTACCACTCAACCTCGGCAGCAAACGAACCAAAACTCCCCGACCTCCATCATCCAACAACAAAAAAAACCCCTTTCCTTCCTCCCTCACCACCACAAACCTCACCGCAACCATGCCCTCCGCCACTGCCTCCGTCCCCGAACCAGGCCCCACCCCGGCGCCCATCGCCTCCCTCCCCTCGGGCGCGCCGATCCCCACAGCCGCGCCCCCCTCAAAGCCCATCCCCGTCGGCGCCCTCCTCGCCGCGCTCCCCTCGCGCGCCGACGCCGTCCTCACCCGCCTCCACAAATGCCTCGCCACCCCCGCGGGCATCGACACCGTCATGCTCTTCGTCTGCTACACCTCGCGCCTGTCCGCCTCGGCGCTCACCGGCCTGTCGGCGTCGCCGGCCGGCAAGTGGCTCGCGCTCGTCCTCTCCACCCGCGCCTCGGCGACGCTCGCGGCGCGCCTGCGCGCCCTGTCGACGCTGCTGAGCGAGGCGCGCACCATCCTGCGCCTGTGGGCGCTGCTGGGGATGTACACGTGGGGCAAGGGGCTTGTGGGGAAGACGCTGCGCGGTTCCCCCGAGGGGGAGAAGGAGTCCAAGACGACGATGGTGATCGAGTGGGCGCGCCTGCTGTGCTGCGTGGGCCTGCAGGGGCTGGAGAACGGCGCGTACCTGTCGTCGCGCGGGGTGCTGGGGTGGACGCCGGCGCAGCAGGGGCTGGCGTACAAGTGGAGCGCGCGGTTCTGGGCGGCGTACATTGGGATTGAGCTGGGCCGGTTGTTGGCCGGGAGCACGGAGGAGACGGGGGAGTGGAGGAAGAAGGTGGCGAGGAACGCGGCGTGGATGCCGCTGACGCTGCACTGGAGCACGGATGTCGGGTTTGTGAGCGAGCCGGTGATTGGGGCGCTGGCGAGCGTGCCGGGGATTATTCAGATGAGGGATCTGTGGGCGAGTACGAAGTGAGGGAGATGGGGTTGTGTGTACGATTTGGGATGGAGAGGGAGGGGGGAGGTTGGCGAAGGCGATCGATCCAGCGTTCTTGTTCTATCTCGTTGTTTTTGCCTTTGCGAGAGCGGGTTGCTTACCAGTACATCTCGGGAAATCTAGCAGTTTATAGTCTCAGCACATAGGCCTCATTTCGTTTATTTACACCTGGTTGCTACGTTGCCATTGAGAGAGCGTTGCGGGACGTGAGGTCAGTACAATCATCTCAACGGAATAACCACAGCATGACGTATAGGTGGCCGCACACAAAATAGCACAGCACGTCAAGATCCCGGCATGTGTTTGGTATCTTTGATTTGGTCGTCTCATCGCCGCCACTTTTATGACTTTTGGCCGACCACCAGCTAGGTATCATCACAGACCCCTATTATGCTATCCCAAGGCCCCCCCTCGCAAGCCTCATCATGCTTTCATATGCACACACCTGCCAGCAAAATGTCCAACCATGGTATCAACCCGTTCCTTCGCCAACCAAGCCCAATATCTCCCACAGGCATTAATCCCCCCCCCCCCATCCACAATCCGCACTTCATCACGCCAACTACCTCGCTAACAACAACCCCACCGCCGCCGCGACATACACCACCCACCCCCCACCCTCCACTGCCCTCCCCACCCCCCCTCGGCTAACCGTATCAAACGGACTCCCTCCCCCGGACTCCGAGTCCCTCGTCGCCTGCGGCCGCCCCCCACCACTCGTCGACGTAGGCCTCTGCGCCGGCCTCTCCGACTGCACAAACGTCGGCGTCGGCTGCGCCGGCGCCGGCGGAGGCGGGAGATCGCTCGCGGGCGGCTGATCTTCCTCGGGCGGTGGTCGTGACCTTGCTGTTTCAGACGACGACAACGCCGTGGTTAGAGAACTGCTGCATCTAGTAGTAGTGGAACGGGGAGGAGGAGGGACAGTGGTGGTGGTGGTGGTGGTGGTGACGGCGGTTCTCGTACTGGGTTGTTGCGGCGCCGCCCCCCGCGAGGAGGGGCAGAGCAGCGGCACCAGGTTCCCGCGCTGGGCCTGGCCTAGGACCGAGGCCGACGAGGCGTCGACGCCGTCGCAGACGTCGACGATGCGGGACTGGACGTCGGCGATGCCGGCGACGCAGGCGGGCGAGCAGGCGGTGCCCGAGGTGAAGTCGCGCGTGGAGCAGCCGGCGAGGGGGGAGGAGTAGACGATGAGACACGCAATTGGTGTCCCGGACGACGTGATGAGCTGGAAGCTCGAGAGGGTGAGGGCCGAGGCGGTTGAAGCCATACAGAGGAGGGCGGTCCACCGGGGTGGCCGCGGGGTGCTAGGTCGTCTCATGGGGATGTGGCGATGCCAGCGCCTTGCTGGTCGACGTGGGGAGAGGTCGAAGAGGAGGAGGCTACCGTCGACGACTGGCTCGCAGGTCAAGTCGGCTGCTGGGAGGTCGCCTGGCTGGGTGGCCGCGCGGTGGGGTGGGCTGGCCAGTCTTTCCGTGATCCGTACACGTGTACGCCAGGATGGGCGCGGATCAGGGGCTCGCAGCGGGATCCGTGGGCGCAGAGGCCGCGGGTCGTCGTGGGAGAGGCGACGGCCTTGCCGAGCAACCCGAAACGGGGTGCGTCTCAGAGGTCCGTGGCGGCGGGCGGCGTGACGATGATGCTCTGTGATGATGCAATCCCAAGAGTCGAGTTGGTCAATGCGGCTGTGGAGGAGGTGTTCGCTTCAACCAGTTTGGTTCATGCCTTGGTGGTCATACGAGGCGGGTTGGTGGTGATGGGCGTTGCGATCGTCTGAAGGATGGGTTCGAGAATCCAGCCACGACTTTCTCCGGGAAGCCAGGAGGAACAGCGAACCAGGTAGAATGGCTCGAAGGGATATATGACGAGGTCTGGTGCGTTTGTCGTCGTCGCGCAGGGAATTGTCGACGGGAGCGGGAATCGAATGAGGAGGCGACAAGTGTGTCGCGGGTCTCCGAGAGAGTGAGGACGGGCAAACAGCAAACAGGCCCGACCAGTCAAAGGAGAACAAGAAGCGAAGAGAAGCACAGCTTCTGCAATGGCGGAGAGACGCTCTTCCAGAGGAGAGGGACGAGCAAACGAAACAAACGAACGGAGGGGGGCACCTCGACAGGGAAGAAGGTGGACGAGACGATATATTCCCCCCTACCTCCCTCCTCCCCCTTCACGGGCATGGCAACCCAACCCACCGACAAGCGCAGCGACTGTGCTCATCCAGGGGCAACCCACCTCCGCAGCGCCATGTGTGTGTCTTTTGCCTGTTCCCAGGGCAAGACATTCCCCAAGAACCCCTGGACGAGACGAGTCGACAACCAACCCCAACAGTTCGTCCCTCGTCCCCGTCCCAGCCCGTTTGCGTCCCATCCTCAAGATGTGGGCAAAAAAAAAGTGACAAGCGCACCGAGACCGACCAGTCAGGACTCGGCGTCAGCAACCAGCAGAATGTTTCCCGTCGGCGTGTTTCATGGCTGTCGGCCAATGCCACGAGCCGACAGCTCCCCTTTTGTCGGTAGCAGGCGACAGACGAATGAAGTTGGACAGAGGCGGTGCGAGGGTTGGAAACGAAACAGACCAGGTGTTTGAGAGACCCCGTGCAGGACCCCTTGATCGCCGTCTTATTGGCCTGTTCCGGGAGATGGCTCCACCATTTTTCCCTGTCGTGCTGGAAGGAGCCGCTGAGCCGCACGGGCCAGGGCGGTCTCTGACGAGACAACCCGAACCCTCGATGTCGACATCATCTCAGATCAACATGTGCAACCCGATGGTGAGGCCCGATGGCCGAGACCAGATTTTTCGTCTAGAGTTGGTTCGCTGCTGTCAATGAATTCAATCTTTACTGCTTCCTGTCGTCAGAGAATAAAAAAATACAACAAAAAAAAAAACTCGACCCACCGCCTGACCCACCACATCCACCACCCCAACACGAAGCCCCAAATATCCCCAACCCACTCCATCCAATTCCAGGTCCGGTGGTTAAGTGGTAGCATGTATCGTCACATCAACCACCCACCTCTAGGCCAGGAACCAACCTCCACACCTGATCAGCACTACGGTGAATGCTTCAACATTCACATATCTTCCGTAGTATAGTGGTCAGTATGTGAGCTTGTCAACCACTGGACCTTCCTTCCCAAAGGATTGGTCTAAAGTGGACATCGCTCGAGACCCGGGTTCAATTCCCGGCGGGAGAGTCAACAGGGTGGTGGTGGTTTCTTTTTGCCATATTTGTGCATCATATCATACATAGAAAACAAAATATAGATCTAGACCGAACCAGCGCCAAAACACATTATGTCCGTGTATTCCATATGTCCCCCCGGTCTTTGCCTCCACGCGCCGTAATGATACACAATAACAAACCCAGTACCTACTCAAACACATACATACCCTCACAAACATCTCATCCCATCATACACACTCACACTCAGCTCCTCTTCTGCCCCATCTCCTCCCCCCCAAACTCATCCCA
Organism: Schizothecium vesticola; assembly: GCA_030549215.1. Taxonomy (NCBI): domain Eukaryota; kingdom Fungi; phylum Ascomycota; class Sordariomycetes; order Sordariales; family Schizotheciaceae; genus Schizothecium; species Schizothecium vesticola. Next base: position 2,061,223 of record JAUKUD010000007.1, on the reverse strand, counting down.
CTCGTCCCACCCCCCCTCCACCTTTCTCCCAACCCATATCCCCACCGCCGTCGCCGCACTCGCCGTCAGAAACCACCCCTCAAACCACCGCTCCACAAACCCCGGCTCCAGCGCGCTCTCCAGCACATCCCCGACCCCCCTCCCTACCTCCCTCGGCAGACTCCCCCTCAACAACAACGCCGCGCCCACCACATACGCCGCCGCGACCTGCCCCACCAGCAGCGCGACATTCGCCTGCGCGGCCCGCAGCACCGCGCGCGGCACCCACCGCCCAAACAGCCTCACCGTCTGCAGCACCGAGTTGGCGCTGGCCGCTAGGACAGCCCCGCTCAGGAGGAACGAGACCTGGCGCGCCCAGGCCGTCTGGTCGAGGCCGGGGAGCCAGTGGCGCGCGACGAGCGCGAGGACGCGGCTGATGGGGTCCGACGACGAGAAGGTCGCGAGCGGGGAGTAGGCGCGGCGGACCGTGGTGAGGGTCGTGGCGAGGACGCGGTAGACGCAGTAGAGCGCGAAGAGCGAGGTGGGGAGGGCGAGGAGGCGGCCGAGGGCGGTGCCGTCGCGGGCGTGCGCGGCGCGGCGGACGCGGAGGGCGGCGAGGGAGGTGGAGAGGTTGGATTCCATGGCTTCGAGGCCGGAGATTTCGATGTGCAGGTCGCGGATCTCGGCGGTGTCGCCGGTGAGGGTCTTGAAGGAGCCGAGCATCTTTCCGAGGAGGCTGGTGCCGGCCGGGGTGGGCTGGGTTTCAGCGGCCTTCTTCTGGAGGGTGTGTAGCCGGTGGCGTTTGGTGGCCAGCAGCTCGGTCGCGGCCTCGAGCCCACCCTGCTTGCGCGTAATGTCCGCGTCCGTGACCGGGCGCCGCCGATGCGACCGCCGATCCGCAAAGGTATGCCACGGAGTCGACACGCTCGCGAACCCCGACAGCAGCGCCATCAGCCAGATCCCAAACACCCCCACCCGCTCCAGACACGCCCTCGCCAGCCCTCCCTCATCGCCCCCGCCATCGGGCAACGCCCTCCCCAACCCCACCCAAAACACCACCAACCACCCCGCAAACAGCATCCCCAGCACCGCCCACGCCCCCCGCGGCACCCTCCCCTTGGCCGTCCGCTCAAAGCTCCACCACCCCGCCACCACGCTCTGCAGCTCCAGCGCCGGCACCACCCCCACCACGAGCACCAGCAGCCCGGGCACGGTAGCGCGCAGCGCCACGCCGCGGGCGCGGGCGCCGACCGCGCCCGAGATCTCGGCCAGCACCAGCTCGGCAAGCACGGCGGCGAGGCCGACGGTGGCACCGAACGAGGCGGCGGCGAGGCGGCGGCGCGGGGAGCGCGCGGCGTGGGACTCGTGGGCGTGGCGCAGAGCGGGGGGCGCCGAGGGCGGGAGGACGTGGTCGCCGAGGGGAGGGGCGAGGCGGGGGAAGACGCGGGTGGCGAAGAGGGCGGCGATGGCGAAGAAGGTGGCGAGGAAGGGGACGAGGGCGGGGAGGAACGAGGGTGGGGCGGGCGGGCCGCAGAGGGAGGTGCAGCTACCGCTGGCGGCGCCGGGCGGGGAGGGCGGCGGCATTGTTGGGTCTTGGTGGTGAGAAAAAGGAGGGGGTGGTAACTCCTGGGTCGAGGCGGGGCCGGGGCATCATACGAGGGTCAGTCAGGTCGGTCGGTCGGTCGGTCGGTCGGTGGGCTGTTGTGGTCTAACTACATGTACGCTGTCGTCGGACGAGATTAGGTTTAGTTGGTTTGAGGTAGAGTCGCAGGCTGGATCAGACTGAGGATGTAGGTGACACGGCTTGCCTCCAGACAGCGGGGTGTTTTGTGGGACGCGACGATGAAATGGGCGGTGCAACGGGGCAATTCTTCGAGTGTCATGCTCGGCAGGTTGTCTCGTTTGTATGTGCGATTGATAACTCTGCCGCTGCCTCGAGAAAGATGGATGCGAGGTCCACGTTTACGGAGGTGGTGGGTGGTTCAAGGGATGACGAACGACCACCTGCGCTAAACCCACCTGGAACGATGGAGGCTGGACCCCTGCGGCCCTGGGCCAACGCCATCCCGCCCCCGGATTTGGAGGCTCGGCATTTGGCCCCATTGTCACCCTGGCCCGACACCACATCCACCATCACATCATAGAACCTCATCAATGGCATCAAAATACGGATAATTGATAATCATCGCTTCATGTTGAGCAGAGATACCCTTCTACCGCCCAATCTCCTCTAGGTACATGATCCTGTCCAGTGAGGCCCCCCCCCCCATTACCCCCGCGCTGTCATAATTATGTACAGTATAGCCATGTACTCTGTATTCACTGCGCTCTCCGGTCCAGGACCTAGGCTGTGTACTTCAAAGAATAGTACCGGCCTTATCGCTGCCAAACCATGTACGCTTTAGCGCGCCGGCCTCGCCAGGGTCCGCCGCGATGGGTCCTCCCATCTTGATCGGATGCCGCCCTTGCCGCACCCATATTTGTCCACACTCGTCAACGAACGACCAACAGGGCCACCGGACATGAACGTAAATATCCCTGCCGTCGATCGGCCTCGTTGCTGTCATCGCTTCGGATCCTTTGGATCCCCGGCTAGAACCCCGTCGCTCTTCGCTCCGCGGACAAGCTTCTCCGCCCGACGAGACAGCCACTTCTTGACGCGCGGCTTGATGCTTCCTTGCTTCTAGTTTTTCGGTTTTGTCGTCGTCCGTGTTTCCTGGCCGTCGTCGTCGTCATCGTCGTCCTCGGGCTCGTTCGACTGCCCCGATTTGAGCAGGGCCTTGGCTTCTCCCACCTCCATGTCGTGCAGGCGACGCTTCTGCTCGCGCTCCATCTGCGCTTGCTTCTCCTTATTGAGGGCCAGCTGCTTTGCAGAGACGGGCTCGGCTTCAAACTCGTCGTCATCGTCGCCACTATCGTCGTCACCACTGTCGTTTGTCGCCGAGCGCACCGAGGGTGACGCCGCCCGCCTGGCCAGAGGAGAGTGCATGGGAGCGGGCGAGCTCCGACGCGAATTGCCTGGGGAGCTGCGCCGAGAATTGCTGATGTGAAAGGGCTTGATCGTCGGGTCGAACTTCGCTGGCAAACCAATGGCAGCTGCGACCCGATGGGCCTCCTCGTCCGGAGAGATGCGGCTCTCGAGCTCAAACAGACCGGAGTTCCTAGTGTCCGCCTCGTGTTTCCCGCCGTTGTGCTGCAGCATCTGGGCGTAGCTCTGCCTGTTGGGGTCCTGCGTCCGCTTCGACTTTTTCTTAAGCCGCTTCTCGTCGGGGCGGACCACCACCACCGGCACTGGACTGTACTGCAAACAGTACTTGGAAAACGAGCTTCGCGTGTTGACAAAGGCCTGGATTCCGCCAAGCGAGCGCCCCTTGGTGCCCACGATGAGCATCGACGGTTGGTACATTTGCAGCTGTTTCACAACGTCAGCATACCAAGACATAGGAGAGCAGGTCTGGGAGTCCAAACAACGTACCAGCTGCTGAAACGTGGCGTGGAGCTTCCCGACAGAATACTCGAGGACAATGCTGATAGCTTTGTTAAGCTCGTTCTTGGCCACAATGTGTTGGAGAAGCTTCTCGGCGTCGGCCCGGTAGATCTTCTCGCCAGACCGGGGGGCGTTTTCCAACACGTGAACGCATATAACCTCGTCTCCATCATCCACCATGTTGCTCAGCAGCCAGGCCAGTGCATGGTCCGAATAGGAATGCTCGTCGACTCCGACCATGAAGATCCGCGACCGTCTCGACGACTGGTAACCTTGGTGCTTGACGTGGAGCGTAAGAGATGACGTATTTTGTTTCGTTGCCTCGCCGGCAGGGAGGTTGTCGAACCCCACATGCTGCTTAAACCTTGGAGAGGGAGATTGCGTTAGCGCAGCCATGACACGAGAGTTGAGCAAGGCAGCGCTCAAGCCGTAATTAGGTTGGTAGAAGGACAAGAGCCGCGGTAGGGGGGAGACTGTGGGAACGGAAGCGCAACAATGGCCACTCGTCCACTGCGCGAATTTGAGTAACAAGGAAGGAGGGCCGCAAATAGCCGACAGGGGCTTTCCAACGACGTAGGTAGATGACGGTAAACAAGGCCGTTGGTGTGCATGCGCCTCGTCGTCTCGATATCGACAGCACCCAGCGGCTCAGATCCAGGTGAGGGGGCGGGGCAGCAGCCCTGACATGGTGGGAGGTGCTCTGGGAACCGCCATGCTAACGAGAATTCGGCTGGGGTGAGGATGACATGTCGGTGGGTTGCCTCGGTGGGGTCGCGAAGCTCGGGCGACGGTCTAGGCGAATGATGTCGTCCCGGATCGGACAGAGGCGGCTCTGCGGTTGCCATGACGCAGGTTAAAAGGCTCGCCGAGTTTCCTTTACCCGCTGCAGGGCGGCCTGCCGCGCGCCGGCCCCGTTTTTCGGGGATGTCTACTTGTTCGAATCGTCCAAGACGGAGCTGGCATGGGAGCTTGGGCCGTGGGCATCGCCGGGCTGCTGTGCCCCGCCCGAGTGTTTCGACGTCGGGCCGTTGTCTCCTGGCCCAGCGGTTGCGTATCGCCAGACGAAGCCATGTCGAGCTTCCAATGTCAAGATGACCTCAGAGGGCTGAAGCGCGCCCGAGCTGCCCTCTCCAACCCTTTCGCCGCCCTCTCCACGAACAGCGCTGACAATACGCCCAGAAAAACACACAAGCGAGCATTGGCAACCGGACATATCCCAGCTGTAATCGAGCACCACTTGGGCCAGTTTGGGGAAGGGCTTTGACAGCGTGGTGGGTCCCGCGGGCCCTGCATTTTTGCATCGACAGTGCAGTCTTATGGGGGCAAAGGCAGCAAAGAAGAAGAAAATGCAACTTACTTGATGGGCTCGGGCGAGGACTCTCGCAGCCGCTTGTTGTCCGTCTTTCTCGGAAGGCCTTGGGGCAGTGAGGGGTTGCGCGGCGACCGGAACACAACCGATGCCGTTGATGATTTCCTAGATATCACCAGCGGATAGTCGCTGCCGTTGTACGATGGACGTCTCGAGTCGGTCGACCCGTCGAGGCCGATGGTAGAGGTCGATGTCGCCGTACTAGGCCCCGTCGATGTGCCGCCGCTGAGCGAGGAGTCGACGCGCAGCTTCTGGTTCGCACCTCGACTGTCAGCGTTCCGGGCGGCGGCGAGGTGGGTTTCGAAGTAGTCGGTAGGCTTGGGGGCTGGTTTCGTCCCCGGCGACACGTCCGAGTCTGGGCTCGTGGCCGGGGCAAACGAGATGGATGCTGGGATCACATGGCTTGGTGCCTTCCCAGCCATTGCAGTCTGGGAGTTGTTCGAGATGCGGCGCGGTGGGGGATCTGCCAGAGGTGGTATGGCTTCGATAGAGGGCCGACTAGCAGAGGAGGTTGAGGACTGAGGGTAGCTGTCGTAAAAAGAGCTATTTGGTTTGGGAGCCGAGAGCTGCGAGGGGTTCGCAGGTGAGTGTAGCTCGACAGGTGGTTAGCGGGGGTCTATCTTGATTTGACGACGACCAGTGCTGGATCGAGGGGTCGAGTCGGCGCTGAGCTGCAGAGCGGCAAGGTGTTTGGCGTTTTCCGTTTTATTCTGCAGGCCAGCCAAAGGATATACGACGACGGCGACAGCGGCGAGGATGAAGGGCAGCGAAAATAGGCGTGTTCCGCAGTGTCTCGGAAATCGATGGAAGGCGCAGTGACTCGGCGTGCCAGCGTCGGGGGTGAGCACTCAGCACTGAGAACAGGACGGAGCTTGGTTTTATGGCGTCACGGCACGGCGCGAGCTGGGCAAGCACTGCAAGAAAGAATCGTCGGACAGCCACAGCACCAAGCACGCAGCACATGCCGATGCAACAGCCAAGAGCAGCCAAGAGCCAAGAGCCAAGACATTTAGGGAGGGGAGGGGTGATGGCACAGTGGACAGTGGGACCGACGGGCTACCTGCTCGCCGGATGGGCATCAATAAGCCGACAGGACAGGCCCTAGGTTTCTTCCAATTCCAATGCCTGAAGCCCTTCCCTTCCGGCACTAGGTGGTAATGAATGGGTAGTTACACACATTGTAATATTTTTATTTCATGTGATTCCAAAAAAAAAAAAAAAGGGGACATCTCATCACATCCCTTTTAGTCAGCCCCACCCTTCCCTTTTTGCTTGCTGCACATACCTCTTTCTGTCCAGCGGGGTTTTCCGCAACCAGCCCTGACCGGCGCGCCTGGACCCGGCCTTCAGCTCGGGCACCGTCTTCGCGGGGAAAGGCCCCCGGGGTCCAGGGCGCGTGACATCACAAAGTCTGTTTCCCATCTCCCTCCACGAGAGCGTCAGCCAACAGCCCTCGCACAAATCTCAAGTGTCCGGCAGCACACATGCCGACCGACACACAACAGGCCAAGCTTTCACCAGTCGACCCAAGCACCGCACAACTTGGCGGTGTCCATCCCGCCCTTTCTCTAGGTTCTCTCGGCCGCCGCACTGTAGCACCTGTACCACCGCCGCCAAAAGGCTTGTCTTGTCCCAGTGCTCCCTCCGCCGCCGCATGGACGCCGCCATGGCGTGACCTTTAATGCTGTCGTGTCTGCCTGTAACCCGGCTTCATCGAGCCTCTGCATAGGCCCGCGTGCCGTTCACGTCGACCGACCTGCCTAGGTACCCAACCCGCAGAACCCCTCCGCGATGAGAAGCTACCCCCCTCGGGCGAGAGTTGCCATGCTGCCAAGCAGCTAGACAGAGCTAAAGGGACCGCAAAACCACGACGGTGGGGTCGAGGGCGTCTCTGAGAGGCGGACCAGATTGATGTGAGCTATGTCGCGGAACCTAACAAGGGAACCAAACATCCATCCTCCGAACCAACGACCAAAGAGTGTTGGGTATCCCCCTCCCTACTACACCACTTACAGGACAATTCAACCAGTGGGCAGCTCCGCTGGCCAGACCGGGCCTATTTACCCACAAAGGAGAAACTCCAGCCTGCCCTGCATCCGAGGTTTGTGCCCCCCCCCCTCCCTTCCCAAGAATGAGATCTGAATGTGCCCTTATATCCCACAACCCCCCATTCCCCCCTCCACGACCCCCGCGCCCTTGCCCTGCAGCGAAGAGAACCTCGGTCCCAAAGGAGCCGAACACAACCAGGGAGGGGGAACGGCTGCCGGCAAGCAACCCTCCCCTTGCGTCTCGCCATGCCACCGCCGAGCATCCATGTGTAGAGACGAGAGCTCCGGATATCGAAAAAAAAGCAAGTGAGTGCCCCACACCCGTGCCGCGTGCCCCGTCCGGGTAGAGCTTCACACCGGCAGAGGACGTGACGGAGGCGAGGATGGGGGACGAGAAGGTCCTACATACACACACTACTTACACGCCCGCCAGAGGATATGATTTGTTGGTACTGATGTGCCTTTTTCATGTCCCCTCCGCTAGAAAGAGGAAATCGTACAAAAACCACAGATTCCCCCACGCGCGCGTGGCTTCTCCCATACATACGCATACTGTGTACAGCACAGTGGACTGCGAAAACCCCCTCCCCCCCCCCAAAAGAGGACCAATGCAAGAGCCTGCAATGCGTTGCTGTTGGGCGGGGATGAAGTGGGAACGATGTCTCCAGTGCTTTCCCGTACCCCACCCCTTTTGTCGGAGGCCTCCCTCTACGACAGATGGAACAGCGCTTAATTCCTCGTTGGCGACCCCACCGGTAAACCACTGCGGTGCTCCGTGTGAATAATGCAACTGGATTCGTCGTGCCATCGGCCTTGGCTCCTTGTTCGAAAAACGGAGAAGAGCTAAAGTAGGGAGGCAGCTGTTTCCAACTGGTTCGTGACATGGTAATTCGAGGTTGTGTTTGACGTCCTTCGTACCGCCGGAGCAAGTGGCCTTGGCACTTCCGGGAGGACCAAGACGGAAACTCGGATGTTGCTGTTCGGAGCTGATTGCCGTTGTCTTGAAATCGAGACGTTGTCATCCTTGGTGCCTCCCCTCCATTACATGATGCTTCACAAGAATATTTCCTTCTCTCATGACACACAACCAACTGATCAGACACATCGCTTTCAAAATCATAAATTTCTGCCATCACCCAACCGGCAAAAGCCAAGCAAGGCCCGTCGCTACAGCGTGACCACCACTCAGGCCATATCACAGTGCTTGCTCGCTCGTCTGCAACGTAACCGACCCCGAGAGTCAAAACTCTAGGCCTCTTTTCTCTCTCTCGTCTTCTTGGCCACTCCCTCCTTCCCCTCTTGGTTTGAAGACTCGAGACCATCTCCCCTCTCTAACGCCGGATGAACCGTCCGCAAAAATCACCTTGCAGGTGAAGCCGTCTCGACAAGTTCCATGGACGCCTGATATGCATGTCGCCGCCACTTTGCCCACCAAGGCACTGCAGCTCTTGAGTGCCTCCCATATTACGCCTAGTCCCGCCATCGAGGGCGGAATCGGTGCGAGGGATCGCCTCTTTTGGTTACCCGCCTTTTGTAATGCCATCGCCTTCTTGGTCCGCATATCACATCGCCGAGGGTTTAGGCGTAGGTGCGCGAAAGGTTGCGAAGATACCAGTCCACGAGCTTGCGCCCGACCTTGGCCTCCGAGATGTGGATCAGGTCCTGTGAGGTTCTTGTCAGCATCACGGGCAGGGAGGCATGTGTCAAGGGGTGGAGACTTACGCCCTGCAGAGCATAATCCAGATCGCTGACGTTGACGAGCTCACCGACGAGGAGGCTCTGGTCGGTCCAGCGCAGCTGCTTGCTGCGCTGCTTGTTCACCAAGAGCCAGGCCCGGAGCTCCTCGGGCTCCACTGTCAGAAAACCAGCGAGCTTCTTGAGATCCATGGTCGTGTAGAGGCGGAGGTACGACTTGACAGTGGGGTTCCACATGGTCGTCTTGATCTCGTCCATGAAGATGGCGAGGTGGTGGTCGACGGGGTCGATGTTGTTCTCGGGATGGTCAAAGTCGGGCAGCACTGGCGAGATGAACTTGGGACACGCGGCACGGAAGAGCTCCTCGAAGATGGGGAGGGAGTCGGGCCCGCCCTTCTGGAGCTTGAGAAGCTGGTCGCCGTACTTCTCGCGGAGGGCCGTGTGGATGGTATCGTCCAGACGCGTGGGGTGGAGGGCCACGCAGATGGCGATGAGGGCATACATCTGCTCGTTCTTCTTGGTGATCGAGTCGTACTGGGCGCTCTTCTGGAAGTTCTTGGTGCGCGAGACGTAGACCAGGATGTGGCTGAACATCCGGATGGCGTCGCCATAGCGACGCGTCATCATGTACGAGAATCCCACGTAGTAGTACGTAGTAAAATGGGCGGCCATGACACGGGCGAACATGGCCTTCTTGTTGAGCTCAATGTCGTCGAGCGTCTTGAGGGCGAGGCTAAAGTCGCCGAGGAGGCAGTGGACGCGGAGGAGCCCGATGATGGAGAAGTATCCAAGCATGCGGTACAGGTTCTTGGTGCCGTAGTTGCCAGCCACCGCCATGGGGTCCTCGTTGCGCTTCATGGCGTTGAGCTGCTCCGAGATCTGCGATCTTTGGATGAGCGAGTAGAGGACATTGAGCACGCTGTAGCAGCCCCAGGTGTTGCTGTTCTCGCGAAGCATCTGGATCTCCTCCTCATTGGTCCCCTGGCGGGCGATTCTCGCGCGGTACGACGAGAACGAGTTGAACTGGTAGATGAACTCATCGATGACATCCCAGGCCCAGTAGTACTGCCCTCAGATGAGTTAGCCATGACACATCCGACGTCCCAGCGTGGGCCAACATACCGACGGTGGCTCGAGATCGACTGGGCCCTCGGAGTTGAGGATGTGGTGGAAGAGACTGCAGTAGTTGTCGTAGCTGCTGAACTTGGCCTCGAGGCCGGCCGAGAAGTCGAGGGGCTGGGCGGCGGCGGCGAGACGGGACTGGATGTCGTCTTGCTGGGACATGGCGGGCTCCTGGTCGTCGAGGCCGTCCTCGTACTGGACCTGCTCTTTGTAGTCGGCGACGAGAGCCTCCTCCTCGACGTCGCTGTCGTTGTCCATGGTGCGGATGGGCGCCATGCCGTTCTGGAAAGTAGCCATGATGGGCTTCGGGTTGGCACTCTGCGATCACGAGCGCACTGAGAGTTGCGACCGTGATTTGTTCTTTGACCTGGGGGGAGGGGGAGTGGGTGCCAGGGAGTGTGGGCGGTCGCAGAGGAGCCGAGATCGTGATGCTGTTCTTGGCGGGGCTCGTTTTTTTGTGGTCGAGGGGCTTGACCGCCCGGATTTTGACAAAGACAGCTTAGGGTTTGGTGTGTATGCACTAAGCGCAGAGTCGTTGGCTCGTTGAGGGCGGTGTTGTTGCGTCTAGGCGCATAGTCGTGTTCTCGCTAGCTGGGAAGCCCCGCTATCTGCAACAGATTGGACCAGACACCCCACCATTAGGCAAGGAGGGGCAGCCAAAGTTTGTCACTGCGCGTCGCGGGCATTTCATTTTTTTCAAAGACCCGACGACGCTGTCACAGGGCAGGCGGGACGATTACTAGATATGAATCATAGCCAAAACATACCTACTAGTTCCAATCCTGATGACTGCAGTGCGCTGTGGCTTGCTAGAGACGTGCCACCCGGTAATTCCCAAACCTTAGAACGTAACGTCGATTCTCGTTTGTATATAAATCAGCAAAAACCCACCACCCACCTCCTGACCTCATTACGACCACCCCCTGGCCCTAGAAAGACAAGACAGCCGGACGACACCTCACCACGTTTGGCGTACCTAGAACCGCCGAAGCTATATTTCTCATACCTCTTCCAACCCTTCCCATATTTCCACTTAATCCTGTGATCATCTGTCAAGATGCCCGTCGTCAACCCAGAAAAGCTGGCCAAGCTCCAGCAAAATGCCGACGATGTTCGAAATGTGAGTGGCTTCGACCGGCCTTGGCAATATATTCGTGCTAACAGTCTTCCAGATCTGCATCCTTGCACACGTGGTAGGTATATCTCTGATGTGTACCCTCGATACTGTGACAACTGTGAATCTTACCATTCGTTCTCATTCCTAGGACCACGGAAAGACATCGCTCACAGATGCCCTCCTCGCCACCAATGGCATCATCTCCCCCAAACTTGCCGGCAAGATCCGGTACCTCGACTCTCGTCCCGACGAACAACTTCGCGGCATCACCATGGAGTCGTCGGCCATCTCCCTCTACTTCTCCATGCTCCGAAGATCAGCCCCTGAAGCGGCTCCCGAGCAGAAGGAGTACCTCATCAACCTCATCGACTCTCCGGGGCACATCGACTTCAGCAGCGAGGTTTCGACCGCTTCCCGCTTGTGTGATGGCGCGGTTGTGCTGGTGGATGCGGTCGAGGGCGTGTGCAGCCAGACCGTGACGGTATTACGACAAGCCTGGACTGAGAAGCTCAAGCCCCTTTTGGTCATCAACAAGATCGATCGCCTAGTCACCGAGCTCAAGATGACCCCTGGCGAGGCCTACATCCATCTCAGCAAACTCCTCGAGCAGGTCAATGCAGTGCTCGGCAGCTTCTTCCAGGGCGAGCGGATGGAGGAGGACCTCAACTGGCGGGAACGGATGGAGGAGCGAGTGGCGGCAGCTGCGGCCAAGGAGACCAAGTTGGCTGACCAGCAGAGCGATGCTGGAGATCTGCAATTCGAGGAGAGGGACGACGAGGAGCTCTACTTTGCCCCGGAAAAGAACAACGTCATCTTTGGCAGCGCCATCGACGGGTGGGCCTTTACCGTGAGGCAGTTCGCAGGCCTCTACGAGAAAAAACTTGGCATCAAACGCAGCATCCTCGAAAAGGTTCTCTGGGGAAGCTTTTACCTCGATCCGAAAACAAGAAAGGTCCTCGGGCCGAAGCATCTCAAGGGGCGGACGCTCAAGCCTCTCTTCGTTCAGCTGGTCCTGGATCAGATCTGGGCAGTCTACAACGCCACGGCCGGAGGAGACTGCTCAAAGGGGGACCCCGTCATGCTCGAGAAAATCACAAAGTCTCTCAACCTCACTATCCCTCCCCACGTCATGCGGTCCCGAGATCCCCGCCTCCTTCTCACCACGGTATTCGCCTCGTGGCTGCCGCTTTCCGTGGCGCTGCTGGTATCCGTGGTCGAGTCACTCCCCTCCCCAAGGGCCGCGCAGGCGGAGCGGCTGCCAGACATTCTCAAGGAGGTCCCAGGGGCAGAGAGCGTCGACCCCAAGATCAAGGAGGCCATGGTCTCGTTCAAAACAGGACCATCCGACCCCATGGTCGCCTATGTCAGCAAGATGGTGTCGGTCCCGGAAAGCGAACTGCCCGAAAAACGGCGCCGTGGTCCCATGAGCGGAGAGGAGGCGCGGGAGATGGCGAGACAAAAGCGTGCCGAGGCAGCTCGCACTCAGGCGGCTGCTGGTGATGGCGTGAACGGCTTGGAAAGCGCATTCGCCAACGCTTCTCTGGACACCCCCGTCCCCGCGGAAGACGAGAAGGAGGCGGAACAAGAACACCTTATTGGGTTCGCCCGTATTCTGTCTGGAACCATCTCTGTTGGCGACGAAATCTACGTCATCCCACCGAAATTCACCCCTGCCGACCCCTTTGCGGCTCCCGCCCCGGAGAAAGTCACGGTTGGCGCCCTATACATGCTCATGGGCCGGAACCTGGAGTCTCTCGAGTCCGTACCGGCTGGCGTCGTGTTTGGCATCCGCGGGCTAGAAGGCAGTGGAATCCTCAAGTCCGGCACCTTGTGCAGTCAAGTCGAAGGGGCTGTCAACCTGGCCGGTATCGCCAACCTGGGCGGCCGTCCCATTGTCCGCGTGGCCCTCGAGCCTGTCAATCCCGCCGACCTGGACAAGATGATCAAGGGTCTTCACCTTCTCGTCCGGAGCGACCCCTGCGCCGAGTACGAGCAATTTGCCAGCGGCGAACACGTTCTCCTCACCGCCGGTGAGCTTCACCTCGAAAGATGCTTGACGGATCTCCGCGAGCGCTTTGCCCGGTGCGAGATCCAGGCCGGTGCCCCGATCGTCCCCTACCGGGAGACCACCATAAAGGCCGAAGAAATGCGACCCCCCGCCAACAAGGACCTCGGCCGCGGCGTCGTCGCCGGCGTGACAAGCTCCAAGCAAGTGACGATCCGCCTCCGCGTGAAGCCCCTACCCTCCAACGTCACCAACTTCCTCATCGAGAACTCTCACGGCATCAGAGCCCTCTACTCGGAGAAGAAGGGCGTCTCCGAAGCAAACTCCTCCTCCGCCGACGCCCCCTCCTCTCCCCAGGACGAAAAGCCCGAAGTCGACGACGAGCTCTCCAAAGCCACCCAGACCCTCTGCGCCGACGACCTCCGCACCCAGCTCGCCTCCCACTTCGACACGTGCAAGGACCGCGAAGGCTGGAAGGGCATCGTCGACCATATCGCGGCCTTTGGCCCGCGCCGCACCGGCCCCAACCTCCTCGTTGACGCCACCAAGGACGGCCTATTTTCCCGGGCCTTTGCCCCCTCCGACGCCGACGCCGCCCGCAACAGCGACACCGACTCCAGCGCCGCCCACCTCTGCGACAAGATCGTCTACGCCTTCCAGCTCGCCACGCACCGCGGCCCGCTGTGCCACGAGCCCGTACAAGGCCTCGCCGTGTTCATCGAGGACGTCACCATCGCCTCCGACCACGCCGCCTCCTCCGACGACACGGGCCGCCTCACCGGCGAAGTCATCAAGACCGTCCAAACCTCCATCCACAAGGCCTTCCTCGACTGGTCCCCGCGCCTTCTCCTCGCCATGTACTCCTGCGAGATCCAAGCCAGCAGTAAGCGCCCCCCCGCCCCCCTGTCCCCAACCCATCATACTAACCTCCGGCTACAGCCGACGTCCTAGGCCGCGTCTACGACGTCCTCACCCGCCGCCGCGGCCGCGTCCAGTCCGAATCCATGAAAGAAGGCACCCCCTTCTTCACGGTGCAAGCCCTCCTCCCCGTGGCCGAGTCGTTCGGCTTCGCCGACGACATGCGCAAACGCACGTCGGGCGCGGCGCAGCCGCAGCTCATCTTTGCGGGGTTCGAGGTGCTGGACGAGGACCCGTTCTGGACGCCGTTTACCGAGGACGACCTCGAGGACCTGGGGGAGCTGGCGGACCGCGAGAACGTGGCGAAGCGGTACATGGACGGGGTGCGGCGGCGGAAGGGGTTGTTGGTGGAGGGGAGGAACGTGGCGACGGATGCGCAGAAGCAGAAGACGTTGAAGCGGTGAGGCGGGGGGGGGGGGAGGGGGGCTGAGAGAGGGCTGTTATTGTGAGGCGGGGGGATGGGTTGGTTGCATGCATGTTGAGTTTTAGGACACGAGGGTAGAGTTGACGGTGTAAAATGCTCCATGGGTTGATTAGATCCTGATGTGTCTATTTTGCTGTGGCCTCTAGGGCATCTGAGGAGAGGGTCGGAAGAAGAGGTTACAAGACGATTCGCCTGGAAACATGCAGTAGAACATGAATATAGACTGTACACCCCGTCAACATGGTCTGGTTCTTGTACCATGAACCGGTGTCCGCCTCAACTGGTAGCCAAGTAAGTGGTAACACAACACAGACTCTTACGACGGAAAGATGCTACATTCCGGAGAGAAAATAGGGGCAACAAGCCCGGAGGACCTACATCTCGGTTCATGACAGGAGAAAATATCAACACCGCAACGCAACAAAAAAGAAAGAGCAGACTACAGCCTCTAGCAGTTGGTCAAAATTTGTCCCATTGACTTTTGTCTTGCCTATCCGTCTAACCTGGCGGGCTCGGAAAAAGTGGCAGCATCGGGACCCGTCCCCTCTTCAGCACGAGACAAACCAAATGTTTGCCCCTCAAGATCGGTCCGTACGCCCCCACCCCCTCTAGATGTCCACGCTGCTGCGTTACCTTTTTTTGCCCACCCGCACTCCCAGTCATACGTCCTTGTCTCGTATCGTCGGAAAAGCGTCGCGAGGTCCGTAAAAGTTCCATGCCAGTAGACGGTTTGCGAGATGACAACCCATCCCAATCCCGCGCAAGAGCACGCCCAAAACAACTGAAAAGGACCAAGCAAAAAATCGAGACTCCTCAAGAAAAGTGGTTGGTTGTGATATTAGAGCCCGCCTTGCACAGTCAGACCCACCGGGCCGAGGAGCACACCATCCGCCGAAAAGACTTGGTACCCGAATCTGCGAAAACCTAACCTGAAGACGTTCGTGAGAAAATCTGTAGGGTCGTCGAGAGCCCGCAGGCCCTGGTCTTCAAAATCGCATGACTAGGAGTGGAGAGGCGCGTACTTGTCGTGAGATGGCGGAAAATCAGACGCCGGATGTCAGTTCCATCAGATGACGGGCCGTGGGCCAGAGCACCAAAGTGTCAGACCACTTGCCAGCCGATAAGAGGAGGCCTATGGCTTTGTGAAAACACTTGGAGCGCCGCCGACTAGAGACGATGCGAACCGATGTGCCTGAACACCCGCAGCAGCATGGGAAAGACTGGGTATATGCCTGTCAATAGCACTGCTCCCGTTATCCAAGGCAAGAACGAGAGCAGGTTCTGCAGGATAAAAGACCGGTGCTGTGAGAGAGAAGCCACTGTCGAATTGATTCGCCAAGACCGGGGTGATGAGTGGTCCATGAGAAGCAGTAGAAGAAGCCGAACTCCATATGCCCATACTTGCCGTGACTGAAAAGGAACGGGCCTGGAAGTGTTGTACATTTAGCGTCCGCCACGGCGGCCCTTGCTGACAGGGGCAACCGTCGTCCAGCCGTCATCCTCAGGTTTGGGCGTGGCCGGGGCTTGATCCACCACCGGAGACTGTGGGGGCTGGGCCGGACCGGTGCCATTCGCACGAGGGCCTCGTCCAGACTCGGAGCGACCACCCAGTGCGCCGCCGCGCCCAGCACCGCCTCCACGGCGAGGACCGCTGGGAGCGGGAGCTCCACGGGGAGCGCCACGGTCTCCGCCAGAGGCGGTTCTCCAGTTTCCGCTATCGGTGGCCCGTGACTTGGGGTTGGCAACATTGTCGCGAGGCTCCTTGGGCTCACGGGGGCGGACCGGGAGCTTCTGGTCACCCGAAGCATCGTTGGCAGCGACAGTCTCCTCGGCCGCCTCTGGCTCGGCCTTGGGCTCAGTCTTGGGCTCGGCCTTGGGCTTGGCCGCCTCCGCAGCCTCCGCAGCCTCCGCCTCAGCCTTTGCGGCAGCTTCAGCCTCGGCCTTGTCAGCTGCCTCCTTTGCAGCAGCCTCCTTGGCAAGACGGCGATCCTCTTTGGCCTTGTCGTCAGCCTCCTTCTTCTCCTTGAGGGCCTGCACCCGCTTCTCCTCGATCAGCTTCTCGCGGGCCGCTGTGTCGATGGGGCGAGCAGCACCAAAAGGGTTGGCCTTGGGATCCGAAACCGAGAGCGCAGGCGACACAATAGCAGGTGCCTCCGAGACGGTGCGCTTGGCAAGGTTGAGCTTGGGACGTCCAACAGGCTGAGCAGGAGCACCGCCGGCAGGAGAAGGTGGCGCCTCGCTTCCTTCGCGGGACTGAACGGGCGACTTGGTGGCAAGGTCGGGACGCATGCTGGTACGCCACTGCATATCTTTGTCTGCGGCGGTAGGAACACGCTCAGGGCGCTCGGGGCGCTCGGCAAACTCGCGACGAGGAGGCCGGGACCCATCACCCGAGCGGGCCTCGCCAGAACCCCCCCAGGCAGCAGGGGAGGTTCTCCGGGCGCCACCACGGTACGACTCGGAGCGTCCGGCTTCGAGGGGACGAGGAGCGCGCGAACCGTCGCGAGATTCAGAGCGCTCTGGCTGGGGAACGGGGGAGAGGGGTCCTTTGCGCTCCCAGTTGCCCAAGTCTCTGACCTTGCCATCGTCGGCCTGAGGCTCACGGGGCGGGCGTCGGTCGCCAAAGTCGCCACCACCGCGTCGGTCGCCAAAGTCGCCCCCACCGCGTCGGTCGCCAAAGTCACCACCACCACCACCACCGCGGCGATCACCAAAGTCTCCACCACCACGTCTGGCCTGACCAGGCAGGTCCTCAAGAGGGCCACGACGGGCACCCCAGTCCAGATCGCGGAACTCGCGGGCACCGCCGCCATCGGCTCTGTCCTTGGCTACACCATTTGTCAGTTTGCGAGCTTCTTCTTCGAGGACAGAGCGACTTACGGGGATCAGCAATCTTGATCCTAATGCTGCGGCCGTTAAAGTTGACTCCGTCCAGAGTCAAGGCCTGCTTCAGACCCTCGATATCTTCAAATTCGGCATAGGCGAACCCCTTGGGACGTGCCAGCTCGCGGTCCTCGATAATCCGCACATTTACCACCTTGCAGCCGTCAAAAAACTCGGCGACCGATTCTTGGGTCGCATCGTAGGAGAGATTGCCGAGGTGAGCGGTGAAGGGAGGCTTCGTCGGGAGAGACTGAGGAAGGTTTTCGCGGATCGACGAATAACCTGAGCCGGGTTAGCGGTGTGCATGCCATGTCCAGGGGAGGCAGGATGGGACCAGGGGGCAAATGCTGGGAGGAGACAAGAAATGATCGTGGGGCCAAACATACCACGGTCGGCATAGCTGCTGGTGTTTCCGCCATACGAGGTACCACCTCCGGTGCGGCGGTCGGTGGAAGGGAGTGGCTGATTGCCTATTCGCAGTGGTGTCAGCCGGCATGGCCCCGATTGAGGAGCGTCGAACGGGGAGGGTGCCTTACCGTAGGTATCTTCGACCTCATCGGCCCAAGAGGCAGAGGCGGCCGCTGCTCCATGTTAGCTACCATCTGGGAAATGCGAATATTCGAATCGTGCGTGTGCCAAGACTGGCATAGAGGGGAAACGTACGGCCAGGGCCCAAAAACTCTCCCAGTGACAGCTTGGTCACTTCCTTCTTCTTCGGCGCTGGAGACGGTCGTCAGCATCGGTCATAAATCACCCACCAGCAGCAGACGGCACCATGTGGGACAGGAGGGAGGGGAGCGGGCAAGGGGAGCGAGGGGGAGGGGCAGGGGGAGGGGGAGGTGGTGATGGATGCTCACCCATGATTGCGGTGTTTAGCCTACGCGCGACGATGTGTCTCGCTGCGCGTAGAAGAGGGCGATTGGCGAGACGATGGTCTCGGGGGAGAGGAGGATGGAGGTGATTGTCGAGGCGATGGTGACAATCGGTGGTGTGCCGGGGAGATGGCAGAAAAAAGGGTGGGAGGATTCAGCTGTGGTTAGGTGCAGCCGAGAGCGTTAGGTTGGTTTGCGAGGCTCGAGGTTTGCAAATTGCGGGCGGTAGGTTTGAAAGCGACGGCAAAAAATCGAGTCCAGGACTGTGGGCAACTGCGGGCTGGCTTTTTTTTTCCATCCGCTGCCCGCAGGGCAAGCCACTAGGCCGAAAGGGGCATGGTGCCACAGGGGGAGTGCGCGGCACAGCTGCCGTCGTCCATGGGCCACCTCAAGCCCCAAAGCCCCGACCTTTCAGGGGGAGGGGCGGGAGAGGGACGAATTGGAGGGCTTTTTACTGTTGAAAGGGCTGAATTTCAGACTGAAACTTTCAACATCTCGACGACTCCCTCTGACTGCCACCAGGGCCGCACCACCTCACACGTAGCCCCTGAGACTTGTTTACTTTTATGCTCCCTTGCCCTTCGGTCTGTGTACTTGCTCCCTGGTTTCATTTTCCCACTCCACTGCCGAGCTGGCAGTTCCCTCGACGCCATGAAGCGCATCGTGGGCACATCGACCCCCGAGGGGGGCGCAGAAGAGGGGAGCAGCATACCAACGCCAGAACAGCCCTCACAAAAACCAAAAGCATCAAACACACCAGGGACCATGGGAGCGAAAAGGGGATTTCTCCCCCCAGAAATCATGGCCATCCTCGCTCCGTCTCTCCAAGTCGGCACCGGGGTTGGTATGTCGTGTCTTCCCTTGCTCTGGAGACCGACCAGAAGCTGACTTCACTCAGGTGCCGTGGGACTGTTTGCAGGAGCCGTACACGGCATTGCCAAATCCGGGTCCCCCATCTTGTTCTCACTAGTCACAGGCGTGCAGTGGTTTGCGCTGAGTTCGAGCTACATGGGTAGGTCATGAGCCTCCCACAGAGGCCAAAAGACATATCACTGATGCTCTTTCCACAGGCGCCCGGACGGCAGGACTGAGGCTCTATGGTGGTGACGGGCACGAAGTCCGCCCAATCGACAAGTTAAAGGTCAGCACCGCGGCAGGTGGTTTCGCCGGCATGGTTGCTGGTGCCCTTCGTAAGTGACATATTCCCCTGTATATTCGCCATCTCCCTAACAACTGTCAGGGGGCGCGAGTAAGAATATTATCTACGGAACCATTGCTTTTTCCTGCTGGGGAGGCGTAGGTCAACTGGTCATGAACGCCTTCGGGGCTGCTGCTGGGAAGGCGTCTGAAAACAAATCCGATGAGCCCAGAGGGGGGATTCTGGGCTCCAAATACAGCCCGTTGACGTTTTTGAGCGACAAGGAGTACGAAACCATACTGGAAGAGAAGCTGCTCCGAATAGAGGCAGAAATTGCCGTGGTGGATGACAATATTAAAGAGCTACGAGACAATGAGGCAAAAGTGGCAAAGCAGAGCCCGGGAGAGACGCAAGGGCTGGAAAAGTAGAGAAGATATAATGGAAACGGCCTGTATCTGGCAAGCTTTGGGATGAACTGTGGACGATGGCCACTGACCAGGAAACGTACATACCCTTCAACTGAAAGATGGTAGAGTCTTGGACCAACTGAAGTCTGCTGGGATATGGGGAGCCCGCTTTTTTCCGATGGGGACGCTTCCATCTTCTTTGGAGTGAGCATCTTCTCCAACTTTTAGATCTCGGATTCCTCAGACTACGACAGGCATATATCAAGCCGGTGTCAGGGGAAGAGGTCGGTGCAGAAGAGGACGTCCCACCAGGGCTTGGTGATATCACTCACGCTGGGTGCACTCGTCACCTCGACCTGGAGAAACCCAACGGCGATGCTTCCCGAAGTCCCGGGCTCTTCGCAGCCAGAACTCTTCCTCTTCCCCAAACTCCCCCAAGCTGGTTTCCACTAGACCCACTTCCACCCGCAACAACCGCTCTCCTTTGATTACTGTGGTGGAAATGTATCCCAACGTCTGACGTTGCGGGCATGTCTCTAGCTGGACAATGGCCAACACGGCACTGTACAGCTTGGATAGAGAAAAGAAGACTGAGAGGAGACATGAGGGTTGTGGATGTGGACGGCGTGCCACCACAAAAAGATGAACGTGGAAATACACAGTGTTGAAACTGTAATGAATGGAGGGCTGGCCTCTGAAAGAAGGCCAAGAAATGCATGACAAAATGATGCACCTCCCCGCCAATTCCCCTCCAGATGCCTGGCCCGAAAAGAACCTAGACGTCTAGCTTGGGGATGCGGTGGGATTGGGGCTGCTATCGATTCTTGACAGGCCGGAGTCGAGCGGTGGACAACGGCAGAATCGGTCTGGTTGGACAAGGTCGCCAAACCAGGTCCCGCTTGGGGCCAGGAAACGCCCGGGGCTCCGGGGGCGGGGAGGTGGCACACGGATACCACCTGGAATCCCGGCTTCCAGAACCCAATATCATTCTCCGCATCGCATTATCAGACCGAGAGCAGCTGTGTGACCTCCAGCTGTCTCTCCCGTCCCGCGCGCCACGCCAACCACAGCAGCAGGACATCCGACAGCTTCGCCTTGGCCTGCTGTATTTTTTCTCCATTCCCTGTTTTTGGTGTTTTCCCGGCCTCGTTGGTTCGACGCTCATTGATTTTTGCGCATCTTTCTCAAGCCCGAGACATTGAGTTGTCTTGTCCCCGGCCGGACTCAGGCCCCTTCGCGCCCAACAGCGCCAGCGTCGCATGCGTCCAGCGCTGCCCGGCCCTGCTCAATCCCGACGACCAACAAGCTCGGTGGGGGTGCTAGGTGGGAGCGAGGGATACAAGGCAAAGCCAGAGGCAGCACGCAAGATGGAAGCTTGGGCTCTGCTTTGCGCGTGAATAGGAGAAAAAAAAAAGGACTGGGACACTTGTATGTTGGCTTCTGTTTGCTTCTTCGCTTCCGTCCAATTTCCTCCCCCGGGCGTGGGGGATACCCGTAGATTTGTCCCAAACTCCCCGCAAGAGACAGACTGACGAGAATGGTGCTGGACGTAGACCCGGGCCAGGCACTCTGCTGCATGTGGCCTCTTGACGCGCCCACCGCCCCGATATGGCGCTGCTCAATCCCACCTTTATTTTCGGAATCATCGTCCTGCTCTGGCTCTCGTCGTTTGTCGTCTTCGCCGTCATCCGCATCATCACGGGCATCTCGATCCAGCGCGTCGGCTACTTCTCCCTCCGACGACTGGCCTACACGCCCCGCGATGGCGTCCGAATCGAGATCCGAGGGCTGGGCCTCAATGTCCACCGCCCGACCTTTGCCCAGCCCACCTGGCTCAGCATCGTGCTCAGCGAGCTCGTCGTAACGCTCGACGTCCAAGAGTACGAGAGCGGCAAGGGGAGCCGGGGCACCGCGGACGAGGCCGGAACCCCCGGTCCCAGCAGCGACGACGAGGACATTGGGCCCCGAGAAGCCCCGACGAGACCTCTGCTCGCGGTCCCCTCGATACGGCGTGACAATGGCTTTGGCGGACGGAGCGGGAGTTGGAAGTACATCTCCAAGGTCAAGGAGCGCATCAAGCGGTTGCATCGAAAGGTCAACTGGCTGCGCATGGTGGATATTGTGGCCACGGGCTCGGCCGTCAACGTCGTGGGTGTCGGGAGTGTCCAGGTCGGCAGCTTTACCGTTGCCGTGGATACCCGCCGAAAGATGGTCGACCGCGCCCGCTTCTTTCTCCAGGGCCGAACGGAGAGGAAGGGCCAGCAGAGGCAGGCCGAATGGATCATGACGCTTCGGAGCGTGCTGTTCACGGCCGACGGAAGGGAGTCCCTCGAGGTGCTGGACAGCGCCAGTCTCAACATCCACGGATTTCTCTACGAAGCGCTCGACGGGCTTCGCGATACCGCCGTGGCCCTGAAGCTGGGCCGGGTACACATCCCCTATGACGACGTCCGGCACAGCCTCTCGCGGTACAAGAGGACCAGAAGGCGGGCGAGCCGCCCCTTTGTGGAATCGGAGCCGGTCAATGTGTTTGTGGATAGGGTCATCCAAGAGCTCGATGTCCCCGGCAGCACCAACACCGAACTTATGAAGACTGTCTCGGACTCCAAGGAGGTGGCCGCGTCCATCCTGAGGGGGATAAAGGAAGTCCAGTTTGCCGTCAGCTTCATCGGCTTCACCAAGAAAATCGATGCCATCAAGACGGGCGGGCCGCCCATCCTCCTGAATGCCTCCATGAAAGAGGTCGGCATCGATCTGCACCGTCTGGACCCCAAGTCGCCAGCTCATCGAATGTATTTCCCCTCCAAGGATATCGCCCACGAAGCTCTGGCCGCGGCCCTCTCCATCTCCATCGGGCTGGATGATGGCCAGGGCAAGTCGGATAGGCTCATGTACATTCCCATGGCGACGACGACGGTGCGAACCACGCTCCCCTCCAAGACCGTCGAGCTGGCCGACGAGGGCACGGCCGAGGATAGAAATAACAACATTCTCTTTGCAAACTCGGTCGTCACCTCCCCATCCGTCGACTTGGATCCCCGACACTTGCCTCTCCTCTTGGCCATGCTGCGACCCAAGCCGAAGCCGCCAAAGCCACCACATCGGCACAGGCACATGATCATCTCGCGTCTTCTCCCAAAGGCGACCATCAAGTTCTCCATGCACGAGCCGGTACTGAGAATAGCCCTTCCGCCGGTTCAAAAGACGGTGGATCCTGACGAGTTTGATCTCATCATCTCGTCCATCTCGTCCATATCCCTCGACATGGAGTCCTTCCACTCGACCGTCGAAGATCTTCACTATTCTCTGGCATCCACCATGCGCGTCCAGACGCACAACCTCTACTACCAGACCTCTGCGGGCAGCCGCTTCGACCTGCTGGAGACGGAAACCTTTGATCTCAAGGTCAACCTGAACGCGACACCCGACATTCATGTGGTTGCGACCGGGAATATGCAGACCTTCTCCATCAAGATGGTTCGCGAGGAGATTGCCGATGGCCTTCGCCAGATTGTGCGCCAGCTGCGGCTTGACGTTGAACCAGACAAGAGGGCCGTTTCGAAAACCTCCAAGGAGACCAACTTCCTGCGCGCTCTGCCGCCCTGGCTTCTGCAGTTCCAGGTTCAGTGCTCCGACTTTAGCGTCGAGGTTGCTGGGGTGGACAAGGACATCTCCGAGGACGCAAAGGGTGTGTCCATCAACGTCGACTCGTGGTCGGCGGACTATCGGGCCCAGCGCATGGAAAGCACGCAGCGGCGGCCGTCTCGGCGGAGGACAAGCAGTCGAAGCATGAAGGCGCCCGACCCTGACCTCCTCAGAGCCATTCCGACTTCGCCCAGAAAGAGATATCACCACGACGGCGACGGCCGCCGCCTCGGAATCCACGTGCGCGGCTTCGAGGCGTTCATGGTGGAATCGTCCGATAAATGGGAGATCGAGCCGTTTGTGAACATTCCCAAGTTTGAAGTCGCCCTGTCCACCCTCAGTGACAATCAGGGTCCCGTCTTCCATGTCCAGTCGCACATCCGGACCCTCCTCGTTCAATACTCGCTGTACCGCCACTATGCCGCAGGGGTTGCCATCTCTGTGCTTCTCAAGGCCTTTGCAAAGACAAGCAAGGAGGCCGGGGAGTCTGCCGCTCCCATGACGCCGCCGCCCAAGAGACGGGTAACCGGGCATCTTTCGCCCCTGTCCGGCAGGGCGTTTCCCGATTTCCCCTTCGGTGACAACGAATCGACAAGGACCAACACTGAACTTGTTACGGTTGACATCAAGGCTGTGCTCATCCAGCTCAAGGCCGAACTGCCCTCGGATCCGCCACTGATGCTGCAAATATACAACATGAACGCGGGCCGCCACCGCTGGTCTCCTCCCTTTTTCCATTCCAAGCTGATTCGCCTATACGCGGCAGCGCCCCGGATGCACAGAGTCTGGGCCAGAATCGTCAGCATCAACAACGGGCGGATCGATTATCGGGAGTCTCGACGGAAAAGCAACGGCATCATACAAGAAGAGCGCATGTTTGACATCCTGTCCGACACCATCCGTGTTGCTGTGCCCCACGAGATGATCATCTACAAAATCTCGGATAATTTTGCCAACACCTTCAAAGCCGTCCAGCAGCTCCACCACAGGTTCAAGACGGGCACCAACGAGTACATCCTCGAGAAGGGCCCCGAGGGCCCCAAGCATGTGCCAAAAGTGTCTATTCGGACGCACACTCTTCTGTTTGAGTTGGAAGACGGCGCTTTTGAGTGGAAGCTCGGTGTCATCTACCGCGCGGGCAAGATCGAGCTGATGCAGAGGCAAGCTCGCGAGGAAGCCTTCCGGGTCAAGCTCAAGAAGATGCACGAGGCAGGATCACGCAAGGACTCTACCAAGTTGCGGACGCGCTCGGCTGCCCCCCCTGGGTCCCACACGATGGGCCCGACCTCGCGCGTCAGGAGTCGAAGCAGCGATGGGCTCCGGCGTACTGCGAGCGATAATGACCCCCGCGGTCGAAGGCCAAGATATGACCCGGAGAGCGGCTATCTCGGAATCAGCGCAGAAGCCCGCATCTCGACGGCTGAAGCCAGGCAGAACCTCGACATCCACCACTCGAGGAGCTGGAAGCAACGCATAGACCGTCAATATCTCCTCGCCAAGAACGACATGAAGGACTCGCGCTCCCTCTTCTGGGGCCAGGACGAAATTCCCGACGATCTGGACGACAGCGAGAGGATCTTGGAGGTTCCGCACCGACCCGCTCTGATGTCGGGCCTCATCAACGACCTTCACTTTATCATTGACAAGCCGTCATTCCCAATGAAAGACCTGCCCGACTTCTTGCACAAGGTCGGCAAGGGCATGCCAAAAGATATGAAGTACGCTCTGCTCATTCCGATGAATGTCCAGGTCAACATGGGAGAGGTAAAGATTTCGCTGCGAGACTACCCTCTGCCCTTTGTGCATGTTCCGCCCAACCGATCAAATCAGTCGTCCCGCCTGCCGGCACTGGCAATGAAGACGGACTTTGTGATTGCCGAGGAGTTTAGGGGGCAGCAGTCCCAGAGGAAGATCAGGGTTCAGATCGTTCCTCCACGGAGTCTGGACCCGGCCATCTCCAACGAGGGCAGCTTCGCCATTGACGTGCGACGAACCATTGGCCCCGTCAAGTCATACTCGGACATGAGCATCGACATCCACACAGCCAACCCCACGCGCATCACATGGGGCCCTTCGTACCAACCGGCCATCCAGGACATGATGATGGCCATCGAGTCCTTCACCAAACCTCAGCTCGATCCCTCGGAGAGGGTGGGCTTCTGGGACAAGATCCGCCTCAACTTCCACTCCCGCGTCCGTGTCGCTTGGCGGGGCGACGGCGACGTCCACCTTGCCCTCAAGGGCACTCGGGACCCGTACCAAGTCACAGGGAATGGCGCTGGTTTCCTCATGTGCTGGCGCAACGATGTCAAATGGAACATCCACACCGATGACGACCCCAAGAGCTTCATGGCTGTCGAGAGCGGCGAATTTGTTCTTGCGATCCCCGACTACAGCCACCAAGTCCGGGAGTCGCTGCGGCGACAAGGCGAGAACGTCAGCATCGCGAGCGATAGCAGCTACCAGCCAGGGGCGTCGTTCAAGAAAGTGGCCATGAAACTTTCGGGCAGGGTGCAGATCTTGGCAGGGCTGGTGTTTGAACGGGCTATCGAACAGGGCAAGCGAAGCTTTGAGTTCAGGCCGCACTACGAGGTTGTGCTCAAGAGTCCGCATCACGCAAAGGTGGACAGGGATCCGTCGTACGACGCTTTCCGCGGGTTCCGCAGCCAACATATCCATCTGTCCCTGGCCATCCAAGCACCAGCCGACCGGGAGTGGACGGCGTCGAACGGCGAGCCATCACGCAGCTATAATGCTGTTCACGTCACGCCTCGCTTCTTCACGCACTTCTTCGCTTGGTGGTCTCTGTTTGGCGGGCCGCTCTCCCTTCCCATCCGGCAGGGCTCGCTGTGGCCCGGGAGAGAGAAGAACAGCAAGAAGTTCGGCAGGCATCTCGCCACCATTAAGTACAACCTCTTGCTGGCGCCTCTGTTTCTCAGCCACATCTACAAGCACAAGGACGTTGAAGACTTTTCCGAGAACGCTGTCTCGGCGACCGGCATCAAGGTGCGCTTCGACAGCTGGATGCTCGATCTGCACCAGCGGCGAGAAGATTTCAACACGAGAGACCGTGGTCGCAAAACCAGCGCCCGGACGAGCGGGATGAAGATCCACGCCGGCCAGCTTGATCTCGTCTCGGCCGACATCCGTGCCGTGTCCGCCAGCATCCGGGGAACGACGGCCGAGACCCTTGCGAAGCGGTCGCTGTCTACCTTTGCGACGGAGCACGAGGATGACCTGACAGACCTGTCGCGCTTCACTATCCCCGACAACGACCTGACGTGGATTGACATGGACGACTTTGTCGAATTGGACTGGGTTCTGCCCACGGAGCCCAACCCGGATACGAAGATCCTGCCGCTCGCGTTCGCGCCGCGCATCACATACTTCCGGCAAACGGACATTGGCGGTGTAATCGAAGGCGACCCTAGCCGGAGCAGTCCGTTCGGGCACGAGCCCACCCACCGGTGCATCATGAGCCAAGACGATGACCCTAGGAGGGTTCAGGGTCAGCTCATTCGCCGACGGTTGGATCAGCTCGACCTGCAGATCGAGACGCACAATAGGAAGCTTGGGGAGATTGAGTTGCAGCTTATTCGGACGGACCACGCTGACTCGGACCTGAGGGCGGAATTTGAGGCGCTAAACAGGCATACGGTCATCCTCGCCGGGAAGAGGACGTTTCTTGAAGACATGCTGCGCGAGATGCAGCAGAAGAGCTCCTCGGGCAGCGAGGATGGCGAGTCTCTGGACTCTACAGTGACCAGTCCCGCTCCCAGCGCGGAATCACCGAGTAGTCTGGATGGGGGTGTTTTACCACCAGCTCCGACCGAGTTCGCGAGCGACTTCAAGAACAGGTTCGTCGTGCACAATCTCCAGCTCAAGTGGAACAACACCCTTCGAAACATCATCCTTCGCTACATCCATCAAGTCAGCCAGCGTCGCGGCTTCATCTACTACCTTTCCCGACCCGCCATCAAGTTCATCCTAGACATTGTGGACGAGCAAAACAAATCCAAGATGTCCAAGGGCAACCCTCCGGCCACGCCCTCTAGCACCACTACCGCCCCAGATATGAATGGGAGAGGCCACAGGGCTCCAAACGATCTTGAAGATAGAATCCGCAAGATCCTGCAGGAGAGCCGACGGTTCTCTACCACGACGGACGCCTCTGGAGAGCCCATGGATCCGGCGCAGGCCAACCAGTCCATGAGCGATCTGTCCAGCGGCATTGCGGACGAGTTCACGCCCCAAAACAGCTACCACGTCCGCCTCATCGCGCCGCAGATCCAGCTGCAGAGCGACAAGAACAAGAAGCACGTGGTGCTCATCACGGCCAAGGGCATGGAGCTCAAGGTGGTCGAGGTCCTCGACAAGAGCCGCATCTCGGACAACGTCAGCGGGCTGGTGCAGCGGCGCTTCCTCGTCAACATGGACAGCACGCAGTTCTTTGTGACGCACCAAAAGTGGTTCTCGACGCAGCTGGTGTCCATGTACTCGGGCAACACGTACGGCACGCCCGCCGGCTCGTCGTGGCCGCCGTGGGTCCCGATGGAGGTCATGTTTGACTTCCAGACGGACCCGTTCGGGGTCAAGCGCGTGGTGAAGAAGACGTCGGCCATGCTGCGCTACGACAAGTACAACACGCTGCGGCTCAAGTACAACGACGACGTCAACACCAACGAGGGCTCGACGGTGGCGCTCCACGACAGCAGCGAGAGCCGCATGGACAACCTCTGGGTCGAGTTCCCGCAGGCGCACGCGCTGTGCAACTCGGCGCAGTACTATGCCATTTACGTCATCGTCATGGACCTGCTCATGTACAACGAGCCGCTGGAGAAGACGCGCAGCGAACGGCTCGAGAAGATCATGCTGGCGTCGGACTTTAGCGATCTCCGGGGGGCTCCGGAGATGGTGGTCCGGCTGCAGGAGCGGGTGCGGCAGCTCGAGGATATCAAGACGCACTTCCAGACGCACTCGCGGCTGCTGGACAAGAAGGGCTGGAACGACCGGCTGGTGCTGGAGCGCGACCTGGCGGCGTGCGAGGACGAGCTGTTCTTCGTCATGAAGGCCATCACGACGTCGCAGCGCAAGTTTGACAACACGGTCAGCACGGCGCTCCTCAAGTGGAACATATCGGTCAAGGAGATTGTGTGGCACCTCATCCGCGACAGCGACAAGCCGCTCGTCGAGCTGCAGCTCAAGAACGTCGAGTACGACCGCACCGACAACTCGGACGGGTCCCACATCAACCTGATCCAGGTCGGGAGCATCCTCGGCCTCAACCTGCTGCCCGACGCCATCTACCCCGCCATGATCACGCCGTACGAGACGGGCGGCGCCGCCTTTAGCAGCGGCAAGCAGCCCATGATCCGCGTGTACTGGAACATGCTCGAGGCCATCGCCGGCATCCCGGTCATGGAGCACTTTGAGGTGAACCTGTTTCCGCTCAAGATCCAGCTCGAGCGCGAGGTCGGCAAGAAGCTGTTTGAGTACGTCTTCCCGGGCCTCGACGGCGGCGGCGGCGGCGACGCGACGGCCGGCAAGAACAACTCGCCCTTTATCATCAAGCAGGTTGTGCCGGACGGCGAGGAGGAAGAGTTTGACGATGAGTCGCTGAGCGGGTCCATCGGCCAGCTGGGGATGACGGACAAGGACAAGGAGCACATGGCGTTCTCGACGCGGCCGGGATCGCTCGAGCTCCGCCTGCGGCCGACGCTGACGTCGGAGCCGGACGAGATGCCCAACAAGCAAAAGGCGGTCAGCATCCACTCGGGCGATGGCAGCTCTTTCCGCTTGTTCCGCAACGCGGGGACGGGCATGCTGCCGAGTAAGAAGCGATCGTATGAGTCTCTGCGGGGCGTGATCCATAGGCCGGGCGTCACCCGAACAGGGACCGGGCTGTCCTCCAAGGAAGCCGTCTCCCTCGGCGAAGGGCGACGAGGATCTCGCTTCGGGCTGCGCCACCGGTCGGCCACGGAGGACGACAAGGCCAAGAAGTCGGACGACCTCACCAAGATGATCGACCGCGCGTCCAACTACATGACGTTCGCCTCGATCAAGATGCCGTCGGTCGTGCTCTGCCTCAGCTACAAGGGTAAGGGCGACCGCAACCTCGAGGACGTGCACGACTTTGTCTTTCGGCTGCCGACGATCGAGTACCGCAACAAGACGTGGTCCAACCTCGACCTCGCGCTGGCGCTCAAGGGCCGCGTCATCAAGGCCCTCATCAGCCACACGGGCGCCATCATCGGCAACAAGTTCTCCAAGCACCGCCCCAGCACCGCACAGCAGTCCAAGCTGCGCGAGCTCGCCACGTCGTCGGTGCTGCTCGCCACGCCCCAGCTGTCGGCCGACTCGCGCGACAACAGCGGCGACGACTCGTCGTCGCTCTACGGCACGTCGCCCGTCGATTTTTCCCGCTCGCCCCCCCGCTCCGTCCGCCGCTCCCAGACCTCGTCCATCCCCGGCCCCTCGACCAGCCGCAGCTCGAGCATAGCTAGTTCCCGCTCCCATAGGTCGGGCGGCGGCGGCGCGCACATCACGGTCCACACGCACGCTCCCGGCGCCGTGCCGGGGTTCCTGACGTCCCCGGCCACGCCGATAGAGCGGACGCCCACGGGGTCGCTGGAGAGCCATCCCCACCGGAGCGGGTTCGGCGGGCTGCTGAGACCGACGTCGAGCGGCGGGTCGCGGCTCTTTGGGGGCGCCATGCCCCGACCGGGGAGCTCGAGGCCTGGGAGCAGCGGCGGGCTGGCGATGAGCAGCCAGGAACCGCAAGGGGCGGCGGCGGCGGGCGTGGAGAGGAGGCGCACGGGTGGGAGCACGTTTGGGTATGGCGGCGGCGGCGGGAGCGGGTTTCACTTGAAGGACAAGTTTACGGCGTTTACGCACCGTCTAAAGGATCGGGAGCAGACGATTGTGGCGGCGCCGCCGTCGCGGGATGGGGAGGGGGAGGGGAGCGAGGGGGAGGGGGAGGGGGGTGCGATGGGGTTGCTGAGGAGGAACTTGAGTCGGACGCAGCGCGAGAGGTGAGGGGGGGGTAATGCTGATGATGATCCTGGGGGGGCGGGGTGATACATGGGGCATACATACATACATGGTCCCTCTTGTCTGTTTTTTTTATTTTTGTTTATTGACATCCGAGGTACCTACTACTTGTACATTGTTTCCTAGTAGATCAGGGGGGACGGGGTAACCTAGCTAGCGAGCGAGCGAGCGAGCGAGCAGGGCGGTGGCCTTTTTTTTTCTTCTTCTTTCCACCTTGTCTTTTTTCTGTCACTCTTGCATTGGGAGGTAGGGGGGGGGGGGCTCGATGGTTTTTTTTTTGTTGGGGCTTGGGGAGTGGTGGTCCTTGGGGGAAGGGACACGACGACAGGTAAAGGACGTAGAAACAGGGAATGGGTAGCAGTTGTAGATAGGCAGTCGCAGAAGTACACACGTTCAAACCGCTTGCCTCCTTTTTTTCTTTTTTTTTTTCTTACCGTGATCCCGTTTGATTTAAGTTCTTACCTTGTCCCAAATCCACACCTCTTCGAAAGAGCACCTTGATGTCAGCACTCTTATCTTATCGCAGCTCTCCCCAACTCCAACCCCTCCAACCACAAACAAACCCAAGCTCCCGAGGCCAACGCTCTCTCTCCAGCAACCACCAAAAACTGAAAATCCCCGCTACAACACACAACCCCCAAACCACAGTCGCCGTGGAGAGAACCTCATCATGGGTATTACCCCCCCCTCCCCCCCAAACCCCGCTAACTCCTCCACCCCCAGAGCTCCCCGCGACCGACCGCCTCGCGGACCCCCAGCGCGACGCCCTCTACGCCTACCCCGCCGCCGCCCAAAAGTCCGCCATGGACGCGCGCCCCTGGCTCAAAGACCCGCGCCACTTCACGACGGTCCGCATCTCCTCGGCGGCGCTCATCAAGATGGTCACGCACGCGCGCTCGGGCGGCGCCAACGAGGTCATGGGGCTGATGCAGGGCTACGTGGACCAGCGGTCGCTCGTGGTGACGGACGCGTTCCGGCTGCCGGTGGAGGGCACCGAGACGCGCGTCAACGCGCAGGACGAGGCCAACGAGTACATGGTCGAGTACCTGCGGCTGGGGCGCGACGAGGGCCGCGCCGAGAACGTCGTCGGCTGGTACCACAGCCACCCCGGGTACGGATGCTGGCTGAGCGGGATTGATGTCGGCACACAGGCGATGCAGCAGCAGTGGAACGATCCGTTCGTGGCGGTGGTGGTGGATCCGGATCGGACGGTCAGCGCGGGCAAGGTGGAGGTGGGCGCGTTTAGGACGTTTCCCGAGAATTATAAGCCGGCGGAGGGGGGTGGTGCGGGGGGTGGAGGGGAGGGGAATGTCCCGCTGGCCAAGGTGGAGGATTTCGGCGCCCATGCGAACAGGTACTATGCGCTCGAGGTCGAGCACTTTCGCAGTACGCTGGATAGCAGGCTGCTGGAGCTGCTGTGGAACAAATACTGGGTGCAGACGCTCGCGCAGAACCCGTTGCTGACGAACCGCGACTTTGGCACAAGCCAGCTGAGCGATCTGGGGATGCGGGTGCACGAGGCCGCGGCGGGTGTTGCGCGCAACTCCGGGGGCAGCGCGGGCGGCGGGTCGGGGCTGTTTACGGGCGGGGCGAGTCATGCCGGGGGCGGTCGCAATGTAGACAAGGCGATGGACAAGATTGTGGCGGCGCTGGATCAGATTGTGGCCAAGGAGGAGGGGGGGCTGATGGCGGCGGATGTCAAGGCGCAGATCTTTGGGGGGAGGACGTGCTGCAAGCCCCCGCAGCTGCCACAGCCGGTGGCGGAGGCGGAGACGGAGGGGATGGATACCGAGGCGGCTTGAGGGGGTAGTAGGATGGGGGGACATTCAGTCAACAGCACAACACCAATAGTGGGTGGGCTGATGTTTTAGGAGATCCGGGGACGGAAGAGCAACATGGTGCCTTTTTTATGCATAACAGGGCAGACGGGTAGGCATAGAAGCACGACAGGGACGACATACGGGAAATGAAAAGGAGTTATGGACCATTGCATTGAAAGACGTACAATGGTTGCCCTGAGACGAGTGGAAAAGAGGGGAGGATCTATTCGTGATCTGGTAAGTTGCAACTATGTGATGATGTCGCAGCTCGCACTTAGAGAGCAACAGTTGTTCACCACCATCCTGTCTCGTGGCAGACTGTTTTCCTCAATTTCTATTTTCTTACACTAGGTGTACGTCTTTTTTTCTCCGGTTTGGGGAGGCTTTTGTATTCCAGATGGTCCCAAATGGCCTTCTGGGCTGCTCGCATCCTCTCCATCGTCTCTTCCTTCCCAAGCAGAGCTATGATCTCCACGAGAGGAGGGCCATCGTCAGCAACATCCCCGCTAGACCAGAAATTGCCGAGAACAGAACCTCCGCATGTGGCCCTTTAAGGAGATCATATACAGCTGTTTCTGGTCTGTCGACCTCGGCTCCTTGCGTAGCCCGCCAAACGAGACGATGTTCAGCGCACGAGAGGACGCTTCCAAGGACGTTGGCTGTCCATTGATCCTTATGCACTGTTGACAATTCAACCTGGAGGGTTTCCAAAGCCTCGCAGGTATCAACGTTGATCCCAGAAGGAAGAATCTCGAGCTCCCCGGAGAGCCGTGGGAAAGCTCTGACGAGTAAAATCTCCCTAAATAGAGGATCTGTGTTACCGAAAGGGAGTCTGAAGAACATTGGTAAGTGCGTGGATAGATACGCCGCAGCGTCGCCTTGAAGCCCTTTAGGCTTGGATCTCCCGTTGAATAGCATCGTGGTGTCCTCCTTCAAAAAGGGTCTGGATATGGAAATGACGTTGGCGATATAACGCTGGCGGCTGGCGCGGTCCGCAGTGGCCATGTGGGAAACGGGTTGGGAAGACCACAAGAATAAGTTCATTGAAGGCATATTCCAGTCCAAGCCACCATGAGCAAGATCGGACATCATTTTGCAGAAGATCCTGTCGATAGCTACGGCAAGGGGCCGCATCTAAAGAACCTTCTCTGCCGAGCTCGAGATCTTGCGACTGTTTTGTGCCGGTGACCAGTCCACGTCCCGCAGCGCTCGCACCCTCTTCATCGTCTCCACCCTCCCTAATAGAACCATGATCTGCGCGACGCCAGGACCGTGGTCAATGCCGCACAAGGCGCGCCGAAGGACGAGGTAGGCCGGCCGCATCTTCGCGCCTTCTTGATCCCAGAGGGTGTGGTAAAGAATGTTCTTTGCAGCCTTGGAAAGGACCTCGCTGGTTCCGTCGTTTGTCCATTCGTCTTCGCCAACTTTGGACAGCGTGTCCTCGAGGTAGTCAACGACCGCGGGGAATCCAACTTGAACTCCCGAGCTCGGGAGGATTTCGAATTCGTGCTTGGGCAGGGGGTCGCATCTCCTCAAGACCGACAGCGGCATGTCCCAGAACAAGTACCGGTTGGTGGAGAGAAAGTCCTCGGCGGTTCTCTTGCCATGCTTGGAGTCGCGCGCGGCGATGGCGAGGACCTGAGCAATGTACTGCGCACGAGCGGCAGAGTCCGGTGTAGCCATGGCGGCGACGGGCGCGCCCAGGTCTTCCAAGTCTAGTCCCAAGGGTACGCCCGGCACTGGTTCGGTGGGGTTATTGCGCTTTTCCTCGACTGCGGACTGGACGGCGCAGAAGATTTGGTCAATGGGCTCGATTAAAAGCACACGATGTCGAAGGATCTCTTCCGGCGACTGTGTGATTCGGAGCATATGCTGCTCCTGCAGGAAGCCCAGCTTGCCAAAGTTGACCTTGATGTCGCCCCTTGTGAATTTGAGAGAGAACTGGGAAGAGAGTCAGCCGTGGATGAAGAGGGGGGGGGGAAGCTGGCAAAAGGCCTACATTGTCAATCATCTCCTGCAGCGTCATGACATCCGAGTTGGGGCCCTTTTTCTGAGCCTTGCTCCAACCCAGCAGGACGGAGAAGTTTAGCAGGGCCACGGGAAGGGTTGCGTTGGTCTGGTACTCGGAAATGTCCACACCCGCATGTCGTTTGCTCAGCTTTTGTCTTTGTTCGTCGACGAGCAGGCCCACGTGGGCGAACTTGGGAGGCTGCCAGCCAAAGGCGTCGTACATGGAGACGTGCTTGGGGGTGGATATCAGCCATTCCTAGGGACTGGTTAGCAATTCGCTGGATTGGGGACTTCTTCGGGAAAGGCGGGTAGCTGACGTACAGCTCCCCGGATGACATGGGTAATCTTCATGTGCCTGTCATCGACGACATTGGCAAAGTGGTAGGTGGGAAATCCATCCCTCTTGATTATGACAAACTCCTCGGAGGCGTCGCGTTCCCGGGAGGAGCCGTAGACGAGATCGACAAAGCGCGCGGGTTTGTCGGGGCTGAGGAATCGGATGGCATGAGGCTCGCCTTTGCTGGCGCGCTCATCTGATTCTTCTGAGGAAATGTTCCGGCATGTGCCCGGGTAGCTCGTCCGGTCGCCTTTCTTTAGGGCTATTCTCGTGTGCTCCTGCAAGACCTCGGGGGAGCAGAAGCACCTGTATGCCTTGCCTTTGTCCAACAATATCTTGGCATGCTGGTGATAGAGGTCCAGTCTTTCCGACTGACGGCCATTCAGTGTCAATAGATGTTTCTGTTGCTTGTACATTCATTTTACATCCTTACCTGTCTGTAAGGACCATAAGGTCCAGCGACATCGGGCCCCTCATCCCATGAGAGCCCAGCCCACTTGAGGTCTTTGTAAAGCCTCTCTTCGGCACCAGGAACAGTGCGGGCCTGGACGGTAGTATCAGTCTCGGACTCTGTCTCACGATCTACGGCCAAGGTACCTGGTCTGTATCTTCGATGCGCAGGATGAACTGGCCGCCCGTTGCTTTGGCGAGCAGAAAGTTAAAGAGGGCCGTCCTCAGCGAGCCCAGGTGAAGAAACCCGGTGGGAGACGGCGCAAATCTCGTTCGGCACGGACTGTCAGGAAGTTCTGTAGATTTTGATGACCTCAGCCCCTTCAACTCGGTCGTATTTGCTGCTGCCGTGCTTGCCTTGGTTGGACAGAGGCAAACGGGGGAACTTGTTGAGAGCCATTGACGGGGCAACCGGGTGATATGGAAGGGTCTTCGGGCATGAATGCATTCTGAGAGCACCGGACTCCCTCGCCGTATCAAGAGCCTCATCTTTGGAGCCCCCTCGCTGCCACCGGGACCTTCAGTGACGGGGTGGTGAGTTGTGGTTGTTTGTTTGTGCACAGCCTCATGAGAACTGAAGCTGAAATGCCAAGTGTGGCGGTGCAGAATGGCTGTGGAAAATGGCATTGGTTCTTATCAGAGGGGTCGATAAGCCCGATACTTCGTTGGAGGGGAACCTGGAAGGAAACAGACCGGACAAACAACCCTCATCTTCAAGTTCAACGGGCAAGGGGATATGCACTGGCCAAAGTATGGGCTGCATGGTTGGAAACAACCAAGCGCCATCCCCAATCCTAAAGAGAATAGAAGAATATCGTGTGTTTAGGTACCAATCTATCAGGAAATACAGACGCCATGCATCTAGGGACCTTGTCAGGGACACACACCTCTGAAGGGCCCAAAAGAGGCCCTGGGGGTACCTACCTGGGCGATCATGACTCTGGTCCCGCTGTTTATTCCAACCCGAAACCATTTGTCAGACGAAGAGACCAAGAGGTCCAAGAAAAAGACATGACTCCTTGTGCCAGGCTAGGATAACCAAGTCAGGTTGCTGGATTAGCAGGCCCTGCACTTTTTTTTCAAGACCTAGAAGCGGCCGTATGGTGCTGCAAGAAAGGTGCTTGGCCACCAACACCACTGACGCGGGGCGCTTTATCGACGGGCAGTAAAATTTCAGAAGCAACATTATTCCCCCCAGCCTTCCAAGCCACCCCAGGTCCAAGTGACGGCCCCGCCAACCGCCATTCCATCAAGCCAGTCTAAAGCTCTTGTTTTCTGCCAACATCCGCTAGACTTGGTCCATACCCCCCATCTCCGCCGCAAAATTCGCCCACCATGGCCGGCGGCTCGAGCAGAATGCACATGGGCGACGAGGATGAGGTTGATCTCTATGGTGAGCCGGGACACCCGATGCCTTCCGATGGACGTGCCCCGTACTTATATACCGCTCCGCAGAACTTCTCGGCGTGGAAAAGTCGGCCAGCCCCAACGACATCAAGAAGGCGTACCGAAAGGTGAACAGACACCCCCAATGTCCTTCCCCGAATTGTCACTGACATTCCCTACAGCTCGCGCTCCAGCATCACCCGGACAAGGTCCCCGAAGACATCCGGGCAGAATCCGAGGTCACCTTCAAGGCTGTCACCCAAGCCTACGAGATTCTCCGCGATGACGAGAAACGCGAGCTCTACGACACACACGGCATGGCCGCCTTCGACCCCTCGAGAGGCGGCGGCGGGCAGGAAATGGACATGAACGACATCCTCAGCTCCATGTTCGGCATGCACATGGGCGGCGGCATGCCGGGGATGGGCGGCATGCCTGGCGGCGGCCGGAGGGGGCCGAGGCGCAGCCCCGACGAGGAGCAGCAATACAAGGTCACGCTAGAGGAGCTCTACAAGGGCAAGACGGTCAAGTTCGCCGCCGAGAAGCAGGTCATCTGCGGGCAGTGCAAGGGCTCGGGCGCAAAAGACAAGGTCAAGGCCAACAAGTGCGACAAGTGCAGAGGCGCCGGTCTGCAGGAGGTCTACCGGCAAATCGCCCCCGGTCTGGCGAGAAAGGAGGTCATTCCTTGCGACCACTGCCAGGGCTCCGGCATGTACTACAAGGAAAAGGATCGTTGCAAGAAGTGCAAGGGCAAGCGGACGTGCAAGGAGACCAAGGCTCTGGAGCTCTACATCCCCCGCGGCTCCATGCAGGGCGACCGTATCGTTCTCGAGGGCGAGGCCGACCAGCTGCCAGATCACACCCCCGGAGACTTGATATTCTCGCTCGTCGAGGAGCCCCACGCTTCCTTCACCCGCATCGGCCACGATCTCTCTGCGGATCTCGACGTCACTCTCGCAGAAGCTCTGAGCGGCTTCTCGCGCGTCGTCCTCAAGCATCTTGACGGCAGAGGCATCCAGATCAACCACCCGCGTGGAAAAATTCTGCGGCCCAGCGAGACGCTCAAGATTTCCCACGAGGGCATGCCTCACAAGCGCGGCGACGGCAAGGGCGACCTCTACCTGGTGGTCAAGATTCAGTTCCCCGAGGACGGGTGGCTGACGGAGGAGAACGACTATGCCGCTCTTCGGAAACTCCTGCCCCCACCCCCAGCGCCCATTGCCGCCGAGGAAGCGGACGAGCTTGAGTACGAGTCAGATGCTGACATTGATCAAGTAAGTGGCCACCACAACACCGGCAGATGATTGAGCTAACAGCAACCGCAGATGGGCGCTCACCAAGGCGATCCCCGGTACGGGAACGAATGGGAGGATGACGAGGAGGAGGAGAGCGGTCCCACGCAGTGTGCCACGCAGTAAGGGGTGATGTCCTTCCACAGGGCTCGCGTCGACAATATTTCAAGAACCCGCCGGTGCCATGGCCCGATCAGGGGAAACAGGACATCTGAGTGTCAAAGACCGGGGCCACGTCTGATGAGGCACATGAGGATCAAACTTGTGCCCTCTATCGCCGATTTGGGCGCCAGCTTTCGGCGACGTGGCTGCGAACCATAACGACAACTTGGGTCTGGGGGGGATTTGGTGGGTTGGTTGGACAGGTCGGTCTTGTCTTTCGGGAGAGCGTGACAGCGTCATGAGTTTGAACCACTGCGTTTTCTAAAGCGACCTCTTCGTTCCAATGCACTTTAAGACAAGCCAAAGACAGGATTGCTAGTGCATCGGCGGGGGGCTAGAGTTCATAAAGAGACACATAGACTACGGCAATCTGAATTTGCAACACACAACCCAAGCTCAGCCCCCAGTGATCCTAAATCATGACTTCAGAGTCAATGGGAAGTGATCGAGATTGGGGTGATCTGAAAATTATTGGCAGGACCTCTAAAATGGAAAATATTGAAGACAGTTATGGACCAGCCGCTGAGGCATGAACCTCTGGTCATGAGCCTTCAGTTTGATCCTTGATGATGGGACGGAGTGAGCCGAGCGACGAGCGAGTGAGAAAGCTCCGGCGCCAAGAGAGTTGCGAGTAAAATGGGTCTAGTGATCCACAATTCCAAGGTGGGCCCGCCCACATGCCCGCACAGACCATCCCACCTAACATTTTCCGCACAACCCTAAGCCCACCATCAGCTCAATTCTGGAATTTTTCCTTGGACCGAGGAGAGCGACGACGCCAAATTTCGACGACAACCATCAATCGACACCCAAGCCGACAAGGTGAGATACCACGCCCGGAAACCGAACAAACTGAATTCCCGAGCTTCTATCTAACTGTTGCCCCAGATGGTTTCCGCTAAGAAGCATGTCCCGATCGTGAAGAAGCGTATGTCCACGACTCCCCTCCGCGATGTCACCAACCCCTCCGACTACCCAGGCCTCTGGCCATTCAACATTCCCGACCGCGAGCCATCGAAGGAGGACAACATGTTGACGAGATTCTTCTCCGTGTGCAGGCACCAAGGTGTTCACCCGTCACCAGAGTGACCGGTTTATGCGCGTTGGCCCGAAATGGCGTAAGCCCAAGGGTATCGACAACCGCGTCCGCCGTCGCTTCAAGAGCAACCTGGCAATGCCCTCGGTACGTGACACTTTTCTGGGTGCGACTGGGAAGAGATGGGCCTCGGCAGTGGCCCTCGAACCGATGCGTCACCGTGGCGCCAGTTCGGGTTGAGAGCGCGGGCTTTGCTGCCGGGATGGGTCACGGTTGAGGCGACATGAACCCGAATTAGGACAGGATGGCTAACGTGGAAACTCCAACTCCAGATCGGCTATGGCTCCAACAAGAAGACCAAGCACATGATGCCCTCGGGCCACAAGGCGTTCCTCGTCAGCAACGTCAAGGACGTCGAGCTCCTCCTCATGCACAACAAGACCTATGCCGCAGAGTACGTTTCGCCCTTCACATTCCCGATACTTCGATCATCGAAGCGAATACAGATTCCGCCTCGTATTTGGTCTCTGGCCAGACAGCTAACATTGCGTGTCACAGGATTGCCCACAACGTTTCGTCGAGGAAGCGGATCGAGATCATTGCCCGCGCGAAGCAATTATCCGTCAAGGTCACCAACGCCAAGGCCAAGGTCACGACCGAGGTCTAAGCGGGTTTGGGGAATGGGTAATGGGGCAAGGCAGCTAAGGAGCAGCACTTCTTTCACGTGTTTGGGAGCATCATGGGCGGTCTTACAGGAAGGGTCCGCGCGGTTTTCACACCTGCGATTGTCTAGCAACACGCCCAAGCTATTCAATGCCAACGCAGCTTGCTCCGTCAAGACATGGAAGAGACCACAAAAAGTCTAGCTGGGGGCGGGAGGCTATGGGTGCTGTTGCGCAACGATGGGGTTCTCGGGGCCGGTGTCTGGCATTCTAGGAGTTTTAGGGATTTACTGAGCTGGTGCTGTCCCATGCTTGCTATCCTCCGCCGCCGAGCCCTGTGACCAGCCTCAATGAAATATCAAGTCAAAGTCTATCCTGGGGTGATGTGCTGCCGCCGTTTGCTCTTCGGTCTATCACTTGAGACACCGAATTAGCGTAACGAACTCTCTTTTCCTTGAGAATATGTGGACGAGGTTGAAGCAGGTGGCGATTG
Source organism: Schizothecium vesticola (assembly GCA_030549215.1). Lineage (NCBI taxonomy): Eukaryota > Fungi > Ascomycota > Sordariomycetes > Sordariales > Schizotheciaceae > Schizothecium > Schizothecium vesticola. Next base: position 2,021,416 of record JAUKUD010000007.1, on the reverse strand, counting down.
GGCTTGCTGGTCTGCCTGGGGCGGAACTTTTCGTGTCACAATGACCCCCTCTTTACCTTACGTCTCGGTAGGTATCTTATAACTGATATGTAGTTCAAGTCACACATCATGACATCTTGCAAGCAGAAGAAGAGAGAGAGAGAGAGCAGCCCCTTCGGGCCCGTGTCCAGCACAAAAATACCCCCCCCCCTTTTCTTATGGCACCACCAAGATGTGTCTATATTGGTACATACCTATATGTAGATTGACATTGCAGGAGCATGCCTGCTTATGGTCGAATCTCACGCTAGGTCACCTAAGTTGTCCAGGTACCTTAGTAGGTACATTGCCCGTAGCATCGGCCCCGAATCAGTTGAAGGTGGACGTCGAGCTAGTAAAGCATGCGGTTACATGCAGGCAATCAACAGTACTTCTTCTCTTTCTGGTGAGGCTTTAGTCTTGTAGACGGTGACGGGATATATCGCGTCTCTTGCGTGATGATTTCGAAAAAAAAATGACACATGAAGGGTGGACGGGTTGGGTGTTGTTCTCTTTAAGCTTTGGGAGATAGGGGCTGGGGTGGAGCTGTGGGGCGCCGTTGTCACCGTTCGCTCTGTGAGTTTGTTTGTGAGAGAGAGGGTGTGACGGCCATGGCGGTGGCGGGTTTGAGACTGAACTATGGTGTGGGATTTGTGAGAGGGGAAGTCTTGGTTTCTCTTGAGGAGCTGGTGGAAGGGAATATTTTCTGCTTTTGCATCGAGATTTGTACAGCCAGGGCCTAAGCAAGGTTTAGATTTGGTTCTCCGAGACTAGGTAGGTAACTTGCACTGAAGTTGTGATGTGTTCAGAGGTAGGTATTGTTATGTTTCTTGTCCCCTCCTTCCCTCTTATAGGAATCCGTTGAATCAATTCTACATCACCCTGACCTCTCCCTCCTCGCTGCCTCTAGCGCCGCCGAAAAAGCCTTTACAAACTTGACGCAGTCCCCAAACGTATTGTAAAGCGGCGCCGGCGCCACCCGAATGACATCCGGCTTCCTCTCATCCACAATCACCGCCCTTGCCTCTAGCTCCCTCATAACCCCTTCTAACAGCCCCTCTGCCAACATGATACTCAGCTGCGCGCCCCTCTGCCCCGGATCCGCCGGCGTCACTACCCGAAACATCTTCCTATCCTCCAGCCCCATCCCCTCCAGCAACTCCTCCAAAACCCCTGTCAACCTCAGTGACTTCTCCCTCAGCGCCCTTACCCCGCCCGCCTCCCCAAACACCTCAAGCGACGCACACAAGCTCGTAATATCCAGCACGCTCGGGTTACTCAACTGGAACCCCGCCGCCCCGCTGACGGGATGGAACCGGTTCGCCATGCGGAACCGCGTGCGCTTGTCGTTGCCCCACCACCCGGCCAGCCGATGCCGGTACCCCTCCTCGGGCCGGTCGTCGGTAACCTCGCGCGTGACTAGGGCGTGCCGCTCGTGCACGAACAGCCCGCCGATACAGCCGGGCCCGCCGTTGAGGTACTTGTACGAGCACCACACGGCGGCGTCGACGTCCCAGGCGTGCAGGGCGAGCGGGACATTGCCGGCGGCGTGGGCGAGGTCCCAGATGACGGGGATAGAGTGCTGGTGGGCGTGCGCAGTGATGGCGGGGATGTCGAGGAGCTGGCCGGTGTAGTATTGGATGCCGGGAAGGAGGATCAGGGCGGTGGTGGAGGCGTGGGCGGTGATGAGGTCAGTGATGTCGGCGGTGGTGAGGACGTTGTCCGGGGAGGACGGGGAGGAGATGAGAACCATAGAGGAAGAGGGAGTGAGGCCGTGGTGGCGGAGTTGCGTCTCGACGGCGAACTGGGGGCGGGGGTTAGCGGGTCTGGTTGGGGTTGGGGAGAGGGAGGGGGGATTACGTGGTCGCTGGGGAAGGCTTTGCTCTCGAGGAGGATCTTGTGCCGGCCCTTGATGTCGGGGTGGTAAAAGGCCGACATGAGGAGGTGGAGGTTGGCCGTCAGGGTCTGCATGACGGCCACCTCGGACGGGGAGGCGCCTACGATGGGGGCGACCAGCTCGGCGGCGCGGGAGTCCACGTCTAGCCAGGTCGGGAGGGGGGAGCCCTCGAGCGGCTTGAAGTGACCCTGTACGCCCTGGGTGGCCCAGGTGGACAGATACTGATTGATGCGAGTGGCCGTCCGCTTGGGCTGGAGACCGAGCGAGTTGCCGCAGAGGTAGACGCAGCTGCTGTCGGCATCCTTGGCATCGGCATCGGCATCACCATCACCATCACCGCTATCACGGTCGGCGGGAGCGGCGGCTACGGGACATCGTGTTAGTCTCGCTCTTATGGAACCCGCCACCAGTGATCAAGTCACCTCACCCCCTCCCTCGGAATGGCTGCACACCTGGGTCGGCCAAGCAGGTGCTTGCTATTTCGGCCTTTGTGGGAATCCGAAACTCGGCGCGCGTGAACGCCAACGGGTCATCCCGGTCCAGCTGTTTGGCCCTTTCCGCCATGTTATTCATTTCTTGCCCTGTTGAGCGATGCGCGCTTTTGGGGGGCTGTGGATCGGTGGTTGAGAATGGACCGGGTGGTTACGAGCAAGGACCCGGACTTGCTGTGATGAGCCTGTAGGATTTCACAAGAGAGGTCCTTTCCACCAGAGGATCAGGAATATGATATTTCCCGCTTAGAATTGGCTGTGTTTGATATCTTGTTGGCTTGGCAGTCGTCGTGATAGAGTCGCGATCGGGTACTTCTCTCCATTGAAGCACTCCGAGCGAGCCCTACCTACGGCGAACGGCTCAAGACCTTTTCACTCTGATAATGGAAATGGTGGTGGGGCGGGAACGGGAGCAGCCCATGTGGTTTCATTTTTTGAACGACACTTGTGGACGGCAACTTTTGCCGTCTCATTCGCTTCCCGTCGGCTCTTGTTGAGTCGAGAAGTGCCTCTCTCTAGTCTCGATATTTAGGGAATCCCTACCAGAGAGAAAACAATGCAATATTAAACAGCGGATTGCGTTTATTTAGCCAATGGAGGCCACACCCCTCTGACTGTGCCCAGCCAGCCGCGCTTTGACACTGCTTCCTGTCTTCGAGAAAAGATGAGAGGGCACCTTGGGAACGAAGTGTGGTGATCGCGGGGTACCTGAAAAATATGGCGGGGTGACGGGTGACGTCAACTCCACAAAATTTTCACCATCGTCTCGGCCGATTGGGGTGAGATTCAAAACTCAGAACGACACACCTCCTCTCAATGACAAACCGTAACCAGCTTCTTCGGTCCCGACATCGAGATGGCAGCTCGGGCAGCAAATGGCCGGACAGGATTACCTCATGCATCATTATCATGGCCGCATTGGCCTGCTAGGTTCTCGCACAATGCAGAGTTTGACAAGGCAGACGACACCCGCATCTCCTCCCTCGTCGACTTTTTTTTTTGCAATTTTTTCTTTCTCTGCAGCTTCCTGAAGGAGAACAAGTCTCCCTTGGCAGACATAACTCGATCTTCCTTTCGCAGGGGTATGGGCCCGTCCATTGCCGGAGGTGTCGCTGGCCCTTCTCCAGTTTGTTTGATGGAGCTTGGCTGGTCTCTTGTCGTTTCGTTGAGAAGAGACCAACAATTGTTGAGATCGCCTCCAAATTCAGGGGGGGAGCATGGATACCAGCTGATTTCCGTCAACGGTGACAAGTCGTGGTGCGGTCAGTCGGCGCTGTCTTAGCTCTGGGCCCCTGCAGATATGGAAATGGGCTCGGTTCCCGGCAGTGTTCGATTTCCCCAGATTTCTTGTCAGGGGCTGCGACCTAGGATCGATCCGCGGGGCGCGCCGCCTGGCCCGATTCCCAACAAGCCCTGCCAGGAAGCGGGCATGCCGCCAGAGAAAGCAACTGTCTGGCTCCCTGGAGACCGACCTGTCATGGACCGGAGTTCCAGTGACAAGCGGGAGGCCTGGGATCTTGGCCAGCAATCTCCAGCTCGGGGCCTCGTGATCACCTGGCAAGTTCCAAGCGGCGTCTCGCGAGCCCGGGTTCGACCAGACACCCAGCACGAGGACAGCAGAGATTTCGTACGTTTGTCACCCAACCCCCCGGGACTCGCGGAAGCTGGGGTGTTTGGTCGCCGGAGGGCCGCGGTTGTGCCACCCGCCGCCCGCCCTCGCGGCATACCAGCGGTCAAGCGGATTCCAATGCACGAACACGCCGCCGAACCCACCGTTCCGGGGCGCCCGTCTCCGCATTCCCAGCGCGCCGCCTCGTTAGTCAGAGTTGGTTGACCTTGGCCCCCAGGCCTCGACCAAAAGGATTCGCATCATTGCGCAACCAGACCGCCTGTCGGGTGAAACGTCAAGCATCTTCAGCACCCGACGGACGCTGGAATAGTTGATGCAGAGCTGGTTTCCATTACCCCCAGATTACTTGATGGAGGCTGCAAGGAGGGCGGTTTTGGAAAATCCGGGGGTCATGGAAAATGGCGGGGCACCACTCAGCCGCCCTGCCTAGCCCCAGCGGACCCGGGTCTTACGTATTTTCCGGTATTTTTGGCCATCACGGGACCATTCTGGAACCATTGTCGAACCCCAAGCAGACAGTGGACACGGTCCGAAGGCATCACCGGCGCCCAGCTGAGCGGCCCAGGCCCGACATGAGGCCAGACATGGGCTTGATGATGCCAGCACCCCGGGCATGCGGTGTCTGGCGAGTCGCGGAGCCGGGGCGTCGCACGCCCGTTGCACAGCTCAGCGCTAGCTGACCAGCCGTTTTTGTTTTGGGTGGAAAAGGGGCAGAAAAATAATGCACGATGGCAACGGGGCCAAGACCTGGGGGTATTCAGCATGCAGACGATCAATTCAATTCGGAATGTCAGGCTAACCAGGCCGAGCAATGGTACCTTGATCAACTTGATGGGCAGGTATTTTGCATTTTTTGCCTGCCATACCAAGCGGAATGGTCACGTCGACAAAGAGAGGCAAACAGCAGAGCAGGACATGCTCACTTCATAGACCCATGGCGAGCAGCACGGCCGCCTGGAGACTCTCTGGAGATGGAGACGGGGCGGTTCTGGATTAGACGCGGAGACGCACCGTCCAGCTCGACAGTGGAGGGTCAAATGTCGACATCAAACAATCAAACACAGTACGGAAAGAGAGCAGCAATCCTCCCTCAGGCCTCCGTGTGCAGGTTTCCTTTCGCATTGTCTCGTACAGCCTGCATTTGGTTGAGAGAAAGAATGGATCTTTGGCAGAACCTCGAATAGCCGCCTCAGGGGCGGCGAATGGCAAGTGAAGAACCTTCGGCGGCGGGTTCAGGTACCGTCACGGGACCCAATCAGCAGCACCAGGACCAGCCAGACACTGCCGTATCGGGCTAGGAGGCGGGGCATTCTGTTTGCCAAGGCATCGCCGGACGGCATCACGACACCTGCTCCTCGGGCAACTCCTTCCCCTATGAGACGCGGGCACACAAGGATTCTTTGCAAGCTTTTGCGGAGATGTGGACACCGGCGGAAGGCATTGGCGACTTGCAGGGGCAATCGACGCCGGGCTCTCTCCAGCCATCGCCGGGCTCTCGTGCTCGTCATGGACATGGTCCAATGGCGATTTGTAGGGCGTAGCTAGCTATATAAAGGCGAGGGTGTCGCCTCCTCGGGCTGGATTCTGCTGGTGAGTTCGTCTTTGTACCGGCCGATTGTGAGTCAAGAAACAAACACTTCTCAATTCCTTCCTCCCTGCCTCCGCTCTCGGCGCTGCTATTTCGAGCAACCACGACCCCCTTATCAGCCCAGGCCACAGCCAAACACTGAGACGGGCCTTATCTCGTGCAACGCAAAGCCGAGCTCGAGCCTGTACGTACCCTCCCTCTGCCAAAGTACTCTCCCATCTCGCAGCACTTGCGACGTCGCCCCTCGCAATTCTCCGAAACAACCAGCCACCCATCACGGAATTCCTCTCTCCATGCTGTTGGCTTGGGATGAGTATCCTGCCAACCAAGCCGGAAGGATGAATCCGTGTCAACGGGCTCTCGCGAGCTCCAATTGATACGGGTGCCCATGATGGGCGGCTGGCTGTTCGGGTGCCGTGAGAAACTGCGCCCGTTTTTCTTTCCCGTAAGCAGCTTCGATGGCGGATGACTGACTTGCAAACAGGCTCTGAAGGGCAAAGCCGAGGCCTCTCTCTAGGTCTCACCCGCCTTTTCATCGGCCTTTGTTCTCGCCGCTTCCTCAACCAGACAGCAGCTTATCGCAGTTGCATTCTTGGTTGCCTGAACCACTCGCCTTAAGGGTCCACCATCTCAAGTTACGTTGGCCCCGCCAAAACACCGCGCTCGCCAGTTGCAGTAGCAGCAGCAGTAGCAGTCACAGCTGCCGACGCCCGGAGCAGCACGCAAACAAATCGCCCCGTTCGCTTCGTTGAAACCGGCACCGGCCCCTGAGCCGTCATCCCAGAGCCAGGCCCTCCCAGCATCGGACGAACGCCCATCTAGGCGCACCCTCCTGCCTGTGGCCTGTCTGCACAACCGCGGGCCAGATTGGGATCCATCGGTGTGAGCGAGTGTCGGTCAACAGGTACGTACTATTACTCATGTATGATGTGCCCATTATCCCGCCTGCCCTCATTGTGGAGAGTCTCCATCCGCCCCGGCATACCGTCCGTCTGCCGCCAACACCATCGTCTCTGGCATGGCATGCTCTTATCAGGGCAGAGCACCAGCCCGCTCTGAAAGTTCAGGAGCGAGGAGCGGTGAGCGAGGAGCGAGGAGCAACGGGCATGGCATACGAGCGCGTCGGGGGCTGGCTTTCCGGAAACGAGCAGCCCTTCCACGGCTTGCTATCGCTCCTCGGAGTCTTTCCGGCCCAATTGGCGCTGGGAGCGGTGACGAGGCTCTCACTCTCGCTCTCGCAGCGGTTGCCGTGTCACGTCCATTCCACGGCCGTGCCACGGGTAGCCGGCAGTTTCCTGGATTCTCCGATGACGGCCATGGTCTTGTTGTTGACCTGAGACGGGGTCAACACCTGCGGCTGCGATGCGATATATGCCCCAGATTACGGGTGACACCCATCACACCCACCGCACGGCCATCACGACAGGGACGATCAGGTCCAGCATCCTGGCCCTGTCACTCACTGCTTGCGGTACCCTCGTTCATGCCTACAAAACACCCCATCCCGCCATGGGCGGTCGCCGTCGATCCCTCCTGGCCCCTCCTCTCCCCACCGTCCCTACCAGCCGCCTCCTCATGATAGTCCTTGGGCCTTCTCTCCTCTCGTTGTCTCAGCATGGCGGACGCCACTCTTGTCGTCCAACAGCTTCCTCTGCTGCGCAGCCCTTCTGCGGCTTGCAAGCGGAGGATATCCGGCTTGACCATCAAGACTAACTTTGCCGTAGATAGCTTCCCAGAATACGTGGACCCCTTTGAGTCCTCCGGCGACACCATGACAGACACGCTCTCTCTCCCGGCCAACAAAATGGTCGACCACCTTCGAGGCGCCACCGAAGCCAGACACCCCTCTCCCCAGCCAACACACGTCAGCAGCTATCCTTCGGGGCCACGGGTTAACGGCAATGGTCACAAGGTCCTTCGCTCGGCGACGGTGGGATATGTCGCCCCCGAGTTCCACGGCAAGCCAGACCAGATGAAGCAAGGTTTGTGATGCCTTTCCGCCTTCCTAGATATCTTGCCGTGCAACTAACACCCCTCGTAGTCCGAGCACATATCAGCAAATGCGGGTGGATTCCCGAGGAGCTCATCGACGCCCAGACCGTCTGGTTCTACAACGAGCTGGGCATTGACGACGTCTATTTCCAGCTGGAGTCAGTCGAGGCCATCGCAAACCACATCACCTCCCTCTACGCCGCCAAGGTCGCGGCCTTCTCCCGCGAGGACAAGCGCGAAGAGATCAGACTGGACATGGAGGCCTCAGACCATGCCATCTACATCGACACCAGCGAGCCCGGCAAGTCGGCCGTCGGCGGCCCGCAGTACGAGCAGAGGCTCGAGGCCAAGTACCTCGACGGCAATGACACCATCAACAGGTTCCGCGTCGAGACCTTCCGCTCCCCCGGCGTCCTCGGGCAGAAGCCCGACTCCAAGGCGGCCCTGCGCTGCTACTTCGTCTACCAGTGCCAGTTTGTGGAGCCCAACGCGGACCCCAATGAGACCCGCATGGAGGTCATCAGCGACCGCATGTTTCTGGCCAAGGCGACCAAGAACACCAAGCAGATCTACCAAGAGATCATCGAGGTTGCGGTCCGTAGGAATGGCCCAGTCATCGAGGTCTACGACATCGAAGACTCTAGGGAGAAGAGACTGGTCGTCGCCTTCCGTTCCAGGACCGCCAGGGGCATCTTCAGCGCTCTCAGCGATCTCTATCACTACTACGGCGTCACGAGCTCCAGGAAGTACGTCGAGCAGTTCTCCAATGGCATCACCGTCATGAGTATCTACCTGCGGCCCGCCGTGAACCTCGACGAGAAGCACCCGCCCATCGAGGAGTCGATTCACCAGATCACAAAGGAGATTTCTCTTCTGTACTGCATCCCCCACACGAAGCTGCACCACCTGTTTGCCTCGGGCGAACTAAGCTTACAGGAGACGACGTATGCGCACTGCGTGTGGGTTTTCGTCCAGCACTTCCTGAACCGTCTTGGTTCCGAATACGCATCGCTCGTCGCGGCCTTGGATCCCAAGAACAACGCGCACGTCGAGATTCTCTCCAAGATGAAGAAGCGGTTGCGCACCGAGACCTTCACCCCGGATTACATCCTGGAGATCATCACGTCCTACCCTGGTCTCGTCCGCGCCCTGTATGCTTCGTTCGCCAGCGTGCATCTCAAGGTCGGCCCCGGCTTCGACCGCCACTTCATCGCCCCGACGCCTGCGGACGAGGTCCTCTCGGACGCCAAGCTCAAGGACAAGATCACCAAAGATGTCTCGAACGAGCACGAGGAGATGGTCATGACGGCTTTCCGCGTCTTCAACAACGCCGTCCTCAAGACCAACTACTTTACTCCCACTAAGGTCGCCTTGAGCTTCCGCCTCGACCCCGCGTTTCTGCCCGAGATTGAGTACCCCACGCGTCTCTACGGCATGTTCCTTGTCATCTCGTCCGAATCTCGCGGCTTCCATCTCCGCTTCAAGGACATTGCTCGCGGCGGCATCCGCATCGTCAAGTCGCGCAGCAAGGAGGCCTATTCCATCAACGCCCGCAACTTGTTTGACGAGAACTACGGTCTTGCGAGCACCCAGCAGCGCAAGAACAAGGACATTCCCGAGGGCGGTTCCAAGGGTGTCATCCTCCTGGACCCCAAGCAGCAGGACAAGGCGAAGGAGGCCTTTGAGAAGTACATTGATAGTATCCTCGATCTTCTCCTCCCGGCCCAGACTCCCGGCATCAAGAACCCCATTGTCGATCTTTACGGCAAGGAGGAGATTCTCTTCTTGGGACCCGACGAGAACACGGCCGACCTTGTTGACTGGGCCACGGAGCACGCCCGATCCCGAGGCGCTCCCTGGTGGAAGTCGTTCTTCACCGGCAAGTCGCCCAAGCTTGGTGGCATTCCCCACGACCACTACGGCATGACCACCCTGTCTGTTCGCGAATACGTCAAGGGCATCTACCGCAAGCTCAACCTAGATCCCTCGACTGTGAGGAAGATGCAGACGGGCGGCCCCGACGGCGACCTGGGCAGCAACGAGATTCTCCTCAGCAATGAGAAGTACACATCGATCGTCGACGGGTCGGGCGTCCTTGTCGACCCCAGCGGCATTGACAAGGAGGAGCTGTACCGCCTTGCCAAGAGCCGGGTGATGATTTCGCACTTTGACATGTCCAAGCTGTCCAAAGACGGCTATCGGGTTCTTGTTGAGGATGTCAACATCACACTGCCAACTGGCGAGATTGTCAACAACGGAACTCAGTTCCGCAACACGTACCACCTCCGCGACACTGGACTCACAGATGTGTTTGTCCCCTGCGGTGGCCGGCCAGAGTCGATTGACCTCATGTCGGTCAACAAGCTCATCAAGGATGGCAAGGCGACAATCCCCTACGTCGTCGAGGGAGCCAACCTTTTCCTTACACAGGACGCCAAGCTCCGTCTCGAGGCCGCCGGGTGTGTCGTGTACAAGGATGCCAGCGCAAACAAGGGTGGTGTGACGAGCTCGTCGCTCGAAGTGCTCGCTTCGCTCAGCTTCGACGAAGAGGGTTTCGTGACGCACATGTGCCACGATGCCCGTGGCAACGCCCCCGAGTTCTACAAGGCCTATGTCAAGTCTGTGCAGAACAAGATCCAGGACAATGCGCGCCTCGAGTTCGAGGCCATCTGGCGCGAGCACGAGCAGACGGGCATCCCACGCTCCATCCTCTCGGACAAGCTGTCGGTGGCCATCACGACGCTGGATGAGGAGCTGCAGCGCTCGGAGCTCTGGGAGAATGAGCGCGTCCGCAAGTCGGTCCTCGCCGACGCGCTCCCCAACCTCTTGATTGAGAAGATTGGGCTCGACACTATCATCGAGCGCGTCCCCGACTCGTACCTGCGCGCCATCTTTGGCAGCTACCTGGCGAGTCGCTTCGTCTACGAGTTTGGCAGCGCGCCGAGCCAGTTTGCCTTTTATGATTTGTAAGTTGTCTCTGCTCCGCAAGACCGCGACGTGAAACTGACTCTGCTCCCAGCATGTCCAAGAGGATGACCAATATCCAATAAGGGTTGGACCGAAAACATTGGCTTTGGGAGCGTTCAAGTTAATGGCTGATTCTTTTTGGGGTTCCGGGTTCGGCGCGCAAAAGTGACATGGCGAATAGAAAAAATGACCAGCCGGCGAGGAAACAGCACGGAGCCGGCCGGGTTTCATATGGGACAGCACAATGTACGGATGGGGGTGTCTGGTAGCTTTTTTTTCTTATTTGCGAGCCTGAGCGTCTTGCTCTTGGCTCTTGCCAACGGGACATGACACATGGTGGATAGAGAGATTAGAGGCCAAGCATGGTTTGACGAGTACAGAGGCGCCACAATGAATGCAGATATGATTGTTCTTGACCTTATTTTTGACGAGTGGGGGGCACGGCGGGATGCGACATGGCGTCGTGAGACGGAGGGTCAGGGACTGGATATTGGGGGGCCTGGTGGTGTGGAACGTCGGGGAATAGGCACCGATGCGTTGGATGGTGCGGACGGCGCGACGCGGATCGGGTCAACGTGGGGGACGGGGTACACGATCATGATGTGTAAGACGGACGGCATGGCCTGGGTGACTCATCTGTTGGAAGCTGTTGTAGTTCTCAAATTTCGCCGCTACTCTGTACAACGCCATATGGGAAAATCATCGAAGACAGGAAACAAGGAGGCAGCCCGTCTATGTTGTCTGGTGCTGTTGTCCGCCGCCACCCCCCTTTTCGCAAAGCCAAACCAAAAAACACCCATCCTCCCACCCCCTAATCACTCTCCAACACAGCCCTAATCATCTCATTCCCCACCTCGACCGCCCCCTTGAACCGCGGCTCAAAAAACCGCTGTGTCACCGCAAACCGCTCCCGCCACGTCTCAAACTGCCTCAGCCCCACACACTCGGCCCACCCGCAAGCGGCAATGGTGAACTGCAAGTCGTCCCGGCGAAACGTGTCATCCTCGATGCCCACGCGCAGCGCCTCGTCGAGCAGCCCCGGCGTCCTAAACAGGTGCTCGGCCACGCCCAGCCACAGGCGGAACAGCGGCGTGCTGCAGATCATGTGGTCGTAGGGGACGATGTCCATGGCGCTCCAGCAGTCGACCATGGCGAGGAGGGAGAGGTGGTTGTTCGGGAGGGCCGGGCCCGCCCCGGGCGGCGCGAGGCTGAAGCGGTCGAGGACGTCGCCGCGGAGGAGCGGGCGCGACGCCCACTTGGGGCTGTGCTCGGCGCCGAAGACTTTTTCCTTGGCGGCGTAGACGCGGGCGCGCAGCTCGGACCGGCGGCCCTCGAGCATCAGGGTGTAGAGGTCGGTGGTGGAGCGCGCGAACTGGGCGATCTGCTTGTGGGCTTCGGGGTTGAGGATGGCGAGGCCGGCGTAGACGTGCCACTTTTGGGCGTAGATGCGGAGCATGAGGTTGATCTTTACGTTTTCGATGCCGCCGACGTATCGCGCGCCCTCCCATGGGAATTGGGTGGTGGCGTGCCAGGCCTTGCCCATGGAGAGGAAGGCGGCGTGGGTCACGGCCTGGGTGTCGGCCGTGATGCGGTCGTGCTCGCGCGCGCTGAGGTAGACGTGCTTGGAGCCGAGGCAGCGGAGGACGGTTTCGACTTTGGCGAAGGAGGCGGTCGAGGCGCGGTGCTGGATCAGGACGAGGGGTTGGCCGCGGGGGTCGAGGTTGGGGCCGTGGAGGGAGTGGCACGAGACGATGTCGACGTCGCTGGGGAGGTGCTCTTCAAAGGCCCTGACCTCGGGGTCCTTGCACGAGGTCTGGCCGCCGACGATGGCGCCGAGCCGGGTTGCTACGCGGGAGACATGGGGGTGAGAAGGGGGCGTGGCAGGACGGCGTCAAGAGGATCACGAACAGGGAGCAAACTGCGCGACGACTTTGCCAATGGCCGACGCCTCCACGCTGTAGATGATGTAATTGCTGGCACGGGAGACGAGGTGTCCGTTGCGGAGAATTTGCACATTGTTCTAGAGATAAAAGCTGTCTCAGCACTGGGTCTGCCGCAGAGATCAGGTTGGCCAACCGAGACCGTACATTGCCAGAGAACTCCTTGACCAGGTCGTCGAACTTCTCCTCTCGGTCGCACGCCATGATCCTGAGCAGCACCAGTCCCAATTAGCCATCCGGCCGCGTTCCAATGCCATCTGAATCAAGATCTAGAATTCTCCAGTTAGCGACGTTGTCCAGTGCCAAGGCTGCCAACAAGAATTCGGGGGTGGGTGTTCGTTCAGACAAAAAAATTAGGTAGCTGAGAATTTTCATCATGGAAAGAGCATGGCAACATCCGGGACCAGAAAGGCTATCCGGCTGCGCCATGATCGATACTCTAGCCAAATGCACTCAAGTCATCATATTGGGGAGGGGGAGGGTGCTGAAGAAGAAAAAGAATGCGGGCTTACCAAGTATTGTGGGTGCGAAAGGCCCTTCTGCCAGTTAGTAGTCCGAGAAAGAGTGTCGATTACCTCCATCCAGCAGCGCTCAGCCTACGGGCGTACATCTTGCCCATGTCACCCATGCCAATGAGGCCAACGGTGAAATCCTCCATCCCAGGAGGGACGACCGAGGACGTGTCGGCCATGGTGCAAAAGCTGCGAAACGGAGTTGCGATTTCGTTGCCGAAAATCACATCCTGTGGCAGCGCGCTGCGAGCAGGACGGTCACCGCACGGCTTCTTCTTCCGACGCTTTGCCAGGAAAGGTGGAAGATGGGAAGCGGTGGTGATGGTGGTTGGAGGAAGGAAAATAAAAATTTGTCGTCGAACGCAAAGAATTTAAGGCCGTCTGGCGAGACCCACTTTCATACCTCTAGCCAATCGTGAGCTGTTTTTTCCCTGCAAGGAATTGAGCCCCACCAAAGCTTCAGTGGAGCATGTACCCCCACCATAAACAACAGCTCCAACAGCTCCCAGCTCCCAGCTCCCAGCCAAGACCACATCCATCTTTCAAGACCACGACCCAACACCACTCCAAAAGGCAAAAAATCCCCAAAAACCCCCCAATATCCTCCCGAAAAGTCATCAATAATGACAACCCCCCTCCTCTTCGCCCTCGGCTCCAACGGGTCCTCCCAACTCGCCCTCGGCCACGCCTCCGACGTCTCCGTCCCCAAACCCGTCCTCCTGCCCTCCCCCCCACCTCACATCGCCAAGATCGCCGCCGGCGGGAACCACACCCTCCTCCTCACCACTGCCGGCGCCCTCCTCTGCGCCGGCGACCGCACCTCGGGCGCCTGCGGCCCATCCCCCCCGTCCCCCACAGTCGATGGCTTTCACCTGCTGAACCACCCCCTCCCGCGGCACTCCCTCGTCGCGGCTACCTGGGAAGCGTCATTTACCGTGTCGGACGAAGGGGTGCGGGTGTACGCCTTTGGGACGGGGATGAAAGGGGAGTTGGGTCTTGGGCCGCTGATTTTCCGGACGGCGGTGCCGGCGGTGGTGGAGGGGTTTCCGCCAGAGGGTACGAGGATCGTGGACCTAGCGGCGTCGATGGGGCATGTGGTGGCGGTGTTGAGCGATGGGACGGTGTGGGGGTGGGGGGCGGGGAGGAAGGGGCAGTTGGGGGGGAGCAGGCGGTGGTGGATACGCCGCGGCGGGTGGAGGGGGTTGGGTTCCGGGTGGAGAGGGCCGTGTGCGGGCGAGAGTTTACGGTCTTGTTTGGGGGGCGGGAGGGCGGGGATTTTGCGGTGCTGGGGTCGGATAAGTGGGGGGTGAAGAGCAGGGCGCCTGGGAGGGAGGAGGTGAGGGGGTGGAGGGATGTTGGGGCGGGTTGGAGCAATGTTTACGTGCTTAGGGGGGATGGGAGGGTGGTGAGCTGGGGGCGGGATGATCAGGGGCAGCTGGCGCCGGTGGATCTGCCGCCGGCAGTCAAGATGGCTGTGGGGAGCGAGCACGCGTTGGTGTTGAGCGAGGAGGGCGACGTCACGGCGTGGGGATGGGGCGAGCACGGGAACTGCGGACCGATGGGCGGGGAAGGGCCCGGCAAGGGCCAGAGGAACATCATTGCCTCGTCAAAATACGTGCCAGAAGGCGCAAAGATCACAGCCATCGGCGCGGGTTGCGCGACGAGCTGGGTGGCCATCGAAATGCCAACGCCGTCGACCTGAACGGCTATTGTGGTATCAACTCTTGTAAAGATCCCAAAACGCCGATTCGTGATATCCCATGGCGCGAATGCGAAGTTTATAAACGACTTCAGTTGGAAAAGAGACCGAATTGGCGGACCTGGCAGTGTCAGCTTTGGATAACCTAACAGATGGGATAAGGGGTGGCGTCGTACCTCGGAAAGACGTTGGGTCGGTTCCAACCCGGAGGCAAGGGACTCGTCGACCTCTGGTTCGGTTTCAACTGGCGTAGGGTGATTCACATAGCTACTGATGCGCATCGTGGATGGATTCTAACACGAGGATTAGCAGGCTCAAAAAGTATGGGCTAGGGGGGCTCACGGGTTCATTGTTGGAGTTCCATTCGAGCCTGTCGGCCCCGTTCTCCTCTTCCTCTTCGTCCGGGTTGAGTGGCTCCCATTTCTGGTCCTCGTCCTGGGCCACAAAGAGCGAATCGGAGGCTTCCGAGGCCGACGGCGGCGGAAGAGGCCGAGGCGGTGGCGCCATGGGCTGTGGACGAATCTCAAACCCGGGTTGGCGGGAACGGACGGGCGACTTCTGCCGTGCTGCCGACCTTGCCGAGGCGCCCGGTGCACCCGGCTGAGTTCGGTTCTCGTTTCCGACGGAGCTGCCGCGGCGGGAACCGGCGTCTAGCTCGGGCCTGGCAAATCCTTTTGGCGCAGCCGAGTTGGCGCGTGGGTTCTTGTGCTTCTGGCCCATGGCGTCCTTCTCTCCGACCGTCATGAGGATGAACTCGCACAAGAGGCCCTCGCTGCTGTACGTGAGCTTCATGGGGCGTCCGGGGTTGGAATAGGAGGTGGTTAACTCCCCGCTGACGACCTGGGCATGCTGGAGGATGGCGCGGAAGTCCTTGACGCTGATGATGATGTGGAGCTTGTCCTGGACTTCAACTTTGTCAAACTCTTCCATCTCGACGGCGATGTTGGTGTGCAGCGGCTTCTTCAAAACGGCTTCGTCCTTATCAGCAGTGACGCATGCACGGGCAGAGGGTTGGGGAGCCAACCTTCATTGCTATTGGCGCCCTTTTTCTGAACCTTTTCGGTAAAGCAGGTGAAGTTGACGACCTTACGGTCGTAGTCGGTGTTGATGTCCAGCAGCTCGATGCCCGGTCCAAAGTAGTCCATGAGCTGGCGGAGGGTACTCGAGGAGAGGGCCCAGTGGTTGGTGGCCTCGTCCATGTCAAACTTGGCGTGGGTTGGGGCCTTGGGCTCAAAGGCCAGCGAGTGTGTGGCGGTGATTCCTGGCAGTCATGAGAAGGGGTCCCTAAAAATTTGGGGGGTGAGACGCACCATTTCGACCAACGATCCTGGCAATGAGACGGCTCCTTATGCCAGGACCGTCGTCAATGGCGACATCGCAGCGCTCGATGGTCGTCTCTCTGTGGCCCCCCGGGTCGATACCCTGGCGGGCGCGGAAGACGGACAAGAGTGACTGACGGAGGGTTAGTGATTGGTTTATTCGGAGGTTGAATTCATCCCCAACGTACTCGTATGTAGAGCTGGCAGTAGAACCGGTCGCGGTACTGGGCGTTGCCCTCAAAGTTGTAGCGCGAAAAGAAGCGGTTGGCGGCAAAGGTGAAGCAGACGTAGGCTGATTTGGAGATGTTGAGGGTTGTCAAGACTAGCTAGCGGCACGCGTCAGCCTTGGGACGATGGCCAGTTTTGAAGGTAAAGTACCTTGTCCCCTTTGGCCTCCAGACACAGCTCGTCGCTGAACTTGAACATGCACGTGAGCGCGTCATGCAGCACCGCGATGCCCTCCTCGTTGAGGGTAAAGTTGAGGACTGTCATTTCAACAGAATGCCTCTACGAGTTTGTTCATGGGGTCAAGTGATGATGGTTCAGAGCAGGCGGTAAGTGTGGTTGAAAATCAGGGCTTCAGATCAAGACGCGCAAGGTGAGGTTTACACTGAATCCAGTCGGTGGGGGCAGGACTGTTTTTGGTTTGGTGGTGCGCACGGTGCACAGGTGAGAGGATCGATGGAACGACGATGAAGACTTCCAGGTTGCCCAATGCATGGAAACAACAAATACTAAAAAAGCACCCCCTGGGGTAGATTACACACCGGCAAATCTTACTCCAAAATCAAACTGCTGGGAATCCTGTTTGGTAGAAACAACCAGCACCCATGACACAACCCTAACCCTGGGCCAAAATCGATATAAATACAACAACAACCACATTCCTGGTCTAGGCCAAATCTAATTATACGCACCTTCTACATACACTTTGCCTCCTTATAATATATGTGCTACTGCACATTGTCAAATTCTTACTAGTATCACGGCCGGGATCTGGAGTGTGGTGAAGGACGCCAATGAAGATGAAGACTCACACTAGCACCACCATTATGAAGGATAGACGCTGGTGGGCAATGGGCAATGGGCAATGGGCAATGGGCAATGAGCAATGGGTATCTCGGTGGGAGAAACCTCTTTTGCTGCCTAGCAGTCTGCCCCCTCCTTGTGGCTGATGGAGGAAGTTTCTTGCAGCGTGAGCTTATACACTGAACGGTCCCCGGCCGGCCACGCTGATATTCACCTCACGTCTCCACATTGCATGTCCAACTTTCATCTCATCCAGTTGGTACTTTTGGGGAGCTAGCCTCTTGGGCTTCGGAGTCCGAACGGACAATAGGTTCATCACCGCACTGCAGGCAGGTGCATTCCTCTGTGGCTGTTTATTTCACCCACAGCCCTCATCTTCCAACTTCTCTCCTGCCAAAAACACCGACCTCGGAGCAAGAGGATCGTAGCCCAGCCTCAGATTAGCAGCTTCTGGTGGCGCCTTGGGCCCCACATCCTCCTGCAAAGAGTATCGAAAAAAGTAAGACCTTCCATGTCAAGCTCAGTGAGATGGCCACACGAGCACCCCGTCGAGCCCTTCCCACAGTTCGAGCCAAGAATTTACCAGAAATATCATCCGCAAACAACAGCGAGAAATCCAGACCAGAAACCGTCGAGAATCTGCTGACAACTTCTCCTAAAGCAGCTCCCGCCTCCTACCCTCCTCCTCAAGCACCCCACCTGGGCAACTCGCATGACAGCAGGAACCCAAAGTCAGCTTGCCCAAGATTTGACAAGAGATAGTGGATGATGACCAGAACTAATCGCCGAGGCTAGATATCTACCAGATCATGAAGCTGCCCCTTGACATCTGGCTCCTCACCCTTCAGGACATGGCGACTGAAGGGGATCTTGAGGGCCTGTTCCATGTCGCCCAGACCAGCCGGACGTTGGCACACTTTGCGTTGCAACTCCTTTATGAGCACCTTCCGTCCACTGGCAGCGGAGACGGAGCATCTGTCATCATCCGGTCTATGTGGTGGCGATCCGTCATCATGTCGATCCTAGGACAAACAAGCCAACCATACTATGCATTCGTCAAAGTCCTCAGCTTGTTCAGCCTCTACTGCCATCTCCTTGACTTCAACTCGACCACTCAAGTTAGGCTCTCAGGCTGCACTGGCCCAGAACTAAGAGATGCGTTCTTTAGTTATCCCCTTCAAGCCGTCAAGATACAGGATGGCAAGGGGAGGCTCGACGCTGGCGCCGTTGTCGTCCAAGTGGCCAACCTACTCAGCAAAAGACTTCAGGCAACAGGGGCGGCACACGATGACGCTACCACCCTCAGCGTCCTCGAAAGAACCAATCTCCCAACCGGCAACTGGCCAGAGTGGGCCTCACGACCGGCACGGCTGACATCTCTGTCCGTCAGACCGATTGATTCTCTTTCCGGTGACCTCGCTCGCGCCATCCGCAAAGCATGCCCGCGGTTTAAGGAGCTGTAAGTTACCCCACCACTGTAAATTCACCTGATCGGAACTCATGCAACGGGTAGGGAATGGAGAGATAGCTCGGAATTCAGTTCTGATAAAACGGCCGGGGAGTTCATCCAGAATCTGGCACCAAATTCACTGGGTACGTCTACACTTACTCTACCCCCATCAAGCAAGTCCTTACAATTATTTTAGTTTCATTCCAGGTCTTTTGGAATATCTCAGTCGGCCCTGAGATAATTCAAGCCTTGGGAAGCCAGATCATGTCCCTTCGCCATCTTGGGCTACCAAGGCTGCAGAATCCTGCTTTGGAGGCCCTTCCTCTCGTTGGGCCTCTTGTCGGCCTGAAATCCTTCAAGTTGGGATTCGGCTGGGAATTACCCAGCATGGTCCCTGCCGGTGACATCCGTCAGACGATTATCAGCTGGATGAAGCAGCAGGTTTCGCTCAAGGAATTCGAACTCGAGTATTATGAGGAGACCATTGAATTTGTCCAAGAGCTGCTTGGAGGACTAGAGAAGACCAAGCTGGAATCGCTCACAATCTGCCAGGACTACGGGTCTATCGCGTCCCTGAGTTCCCAAGACCAAATCCGTCTCTACGACGAAGTAGGCAAGCAGACGGCCCTCCGATCCCTCTGCCTCTCCGACGACTACGAAGTCTTGGAAGAAGAGGATTATCCCGCTGTCCTTGACGAGACCCAACCCCAGCAGTTGGCTTTGGCTAATGCTCTCGCCCTCCTCACGGAACTTCGCAGCTTGAAAATCTCCTCGCCGATGTCCTACCGCGCCTTTGTCGAAGTAACCCGTTCCTGCCCGTACATCGAAGACCTCTCTTTCCTTCCGTACGGCCCGGAAGACGGCCGGGAAGACGGCCGGGAACACAGCTCCGTCTGGCTCAAAGACATGAAGCGCCTTCGCAATCTCAAGAAACTCGAGTGGGAAAGCGACTCCTTTTTAAGGCCCAAAACCCTCGTCGACTTCTTCGCGGATCTCGCCGACGACCCCCTCGGCTGTCATCATGGCTTCAACATGACCTTGCGGAATCAGGCGTACTCGTACGACTTCACAAAGAAGAAGGGCGCCATTGCACATATGCTCAGACAGTGCCTTGGCGGGAAATTTGCTGTCACATATGGGCAGAACTATTTGGCAAGATCCTACTCAGATGACTTAAGCGATGACGAAGAAGACGACGACGACGACGATCCAAGGCCTCTTGCATGGCTGTCACAGGTACTTGCGGCGAGGCAGAGAACTCGCAGTACAGACCCGGACAGCGGGTCATGATGCTGGTGATTCTGCCTGCTTGGGGGAGGGGGGGGGTTGCGAGATTTGGGGATGCAGAGAGTGGCGAGGATTTTGGAGGCTCGGTCATATTGATGATTTGAGAAGGATTTTTCGGAATGCGTCCCTCTTCATTTCTCCTCTTTTTTTGAAAGATTTTGAGGTTTTGGTCGATGAGGCCCGCGTGTGCTATCGAGACGCAAGCATACCGACGCCAGGTACATTTTAGGTAGATGGATGTACGCAGGGGAGGTCATAGCGATGCGTTCTACAATACCCTTACCCAGGTTTGGGCTTCGGATTCGTTGATCTTGTTTCTGAGTCGTCATGGGAGCTTTGCGGTGTCGGTTGATGTCCTCGTCAAAGACGCAACGTACCTCTCGACCAAGCACTTGGTCTCAGAGCATTGGGACCAGCTCGCTAGGCAGAGACGCGAGAGGTCACCCATCGGCGCAATCTAATAGACACACGAACACCAACCTGGGCATTTGGAGAGACGAGAAGAGGGGCCATTGGGAATGCAAACTGACTGACGCTCATGCTCCCACCGATACCGTCCGCTAGTATTACACACCCAATGCGATCAATCTCCAAACACGCACATCGATAGCAAGAAAACGCCTGATACCCCGTGCTAAACCCGCTCCCCAAGACTTAGACCATCAGTCTCCCCAAACAGCGTCTACAACACCGCCTTGCGCTCCTCAACCATCCACTCCCTCGGATGCCCGCCCACCACACCCCCCTCCGTCCCCTCCGCCGCAACCGGTGGTTGTCTCCCCCTCATCTTCTCCCTCAACTCCTTCGTAATCTTATCGACATCCACATCTAGATACTCCCTCAAAAACTTGCCTACGTCGGTATTCTCCACATTGCCGCGGATGCGCTCCGTGCCCGGTCCGCCCGAGCTGTACACGTTGACGTCGACGGCGCTGTGGCCGTGGGTGCTCCAGCCGAGGCGCGCGCGCAGGCTGACCATGCGCGCGAAGGCCTGCACGGCGAGCGCGGGGCTCGAGGCGATGGCGTTGATCTCGACCTCGAGCGCGTCGTGAATGCCGAGGCGCTTGACGACGAGCTCGTCGTTGATCCAGGCGTGGAGCTCGTCCCAGGGCTCCGTCGGGTGCTCGGCGACGTGGGCGACGAGGAGGTGCGTGAGGTACTCGGACGAGGCGTTGGCGCGGACGAGGACCGAGGGGTGCCAGTTGTAGACGGGGAGTTCGCCTTGGGTTTCTGCATGGGGGGGTTAGCTTGGGGAGGGGTTGTTGGGCGGGGGGGGGGGAAGGGACATACGGAGGGCGAGCGCCAGACCGCCGGTCTCGTGGTCGCTCGTAGCAACGAGGACGCCCTCAGTGTCGGAGTCCTCGATAAAGTCAATGACCGACTTGAAGGCCTTGTCGTACTCGAGCACCTCGCGGACCTGGGCGGCCGGGTCGTTGATGTGGCCGGCGTGGTCGATTCGGCTGCCCTCGATCATGAGGAAGAAGCCCTTGTCGCTGTCCTTGGTGGCCTCCTCGAGGGCGGTGAGCGCCGTCAGCGCCATCTCGCTCAGGCTAGGGTACACGTCGGCCATGTTGCGGCGGTCAATCTCAAACGGCACGTCGCCGGCGGCAAACAGGCCGAGCAGCGGCAGCGAGACGTTCTTGCCCAGCTTCAGAGCGTCGAACCCGGCGCGGTCGTCGGCGTATGTATACCCGTGCTTCTTCTGCGCAATGTCGGTGACGTCGACGTCGTCCAGTCTGCAGCTGCCCGCCGTCGTGTTAGGGAGAAAGTGGCACCGCCCCCCGCCAAGAATCAGATCCACGATCCGTCCCAGGACGCCCTCCCCGATTTCCTGCATGGCAATCTCGTCCTGCTGCGAGCGGTAGTAGACGTGGGACGCGAAGCACGCGGGCGTTGCGTCGGTGATGTCGGTCGTCACCACCAGGCCCGTGGTGTAGCCGGCGCGCTTGGCGGCCTCGAGCACGGTGCCGCAGGGCTCGTAGTCGGGCGTCATGGAGATGGCCGTGTTGTAGCTCTTGAGGCCGCACGAAAAGGCCGTGGCGCCGGCGGCCGAGTCCGTGACGAAGCTGTTGCTCGACAGGGTGCGCGAGGAGCCCCAAAAGTGCTGGTCCAGGACGAGCGTGTCGGACATGTCGCGGCCCTCGAGGACCTGGCGGAAGGAGCGCGTCAGGGACAGCGAGGCGGGGCCCATGCCGTCCGAGACCATGAAGATGAGGTTCTTCTTGGCGGGCTTGTGAGAGTGGGAGGAGGCCGAGTCGGGCGGCGAAGGGGGCGGGATGCGGGTGCCATTTTGGTGCTGGAGCACGACGGCCAGGACGATGACGGCGGCAGTGGCGAGGAGTGCCCAGGTGAAGAGGGCGATCTCGCGGGTGCGGGAGCGGGCGTCGGCGCGGGGCGGGACGGCGGTGTTGTAGATGGCGGCGTCTTGCTCCTCGGCGGCGCGGTCCGACTGCTCAGAGGTGCGCGGGGACGAGCCGGCTAGCAGCGGCGTCCGTTCGTGCTGGACCTGGTTGGAGTCATGGCATCAGCTTAGTGTCTCTCGTCGAGGCATCAACAGACGCGATTGCTGCTGACATTACTCACCATTGCGTCGACGGCCAACCAGTGACCGGGTGAGATAAAATGTCAAAACTAAACAATGCAAGATGGAGTAAAGTTGGAGGTGTGTCGTCGACGTGACGGGACGGAAGGGAAGAGAGAGGAGGCTGGGCATGTCACCGACGCCGAGTGACGAGAATGACGTCCGCTTTAAGTTGCGCCTTATCGGCCACTATCGGTGCCACTGTGCCACCACTGCCGAAGAACCCCTGGCGCTCCCGCCCAGGCAACCCGGTCTTGTGATGCGCACCCCCTGTCTTTCTAGGCCGCCCTCCCTCCCCTCTCCCCTTTTCCACCCCAAACAACACCTCCCAAAACAACACCCCCAAACTAATCCCCCTAAAGCCCCCCATCACCACCACCATGTCCCATCCCCGCCCCGCCCTCCTCACCGCCGCCCAATCCTTCACCTCCTCCTTCGCCTCCCACACCCCCCCCTCCACCATCCTGCGCACCCACTTCTCCACTTCTTACTCCTCCTCCATCCTCGTGCACGAGCACGGCCTCCCGCAGCTCGCGCCCTTCCTCGGCCGTCCGTTCCATGGCCTCGACGGCGCGGCCGCCTACTTTGAGCTGATCGGGCAGTGTCTCAGCTACGCCGACATGACGTTTAGCGATTACGTCGTGGACCCCGTCGCGGGGCGGGTGTCGGTGCGCGGGGCGGCGCGCTTCACGTGGACCGAGACGGGGCAGAGCTGGGACGAGGTGTTTACGTATGTGCTTGGCTTTGACGACGAGTTGCGCGTGGTGCGCTACGAGATCTGGGCGGATTCCGGGGCGGCGTATCTGGCGAGTAAGGGGTTGTTAGGGGTTGATGAGGCGGTGGCACGGGAGTAGTCAACATGATTCCGAATGCTTCGCTCTATAGATCTCATAGTCCGTTCCGCCCCCCCCCAGGTATCAAAGAAAAAAGGACTACGAATAGGAACCCGCTTGAGAGGCTGACCTTCTAGACCCAGTTCCAGCCAAAAACGCAAAAAGAAAACCTGGTATCGTCCGTCGTCGCCCATCCCTCTTCCCAGAAACCTCTATACCAACAAGACATGAAACAAATACGCCGCAATCAGCCCAACGCAAACCCTCCCTCACTGCCCCCCCCTCTTCATGCCTGAGTACCGGAGATGCAGCTGGTCCTTGAAATGCACGTGCTTGATCCCGTTGGGTCTCGATGCCGCAAAGTGCTCAATGGCCTGCTTCGCGCTGAATCCGCACCGCTCCACCAGGTAACACACAATAAGGTATCCCGTGCGATTGTATCCGTAGTGGCAGTGCACCCCAATCAGAGTCTTCTCTCCCCTGCGCTGCTGCTCGTCGGGCGTCGCGCGGATCTTGTCCACCAGGTCGATGAACCTCTCGACATCGGCGTCGGACGGCGGCACCTTTGAAACCGTCGGGCATTTGTGATATTTGATGCCGCCCGCCTCCAGGTTCTTGGGGTCGTACACGGGGTTGTCGTGCGAAATGTCAATGACATGCGTGATGGCCTTGCCCCATGTGTGCACGAATACCTTGGGGCAGTGCACCTCGTCCACCTCGCGCAGCGTTTTGATGGCCCGGAAGACACCTCCGATGGGCGCCGAAACCGGCTCGACGCTCTTCCACTTGGCCAGATTCTTGACGTCCCACTTGCCGTCCCGCGAGAGGTACTGCAGCTGCCACCCGAGATCGAGACGGCCCGTAACGTGATCCTTGAGAAAGGCTGCGATCAAGCCAGCGAGAATCGGGGCTCTTGTCGGCGAGTAGAGCATCGCGTGTCCGGCGGGGGTCGGGAGCTCTTTGGTCAGCACCACCTTGGGAGGGTGCGCGAGCAGATCGGGAATCGGAGGCGGCCCGTTGTTGGGGGTAGAGGGCTGGTCGTCGGCGCTGATGCTACTAGTCCCGTCGCTGGCCAGCTCGACACTGCTGCTCCTGCTGCCCGGCAGATCAACCTTGACGTAGACGCTTCCTTCAAGCCCATTATGTTCCTCGTCTAGCGATAGGGGCTCAGAAGATGGCAGGTCGGGAGAGGATGCGAATCCCGAGTCGACAGGCGCCGCAGCATCCGTGATGGGGGCTCCTTCATCGACATCCGATTCAGGTCCCGGCGTCTTGTCCTGGAGGTAGCCAACTATTTTTTCGACGTTGATCGGGGGACAGACTCGGTCCTCTTCGCCGCCGACCAAAAAGGTGGGCACGTTAATTCCCGACCATGTTTCGCTGCCCGGCATGCCGCCCCTGGGGGTTCCGTCGCGGTACGTGGGCAGAGACCCCCAAGCCATGCGGCGCCAGACGGGCGACCTGCTCTGCTTGTTGAAGATATACTGCAGTCGCTTCATCTCGGGCTCGTCGTCTCGGCCCACGAATCGGCGGACGCTGGCGCTGTCCGGGCCTCCTCGCTGGTCCCATGCTCTCCAGGCGTCGAAGAGAAGCTCGGGGATGATGGAGAGGAGCAGCTTGAACTTTTTGGTTTCCTGCTCCGTTGGCGCGTCGGCCCTTGGGCAGATGGCCACCAGACCAGCGATGTGCTGGGACAGCTCCGTCCGGGGGGGCGACCTTGGATGGATGAGCAGAGCGCAGAGCGAGGCGCCCATGCTATGACCAATCAGGACCACACTCTGCGCATCATTTTCGCGATGCTCGTCGATGACCGTCTCGAGGAGTTCCACCATGGCATCGATACCGTAGGCATCCCACGAGCGCGGGGCGAACTCGGACCGGCCGCATCCCGGCAAGTCGACGGCCAAGCAGGAGGCGATGGGCGTAAGACTGGTCAAGAGAGAGTTGAACTGGGCCACGGACCCCCCAAGGCCGTGGACAAAGACCAGCAGGGGGGTCGGTGCTGGGTCCTGAGGAAGCTTGTCGGCATGGGGGTGGCGGCGGTAAAAGACGCGGACGCCGGTGTAAGTGGCCCGGGACGTCTTGTATGACTTTGTCTGCGAGTTCCGATCAAGCAGGGCGGGATCGGTAGACTTGGCATCTGCCATGTGTTAGACAGGATGGACATGGGCTGCAGGGACAAGACAGGTACCGACCATACTCGGAGGCCATTCGCTGCTTCTGGAGGTGGAAAAGCAGCAGCAGGGGGATGGCGGCCAGGACCACAGCAGCAGAAATGGCCTGGAGGGCCATGCTCGGTAATTGTAAGCGCAAGGAATGTTGGGGTGGACAAATATTGCGTGGGTGATGAAGTTGAAAAAGCTGGTTCAGAGGCGAGGGGTCATGTGTGGGAGCCTTGACCGGC
The DNA here is from genome assembly GCA_030549215.1 of Schizothecium vesticola. Lineage (NCBI taxonomy): Eukaryota > Fungi > Ascomycota > Sordariomycetes > Sordariales > Schizotheciaceae > Schizothecium > Schizothecium vesticola. The sequence goes on along the minus strand of JAUKUD010000007.1, from coordinate 1,995,779 downwards.
TTGGTGTTTTGTTGTGCGACACGACGATGTGATGGGCGATGATGCGATGCCGAGGGAGGAAGCCATCGAGGCCCAGCTGCCCCTGGAACCCCCCCTTAAAAATAGAGAGAGAGAGGACTCACTCTGGGGAGAGCCAGCAATCCGCAACGTCAACTCTTTCTCTTTGCTTCTCACCCGACAAGGGAAGAAAAGGAAAGACGGGACGTCAATGGTCGTGTCGGCGCGAGATTGGCCTTGAGCGGGCAAGATAGAGTCACAAGACGGGGCAATGTCGACTGGAGCAAGGCAATCGGCGAGAGACAGAGAGAGGTTGATTTGGTCGGACCCGGGGTTGGGTAGAAACGCGGTGGCGGGATGGGCGACAGAGAAGAAGAGTAAGAGGGAAATGGCGGAAGTATTGAAAATATCCTTTGATTTTATCAGAGGCAAAGGCAAAATGGGATGGATCGATCACGGATCGCGGATGGAAGCCTCGTTGGAATCTCATCTCGCCTTTCGGCTGAGCCCAGGGTCAGTGCCGCTCACCGGAAACCTGAACAGGGGGGGCCATAGGGCAAGGGGACAGGGGGCCCAACTATCGTCATGGCTCGGGAATGTGTGTGATTGCAGGCCGCCCATTGGGCCAAGCTGCCCGCAAGGTGAGCACCGGTGAGGTTCCCTCACACCGACAAGCAGTTATGGATACAATTATGGTCAATGTGGGACAAGGAACGCCAACCTAATAATAAAAGAATAGAAATAACAAGTACGTCGCACTCCAACTCCCAGCCACGTGGCTACCTATTGCCGTGCATGTCTCGCCATGTGTGTTGTGCGAGGAGGCAGGGAGGGTGGTGTTTGGCCGAGAAGCTTTTGGGCAGCGAGGAAAACAGCTCCTGGGCTGTGTACCCCACCCATACAGGGCTCTGGCACGCCCCCACCTATCGGCGGGGGACGAGAGTTGGCGCGACTGGATTAGGTTCCATCGCATGACCACTGCCAACCCTGAATCCAGTGACCCAGCTCCGACATCACCAATTCCCATGATAGCTTCCCCCTTCCTCCCGTCGCAGCACCGACATGCTGCCCAGCGAATAGCTTCAACACCATGGCGACAGGCCGATTGACCTTTCTCTACCCCCACCTCTGCCGAACTGGCCGCTGGAGCGAACCCGCCGTCGCACATCTCGTCACGCCCAAGTCCCCTCGTCGCCGTCCCTCGACGACAGCGACGTCACCCTCGCTGGCCTGCCAACACTCCCACCCCTTTACGAGCCAGGCTCCCCGCAGCCAGGCCGTCTTGTCCAAGCGCCATGGCAAGGCCGTCGAACCCATAGCCCTGCCCGCTCTCGAACAGTCGATCCCCGTCGAGCCAAAGTCCGACGCCAAGGAAGGGGGTGTTGAGGGGAAGGACGAGGGAAGCCCTCAAGGCCAAGAGAGAGCAGCTCGACCTGCCGCGAAACCCAGCCAACAGCCAGAACAACCGCCGCAACAAAACCAGGCGTCCCCATCTCCTCCCGCCGCGACCCCCCTGACCCCCGACAAGAGCTCCGCCAGCGCCCAGGCCGTCCCCGATCCCTCGCCAGCCGACCCCCCACCACCACCGCCCCCCTCTTCCAACCCAGGAGACCCCCCCGATGACCCCGGCAACAAGACCAAGGGCACCAGTGGCCCCATGGACACGATCCTACACATGGGCCCGCCACCCGAGCCCGCGCCGAGCTCCCTGCACTTCCCCTCGGACTCGACGCGCGACCCGTCGAGCTACAAGTGGGCGCCGCACCTGCACCCGCCGCCGTACGTGCACCACTTTGACAGCTACTCGCTAGTCAAGCAGCTGTCGGCGGGCGGCTACACGCTGGGGCAGGCCATCACGGCCATGAAGGCGGTGCGCAACCTGCTGGCGACCAACCTGGACGTGGCGCAGAGCGGCCTAGTCAGCAAGGCCGACGTCGAGAACGAGTCGTACCTCTTCCGCGCCGCCTGCTCCGAGCTCAGCACCGAGGTGCGCAACAACCGCCGCGTCGCCGACGAGCAGCTGCGCCAGCAGCGCACCCTGCTCCAGTACGAGGTCGACATCCTCACCCAGCAGCTCAGTCAGGACAGCCTGACGCTCAACGACGCCGTGCGCGGCATGTTCAACGACCGCCGCATGGTGGTGCGCGAGGAGCAAAAGGCGCTGGAAAATAGGGTACATCCCCCCTTTCCCCCCCTCCCCCAGCCACCCAGACACTAACACCCCCTACCAAACCAGGTCCAGCAAATTAACTACAAAATCACCGTCTCCCTCAACAGCGACGCCAAGTCCGACATTGAGAATCTCCGCTGGGTCCTCATCCGCCGCGCCACCATCGGCATCGTCTTCATGCTCATCGTCTCATTCGGCACCCTGCGCTACGCCAGCCACGTCGGCCAGGCGCGTAAGGAGGCCGCCGACCACCTCCGCCAGGAGCGTGAGCGCGAGGCCGACGACGCCAGGCGCAACGCCGGCAAAATTGACGCCGCCACGGCCCCGGCCGCCGCCGCCATCCTCGCCGCTGGGTAGTGCGCAGCTCCTCTGGCGCTCTTGAGGGAGAGGCCGGCGGGGTGGGCGCGGCGGCGGCAAGGTTGTGTGACTTCTGTGGTGATGCAGCAGCGCAGCGCTGGCTTGCTTTCCTGTATATACCAATGATGCGCAGCGGGAGGCCCAACACGCTAGAGCTGTATATATTATTACGTTTCTGTCGTGATTTCCGCCATGCCAATCAACAGCAACATTATACCCCCCCTACCCCTACCCCCCGAAATTCATCTTGAGCGCAATCGTCGGCCTCTCCTCCTCCCCCTCCCCCTTCTGCTGCTGCCCCCCTCCGCTTCTCCCCGACCGAATCACCCCCTCCATGAACCCCCTCTGCGCCTCGCTCATGCCCCCCACCACCCCGCGAAACGCAGTCTGGTCCGCCGACGCCAGCTCCAACAGCCGCGCGCCCGTCTCGCGGTACACCTCGTCCTCGTCCTCTTCATCAGCCGCCGCCGCCGCCCGCGCCAGCAGCGTCGGCACCACGAGCGCCATGGCCACGGGCGCGTGGTCGCGCGACACGCCGGCCGCGTACTGGCACAGCGTGTGGGCGACGAGGGCGCGGGCGCGCTCCGGGTCTTCGGCGTCGGTGCGCGCGACAAAGGCGACGAGGCGCGGGAGCAGGGCGCGCGCGAGGGACTGGTCGGCGGGGGTGGCGTGGGCGTGGGTGGCGAGGAGGACGAGAGTGCGAAGGCAGTTGGCGGCCATCTTGGCCGTCTGTTTTTCCCTCAAATTTAGTATATGCGCTGGCAGGCGGGGAAAGGGGGGGGAGAGAAGACCTACCATGCGGTCCGTCAGACAGTCGACGAGCTCGTCGAGGAAGCGCGCGACCAGCGGCTCGGCGGCCGTGAGGCGGTTCTGCCCGCCCGTGAAGAGGATCGTCATAGCGAGCAGGCAGTTCTTGACGCACGTCAGGGATTCGGCATACTCGCGCTTCTGCGCGTGCAGGTAGATAGACAGGAGGCGGCGCAGGCAGCCGAGGAGCTGCATGTCCGTATGTGTGTGCGCGTGCGCGTCGTCGTCGTCGTCGTCGTCGCCGTCGCCGTCTGAGGGGGCGGAGCGCCGCGAGGCCGCCATGCTGGTGACAAAGCGCTTAAAGGTCGGGAGGGCCTGTGGCACGATGACGGCCTGGCAGCTGGGGGTGGCTAGGATGGTGGCAAAGATGTGGATGATGCAGGCGTGCAGATCGGTCTTGATGATGGTGGGGAAGACCTCGGCGGCGTCGACGAGGGCGTTGAGGGCCGTCTTGACCAGCAGGATGGCCTCCTCGGTCATCTGGTGACGGACGGGTTGCGGCGTGTCGGTTAGGTTGGGGAGGAGCCCGGAGAGGACCAGCACGATGATGCGGGTCAGTTCGAACAGCTGGTCCACGTCCTGTGACAGCTCGTCATTGTCGGCCTCCTCCTTCTTGCGCGCTGCGGGGTGGGTTACGCAGAGCGCCCTGGCAATGTCGACGATGACGCTTTGGACGTCCAAGCCCTCCGTCAGGACGAACCGGTCCAGCAAGTCCATCGTCTCCGAGAAGATGTAGTCGCGGTAGATGGCGTGGCCGGATACGCTGGGGTGCAGAATCTTCTTCAACGCGCGCAGGATCTCGAGCGTCTGCTCGTGCGTCGCCAGGGACTCACTCTGGCCTGGCTTAGTGGCCAGCGCCTCGAAGGCGATGCCGAACAGCACAAAAAAGAATGCCACTGGCTCGTCTCTGTAGTTGATGCCCTGCGCCTTGGGGCGGCTGTTGGTGTTGCTCGGCGCAGACAGCTCCTTGCCGTCCAAGGCGTCAAAGACAAAGTCGCTGTCCTGCTCGATAAGACTGGCAATGGCGTCGACAAGCTTCAGCCATGAGTCTTGGTAGAATTTGAGAAGCGTCTCCCGATTGAGTGCTGCGTAGACTGTGTCGAGGTTTCCGGACAGCGAGGGAGGTCCCAATGTCATGGAGATATCCGGCTCGAACCGCAGCCGCGCGAACTCGCGGAGCGACTCCAACCACAGCGGTGTCAGCGTCCCGATGTGCGGCCTCAGGACATCCAGTAGGTACTTTTGTTCCGAACTGGCGACTTGCAGCTCCGCCCACGCCGCAAACACCGACATCTTGACCATGACCTGGGCGTTGGAGCTGAGGCCCTTGAGATCGCCAATGCCGGCATTCTCATCCTCCCCAGCAAAGTTCTCCAGAGAGCTCACCAGCGTTTTCAGAATTCTGCCCATGCGGTCCACGTCCGTGACGATGCCCGTCGAGACGAACCCTGCGCAAACATCCACCGCCTCCGAGGCGAGTTCGGGCGACGAGTCGGCAGCAAAGGCTGGCGTCAGTGCCGAGCTGATTTGCGCCTGGTATTGCTCGAGAAGCATGGCTTCTTCGAAATCCGGGTCGGGCGTCTTTCCAAACATCTTCAGCACCGCCCCGATGATCTTCAATCCCCAGATCCTCTGCTCCAGCACTCCTGACGTGGAAGCGGAAAAGGCCATGCGGACCACGTCCGCGATCTTGTTCTGCAGCGGCCTCTGCGCGGCGGATTCGCCGTTGGTAGTGGCATCTTTTCCAATGAGGATGAAGATATCGTGCAGGCAGTCCATGGCAAACGCAGTGACCTGCCATCTCAAGGGTTCCACGTTCGAGCCGCTCGGGGTATCCTTTTCGTCCTTGGCCGTTCCCGCGAATCCAGCAACTTCCTCATCTTGGAGGTCGAGTCCACCGGTAGATTTCTTGGTGGTCGTCGAGGCGGCGACTGCCTCCTTGGTTCTCGTCATCTTGAGCACATGTTGGAACCGCCGCAGCCAGGCCTCGGTGTCAGTGAGGCAGGTTTGCCGCATCCAATTCCTGATGAGGTTGCGCATCCCGTCGTGGTCCGGAGAGGAATCCAGCACGAGCCAGAGCTGATCCTCGAACCCATCGTCGGCGGCCGCAATGACATCGTAGGTGTTCCTCTTCATGAGATTATACAGCCCATCAACCGCGATATCCCGAAGAGCCGCGTGGGTCGAGGTAAGGCATCGTTGGAGTAGCTTGACATAGTCGACAAAGTCCATGTAGCCTGGCGCGTAGAGTGTCAAGTGTTCCAGACACGCAAGACTGGCCTGCTGAATCTGGAGGTCGTCCTCCGACTGGAAGAAGCCAACAAGCGTTAGAATCAGCTCCCTGGCCTTGGTAGAGTCTTGGAGATCCGGGCCCAGGACGTTGATGAGAGAGTCGACGCAGCGAGCGATGGCGGCTGGTGATGATAACTCGACCTCGAGGTTCATGGGGAGAGTCGACGAAACTTCAGGATGGTGCGTTTCGGAAACGTAGAGCTTAGCCAGGACTCCGAGCGTGCTAGACACGAAGCCCGCAAAACCAAGCCCCGATGCATCCGTGACACGCGTCACCGCCTCCAGTGCCCAGTAGTGCACGGTTGGGTGGGTATCGTTGCAGAGCGACATGAGAATGTTGAGGATAGTCTTGAGGTGATACCCGGCCGCCATGCTTCCTATCTTGGTCTGGATACACCCCAACGCCATGGCGCATCCTGCTCTTGCACTTGGCTCCCGATTGACGACGATGGTGTCGACGAGGTGCTTGATCTCCTGGTTCGTGAAGGCATTGCCGCAAGTGCTGCAAAGCCGCGCGACCGCCTCATAAGCGATACTGCGGACGTATTGGTCGGGGTCAATGACAAAGTCACGGAGAAGTTCCTGGATGAGCTTCTCGACAGGAATATTGGTGATGTCGCCCGATGGCGACTCGGTCTCCTTGACCGCCACTCGGAGGGTAGAGAGCAAAGCCGTGGCGACGTTCACCTTGATGGCCGCTTTCCTCCCTGGGTCGCGTTGTAGTGACCCAGCAGAGGTAAAGGTTGTCACCTGCTCCAAGACACTCTCTTGGACTTTCGAGGGCGTGAGAGGGAAGACGAAGGCGAAGAGCTGAATGGCCATGTTGACAGCTTCAGTCGCCGGAGGATCTGGGAGACTCGCATCGTCGACGCCTCCAATGTACAGAAGGGATGCGTCGTGCTCGAGGGTGCTGCACACAGGCGAGAGAAGTAGTCTCTCGATGGCTGCTTCGGGACCATCCCCGGCATGAACTTGACTTGCCAGGGAGCTCTCGTGTTGTCCCGGGAGTGGTTTAACATCGAAACCCCTGACAAGCCCAGTCACGCCGAAGCCGGTATTATCGCCGACGTCCCAAATCGCGTCGAAATTTCCTGCCAAATTGGCAATGGAGGCGCTCAGAGAACTGGGCGTGTAATTATCGGGGTCCGCAAAGAGAGAAATGGCGAGGGTGAGAAGGTTAGATTGGAGTAGGGCTTCTGTGCCGTCCGCCGGGCTGATATTGACAAGCTTCGTGTAGCACTGAAGCACTCGTCGCTGGACCATGACCTCGAGGTCGTAGAGCTGCAGCGCCGGCGTGAGCCGCTCGCTGATATCTTCTGCCGTCTTCTTCGCCGGCAGCGTCTTCAAAAAAGCAGTTGTGTTTTGAAGCATGGTCGCAATTCGCTTTGAAACATCGACCGTCAGGAGACGACTGTTGAACTGGAGGAAAGCCAGGATAGACCCCAGGGCGCACTCCCGAACATGGCAAAGGAAAGAGGCGTTGAGATAGTTTCGGTGCATGGAGCTGTCCTTAGCCAGAACCTTTGGCAATGCATTCTTCCACAAGAGGAGAAGTTGGGAGAGGTGAATCTTGACAAAGTTGGGCCCGAGAGACATGAGCCCTCCGATGAGGGTCCACGCCACCTGGATCTGTGTGCTCGCGACGCGCAACTCTGAGCTTCCGCTCGACTTGAGCAGACTGGTAGCCATCGTCAAGACACGGCTGTTGATATCGACCGAGCCATAAAGGGGCTGCATTGGGCTCGCGCTGAGACACGCCGCAAGGCCATGAGCGAACCCAATGCAGCGCCGTGGCGAGTTCCGCCCGGACCCTAGCAATGCCAACTCTCTCGCCAGGCTGTTCATGCACACCGACAGGCAGGGTAAGAGCTGCTGAGGGCATGCCAGGACAAACGACTTCATACATGCTGCCGCATGGACCTGGACGGTATAGCTCGGATGCTGGAGAACACCCAGCAGGCCATCACGACAAGACTCGGCAATATTGTTTGCTGCGGATCCCAGGCTCTTGATCAGGGCCGCCAAGGCACCCATGGCCACGATAAGCGTCTGCTTGCTGGGCTCGGGCCGTTCTTTCAGAGCCTGGGGATAGTTTTTGATAATTTCGTTGACGAGAGTTTTGGACGCTGCCGCCTGGCCGGATTCTCCGAGGATCTTCTTTCCGACGACGTCCTGAATAAGAGTGTCGATCATCCGTCTTGAGATCAGCAGACGGTACCGGTTATTCAATATGCTGGAGTGGCCCATAATTTCCGTGGTGAGATTTTCGACAATGCGAAGGTAATGGATCTCGACCGTCCGCTCCCCCAGCTTCTGCAGCATGTTGCCGTAGCATATGGCGATGGCAGCCCTGGCCTTATTCGATGTCGACATTCGAACGTATTGCGTGGTCAAAATCTTGGCCATGTCCACAAGAGACATGGCGAGAACCTGTGACTTCCTCCCCGATGGCGCCGGACTTTCGGATCGCGAGGGAATGTCGTCGTCGTCTTGGAGTGCACCTGGCTGCATCGACTGTCGTTTTACCGCCTTTGACTTGGATCGCTTGATCAGGGGCAACGGCGCCTCACCGACCGCCGACTCCGAGAAGCCCCTGACGAGAGCTTCGGAAAGGCATTCGGCGGCCGCGGACCGAGCGTGCGAGGATGGAGAGTCGAACGTCTTGAACATGGTGGAACGGAGGCTGTCAAAGTCGCTGGCGTTCTGGAAGTAGTGGCTGCTCTGCACCAGCAGGCGCAAACATCGGCAGGCCGAGATGACGACCAAGGACCCTTTGTCGCTCGTGGCGTAGCTCCTCCCCTGCTTCCATATATCCCTGGCGATGTTCTCGTCCATGCTGCCCCCAATCATCCTAGCAATCTTTCCCAGCGCGGTGAACACGGCCGTGCGAAGGTTGGCGCTGCTCGACGAGGCCTTGAGGAGCTTCAACAAGGCGGCGCATGCCAGCTGGTGCAGGCCGATGGCGCTGTCGCCGGCCGACCCAAGGACATCGCCCAGGCATGCCACGGCAGCATGTCGTGTCCTGATCTCGCTCTCGGCCTTAGACTTTCCATTGGATATTATGCCGACCAGCTCGTTGATGGTCTCGAAGAGCAGCTTCCGGTCGCCCTTTTCGAAAATGTGCGCCAGACACCTGCCAAGCGTGTTGCGTATGACCCGGGTGGGGGAGGGGGCGGGGAGGTTGACGATGCGGAAGATCTCCTTTTTGAGGTAGAACTGCTGCGCGGTGCAGTCGTCGGGCGAGAGGGCGAGGACATGCCTGCTTAGGGTGGACACGAAGTTGAGCAGGAATAGCTCCTGCTGCTCGGGGGGAGGGACTGGAGTTTGGCGACGTCGAGTTCGGGGTTGGGCGTGGTGCTGGTGCTGGGGCGGGCCGTTGATGTGCGCGCGTGGTCGCCATTTGCGTCGCTGGGCCCATCGTGGGCTGGTGTGGTCGACATGAGGGGGAAGGAGGGTTGGCGGATGTTGGTGATGCGAAGTTGGGGGATGTGGTTGTGAATGTTGTCGAGTCGAGCCGAGTCGGCGCCCTGAAGACGGCAGCTAGCGCCACGAGTGCCAGGCGGTACTCCGCAGGCTCGTAGGGTACAAGGGGGGTGCCTGTGGTGGAGCTGGCTCAACCCTTGAGGCTTGTTGGATGGTGTTGCAAAATGGGTGGGCCAATCGAGATGCCTGCCGCGACAAGCAACACTCCAGAGATCCGCCCGTGCCAAGCTGCCGCTCCCTCCCGCTTCGGCAACTAAATTCATCGACAAAACATTGTCGAAAAAAAGGGACCAAGCTCCCGCCATCAGCCAGACACCAACCCATTTTGAACTTACGGTCTCGCCACTCGACCTCGGGGACATCCTCGAGCACGAAGCCCCTTTCCCCAGACCCATTGAGCCCCCTCCGCATCAATGGCGTCCCTCTCCCACACCATGCGCCAGCTCGCCCGACGAGCTCCCCCGGCGCAAACGCGAGCGCAATGCTGCAGGGCCTTCTCCTCGGCGCCCCCATTGCAGAGCGGCCACAACAAATGGTCCAAGATCAAGCACGAAAAAGCCGCCGCCGACCTCAAAATATCACGGCAGCGCTCCTTCTTCGTCCGAAACCTCGCCGTCCTCTCCAAGCGTGCGTCATGACCCCGGTCCCCCCATCCGCCGCGCGTGATGAGCCCCTGAAGAGCTCACCGGGATCCCACACACAAAAGAACTCGGCGTCGACAGCCCCCAACTCATCGAACTCATCGCGCGCGCCAAGAAGGCGGGCGTGCCCAAAGACAAGATCGAGGCCGCCGTGGCGCGGGGCCAGGGGCGGTCCCCCGAGGGCCTAGTGCTCGAGAGCGTCGTCTACGAGGCCGTGGTCCCGCCGAGGGCCACGGCCCTCATCGTCGACTGCCAGACCAGCAACAGGCTGCGGGCGCTCCAGGACATCGCCGCCGTGATCAAGAAGGCAGGGGGGGCGCCGGGCTCGGCCAAGTTCTTTTTCAACCGCCAGGGGCGCGTCGTGTTTGAGACGGGCGACAGCGGGCTCGACCCCGACAGCATCATGGACGAGGCGATAGAAGCCGGCGCCGAGGAGATAGAAACGGATGGGGAGGGCAACATTGTCGTCGCGACGCCGCCGACCGGGACCGCGCAGGTCTCGCAGGCCATCAGCGAAAAGTACGGCCTCAAAGTCCTGAGCTCCAAGATCGTCTGGGCCGCCAACAAGGACACCGAGGTCAAGCTCGACTCTTCGCCCCAGCTCATAGACTTCACCCAGCTGCTGGAGACACTGAACGACATGGGCGATGTGCACGCCGTGTACGCAAACATCACTCAGGGGAACATGAGCGACGAGGAATGGGCAAGGATAGCGGAGAACATTGAGTTTTAATCCCCGATTCGGCACCCAATAATGTACATCTTGTATTTGTACAAAACTTCTTCTCTATCGTAAAAAATGCAGCACCCATTTGTTCCTGGGATATTCCGTAAACGCCGCATGCCTCAGTCCTCTCCATGTATACCACCCCCCACCCCCCATCGCCCCAACCCCCAACCCCATCACGAACCCCCCCCTGCTCCCTCTCCCTCGCCTCCTTCGCCAATCTCATGTCCCGCAGCGCCAACCGCCTCGTCCGCAGCCGCTCTAGCTCCTCGCGGATCTCCTCGCGCTCCGTTGGCACGCGGTTCGCGTGCTCGGCCTTGGGCCAAAAGTCCTGCACCGCGAACCGGCTATCGAGGTTGGTGCCAAAGTAGTACATGATCCCGATAGGGAACATGACGTACATGCCAAACTGTTGTTTTGCGACCAGCGTGGGTCAGGTCATCGATGTTTGCGACGCGGGCGGGGATGGGAGGGGTGGGGGGGCCGTACCTTGAAGACTTCGAGGTTGAGGCCGCCCATTGTGACTGTTGGGGGTGTGCTCTGTGGGAGTGTCGGGGGCGTGGGTGCGAGGACTTGGTGGTGGTGGTTTCACGATGGTGAGGGAGCTCTCGAAGCCGATGGAGGGCGGCGGTCGTTGGAATTTACAGTGGGGTAGACGTCGTTCGAGAAGCCCCCCCCTGTGGGCTTGGCGCTGCACGAGAGCAAAAGACTCGCGGCTCCCAAGCTTCCATCGCGCATAACAGTGCCGTCCAGACGTCATGGGATCTTGATACACGCAACGGGAAATTGTTAAAATGGCCGGATGAAAGATAGGTGATATGGGGATATTATTTGGTATTCGCTGTAAAAATCGCTGCAAAAGGTCCTCCGGCCCCCCTTTCCGAATCCCATTTCTAGATACCTCTAGATCCCGACCCGTCCTGACCAGCCCAATAAGTCCGTCCCAAATCTATGTCCTCCCAGGACAGCTCTTGGTGACCCTCCAGATCGCGAGCCCCCTCCTCCCAACCAGCCTCGCCAGGGTATTCCAGACGCCGTCCTCCGCAAAGTCCATGTCGTCCATGTTGAAGTGCCGCCTCGTCCGCCACACCTCGCGGAACCGCAGCCCCTCGAGCCCCTTGTTCGAGAGATACGGGTCCAGCCACGTCGCCGACAGCGGCGCCACCAGGTACGTCCCGTTCTTCTCCTTGCGGTACTCCATGCTCCGCCGGTCGGCGGGCGTGTCGCACGTCGCGAGCTTCGCTAGCTCCTCAAACAGCTTGTCCCCGGCCATCCCCATGACGTCCTGCGTGCGCAGCACCTCGTTCTTGCCGTTGAGCAGCCAGATCGGCGGCATGTACGTCTTCCACCAGATTGCCTGCGTCGCGTCGGGCTGCTTGCTCATAAACACCTGCGCCGGGATGATCCCCCCTGGTGGTAGACCCCCATGAGCAACCCCAGCGCCAGGTTGAAGACGACCCACGACACCACCCACAGCTTCAGGAGCCCGTCGCGCTTCGGGAGTCGGACCGACGAGAGGATGAGGGGTACCGTCGGGAGGAGGAAGCGCGCCTCCTGGTGTTGGAATATCGAGAGGACGAATATACCCGAGATCGCCGAGTAAAGTCGAATGGAGAAGGCCGGCCGGGTGAGGAGGAGAACGGCGGGTCCGAGAAGCTGTGGCAGGTTCACCAGCAGATGCTGGTACCACGGATGCAGGCCGTGCTGCGCGAGGTTGGCCGGCGACATGTTGTAGAGGAGGTTATTTAGCGGCGTGATGACGGGGTGGCGCAAGAGGTCGGACCACGAAATCGAGTGTGGCGCGTAGAATGTCGTGTCAAGGGCGATCGCAAGGGCGGTTGTGAAGAGGCCGGCCAGCGCAAAGAAGACGAGCGACCAAAGGCTGCCACCCGGTCAGCGAGAAACGATGCAAGGGCAGTGTGAGATGAGCGTACTTTTTGGTATAATAGGGCAAGAGACGGAGCCCGGGTATCAGGAGAAAGGCAGGGAAAGTAATGCGGTTGAAGACGCCAAAAACGGCAAAGACTCCCAGAACCGTCGATGCGAGAAACGAGCTTCGTTGCTGTCCCCATCTTGTTAGCATGTTCCCCAGAGTCTGGCTCGCAAATCACATACCGGGCTTTCCACGATGCGCTCGATGAGCACCAGGCACCACGCAACCACCAGCGTTTCCACCGAGTTCGAAAAGGTATGTGTCTGGTAAGTCCATGTGACGTACGAAGACGCCACAAGGAGGACGGCCACGCGCCGGTGTCGCGTCGACTGGACCAGCTCATGGATCGCCCAGTCCTCCAAGACGAAGCTGATGATGAACATAAGCACCCGCAGGGTCCAGAACACCACCACGGGCGGGATCTCGCCGTCTTTCCCGTTTCCTATCCAGAGCCATCGCAGCAGCAGCATCGGCAGCCCGTAGACTGGCCATAGCGGAAAGACGCTTCGTATCGGGTGGTCGGTCGTAAACTCCCAGGTGAGCCGGACAGGGTAGCTGAAAATCTGGCCTGTTGGCGCACAGCGAGCGCATCGTCAGCCAAGTGTCCATTTCCACCGAGGGGTCGGGCCCGCTGGGTTTAAGGGTTGCGCAACAGTTGCGACGGATGTCTAGACGAGGTCCAAAGGGCCCGCGCGTCGCAAGGGCGACCTCGCAGTCGAGCTTTCTGTAGCTAAACCGACCGAGCTGCGACCGCACCAGGAGCTTCGCTGCTCGACAGTGGGAACTAGAACGTACCGGCGATAACCTCGGGGCCCTGGAAGTTCTCGTCGGGGTGAAGGTAGCTCGGCGAGAGGGCGAACCAGAGCCGGACCAGGATCAAAAAGAGGTATGTCCTCCTCCACATGGCAACGTCGTTATCTGGCGCGTCGCGGCGGGGACATGGACGGGGACGGGGGGTGGTGATGTCGATCGCAAGACGGGCGGTGCATTTGCTGGCCTCGAAAGCGGAAACTGGGCGCGACGAAGACGAAGACGAAGACGCGTCCGGCGCATCACTGGGGGATGCGGGAGCAGGTAAAGGTCGTCAGTTCAATGTTGAGAAGTGGCATGATGGAATGGAGGAAGAAGAAATGAGAAGAAAATAAGATAAGGTGAGCCCATCAGGACCGATCCGATGGAAGGGAAATTGATGGTCCCAGATTTTGGGGGGCTCTCGCTGTGCTGGAGCCAAGAGACCACATGGTCGCCGACAACCATGGTGCCAAAACCGGCCAGGTGTTTGCAACGGGCACCCAGTTGATTCGCCCAGCTCAGGGGGTTGCCAGGACCTCGGCGCGGGTTGACTCAGGCAACCGGGTCCTGGTTGGTTGCATCATCGGCGGGTCAGGGTTGCTGGCTGCTCGTCCCGCACTTTCATGTGCCTATCCACCGAGCCACGCTCCCACCAGACCACTGCAGCTTTGGAGATGTCAATGAGTGACAAGTGACCTCGGATCACGCACGAGGCAGCCGAAACTGGGGTTGGCCTCGGGATGTCTTCCACTTTTCTCTACCGCGTAGTGGCCTATGTACCTGCAAGCCACAGCTCCGACACGGCCATTATCTTGTCGTGGTGCGTGGCTCTTGGGCTGGCTCGCTAGGTTAGGACGCAATACAGAGTTGAGAGCATTACCATGTACTATATGTTCTCCAAGATTCCACCATTTGAACGACCACGTAACGTCAGTCGGCAATGACGAGTCTTCCATGCCAAGCCCCCAACACCCGTCGACCTTGAAAACTTTGTGCTTTTGAAAAAAATAGCAGATGCGCTTCCTCACCACGTCACCACCTACAAGCCACTACTCCTCTTTATGCACCAGAATAAGTATATGGCAAGCAAAATAAGTACAGCTGAGGCTTGAAACTCGACTGAGTCTTGGGAGTCCAGGCATCACATGACAACTGAAGGTCGAGCTCGTTGACAATCCCATCATTGCCCCACAAAAATAGGCACCGTGGCCTGGAGGCCGGGGTTCGGTCCACTTCACCCCTGCTTGGTCTGTGCGTCCGCTTGGCCTTTGTGAAGGCAACAACCCGCCACCAACTGCTTGACAATCGCAACTCGTCCTCAATCCATCCTCACCACCTCACCATTCCATTCGGAGAAAGAGTCAACTACCAAATAGGCCCAGTCTTTTTTGCGCCCGCCTCTTCACTCCGTCCTCAGGTACACCCCAGCAATCCCCCAGGATATCTCTCGCCAGGTATTTAAACCCAGTTACCCCTCCCCTCCACTCCCATTCCCCCTCGTCAACATCAACTTCCACTACCAGCATCACCACTTCTTTCCCGAGCAACAGACATTGCCTCTATCCAGCGCATTGCCAACCTCTCTTCACCATCACGCCATACCCTGATCGGCTCTCAGCACTAACGGCGACTGAATAGCCAGACACCATGACTGCCGAGACCACAGCAAAGTCGGGCCGCATTAATTTGCAGAGCAACGATGGCATCACGATCGAAGTTGGTACGTCGCCGGAGGCGCTCTCCCGCACCCTCCCCGAGCCTATCGCAGCAGCTAACCGCCTCAGATCGCGCCGTCGCCGAGCGCTCTATTCTCATCAAGAACCTGATTGATGATCTCGGTGTCGAGGCCGTGACCCCCCAGACGCCCATCCCCATCACCAACGTCAACGATTCCGTGCTTCGCAAAGTCCTCGAGTGGTGCGAGAAGCACCGTGCCGACCAGCCTTCGGCCGAGGAGGAGAACGACAGCCGCAAGAAGACCACCGAGATTGACGAGTGGGACATGAAGTTCATGCAGGTGGACCAAGAGATGCTTTTCGAGATCATTCTGGTACGTACTCCCCATTTATCCTCCGAACAGCAACGATGCTGACGCTGTTCTCTAGGCTGCCAACTATCTCGACATTAAGGCGCTCCTCGACGTCGGCTGTAAGACGGTGGCCAATATGATCAAGGGCAAGTCCCCCGACGAGATCCGCAAGACGTTCAACATCACGAACGACTTTACTCCCGAGGAGGAAGAGCAAATCCGCCGTGAGAATGAGTGGGCTGAGGACCGCTGAGCTGCCCGCTCTCGATTCACTTGGCCGGTTCTGGATACACTTGGACGGGCGGGGATTTACCATACACCATCTATCTACCCACAAAGCATTCACGCCCCTCCAACTGTCTTCAGACAGTGAAGCCTAGGACGGTGGGCGTTGGCGTACAAGGGGGACAGGGTCAATTTTTTCTGCGCTGCTTTTTTACGAAACTTGAGCTATGGGAATGGGGAGGGCTTCGGGGGTTAACCGTTCACGGCGCCTGTGATTCACCAGAGGCATGGAAAGGTTGGCGCGACGGTGCAGGGAGATATACTTAGAAACAGGTTACTGGGTGCAACTGGCCTTTGATCTGGATCCAGCTGTGCTTGCATCACTGTGCCTGGTTTTGTTTGTGCTCTCTGGAGCTGACAATGACCACCGATGATCATGATCCAGGTTGCCCTTCCGACACTGCTCTGTTTGCTCAGACTGCCAGTACTATTTGCTCTCAGGCAGGCAAAAGTCCAAGCATTCAACCGCTTTATACAAGTACCAAAGAGACCGTCACATCTCAACACGACAATCGAGAACTTTCTGGAAGCCGGCGCGCTCTTTATTCGACTGAACCAAGACGGCCTAGGGACTAGAGGCCGGCACACAGCAGGACTCACATGAAAGCTCTGGGAACGTGCCCCATGCTCTATCCCCCGGGACATGCCTGAGCTTCTCCTGATACGTGACACAGTGGACAAGGTGAGGATGTCGCCCAGGAACCTGGAATTGATGGAACCATTTGTGTACGCAGGGGCTCGTAGAGAGATGCCATCGAAAGAGTCGCTGGTCCATTGAAAGGAGACATAGGTTGGTAGAAAATTGGGCAGGCGTTGAAAGATGACCTCGATCATAAGAGCCCCGGTTGAACTCTACATTACCACCGAGCGCCAAGACATAGCTCAAGCACAACTGGCTCATGACGTGGCCGGCTGGGGATGGGAGCGTTTGGCGCTGATTCGAGTTGCTTCCTTGAAACCAAGACTCTTCTCCTCATCGCAAAGAGTGAGCCTCATGGCACGGCCAACAGTCCAGTCACACATCAGAGAGCAAGTCAGCCACACGCCACCACGAAGCGGCCGCGGCGCGGCGCCGATACGCATCAAGTGCTCTCATTCCATTTTTCCCTGACCGTAAAATGCGTATCCCGCATTACTCCCATGATAACGTCGTCCCAGGTATTCCCAGCGAAATCAGAAACCACCCTTCGTGCACAGACATGACCAGGCCACAACGCCCCCGCCCCCGTAGTTCCCAACTCCTCTCGTCTCTCCTCTCCTCCCCTGGGCCGTCTCCTCCGGTTCAAGTTGGGCGGTGGGTCATGATGCGCGGTATCGCGAGACCAGTGGCAAAGACTCAGGGCATCCGTCGAGAGGGCGGGATTCCTGGACTGGCTGAGGGGGAGAGGGTCGAAGGGGTGACGGGAATGAGACGAGGGCTTCCCCTTCCTCGGCGAATCGTTTAGATTCCGAGGCGGGTCTTGCGCCAATGCCTACGCTTGGCGTTGTATCTGTGGGAGGAGTGTCAGTATGTCTTGTTCGTGGGTTTGGAGAATCGTCGAGGGGTCGGCTGTCGTGGAGGGCTGGGTTGCAAGAGACAGAGAGCAGCTGCCATCGAGACCCCTCTCCAGCATCTCCGTCGAGCCCCCCAGTCCGACAAGCCTGGCGTGTGTGTTCGTGATGTTGGTCTTCGTACCTGATGGTGTTGCCAGTGCGAAGGCGAATCCATTGGGGAATGGGGCGGTTCTGTTTCTGCGCCTTGGCGAGCTTCTGCTTCGTGCGGAAAGTCTTGTGGCTCTATTTCGCGATGGTGGTTAGCCCAGGCGCTCGTGTGGAATCCCCCGCTGCAGGAATTGCATCGCTCCCCGGGCTCCCATGGCCCCGAAGAGTATAATTCTGGGTCGAAGATCAAGAATTCAGGCGTAAATGCAGCTCTCAGCAGTACGTACCGGCATTTTGACGGTGTTGTCGCGATATCCGAGATGGTAGGCGATGTCGTCGAGTTTGGTCGAGATGGGGTGGGAATCGAATTATTTGGTGTGGGCTTTTGAAAATGGGCCAGGGAGGGCTTGAAAGTGTGTTGTGGCTGAGGTCACGTGGAAAGGCGGGGCCGATTTGGTTGCTGTGGCGCTGAGCGTGGCTCGGGTGACCGGCATGCTTTTTGGCAAGGGCCCTTGCTGTTGGAGGCCGCATGATGCCGGACTGCCAATCATGCCCGGCAGTTCAGGCTTGGACCCGTGCACCGCGAGGCCTGGCTTCCATCCTGCAAATGGAGCCAGATCGGAGCGCTGTTGAATGAAACTCAAGCCCGGTCGTAATCTTGCTGGGCAAAATCAAAGAATAAATTTCCCCCAGATATCAAATCAAACCAAGAACCTCTTGCCCGCTGTCCCTCACCCCCGTGTCTCCCTTCGTTCCCTTCCGCAGCCAGCTGCGCGGTGTCTCCGAATCTCGCCTCCTTGGCCAGCTGTTTCCCGTCTCCGAATCACAGATCGCCAAGCGACGACTCGTTGCCCAGGCTCCTCTCCTCCACTGCAGCTTTGATCCCGACGACAACAGTCCAGCAACACACACACAGAAACAAATACAACATGGGGCAGAGCGTATCGTGGCTGTCCGGCCTCCTGTGGTCGAAGAAGGAGATTCGCATTCTGATTCTCGGCCTGGTACGCCGGCCCAACTATCTCCATGCCCGGCGACGACCCATCCCAACAGTGCTGACCAAGCTGCCCCTCGCAGGATAACGCCGGAAAGACGACTCTGCTCTACCGACTCAAGGTGCGGCCCCCTCCCCCCGGCGACCCCGGACGCTGTCAGGATCTCACATGCGCGCGCAGATTGGCGAGGTGGTGACCACGATACCGACTATTGGGTTTAACGTCGAGTCGGTGACATACAAGAACCTTAACTTCAACGTGTGGGATCTCGGTGGGCAGACTAGCATCCGACCGTACTGGAGGTGCTACTACGCCAATACCGCGGCCGTCATCTTTGTGGTCGACTCGACCGACATTGAGCGCCTGCAGACGGCGGCGGACGAGCTCTCGGCCATGCTCAACGAGGAGGAGCTCAAGGACGCCGCACTGCTGGTGTTTGCCAACAAGCAGGACCAGCCTGGCGCCAAGGGGGCGGGCGATATCTCGCAGGCGCTGCGGCTCGGGGAGCTGCGGGACAGGAACTGGAGCATCATGGCGTGCAGCGCGGTCGACGGCACAGGCGTGACGGAGGGGATGGACTGGCTGGTGGTATGGCTCTCGCTGCATCGTGGGTGTGTTTCGGGCCAGACATGCTAACAGCCTCGCCAGCAAACCGTATCACAGGACTAGCAGCCGGACCCGCCGACGGGCCGCAGAACAGCGATAATATCTGTACCATACGAGCGACGTGCTTCCCCTTCGAGTCCGAGCCCACACGAGGGCGAGTCTTGGGTATCACTCGGACGACACAAGCGGGTTTCTTTGGCGTTTTCGGGGCTATGCAAGCGGACTTGGGGGTGGTCGTGGGGACCATTGATGACATATCATGCCAACGGCGCAGGCTGCATCAGACGGGGTGGATCAGCGTTCGGGTCGCGTACATAGATGCTTTACCACTATTAATATACGACACTGGCCTAATACGCCGGGTCCTTGAGGACAGCTTTGCGCATTCGACTGATCACTGCGGCTATCAGACGGCAGCTGCGATGATATACCCTTTCAATGCCACATCCGAGCCTGGTAGAGGTAGTTTGGGAAACTGGGGATATCAACACCAAAGTGCCAAAGCTGTGTCTTGGCATACAAATCTGGTTTGCCCATACTTATACGCCATTTCTACTACTCACTAGCACATACGGCCATAGATAATGGAAGAATCATGGTCACGCTCTTACATATGTGAGGCTCTAGGTAGGGCCGTACAGGGCGGCCCAGGTTTGTTCCTCCTCTATCAGTCCTAACCCTTCATTTCACGTGGAGGAAGATCTTGAAAACGGAAGCCGACGTGCGCCGCTTTTCTCGGACACAGTTACTTGAGAGATGCAGGAGCACCGGTCTTTTCGGTGCCCTCCCTCCGCTCCGCTCCCCGCCCGCCCTTCCCGACCGCCTCAACGCGCACCACGGCTAGATTCCTCCCTTTTCACCCCTACCGTGGGCGACGGATGAAAGAGAAAGGGGAGCTGGGGGCCGGGGCGTGAGGGGTGAGGGCACCTCGTATTCATAATGCTTTTAAACTTCCCCCCCCTCTCCCCCCCCTTGCCTGTCTTCGCCGGTCACTCTAAAGTTGATACCAGGCCATAAAAAAAGCTCACAATCTGGATGCCGCCGTGCGGTTCGCCCTCTGCCAGTTTCTCCACGTCACGTGGACGGCCGTGAAGCAGAACCGCCGCAAATGGTTTCCCCCCCCCTTTTTTCGGAAAAGTTTAAATCGTAAAAATGCTACTCCACAAGGAACTTGTAGTGCCACCTCCGGAAAGGATGTTCTGCCCGTGACCACCCTAGAATCCGCCCTCCAAAGTTGGGAGTGGGAAAGTAAAAGGGGGGGGGGTGGGGGTACGGAGCAAACAAAACTATCTCAGCGGTATAGGAAACATCTCGAATTCCCACGGCGGCATGTCTTCACACAATCCTGCCACCCGCCGATGTACAGGTCTAGAAACGAGGGAGTAATAAAAGAGATCTCCCGTCGGGGAACGCGATGCCTCGGCCCCGCGAGAAGCCCATCAGGTCTGAAAGACCTGCCGGCGTCCGCATATCAAAATCCTTCTTCTGCAAGGTTTTCTGCAGTCTCAAAGCCACTTGAGACTTTCTCCCAAGATGCCTCATGGCAAGGGCCAGGGCCCGCTCGATCCAATACCGGCAGTTGTTCCAGGCGGACTTCTCGTGAAAATGAAACGCTGTCGAGATCGTGAAGTCAATCAAGGCATGCTTCTCGAGGTCATCCTCCCTGCATTCCGGAAGAGAGAGCCGGGCCTCGAGCGCCACAATAACCTCGTCTATGACGCCGTTGCACGATGTTTTGTCCTTTGCCTCGAAGAACGTCAAGGCAAGCCGGCGGGCGACCTCCACGGTGCTGTGGGCGATGGGCTCCTCGCCGACTTCGAGGAGAGGGCCTAGGGAGGTCCTGCCGCTTTTCAGCACGCGGATCGCGTCTTCCGCCGGTCCCTCGCGCAGAGAATGCCGTGCGAGGGCGCACTTGGCTCGGCAAGCTTGAAGGCAAAGCTCCCCGGAATCACCCTCGTCGCAGTGTCTGATGATGGTTTGGAGGATGCCCTCCAGACCCGTGATATTCGCCATCGCGGCGATATCAACCTTGTCCAGCTGATGGCGGATGGCGTCGGCGTCGTCGGTTTCAGGGAAAGATTCCGCCAGGCCATCGGCATTCTCAAGCAAACGTCGATCCTGAAGTCCAGAGGGATCGTTGAGATGCATGGCAAACTCATCACAATCGTCGTCCAGGCCCTCCATGAGCTTGTAGACCAGGTTCTCCGCGTGTTCCTTGCAACCCCAGGAACGAAGGAGCTCGATCATACGAGCGTAGTGCAGGTAGGTCCTCCCGTGCTCGGAGCCCCACTTCTCTCGATGCTTCTCAGTCATCCAAGACAGCACCGCGTCTGCCTTACCCATCCTACCGCTGTTGGCATAGAAGGATGCGTACAAGTACCCTGCCTTGAGGGTTTCTTCGTGGGTCGGGGATAGCACTTGACGAAAGCCCGAGACGGCATCACGGAAGTCCGCGTCGGCTTCATCCTGATTTCCAGAAGAGGCAGCTTGACTGGCCGAGACGAGCAGTTTGCGAAGGTCCGAGATTGTTGTTCGCCTCATGTCCAGGTGGACAGGCGGACAATCCAGGTAGAACCTGCGCGGAATCGTGTGACTTTGCTGTCCCTCACGGGACTGCGGCTGCACATCGGAGACGTCCCGAGGTGTCTGAGGAGTGTCGGCAGCTGCTCGAGGTGTCCAATACTGGACGTCCTTCATCTCGTTTGGGGTGCCAGCATAAGGGTCTGGCCCAGCTAAGCACATGGGTCAGCAGGCATGGACGGTTTTTTTTTGGAAACGGGACCGCTGACCGGATTGCGGTTGGGCTTGCGCAACCCTCCCACAGATCTGCATCACCTTGTCTTCCGACCACTGCTGGTGATTCCAATAGAAAACGGTCGCCGTCGGGCGCCGTTGCTCGATCTTTCGGCTCATCCACGCTGCCTGGCCGTGGGATAAGTTCTTCGACCAACGCCAAGCCTTGAACTTGTTCTTGTACATTTTCTCCCTGTTTGAAGCCGGTGAGCTGATGTGCATATGCTTGTGACATGGGCTTTCCGGTTGACGGCGATGGCGCCTCGTGCAGACTTACGTTGCTGAGAAACCATGGTCCCTTTCCATAAGTTCGGCGACCTCCGGCAAGGGAAGGTCGTCCTTCATGTATAGCTTCTCGATCTGTGTCTTGTGCTTCTGCCATTGCGCCTCGCCAGGTGGCCGAGCCCTGGACTTGCGAGAGGGCGGCTGCCGTGCCTGACCGACGTTGGGGTCCCGATCGTTTGCTCTCTCACGGCCATTAGGAGCGTTCTGCGCGTCAACATCGATGACATTAGCGTGTTGACCTGCATTCGAATTAGCTAGAGGGCCGAGACGCCCACTTTGCGGGCTGGTGTGTGTCCCCGCGCCGACGTGGATGCCCGGGAGAATAAACTCGTCCCGGTGGCTTGCTCCGCCAGGTCTAGTATCGCAATTTCCCACATGTGAGCCATACAATCTAGCTGGAAAAGGCTTGGATGTAACTCACCGAGGATATGAAGTCGATGGTGGACCCTGGCTTACTGGGCTTAGAAGTGGCATGCTGGGGAAACCAGGAGATGCGTTGAAAGCCGTGCTGACTGCCGGCAGTTGCTGTCCTTGTCCCTGCCATCCCGATATGTAATTCGGGGGAATCGGGGGGGGATGGTTTGAACCGTACCGCCCCGGCGCAGAGCCAAAGTGGTATGTTGGTGGATCAGTATACCAAGACATTGGATTTGCAGGGAGAGGTAAAACCAGGCAGGTTCTTGGCCACAAGAGTTGGCCAGCATAGATGATGGAAGAGCAAAATCCCGAGGGGATCCAAACTTTAAGCCCGGTGTGAGGTGGTGAGGCGTGTAATGCGGTGAATGGGGGGCCAGGACGGAGACGGGCCACGGGTCGAAGGTGAAAGGTGCCCAATGGTCCTAGAAAGTCCCAGATGGAGCCAAAAAAATTCAAGGCGCATGTCTAGCACGGGCATCAAATCTAGTCGGGCGTAAGCCACTCTGACATTGTACTGGTACATAGGTGCCTGAGTGCACGACGAGCTGGAGCAGCTCTCGCGCCACCACGAAAGGACAGTCGTCAAAGATCCCCAAAAGGGTTACGAAGTCCCCATGTCACCCCGGCCCAGCATGGCAGCCTCCAAGACGCCTGCGCACCGCGGGATGCGATACCCCGTCAAACATTGGCGCGATCTGAGATGCAGCTCGTCTTGGAAGCTGGAGACCTACAGTAGTATCCCGTCATTGATTGGCCTAGCTTTAGTTCCCAAAGGCCTCGAAAAGAACCACCCCTGGGAACAAAGATTTGCCGAGTCGGCCGTGCATGGTTCGTCGCCAACAACGCCCCTTTACCGGTGTAGCCTCAGGTCCGGTAGACCATTTTGGGAGCATCTAAAAGGTTCCCAAAAAGCCTAACTGGGATCATGATGGAGAGTATTCGAGTCCGAGAGAAATGTAGAGTCGTCTCAGAAGGTCCCAATAGTCCCAACCGGGACCATGCTCTGCTGTCAATCTTCGCGAGTGGCTAGATTAGAATCTCGTTTCAGAACATCTTCACCGACAACAGCGTCGCCGGCCGAATGTGCGCGGGGTTCTGAACCCGTAAAGGCCTTTCTAGAACTGAAGAAGTTCCAAAGAAGAGCTCATAATTAATCCATGAGCGAAGATAAGGGGGGGGATATATATAAATGCCTTCGTCCGTCGAGCAGTTAGGATGGAGGTTTCTCTCTCCACGCAGACTATCATCACCCGTTCAAACTCAACGTTCATGTACTCATATTCATTCGACGACTGACAAAGAACATACCTGTCTACTCTCAAGTTCTGTTTGGCTCGGTGACCGCTCTACCTCAAATCGAAAAGCACCGCAATTTCATGAACGCCGCTGGCATATCAACTGTGTGCTCCTAAACTGAGGTTGAGCTTGACGCTTCTGAATATGGTAAGCTCGGTTCCGGTTCCTGGGTGTCCGACGTTTTGGTGCGTGGTACCCCCGCTAACTACCGCTAGGACAAGCAGCCGAGCCGCTTTGTTCCTGTACTGCGACCCTGGAAGGGCCAGGCTGCCCCCCGCGCCGGGCAGGACAGCGGGAGCGCCCTTGATCGGTGGCTTGGCGAGTCTGTGAATGACCAGCCGTTCAACACGGTTGCGTTTGTCCAACAAGCATCGACCACGTCCAAGTCTACAAACACCTCGAAGTCGCAGTCGAGCCTTGGCCACATCACCCCTTCCACGCTCTTGCCCAAAGGAAACTTCAAGTCTTGAGGGAGTTGGGGATTCAATGCACCAGGACCAGGTACAAAAAAATGAATTCTCCGTTCAATCTTGTCACAACGCATCATGTACCTAGGCGCGGCCCCAAGAGGCGGTCAAAGTGCGCGTGGTTATCTGTCTATACAGGCTGGAACGTATGTACCTTAGCAATGCATGTACTTGAGGTACCTCGGGTCCTGTCAGGTACTTGGGCCACGAGGCTGCGCGTTCTTCCATCATAAAACTGGACTCCTCCCCTGACGAGCGATGTTATCTGCTTCTGCAACCTCTTCATTTTCACCTCTCAAGCTTGTGCTGCTGAAGCCACCGGGCCTACCTACGAAACAGCCTCTCCCTTGACAAGCCAGCACAGAGGCTTGACCTGATTTCCCCAAAGAGTGCCCATTCTTGAACAGTCCCCGAGTCTCGTCCCTACTTTATGGATCTTCCGTTCTCTCGGGTCCTCGCCCCAAACGAGGAGCCCCTGGTGGATTTCATCGACTGGGCGCCACCTCCGCTCAAAAACCCCAACACGCTGGAGGGAGCCGGTCTCAGCTGTGAGACTGTGTGTTTCGACTCCTTCTACAATGAATCTGGAGATCGGCTCGTCCTTCCGGCTGGACGGAAGTACAAGGACAAGAAGGACCGAGGGCTCAAGAGCGCTCTGTCCGTTACGACACACTGGGACCGCTACCATGACTTCAGTCACACTATCCTTGATATCCGATCCCCACACATGAAAGCCGCACTGAAAGCGACAGTTCCCGAGTACGCTTCGTTCAATATCGCAACCAAACACATCAGCATCCGCGGCGGCCCTTGGTGTCTTTACCATTATCGCCAAGAGCTCCAGGAATATGGCGAAGAGATCATGGGACGCGATCACGAAGCCGCAACGCATGTATATCACCTCCTCGTGTACATGTGGGAAACGTTTTCCCTGGAGATTCTTACCCTCGGCATCTGGGCTGAAAATCCTGAAGAGGCGCCGGCCTTGGATCACAAAAATTTGTGGATGGTGTACCGGCCGGGAGACATTGTCTTCGTCCAAGAAAGACGTCTGGCCTTTGTGTTAAAGACGATGACCCTGAATGGCCGCAATTGGGAACTGAAAGGTCACCACATTGATTTCAACGGGTCAGAGTACGGGTCCAGAGGGATTGATGTTTCCATCTACGCTTACGATGGCTTCAAGCCGCTGCGAGGACTCACTGCCACCCCCTTTGGTCGCCTGCCAGAATCTGAGCAAGAGGCCATAAGAAAGGAGTTGGTGGCTCGGGGACGGAAATTCATCGGCCTGCACGGAGTGCAATACTTGTGGTACGATGGCAAGTACAAACAAGGGTCCTTTGCCTCGGAAACAATGGTAGGTTTTTTCTTTCGGCTTCTGCATAATAGGAAAGACTTTTGAGTCATGCTAATTAGAGCGCGTCCACAGTTGCAAAGTCGCATCGTTGTTGATCACATGGCTTGCAGGACTGGGTGCTCGTGGATACCTGGAGTCTATCTCAGGGACGATCTGACTAAATATAGCATCGAGTCGGTTCAGGCGAGCATCACCGAGAATGACCTCATGCTGTGCAACAAAGATGTCATGGGGTATTGCTTGAAGAACAATCGGTGGGGAGTCTTTGACATTGACTCGATCAGCAACATCTCTTTCGATTCCGAAGCTTTTGATGCACTCATGTTTCCCGAGGAGCAAAAGAGGCAAATACTGTCACTCGTTCGGGTACACGAGGATAAGCGGCTTGTCTTTGATGACTTCGTGAAGGGGAAGGGAAGAGGAATGGTCTTCCTGCTCTATGGTGACCCGGGGACCGGGAAGACCTTGACAGCTGGTAAGCCTCGTCATGCTGAGGACGCAAAGGGTGCCTTAGATTTCTCGAGTCCGCACTAATACTGGACAGAAAGCGTTTCCGATTACTGCAATAAACCACTCCTCCGTTTAGATGCTAGCACGCTGGGTACATCTGTCAGTTCTGTGGAGAATGGGCTCACAACCACTTTCAAACTGGCTGAGAGATGGCAAGCCCTGGTCCTTCTTGACGAAGCGGACATTTATCTCGAGCAGAGGAAGTCGAAGAACCTCACGCACAACGGGCTTGTTTCAGGTACGCGCGCGCAGCACAATCTCAGGAGAAGCCACTCGAACTGACCCGATGGGAATTCATTCTCTTCCACCATAGTGTTTCTTCGAATACTGGAGTACTACCAAGGCATTCTGTTCCTAACGACGAACCGAATAAGCTCGTTCGACAGGGCTTTCATGTCCCGTATCCACCTCGCACTCCACTACCCGCCACTCACCCACCACAGTCGACGAGAGCTCTGGTACTTGTTCCTGAAACGCGCTTCGCCAGATAGCGCGGAAGCGCTACGTCAGACTGGCGCGCTTGACAAGTTCGCCGCCGAAATCCTCAACGGCCGTCAGATCAAGAATCTCGTCCGCACGGCAAGCGCGCTGGCTCTTAGCAGCGACTCATCCGAAGACGGCCGCATCAGTCAGGAGTACGTTGAGTGGGCGCTACAGCCGATGAAACAGTTCGAGAGCTACATGGCTGGTGTTTTTCAGCGCCAACAGGAAGGGGAAAGAGATCACAGAGAGGAGTCTGCCGCCGTCGAGGAAGAGCAGCATGGGCTAGACAATGACGAACCCGAGGTCCAAGATAGCGATGAGGAGGAGGAGGAGGAGGAGGAGGAACAGGAGGAGGAGGAGGACCAGGAAGGGGACCAAGAAGAAGAAGAGGAGCCAGAGCCTATTGACCCAGATGATTCGAGCTCAGATCAGGATGATGAAGACGAAGATGAGGGCTTCGACACTCCACCAAGCAAACGACGACGTCTGGAGTTTTGAGCGTCTTTGGCGACTGCAGGAAGATTTTTTTCGGGGACTGGGAAGGAGGCATGTGTTCATTGTTCTCCCTGATTCTGTACGTTGTGTTTTCTCCTTTTTGCTTCAGCGGATTATTCTCGTCAACAGTCTTTGGTGAATTTAGTTATGCATCTGCTTCCGTAACCGGGCAAGAGGGGTGTTGATGACAATGCTCATAATACATGAGGAAAGATACCGCAAAAATGACGGAGCGAAACAGATCCCTCTGACAATCTGGGTATGCCGTAGCCCCTGGGTGGACATAAACATGGAAAACACGACAACCCGCACGCACACGCAAAGCGCAAGCAGACCAGCACTGCTCGAAATGTTTATCCCACTGTATTACTACCACACATCATCCCGTCTCTCGTCGTGCTCGCACGTCCGAGTCCTGCTGTGAGCCATGGCGACAGGACGGTTATCTTGCCTCCCCCCCTCCCCCCATCCTCTCGCCACCATATATACGTCTTGCACGCACCAGGCGAGTAGTAGTAGTATAACAAAAAAAGAAAATTACCAAATCAACAAGCGCCCTGGGTATATCCATACGAGAAGCACCACCTCTTATCGCCCCCAAAACAAAAGAAACTTCCGACAGACGTCTACGCCTTGGCACCAGCCGCAAGCGCATCCTCCACCCTCCTCGGCTGCTCGTCATCGTCCATCATCATATCAAACCCCTGCTCCGGCGGGGGGTTATGGATGCCGGGGATCCCCGGCCCCGCGGGCGGCACCGGCGTCGACGACGAGTCGTGGCGCTGCTGGGCGCGCTTGATCCGCCCCGACTGCTGGTCGACCCACGACGCGAGGCTGCGGAACCGCGGCGGCAGGTCCTCGCTGGCCTGGGTGAGAACCGTGTCTCGCTTGTTGGCGCCGCTGGCGTCCTTGGGCCCCTGCGACATCCACGAGAAGCGCATGTTGTAGTTGTTGCCCGGGTGCGGCTCCACGATGGGCGGGGCGAGGCGACCTTGATGCGAGGGGACGATGATGTCGCCGTCGCCGAAGCCCGAGGAGAGCGACGACATGACGCTTGTCCGGGCGGTCTTGCCGGCCGAGGGTTGGCGCGCGAGGTCGGGTTGGTTTTGGTAGGCTGGGGCGGCGGCGTAGGCGGGACCCAT
The DNA here is from genome assembly GCA_030549215.1 of Schizothecium vesticola. Taxonomy (NCBI): domain Eukaryota; kingdom Fungi; phylum Ascomycota; class Sordariomycetes; order Sordariales; family Schizotheciaceae; genus Schizothecium; species Schizothecium vesticola. Next base: position 1,967,779 of record JAUKUD010000007.1, on the reverse strand, counting down.
TTTGGCGCGGAGGCCGGTGGTGACGGTGGCGATGGAGCCGAACTGGGCGGCGTTGGTCGAGCTGAAGGAGTCTTGGGCATGATGGGAAAAGCGTAAGGCGGTTGATGGGGTCAGGGTGTTGGCGGATCTATCTCCGGCAGTGGCTTTGGTTGAGCTGACTGGGTGGGAGCTCAAGGGATGGCCGCTTAACGGTGTGTCGTGCGGGATCGGAGGTGCTGGTGGTATGTCGGTTGTCTGCAGCCGGGGGAGCTGTGGCTGTCTTCCCTTCTTGTCGTCGCTAGGTTGGTAGGGGTATGCGGTCTCATGGCCATAGAAACCTCCCAACGGGACAGCCTTGGGAGCGCCGGATCTCTCCGATGCCGCGGTGGCCGGTCTAGTATCCGGAGTCTTGGACTCGTCGAGGTCCTTCCAGGTTTCTTCTTTTACAGAAGGCAACTGAGATGCAGCCTTTCGAGGGAGAACCCTTTGGAAGAAGCTCGGGCTGCTACGGCCACTGCCTTCAGTGCTCACACCCTTCCTCTTCCTCCTCGATCTCCTCCAAAGAAACCAGCCAATGCTGGTAATCATGATAAAAGCAGCTGCAGTCCATCAGTTTCCGAAGCTTGACATGGAAAGAAGAAGCATCACTTACCGATAGAGCCCACCGAAATCATGGCACGCTCGGCAACGGCATCGACACCACCCCCTGCTGCCTCGGGGGTGGGGAGTGCCGGGATGCCGGAGCTCTCCACAGGCCCCTCTGGAACACTCCCGAGACCATTGCCTCCGAGTGCGTTGCTGCCATCGAGCGTCGTGGTGCTGATGGGAGGAACGTCGGTGTAGGCATACTCGGCCAACTCGTCGCCTGGTGCAAGCGTCGGCGCCGGCCCCGGTGGCACCGCCAGGGAGTCAGGGTTTGCAGCGTCGGTTGGAATCGGTGGCAGGGCAGACTCGGTTGTCAGAAGTGTTATGAACTCGGTGACGGTGTTGAGGATTGGCTGTTTGGAATGTTAGCATCAGCCAGAATAGGACCCATTGGAAGGGGTCTTACCGGTCCTGCGGTCGGAGTGATGGTCATGGTCGATATTTGAATCACAGTGGTGAGCTCGACTTCGGGAACTGGAGCAGCTATGACCTCGAGTGGCGTAGTTTCCACCGGCGCAGGGGGGGTGAATACCGACGTAGGCGTCGTTGGCGTGGCCGGCGTCTCTACTTCGGGGACAGGGACAACAGTGGGAGCGGGGATATCGACGGACGGAGGGTTGCTGCTGCCGCCTCCGCCACCATCTCCGGTGCCGCCTCCGCCACCATCTCCGGTGCCACCTCCGCCACCACCTCCAGTGCCACCTCCGCCACCACCGCCGTTGTTTCCGCCTCCGCCTCCGCCTCCGCCTCCGCCTCCGCCTCCTCCCCCGTTGCCACCCCGCCCGAAGCCTCCACCTCCACCGTTCCCACCGCCGTCCCCGCCGCCATTGTTCCCACCACCACCACCACCACCACCGCCACCTCCACCAAACCCCCCGCCGCCTCCACCCCCGCCATTATTACCGCCTCGGTTCCCGCCCCGAAACTTGTTGTCTTCGTCGTCATTGTTGCCTCCCCGGAACCTTCCACCGAATCGCCCTCGCCCACCATTGTCGTTTCCGGCATCAGCGTCTTCGTTGTCGTCGCCCCCTCCCCTGTTGAAGCCACCACCACCAAATCTCCCCCTTCCTCTGTCGTTGTCTTGCCTGCCCTCGAGGGGTTTTCGTCTGAGTAGCCGGAACCCCTCCCCGCCCAGTCGGCGCACCTCCTCTCGTTGTGTGAATGGCGCCATCCCTTCGCCCCCTGGCATCCTCGACCAGAACCCGGGGAGCAACCAGACTTGTGTGTGTTGCGTTATGCCCTTGCAGGGGGTGTCGTCGATATCATGAGTGAGATCTCATCAGCGCGGGCTGGAGTCGAGCTTCTTTCCACGGGAGGTATGGAGATAAATTATGAAGAGACGGCGAAGTAAATAAAACACCAGAACCAGTAGATGAATATACAGGAAGCGAAGCAAAAGGATTGTCAGGCCCGCCTTGGGGGGAGAAACAGAGGGAAAAAAGAGAGCGAATGGAGTAAGTAAACTGGAAGGAGAGAACGAGAACGAGCGGTAGACAAGAGTGCTGGAGGAAGATCATCAAGATGCCGAGCGTCGAGGCATAATGGAACAAGCCTCAAGCTCCGTCCCGCGACAGGGTGCCCAGACGGCGAGTGGAAGGGTGAGGGGAGGATGATGGACAGATAGCAGGCCACTCGGTATTTTGCCGGTGTCCTTGGAGACGGGGAGACCAAGGACTGGAACTGTCTCAGGGACTGGGGGGAACGGCGCATCCGGCACCCTGACAAGTGGCAACGGCCCTAGGCCGGGGGGACAGGATCGAGGGAGCTGGTCGTCCGAGACGGGGAGCTAGGACCGCATGGGGGATCGGATGCGAGGACGACCGCGCAGAGGGCTGCTGTCAGGTCCGGTAGGCATGGCTGGGCGGACGTGAAGGCAGCACGGTGCTTCATCGACACACGATGGCCCAGGGGGTACATGCGGCACCGTCCAGGCATGCCGAGAGATCGTCCAGAAGATGGGGCGAGCGAGCGTGACCGGATGGCCCAGAGCGGCTTCGCGCTCGTCGCAAGTATCTGTCAGCCATGTCGCAGACGGCGACGGGAGGCGAAGTTGCCAGTCTGCATTGACAGCAGGGCGAGGAGAGCCAGCAGAGTTGCGACAGTGAGCGACGGGCTGGCAGGGGGCCGCCGTCTCACCCATCGACGGCGGCGTTTCAGTGCCTTCAGGCGACAGGGGGGGGCGAGGGGACGCTGCGAGAATCGAGATGAATGCAACCACCTGCGAGTTTCAACCCGTCCATCGCTGCAGATGCAGACCCGGCTGTGGTGCACTGCAGCAGTGTACGTAGGTAGAGTTGGAATTGGCTGTCGTCGGGACGGATGCTTGCATGCAGCAGCCAGATTCGCGAGGCCGTGCCCCCATCATGGTGTGCGATGAAAAGAGATGAATGGTGGTCGTCTGAAGTTGAAATTGATTTTTGAAGGGTCTTGGACCTCAGACCAGGGACAGCCCCAGCTTTCCCCGCATTCCGCCCTGGCTTTGCGCTTCACCACCACAACCCCGCGGGGCACCAGGTCCAGGTGCCGCTATTTTGATGGGGGGAAGCTTTCCAAAAGATTACAGTGGTCTCGCATATCTTGTTTGTCCAGGCTAATGTTTGGCATGTTGTGTCAACCCGGATGGGTCCCGCTGCCGGAGTCTCTGCGAATCTCACCAACCTCAATGGAATCAACCTCTCGGGTTGTGGGGTACGGTTGGAGTTGTAAGAAGGCGGCATTCCCGAGGAATTTTGCTCTGCTTACTCTTAGTGAGCAAGTACAAGCTGGACCTTGAAAAGTGCCGAGGGCGACGCATCCATCGCATTGCGTGAGGGGGGAGGGAGTGCGGGATTGTCCGTGACAGCGAGCTTGAGGCGATGAAGGCGGTGATCAATCATGCCAGCAGCCTCCGGGCCGGACATGGACATACGACACGAGACATAGGGTCTAGTCACGTCCAGGTCAAGTACCAGCCACGGGTAACGCTATACCGGATGACGGGACCTGACAGCGGACCGGAACAGCGGCTTGAGAACATTAGCTGATCAGTCAAGTGAATGACGGAATGTTGAGTCGATGAAGCAACTTGGGGACATCTTGGGGAGAACGACGATCAAGCCTGGCCACGGCCTTCCAGAAGCATCTCAAACAGTTTGACGGCAGGGCCAAGCACCCCTGCCAAGCCACCTCTTCCACGACAGATCCGGAGCCGGTCCGAGCCAAATCTCGGGCTGGGCAAAGCTTGCCGAGCCGGCCCCACCGACGACGGCGCCGGAGCCGGGCGCCCATCGGGCCTCGCTCCCGAGAGGTTCGGATTGGGTAAGCCGAAAAACCTCGTCGTCGGGGGCTAAATCAGACCGCGCTTTGATTAGACAGCGTCGGGGATGGACATTGATGCTCGTTGGTGACCGTCGAGCACATGCCCGCAGACTCCATGTCGACACCTCGGAGCAGCTATCCCGTCGAATTCTCGTCACACTCCAAGTCGTTGGTGAGAACGGCGTATACTTCTTCTATAAACCAACCCCCCAAGTGCTGCCAACCCGATATTCGGCGATGGCATCAGAAGTAGCCCTCCAAATTGGTCAGTTTGACATGTGATTGTCAACCCACAACTAGTCCCTTCCTCCCAACGTCAGTACCCAAACAGTCCTCTACTCACACGGGTTTAGCTTGTGAGACCGGGAATCTTGTCTGGCTCTCCAACTCAACCTCGGACTTGCGAGGTTGGAGAGGCTGTCACGTCTGATGGGGTTCAATCTTGAATCAAGGGCCAAGACTTTCAACTCCCAAGCCAAGCCAAAAAAAACCAGACCCAGCCGGGACGTGCCTTGCGGTATTTCACCGCCCGCCGGGCCTGTGAAACAACCTGGCAGCTGTGGTCAGTGGTCACTGGTGAGAAAAGGCAAAATCGCGAACCCCCACGTCCCTGATCGGTGATGGCCGAGGGATTGGTGGTGATGGGGATTGGTGGCTGATGGCTGATGGCTGGCTCGTTCGAGGGATTTTACACTTTCCTAAACTGTTTATTTGCCGCAGGAGCTCGCAAGAGGAAGAGGAATGAGAGCTGAAATGCGATGACTGTTTTTGGAGAGACGAGTCTTTTTTTTTTTTTTTTTTTGTTCGCCGCCATCGGCCACTGGCAGCAGGTCTACACCCGCCCCAGCGCCTGCCACCCGGTTGCACTTCAGTCTGAATCCTTGCGTCATCCACTAGAATCCCTGCAGAAAGCGATGCTCGACAGGGCGGCCCCACCTAAAATGTCGATGATGGAGCAGCCTAGGCTTCTGTAAGCTTTTCGATACGGGCGGGTAAACCGAATTTGGAGTAGGTTGGGAGCAAAAAAAAAAAAGACGCGATCCAGCGCTAACAGCTTCTTAGTCACATCCTATCTAGAATCCCTTATCATTGATCTCGACCACCGCCCCTCCGACATCGACATTGCATCTCGACTCCCCTCCCTCCCTCCCTTTGCCCTCGTAGTCTTCCTCTGCTGTCCCTCCCCCTCCCCCCTCCCCCCTCCCTCCCCGACCGCACCCACTGCCGGTTCCCCTGACCGCGCCGATCACCAACCTGGCCCAATGGCGTCCTCTTCCAGAGCTATGAGCAAGCTCCCGATGCCCTCGGTAGCCATGGCCTCGCGCATGCTTGCGCAGACCCCTCGCCGCGCCATTGCGACGAGAGCCACCGCCGGAAAGCCACAGAACGCCCTCACGCGCCAGTTCCGACGAGGATACGCCGACGAAGCCGCGCCCGCTCGCACACCCAAGCCTCGCCGGTTCCGCGCATGGCGGTGGACATGGCGGCTGCTCAAGCTCTCGCTCGTCGGCGGCGTTGCATACGTTGGCTACGGGACCTACCAGGACAGGCACCCCGAGCCCCAGGTGGCACCCGACCCGTCCAAGAAGACTCTGGTCGTCCTAGGTAAGCCGTGCCGTCCTCCCCCGCCCCCTCTCCGTGCCTGCCTAGCTCACCATGACCGCAGGAACCGGCTGGGGCTCTGTCTCGCTGCTCAAGCGCCTTGACACGGAGAACTACAATGTCATCGTCATCTCGCCCCGCAACTACTTCCTCTTCACCCCCCTCCTCCCGTCATGCACTACCGGCACCATTGAGCACCGCTCCATCATGGAGCCGATCCGCACCATCTTGCGCCAGAAGCGCGCCAGCGTCAAGTACTACGAGGCCGAGGCGAGCTCCATCGACCCCGACCGCAAGGTCATCCACCTGGTCGACACCTCCGACATCAAGGGCACCATCACCGAGACCGAGGTGCCCTATGACATGCTCGTGATCGGCGTCGGCGCCGAGAACGCCACGTTCGGCATCGAGGGTGTCCGCGAGCACTCGTGCTTCCTCAAGGAGATTGGCGACGCGCAGTTGATCCGCAAGAAGATCATGGACTGCGTCGAGACGGCCGCCTTCAAGGACCAGTCGCAAGAGGACATTGACCGCCTCCTCCACATGGTGGTGGTCGGCGGTGGCCCCACGGGCGTCGAGTTTGCCGGCGAGCTGCAGGACTTTTTCGACGAGGACATCAAGAAGCTGATTCCGGAGATCAGCGACCGCTTCCGGGTCACGCTGGTTGAGGCCCTCCCCAACGTGCTGCCCAGCTTCTCCAAGCAGCTCATCGAGTTCACCGAGAGCACCTTCAAGGAGGAGAAAATCGACATCAAGACCAAGACCACGGTCAAGCGGGTGACGGACAAGACGATCGAGGCCGAGATAACGCGTCCGGACGGCAAGAAGGAGAAGATTGTGCTTCCCTATGGCCTGCTCGTTTGGGCGACGGGCAATGCGGTGCGTCCCGTCGTCAAGGACCTCATGGGCCGCATCCCCGCCCAGAAGGACTCGCGCCGCGGCCTGGCTGTCAACGAGTACCTGGTGGTGCAGGGGACGCGCGACATCTGGGCTGTGGGCGACTGCGCTGTTGCTGGGTACGCGCCCACTGCGCAGGTGGCGGCCCAGGAGGGCAACTTCCTAGCGCGCCTGTTCAACAACATGGCCAAGACCGAGACGCTCGAGGAGGACATCCGTGAGCTCAGCGGCTCGCTTAACGTGAAGCCGGGCAACTCTGCCGAGATCTCGCGCAGGATTGAGGAGACGGAGCGCCAGCTGCGCCGCATCAAGGACGTCAAGCCCTTCAACTACAGCCATCAGGGCAGCTTGGCCTACATTGGCAGCGAAAAGGCCGTGGCCGACGTCAGCTGGTTCAACGGCAACTTTGCGACGGGCGGCAGCCTGACGTTTCTCTTCTGGCGGAGTGCCTACCTGTCCATGTGCTTTAGCTGTATGTCCCCCAATCTTGCAAGGATCCAAGGAATCTTGAACTGACTGACATGGCTTGTAGCTCGCAACCGGCTCCTCGTTATCAACGACTGGTTCAAGTCGAAGCTCTTTGGCCGTGACGTCTCCCGCGAGTAGACGCCACCATAATTTTTCCGCACCCCATATACCCTCGAACACCGGTTTTGGCGCTTAGCCTTTGCAGCCACTGCCTCTTCACCGAATGCGTCATAGCGAAGCGGTTTGCCCCTGGGCGGTGGAGACTCGGCGGATGGGAACCTAATAGACACGGACCTTTATAGACACCTGGGTAATGAGGGAATAGGGACATGGAAGACTGGTTTTTGGGAGGAGGTTGAGACGGGAGGTCGGACGCCATTGGCGATTCGTTCGGGTCCCTTATTTCCTTTGTCTAGGGGCGGCGGGCTCTCTGGACCGTACAGCAGGGAGGGGAGGCAATTTGATTGCCATAGGTCTTTTTCATGGGCAACGGCGCAGGCTGTTTCTTTCAAGTTCAATTGACCAAGCCAACAAAACCCGCTGTGTCCATGTGGGCTATATCACATGTGCGCGTGGATGATGTGCTATGCTGCGGCGCTGAAAAGGGGCCAGGGTGGGCGGGTGATGACGTGGACCTGCCTCCTGGTATGCGGGACATCCATAGGCAGCAATAAGCTGCCAAAGCGCCATGGTCCGGTGGTGTAGTGGATATCACATCGTTCTTATAGATGAGTCTTTGTGCTCTTCATATGCGAGGGTCCTGGGTTCAAGCCCCAGTCGGACCATTATTTATGCACTTTTATTCTAGTTCTTTTTGTCCCTTGTCGCGCAATCGAATGGAAGTTTCTGGATGGTCGTCATTTTTGTCGTTGGCGAGAAAATGGGGGTTATCCGTAGCTTGGGATGGACCGGATGGAGGCAGAAGAGGGGTGGATCACTCCATCAGCATCAGCAAACCCGACGACATAACCTGGAGCAAACATCATCTCTTGACCAACCAAAACACCAAAAGGTCCAAACGACCTGAAAAGAAAAATGTTGCAAAGTATTCCTGGTTGAGACCTCAACACCCGACGTCGCCAAGATGCACGAGATCCTCACCCTCCAGCTCGGCCAGCAGGCCAACTACCTGGCCACTCACTTCTGGAACGCCCAGGTACCTAACCCCCCCCCCCCCCATACCCTCCCCCCCACCCCTAACACCCCCCCCCAGGAATCCTACTTCACCTACTCCCCCGACCCCGACTCCCCCGTCGACCACGACATCCACTGGCGCCCGGGCCTCGCCGCCGACGGCCACACCGAGACCTACACCCCGCGCACCGTCATCTACGACCTCAAAGGCGGCTTCGGCTCCCTGCGCAAGCTCAACGCCCTCTACGACGACCCCAACTCCCCCCCAGAGCCCCTCTGGACCGGCCCCACCGCCCTCCACCGCCAGCCCCCCATCCCCGCCTCGGCCTACCAGACCGCCCTCGAGGCCGGCCTCCCGCCCCCCCAGCTCGCCCCCGCCGCCGTCCGCTACTGGTCCGACTTCAACCGCGTCTACTACCACCCGCGCTCGCTCGTGCAGCTGTCCGAGTACGCGCTGCGCTCGTCGCTGCAGCCGTTTGAGCGGCACGCGTCGGGCGCGGAGCTGTTTGCGCAGCTGGATGCCGAGTGCGATGTCGTGGATCGGGATCTGCGGCCGTTTGCCGAGGAGGCGGACGGGCTGCAGGGGGTGCAGATTGTGTGCGGGAGCGATGATGCGTGGGCGGGATTCGGGGCGGGGTATCTGGAGAGGGTGAGGGATGAGTTTGGGAAGTTGCCGATTGTGGTGGTTGGGGTGGAGGGTGGGGGGGAGGGTGGGGTGGGGAGGGAGAAGCGGTTGGTGAGGTTGGGGAATCAGGCGAGGTGGTTGAGTGAGGTGTATAGGCAGGCGTCGCTGGTGGTGCCGTTGGCGCTGCCGAAGGTGTTTCCCCGGGGGGTGGGGGTGGAGAGGGGGAGCGCGTGGCATACCATGGGGTTGTTGGCGGCGGCGTGGGAGAGCGTGACGTTGCCGACGAGGTTGAGGGAGGGGGAGGGGAGGACGAGGTGGGGGGAGGTGGCGGATGGGTTGAATGTGATGGGGAGGCAGACGGTGGCGGGGTTGCAGATGAGTGTTGAGCCGGCTGGGGAGGGAGAGGGGGATGGGACGGAGCCGCGGAGGGGAAAGAGGCTGAGCGAGGAGGAGCAGAATGAAGGCGCGGTGCTGGATATGCGGTTTGAGCCGTCGTATCAGCTGGATCAGGTGCGTGGGCGGATGAATGGGCTTGGGGGTGGGAAGACGAGCAAGGTGTTCAGCCAGGTGGTCGCGATGCGTGGATATCCTCCTGACGAGGACGACGAGGAAGAGGAGGAAGACCAGGATGTGCGGAACCTGCGGCGGAGGAGAAATGCCGATGGGACGATCACGAAGAGGTACGTTTTCACACCCATCCATTGGGAAATTACTGTTGTTTTGTATTCTGTATTTGCTATGGATAAGGCATGCTAACTGCTCACAGCTACCATTCGCAACTCCGGTTCCCTCTGCTCGACAGCTTTCCGCAGATCTTTAAAGATCAAGAGGGCCAGCCCATCAAGGACCACGTCAACGTCACGACCAGTTTGTCGACCGATTCGTCCGTGTCGGAGAAGATGAAGCTGCTGCGGACGACCGTTGTGCGGTCCATCGGCCTGGAAGACCGGGAAATGGTTGGAAACGACCTTGCCGAGATGGCTGAAGAGTATCATGAAGGCTGGTCCAGCGGGAGCGACGAAGGAGACGATGAGTAGAAACAAGGGCACCACCAAACTCACCAAAACAAACGGCTCGCGTTGCGCTCGATCGAGTCCAAGTCGGTTGATGAGGCACTTGTGCCCCGAAACCCTAACCTTTATTAGTCTAACAAAAGTACAAAAAAGCTACACGTTTGAGACGAACATGAACAACCATGGTCCTTATGAATGGTTTGCTCGCTTTCCCTGACACCCCACCTTCATCCATCCCTCAACACGCATTCTCGTCCTCTAGCTCGCGGCTGCTGTCATCTGTTGGCGCTTGGCGTCTGGCTTTCCAGGGTCCTCCGAGGCAAGGCGCTTCTTCCTAATCGGCCTTGTCGGCTTCACCTCGCCCGGCTCAAAGACGTCGCCCGGCAGCTCCCAGCTCTTGAGATGCTGTATTGTTAGGCACATGAGTTCGGGCTGGAAGATGTCGTTGCTCATGCACATTGCCTTGAAGTCATTCACCTCCCTCGACAGGTCCAACGACTTGGCATTCTTCATCAACTGCAACCCGATGTAATGGTTAGTTGTGTAGATTTCCACCTGAGCGTCAGCGGGGGGTTTGAGTTCCGGGATATCAGCAAGCTTGACTTGCGCCTCCTCGCCTTCAACAGTTTCTCCCTTCGCTCCATTCGGCATTGTTGTGGCCTGGTGGTCTGTCTCTTCTGCCTTGATGAGCGGGGCACCATTCTCTTCCTTGGGCGGTACGCTCGTCGCTTCCTGGGGTGAGGCGCCATTCTCCCCTTTGGGCAGGGTGCCGTTCGCTTCCTTGATCTCGCCCTTGATCTCGGGGTTGGTGTCGGTCTTGACGTCGGGCTTGGTAGTAGAAGCTTCCTCTTCTGCGCAATCCTTCTCGGCCAGGTACGTAAGGCTGCCGGCTTGGACTTCTTCAATCTGGACATTGGTCCGGCATCGGTGAACCCTGTCGTAGCCTTTGGTGAAGGGTCGGGCAACGTCGATTGAAGGGTGCAAATCCAGCTTCTGAACCAAGACGCGGACTCTCGACTCAATGAATGAAGACCACTTATTCTGTGCCTCTCTGGTTCTGCTTGATGACACGACTGTGAGATAAAACTTGAACCCTGTCGTGAAGAAGGTATGCTTGGTAAAAAGATCATTCCAGGCCCGCCTTCCCAGCATGATCTCATCTGTCAGCCTGGCACCCTTCTCCAGCTCTTGCTGGATCGCCCTCATCGACGACATTCCAACGTTGTGCGTGGTGCACATGGACGGGTAAGAGGGCGTGATGATTGGCATCCGGTGGTTCCGGTCGCTTGGGTACAACTATTCTAATGGTGAGACAATCAGCAGAGGATGGTGGGGAGGCCGGCTCACCTTTGGATTCCACACGGGCACGCGCGTAACGCTCAGGCCGTACTCAATGTCCTTGAGAAGGACAGGGAGAGGCCAGGGCCACTTGAGCATGATGTTGAAGAACTTGTTGACGATCAGGGCACTCGTCGCCTTCGGGTACAGCTGGCACACGCGGGCCACCATGATGTTCCAGGCAATGCCGCCAGGGTATCCGAGAATGTTGGCGTAGATGGCTTTCCGCTGCGCCCAAAGCTTGATGGCCCTGACAGCGAGTCGGAAGGTCGCCGGCTCGGGAACAAGCTGCAGGATCTCATCCGTGACTCGGGTTCCGTTCAGCGAGCGAACCTGGTTCTCGTTGAGGCCGCGGAGCAGGGTGTTGTCTCCCAGGTTCCAGTCCTTGTCTTCGGGAAGCTCCTTGAGAGTCTGGATGGGGCAGAAGATGAGATCGATGCTGATGTCGTTGAACTCGAATTTGATGATCGGCACGAAGGCATCGGGGACCGGGTTGACGTCGGTGATGGCGCCAGAAGGTGCCATCTCCTCCAGAATGCTGGGAAAGATCTTGAAGTATTGCTCGACCGTGACGTATCTCGGGGCAACGACAAGCGTGTCCATATCGGAGCCTGGGCCGTACACGCCAAGGCGATAACTGCCGTATGTGAAGATCCTGCCACGCGCGTTGCGAATGAGGAATTCGTTCTTGGGCTCCTTCTCTCTGGCCGCTCTTTTCACGAACTCGTCAGCCATTTCCCCCAGGGAAACAAGTATCTCTTTTCTCTTTTCCGTCTCCATGGGCGTCTCGAATGTGCCCTGGGCCCGCAGCTCCTTGAAGAGAGCATCGTTGAGGACCTTTTCTTCGTCGGTCGGGAATGCCGTGGAGATGGGCGGGGTGACGCCGTAAACGCGCTCCATCTTGGCGGTTGCTGTTCAAGGCGAGGTGGAGGACGTGGGCCGAGGATTCGCAGTGTGGTGTTGACCGGTCGCCGTGCCTTCGGCCGCGGCGTTTCGGGAAGGAGGGTTGATGAAAGGGATAATCGAGGTCATCAAGGCGCGGCGTCGTCCAGCTGTCGAAAAGGCAGTTTGGGAAACCACGGCGACTTGGGGACTAAAGGAACGGCGGCGTTGCCGAGATCAACTCATGGCAGTTATGAAGGCACCAACTCCGGCCGATTGCTATGCGAATGCCGGGGGGGGGTTGATGGATGTTGTTTGAAGTTCAAAGAAATGGGACAGGCGCGAAAAGTGGATGGGACGCCCTCGCAGTCAGCGCGTGTAGCACTAAAATAAGTGGGTTCCTTGCAGTCATTTTATCGATAAGGTCGGGGTCTCAGCTCAGTGTCTCGAGAAGCTCCATCTTGGACATGAAGACGGGCCATATAGCCAAAATGGAACCAATTTTGATTGCTCTCCCATCGGTATTAACTGCACCCCCAATACCCGTATTCTTTTTCAACGGAAACGCAGGTCAAGATGGCGGATCTGGAGACAGGTATAAGGCGAAAAAGTGCCACCGCGGTACCGAGTCTCATAATTCACCAACCAGATCGAATAAGGTACGCGGTAACGCAGCAAGTCACCTGTCCGTCAGGGTTCTCGCAACGCGTGATGAAGCAACACACTATCCCTCTTCTCCCCGGAAATGATGATGTAAATACTACGAGCTGGGGGAAGAAACTCCGTCGCAAATAGTGCCATGTTATTCTCATGCCGAATTCTAAAGGTTGGCCATAGGGGCTCTATACCGTCCCTGTGTGTCATGGTACTGACTCTTACCCGGCAGTAACACGCAACGAGGCGCCTGCCCCGCCCCCGCAGAGACAACCACCTGGAATACAGGCCCTCACATGCCGTTGCCAAAGTGGGCGCTCTTCTCTCCAACATCCCATAGCTCAGAGCGGGAGCACAATGAACAATGAACAAGACGCTTCTTCTTTGTTTCATCCACGGCTTCAAGGTACGGCTCTAGTTCCCGCAATCCATCGTAACATTCTTTGCTTACCCACTGCCAACAGGGGGGTGAGTCGACCTTTGGCGACAACTACGCCTTCACCGAGGACCTCCGCCGCCGCGTCGCCCGCGCGCTCCCCAAGATTAACGTCAAGGCCGAAGTCTACCCCAAATACGAGACTCAAGGCGATCTTGGAGAGTGCGTCGGCCGTTTCCGCGACTGGTGAGCTCCCCTCTCCTCGCAGCCTCGCATCCGCACTCACCCGCCCTCCCCCCCAGGCTGCTCAACAAAGTCATCGACCTCGAAGTCCTCGCCAACACCCACTCTCCCACCATCGACCCCCACGTCCATGTCGTCCTCATCGGCCACTCCATGGGCGGCATCGTCGCCGCCGAAACGGCCATCGCGGTGACCTCCGAACATCCCATCCACGGCTCCACCAACCCCGCCGTCGACGACGAGAGCAGCGCGCCGCCTCCGCGCCCGCCCACCCCAAACTCCCTCATGTTCCCCTACATCCGCGGTGTGCTCGCTTTCGACACCCCCTTCCTCGGCGTCTCGCCTGGCGTCGTCGCCCACGGCGCCGAAGGCCACCTCGCAACCGCCCAGACGGCCTTCGCGCAGATCAGCGGTCTTACGGGGCTCTTTGGCGGCGCCAAGGCGGCCTCGGCCGATGCTCGAGCGGCCACGGCAGCTTCCCGGAAGCCGATCGCGGCGCTCCCGGCTCCGGAGAGCAAGACCAAGGACAACAGCAAGAACGCCCCCGCAGCAGCACCAGCGGACGGGGGGTGGGGGAAATGGGGCAAGATCGCTATGGTCGCCGGCGCGGTGGGTGCCGTCGCGGCGGGTGGCGCCGCTGCGTACATCAACCGCGACCAGCTGAGCCAGGGCTGGACGTCGTTGGCGTCTCACATGGAGTTTGTGGGGTGTCTGGCCCGCAAGGAGGAGCTGCGGCGGCGGACTGCGTACATGGTCAAATTGAACAGGGAGCTCGGGATGGGGTTCGGGAACCTGTACACGCGGCTGGGCAAGGCGGCGGGATCGAGGACGGACAGCGTGGTGGGTACGGTGCTGGGGAGCGAGCGGACGTTTTGCGTCGTACCGAAGAAGGACATTGCTGGGGACTGGCGGCCGGCGGTCAATGACAAGGCGACGGACGAGACGTTGGCGCATATGTGTGAGTATTTGCACTGGACCTATCTGCTTGGGTACTCGGGGCTAACGTTTCCGCAGCCATGTTCGAGCCGAAGGAGAATCCGGGGTACGAGAAGCTGGCCAAGGATGCGACGGACATGATTGCGAGCTGGTTCCGGACAGATTGGTACGAGAGCAGCTCGGCGGGTGCAGTCCACGCGTGATGGAGCGAGTGGTTGGGTTGGTCGAGAGGCATGCTTTATTGGGTAACAGTATAGTCTATAATCCTGATTCACGACACGCACCTTGCGAGACATGAAAGCCATGTTTCCCCATGTATATTCCCATTTACATACCCCGAGCTCCCTATTGCGCCTTCTTGCCCTTCCCAACTGCGGCACCGGCACCCAGGTACTTTCTCCGCTGCTTCAGCATGTGCGAGTACAGAATCACCGACCCTATATCCACCCGTCAACCACAATCCCCTCGAGCCCTACAAGAAAAATAAAGGGGGGAGGGGACTTACCAGGCACATACAACCCCAAAATCGACATGAGCACCAGCGGATACTCGTCGGTCAGCTCCCCCGCCGGCCCCGCGATCGCCTTGACGATCATGGCCACCTCGCTGCTAATCCCTACCGGGTACAGCACCAGGAACCCGCTGTACCGCAGCCAGTTCAGCCACCCGGGCACCGCCTCGACTTGCTTCAGCACAAAGTAGCTGTACCGCACCACCTCGGTCGTCGCCCACGCCACCAGCATCGACGAGTACCACGCGCTCGGCGTCAGCTGCGGAAAGGGCTGCGCGATGCCCCAGACGAGGACGAGGCGCGAGAAGACTTGCATGATGGTCGTGAAGACGGGGGCGGGGACGACGCCTGTGGCGGGAGGGGGGTTAGTTTGGTTTCGGTGGGTGGGGGAATGGGGGGGGGCGGACCGGTGAGCGCGTGCAGGATCTCCATGACGGCAAATGTCTGGGTGGTGCGCGCGAAGGAGTCGACGGCGGGCGCGACGGCCGAGGGGTCCCGGTGCTGGAGGAGGGTCGAGACGACGCGGAGGAGGACGATGGCCCAGGCGGAGGCGGAGGCGGCGTTGTAGAGGACGAGGTAGGCCTTTTTGGCGCCGAAGCTGCTGCTGGGGGGTTGGGTCTTTGCCATTGTGTCGGTTGCTGGGCGATTGAAGGGGGTGGGAGAAGGTGCAGAGCCGGGCCCTGGGTGGTGGTGGATGATGATGGTGTTTTTGAATGTTTGCGATCCACTTTTTGCGTTTCGGTTCCCTGTCATTGAAAAATCACAGGGGCGTTGGAGTGGTTACCCGAGCTCCCGAGGTTGCGGTATGGCGTGAGGGGCGCCTCTGGGGGCTCGGGACAGGGCCGATGGGCCGTTCGCTTTCGTCCCGACTTTGCAGACCGGAATTGTTTCTCATCCTGCCTTTCTGTTTGTTGTCACGGTCTGTAACTGCAATTGATGCTGCCTTCAATTTGCTCAGTTCAGCTTCATTCATTCATCCAATCCTCAAAAGGTAAAAACCCGAACCTCGGCCGATAATGACCTACGTAGCAAGTCCGAAACAGACATTTTCCCGTGTCGATAACTAAACATCAAGCCGACGAGGCAAAGGGGGTATCAATCGAGTTTTATCTTTCCTATCTCAACATCATTTATTTCTCACTCCAACGATCATGCTTCAGAAACAAGCTTCCATATGCCACGCGCCATGTCGAGGTATCCATGCAAGCCGTCTCCGTCTCCCTCCACCACCTTCGCACGTCTCCCTCCCATCATAACCGTCGTGACAGCATTAGATTCCTATCTCCCTTCCAACCAAACAACACCAAAATAATATGGGGTATACAAACTGTTCCAGCCAGCAACGGACGGATTATTGTATCATCAGAAAAAGAAGAAAAAGAGTCATCACCAGCAACACCGACCCAAAAAAAAAAAACAAGCAAGAAGAAAGTCATCACGCGCCCGGTCTAGCCGAGAACACCATCCCTGGCATAGGCAGTCCGCTCACTCCTTCTTCCCGCTCTTCAGCGACCGCCAGAGATCCCCCAGCCCGTGGCCGCCAAACAAGAACTCGTCCGAGTGCCGCCCGCAGTAGCTGTTGGCGTTGACCTTCCTCTTGCTGCTGTTGCAGCCCGAGGAGGCCTTTCGGCTGCTGCCGCTGCTGCCGTTGCCGCCGGTGACGGTCGTCCCGCTGTACGACGAGGACGGCGAGAGGGTGGAGGTGGCGGAGAGGAGGTAGTGGTCGCTGGAGAAGCTGCGGGACTCCTGGGGGTTTGTCAGGGCTGGATGAGTGGTGGTGGGGGTGAGGCCGGGGGTGCTTACGCTGGTCTCCGAGGACGGGGAGGTGGTGGGGCTGCTTGTGGTCCGGTAGGAAGAGGAGCCCAGGGTGAGCGGGGGTGGGCGGGAGGAAGGCATTGTGGTGTTGTTGGTTGGGTGGGAATAAGGTTTAGGAGAGTGGGTTTTGGTGGTGGCTGTGCTGCTTCTTGACAAGCAGGCACGGTGGCACACAACTCGCAGAGAGGCGGTGGTGTGGTATGGTAGGTGGTTGGGGATGAGCCTCAAGCTATCTCAGTTTGCGATGTTGTCGACAGGGACTAAAGAGGGCCCTCCAGGGTTTCGAGCTGTTGGGATTGCTAACGGGAATACCCAGGTGTCTGTAATGTCCTGCACGCCTGGTGCTCGAGAGTCGAGTGAAGGCGAGGAGGATGTTGTTGGAGATCTGGGTGAAGATGGTGGGGTATACACAATGACTGATCAGGACGAAGGGGACCGGCTGCCTTATTTATAATGTTCGCCTTGTCCCCGGATCTCGACCAACCTGGACCAAGGTCCCCAAGTCCTGGGAAGGGGGTGTGGAAGGGGGGGTGTGGGTGACGAGGACCTAGAGCCGAGTAGCAGCAGGACTGCATATTGCGGCTGCTTGCTCCCCCTCCCGCTGACAGGACGGAGCCTACGCTGCATGTCTGATCATGGCTCCGCGATGGCCGCTCGAGTGCGGCGCCACCAAGTCCTGGACGTCCAAGCCGACGAGGACAGCAGTGGTTACATCGGCGGCCAATGGCGACGACGGCGATGCGGCAGGGAAATGGCCGACTTGCAGTGCGACGCCGCACCATGATTGGACGCCTTGGGAAGCACGCAGGAATGGGACGCGTCCAACCTTATCAGGCAGCGAACCTCTCTTCCTCTGCTTCTCGGTGCCTGTCGAGGGGTGGGGAAGGGTCGCAGCGCCAGAATGCGGACCACTTGGCCGACCATGATGTGACTCAACAAGTCGACACGGAAGTGCTCTCAGAGGCTCACTCACTCACGCTCCCTTCCTTTTCGGACCGGCGACGGGATGGGTAGGTCGCGATCGACGGCCAGAGTCGGAGAGGCCGAGTAAAACTGGGTCGCCGGATGACGACTCCACCAAAAGGTCCCGTAGGTGCGCGCCATAGGGGACCTTGAGGTTTGGGGACCTTTGGGACCTACGAGAGACGTGACGCCGAAAAAAGGTCCCATCGCGATAGGTAGGTCGCCCAAAAGGGCCTCAAGGACCAGTCCAGGACTAGACCATGGAGGGCCAGAGGGCGAGCAGGACCTACGGGCTGTTTATCTTGCGTCCCTCGCCAGGACCTGTCTGACCTCTGTGCGACACGTCGCCGGCAAACCATAGGGCGCTTTGCGGCGGCCGGTCTGCAATCCATCGGCATCAATCAGTGGGGGTCTTCCCACCTATCGCCGACCTGTACGCTGTCGAGGCCGTCAACCTGTAATCGCCCACGAAGACACGGGCGTGGGAGATGTCGTCTCAATCCTCTTGCTCGCAGATCTTCTGCATGGCGCGAGACCGAAAGCGAGCAAGCTCCCCTTCTCGTTGTCGTCGTCAACATCATGCCCCGGGAGAGTTGAGGCTCTTCGCAAGGCGTCCGGCCACACCCCACCACCACACAACGCACCCCGTGTCTCATCAGCTGATGTGCCAACACCCCCGTATCGAGGGCATTCCCGAGGCACCCCGCAGCGATCTCTGCCCAAAGCCAAGACGGTTAGCCCGCGGGCCCCATCACCGAGGTCACCGGGGCACTGATCGGGACTCGGCACCGCTGCAAGACGAGGGGTTCCCCACAATATCCTTCCACACAATGCTTCTCCTTCTTTTCCCCTTCCAACCGCGCCTCGCCCAGCCCACCACGTGCATCCCTTCTCCGCGGCGCGCATCTCCAGCGTCGCCGTCACTGCCCGATTGACGATCGGGTTGGACGTTGGGTGGCGAGCCCAGCCGGGTAGGAGATGCCGCACGTTCTGCCCTCGCTGGCAACTGGACGACGACGACGACGACGACGATATGCGGTGTCAGACCGGTTGACTGCATCTTCTCCTACTCCGACAACTTGCGCACCGCCCACCCCGCATTCGCGTCCCCTCCAAGCAGAGGGACAGGAGAAAAATATGCGGAACCATACACATTGGGAGAAATAGATTGGATATGCAGCCCTGTGACAATCCTTCACCGCCAAACCAGCAGCCCAATGCCCGCCGGGCCCTCCAGGAACCCACCTGACGAGGCGGACCTCAACGGTTGCACACGCAGATAGGTCCCTTTTTCGCGTGTCTCCCGTCGCTTGTGTCTCAGGGGGTGTCGAGACGACAGCGGGCCAGCACAGGCGGGGTGTGTCGGTGCCTCGTTCTGGACTTCGGTCGGGTCCTTTTGGCAACGCCCGCCCGCCATCCGCGGCCCGCCATGACGCAACGGCGTACCATGCTAGGTCGTACACTAACACCGAGACGATGGGCAAAGTTGGGGCGGCAGGTGCTCTGGTACTGTGTATGCATGGCTCTGCGCGCCGGTTCACTCCAGCCAGGTTCGACATGCCAATACCCACGATGGGGATAAACACCACCCCTACAGCAGACAAGGCGCCGATCCCAGCTCGACTCTCTGTCCTGTACTACAGATGCATCGGCTGCCCTCGAAATCAGAGGCATTTTTAGCCTACCTTTCCTCGATGCCTACCTGCCCGCTACGTGCTGTGCCGCAAACCCAATACCTGGCAGCCGCGCTGTACTATCTGGCCGCATCTCCCACCTCCTGGATGGGGTCTGGGGGTACTTTCGCGTAACTGGCGTCTACCCCAACGTGACCTCGGCTCCAAAGGGATTTGGGGGCAGACACGAACTACGCGGAAGAGCCCGACATGCAACGTTCCGTTTACCATACTCGTCTATATTGCCGTAGTATGTCGCCCAGATGTCTTTTGCGGTTGCCTGCGGCGTGTGCCGTTTTCTCGTTGGGCCCGGGCGTTTCATGTTGGCTCGGGTGATCAAGCGTGTTTACCTATATTGCGTGGTTTTGTGTGCCGTATGCTATGTCCAGCATCGAGGAGAATCGGGGGTTGCAGACGGTTGTCCCCGATTCCGTCCGATGATGAACTTGTCGAGTCGCGACTTTAGACCGGAACCCGATATAGATGTCGGTGCCAGCGTGCCAGAGTCCGACCACGGGGATCGGTGGCTCCACAGAACCGATGAGAGGATTCGGTGCGTCATATTGATGTGCAGGGGATCTGGGGTAGAGTGAGCGTCCTATATTTGGACTCGGGAGTAGATCGACTTTGTTCGTATACCGGCCGATAGACGGTCCTTGGGAGGGACTCGTCTGGTGCTCGTCAAATGTCACGAATCTGGCCCTTAGCTTGCATCTTTATCTGCTCGGTGAGATTTTTTCACTCCCCCCATTTGGCTCTCATCTCCAGCCTGGCATCATGGGGTAGGTGTAAGCCCTATCTGCAGCAAATGTCTAGCCCCTGACCCACATCAAAACATGGAACCCTAAACCACGCACACAAACGAGCCCTCCTACACATGCAACTATACCCGCAGTATATAAAATATAAATCACAGCGTCAGTGGTTTAGTGGTAAAATCCATCGTTGCCATGAGCAGATATCGATGGGCCCCGCGTTCGATTCGCGGCTGACGCACACATCTCCTCACCTTGGAGTTCAATCAACTTTTTGACTTTCTTCACCCGCTCGAACCATCTCATCCTCCTTTTCACACCTTGGAACAGTCTCCTGCCGATGGTATGATGAGACTCAAGGACCTTGCTACCAAGTCCAACCCTCCTCCTTCTATGACAGTTGCACCTTGGTTCCAAAGCGTTATTTATTTTACATGTTCCGCCAGAGCAGAAGGTGCTTCCACTATATACACCTTGTGTAGCTACACGTATTCCCACAGCCCCAAGAGGAATGCCTAGGCGAGCGAAGCGGTGGGCACCTGCATGATCAAGCAGCCCGCCACAGATGCGTGGTGTGATCTTGTCCGTCCTCTGGGGCAGCACCACGTCCCGGATCGGTAGCTCAACTTTGCGCGCACCAAGACCCTTGAGATAGCCGCCTTGTCCCGTCTCTGCGACAAAGTCTACAGGCTGCGAGCCGAGACGTAGCACCATATGTAGGTAAAGTTACATGGCCGATGACTCCTGGGTCGGCTTTGTTCTGTTCCTGTCAGACTACCACCACCACGTCACACTGCTCAAGGCGACAAGTTACACTTGGTGTTGGTGCTAGCCTCGGTAGGTCCTTGAGCCTTGGTCAGACACGAAACATGTTGCTGGTGTTGGGCGTGTTCGATGATCACCGCGGATCCCCAGGGCGTAGGGGATGTCCTGGGAACTTTAATGGGTTTATCTTTTGTGAACAAAAGTGTCTTCCAACTCGCTGTCGTCATCATCGTTGGCCATTCCCTGGAGGGTGGCCTCTTCTGCTGGGACAAGTTCCAATGGCGATTCTTCCCTTCTTACAGCCCCGTCGTGGCCGGTCAACTCGGGAGTCCCGTGTTCACCCCACGGGGGATCGGCATCCTCCGGCTCGATGGACGACGCCAATATGTAGTTTTGCGCATCCGAGAGAAAAAGCGTGGGGGGTTCTGCAGCGTCGAGGCCCAGCCAAAAGGCGCGCGTTCTGCCAACTGACTTGCCACCGGGGAGATGCCGCGCCATTTCCACCGTCCGCGGTCCCTCTGACAGCGGGTCCCAGATGAAGACGATGCCGTTGTAGGGATCCCCCTCACACCGGACCAGCAACGTCTCGCGTACGCTGGGGTGCCAGGACAGACTGCGGATGCTTCCGTGGAAGACGAGGACGGCGCGGAGTTCGGCCGCCTGGACATCCCAGATCCAGGCTGTGCCGAGCGAATCGTCGAGCCGGGTTACCACAAGAGTCGAGGAGGGGTCGAACTGGATGGACACACACCCCGACACAGGTTCGGCCGCGTCCTGCCTGACTGGCGGGGAGATGGTCTGGGTGGTTCTCATGAACGTATGGATGGATGGCCCGGCTTGTGCAACCCCGACTTGTTCTTGCCATATCTGAGTGGCACAGTCAGATAGTTAGCCAGACTGAGGGGCGGGGGCGGGGGCGAGGGCGGGCATGTCTGTACCTGAACAGTGTCTTTGGGGACCAGATTGGCCGGGTGCTGCAGCCGGACGGCTTCTGTGACCGATGTCATGCTGAACATGGACAGGGCTCGGCTGTGATCCCCAATGGCAAGATAGCGGGCATCGGCAGAGAACTGCACACACCGGATGCCAGCGCCGAGTGCATAATCTCTGAGTTCAGCGGGGGGGTTGGTGGGACCTGACCAGGTCCGGAAGATGTGGCCGTCCGATGTGTAAAAGAGCAGCTTGTGGCCGTGGGCGGCAGACTCCCACAAGATGAGCCACCTGCCATCGGGGCTCCAGACAAGTCCTTGGGCGTCGATGGTGTCGGGCGCCCAGGATCTCTGCAGCTCTCTTGTCGGGAAGGCGTGTACGCTGACCATGTCCTTGCCCACGACCCTCGTCAAAAGAGCCAGATGGCGTGTCTGCGGTCGGAAGGCGAAGCACCGGGAGGCCGTGGAAGGGGAAAAGAGCTTTGGGTTGGCGATCTCGACGGCCTTGGACAATTCAAGGTTGTATATGGCAAACTTCAATCCGAACGCGGCAATGACACAGATCTCCGCATCGGAGGGCCCGAAGCCGATGTAGGCCGGCTTGGTGCCGGCAGCAACGGGATTCCGGACCGAGGCATGGAAGCTGTTGTCGACGGCAGAGACTATCCGAATCTCGCCAGAACTGGCGATGAGGAGGAGGCGTGAGGAGGGGGACCACTGGAAACTGACGACCGGGCCTGAGAAGTCCTGGGGAAGGCTGATGACGTTCACAACCTCCAAGTTTCGGACGGCGCGCACATTGACGACCGATGGGAAGAAGGTAGCAATGTATTTCCCATCCGGACTAGGCACGCAGTGCAGGGACGCTATTGTTGAATAGCCCATTGGCGATTAGTAACCGGACTTGTGATGATCAACAAACCCGGGCTGCTCAAAATAGGATCTCACATTTGGCGCTCTTGGAGAAGCGCATTATGCACTGAGTAGAGTTGGTCGTGATGCTGCCCAGTTTTCGGGGCCCTGCTCTCCAATATGGGAGGATTTCCTTCACCCCCAACGCGGTTGTGACGCGCCTGTTGAATTTGATGATGAGTACTCTCTCACAGCAACGGAACCCCGCGGTATTTGGTGGGGGCAATGTCCCCCCCAACGCCGTGGACACCCGCCAAGGCGGCGCTTTCCATCTTGAACAGGAGGCCAGGGGCGCTGAATCCGCCGCAAACCGTACCTAGAGCCGGGGACCGGAGCGGACCCCACCTCCCCAATTCGCCCACTCCACCCTGCCGGGAATCAGTCATCAACGTCAACGCTCCCGTCCGTGATCTTGAAAGGGCGCGCTGATATATTCGCCCTTCCCCTCTTTGTTTTCGACCTGTTTCTTATTTTCGGTTTCTTCATGAACTCTTCACACTGACTTCATCCAGCCCTCATCCCCAAACTCCCCCATACCTACACAGTACTATCGGGGCTTACTCGAAGGGGTGGCGATATCTCCGCGGATGGCGACAGGTCGCTGATCAGGGCCCAAGAATTAAAGAGCGTCGCGTCGTGTTTATTTTCGAAAACGGTGCTCCTTTCCCTCACATCAACAGCCGAAATCATGACGGCGGTTGCACGCCGGGCCGTCGCCCGATGCCTTCGGGCCGGCCCCGGTCCGTTGCAGACGGCAGTGCTGCCGGTCTTCCTCCGGAGCAGACATATCGCCACAGCAGCGGTGGTTACTCGGGACAGCCATATCCCCGCCATCATCCCTACCCTGCCGACCGTCTCGGAACCCCTCCCCCCGGGTCGCGGCACCGGCTCCGATGCCCTCTCCACGTCTCGCAGGGAGCAACTCAAAGACGCCAAACCCTTCTCCGACTTCCTCACAGACACCTTCAACCGCCAGCATGACTACCTCCGCATCTCTGTGACGGAGCGGTGCAATCTTCGGTGTCTCTATTGCATGCCCGAAGAGGGCGTGCCGCTCTCTCCAACTCGCGAGCTTCTGACGACCCCCGAGATCGTACTGCTCTCGTCCCTCTTCGTCGCCCAGGGCGTCACCAAGATCCGGCTTACAGGGGGTGAGCCCACGGTACGCCGCGACATCGTGCCGCTCATGCAGCAGATCGGCGCTCTTCGATCCCATGGCCTGCGAGAGCTGTGTCTGACCACCAATGGCCTCTCGCTGCATCGAAAGCTCGACGCCATGGTCGACGCCGGCCTCACGGCCGTCAACCTATCCCTCGACACGCTAGACCCCTGGCAGTTCCAGCTCATGACACGGCGTGCCGGCTTCCCCGCCGTCCGCAAGAGCATCGACCGCATCCTCGAGATGAACCGCGCGGGCGCCGGCATCAAGCTCAAGATCAACTGCGTCGTCATGCGCGGCCTCAACGACCGCGAGATCCTCCCTTTTGTGGAGATGACGCGCGACGAAGACTTGGAGGTCCGCTTCATCGAGTACATGCCATTCGACGGCAATAAATGGAGCAAGGGCAAGATGTTTAGCTACCAGGAGATGCTCGACGTCATCCGCGCAAAGTATCCCGATGTGCACCCAGAGCAGGGCCACAAGAACGACACGAGCAAGACGTACAAAGTCCCCGGCTTCACTGGCCGGGTTGGCTTCATCACAAGCATGACACACAACTTTTGCGGCACGTGCAACCGCCTGCGCATCACCGGAGACGGCAACCTCAAGGTGTGCCTCTTTGGCAACACCGAGGTGTCGCTGAGGGACATCATCCGCAAGGTGAACCAAGGCGAGCCAATCGACGAGGCAGCATTCGAGGCGCTGAATCAGAGGGCCAACTACATTGCGCCACTCGACGGCCCTGGCCCGTTGCTGGCGCCCAACTCAGAGGAGCTCCTAGAGGTCATCAACATAGCCGTCAAGAACAAGAAGGAGAAGCACGCCGGCATCGGGGAGCTGGAAAATATGAAGAATCGGCCGATGATACTTATTGGTGGGTGAAGATGTTCCTCGTTTTCCTTTGCTGCATACACACTGGAGTTGGGGTCTGTTTTTATCATCTGGACGGCCTGAGCTGCATATACGGATACCATGACGTAGATGCCCTTCATCGAGGCTTGGATACGCGCATAGCGGGAACAAATTGAAGGCTATGATAGACTTGGATACTAAGTAGCCCTATACGTAGATCCATCAAATACCATGTCCACCCACCCCAGTCCGGTGCCAATGCCTCCCCGAAACATCTTCCCCCACCTCAACCCCCCCAAACCCCTCCGCAGCACCATCGCCCTGCTCGCCTCCCTCCCCGCCACCCTCCCTCCCGCCAGACACCTCCGCCTCTTCTCCACCGCCCCCCTGCGCCGAACCGCCGACGACAGCACCCCCAAGCTCACCCACCTCTCCGCCACCGGCGCCGCGCACATGGTCTCCATCGGCGACAAGGCCCCCACCAAGCGCACCGCCGTCGCGCGCTGCGCCGTGCACTTCTCGTCGCCGCTCGCGCCGCGCCTCGTGCGCGAGAACCAGATGAAGAAGGGCGACGTGCTGGGCGTGGCGCGCGTGGCAGGCATCATGGCGGCCAAGAAGACGTCGGAGCTCATCCCGCTGTGCCACCCGATCAACATCACGCACGTGGGGGTCGAGCTGGAGGTGGTGCGCGACGAGGCGGTCGAGATCGAGGCGACGGTGTCGGTCGAGGGGAGGACGGGGGTGGAGATGGAGGCGCTGACGGCGGCGGCGGCGGCGGCGCTGACAGTGTATGACATGTGCAAGGCGGTGGATAAGGGGATGGTGGTGGGGGGGTTGAGGGTGGTGTTCAAGGAGGGGGGGAGGTCGGGGAGGTGGGTGGAGGGGGAGGGGGTAAAGGGGGTTTAGGACCGCGGTTTGTTTAGTCGAAAATAAGGGTCATTGCATCGGCCGTGGATGATGATGATGGGCCATAAATCCATCATGTTCATATTGCAGTCTTGGAATATTGAGTCCAGTCGTCAGTGAAGCCCCTTTTTGGATTGTTTACTTTGCTGCCACCAACCCCTTTTCTTATCCCCCCTGCTTCCCTGCTTGTTTCCAGATGTGAAAAGTGTACAAGGGGATCATTGTAAACTGACACTTTTCCTGACATTGAGGCATTGAAAAATATATGTAGCAATTCCATTCTTCGCGTCCAAAGTCCCGCTCTTGCCTAAGTTCGTTTCTGCTAAAGTCAGTAGGAGCGAGTCGACGGCCCCCCGGGGGGGGGGGGGTGTCCATGGCTCAATGCCCAATGCATTGTGCTGTCAAAACATCAAACATCAAACGCCTCTTTCCAGATCCCCCCATTTCTAGATCCATCCATCACGACTGGACAGATCACCTCTCCTTCAAAAAAGGCAAACAGACTCCCATCCCCAGTGGCCAATTGCGCTGCCCCCATGACGTAACAAAGACACCCCTCTCTCCGAAAAAGAAACCCAGAGTGGAAAAAGGACACACGACGGAGAGGGGCGGCGACGCGCGGTAAACTCTGCCCGGTCCCATCACGACCGGGAGGGGGAGGCTAGAACGCTCTCGTCAAAACTGACTCCTGCGGGAGGAGTTCCGTCGAATGTGCTGTTTTCAACTCGCCGAGAGAACCCCGGAAATCATTCCCTATTGCGGCAGGCGCAAGACACCGTTGGCATTTCAGTTCATACAATTCATACATCATCGAAAAAGGATCAACACCCCAAAACGACATGATGGGAAAAGATGTTCTGTCGATTCCCCGTCATTCATTCCTGTTGTTGGGACCCTCCTCCGAGCGCCGGAGCCGCCGGATCTCCACCATGCAAACCACCCCTCTTTTCCCCTCTAGCTGCCCCCTCTGCCGTCTATACCACTGTCCACTTTCCGATGACGAACCAATCGCCTGGCCGCGATAACCTTCTTTTTCCTTCAAAAAGGCGTGCCCAATCACGGCAGAGGTCTTTTCCGTTTGTTTCCCTCGGGGTTGGTTGGTTTGCTCCACCGAGGGGTTTCCACTCGTCGCCCTCCTCCTGAACCCTTGAGAGGGGTTTTTGCGAGGAGGCTGGGTTTGTCTGATTGGAGAAGATGATTTACACAGGTGTGGAGCTGTACATGAGATTTGCACACCCGGGGTTCAAGAGGTCGTCATGGCCTTTGAAGATCCTAAGATGGATTGAAGCGGGGTGAAAACTGATAACTTATTCCCCAGCGCATCTCGATTTCGGATGAGACGTTGTAATCTTGAAACTGGGGTGTGCACGACGGAGGACGGTAGTGACGAGCGGGCCATGCCACGTGCGTCCCGGCGCGGCAAAAGCACCATCTCCGGAGTATCTTATACGAGCATATTTTCCCGATGTATCCCCAGGCAGCAGATACGGAATACCCGGGTGGTGCATATCGGGGCGCGGAATAGCCAGCCCCTGTGCTTCTGGGTGTTGTAGTTTGAACTTTGAACTCCAAGACACACCCTGTTTGCTATTTTTCGAAGTTGGTTGGGAAACACAGAAACCTTTTCACCCCGCTCGTCAACAACCTATCTCGTGTCAGTTGCCACAGCTAACGTGCTAAGCCAGTTTCACAGCCATCTCAACTTCGCGACGGCAACGACCAGCACGAGTCACGTATAGATGTCGCCGCTTTGACTCATCAGGCCCCAAACACGGTGTACGACTCACCAAAGTACAACATCATAGGGCTTCGAACCGGCGCTTAAACGAAACTCCCTGAATTATCGGAAACCCTCAGAGACCCCCCACCTGGCACGATGGTCTCGTTCTGTATGTTGCAAACTCGCATGTCCCACGGTCCCGAACTCCCAATGTAAAAAGCAAGGATATCTGCGCGTATTCAACATCCAGCATCGACTGAATGCCTTTTCCTCCTCCCGACTGCCTCCGCACGGCCTGGTCCATTCAATACCTTGAAATTGATCGAGGCTGATATTTCGGTATGCACCCTCGCCTGTCTCGTTTCTCACATGACAATGCAGCACGAGTTCTGCTTCTTGGCCGTCTTGTAAAACGCCTTGCTCTGGGCGCTAAGATCGCCACTCTTGGCAACCAGGTCGTCGAGCTTCTCGCCGCGTTGGAGGACCTATCTCCCGTTAGCCCACGCCGAACCTCGACACAACCACGGACACGGGCGAACGCACGCTATCAATGGCCTTGTGCAGCACAATCTTGGTCTCGTCGAGCTCCTGCTGGATCTTGGCGATGCTGCTCGCCTCGTTCGAGTCCTGGTACTTGACGAGCATCTCCTTGATCGGCGGGTAGTCCACCTCATTGTCCTTTGTCTTGCCCTGGAACGTCGCCAGTGGCTTCTCGGCCAGGAACTGGTCCATCAGCTTGGACAGCACGCTGTGCGCCGCGATGTGCGGGTAGTCCTTGGTGATGATGACGCCCGCGACACCCTCGGACCGTGCGTAGCAGTGCACCACGTAGTCCTGCTCCTGGACACTCTGCCGCTGCCCCGGCCGCGTCCGCTCCGCCACCGTCTTGCTGATCATGGTCATGAAGTTGGCATATTCATTTCGCGTGAATCGCGAGTAGTCGCTGAGCTCGTACTCGCCGCACAGCTGCACCGCCGGCTGCTTGGTATTGTCGAGAATCTGCTCGGGGCGTTAGCCGCGGCCATGGGTTGGTCGTCCCGGCGGGGGCGGGGGCAGGGGGTGCGCAACACCTACACCGATATAGTAGACCTTCATGTTGGGCGATGTGGGGGGTTGTCGTCGGGGTGTCGTCGTCGTCGTCTTGGTTTATCGTTAATGTTCGGATTCGGTTGCCTCGCGACGGGGAATGCGCAGTAGTCAAAGTGTGGGGTTGACTCAGATCGGCCGAGCTTCTCCCAGCCCCTCTGCTCAAGTGCCGTCACGGGAACGAGTCGTAAAGGGACGGCGACAATTAAATCTGGCGGGGCGTATGGTGGAGTGGCAAGGAGGTGCTGGATAAGGCAACTTAAATGACAGCCTGCGTAACGTATGGGACAGCCTGGCAGCGGAGGTCCGTCGTCGTTCAGCTGACACAATGAGGCGGTCGGGCGGGCGTCGGCAAAACGCTGTTCCTTAGGGAGCCTGCGGCCTTGGGCGGTGAGGGCTCGTGCTTGGAGGGGTCCTGTCTTCGTCTTGGCGGAGAGGCGAGCAGCCCCGATATATGCATATATCCGAATGGTCACAGGTCGCGTCTGACAACCGCCTTGTGTAGCATCCCAACCCTCAAACCAATGATAAGTGATATAATTACACTTCCAGAAAGACATGGGCCCAATTAGTCGTCGATCGCAAAGCAATGCCCTCATCAGCCGCAGCCGGCCACCAAGCACCTCGATCGTCCAGCATTTAATGGTAGAGAGGGCACAGACCCGCCCGTGATGCTGCCCTTGAGGGCCGGCTAGCCGACACAAAGCCCCCAAAAGGGGTCTCGACCGCTTTGCCAGGGTTTAGGTTCATGCGGTCGACAGGGTTCTGGCGTAGGCGATGCCATGGTACCAAGAAACTGGAACGGCTTCCGAGGACGGCGACTGCTCCAGTGACCACTGGCCCCGAGCCGGACCCTTCGATGACCCGCCGCCCACCTCATCCAATGCCAGTGGGTGCGCTGCTCTTCCCGCCAATCGCCTGGCGGCCCAATCGCTCGCATGAAAGATGTGTATCAGCGGCCCGTGATGATGGATGACGAGCAGCACACGATAAGCCAACGGTTGTCGACTCTCGAGACTCGATCCTCGACCCTCGAGCCTCGAGACCAATCGCCCAAGATCGCGTCAACGGGGGGTTCAACAAAGTTCATCGGGCAGAGCCTCGTTGATGCGCCCGGGTCTGTCCTCCCCCTCTGGCTCTCTGGCCGCTGCGAGTCTGGGCGGCGTTGCTCGCGGCTCCACCGCTCTTTGCCCAGGCCGCATCTCAAGCCTCTGGGAGTCTGGGAACCCCCTCCTCGACGAGGTCCTCGAATCGGGCCCTTTGATGTGCCCACCCGTTGATCCCAGATAAGAGCCTCGAGGACGTCTCTCTCGCTCTCTTGCGGCTCCCCGTCTCTGTCTCTGTCAATGTCTCGGTGTTTTATTCCCTAAATCCCTAGACGTGTGCAACCTGCAAGTCCATCGACTCGCTTTCAACAAGTACGCAGTCCCCTCGACCCGACACGCCACTCCGAAATCCCGAAAGCGCCCCCCGCCGCCCAGACACACGAGCGCCAAGCCCGACCCTCGCCCTCGGACGGCACCCGCATCGTGGCCGCCGTTTCGCTCAACAGCTCGCACCTCGGATCGCGCGCACCCTCCTTCTGGCTGTGTGTCTTGCAGCAAAGGACGACCAGGAGCCGTTGCACACGGCCAACTATCAGCATTATCCATTGCTGTGCGTGCGCCGTGCTGCGTACCTACCCGCCCACGCCGCCTCTGCCCCCCCCCTCGCCTTCCCTCGGTCCCGTCCCGCTGATTGCCGAGTGGGTTCCTGCTGGTTCCTCTCGCCTCTCTCGCCTCTGTCGCCGCTGCCGTCAACCTTCCGGGAAGCTGCGGTGTCGTTGCCGACGGACGCTCCAGCCTTTAAGCTCCTCTTTCTCTCCTCTCCCCCAACCAAACTTCTGCACTTTCTCGTTTCTCGCTGTCCCCAACAACTCGCCCTCCTCCACCTCTTCACCTGGGAAGGACCGGTGCGATTCTTGGACCTTTTTCCTCGCGACATTGCCCTGTGGCGGCCTTGAAGCTCGCTCTCGCTTGGGATCCGCCTTGGGCTTCCCGGCCGCGCCATTGTCTTTGACCCCCACTGTCTCTGTCTCGCCTCGCCACCAGCCCGTCGCATCGCATCGTGGTGCCATTTCAGGCCTGCGAGATCGGGCCCGCGCACGCGACAACCCACGATAGTCGATTCGAGACATCATCACGTCACCACCGCATCCATGGCTGCCGACTTCATAATGCCTCGCATGGCGGACCCCCAGCAGCAGCAGCAGCAGCAGCAGCAGCAGCAGAAGCAGTCCCTCTTCTACCCCCCCGCACAGCAGTATTCGCAACAGCTGCAGCACCAGCCTAAATATGTACAGGCGCCCGCCGCAACGCCCTTTCAGACAGCGCCGCGACGCGCGGCAACAATCACGCCCCAAATCTCGCCCCTCAGCACCTCGGGCAGCACGTCGCCCACGTCACCCAAGAACAGGCCGCCTCGACCCATATACATGCCCGCCGTGCTTCGTCCCACCGAGTTCCCATCCAAGGCGGTGCCCGTCAGCCCCAAGCCCGAGGAAGCCGCCGATGCCGACGAGCGCACCATCCGGTCCAATGCTAGCTTTATGAGCATGGGCGCATTGGGCCGGTTGAGCAGGAGGTCGACCGACGACAGTGGCAAGTGCGTCGACGAGACGTGGAATCTCGACATGTTCCCCAAGCCGTCGGCCGCGCCCACGCGCGCCCATTGGAAGGTGTGTTCCCGATCGCCCCCTGCCATGTCTTGGCCCCCGCACCACCCACCCCGCGTGAACGAATGTCGTGGCTGACGCAAAATATATCTAGCCCGACAACGAGGCGGTCATGTGCGAAGATGCGACTTGCAAGCGCTACTTTTCCTACTTTACACGCCGCCACCACTGCCGCAAGTGCGGCAACATCTTTTGCGACGACCACAGCCGCTTCCAGGTCCCGCTCGACCAAGCTGCCGGCTTCAACCCCAAGGGCCAAATGAGCCGCGCCTGCGCGCATTGCTACGGACAGTTCAAGGCGTGGCGCGGCCGCAACTTGAGCGTCAACGCCGCCGCAGAGGGACAACCGCCCGGTGCGGCATCCGGGTGTCCCGTCATCAACTCCCCTGCCTCGGCCATCTCGATGGGCTTCCCCCAACAGCACACCCTCCAGCAACGAGTCGAGGCGGCCCAAAGCGTGCCCCGGGACTGGAACTGGAGCACTTTTTGAGTGCGCATCGTTCCCGGCCCTCACCACGCCCCACAACGGAACGCGTGAAACGGGCCACGAAAAGGGCCGGCGGGGTGTTTGCTTCTCTAGAACGGGAAAGAGTTTCGTTGACACGGCGGGAGAATATACTTAGAAGGGCATTATACATGTCGGGGTGGGGTCCCCGACCCATGATACCCGGCCGCGTGGTGCTTTTCATGGGCGTCCACGGGCCGTTTTTGCTTCTGGCCCTTTCTTCTTTTTTTCTTTGGACGTTGCGGGGAAAGAGTCTGTGGGATCATGATAGGTATCGATACATGAGCTGGGGGATACCAATGTGGGATGATGGAGAGCACTTGCTGCGTGGGGAAGGTTTGTTTCCGCATAGCGTTTCTGGGCTTTGTCTGTAGGGGGCCGGGTCTTTTCTTCCTCACTGCATTCTTTCGACGTATGCCACGGAGGCGCACGCGACAAGCTGGGAGTTTTAGGGTTCCTCTTGTTTGTGTTTCATAATGGGGCTCTACACGGTAATATCAGTGGCGGGGGATGAGGAATGGGTAGATGATGCTATGGCGGCGGGCTTGACGAAGCTGTTGATGTTGCCTTGCTAGACTCGGGATGTTTACAGGACATGTACGGGACTTGGGGGAGGGGGGGGGCGTACGGGAGACGGCAGCTTGCCGATGGCTTACCGGCCAGGCAGAGGTTCAGCGGTTCAGCGGGCAATAGAGTTGCGGCGAGTTTGACTACATTTCGCCACCGATCAGAGCAGTTGTCTATCGGCACGATACAACATGGGAATCAAGTATTACACCTCCGGTTTTTCTAATTCAGTGGTGAGATTGATTCGTCCCTCTTCTCCACTGGCTGGTTCGCAATGACCGAGTTTGCCGGGATGTTATCGCCGCTGATGCTGTTGATCCCTCTCTGTTTTCTTACCCCTGAAACAGAACACAGCCCCCATTCAGACCACCCCCCGCAGGCACAACAATGTAACAAGAGTTCAGACCACATCCCACATTCCCCTCCGCCGAGCCGTTTACTCCCCATGTCCACCTCGGAGAGAGGGTTCATTGTTCCAGCCGGGACTCCTCGTGCCCAAATCACGCCGGACAACGAGCAACTGACAAGCCTTCTCCCCAATACGCCGACCCGGCGGTTCCCGCGGTACACTCATCTATCCAGACCCTTTATTTCCTTTCTTTGCTTTCCTGACACACGTGTGTACGCCCATCGTCGACTCCCCATCCCCTCGACTAGCCCGGTCGGCGAGCATGCTCAAAGCCAATCCTCAACAAAGAAATCCGGGATAGGTACCTACCTGACCATACAATGCTCCTTGTCTCCTCACACACACATTGACGTTGTCAAGGTGACGTTTACTCAGTCCCTTTCCCCTCCACCAGCACATGTCTAGGGTAGGGAGGACTGGGGTGGGGGTGTGTGTGTTTGTCGAGTCAGGCCTTGCATCATTGTATCGGCGACCTGCAAGGATGGCAGACGGAGAGACGGTGGGGCTCGCCAGGCAAGATGCCGGCAGTGGATCGCGGAGGGGGGGGGGGGGGTGGATAGCCTCGGAGTTATCGCTGGGGTCTAGATTCTTTGTGGTCGAGATCCGGGAAGGGTGTGCGTGTGGAGGCTCTGCTTGAGATGCCCCCCCCCCCCCCTAAGGAGTCAGATGGGCTCTTTCAGCACCGGCAGGTCATCTCAGTATCCGCGTCATCAAGTAACGAAAAGTAAAGTCATATGAATTGCCCAAGACGTCCAAGATGAATGAAAGTTTACCCCTTGAAAATGCCATTGCCCGCCCACCCGCTATGAATGATTTTTGCCCCGACACCCCCGTAATGAAGAATTCCATGGTCTCGTCTGTCGTTGGGGGCGGTTCCCCCTTCTTTGGTTTCGTTGCCTCCATGTGCCTGCCCAGCGAATCTATGATGAATACATTGCAGACATAATCCATGGCCATCTGCCGATCAGATGGCCGACCTTGGAGCTGGGGCGTCTGGCCCCGGCTCCCCAGGTCCATTTTGACCTCCATCCCCGATGAGACGGGTCCGAACTCGGGCCGCCAGCGACGGCCCCGGTTTCTATCGAGATGTCCGCTGTGGGCAAGTCGGTATTGTTAATCCAGAATCCCAAACTGTAGATCGAAATCAATGTTGTTGGGGGCATCTTTGGCCGTGTCTTGGCGCATTCTGGACCCCCCGCTCCCCATTCAGTTTCTGTCCCTCTTTCAACAAACCAGGCATCTACTGCCTGTTGCGCAGCACGCGCCCGTTCTCCTTGCCGGTGGCAACGGCCTCCTCCTTGTTCTCGCCGTAGACTTCGCGGTTAACGCTCTTGGCCGCCTCCCAGCCGGCCTTCTCCGCCATGACCACGTTATTGCTCATGCGGCGCGGCTTCTTGGTCTTGTCGGCATTGCTGCGGCGCAGATAGCTCTCGATGAAGAAACTGACAAATAGGTAGGTAAGGGGCGCCAGGTAGAGCACGTTGAGCCAGACGGCAAAGGTGGCACCGTTGTTAGAGATGCAGGGGACCGTCTGGTAGGTGATGCCGTTCTTGATGCTGGCGTGAGCAACGCTGCCGTTGTTTGCGAGGATCGAGGCGGCAGCAGCGGCGGGAGCGCCCTTGGTCGCCTCCTCGGCGACGGGGACCGAGTACGAGACAAACGAGTGCAGCATGGCGTAGGTGGCGCCGACGAGGAACTGCGTGATCTGGAGTGTGGTCAAGCTGCGCTTGATGAAGAGGGGGACGCGGATGTTGAACGAGGTGACAGTGTAGTAGGTGTACTAAAGACGCATGGGTTAGTTACGGATGCAGGACGGTCACCACACGGGGGGGAACGTACCATCATGGCGTGAATGCCCGAGTTGACAAAGGCAAACATCCAGATGGGGGCCGACATGTAGCGCATGCCCGCCCACATGCACATCATGGCACCGGCGTGGTGGTAGGTCTGGAGGGTCGAGCTGAGCTTGCCCTTGGCGAGGATGATGAGGGTGTCGACGACCTCGTAGAACTTGCTGAGGTAGAAGATCCAGCCGTAAAAGGCAAGACCCTCGTTCCAGAGGCGGCCCGTGTCAAACTTGCTGGGAGTGCCGTCACCGGCGAGGACGGCGTGAGGGGAGTACGAGATCCAGCTGTTGGTGGTCTCGTCAAACAGGGCGGCGTTGCCGAGACCGGCGGGGCCGCTGAGACGGCAAACGGACTCGACGAAGCCTGACAGGCCCGTGGGGCCCATGGGGCTCACCATGGTGCGGCGCAGTGCACCAAACATGCCGTAAAAGGTCCATGCCGAGTAGACAGCGAGGAAGACGTTGTGGGCAACGACGAACCACTTGAAGGCGGCCGTCTTGCTGACAGCCCAGGGCTTCTTGCCCGTCGAGATGTTGTACTTGTTGAGGAGCTTGGCCGTGACGGCATAGGTGAGGGCGATGGTGACGGGCACGGCGGGATGGAGCACGGCCTGGTAGATGTGGTCGGGGATGAGGATGGGCGGGGCGAAGGTCGACGAGCCCGGAGCCGGCGGGGTGATGAAGGCCGGGTTGTTGTTTGGCGGGAACTTGAAAAACGAGGCCGAGGGCAAGCCCAGGAAGACGGGGGGATCGAACGCCATGATGCCAAAACTATGGTGGACGACGAGGGATCCTGCAAAGCCTCTGGTGTCAATTGGGTTGTTCGTTGACCGAAGGGAGCTGGGACTAGGTGGTGCGGTGCTGAGAGAAGAAGTTTGGACGGAGGGCAGGTGTCGTCTCTTTTGATGCCCCTCGCATCAACAATTGAATTCCCAACGTTTTTTTCTGCCGTCCAATCTTTGCGTCACAACTGGACCGGGGGGGGGATGCACCTCGGCAGACGCTGCAACTAAGAATTCGGTGGCGTACGACAAACGGGAGACGGCGAAGGTGCCTGTATTTGGCAGTGGAAGGAAAGTTCGGCAAACAAACGGCGCTGAGAAGGAGAGATATATGCTGACTGACACCTCCGTTTTACCACTTCCTCCTCCGCCCATCAGCCCATCTCTTCACCGTTTGGACGCAAGAATGTTTAGATTCCATCGAGTCGACATCCGGTCGGCGCATGAACACCACCCCACCGTCGTGCTTCAACACACCGGCTCGTCGAGGCATGGTACCACGATGTCACTCCCAAGCTCGGTGGCCGCGCTCGCTGGTATCCCACATCCCACACGGATGGCCTTCCCGACGGCGACCCAACCAAACAACATTTGACCAGGAGAGTGGAGCCAGAGAAGCCCTGTCTCCCTGTCTTTCAGGTGTTCGTCCGGGCCCCTGGTGAAGGCGGGCACGGACGAGCCGGCGAGGCCCCCACTGCCTGGTCCCGGGGCCGAGGAAGCACTGACGGGCAGCTCCATCAAGAATTTTCGAGCACGAGGTTCCATTGGCCCGGTGTTGAGAGTCTTGGAGACCAACACAGAAGATTTGAAAATTGGCCATCTCGGGTTCAGGTGGGATTCCTCTGGGAGTTCGGGCCATGGTGAACCAAGCCGCCAAGGGGGCTCGCGGGATTTCTTGCCATTGATGGAAGGTCAGAAGTGCCTCATTGGCACTCGGTGTGCCGTGCGTTTCGGGTCCGGTCAGAAGGGGACCTGCAGAGCGGCGGCTTTGCATCACAGGAAGTGCATGTCGGTCGAGGGGAGTCCAGCTAGGGGAGACATGATCTCCCCATCCTCGAACTGGCCGCGCGGCATTGCAGGCAGGACTTCGACAGCATCTTGGAAAAAGGAGGCCATGAAGGCGAATTTCGTCGATGGACAGGTCCGATGACGATGTAGGGGGGGGGAGGGGGGGCACGGGGGGGCGCAATCAGATGTCAAATGCCAGGTTCGTGTTGTGAAAATCGAAAGCAGCAAAAAAAAGAAGGTCTTGGTGCAAAAGATCCGAGGCCTGAGGCGAAACTGAGGGGTGGCGGCAGAATATTTCTCGCATCCCTGATTCGCCAATGTCGATTCAACAATTGCATCTCTGCCGCCGCTATCCACAACTCCCCAACAGATGAAGGGTGGTAGTCATGCAGCGTCCTGCAGTGAAGCTTCCAGCGGGAAGCTCAAGTGGTCCAAGGGGTCCAAGGGGCCCCCCAGCTCTCCAGCTCCCCCGCGCCGCCAACAGCCCCTGAGCCGGTGCTGTGGCCGGTGGACTCGGGGCGGGGCGGGGGCACGGCGAGGATGGGAGAGAGTGGCTGCCGTGGATGGACGGCCCGATCTCGGTAATCTTTTGCCCGGCCCGATTCCGAACCCATCCAATCGACCACCCTCCGCATCCTCATTAATCAGTCAATCACCAGCCAAAGATCGATGCACGTCATTTTTAGATGCTGATGTGAGCTTACCACCTTATTCCGTGAGGCTCTGCCGACTCCCGAAATTTTATATCCTATCCAAAAACAACGACCGCCGGCGAGCCGGCCTACTAGTTCGACGATGGCGTCGATCGACAGTGGCTGCTCACATGGGCTCTCTTTGATCCTACACTCCAGCTGGAGCCTCGGCTCACCCACCTCGATTTGGAGATTTGGGGTAGGCCGCTTGGACGCCCCGACAAGTGGTGGCGTGAACCTCGATGGCCCGTCGTGAACAGCTTCATTTTGTTCATTTGTTCATTTTACTCCTCGTGTTTTGATGTTTGAACGTGATTGACAACCACTACATCTCAACGTCAACCATGGCAACAGGGCCAACCCCTACATTACTTCCCCCCGCGCCGGCGTGCGACTTCTATGAAGAAGCGCAATGGGCCGTCCTGTTCTCCCTGGCCGATGCCATCATCCCGTCCGTTGTCCCGGCCTCGATTCTCGCCGACGACAAGACCCAGCGCGGCATTGACGATGCCGACCTCGATCAAGCCGCCGCGCGCGCGCAGTCCACCATGACCACCCCCCCTTCCGACGACCTGCTCAAAGCCTATCTCCAAGAGCGGCCCTCGACCGACCCAGCCTTCGTCAACGGCCTCCGCCGGCTGGTCGCCGCTCTCCCGAGTCCGGCCCGCGCCCAGCTCGGCATCGCCCTGACTGCCCTCACGTAAATAGCAACTCACCCCCCCCTTGCACTCGTAACAGCTCGTAACCCCTCCCACCCAGAACCCGGCCCGGCAGTCTCCTCCTAACCGGCACCACCACCCCCCTCACCCAGCGCTCCCTCCCCGAGCGCGAAGCTCTCCTCCAGTCCTGGTCCACCTCCTGGTTCCGCACCCCCCGCGTTCTCTTCAAAACCTTCACCTCCCTCGCGAAAGCCGTCTACCTCCAAACCAGCCCGCTCTATGCCCTCTCCGTCGGCTGTCCCCCCGTCCCCTCCAACTGGCGCCCCGGCCCCCCGTCCTACGCCTTCCCCTTCCTGCAACCCCCGCTCTCCTCCTCCCCGTCCACCTCCTACACCCTCACCACCGACATCGTCATCATCGGCTCCGGCCCTGGCGGGGCCGTCGCCGCGTCCCATCTCGCCTCCGCCGGCTACTCCGTTCTCGTCCTCGACAAGGGCTACCACTTCCCGACCTCCTCCCTCCCCATGACCCCGCAGGCGGGGCAGTACCACCTCTTCGAGAACGGCGGGCTCGTCTCGTCGGCCGACGGCTCCGTCACCGTCGTCGCCGGCTCGTGCTGGGGCGGCGGCGGCACCGTCAACTGGAGCGTGTCGCTGCAGACGCAGGGCTACGTGCGCCGCGAGTGGGCCGAGCGCCACGGGCTGCCGCTGTTCGAGACGGCCGCGTACCAGGCGGCGCTGGACCGCGTGTGCGACGCCATGGGCGTCGTGGGCGGGGAGGCGGTGCCGCAGCCGCGGAAGGGGAGGGTGCTGCTGGAGGGGGCGAGGAGGCTAGGGTGGCGGGCGGAGGTGCCGCCGCAGAATACGGGGGGCGGAGAGCACTGGTGCGGGTATTGCCACTTGGGGTGTGGGAGTGGGGGGAAGCAGGGGCCGGCGGTGAATTGGCTGCCGGCGGCGGGGAGGGCGGGGGCGAGGTTTATGGAGGGGGTGGCGGTGGAGGAGGTTCTGTGGGGGGAGGAGATGGAGGGCGGGGAGAGGAGGGCGGTCGGGGTGAGGGGGGCGTGGACGTCGAGGAACGTAGAGGCGGCGAGCGAGGAGAGGGTGACAAGGGAGGTGGTGGTGAGGGCGAAGAAGGTGATTGTGGCGGCCGGGACGTTGAATAGTCCGCTGGTGTTGATGAGGAGCGGGTTGAAGGTAAGAGGCGATGGTTCGAGAGGGGGCATGATGGTTCGGGAGACTAACAGCAAGGCAGAATCCGCATATTGGCCAGAACCTCCACCTCCACCCGGTCACCTTCCTGACTGCCACCTACGATGAAGAGACCAGACCCTGGGAAGGCGGCATCATCACGAGCGTCTGCACCGACTTTGAAAACCTCGACGGCCAAGGCCACGGCGTGAAGCTCGAGTCCACCTGCATGATCGTGCGTACCCTTTCCCACCCCCGCCGCATGACCTCTTCTAATCCCACTCTAGCCCTACGCCATCATGTGCCACCTCCCCTGGAAGTCCGGCCTCGACTACAAACTGTCCGCCCTCAAGGCCCGTCACAGCGTCGGCTACATCGCCCTCGCGCGCGACCGCGACACGGGCAGCGTGGCCATCGACCCGTCCTCGGGCAAGCCGCTGATCCACTATACCGTTTCTCCGTTCGACGCCGGCCACATCTTGGAGGGCATCGTCGGCCTCGCCAAGATTACCTACGTCACGGGCGCGCGCGAGATCCTCCCTTTCATCCCTGGTGTTGAGCCGTTTGTCTGCCCTACCGCGGCAGAGGGAGGCGAGTCCGCCGAGCGAAGCGTCAATGACCCGGCTTTTGTCGAGTGGCTGGCGACGCTCAAGGCTGCGACGTTGACACCGCCGTTCCCGCCGTTTACGTCGGCTCATCAGATGGGGACGTGTCGGATGAGTAGCCATGCCGGAGGAGGCGTGGTCGATTCCAGGGGACGGGTGTGGGGGACCAAGGGGCTGTATATAGCCGATGCGAGCGTTTTCCCCAGCGCTAGCGGGGTGAACCCTATGGTGACCGTCATGGCGATTGCAGATTGTATCGCGAGGGGGGTGGCTGGGGATTTGGAGCGAGAGAAGGTTGAGTGACGGCGAGAGGTCATGAGTAAATACAGTTATTAGGAACAGTACATATTGTTGGGTCTTGTCAAAATTGGAGCAGTTGTTTCGGTGATATTTCTCCTCTGACAAAATATATATTGTCGTCATCAGGCCACCTATGTAAACAAGCCTCTACTATGCCATGGTAAAACATGCCAAAGGGAAAATTCTGTGTTATCCATTCGTCCTAGAGCACCGGGTATCTTGTCGTCTCTCTCACATCCAGACCCTTCATCTAGCGGACATACTTGCCCATGAACCTCTTGTGGAAATCTGACCGCAACATATCCTTTAAAAATAGTCAGCATAAGCTCCATCAAGGCGTCCCTCCTCGGAAAACTCACATTGATAAATTCCTTCTTCTTCCCCTTGTCCTCCGTCCCGCGAGCCTGGTTCTTGAAAACAACATCATCATCCCACCGCCTCTTGATGTTGAAGTCTGGCTTGTTCAACAGCGGATTCCCCAGCGCAATGTCCTTCTCCTTCTCCTCCTGCTCCTTCTCGGCACGTTCTCGCTCTTCCCGCTCCCTCTTCTCGATGCGCTCCCGCCTGACCCTCTCCAGCTCCCTCTTCAGTTCGGCCTCGTCATCGTCGCTGTCGTCGTCGCTGCTATCGTCGTCGTCGTCCTCTTCTTCGTCCGAGTCGTCCGCATCAATGTCCCTTGTCTCCTCCAATATCCGCCGTCGTTTGGCTTCCGAGTCCTCCTCGCCATCAGTACGTGCTGTGATCTCCAGCGGGCGCTTTGATGCCGCGCCGGTCGCCTCGTCGTCCTTGTTCTCGAGGAGGGGGGCGCCGCCCTTGGCCTTGGCAAAGTGCGCGGCCTCGGCGGCAAGGAGTTCGGCGCGGAGGTCTCGTTGGCTACGGTCTGCATCGCCGCCCTGGCCGGACTGGCGGAACTTGAGCTGGGTGTAGGCTGGAAGGAGACGTTGGTGGTACGCGGGACCGCGGTTGGCTTCTTTGCCTCGGGCCTTAAGGGGCGTTAGTTGTGTACTTTTGATTTGGGGGAGAGGAGACTTACGGGATCAAAGGTCGGTCTATGGGCGGTAGTCATTTTGGCGGCGTTCTCGGATGCGTGGATGGGGAAAGGGGAGAGTTGGTGATGGGAGATTGAAGCTGGTGGTGAGGGTGAAAGTGATACAAGGGTCAAGCGATGGGCACCGCGCAGAAGAGCAGGGATCAATGGGGCGTGGCGGTCGGTTAGCGCATGCAGCAGCTTTCACCGCCCTGGGCTGGCGGCATTGCGCTGTGCCAAAATTTTGGGGCATCAAACGGCAGAATAAACAGCCCCTCTACCGCATCCAAGCCTCAAGCATCCAACAAAGCTTCACTGCGTTCTCGACTTTCATCCCCGTCGAGCCACACACGCCGCAACAATGCCTCGAGAAGCTGAGCCCTCCCTCAACGAGAAGCAGTTTGTACTGCAAGCCCTTAAAGAAGATGTCCGTCTCGACGGGCGAGACCTCGACCAATACCGCCCTCTCGAGCTCACGTTTGGAGACCAACATGGCGTTGCAGAAGTAACACTTGGCAAGACAAAGTGCGCCATCATCGCTGGTCCGTCCGACCAAGCACACCCAAGCTAACCGTCTTCCCCAGAGTCCTCGTCAAAACCTCCGCCGAAGTCACCGTCCCCTACCCCGACCGCCCCCTCGACGGCATCTTCACCATCGCCACCGAGCTTAGCCCCATGACGGCCCCCTCCTTCGAAGTCAACCGCCCGACCGAGACCGAGGTACTCCTCGCGCGCCTCCTTGAAAAGACAGTCCGTCGCTCGGGCGCCCTCGACACGGAATCCCTTTGCCTCGTGGCCGGGCAAAAGGTGTGGTCGGTGCGCGTCGACGTCCACGTGCTCTCGCACGACGGCAACCTGACGGACGCGGCGTGCTTCGCCGTCGTCGCATCGCTGCGGCACTTTCGCAAGCCCGACACGAGCATGGAGGGCGGCGTGCTGACGGTCTACACGCCCGCCGAGCGCGAGCCGGTGCCGCTGAGCTGGCTGCACTCGCCGTTCTGCATCAGCTGGAGCTTCTACGGGGACATGGGCGAGATCGCGGTGCTAGATGCGACGTGGGTGGAGGAGCAAGTGCGCGTGGGGAGCTGCACCATTAGTCTGAATCGGCATGGGGAGATTTGCCAGATTGCGAAGCTCGGGGGGACGCCGGTGGAGGCGGTGGCGCTGTTGCAATGTACGAGTGTCGCGCTGGCCAAGGCGAAGGAGTTGTCGGGACTTCTTGATACGAAGCTGGCGGAGGATGCGAAGAGGAGGGATAAGGGGGGTTTGTTGGCGGAGTTGTCGGCAGAGAATGATAGGTAGGGGTGCCCTAGGGATGGCGGAGGTCTAGAAAACAATCAAGATACCCATCGGCTGCGGCCGCATAGAACCGTGCTGAGATTTCCAAACACTTTGGCTTACCCATGCTGGATATATCTGAGCCTGAATCTGTGTGGTGAGCTTGGCAATGATCGGTCAAAGTATGAGTGGATATGGAGATACCGACCCCTGAAGTAAACATTGTGTTTGTTGAACCTTGCTGGCCTCCCGTGCTCGAGCCTGAGGCACTTGCCCCAAACCCGAACCATATCAGGTATTGTTTTCGAGGCCTTTTCACCAGCCCCTCCGAATCCATCCCAACCCCTAAGCCCTCTCCTCGACAGAGGCCGCGAGTTCAAATCACCGGCGGAGTAAAATTCCTGTGCAGCTGGAATTTTCGTAGCCCCCGGCCTCTGCGGAGGCTGGGGGTGAGCTTTTGCAAGTTTTGTATATTTTCCCTTTTTTGTTCTTTCTAGATGTTCCTTCTTTTTGCATCAGTCCTTCAACAGGGCGACTGGAATTTTGCAACTTGGATCCGGACAGCATATCCAGAGCAGCTCCTCCACCCTTGATCCAACTTTGAAAACAAAGATTTGGAGATACAGCCCGGCGCCATTCTTTCGGGAGATGCTCACGATGTCCTCCCTCTGCTGGTCTTGGTCCCGCAAACAGAGGCTGCCTCCATCTTCGCCAATCGCCAGCGATTTCACAGGCCGGGAGGGATCTTAGTCCTCCAGGCCAGTATAACCGCCCCGACCCGTATCTCATCGCAACCCCTCCCACGCGACTCGGCGAGCTTCACCTCGTCGCGGCGCAACCTTGATGTCCCATGCCAGACATAGAGGTCCTCATCTCATAACCGGCGGCCTCGACTCCTTATTCCACTTGACCCTCGACCGCAACCAGTCCACCGCCTCGCGCACGCCCGTCCCCGTTAGCGCCGACACGGGCAGCACCCGCGAGTCGCGGATGCTGCTCGCCTTGTCGCCCTCAAAGACCTTTTTGACCAGCCCCTCCTTGATGCGCACCACCTCGACGCAGTCCTCGCGGTCCTGCTTGTTGGCGAGGATCAGCAGCGGCACGCCCTCGGTCTCGGAGTTCTGCAGCACGTCCTCGAGGACCTGGCGGCACTCGTCGAGGCGGCCGTCGTCGCTGTGCTCGAGGTCGCCGTCGCCAATGTCGGTGCTGTCGATGATGAAGACGATGGCGTGGCAGCTGGCGTAGTAGCTCTGCCAGAGGCGCCGCAGCGTCATCTGGCCGCCCACGTCCCACAGCTTGAGGTACATGTCGGGCAGGACGATGGTCGAGACGTTTTGGCCGACCGTCGGGACCGTCTTGAGCTTGGGCTCGGGGTTGTCGGGGTGGAAGAGGGCCTTGACCTGCTCGTGGAACGTGGTCTTGCCGGCGTTATCGAGGCCGAGGAGGATGACCGAGTATTCTGGAGGGGCGGGGGGGTTAGGGGGGGGGTGGTGCGAGATGGAATTGGGGAGTGGGGTAGGTAGCTTACCCTCCTTACTGGTAGCCAAACGGTACAGGCCCTTTGCGAGATGATACATTGTGGGCGTGGGCGAGGGTGAGGGCGCAGAGTCGACGACGTCTTGGTTGCTATTTATCGAGTGAGCGATGTCAGCTCCCCAAAGTTCCACGATAAGCCTGGGGGCAGGCAGAGGCAGGGGTATAAACACCGCTTGGACCCCTTCTGCGTGAGAGGTGCGGGTGCCAAGAGGATTGACAGGGGGGGAAGAGCCTATCCACATAGTCTTTATGAGGTAACCTCTAAACTTGTGATAAGATAAGCGGGTGTAAGTGTCGTCAGACGTCATCGATCACGATTGGGCTTCAACGATTGTTGTGTTGTCACCGGTTTTTGCCTGGAATGCGTCCATCACCAAACAACATCTCGCGTTTTTCTGTTTCACTCAGGGTACGACAAAGCCGACAACGCTGCTGTCGAGAAACCCACGACTGATTGCATAATGGCACCTGTTGCGCTTGACTCCAGATGGAGGTAGGGACCAGACTACCACATATCAAATCTGTGGACACTGGACCGAGAAGGGAGGCTGATCTTTAGCAGTTACGTGCCCGTGGCACTGGTAGTGTCCCATGCGGCTGCCGTGGTCTATTTGACATCCATCATTGGCCTCGGTCTCTATC
The DNA here is from genome assembly GCA_030549215.1 of Schizothecium vesticola. NCBI lineage: Eukaryota > Fungi > Ascomycota > Sordariomycetes > Sordariales > Schizotheciaceae > Schizothecium > Schizothecium vesticola. The sequence goes on along the minus strand of JAUKUD010000007.1, from coordinate 1,923,885 downwards.
GCTCTCACACGGGACTTGGCCCGGCCCAAGACACACGCCAACGCATCGTCCAGAGGCAGAAGCTCACGACTGCCTTTGGGAGTCTCGCTGTATTGGGCTTTCTGCTCTCCGCCGGCTCGACATTGAACTATCTGAACCTCTCGTACACTGTCTGGGCGGCGGAACGAGGTCTTGAAGACTCGAATTCGTAAGTTGCACGCTTTGTTTCCGAGTAAGCCCATTGCTAACAGTTTGCAGACTCCTTTCCATTTCGCCGTACTACATGAGCAACGGAACTCGCAGTGCCTCAGCTGTGACCAAATGGCTGAATGAGACACCCGTTTACCTTGACGCCTTTGAGATCGTCACGGAAAAAGCCCGTCGCCTGTGGTGGGGCCAGCAGCTCGACCTTGCGACTATCTCTTGGACCATGCTGCTGGCCATCGAGGGACGAAGACGCCAGATCCCATTTCTGTGGGCCTACGCTCTTCTATCTCAACTTGTCGGCCTCTCTTTTGCGCAGAACCTTTTTCATGTGGCCATGCTTTTAACCCCAACTCCAATCGCCCTGCACGACTCCAAAATAGCCCGGCTTATCAATACCATATTCCCGCCCAAACCAGCAAACTGGGCACCAAAACCACTCTTCTTCACCCTCTCCCTCATTCTCAACTTTGGGGCGACCCTATCCCTGCCGTACGCCGCAGGGACGACGTGGTTTCCAGCAGCCATCTGGCTAACCAAGGGACTCTCCCTTGCCCCGCTGTTGCTGCCTGCTATCATTCCCCAGTCCTGGGGCTCAACATACTCGGACTACCACGAATCCTATGATTCAACCACCCGAATCTTTCAGCTTGCTTCGACCGCCAGTGCTCTTTTGCATGCAAAGACATCCATCGCCAGTATCCTGTTCAATCTTCCAGATGCCTACAAGCACCGACACAGCATCAGGATTCCTTTTGACACGGAAAAGCGATCAGCCTGGGAGCGGAGCGCGACGGCGTTTGAACGAGTTCTGGGAGCCATGTCGGACCACCCTGCCGTTGCCGCCGCTGGAAAAGACGTTCTCTTGTCCGGCCTGAGCATCGGGCTCTGGGCGGCGGTTCGTGCGATGGATGCTAGCGACATTTTACAATCTGCCGTCCCGGGGTACAAAGTTGCGGAGAATCGTTCCTCACATGTTCCCTCCCAAAGCATAATCGATGGGGCAGCTTCCGCCTCGAAATCGCCAACTCCAGCTCCCGACGTGTCTACGACACTGCGTCGTGGGGAGCGGGCGACCAGCTCCAGATACTCGAGTGTCAGAAGTTCTGTGGGTCCCGAGGAGAATGGGACGCCGGCACCGACACCTCGACGCCGAGGACGCCCACGCAAGGTTAAGACCGAACCGGCGCACGACCCAGAGGAAGACGCAGACGATGCCACGTATGAGCCAACTTCGGACGACAAGGCAGGCGTTATTGGGGACGTGCTTCCGGACGACGATTTTGACTGGGAGTCCGCAGCTCTAGCCTGGGGGTTGACTGCATTGGGGGGACTCGGGACGGGAAGCAGTGCCGTATATGGGGCCGAGTGCATCTCGCGATAAAGGAATTTGGGTACTGCACGGGATTTTGGGATTTGGGTCGAACAAACTGGAAGGGAATCAGCGTACCTCTTCTCTCGAGCTTTCACAAGTCATTTTGCCACCAGTGTATGCGCAGCATCAAGTTGGGACGACTCGTCCTCCCATGTGTCTTCCCCTATAGCGCGGTGCTCGTGCATCGTCTAGGTATGCTGACACTCCGGGCCCCGAAAGAGGACAACTAATGCCTCGTCTTGATCACAAGCTTAGTCTGATCTTGAATCGGGGCCATCTGCATACATACACTGCGTCGTTGAATATATCCAGTACGCACGCGACGGGCATGAGGTTCGGCAGGATATTTGTCACCCTCTGCGAGTCCAGAAATCTTTCCCAGTATATATATGTCCGTTGGATTCCTTTTTTGCAATCTTTCGACTTCTTGACTGCTCCCCACGCAGTGCCGTCTTAGTAACCTTTCCGCTATTGATCCCGAGAGCGGATATCGTTTCGTGGAATAATCACTTACCGTCGTCCACTCGAGGTCCCAAATTGGTAAAGCATGGATCCCTCCACTTTGGCCAGGCCCGTCGGCGCCTCGGCCGGGCTCATCGCCAACGCGGCACTGCTTATCTGCAGACCGCCGACCGGCGCTGTCACCACCCCGGTCGGCCCGGTCATCCCCCCAGCCGGCCCAGCCATCCCTCCGGTCGGCCTAGCCACCCCCCCGGCTGGCCCGGCCATCCCTCGAGGGCGCCACGTCCGTGAACGTCACCCCCAGCTTTACGGGCCTGGCTACAATAACCTGCTCTCACCCGGTGATACTCTTGATCCTCCCCCGGCATCTACTAATCCCGGCTCCCGAGCACCAAGTCCAGCCGTTAGCTCGTCCTCCTCCGACAGAGAGATCTTCAGTACCACGCGAAGCCCTACCCCTTTGGGTTTCCGGGAGCGCACTGCCGCTAACTCACCCGCGTCCGGCCAAGTGCACCGAACCCACAGCCCTATTCCGTCCGATCCTCGCCCGTCAGGGTGCCCTGCCGAAATCTCGACCTCCTCCGGCCGACCAATTCTTATCCCACAAAGCCGTAAGGGGCGTGCTGCCGCAAGCTCGCCGTCCTCCGGCGTGTTCAACCCACCCCAAAGCCCGAATCCCCTCGGCCCCCAACCATCGACGGGCCCTGCTGCAAGCTCACCCTCCCTCGGCGGACTCAGTCCATCTCACAGTCCAACCCCCCTCGGCTTCCAACCTTGGACGCCCCCTGCCGCAACCTGGCCCCCCCGCGGCGGATTCAACCCACCCCACAGTCCGACCCCCTCTGGCCCTCAACCATCACCGCACCCTGCCGCAAGCTCGCCCTTCCCCGGCCGAGTAAACCCTCCGCCTCGCAGTCCAATACCCGCTTCTCATCGCCGCGCTCCTCTACCCCCGCCGCCGCCCCCCGGACAACGGCGTCAAGTAGCCCCCCCCGTCGCATACGCATACTACTCCAGCATCGCTGCCCCATCTGGCTTGACCATCGCCCCGCCCCGCGCACAGCGTACTGCCGCTGGGAGTCGGCTCTTTGTACACGACCAAATCCGGACACAGTGGCCGTCGCCCATTTTCCCTGACAGGAGCGTACCCGTCAGACACTCCGACAGGCCCCGCACCGCCCCAACGACACCACCCCGGCAGACGCTCTCCCGGGACTACCTGGAGACGATGGCCAGGTTTCAGATGGTCGCTAAACAGGCGAATGTGACGGCGGCGCTGGCGGCGCTGACGCTAACAACAACGCCGACAACGACGACAACGACAACAACGCCGACGACGCTGCCCCGGAACCCCCAGAATCGGGAGACAGTGGCCAGGCCTCAGGGGGGCGGGGTGACGAATGAGCGGAACGCCGTGGAATCTGCAGTCAACCGGCGGAACGCCATGGGGCGGCGTCCGTACATTGGTCTGTGGATGCCGCCTGAGTTTTCGATTGCTGGCCCGAGCCGACAGTCGGAGCCGGCATGGGGGACGACGGCGCCCACGGTTGGCAGGAGTGCCGATTTTGGGTCGGTTGCTGGTCGATGCGGCGGGGACAATGCAGAGGCCGACGGCGAGGGGGAGGGGAAAGGGGAGGGCGCGGGAGAGGGGGAGGGAAATGGAAAGAAATGGGATGGGAAGGGCAAGGGGAAGGGGAAGGCAAGCAAATGGGATTGAAAGCGTCGTTCTCAGGGGGAGAAGGTGGGAAATGCCCAAAAGCGTGAGGGAGTCACCGAGAATGAAATTATCCACTCATAGATTTAGCCCTTCAACAGCAGGCACGTTGCAGAATGCAAAGTCCCATCTGAACCACGCTTCCAAGCACCGGGAAAAAACCACTACGTCTTCACCCACCTTCACTCACCCCCTCTCCCCCTCACCCTTCCCCAACCTACCCCAAAAGCCATCTCAGCCCCCTAAGTTCCAATATAGCTCTCCTTAAACAAACATCTCCATTACCTCCATTACCTCCATTACCTCCATTACCTCCATTACCTCCATTACCTCCATTACCTCCATTACCTCCATTACCTCCGTCACCCACACCCTCCCCACCCAAGACCCAAACCCAACCCAATCCCACCACCACCACCACCACCAAAATGAACTCCCCCTCGCCCCCCCCTCCCCTCTCCACCACCACCCACATCCCCACCCCCTCCCGCTGCTACGTCGACTTTTGCCTTGTCCCGGTCCGTCCCCCCCTCCCTCTCAACCCCCCCAACCCCCCCACAATCCACTAACCTTCCCCCCCCTGCCCACAGGTCGGAACATCCACGCCCTCCGTCGCCCTCGAAGTCGCCGCGGTCCAGCGCCTCCTCCTTGCCAGCGGGCTCAAGTGCACGATGCACTCGGCCGGGACGACGGTCGAGGGGTCGTGGGACGAGGTGATGCGCGTGGTGGGGCAGGCGCACGCCGTGGTGCACGCGATGGGGGTGGTGCGGGTGCAGACGTCGATGCGGGTTGGGACGCGGTGAGCTTGGTTTCTACTTTTCCTCTTCCTACTCGCTGACATTGGGGGCAATAGCACGGACAAGGAGCAGACGGCCGAGCAAAAGGTGCAGCGGGTCGAGGAGATTCTGGCGCAGCAACAGCAACAGCAGCAGCAGGATGACAGGCCGACCTAGGGGTTCGGAAGGGTCGGGTATCTTGGACGATTCGGGACGTTTCACTTTCATGATGACTGGAGGCATGGGCGGAACCGGGGGGGACGTCGGGTCTAGATATTACTCGGTTGAGTGACTTTTTGCGTATCGTACAAGGGGAAGCATTACCTATTTGCTACCTATAAATCAGGACACCTCCTACACCGCCTTCCTTGCTTGACCACCTCATTATTTACCACATCATGTCCCGTGACAGAGCCCCCCCCCTCCATTATCCAGAGATCTATCTGATGCCGGACGCCCCCTCATAGACGAGAAACTCCAATTAACCCCGGGTCGTCGTCTTCCTGGTGCTCTTGCGCAGCTCCTTTTCCCGCTCCTTCTCGAGATACTTCTTTTGCGCCTTGGCGTCCAGAGCCTTGAGCTCGGCGTCGCGCTTGGCCTTCTTGGCGCGCTCGCGCTCCACGAGACGCTCCTCGTTCTTCTCGTCCTCCTCGACCTTCTTGATCTGCTTGATGGCCTCTTCTCGGACTGCCTTGACCTTGCGGAGCACCTCGGCGCGGAAGTGGGCCGACTGGGCGAGCAGATCCACGATGGTGAGGAACTGGCGGAAGATGGGCACGAGGGACTTGTAGTTGTTGTCGGACGGCAGCGTGTACTTGAGGTAGATGCGCTTGCGGGGGACCGTCTCCTCGATGCTAGGGCATGTTAGTCACCAGACTCTTTAGGGGGGGAAGGGGGAGGGCTTACGTCTCGGGCTTCTCTCTCGGCTGGTCCGTCACGATCAGGTACTGAAAGTGGTCGCCGGCCAACTTGGCCGCCTCGACGAGCTCAGGGGTGAGGAGGAGATTCGTGATCTCGGCGCTCTCGCTCATGACAGTCAGCCAGCTGGGAAGCGAGGGGTGGTCCTTGGTGAAGGTGAGTGAGACATCGTAGCGCTCGTCGCGGACTTGCTTCATCGACTCCTTGTGCACCAGCGCCCATACAAAGCTGTCATACGAGCTCTTGGTGGGGCGGCTGTCGCTACCGGGGAGGCGCGGGACGGTGAGCGCCTCCTTGCCATCAAAGGGGTACAGCGTGGCCTCGCACACGTCGACGGGTTGGGGGATGCTATCGAAGAAGAAGCCGAGGACGCTTTCGGCAAAGACGGTCAGGGGGTTGAATCGCTTGGCGAGAACGAGCTTGACGTCGACGAAGGCGACGTTGGCGCGGCCCGTCGCGTACGTGGCGAACTCAAAGAGGCTCCGCTCGGTCAGGATGTTTTCGCTGGTACGGAGGTTGGACTCGGCGACGGTCTGGGTGAGGCCGTCGTCCGACTTGGTGGCGACGATGGTCGGGATGCCGGTGAAGCCGACCGAGGCGAACTCGGACGTCAGCGGGGCGGCGTTGGCGGCGATCCACTTCTTGGCCTTCTTGCGGTTCATGCGGGAGCCGATGAGGTGGAAGACCAGGACGACCGACATGGCCAGCATGATGAGGCCCTCGGCCTTGAAGTCGGCCAGCGAGTGGCGCTCGTGGACATTGTACCACTTGGTGTAGGGACGCGCCGTCTGGGCGGGGAGGCCGGTGGCGCCGGTGAGGGGGTTCGCGGGCGGTGGATTGAGCGAGACGGGGGCGGGCTCGGGGGCGCCTGCAAAGTCGGCAAAGTCTGGAGGACGCAGAGTGTCAATGGGGATGCCAATTGAGGTGTTTTGGGGATGCGCGAGGAGGTGCGCCGGGTCATGTTTGCCATGGCGCCATCGGCGCCGTCCAACTCGAAATGCGTGCAGTCGTCGACTTACCGGAATCACCAGCTTGGGCCTTGACGGGGTCGGCGACCTTTCCGCCTCCGAAGAGGCTGTTGAGCACGTTAGCCATTTTGAGAAATGCGTGCGATGGCCGGGTTGATGAGCTTGCCAACGTGTCAGGACTCGACGTGCTTCCTTTTCGGGTTGGCGACGGAGTCGAGATTCGGCTCCGCCAAGGCGAATGTCCGTGCACCTCGCGGGTGGCCCACTTGTGATTTCGACTTTTGGCCAGCCGACTAACACCAAATAAAGTCCTTCTCAATTCTTCAAGTTATGTTGGCATATGATTCTGCACGATTCCAATATCATATGTGAAATGGTCTTGATAGCGGGCATATAAGTCAGCTCTGGAGGGGAAAGCATCCAAGCTTTTTGGGAAGGCATGGTCAAAATCACCACGTCTCTAACAACGCGCTCAACTGCATTAACTCAACGCAACAACGGACATAGTTTAGCAGTGCCTTCTGCAACACCAAGAAAGAAAATGTCCATCTTATAAAAGGGCATTTACCCATAGAAGACAGAGATAGCCCCTACATCCTTGACATCTTTGATCCAAGCCAAACGAACATCTTACCCAACATCCTGACAATTCCTCGACACCACTTCCACCATGCCTGTCGTCGACTGGATCGTCGAAGTGTCACAGACCCATGAACTTATCAAGAAATCAAAGATCCTCATCGTCGGGCTTAAAAACGCCGGGAAATCCAAACTGATCTGGCGGATATCTGAAGACAAGAGGCTGCCAGGCTCCCTCGTATCGGTGTCACGTCGCGGCTCCATGACGGTGAGAAAGGGCAACATTGTCTTTACTACTCTCGAGGTTGGCGGCCCTAATCCAGACCATGAGCTGCGGGCAGAGCTGGTCCGTGGGGCCTCGGCCGTCATCTTCGTGGTGGACGCCACGGATGCAGAGGGTTTCGACGAGGCCACAGCAGAGCTTCACGCCCTCGCCGCGGCACCGGAACTCCTAGGGGTGCCGTTCCTGGTGCTGGGGAATAAAAGCGATTCCCGCGGGGCAGGTACAGGGCATCTCGGAAATCTCTGTTTTTTTAGCTGCTTACTGACCTGACGTTCGTTCCCAAGTCATCTCGACGCGGATCCTCCGTCTTCTCCTCCGAGCGAACGAGATTACGCAAACAAAACGTCCAATCAGGGTATTTACCTGTTCATTCAGAAAGTGGTGGGGTTTCCAAGATGGCACAAAGTGGCTCGCAGACAGGCTGGTAGGGAGCATATGGGTGGTGTGATGCCAGGATGCCTACAAAAGGGTGGTAAAGATGATTTTTGGTGTTGGGGGTGGCGTTTTGGTGCTCGTGGGTTGCAGCATGTCATTTGGGTTGGGGTTGGTGGAGGTGGAAGGTCCCAGCTTCCGTTGCCCCTGACAACACGCCTTTCACATCTAGGGAATTGGACAAACTTGCCACTTACCACGTGCAGCCATCAATTCCTCAATGCCCCATTGAACCTGTAACATCCCCCAGCTTCAGTTGGACCCTTGGAATACTGTCAAACATACCCGCTCCATCTGGTGCCTTTCAAAACACCAACACAATGCCCATTAGGCCGACGGTCCGAAAATATGGCAAGCCAAGCGTCAAAAAGTCGAGGGCCGAACAGCTCTTTGCCGAGCTGCCCAGGAGCCCCGAGAAAAAGACCCAGCCAGAGCCCCTAATTATAGAGGCAGAGCCGGAGCCGGAGAACACCGACCCTGTCAGCGAAATCGCAGAACAGCTGCTCGCCGTTACCTTGAGCGAGGAGACCATACCACTGGCTGTTGACACTGAGACACCCCCTATCACCCCACCTCGAGAACACCCAGCACCACAGCCAACCGCTTGTACACCCATCCGGGCACCTTCGCCAGCACAAGTCCCCGACGACACGGAATACAGCGAACTGCAGGAGGACCTCCGGACCTTGACCTGGGACGACGTCTGCCCCTTTGGCGACAGCATCGAAAAGATCGCCGAGGCTTCCTACGCAGAAGTCTATCGCATCACCAACGACCGCGGCGTCAGCATCATCAAGGTCATCCGGCTCCAATCCCCCATCAAGCCCCAAACCAAGGCCCAGGAGCGGTCCGGCCTGGTCGACGAGGAGCCGCACTCGGAAGACGACCTCCTTGGCGAGCTCAAAATCTCTGAGTGGCTCGCCGACATCCCCGGCTTCGTCATCTACAAGGAGCGCTACGTCGTCCAGGGCAAGGCCCCCAAGGTCCTCCTCGAGACGCACCAATCATTCCACCGGCGCATGAAGCGCAAGGACCCCGACCGCCTGCAATTCTACCCGTCCCCGAGCCGCTACCAGGACGCCACCAAGTTCCTCGTCATCGAGCTAGGCGACGCCGGCACCGCCCTCGAGGACTTCTCCCTCACCTCCCCCGCCCAGCTCTGGGACGTCTTCCTGCACACGGCCATCGCCCTCGCGCGCGCCGAAGACCTCGTCCGCTTCGAGCACCGCGACCTCCACGAAGGCAACCTCTGTATCCGCCAAGTCCGGCCCCCCACCACTTCCACCACTGTCCCCTTTGGCTCCTCAGGCCTCGACATCACTATCCTCGACTACGGCCTCTCGCGCGCCTCGGACCCGTCGTGCGCGGAGGCGTCGGACTCCGTCGTCGTAGCCTACGACCTCGAAAAGGACCTCTCCCTCTTCACGTCCACCCACGCGCCCCAGTGCCGCGTCTACCGCGAGATGCGCTCGTTCCTGCTCGCCGGCGACCGCGCCCACCTCCCGCCCGAGGCGCACGACGTGCCGTACGCGCCGAGCGCGCTGGTCGGCGGGGCGCCGCTGTCGTGGGCCGGGCACTATCCGTACACGAACGTACTTTGGTTGGCGTATATTTACCGGTTTCTGGTGGAGCATTTCAGGGGTGAGAAGAAGGCGTTGGCGGCGTGGAGACGGGAGACGAGGGAGCTGGCGCGGCATCTGGATCCGGCGGCGCCGAGGGCGGTGTTGTCGTTTGGGAGCGCGTGCGATGTGGTGAAGTTTGCGGCGGAGGCGGGGTGGGTGACGGAGGAGCAGCTGATGGATGGGGGATGCGGTGCGGGGGAGGGCGGGAGCTGGTTCTTGGAAGGGGGGGGGAGCGTGAGGTGCAATGAGAGCATTTTGGAGGAGGGGGCGGGGGAGGAGAGGGGGGTGAGGAGGTCGCCGAGGAGGAAGAGGGTGGAGGGGGTAGTCTGAGGGGGTGGGGGTCTGTCTGTCTGGTCTGGGTTGGGGTTGGGGTGGACTTGGCTGACGAAGAACGGGATGGAGATATTGATACCCACGTATTTGCATATTCTCTATGTAGAAAGGACAATCCATGGCACCATGCACTTTGGCCACCTATCCACCGCAGAGACTGCTTTGTAATAGCTGTAGCCCGTGTTGATTCTAGAACGCAGCGTCGAAATCTCGCACCGACCCGGAACACACACCCGCAATTGGCGCGGATCGCACTCCGTCAGCCCACCCACAGAGCGTCCCTCTATATTCTATGGGTCCTGCGCAATGTGGCGGGCGCTTGCGCGCGTAAAACCCCCAGGATGCACTGGCACATCGTCGTGTGAATCCCATCAACTTCCATCACCGAGAGAGACGGGACGCGTCCGCCCGTCCGAGGTCAACGCGGTTCAGCGTTGATGCGGCGATACCACGGCGGCACGGTACCGTCGGCCAAGCCGGGAGAACTTGCCAGATTTGGGCCTAGCGGCCCGATTCCCCATTCCCGTTGATCCATCACTGCCGGTCGGGGAGCTGGCGGACAAGGGGGCAGACGACCGAGTGACAGAGAGGGTCGGTCGGTCGAGCTACTCCGGCCCTTTTTTTTTGTACGTAGATTTGACCCTGGCGACCCGGCGTTTCTAAAGGGGAATTCGATCGACTCTACTCCATACTCCACTCCGAGCGAGGACTTTCTTAAGATTGGGGGACTTGGCTCCCTGGGTGCTTGACCGCCCCCGATGCTGTTTGTCCCACGTCCGGGGTGCATTTGCCAGTCTGACGAGGAAACTCCACCTTTTGTACTTACGGTTGAGGCTATAGATACGGCATATTGCCCGGGAAGGAGACGACTACGGGACAGCGCACGAGTGCACGCTGCTGCGCGCAACCAAGTATAATAAGCGGGAGGGCGCCCTGCGGTGTAACATTTCACGGTTTCACTCTTTTCAACGGCCGCGTCGAGATTGGTCGGTGGGTGGTGAGAGATTTCCTGGTTGGATGGGGCTCTGCGGGACGGTGATGCGCGTGCATATCGGATTCGTATTGACTGTTGTTGTTGGGTTTATTTTGGTACGGCTCTTGGGCTGGCGGTTGTGTGTGATTTCGTTTGGGCCTGCAGGCCGTTCAAGTCAGATTGATTGTTGATGTGGGTGGGGTTTGCTGATCGAAATTCAAGATTGGCAGGTCGTTGTGGATGGGGGAGGGAAGAGCATAGGTGGACTCTTCCATCTCTCCACCTCCCATTCTCGCACTGGCCGACGGGAGTTTGTCTTCTCCACAGATGGCCGCACCTCTTCTTCCATGTTTCGTCATGGACGTGCCCCGGCGTATAAATCAGAAGGACACCGAATCGACTCCGATGGAATATCGACGACAATGGACCCCAACAGCCATCCCCCTTGCCTTGGGTCCAGGCCATGTACGTCGTGGTATGCTCTGGCGGCAAAGGCTTCCAGCGGCACTCACCGGTGCAAGTTGCACCAACCGCCCACCAAGCTACGGTGTGATGGCTCTGGCATTGTGTCTCGGGAAGAAGGAAGAACCGCCAGGTACAGGGTCTCATTGCCCACTCTTTCAATATAAACTCGGCATCTCGACATTGAGGACGGGACACAATCCTACCCCCCCCCCCCCCCGTACAGCTGCCGCCCAAGCCATGTCCCACCGCCATCCACCAAGATCCTGCCTCCCTGCTCATGGTGTTTACTGTCACCCGACATGACAGCGCGAATGTGGACAGGAGTGACTAAGTAAGTCGCCGACCAGGCGTGCCCGGGGCTGTTGCGCGGTGGGGGCAGTGCCTGAGCAACTGCTGGAGCGTACCGTCCGTGTGGAATGACATGATTCCATCCCAGGTACTACCTGACCTTGCTGGCAGAGATCAAGTTGTTTGCCCAGCAGTCGTCGTCATCCGTGCTTTGCGCGACTTCTTCCCAGCTCTGCGCCTTCTTCGGGGGATATTACACATGGTACCTCTCCAAACCTGCCTACCTTGCCCAACGGGGACAGGGAAACCCGGGTCCATCTTTTCTTTTCCGAAATAGAAATCGGCATCCCGCCTCCATCTGCCCGGCCGCTGCTGCAACCATTGAACCCATGAGGTAGCCAAGATCCCAAAGCCACCGTGCACGGTAAGGTGCCGCGGGTGCAGTGGCGAGTCGTCGATGTGTGGAGATGGCCCGGCCAACAGCTCCCATGTCGTTGCCTCGGACTCGGACGGGACTGGCCTAGGCTTCGACTCCGATGTTCGTTGCCACGTCCCGAGCTTATAAGACAAGCTCCCAGTCGAAGTTAACCTTGCCCCCTTTCCCTGCTCCGCATTGTCCGTCTTGGTTATCCATATCAATACCCGACTGCAATCCTACCCCAACAGTAACCCGTTTCCCGCTCGGGACTGCTGGGCAGTTAGTCATCATCCGTTTGTTTACTTGTCCATCATAGCGACGATGCACACCCTCCAGACCCTCGTGTCGTTGAGTTGTCTGCTCGGCCTCTCCACGGCGGCGTGTCCCTACGCCCACCCCGAAGCTCTCGGCAAACGGCAAGATGGTACCCCCAACGGACAAAGCCAACGAGACGGCCTCCTGGGCAAGTACGAGATCAGCGACGGCGAGGGCACGCACATGACCTCGGACGTCGGCGGCCCCATTGAGGACCAGGGCAGTCTCAAGGCTGGGCCACGGGGCTCGACGCTCATGGAGGACTTCATCTACCGTCAAAAGATGCAGCACTTTGACCACGAACGGGTGGGCCCAACCTCCCCTCTGCTGTGTGCGACGAGGTGTCCCGCCTTGGGGGGGTTTTGTTGACTAACGCGTGTAACCATCGTAGATACCCGAGAGAGTCGTCCATGCGCGGGGAGCCGGCGCACACGGTACTTTCAGGAGCTACGGCGACTTCAGCAACATCACAGCCGCGTCCTTCCTGGGTGAGGCCGGGAAGGAGACGCCCGTGTTTGTCCGCTTTTCGACGGTGGCTGGTTCCAAGGGGAGTGCCGATACGGCCCGGGATGTCCATGGTTTTGCGACCAGATTGTGAGTTTGCCGTTTCCCTCTGGAAGTTTCCCGAGAGCTAACAAAGTTTCAGTTATACCGACCAAGGGAATCTTGGTATGTGCCGGCCCTGGAGTTGTCCGGTCGTGGCTCGTTGCTGACAGCGACAGACATTGTTGGAAACAACATTCCCGTCTTCTTCATCCAGGATGCCATCCGGTTCCCCGACTTGATTCACTCGGTCAAGCCGAGCCCTGACAGCGAAATCCCCCAAGCGGCGACTGCCCATGACTCTGCTTGGGACTTTTTCAGCTCCCAGCCGAGCACCATGCACACCCTCTTCTGGGCCATGGCCGGCTCTGGCATCCCTCGAAGCTACCGCCACATGGTGAGTTGACCTGGCCGTTGTACTCTCCTAGCAGCCGTGATCTGACACTAGCAGGACGGCTTCGGAGTCCACACTTTCCGGTTCGTCACGGATGACGGGTCAACCAAGTTGATCAAGTGGCATTGGAGGACCAAGCAAGGCAAGGCCAGCCTCGTGTGGGAGGAGGCGCAGGCCATCGCCGGCAAGAATGCCGACTTCCATCGCCAGGATCTCTTTGAGGCCATCGAGTCCGGCAACCCGCCGTCCTGGGAGCTTTCGGTGCAGGTGGTCGACGAAGACAAAGCTCTGGCCTTTGGCTTTGACCTGCTCGATCCCACCAAGATCATCCCCGAGGAGCTCGCTCCGTTGCAGCCGCTCGGGCTGATGACGCTCAACGCCAACCCGGCAAACTACTTTGCCGAGACGGAGCAGATCTCGTTCCAGCCCGGTCATGTTGTCCGGGGTATCGATTTCACCGAGGACCCTCTGCTGCAGGGCCGTCTCTACTCGTACCTCGACACACAACTGAACCGCCACAACGGCCCCAACTTTGAGCAGATTCCCATCAACAGGCCCAGGGTCGAGATCCACAACAACAACCGTGATGGTTTTGGGCAGGCCTATATCCACAAGAACATCTATCAATGTGAGTAGCCTCGAATGTTGAGGCTTCATGGTAGACCAAACCACTGACAGCCCCAGACACACCCAACACGCTCAACAACGGCTACCCGGCCCAGGCCAACCAGACCGAGGGCAAGGGCTTCTTCACCGCCCCTGGACGCGGCGCCAATGGACCCCTCACGCGGGCTCTCTCCCCGACTTTCGACGACCACTGGAGCCAGCCGCGGCTGTTCTACAACTCGCTCCTGCCCGTCGAGCAGCAGTTCCTGATCAACGCGATCCGGTTCGAGACGAGCCACCTCAAGTCGACGACGGTCAAGCAGAACGCGCTGACGCAGCTGAACCGCATCAGCAACGACGTCGCCAAGCGCGTGGCCGACGCCCTCGGGCTGCCCGCGCCGGCCCCCGACCCGACCTTTTACCACAGCAACGTGACGGCCGGCATCTCCATCTTCAACCAGACACTGCCGACGATCGCCACGCTCCGCGTCGGCATCCTGGCGAGCGTCGCGTCTCCCGACTCGGTCAACCAGGCGCAGGATCTGAAGAAGCGGCTCGGCAGGGAGAAACTGGTCGTCACGGTTGTGGGCGAGAGGATGGCGGATGGCGTCGAGCAGACGTACTCCGCGGCGGATGCTACAGGGTTCGACGCGGTCGTCGTGGCACCGGGGGCGGAGAAGTTGTTTGGACCGGGGGCGGCTCCGTCGCCTCTGTTCCCGGCGGGGAGGCCCAGCCAGATTTTGCTTGACGGGTACCGCTGGGGCAAGCCGGTTGGTGGTCTTGGTTCGGGCGCCCAGGCGCTGAACGCGACTGGAGTCCCCTCGACGCCGGGCGTGTATGCCGATTCCGACGCTGAGAAGTTTGTGGCCGGCCTGGAGGAGGGGCTAGCCAAGTTCAAGGTGAGTGACGGCTGCCGCCATGGCTCCGGCGGGTTTGGAGGGGAGAATTTGACGTGGTGCAGTTTACCGATCGTTTCCCGCTTGACCCTGAGCAAAAGGAGACTGGGCCGTAAATCGTCGGTGGGAGTCGCGACGAAGCTGTTGACGATGAAAATGGCGGGAGTACGCATAGGTAATGAAGAGACACAGAAATCTGGGCCCTTGGGTAATATTGTCCGGGAACGGATTTTGCAATGGCGTTGTCGGAGGGCTGGTTCTCGGGGCCATGGACGTGGTGGCGTTTTCCGGATGTGTGAGGATCGGGAGCAGACTCGTCGCCTCACTTGGTCTGAGGCTGGATTTTCATGATACCGAGGTAGCCATGATGAAAATCGCTTCCATGAGGAGCTCGCTCTTTTGATGAAGGATAAATGATGCGCGACATAGATGCATCGCAGGAGTCGGGCATCACGTGGGTGGTCGCATAATGGGCCGGTCTTGGTTCCCGATCGGGTGGCGTCTTGATGAGGTCGGGGGATAGGGGGGGAATGTGGTGAGCGAGGCGGTGACTGTGGTAGTATTACCTCTTCCGGTGGCGTCGTGTGCCACTACAGGATCCCGAATTTGAGGCTGCCAATCGGGTGTGTTTGAGAATGCTGTGTATCTATGGTTGTCCCACAACAAAGGCACAAAAAAGATGTTTAGGTCTCAAGATGGGATGAGGCCTGGCATCGAGATAACGAGCCGTTGCACGCCTGGGATAGCTCTGCCCTGTCGACGGCACGCCTGCAGGGACGACGATGCAAATGGGAATCATACATACGCAGCACCAAAAAAAAAGGGGGCTTTCCAGCATGCCTGATGTATCATTGTCATGCCGCTGCAGCATGTGGTGAATATGCAAGTCGCGTCGAGTCGAGAGAATTGTGAGACCCCTCACTGCAAGTTCCGGTGGGGGGGAGGAAGCCCTATCTGCCGAGCCTTATCGCTGCCAAGCAGCTCCTTACCTAATGCGACGGGAGCCCTGCGGACAAGCCACATGCTGCACCCGACCCCTATCAACCTTATCCATCCCTTCCAGGTGATGTGTCGCTGGCCGCATGACGGTTCCTCCCAACCCGCAGGCTCCACGTTGATAACGGTCCGGTCCAAAGGCCACCACCAAACACCGCCCTCCCTCTCTCGAATCCCACCCTCGCTCTGACGTACAAGCGATGACCAGGCGACCTGATATCAGTCCCCGCCAGTCCCGTCACTGAAACACACCTCCGACCACCTGTCGTGGCTCGACGTCCTGCCCCAACCTGCCTAGCGAAGGGGAGGGGGGCTGAGAGTCAGACACGCGCTGGGAGACCCGATCGATATATACCTATCTATCTGTACCGACCACCGAGTACCGAGAGGTCGCACATGAGAGGGTGGGAGGACGTCCCACCGCCATACAGACGCTCGCTCAACACACCACATTCATTCTTGGCGCGGGATTGGAGCCCATGCCGCAGAGGTGATATAAAGCCTGCCGGGGTGCCTTTTTTTGCTCTTGCCGTGTTCTTGTCTTCTGATATCTCGACGTCTTGCTCAGCTCCGCCACCGACGAGGGCCCGTCGCAACCAAGTGCCCGCAGCAGGCAGACCAAGTCTGTCAAGATGGACCGCCTCAAGTCGATATTCACGCCGCCCCCAAAGGCGCTCCACGAGGGCGAGTACGCACCGCTCAGCGATGCCTTTACCGATGACTCGGGGACGATAGACGGCTCGGTATATGCCGACGACGACGATGAAGAGGAAGCACCCTTCTCGTGGCTCGAGTATGCGATATTCGCGGGGATAGGGGTTGCGATGCTCTGGGCATGGTATGGCTGTTCCTTCGGACGATTGTCGGAGAAATGGTTGCTGATATCGACATCAACAGGAACATGTTCCTCGCGGCGGCGCCATACTTTCAGATGCGCTTCGCAGGGGACGAATGGATACTGGCCAACTCGCAGTCGGCCATCATCTCCGTCTCGACCATCACGAACCTTGCGGCCATGATCGTCCTGACCAACATCCAATCCTCGGCCAACTACCCCTTCCGCATCAACACGGCCTTGTTCCTCAACATTGGCGTGTTTGGCTGCCTCGCCATCTCGACGACATATTTCCTCAATGTGTCCCTCCCGGTATATCTCGGCTTCTTGCTCTTCATGGTCTGCCTCTCGGCTCTCGCGGCCGGCCTGATGCAGAACGGCGCCTTCGCCTTCGCCGCCAGCTTTGGGCGCCCTGAATACACACAAGCCATCATGGCCGGACAGGGCGTCGCGGGCATCCTGCCGCCGCTGGCGCAAATGCTCTCCTTCCTCGCCGTCCCGCCGGCTTCGACGTCCCCAGACTCCACGGATGGCGACGACGATGCCTCCCGCGCCGCCGGCAAAGCCGCCTTCATGTACTTCCTTACCGCCGTCGCCGTCTCGGGCATCACGCTCGTCGCCTTCGTCCCCCTTGTCAAGCGCCACAACCGCCTGATCGAGCGGCGCATGACGGAGCAGATGGCGGCGTCGGTCAACAGCATCGAGGAAGCCGAACGGGCGGCGCGCCACTTTGTCAGCATCCCGGCGCTGTTCGGCAAGCTGCGCTGGGTCTCGGCCTCGGTCTTTCTCTGCTTCGCCGTCGCCATGTTCTTCCCCGTCTTCACGTCCAAGATCCTGTCGGTCCACGACGAGAGCGAGAGCGGCCGCCTCTTTGCACCCGGGGCCTTCATCCCGCTGGCGTTTTTCTTCTGGAACCTGGGCGACCTGCTCGGCCGCGTCGCCACGATGCTGCCGTTCTCGCTGCGCCATCGCCCGACGGCGCTGTTTGCGATCGCCGTGGCGAGACTGGGGTTCCTGCCGCTGTACTTGCTGTGCAACATTGGCGGGCGAGGGGCCGTGCTGTCGAGTGACTTGTTCTATCTGCTCATGATTCAGTTTCCGTTTGGTCTGACCAACGGGTGGCTGGGTTCGAGCGGCATGATGGCGGCGGGCGAGTGGGTTGGGGATGGCGAGCGTGAGGCGGCGGGTGGGTTCATGGGTACATGTCTTGTGGGCGGGTTGACGGTGGGGAGCTTGATGAGCTTTACCATCAATGGTATTTGAGGGGGGGCTGCATGTGTTGCATTGGTCTGGCGTTGGCGTTATACCCATGTCTTGGGTTCTTGGGTTCTTGGGTTAAAGGCGTACTTCTACATGGATATAGGTAGGACATAGGACTGGGGCTTGATGCCAGTGTTTTGCAGTTACATACCTAGACAGGGAGAGACCGAGCGAGAGATACCAATTCCATTACCATTACCACTATTCTTCTACCAAAACAACGTCCCAACAACCCGTGAGTCCGTGACCGAACCCTCACGAGTCCATCAACCACCCCCCCTTCACCCCCCAACAAACACCCCATCCCCTCCCCCTCGTAAAACCCCCCTCCACCAACCCCCGCTCCGTCTCCCGCCAGTACCCCAGCTTCCCCTCCCCGTTCTTCCTGTCCAGATCCCCCAGCCGCGCCTCCACCCCGTCCCCCTCGCCGCCCCCGTCGGCAGGAATCCGCACGTAGCACGAACAATCCCGCAGCGTCATCGCCAGCTGCAACCTCTCCATGCCCTCTCCGTCCTTGTCGACCGACAGCGGCCCGACGGGGTCAAACTCGACCTGCAGATCCCGCAGCCGCGGCAGCAGTGTGTTGGTCTGCAGCCAGTGGGCGAGGCGGCGCGCGGCGGAAGGGGTGAGGGGGGCGGCGTCGCCGGCGAGGCGGGTGAGGAGGGCATTGGAGGGCGGTGGGGAGGAGGTGGTGTTGTGGGAGAGGAGGGTGAGGGGGCAGGGGGACGGGCGGGGGGGCGGGGACTTGTTCTTGTGCTGCTGCTTTTGGGCCACGCGGGCGCAGGTGCGGCAGCGGGTGGCGGTGGGGGGCGCAGAGGGGGATTGGGCGAGCCATTTGGGTTTGAATTCGAAGACGGTGTCGGTTAGGTGGGCTGTGTGGGGGTTAGGGGTAGGATTCAAGGGGGAGGGTAAACTATGGGGGGGGGGGTACTTTGGTTCATGTCGGCTACGAGCATGCCGATGGTGACGTGGGCGATGCGGCTGCCGCGGAAGTCGGGGCGGCGGGTGTCGTCGATGGAGGCGAGGGCGGAGTTGAGGCGGGAGATGACGTCGTGGGGGGAGGTCCAGTGGAGGAGCTGCTGGTGGACGAGGTTGGAGGGCGGGAAGCGGGGGACGATGGCGGACTCCCAGTGGGATTGGAGGTCGTGGTAGGAGTAGGCGGTTGTGTTGGCCTTGGGGACCCGGAGGAGGTGATCTGTGGATGTATGCATGTGTTAGGGCTTGTTTTGCCGTGTTATGAGTTGGACGGTGAGGTCTTGACCCTTGAATTTGTGGTAGACTTCATCGTCGTGTGTCGATGGAGGGGTCGTGATGAGAACCTTGAAGACTACGTTGGCAGCGCCCTCGCCTACAAAGGTGATCTCGCACTGATCCGGGGGCGGGAGGGATGTGATGTTGTTCATTTTGCGTTGCTATGTTATCGTCGTCTCCCTTTTTCGGACTGTGGACGTCGGCGATTGCCCAGGTAAGTATCATGGCAAGAGGGCCGAAAGCTGGCGGAAGCAAACTTGGAGTCTGATCCGGGCAATCATCACTGACCCAACATACCCCACGCCCCGTGTCCAGAAGTGCGCCGCAAACTCGAAGGATGTCCGCTTTGAGCAGTCCCGGCTTGATCCATCGCAGCCTTCGTCTCCCAGGAAGATGCCGAGGTGCACACAGTTGGGAGGGGGCTTATGGGGAGCAGCTACACCAGGCCGGATAGACGCTGATGGCAGGCGAGATGGGACGACACCTTGTGAGATGCTCCACTTTGCACTTTGCGAGCCATGTTTGCGTCGGACCATGAAGAGTCTAAATATGACTTGGCCAACTCGAGGATTTTTTACTTTTTACATGCCGGGTGTCTTATTAATGCCGACGCCGAACAGGCCGGCGATCGTCGGTTTGTGGACCCGGCCGCAGTGCGACGGGACGATGGCGTCCATAGTCCCGTCTTCGTCCCCCGTCCCCTGTCCCCCGTCCCCCGTCCCCCCGCATCCCGAACCCAACGACGGTTGTCCATTGTCTTGGCTCTACCGACCAGCTCGGAATCATGGGACGATGGGGAGGAAAAGCATTGCCCGTCAGGGTGTATCACATGTTGGAGGCATCATCGCCCCTCTCCCTCCCCCTCCCCCTCCCCCCTCACTTGGCCCTCGGGGGCCCTCGAGGGGGTCCCTTGTGGTCCATGTCCATCTGATGCCGTCGTCGTAGTTGTTCGTACAGGGTGTGCGCTCAGTTCCCATCCCATCTCTCCCACATGGTCCATCGAGATCGGCCCCGGACTTCGTCTTGTCCATTAGATGGAAGCGCGCATGCCGGCCACATCTTGGTTACTTAGGATAGGTCGCGTCGACGCAGAAGCACCCCAACATCGCCAGCGACTTGTCAGTGGTGCACTCCGCTAGCCCGATGTGTTGTCACTGTCTGGATATCTGTAGGTCCCCGCCCCCTCAGTCTCTTCGCGCTAGACTGGCGAGACCGAGCCTGACACGACGACCGCCCAGAATATCGGTCTGGACATTGTCCAGTTGCAGATGGGACCCATAATCAAACCGCCCTTCGTGCGCCTCGTCCTTCTTTGTCTGCCTCTCTGGTTCGGTGTCTGGTGATGCACCGCGGTTTGGCGGGGCGTCATTCGTCGCCATCACTTGCGTCCCACTCTCGGCGCCCCCCTGCTTTGCCTGCCACCCTGCCCGGGGCCCCACTGCCCGGTTTGCAGCAGAGGTGGTGAGCTCGCCCTGGTGGGTGTGGTGCTGCCCAGTGCCCACTGGCCCGGTCTGTGTGTGGCCTGTGGCCCGCGAGGAAGCGGCGGGTGTGGGCGGCTCGCGTGCGCGAAAATTTCCATCCTGTTGTAACCCGACCTCCCAAGAAAAGTGCTCCCTGGATTGGGGAGATATCGTCATTTGCGCCTGTCCCGTTCCAAACGCGAAACTTCCTCCCTACCTGCCTCCACCACAACCTTCATTACCCGCCGACGACCGTCGCCTCGCTCCCTACCTTTGCTGCATTCTGCATCTGCATTTTTTGCTCGCCGACTCCGACACTCGACTCGACTCGACTCCCGCTCGACAACCGTTCGCGATCCCTTCGATCGATTGGGCACCCCTGCGTCCACGGGCTTATCAGTCCGACCGGCACCGTTGCGATGCGATTCGAGATCTGAGGGCATTTCAACATGGCCTTCAACTTCAACTGGTCGCCGCTTGCGGCCGACGAAGACTTTTACCAGCGCGCACGCGACCTCCTCACGACGGCCCTCAATAAGTCGCCGAAACCGCCCATCATTGTCGATGATATTCTCGTGACCGAGTTCAACCTTGGCTCCGTGCCGCCAGACCTCGAAATATTGGAGATTGGCGACCTGGCGGAGGACCGGTTCCGAGGCATCTTCAAAATGTGCTATTCGGGCGACGCGTTCCTGACGCTAAAGACAAGAGTTCAGGTGCGTTGATCTCGTCTCCTGGTGGCTTCTCCTTTCCCGCCGACCCTCCGGAGCTCCCCGGGACACTTCGGAGCACTCCGGAGCATCCCAAAGAAAACACCACAGCGCGCGGATGCGTCGCCAGCATCGCACCAGCCGTTTCGAAGTTGTGTTTCAGCAAAAAAAAACCGCGTCCGATCGCAAGTGCGATTGTGGCGGTGAGGCTGGGGGGCTTCACCGCTCCGTGACTTCACCGCCTCGCTCCCCCACCCCCTGGCTAGCGCCGGGAAGCAAAGCCAATCCCGAGTTCCGGCACTGCGCGCTCGACATCGCACAGCGAAACCGATCCCGCGCGGATAGTTTCTTGCAGCTCTTGCGTCGACCTAGCCGTCAACCAGCCCAAGTCTGCAAAACTGGAAGCTCCTAGAAAATCTTGGCGCGTGGGTCTTGAATTTGCCGGAAATCGGTCGCAGGGGTGCGCGTTGGGGCCCTGCACTTCTCCACGCACTAGAACCTCTTGAGCTTAACATAATGGCTAATATATCAACAACCACAGGCGAATCCATTGAACACATATCTGTGCTCGAAACCGAGCTTCACGTCCCCGCAACCCCTGGCTGCGGCATCGGGACTCACGATCCCTCTTCAGATCACCTTGTCCGAGATCAAGCTCTCGGCCTTTATCATCGTCGTCTTCTCGCGGCAAAAGGGACTGACCCTGGTATTTCGCAATGACCCCCTCGAGTCTCTCAAGGTCTCGTCGACCTTTGACTCGATCCAGTTCGTTCGGGACTATCTTCAAAAGACCATTGAGGTCAAGCTCCGTGACTTGATGATGGAGGAGCTGCCGGCCATCATTCACCGCCTCTCCCTGCGTCTGTGGTGTCCTGACCAGGCCCCCAAGGACGGCGATGAGCTGAAGGAGGATGACAAAGAAGGGGCCATCAATCCCTTGGGAACGCCTCCGTTGGATGCTGTGGATGCCAAAGGTCACCTCCTCGACCCCTCGGAGCTATCCTCCTTGTCACTCGATGGTGGGCCGGAGATGCAGTCGCTGTTCTCTCAAAAGAATCTCGAACAGCTCAAGGCTCTGCTCTCGTCGCATCTCACCTCGTCCCCCGACAGCCCTACGCTCAGCGAGTCCATGTACAGGGCCTGGGCCGGAGTATCAGACAAGCTGGACGCAGGATACACTACCCCTGCAACCCCCAATCTCGGCAGATCCTCGTCATTCCAAGGGAGCACACACACGTACACCTTTTCCGACGCCGACAGCCAACACCAAGGCTTTAGCTCCTCGCGCTCGTCAATGGTCAATCTCAGCCAGGCCACGGCCGGTCTGTCGCTGGGTTCCGGGAGACGGTCTATGGCCGGGCGCAAGAAGAAGAACCGGGTCGTCAACTTGCGCCGTAGCCCCGGCGCCGGCAGCGAAGAGAGTAGTGAGATGGGCGACAGCAGCACCACGTCCGACATGACGTCGACTGCTTCCGAGGCGCTCACAACCGAGACAATCCTGGAGGAGCCAGTCGATATTGATATGGCGGCGGCGGCGGCGGCGGCGGCAGCCTCAGCGGCGAATAAGGTCCGGTTCCGGCCCTCCCCAGACCCGATCCAGCCCAGGAAGTCTCTCGAAACCGAGCCTAGGGAGGCCCTCCCCAACCAGACGGTCCCGATACGCCTTGCTGAAAAGCCCGTCCAGGGCGGGCCGTCAAAGGACAAGGCAGAGCAGCGGTCCAGCGAGGCCAAGTCTCCCCAACGACCTGGTCGCCCGCGGTCGGACACGTCGTCAGTCATACTCGAACAGGCCTGGATCATGAAAATGGCGGGCGAAATTGCGCGTCGCGTCTACGAGGAGAAGCACCGCAACCCTGGCTTCTGGGACGAGCGCGACGAGCGGGAAGAGGCGCCTCCCGCGTACGAAGCGAGCTGAACAGCAGCATAACCACATCGATGCTCGCATCATTCCTTTTTTGTTACCAAGGAGCGGCATAGATGCTTTTTCCTTTATTTGGCTTTTCGGCGTTGTGAAAAGGGGGCTAGCGACCGCGACATCTTCTCGGATCCGGTAATGGCTTTGATAGGGGGCATCCGGGGGGGGGGTCGGGGCGGGTTCTTGGGAAGGTGGTTGGTCGGTCTGCGTCACAAAAATATCAGGGATAGGAGGGGGGTTGGTCGGTTCTTGGAATACAATGGGGCGGCGTATTAGAAGGAAGGGAAATCGGTCGGTCGGCGGTGGGCTTGTCCCGTCTCTCCACTCTTTAAGGACGGATCACGGAGGGGGGCGGAGGCTTACGATACCTGTTGCGTCTTGGTCGTGGGTGTGCTGCACGCACGTACCTATAAACACTCTCCTTTCTTTTGTTTGGGGGGGGGGGGGGGCAGGGGGCTGGCGTGGGTTGGGATGGGTAGAGGGTCGTGTTGAATACACAACACAGCACGGAGAGATGGGTGTGGGGGCAGAGAGGGAGGGCATGGTGTATATATGGATGGGTCAGCCCTGGGAAGAGGAGGATGTTTTCTGTTCTTGGATGGCCGCGTTGAAAGTCCTCGTCGCGCATGGCGGTGCTACGGACGGGGGGTACCTTTCCTGTTGGAAAACCCAACACATTCCCACCTCTACAACCGAGACTAAAATTAACATGCTGGATTCATCGCACTCTTTGGTTGCAAATTTGGTGATTGATGTGACGCAATGGCCAGCCTCCCTATATGCTCTCCCCTGAGCGACATGTCCACCGTTCGCCTCCATGTTTTCCAGATGAAAAAACGCCGCCTCGCCTCAAGAAATCGAGGGAAAATAAAGCCATGGCTGCAAATGCAAAGGGTATCTTTCCGCCCATCCATAATATCGTCTCCCCCCCTCAGGTACACCCTCTCTCTCAGTTGTTAGTCCCACACACTCAGTCAGAGTTCTTGTCGGAACCCGATCCCGCCTCAAAGTTCGAGTCAGATTCATGGTCAGCAGGTGCTCCCAAGGTGGGGTCTACCATGGCAAACAGCGCGGACATCCTCCTCCTATTATTGATGGCGGCCTTCCTCTGCGGCCGGCGGGGGGCGGCAGGCATCGACTTGCGCCTGCCCCCGGCGCCGCCGGCGCGAGGAGGAGCCACCGGAACCGCAGAGCGGGGAGGAGGAGGAGGACAGCCCGCGGAGTCGGCCAACGGTCCACGGGCGGCGTTCTAGGCCTTGAGCTCGGCCAACTTTTGGTTCTTCCTCTCCAGCTCGGCTGCGAGCTTGGCCGACATGTCGTTGACCTTGGCGACGGCCTCCTTGAGCTTCTTGATCTCGAGCGCCTCCGTCTCGCGGCTGAACGGGTGGCTAGGGCGGTTCGCCATGGGAATCATGGCGCTGCGCTCGAGCACGCCGCCCTCGGAGCGCGCCGCGACTTCGCTCTGCTCCTTGCCGCCCTTTCCGCCTTTGGTCTTGCCGCCGCCCTTGGGTCTGTTGCTGAGGCTGCCGCCGGGCGGGAGCGCGCCCGAGGTGAGGATATCGTAAAAGGGCTCGTAGGGCTCGTTGAAGACTTGCTCCTCGTAGACCCACGAGATGACGTCGCCGCCGGCGAGGCGCATGGCTTCCTTTTCCTCCTCGTTGCGGCCGTAGGGGTGCAGCCGGAGGTGGTGGTAGAGCGTTTGCGGCTTCTCGCTAGATTCGGGCACGTAGTAGAGCTTGATGGTGATTTCGAATTCGCCCCAGCCGGTCTCGCTGATGGTGAAGGGCTTGCCCTTTTCGCCGTCGATCACTGCGAGTTGGGGGGGAGGAGTTAGGATTGGGAAGGGGATGGAGGGGGGGAACGGGACGTACTGCGCACATGGTTGGGGATGGACTCGTGCAGCTTGAACTGCACCCTGCGCAGCCAGTAGGTGATGTCGACGTCGTCGATGCCCTTGACGAAGACGGTCCACGAGTGCGTGTGGTCGTCGGGGACGCCGGGCGGCTTGGGGTTGGTCTTTTCGTCAAACGGGCGCGCTGTGGTTCCGTAGATGAACGGCCGGAAAACCTGGACGCCTTTGACGCGCTTGCCTGCTGGCGGCGCCATGGTGACGTTGCGCGATGAGGGGTTGGTGGTGGCGGAAGACGAATTCCATTTGAAGAGGTCAATTGAAGGGAGTCGCTGGGGCGATGCTTGGGGGTTTTTAAAATACCCCTGCAATCGATAAGAAAGGCTCGAGTTGGCGCCGTTCAGCCTTATGGCTCTCATGATGTCAAGCTACCCCCCTTGCTGGTTGCGATCGCACTTTTGACTTGGATCCCAGGAATCCGATGACTGTCGGCTTTAGCCGTTTCTTTCTGGAGAATTCAGCGAAAGTAGTCTCGTGAGGACTGCCTCGTTCTCTTACGGGACTTTCACAACCACTCGATCTCACTGTCCTTCTCCCCTCTGCCTCACCACCCACACATGATTCAGACAGCCGCCACACCAACCCCAGTGTCACCTCAGAGTCCGATATCATGTCGGCCGCCAAGCGTCTCGTAGTTTGTGGGGGAAACGGCTTCTTGGGATCCCGGATATGCAAAGCCGCCGTCAACAGAGGGTGGGACGTCACATCCATCAGGCACGCATCCCCATCCCCCCCCACCCCCTCCCACCATCTACTAACCCCCTCCCAGCCGCTCCGGTGAGCCCCAATGGCAGCACGTCACCTCCTCCCCCTCTCCGCCCTCCTGGGCGCACCGCGTCTCCTGGGAGCGCGCCGACATCTTCCGGCCGGCCGAATACGTCTCCCTCCTCCAGAGCGCCGACTACGTCGTGCACACCATGGGCATCCTCCTCGAGGCCGACTACAAAGGCGTCCTCTCAGGGCGGGAGTCGCCTCTCGCCGGGCTGCAAAAGGCCTTCTCGGCCGCCCAGGGCCGCTCGGCCAACCCGCTGGCGCCGCGCCGCGAGGGCGAGGAGCTCCGGCCGCCGACGTCCGCCGGTACGCTCACGTACGAGATGATGAACCGCGACAGCGCCATCCTGCTCGCCAAGGAGGCCGAGAGGGCCAAGGTCGGCACGTTTGGCTATGTTTCGGCGGCGGCGGGGGCGCCGGTGCTGCCGAGCCGGTACATCACGACCAAGAGGGAGGCGGAGCAGGTGATTGCCGACGAGTTCCCGAGGATGAGGAGCGTCTTCTTTCGCCCGCCGATGCTTTACGACAGCTCGAGGCCTCTTACCATTCCGCTGGCGGCGATGACAGCTGCGGGATCCCTGTTCAACGGCGTCACGGGAGGGTTTCTTGGGGGGTTCTTGGGTTCGGCGGGGGTGAAGCCGTTGAAGGTCGACCTCGTTGCGGATGCTGTGGTGGAGGGTTTGGCGGATGAGAACGTCAGGGGGCCTGTGGAGGTCCCGCAGCTGGAGGATCTGGCGAGCAAGTCGTGGAGGAAAACGATGTTGTAAACCCCGACGGTGCCACGGCTAAGGATGCAAGTCATCGTCTGCTGCAAGATTGGTGTCTGTTGTACTCATACTGTACAAGTATCTGTAAATCAAAACTCCCATCGCTTTCTATGAGACAAACAATAATACCCAGCCCCGATCCAGTCCAAATCAGATCATGGTCCCCCGCTCGAAGCTCTCCCGTATCTCGGCCGTGTACTTGTTGTAGAACCTCGACAGTTTCTGGTTGAAGTGTTTGTTCTTGTCGTTGATGTACGTCACGTCGGCATCGTCGCCATTGTTCGCCTGGCGCTTCCTCCGCTTCTCCAAGATGGCCTCCTCCGTCTTCTTCATATTCTCCACCAGCCTGTCCACCGCCGCCTTGTCGGGCTTGTGCTGCGCAAACGTCGTCGAGTTGGCCGCGCTGAAGAAGGTCCCGTCCTTGTCCACGGCAATCAGCTCGCCTTCCTCGGTCTCGACAATCTCGAGCGTGCCCGCGGCCGCGGCCCTCTCGATGGCCGCAAGCTTCTCGCGCGTGTACCGCTCCAGGTCCGGGTCGCCCATACCCCGCAGCTGGCGCTTGTAGGCCTTTTCGCTCTCGCGCCCGTAGTCGCGGAAGGCCGTGTCGTCGCGGTGCGCCTCCTTCTTGCGCGTGCGCTTGTCCCACCGCTCGCTCTCGTCTACCGTCCAGTCCCACGCGCGCTTGCGCTCAAAGTCGCCGCCCGCCTCCTCGATCTCCGCCTTGAGCAGCTTCTGCGACGCGTTGGCGTGCTTTCGCGAGAGCGCCGTCAGCTGCGACGGGTCGGCGGCGAGGCGCTGCGACTCGCGCTTAGCTTCCTTGAGGTTCTGGTCCGACGACGTCTTGGCGCGGGCTTGTAGGGCGCGGAAGCGGGTCATGCGGTCCTGGGCTTTGGAGGCGGCTTCGGCGTCGGCGTCGGCGGAGGGGGCGGCTGTGGAGGAGGAGGTGAAGGGCTCGTCTGCCGGTGGTGGTGTTGGAGGCTTGTCGTCATCGGCTGCGGTTGCTGGTGGTTCCGAGGGCGAGGCTTCTGTTTTTTCGGGCTCTATCTCGGGGGGGGGCGCGACCTTTCTTCTCTTTGCTGGAGGCATTATGGCAGTGTTTGTGTCGTTGATGGCGTAGGATGATTTGGTGGGTGTGGATGGTTGGGTGACTGAGTTGGCGTTGATGGTTGAAGAGATGTTGGTGGGGAGAGGACGTCCATGTGATGTGGTGTTTGAATCTCAAAATCGTGGGCAAACTGACAGACAGTAAAGGGTTAGGGTTGTGGACACCTGGTTCGTCATGGCAACTTCCATCTTCACCCACCCCTTCTCAACTTCATCTCTTCAACCTAAAAAGATTTACACTCCTTTTCCTCAGCAAAACCTCTCATGGTACCCTTTGGTCTTACTGTTTGAACCCGACAGCGTCAGAGTCCCATGGACTGATTGACGCAATCATCAATCACTCTTTCATCATGTTTTTGGTGGAAAACAATCACACAAATGTCTTTTCCCCAAGAGCATCTTCCGCCTTGCCTTGATCAGGCAGGTTGAAGCGAGAGTGCAGCAAGTCGTCATGCTGTGCATTTCGTACCTCACAAAGTCGGCCCGGTAAGGCCAGGCAGGAACTTATATGTGCGGGAGATCAGTTAACTCAATCTAATTCTGCCTCACCGCAACATTGGCTTTGCCCTCTGCCCTCATGATTCTCGTCAAGGGCCTCGCACTTTTGCCAAGAAGCAGAGCCGCAAAACCCCTAACCACCGCCATCTCTCGACCCTGAATGACCCTCAACACCGTGCCTGGGTCATGTTTAGCTCGATTCCGGGACGGCAGAAGCCGCCGGGACATCACACGACTTGTCGTTACAAGACAACGGCTTCCACACGGCGCCCTGTGTCACCGAGTGGCTCTTGGGCTCCCAATCATCCAGCTCCTTGCTCCGCCGAGAGTCTGCTACTCCGACAACGAGCCCTACGAGGGACAACCGGGCCCAAGTCCCATCGGATTAGTGTCGAGGCCAGTCGGCGACCACTCATCTCATTGGGCAAAGTCCGGGATACGGGCATTCTATACTCCATCTCGAATCCTCCGACCCAGCTCGACTTCAAGACAACGGGCACTAGTTCTGTGTCACGCCAAAGCTCCTTCGTATTCCGGCTCACCGTTGCCCTCAGAAATGCCAGAGTCGAACAAGGGACGCGCCATGCCGCCCCCGGGACATTCTGCTAGAGCCCTCGAGGCACATGCTCCGCAAACCCTTTGCTCGTCCCACCTCGCCTACCAATCCCATCAAAGCTTCAGTTTCACTTGGAGGGCTGCTCTCCATCCCGACGCACGCGGCGCAAAGCCTTTCATGCTGCTCTCGTCCAAGGAAGGGATTCTCGGGTCTCACGCGGTGGCCCTGCTATGATGGACTGATAGGACTGATAGGCCGGCGCGGTCTTGACCCCGACCATCTGCGGAATAAGCCCCTAGTACCATGAGATGGCGCTGTGGTGACCCCGGATTCGGGTGCTTTGTGCAAGCCCAAGTCTGGAGGCGCCATACTAAAAAGCCCGCCGGTCATTTAGGCTGGGAGAGGGCAAGCCCCCTTCTCTGTCTGCGCGGCGCGTTCCTGGCCACCGATGGGCTCTTGTCGAGTTCATCTGCCAAGCATTCGCCCCCAGATTGCTTTCCGTCCTTGGTGGAATCTAGATCACTAAAGCATTCACGGCCTTGGTGGTTTTTACGGTCCATCTGTCAGCACCATCTCAGACGGGATGTAGCATATCCCGCCTCGTCCCAAGCCTGTCGGCGCATCGTGATGCCTTCGACTCTCCCGCGACACCGCACTTCGATCACCCGCCCGCCCAGGATGCGGCTACGGGTAGATGGAGTAGCAGCAACGGCTCGGCCCCTACATCTGCTCCTTTCTCTCTGCCTGCTCGCTTGCCCGACGGTAGCTCAGCCCGACCCGTTAAAGAACTTCTGCAGACGGTTCGGGCATCAGACAGCCGTTCTCGATGGGAAGCTGTTCATTGATGGCGGCCTGGTAAACTACAGCCCAATTTCCCAGTATCCGTCTAATTATTCAAGTGAGTTGTCACTTTTGGTTTCTTCTCCTTCCCATCTCTCTCTTATCGTTAGTGCTGCGCTTTTTTTGGCAAAGCCCAGAATGTGAACGAACTAACAGCCTGGTCTTTAGACACCAACCTCCTATATCATGATCTCAAGGTGATGGGCTCCGGCAAGATGCCGCAGCTCTATTCCAACCTAACCAAGAATAACTCGATACCTAGCGTCCACGGCGGTACGCTTTGGACAGACGATGTCAACAAGAGGTTATATCTGTTCGGTGGCGAGACCCACCAGCAACCACCGTCCCCATACTTTAACCTCTGGTCCTTTGACGTTCTCGAAAACCAGTGGGTTTCCTTCGGCCCTTCGCAGCAGGGGCCTATCAATGGCGTTTCTTACGGCGCAGGAGCTTCAATTTCCCAGAGGGGCGAGGGGTATTACCTCGGAGGGTGGATGTCGAACGACTCGGTTCCGGGCTGGTCAGGGCCGCCTGTTGCCACCTCTTCGATGGTCAAATACGACATGAACAAGAACGAGTGGACGAATATTACCGGACCGACAGACTCAATCCGGAGGGCAGAAGGAGTTTTGATGTTCATTCCTATCGGGGACGACGGCATGCTGGTTTACTTTGGAGGCGTCCAGGACCGATACCAGAACGGCACCATCGTGGGCCAGCCGATGGATCAAATCTGGCTCTACGATGTCTTGAGCTCCAAGTGGTATTCCCAAACTGCAACTGGGACAGTACCAAAGATGAGGGCACGGTTTTGCGCAGGGGCAACATGGGCTACAGATCAGTCAAGCTACAACATGTACGGTCTCACCCTCAGACAACGACGACTCTAGCTTACACCACCGCAGCTACCTCTACGGCGGCGCCGGAATGCCCCCAGATACGGCGGGCTTTGACGACGTTTACATCCTAACGATTCCGTCATTTCAATGGTATGTATGCTCCTCGACGAGGCCTTCATGAAAATGGCATGGCTCACATCTAGTTAGGATCAAATTATACCCCGATGGCGATGAGACCGGACAATACCCCCACCATTCCCTCTCTTGCAACGTCATCGACAACGCCCAGATGATCATCATCGGCGGCAACTTTCCGTTATTCACGGACTGCGATGTCCCGGACCAGTTCGGCACCCACAATCTTGACATGGGCTTGCAGAACCCTGAGAAGGCCCCTTGGCAGCTCTTCCGGCCCGCTAACTTGACCACATACTCTGTCCCGGATCCCATCCTTCGTGTCATCGGCGGCTCGGGCCGTGGTGGTGCCATGAAGAGAGCCCCCGATAAAGGCTTCAGCAACCCCGATCTCAAGGTCCTCATGACGCGCAAGGCAACCTTTGCCGTCCGCACTCCAACCCGCGATGTCACCCAACCAACCGACACGAACAACAGCAATTCCAGCAAATCCCGCTCCCTCTCCGCCGGCGTCATCGGAGGCATCGCAGCCGGAAGCGCAGTCGCCATGTTGCTGTTTCTAGCAACTGCCATATGGTGTATCAGACGCCGCCGCCGCAGCCGCCAGACCCTCTTGAACGAGAAACAGCCCGCGCCCGGAACCAACGGAAACCTCCCCCCGACGAGCAGCGATGGACGACACCCTTGGCCCCCGCACTCTCCCGCCAGTCTTTCCTTCTCACCCACCAACCCACCCCCCACGAGCCCATTTTTGACGGCGTCCGCCCAATACTACGCCGCCCGCCCCCCGGCCGAACTCGACGCGGCCCCCGGCTCCAACATCTGGCACAGCCCGGATGGCATCACGTACGAGCTCATCCCGCCCAGCAGCGCCGCCGGCGGCGTGAGCCCGTTCAGTGGCGCGGCAGGAGGGAGCAGCACCACAGGCACGGGGAGCAGCGAGGTGATGCAGACCAAGATTGACTCGGAGGGGCGCGTGTGGGTGCAGGTGCCCATGACGGTTGGTGGCGGTGGGAGCTCGTACATTGGCTCGTCGCCGATTACGCCGGAGAGCGCGGGGCCGGCGCAGGAGCTGGACACTGACGACAAGAGGGAGAATGTGGGGTGGGCTGGGCTTGGTGGCGGGGCGGGGGGCGGGGCGGGCGAGAGGATGGGGGTCCATCAAACTTATTATCACCCTTGATGTTGGGCGATGATTGGATTTCTTGGAGACATTGGGTGAAGATGGTGGTGGAGGATCGTTCCAGGTGATGCTCTCATAGTTTCCTATCCCTGGTACGGAGTGCAGGGGAAGTCTCTTTGGATCCGGCAGTAGAGAGGGGAAGGCGCGGTCAAGGTAGCTTGCAATAAACATACATAGTGTAAATGCCCTCTCTCCGGGGTGAGATCTACCACAAAGCCCTGTTGCATTGCTAGTACACACAAATGCTGGCTGACGGAGCAGTTGCGTCGTCCCCTTTTTTCGACCCTTCTTGTTGTTTTGTTTTGTTTCAGGGGCTGTTGTCGTGCCTTCGGTAACATTGCCCACCCCCTTCCTGTCTTCTTACCGCCAGCCCCTCACCAAGCAATAGTTGGGCATGACAATTAACAATCATAGAGATGAAGGTTTGCCATGTTCTGGTTTATTTGTTCTCAAAGTCCTACCCCCACGCACCCCCTCATCACAACTCACTCACACAGTAGGTACATGATCTGCACAGATACACGCAGACTTATCAACACCGCCCCCACCTAACCTTAGTGCATGCCATACACGCTCATAGCATCAGATACGAACCACTGATACGAAATCGGACGACAAGATAAGAAGCCATCTCTGCCGGACGGGTATCGTCGGTCCTTGCATCAAGTCTTGGCCCGAGGACGGGTCGATGTCCGATCTCGGCGCTGAGCCGACGATCCCAAACCACAACCACGGCGCATCAAGATAATCTAAACCTCCAGCCTGCAGATCGGTACCGTTGTATTGGAAGCCAGAGAAGAGGCGCGTTGGTGTTAGGGGACGAGCTTGACCTTCCCTACGATCAACCCTCCTCCGCCATGGCAAAGGCGAGGGCGGGATGTTTCTCGATTGGCGCAAGCTGCCGTCGTCATCTCCTTGTCACCAGATGGCATCAGAGGAATACACCCATCCATCTGCTTACTAAACAGGCGGTCGTCATCCTCGGATGAGATGGCATAGTCTATCCCCAGCCAAACTCACACTATCCACTCCCCCCAAAATGTTTCAGGTGACTCAGTCAGGTCAGCCCTCTTCGCCTCATCAGACACCCCAGCCGGCTGGGATTCGTCGTCAGCTACTGTCCTGCCCTGACCCAGGGTTGTCTAGGTCAGAAACAATACGCTTCGGTTCCACGCTGCGAGCGAGCGGCTGCAACGGCGGAAAGCGATGTGTGTGTGGAGGAAGAATTCCAAAAGTTCCCGGGAAGCCGGCACCTCCGTTGCCGGGGAGGTCGGGTGGTAGGCTGGCTGGCTGTCCGGTTGAAGGTGTTTTCGGCATCGAGGACGGTTTTAGAAACATGTCATCCACCATGTCGTCATTTTTGCCCGCGTCTCGGGAGTCGAGGATACGAACGGGTCGAGTCTGAGTCCTGGAATGCCGTGCGTGTGGCGCTGCTTGATCATCAAGGAGACCTCCTACCTTTTACCCACCGCCGAATATCGGTCTGGTTGGACGTCCGAGCAGGATTTGGCGAGGGTTGAAGACTCATCGATAAGATGTTGATAGAGCCCGGAGCGAGTGCGAGATCGGAGCCTATGCGGAAAATTGTCGACTCCCTGCCTTCCTACCTCGGCATCAAACCAGTCAACACCAGAAACAATGCAAGTGCATTGCTCCCCCCAGATTGGCGGCGGCGGCGCGCCGCGTGTTTATACACACACATGATAAGATTCCCAGTCAGCCTCCGACACAGGTGACCGGGGCAGCATCCGACGACTGTCGGCACAGCATCGGAAGACCGCCCGCGCGCGCGCGCCAAGCATGGATGGCGGGGTGGGGGACATAATAGACGCACATCATCACCCGCACCTCCGTCCCCTTCCCCTTTCCCCTCTGATAAGGGTCTCGGTCGGGGCCTGGCACCCGTCTGTACCTGCAGGAGGGGTCTTTGGTAGCGCATGGGCCGAGGAAGCAAGGCACAGATGGAATGGATGAAGAAGGCGGATGGAAGGGATAGCCTCTTTGTGTGTGAAGAGCCTTCCATGTCGCAGGCCTTGAGGTTGAAAGGACGGCCCGGGGGCATTGTCGACAGCCTAGGACATGGAGATAGATGTGCGCGGGGAACGTAGATATCTTATCTGTTGCTGTAGACAGAACTCGGTGCAAATGCTCAAAGTTGGCATGGTATTCTTCAGACTTGCTATCCAAAGACTACCCCTCGTCTCGTCTCGTCCATTTTAGGCATGATAGCCGGCATGCCTCTCGCGAAACGGACGGCAGCCGATGCAACACGGAGCTCTCCGGTCTTTGTCGACATGTCGCTGGGAAGGCCTCGCCGTGGGGGGTTCAAGAGAGAAAACAAACACCAGAAAATAACCGTTCGCCTGTGCATGTGCCTGCAACTCGATTGCGACGAAAAACCAGTTTACCCGTCTACATCGGCTCAGTGCCCCCATCGAACGACGCTCCCGACGCAAAGAGACCGATCTCCCGACGACTCCATCGTTGGCATCGATAGCGAACGTTGTCGGGAGGGGGAATCCGCAATGGGGTTGTTTGCTGAAACTCGAGAGGCGTGTTCGGTATTCCCTATCTCGGTCGGTCACCCATCGAGACCCCCACAGTTTGGCCGGTTGCACCTAAAAATGACTTGCATCACCACCACGACGGCCTGATATTGCGAGTCCCCTCTCCTCGTTTCCCAGGACGCTGCGCGTGGCAGGTGGCATCGATCCGACACGCTCTCTCCGCGCAGCCGAACGACGGGCGACAGGTAGCGAGCTCCCCGTGCTACCCACCTGCGCAGCAAAGAATGCCAGTGCTGAAGCCTGTGCGAAAACGTGAGAGATCGGATGGCGCACCGACGTCGAGATACGGTCCGGTCTTGGAAGTCCCCGCACGCACAGGATCACGGACGGCGCGGACATACTTCAACATCTCCACTGGGACCCTCCTCGTCTGGATATCTGAGCGGGCCCACGGGGTCAGCGCGGGGGCGTCATGCCCCAAGGAAAAAGCTCCATGGCCATGTCATCCACTGAGATTCCAGACCAAAGTCAGGCCATTGACGTTGGCGATGCTGGGCATTGTGGGCAATATTGGAGTTGGCGCGGAAAAACTCTTCTCGAGGCGGCTTGAGGCGGAAACGTCTGGCTGATCCGAGCTGACGGGTCTTGCAACTTCGATGAGGGCCGACAGACTGGAGATCGCCACAGAGAAGCGGTCATGTCATGACCTGTTCATCCAGTTCATCCGCAGAATAGCGCCCGACCTGTGTCGACGCGTACACCTTGACGACTGATCAGAAAAGGGCGCCGAGGGGCTGTGCCACCCCAATTAGAAGCAGGCTCTCGTAACCGCCACCCTTTGAGGCCCAGACGAGGGTGAGAGGATTCATATCATAAATGATAGAGCGCGGTCGTGCGCGTCCGTAGAACGGAGGGGCTTTTCTTCACCCAGACGGAATGCTCCGGACACAGTAAGCGTGCCATTACAACCTCGCAGGCTCTTTTCGCGATGGACACGGTGTGGGATCTAACCTTCGCACCTTGCTGAAGCTGAAGAACAGTCTCGAGTCATCGCAGGCTGTGGGGACGTGTGGTGCAATTTTCACCGGCCTGTTGCAATGAGACCTGTCGATCTGACAAGGCCGCTCATGGCGCGATAGGCTCGGTTTTCGGCGTCATCTGATGTATGTCTCCCCTTTGACCAAATTTCGATCTGTTCTCGACTCCGATTTCTAGAGAAAGTGGTGACGGGGTACGGAATACGGTGACCTTTGTTAGTCAGCAGGGCACGGAGACGCTGGTGATCCGCCCCTGGACGACCGGACAGGCTTGGTTGACAGGCCCAGGTGGTTGTGGGGAAACCCTGAAGGGAGGCTGTGAAAAGCAAAGAGAGAACCCTTTTTTCCAACGGCAGGACGAGAAGACGCTTCCACGCCCTCCCCCGACGCAATTGTTCGTGTGGCAGAAGGACGAAAAACGACTGGCTGGAAGCGGGCTCGGCGTGATGGGCAGCAACCAAGACCGGCTGCCATCGTGGTGAGCAGGTTTGAGCTCATGACCCTGCCAGCGTGCCTGCGCGCCCGTGTGCCTGAATTCTAGTCGGGGGCAACCATGACTAGCAGCCGCCCAGCATCCATCACGACCCCGTGGGAGCCGGCGTGATTCGTCAGTCTGCCGTCCACACCGAAACCCATCGTCAGACACCGTCACCACCACCAAGCTTCGCCATTAGGTCTCTAAGCCCGCCATCAGGGTTCCCATAACACCGCGCCGGCTGCTACGGCGGATGGCGGTCTGTCCAAGCACGTACGCCCAACACAAACGGGGTTTTTGTGCAGGGGGTGCTCCGTATTGGTGCTGTGTCTCTGCAAGGAACCAAAGACGCCAGATGGCCGTGAGCTGAGGAAATATCACGGCATTCTGGCAACATTATGCGAGGTGGTTTACCGCAGCGGTCCTGGAGTCCTGGAATCCCTTCGTTTCCCCCGGGCCATTACCCAATGCGTTATGCACTGCATAGGGTGCTCCTTGTTGAAGTTTTGCCAGACGAGGGGACGAGAGTCGGAGAGTCGGGACTGCTGCCCCTTGCTGCGAATCACGCCTTCAGCACTGACATCCCAGTCACCGATCTCTGCGGAGGAAGAGTGTCCCAAATGGGACTGGGGGGACCCCCACTCTGCGTACCCACTCCTGGCAGAAGTGACAGCCCCCGAGCCCCCCCAACTGCCCCTTCCCGGGAAGCTGCAACACACTGTGGGTGGGCTTTTAGCTAATATGTAAAGGGAATGGGGAATCAAGGCTGGATATGTCCTTCCTACAAGAACCAGCGTGATCCCATTCCGCAGGCGCATCCTCTCATCCTTCCCTCCCTCTCCAACTCCAGGGCAACTTCGCCTCGAGCCAAGCAACGCAACTCAAAAGACACCGGCTCACCGGGCAGCTACGCTTCGCATCTCCAACTCCACCCTTGCATTCCGTCCTCTACGGCACCCCTCCAGCTGCGGATCCCGTTGGCCCCCGAGGCCCTCAGAAACCACACGTCGGACTGTGAAAGACGATTGGCCACACTCCCATCCCGCTGATCTCCGTTCTCGGCACGCCATACATTGCGAGCGAGCGAGATCAGGAAGACCCAATTTTACAAGAAAGAGTCATCAAGACCTGAAGAAGAAAAAACACTCCGACTTTCTCATCTGCTATATCATTCCAACACGCCCGCGCCCACTTCTTCCGTCTTCGTTCCTGTGCTATCCGTACCACGCATCCGCACCGACCTGCTAGACTCCTTCGGCTCTCGGCTTCCCCGCAGCCCCCTCACACGCTCAGTGTCTGAACACCGGCACAAGACCCAGGCGGCTTTGCTTCTCTCTTCTCCTTGCCCCAAGTGCTGGACCTTGTCATCCCTCGTTCATCTTGGCCTCTCCCTAGCTGCCCTACGACATCCCCTCATTGATCATCGGCCGGAAACTCTCCTTGCCGTTGCAACTGCAGATCCGACGACGTCAACCCGGTGGTCGCACAACGGCTTAGCCCGAGCCGATACCAATCACCACCGCAGCATCTCCCGCTCGACACACTCAACAAATCCGGACCGCCGACCACAACGCTACCACAGCAAGCATCAGGTCCAACCCCAGGAGGCCATCAATTTCGTACCACGTCCTTCGCCTTCACCAGCCCGAGCCAATTGACCCCGACTTGACGCATCACAGCTCATTCAGTTGCCCACTGCTGCTTTACTGTGACAGGCGAGCCCATCTACAACACCACCCTCTCCAGCAGAGTTCGGCATCGCACACCCAGGCTGGCTCCCATCAAACTCTCCGAGACAACTCCATCCTTCAGGGGCACCGTACTCCCGTTTTGAACCCAACTTGCGCCATTACACCAAGCCCAGGGGGTATAAAATTCTCTGCTGCAGCGTACATATTCGCCACCCGCCTAATCCCCCCCAACCACTCGTCCGCTCTCGCCCTCAGTCGGCTTGCGAAAATTTTCAAGTCATCCAGCAAAACATTTAAGCCACACCTGGCTCCCTCCGAGCCCCCATCCTGCCTACTTGGACCAGAGCCATTGATCGACATTTACCCCCGCGTTCCGCACGCTGCCCGCCGAAGGACTCTCTTCAGCGCAACCAACCGAGAAATCCTCCGGCGCATACCCCGGATTTCTCTCTAACACGACACACGCAGCCAATCAGCTTCCGCCCACACTTATGCACCACCAACGCCGACGATCCGGCCACGCCTCGGGCAACTCGTCCATGACGGACGTGCGAAAGGCCGTCTCCAGCACCACACGACCAGCAACCATGACGAGGAGGACAACGCCGACTGCGGCTCCGAAGCTGGGCAAGAACCCCAGGGATCGCGAGCGCGAGTGGGAAGAGGAGCGCTGGTGGGACGAGGAAAGGGAGAGCTTCCCACAGTACTGGTATGTTCGCTTGGCACTGTCCCTTGCCTTTTGCATTTACGTTTGGCATTCCCATTTCCCCTCAAAGTCTCCCCTTTGGTCAAGCCGCAGCGTCACCTGATATGCGGGTAATTTGTGTCACCTTGGATCAAAGCCCTCGAATGAGGGGTGGGGAGAACGTGGGAATATGCCGTTCCTGCAGATTCCTTTTGGCGCTTGAGGGGGGTTGAGAAAACCGGACGCTGACCGACTCTGTGCAGCATGATTTGCGAGAAGCAATTCGTCCCGTCCGATGACCGGTTCCTGTACTGCTCGGATACGTAAGTTTTGCTGCGCGCTCCCAACTTTTACCGTGCCGTTGCTGACCACAGACCAGATGCCGCACCCACGATCAGACCAACGCTGCTGCGGTGCCAAGTCCCTATTCAGGCAGCCACCACAGCGCCACCTACCCGCTCTTTTCTGGCGCCCAAGAACCCCGAGATATCATCCCCCGCGCTTCACCCTCGAGACCCAGCTCAGCGCGCATCACCTCGCCCATGTCGCCCGACACTAGTCGCACATCGGCCATGTCTGCGCTCAAATCCATCTCTATCCGCTCACCCACCCCCCCGTCGCCCGTGGGCACCTATCACGGCAACGGGATTTGGCCCTTTGGACGAAGCGCAACAAGTCCGGGCAACTCGTACTCGAGGCCGACGTCGGGTCTCTACGCATCGACCTACGACGGGACCTTCTTTGGCGCTGCGGGTGCCAACCTGTATGGGACGAGCTCGGACCGACCGCTTCCCATCCGCAGGCCGGGGATATACTCGCGGCCCAAGAGCATCGAGCTGGTGACGCCGATGGTGGGGAGGTAGCCTCTGTCGGACACGGTGCTGTGTCGCTCGCGTGAGCGCGGCGCCATGCGGCTGGGCATCTCAGTCCCGTGAGGCTTTGACAGCGGCTGTTCACACATGGTGTCGCACGTCCATTGAGTCCGAGGGGTCCGAGATGGCTGCGCGAATGGGCAACCCAATCCGGCAAGCCCTCGGCAGCTATCTCACAGGTTGGGGGTTTTCTCGGGGACAGCCGAGCCCCACCCGGAGCGCGGGGTTTGCGCAGCAATCGCCGGGCGATGATGAGCTGGCCTCAAACGGCTGCTCGGATCCTCCGGACGCGTGGTTGGGCCCATAAAAGTTGGGGTAAAGGGCGTCATTGCTGTTTGGAGCGTGGGGTCGCCGAGGACACGGGGCCCGAGGGCCCCAAGCATGGATGTCTCCGGCTGACACGAACAATTTGCATATTGCTGGGCATATAGATGGAGAAAGCAGACGCAGGCGTTTTGGGAATGGGATGCGTCTTGGTGGCGCCTTGGGGAGGCAGCATTGGCGGGGTAGGGGGGACACAGTTTCCCCCTCGTTCCTCCACCGGCTGTTATCATGGTCACGGCGAACAGGGAAGGGAAAATATTGTGTGTGATGGGCGGGAGGTCCTACACCTTGGTATTGTTTTGTTTATATCGCCTGGGGTTTTGGCAGGCAAGGGACGGACTCAACTTAGCATTTTAGTAATGGCACACGCAAGTGAAGCAACCCCCGCCGTTTGTGATGGTCAGATGGCACGCTGATTTTGTGAGACGCGTGGAGACGCGGGAATGACTGGAAACAATTCTTCCCCCCTTCAACGGATGGCTTGGAAGACATCGAGCATGACGTCCAAGTTTCTCTTCTGCTGCTCCAGCCAAACAACCCGTGTCTCCGATGCGCTGTTTTCTCGCCTCCAGCTCGGAATCGCGACCTGACCAGGATGGGCCGAGCGGGGGGGGGGCGCGGGCGGCCTGGTTCCTGGCTATCCCAATGGGCATGGTTGCTGCTCCTGCTGGATGACCTCACAAGCTACTGCTGCTGCTGCTGCTTATATGGAGACTGATGTGCTATGTACCTAGCAGTGAAGCCAGCGTGCCCTTTTTGGTTGGGGGCGGGGTGGTGGTGGCATGCAAATGAAGGAGAGTGGGGTCTTTGGCAACGTTGAGTTGGGTTGGGTGTCTTGGATGGAGGGGACTGGTAGCGAGCAGCAGCACATGATGGATGATCGGTTGTGTTGTATTGGCGATGCTAGTTTTGGATGTTTACGGTGCTGCTTGTGGGGAGGTAGGACGTAATGATGTGAGGGGACAGCGGTGGACCCGGGTTTTCCTCTGGGCTTGCTTTTCGATATCTACCCATCCATCTCCTTTTCCGATTTTGGGTTCGGTTAGGAGCAGTTCCGTAGTGCAGAACCACCGTCGGGTGTGGTGGTTATCAACGCATCACATCGATCCCCCACGCCCCCGTTGGGAAACCCGATGATTCCGTCGATTCCCATTTTCTTGTCCCTGGCCACTTCCTTCCGGCTGCCCGGGTGGGATGATGCAGATGGATGCTTTGAGCTAGTATTTGGGGGTTGGGATTCGAGAGGGTAACGAGAAAAAAAAATCTCGTGACGGAGAAAGCTGGGGTGGAACTACTCGGGACGCGGGCGGGCGCGGGCAGAGTCCGTCGGGCCCCCGCTGCGTCGGGGTGGGTCTGGGCGGATGGAAATGGGAAATGCGGGGGCCGGATCGTGGGGAAGTTTTGCGGGGGAAATGAAATATTTCAGGGGAAGAGAAGGGAGGCGGGGGGGGTTTGAGCAGGGATTGCTGGCGTTGATGTCCGGCGCTGTCCGGAAAAGGGGCGGTGATTCAGATGATCTGGAGAGAATCGAAATTCAGATATACGATTTATTCGATCTAGACGGCTTTTCTTCCAAGACACAAGACGTCGAATTCCCCATCGTCTCTATGCCGGTTACATCCAGGTATCATCCCCAAACGTCAACCTCTAACAATCATTCGGCTGTCCCCATATACGCGTAAAATGAATGGAATATCCAACTCCCCCCAGAAAACCGCCTTGACTTCCCCATCTTCTTCTCCAAACCGAAACCAAAGCAGGTGGTGGTAGTGGAACCCCATCACCAGAGCCTAGAGCCCATAATCAACTACAACATGAAAAAAGAGGGACCAGAAATCCCGGAGAGAAGGAATG
The DNA here is from genome assembly GCA_030549215.1 of Schizothecium vesticola. Lineage (NCBI taxonomy): Eukaryota > Fungi > Ascomycota > Sordariomycetes > Sordariales > Schizotheciaceae > Schizothecium > Schizothecium vesticola. The sequence continues at coordinate 1,882,868 of JAUKUD010000007.1, read as the reverse complement.
TAGAACATAGTCTTTCACAGATACAGACACAGACAAGCACAAGACCAATGCTATAAACACACAACAAATCCGCCCCATACTCTGTGTTCCGTGGTAGGCATTCGATCCACCATCCCCGTCTTTACCGTTGTACCGCGGCACTGCCTGCAAACCTTGATAGATACGTGGACGGGAAGACAAGGTAGGTACCTAGGTATATTACAGACTTGCTCAAGCAAGCATTGAAGGCGGGAGGTCGGTTCTGGAACTCAGTTCAGGACATAGGTCATCGGAAAATGTCGAAAGTAACTGGAAGTTCTTGTTCACGAATGATGGAGAAGATCAAGCCTTGACGGTTGTGGCAGGCGGTTCTGGTCCACCAGGTTGCCGTCCTGCCTGCCTGCCTGCCTGCCTGCCCCTTCCTCCGGACCGGCGGACGGACATTGACGATAGAGCCGTTATATCCAATCGCCGGATCCAAATACTTTGTTCTTCCAGCTTGAGAGCTGACGACGAACATCATCGCCGTCTCACCCGCAGAGGCACTGCTGACCCGAATCTTCCGAGCGTTCAGCCCGTGCCCCCTCTCTTCGTGGACAATGAACGGGCTGTGCATCTGGGTGTGTATGTGTGTGTGTGTGTGTGTGTGTGTGTGTGTGTGTCTGCTGCTGGTTTTCCGTGCATGGTCTGACCAAAGTAAGGGACAGGTGTAAATCCCGTATTCGTGGCCCAACAAGGCGTCTGGACGGGGGTTGGAAGACGCCGCTGGAGGACGTGTGGGCTGTGAACGGAGAGAAAATGGTAACATCAAAACATCAGATACTGAGTATGACAGCAAAGGCGCTTAAGCAGGAGGAGAATAACACCATTGATACATCTACCACAACCCCCCCGACTCTCCCGTATACGCAGATACATCATGCCCAACTCTCATGGCTCGATGGAGGAAGTCGCTCATGAAACCACACAGCATCGCAGCCGCGCAAGCCCGTCTCACAGAAACACCACCCCATAGCACCGAAGAAAAGCACAGCCAGAAACGCCCTGTCTGTCCGCCTGCTAAGTTCGGTTCAGAAGCCACGAGAGAGACAAGAAGAAAAAAAAAAGAGGCCAAACAAATCGCGCTCCGTTCCGTTCCCTATGACCAAAGAAGAACCCCCCCTTCTTTTCCTGCCCTTCTCAGTATTTAGACAAGTTCCCCAAAACCAACAGAACCCATCGGGTCCGCCTCGAAAACATGGCAACGTTGCGTCGTCGTCGCCCATTTACTGACCCCTGCCTTGTTGCCCTCCCAATGATGTCAAAAGAGTTGTACCCAAATAATACACCACACCCACCAATGAATATGCCCACCCAGCCTTCAAAACGCCGCTTTCATTGCCACCGTCGTCCATCGCCGCCGGCTCACTGTGGCCGGGAGCTGGTCATTTCTCCGTATTGGCCGCGATGCCGTGTCGTGTCGTAGGCCTGGAGCACGCGCGTCTGCGACTCGTCGGCCTGCGAGAAGGCGTAGCCGCGCTGCTTGCGCATCCGCTGCACCTGGCGGACCTTGCGGATGGCCTTTTGGAATTGCTCCATGCTGCGGGAAGAACGAGGTTAGCGGGCGGCTTCTACAACATATAGGGACGGGGGGAGCACATACCGTGGTCTATAGTCTTGAATGTTGTACTTTTGAATCTCCTGGACGTGGTGGTACGCCTCGGGCTTCCACAGGCGCTTGCTGAACTTCCAGCAAAAGTCGCGCGCGAGGCACAGGATGGCCAGCGTCGGCATCTCGATCCAAAAGGTGGGGCTAGTAAAGAGGCGGGGGATAACGCCGTGGTACTCGGTCGACACGCCCAGCTTGGGGGCCACGGTGCCGTACACGGCCACAAAGACGATCCAGATGGCCATGCTGCCCGGGATGGCAATGATGTGGTACTTGGTCCAGTTGTTGGTCACGAGCGCCGCCTTGCCCAGCACAGTCAGGAGGACGGCTCCGTACATAGCGGAACCCCAAACCCAGTGGCCAGAGACGAACCCGTCGTTCTGCGGACCGTCGTGGATCCAGAACAGATTGCCGCCGATGTAGAGGATGATGGAGTGGTAGGCGGCCGAGAGGATCCATGACACGAATACCCGGATGTTAAAGAACTTGTTCTGCTGGCCAAGGTTGTAGAGCTGCGGGTAGCGGTCGAGAAGGCGGGCCGAGACGAACTGGTCGAGGATGCCCAGGACCAGCGGCGGCAGGACCGTGTAGAAGACGTTGTAGAATGATAGGGTCCAAGACTCGTAGATGACCATGCCGGAGAAGACATTTTGGAAGACGAACTGCTCTCTGTTAGCGCCAAGCTAGCCTCTTCTTCGGTTCGGTCAGAAAGTACTTACCCAAAACTGCGTTAGATAAAGGGTGATATTCTTGTAAAACGAGAAAAGGATGGTCTTGCTGACTCGGTGGTAGCTCCAGGCACCGTGCACGAGGAGCAGCTTGCGGAGGTACCGGAACTGGGCGATCGAGACATCGGCGCTTCGCGCTGCCTGGAGACCCTCGACACCGCTGATTCCTATACCGATATGGGCAGCCTGAATCATGGACACGTCGTTCGCACCGTCGCCAATGGCCAGAAGGATCGACTCCTTCTGATACTTCTTGACCAGCTTGACGACCAGTGCCTTTTGCAGGGGAGACACGCGGCAGCAAATGACGGCCTTGCACATGATGGCGAGATCGAGAAAGATCTTTTCCAAATCCTTCTCCAGAGCAAACGTCAGCGACTTGCCGTCAATGACAAGGGCCAAGGTATCCTTCTCGATGCTGACGTCGCCCTGGTTGCGGATCGCGTCCATCTTCTTTTGCAGGTTGTCGCGGGTGGCGTCGGCGGACTCTTCGTTTATAATGAGTAGCATCATGTCCTCGCTGAGGAGCTTGCAGCTCATGCCGATGTTGATGGCCGTTTCCTGTCTGTCGCCGGTGAGGACCCAGACCTTGATGCCTGCCTCCTGCATGGTGTGAATGGTTTCCGGGACGCCATCCTGCAGGCGATCCTCAATGGCCGTGGCGCCAAGGAGGTAGAAGTCGTGCTCGATCAACTCGGCGGCCTTGTCAAGCTCGTCGGCGCGGTTTCCGCCGACCGTGGTCTGGGCCTTGTCAAAGACCTTGTGCCACTCCCGGTACTCGTGGTCCGGTACCTCGCGCATGGCCAAGCAGAGGGTCCGCAGACCCTCGGAGGCGTATTCCTCGAGATGTCGGTTCGTGATCTCGATGTGGGGGTTGTTGTCGTTGAGCCGCTCCATGATGACCGTGTCGGCACCCTTGCAGTAGATGCGAACCTTGCCATCCGGGCAGCGGTAGATGGCCGACATTCTCTTCCGGGTAGAGTTGAACTCGCAAACTGCTAGGAGCTCATACTCGAGCCTCTTCCCCTCTACCTCGATGATGACGGACCTAGGCTTTCTCGCCACGAACTTGTGGCCCAGCTGCATGGCGCCTTCGACCAGCGCACCTTCGTCGGGAGAGGCGGCCTGATACTTGATGTTTCCCTCCTCGTCCTGCTCGGGAATGACGGTGTGGCAGGTGGAGAGGAGGATGAGAAAGTGATCGATGGCGTCAGCGGTGGGGTGGCCGCCCTCGAGGTTCTTCCTGAGCTGCTTAAACTCATGAACACCAACCTCCACACCATCCTCAATGGTCGGCATTCTGTCCTCGGGAACCACCTCGCTGTACATGACGCCAGCAATGGAGCACTGCTTGAACTCCATCATGTTGCAGGTGAGCGTTCCCGTCTTGTCCGAAAAGACGTACTCGACCATGCCGAGCTCTTCGACCAGGCTCGATGTTCGGCAGTTCGCCGGGGTATCGGTGACATCATAGTAGATGTCCATGTCGTCGTTGATCAGGATTCCGTGCCAGTACTTGACGAGCTCGAGAGTGACGAACAGTGAGATGGGGACGAGAGCCGAGAACAAGACCCAGTACGTGACCATGTCCTTGATGAAGATGCGGGCGACCGCCTCGGCGCTGCTGACGGGGTCCAGGAAGAGATACTCAAGGGCTGGGCCCTCGACCTTGCGCATGATGATGTCGCCGACCGTCGAGATGACGCTGAGGACAAGCAGTATGCCGACGAGGACCAAAACGAGCTTGTTCAGCTGTCTCTCGACCTTGGTGCGCTTGATGGGCGTCGCCGTGGCGTTTCGCATCAACTTGGTCTCGTGCCCGGTAAAGACGACAATGCCGTGGATCCAGGGGGTGTTCCTCAGAGTGGCGCCACGCAGCAGCAACTGCTCCGGGTTCAAGGACAGCTCCTTTTCTCCTCCGCCTGCCTGCATGGTCAGCGTAGCCTCGTACGTGTACAAGCTGCTGTTTGGTTGCTCGGAGCGAACCCTGCCACCCAACCGGCTGACCTCGGTGGAGCTGACCATGGTCGACGTCTCGGGCAGGGCCTGCTTGATCTTGAGGTTGGTCTCGCCGTCCAAGTTGGCCGTCTCGATGTAGCAGAGACCTTCGGGCTCCGAGCTTGACAGCAGCACCAAGTCGGCTGGGAAAGGCTCCTCGGACTGGACTCTGATGATGTCTCCCACCGCAACATTGATCCACTTTGTCTCCTGAAAGGTCGAGCCCTGGAGGACGCGCGCCTTGGACATGTTGAGGGCCTTGTCCGCCTGTTTCCGGCGATAGTCCTCCACCAACTCCTTGCCTGCCGATACCATGAGCACAACGATGAGCGGACCGATGGTGGTGTATCGGTTGGTGGGCGAGAGGCCGGGGATCTGCTGCAGGCCTGCCGTGAACAAGAAGAAGATGTTTGCGAATTTGGAGAACTGCTCAAAGAGGAACTTGGGGAGGAACGTCGCGACATTGTACTTGGCCGTCGACACGTGATTGTCGACGTAGTTGTTGACGCTGTTGGCGGGGGGGTTGTTGAGATGTATTATCCTGGGACCCAGTGTGGAGGGATCCGGTTTCCCTCGGCCAAAGCCAAACTTGAAGTTGCCCATGTCGAACTTTTTGCTCTGCTTGGGGGGCGGTGGCTCTAGCCCCCCCGAGTCCATCCTCCCATTTCGCCCTGGCTCGGTGAGGGGGAGGTCCATCTCGGAGTAGCCCTGTCCCATGCCCAGCCTATTCTTGACGCGTCCGAGGAAGCCGCCGCCGAGCCCCAAGACGCTGTTTCTTTGACGGGCATTGCTTCTCGCCTCGGCCGACGTGTTCCCGGCGGGGTTGGCGCCGCCGTGCTGATAGTACGAGCCGCCATCGTCGGGGAGATCGTCAAAGTCATCGGCGTAGCGCTGGTAGTTGCCTAGATCCGACGTCTGACTGAATTGTCTGTCTGCGGCGGGGAGGTACGGCCCTCGGGCACCTGGTGCCCCCGGAAGGGGTTGTCTTGTGGATGGGTTGGTTGTGGCACTCGAGCCGACAAAGTCGTCGTAGGACACGGAGGGTCGGGGATGCGCGCCGTCCTGGTCGTCGCCGTGGAATTTTAGGAGGTCATCGTCGGTGAGGGTGGATCGCTGGCCGGTGTTGTAGGCGGGCTGTTCGTTGTCGAGGTCGAGGAGGAGGTCGTTGTTGTTGATGTTGTTGTTCCGGGAGCTCGGGAAGCCCTCGGGTGGTGGGCGGCCGGTCATGCCGGGCGACGTCGTGGTCGCTGGGCGCGACAGTCACGTTTGGTCGCAGGGTGATCCGGCAGGCGGCGGGCGCGATCAGGAAAACGCGTCGAGCATGGGCGGGATGCTCGGGGTGTGGGAGGTTCGAGGTTCGAGGGAGGACAGGATGTTAGAGTTGGGCAGCGTTTGCGGGTTGCCGTCGGCGAGTTGAGCGTTGACCGTTGGTGAGATGAGATTTGGCTGACGGATTCGATGATGCACAGCCTCCTTTTGGCGCAGTCTCTTGGATACGGGCTGTCGAGGGTCAACCCAACGAACGGGGAGGTGCCAGAGCGGAAGTCAATGGATCGGATGGACGGGAAGGAGACGAGACGGAGTGCACAATGGGCGGCGTAGGTGGTCTTTGTCGTCGCGGTTGGCAGGCTGGATTATAGGTATTGGTGTTGGTGTTGGGTGGTGCGAGCTGGATCTGCAATTCGATGTTTGAACTTGAAGATCCAAAATGGAGGCTGACTTTCTCCTTCCTGCCCAGTGCTGACGACGGGGACGAAGCCAAGACAAATTCCTCAAGGCCAACGCAAGATTTCAGGGGACTGCCGACCTTGACAGCCCCCCCCCGCCCCAGCCTCCAGGGGCCAGCACGTCCTTCCGCAGCCCGCCCTGCACCGCCAGTTGGGACCAGGCCAATGACAAGGCGTCCTGGGTGGAATTTCGGATGCGATTAAGTGATTGCCTGGGACACGACTAGGGTTTTAGCTTGTCCCTGACATCAACGCCTTTGCGACCAGGGCCTCCTCCAGCATCCATCATCAAGCATTTACGACCTTCCATCAACGGTCACTAAAATTGCCGTCTAGATCGGTTCATTTCCATCTTCATCTCATCAACCCTAGGCCACACACATTGTGGTCGTCGCAACCATGGTCTGCTCACGGGCGCAATGCCAGAAACTCAACAAGACGACCCTCGCCACCCCCGGTGTCAAGAAAAAGAGTGAGATGTACTATGGCTCCGCGGCCTCCTCTTCGTCTGCCGAGAAGAAGTCGGCAACCATCGGCCAGACGGGCGTGTCCAAGGTATGTACCGGCATTCTCACCGCGCAAACATGGAAATGACCGCTGACCCTTCACCCCAGAGCAAACTCCTCTCCAAAGCTGCGCAAAACCCCTATGCGCAATACTCGAGCACCTGTACGCGCTGCAAAACCAAAGTGTCTCAAGGTCACACCTTTTGCCATAAGTGCGCGTACAAGGCAGATTGTGAGTTGCACCCCGCTGTCCCCTCCCTTGACCTCCCCACTGACATGGTGCAGCTTGCGCCATCTGCGGCAAGGCAAACAAGAAGAAGACAGATGCGCCGGTTGTAAACGGCCAGAAGTTTACCCTTAAGTGAGCTGTGGTTGGGCATTAAATTCGAGAGGAACCAGTCTGGTTACCGAATTTTTAGTGTCACAGGTCCACCGCCATCGGTGTCTGCGTTGCTCATGAGGAACGGAAACCCGCATGACAGTCCGACGCATTCTTGCCCGCCAACCCCGCAACTACAAAGTGCCACGCCACGAGAGGAATGATCTGGTTGTATACCAGATAGGGAACATACCCATGCAAACAAATGGCGGGTCGCGGAAGTCGGAGGCTGAGATGGAGGAGATGGAGGAGATGGAGGAGATGGAGTCAGACACATATCATCTGGGGCGGTATTCTGTTTGCCTGGGGTTGTTGATGGTAACATTCCATGTTGTAAGCTGCGGAACCCGAGTATCTTCACGGCAGGGCTTGCGCCAAGTGCTCAGCCTGCCTTGTGTGCGGTTTCGAGGGTGACTCGGTGGTCTGTCACTCACCCAAACTGTGGATAGGAACATATCATTTGCCAAGAGACTTTGCATACACTCGGAGGAAACAATACTACGGTGTTCATAGCACAAACTACCTCGAGCGCTGGTATTTTCTGACCAGCCTTATATACCAAACAAGCAAAGCATGAAATATCGACTCCCTCCCCGATGGCTTCTTGCTACAACCGAGGAGCAGTTGTTGTTCTTGACAGCCATATTCTCAATTCTGACGAAACAAATAGCTAGTAGGCATAGCTCATCTACCCACGTATCAAATCGACGCCTTCAACGGCTTCTCACCCCCCAACACGCGCTTCACAAACTCGCCAATATACCCATTCACCTCGTTGGGCGCCTCCCACAGCGCCCAGTGGCTGGCATCAACCTCATGCTTGACCAAGTCGTCAAACAACCTATCCATGTTCGCGCTCATCCACGGCGGCAGAAACGGGTCCTTCTTAGCCGAAATCATCATCGCCGGCATCGTGACCATCCACCTCGCCGGTCCCTCGGCCGCCACCTCCCGCTCCTCCTCAAAGTTGACCTTGCCCGTGCGATACCAGTTCAACGGACCATGCAGCCCCTTGCGCGTACTAGGCACCAATGTCAGCAAAATCCCACAACCACCACCGCCACCCCAACCAAAAAAAAAACTTACAACGCCTCCTCATAAACCCTCCACTCTCCCTCCTCCACCAACATCCCCCCCCCTTAACCCCCCTCAACCTCCCCACCTCCACCCCCTCCGTCGTCATCACCGCCCCCTCCCCCTTCTCCCCCCCCTCCGGCCTCGCCCCAAACAGCGCCCCGACATACCCCCCCACCAGCCCCTCCCGCGTCACGAGCTCCTCGAGCTCCTCCCCCGCCAGCTGCAGCTGGTACCGAAAATTCGGCACCCGCTCCACCAGCGCCTCGAGGCCGCCGTACTCGGTCTGCGGCGGCCCGTACGGCGTGCACACGCTAAACACGCCCGCCACCATCTCGGGGTGCCAGAGCGCGGCGAACTTCCAGACGACGGCGCCGCCCCAGTCGTGGCCGCCGAGGAGAACGCGCGGGTTCTCCTCCGGGTCGGGCAGGACATGGCGGATGAGGGCGGCGAGGGAGGCGCAGATTTTGCGGTGGGAGTACTGTTGGTGCCGTCCCGGGCTAGTCAAATTTGTGTTGGGTTTGGGCAGAGTAGGGGGGGGGTACGTGCCTCGGCGGGGTCCTCCGGGGCGTCGGTGTCGCCGTAGCCGAGCATGTCGGGGACGATGACGCGGAGGTTGAGGGAGAGGAGGTAAGGAACTTGGTAGCGCCAGCCGAAGGCGAGGTCGGGGTGGCCGTGGACGAGGAGGATGGTGCCGGCGGGGGGGACGGAGGAGGGCGGGGTGCCGAGGAGGTAGTGCCACTTGTGACCGTTGAGCGTGACGGTGTGGTGTGTGACGCGGGGGTCGTTGGGGACGAGCTTATCCGGAGGAGGGGTGACGGCGGCCATGATGTTGGTGATGGTGGTGATGGTGTTGAGTGCCCGGGGAGTTGGGTATAAGTAGAGGGGGTGAATTAGCGCGGGGCCGGTGTTGGGTATTCAACAATGGTTTTATGGCTGCTAGGAGAGGAGAGGACTGGAAGGTCTGCTCCGAGGCGTTAGTCACTCCCAGGGAAAGATGGTTGGGTTACTCGATTTCCAAATTGGCTGGACGAATGGCGTCTGCTGCGGTTTATGTACGTGGTGGGTGAAGGGGGTGGTTGGTCAAGTCATCCACATCATGGAATGGAGACATGCTCCAATGGCCATGACTACAGTTGGGGTACGACCCTCTCCAAACATCCTCGGGATCTCGCGGGTGGGGTACAGAACGGCTTCATCACCCTGCGGGGAACGTTGTTGGAGTGCATGCTTGGCTCGCATGTGTGCCTGGAGGATAATATGGATCCCAAGATCAATTGATGATGCTACGAACTTCGATATCGGGACAGTTTGTTTCTGGTGCTCTCATCCCCACGATAAGAACCATCACACAGAACCCACGACTTCCTGTTCCCCCTCTGACCTCTTGGTTATCGTAACTAGAAGCCGGGCACGATACACGCCCAAGCCGCATCGAAATGGCCATCTCTGACCCTGACAACCTCGCCGAACATCCCAGAGCTGTACCGTGATATGTAGACCAGCTAAAATACGCCATATGAGCGCAATATCAGGTTGTCCCAAAACCGAGGCTTCCCACGCCAAATGATAAAAGTTACCAAAATATGAAAAGAATAATTATAATATCATAGTTAGTAGAGGACCATGTCCTCGTCGTACACCACCGCGTCCCCGTCAAGCTTGTCCACAGGTTGCACCTTGGACGACGCCGACGCCCGGCGGTTAGCATCTTCGGGAGGGTTGTTGGGCTCACCGACCGTGTTCTGCTGCTGCTGCCGAGGAGGAGGCCGGAGTATGCCCAGGTCTCGGAGCCGTCTGACTTTTTCGTCTTGGAATTCTTCCACTTCCCTGTCAATCGTCTCCTTTGCGGCGCGGACCTGATCGTCGACGATTCGCTCTTCCGCTTTGGTGAGCTCCCAGGGGCGGTAATACTAAGATGCAGCGTCAGCGACCGTGTCAGGGGTCATGCCCATTCTTTCGCACGTACCAGTCTTGGAACACTTTTCGTCCTCAGGCTGCGCGCCAGAACCAGCATGTTCGCATGTCGTGTCCGCATCTGTCCCGCCCGAGTCAGCACAGCTCAAGCACCCATCCGACCGACAGGCCACGTACCAGCTGCTCGTCAAACTCGACCTGCTCAAGCCTGCGGGCGTGGTCGAGCTTCCTCAGCTTTTCGACCCTGCGGCGTTGGTCCTCGGCCCGCTGCTGGCGTGCGCGCTCCTGCTGGCGGCGCTCAATCTCCAACCTCCGTTTCTGCTGTGAGTTTGACGTCGTCTGACTTAGCGTGGAGAGCAAACCACCAAATAGGCGCTGGCCTCGCTTCTTTTCCTCTTGGCTGGGGTTCTTTCGGGGAGGGGGCGGTGGTGGTGCTCTCGGGTCCTCGATGGAGCGCCGCCTCTCGGGGTAGATTAGCTCTTCTCTTGCCAACGATGCGCGCTCTGTCGGCGGATCGTGTGGTTGTTCGGAGGGCGGTTCTGCCTCGATGTTGGGCGTGGCACGGTCTGGGGAATTGTCTCCATATTGGGCTTCCTTTACGCCATTCCCCCGCTCCGGCGTCTCCCCGATCTTTGAGCGCTTGGATCCGCCATCGTCGACGGGCGAGGATGGCGAGGCTTTTCGTTTCTGCGTCGCCCCCTCTTCGTTATCAACCATCGGGTGGGTGGCTAGATGTGCGCCGCTCGGGGTCAAGTGTGTCTCGTAGGCCGTGAATAGATCGTTGTGTGTACAAGCTGTGCTGCGGCGGGCTCGATCGAAAAGGAACAGTGGAATTTTCGAGTGTCGAAGGTCGATGTCGATGTCGAAGATGTCGAAGCTTTGACGAACCCCAATCGCCGAGGCTGAGCAGTTTGCGGTGGCTTCCGATGCCAAGAGAGAACCCACAGCGGGTGGGTCACGTTCTGCACATCCCGCAGGGGACAAGGCTGACAAAGGACAGGACGAAAATGACCGACGCCACACCACGGCCGAGGCTGAGAAATCCAAACAAGGCCTGGATGTTTCCATCGCCGCCAAAACACCAAGTCAAAAGTCTTTCCACGCGCAGCAACATCTCGCCCAGCCATTCTCCCCCTTCAACAACGAAGTCGAACCAACGCTCACGATATTCCACAATCCCACGCGCAACGAAAACGAAAGAAAAGAACACCCTCCCCTCTCTATAACCAACCCCCAAACCCACCACCACCAGCACAATGTCCCGCCACCACCCGTAAGCCCCCTCCCCCTTCCCCCTCCCCCATCCCTCAACCCGCACTAACCCCCGCAACAGCGACCTCGTAATGTGCCGCAAGCAATCTGGCATCGCCATCGGCCGCCTCTGCGACAAGTGCGACGGCAAGTGCCCCGTGTGCGACTCGTACGTGCGACCCACAACTCTCGTGCGCATCTGCGACGAGTGCAGCTTCGGAAACTACCAGAACAAGTGCGTGGTGTGCGGCGGCGAGGGCATCTCGGACGCCTTCTACTGCTTCGAGTGCACGCGCCTGGAGAAGGACCGGGACGGGTGTCCCAAGATTATCAACTTGGGGAGTTCGAGGACGGATGTGAGTTTCTCTCTACTCTCTTTGGGGTTGGGTTCGGTGCTGACCTTTGGGGGAACAGTTGTTTTATCAGAAAAAAACAAATCGGGGGACGTATTAGCGAGGGGGGAGCCGTGGGTGTTGGGGTTGGTGGGAGGTTGAGGTTGAGGTTGGGTTGGGGATGGGGTTGGGTGGATGGGGTGGTTGTATATGCTCTGGCAGGGAAAAGCAGTAGCAGCGGGCAGCATGGTTGATTCTCCGGGTCGGCGGCGTTGGAGGCGTTGGTCATCATACGCAAGAATCTAAAAACGGGACTGCCCTCAGGGGACATTCGATATCTCAAAGACATGGGCATTTTGACGAGGGAATAAACAACTCTTTGAATTTTGACCAGCATATAGTTCGGCTGACTGAACCCTTGCAATGGTAAGTACACAAACGAGCAAACAAAACTCCTAGCCGACGCCATATCATCGTCAGCATGCATGCATAACTATATACAAGAAAACAGGCTCCCCATCCCACTCAGCATTAAATGTAGCTGACCTTCACTCCCATTCCCGCGGTGCTCCTAATCTTGTCCCAGCTCGTCCCCAGGACCCGCGCCACCCTCTCGCGAATGCTCTTACGGCTAAACATCAACAGCAGCCCAATGATAAACGCCAGCGTCCGGTACAGCACAAACGGATTCATCCTGACAGACGCCGACATCTGATCGACGAGCGCCCGCAGGTTGTGAAACACCATCGTTGCCCTCTTGCCCAGTGACGGCGGCGCAACAACCGCCTTGCCCTTCCTCGCCGGCGGCATCGACCGCGGTGTGCTCTTCGGCTGGCCCGGAACCGGCCTCCTCGCCGCCGACGACGGGCTAGGCGCCGTCTCCACCCCGTAATCCCCCTCCGTCGTCGTCGACGCAGCCTGGCGTCGCGCCCGCTCCTCCTCCAGCCTCTTCCTCTCCCGCTCCTCGTTCTCGGCCCGCAGTCGCCGCGCCTCCTCTATGTCGCGGCGGATCCGCTCCTCCTGCTGCTCCCGCTCCTCGTGCTCGCGCTTCTCCGCGTCGAGCTGGTCATCCTGCAGGCTCTGCAGCGCCTGCAAAAAGGCCTCGCGCCGCTCATCGTCGAGCACGGCGCTCATGCTGATGAACTCGTGCGCGTACTCCCACTCGTTGTTGCGCGGGAGCACGTGCAGCGTGTAGATCTCGAGGATCTTGACGCGGGCGTTGAGGTCCCGCGGCGTGTCGGCGCCGCCCGAGGCCTTGGCCGGGGAGCGGAGGCGCCGCGAGGACTCGCCGAAGCGGTCGGATATGTCGAGGTTGGGGGTGCGGGCGGCGGCGAGGTAGTTTTCGAGCCGCTTTTGGCTGACGGCTTGGGTTTTGGCGTGGGCGAGGAGGATTGTGGCGCTAGGGGGGGGGGGTCAAGTCAGGATGGGGAGGTCAAGGAACGAGAAGAGGAGGGTAGGCCATACAGATTAATCACCACGTCGGCGTCGACATTGCCCTCGATGTCGTGGTAGCCATCATGCACCACCTCCTCCCAGATATGGCCGTCGCGCACCTTTGTACAGAGGGTCCGCCACTCGTGCGTGCCAAAGGCTTGCTTGCCCTCGTCCGAGTCGAGCTCGAGGATCGCGTTAAGGACCGTCAAGTACAGGCTCCACACCTTGATCCGCGTGGACCGGGAGGCGCGGGCGACGGGGGCCGGGTCAAAGGCGTCGGTGCTCGGGTCCTCGGGGGCGGGCGGTGTGATGAGCGGCAGCACGGTGGAGAGAGCCTCAGGGAGGCGGCGCGTTAGGAAGAGCGTAGAGGCCTGGCGGTATGTCTTTGTGATGTGGGATGACGAGGAGTGGCGGGCCGACGAGAGGGACGACGAGAGGGACGAGATGGAGCTCGCCATGATGCGGGAGGACGACGTCGACATGATGCTGTCGCCGGTATTGATGTGGTTCGGGATCGCCAGGGGTATTGAGGCGGTGAGAGTTGATGATGCTGATGGAGGCGACGATGGCGATGGCGATGGCTCCATTGTTGACAAGGAGACGGAATCAAAATACAAGGACCGGTCTCTCGCTGGATGGCTGCTAGCGACAGGTCATCTTGACACACGGTTGGAAAACTCAAGAAAGAGCAGTTCGGCGATGTCTTGATCGGGAGATGCGGCGCCGTCGCTTGTAAATTCGTGGCGGTGGGTTTCGTTGTTCGGTGCATGTGCCCACTACCCAGGCCAGTCCCAACAACAAAGACGAAGGAGGTCTTTGGACCAGCCACGGGCTTCCCTGATGAGCCGAGGTTTGGGGGAGGAAGCCGGGCCGCGGGTGGAGCATGCCCAGAAGAGATTATGGAAGTACTTACTCCCTCTGCAAAATACTGTGGTCAGAGAAGTATCTCGCTAACACGACGCGGGCACCACCATCTCGGCATTTCCACGCTCCCACGCAGCCACTCGCCCACCTGACTGCGCAGAGCCAGAACGCATGAAATTGGCATTCAACATGGCCCACCATCCTAGAGCATCCCTCTACGGCATCTTGTTGACTCCATTTTCCCCTGGTTTTTATACCGCTGAAAACAGACGGTACTCGGAAGTTGATCTCCCCTCCCTCCAAAAGATCGAGAGCAGTCTCTCCTCCCTGACCGACCATAAACATCGCAAGGCGATACCCACTTCAGACAATAGCTTCGAGAAGTGATATTATCTCTAGACCGTTCGGTCCAGAATCTCGCGGAATCCACAGCTACATAAAACAACATGCATCCCATTCGAGCACACGTCCTCCCCAAACCCCTTAGTGCAACATGTTGTCAAGCTTCTCCCCCAGCGCCTCCTCTATCTCCACAATCCAGCTCCCGTTCTCCCGCTCCACCACCTCGTCTTCGTCATCCTGGAGTTCGCTGATGTACGGCAGCATCTCCGGCAGCGACGCGAGCCACTCCTCCCCAAGCCGCTTCGTCAGCTCCTGCTGGCACTTGACCACGCCCAGGCGAACCGACGCCTGCTCTGAGCGGAGCAGCTTCAGCAGCGAGCCGTTGAGCTCCTTGTGGTGCTCCTTTGAGTCCGCCGCTACCGCCAGCTCCACGACGGCGGGAATGAGCTCGCTGTTCACGTCGACCGCGCTCGCCCGTGCGAACTGCGCCACGAGGATGGGGGCCACCGAGCTAAAGTGCGCCGGCGCCTGCCAGAATCCGTCCTGGTCGTGCTCGAAGCACTGCTGGAGCGTGCGGAGGACGCGCTTCCAGAGGTCCCGCTGAGCCGAGTCCTTGAGGTCCGCCTTGGCCAGCGTGGCGGCGGCGCCCTCGGAGATGTATGTGGCGTAGCCCGTCACGATCGACCGGAGGTTGCTGAAGAACGTGAGGAGGAATCCGTAGAGGCTGAGCTGCCGCAGCGTCCTGCCGGCCACGTCCTGCTTGGGAAGCTTGGACGATGCCCACTCCACTAGCTCCGAGAAGATGGGGCGGAAGGCGGCGTCGTTCAGCTTGAAGATCATCTTGAGGGCACAGTCGTTGATCGAGTTCTCAATCTGGTCCAGCTGGGCAGCCGACAGCTCCTTCTTGTGGCCCTTGGAAGCGAGGTGTCTCCGCAGGTCGAGGCCATTGAAAAAGATAGCCGACAGAGTCGTGACGTTCTTTGTGACAGCCGACTTTGGGTGCTTGTCGAGCGCCATGGCGAGAATGTCGAGTTGTCCGACCATTGCCTGTGCTCTGGTTAGCTTTGGGTCACAATCACAACCAAGGGTTCGGACTGCCTTACCTGGAAGCCGCAGTCAACAGCCTTTGGCCAGTTGGCCTCCAACGCAACAAACAGGGCCTTTGCGTCGACAAGCTTGGCCAAGAAATGCATGCAGTCGAGGCGGTTTTGGTCCGACACGGTGTCGAGGCCAGCCGCCGCCGAGGCGTTAGAGCAGGCCAGCAGTTGGCCGAGGTAACCCCCTGAAATCATGTAGGGGACGTGCTGAGCCAGCGCCGTCATGAAAGCAAAGGCGGCATTGTGGAGCTCGGCATTGGGCTTCTCGCCTCCCAGACTCTGCTGCAGGTACCCCAGAGTCTTGGGGATGGCAACTGGCAACACAGGAACAATGCCGTCCTGCAATACGTCCACGAGCGAGGCCAGGCAAAGGAGTGCCATGACTCGGAGGCTTTGCGACGCCTGTCCAAGGCAGTGGTCTCCGGCGATGGTGGTGGCCGCCGCCGCGACCGCCTCGAGGTCCTTCTTGCCGTACTTCTCGGCAATCTTGTCCACGCACGTGACGGCCGTGTGTTTGTAGTTCATGTCGTCCGACTCCCGGATAACGGCCGTCAGCTGTGGCAAGAAGGCAAGCAGGGCAGCCCGTGACTGGACGTCGGCGATGCTCTCCTTGTCGACGCGCATCTCCAAAGACCGGAGCACCTTTTGCCTGAGCTCCACATTGGGCCGGTCAAGAAGCATCTCAACACTCTTGATGAACTCGGTAATCGAGAGCAAGTTGAGCAGGTTGTAAAGGGCATCGGCGCAGCGGTTGTGCAGGGGCTTCCTGGCCCGCAGCGTGGTCGCCAACCCAAGCAGGTTCTCCAGAAGCGTTGCGTACAGATCGCGAATCCTTGCCGAGTCCATGTCATCTCTCTCGGCCAGCTGGGTAATCTCAAGCTTCAAGCGTCTGTTGTCGAGGAGGTGCGGGAGAAGGGCCAGCTGCTTGGCCGCCGTCTTCGCCGGGTCCTGGTCTCCCGTCTCGTTCTTACCCAGAATCACGCTGGACAGCGCTGGCTTCGGTTTGAAGATGTCGCCCGTCAGATCCAGAAGCTTGATCAGAGTTTGGAGCTGCACCTCCACCGAGAAGGAGCTCATGATTTTCACAGTGAACTGGACCATGCTATCCGAAGCACCGTACTTGTCGACAAACATGGCGAGGATGGCAAAGAGAAAGTCCTCGGGGCCAAGGTTCTCAACCAAGGAGACGAACAGATCCTGCCTCCGGTGGGAGGGAATATGCTCATAGGCAACCACGAAGCTCGACAGAAGCTCCGCGGTGCTAGCAACCAGATTGCGTCGGGTCTTCCGGAATGTTTCTATCAAGGGCGGGATGACTTCCTTGACAGTCTGGTTGACAACGTGGGCCGAGTAGTCATCGGCCTGCCTCAAGACCGAGCTACCCATGAACGTGAAAATGGGCATGACGCTGTGCAGCACAACATCCGGTGCCGTCTTGGCAAGGCTTGCCACGAGGAGCAGGGCGGCGTTGATGACCGTGGGGCTCGTGGACCGCTGAATGCAGCTGGCAAGAATGTCGCCATGACCAACAGAAGCGTCGATGGTGAGGGCCTTGTTGCTTTGGTATGCGGGAATCATGGCAAGGAGGCTGCTGAGCACCATGTTTTGAAGGTAACCCAACTCCGAGCCCACAAGAGCCCGGAGGTGCTGCAGGTCCGAAAGGGCCGTAAACAGACTGGGGAGAAGCTCGGGGTGCGTCTGAGGGCTCGACTCTTGGACAAGCTCGAGGATAAAGGTGATCCTGCTGATTGTCTCCTTGTAGTCAACACTGCTTTGAGTTCCGATGTTGCGGGGTCGTTCAGCAGCGCTAACGCGTCTCCGCTTGGTAGCAGGTGTCTCGGTGGCTGCCTTGACTTCGTCTTGCATGGAGTCGAGGAAGTTCAGAAGAACGTCCGTCGACAAGTCGACCTTGCGTAGGACATTGGCAGCTTCCAAGGAAACGGAGCTCATATCTGCAGAGCCAGACTGCGAGAGCGCAAGGAGCGTCTGGGCCGTGGAGAACTGCACATCGGACTTTATCGTCGGCCAAATCTTGCGGATGCGGGCAAAGATGGCATCGACGAGGCCTGATCGTTGCGCCACCTGGGGCTCCTTGACGAGATCAAGCAAGAACTGGACTCCTGCGGCGCTGCTGGCAACAACCATCTCGGCAAACGCCGTGTCAATCGTGGACTGGTCGAGGGACTCCCGTGCCACAACGCGCCGGGCCTCGGCATCGGACTGGCCGGCCCACCACTGAAAAAGCGGCAGAAGGAGGTCGGTTCTGGAGGTTCCCGATATGCTTCGAATCTGGTTGACCGGCTTCAGCAGGCGGAGCTTGACAGCCAACAGGGGTGTCTTCTCGATGTGGCCGCTCAGAAATTTGAGCACAGAGAGCCTCGCTGAGCGGGAAAGGGCCAGTTTCTTCTCTCCAGTCTTGTTGTCGTTTGAGCTTTCCAAGGCAGTAACAAGAGCAACCGAGATCTGCTCCTCGTGCAGGATGAATTCCTCGAGGCTGGGGAGCAGCACAGACTCAATCAGAGACTTGGACGACCCAGAGTCCAGGGAGGCAAGGGTGCCAGTCGTCTTGCCATACACATCCTTGGCCCCCCAGACGGCTGTCACTGGCTTGGAAGCGTTGCTGTAAAGCTGCCCTAGCACAGCCATGAGATCGGCAGCAGCGCGGCGAACACGCTTCGCAGGGTCGGCCAGGGCAACGATGCAGTAAGGAATGATGGCCTGGAAATCCTTCTCGGCACAGTCTTGCTCCTTGAGGCGCAGCCTGACGCGATCCAGGGCTGCAGCCTTTGCCAGGGTAGGGAAAGACCCAGACCATACCCGCATGTAGAAACTGAAGTAGAATGTCTTTGTAGGGGCTGTTGGGCGGCTGAGGACAGGTGCAGCGTCGAACCTTTGGAGACCCTCCTCGTTGGCGGCGGACGAGAGGAAGAAGGCGCTCAGCTGCTCAAACACATCGCTCGGTTCCTGGACCAGGCAGGAAGCTTTCGGGGTCGAGAGCTTAGCCAATCGCTCGAACGCGGCCTTTTCTTGTTCCTGCTTTTCAGAAGCGGAGACATCGACGTCCATGGTCTCGGACTCTTCCTCGACAGGCTCGATGACAATCTTGGGGCGGATGGCAGTCTCCAGCCGCAGCTCGAGCTCTTCAATATCAAAATCCACCTCCTCAATGGCGTTTCTGATAGCATCTCCAACTTCGCCACCAGCTTGAGACAGAGTGATGAGAGTGGCGCCCAGTTCCTTCCGAATGTGACCATCCGCATCAACCTCATCGGTGATCTTGTGAGCCGCCACAATCAACGTCTTGTAAACGACTTTGATTTGCTTCTCTCTGAGGAATTTCCCTGTGAGCAGCTCGTTGATAATCGGGAGGCTGCGAACGTCGCCCTTCTTGGCAAGGCGATCAACGAGAGCGATCGCAAGTCCATTGGCGAGACGGTCAACCCTGTAGGTCTGGCTGATGTCCTGCAACGTTGGGACAAGATTTGACGCCTTGACGAGGGCCTTGGTAACCCTCCCGGAGAGCTGCTTGGCAGAGCGGTACTGCGAGAGAATGGAGAGACAGACCATTCCAGGCCGAAACGTCTCTGGTGTCCACCCGTGGACAATCTGGTCCATAAACGCGGTGATGGCATTGTCATCGAGACTCGCCTTGGACGCAACGATCGTCACAATCATGTAGCTTGCAATCTGGAGGCCCGGAACCTCCTTCATGACCAGAGCCTCGCCAAGAATCGGCACAATTTGCTGCAGGAGAGTTTGGTCGTTCTGCATCTGGATGCTCCTCCTGCCCGAACGCATCTTGTCGAGCATGCCATTGACCGCCTCGGCCATAACACCGCCCCAGAACGAGATCAGTCCTGGGTATTCCTTCCTTTCCCGGCACGTCTTGAGGGTGTACATCGAGAACATGGCGAGGAACTCGACGCGGTTCGTCGCCTGGTGCACAACGGCAGCCCGTGGAGGGGCTGTCAAAGTCCGGATGTAGGGGTCGAGAAACCTGTATTCTGGCGGAATGCTGGAGGGCAGGATAGAGAGGAGCGTCACGAATGCCGGGATGGTGTGGTATGGCAGGAAGGTGGAGAGAAGAGCGGCAGTGTTGAACTCGTGGATTCTGGCTCATGTTAGGACCGTTCTTGGGCAGTTACCAGGGTCTGTAGACATACCTGAAGCGCCGAACCAGCCATTCTAGAGCCTTGATCGCAGGTATAAGGCGAAGCGCCTTGCCAGCAAGATGGAGGAAGGACTCGACACGCTTATCCAGGGCCGCGTTTTCCTCCTTGGACATCTGTGTCCGGTCCGCATCTAGACTCTCGTCGCTGAAAAGGGTTGTCGCGAAGATGGAGAAACGGTTGTCCAGCTGACAGAGATCTACAAAACCCTCGTGGCAGAGTGCGTAGATCTCGGGGAAGCTCTGTCCGGCGGCCACGCGAGGCTCAAAGATGAGAGACTTAGAGTGTGAAGCCTTGAGAGTTTTGGCATCTAGACTCGTGCGCGACTTGACCGCGATCTGCGCCAACTGCGCGGCGAGAGAGGAGGCCATGGCGAGCCGTGTTCTTCGGTGTGATTCCTCCGACAATTGCAATGGCCGAGTGTCTCACAGCATGGGCTTCGGAGCGCGCGCTGTCTTGAAGGTTATATCGTTTGACGTGGGAGACTGTCCCAGTCTGCCTACAAAGAGGTTCCTATTTCGAATTCTTGGCGATGTCCAGGAGGTGGCCTAATCTCGGTGTCGCTGGTGGCCGGTGCTGGTGCTGGGGCTCTTTTTCACTGGTATCACGGCCGAACCAAAATAAATTTGCAGTCGCAAAAGCTGCGCGAGCTCCCAGGCACTCTTCAGTTTCCCCACTGGCTTCTTGTCGTTCCTGGAAATTTTATAATGGGTCTGTTCTTATCGATAGCGCTATCGGACCAACCAATGTGCCTGGATGTCACGATAAGTCTAGCTCTGGTGGGCTGGTGCTCGCAGTTCTTGGGGTGCAGGAAAAAAAAGTTGCTGCAATCCAGAAGCTCATCAACCACCTCCAACCACCAAGCAGACGACATGGCTTCTCATCCCTCCAAACGGCGCAGATTGACGCCACCGCGGTCCGAGGACGGCGAAGACACTGGGGCCAGCAATGGCAAAGTCCAGAAACAATTCTTCAAGAGCGCCTCCGACTGGAATCTTGAAAACGACTACGAATCCCGACCGAGGAAGGGCAAGAAGGAAACCAAAAAGGACAAGAAGAAGAGGAAGGATGCAGCTGAAACTAAGAGGCTTCCCGTCAGGACGGCCAACGGCTCGTGGGTGACCCAAGACGATGGCGAATCGATAGCCAGCGACGCCGACTGGCTCGAGAACGACGGAGATGACGAATCCATTCCCGACGAGCCCGTTGCCCCTGTGCCCGAGGCGCCCAAGATTCCCGAGCGAGAGCAGATCCGAATGGCGCAGGAAGAGTTGGCCAAGATTGCGTCCCTTCTCAACGAGGACCCCGAAGAGCACGCGGGTGCTTTCAAGTCGCTGGCCGCCATTGGAAATTCAGAGATCCCTTCGATCCGCAAGCTCGCCCTCGTCACCCAGATGGCCGTCTATAAGGACGTCATTCCCGGTTACCGCATCCGACCTGCACCCGAAGATCCGGCCGGGGAGAGGCTGTCAAAGGATGTCAAGCGGGTGCGGACATACGAGCAGGCTCTCGTAACAGGGTACCAGGCTTATATCAAAACTCTTGCGCATTACGCAAGCCAGCCCCCTGTAAAGGGCGAGAAGCTCAGCAAGCGCATCTCGAGCATTGCCGTCACTTGCGCCTGCACGCTCCTCACCAACGTTCCCCATTTCAACTTCAGGAGTGACCTCTTGAGGATCCTCGTGAGGAAACTCAGCGCCCGCAGACCAGATGGGGACTTTGTCAAGTGTCGCCAGGCCCTCGAGACCCTCTTCCATGACGACGAGGAGGGGAGGCCCTCCATGGAGGCCATTTCTCTCCTTACCAAGATGATCAAGGCCCGGGAATATCGCATCGACGAGAGTGTCCTCAATCTCTTCCTCCATCTACGCTTGCTTTCCGAGTTCAACGGCACAGCATCGCACGAGAGGGTCGATCACGCCGACGAAAATGGGTTCAAGCCCAAGCACAAGAAGACGTTCCGCACCAAGAAGGAACGCAAGCGCCTCAAGGAAGACAAGGCGGCTGAAAAGGTCATGGCCCAGGCTGATGCTTCGGTCAGCCACGAAGAGCGAGAGCAGATGCAGTCCGAGACCTTGAAGATGGTGTTTGCGACGTACTTTAGAATTCTCAAGGAGCGCGTTCCCCATCTTATGGGCGCCGTCCTGGAAGGTCTGGCCAAGTACGCTCACCTCATTAACCAGGACTTCTTTGGTGATCTCCTCGAGGCTCTCAAGGACTTGATCCGCTACACGGAACAGGGCGGGCCGGAGGACGAGGATGCTGAGGAGGAGGAAGAGGAGGAAGATGACGACCTATCCTCTGTCCGGGACACGAGCAGAGAGGCGCTGCTCTGCACAGTGACGGCATTCGCGCTCCTGGCCGGACAGGACGCCCACAATGCCCGATCAGGCCTTCATCTCGACCTCTCCTTCTTCACCACCCACCTCTACCGCAGCCTCCTTACCCTCTCGGTCAATGCCGACCTCGAGCTCGGCGCAAAGTCACTTCATCTCCCGGACCCGCACGGTTCCGGCGACAAGAAGGGCGAATTCAAGGTCAACATCCAGACGACGACGGTTCTGTTGATGCGATGCCTCAGCGGCGTCCTTCTCCCGCCTTGGAACATTCGCTCCGTACCGCCCCTCCGCCTGGCGGCGTTTACGAAGCAGCTCATGTCTAGCTCGCTGCAGATGCCCGAGAAGTCGTGCCAGGCCGTTTTAGGGCTGCTGCAAGACGTCCTCCACACGCATGGGCGCAAGATCAACGCGCTGTGGAACACGGAGGAGCGGAAGGGCGATGGGACGTACAAGCCGCTGGCCGACACGGTGGAGGCGAGCAATCCGTTTACGGCGACGGTGTGGGAGGGCGAGTTGCTGAGGAAGCACTATTGTCCCAAGATCAGGGAAGAGGTGAAGCTGATGGAAAAGAGCCTGCGGACTCTTTAGAGCGTGATAGTTGTGGGGTCTGGAGTATCGAATATCATTGTGGCGTTATGACTTGCTTTCCACGGCCGACTCGGGTGTCCTGCCTGCTAGTATATTGTGAGCGGCGAAAGTCAGTTAAGTGGTAGCCAGTCATGGAAAATCCATGAGTATAGTTATCCATGGTGGCCCCTGGCGGCCTTGTTTACATAGGGAGGTGAATACATTGATAATAACCCATCACAATGAACGTCCGTCAACAGACATACTACCACGTCCAATACACCCCCGTGGCCCTTGCCATTCTCATATAGTCACTGTTCTGGGCACCATCCCGAGCGGACGGTCCATCCGTGGAAGCATTCATCGAATCGTCGAGAGGCGAATG
This sequence comes from Schizothecium vesticola, assembly GCA_030549215.1. Taxonomy (NCBI): domain Eukaryota; kingdom Fungi; phylum Ascomycota; class Sordariomycetes; order Sordariales; family Schizotheciaceae; genus Schizothecium; species Schizothecium vesticola. The sequence continues at coordinate 1,860,132 of JAUKUD010000007.1, read as the reverse complement.
TTTGAGTCAAGGGCGGACAAGGTCAGAACCTCGGTGGTTGCGCAATCGCCAGCATACGTGTAGTGTGCTCTTGTCACCAACTACATCATGATCTCTCCGAGTCCCTCAGGGTCGATCTCTGCTCATGGCCACACCGCCTACCTACACATCCACTCAATCACCCCCAGCCCGTCGTCGATAGTCAACAACTCATTTGACCCACGACACAATCATGCCATGACATATTCAACTACCAAGAGCAATGCCCATGTTATCTCGGCCGCCTCCCGCCACCCCAGAGCGATAGGGTGGCAATGTCTCCAAAAAGCCGCCCCATAATCCACATAGAAGCCATCGACATATCCAACCTCCCTATCTCCACCCAACCATTGATCAATGCCAAACCCCATCCCGCAACTCCCGCCCTCCCCCGTCCTTCTCGAAGCTCTTGAAACACCTCCCCCGAGAGCATTCACATCCCTCGTCATCGTCAAGAACACAAGGTCAATGCTGCTCACCCAACTCCCTTACCGATTTGCATAGCCCGCCCGAGGTATCGGCAAGGGGGGCGCCGGTGCCGTCCGAGAGTTTATGCTTACTGCGTGCTGCGTAGGTCCAAGTGATCCCCATCAGGCAACTAGCCGGCTAGCTAGCCACGAGGATCGACCCCGGGGGAGGGAGAGGTCCTCGCTCGAGGTTTCAGGAGGGCGATCGTCTTTGGGTCTGGGACCAGTGCATTGCGGCAGGAGTGGTGGGTTGTTCGGTTGGGTTTGCCGGATTGTGGAGAGGGGAAAGTTGTGTTCATGCCTGGGCAGGTTGGCTTGAGGTGGTGTGGTTCCATGGGCAGGTGGTGGCCTGGGGGGGGGGGGGGGGGGCGATGGGTGGCTGTTCTTGATTGCATCTCCCATACGGACCAGACCTCATCAATGGGAGATGCAGAGGTTCTTGGTGAGGCTTGTTTTCTTCCTCTGTTACCTAGGCACGCATGCCGATGTCTCTCCCTAGAGCCTACGGCACTTACACATCCAATCCGTGCCGCCCCCTGGCAACGATCTTGACCATTCTCCCAATACCACCGGTGTAAGTGGCGAGGCTCAACTCCCGCCACCCTATCCCTGCCCTGCCGATCTCGAGGCTCAACTCGGGCTCTTCGACTAGTATGCTTGGCGGCATGTCCGGGCGGAGGAGGTCGTCGGTGTTTCAGACTTTTGCTTTCGTCTGCATATGCGCACCCGCGCAGGAAGTACGGTGGACCTCCCCCGATCCGGCCCAGGCTGTTCCTGCTCGCCGTCACGCGGGCTCCGTGCAGTAGGGAGGTGCACGGTGTCTCTTGTTTGTCATGTGCCTGTTCTGGCTGTCCGCGAGGAGGACGAAGGATCCGGTCGGCTCTGTTCTTGGGGGGGTTTGGTTGAATGCCCCGGGGGGGAGGGGTCTGGTTGCTGATGGGGTGATGTATTCATATTTTTACAGTATCTGCAATGAGAGGCAGGAGATGGACAAGCCTTGAGTTTCCGGTATGGTGGACGTCAAGAGGCGAGCATCAACAGCAGCGGGCATGGCCGCCACTCCAGCCCAGCCCGGTGATCTGCAGGTACGTACAACAGACCTACATGGGGCGCGCTGTTCAGAGTCTCTGTGCTTTCTGCGCAGCTGCATCTGCGTGACATTGAGTACCTTGACCCCTTCTGGCCACATCCATTTGCCGCAACAAGAGAGACCTCGAAGAGAGACACCTCGAAGAGAGAGCCCCGAGGGTCGTCGGCATCTAGCGCACGGATAGGTTCGCTGAGCGCCAACCCCCTTTCTACTCTGTTTAGCAGCCGAGCCGTGGTCTGGTCCATGCTCAGTCCTCCTGCTCCCTCTGCCGATGTGACGGTAGTGGCCGAGATGTAGGTACTGAGAGGTAGGCGAACTCTTCTCTCTGCCGCTCTCGGATCATTTTGCAATTCCATTTTCTCTTGGAGGTGGTCTCGGCTGCCTCGATCTGGTACCCATGGAGACGTGCCGGGAGAAGGGGAAGAACCATCAGATGAAAGAACAAGAACAAGCGGGTGGACCGAGGAGGGGGGAAGGAGGGGGCCAGCATTGACAGCTTTGTCGGGGTCTCAATTGAGCCTGGAAAAGGAAGAGAGGACCAATCTGTTTCAAACCCCATCGTGGGATTTTTGTGACCGGGCTGTTCCCTATCTCTGTCGCTGTCACCGTCGTGGTCGGATTGTTTTTCGCTGCCGCGGTCCAAGGGAGGACGTTGCATTCTGCCCAGACCTAGGGGTGGTCAATGCTCCCGGAGCTCTGCCCCTGGCCCCCAGGCCCCCTCCCCACCCCGCTTGCTTCTGGAAGGAGATGTGACGGCGACCAGGTCGAGTTTCATCTTTTCTGCTGCCTCTCTCTTTTTCCTTCTCCACCACCGCCATCCATCGCCGTCGCCATCGCCATCACGAACATGGCTGAGCTGGCGCTTGTTTCAGAATACATTTTTGCCCAGGTGCTGCCAGACGGGAGCCGAGCGTCCCATTCCCAGCCCATCACGGCACGGCGGGTGGCATTCGACTCGGCTTGTTGTTGTCGAGGGAGTGGTGCTGTGTTTGCTTTCGAGGCTGCCTGTCCCTCGACGAGGTGCCATCAATCTCTCGTCGCATTGGCCCGCCCCTTTTTCTCTCCCCCTCACCATCCCCAATCTTGAACAAACCAAGATGCTCCTCCTCGCGTTCCTGCATCTGGTTGCATCGGATGGCATAGCGAACACCGAAAAAAATACAAGAAGCGAGAAGCGACATTTGCTGCGGCTTGCCCACTGACATTGGAGTCTATCCCTCCCTCGGTCCCATGCACCCTGCAACCCAAGTTTGGCCGGAAAGGGGGGGGGATGGAAAGGGGGAAAAGCATCGTGCTCAGGCACACCAATCAGAACCGTTCAGGATCGGGGGAAGGGGGGGGGTGGAGATTTCAGAATCCAACGTCACCTCCCGATGCAAGTCGTGCAGTGGACCAAGTTGCCGTCGACAGGGAGGTCGGGCGAGGTCCATCACGATCCAGCTGATTGATGGAAGTCAGTTCCGTCGTCGACGGCGGTACTGTTGTCAACCACTAACACCCCATCACACGGCTGACATCCCCCTCTCGCAAGGTGACTAGAGAGGCGCATCGAGGAAACAAAGACCCTCTTCTTCTTCCTGTCCCAGCTGTCGGTTGACCGGCCGCGCGCCTTGCTTCGTTTCAAGAATTCGCCGTCCGTCTTCTTCGTCACCTTCTCCCCCCTCTCCCCGCCTTGGCTGCTGAGGTTTCAAGCTTGTTCCTTGGACCGAGTGTGTGTGCCGTCGTGCCCGCTTACCCTACCGGCGGGACTCGCGCGACGAGGGCGCCATTCCGCGATGGTGTTTGCCGGTGCTTTCCGGCAGGCTCGCACGGAGTCTCGACGGTACATGTGCTTTGGTCGTGTTGTCGTGATGATGGGCATCGCTCCGGAGCGAGTTAGAGACGCAATTTTACCTGCAGTGCTGTGTACGCCAGCGACATTGACAGTGCGTCTGGTAGTCATCGCGGCGGCGGGGGAACAAGACATTGACGGTCCGCATGTGGGTTTGCAACTTTGTTCAACCCCCTATGTGGTGATGTCTCCCTCTCTGAGCCGAGCTTTGTGATGAACCCCCTCGATCAGGCAGGCAGACGGCACACTATCAACCGATCAAGAATTTGTCACCTCTGGCGACCAAGCCCGGGACCCCGTCAAGAACCAGGAGAGCCTCGATACAGACGGCGCTTCCTGGAGGCCCTTTCGAGTCGGCGCTGCTGTTGTTTACCCCGCGAGCTGGCACACCCGCCGACTTCCCCCCCCCCCCTCCTTCTTCAATGGCCATAATGGTCGTGGCCGAGATCCCGCATCGCAATCAGATCTCTCCCTGCACCGCTAGTGCGCATCCCTCGCTGTACCTGCATTGACAAGCCAGGTCGAGGTGTAAATATAAACATTGGGGGGGATGGGATGGGATGAAATGGGCTTGCCGCCAGGGCGGGCCTCCAAAAACCAAGTCTCAGTCAACATCGCCGGGAAGCCAGACGATTTCCCCATGGCGGATGCAGGAAACAATCGCATCCATCCATCCAGTGGTGTCGTACGGTGGAAAGGGCTGTCGTCCCCGCTGCTGCGGCCAGACAAGACGGCCACAGAGTGCTGCGGCTGCTATTCTTGGGTGGTAAATATATGTCCGACCTGATCACGCACAGCAGGACCTCGGTCGGCGGGGCGGGGGGAAGGGAGGCGGCGGGAAACCAAGATCCATCCCGTCGTCGTCGTCGTCGTCGGTGTCGGCCGAATTCTGAGGGAGCCAATCACCGTCCTGAAGGGCGAGCTGCCCCGGGAGCTCTCAGCGGGGGTTTAGCGGCTTGCTGTCAATGCGTATCGCCCAGACCCCCCCCCAGGGCATTGCGCTGGCGCGCTAATTGGCTGGCCGAGGACGGGAAGAGGCAAGCGGCTGCAACGCGCGAGCATGGAGCTTAGCCTGTTTTTCCCTTGCTCTCGGGGCGTGCAAGATGTGAAACGCACCCGCCATCGCCAATGAAGCCTCTCTCGCCGAGCGACCCCAGAGGTGCGCCACGGCGAGGTCCCGTCGTGACGCTCACTGCTGGATCTTTTTTGTTTTCGCGGCCTCTCGCTTGTCGATAAGATTACACCCAAGACAGGGTCGGGACTGGACCGAGACCTGGGACTGCGGAACACGCACTCTAATCCAGACGCCGACAGACAGCAACTGGATGACAAGAGAAAGGGGTTCCGATTCCCGACCGACTTCTGGCCCGCGTGCTTATTCCAGATCCCGCCGTCGTCGGTCAGCGGCGAGACGCCGGTCGACGGGACTTGTCAGCAGATGGATATGACCTGACCCGACCGGTTATCGTCCCCCGGCTTCGTCTCCTATTGTTACACGGCGGGCGCAGCTTCTGAGCAGGTACGACGCGGACTGGGAATGCTTTTTCTTACTGCGCGGTGTGCCTTGGTGTATACTCGCTTCCTCCCACTGCAGAAATTATTGATGCGTTTGGGCTCTGACATTCTCCCGTGTGTTCTGTGTAGGTAGCCAGCGTTGATGTGCCGCTGGGAGCTCTACAGAGGCCGATGAAACGTTGAAACATTCGACGAATCCTGGCCCGGCTCCCGGTCCTCACCGTGGGCCTCTAATCGAGATTGAGAGGAGGTCGTCCTGCAGCTGTTTGCCGTGGGATCTTGGACGTGGCTGTCGCTGTCGTTGTGGTGGATGGTGGCCAATGTTGGGGTTAGCTGTGGCCTCTTTGCTGTGCAGCTGCGTACCTGCAGAGGCTGGCCCGTGTGATGGGGGTCCCGTATGTACGCTCGAAGCTGTCGCCTAGGGGATGGAATGTTCAAGCCAAGGGGTCAGGAGAAGCTCAAAGAGCTGGGGACTCCGCCCTCCCAGTTCGGTCCTTGATGGAGGCGGCGGCCTGGGAGTGGACATGGTCTTGTCATACCGACAACACCGAAGACGTGGACCCCGTGCTTGTCGCCGACCGGACCCGAAGGCTCGCTCTTTGATCAAGTCTCGGAGCAAACCCTCACAATGGGATTCTGATTCAGATCGATCTAACGATGGATGGGCGGACCCGGTCCAGATGCCAGGCACAGCTCTTCTCCCCCACAGATAGGAAAAGGGATCTCCCTTATTCTGACACAAGCGGTCTTTGGTTTCAGAATCTGCTGGTCATGGTGATCAGGCGAGTCTCCCCCCGTCTTCCCGCTTTCTGCCATGGCGCATCCCCCACTTCTCGAAGGAGGGGCACATGGCAGCGGGAGTGCCGTGGGCACTGGACCACGGTGAGCCGGAGTGTATGCCTAGATCCGGCGTCGGCGGTCTGAACCCGCCATGATTTACGCAGGAGGGGACAAACCAGCCGGCGGTCACGGTGAGAATCTTGCCATGGCGATAGCCCTCACCAAGAAGACGGCGCTCCGGCCTGAAGAGATGCCGACGGACTGCGTTTGGAGGGAAAAGAACTTGAACCTATCCCTGATTCGGGGGGAGCAAGACCAGCCAGTGTGTTCGTGCCAATGGTGTCTGGAAAGGGACGAGTCGGCGGGTTACCAAGATCTAGTGCAACGACACGTCCTTCGGAGAGTCGGCATTGGTGTGGTGAGCCATCGGGATCTGGATCTGGTGCCATCGCTGCTTTGGGCCACTCGTCTCCTCCGTACCGACGGGCAGCTTGGCCCTTTTGGGCGGTCTAGATCGCTGCCATGCTGAGGTTGAGCATAAAGCATAAACAAACTACTGTAGGTGGCAGGCGAACAAGGTGATGAGGTTGGAGTGGCCTATGGCAGGTTGGACGGTTGAAAGGGCGGCTGAGAAGTGTGCAGAGCAAGGTCGGGCATCCTTGACACGGCCGAGCTGGCGGTTTCTCCGGATTCCCATCACAAGGCAACCTGGAAGCAGGTGCTGCATTGTGGGATACATACCGAAGCACCGCGTACTGCGTACTTTTCATTGTCATCAGGTGGTGTGGTCCGTGGAGGTGGAGGGGCAGAGAGGATGGAGGGGAGCAAAAGCAAAAAGGGACTGGGGGGGTTAGGCGCCCCCTGCTTCCACCCCCCCGGTCCCTCCCAAAGTTATTTCTGAAGCACTGTTTCAGAATTGGCTGGGCGCACAGGATGGCGTGGATGGCCCGTCGTCGCGCTGCGAGAACAGGGGTCCTCAACTTGCCGCGAAGGTGATGTATTTTCGTACCGATTTGCCAAGAGCGGTACGTACCGCGCTGATCCACAGCTGCCAGCTGGCAAACGACATCAAGGGCACGAGCCACCCATCGAAGCCAAGCCCTCACCTAATTTCCGTTCTGGTCGTCTGGCCCTCGCGTGGCCCTCCAGCGATGGGACGCTCGGGCCACCTTGGACCACCGCGACCGCGGAGGCGAGATGGACCTGGAAGTAACGGCCGATGCCGAATGCGAGCGAATGGGTCTCGGTTGCGCTGCCGACGATTTGCAAGGGCGAGAAAGACTTGTCGCGGAGATTGCCAGAGGCCATCGCACCATGATCCATCAGCCACAGCGGCAGACCCAGAACCGCAAAAAAATCAATTATGTGCGCTGACGGCAACATCTTGAAAGATCGTTCCTACCCACCTATAAATATCGACAAAGCCCTTCTCGCAGCGCCCGGATAGCGGCCTTCAGGTACCTGCCTAGCTTCGATGGGAGATGGAGCCGTCCAGGGCTCAGCTCGCCCAACTGTCGAGTGTCACAGGCCATGCGCGCGGGCGGAACGATCTGACCTCGACACTATGCTATTGGTAGAACAAACGAGACGGCGAGGCGGATGGCCACATCGGACCTTGTTCGCCTCTGTATCCCAATGCGCCGTCGACCTGGCGGGGTTCTCCCGGCTCAAAGAAAGTTGGAAGCGTCACCAACGCACACCCGACAGGCCATTTCGTCAGCAACCCGACTATTCTCCCTGGCACCTAGATGCCGCAACTGACAAAGCCTACCTACGCCTGGCATATGTGAGATGTCATAAGTTGACTGCCGTTTGCCGCTCTCGGTCGAGCGACTGAGGATGAATGAATGGCTCTTCCATCTCTTGCCCGGACCGGTCGGTGGGCTTGCAGAGTCTCGCTCACACCTTTCACCTCTTTGCCCAATATCGGAGCATTGTGCAGATGCAGCGCTACACCAAAAACACCTATGTTTTCAGCCCAATAGGCGCACACACGCTACAAACAGCAAAGGGAGCAGACAGTCCTCTCCCAAGCTGTGTCTTCGGCGGCGGGGGAAACAGCAGCTGCGAGAATGACGCCCGACACAATCTAGGTTATACTTGACTCGTTGGCGGCGTCATCAAGGCCGGCGCAACAAGACCTCCCCGAGTCGCGCTTCCAGCGACCCTACTGACCAGTGCTGCTCCGGCGAAGGGCATCCCAGGAGAGCCATAGGGAACCGCTGAAAGCTATAGCATTGAGACCCTGGAAACATTGTCCGCAGAGGGGACAACCCAATCACGAGGACCAGAGTTAGACACCACATCAGCATCCAGGACACGGCGGGGAGACAGGGAGCGCGTAAACAATGCATCGTCTGCCCCCAGATTCTGCACCCGCGGAACTTTGCCATCCAAGGACCTAAATACCGTCATTCTTTCTCCCGGGCGGATCTGTGGACTGGAGCAAGAGATGAAGCCGGCCATACTGTAGGGCTTGAGCGGGCCCGGCGGCGGTGGGGATGGCCCACGGTCGACGTAAACAAGAGGAGGACGTGATACATGGCATGTCGTGCCCAAGGGAACAATCGCGGAACAAAGGGATGGTCAGATTGTTGACACCTCTCGGTCTGCGGCGGTATTGAGAAGCTGCTCGTCTCGACAAGTGCAGAATCGCAGCGATCCCTCGCAGCCATCACACTGCTCGCCTCGCGAGTTGACAACAAGTGCCTGCATCGACGACAGAGAGCCCAGAGCAAGCGGATTCCGCCTCTCGACTCAGCGTCCAGTGTCGCGCGGTCGCTAGTGGAGGTGCGCTGGCCCGTGGCCCGTGGCCCATTGGCGTCCGTTCAACCCGGCCCAATCCTCTCTTCGGAATCCCTGGCATACGCCCACCGGCTACGCCCAGCGGACCCAGTTTTCCCGTCCAGGGGTGTGCCAATGGCGACCCCGGCCTTCCGCCGAATCGCCAGACCCCTCTCACGATGGGAGAACGAGGGCAGATGGTCTGTGATGCCCACCCCTTGGCTCGCCCGTCGGCCAGCTGGCAGACCATGGTGGCCAGCCATACCCCTGCTCCCCTTGCCATTGGCACTCGGGCCCGTCCCACCCAACTTGCAGAAGGTAGCAATGGATCCCTTTTTTTCTCGCCTTTGCGGCCATTGGGCCATTGGCAGCCATTGCACCCCGGGCCTGGGAGAGGGACTCTGCCATGATTAAACCCCCAGGATCTCCCACTTCCCCCCCCTTCGGTCGCCCTCTTGCGATCTCTCCCTCCAAGACTCTTCTTCGTCCTCCCCTTTTTTTCCATTTTTTCTGTTCGCGTTGCAGCAGGATTCCATCCGCAACCTTCGCTGCACCACACCGCGCGTCAGACCTTTTTATTGTCGACATCACTACCGCCCGACTCGACACTCCTCACATCGACCCCGGGGGTAATCATCGCATCTCGGCACAGGCACAGGTTCCCGCATCTTGGACGGCGCTCCCTATCCCCAACATTTCCGACATCTGGCGTCGCAGACCCTCTGGCCAGCTCCCACCCTCTCTCGCCGCCCACCGCGCCCTGTTTGATAGCCGTCGATTCTCGAGGATCCTGTTCTGTTGATTGGTTTCGTTTCGTCAAAGACAACGACTTTAATCCCATTCCCCCATTGTTTCACTGCCGTTGCCCTCCGCTCAGGCCCGGCAGCGCACGGCATTCGCGTCCTCACCCACATCGCATCACCGCCCGGCGCCCACCGATTCCCACCGTCGCATTGTCGTCGGCAAGCACCTGCGAATCCCCGCCGCCCGTCCCCAGCAGACCCTTCCCGTCGATTACTGCACCTGGTCAGTGATCGCATCGCATCGCATCCATCTTGGGGGCAGGCCTCGAAGACGAAGAAAAAAAAGACCGCAACAGGGTAGTACAAGACTTGGGCAGCGCCCATCCCACCACCCGCCCACGATTCGATACGCACATCAGCACATCAACGATCGCTCACTCTTCCCGCCCCGGAAGATCGTTTCTTTACAGCATTTTCATATCATCCTCATCTCTAGTCATCCCAACAGTGCTGGCCCACGAAGGTGCATTCCCCCCCGCATAACTAGTTCCGACACCGCCAACCCGTCTGGACACGAACGACCGTCTCTCCATCGCCACGCGCAGTGGAAGCTGCCCGTTATCACATCTTCGCATCATGTATCCTTCACAACACAGCGCCATGGCGGCGCCACAAAAACCAGAGACGTTTATGCTGAGCACAGAGGCCCAGCAAGCGCTTCCACATGACGCCCAGGTTGCTCTGCAGCAGGTCGACAATCGTAAGCAACCCTATCCCGTCCACCCTCTTCTCCCTGCCCAATTGCTAACCGCTCTGCAGTCAAGTACTTTCTCATCTCGGCGCCAGTGGACTGGCTTCCAGACCAGTACATCCGACGATTCCTCCTCCCCACCGGCGAGTACGTGTCGTGCGTGCTTTGGAATAACCTGTTCCACATTTCGGGTACCGACATTGTGAGGTGTCTTTCGTTCCGCTTCCAGGCCTTTGGCCGCCCGGTCAAGAACTCGAAGAAGTTTGAGGAGGGCATCTTCTCCGACCTTCGAAACCTCAAGTCCGGCACCGATGCCTCGCTGGAGGAGCCCAAGAGCCCCTTCCTCGACTTTCTCTACAAGAACAACTGCATCCGGACGCAAAAGAAGCAAAAGGTCTTTTACTGGTACAGCGTCCCGCATGACCGCCTCTTCCTCGACGCGCTCGAAAGAGACCTTAAGAGGGAGAAGATGGGCCAGGAGGCCACCACGGTCGCCGTCAGCGAGCCCGCGCTGTCCTTCCAGTACGACTCGTCGCAGTCACTGTACGAGCAGCTCACCAAGGCCCAGCAGGCCAACTCGTCTTCTTTCAACGCCCAGCAGGTGTCTTTTTCTCAGTCGCAGTCCACGTCTCCGGTGATGCGGGCCATCGACTCGATGCCTCCACCGCAGATGATGCCCATGATCCCCCAGACCATGGCCCCTTTATCGGATGGGATGGACGCCATGGTGCCCTACGGGGCCATGGCGATGGCGCCCAGTATGCCCCAGCAAGTAGTCAAGCAGGAACCTGATTACGGCCGGGTCCAGTACAACCAGAACGGCATCCCCATCAACCAGACGCACCAGCGCCACGCCTCGATGCCCTCGTTCGGCCAGGAGTGCTCACCCGCTCCTTCGTTCGTGTCGTCGGCATACGACAACTTCAGCACGCGCGGGTACTCGTACGAGCCGTTGACGCCTCCTCAGCAGGCCATGGGCATGTCTGCCGAGCCGGCGTGGATCCCCAACGAGGAGACGGGTCTGTTCTCTGCGATTCCCGACCACTTGGTCAATGGGCAAAATGGCATGATGCAGCTCCCTCCCTCCAACCTCGGTACTCCCTCCTACTCCCGCCCCTACGCCTCCAACAATGTCTATTCGGTGATTGAAGGATCGCCGACGTACAAGCAGAGGAGGCGGCGCTCGTCGATCCCTCCCTCGGTCAACGCCACGGTGGCGGCCATCGCGGCGACCACGGCTGCTCACCGACCTTCGGACCTGCGGCGGTCGGTATCTGCCTCTGTGGGCCCATTGAACGAGGGCGAGGAGTCTGCGGACAACTCTCCCCCGGGGCTGACATACAGCAACTCGGCCGTCTCGATGACTAGCCAGCAACACAAGGAGATGATGGAGATGTCGCGCCACGGCACCCCCTTGTCCACCGTGGAGGGCAGCCCGGCACTCAACCCCATGTCGCTTCAGCAGCAAGACTTTGGTCCTCTTCATGACAGCCTCGATGGCTTGAACGAGCAGGCCCGCCACATGATGCAGGGAGGGAACGTGGTGCGCCGGGCTCGCTCTGCCACCGTCATGGAGCTTGGTCCCTACCCTCACAAGTCGCACTCCTGCCCGATCCCCACGTGCGGCCGTCTCTTCAAGCGCCTCGAGCACCTGAAGCGGTAAGACTTGACTTATTTTCTTTGTCAGCCATTGCCTCCCGTCATGTATCTGACCAAAACTTCCAGACACGTGAGGACACATACCCAAGAAAGACCCTACATCTGCCCTTATTGTAGCAAGGCCTTCTCCCGCTCAGACAACCTAGCCCAGTATGCACCCACCATTTCCTTGATTTACCCTTTCTTTTGTCAAGTGGCTCGGGGGTTCGACCCGTTGTGCGTGTGGCATACCAGCCGCCCAAGACACCCCCAGATCGCAGACCGCCAACCTCACCCGCCGCATCACCACACTGCATCAGCACACCCAGCCAAACAGCAAAGCAAGAGTAAAATGGGCACTAACATAATGACCTTACAGACACAAGCGAACCCACGATCGCGGCGACGGTGTCGAGGGCAGTTTCAACCTGTCCGGGGAAGAGGAGGAGGAGTACTCGGGCGAGGACCCCGTCGGGTCCCTCGACGATGCCTCCCCCACCTCCGAGACGGGCTACATGCCCTCATCGCTCAACTCGGCGGTTCATGACGTTCACCACGACGGGACATCATCGAGCGGCGTCAGCCCAACGACGCAAATATCGCACGCCCCGGCGTTCAATAGCCTCCAGACCCTAAGCATGCCCATGACAATAAGTCAGCCTCAGCCCATCAACGCTGGGGGCATGATGTAAACTTGGGGGGGGGGGGGGGGGGTTATTGTATATTTTTGCGTTTGGGCGCGCGTCGTCATGACTTGAATGCCACCTGTCCTGGGCATCCTTCTCTCCGGCATCTTTTGTTCTTCGCCAACGTCGAACAGGCCACTTCTTTTTTTACTTGTTTACATTTCTTGGGTTTCTCATCTGCCGGCCACATCTTGGAAGAGAGTGTGGAGCAAGGCATGGGTATCTTGTATAGATAGCGGTTCTTTTTTTTTTCTGCCTTGATATCCAGAGAGGGAGAGGGGGGTGGAAGGGGAGGGGAAGATACCACGATTGAGGAATTTACGAGGAGGTGTTGAAGGAATAGAAACATGGGTACTGTGAATACGTGTGTCTTGTTTCAATGGCTATTGTTAAGTGAGAATTCCTTTGCATGATGCAGTAGCGTGGGGATGTCATGCCGCTTCCCTGAGAGGAGTACCTAGTCTAAGCAGGTCTAAGCCCGCCAAAGGCTCGGAATTTGGAAGCCGATATGGGATTAAACCTGGACGACGACGACGTACATGGACTCCGCATCCCATCTCCCGTAGTTTAGAGCTGAATAGCCGATCTACACCAAGCTCATGGGCGCGTCCTTATCAGCCAATACTAGTTTGGAGCTAGACGCTGCTCTTGTGGAAGATGCTGCCAAGGGACTGTAAATACACGGGAGTTATGTTCTGTTGGGCATGAGAAGGCGGTGGAAGGCGTGTCATCTAGGTGGCCTGGTATTTGTATCTTTACGGTTCGTCATGAAGTAAATCCCGATATGTATCTTACCCATCATTGGTGTTTGGGTATCCTCTTGATATGACCCGACTTGCTACAGAGCCAGCTATCTATCAAGAACTAGAGACCACAACCCAACCAACAACCCTCCCCCCTCACCTCCTTCTCTTCCCCCCCCTCCCACCTCCCCTCCCCCCGCGACTACCCCCCCCTCCTCAATAGCCCTCACATCCCTCTTGCTAATCCTCAGCTCCGCCCCCCTCATCTTCCCCACGCCCGGCAAATCCACCGGCCTAAACCCTTTCCCTCCCCCGCCCCCCACGTTCTTCTTCTTCGCCCCCCCCCGCCAAACCTCTCCAACACAATCCCATTCTCCCTTGCCTCCCTCCGCCGTCGCTCCTCCTTGTCCCCCGCCGCCCGCGCCATCCCCTTGCGCATCGCCATCGGCATCCGCTCCTGCGCGAACAGGCTCGCCTTGGCGCCGAGCGCCTGCAGCCGCATGTCGGTGGCGCGCTGGCGCGTGCGGCCGTCAGCGAAGGCGCGCGTCGCCGTCAGGGTGGCGGCGGCCGCGCTGGACTGGTAGTGCGAGGCGTTGCCGCCGGCGGCGGCGAGGAGGTGGGATTCGGCGATGAGGCGCTGGAGGGCGAGGTCGTTGGCGAGGAAGGCGGCCGAGTCTTCGGGATCGGCGGGGTCGGGTTTCTTTTTTGTTGTGAGGGGGTTTGGGGTGGTGGTGGAGGTGGTTGGTGGGCGGGAGGACTGGGGAGGGGGTTAGTTGAGGTTGTGGGGGGATGGGGAAGGGGGAGGGGGCGGACTAGGTAGGCTTTGAGTTCTTTTTTGGACATGGTGCCGGTGTTGGAGGTGGCGAGGGGGGTGGTGTAGTCTACTACTTGGACTTGGGGGGGTTCTGGGAGGGAGGGGGTTAGTAGTGGTCTGGGAGGGAGGTGGGCGGTTGGGGGGTGGTACCATCGTCGTCCTCTTCCGAGATGCCGCCCCATTCGTCGGAGTCGGAGTCGGCGCCGGCGCTGTTGTCGTCGGAGTCGTCATCCTCGCCCGCGTCTCCGGGTTTCTGCGGCGCGATCCCGGAGAGGGACCCGAACCGAGCTTCAAAGTGCTGGCGCAGGAGTGTCTGAATGTCGGTTGCGTTGTCTGGTTCGGTCGTTTCCTCCCTCTCCTTCGCGGAGGCGACCCTCTTTCGTTTCCCGAGCGCGTTGGACATGGTTGGTGTGTGGTATTGCGGTGGTTGAGATCAGAGCTTCCCGCCTCTGAACTTTTTTTGCGCCAAAAGCCCCCCCGGGTGCAGATCTTTTATCTTATCGCCAGGGGGAACTCGCTGCAAATCAGCCCCACACAAAACAGCACCCACCCCGCGAGCCAGCGACACCGGGGCCCCTATAATTTCCGGCGGGGTCCTCAACATCGTCACTATCTCAAAGTAAACAACTCCCATCCCCCTCCTTCCACCTTCCCACCTCTCCCTCCTCGCCGCCAAAATGACCCTCTTCCGCCCCTGCATCGACCTCCACGCCGGCTCCGTCAAGCAAATCGTCGGCGGCACCCTCTCCACGTCCCCCACCAACACCACCCTCGTAACCAACCACATCTCCCCCCACCCCCCCTCCCACTTCGCCACCCTCTACCGCACCCACGCCCTCCACGGCGCGCACGTCATCATGCTCGGGCCTGGCAACGCCTCTGCGGCGCGCGGCGCGCTCGCCGCGTGGCCCGGCGCGCTGCAGGTCGGCGGGGGGATCAACGACGGCAACGCTGCCGAGTGGATCTCCGCGGGCGCGAGCAAAGTCATCGTGACGTCTTTCTTGTTTCCGGGGGGCGGGTTCTCGCTCGCGCGGCTGGAGGCAGTGCTGGCGGCGGTGGGGGGGGGCGCGGGCGGTTGGTGGTGGACTTGAGCTGTCGGAGGAGGGACGGGGGGTGGTGGGTGGCGATGGATAAGTGGCAGACGGTGACGGATATGGAGGTGAATCAAGGTTTGCGTTCCCAGTTGTCCTTGGTGTTGGAGGGTGGCTGACGGAGGCAGAGTCGATTGCGATGCTTGAGCCGTATTGCTCCGAGTTTCTGGTCCATGCGGCCGACAACGAGGGGTTGCAGAGGGGGATTGACGAGGAGCTGGTGAGAAAGCTGGCCGAGTGGTGTACCATCCCCGTAACGTATGCGGGCGGAGGGCGAAACTTGGAGGATTTGGAGCTGGTCAAGAGGTTGAGTGGTGGCAAGGTGGACTTGACGATTGGGAGCGCGCTGGATTGCTTTGGTGGGAGCGGGGTGACGCTAGAGGAGTGTGTCGAGTGGAATAAGAAGCAAGTTGAATAGACTTGTTGTTCTAGAGGCGGGCGTGGTGTGATGGTGTGTGGTGTTGAAGATGTGAGTTCATATGAACACTGAGCCAAAACCAAACACGACGATCAGGAAAGCAAATGGTGGAACATGTATTGATACAATCCATACAGGGCGGGATACTACACACACAGCTCCCTGTCCTTCCTACCCCCTAGCAACGAGCCTGGCCGACAACTGACAAGAGATTTTGTTTCGCTTCAAGTTCTCTCTACCGCTCTCTCAAAATATTACGCCTTGCTCGCAGCACCCATGATTGTCCCAAGCTGAAGAGAAGAAAATCAACAGCGGAAACCCTGACCCGGACCAAAGACTTGTCGAGACCGAAAAACACAAAAAGGTGGATGCACCGTCGACCCAACCCATCTCCCCAGTCCCATCCCCATCCCAACATGCAACCTATCCATCCTGCCCATCCATCCATCCATCCATCCCAGGAGACCACGAGCCCCCAACCCAGCCCGGTACGCTACGCTGCCGTACCACCCATACCTGGAGCGCCTAAGCACTCCGCGACGCCACATATCCTGTCATCATTATCATGCCAAAAGAGGAGCCCCCCAGCGGGGGACGAAGAAGAGGAGTATCGACGATGCCCGCTCGCTGACAGACAAGGAAGCCGACGTCAGGCCCGCTACATGTACATGCTCTTAGTACGCGAATGCACCCTCCGGCCCTCGGCGCGGCGGCGCAGAGTCTCTTCCCGCTTCAGGACGAGCTCGCACCACTTGCCGCGCGGTCGCCCGTTGATCGACATGTCGTCCTCGACGCCGATGCTGTCGCGGTTGATGACTTCAGACAGCACCTTCATCCAGCCCTCCTTGTCCTGGGTGCTGTCGGCGTAAAAGTCAATGAGCTCGCCGTTGTTGAAGCGGATGCGGAAGCCCTCCTCGACAAACATGTAGCCCTCTTCTTCCTCGGCAAAGCCGGACCGACGGCGCTTTCCGTGCTTGCCCGTCGTCTCCTTTTCCACGAGCGCCTTACGGTCGTCGATGAGCCGCTTGGCGTTGGCCAGGTTGATGGTGGCGCGGGGCTGCCTGGTGGACTCGTGGTACGCCGTGAGCTTGGTACCGACGAGCTTGAAGTAGCGACGGCGCCAGTACTGAAGTCTGTTAGCGGTGCATCTCCGAGCGGTTGGAGGAGCAGGTGAACTTACTGGGCAATCACCGCCTTGTTGGCTCAAATGGCCTTCGTATTGACGAGCCAGGCGCTCCTCAGCCGCCTTCATCTCCCTGATGCACGAGTTCATGCTCTTGGGCATGTCGTCGTCGGTTGACCCCTTGGGGCGCGGCACGAAGAGAAGCTGGAGCTCCAGTTTGCCAATCTTGTACGGCGCGCGGCGGACAACAGCCGTGTTGCCACGCTTGCTCTTGACGCTGGACGCGAAGGAGGCCTCCTCAGTGGCCCACTCGTTGAAGGTGGCAACCTCAACGATGTAGGGACGGCCAAAGCAGCGCGGCTCGTGCTCCTTGAGGCACACGTAGGCACGCGCGAAGCTACCGTCCTCGGCCGCCAGCGGAGAGAGGAGGTCCCAAGCCGTGGGCTGCGAGCTCTTTTGCCTCGCCTGCGCATCGCGATGTTGCTGGGCGACTCGCTCTTCCTCCTCCCTTTGCCTCATCATCTCCATCTCCTTTCGCTTCTTGGGAGACGCAAACACTCTGCTGAAGGCCGACGTCTTGGGCTTGCTGACCTTTGCCGCCACAGTCGGGACCACCTTCTTCGGGGCAGGCTTCTCCAACTTGACATTGAGGGTGAGCTGAAACTCGAGATCGTTGGGGACAACGAGCTCAAACTCCTGGCCAATGGGGGCATTCCGGGCCATCTCGAGCCAGGCCGTCGTCACACAGTGGACGCCATTGTCAAGGGTCAGACTGAACCAAGTCCGTTCGTCTAAGTGGTGGTCAGCTGCATGGTTGGGAAAGGGAGGTCCGGGGAACGTACTCTTGGGAATGGGCAGATCGAGATCCTTGACACCCATAACCTTGACAAAGAGGCGACCCCTCTCGCCGCTGTCCTCGGCCGTCATCTCCACAGCCTCCTCTTCCTGGGCCGTCACGGCAGTAGCATTACTTTCCTGGCCGGGGAGGGGCGGAGCGGGGCCAGGGTTGATAGGCCTCTTCCTTACGCTGCTTCGCTTCCTCATCTGGGGATTCCACGGCTCGACAACCCACGACTGGGGCCGAGACTGCTTGACGGGAGAGTTACCAGCGGAGCGATGGCCCCTAAAGTCCTCGGAATCCTTGTCGCTGGCAGCAACAAGCTTGGTATTTTGCCGCATAAGGTAACCTCGCTGTTTGGGCGGCGCCATGTCAGTAAGTGTGTCACTTTGAGCTTGATGAGAGTCTCCTCGCTGTGCAGACGCTTGTCCACTGCTAAGATTGGTCGAACTGATAGGAAATTGGTAAGCCACCTTTTGTGCCTCAATAACCCGCTCAAAGTCCTTATCAAGGCTGAGGCCGAGGTCAAGCTCCAAGGTAAGGCTCCGCTTCTTGAAGCTGGGGTGGCGGTCGAGGAAGTCGCTGCCTGTGATCTCCTCATCTTGGGCTCCCATGGTGAGAGATAGCCGCTTCAGATGATGGTCTGGGATGTTGGGAACAGGCACCTCACGGCTGACCTGCCGACGGGCCTCGCGCATTGACATGAGGTCGGAGGGAGTGGCCGATGGCCTGGTCTTGAGCTTGGATCCGGAGGCTGATTTGATGGTGGCGACCTGCTCCGGAACGACCGGAGAGTCCATCTCCTCCTCCTCGCTGTCGTCGGAGACGGGATGATGGATCACAGAGTCAGGTGTGCCGGGCTCTTCATCATCATAGTCATCCTCCGTCTCCGGCTCACCCCATCCTGTGCCGTCATACTCTGGTTTGGTCAGAGACCGCTTCAGTTGCTGCTCAGGAGTGGTGGGTCGCTGGACGTCGGGAAGAGGAGCCGCAACGACCTGCTTCTCGGGCTCCGTGGCGGGAACGTGTTCCTCGGGCCGGCTGAGCATGAAAGACTCGAGGCCCGCAGAGAACTCGTTCTTCTTCTCTGCTTCTAGCAGTTGCGCTGGCTCAAGAGGGAGCTGATTTGTCGCCGGAGATTCCATGTCGGTAGGGGTTGTTGCTCGAGGTGTCACAGTCTGGTCCTCCTCGGTATCCATGACTGGGCGCTCTAGAAGATCACCATCTGAGTAGTCGCTATCCATGCCATCCTCATCGTGCTTCATGCCCGGGAGACCGTGTTCGGCATCTTGGTACTCTGCCATGGAGGAGTCTTCGTCCTCGTGCTGAGCCGCGTCGCGGTTGATGATGACGCTTCCTTCGTCATCGAACATCATTGAGTCTTCTGTGCTTGGAATTGGCACATCAGGGTCCAGTGGAAGAGGACGTCCCGGAGACTGGTGCTGGGGAGGAGAGCTTGGCGCGGGGGACGAGAAGTTGTAGTCGGATTCGCGGTCCAGGAACCTGTTTCCATTGACCCTTCGCAGGATGGACTCGCGCGAGATGCGGGGAGGGAGCTGGTACTCTTCGAGATCGCCAATGGTGTCGCCCTCCTCTCCCTCTTCGGCGCGGGCACTCGGGCTCCGGGCCTCTCGCTCGGGGGTCTGGCTCTCGGTGCGGTCGCGGGGGCCGGCACGCCTCATGCGCCGCTCACGTTGCTGTTCGGCGGCGTTCTTACCGTCGTCGGAAAGCATCATGAGCTTCAGGCGCTCTTCGAGGGTCATTTTGCCGGTGCCAATGTTTTGCGTCTCGGCGTTGGTCGCGGAAGCGGGCGGGGGCGAGGGCAGGCTGCGGTGCGTTTCCGGCATGCTATTCAGCGAGTTGGAGTGTGTTCTGGTCAACCCGGGCAGCGGCGGGAGAGGCCGGTGGTCGCCGTTGGACGTGGCCGAGTCAGTCCTATTGTGCTGGGGTCTAGGTACGGCGGGGCTGTCGGGCATCGGGCTCCTCTCGTACGCATCGTTGTGGCCATCCTGTCGCCAGTCATCGGGGCCGACGACAGGGGTCTTGTCCGTGTCCTCGAGCGAGGCATCGAAGCTCTCCTCGTGGCTTTCGCCCTCGTGCATCATGTAGTGCTCGGCATACGAGTCATCTTCAAAGGAATCGTAGCTGCCCTCGCGAGAGTCGCTGCCAATCGACGAGATGTCGGGCGTCGCCATCTCATACTCGTTGATCTGGGGCGGACCGGCGTCAAACGTAACGCTCTTGGCATGGCGATGGAGCAATCGCGATTCGGGCATGTCGTTGTCATCCAGGTCCATGTCGGGCCAGGTGCCTGTCTCGGGGTCGAAGCTGCTCTTGAAGCACCGCGACGACAGCGATGACTTGGTCGGGGACGCCTGGTCCTTGCTGGGAGTTTGAGGTCGCGCCGCCGGGCCGGACTGGGAGGGCTGAGGTAGTGGCGGGGGGAGCATGGCCTTGGAGGGACTGAGGATGGGAATGCTAGTCGTGCTCTCGGTCCTCTGATGGCGGAAGGGGCGGCCCTCGGGACGACCGCTGCCGCCAAAGGCATTGGGCTGGACCTTGGCTAGAGGTCGCTCGATCTGGGGCACGCGGGTCGGGTCATACTCGTTTTTTTGTTCGAGTGCCAGGATGTTGCTGTTCTTGACGCGCGAGGCCCTTTGCAGCCGCTCGATGGAAGAGCGGCGGGTGGGAGAAGGCGAGCCGGCGCGGGCAAAGGGGTTGTTCTCGGTGTTGCGGTTCTGCCAAAAGAGACGGGGAGAGGTGGTGCTCTCGAGGGGCGATGACTGGAATGGGGAGGAATCGGTGTTTAGTGACATTTTCTGGGACGGACGGACTCGGGTCAGCGATCGGTCGGGGGAATCGCGCGCACGGGAACAGGGGAATGTGTGTCTCACCTGTGTGATTTGGGTCCAGCTGGGAGAGTTGCGGCGCCTCTCCATGGGCGACAGCTCCGAGAGGGGCCTGCTGGGGATGGCCGCGGGGGCCTTGGGGGGCGGCTGCATGCTGTTCGTCTTTGTGAGGCGCAAAGGATGCACCTGGGGGCGGGCAGGGTGGTCAGTTTCCACGCAAGACAGACAGGGCGAGAGAGGGGGACTCACCGAATCGTCCGAGGCCATGGCTCAGGCGCGATCAAGTCGTGTCAAATAAGGGATACCGCAAAGAATTGAAGTGCTGTGCTGTGCTGTGCTGCGACGAGCTACGACCAGAACATGGCGGCCCAAGCTGGGTATATTTGTTGCGACTTGCGACTGGACCGAGGGCGAAGACCTGGGTAGGTAGCGACGCGCAGTTGCGGGCGGATGCCGAGTTGGAGTTGGAGTTGGAGTCGAGGTCGGTCAGGGAAAAAAGGTGCGGAAGAATGCACAAGAGGGAAAGTCTTTGGACAGGCAGAACGACGCAGTCGCTATATCAGAGGCTGCTATGCAGGACTGAAGCCAGAAGGCAGTGAATGTTTGTGGGCAGAGAGGATCGGGTGGGAGGGACGGAGACGGCAGCAGCGCAAACGGGCGGAATGCTGTCCGTGTTGGTGTTTAAGCAACCCAGGGCCTGGAAGTGTGCTGTTGTGGCCGCTGTGATTGGCTGCGCTGGCATAAACAAGCTGGGACGAACCCCTCGTTGCGCCTGCCACGGTTGCCCGAGCAACCCCACCGTGCCTGCCGTCCCTGGCACGAATACCAGGAACAGACCCACTCAACCAGCCCGTTCTCATCAACCTGTGACACGACGAGAGCCCGTTCCTGACCATCCCGGGTTGGCCCATGGGGCAAATGCCATTGATGCTCCGTCGTGCATCTATTTTAACACAACTTTGTTCTCATAAGACATTGCCAGTCCCGACTCCCACTCCCCAGGAACAGAAAAACCACGCCCCGCAGCCATTGATCGCCATGAACTCCCTACCCCTCAACTTAACACAGGCATCCATACTTTTACGCCATACACCTGTTGATTGAGGCCTGAAAATTGGAACTCGAGGCTTGTAGTCTTGTCCCGCTCTTGCTTGACAAGGCCTGGCCGGCACAGAAGCGCGCCTTTGGTTCATATATTTGAGCTTCGAATAAATATAGAGATGGTCAATGCTGTCGGTTGGTATCCCAGAGTCCCCCGCTATCAACAGCCCAGGGGGTTGTATGTGGCTTCTCTCGTACAAGGGCTCGCGTAGGGGCGACATAAGAGTCGTACGGCGCATCTCGGTGCTCCTCAAAATGTTGAACTATTGATTGGTTTCCATCGTTACCAAGAGTCAACGACGCTGTGCGACATGTTCGTACAGTTGAAGAGCAGCAGGTTGAACAAAGCAAGTTTGCGTGTCTCGACAGACAAACTCGGGCCTCGAGGGGGAAGCTGCAGTGAGCATGGCAGACAATTGGAGCTCAAGAACTCAAGAGAGACTCAATATTTGTACTGCCCGCCAAAGGGGTCGAAACTCGGCCGGCATCAACACCGCTCTGTCGAGACCACTGCTCGGGCCCTAGTAGTCTCATCCATGATCTCGGCGGCACCGGGTCGCGGCCGGAGATCCGCTAAGCCGGCACAAGCGGGGACTTGACCCAGCCAAATCAACAAGGCACAGGACGACGATGGATATCATTCACGTGCCATGGTCCATCGAGGGCTCGATTCGTCATTGATTCCATTCCCATTCCCAAGCAACGGGACCCGTATGGCAAAATGTTCCTTTCCTTAAGCGGCATGCATGGCGGGCGCGAAAATGCGAGCAATATTCTGTAGGGGCCAAACAGCGCTGGGAAACCCAGTCCGGGTCTTCCCGAGCCCCTCCGGCCAGAGCCCCCAGTCTCCCGACTCTCCCGAAATGTGTCAATGACATCCTCCGTGGGGGCGATCCTTCTTCCTGACATGGAAGTCGAAGTGGACACGGCCATTTTTTGCCTTGTCTTATTTGAAAGTTGCGGCTCTCCAGCATGTCTTGCCTCACTGTCACTCACTCGACCCTCGCGACCTTCCATGTCCTTGACAACAACCGCCCGGCCAAAACATGACTTCCCACGGGTCTCTCACCAACCGCTCCCTCACAAAATGCTTGAGACAAGCTCACCTCCACAGCCATCCTATACCCAGGTCGACATGTCGCTCCTACAGCCTGGCTGCTGCTTTCTCGGGGAGTCAGTGATTTCACCCCTCCTTCCCCCCATGACAAGACAAAATCCTAACCCCCTTGCCAGACAAGACGCCCAAGAAAAAGGAGCGCGTCGTTATCGTCGGCTCGGGCTGGGCCGGCTACGGCTTCGCCAGGGCCCTCGACCCATCCAAGTTTGAGCGCATCCTCGTCTCGCCCCGGTCCTACTTTGTCTTCACCCCCCTCCTGGCGTCCACCGCCGTCGGCACCCTCGAGTTCCGCTCCGTCCTCGAGCCCATCCGCCGCCTCCCCGGCCCCGGCGTTGACTTCTACCAAGGCTGGGCCGACCACGTCGACTTCGCCGCCAAGACCATCCGCGTCGAAGCCAACATCGCCGACGACCTCGCCAGCCAGACCGTCATCCCCACCCCGCCGCCCGGCCCCGGCGCCCCCCGCCCCCCAAGGGCGCCACCGTCACCCTCCCCTACGACAAGCTCGTCATCGCCTGCGGCGCCTACTCCCAAACCTTTGGCATTCCCGGCGTGCGCGAACACGCCCACTTCGGTACGTAAAATACAGGACCAAATAAACCCCCTTTTCTTTGACCAGAGGGCCTGGCTAGAGCTCCGGGAGCTCTCCCGGCTCCCGCGGTGGAACAAAGCCAACTCCTCACCTAATACCTAAGGGACCCTCCGCTAAAGTATCTTTTTAGTACGTACTAGATCCCTTGATGTCCCAGCCTCCGTCTCCTCCGGAAGAGCTCCCGGAGCTCCCGCCACCTCTGTTTATTCCCCAAGCTCTGCCAAATACTGACCTGAATTTCCCATAGCTCCGCGACATCGGCGACGCCCGCCGCATCCGCCTGCGCGTCCTCTCCCTCTTCGAGCAATGCGCGCACCCCTCGGCCACCTCGCCCCTCAGCGACGCCGACCGCCGCGCCCTCCTGCACTTTGCCGTCGTTGGCGGCGGGCCCACGGGCATCGAGTTCGCCGCCGAGCTGCACGACCTCATCCACGAGGACCTGGCGCGCCTGTACCCGGCTCTAGTCCCGCTCGTGCGCATCACCGTGTACGACATCGCGCCCAAGATCCTGCCCATGTTTGACCAGGCCCTCGCGCAGTACGCCACGCGCACCTTTGCGCGCCAGGGCATCGCCGTCAAGACGGAGCACCATCTCACAAACATCCGGCCGGCCGACGGCGGCTTCGGCGGCCTCGCCCTGCGCCTGGCCGAGTCGGGCGACGAGGACGTCGGCGCCGGCATGGTCGTCTGGAGCACGGGGCTGATGCAGAACCCGTTTGTGGAGCGTCTCGAAGGCGCAAAATTCTCGCTCCCCGGCGACAGCACCACCGAATATACGCTCCTCCCGGCCCCCAAAACAGGCGGCATCACCACCGACGAGTTTCTCCGCGCCCGCATCACCTCCCCCACCACCTCCCCCGCCACCCAAACCCAGATCCTCCCCGACGTCTTCGCCCTCGGCGACTGCGCCACCGTCGACACCTCCCCGACCCTCCCCAAGACGGCCCAGGTTGCCTCCCAGCAGGCCTCATTCCTCGCCAAGCGCCTCAACAAGCCCGGCAGCCGAGCTGCGAAAAAGGGCTTCGAGTTCCGCAACTGGGGCACCATGACGTACCTCGGCAGCTGGAAGGCCATCCACCAGAGCGCGCGCGACGAGCTGCGCGGGTGGGTGGCGTGGCTGCTGTGGCGCGGGGCGTACCTGACGCGGACGCTGTCGGTGCGGAACAAGGTCATGGTGCCCGTGTACTGGGCCGTGTCGTGGGTGTTTGGGAGGGATATCAGTCGGTTTTAGGGCGGGTGGGTGCGTGGGTGCATACCACCACACCGTGTAAGATAGGATAGAAGGGGGGATGGCGTTGATACCTAGATAGAAAGGGGCTGGGGTTTTAGTTTGGGATGGGGTACGAGATCGGAAAAAAGCCGCTTCATCTCTATTTAGGCCATCTTGGAGTTTAATGCAGAAAGACATCGTATAACCGATGCAATCGTCAACTACTCACAACTTAATGCCAATTTTTGGTCGTCATCGTGTCTACCTGGCTACGGAGTTCTCAACGTCCTACCACAAATGGAGTGCTTTCCCAGCAACTTTGAGACATGTGCCTAGCTACTGAATGACAAAGATGCCGGTTCCTCCAACGACACATTGTCATCGGCACCATGCCAGCGTCAAGCCACTCCGCCAGTGGAAAACCTACCCATCCTCCGTTACCAACCCGTCATGGACCCTTCTAATGCCGAGTCCGCTTTGGGCGGCGGCTGGGACCATGAGCCGAGATCAACGCTGATGTAGTATTGGCCAGGCGAATCTTGATCAGAGATAGGAAGGGTTTTACTAACATGAGCTTGGCCCTTCTGCTCAGCCTGAATTCTTTTGTAGAACTCAATGGGGTTCTGGGGAGGAGCCACGAAGGTCGTAGGTCCAGTAGCCACCGGGGCGGCTGTGCGGACAACAGAGACTGCTGGGGCGGCGGCAGACCGGGGAAGGGATACCACCGGGGCCGGGGAGCGAGCGGGAGTTGCCATTTCAGGGCGAGAAGCAACTACAGGCGCGGCGGTAGGCCTGGGAGCGGATGCCACCGGTGCGCAAACGGGCGTGGGAGCGTCCATGTTGGTAGGGCGGGAAGTCATAGCCACCGGGGCGCCTGTACGCGTGACGGAGGCTGCCGTGGCGGCGGTAGGCAGGGGAGCGGAAATCATCGGGGCGGGAGCGGGAGAGGGGGCTACGGGTGTCTGTTGAGCTGAAACAACCGAGACCCAACCCGGGTTGGGCGGCCGCATGGCTATCTTGGTCGTCGTCACGGTATCCACGGCTGTCGGAGTCGCGAGAGGGGGATTGGCGGCGACGAGGGCAGCTGTCTTGGGTGCCGTCTTAGGAGCCACAGGTTCGTCATTGTAATAAATTACCTGACCGCGGGTGGTTGGCTCGGTGCTGTTGAAGAAATCCTCAACCTAGCGTCATTTGCTTTAGCATTTTTCTCAAGCCCGTGGACCAACTATATTTCTAGTCAAAGGGGTACAAACCAGCGGATCCGTGGGGTGAGGATCATAGAAGCTTGGGTTGTGACGCTCGCTGTAGCCAGTGTTGTAGTCTATGGTTCATTCGTCAGCGATGAGCGGCACTGTCAAGTAGAGAATGTAGAGCCCACTGGTCCTGTCGTCGCCACGGTAGTAGCCTCCACGGCCGCCTCCGCGACCGCCTCCACGACCAAGGCTGAAACCGTCAAAGTTGCGGTTCTCCTGGCGAACGTAGCTGTAGTCTATCCCCGCTCGTCAGCATTTTGTTTCGGTAGACCAGGGGGAGAGTGTGTTACCTTGCGTGTCATCGTAACTAAGTCGGCCGAATTCATGACCACAGTCTCCACCTCCGTGGTAGCCACCTCCACGGTGTCCGCCTCCACGGTAGCCGCCTCCTTGGTAACCGCCGCCGCGGTGAACTCCCTGGTCTCCCTGATAACCGTCATCGTGATATCCCCCGCGGTAACCGCTACCATGACCTCCCCCACGAGATCTACTGCTGTAGCCGTCGTACGGGGGCCGCCGGGAATCCATGGTGTTGAGATGGGATGGGGGACTGCGGGCTGGGTTTGGACACGGAGTCAGTAAAATATCATCCCAGGAGTGCGGAAAAGCAGTGATTCTCTTTTCTGGAGCCACTGTTGAGACAAATAACAGGGAAGATGCTCACCTCTCTTTTGGGAATTTGGCAGAAGGCAGTCAGTCTGTCTTGAGCCACCTGGACAAGTTGGTGAGAAAAAAAGATGGAGAAAAAGGGCAGCGAGGGGAAGTGGACGGGGATAAGGAAGGCGGAACTCTATAGACCTCCATAGATTTGGAAGGCACAATAGAGACCCGTTGCAGTTTTTCGAGCTTGATGCGGGCACTCCTCTCTCGGCACCTGCTACCTACCCAACAAGGCGAGGCTTTGGTTTGCGAAAAGCCATTGTGCACGGCGATGAGGCTGGCCAGGCCTCCCAGTTGCTGTGCTGGGAGATCACAGCGACGGCTTGTTACAGAGACATCCGCATACGAATCCGTTGGAACCTGCGACGGTTGGGTTGATGGCTTGGAAGCGCCGGGGACCAAGGAGACTGTCATCATTCTCGACAGCACCAAGACCGAACCCTCACCGTCACATTCTATTCCATTGGAGGGAAAGGACAAAGGGTGTCCAAGTCGGAGATTTCCATGTCTAGGGCGCAAGCCGATGGTGTTTTCCAGGCTGTTCTTGCTGGCGCCAACTCACCTGGCGTAGGAAGAAACCATAACGGCTGTTGGGTCAACGAGTTTCCCCTGTTTCCAAATTCAAATTCAGCATGAGGAAGGAAACGGGATGTATTCAAATTCTGTGCTATGTGTTCTTGGCTTTTTTTGGCCTTGCTATGCCGATTTTGGTCTGCACGGCATGGATGTTGGTCTCCTGATACCCATGCGTTGGGATCGACGAAATGGCAATGGGCTCTACATGCTCGCGAACAAAGTCCAGAAGCCCCTTTGCCTGGGGAGCCCCCTCGCGCAGTGCGATGCTCGACACCCGAGGG
Organism: Schizothecium vesticola; assembly: GCA_030549215.1. Classification (NCBI taxonomy): domain Eukaryota; kingdom Fungi; phylum Ascomycota; class Sordariomycetes; order Sordariales; family Schizotheciaceae; genus Schizothecium; species Schizothecium vesticola. The sequence continues at coordinate 1,833,163 of JAUKUD010000007.1, read as the reverse complement.
AGTCCCAGGGCGACACTCAGCCTTTCCTGACATGACTTTGAGAAGCCAACTAGTCGGATGGGCAGATCAGACGGGCTTGAGCTCGCCGACAGAGCCACCATCTGGGGAAAATGGCAATGGAAGGCCGATGACACACCGGAGCGCGCTACAAAGACGAGTGTGTATGGCTTTGGGGCTGTCTCGGGTAGCTGCTGTGCTGGCGGGTCCTCTTGGGTCGCCGGGGGGGTCTCCGTGAGGGAAGCCCTGCCTTGAAGGCTGCGAGAGATGCATGACATGCCGACATCGACATAGCGAGCCAGATCGGGAGCAGGTGGTCGAGCAGAGGATGACGGGTCAGCCAGATCGTCCGTCCTGGCTCGCTTCCGTTTGCCTTTGGATGGAGCGATGTGAGCTGCTCGATATGCCCCAAGAGGGGCTAGGAGGCTGAAATATCATCAGCTTTGTTGGTGGATGGGTTGACCAGTCAACATACCTGCAAAGAAGCTCAAGGATGGCATCCTGGTTATCTTGACTGATCTGGGGCCTATATGGTGATGAGCGTGGGTTGCCGGTGTGAGTTGAGCAGACCTTTTACTGACCATTCTACAGCGGAATAGGGCGTGTCCAGCACATGAACAATGCGCCGTCGATCCATGATGGTGAATTTGGGCCAACCTCTTCCGCGACAAACGATGCTATGTGTTGGTTCAAGTTGGAATGGCAAGAAACGGGACACCTTAATTTTGGCAAGATTTACGCGACTGCAGCTGAGTCGACACAAAGAAACCCCGAGCAAATTTGCCCCCGTCAATGATGGAGGTTTGGAGTTCAGGCCAATTTCAGACCTTATGTAGGTTCCTCGGTCCTCTTCCCGTTGTTCTGGAAGATCGCCCTGGAAATTCTCAATGCTCCTCACGACCCCCCTGTCGCTCAGTGGCCCAGTCTTGAACTCGGCAGGGGTCCCGAGCTCCGGAGAGGATCCGAGCTTTGACCCGCCCACATTGATTGACGGTTGACGTCGCCAGTGCTGTGGAGCGTGAGATCTTGGCAAGACCCCAAGCCGCCCGCGTCGGCATTGATTTACGCGTCGCGTGTCGACTCCACGGGCGGGACAGCTTCAGCCCTTTTTTTTCTTTTCGTGTGCGTCATCGTCCAAACCCTCGAGAGTGAATTCTCGGAGTTCCGCAAGTCCAGCAGCAGCCTAGATCCTTATACATGTTCTACCTCCCGTCACCAGGCTTGCATGTGTAGGCATTTCTCTTTTTGTCGCAAGGAAATGGCCGGGCGCGTTTCTCGAATCAAAAGATTGAAAGGTTGCCTTGGTGGGCGCTGGCAGACCGAAGATCATCGCGTTTGACGCATATGTATGCATCTCGCTAAAGGGACGGCTGGGGTGGTGGTGAAATACCATGTGCTCAATGATGGAAATCTGCAAAGACACCTGATCTTTTCCATGTTGCTGTCCAGATTTCTTTTATCGCTCTTTTGCTTTAATCTTCTCACTGCCCTGACGGGAGGCTAATTCAGGCATACTTGAGACCCCTACCCATCTCCCCAGGTGCAGAGGCTGTAGATTTCGTCACTCACATGGGGAAACGAGGCAGAACCCCTCAACCTGCAGGTCGAACTGTCTATCTAGCTGTCTACCTAGCTAGGTTTGTTACCACTTCACAGAGGTAGGGTGCACCTTTTTAGTCATTGGATTTTGCACTTTCCATCCTATTAATTCTCGTGCTCTCTCCCACCAAAGTCAAAATACCTGACTGATCCCTTCACCCTCCTCACACCTCCCCTTGAGAGGGTTGCTCTACATCTGAATCAAGCCTTTAAACAACCAGCTGCGACCATCTAAGTCCCAAGGTACGTGTCTGGTGTTCTGTCTTTGGAGTCTCGATTCTTTGCTATGATGTCAGGTTGGTACAGAAGCCCGGTATATGCATATGCCGTATAGGCACAAGTGGGCTACCAGCTGCCTGCCCGCCCTCGCTCCACTGAAGAGGTACCGTGAGGTTGCGTAAGGTTTCCATCCCCCCACACTTTTCGCGGGTGCACTGGATTGGAGCTCTCGCATCCGCCAGTCACTCAACGCCTGCACAATCCCACCACCTACCTACCCCAAGACGAGCTCCCAGGTTCCAGTGGACAGTCCAAACCGTCTCTGGCATCTCTGAGCTCTCGCACCCCATCTTCACTCCTCCTTTCCACCTGGGTGCCTAGTTCTATCCCATTCCCAGAATTAGCCCTTCATCCCTCTCTTTCGGAATTCGGTCTCTGCCGCAACTTGTGACGCAGTCCCGTCCTAACAAAGACCCCAGAGAGCTGCCTGCAAGGCCTCGCCCTGTCGACCGTCGACCGTCGCTGGCACATTTGCGGCTTCCAGCATCTGAATCGTTTGCACCTGCGAAGAGGTCTCAGTATCGGGGGGCATTGAATGCACAATTGCTCCAGGTACCCAGGTAGGTGTGTACCTCGACTCACCCTCTTCCCCCCACTTCATGCCCCTTCTCCCCCGGTCCCCCCGCCCTCCAGGTCCCGTCGCTCCAAATCCAAATCCTGGGGTCCATCCTGGGCTCGCCGCTGCTGAGCACTGTCCGCCGTCCCGCCTGCTGCTGACGAGGGGTCCCGCACCAACGAGCCACCCTGGTCACACCAAGTACCAGTCAACCGAGCTACACCACGTCGATTGCCGATTGCCCGCTACCCGTGCTCGGTGCTCGGTGCCCAGGTCGCCTTGGAGCCTCCTCCATCCCACACCCATCCCACCTCCCCTTGCACGCAACAGCAACACCACAAAGCCCATGCTGACAGACAGGATCCAGCAGCTGCCGTCGAGCCTCCCTCCGCGAGGAAGCAGCCCAGCCTCGTCTTCGGAGCTCGAGCAGCCCGCCCTCTAGCTCTTCCCTTTGATGCACGTCCAGTCAGATGGCGCACGCTTCGACTGACAGCGACGAGCCGCGAGGAGAAAGAGCTGTGTCAGACTCGTCGGAGCTCGGCTCGACTCGTCCCAATCCATTTGACGACAGCGACGTGCTGTCCCGAAAGCGACAGCGGACCTCGCTGAGCGGCACTTCGAGGAGCTTGTCCGTCGACACGGTCCAGTCCCCCCCCCCTAACACCTCGCCCACCGCCCCCGTCGCGGTCCCCGAGCCACGAATCGATAGCGATTCTGCCATGAGAATCGATACCGACCCAACCACGCCGACCACGCCCGAGACGCAGTTCCCAGCCAGCCGCCCGCCGCACGGCAACCACTCGAGCAACGTCACAATTAATGTGCGGACGCCCTCCCGCCCAGACAAGGTTGCAGCCTCGCCCACCATGCCAGGCGACGTGCCCTCCGTCGCCGACCCGGCCGAAGCTGTCCACACGAGCGTCGAGGAGCCCGAGGCCGATATGTCTTGCCAAGACGACAGTGTCGTCGAGACCCCCGAGTCTATGCGATCGGACAGCAATAGCCCTCCAGTCGAGGCTATCCCCCTCGACTCGGACGATTCGGACGGTGATTACGACATCGTCGTCGATGAACCATCCCAAACCTCCTATCTGCGGACCTTTGGGCGGTCACAGCCGCCGGACCCTTCTAGCGAGTTCCCCTTCCAAGACCCCGCAGAGTCACCTTCGGATACGATAACTCGTCTTGCAACTTTCATCACAGAGCGTAGGTCCCCCCCTCCCCAATAGCTATGGTTAGATGGCTGGATGACTGTGAACTCTGAGTGTCGAGATTCCCGTGCTAACGGACCAACAGATGAAGGTGTGGCCAGATCTTTGGCCGAGTGGATCGACCAATACCTCAACTTTGCCCAAGACGCGACAAATCATGAAGTGCGGGAGTCCTGGCAAGCCCACCGGAACACATGGCATCATCTACCAGAGCTGGTAATGACGATTTTCAACTACAAGAGGTATGTTGGCAGGCGTTACCCATCACGAGGCGACCGGCGCTGACCCATGATCACAGGCAGCCTACCAACCAGCGTATGGGACCCGAAGTCAGGCAGGAGGCACTTGGATTCTATCGGCAATTTGCCCGACTCACTGCTTTCTTCATTGAGCTGGACAGCAGGGCCCTAAAGGAGGGAGACTCGGCAGACCCATCGTGGGCCCCGGAGCTCGTTTCGCAGTTTTGCACCCATGTTCTTGGTCTCATCACGCGGCGGGACGAGCTCTTCCCCCGCGGGGAAAACCTCATCGGCAGCGCGCTGGACGACTGGGGCTGTGACATTGACGTGGCAGATGTTCTGGACACCTTCCAGGCCTTTCACAAGAACCAGGGCGGGACGTTGGCATACATCAAGCAGCTCGCCAACTTGGAGACGGCGCTGCTCGGCCGATTTCCGAAACTGACCGAGCACCTGGCTCACCTCTCCGCACCGGTTTGCAATATCATGTTTCTCAACACTCGCAGGGCCCAAAACAAAGGCCACCACGACACTGCCCAAATCAAAGGCAACATGATTCGCGGGTATGCGTTTTTCAAGACCGTATCGGCAGCCCTAGCCAACATCATTGACAAGCATGTCAACCACCTGTCGCTCGAGACGGCACAAGCCCTCATACCCGCCTTGGGTGACATTTACCAACACTGTCTCAGCCAAGGCGGACTCGCTGAACTTGTGGAGATCAAGGCGGCCCATGCCCGCAACCACCCCCTTATTCCGCAGGTCCTGAGGCCAGAAGTCATAGCCGTACATTGGAAATTTGTACTGCTGAGGAAGCTCATAGTCTCAAGCCAGATGCAGCTCCGAGTCATGGCCGTCGCAACCATGTGCACCGACCTCGTGGGCATCTGGCGTAGATTCGGCGATGCGGCAGAGTCCCACTGTCGGCCGGTTATCGTCTTTTACAGCAACTTCTTGCTCGAAACGGGCCTGGTCACTTATATCTTGGGGCCGAATTGCCATCCCGAAATCACCCTCGAAAGCTATAACATCGTCGGGTTCCTGGGCATCTCTGGGACGTACACCAAAGCCCACACCGATGTTGTGTGGCAGACGATCACGTCTTCTCAGAATCCAAGGGTGCTAGATGCGCTGATCCGCATGATGAACAAGGTGTCGAATCTGCTCAGCTACGAAGCCGTCTTGTACCTGTCCGACAAGGTGCTGAGCCTCCCGGTGGAATCTTTCGGGCCCACCATGATAGAGTTTTGGGACACCATCAACAAGCATATGCGCAGCAGGGGCGTTGGCCCCCCACCCCTTGGCACCAACAACATGGCTTCTTATGAGCTCTGCGCTCGCCTGCTGCGACATGCTTCGGTGCCTGGGAAGCAGTTCCCTGTTGCCTACCCAGAGCTTCAGGAAATAGCCATGCAGCGACTGAGCGAGCTCGTGGGCCCAGCCACCCCTGACGAATGCCGCCAGCACATATACCTGGATTGCCTGGATGATATCGCCCACAAGACTCCCTACACAGCCGGGAGTCTCTGGATTCTTTCTCTCTTGCTGCGTTTCGCCATGAACCGGGATCTGCGGCCCCTCACCATCCAACACGACCTGCCGAGACTCTTGGTGGACGAGTTGGAGGCCGCCATCCCGGTCATGAGGGCTGCCGGGTGCACCACTGTCCTCAGTGGCACCCTGAACCTTCCCCGGCTGGAACTTTTGTCCGCCATCATTCACCGCGAACCGGCGTCCATCTCCAAGGACCTCGGCCAGAGGCTCTGGAACTTGATGGTTGGTCCCGGAGCAGCATCTCAAGAGGACCGCGAAGTTGCCTGGCATGTCCTAAACATGGCGTCCAAAGCTGACAAGGACGGCATAATGAATCCCTTTGTTGGGCTATGCTTTTCAGACTGCTTCCCCACACTCCCGAAGCAGTACTTTTGCCCAGGCGCGCTCGAGTTCGTGCACGCGCAGCTGAAGCCGCAGCTCCGCAAGGGAAGCCTCATCCTTGACCAGGATGTTACTCTCAGCTGCATGGGCATCGACCAGCTGTGGCGCCTGCTCTTGACCGCCCCCGTCGGGACGATCGAGCGGGGTGCGATTTCGATCCTTGTCAAAGATGTCTATCTCGACAGCGACTGCATCCTCGCCTTTTCGCAACACCGGGCGCTCAAGGTGCACCTGTCTCTCCTGGACAGATGTCTCGACTTGCTGTCCTCGGCGGCCACCACGCTCAAGGGCCTGCCTGACGACAGCGCCAACGGGGACTCACATCCGATGGAAGGACGCCAGGACACCGAGCTCGTCTTCATTCGCTCGCTCTCTGTCCTCCGAGAGTTTCACCAGCTCTACCACGTCAAGCCCCATTTCTCCCAGGCATTTGACATGAGACAGCTAACTTGCGAGCCGCCGAGCGAAGTCCTGGGCGACTCGGCAGAGCTGAAATACCAGTGCTTCGACGGGGAGACTCAGACGGATAGCCAAGCACTGCAGATTGGGCGACGCAATACCTTGGGGGCTCTCCTGGCGGCCGTGCGTGAGGCCACGGGCTTCCGTGACTATCGCATCTATTATCGCGGCTGTCCATTTGTGCCGCAGCAAAGCGACATTGGCAAGACCTTGGAAGACTGCCGGCTGCACGATGGCAATCTCCTCATCAAGCGCGTGGTCGACAGTCCAGAAACACTGCATGACGGGACACTGTCCGTAGAGGGCAGGATCCTGGCCCATTTCAAGAATCTCTGGGGTTGTCTGGCCTTGAAAGGCACATTATACCCGGCCCAGGCGGTAAGCAACCTTGCCCACGATGGAGATCACTGGAGATGGATGACTGCTGACTAGATTTCCCAGGTGTATCGCTTCTTGATCAATCTTCCGGTAGACCCCAGCATCCTCGGAGCCATCGAGGACCCTTCGACGCCGTATCTGGACTTGTTCCCCCCCGGCGAGCCACTGAAAACCCTCTATGTTCTTCGTGCTCTGCGACAGCATCTGGTCATCCAGCGCCAAAAGTCCAACCCTTCCCAGCTCCAACAGTACCTAGACGACCGGGAGACAAATGACTGCCCATTGGCCACCTCTATGGGTCGGGTCATGGCACTCGTGATTTCTGTCATCTCGGACCAGGGAGTGATGATGGGGGCCGACCAGGAGTGCCGCATGGAGCTCAGCTGCTCACTTCTCCAATTTTTCCTTGATCTGCTCAATGGTAAACTTGAGGAACCCCGCCCCTATTACCGCGAGCAGGCCCTGCTAACGCTGGCATGCAGATCGCTTCCTGCCCGTATCGGCAGCACGGCTTCTCGATGCATCTCTACTGGATACGTTAGTTGGGGTCACGTCAACTTTACCGAAGGTGTCCGCCCACCACGGCCTTGTGCGCAGGTTCGTCGAGTTGTGCCTTCAAAGCATCTTCACGACTTGCTCCATGAGTCCTGAGTTCATAGCGGCCTTCCGCACGCACACCCATTTTCGGGTTCTTCTCGGTACGCTCCTGGTCTTTGAAGAGCGCGAAGTAATCAGACAGACCGCCGCGCAAATCATCCAAGGAAGGGTACTTGGCGGAATGGACGAGTGAGTTACTAGGCCCCCGCCCTGCTCTGGGAACAGATTTGACGTGTGATGACAGGCAGTCGAGTGGCTTGACGAGATCCTGGCGACAATATTTCTGGCCTGTGGTCTCGGAGCTGGTGGCAAATGCGGTCGCGGCCCCTACGAAGTCCAATGAGGTCATGAGCCTCTGCGTGATGATGTTTGCGAATCTCATCGAGGACCAGCCAGAGATCTTGCAACTGCAGCATCTCCTTGATGACTGGCTCATGAACCTTCTCCACTATACCACTTACGAGGTACGCTTCATTGCACGCTGAGGGTGGACAGAGAGCTTGACTGACGCACCGTTGGCTAGGATGCAACAAAACCAGGGATCGTGGACCGTACCGCCAGCAATCTGCTCAAGCTCTTAGACGTGCTGCTCGATAACGACATGGCCCACCAGAGGCTCAGACTGCCAAGGTAGGTTGCTTTTCATTCCTTTTCCGCGGTCTCGCTGACCCAGCTTCTGCAGTGGTGTTGCTCGCAAGATATTCTGGACACACATGTTCCCTCCCTTTGAGAGCCACAAGAAATTCGCCGTCGGTGCACACAACAAGCAGATCCATTGCTCCGAGACCCGTGCCATGATGGTAAGAATCATTCTTGCTCTTGTCAAGGACGACACGGCGCAGCTGGGGGTGCTTCTGAGCGATCTCAACCTGCTTGTTCCCGTGTATGATGAGGAAGGTAAGGTCATCGTTTCCCCCGTGTATAATTCGCTCGAGGCTGACTTGACCAGAATGGCCTTACGCCTATGATCTCAACCCCTCGGGGTTTGAGCGCTCAAAGTCTATTCGAGCGCCGTGTGGCTACGCCGGCATCAAGAACTTGTCCAACACGTGCTATTTTGGCTCGCTTCTTGCCCAGCTCTACATGAACATCGATTTTCGGCGGTTCGTGCTGGGCACCCACGGATCGGGGCCTGACCGAGCCTTGCTCTTCGAGACGAGGAAGCTCTTTGGTCACCTGCAGAACAGCCTCGGCCGATGTGTGGCTCCTGACGATCTTGTCAAGACTATCAGGACCTACGACGAAGGTGAACTCGACATCCACAACCAGATGGATGTGGACGAGTTTTACAACCTCTGGAACGATCGCTTGGAGGGACAGTTTCTGAACAACGCGGAAAGAAACCAGTTTCGCTCCTTTTATGGCGGCCAGCTCGTCCAACAAGTTGCCTCGAAGGAGTGCCAGCACATCTCAGAGAGGCTCGAGCCATTTTCGGCCATCCAGTGCGACATCAAGGGAAAGAGCTCGCTTCAGGAGAGCCTGCAGACGTATGTGGGCGGCGAGATCATGGAGGGGGAGAACAAGTACAATTGCTCCCAGTGCGATCGCCACGTCGACGCGGTCAAGAGAACCTGCCTCAAAGTGATGCCCGACAATCTCATATTTCACCTCAAGCGCTTTGACTTCAACCTGCGGCAGATGCAACGCAACAAGATCAACGACAGATTCGCCTTTCCGGAGAAGATCGACATGCGACCGTACACGATCGAATACCTGAGCAACTCCCCGGAGGGCAAGGACGAGGACATGTTTGAGCTGGTCGGTGTTCTCGTTCACTCTGGAACGGCAGAGTCTGGGCATTATTACTCATACGCTCGAGAGCGGCCATCGAGCAGCGATTCGCCTGCGTGGATGGAGTTCAACGACGAAGTGGTGACGCCCTGGGACCCCGCGCTGATGGAGAGCGCCTGCTTTGGAGGCACGGAGCATCGCGACCAGTTTGACGGAGGCAACGGCCCAGTGGACAAGACGTATAGCGCCTATATGCTGTTCTACCAGAGATCCTCGTCCCTCGCCAAGAACCAGGCGCTCCTCCAGCAGACGAGACTCCCAAGCCCCATGGCGGTCGCAGTTCCGCCGGATATGAGCCGGGTTATCGACGAGGAGAACATCCAAACTCTGCGGCGGCACTGCATCTACGATGCCTTCCAGATCAGCTTCGTCAACATGGCTCTGGACCGCCTCAGGGAGCACCACAATGGGTGCAGTCCCAATCATGACATGGAGACGACGGGCATTCACATGGCCTTGAGCTTCCTCGACCAGGTGGCATCGCGCGCCAAGGACTTGTCGGACTTTTTCGAACTCCTGGCCCACATTGACACGCTGTGTCGGCCGTGCGGCTTTTGCTCCATGATCGTTTACCAGTACTTTGCCGACCACACTGACGTTCTGCGCTTCTTGGTGCAGAGAAACCCAGATGCCGAGGTTCGTCGGGGAACGTGCCGGCTGATCCTCAACGTCCTGGGCACTCTCAAGACAAAGGCCCCTCTGCAATACGGCTTGCCCGCTGAGGAGTCGCCCCAGCCGGACGGCTTCAGCCCTGCTGATTTGAGCAGCGATGGCGACGGCGGGAGGCGGAGAGGTGCTGCTCGCCGAAGTGTGGCCGCACCGCCCGGCACCGTCATGGTAGGCGTGATGAGGATGTTTCACGTTCTGTGGGAATTCTTTCACACCACCCTCCGGTCGTGGTCCGAGGTCTTTGACTTTATGCTCGGGTTTGTCCAGATGGGGCCCCACGAGATGGATACGTTTTTGCAGCGGTCCTTTCTCCAGTCGCTCTTGACCATCGTTTGGGCGGACCCCAACCTGGACATCATGCCAATCCAGTTCACGAAGATGATCAACAACGTTCACCGCAGGATTCCCACGCGCCAGCCCTCGTACGAGGCCATCATCAGCCTCGTGGATGTGCTCACCAAAGGGGCCAAGCTGTCGCACGTCGGGGTGGACGTTTTTTGGCCTACTCAGCCAGGGGCGCGGTTCCGGGGCCTGGACGACGCAGACGGGTCTTACCCGTACACAGTTGAGGAAGCGAGGATCTTGGAGTTTGAGTGGTCGCAGGGCGCCGGCAACTTCTTTGTCGACAGGCTCCTGGCCATCAACCAAAACCCGGCGGCGACGCACTCGATCATCGCTAGCCTCATCAAGCAGAACAAGGCCATGGAACTTGGCATCTACCGCACGCTGGTGAACAACATCAGCGGCATGGTGATGCAGCAGCACCGGAATGAGCCGTATTTGATGGTGGCCGGTCAAGTCTTTTGCCGATATGCCAGCCAACCTGAGCTGGTCGGCGGCCTCGTCCAGCACATCTCGCAGCAGTGCATGAACCTGCGCAACTCGGAGGCGGCGGCGTTCCTGGCGTTCCAAATCTACAACTTTGACGGCATCCAGGAAAACACTGGGTATTCGCTGCAGCAGATCGTCTCGGCGGGATACGACAACATACCCGAGTGGGCGCCCGGCCTGCTAGGTTGCTCTGATGCCGAGGTAGTTAAGGATGCGGAGCTCTTCCTCCGAGAGAAGCTGTTTGACCATTTCACGGCGCCGACGGCTGCTGACAACGGCGAGGGGGGGTGGACGACGGATGAGGTTGTGAGGACGGCGCGTCAGCTGGGCAGCAAGTGTCTGGAGTACCTGCGCGTCCACTTCATCGTCCGGGGAAATGACGTGCCGCTGCGGCTTGTGGCGGGCCTGGAGCGGACGATCCACGAGTGCAGCAAGTTCTATGACGCGGCGGCGCTCGAGGATGATGAGTTTATCCAGATGCGAGACAGTGAGTTGACCGGCTGACGGGACAAGAGGTGGTGACGACAGGGCTAACGGGTTGCAGGCACGCTTGATTCTCTGCGTCAACTGACGGTGGACGAAGTTGAGGAGGACGGGGACGGTATGTTTTACAGCGACTCGTCCAGCATTGGCTCGAGCAACACGGCCGGCTGACGGCGAGGGGTCTGCAGGGTGGGGGAAGGGGGTGTCGCCGGGCTTGGGGGTGGTCATGACGGGTCCCGTCAAGAGGCTGGAGGACGTGGACATACAGTAGATGGCTCCTGAGCCGTCGTCCTTTTCCCACCCTCCCCGGCGTTGGTGACGACGGCAACGAAGTACGACGACACGACTCTGCATATGACGGCACGGCCGATATGATCTCTTTTCTGGGCATAATGGGGGATGGGGAGGGAACGGTCACGGCTGGGAAAGAGAGAATGGCAATGGGCACATGGACAAGACTGGCGTATGGCTTGGAGCGGAGGCGCTTCGGCGACGGGGATGGCATTTGGCATTTTCTCATGGCTGGGTTGGCGGCGGCGAGACACAGACTCTTTGCTTGAGCCCAGGATGGGCCGGATGGGATCAGGATGGGTTTTGGGACACGGATAAAGGGGGGACGCAGGGCAAGGTCATGGCTCTTGGGATCAGAGAGGCTGCATGGCCTTGCAGGAGATTGATTGCTTGCACCGTCCACGGGCGACTGCTGGGAAAAGGGACATTAGAATCAGCAGTCATTAATTTGTGTATATCAGAGCATTGAGCAGGCTGTGTCGACAGGATGGCATGGCAAGCGATTGTAGCCTTATCAGCCAGACAACCAGCCTCCCCCCCCCCCCAAAAAAGGGGGGGGTCCCTCATGATTCTGACCAAAGTGATGTGTGTGTTAACGGAGTGAGTTGACGCGTGAGAGATGGCAATATGCAAGGGCCCCGGAAGGCCCACTTCTTAGGCGCCAGACGCGAGAGTGCGGGAGGTGACAGTCACAGCGTCCACTGTCGGTTGGTGCTGGGATCCCCACAAGCTGGGGACGTTGGCGGCCTAAGGAGCGAACGGGAGGGCGCGCTAAGCGCCCAGGTCGGCGCGAATCCGGTTAACTTTGGGGGAGGATGGGCTGAAAAGCAGGGGTGGCACTGTCCCGTCCTGTTCCTCCAGTGGTGTCGGCGCGGGACTGGACCCGGGTGTGGTGTTGTATCGCGTGCACAGACGACTACGACCCGATCATGCGTGTGTGATGCCGCGGGGGACCTGCGTTGAGGCGGGTTGGGCTCTTGGTCAAGGATGGGATGGGATGGGATGGGATGGGATGGGATGGGGAGGGGATCATGAAGGAGGATGGATGGACCGAGGGGGAATGTGGTGGGATCACGGCGATGGCGATGGTGACGGTAAGCAACGCGAGAGAAGCGAACCATCGCGCTGTTTTTCTTTTTCTTTTCTTTTTGCCCTCTTGGTTGGCAAAGAACAAGGGAAAATTAATGCGGTTGGTTTTTGGGGTGGGTTTGTTACTCGTCACATCGGGCCTCGACGTGCATGAGGAGGACGGAGGAGGTGGTGGAAAAGGGCCCAGGCAAGCGGTCAACGGCGGTGAACGGCGGCCACAGCAGTAGGCCAGCCTCGTCTGTTGACGGTGGGGCTTTGGGTTGGATGACCTGCTTGCTGGTAGGTTCGAGGGAAGAAGATGGTCGATGATTCGTGATGACTTTGATGTGGGTGTCAACAACTGAGCCTACCTACCCAGGTATCCAACCCATGGCCATGGATCATGGACCGCGATCCCATCTCATCCTTCAGACGCATCTCCTACTGCAGCACCATGCATGGACATGGACTGCGAGTGGGCAGCACAACCGCCGTGGCCCCCCTCCGCGCTTCACCACCACCACCACCACGACACCACTACACCACCACCGCCCAGGCTCTCCGGGAGTCCGGTTTCCCTTTAAACTGGTAGGCGCCCGAACTCGCCTCTGTTCTTTTTTTATCCCTTTTTTTTTGTCCCCCATTCTCGTCTGTCCCGACTCCCGACTTCCGACTTCCACCAGGCCGTCTTGGTTGCCGTTTGCAGTCAGTTTGCATGAACTGGTTGTCCTCTGTGCATCGCATCTCGGAATCGTGGCTTGCTTCTTGCTGGCGGCCATCGGGTTTCCGAGGGGGCTATTTGCGGAGACGTTCCCCTTCTTACCTCTTGTCGTCTTCCTTCCTCATCTTACACTACATCCACTTTGTTTGGACCAGTCCATGAAACATCTACACCCTGCCTGCTGAGAAGGACGAGTCTGGCGTGAGAGTGAGAGTGAGCGAGAGGCTGAGGAGCCTGCTCTCGTTGGCGGTTGACGGTTGACGGACTGTTGACTCTAGGTCTACGGGTTGAAAGAGACTCAGTTTACCCCCATTCCTCATCCTGTCCCTCTCCGCCAGAGCGTGTGTCCCTGGACAGCTTCGCCATGGCCATCATGTCGCCGTCTCTGTCCCTCAAGGACCGCATCTCGTCGCCCCTCGAGGCCGGCCACTCCATCGCCGAAGGCTACCGGCTCCCCCACCGCGTCACCTCGGCCCTCGAGTACGCCTCCAAGCGACTGGCGCGCAAGGAAACGACGGTCACCCTCCTCGCCGTCCAGCGCGAGTACCAGCTCCCCGCCTCTCGCCTCCCTCCATCAGCGCACCCTTCCTCCCTCGCCTCCCCGCTATGGAGCCAGCTCCGAGCCGAAGCCTCGGGCCACAGCACCCCGACCCGCCACTCCTTTGCCTCGTCGGCCTTTAGCACCCTCAAGCAGCTCATCCGCTCCAGCGTCACCACCGAGCCGCCCATCCGCGAGCGCATCGTCCACATCGTCGACAGCAACCATGACCACTCCCGCCGCGATATCATCTCGCCCGCCCTGAGCGATGTGTCAGCGTCATCCGCCTCGACCGCCTCGACCGCCCTGACGTCCGACTCCCTCTTCAGCAACCGCTTCCACTGGCCCACGACCCCAGCCTACGACTCGGAGCCCGCGACCCCCGCGACCCCCTTCACCGTCGCTTCGTCCATGTCGGCCACCGAGACAGGCAGCATCGTCTCCGCCCTCGGCCTTCAGCCCGACGAGTTCGGCGCCCGCTTCGTCTACGTCGGCGCCCTCAGCTCGCGCGACGAGCGCGTCCTGTCCATGACCATTGAGAAGACGGCGCGGAAATTCAGCATCGGGTTCGTCCGCCCCTCCCCACCCCCGTTTCCCCACGCGCAAATAAACTAACCCCCCCGCAGACCCGACTGGCTCCCCACCCCCCTTCCCCCTACCCTCCTCGGCCTCTCCCCGGACGTGGTCCAGCGCTCCGTGGCGCAGAACGAAGTCCTCTTCGCCTCGGACAGCCTCGTCGTCCTGTCGCTCGACCACCTGTTCACGTTCCGCGCGGCGCTGCAGTCGTACGCGTGCACGCAGTCGGCGACGCGCCTCGAGGACGCCGTCGACGAGCTGAGGCGGCTGATCCTCGCCAGCCCAGGGAGGGCGCAGCTGAGGAAGAGCGCGCTGCTGGGCACGTATCGGTGGTTGGAGCCGGTGAGCGAGGAGGCGCTCGGGGATGTGGGGAAAATGTATGGGCGGGCGTATGGGGTGGAAGGCGGGGTGGAAGATGATACCTCTGTTGATGGGGCGGCGGGGAGGGAGGCGGAGGTGGCGACGCCGACGTTTGGGTCGATGAAGGGTGGGAGGTTTGGTGGCAGGGATGGGGCGGTGGTGGTGGAGACGTCGGAGGACTCGCCGAGGATGATGATGCCGCCGTCGGGACGGGAGAAGGGCGAGGAGGGTGGCTTTCCGGGCTGGCTGCGAGAGGATCAGGGGGATGAGCAGGGCGAGACAGATGCCATTGAGGAGTGGTATCGACAGGTGCGGTTGCAGCCGGTGGATATTATTCCCAATCCGAGGTCGGTCGAGGGCCCTGGGAGCGAGCCGGTCTCCCCGTTGGCGGACACGGCCATCACCCCGAGGGCGACACCGGTTTCGACTCCGATGATGGCGCGGTTCCCTGCTCGGAGTGAGAAGGCTGGGGTCCCTGTGGGCGAACCGGTCTCGCCCGTGACTCCCAGGGCAACACCGGCCTCGACACCGATGCTGGCACGATTTCCCGCACGGGATGGGGAGGGAGAGGCCGGGGCCGAGGTGGTTGAGGCAAGGGAGTTGAGCACCACGCCGAAGCCTACTCCTAAACCCGCCCAGGACCTTGTTGGCGCAGAGAGGGTGGCATCGTGGTTCTTGCGGACTACGCCAAAACCTACCCCTTCGCCGCCCCAGGAGGTCAAGACCGCGGATCACAACAATGCGGAGACGATGGAAGCTCGTCGTTTGAGCATCACGCCCAAGCCTACCCCCGCACCCGTTCAGGGGGCCAACACCGTGGATGTCCACGAGGCCACGACGGAGGAACCCCGTCACCTGAACACAACCCCAAAGCCGACCCTCCTCATCATCCCCAAGCCTATTCGAGCCACCATTCAGCATACGAGGGCCGCCACCGACCCGTACGCAACAAATCCAGAGGAACACCACCAAACAAGCACAACTCCCACCGCAAACACCACCTCCCTTCCCCCGACTCCGCAACAACAACCTCCCACCTCCCCCCAACCCACCTCCACCCCCGTCTCCGCTACCTCCCCCCCCCCTACTGCACCACCACCCCGAAACTCTCCCCCCCGCCCTACGGCCGCAACCGCTCCCCCCTCCAAGGCCGCGAGCGCAGCCCCGTCCTCCGCGTCCAGACCAACTTCGACGCCCCCTCCCCGCGCGGCTCCCCGCAGCCCGTAAGCGCCCTCTCCCTCGCCTCCACCAGCAGCCACGGCCGCGGGACGACCGAGCTCGACACCCCGCTCCCGCAGCTCAGCCTCCTACCCCTCACGCCAGACTCGCAATCCGAAGGGGAAGGCGACGACCTCACGGCGCGTCCGCGCACCGAGCAGCAGCAGCCAACGTGGTGGGACGGCGGCGGGATGAGCCTCTCGATCGAGGAGGTGATGCGGTCGCCGGTGACGGCCGTGGAGGTGGGGGCCATGGGCGGCATGGGGGGGTTATTCTCCTCCAACACCAACAACAACAGCAACAGCAATGCCAATCCCGCAGCGCTCCCGCTCACCCCCCTCCCCTTCGCCTCCCCCATCACCCCGCTGTCTGCCATCCCCGCGCATCTCGGCGGCAAGCAGCCGTATGGCCCGCTCACGCCCTTGCCCGGGATGGCGCGGTTCGAGGTGAATACACCGCGGTACCAGCAGCCGGCGACGCCGCGGTACAACCACGGAGGGATGTGGCAGGGGGGAGGGGGGTGGTTGTCGCCGCAGCAGCCGATGTCGGCGCTGTGGAACGGGCCGTCGACGCCGAATGGGTATAATGACATTTCGCCGATCACGCGCGGGGAGTGGGGGTTCTTGATGGGAGGGGGGGCCGGGGGGGTGGGGAGGCAGGCGGGGGTGGGGAGGGTTGATGTGGAGGGGGAGCCCGTTGGCGTGGACGGACATCGATGATGGGTGATACCGGAGGGGAGCCGGAGCCTCGGGGATGACTGCAGTGCCGTTGGGTATGGCAGTAGTATCTGCCTCGGACGCACATACATGTATATCTCATTTCTCTTGCATATAAGGAGCCATTCATTTTCTGATTTGGGAAAACGGGGAGGGGGGGAGTTAGGAGTGGTATATACCACTGGTATCAATTTACACATTATCCCTTATATCCCCAGCAGAAACCGTGAAACTCCCCTATCGACGCAACAGCTCACTTCCACCCATACCTCCCCGCCGCATCCCGCTTGTTCGCCTGCCCCTGCGCAAAGCTGTCCTCGAGCGCCGACTGGTTGCTCTGCACCATGTTGACCATCTGCCGCAGGCTGTGCTTGCCCGGCGCGATGGACCGCACCGGGTTGAACGCCTGGTCGCCCGACTGCCGGAGCGCCTCGTTGTGCTCGTACTCTTGCTCCATGTTGAAGTTGACGACGCGCGTGTTGGCCGCGAGCACGTCGGGGTTGCCCGTGCGCCCAAACAGCTCACGCCGCGCCTTGGCCGAGAGCTGGAGGCCGTCGGTTATGGCGTTTCCGGCGGGGGCTTGGTGGTGTTCTTGCTGTGGAGGGGGAATGTAGTCGGGGGTGTCAGTCGCGGTGTCATGGACGGCGGGGGCGGTTGCGAAGAGGGGCTCGTATGCGCCCGAGGAGGGTTCGGGGTCAGCGGCGGTGTTGGTGGGGGGATCGTCGTCGTCGTCCGTGGAGAAGAGGGAGACCTTTTTCTTGGCTGGGGGGTCCGCTAGTGGTGTTGCTGCTGCGGTTGTGGAGGCGGAGGGGGGCTTGGATCGAGAAAACCCAGGCGGCAGCGTCTTCTTCTTCGTTCCCGCCGCCGGCTTGCGCATCACGGACAGCGGCTTGAACATGAGCGGCTTCCCAACCAGCTTCACCTCGGACTCGGGCTTCATCCCCTCGGGGATGGACGGGCCCGCTGGTGTCCTTTTCGGCGGGGGGAGGGCGTTGCCCAGAGAAGAACCTCCACCCGACCCCGATTCGCGGCTATTTCCATCCTCATCGTCTTCGATCCCAGATGACCGCCGGAACGCGGGCTCCGCTGCCGTGCGGAGGTGGACACCGGGCGCAGGGGCGCCGCCGCGGGCTGATGAGGTGGGCTTCGCGACAGAAGCGTTGGTCTTCTTTGGTGGCGGAAGAAAGGAGCCCAAGTTGCTGAAGCGGCTGCCGCTGCTGCTGGCTCCGATGGTCTTGGCTCGCTTTGCTGGAGGTTCTTCGGCGTCGGCGGAAGAGGCAGAGGGTAGGCTGACGACAATCTTGCCGGCGCCGCTGCCTGAGCGGTCGATGAGTTTCTGAAACGGCTTCTTGGACGTGGTCGATGTCGAGGCGGCGGCAGCGGGTTGGGGCTTGGGGGTGGGTTTGGAATCGGAGTCCGAGTCTGAGTCGGAATAGTCGACCAAACCCATGGCTGCTGTGGTGGTGGTGTTTTAGCTGTGGCCGTGGTCGGGTCGAAGGGTTGTTCGTGATGGTCGCAAAATGGCGGAAATCGGTTCTGGTGACGTTGGGTTGGCGATGAAAAGAGCGGCATTGGACCGGCGCGCCGCCTGCAGCGTGGGGAGCCAAGCCCTAGTGCTGAGTGCCCCCCTGGACCGTGCCCCGCAGTTTGGTTCACCCCACTGTAAACTCCAGAGTCCAGACAGCCCCGACTCCGTCCCAGAGAGGCATCCTCGGCAATCTCCCCGCCATCCATCCCTAACTGTCTCACAACAATCCTTGAGCTCTCCATCGTCGTCGCACATTGCGCTCGATTGTGCGTTGTGCTCTCCGGGAGCAACGCGCCCAAAACCACACGCGCCCGGCCACCCAGCTCCCATCTCCCATCTTCCATCTCCCATCTTCCATCTCCCATCTCGAAGCCCCCCCCCCTCCCGATGCGATACCCACCCCCTTCGCCGTCGCCATGTCCGTGATTCAAGTCGAAGAGTACATCCCCAGTCCCCAGTCCCCAATCCCCAGTCCCTCGTCCCCACCTGTCCCCCATCTTTGTCGACTCTGCTGACATGTCGTCGCCCCAGCTTGGTGCTGTACCAATTGCGCTCCAGCTACCTTCACGAGGTCGCCGATGGCGTTGGCGAGCGCCTCTTCACCCTTAACGATAATTTCCTCAACTCGGCTCCCTTCAAGGCGGCCGGATGGCGCCCGAACCCGGCCCTGATCAAGCGAATTCACTCGCCCCCGATTCCCACCGCCATCGCCTCGGAATACTTCCAGGCCCCGCGCATGGCAGGGCTCTCGCTCGAGGACGAGGGGGACGAGGGCAGCATCTTTGCCAGCAGCGCCACTGACGCCATTGGCCCCGCCATGGCCACAAAACGAAGGCGACGACGCGAGCAGATGGAGGAGGATGACAGCAGCGACCTCAGCGACGAGAGCGACGAGGAGCCCGACCAGCGCGCCGCTCAGCAGATCAAGTTCGCCAAGATGCCCCTCCGCAACCGCTCGGGGTCCTCGCCGCTCCAGTCATCCAACCTCCGCCCGGCTATTACCGCCCCTTCCCCTCGCGCCGCCCCCCGCCGGGGATCTCAGTCGGCGCTCGAGACGGTCAAGGAGAGAGCTCGCCGCGACACGGTCACCAGCAGCGACGTGTCGTCCGAGAACGAGTTTGATCCGTCGAGGCAAAAGGACAGTGGGCGATCTTCATCGCGCTCGACCAAACTCTCTGCCAGGCTGAATTCAGAGCCGGTAGTGGGGGGGGTCAAGCGTCAGGAGAGCGATCTCTTGGAGGAGGAAGAGGACGATTCGGATGCGTCCGACATGTCGTCCAACTTCCTCGAGAGCATCGACTCCGCCTCCATCCTCAACGCCGTCAAGGGCCCTATAGCCGCCTCTCCTCGCGACCAAGTCGTGGGGACACCGCCCCGCGAGTTTACACGGCGCTCTACCATACGCCGGTCGGCCATGCCACCCCCGTTACAGATATCCGTCGGCGACCTGCCCCCTCCGCGACCCCTCAGTACCATCCGCCCCATGAGCATGCTGCAACCGAAGAGTCTGCTGTCGGCCGCCCTGAATGCCAAGAAGACGAAGCCTGCCCTTCCCTTTGATGGCTTTGCCTCTCTGTCTGGCCAGGGCGATCCGAACCCGATCTTGCTGCGCATATTTGCCCCCTTTTCCAAGAAGCCGTCGTCGCCATTTGAAGTCCGAATTCGCCGGGCCGTCCACGAAGGGGAGGGTGGTGATAGGGCCGTGACGGTGGCAGACCTTGTCGGTCTCAGCCTTTGGCGCTACAACGAGGAGAAGCTGGACCCGCCACTTGCCGCCGACAAGCTGAATGTAAATTGGTGGACCCTTCGAATGGTGGAAGAGGACGGCGAGATCGACGATGACTTTCCTCCGCTAGAACGCAAGAAGCCCCTCATCTCGTTTGCCACGCAAAATAACAAGGCCGCAAGATCGCGCTCCAACTCCAAGGTCTACGACATGTTCGCCCTCGTGCAAGCCTCGGACAACGAGTTTGCCGAAAACCAGAGGTTGACTCCGCAGTTCGAGCAGGAAGAAGTCAGCGACGATCAAGACAAGGACACGACCCCTCGCAACACGCCCAAGCCGGACAATATGATGGCGGCACCCGAACCTCGCGGAAACCCGGTGCTCAACACCATACACAGGGGCAACGCCTCCAGCTTTGCCGACCTGCCCCAGCCGGCCCCCGCGTCGTCGGCAAACGTCATGCGCGGGGAGAAGAAGCTGCTACGGATTCACATCCACTCGGTCGATGTGGCCCCGGGACAAATGGTTACGCTGGACGTGACGACCGAAACTTGGCTGGCCGACGTTTTGGACATTGTCTGCCGCAAGAGGCAGCTCGACAAGGCTAACCATGTGCTCAGGCTCCCGCATTCCGGGACGGTGGTGCTGCTCGATCGCACGGTTGCCTCGCTCGGAAACATGACCGAGTTGGATCTCTACCGACGACGCTTTGCTACCGACGGGCCCCTCAGCATGACTGGCTCCCCGAGCGGCTCGTCGCTGCCCAGACCGATGCTGTTTGCCGACAGCTCGAGCTGGAAGACGACAAAGGGCAAAACTAAGATCATGGGCACCCATCCGCTGGCCAAGGAAGTGGCCAAGCAGGATGAGCTCGGCGTCCGCACCAGCTATAAAAAGTACACTGTCTGGCGAAAGCAGGCGATGCGGCTCATGTCGGAGAGGCTGTTTGTGATCGACGGCGAGTATGTGCACATCTGGCCAGCCTCGGGCGGCAAGGTGGTGGAGGGGGATGGCAAAAACACAACAGTCCACTTCAGCAACGTCGTCGGATGCAAGGTGTCGCGAAAGCATCCAACCAACTTCAAGGTGAGCCCAACCCCTTGTGGTTCCCGCCCCTATGCAGTTTTCTTCGCATGTCCACAAGCCGTTCTGTACCCTCCCCCGCACCATGATGCTAAAGGTCTACTCCCCCCAGTTTGTCGTATTCAAAGCCACGGAACAAAAGAGGTATGACTTTGTCACCAGTAGCGCCGAGTACGCCGCAAACATTGTTGCCGAGCTGAAGAAGGGCATCTCTCCCTATCGCGACGTCTGAGGGGCCGAGGGACCGGTGAACACCGAACAGGCCGGAGACTGTGGCCAAGTCTCATGACCGACGCCCGTCTAGCGCCCTCCCTATTTGCTTGCCCGGCAGTGGGTATCGTTTGAGGGTTGCATGTGAGCAGCCCATAGCCGCAGATTCGCCGCAGACGATGCCTCTCGGCCAAATCAACAGCCGAGTCCACGCAATGTCGCGCATTTCCCCTCCACTGCAGTGCCAACACCGAGCTGTGAGATGCGGCGAAGAGCCGAAAAGCCCTCTCAACGCTCACTTGTCGTCCCGCCAAAAGCCGTGGATGCGAACAAGCCACCCAGAAACTCATTTCTGATGTCATTGACCACGGGAGGGGGTCGAAATAGAGTTGGACCCCATGCCCGGACTGCATGTGGTTTCTGCACTATCATGCAAGAAGGGCACCTGGATCGGAGGTGGATGACTGATAAGGGCTTGTGTGGGCTTCTACGTCCCGGGTTCTGCAGCAATCTCTCGTCTCGTCACATCCACAGGACAATGTATCTTTCGATGGGACTCGGTTGCTCTACAACCTCCGGGCTGGGACATGGCCGGCGTGGGCCGCCCTTTCAGGGAACCATGGCAGGTATCCCGACGACATCTCGTCATGGTACCAGCTCAGCAGCCTATGAATCACCCTGGCTTCCACTCGGACCTCTAGTACCTCCCCAGGGGTCAACTATCTGAACTAGAAGGCCACCAGCCGAACGGACGACGGCTGACCCTCAGTCCATCGGCGGTACCCCAATATTAGTGACCGAGTTGCGTCATCATTGACGACGCTCCGGCGTGAATATGGCGAAACGGCCCTACCTGCCGACATGCGCCCGATGCGGGGCATGGAGCCCAAAAGCAAGTCCACGCAATCCTCCCCATTCTTCGTCATTGGGATGGCGTTGAGTCGGTGTATGACCTGGAATATATAACCATCACCTTGGACCCGGGTCTCCTCACCGACACCATCCCGCTTACTTGTCACCGCACTCCCATCCTACCACAAGCTACTACAAACCACACACACTCTTTCCAATACGAGGACCTTCAACGCTCTCTGTCCCACGTCGTCAAACAACCAACACTTCCTCCTCATTCTCGCCAAGATGCAGCTCACCACGCTCCGCTCCATCGCCCTCCTAGCCTTTGCCTCCATGGCCTCGGTACGTCCCCTCCCCCTTCCCCTCCCCCTCCCTCCCTCATTCCCAACTAACCTCGTCTCTTCCAGGCCCAAACCCTCACCATAACCACCACGTCGTCCACCTCCATCGATACCTCCTCCCTCAGCTCGGTCCTGTCGTCGGCCTCGTCGGCCTCGTCGGCGCTCTCGTCCGTCTCGTCGTCGCTCACGTCGCAGCTGTCGTCCATCTCGTCCAACGCCGGCTCCGCCCTCTCGTCGTACAGCTCGCAGCTCGCGACGGCCACGGGCTCGGACCGCGCCTCCATCACGTCGGCGCTCGGGTCGCTGACGAGCAGCGTCGGCTCGGCGGCGAGCAGCGCCACCAGCGTCGCCAGCAGCGTCGCGAGCAGTGCCACCAACGGGGCGGCACCGGCCGCGCAGACGGGCGCGCTGGCCATGGGCGCGCTGCTGGGCGGGGCGGTGGCGGTCGTGGTGGGGTTTTAGGTGGGGGGGGAGGGGGGGGATGTGTTGGGGTGTGAGAAAATAAAGAAAAGAGAGATGACGTAGATGGGGCAGGGGGTTGAATCAAGTTCGGGAGAGAGAAGGACGGGCGTAGTGGTTGTTGGTATTTGGTATATGGAGGATACGCTCTTTCATCAAGGTGCGGCCGTCAAGTCTTCGGCAGTCTGTACAATGTGATAAACAATATAGAGGAGTTGGTGGGCCTTGATGATAATGTGAGGGTGCTGTGAGGCTGGTGTTGGAGTGTTATTTCTTTGCACTTGTCGTCGTCTGTGAGGGAGGAGAATGGGCAACGATACAGAGGTAGCAAGCAGCACTCATTTAACTCTTCGTTCCACCACAGAAAACGGAAAACACAGTGGTTCCATGTATATTAAATTGCGGATTCAATATTTATCCCACAAGCCCTCCTCGACCCAAGTCGTCAGGACCACACCAATGCTGTAGTATCGATCTACATCCACTGCCCTCCGCGCCCTCTCACTTCCCCCGGGTATCATTCCACAACCTATCAATCACCTGAAACGTCGCCGTCACCTCCCTCATGACCCCCTCGTCCACCGTCCCCCCCAACCGCTGCTGCATCTTATCCGGATGCCACCTGACCCTCTCCTCCTTCAGCCTCGCCGCAAACTCCCTCTCCCCCACCTCCTCTAGCCCCAGCCCCTCCACGAAAAACACCCGCACCGCCTCCTCCCTCTCCTTCCCCTCCCCTTTCCCCTCCACCACTGGCCACGGAATCCCCTCCACCCCTCCTCCTCCACTCCCCGCCCACGCCTTCCACCTCCCCAGATACCCCTCCCACCCGCGCCTCCGCCGCCTCTCCTCCCCCCTCCTCAAACTCCGCTCCATCTCCACCCGGATCCGCGCCCGCTCCGCCTCCCCGGCGCGCCGCTCCTCGTCCCCAGCGCGCCGCTCCCGCTCCCGCCGCGCCCGCTCCTCCACCAGTCCCGCGTGCGTCTTCTCCCACATCTTCTGCCGCACGTGCGCCGCGTACTCGTCCTCTGTCATGCGCTCCAGCAGACCGCCGGTGGTGGCCGGCCCGGGCCCGTAGACGTGGATCGGCTGGCCGTAGACGGATTCCCAGTAGGCGGCGCCTTCGTCATCGGCCATGGCGTCGAAGAGGGATTCGCGGAAGGCGGCGTCGCGGTCGAGGGGGGGGCGGAGAAGGGGTCGGCGTCCGGGTCGTCTTGTTGTTGGGCGGGGGGGGGGGGGAGGGGGAGCGGTGACGGTGGCGACGGCGGGGGCGGGAGGGGTCGTCGTGGCGGTGACGGCGGCGGCGGCGGGTGGTGTCGGGGTCGTCTCGATGGCGGGAGCGACTGCGGGAGCGGGAGCGGCGGCGGGAGCGGCGGTGGGAGGTGCGGGATTTAAAGCGGAATTTGGTCACGCGCGGGGCTTCCTTGTCGTGTGAGGTGGTAGGGGCTGTGGCTGCTTCGTCTTGGCTGTGTGTCGGGGGATGGTCTCTGTCGGGGGTGGTGCGACGAAGGGGGGGGGAGCGAGACCGCGAGCGACGGCGGTCTCTGGAGCGGTGGGCTCTCGGGTGATGGTCATCTTTGTCGTGTCCATCGCTGGTCGGGTTGATGGAGGATAGTATCTTTCGCCGCTTGGGGGAGCGCGGGGAAGACATGATGGCGGGGTTGCGGGTGGGGGAGGGGTGGTGATGATGTTGGAGATGGTTTGGAGGAAAGGTTAGGGTTTGGGTTGAGGTTGAGGTTTCTAGTGGGGCTCGGGAGGCTGTAGCCACTGGGCTGCTAGCTCGGTCGCATAAGTGGGTCCATCGGCAGATCTCACGTCATTGGCTCTCTCGCTTGTGAGCCTTGCAGCCGAGGTTACCCCCGCAGCGGGTCTCGCCGTTGCATTAATTCTCCGCCTGAGCCAGTGTTGACGGTGACGACGTTGGCGATGGCTTCATCCAACACTTGTCCACAAGCCCTCCCAGATGTATTTATTTTTAATCCCTCCCCCTTTATTTGAACTTGGCGAACGACGGAGCCTGATACGCCCGATACCATTCCGCAGAAACCACATCTCAGGCGTCCTTGCCAAAAGTTGAGGCCCAAGATGAACCAGCGTGCCCCCGGCCTTCCAGACTTTTCCAGATCGCCTTGCTCCCTACCTATATCGCTGGCTATATATCGCTGGCTATATGTCTGGATACACGGTTTACGCAGTATTTTCGATGCGGTGCAACATTGGACGGCAGTTGACAGATGTCCTGTAACTCGACGAGTCAACACGCAACACCAACCTTATTCGCACATCCCCCAACAGGGATCATTGTCATGTTCCGTGTCCATCTGCCGCAGAGAAGCGTTATTTATTTAGTTTAGTTTTCAACTGCCGCCCCTCGCGGTCTCGTCCCCGGTCGTCAACCGCATACGGACCGTAAAGAAAACTACGATGCACGTTGGCGCGATGTGATGGCGGGATTCATCGCCAATCGCCAATCATTCCGCGTCGACCTCCGAGTCCCCCCCCCCCCCCGCAGAGCGCCAATCGCCCCGACAACCCTGGGCATCGCTATTTTTCCTTACGCGTCCCAATGGCCACGGCCTGTGGTGGCCTTCTCCGCGCACAACATTTCCCTTTGGAGTCGTGGATTGCTCTTCAACATGCGATTATTCCCTGCGCCGAGCGATGTAACGTCCTCGCTCAACGTAACTCCACAGAATCCTCATGTCTGCAGCATCTCATCGGCCGCAAAGTACCCGTTTGTCTTGTGTACTTCACGCCCTCATCTCGATGATCCCGGACGGACGCTTGGCCGTGGCTACTGGCCAACACCAGACGGCGCCGTTGCATCCCGTCGCCGCCGCGAATCATACACGCCTTCTCTTTTTGCCTTGACGAATCCAAATCCAACCTCCCAGCCCAATAGATTCCCCTCCACTGCTGCCGTCTCGTCCAACCTCACTTTCCAATCTCCCTCTCGGGTGATTGCCTTTTTCGTTCCGCCAGCCACCTGGTTTTTTTCACCCCGCGCTGCCAATTTCCTCGTGGCTCATTCCCCTTTCGGTCTAAGACACGACATCTTGGCCCGATGTGGCCACCAGCTCATCCCTCGTCCAACCTGCGTGATCCCCCGAGCCCCCGTGACCCCCCCCCCTTCTCATCTCATCGGTCACCACCGATCATCTCCCCCCAGGGGTTGAGATGAGATGCTCGCGCCCCCTCTCCAGCCCTTTCGGGTTTTGTATTCCGGCCTTCGCGACAAAGCCACGCACCCCTTCCCCCCCCCCCGGCCAGGCAAGGCGGTCCTGCTGTGTGGCGCCCAAACGCCGTTACATCGCCCGCTTTCCCTCGCACCATCACTCATCCACGTGAGGAGTGATGATCGAGGCCGGCCCGAGGGTCGAGATGGGGGGGGGGGGAACTTGTCTCTTGACGAAGACGGGATGCGGCACGACGACGGCCATCACCAACTCGATGATACTCTGGAGGAGGAGCGATATCACCCTGCAGCCCGCAAAGAGGCCTGCTCTTGATGATAGCTAGCCTGATGCGACCGGAATGGTTATCAGCAAGCCTCACCTCTCGTCTGTCCACCACTCCCGCCTTGCCCCTCGGAGTGACCACGCAGGTGGCGGCGGCGGGGGATGCAACCATGATGAACCCGGGAAAGGAAAAACCGGCTCGACCATCACACACAACAGGGCTCTGATCCCGACGAAATGTCCGAGTGGCCCGCCTCTCCCCCCTTCCGCGGCCTATCAGCGCCCAAATACGCCATGACTGGGCGGCGTGGGGCCCTGGAGGGGAATGACCCGAGACCTTGCGCCAGTCCAGTCACGGGCCAGATACAGGGGCTTGCAAGTCGTGAAAAAGGCCCGGCCACGCGGTTTGCGGATGACTTCCGCCTCCGCTTGCTGAGCCTTGGGAAGTTGAAGGCAAGGGGGGGGGCGTGAGAGTTCTCGTCCAACCGTTTCGATGGTGTCTCTTCACCCCGCATGCCCGGGCATTGCCCACGCAGAATGGAGGGCCTTGCATGAGGGAAAGGGAAACCTGCGAATGGAAATTTGCCAATAGCGAGAGGACCGAGTACGGGGCGGCCTCTTCGTAAACACCAACCGTTTTTGGTGTTGTATCCCGTATTCTGCCCCGTGAAATTTGACGGAACGGCAAGACGAATGATGGAGGCAATGCACTGGAGGTATCAGACCATGTAAACCTTGGGTGGCGGCTTGAAGCGCCCAACCCTATTCTATAGAGGGAAATCTGAGCCCACACACGCTGACGTGTAATAAGCGCATCTCGTCAGTAACACGGAGTGGCAAGTTATATGGTGGCGGGTGCTACGTACGGCGGGATACCACCATGGTGTGGTTGGGACCTGCATATCTGCATGAGCCAAAGAACAGAATCATCTTGGGGACCATTCACTGTGGCCTTCGTTGCTCTACTTCTTTCCCTCTGCCGGACAGGCAGACGGTATGCGTGGAAGACTGACGGTAGGAAACCAACTCCTCGTTGAGAACCGGCATGGCTACTTGATAACGTGCGCAGAGGGGGGCTTGCCCATCGAAGATGATGGACACAAACAAAAGAGCAAGTTCAGGCCCTACCCTGTTGGGGTGTTGAAAAGTTTAGATCACCATCGTCGGCGACCTCATCGGCGACCGTGTCAATGCACCAAGCAAACCGCCAAACCCCCAGGTGGCTAACAAGCGCGACTTGTGCTGATGATGATGCAGTAACGGTCTGCATATATCTGCACGCAGTATGATGGATGCGGTTGCTCAAGGAGGGAGGCAGAATAGTGGGGCCTTGTTCCTCCGGGGGGGGGGGGGGGGGGGTCGAGAAGGATCGAGAGATTCAGGGAGTGCTCCCACACGACAAGCACCTAACCTGTAACTTTCCCCCCCAAGAGGTGGATCTCTGGGCCGGGAAAGGACGGTCTGTCTCGCAGGCTAACTGAGGTAGTTCATCTTTGTTGAAGGGAGAAGCAACTCTCTGGCCCCTTGTCACTTTGGGTTGTGCCTACCCTCTTTTCTCACACAGGCAGGTACATCACGCATCACAATGGAGTTACAGAGGCAGTTGCAATGATTCAGCGGCTTCTTTTCTCGGCCGATATTTGGCTTCTCTCTCCTGTCTCTCTCACCCCCCGCCGTCCTGGTCCGATGAATCAAACTCCCAGGTGTACACCATGTTGCTAATGGTACATGTGCCTCAATCTCAAATGGGTATATGCGTCTCCTTCTCTCGCTCCTCCCTGCTTCTAGTACCCGTCCATCCCATCCGTACAGAGAAAACCAAGAGAAAAGCCACGCCCGCCGCTGTGCAAGGAAACAAGAGAGGAAATGGAAATGGAGATAAACCGAGATGAGGAAAATGGATACAATCTGTGTGCTGCTGCTGTGCGCGCTTTATATGTCTTTGCGGCCTTCCCATGTCCCAAAGCATTAACCCCTTCGCCCGTCTTCGATCGGCTGCCCAATATGTCAAACTACTCCAAAACACCAGGCGCGAAATAACACCCATTCTCCCAACACCAGTAAGCAAATGCCGGCTTTCGCTCCCCGGCCCCAACCTCCCGATGCATTCCTCCCACCTTTCGTGACCGTCCCCGGTCGAAAAAGAAATATCCAAAAGAAAAAATAAGAGCTGTGGAGCAGATGTGTCGATGATGATGATGATGATGATGATGATGCAAGATGCAAAGCGGTATCGTCGGTTCGGTGGTGGTGATTACAAGATCCATATGGCGGTCGGAAAAATAGAGCATTGCCCAGCAACGTCGGTCGAGTCGGTCCTGTTTTCCCTCTCTTCCTGTTGAACGGATAAAATGAAACTGGTTGGAACAAGGGGAATGGCGGAGGAGGGAGGGCGTGGCATCGCACACCTCGTCGTCCTCCACAACATCCAAAACACCCAAGAGCCTCCGTGGTTCTCCCAATTTTTCTCTTTCCCATACTCCTGCCTCCTTCGTTTTCGGTCGCCCGCGCTGTCTTGCAGACTTCTAGATGTAGAAACTCCCACGATACAAGAAAAGGACAAAAAGGACGGAAAGAGAGAGGGTCGAGGGGTATCGATATGGAACGGGTTCCATAGTTAAAAGCAGATGTACTGTCTGTAGCAGTCGCCCACCGGCGTCGGGAGGTTTGTCAACCTAACATATTATCTTGAACCGCCCTCTGGCGGTCCTCTCGGTCCTGTCGCCCACCCTGTCTCGTATGGGTAAGAAATATATCCGCTCGCCTGGCCTGGCTGTGAAGACGCCGCCGAAGATGGAGGCTGACCCCCTAAGACGGGTGGCGTGAATTCCGGCCCTGTGGAAGGGTGTTCGAACCTGATGGGGGGGAGCCGTGCTATCCCGGGTGACAAAGACAGGCGGGGAGAGGAAGGGATCCCGTAGGCGGATGGAGCAGATGGTATCGGCGGGGGGAGCGAGGACGGCGTGTTGGGACGATAAGACGGAGTGCCGAGCTGGGGGTGTGGATCCGAGTCCGTTCTCCTCCGTCTTGCGGGACGCTCCATCATGGATGGGTCGTTGTACGACGACGGGGGCGGGTGTGGGTGGGCGAGGGGCTGCGGGTGGGAGAAGGGATGGGCATGCGGAGGCGGGAGGGGGGGTGCTGGTGCGGGAGCGGGTAGAGGACTGTTCTCGGCCGCATAAGACCCGACGCTTCTCGACCGAGTCGGACTCGGTGCTCGGTCGGCCCATTCCCCCATTCCGGGTGTCCGAGCCACGATCTCGCGCAGCCGGTTGTACTCCTTTCGGTAGAAATCGCGCTCGGCCTCCAGCTCCTCGACCCTTCTCTCCAGGTCGCGATTATGGTTCTCCAGCTTTTGTAGACCCTGTGCCTGCGCCGCATCCTTCTCCTTCTTGCGCAGCCTAAATCTTGCCGAGGCCCCCGCATTCCGCATCCTCTTCTCGTCCGCCTGTTTCGAAGCCTGATGGTAGTCGACGGGAATCAACATTTCTTCCCCGTGGGTGGGCGTGATAGAAATGAGGTGCTGCTGGCCTTGCCCAAGCTCCAAATTCCGTCCTGCCACGGTGGTGGTCCCGGGGGGCAGTTGGCCCCAACGTCCCCCGCCTTCCCCCAGTATGCTCCTGCTTGGCCCGGCGGGGGTTGCGAAAGGTGAGTTGGGGGAGAACATCGGCCTTCCGTCATGGTCGCGAGGCGGATGCGCTGACGGCGGCTGCTCCTGTGATGATGTCGGCGGCAGTCCGTGGCCCATCATCGGTTGGGACAGGGATCGAGAGAGCGACGACGTGGGTCGAGTCGGCGTTGGCGCGGCGGGTCCCGGCGCTGGTATGTGGCCCGGAAACTGAGGCGGAGCCGCAAGGGCAGGTGGTCCGCCCAGAGGAGATGTCTCGTGGGCGTGAGCAGGAGGGCCCGTCATCCCCGGAAGCGGGGGCATGCTTGCGAGACGCTGCGCTTCGACAGTCCGCATAGCTGCTCGACTCAGGCTCGCCGTGCGGGGTGACTTTGGCGTCAGGATCCGCCTAGTCGCCGCGAGCGCATAGGGGTGGATGCCCTGGGGCGACCCTGACAAGGTCGGTTCTGCAGGCGACCGCGTGTGTGGCATAGCTCGAGCTTGCTGAGGCGTCATGCTGCCCGTTCCCGGCAGCCCCTGAGGACGGGGAGGGGAGCTGCCGGATCCCAGCTGTCCCGTCTCGGCCGAACGCCGTCGCACTCTCGGAGATGATGCCGGTAGCGGTCCTCGCGACCCTGGTGGGTTCAGAATGTTATGGACGCCCGATGTCCTGGATCCTCGCCGCTGATCCCCTCCCCCCACTTCGCCAGCCGGAACCCCACCGGGGTCGTGAGGTGGTCGTCCCGTGGTGTCATCTCGATAAGCGGGATTCCGCTGTTGTGTCGAGACTGACCCAGGGTCTCGGGGCGGGGACTGCGAGGGCCGGTGGGAGGAGGGGTGAGGCACAGGTCTCCTCTGCGACATCGAGACCTGTTCCCCTTCGCTCTGGCAGTCCGCAAGACCGTGACATTGACCGCCGCTGTGGGGTCCTTGGGGAGCAGGCTCTTTCTCGGGGGCCGCGCCCGTGGCCCCGCTTGGCTTGAGAGTCTTGGACTGCCACCCGATGCCACAGGCCGTCAGCGTTGATTCCCACGGGGGGGTTGCGCCAGGCCAGTTCCACGTGGGGTCTAAGCGTCGCAAGGCGGATGGGATCGCCAGGGTTGATCCGGCGGCGCCGTGGGTGATCGGGATTCCTGGAGGCGAGGATCGCGGAAATTTCCAAGATTTCCAACCGGCGATGTCCAGAGTAAAGGCAGACACGCCTCTGGTAGGTTGATCACGAGAAGGCGTCAAAGGGTAGACTCCGGGGTGCAAGGGGGACCTCAAAGTCCACAAGAGCCGCGGTCAAGCCTGCGTGATGCTATCTGGCAGGCCTGGCGTGTGTGGGCGCTCCCGACAACTGTGGGTTTCGACGATGTGTACGTGTGCAAAGTGGGCGTGTGTGCTGTGACGGGATGTTGACTTGCGCGCCAAGGAGTCAGAGTGCGGCGGACGGGTCAGTAGCTAAGCAGCAGCGAGGGCGGCCTGATAGAGAGGGCGGCCGTGATGGGGGCGTCGAGGAGTCTTAGCTGAGTAGATGGCCGAGGATGACGGGGAAACCGGCGCAGTCGACGCAAGAATAGGTGCTGCGGAGGCTGGTTGGATTGGGAAATCTTCAAATCGGCCAGTCAAGATGCTCGGTCAGAGTCTTGGGTATTTACTGGTCACTTGTGCCCGCGGACTGGTGGACTGCGCTAGGGGGCCACAGTGCTTTGCTGTGTGAATGGGCAGAACATGGACCAAGTTCCTCTGCTGCCTTCTGGCTTTCGCAAGTGAAGTGGGCGACGAGTTCTCGAATCTGGCGTCCGAAGGGGTGACCTCTGCGGTGGTGATGTCTGACTTTTAGGTCACTGTCGAGAAAGTGATGCGGATGGACCGGCTCGGTGACGGAATGTCCTCGGTGACTTGTCGATATCAATGTCCAGACAAGCGGTTTGACCACTGCTCCCGCGGCTTCCTGGCGTAGAGGAAAAGATGAAAAGAATTTTGGGGGAGGGAGAAAGAAGGTTTGGGCTCGATGTCAGCTCTCGCGACGGCTTGGCCGTTGGCGCGTACCAGCTGGCTGACAGGCAGCATTTAAAGGCCCCGGGGTCTTTTTGGAGAGAGAAAAGGCACCCATGTCAAATAGCTTGGGTTCTACGCCCACCCCCAGCCAGGCCTTATCGACACTGGGGAGTACTGGACCAAGCAAGGTACAAGAGACCGGGGAGGTTGGAAGAGAAGACGTGTGGCCGGAGGTGCAGGGGGGGGGGGGGGGGGGAGGGCCTTGCTGGGGTCGCCTTTGGTGCTAAGACCCTCGACGACAAGGCGTAGCGTAGCTTGTGGGAAAGACGCTTCCTTCAATACCGTGTAAATAACCATTGGCCCACAGTCCCTCATACGTCGCCCTCTTTTTTCCTTTTTCTTCTCCTCCCGCGGAGCATGGTGGAGGCGGGCGTGGCGGACGGCTTCCGGGCGCGGCGCAGAGCCAGACGCGGAATCGTCGACGTCGAAATAAAAAGCCCGCGTCCAGTGCCCACACCCTGTTCTTCAAGAGGCGTGTGAGGCGTGAGAGGGTGGCTCGGGTTGTGTCTGGGGGTCAAGCCCCCTTGACGACCCGAAAACACGGCGCCGAGTGAGTGGATGCGTGGCTCGCATCAGCTAACCTTGCAAGCCCTGCAAACCAGGGGGCTAGTACGAATGGGGTGGCATGGTTACGATATCGTCTTCATCCCTCTTGGCGGAACACCACTTTTGACTGACGTAGCCGTCCTGTCGCCGGACGCGCTTCGCAGACGAGAAACTCGACTTTGGTCCTCGACGTGCGCAGGAACAGCCGCGGTTGCCTCCAGATGTGGCTATCGCCAGTCCCGATGACCACGACAACATGAGCGCCATCCAATGCGGTTCCAGGAGGGGATGCTGATCCGCGGCCAGTGTTCAGGGACGGGAGCAGGCGGCATCATTGCCGGCGCTATTGCTCGGATGGCCAAACATTGACAGATCCACTAGCCACCGCTCAGGTGGTTCTGGGCTTGTTCCTACTGAGGGTCCCCGACTTGTTTACTGGAAACGTGACGATGTCGAATTTTGCCACAATAGGTAGTGTATCCGTGCTAGCCGCGAGTCGTGGAGACATGAATCCTCCCCCAGAGGAGCGGGCCGCGGGAGGACGTGTTGGCGTGCGCCTGTCTAGTCGGGGCCCAGCCCCAGAGCAAGCTGTCGGTCGCCGGAGTAGTTCCCGCGAAAGGGGCCGAACTGGTGAAGAGCCGGGTTTATCCCGGGAGGCGAGGCTTGACGGGATGTCAAATCATGTCACCAGGTGTGCATGCTGCCACAATGCAGGTTGGCATCACCGAGAGCTTTGGTGTGACTTGCTGGCCTAGGACAGGAGCTGTCGCACTTCCGAGTTGACATGACTGCCGCGGATCTGTTGTGCCACCACGGTCCACGACGGCACCAGCACGTCGCCGGGGCCGGGGTGCAGAGCGGGTTGTCATTATTAGCGAGCGTGGAGGCTGGTACGCGATGCTGTCCGTCATGCTGAAGCGCAGCGCAGCAGGTGGCCGATGCTCCCCATCCCGCGCCGAAATTAGTTCACCCGAGCCACACTCGCGCTCACACTGAGCCAGCAGAGCACGCCGTTGTTGGCGGTGGTCGGCAGCTTGCGTGGTTAGGTACCGATGCCGCATCAAACACTTTGAGTTCTGCCAGCTCATCCACACCTAACCCTCAGATGTGTTGGTTGATCCTGAGGCGACGGTGCGGGTTGGCTCTTATGCGCAGAGCCTGACATCCGCAGCGGCATGCCATGCAGATGAGAGTCGAGGGTGTGGGGAGTGGTGTGGGCAGGTCTCGTCGAGGTGGTGTCACGTTGGCTGTCCAGTGTCCACAGCAGCGCTACACAGCATCAGGATGTTTGCTCAACCCAGGGCGGACAGGACGCTCGAGGCCTTAGAACTCAATTTGTTGGGATTCCAGAAGGGGCAGGGTTGGGGAACGGATAGGCGCAGGGCTTGGTTGACGCCGAGGTCAGAATAGGATTGGGACCAAGTGGGCTCTGCCGATGATCGAGAGCTTTTCGGGACGAGATCTCGCGGGCAGTCAGATGAGAGAACATGGATGGGAGACGGCGATGATGCTCCCCGCCGCTGGCCGGGATGAGAGAGAACTCCAAGAAAGGTCAAAAGGGGATGTGCCACAACTGTATCTGGCCATGTTCCCAAAACTGCAAAGCGTGCCTGCAGGCAATGATGGGCGGGATGGACGTTGCTGCCGCTGCTTCACCTTGGATCATGGAAGGTTGGCTCGCTTCCTTTCACCGTTCCTGCCGCGCCTCGAGCGGGGCCTGCCTCGAAGACGTATTGCTGTCTTGGATCAAGGATCCGGCCGCTCCTTCTCACTTTTGGCACGGCCGAGCCCAATCAACCGGTGTCGAGATTTCGGGAGGATGATGAAGGAGCAGAGCGGCCCTTTCATGACCACTGGACGTCGCGTGGAAGTCAGGCTGGGAAGGCAGGCTATGGTCCACGGGATGAGCGAGGCACCGAGGTGACGGACGGGGTCCGACAAATCTCTGGATCACAGTGCCAGTGGGGAAATCTCACCGTACGCGCCTTCCACCCCGGCAGTTCCAAACGCAATTGTTGGCAACTGCAGGGATAGCCGCGTCGAGGAAAGAGGACCGCCTTCCCACCTGAGCAATTTGGCTCGCCGTGGCAGGTGCTCCTCTCGCGGAGACCGGAAAGCCCCAGGCTCCATCAACGTCACGACTCACCACATCAATAGCCCAAGATCCACTGGCACCTGAAAGAACCAGGGCGACAGAAAAACCCCCGACACCTTTTGCTTTTCTGAACAAAGATATCGAGCCCCGAGGCCGCCAGACCCGGAGAAACGGACAACTCTAACGAGTCCTCGTTCTCCTTTGAGTCGGTATTCCGTAATCCATGGCCAAATCAACATTGACATGCAGAGAGAAACCGCTGTCTTCTTGGTAGGGGTCGCCAGTGCCAGCGCCCAAAAGGGTTGCCGGTTGCCGTATTCGACGAGAACCAAGTTTCCTGGTATTCTGGGTCGGTCTCTGGAAGGATGTCACCGCCTCGGTTGCAACTCTTCCCAAGCTCCAAGCATCCTCGAGACACAGAAGAAGGAATGGGGTGCTTTCAGGTTGCCGTCAGGTGGCGTGCCAGACCGCCTTGCACCCATTCCGAGGTCGACCACCGACGCAGCACCAGCTTGGCGCAGAAAACCCCGACAGTGACATCGCTTGTTGGCAATGCAGCAACATCACGGCCCCCACCATATCGAGACACCGTGGAGCGATCGTTGCCAGCACATAGCCCACCAGCTTGTGACGCTATGGGTGTGGGATGGGGAAGAGACTGGGAGACGGGCACTCGAGGGGAGAACCAAACCTCGCAGCGTGGCAACGGTGCCGTCACGCATCCCGCTCGAGAATGAAGCTAGCCACGAGCTGCTGGGTGGGTTGCATCATGATGAACGAGGTTCCTTGCCGGTTCATTAAACGGACAGCCGTCAACCAAACCGCCAGCCGCCGCGGCCGGTGCTCAATTTGCTTGTCGCGAACGTTGCCTGGAGCAGGCAGGGTTGGCCTCGGGTTGGGATTCTGACAGAATAGATGCACGATCATCGCCACGCCTCGACACCCATGCACTCGTGGTGATTGGCAGCTGCAAGATGTCTCTGTCAATTTAGGGACACAGCACGCGGTTCCAGTGCCTATGATGGTTCGGGGCCAACGCTGGACGACAGCGGACAACCAGCCAAGTCAACGTTCTTTCTCCAACAAGCCAGCAAGGATGTCGTTCGTTGCCATTGCGGCTAGTCTGGAACTTTCCAAAGCTTCCAAATCCATGCCAAGAGGGACTGAGAGAGGGAGGGATTGACAAGCGGAGGACGGCAATCCAATTTCGCCGGGGCTCGCAGCTTGCCAGCATTTTTCGAGCCCGACACACACCCTGCGACACCGTCGAGTCTCGACACTGCTCCCGGGCCTCTTGCAAGACCGGCATCGTCAATGTGATAATATCCAGCCGTTCATCACGTCCAAACACCCCGCCGGAGGAGCCGCATGGCACGGTGTTCCGCCCCCCCGCAAACCATGACGCCCCGGAATGCTCATTGTCGGGCTCCTGGCCCGCGTGATTGGTCGCGCGCAACCAATGCGTGTGCTGACCACTTTCAATATCCGCCCATCTCTCGCTGATGAGGAGGGCGTATTTCTGACAGCAGGCAGCATTTGTTCCTCTTCACTGTTCAGTCCCTTCGCAGCTCGCACCGCCGAACGAGCTGCCTTGGTGCATTGACGCCTGAACAATCCGCAAGCACCGCCTGCAGCCAGGATTGGGCTGCGGTGCAGGACAGCGAAGACGGCGGAGGGCGGAGGGATGGCGGATGGCAAGTGGTGTGGTGTTGCAACCCATCCGAGCCATCTGCAGGCGGCGTCTGGTCAAGGCTTCCGAGCCCGTCGCTGGCGCTTCTTCACGCCATTGCTGTGGTGCGTCCCGCGTCTCCTATTCCCTCAGGCGCAGCTCCGCAGCCAAGCGTGGGAATGAGGCTAGGTGTTGGCTGCTCGCTGCGGCCGAATATGCGACCCGATCACCAACTTTGAAATTGACCAACCCAAGGGCCTTCTGCTTTGGGAAGACCGGCTCGTCCCGTCGCGCCGTGGGAAAACCGTTTGGGCGTGTTTCTGTCCAGTGTCCTGACTACTGACACCTACTGACCAAACCAAAGAGGGAGGGAGGGTTAGCTCGCTTACATGCACTAGCCCGATCGCCAGGAGCATCTCGCTCTCTTGGGGCGGTCACTTGTCATTTCTCACAACCCATCACAGAGGACTCCGAGCGATCCGGATCTTGGTATTTAAAAGGGGGTTTGGGAAAACCAAGGAGGGCGAGACAGCGAGGTCATACCCCCGAGCCCCCATAGACTGAAACATGCGGCCGGTTAGGAATGCATTGGCGGAAACAACCTTTCCAACAGGCCGGTGAGCCCTGAGGGAAAGTGCCGCAGAGCACGCTCATCCCCCGACATCACACCCGCGATGATCATCACGGCAACGTGCATGGACGGGAGAATGCCTCAGATCCGATGTGCTTTGGGTCATGATATTGGCTGAGCTGCCTTCAACCGGGAACCATGGGGATTGACGGGCAAAACTCGAAACCGGGGTAGAAAGTGGTGTCATCTTTCGCGCACCTCCCCGGCGACTTTCTCTTGCGAGACACATCGCCGAGCAAGGAGAGACACCGGCGTCTCTCCAGATCGCGTCATTGGACTTGTCTGGAGCATATTTTCCGAGGCGGAGCAATTGAGTCAATCCCGCTTCCTTCCCGCGCTGAGCTCAACGTTACACCGTCCCGTCAACATCATTTCCGTCAATTGAAGAGAATAAGGGCATGACACGACGACGACGACGCACCCGATGTTCGGAACCAAGATCAGAAAAAGAAAAGGACTGTGGAAATCATCGCGAACCACGCAATCTTTGCCAAAGCTCCGTCAATGCTGAGCAAGCCCAGTTGTATCACCTCTCAGTCAGCTTGACGTCCTCACGATAAACATGGTGGAGATTGCCTGATTGCGTAGCAACACCAGTGAACCCAACGAGTTGTCGTCGTGATGTTGCTTGACAGTGGACCCCATTCCCCGCCCCCGCCCCCGCCCGCCCACGGCAGAACAGCACTTCACCGCCTCCAATGCCAGCAACTCACCGCATTTTCAAGGATGGCGGCACGAAGCGGGAAGCGGGCGTGCGTATCCGTACGCTACTTACATATGGCATGCATCAACCTAGGCTCTGCATGCTGCAGACGTTACTTACCGCTCTCTGGCTTGTCTGTCAACATCGACACGGACGAACAAAGATGGAGAGGCCCGGGAAATCTCTGCTGGGTCTGTCTGGTAGGGACCTCGGCGTCGCCGTCGAGGGCCCGACGTGAGACATCCAGCGAGCTGGCCAACTTGGTTCCCCACAGCATCCAGCAACGGCGCCGGTTTCCAACCGGACAACCGATCCCTTCCTCTGCCGGCGGGATATGCCGGGCGGCGCCGAGCCAGCAGCACGGACGTCGACATTCGAGCCACGAAAGGGCAGAGTTTGGTAAACCGGTCGTCTGGCATGCTGCGATATCACCCCGGCGACCATCTGACGAGGTTCGGCGACTGAGCGATGGCTCCCAAGGACGACCTACATGTCTCCCTCCCGCCCGCCGCATCGAGAAAAATTGTCGCCAAAAAAAATGCAGGGCCGGAATGGAGATGGCGCCGCCCCCGGGTCCGACCACACCTCGACGCACGATGCAAGCCTCGCGTTTCCGAGCTGGCAGTTGGGTCTCGAGGGCGTCAATGCCTCGGCGCCCAACCAGCTGCACCAAGACGACGACAACGGGCTACCCGCCGCTTGCAGGGCGGACGACGGCGATGGCGATGGCTGGACAGGTGACCTTGGACCAAGATCCCCCCGAGCAACCGTCACCATGATCCATCAAGGTTCTGGACAGGGCTCGCACGCATTGAATTGGGCTGGCGGCGCGCAAAAAGCCCACCCTCTGCCCCCTCTCCCAGATCCCAGGGCGGTTGTGACATGCAGCAGGCGTCGATCATGTGTCTGAGCACCCGCCAGGGCAACCTAGGCTTCCTCGTCAGGATCAGTCATCATGCAGCCCTGGGGGAAAACAGCGCACCCAAGCTCTCGGCAGCTCCAATGGTTTCTCTGACTTTTGTCAACATGGGACGGACGAGCGGTGAAGATTTCCATCCAGCTCCACTTGCAAAGAACTCGTCCTCCCAAAAAGGGACGCTTGTCGCATCGCAGAGGCTGGTTCGCCCGCCGGAGACGCATCCTGTCTAGTCTGGGCGAAGGCGATGCCGCTTTCCCTCGTCGCAGGGGTCCAAAAACGTCGCCGGGGCGATAGATCGAGCACTGCTTGACGAACAAGTACCCCCAAGAGGCTGGTACTTACATGCTGCGCAGAGACATTCGCATCGGCGAGCGGACCCTACAGGCCGTGGACAACAAACACATGGTGCGCGCCGCCTCGAGCTACGTGTACGCGCATCAAGCATGCAACGGCAAGATGCGAAATAGGGCGAGAGATGTGACCGAGAGACAGCCTCTTTCGATGCCACCACACCAGTGACAGCGCGCCTCCACCTCGCCGCTGGGGGGCCAGGTTGGGCACCAAACCGCTGGAACGTGGGCTCGCCGTTGCGGCTTTTTGGCACACCCCTCCTCCGCCCAGGTCACTGCGAAGTTGCAGGGCAACGCCCCCTTCCCATGGGTCAGCTGAGAGGGTCGATGGGGAGGTTTGCGATTGTCGCAAGTCTGGACTCTGCGACAGACACTCTGCTCTGGGTCGAGGCTCGAAATTGCGCAACGTCCGAACAGAGAGGGCCCGCTGAATGATTGGGCGTTTCTTCCTTTCTTTTTCTTCGGAGCACTCGTCGGCGAATATTTGAAGATGAGTCTCGCGGTTACAGGGCTTTACGGGGTACAGGGTACGAATGCAGATTGCAAGAGCGAAGATTATCCGGCCGCCGATGGCGATGGCAATGCTGGAGGGAAGCCGATTCGAGAGAAGGATATTGCGGCTTAGTGCTGTGTACACAGTACACTATATCCAGTTCAAACCAAAAAAAAACTCGCTGCGGGAATTTGCGGTTTCGGGACAGGAGGCGAGCCCGGGTCACGACGGCGCAGTCCATGCTGTGCTGTGTCGCTTGTTGACGACGGGATTACCCCGCGATCGCCTCACCTTCCTCACCTCGACCTCAAGAGACCACGGCTGCGCGCTTTCCGAGCGTCGGCGTACTGGGCCCCGCGATGCCCTCGAGCAAGCGCGATATGGCAATGGAGATGGTTCCCGCGACTCCGGCGTCTCTGGAAAGATCTGGCGCGATGTCGCTCGGCAATCAGTCCCTCACGGCCGCGCGGATCTGAGGGCCGGCTCCCGCTCCGGCTACTTTGCGACTCCGGTCGGCCTGACGGCTGTCGTCTCCTGTAGTCTCCGCCAGATGGGTCCGGCAGCGTCGTGATAAGAAGGGGGATGGACCCTTGGCTCTCGAGGGGAAAAGGGTCTTGCTCTGGAAGTCATCTGTCTACACTACGCAGTATTTTATGAAATAAAGGTTGACTGCTGTCGAGGTTGAAGATCGCTTCGTTGTCCGTTTTCTGTCATTAGGTCGACGCCAGACCCGCTCGTGGACGTTGCGGCCTTTTGGGGGGGAAGGGGATTCCACACTGGCAACACACAGCGCGTCATCCATCTTTCATCGCGCAGTCAGCGAAGCTCACCAATCTCATCCGACAACACCACGCACAGAGCAGCAGCCGCCATACAGCAGACCACCATGTCGACCCCCGAAAACATCCAGCAGTGGCACGTCACGGAGCCGTACGTCGACCTCCACTGCGGCCTCGGCGAGGGGCCCTACTACGAAAAGGCCACCAAGACGCTACGCTTCGTCGACATCAAGAAGAATCAGCTCCACACCGTCTCGGTGACGGACGGCCCCGCCTCGCTCACGACGCTCCAGCTTGACGAGCGGCCCACCGTCACGGCCAACGTCTCCGGCCTCGACCCCCAGCACAAGCTCCTCGTCGGCCTCAAGTACGGCATCGCCCTGCTCGACCGCCCCACGGCCCGCTACGAATACCTCTCCCGCTTCGCCGCCGCCGACAACACCCGCCTCCGCTCCAACGACGGCGCCGCCGACCCCCACGGCCGCTTCTGGCTCGGCACCATGACCGACTTTGGCCTGGGCGACTTCCAGCCCGAGGGCAAGCCCCCCCCCTCCCATCTCTCCCCTCCAGCCCATGCTGACCCCCATCCTAGGCTCCCTCTACCTCTTCACCCCCTCCTCTTCCTCCCCCTTCCCCTCCCTGATCCGCACCAACCTCACCATTCCCAACTCGGTCGGCTGGTCCCCCGACCGCCGCACCATGTACTTCACGCACTCCTCGGCGCGCACCGTCTTCGCCATCGGCTACGACCCCGAGACCGGCGCCCTCGGAGACGACGAGCGCGTCTTCTACGCCCACGACGGGCCCGGCGAGCCCGACGGGTTCCGCGTCGACGCCGACGGCAACGTGTGGCACGCCGTGTACGGCGAGGCGGCGGTGCTCAAGATCTCGCCCGCGGGGCGCGTGGTGGGGCGGGTGAACCTGCCGACGAGGAACGCGACGTGCGTTGAGTTTGTGGGGTCGGAGCTGTTTGTGACGACAGCGGGGGACGAGGAGGGCGAGGGGGAGAGCAAGAGGTTCGGGGGGGGCTGTTCAGGGTGGACGTGGGGGGGAGGGGGCTGGAGCATTTTGAGGTTAAGCTGTAGGGGGGGTTAGGGTGGTGGTTAGAGGGGGCTTCTAGATGTGTTACTGTTGTTGCATGGGAGTGGAGTTGGCAGATGGTAGATGGTAGATCTAGAGGGCTGTGGCTAGATGGTTAGAGGGGATAGACGGACGAGTCGGAAGAGGCGGCGCGTTCAAGACCCCCGTTATATTCTGCATATATATACCGTTCAAAGGAGATGTCCATGATCCTTTGCTTCAAGTCGTGTTTGCCCCCATTCCTGTGAACGCCCGATGGCCCGAATACGACATGTCGCCGCCAAGTCCTATGTGTGTCGACTCGGCCATGTAGTGATTGACAGGCTCCCTGATGGCTACTAGTTGCCGCGAAAATCTCGGGTTCAGGGCACGCATGCCTCCCATGCCTCTCACAAACCCATTAAAGCTCACCTGTATTCCTTTTAACCTGACAATCCCTTTGGCGTTGTGTGTTGTCCTCGGCGCGTTCAAGGCGAGCAGCGAACTCGGCAGACGTCATGAGAAGCACCCCTAGTTTCCTTAGGACAGGGGGTTCGTGCCTGGTGTAGCAAGGCAACATGGTAGGATTGGAGCTATGTCACTGAAACTATCTCTCCGAGGTCCCATAGCCCACACAAGGCATCAACTCAACACCTCAATTTCGTCTGGACGTAGGTGGAAGATAGGAGGGATGCAGGATTGGAGTTCGCCGTTCGCTCGACGCTTCATCGCCTCTATACGTGTCTAGATCACTCTAATATATATTATATCTATCTCTACCTATCCATGCAATGGATATACCCTCCAGCCCTGTTTTGTTTGTTAGCGCGAGACCTCTCGTCAAGCAAGCGAGGGCAAATTCTCTCCGTGTAAGGCCAAGTTGGCACAGCCATGGGCCTCGAGTTCCGATTTCAGGGCCTCCATCAACCGTTAGATGGCCTTGGCTCGTATCTCCCATGTCTCATACTAACAAAAAAACCAGTATTGGATTGTATCTGCCGCGTGATTTGTCCGCTTGGGAAGATTCGTTAGCGACTTGATCTCAGTCTCTGTCTGGTGGTATTGATACGATTCCGTGCTTGCCCTCCATTTGCAGAACTCCGACGCTTGAACCCAATATCTACATTGAAATACTCTGGACGGAAGAAAGGCAAGTAGCACAAGGAAGAAAATTACACTCTACAATGACTTTTGGAACGATCATGTTCTGGCTTTGCCAACGCCCCCGGCTGTAGCAAGTCTCCTCGAGACAGAATTGGAAGCAGCGCGTCAAGACACTGTAATGAACAAATGTATTGCTTCCACCAGAGCGGTGACTTGGATCATCTCCTTGTTGTTGTCCTGTTGCAACTCGAGGGACCGCTCACGTGCTCCACGTGACACCTCCAAGCGACACCATCCCTTTAATCAAGAGGAATCCAGAGTCTTGATGGCAAGGTGCTATAAAACAGACGTAGAAGCCTAAGCACCACGACGGAGCAACGAAGAGAGTTAGTATTCCACATGATTTCTCGTGAATGGTTTGTTTGCTCACCCGCCCCTGAACAAAAGGGGAAACCTAGGTACCGTGTCGCTCGACATCGAAATATGCAACGACCACCTTAAATAAGAAGGAAAGGGTTAGGGTTCCCCTTCCTCTCCTATTTCTCACACACTGGGAGACAATATTGATGGCCGTCCAGCCCCCTGGGACGCGCCTCAGAGCCCGAACGACATCACGGAACGTGCTCCCTTGCATGACTGGGGCATGCACCAGCCTTAGGGCACACAGAAACTGCTTGCGGACAGAATACCCCGAGGAGAGAGCTTCAGTCGGATGTGGGAGGGGGGTGAACCTAACCTCCTCGTTTCCGCACTTTCTCTGTTTGTTTTTCTCGTGGTGGGTGTCCGACTCCGGGTGGAGACTGGGGGGGATGAAAGGGGGGGCAGGTTCTGCTTCGGTCTCGTCGAGCTGAAGCCGAGGTCTTTTGTCTAGTATCTTGAGATACTTCAGGGGTCGAGGGGAGAAATTTGAGATTCGGGGGTGCTCATGACTTGACTAGATGATGGGACGTAGGTGGTCGTTGAGGTCGAGGAGGAGGGCGCCTGAGAGCCAACAAACAGAGTCAACAAACAGACCCCTTTCGTCCGTGGAGGCAGCTAACCCCGTGTGTTTTTTTTGGCGGCCTGGTCTGCTCATCCACACCCGTGTGTTTCTAGTCCTGCTCCTCTGCCTTCATCTTGTCAGTCCTGCAGCTGAGCTGGAGGTCTGAGCTGCTTCTGCTTCGGGGCCGCCATGTCCCGTGCCGGCAAGCTCTTCTTGTCGACCCTTGGCGCCGGCCTGATGTATGATCAGTTCCACAATTGGAAGGAGCTCCTACGTTCGTGATTACCTCAACGTCTTGAATCTGTCTGAGAGCAGTAAACATGAAAAAGGGGTTGGAAGAGCCGACGGACGGAAGAGGGCTTGGGATTGGCTTCCATCGGAGCACACCCTGTGTGATTATCTACGAGAAACACCAGTAGTCACTGTACATGTTTCCAGTTACAATCGCTGTCATCGTCCACACCGCTCGACTCGTCAAAGCTAGTGTGGTCGTGAAGGCTACCGTTGGACATTGCAAAGAAGAAAAGAGCGCTCCATGTCCTGTGACGTCCCCCTCGGCGAGCAATTCCGCGACAGGAAAAGACATTTCACTGCTCGGAGATCGATCGGGGGCGAGGGATTGGGACATGGAGGAGGGAGTCTGAGGCATGGTTTCCATCTTTCGAGGCATATCCCCTCGACGTCCAGCGCATCCTTTTGTCTTCTTGCTGGGTGGATCTGGAAAGGTGGAGACTTGGGTTGGAGTATGTATTGTGGGGACACGGACTCCGGGTGCATCAATGAGCATACAAAAGTAGAAAGCACATGCGCCGAGAGATGCAGACAGGCGCGATTCAGTCGAGGCGAGCAAGTTACATGCATCCTACTTCCCGATTCAGTGGCAGGCGTTTCCTGAGAAACCATCAAATGCTTGTCGTTTTATTGTTTAGGGTTAGGGCTACAGGCTCGCTCCATGTCGAGCCAGGCCGTCGGTAACCAATGGGATGTAGGCCTTGGTGAAAATCAACCCTAATTTGGCAGGTACCCTTGAGGCACCGAGCCGGGGTCCATGGCTCTTGCCTTTTGGTCTAGACGCGGAAGCATATTTTTTGTGGTAACTGCCCATCGTTCAACACCAAGACCCGCCGCTCAACACCGGGCAAGACCCGCCGAGAGCTGGGACATATTTTCGGACATAGTATGAGCAATATTTCTGTCGAGTCCGGCGTCCGGCGGCGCAGTGGGCGGGGCGAGGATCCTGATCACTTGCGAATGTTGC
Source organism: Schizothecium vesticola (assembly GCA_030549215.1). Classification (NCBI taxonomy): domain Eukaryota; kingdom Fungi; phylum Ascomycota; class Sordariomycetes; order Sordariales; family Schizotheciaceae; genus Schizothecium; species Schizothecium vesticola. The sequence continues at coordinate 1,788,756 of JAUKUD010000007.1, read as the reverse complement.
TGCAGCGGCCGGTCCTCAGTGACCTTGGAGCTTGAATATGTCTGCATAATTGGTCAAGTCTGTCTGCATACTCTAATAGACACGCACCCGAAAACCTTCCAGTTCTTCCCCCGTCTGGGTAAGGCATCTAGCTGGCCTGTCCTCTTCTGCCGCCCCTCGCTCCCTTCTCCCATCTTCTTCGTCTTCCTAATTGCCCTTCGTCCTCTCCACCATCCAACCTCACAGCTTCCCTCTATTTTCCCCTTTGTACGTCCTCGTTTCCAAAAACATGGGCTCCCCCATCCGTAAAATTCTTGACGACGACAGCGAATCGTGCTTTGGCGATGGTGAGCTTCTCGACACACTCTTCGGGGATGTCACGGACTCGCTCTCTAAGAGTGGCAAGAACCCGCTGGTCGGGAATGGTGAGAACAACCTCTCTGCGAACATCAAGAAGGACTCGCTTTTTGGGGGTGACGGGGATCATGGCTCGCTCTCTGCGAATAGCAAGGAGGACTCGCTCTTTGGGGACGAAGACTCGCTTTTTGGAGATGATGGCGGCGGCTCACTCTTTGGAGATGGCGAAGACTTCGGTTCGCCGCGCGAGGCCACAGCGCCCACCACCGTCACTCCAGTGGCCCCTGCTCCTGCCCTACCAGCTTTCCCTCGGCCAACTCAGGTCCCCGCTGCCTCTTCCGCATCACCAGCACGCCCTTTTGTAGCAGCAGCCCCCGCTGGAGCGTATGGCGTAATCGCTACTCCCGTAGCTCCTTCCGTCCCGTCTCCAGCACCGTCTTTCGTCGCTACCCCTGCTGGAGCGTATGGCGCTGCCACAGCTGGCGCTCCCGTAGCTCCTTCCGTCACCCCCTCTCCGGAACCATCTTTCGTCGCTGCCCCTGCTGGAGCATACAGCCCCGTCCTAGCCGTCGCCCCAGCTTCCCCCGTCGTCGCCTTCCCAGCTTCCCCCGTCGTCGCCGCACCAGCTTCCCCCGTCGTCGCCGCACCAGCTTCCCCCGTCGTCGCCGCACCAGCTTCCCCCGTCGTCGCCGCACCAGCTTCCCCCGTCGTCGCCGCACCAGCTTCCCCCGTCGTCGCCGCACCAGCCACCCCAGTTGCCGCCGCACTAACTTCGCCCTATGAGGACGAGGCGGCCCTGGCAAATTCTGCCGACAACGACGCCGGCGTCATCGGCGTCGACCAAATCCCCGGTTTCCAGTACCGCACCGCCGCAACCCAGCAGAGACTCCATCTCCTCTCCACCATCGACGCCATCGAAGCAGACGGAGCCGACGTCGCCGAGTACCTGGCGCCTTTCCTGACCCTGAGCATAAAGTACAAGTTCGAGGATCTCAGCGAGGCGCTCGAGATCGACGAGGGCACCAGGAAGAAGGCGCTGACACCGGCCATCAAGCAGTGGCTCGCGGCGTCGGAGGAGCAAAGGGGCCTCCTCGACCACACGGCCGCGGATACCACCCCGTTCAACCTGAGCCGCCTCGATACAAAGGTCAGCCTCCTCGCCGCGTCGGTCGGCATGCTCCGCGGCAACCACGGCGTCGCGTGGTTCGGCGGCGAGACGCGGACACTGGTGTGGCCGAGGGACTCGACAGTGATCTGTTTCCACTTTGCCCGTTTGCTGTACCGGGTGCTGGTGATCCACCGGCAGGCGGAAAAGAACAGAATCAGGAAGCACCCCGAAGCCCTGCCGCCCGCTCCAGTGTCCGCACCCGCCCAAGCCGTCCCCGCTCTGGTGTCTGCACCCGCCCAGGCCGCATCCGCAGCAGCCCAGGCCACCTCCGCACCCGCCCAGATGTCTGCACCCGCTGCCCCGGGGACGCCGGGCAACCCCATCGACGTCGAGACCTTCTCCCCCGCCCCTCTCAGGTCAGGCAGCGAGGAAAGCCCGATCGTCCTTGACCCCCCGACCCCGGTAACTCCCGCTGTGCACGATTCGTCCGAGGACATCACGCCCGAACCGGCGAGGAGGACACCCCCCGAGCTGCCAAGGAAGAAGAGAAAGCAGCCCGACTGGCTGAAGGGCTCGGTGGACCACCACGTTCTCGGCGGTTTTGGTCTGGGGAAGCGGGTTCGCCGCGGGTAAGGGGTTCGTTATTCGACGATGATATGGCGGCATACGGGGTCAATGTCGATAAGGTATTTCCGGTGCGAGTCGTCGTAAAGGACGACGCTCTCGAAGCAGATATGGGTGGTGTCCGCTTTGTCTGTCGAGACGTCCGGGGGAAGGGACCAGCAACACCACCGTTTATCTGGGATCCATTTGGAAGAGGACGACCGAAGACATTCACGACGGTCTCGCGGCGTTTCGTTGGGAGTGGCGACGACGTTGACAACGTTGGAAGAGAGGGGATTCACGAGATTACGACACGATTTACACAACTCATGAGCACATCAAAACAACATTGGAAGAGGAAATGACGACTGACGACACGATACTCGAACTCAGGTTCACATTACATAGAATTTGCCTCACGGCATTGGCGTTTGGGAAGGGATTTGGCTTTATGGAAAGGATAGCACAGCACAGCACTTTGCAACTGGCATAGAATTGTAAGGTTAATAATGGGGGACGTATTCAGGGGGGCAACGACAGGATTTGGGGTCCGACCAGGATACCATGGACGAAGGAATAAGAGATGGTGCTCACGACGCTTCCCGGGAGAGCACACCAAGGGCATTTGGCTTTTTGATACGGTATCGCACGTCTGGCTATAACGTTTGCACGGGATGAAAGGAATGGGAATGATATGAAAGGCGACACGCTAGCGGTAGGTGAAGATATTGGGGTCACGCGTGCATGGGGTAGACAAGGCGCATCGTAGGAGGGACGGAAGGCTCTGACGGCAGTATGGGAGGAGTGTGTTCTTTGGCTGGAGAGTATAATACCGTGAATAAGTGGACATCTTTGTGTGTCTTTGGTCTGGATGGAGACGGGCGTCCTAGTTGTTGGCATGCTGTTTGGCTCTGTTGTTGGCGACGGAATGACCGGAGATGGCGAGATGGAAGGGTGAGGGTTCCCTTTTTCTGGTCACGGGCAGGCGTGAGAGGTGAGACAGGACGGAAGATATTGATGTTGGGCGACTACTGTCGAAACTATATGTTCATCACCAATGCTCTTTATATTGATGTCGACGAGATGGAAGGGCAAAGGGTGGGGAAGGGGGGGGGGCGGTGTTGAATGATCATTTCGTCCCCTTGGTAGTCAGATGGAGACACCCACGGGCGATGAAAGTTGGACGAAAGAGAGATAAAAAAACCAAGGTACTACCTTGTGCTGTCAGTCCTATTCTATGCTGCACTATGGGCACGGTTGGGCAACGTGAACTTGCACGGATGTGTGTGGCTCAGTCCATCCAACCTGGGCCAGCAGCAATCAAAGACATTGACAGCGGATAGTAGGGGACAGAGCAGGCACGTGACAGTGAGAAGAAAGTTGCTCCTTACTCCGTATAGATATTAAAAACTACTGGATATGCTCCCTGTCACGCATGCGTCCATCTCTATCTCAAACATGGAGCTCGAGGCCCAAGCTAGACCCAACAGCCCATAAAGATGATCATATCCCCCATTCAACATCCAAAAACGCCTTGCGCCACACCACCCAGTCAAGGATGAGCTCAATCTGGCATCCACCAGTTGGTCTTAAAAACCACACGCAGCCTACCAAATCATAGCCTTATCCTCCCCTCCCCGGAGCCCCCTCCTCCACCACCAAACCACCTCCTCACATCGGCACCGTTGCCACCCCGCGACGAAGGACCAGCAGGCGCCCCTTCCTCATCCCCGCCCATCCACTTGGGCTTCTTGATATCCTGAAACCACCTCGGCGCATCCATCGTGTCAAAGGTATTCTGGATCCTGTGCCCGAGCGCCTCAAAGAAATTCTCATCCTCGGGTTCCGCCTGGCGCGACCGTCGGCCCGAGGTATTCCCCGACACGGACGGCCGCGTATTCGGCGATGTCCCAAGCGGCGTCGTCGGACCGCCCGTGGCCCTCGCGCCGCGGCGCGACGACGAGGTGGGGATGGAACGAATGGGCGCGGCTCTCGCCTCGCCGCCAGCAATGCGGTTGGCGGCCTCGGAGCGACGGCTGCGGATGGCGGCCGAGGTGCCGTTGAGCTCGCGCTCAATGAGGTCGCGGCCTTCGCGCCAGGTGCCGGAGCCGTAAATGTCCACCTCTTCGTCGTCGTCGTCAATGAGGTCGACGCCGAGGCCGACGGAGCGGCGGAAGCGGCCGTAGAGACCAAAGAGCGTGGCGCCGACGGGGACGAGGATGATGGCGGGGAAGAGCATGTCGAAGCGCGTGCCGAGGCCCGTCAGGTTGATGAGCTGGCCGAGGAAGTCGTAGAAGACGGTGTCGCGGTAGAGGGCGCCGAGGAAGGTCATGAAGTTGTACGAGAGGGGGACGCTGAGGCGCGCGACTTGGCTGGCGTACCAAAAGGCCGACTCGTGAGCCGTGTTGCGGCGGACGAGGGCGCGGCCGCGCCAGACCTTGACTTCGGTGATGGACGTCAGGGCGGCGGCGCACATGTACATCATCCAAAAGGCGGCGATGACTTGGCCGGCGAAGCCGACCTGGCCGTTTTCGCCTTGCCAGTGGTGCACGACGCTGTAGCGGATGACGGAGAAGTTGGGCAGGAGGCCCTTGACGACTTCGGACCAGACGATGCAGACCGAGGCGAGGGACAAGAGGCCGCCCAGAGCGATGTGCAGCTTCGGGAGGGCATGGTAGTGAAGGAGGAAGCGTGTGTACGGCGTGAGCGGATTGTACTTGTCAAGGACGCCCGCGGTCGGGGATGCGGCGCCAAAGTCGAGTTTCTTGGAGGCCGCCGAGTCGAGAATGGCTTGTGTCCTGACAGCATCGCGGAGGAGACGGTTCCACTCGCTGACCCATCTGGAGCGCGAGTGTTTCGCGCGGACGAGCTGTCTCGTGAGGTCGGCCATGTACTTTTCGGTAATGACGGTGGGCAGGATCTTGTTGTTCTCGCCGGTGCCCGGGACGACGCGTGATGTGGCTGGCCCAGACTCGGGCAGGTTTGTCAGGTCGAGCAGCTCTTCGATCCAGTCCTGAAACAGGGAAACGCTTCCACCCCTCCGCTTGCTCAGCTCCGACACCTGCATCTCGAGGTCCTCCAGGTTCATCTCGGCGTCTTCCATCTTCTCGTAGATTCTCGGGGCCTGCGACTGAATCCTGCGGAGCTTGCCGCTGATGTTTGCGTTCCGGAAGAGGCGTCGAGGGATGGCGACCAGGCCATGCCCCATAAGATAGATGGCAAGCGCCAAACCCCAGCAGTACGCGAGAGCCATGACGGTGCTCTGGAGCGACTCGGAAAAGGCGCCGTAGGATATCAGGACGTAAATGAGACCGATGATTCCTGACCCGAAAACAATGGCATAGTACTGGGCGTTGGATCGCAGGGAGTCGAGGACCTTGTCTCGGGGTTCGCGGTAGCCGGAGTCGGAGAACTCGGCAAGGATGGGCAGGATGAACCTGGACACGATTCAGCGGCTGGTCTTGGGAGGTGGGAGGTGGGAGGCATACCATGTCAGGGCAAAGGTCAGCCAATATGTGATCCTCCAGGCCACCTTGAGGGTGCCCTGGTGCAGCCAGATGCCGCGGGCGGCGATGTCATCGACCATGGCGCTGGATGCCAGGTCGATGGGCACCAGGATAATCATGTTTGCGGGAAGCCATATCGCAAAGAAGACGGGGACCAGGAGGTAGGCCGGGGTTGTGCGCAGCGGCAGATAGTATCGGAGGATGAGGAGGACGATGATGGAGATGACGACGAGGGCGACCAGGGCAAAGATCTCGGAGCCCAGGGGCGAGGCCGTCGCGGGTTCAATCATGGCGGTGGTGTTCATGCGGCGGGCATTTTCTATCGATCGGCGGGTCGGCGCGGGTGGGAAAGCTGGTGTCGGGGTGGTGCGACAATGTCTGGAAGGCTGGTGTTGTCGGCGACGGCGTTTGTGGTTGAAACTCTTGGCGGAGGGAGGACCCTGGCATCATTATGTCACACGGCAGGCACCAGTCAGCAGTCAGTGTGGATTAGGCATCTTGATTGGTCGATCAAGGGCTCTGGCTTAGCCGAGGTTCCGAGACTGAACTGAACATTGTTCAAACAGTGAAGCTGAAGCTGGTAAATAAATAAATAAAATCTGGCATTTTTACAATGAGTATCCTTCATTGACAGTCGTTGCTTGCAGTCAGGACCACTGAGCATCCAGGGTTAGGGTCCGTCTCTTTTCTGAATTGATCACGATGGATGCCCCGCGATCCCCGGCCCCTGCTCCCCTCCAAAGCTCAAATGGGGCAAAAAGTCCTGGGCGGGAGGGACCGCAGAGTCGCATCATCTGCCTTGACATGCAGCTCGTGGGACTACGGGAGAGGGCGCTGATAGGAAGACGACGGCGAAGGATACTCTATCTCAGTTCGCTCGGCACAAAAAGTCAAAAACAGGAAAGGCTCCCCGGCTTTGGGCCAGCGTTCCACTGCTTATCACTAGTTGCCCCCGCAATCCCGTCATCTGTGTGAGGGACGGGAACGGGAACTGGTTCAGTGGACCGAGTGAGGGGTGAATTGCTGGGTAGCGTAGGTTGTTCGCCTGGCACAGTTCAACGGGACATAACATCTCACCATGGCCGCCTCTGTCTCTCCCTTCTTCCCTCGCCTTGCCCGTCGTCCCCCCTCGGTCCTAGCCACCACAGTACCACAGCGGATATTTCTGCGCTGCTTCGCCCTCACCCCGGCCCTCCACCACCCCTCACAGACACAGACCAAATCCACCATGGAAGTCGAGCTCACAGCTCCCAACGGCCGGCGATGGACGCAGCCCCTGGGCCTCTTTATCAACAATGAGTTCGTCAAGAGTAGCAATGGCCAAACGATTGCCTCGATCAACCCAACGTAGCCATCCCACGCCCTGCCTGCCAAGCCTGGCCATCGATGCTGACCGGATATCCAGCACCGAAGACGAAATATGCTCCGTTGCTGCCGCCACCGCCGACGATGTTGATCTCGCCGTCGAGGCCGCCCGAAAGGCCTTCAAGGACCCCTCCTGGAGGGGCCTCTCCGGCACCGACCGCGGCGCTTTGATGACGAAGCTGGCCGACCTGGTCGCCCAGAATGCCGAGACCCTTGCCACCATTGAGTGTCTCGACAACGGCAAGCCCTACTCGGTGGCTCTCACCGAAAACGTCCCAGAGGTTGTCAACGTCCTCAAGTACTACGCCGGCTATGCCGACAAGAACTTTGGCCAGGTCATCGACGTCGGCCCCGCCAAGTTTGCCTACACCATCAAGGAGCCCCTCGGAGTCTGCGGCCAGATCATCCCTTGGAACTACCCGCTGGACATGGCCGCCTGGAAGCTGGGGCCGGCCCTGTGCTGCGGCAACACGGTGGTGCTCAAGCTCGCCGAGCAGACGCCGCTCTCGATGCTCTACGTGGCCAAGCTGGTCAAGGAAGCCGGATTCCCCCCCGGCGTCATCAACATCATCAACGGACACGGGCGGGAGGCCGGTGCGGCGCTCGTGCAGCATCCCAAGGTGGACAAGATTGCCTTTACCGGCAGCACCACGACGGGCAAGGAAATCATGAAGATGGCCTCGACCACCATGAAGAACATCACGCTCGAGACGGGCGGCAAGTCGCCCCTCATTGTCTTTGAGGACGCTGACCTCGACCAGGCCGCCACGTGGTCCCACGGCGGCATCATGGGCAACCAGGGTCAGATATGCACGGCCACCTCGCGCATCCTGGTGCACCAGTCCGTCTACGACAGCTTCGTCGACAAGTTCAAGGCCAAGGTCCAAGAAGTGTCGGTGCTTGGCGATCCCTTTGACGAGGCCACCTTCCAGGGGCCCCAGGTCACCAAGGCGCAGTACGAGCGGGTGCTCAGCTTCATCCAGTCGGGCAAGGACGAGGGCGCGACCGTCATGATGGGAGGGGAGCCGGCACCGCAGAACGGGAAGGGGTTCTACGTGGCGCCGACCGTCTTTACCAATGTCAAGCCGAGTATGAAGATCTTCCGGGAGGAGATCTTTGGTCCCTGCGTTGCCCTGGTGTCGTTTTCGACCGAGGAAGAGGCCATCGAGCTGGCCAACAACACGGCGTATGGACTGGGGGCTGCGCTGTTCACTAGGGACCTGGTCCGCGCCCATCGGGTGGCTCGCGAGATCGAGGCGGGCATGGTCTGGATCAACAGCAGCAACGACTCGGACTTTCGGATTCCGTTTGGCGGTGTCAAGCAGTCGGGTATCGGGCGAGAGCTGGGAGAGGCGGGTCTGCAGCCGTATTGCAACGTCAAGGCGATACACGTAAACATGGGGGCGTGAGACGTACAAGCTGTGTAGTTGATGGTGTGCTTGGAGGGTACGTGTATATATTGATGGGACCCTGTGTCGATTTCTGTAAACGGTTCTCTCTTATTTTGACATTTATTGTTATTTTTACACCATGTGAACAGTCATGAATTGTAGAAGCAAACAGTTATGAGAGGTTCTGGTTTCAAGTGATCGTCGTAAATAAAAGGTTCCATCTGGGTCATGCATTCCACGGGGCTGGGTTGGGGGGAAGGGGGGATCTCTCTTGGGGAACCTTGGCGAACCCCACGACCGACCCCAACACCCCAACTCGAGGGGCCGAACGCCAAGAGATTCGGCTTGGCCGAGGTCACGCCCAACTTGGCCAAGACAAAAAAGTTGGAGGCCACGTTCTGGCCCCATCGTCATCTCGTCGTCTCGTCTCCTCTGCTCAACCTTTGACCTCTCCAGCATTGACTTTTGCACCGTCGCCTGTTCCTCCCATCCAGGAACTATTGACCCCAACCACCTCTGCGAAACTCCTGGCTCCAATATTAAAAAACCCCCCCCCCCCAATATCCGTTTCGACGACACACCCAATCCCCCCTATCGCGCAATCCGCGCATCCATCCAGTCCGCGACGGACAGCGACACCCATGGCGCCGACAATCCAGACTGCCTCGCTCGGCCTCTCGTACCCAGTATACGCCTGCGACTTTGACCCCCAAGATGCGAACCGCCTCGTGGTCGGCGGCGGCGGCGGCGTGTCCAAGACGGGCGTCCACAACAAGATCAGCGTCATCGATGCCTCCCACAGCGACTCGCTCCAGGTCGTCTCGGAGCTCGACCTGAGCGCCAACGAGGACAGTGTCACGTCGCTCGCCGTCGGGCCCAAGAGGGCGAATGGAAAGTCCATCTTGGTCTTTGCCGGCGTCAACTCGAGCCCAGCAGAGGTAGTCAAGGGGAAGAACGAGCACTTTCGCGTCTTCGCCATCGAGCCGTCGCTCAAGGTCAAGGTCCAGCCCGGCATCGCCGAGATTTCGAGGGAGGCCATCTTCAAGGCCAACGACACCAACACATACCAACGCGTCCTGAGGATATCCCAGCCCTTCGCGGACCTCCCACAACTCGGCGCCATCGCGACGGGCTTCGCCAAGGAGCCCCAGATTGCCGTCTTCGATGTCTTGCCCGCCAAGCCTTTTGCGCCCCGCGGGACCATCGAGATAGACAAGGAGGCCAGCGATCTCGACATCATACAAACTGGCGACGGTGAATACCAGCTGGTGTACTGCGACGACTACGAAATCTACACAATGAACATTGGGAAAAAGACCACAACCGGCCCGACATGTGTCTTTACGATCCCCCACCACGAATCCCCGCGCCCCTCGTTCCGCTCCATCCGCTACCTGACACCCACCTTTGTCCTGGCCGCCGCCAACATCCCCAAGGCCGGCGGCGTCGTCCTCCAGGGCTTTCGTCTGCCCAAGCCAGACCAGGGCAGCGACGCCAAGGCGCGCCTCGCCATCTCAGCCAAGCTCCCCAAGCCCGTCACCCGCACCACCGGCATGGCCGTGCGGAACCTCTCCCCGCCGCTCACGCCCACGGCCAAGTACGGCGACTCGGAGTTTGCCGTCGCCGTCGCCGGCCACGACAGCTCCGTCACGCTCTACAAGCTCGACCACACCACCACCCTCAACGTCGACCTCCTCTCCAACCTCCACCCCATCACGACGTTCAAGGCCGTCCACCCCGGCCCCATCTCAGGCCTCGCCTTCTCCCCCTTCCTCCCGCCAAAGGCCCCCACCATGCGCCGCCACCACATCAAGCTCGCCTCCATCGGCTCCATGGGCAACTCCCTTGTCGTGCACACCGTCCCGCTTCGCAAGGTCGTCGAGAAGCCCCCGACCGCCACCGCCCGCCGCCACTCGGTCGGCCCGCCCCGCCCCGCGCGCTACGTTGTCGACCTCAAGGCCCACGGGCCCTCGGCCACCCCGCTCGTCGTGTACCTGACGGTCATCATGACGCTCCTCGCCATCCTCGGCCAGTCTCTGCTCGAGATCAAGGGGCTGTCGCCGCCCATCCTGCACGCCAAGCGCATCACGCCCGCGAGCTGGCACTACAAGTACGGTCCCCCGGCCGCGGCCACGTCGGCCCCGAAGCTGGCGGATATTCTAGGTGGTATAGCCGGAGGAAGCGGTGACGGAAAGGTGGTGATGCTGGGCGGAGACGACGAGGTCAAGGTCGTTGGGGAGGAAGAACTCGATGAGGGGAAGGCGGGCAATGCGGTCAGTTGGCATCAGCTCGGGGCGGAGCAAAAGGCGGCGTGGAAGCAGAAGCTTCAGGAGGCGGGGCACTGGGGGGAGGGCTTGGGGGAGGCGATTTTCAAGGGGGTGTTGTTTGGGGAGATTGGTGGGGCGGTAGCAGGAGCTGTCAGGGAGCTGTGAGTGGGCTCGGGTGGAAGGGTTTGTATTTGTAGGATGGGTGTAATGAGTGTATGGGACATCTAATGGCGATGATGAATCTTGGCGCTTTTCTTTTTCTTTTGGAGATGCTTGATTTGGCATTTGCATCGCGGAGATCTGGGTCTTTCTCTCTCTCTCTCTCTCTCTCTCTCTCTCTCGTGTATTCGCATTTACTCGCAAGCCATTCCTGCGGATGGTGGGAGAATATATTTGGAGACAGGGCAGTATCTACAATCTATTGTATTGCTACCATCACTCAGCTACCTGCATCTCTCCCGGGCGTTTTCGCGTCCTCAGTCCCATCACAGTCAAGTTACCCCGACAACCAGCTCGCCAAAGAAAATAGGGGCTTGCTAGTAATAAACACTGCCTGGATCACCCCGAGCCACTGAAACTCTCTCCCTTGATCCATATTGCTGCCTCCTTACTCTACCAGACCGTGACGTTCCGTATTTTGACACCCTGTACCACTATTCACTCATGTCGCGCCGTCGTCCCCCTCCTGGCGAGTACGCATCTATATGCACCTCACCCCCATCCCCCATCCAATATCCGATATCTACCTACCAAACCAAGCCTACCCTACAACTCCCACCCCCAACCCAACCCCGACAATCCCCACCACCAACCCCCACATCCCCCCTAGTCCCACTCCCCCTACCAACCCCCCAGCTGCCGGCGCACCGCCACTACTAGCACTCGCCACAAGCACCTGCTCCCCCATCCCCCCCTCGGGGATCCCCGCCGTCACCGTCACCGGCGCGAACCCGAACCGGTCCCCGCTCGTCCAGTTGTACCGGTACGTCGAGAAGGTGCCGTTCCACGCGGGGTTGCGCGCGTACCACGCCGCGCCGACGTGCGTCATGGAGCAGCGCGCGGCGGCGGTGCCGTTGAGGGAGCAGCGGTTGATCAGGGTCTGGTCGGGCGTGTCGGGGTGGGCGTGGGTGAAGAGGAAGGTGGCGGGGCCCTGGGTGATGGTGCTGGGGTGGCCGATGGTGGGGGGGATGGGGGGGAGGGAGGGCCGGGACTGGGGAGGGGGGATGGTGGTGGTTGTTGTGGTGGTTGTGGAGGCGGCGGTTGAGGCGGTTGGGGTGGGGGTGGGGGAGGTGCTGCTGCGTTGGTCGATGCGGGTCGAGGTGAGGACGAGGGTGGTCAGGGATTGGGAGGTGTCGATGGAGAGGAGGGAGGCCGAGACGCGGTGGAGGAGGGTGTAGGGGAGGCCTTCGTAGGAGCGCTCGGCGATGAAGAAGATTTGGACGACGCGGGTTATGGCGGTGGTGGTTGGGGGTGGCGGGGGTTGGGCGAGGGCGAGGAGAGCTAAGAGGTGCCCGAGGAGGAGGAGGAGGAGGAGGTGGAGGGAGGGCATTGTGAGAGGTGAGGGTCGAAGTCTGGTGGTTTGGAACGGGCCTCTGGTAAGGGGTTCGGTGACGGGTTGGTCTCTACCATTTGGTGGTGGTGCTGATGGGATGGCGAGCGGGCATGGCTGCCAAAGGAGCAAACAGACGCAGTGTCCAAGGTTTTTGCGGGGGAAGCAAAACTGGCGATGCTTGTCGCGAGGGTTTCGTCTTCAAAGTGGTCACATCGCAACTTGAAAGAAGTCCACGGATACCATTTCAATTTCCAGTCCCGAATGACTGACGTCTTGTTCATGCTCCCTCTATATCCCACCCGTTCCCCGCGCTTTGCCTCCACCTTGGGATTTTCCCACCACGACCAGCCGGGAGGGACGCCTTTGTCCAAGGTACGCGGAGGTTGAAGAGCCAGCCGCGAGTTTAGCCGCCACGTCGGCCAGAGACCAAAACGAAACAAGTAGCCCATCACAGCCTCTCCCGCCCTTCCAAGCCCGGCGGCGTGCCATGTTTTCGGGGAATAATGCTCTTAGCATGTGTGAGGTATGGGGTGGTCCTGGGAGATGGATAGTGGTCGTGGTGAGTGTTCGGCATGGGATATCCGGAGCCGGGAGACTCTTGTGTTTCGGGGCCGGTAGTACGTGTCACCGAGCACACTCCGGTAGCTGTGCTCCGATGGTATCCTCCGATGGGTGAAAGCCGGAATGAGAGAAGAGAATTCACGTGTCGCTGGGGGGCGTCTGTGGACTGTTGAGCGAGGACACGGGTAACCACTTGGTCGGCCATAATCGCCAGACAAAACTTGCCCAACACTTGCTGCGGGTCTCAAGTCGCCTCTCCTGATCTGTTTCAGCGATTAGAGACAAGATATCTTGAACACCGGGAGAGAGGAAGGAAGGATTGGAAGGAAAGTCGGTGATGTGGCGAAGATGGATTAGTATTTCGACCCGGGGCTCCGCTGTCCCACTAGGTGCTCGCCTTTGGACCAGAAACACCACAGACGGCGAAGATGAAGCTAAATCCGAGAGCAAGGAAGATTCTACAATGGAAAACCGAAACAAGGGGGAGAGACGCCAAGATAAGACGAGATGGGATGGAATGGGATGGGATGTGAAGAGTTTAAATCGCAGAAGCAGGAGTATCCCGACTTTACCAGCTCCGTTCGCACTGGCCCTTTTACATTCAGCACCCATCGCAACCCTCCTCCCCAAATGAACAGACGATTCCCAAACTGAAAGACCCAGTGTCGGAAGAAAACAATCCGACCCACAGATCCCAATGGCCACCATCTCAGCGCAGCACCGGGAAGTTCTCCCACCAACCATTTGCCCGGATGGAAAGCGCCTCGAGTGAAAGAAACGGCCGGACACTGACAAACCAACGCAACCATAACCGTAACGTTAGCGACGAGAAAAAGGCCTCACCAACCCAGGAAACAGCTCGCCTTCCACAACTCGACTCTTCACCCCTCATTCCACCTCCTCCATCACCAGCTGTCCCATCACTCCCACGAGGCCTCTGGGGAAGGCGAAACAGACCAAGACCCTTCTCCCAATGTTCTATTCCAATCCCGATATTGAAACCGCCACCTGATCCAAAGAGAGCCCCATCTCGTACACACGGCGTGGCGTGCGCCGGTTGGCACAGCAAATTTTGGATATTTACGTCTTTTCCCTCCGAGGAACAAACAAACTCGCCCACAGAAAGGGGGGTTGCACGGGCGGGTGCAAGAGGGAAACGAACAGTCAGCTTGTGTAATCACCCGGCTGGTGGCCCGTGGTGGTGGTGGTGGTGGTGGTGGTGGTGCAACATTTTGGCGATGTTGCAATGTCTCATCTTGGGTGGTTGTGTTTCAATCTATTTTTTTCCCTTTCCGCTAGCAGGCACCAAATTTGCCCACGACGACGAGGACGCCTGGGGAATCTCAACCTCGCACCCGATACTTGGGGTTCGAGGACGGATGGGTGGGCTGTATGAATGTCATATGTGTGTGTCTGCTGCTGGAAGGGACCCGTGTCGTCGAGCTGACGCCGACTTACACGCCGCCGCCGCCCCCCGGCTGCACCACGCAGGATTCCCGGGCTCTCTCTGAAAAGGGCAGGCGTGTAAAGGGGGTTTGTCTATCATCATATGGTTCTGTGGACTCGCTCGAAACCATCAATGGTCCCCGAGCAACCACTGGAGTAGAGGAGGCTGTGCGCCCATCTTTCAACATGTCACATCAACCCCCCCACCCACTGCGAGATGACCGCTGCATAGATCGACAGCACAGCGGGAACCTACACGGCACGCACAGCACAAGCACCGCAGAGAAGCAAGATCTTCATATCGACCCCCAAGATGCAGCAGCAGGCGGGTCCCTGCACAGCCCAGAGTTTCATGTTTCACGCCCGCAAGTCACAATCTCCAATATTCTCAGAGACAACACGAGAGAGAGGACAATTTTGTGCGACGGTTGTGGAGCTGGGAGTTTCCCTGGTGCCGATGCGAAGAGAGTTTGGTACCTGAGTTTGTGTGTTCCCGTCCGGCCGGCTGGTTCCCCCCTTTTTTTGAGGAACCCAAAATCCACACCCATCCACCCACATGCTTGTGCCCCGTGGCTCCCATTCCCGGTCTTGTTTCACGTTGATGGGGAGGAGATGGAGATGTACAGCACAGCCCTGGGGGATGGCCAAAAGCAGAAGGAGCACACAAACACACAGCAGCGGGTCAAAGATGATTATTATTTTGATATGTTTTTCATTCAGTTCCCAGTTCTAAAGCACCTCCAACAAAAGCAAGAATAGACAGGGTGGCTGTGATGCCCGCCCCCAATAAAAACAGAAAACCAGCCATTTCTCCGCGTCAGAAAGGGGGGTATACACAAAGGGATTAGAAGATTAAAGGGGTGGTTTTTGCTACATTTCGCTTGGTGGTATCGATGATGAATTTGTCCTGCTCGTCTTTTGCCTCCCAAATGAATTCTTGCCAACTCCAGCTCTCTTGAGAGAATCCCCCAACACCCGTGTTGTTATCGTCGTCATAAAGTGCCGTAAGCCCGGTCCAGCGCCCGCTGTTGCCGTGGCCTGTTTAAGATCATGCGAGGAAAGCAGTGGCTGTAAACAAGCGTGGGTTGTCTGTCGGTCTCCCGCTTAGAGGAGGGCGACGGCAGCGAAGCCGGCAGCAGCGGCGAGGATGAGGGAGCTGCCGAGGGTGGCGGCACCGGCAGTGACGGTGGACGGGGGGGGCTTGGTCACGGTGCCGTTGCCGGGCTTGGTGGGGAAGCCGGCCGAGGGCTTGGCCGGGGTGGGGCAGGGGATGCTGACGGTCTCGTAGATGACGGTGGGGATGACGGTGGTGATCGAGGTCGAGATGGTCTTGACCGAGAAGGTGGGGCAGGCGGGGGCAGCCGTGGTCAGGCTCTTGGGGGGCCACGAGCCGGTGGGCTTGTTGTCGCCCTCGGACTGGCTGGGCCACGAGCCCCAGTGGCCGGTGCTGTTGGTGCTGGGCTTGATGACGCCGCCGGTGCCGGCGGCCTCGACGGGGCAGATGGTGGTGGAGACGGCGACGAGCTCGGTCTTGGTGACGGCGTGGCCCTTGTTCTTGGGGCAGTCCTTGACGTCGTCGGGGCACTGGGTGACGGTGTAGACCGAGGTGCTGTAGACGGTCGAGGTCGTCAGGGGGATGACGTGGCTCTTGACGACGGTCGACTTGGCAGGGCAGTTGGTGACAGTAGGACCGCACGAGGTAACGGTGGTGTACTGGGTCGAGTACAGGGTGCTGCCGGGCTTGCCACCCTCGAGGGAAGCAGCGGCCAGACCGGCACCGGCGATGATAGCAGCGAAGCGCATCTTGACGGTTGGAGAGTTGTGGTGGTGGTGGTGGTGGTGGTGGTAGTGGTGGTGGTGAGGGTGGAAAAAGAGTGACTGGAAACTGAGAGCTTGAATGTGAAGATGCTGTTCTCAAAAAGAGTGGACGACCGAAGTCAAGATGATTGTCAAGAAGCTGAACTGGCTGATGGGCTGAAGAGAGAAGGAGAAAGACAAGACGAATGCTCGGGGAGGACAGCCATTGTTAAATACGCTGGGCTTGGGTGTTGGGGATGGGCAATGGGCATCCCATGTCAAGATTTCGAGACCCGTTCCTCCAGTCCATGTCCATGTCCCGTTCGTTCCCCGCCCCCCCCCCCGTGGGCGTCTCCACCAACCGTTGCACCAGGCCAGCGAGCCAGCATCTCCCAGAACCGGCCCAGGGGGTGTTCATCATGTCCAATTCCGGGCTGGCGGAGTGCGTTGGTGGGTGGTGTGTGACCGGAGGCGAGAGGCATGAGGTGAGAGTGAGAGTGAGAATTGGGGAGGGCTGCACGAACAGAGGGGGGTGCCGTCCAAAATTGCTGGCCCAGCGTCGTCGTCTGATTTGTCGCGCAGCAAACTCGCCCTCTTTGCCCATCTACCAATCTCGTCTGCGATAGTGATGGTCGCCACTGACAGGCCCCGCGAGGGCCTCATTCCTCAATTGACCCGATCATGGTTGCATTTCCCAAAGGGGGCCTCTGCCGGGCGCAGGGTCCATTTTGGGGGGAGCGCCATTTTGTATGCCCTCATGGCCCGCCACGACGCCAACGGTTGCCGCGCGATGGCAGCATGGCCTGGGCGCTCAGGCCGTGCAGCGCTTTGTGGAGGGAAGCTGGGCCGTTCCTTGGGGATGGACCGCCTCGCCAACCCGGGAAAGTTGCAATCTGCACCCACTCTAGCAAACTGGCAAACGACCAACGCGCAGAGCCACCTATTTTCGCTTGTCGACATTACGAGGACGAATAGCCGGCGCAAACACTCGTGATGCGGCTTCGATGGACCGACAATGGCTCCAGCAGGTCTAGCTGTGGTTGTGTGTTGCGTGGGCAAGAAACGACAGACGAAATAGTCGGCCTTGATCTCGGAAGCCCCGCCTCGCAGAAGCACAGCACAGACAGACACCGGTAGGTCAGACGGGATCGGGGCGCCGGGGAAGCTCACGATCTCGCGGGCCCCAAGATAGAGCCCCTGCCCCCCATGCACCGTGGCTGCAGTGAGAATTCCTTCTGCTGCTTTTAGGATCACCGCCCCAAAGCTTAATCTATCGCACCTCGTCGGCATTCCTAAACCGGACGCCATCTCCTCGACTTCATCTCGGCTTCTGGCCTCTAACCGCTGGGACCCGCGATGGGAATGCTGCCGCACCCCGTGTTTGCTGTCTTTCTACTTACATACACAGTAGTCCTTGGGATCGCTCATTCAACATGTGACGGCCATTGGCAACCTGTGGTGCACACGATGTTGGAACCCTCCGGCCCTGTCTAGGGCATCTCCCCCTGCCATTGGCTGAGAGTGGCTGCTGCGTGAACACCGCCCGGCGCTCTGCGCGAACGGGCGGATAGTGGTTCTGATTGAAATGCAGGAACCAAACGCCGCTGTGGGAACCCTGAAGATCCTACCTGAGACCCCTCCATCCAAGAGGGGCGTCTGGCTGATAGGCACGACCGTTGTCCCTGCCGAAACACAAGCGAGATCAGTGACTTTCAGGGCACGAAACATCGTCATCTCATTGCCCAGTCTCTTCCTGGTTCCCGCCAAGTCGTGCGTCCCGGCCGGCGGCCACGGTTCTAGAATTTCTCTCCGCCGAGGAACGCCCTCCCGCCGATTGCCCATGATCGGCCGCGGCCGTCGAATCATACGAGGAAGGACGAGAATGGGAGGAGAAACAATCAAGATTGGGAGGCAATCATTGCCCCCAGCTCTCCGCTCCCGCTCTGGTCCTCGTTTCAAGTCGTCAACGTGGACGAGATCTGCACGCGTATCTCCTCTCCCGTTGTCCAGAAATCTCATCTCGTGAAATCTCATGATGTTGGTCCCAAAGGCACCATCCACTTGGCGCCCATCTACTTGGCGCCTAGCGTCAAGCTTTGGGATGATGGGCTAATACCCGCATCTCCACCGCATAAGGGATGCCCAAGAGGGTTCATTGCCACTGATTAAGCCTCATTTCGCTCGATGGGATGGCTTGAGTCCGTCCCTCTTGCTCACCATCGCATGCGAGGGGTGTCATTCGGCATCTGATGGATCTGGGGAGCGTCGTCTTCGTTGACTCGGCGACAGCTCCCGTCAGTTCTCCCTCTTCAATGCCCTCTTCAACATCATTGTCAGCCCCTATCTCCAGCAATTCAATATCTCCGGAGGAGAAGGATGGCCGTCTTTCTCGAGGCTCGGCAATCCCTCCATGCTGTGGTTCAGAAACAGCACTTCCGAGAAGCATCGACAACCCTTCCCAAGCGTCGAGGACGGCACGGCATATTGGACCCTGCCAAGCCGTCAAGTCTAGGAAACCGAGATGCGATTGAGGAAACACCAGCACTCGGATTGGCCATTACAAGACCTGCAGCATTTCGGCCGCTGCCACTGTCGGCTCAATGAGGACGGCCCTGCTGCCGGGGACACTGAAAAGGACATATCCATCTCAAAGCCACACGCCTTTGTTCACCTGAGCCCCTTTTTTCATTCTGGATTCCTTGCCACAACCACATCAGCCCCATCTATTTCCATCGGGAGAGGCAACAACCGCCCTCCTCTGCTCCAAGAAGCCTCATCACGGCCCGACACGAGATGGCGAGCGTCAAAGTCCAAAGTCGTCCAATGCCCTGTCTGCCGAGCTTGGCCCCCAACCCATCGTCACAACAACAGCCTGGAGTCATGCAAGTGCATCCGGAAGTGGAGGGTCAGCGCGGCCGCCATGTCCAGTCCTGGTCGTTCAAACAAGCGTTCGCGATCGGTGGGCAGAGAGAGAGAGAGAGGGGGCTTTTGGATGGAAAGGGTCGAGGGCGTCCATCGGCAACTCCCAACAAGACGAGGCGCGCAGACGGACGATTGTGAGGCCAACCATAGGATTTGAAGACATCTTCAGCTGCTGACGAAGGGCTGATACGGGAGGATCGTGGGTGTGGTTCACTTTTCGGTGGCGGCCACGTGGGATCCCTGGAGGCCCGGAGGCTTGCAACGCCCTCATGCCCCGGCGGCGACGATGCCCGTGATAGTGGTGATGGGGTCACCCTCTTTTCCGCTGCTGATTCGCCGCGAGCCTTTCGGAAGGATCATGCCAAGGGCTGCTTGGGGATGATCCGACAGAGCGATGCAAAGATCTTTCCACTGCCCGGTGCGTCTGAGGCTCTGGGACGGAAAGAGGCAACCGCGGTGTGCCCCACCGAGGTTTTATCGGTTTGGGCGGGCACGGCTCACCCCACGGAAGGAGCAAGGCAACGAGGGGCAGAGGCCGGAGGTCAGAGGCCGAAGCAGGAGACTCGAAGGGGGAAGGAGGAGGGCGCCGAGGCGTTGGCTTGAGTGGTTGGCTCCCCCCCCTTCACTGCCTGCCCAGCC
Organism: Schizothecium vesticola; assembly: GCA_030549215.1. Classification (NCBI taxonomy): domain Eukaryota; kingdom Fungi; phylum Ascomycota; class Sordariomycetes; order Sordariales; family Schizotheciaceae; genus Schizothecium; species Schizothecium vesticola. The sequence goes on along the minus strand of JAUKUD010000007.1, from coordinate 1,769,263 downwards.
TGCAAACGGGCTGCACGCCAAGAAGCCTTGGCGACCCCTTCTCACTCCTCCTTCTCCCTCCAACTCACGATCCTCTTCCAGCGCTTCGTTTTTTACCCGTCAATCGAGGGAGCAGATGACCCTCGCGATGACGTCCTGCGACGGCATCCAGATCGGTTTGAGCCCTTGAACGGTTGCCAACTCACGGACCTGGGCCGCGATCGGCAACATCGTACGATATGGCGCCGTCGTCCCATCGCGGGGTTTTCGTCGGTTTTCCTGGTCTCGCGGTCCTTTTGTTGGCGCAATGGGGACCTTTCTTGGTTTGTTCAACTCGTCCTAAGCCAAGCCCGAATCGGAGTCCTACCAACAATAGGCTTTGAACGAGGAGGCCCCACAAGGCCGGGCGGCATGCGCCTCTGCGTTTCTCCCACCGGTTCGGTATGACGACAGGCCGATTACACACGTCGCCGCTGTCACGATGCTCGGCTATTTTATCGCGCGCGCCCGGATTGGCCCGCCCTGCAAGGTGCGCGCCATGCACAAGGAGACAAGGAGTAGAATGGACATGGACCGCGAACCAGGAGTCCTCCCCCCCCGTGGGCCGTGCCTAGCTCCTGGCTCTCTGGGTGCCGCCGGTGTTCCTCGGCGTCGACCTAGGTAGGCCTCGCCGCCAAACTCTCCCAAAGCCCTATGAGCGAGTCCTAGGACCGGATCGGACCGCCCTGGTTGGACAGCCTCGTGCGGTCCTGCCTTGAGGTACGGCACTGAGGTGCTGCGCATTCGCTGCGCAGCTGGCGGATGAGTCCCCCGTCCGCGCCAGGCTCGCCGTCAAAAACACGGGCCCGTCCTCCAGCTTCGTCCTCGACTTCCTCGCGTTGGACCCCGTATTCCCCCCCCCCCCGTGTACGTGCCCCGATCTGCAGAGCGACGGATCTGGTGTTTTTGTTTCTATTTTCCCCCTTCCCCTTCTATTCCTTCAGTCCTAGGGCAGGTGTTCAGGCTCAGAGCACCGAGTCGCGTTCCAGAGCGTAGGACAAAGTATAAACCCCAGGGGGGCTTCAACGGTTTCGATCAGCCTGTTGAGGCTGTGTCTCGTCATCCCCTCCCCTTCGCCCAATCTTGGTTACTTTCTCTCCCCATCTTGAGTGCACGGCGTTCGAGCCCTCAATGCCACCCTCTTCACTTTTTTGTTTAAATCCTTTTCACTTGTCGGTGCTTCCTCCCTGCCACCTCCGTCAAGAGCCGGGGGAGCCTTTCTGCTACATATATGCCGCCGTCCGCCCCACGACATCTCTAGGCAGACCCTGAGACGAGCCGGTTGCCTACGCCACTGGAGGCCGCCCAGCCATCGCAGCCTGCCGCTACCAAACCAACCGTGTCTTCACACCGTCCGCCGTCAGGTGATTGACTGGCTCCAGTCTCAGTATCAGTATGTGTCATTTCTCCATTGTGGTGCGAGGCCCTGACCTGACACTCACCTAGAAATCATCACGCCTCACTGAGACAAGCAGCGGCCTGGGTCCTTAGGGGTCCAACATACACCAACAACGACATCCACTCCCGGGCCTTCGCCTCCCCACCGGCATTCTCATGTCTGCCGCCGTGGCCCTACCCGGCGATTGTGCCGTGGTCCTGCAGGTCTGCTGTCACTGTCAGAAGTCCTTCCCTCGCCTCTGCGACTTGAACAAGCACTCCAAGTCACACAGTCGTCCGTTCAAATGCTCGTTCTCGACCTGCAAATACTACGACCACGGTTGGCCAACGGCCAAGGAGCTGGAGCGGCACGTCAACGACAAGCACTCGGCTTCGCCAAGGACCTTTCCATGCCAGTACGCCTCCTGTACCTACGAGTCGAAGCGAGAGTCCAACTGCAAGCAACACATGGAAAAGAAGCACGGCTGGGCGTATGTGAGGAGCAAGTCGAATGGCAAACGAATTCCAAACCACCGCCCGCTTCCTAGTCTCGACTCTGTTTCTGGTCTGCACGCCAACCTTGTCAGAATGCCCGAGACTGCCTCTCATTCAAATTCGGCAACGACTCAGCGTGCATCCATCTCTGATTTTGATGCAGACTTTGTACTGTTCCCCGATGATCATACACGCCGGGGAGACGATGACCAAGAGCACTACGGGGCTTCCGAGGACGACGAGTCGGGAGTTCTCATTCCCTGGACGTCACCGACGACTCGCATCCTCAAAAACCAGTCTATGCTAGACATGTTTAGCGAAGCCTACGGAACTGCCAGCAAAGCCACGCCCCCTGACTGCATGATCGATCCGTCGCTCCGCCAACATGGCTACGAACCGCTGGGGCATGGGCGGTCAGGCGCCGACCGGCCCGTGAAGTCGGAGCCGAACAACTTTGGAGTCGACCGACTTTCCTGGGACGGAGGAAGTGGCACGGGATCCGCGCCTGCCGACTCTCCATCGGACAGGCGCGATTCTTCTGCCGCCTACAGCTCTCAGTTCAACACGCCACATGACCACGCCGTCGATTTCTCGGGGTCGCCAACGAAGCCGGGGCAGATGCCATGGTTCCCTTCGAAACTGCATCGCCGGGGCTCCGACGAAGACGACCACCGCCCAGAGAAGAAGCTCAAACCCATGACGGCGGAAGACTTTACCGACTGCAACATGCCTGACATCTTTCGATACGCGCATCCTCACATCTAGTTAGTGGCCCCCCTTCCCGCGAGTCGCGACGCCTTGAAACCCATTTGCCCGGTCAATCGCTAATGTCTAGAACCGAATAGTGACAGAGACCAGATGGAGAAGTACTCCCCGTGCCATTCGTCCCATCGAGATATCTCCACGCTTGTGTGAGTGACTACCTGTCAGACAAGGCGGTACTTCTGCTAACATCTTGCAGGCGACATTTGGGGAGACCAGCCCACCGCCTTACAGTGTCAAAAGATGCCATCTCGTCGTTTGAGATTGATGACCCGAATTATCCTCATCCAAGAGTCGGCATCTGTCGCCGTTGTTGGCGGACGTGGCACGATCAGGGCGAGTTCGATCAGCACGCGGCAAACCCATGCAACAAGGTCTCCAAGGGGAAGCGCGAGAAGTGGCAAATTCTGTACGAGGGTCTTACGCCTCTCGTCGACATTCCCATGTCCCAAGCCGCACCCGAGCAGCCTCTCCCCATCGTTGGCGACCAGCCGGAGGAGCTGAGGCGGTCTCCCAGCCGCCAGAGTGGCTTCTTCGTGGCTTCGCTATGGGACGACCACGTTTCGACGCCGTCCTCCGTGCCGTCCCAAGCCGATGTGTACCCTCAACCGTCGGTGCCGTCCGTCACGGTTCCAGGACACGCCCTGATCCCGACCGAGGAGTACTTCATGCGACTTCAGAGGGAGAACGAGCAGCTAAAGCAACTTCTTGTAGCAACTGCCCAGGACAGGCATATGCACGGAGGCCCCTCGCATACCCCAAGAGGCAGCCACTTCGCCGGAGGCCCAGGTATGTCTTTGCATCTCGGCCCCCTTCCCACGGACAGAACCGTCGCGTCATCGTCACGACCGACCGCCCCAGGATCAATTCACCAAGGCCAGTCTCCCGAAAGAGACAGCCTGATCCTCCACATGGGCTCGCAACCCCACCGAGACGTCGACGTCCATGGCCTAATGAATGAACCAAAAGAAAACCTCTCGCGCCACAACTCGGGCCTGAGCTCCTCCTCCAAGTCCACCATCCACCACGTCAGCAACAGCCCGCCCCAGCGGCTGGCCGAGTACCCGGACGGTCACGAAGCCGCCTGCGCGCAGGCCACAAAGGGCACCCCGAACCGGAAAACACCAACGTCGATCCCCGACTCGGGCTACGCGAGCGCGGGCAACCGCAACCGCCACGGAAGCTTTGGCGACATCACCCACATGCCGAGCCGCGGCCACCACCGAAACAACAGCAGTCTGTCGACTCTGGCAGCCGCACCGCACCCGCAACCCCCTGCGTCTTCTCTGTGGTCGCCAGATATGTTTGGAGTTACTGTCGGCATGGGTCGGCATCAGCAGCAGCAGCCGCCAGACATGTTGACGTTGCTGACCATGCCACCGCAACATCAACACCAACAACACCAACACGAACAAGTGACCAATACGTTTACCCAACTGCTGGAGCAGCACCAACCGGCTCCGCAGCACCAGCAGCAACAGCAGCAGGGGCATCCGTCGCAGCAGCAGCAGAGCGACGCGTCGTTTGACGACCAGTTTTTCAACCACCAGGCTTATTATGGCAATGATGGTATGTAGTAGATGTCATTTTCTTTTTCTGGTTTAGTCCTGCAGCAGCAGCAGCAGGAGCAGAGTCAATTTCCTTTTCTAGGTACCACTACTACTTGTCTGTCATCGGTTCTTTTTTGTTCGATAGCGGTAGCGTGCTTGTGGTTTGTCAATTTCTCCTTGCGCGAGCGGACTAGTTCCGCTGTCGGTCGGGATCTCTGGTGGTGATGGGTGGTTATATGTCCGGTTTTTCTTGCCTCCCTCTTTTGTCACTTCCTCGGGGGCTCGGTGGTGATTATGAAGGATGAACACGGAGCCATGTGTGTACGACATTTTCGTTCTCCTCTCCGCTTCCTTTCTTCGTTCTCCTTGGATTCAGTATCGCCACTTTTCTTTTTCACGGCCTTGGTTAGGGGCTCGGGGGGAGGGGCTGAGTCAAAACAGAGGAGATGGCGGTGGCGACAGCGACGGCGTCGAGGTGTTGGGGGGCATGTATTAATGATGAGGCATGGCGCACATAGACGGGGTAGAAGTTGTTCTCTTCTCTGCCCGGTTGCTTGTAGCTTTTCACACAAGTTCTCCCTGCCAAGTGCTGGTGGGAGGATGTCGCCGTGGCTCCGGGAGCATGAAATATCAAGACATGAGAGTTGTGGACAATGAGAAAAGACGTGCTGTAACACAGTTTATGTCGCATGCATGCCAACCACATATTTACAACCCGGTACATGAAGGAAAAACGAGGCTATATACACCCCCCCGTACAAACATTACCGAATCCCATCTCCTCCCGCAAGAATACGACACCACCCACCCCGAGAAGAAGAAGATATGCAATCATGACTTTTCCCCCCTCAGCCCCCCTTTTCCACCCCCCTCCCCACCACAACAACAACAACATATGCATGCCCCCTCCCTCCCCCGCCCCCCTCTAAATGCAACCTCTTCACCCCAAAACGCAAGACCCATACCCCGACTGGCATCCCAGAACCGCAAGGCAATACACCAAGTTGGAGCTGCATTCGTTGTATTGGTTGCAGCAGTCGCCCGCCGCGCTCCCGAGGCACGTCTGCCCCGCCTCGGGACCGCAGCGGCCGTCGGCGCTCACCGGGAGACCGCCGCCGCCGGGACTGGTAGTCTCTGTCTCTTCGGGAGGTACCACCACCACCACCTCGGGTTCCTCCTCCTCCTCTTCGATGGGCGGTTGTTCTTCCTCGTACACTGGTTCGTCTGTTTTGGGGGGTGGGGGAGATGGTGAGTCAGGTGTGTTTTTGTATGGTAGGTTGTGTGGTCAAGATGGCTCGGACGGGTGATGATGGTTCTCAGAGGACGACTGAACACGCGGCGGAAATGGGGTGTCAGGGATGGATCTCGTTCGGTTGCACCACGCCCCGTCACAGGGCTCTAATGCGGGCGGCAGCGGGGAATTACGAAGGAAATGACGACGTACCTGGGTCCGAGACGCTGCCCGCGCAGCTGCCAAACTCGGGCTGGCAGCCCCAGCTGATCTGGCAGTAGTCGTCGCCGGTGCCGCAGTATCCAAAGGGGGAGCAGCAGGCGCCGAAGCGCGCGCCGGAGCAGGTGATGCCGTGGCCGCAGGTGCCGTCGGTGCTGGGGCCGCTCTTGGCCGTTTTGGTGGGCTGCGCGGCGATGGTGCTGCGCGTGTTGCTGGGGAAGCTGGTGACGGTGACGAGCTGGGGCGGGGAGGTGGTGCGGATGGTTGTGCGCGGCGTGGTCGTGGGGATGGGGATGGTGGATCGCGTGGAGATGATGGTGCGGATGGTGGTGGTGATGACGACGACTGGGAGGCTCGTGGGCGGGATGGTGGATCGGGTGGTGATGGCGGACCGGATCGAGGTTGTCGACCGGGCGGTGGTGGGTGGGACGTAGGACGAGGGCGCTTGGCCGACGGAGCCGGCGGGGCCGGAGCGGTACCAGTTGGCCTCGGGGTCGCCCAGGCACTCGCCCACCGTGACGGCCTGGTATCCGTTGGCGTACAGAGAGGTTAGAATGTAGTCTGTGAGATTGTAGACGACCTGATCCTGGATATCGTGCTCGATCTGCAGGTACTTGTTCCTAGAAGAATCCGACTTCCTCATGGCCGCGTCCCAAATGTCCTTGCTGTTCTGGATGTCTTTTGGCGTGTCGTTGAGATAGCCAGCTGTGTCGAGGTCAAAGTAGATGGTATGGTAGCCAAGGTCTGCCAAGATCGTTTGACAGTTCTTCCCGCAGATGGAATAGGGGGGCCTTGGAGCAGTGTTAGCGGCGTGGAATCTCCAGATGCGACTTTGACGTCTCCTCGCCAAGTCTTACCTCATGTAGGTGGGGAAGAAGCCCAGGAGCGAGTTGATGGCGATCTCGTTCCAGATCATTTGGTTTTTGAACTGCGTGTTGGTCATCTTGGTGGCGTTCTCGTGGGACCAAGTGTGGCTGGCGATCTGGTGCCCTTCCTTGTACATTCGCTGTTGATCGGGTTAGTAGAGCGCAAACACACAAAACAAAAAAAGGATTTCAATCTCCCGTACCTTGATAATGGCTGGGTACGGGGTCGCTGGATCGTTTATATGACCCTTGCCAAGATTGTTTCCAGTCATGAAAAAGGTAGCTTTTGCCCCATAGCTCTGGAATTACCACCGTCAGTTCTGGATACCAGGTCACGATTTGGTTTGTGGCATCCCCTTACCCTAAGTTTGTCGAGGAGATCGGTTGTGTACTTGTACGGCCCATCGTCAAAGGTGAGGGCAATGTCGCCAACCTTTTTGCACTCGTAGATGCCGGCGCCACCATACAGCACGCTCCCGACCTTTGGCCGAGCAACTTGCGAGGTGTCGAGGCCCCAGGGCTTCTGATTCTGCGGGGAGGTCAGTCAAGCACCAGGAGACAAGAGATATAGCACGCGTACCCCATCGCAAGCAGACGCGTAGTTGATCTGACAATCAGGAGCAGAGCAGAAATAAATCCCCTTGCCACACCACCTGTCGGACTTGTTAGTCAGAAGCAAAGGCTTGACGATCGGGACACTCACCCTTCAGAAGAGCAGCAGTATCCCTCGGCGCAACTCCCCTCCCCAGGCCCACATCGTCCGTCGGTGTTGTCGTCGATCTGCCGCTTCCCACCCACCTGCCTCCTCTCCGATCTGCTCGGTATCCTGGGACCTATCGGTTCGGGCAGTGGCGCCGGTTGGCGGAACTTGATGTCGGAGAGAAACTTCCTCCCACCGAGGATCTTGGGAATGTGTTGGCCTCCATGGTTGCCGTGGGATGTCACCAGGCCGACCAAGGTGGCGGCCAGCACGAGGGATGTCTTCATCACGAAAAAGTTACATGTACGTCAACCGGGTAATAAAAGATGAACAATGCCGCCGAACAGCTGCCAAGAGCGTACAGCCAAGGATAACAACAGCCCGAACTGGGACGGACCAGAGCAGAGAGTGGTCAAGACCAAGCCTCACGAACGAGGGACCGCCGAGGATCTTAACCAAGGCATTGGCTGTAGTAGCTATGCTGGGCGCTTCTTGGACGCGCGGAAAGGTTGCAGACGGAGGAGGCGGTAGGAACCTGGACGGTCAAGGTATAAATGAAAGCTATGTGTAGATCCCACCCTGTCGGGAGACGGCGGCGCCGTCCATGGCTAGAGGGGGGCTAAGGTGTCTTTTGGGGACCACGAGTTCCATATTGCCGTGCAGTCTTCGGACGATACCCCTTTGTAGCCGCAGGGGAATTGTGTGGGCAGGGTATTTTCAGCGCAGGCGTTCGCCGTGCCGCCTCCCCCAACTTTTCCAGGACGTCCCGTGAGCCCCTAAGACTACCACCTCGAAGTGTCCAGGTCGCTTAGAGTTTCCGACAAAAATCTTCCCAGAGACCACACTGACGGTGGAACCGGAAGCGTGCTTGAGCAGTGACAGCATTTGTGCACAAGGGAGCACGGATCCGATGATCTCGTCAGGTCGACATATATTGAAGTAACGCAATCCCAATATCAGACGCCTGGCCTCGGAGGTAGCTTGGGGTCTGGCAAGATCCCTACAGGCCCGGGGAAACGGTTGAACCGGCACGAGAGCAAAGATGTATATTCAAGCAGCTGTAGACGACGACAGTGCCGGCAGGTCCACAAGTCTTGGAGAGAGGTAGGATGGAACAGACACCTTGGTTTTGTTCAACCGCGCGAATCTAGCAACCCGAAAGAGCAAGGCAACGAGCCAGCGAAGGACCAGTGAAACGTTGTACGCATATCCTTTCAGAGTCGAGAAGCAGAAAAAAACAAGAAATATGCGGGGATTGGTGGGCCCTGTTGTGGTAGGGATAGCGATGTGGTGATCAGCCGCACACGGTTGATGTTCGCTTCCCGGCAGATATGGACGCCCAGCCGGCGTCGACAGACAAAAGGCTTGACGTCTTCCTCGAGATGGTGACGCGGCAAAATCCCCCAAATTTGGAGACCGCTGGACATCGACTCTGTATTTTGGCTGAAGTCGCTGCAAATGTCAGCGTGGAGCTGCGGAGCTGCGGAACCGCGCAACCGAGAAACCGCCCCGAGTTGAGTTGAGGGCTGGTGGTAGCGGCCCTGAATGTTGACGAGTGTGCGGGATGGATGTCTGGGGTGCATACGTATGGCTACGCAAGCTCAATTTGCAGCCGGGAATCTGAGCGATTTGTCCATTTCGCCCGACATTCGAGAAGGTTGCAGCGATCAAGCTGAAATATCACCGTTCGGGGATTGTTTGGCTACATCCGCAACCATCGCGCCGGTCGTCCCAGAGAGTATCCGGGAAACTGGACATGTGCCTAAAAGCTTGGCGGCCATGGCACGATTGGAGAAAGCTTGGTCCATGGGGAAGGCGGAGAGTGATTCTCAATTCGGGGTTGATATGTTGCAAGATCCCAAGGTTGTTACCGCCCGATGCGTGCTGAGCAGGTGCTCGGGGCATTGGTCACGGGTGCAGCCAGGTAGTCCGCCCGACTGGCGCTCCGGGGAGTGCAGGGCGATAGCAGTGATGATCTGAAGATGGTAACGTGTGATGGCTTGTCATTGTAGGCCTCTGTGGGCATTCGATGACACGTTCCAGGTTGCAGTCCCCCCTCCAGTGCGCATCTCACTGCCCGACATCACCGAGATTCATCCGGAGTCCAAACCTGGCAATCAACGGCAGTCGTGGATGACGGACGAGTCAAGGTGCCGGGAGCCGCGCCATAGCTCTGTGCTCGTGTTCCAACGGTCCTGCAAGGTTGAAGCACCGGCACCATCGTGCCGAGTCGCGGAGTTGGACGACACGCACGATTCCCCAGTCCCATGTTCCGGGGGGCAGGGAAGAGGAGCGTATGACAAGGTGGTGCTGTTCTCAGGACTCGTGGGCGGTCTTATTCGCTGCGTCAGCCTGGGCTTTCGCCATGGCCTCGGCAAACATTTTGAGCCGCGTATCGTTGGGACCGTTGGGGGATACCTCGCCAAAAGAATCGTCGCCGGGACATGCTTCTTTCTTGAGTCTCATGTCCATGATCAGGGCGAGTTCTGGGCAGTAGTCAAATATGGCCTGGCGCCGGTTCGGATCAAGCCAGACCTGGACCGGCAAGAAACTGCCGCCATTTCGAATATGAAATCCCATCGGTTTCTCAAAGTATACGTCCTCGACGGCGAGGGCATGCATCAGATCGGGTGGGACTTTGGCGCCGGGCAAGAGCTCGACGCGGGTGCCGAACCATTTGTCTTCGGGATCTGTGTCGTTGTAACGGGCTTGGAATTCTAGGACCTGTCGAATGATGGACATGCGGCGTAGGGAGAGACCTCCGGAGCCAAAGAAACGATCGTCCCACGTCCTGCGCAAGTTAGCCCCTTTTCTCTCTCCCTTTTTCCTTTCCCCACGGAGACGGAGCACACGTACTTGGGAGCACCGACCCAGCTCCAGTCCAGCCAGTCGTTGAGACTCTTTTCGGAATTGGCACACATGATGCTGTCGGACTCGTACTTGAGGAGCCACTCGACGCCGGGAAGAAACTCGTCGTAGAAGCGCGAGTCCGTCAGGGTCCTCCAGACGAGCTCCTTGGTGTCGATCTTCCAGGGTTCGGGGAGGACCATGAGATCCAACTTTCCAATGACCTGCTGGTACTGCGTCGAGTACGCCCTCCCAACCTGGGCAACACTCTCCTCGGTGCCGATAAAGAGAAATCGCCAGTCCGGCGGGACAACAGCCATCATGTGGAGGATGTGGGGGACCAGATGGGTCAGCGGCCTCGGCTCGATCAAGAGGGCCAGCTTCGAGGCATTGTAGGCGTCGCGGGGGTTATGACCGGGTGTGGGCCAGTCCACCTTGATGGACGGGAGTTGCTGGACGGCCTCGCCCAGCCTCGCTTTGAAGCTGGCCTTGATGGCAGGTTGGTAGTGTGGTAAAATGGAGGCAAACCACCAGCTAGCAGAGTGAGCTCGGGTCAGCGAGGAAGCAGGCGAGGGCAGCGGGAGGATGACTTGCGTGATGATCAGGGACACAACCACCAGAAACTTAGTTCGTGTTACGACGAAGAGAGATGCTGGGCTTGACGACATGGTGGCGACGGCGGAGCTGGCGGCGTGCCAGACATGTGCTCTGCAACAGGTGGGAGACGACGTCGGCGACGCGTGAGGCGGGAGGCGAGGTTAGTTATCAGGGGGGGGGGGGGAGCTGGTGCGAAGCTAAGCCCAGGGGGAGCGTCACCCCCTCCATTTCCATTTCGCGTAACCTTTCTCAAAAAGGCTTGACTGATGAATTCATGGTGTGGTTCGCGAAGGCCGACAGCAGGCCCCCTGACCCCAGCTGATGCTGATATCCCAAAGGGTTAATCGTCATCGATAATGACACGAGTCCCCCCCGCCGAGGGGTTTCATGGAGAGCCTCGAATCCGATTGATTTTGAGAAAAGCAAATTCTCTTTTGACAAACAGCCGTCGACGTCGGGAGGTTTGGGATGGAGGACGGCAGAGATACTTGGCGGTACCTGCCCCTGCGTTAGTGCGATAAGGAGAAGTGGGCCATATATTGCCGATGGAGGGGCTTGATCCCCTGATCCCCACTGGAGAGCGTCACAGTTACACTGATCCCAACGCCAAATTCAACTTCACTCTCGTCTTGACCTGTTTTCACAGGTCCCTACAGGTTGGGAATTTCGTGTAAAAATGGTGGCAGTAACCCACTTGACTTGCTGGGTAGGAGCCATGTTCTTATTCATCTGATATTCCAAATATCGGTCTCATTCAAATCGCAACCTTGATCACCTTGACTTCTCGGGCTTCAGCCCCCAAGTCAGGGTCAGGGCCAATGCCTCACCCCCATCCCCTGTGCCACGCCAATGCTTGAGCGCTCCCGCGCTTGCAGGCCAATATTGGCCATTGCCGCATGTACCAGCAGAGGTACCGCCCAGGTATCTGCTCCAGATGCCCCATGACGCTCTTTTCTGTTCCCATCTCGTCGCTCTTTTCCTTCTCCATCTCCCCCCCTCCCCGTGTCGTGACCTCCAAGGCAACTTCGTGGGGCCATGTCGCTGTTGCTATGCTCATGAGAGATTGAACCGCCAATGTCCACCTCCTGACAAGCGGCAAGGAGGGTCACCAAGGGAAACAGTCCTTAACATGGCCCTCTTCCAACCCCTCGAGATGGAAAAGCCAGACTCTGCCTCTCAGAATGGCCTCCTCCAAAAACTCAAGACCCTGCTTCTCGCAGCATGGGCGCGAACAACACGCCGCCTCCGCACCGTCGTCGCCGTCGTGCTCTTCACCACCTTTACCCTCTGCTTCTCCAGGTCCGCCCTCGACAAGGCCGGCGTGAGCCTCCCCCGCGTGTCCCTCGACTACCAGTACCACCAGCAAGCCACCAAGTTCAACGCGTCCCGCCTCGCCCTCCTCGTCGAGAACCGCCCCTCCGCCGTCCTCGCCCCGCTCATGCTGCACTTCATCTCGGTCGTCCCGCCCGACTGGACCTTCCGCTTCATGGGCTCGCCCGCCAGCGTCGCCCACCTCAACAGCAGCGTCGCCGTCCGCGCCCACGTCGCCGCCGGCAAGCTCGCCCTCACCTACATCCCGCCCAACATGACGACGGGCTCGCAGGAGGAGATCTCGCGCTTCCTCACCGACCTCTGGCTCTGGGAGACGGTCCTCGCCCCGGCCGAGCACGTGCTCGTCTTCCAGACGGACAGCATCCTGTGCGCCAACAGCCGCCGCACGCTCAACGACTTTCTCGACTACGACTACGTCGGCGCCCCCTGGGCCGCCGACTCGCGCTTCGGCGGCAACGGCGGCCTGTCGCTGCGCCGCCGCTCCGCCGTCGTCGACGTCCTCCGCCATCAGGTTCGCCGCAACAACTCCGAGGCCGAGGACGTGTGGATCACGGACCGCCTGGGGCACCGCCCGGGTGCCCGCCTGGCCGACGGCCACGTGTCGGCCGTCTTTTCCGGCGAGAGCGTCCAGGGCGAGGACGTGGCGCTCGATGGCCACCAGGCTGCCAACACGAGCATGACGGTCGGCATGCTCCGGAACGCGACGGCAGCGGCGGGCGGCCTCCACCGCACCGCCACGGCGCTGCCGGACGCGGGGAAGAAGGTCGAGGGGCTGGATGCCTGGCGCGACGGCTTTTACGAGCCCATGGGCTACCATACGGGCGGGAGCGGGACCCTCTTGCCCAGCGGGTTGTGGGGGACGCCGGAGAAGAGGCAGCATATTTGGGACTATTGCCCCGAGATCAAGATGACGCTGTCCATGGAGCCGGCGCAGTACATTCCGTTGTCGTGCAATGGGTTTTGGAAGCGGGATGGGGAGGAAGGGGAGCAGATGGATGTCGAGCCGAGGGGGTATGCGACCGAGACAATCGACGGTGTCGAGTATCCTGCATTGTCGGGCATGATGCCTTGGTTGTGAGACGAGGACTGACTGCTCTTTCTTTTGGCGCTATTCACTTGGATACCATGATATCTCTCGAATTTCACTTGATACCAACATCTCCGTCGTCTTCTCTGGCCGCATGGAAGCTCACATCTCAGTAACAACCCCCCCTCCCCCGGAGTCAACACCGAAAGTACACAGAGCCCAATTCAGAAAACACGTATCATACTCCCTAGACAGCAAACCAGTCATCAGGACAGCCCTTCCATCCCGCGTTGGAGGTGCGGCTCGTTTGCCCCCCTCAATGTACGTCCAGGATTGGAACCTGCACTACCACCCCACCCCCCAGCCCAGGATCAGAGCCACCCATTTTCCACCATCGTTTATACTTATGGCCACTTTGGTACCGACCCGTCCAATTTTGCCACGGCTCGTCGCATCATGAGAAAAGACGACAGATATCGAGACGCACTGCTCCTACTTGGTATCAAGATGGGTTTGATGTCTCGAGGGGGTGGACGTAATGAGCACAAATGTAACCGAAGTCTTTGCCAGTTCGCATGCTGATATCATCTCTTCGAACCATGCTGTCGTCCATCTATGCTCCTGGCTCTAACACATGTCTCTGATTTATGTTCTGGCTGGCCTCTCTTTCCCTACTCCATTCCGATGCAAGAGGTGAAAAACCATAGCAAAAGAAAATGCAGAAATAAAGTCACCACGCCTTCCAAGCAGACATACACTATCCAACGCGCCATAAACATACCTCGTCAATCATTCCTGTTCCCCGCCCAACACTCATTGCCCACCATCCACCACTCCCTCCTCCCCTTCCACCGGTATCTCCACCCCCCCCTCCTCCTCCCCCCTCCTCCCCCCATCTAGCAACACGCTCGTGATCCCCTCTTCCACCTCCGCCTCCACCCCCCCATCCACCCCCTCCTCGCCATCCGTCATCTCCCCCTCCGTCCCCGTCGTGCTCCCCCCGCCCGCCGCGCCCATCGGCCCCGTCCTTTCCAACAACGCCCTCATCTCGTCCTCGCTCTCCACGCTCCCGCCGCCGCCGGCCCTTGCCTCCCTCCGCCCCCGCTCCACCATCCTCTCCATCTTGAGCCTATTCTCGACAAACTTGAGCTTAGGAAACGCGCTCTGCTGCCCCTCGTGGATCATGCGCGCCAGCCGCGCCGGATCAGGGTCACTCAGGATGTGCGCAAAGTCCATGGCGACGCTCTTGGGCCAGATGGTGACGGTGCCGCCAAACTGCTGCAGCCACAGCTGGGACCAGTCCTGGCCCAGCGGGCGCGGCAGCAGCTCGAGCTGGCGCAGCACGCGCAGCCACTTGTGCAGGTCGAGCTTGATGAGCTGCTCGGCGGCGGAGCCGAGGTAGCCGCCGCGCCAGCCGCGGCCGCGGCGATGCGTGACGGGCTGGCCGACGGAGCCGCGCGACGAGAAGAAGAACAGGTTGACGTGCGGGTTGACCTGCGAGACGATGGAGAAGTGCACATTGAAGTGCAGGTTGAGCGCCTTGGTGGGGATGTCGGTGCGCAGCGAGCCGTCCTTCCACTTGTGGCCGAACGAGTAGGGCGCGAGGCGCCCGTCGCGGGCCTTGGTCATGAGCACGACCGGGCGCAGGATGCCCGGCACGGCGGCCGAGGCGATGACGGCCGTCCAGATGACGCAGTCCGGGCTGGTGAGGTAGTTGCACAGGATGGTGGGCGAGTGCGGGTCGGCGGGCACGCACGAGACGTTGAGGATGCGGCCGGTGCGCTCGTAAGCCTCGCGGAATGTCATGGACCCGCGGCACCACCACGAGCACTGCTTGGCCCAGTCGACCGAGTCGAAGCGCGCGCCGGTGCGCCACCACCGGCGGAACCAGACCGTCATGGGCTCGCGGCACGCCGTGATCTTGCAGGCGAGGGCCGGCACGAGCAGCGCCTTGAGCTCGTCGTTGGTGCGCGTGGCGACCAGGGCGGCCACGAGCGCGCCGCCGCTGGTGCCCGTGATGATGTCCGGGAGCAGGTCGGCCTCGAGCAGCGCCTTGACGACGCCAAAGTGATAGTAGGCAAACGTCGCGCCGCCCGACAGGCACAGCGCCGTGCGGCCGTAGTTGGCGCCGATGCCCTTGAACATGGTCCGCTTCTCCTCGCGGGACAGCTGCTTCGTCCTGGTCAGGAAGCCCAGGCTCCTCTCCACTGCCCTCCGCGCGTCAGCAACCATTCCCAACCGCACCCCAAGGACAGACAAGCACATACCTTCATCCACATAATTCTGCACCAAGTTCTTCGTCCCATAATACGTCTGGCTATACAGCCTCGGATTCTCAATCCCCACCCAATTATTCTTGACGCACGCCTCCACCAACCCCTTCAAATCCTCAACATCCTTCCCCCCTCCTCCTCCCTGCTCTTCCGCCCGCTCCGCCCTCCCCCTGCACCTCCTCATCTGCTCCCACACCCTCCTCACCGTCCCGCTATCATAATACGCAAACTCATCCTCCTCTCTCCACCGCTTCGCATCCCCCAGAAACGCATCCATCCGCTTCGCCGCCGCCACCCACTCCCCGTAGCTCCCCGTCGCGCGCATCGCCCGCCGCAGCCGCTCCCTCTGCCCACGCCACGCGACCCCCTGCTCGTACAGGTAGACGTAGAAGCGCGTGGCGAGGTACGCGACGCCCAGGCCGGCGATCCACGCGCCGACGATCAGCAGGAACGGCCACTTGAGCAGGCTGTAGAGGTAGCCCTCGCGGGTCTCGTCCTTGGAGCGGCTGCCGATGAGGGCTTCGAGGGGGGACGGAGCGGGGGGGCCGCGGCGGGACTTCTTCTTAGAGCTATTGTCGGGGGTAGAGGTAGTGGTGTTGAAGCGGTAGCGGCGGCGCTTGGTGCTGGTGCTGCCGAGGACCTTTTCGTGGACGGGGGCCCAGTCGCTCTGGGCGGTGATGAACATGCTGCCGTTGCTGTTGGAGCGGACCGGCGGGCCTGTCCCCGGCGCGGGGGTGGAGAGGGCATCGGCGGCGGCGGCGGCGGCCTGGGGGGTGTCGTGGCTGGCGGGATCGGCGGTCGCGGACGGGTCGTCGCGGCGGAGGAGGTCGAAGAAGCTGCTGCTGGTGGAGCCGCGGCGGAGGGAGGAGGGGCTGTTGAGCTGTGTGTCGCCGGGGGAGCGGACGGGGTCGGGGGCCGAGAGGGCCTGGATGAAGGCCTCGAGGTGGTCGGCGGGGAGGAAGTTGGTGTCTACATCGGGGAGACGCGACCAGTCAAAGGCCTCGGGGGGGAAGCCGTAGGGACGGGCGGGGACGACGACGTCGGGAGGTGTTGGAGTGTTTTGTTCTTGTTCCCGTTGGGGTTCAGCCATGGTGGTGGTGGTGTTGCGCCGAAGGGCAGCCTCGTCGCATGGTTGAGGGAGGGAAGGTAAATGGCCGCGGAGAGATCACGAGTCGCAAAAGAGGTCCGTTGCCGTCTACCACGGTGGCATGTTTCGGTTGATCGATGGATGATGGGCTGCTTTATTCAGCCTCGGGATGACGTCGCTTAGCACACTCGCCCGCTACAGGCCATCAAGGCACCCCTGTTGCAACCCCAGCAAGCCCTGCAACATTCCCCATTCCATCCCCCAGCCATTCATCATCACCATCAAGGCCCACGTCGGGGTCAAAAGAACACAGAAGATTGGGAAAATTGGAACAAAAAGATAACAAAGGTTTACTTGAGGAAGTGCATTTTCTTTTTTTTTTCTCTGCTAAAATACTCAAGGTACTCGGGCCATTCAAGGCTCAATACCGCCCGAATCTAGACCGTATACACATGCCAGCGTCTCGCCACCAAGATGAACCAAACTGAGCCAGGTAGAGTGGATGATGCCACCACTCTGGCACCCGACTCTCATGACAGAAACATTGCACATTTTACAGTCTAGTTCAGATTCTGCTATTCCGTGCCCGATGAGGCCTGGCTGCCCTGGTCTGGGCAGGTTGAGGCCTGCATCTTGAGATTCAGGGCCTCCGCCGGCGCAGATACCATCAGCCTCCTCCCCCATGTCTCGCAACATGCACATCATCCGAGCTCACCCCCAGCCTCAAGCCCAAGCACAAAACATAAACACAACGCTTAATAATGAGCCCCAGCTCGCCCGTAACAATACATTACAAACACCTCCCCTCCAATCCACCTTCACCCCCCTAGACGTACTGCGACAGCCACCTGATGCCCTCTCCGTAACCCTGGCGCATCACCACCGAGCACATAAACACCTCGACGGCGCGGATGCCCTCGAGAGGGACGCGGCCCTTGCCCGTCGTCTGGTACATGCCCAGCTGGTGGCGGAGCTCGTCCTCCGACACGGCGTCGGGGTGGTCGATCTTGTTCCCTAGAATCACAAACGGCACCTTGCTGAGCTCCTCCATGCCGAGCAGCGCGTCGAGCTCGGCCTTGGCCTCGGGGAACCGTTCGTGGTCCTTGGCGTCGACGATGAACACGACGCCGTTGACTTCGGGGAAGTAGTCCTTCCAGAGGCGACGGGCTGTAGTGCTGCACGTCAGCATGCCCCCTGTAGTGTAGACCGTGTCGATATACCCCCCCCCCCCTCCTCCATCATCGCAACCTCGTACAAAAAGGAGCAGAGCACCACATACCTTGAGCGTGACCACCAAGGTCAAACGTCGTGAACCTCACATTTCCAATCGCCAGCTCCTCGCTCGCTACATCGCACCCCCATCGTCAGCCTCCGTGTGGACACGTCACCACCACCAGGACCGAAAACTCACTGGGATGGAGCGTCGGCTGCAGGATCGCGACGCGATCGTTCTTGAGCATGTGCAGCAGCGTCGTCTTGCCCGCGTTATCGAGGCCGAGGAACAGCAGCTTGGCGTGCTTGTTCATGAGTCCGAGGCTGGACAGCACATCGTAGACTGAAGGAGTGCGCGAGGGTGTCAGCCAGACCGTCGTCGCCGTCACCTCCCCCTTCCCCATCCTCTGCTCGCAGAGAGAGACGAGAAGAGGGGGATGTATGCGTGGATGAAGAGGAAAAGAGCGGGACGGTTACGTACACCAGTTTACTATCCACATCTTGACTGTCGGTCGGTCGGTCGGCCGGTTGTTGATGCGACGGTGTAAAAGGGAGGCGGCGAAAGAGAAGCCTGGTTCCTGGGTTGCGATGGGATTTGGGCGTGATGGTTTCGGTGTGGGACGAAGAGGCGGAGGCAGGTACGGAGTAGGTTGGAATCACCACGAGCTCAGCGGCAGCAGCAGGAATTGAAGCCAACAAAACGCCCAGACCACGTCAGTGATTGCCAGCGTCAGTTTGCCTTGTGATGCCTGAATGTTCAGGCAGAAAGGTGAGGTGTTCAGCATGGTCACGTGGACATGACCGCGGGGGTCAACATGGAAATCTGCCAGAAACTCGACTTTTATTGCCGTTTTTGCCTTGTTTGCGTTTTTTGGGCTTCTCGTTTTGGCATGCCTGTTTGATACCTATGGGCAGTGGTTTGCTTTCTAGATGATTGGTGTTCTGTCCTGCCTTGCCTCCCCCCCCCCCCTCAGGACACCTCCATCTTGCCCATCACCACGCCCACCTCGCTCAAGCCACTGTCAAATAAATAAATCCTTCGAGGAATCACTCGAGTCGTTTAACATGGCCATGAAAATGCTCAATTCTCAGCCCCAATAAGGGCTGGGCTGGGCAATATGTGACAGGAGCATATATACAGGCGGACAGATATGTACAGAGGGCATCATCAACCATGTAACCACGATTCGCCCCCATCGGCGTCCTCATCGTCTCCGAATGCCCAAGTACCACAATGCGAATTACAAATGAATAGAAGAAGGAAAAAGGTATGAGTGTGTGCGCCGTGGTCTTGCCATAGGAAAAAAATTAGACCATTGCCCAAACTCGTCAATCATGAATGCCTCCCATCCGTAATGCTTTCCCATGCGTTCCATGATGAAGATGCTGATCAAATTTGCCTCCCGCTTCAAATCGAAAGGACAAAGTTGGCTCCCGGCCCAACTTTGCCGGCCATGATGAGGCCAACCTCCCGCATCCTCTGTGCCCCTTGTCCCGGCGGAGGTCGCCTTACCTGCGCCTGCGCCTTCTCCTTGCGCGCGCGCGTGCAGTACTTTTGGTAGAACATCTCCTTGCGTCTCTGTCGCTTCTGCTCCAGGCCCTTGGCAATGTCAATAGCCCCGCGAACATGGGCTTCACGCGTCGTCGTGCTGGTCCGTCGAGACCTGCGCGCAGTCTTGAGATGCGGGAAAAGGATCGGGCCCCTGGGCAGCGATTTGGTGAACGTCAGCCCCGGACGAAACGCCAGAGACTTGAAAGCGATGCAGTCGTCCTCCAGGACGGAGGCCGTCGGCGACTTGAAAGCAGGGCCACCCGGCTGGGGAGATCGGAACTTTCTCGGCGACGGTCGTTCAACCGGCCGACGGGGCGAGCGACCCCGAGCCTTCGGGGGAGGAGAGTGGCGCCGCTTGGGAGGAGGAGACCGCATTCTTTTGGGCGAGATGGCGTCCGACTTTTTTCTTCGTCCCGCGCGCTCCCGTTCGTGGTCGATGTCCTCGAGCTCGCCATGGAGCCAGAGTTGATCCTCGCTGTCGGCATAGCCCTTCTTGAAGAGCTCCTCGCCCTCGCCCTCAGGTTCCGACGTCGGGAAGCTGGGGTCGATGTCTTGGGGGATGAGGTGCAGCTTGTTTAGCTTGCGCGCGGCGAGATGCGAAATGTACGCCTCTTCGAGCGGGCGGTCCTCGTCCAGGGTGCCGCACACAAAGTCGGTGCTGTCAGGAAGCTCAGGGGTGGCTGGCCGGGCGATGGCCCTCTGCCGTCTCTTGGCTCGGATGGTTTCGGCGATCCTCTTGGAGTCGACCGAAGAATCAGAGTGATGGCCAGTCGACGGGCGGCGGTACACCGTCGTTGCGCCGGAGAAGGAACGCTGGCCGTCGCCAAGGGCGGTCCACAGCTCCAAGCCATCGTCCTCCTCATCCGACTCGGCAAACCCAACCTCGTTGTCTGTCTTGTACCCATCCGAAGCGTCCTCCCAGCGATTCATCGACCGCTCCTCCTCCGCGTCGTTATCGGACCCATCGTCATCGCTGCCATCATCGCTGCCTTCATCGACGTCGTCACCCTCATCATCATCCAAGCCGTCGTCGTTATCGTCGCCGTCGTCTTCCAAGTCATTCTCATCATCCTCTTCTTCCTCTTGATCTGCCTCCTCCTCTGCCTCCTTGCCGATCTTGCGAATCTCGTTTTCCTTCTTCAACGTGTCGTTGATGGTGAGCTTGGGCTTCACAGACGCATCATCGTGGAGGATCCAGTCGTCCTCCTGGCGTTCGTCCGTGGCGAACTCGTGGAACCGAGAGCACTCGCTTTCCAGGTCCTTGGAGTTGGCGGCGAGCCACTTTTTGGACTGGGCCGGGTGAGGGCTTCTAGACGTTCTCCGCACGACAGGGGAGCGGGAACGGCGAAGCTTGGAGGGAGACGTCTCGGTGGACACTGGACGTCCTGTGGGAGCGGTAGGCCCGCACTGTTGCGAGGATGACGTCGGCGGGACGCGCGCAGTGCAAGCGAACTGGATGCACCTCTTCTTCGGGGCAACCTCCGGCTTTGCTGCCACGGGTGCGGGTTTGGGAGGAGGCGGCATCAGCGCCTTGTCGTCGGCCTTGGGCTTCGCCGCGCAGGCGAAAGAGATGCACCTCTTCTTCTCCAACACCTCGACGGCAGGGTCCCTCGTCTGCGGCGCGTTCCCGGCCAGCATGCTGATCTTGACGGTGCCGGGCTTGGGAGCCACGATAACCCTCTTCCCCGCCGCAGCGATGGGAACGAAGCCAACATCTGGCAGTTGGGGACTCGGAGAGCTTGTCCGGGCCGGGGTGGTGAAGCCGGTATCGCAGGTGAGGTCGCCGCCGGAGGAGAGGCTGAAGTTGCTGGTGACGGAGCGCCTTCTCCTGGGTCTCTGCACCGAGCCCTCATTCTCAGAATGGCTGTGGAGGGCCTTGGTCAGGAGCGACTCGTGCTGCTCGCTGCCCCGCCGGATGGGGGCCCGAGAGAACTGGGCAGACTGGGGCGAACGACAGTCCGGGGGCTCGTCAACGTCGGCGGAGGCGTCCTCTTCTGCTAATGGTTCCGCGTTGGCGGATTGCGCCGCCGTCCATGCCAGGACGTTGGACGCTGTGTAGTCGTGAGGGACGTGTCTTTCCATCTGGATTGACTGGTGGGGTTTCTAGCCAAATGGCTAGCCGAGGGCTGGCAGCGTGTGGTGCAAGCCGGAAACGGAATAAAAAGGCGGGCTCGGGTGATGGCAGGGGATCGTGCCTCGGGCAAGCTGAAGTTGGCGGTGGTGGCTCAAGAATCAAAAGTGGTCTCTGGGTGGTGGCAGCTTCGCGTGGTCCTTTGCAACACAGCAGCTCGCAAAAAAGTGCGTCCCTAAGGACCGCGTGGCTATAAGAGGAGGGCCATCGTTTGGGGAGACGGTCTGGTGTATGGAAAGTAGACTCCCGCACCGCCGAAAATGATTTTCAAAGGGTAGCAACCGTCGGCAAAGGCTGTATGGCCCTTGGCTACCTGGTGATCTGGTAGAGTGCGTTCGAATGACGTCGGCGTGACCGTAGGGGCGATGACTGAGGGAAGCAGGCAGGCGAGGACTATCGGGTATTTGTGCCGCGGCGGAGGGGGTGGA
The DNA here is from genome assembly GCA_030549215.1 of Schizothecium vesticola. Lineage (NCBI taxonomy): Eukaryota > Fungi > Ascomycota > Sordariomycetes > Sordariales > Schizotheciaceae > Schizothecium > Schizothecium vesticola. The sequence goes on along the minus strand of JAUKUD010000007.1, from coordinate 1,747,559 downwards.
AGGGGGGAAGGGCGTATGGAAGCAGGTATGGAACAGGAACCCGGACGTCGCAGCAGCACGAAGGGTCCCGACAGAATTGTGTTGGTGTGTTTTGTGTGGGCAGTTGGCAGTTGGCAGTCGAGGGAGGGAGACGGGAAAGATCAGGTTTTGAACCTGGGCGGAGCAATTCAGGGCGGATCTAAAGTGGAAGTGGTTGAGATTGAAAAGCAGCCACGCCAGTTGGAGGGGACAGGGTTCTGGGTTTCCCGAGTTCAGTCAAAGAGGGGGCGCGTGTTGTGCCCGTCCCCGTCCCCGCCCTGTCCGACCTGGGAAACACGGGAGTCGCACTGTGAGGGGGCAAGCTAGGTGCCCAGCAGGAACGAAAGGGACGGGAATCTACAGGGGGAGAGAGCCTAACTTTAGCAAGCCGGACGGCGGCTGGCAAACAGACGGGCGCGGGATGGCGGTCTGAGGGCCGGGGCGCACTTGCACCAATCCTGCCCCCCAATGCCACCGCCGCCCACCGCCCCCGTCCTCGTCCACTCGAGTCGAGGCGAGGCGGCCTCGACGGCCTCTACTCAGGTCGAAGTGCGAGTCGCCAGTAGTGGGTCTGATCATCTGCCACAGTCTGTCCAATCGACAGCCATCAACGACCAGAAACTGAGAAATCACAACCTGCATGAAAAAATGGGCAAAAAAAAACCAATGGGCGATGGCAAATTCATGAGAACCTCGACTCCACCGTTGGGAAAACGGACGACACCTCCCACCGTGCGAGCTACTCAGAAGATCCAGTGCAACCATGCATCTGCTGGACCCCCACAGGTTTGTTCGGCCAAGCTCACCAAATGCGAACTGCCTGAGAACTCCCTGACAACAAAGCATGATGGAGTCCAACGACATTGCGTCCTGCATCAGATGGAGTCTCTCTCCCTTTTTTTCTGCCCTTCAGCCGACACGAGAGCAGCAGCCGACAGCCATGCACAACAAGTCCATCCGAGGACGACATAACAGCAACAACCCCTTCCCATGTCGACACCAGGCTGGGGTCACTCGGGGTCCTCTTCCTGGGTCGAACAACCCTTTCTGTGTACCCTATCCCCGAGAGACCACCATCAGTCAAGTCATGTCGCGCAACGTTGGACAGTGGAAAGCCCCGAGCCAACAGCGCAACCCATGAGCAACGCGTCCGGTGCACAGCAAGCCTTTGTCGGCCATTTCGGGCACATAAACACACACAAGGTTGCTGTTCTGCTCTGCGCCCGTCGACAAGAGGAGCTCGGCAGCTGCTCGGGTCCACGGGTATCGTCGCTTTTGTCACGCCTCGTGGCCCTCCAATCTTCTTTGTGCGATCGATGCAGCCAGCGGGTGGATATCGATGCTGCAAGACTGAAAGCACTAGGAAAAAACGAGCCTTGTCCCAACAAAGGCCTGCTTTGGAAACATGACCTGCCCTCCTGCGTTAGCGACCTCTTTGCCCCCCAAAGCAAACGGAGGTTGTCCGTTGTCGGCTCCTCAGGCTAAGAAAAAAACTTCCCGGGCTGGCCCGCGATCGGTTCACGGTTCGTCAAGCGAAAACGGACGGGAGTCGTCGATTCGCCCAGGACGATTCCCTCCAACCGCCCGACTCTTTTTCTCAAGAGTCATCACTCTTCTCTTAAGATCTCGTTGCCACCGCGCCGCGTTCGGACTGACTGCCCACGTAGTATCCAGTTGCACAGCCATGGGCTCTCGAGGCTCTCCCGCCTCTGTAAGTAGGCTCTGGAATCACAGAGATTGACACCGACGGCTTGATGACCAAAGCATTGTTGCGCAGCCAGGACCAAGCCCCCCGAGCAACCCTCCTGGAAATGCCGTCCGCCCAGCCGGGAGATCTCGACAGGCCGCCCGCGGTTTCCTCTGGGGGATCTGCTCCGTTTTGCCGTGTGTCACGACATCCGCGGACGCGCGAACATGCCCGCTGCAGGGTGGGTTACCAAATCCAGCGTTGGATGGTACGCTGCAGGGGTGCTTGCCCGTGGGTTGTGGTTGTCTTGCTCTCCTCTTCCACCCTGCGCGTGAGATGGCGGTGTTGTTGCTGACTGTGACAGCAACGAGCTGACAAGCAAGAGTTAAAAGGTCGTACGACCCTGGAAGCAGCCCTCATGACTTGATAGAGTGGACGAGAGGACGAGAGGCCCCGTCAGTCCATCAGCGGGTGTATAAATGGTGGGGGACAGTGTCGGCATTGGATGGATTTCCTTACCAATGCCCTATCCTCAGATGGTTCCGTTCTCCAGACTTGAACCAAACGACGAGCGCGGGATGCAATGCGACATCAAGCCCTCCTGCAAGCACCAGAGCTGCCTCTTCGATTCGCGACGCCCATAATAACGGTTGGTCATGGATATCCCTTTGACCGTTCCCCGCAACTGACACTGAGCTCGCTGCATATTTGGCCATTCTTCTTCCCATAGAGGATTCGCTTCTTCTCCGTTCCCGCGAACGGCCAGACGCGGACAGGATAGCAGGACCTAGACATGCAAAGCCATTTGACAATGCCGTCTGTATGGTGGGATTTCTCGCAGGATCGGCATGCTCTGCAGCTGGCATTCGGGGTCCTCGTCTCAGATCGAGCAACCCCACGCTCTTGGGTGCCAGCGAGATTGCGAGCTATTCAACAACCCCGCATTCCAAACGAGGTCGCGTGGCGCCCTGTGCTGGCGCGCGAGGATCAAGACGGCAACCCGAAGCTTCTTCTTATGTGAGCGGAGTGGGAGCCGGCCTTGATGTGCGGGCGGCAGTGTGTGTGTCTTGTGCGTCGTAGAAGGGCGGGGGAAGGACCAGCTCGCCAGCGGCTTGAGAATGAAGCTGAAATGGAAAGTGATATATCACTGTTAGTGCGAGTACTTGGCCGGCTCGTTGGCGGTCTGGTTGACGTGAGAATGAGTTTTCGGATTTTGCCAGAGGCCATATGCATATATTATGCTGTGGCAGGTGAGATGGGGGACAGTCTTCCCAACGCCGACCTATCGACCTGTCGGCTGATGTTTTCCTCGAAGTTGCGCCAGATGAGAGGGCCTCATCAGGTGGCTCTCCTCGGGCAGTCCTCACAACCCCTCGGGTGCATGCTCTTCACTAGCACCATCCAAAAGCAAGGACAGTGCATCGACGTTGTGTATGCTCTGTTACGGAGAGGAGGAGCAGGCGCGATTCTTCGTGAGGGGTAGAAGGGGGTAAGTCCAGCTGCAGCAACGTTCTCGTCTCTGGCCGCATCTCGCTGTTCGCATTCGGGACGGCGATGTCCTCTACCCCCCTCTCACCGAAAGCAGCGTCGAGCATCAAGATCCTCAGGAGAGGCACGTGGAGACGCCACAGGTCCGCGCGACCATGACCACCAACCGGTGCCAACCCCCCATGGCAGTGATCCGACAAAAACAAGCTTTTTCTGTGTCTTGTCTCACTCACCACCTCGTGTGGAGGCTGCCAGGCTCCCAGGTCCTGTGAAATTTGAATGCCTTTTCCCCGACTGACATATACAGGAGCCAATGGCTGGCCTTGCCATGCTTCAAAAACCTCCGAGTTTCACATGCCATGCCGGCGGGTGTGGTGACCATGAGGGATTAAGGGAGCCCGCCCGGGTAGCTATGGTGTTTGCGCAACACACCTGTCGACCTCTGAGTGGGAATGATTCCGATCTGATCTTGGACGTCTTTTGGAGCTATGCAGCTTTCGGGTCGGCCTACCCGGGAATGCCTTCTGCCTGGACTTCAAGTTGTCGGAAATGTGCCTTGAAGTAGCACAGTGGCCTGACACCAGACGGATATGCAATGTTTGCTGACAGATTGAGGCGTTGACCGGATGCGATGGTCTGTTGTCGAAAGCTGGATATGCCAGGTCGAATGCGGAATCGTGATGTTGCTCTGGTGTTGAGTGTAGAATCGAGCTGTCTTGTGAGCCTGACGAGCACAGGCCGTAGAGAGGCCTAGGCTTGTCATCTCAACTTCGAACAGAAGTGTGATGGTCCGAGCTCCTTTTGGGAAACCCGTAGAAACCTTGTTCCGACTCCGCTCAATCCGACTGAGCCCGGCCCCGGTTAAGCGATTTTGAGGTTGAAGCCAAATCTGCGCAGTCGAAGCCGTGACGCTGACGACGCCATTCACCAATTGACACCTCACTCCATCATGAACTCCCTCCGCGTCGCCCGTGCGGCTCTCCGAGCTCGCCCAGCAGCTTTCCGCGTCCCGGTGCAGCGGAGAGGATACGCCGAGGCTGTCTCTGACAAGGTATGTCCGGGTCCCCCCCGTCTTCGCTCGCGAATGCCCTCTAACCATGGAAAACAGATCAAGCTCAGCTTGTCGCTCCCCCACCAGGTATGAAGCACGCCGAATTTTCAATAGCCCCGAGGCGAGCCCGATCAATTGCGAAGACGGAGAACGCGCGCGGCGCGAGGAATGGGAACGGGTGGGCTGACATGTTATTGCCGCAACCAGGCCATCTACAAGTCCTCCGATGTCGTCCAGGTCAACCTCGCCGCCGAGTCCGGCGAGATGGGTGTCCTTGCCCAGCACGTTCCCTCGATCGAGCAGCTAAAGCCCGGCATCGTCGAGGTGATTGAGGAGAGTGGCACCACCAAGCAGTTCTTCCGTACGTCCCACCCGCCCTGAGCATGGAGAATATGGTCCGGTTGCTTACAAGAACACCCACAGTCGCCGGTGGGTTTGCCGTTGTCCAGCCCAACTCGGTTCTGAGCATCAACGCCGTCGAGGGCTATCCCATTGAGGACTTTAGCTCCGAGGCCATTAAGGCGCAGATTGCGGAGGCGCAAAAGGTCGCCAGCGGAAACGGAAGTGAGCAGGACATTGCCGAGGCCAAGATTGAGCTGGAGGTACGTTATCCAGGTTGCCCCCCTCGACTTGCACAATGCTGACAATTTGCAGGTTCTCGAGAGTCTCCAAGTATACGTCAAGTAAACGTACAACAACCCATCATACGCCCTGTAGTATACTCGATTCCCTAGCCGATGAGATAGACAATGAGCATGCCGTCTTGACAGTTCCAGGCTGTTTGTTCTGTGGTGTATTATCTCGTGTGATGCTGCCCGTGCATCGTGGTTGCCATCCTCAGGGGCCGTCGTGCCTGTGTGAACCAAAGGGGAAGGCACAATCCCGAGGTTTGATCCAACCGTCTACCACGTCGAAAATCAAAAGACCTCCCAAACATCGAGTGGTCACCTCCTACCTACGATTCTACTTCGCACCCAGTTCTCTGCATTTTTTCACCACGGTTACCAAATAGTCGCGTTGCCATCCAGTATCAACCATCTGCCAGCTGGTAGACGATGCTGGACAAGTCAAGCCCTTGATTATCACCAAAGCCATCAATCCAGCAGCTTCATCAAAGTTTGCAACTTTCGATTTAAACCATCCCCCGTCATGCCATTTTCTTCCGCGTCCAGCCCCTAGGCAAGAGAGTCCCAAAGGCCACACCGCCAGCCTCCAACCGCCACTTCATTGAGAGGGTAGGCCAACCTCCGCTGGCGAGGATTGCACCTGGGTGGCGGGTTCGTCGGAGCACTGCACCTCGAGAGCTGGACATCTTGGAGCCCTTTGGAGACAATTGCTGACCAGATCATCTTCCACCACAGCCAGCATCAGCGTCTCCATCCGACCGGCGACAGAGGGTCGACAGTTGACCCATGGCACCCCGTCCAAGCAGCCACCAGGGCAACGATTCGAATCCGCGAGAATTCTGGAGGGAGATGCCTCCACACCATTCGGAAGACACCAAGCCCCTTTCGAAACCAGCATCTCCTCTTCCCAGCCGAAGAAGGCGAGGTCAGACGTACCAGGTCAGGTCAGAAGAGTCGTCGAGCCACGTCCCGCTGGATACTATTTCCCGGTCTGGCGAAACAGGTCAACGGTCTGCCAACAGTTCCCGGGGAATACGCCGACTTGTTGCCAGGGATCTGTTTGATCAGTACGGCATCTCTCGCCCCTCCGGTTAGCTCTCGGACGAGGAAGACACTTCCAACGAGGACCTCCTTCACACACCTCACAAGGCTTGTCACGTATGCGGGGACGAAGTCATTCTCCAGGCTGTTTGCCCTTCCTGTGGTCATCCTCTTTGCGTCGAATGTAAACGCATGGACGGTCCATCGTCTCACGTCCGCAGCCACAAACACGGCCACAACTTGGCTCCGGAACCGTCTCGGCCCATAATCCTTCCTACTTACAGTTCCCTAACGCACGACGCACTGGACGATACCCCAGTCACACGACAAACCGCTCCCAAAACCAAAACACATACAGTAGTTGCTGCCGAGGACAAAAAACAAGGCTTCAGCGGAATCGATAAAACCGGAATCCTCAGAAAGGTCTCGGTGGTGCGTGATCTCTCTTGCTGATAACCCTCGGGTGCAGTGGCTTGTTGTCAGAGTGATTGCTGACCTTTGACCTAGAAGAAAAACCCGTTCGTGGTGGCAGATCGACAAGCCAAAGCAAAAGGCATCGAGCCACTGACTAAAACTGTCCATTTTGCCATGCCTGAAACGCTCTCCGGGCATCGTAACCCAACTTCGAGTCAACCAGTGCGAAGTGTTGAAAGAAATTCAGGGCAGCAGGCCACTTTTAGGATCAAGGAACTGGAGGCCAGGGGTCTGGAGCAGCCTTCGGGGAAGTTGTCGGGGAAGGAAAGGGTTGATGCTGCTCTCAGCACCAGAAAATCGGGGGCTAATGAGTCTCGGGAGATGTCGTCGACAAATAAAAGGACCGAGGATATTGATCCCAGAACCAAAGCCTCGGCCGTCAGGGGACTGAATGGCTTCTAGGAGAAGTCAGCGGCCAACCACAAGGCGAAAGAAGCAGAAGAATCTCTAGCAGCCCGATCTACATCTACAGCAACACCCACTCCCACCGTCAAAAGGTTTGACAACCTCTCAGGTATCAGGCGCCAGCAAAATGTTTACCAGTCCAGCAGAAGACCGTTCGCGTCCGATGAAAGTTCTGCGACCGGCACCGAAAAGAACCCGTCGCGGATGGGCACAGGCGTTCCAGAGGCCGGAAAGAATGTCGCCGCGGTTGATCGAGGGGCTCCAGCTACTGAGCAAGGAACTCCTGTGGCTGGTGACGCGAGGCCAGCGGAAGTGAGAGACTCTCCCACGCTTAGGCGTCTAAGAGTTTTGGCGCGCGAGCGCGGCTCCAAGGCTCCCGGGGAGGTCCTTGAGATGGACGTTGAAGCCGACCCACGGCACGTCCCGAAAGTGCGAATTTCCAGCCCAACTTCCTGGATGAAGTCTCCTAGGCCGAATCCCGGTAGCTTGGAGGGCAGGTTCCGGCAAGGAGCGTCTGCAGGCAATCCCCTCGACAGGGCGGTCGTGATCCCCGCGCCATTGTTTGGAGGCCGAAATGCTAACTTCAAGGGAGAGGAACCTCCTATGAGACCAGCACGGCAGGAAACCAAGGCCAACTTGGAGACACCTCAAACAAAGGCAAAGGAGAAGGCAAAGGAGACGGCTGCCCCAGCCACGCCTTCCCGGCATCATGACCACGTTTCCAAGTATGAGAGCTTCAAGTCTTTAGAAGCGGCCACGACAGCAGGAGTAAGCAACCCCGGTACTAGGCACCCGCTTCCCGCTCATACGGGCGAAAGTCTAGCCCAGCGGGAGCCACTCCCGGTAATCGCCCCTGAGCCATTGTTTGGAGGACAAGATTCCAACCCAAAGGGAGTCCAGTCAACAACAAAAGGGTTGCGGGAACCCATCGCCAAAACAACATCAGAAACACCTCAGAGGAGATTGCCCACTGCGGATGCATCTTCGCGGCGTTCAGAGCACCATCTCGACAATGAGAGCTCTCAATCCTTCGGAACACCGAGGACGGCACGAGCAAACGATGCCGCGGCTCGCTCGCCATCTGTATCTGCGGCCCTACGTCAAGCTCAGTGGGAAACTCCACCCTGGAAGCTCGGGGATGGGCTTACCGAACCGGTACAGTCGGGCCCTGGTCTACCCCACGGAGCGACTCGTGGATCTCAGATTGGCGAGACGGAGTCGAAGGCGCACGGAGTGAGTAGCTCAACAGCGAATGAAACTCACTGTCCCGCAACGAGCAAGAGAGAGACGGAACCACTCACGGAGAAGACGTCAGTGCACGAGGCTACCCACAGCAATCTCTGCATTCGGGGGCTGACGATTGTGCTGCACATGAAGGACAGGGAGGACTTGGTGATTAGCACAGACCTGACACGGGGCACGGGGACCTCTCAGTAGAGATGTCGAGGTTGATAGAGGAGGGGCGCAGGTGTCCTCTGCCAAGATTGTTGGGTTGTGGAGGGGGGTGGATGTGGAAAGGGGCAGTGGTCAGAATCAGGGGGGGAGTAAACATTATTACCTAGTCGACTAGAGAAAGTCTTGCTCGTTTTCCCTAATGCGATTTCATTTACCTAGGGTTGCTATTCTGTCTGTGCTGGTGGTTTACTTCTACCTTTTCAGGTAGAGGTCCAACCTCCTTTTCCAAACAATGTTTAGAGACAGACACTAGGGGGGGGGGTGAGGTTTTCCTCGAGGGATCCAGCACTTGCAAATTTACGCATACATGCCTATATCCCCTGACTTCAACGTTATATTTCCACGCCGTCATGGTTCAAGGACAAAAGGGAGGCATGGGGGGACCAAATCCTACACGGTGCGGAGGAACGGCACCTACGGTGATCCACACTGTCCCCATCCAGCCGAGCCAGCACATGTCACCTTTCTCACCTTTTCAAACTCCACGAAAAGATCACAATTCCAAGGTTAGGTCTGGTCTCGCCCCCCCCCCCCCCGACAACAGAAACAACCATGATCTCCCCCCCCCCTCCTGGCAGTGGTCTCTCCACACCCTCACCGCCCTCCCCCCCTCGCAATACATCCAAACTTTCTACCTCCTCGCCTCCGCCGCCTGCCTCGCCACCGCCGCCCTCCCCTCCGACGCGCGCTCCCTCCTCGCCGACTACGGCGCGCGTAAGGCCGCCTCTTCTCCCCCCGCCAAGCGGGACAGCGCCCTCGTCGCCCTCGTCGCGGCGCTCACCTCCCGCGGCCAGGTGCCGCACTCGTGGTTCACGGCGTTCTACACCCTGTCGGTGTGCTGCTCGCTGTTTTGGGCGTGGCAGTTCCTCGGATCCGGCGTGGTGTTGCGGGGCATCGCGGAGCGGCAGGCGGGGACGGGACCGTCGGCGAGCCTGGGGCAGACGGCGGCGGTGTGGGGCATGGTGCTGGTGCAGGCGGGGAGGCGGGTGTACGAGCACGCGGTGGTGATAAGGGCGTCCCGGTCGACCATGTGGTGGGTGCACTGGGTGTTGGGGTTGGGGTTTTACTTGTTCTTGAGCGTGGCGGTTTGGGTGGAGGGGTCAGGTAAGGAGAGGTGGCTGCTGGGTGATGGGTGAGATGTGGTTTACTGATGATATGTAGGGGCTATTCTTGGGGGGCGCGCGGCGGAGGGGGGTGGAAGGTGGCCGTGGCCGTACCGGTGTTTGTGTTCGCGTGGGTCAACCAGTACCGGTGTCACAAGCATCTGGCGGGGCTCAGGAAGTATTCACTACCGAGCGATGGGCTGTTCAGCCACCTCGTCTGCCCTCATTACGCCTGCGAGTGTCTCTTGTATTTCTCGCTGGCCGTCGCGGGCGCGCCCGAGGGGCAGTGGTTGAACAGGACGTTGCTGTGCGCGACGGCGTTCGCTGTGGTCAACCTCGGCGTCACGGCGGCGGGCACGCGGAAATGGTATGCGGACAAGTTTGGCGAGGAGGCGGTGGCTAAGAAGTGGAACATGATACCCTTCGTATTCTGATCGCCCCGCAAAAGACTTACAATGGGGATGGTCTCCCTCCCATCCCGTAGCGATGCGCTTGTGGTAGTTCCCAAGATCAATGGGCTGTAGCAGGAGGCGACTTCTTGCCTTTCGGATCAAGGCCGCCTAAAGACACCCAACTTGCTTCCAAGATTCGAGACCTTGAGCACATCGCGGTACGTGAGACTGACACGGGTCTGCCGCTCGTTCGTCCCGTCCTGAAACTGGGATGGCGAGCGGAGAAGGTTCCAGTTTGCAACTGTCTGTTGCGAAAGGTTTACGTCCGTCGTGATGCCGTCGATGCCATGGAGATACTCGGTATAGACCTCACCTGTTGTGATCAAGAGGCTGCGCGGCTCTTGCAGGATCCTCCACACTGGCTCCGGGTCGAGAGCGCCATCCTCCTTAGTTCGGTACAAGTTCAGGCACAGGCTGGAACCGAGACTGACGGTGCAGACGACGGGGTGGTAGGCCGAGCCGTCCTTGTGAGGCATGATGCCTGTGCCTGGTGTGTACTCATTTATCAAAACATGATTTGGGCGACGATGTGGGCTCGATGCAAAGATGTTGAACTCGTTGCCGGACGACGGCATCGAGAGCAGACGGGAGACGACGGGCTGCTCCAGCCAGTCCGGCAGCGGTCGCGAATCGAGGAGTGTGTTCTTGACGAGGTCGGAGGGCCATGTTTGGAGTCGACGGTGCGTCAGCTGCCGCCATCGAGCCTTGGGGGCCGTCTCAACCTTCGGTAGGCTTGGTTAGAGGTATCCGGGGGGGGGGGGGTGGGGGGCGAGAGGAGGGGGCTCTGGTCGAGATACCTTGTGCAAGATGGCTTGCTCCTCCTCCTCGCTGATGAAGTCGGGAATGTAGTAGGCGAACTCGGGTAGCGTCGTGATCCGATTCTGCTCAAGGGAGGCTGGGAGATGGATCTTGGTCGAAGGTGGGGTGGTTTGGATGGTTTGGGTGTCCATGGCGATGGAAGAGGGGTAGGTCGTTTCGCCGTCTCGGACGGATGAGCCGGGAGGGGCGCGGATAGGACCGGAAGCTGCGCCAGCCCTGGGATCTCGGATGTTATTTGATGGGGAGCGAAGCCGTGTGTCCTCTGGAAAAAGGTCTGGGTGCCTGGAGCGAGGAGAGGGAGGCAGTTTGTTGCATGAAAAAGGCAAAAGGGTGGTGGATCCCGCTGGTTCGCAATGCCCGGAGGGCTGAGGGGGAGAGGGGTTGGCCAACCAGGCAGAGACCGCATCGACGAAGAAGAGGGGGGGCTGCTGCTGGTCTGAATCTGACCTCCAATGATGGATGTTCTCGGGAGGGGGAGGGCGTGGTGAAACAATCGGGACTCGAACTCGATCCCCAACGACCAGACCAGACCGACTCTTGGGGGCAGCAAACACGGCCAACAAACTGCAACCCGGAAGATGGAGGGTGAAAAAGAAGACGGTGATGGATTCGCCGACTCTTGGATGGATATTCATTCAATGACGGGCTCATTTTCCTTTGATGGACGGCGCATGCTTCCATGTGCCCAGTGCCCAGAGATGGAACTGTGAGAGATGCCTGTTTGGGTTTGGTGCCCAGCAGTCTTGCCCGAGCCTTGGTGCTGTGTGCTTGGTCCAATGCTGCTTGGGTGTGGAACTCTTGGGGGAATCCAGGGCCGCCACTGGCCAGGACCCATCCATCCAGTCTTCGCCCCCCATGGCCCACCTATGCCCCCCTTGCCCTGGCAATTTGACCAACATGATGGAAATTGCGCTTGGGGGTCCTCCCGCCCGCCGTAGTCATGCTGCGTGGCCAATCACAGGCCCCACGCTCAGGCTTTGATCAGGGCATCTCCAAGTCCCATCCAGGCCTGCGTTGAGCCTGTGAGCTTGCGTCGCTTCCCTCCATCTGCCCTGTGCGTCCGTCTCTGCGTTCAGCCAAACCCGAGGTTTTGGTGTGCAAGACTGTCCCCCCCAGCGCCTCATCCGAAAAACACCACGTTATCGATCAATCCGCCGTCACCACCGTCGCCATCGCCGCCTGCGCACCCATCGACCCGACCGCCTACCATCGCGCCGCGTGCATCACCCTCCCCTTGCGCCGTTCATTTCTGTGAATTTCTCGACTCGACCATTCACGTCGACACCGTCGTCGCCGTCGCCGTCGCCTATCCACCCTTACTTTGGACCGACGACTCGCGTGGCTCTGTGCTCTGCCGGGACACGGGGCCTTATTCTTCATCTCATCCTCCTCCCGACCGACATCGACTAGCGCATCGATTTCCCGCCGTGCCTGCATCGCCACGCTCCTCGCTCCGCCGCAGCCGCGTCCCGTCCGAGTCGCGACCAGGATGGTGCAAAACGGTAGTCTGTCTTCGAATTAAATGATATGGATGCGCAGAATGATGTCGAGCCCGCCTCCACGAAGCCGCCTGCTTCTCCGAAGCGGACTGGCATCGAACCCGAACAGCCCCGATCGTCCACCGCCGCCAAGCTGTTTGGCAGCGGCAAGCCAGACCTCTCCGCCAAGGACACGAAGCCGCATGTCCCGACCTCGCACCCGCACGACGACGAGGGCGGCGCCGACGGAAACTCGGATGCCGAAACCATTGTCCTGCCTGGCAAGGACGGCCACTCGCCCTCAAAGATCCGAAAGATCATAAAGCATGAGGACAAGAGCGACATCGAGGACCCGCCTGCGCCGCCGCGCGGTCGCAAACATGACTCCAACGGCCGGCGTGAACGGGATGGTGATCGGGGGGCTGATCGTGGTGAGAGGAAGGAAAAGTCCTTGTCTGTTGCCGATAACCACTCGGATCGTGCTGCCTCGCTGGTGAAGAAGAAGAAGCTTGCCGACAAGTCCAGGGCTAAGGACGGGTCAAGTGGGTTGAGCTCTGCACCTGCTTCGCCACCACAGCGCCGTCGCCGATCCTCGATTGCCAACTCCAAGTCGGACTCGGAGACGGCCCACGTCGAATCGCCGAGGTTGTCGTCAAAGGAAAAGTCGAGGCTCGCCGACAAGATGGTCCCGCACAAGCGCAAGGCGCCAAGGCCGGATTCCGAGGATGATGCCGAGAGTCGCAAGGTCCGTCGACAGCGAACATCGGGATCCGGCCTCGATGCCTCGCGGAAGCTCCACCACCCCCCGCCGAAGTCACACCTCGATACCCACACTACGGCCCGAAATAGGTCGCCGTCCCCGCCGCCCCGAGCCCACCGGCGGAGCCTGTCGACCCAACTGCCGGGCCACTCGAACGGCCTGAGCCATAAAAAGAAGCGTGTTCCTGCTCCCCTCCAGTCGACAGACTACCACTCGGACGAATCCTCCGCCAGTGGAAGCCCCCACCCCCGGAGCTCCAAGCTTCGTAGCCTCGCAACACCTGCGACGGCCGAGTCCACCATCTCCCCAGCCAAGATGGCGCCGCACAAAAAGCACCTCGATGCCCACGGCCAGACGTTCCTGGCCAGGGCATGCGCCAAGGGCGAGTTTGACGCGGCCAAGCACCGGCTTCAGGAGCGGCCCGAGGATATCGACGTCGCCGACTACGCTGGGAACACGCCGCTCCAGATCGCCGCAATTAATGGCTACGTCGATATTGTCAAGCTGCTGGTGGACGGCCAGTGTAACCTCGAGTGCGTCAACAATGACAAGGATACGCCGCTCATTGATGCCGTCGAGAATGGCCACCTCGATGTCGTAAAGGTCTTGCTCGCAGCCGGTGTCAATCCCCGAAGGGCAAATGCATATGGGCAAGAGCCTCTGGAGCGGGTCAGCGAGGATGACGAGAATGCCGACGAGATCAAGCGACTTTTGGAGGAGGCCAAGGAGCACATGGGAGAGCGTCGGCGCACGTCCGAGGATCATCTGGACCATACCGACGCTCGGTCCTCACATGGACCCGACAGTCCGAGGCGATCGCCAGGCGCCGCGGGCTCGATAAATGCAGCGAGTGGGAGACGGGCCGCAACGGTTCGCGCCACCAAAACCAGCAATCATCTCCTGTACATGCCCATGGACGACAAGACGCTCCGTCAGGCAGCAGCACGCGGCGATGAAGAGACGGTTACTCGGATTCTCCAGGTGAGAGACACGTTTGACGACCCCGAGTCGATGGTTGCAGCTGCTCGTGGCGGACATGATATATGCATGCAGCTCCTCTTGGCGCTTGGAAAGGCAAATCCCGACCCAGCGCCCATCTCGAATAACGACTACTCCACCCCCATGCTTGCAGCGATCGGACAGGAAAATACCAAGGTCATCAGGTTGCTGCTCGATCAGAACGATTTCGACCCCACGCGGCGTTACAAGGGCGAGACGTACTACGAACTAGCGCGGCGCCGCCGTGGTCCCAACTGGGCCGAGGAGGAGCACATGCTTAAGCTTGCATATGACGGGCACAAAAAAAACCACCGGGTTGACGCCAAAACTAAATCCCCCAACAGGCGGGAACAGGATCGGGAAGCACGACGGGCTCGAGCCGAGCTCAAGGACGAGTCGTCAAAGTCTCACAAGCGGAAAGCCTCCAGTCCGACCAGGGAGCCCAAAAAGACAGCCAAGATTCTCACGAGCCCCAAGGAAAAGCGCCGCTCCAACTCGCTCACAGCTCACTTGGACGAGCAAACCTCGCCAAAGCGAGGGCCAGGGAGACCCAAGAAGGACGACAGGGTGCCCACCATCGCCATCTCGGATAGGGAGGCCTCTCCGGCTGTGAAGCAACCAGCAGCCAAGGTAAAGCGGGCAGAGGCGGACACGACCGCTGCGTCGTCCGAAGGAGAGGCTCTGAAGCCCCGTCGGAAACTCATCTCTGGGCGGGAGCTCAAGGGCGAGCGCTCGCAGCAAGTCCGCCGTGCAAGCATGGCCTCCAACACGCCATCCCTCAAAGAGCCTTCGAGTCCCCGCGACGAATCCGAGAAGCCCCCGATGGCGGAAAAGTTCCTCGACCGAACCAAGGCTCTGAAGCGGGACGAATCACGCGACAGGTTATCGACTTCTGGCGAGAGCACGGGCAAGCGCCATCGTTCTAGCGCCACGCCTCCTCACAGCGCCCCGGGCGACAAGGATGCCGGCGAAGCTCCTCCCAAGAAAAGGAGGCTGGACATGGACGGCAAGGAGAGACGGCTAAAGGCGGGCTCGTCCGACGACAGGCACCTCAAGGCCCCGATTTCGCGCGACTCGAGCACGGCAGGGACCTCTGCGTCTCGAATCCGATCCAAGAGCCGCGACGACGAGGAGCGTCGGCCGCCCAAGTCCAAGAAGCTCGAGGGCGCGGCGGAGCATGTTCGAAGGGAGTCGGGCAAGTCGATTTCTTCGGAAAACAGCATTCACGTCAAGTCTGAAGACGCCGATGTGGACATGCCCGATGCCCCGCACCCGACCGATGCCGCCGCCCCCGAGTCTCGGGCCAAGGAGAAAGACGTCGAGGAAAAGAAGAAGGATGTCGAGGAAAAGAAAAAGGCGATTGAGGAGAAGAAGAGGCTAGCCGAGGAGAAGCGAAAGTTGGCCGAGGAGCGACGCTTTGCGGAGGAGAAGAAGGAGGCGGAGAAGAAGCGTCACGAGGAGGAGCAGCGGGAGAGGGAAAAGGAAAAGGAAAAGGAGAGACTTCGACTCGAGGAAGAGGAGCGCAAGCAAAAGGAAGAGGACAAGCGCCGAGCAGAGGAGAAGAGGCGCAAGGAGGAAGAGGAGAAGAAACAACAGGAGGAGGAGGCGCGGAAACAACGCGAGCTCGAGGAAAAGCGGCAAAGAGAGGAGGAAGAGGAGCGACGCCGTCTTGAGGAAGAGGAACGGAAGCGCAAGGAAGAGGAAGAACGAAAGCTCCAAGAGGAGTTGGAGCGCAAGCGGGAGGAAGAAGAGAAGCGTCTCCGAGAGCAAGAGGAGACGCGGAAGAAGGAGGAGGAGCAGAAGGCCAGGGAGGAAGAAAGGCTCCGGCGAGAGCAGCTCGAGCGGGAGGCGGCCGAAGAGCTCCGTCGCAAGCGGGAGGAGGAGGAGCGCAAGGAACTCGAACGCAAGCAGGAGATGGAGCGACGACGACTCGCTCGAGAGGCCGAACAGCGCCGAATTCGGCTCGAACAAGAGCGGATCCGAGTTGCCAAACTGCCGGCGCTCCTGCAATGGCTGGACGGCTATGCCAACCCCAAGGCTCCCGGGGTCGCCGAGACGTTCCGGATGATACAGGGCGTTCGGTATGACTGCCTTCGTCCAGAGGCGACGGGCACGCCCGAGGGCCGCGAGCAATGGCTGCTCAACACACAGGTTGCGCTCCTCCTCGGGGAGAAGGACCTTGAGCTCTCTAGATGTATGTCATCCCGTGAGTATTTGGAGTCATCGTGTGCGATAGCTAACGCAAGAGGCAGACTCCAGCTGGGCTCGCATACCTGCCTCGACGCTCGCGAAACGGTCCATCTGGCGTCTAGAGTCGGATCGATACGCCTTGACATCGCCCGCTCTCTATGAGCTCGGCAAGCAACTTCCCGGGTACTACGGGGGCGAGGAGCCGGAGCGCATGGGCTATCGCATGACGGAGAGGCTTCGATCCGAGGCATGGAAGAAGTTTTCTGCTCTCGAGACATTCTTTGTCAAGGTGAGCATCCTCGCACGACTTGCCCCGTGCTCATGGCTAATCCGCAACCAGGTGTCTGATTTCCTCTACATCGTCTCGGCCACGCCCCATCTCCGGAAAGTTCGACTTACCCTGGAGTACATGGAGATCCCCGAGACGGAACAGCAGGCCAAGCAGTTCGTGCCTCTCCAAAAGTGGAAGAGTGATCCCGATGCCGACGCCAACCACGGGTTCGCTCCCGGCAACAAGCATTTCCTCAACGGCGAGCTGCTCTCGGTGGACACGGCGGGCTTCAGCGAAGTCAGCACGACGCCATTTCCCGAAAGGCGAGTCCCACGTCGGGGCCTCTTGACGGTGTCTCCCGACGACCCGTCGTACGTGACCATCTGCAAGGAGCAGGGCCTTCACCACCTCATCGGGGGCGGCGACTCGCCGCTCATGCCCAACGGCGTCCATTCCTCCCCCGTGGCACGTAGTGTCAATGGCGCGGCGTCTCCCAGTTCTCTAGCTGCCTCGACACGAGAGGGCAGCAGTCGGGGGCACAATCAGGCGCAGCCGATGTCCCCTTCTTCCGAACCCGGGCCCGCCCAAGCGCGGCCCTTGATCAATGGCGTCAACGGCGGCATGAATGGTAACGCCGACTAGACGACGAATGACGCAGCTGCCCTCACGACGAGCTCTTGGAGTGTATGGACCCAGAGCAGACGAGGGCAGCCCAAAATATCATAGACCCGGATCCCTTTCCCGTGGATGACCAGCGGGACGTTGGCGGCCGGGATCGACACGACATGTCTGCCATCTTTTCTTTGTTCTTGGATGGCTGCATGGGCGGGGGTCTCTGAGGGGGCTCCCGGGATACCCCTTTGCAGCGGACACGACTTTTTTTCTGATGCTGCGCGGTATGCAAGGGCCAAATACAGCATGCATTTGCTCCGACGAAAGATTATACCGATTTCACCTGTCTTTTTGGTTGTCTTGGTTTCCGGGATAGGAGCTGGGGGCGGGATGCGACATGGGCTCTTGCGGCAACGTATACGGGGAATGCTTCTGGAAGAGAGAGAGAGAGAGAGACTCGGACGAGGATGGTATTTTATTTTCTCATGAGGGCTGGTCGTTTCAGGGTGTCTTCCTTGGACCCGGGCTGGGGTTTTGTAGTGATAGGAACGATGGCTGGGGGTGGGTGGCACATCGGGTACATATAGGACAACTACAAATACTCTGACGACCATGACTTTTCCCCGACTGGTTGTGTGTTTTTATTGTGAGATGAGGATTGAGTCGATTGAGTCGTCACCTTGCCACGTTGGTGTGAGACGGGGACGCGGACGGGGACGGGGCCTGAAGCTGTCCCCGACGTCAGACGTCAGTCGCATGGCTCGGCAGTGGAAGGCTGCCCGAATTCAGCGCTAGAGAGGGGCCGACATTTTGCCCTCCATCCTCCAATTTTTACCCCACCATCAAATTCCCACCAAACCACCACCGGCTTCGTGTTGCCGCATCGCCCATCGCCCATTGCCCAGTCGCATTCGACACGACGCAAAGACGACGACGAAGTCGCCAATATACCGAGACCCCAACAGTAGACTGCATCGAGCAGATTAGGCCGCCAACATGTCGACCACAGTGGAAAAGGTATGCCCACCATGCTGGTCAGAGACATCCACAGGGATGGCTAACAACCCGACGACAAACAGATCAAGGAGGTCGAGCTCGAGGTATGCCACTCTCCCCAACGCTGCCCTCTCCATCGGAAGACCCCCCTGGACGAACCCCCTCCCTATCGACGACAATCCCCCCACTGTCCTTGACCAGTCGAAGACAATGAACCGGACAAACCCCCCCGGTCCTCGACCGGTCGAAGACAATGACCCGGGCGAACAATAGCTGACGATATGCGCCCCCCCCGTACACAGATGGCTCGGACCCAAAAGAACAAGGCGACGTCGTACCATCTCGGCCAGCTCAAAGCCAAGCTCGCCAAGCTCAAGCGCGAGCTGCTCACGCCCTCGGGCGGCGGCGGCGGAGCCGGCGCCGGGTTCGACGTGGCACGCACCGGCGTCGCCAGTGTCGGCTTCATCGGCTTCCCGTCGGTCGGCAAGAGCACCCTCATGAGCCACTTGACAGGGACCCACTCGGAGGTGGCAGCGTACGAGTTCACCACGTTGACGAGCGTGCCGGGGCAGGTGACGTATAACGGTATGCCCCTCCCCCCTATAGAAGGGATTGTAGAAGGATGGAGCTGACTTTGTGTAGGTGCGGCGCTGCAAATGATTGATTTGCCTGGTATCATTGAGGGCGCCAAGGACGGCCGTGGTCGTGGTCGGCAGGTCATCGCCGTAGCCAAGACGTGCCATCTCATCTTTATCGTGCTCGACGTCAACAAGCCGCTGACGGACAAGCGGGTGATCGAGGCCGAGCTCGAGGGGTTCGGGATCCGCATCAACAAGGAGCCGCCGAACATCACGTTCCGGAAGAAGGACAAGGGCGGGCTGAACATTACGCACACGCAGCCCTTGACGCACATTGATACGGATGAGATCAGGGCCGTCATGAGCGAGTGGGTTTCTCTCTGCTTCTGTCTGGAGGGGTGGGGGACTGACGTTTTGGCAGGTACAAGATCAGCTCGGCGGATATCGCGATTCGGTGCGACGCGACGATTGACGATTTGATCGATATCCTCGAGGCCAAGAGTCGGAGCTATATTCCGGTCATCTATGTCCTCAACAAGATCGACAGCATCAGTATCGAGGAGTTGGATCTGCTGTACCGGATTCCGAATGCGGTGCCGATTAGCTCGGAGCACGGCTGGAATATCGACGAGTTGATGGAGGCCATGTGAGTATTCCTGGACGAGTCAGCCTTTTGTTCTTTGGTGTAGATGGCAGGAGAAAGGGCCCTCACATCTTGACGCCGACAGCAAGCTAACCAACGTTGCAGGTGGGAGAAGTTGAACCTCGTCCGAGTCTACACCAAGCCCAAGGGCAAGATGCCAGACTACTCGTCGCCCGTCGTCCTCCGCGCCAACAAGTGCACGATCGAAGACTTTGTAAGCTCGCTCCCCCTTTTCTGTGTTTACCCCAGAGACGCAGGCTAACCAACACCCCGACAATAGTGCAACGCCATCCATCGGACCATCGTCGAGCAGTTCAAGGGCGCCGTCGTCTATGGCAAGTCGGTCAAGCACCAACCGCAACGAGTCGGCCTCGCCCACGAGCTTGCGGACGAAGACATCGGTAGGTCGCCTCCACCCGCCCTCCCCCCCTTCCCCATTTGCATCCGCCACCCCTCATCACCACCGTCGCCCATCTCCACCTCGCATCTCCCCTCGGTCCCGTGATGTGATGTCCCCTCGCTAACCCGCTCCTTCCCAAAGTGACGATCATCAAGCGATAAAAAAGAACCCAAACAAATCCCCCACCCCCCCCGTCCCAGAGCAGGGGTGGAAGGGGGTGGGGATGGAGACGCCCCCCCTCCCCTCTCGACTCGATAGTCGGTGATGAGCAGATAGAGAGACACGGATAGACCCGGGAGTCCGACGGTCCAACCAGAGAGGGAAGAATTCGACCAATGCCGTAGCCAGGTCAACGAGCCAACGACCGTCCTCTGGTGCCGTCCGCCGCCCGCCGCTCACCTTGATAGGCTGCGCTTCCCCTCTTCGACCCACGCAGTACGCAGGCATCAGCCATGGAGGATGGAGAACGCGAAGGAATGAGACACATCCAGTCAGCCGCCGGACTATCGAGACGCTCCCTCCGGCGATACCCACAGCCCGCTCGGGATGTCCAATGTTGCGGGGGAGCTGAGTGTCTGCGGTCTTTTGGGGCGGGGACTTGTTGGGAGAGTCCGTCAGCGTCGGTGAGCGGTCAATTGGCTCTAACGGCATTTCCCAGGGCCGTGGAGGAATGGAGAAGGCTCAGCTCGCTCGTCAGCCCAGCGGCAGTCAACGAGGTTCTTGGGATGCAAGCGTGCTCAGCCCTAGTTGCATGGAGGAATGGCAGGGGAGTCATTTGGCTTTGGGCTCCGGCAAATGCTTTTTCTGCCTTGGTGTTTCTCTCTTTTTCATCATATCATCCCGATACTTGGAATATATCGAGTGGGGGGGGGGGGGCGGAGGGGAAAACCGGCCTGGTCATTTCTTCTCCGTTTATCATTATCATCTGTCCTGCGACTCCTCAGTAGAGGGGGATGGTAGGGCATGGTCCTCTAGACGTTTCTCTTTCCCACGGGCAAGCGTGTTTGTATTTACGGTGTTTGGGACCTAGGAAAAGTATATGTATGGATAGATGGATGGATGTATACACTGACGTTGGTCGTGAGGACATACGCAAGATAAGACATCGTAGTTGTCTGTTGCTTGTCGAGGAGAGCGGAAGGATTCTCCTGGATAGACATGTGTGTACCTGCGGAGTGAAGTATCTAGGTAAGGTACTCGTCCGTATCATCTTGTACCAAGTCGCTCCTGGCCTGGCCTGGCCGCTTCGGGGGGGCTGCTGCTCGCCCCGGGCGTTGATGTGTGACGGACGGGTAGGCGATGGGGTGGAGTCTCGGTGAGAATATGCTTACGAGGAGGCTAGGGACTGGCCAATATATTTCGCCATAAACCAACCCAGCCTCCTTGCCTGTCTATCTATCCGTCTGCCTGCCTTCCTAGGGACAGGAGACGGGAGTCTACTTGCGCGGTAGATGAGAAGATGGGCGATAGCAGGAACGAGGTGGTTTCGAACCGTCGTGAGGTGGACTTGATTTCTTGGTGCCCGCGTGCCTGCTCATTTCCTTCCTTCCAGATAGCCTGGACGTTGGAGCAACGCAGCAGCTGTCTTGTGCAGAGGGAACCAGCTGACCGGCTTCAGGGGTCTTTATGGCAGACGAGATGTCGTGGAGTACATCTCCCTCCAGCAAATGGGTATTGGCAAGGCATATCATCTACCAACTCATATCTACCTGTCCGTCAACATGGAGGTGGGGGAGGTTGGGGAGTGTTTGCCCTGCTGGAATTTACGTGCCCGAAGCGATGGAGCTTAGAGCATCCGGATGGCTGGCTGTTTGGATTCTGCTGGCCGTTTTCATGATCGACGGGGGGGGGGGGGCTACTACCTCTTGTGGAGGATGAAGGGCTCATGAACGGCGCGCAGAGAGCGAATGTATTACAACGAACGAACCGAGCCGTTCTCTAGGACAGAGGCTTGAGGAATCTTCAAGCAAGGGACGGGGGGGGCTGCCGCCTTCTCTCCCAGGGCCGTCATCGGGGAAAGGGGGGAGGGCCTACCCAAGGTAGGTATGCGCCTCGCCCGAGGGCATTCCAGCGTGGCCCATCCCAGAGTTGAATGATCCCAACGAAAGGCGTTCCAGCTCCATCTGCTCTTTACAGAAAAGGGGGAATTTGACCATCATCACCGTGGCTCCCTTAGCCCACCTAAGAATCCCAAGGACGATAGATGACAGCTCACAGCAATGAGGAACCAAGAATGCTGCTCCGCTCTGCTCCACCGTGATGGCAGTGGGACATCCCGCGAGGAGGGCGGACGGCGGCGCTTAGCGAAGCCCCTTTCCAACATGTTTTCCCCGGTGGCGCCGCGGCTGATAAGCGAGGGGGAGGAGGGCAGGAGAGGAAAAAGGGGGTGAGCGGTGGCTCTCTCTCTCTCTCTTCGACGAACAAGCTAGCCATGCACGATGCCGCCGCCGTCTGTCCGCGTCGTCGAGTCTGCACGTGTGTGTGTACATGGTGGTGGGCGTGGTGTCTGAGACCTTTTCCTCTCCGGGGTTTCCCTGCCGTCCAATGTCTCAGTCCCTCAACGACGACCACCCACCGGACATTTTGCAGCAGACAGACAGGTCGCAGACGGGTCCATCAAGGCAGGTGTTTCGTGCGCAGGACGTCAGTGATCTTGTGGAGCTTCCCGTCCGTGTTCCCTCGTCCAGTCAGTGGGACGGGCCCGGTACACCCAGCGGGATCACTCACACGCCGCCGCAGGTCGTCGGCTTGAGGGGCGTGGGAGTGCGCGCTGTTGGGCTTGGTGGTTGCTGTTGGCTCTGAAGGGGAGACGGGAGGGCCCTGCGGCTGCTTGTCGTCCGCCGTCCGTCGTCCGTCGTTGCCCCAACATGCCAAGACCACAATACCGGACTGCAGCTGCGGCCAGAAAGTCGGCCTCGTTGCATCGAGACGTGCAGAAACCTAAAGATCGGCAGCAGCAGCAGCAGCAGCAGCAGGGCAAGGTACCAGAGTGTCGTCTCTGGCGGACTGGGATGGTCATGTCTGAAAGGCGCAGCCGCCTCAACTGTTTGGGGCGTCTTCATCGTCAACGTCGTCACCCGACGCCGCGGAAGGCTGCCAGGAACTCCAGCTCCTCGGGGTAGGGCTCCATCCGGTAGCGGATGCCCTCCTGCGTGCATGGCGGCGCCGCATTACACTGGGGAAGCTCCACTTGTTGGGCAAAGCTGGGCTCCCTTGCTTCTGCCGTGGCCCGGGTGAGGGAAGTCGAGGGCCTTGTGAGGCAACGAGATCGGCGGCCAGACGCAAGCTGCTGCTGGCCGCTCGTTCACTAGTCGTGTGGATTGCCCGGAGCGAACGCTCGCAGGATCGTTGTCGGTGCGGATCTTGGAAACCGGAGGTGGTGTTGCTTGCAACCTGACGCTTGGGACTGGCTCGGCTTCCCTCTCTGGAGTGGCATCCACCCTGTGACCTTTCAGAATGCTTCTCTTGCCGCCGGCCCCCCTTGGCCCCCTTGCTTCGAAGAGGGGCTGTTTCGCGCACTCTCCGGAAGCATGAAAAAGCAGAAAAGGGAGAAGGCAAACATAGCAGAGTGCCGCCAGAAAATCAATTTTGGCATTTCATGTCATTCTTTTTCTTCAGTCTTTAAAAGATTGGCCAGGAGAAGGGGTGGGGCAGTCCAGAGTAGCGTCAGGAGCTCACCGGTGGGGTTGCGGCATCTGGACTCCGTCCATGCGGCGGGCGTTCTCGCTTCCCCCGCACGGTTGTGGGCGGCGTTGGTGCTCCTTCGACTCACTGATAGCCTTGGGATGGAAATGGCAGAAACATGTTGCAAGCACGGGCTCCTCTTCTGCGCCATGTTCCCTTGTGCATCAACCCAGGTACCGGAGATGATGGGGGTCAGAGCCGTGACAGTTGGACCGGTTTTGTTCTGGAACACAATGTCCCACTTCAGTGTGGTGGTTGCGGTGGGGGTGGTTTCTCTGCCGTCTGGGTTCTGGATGGCTATATCGGGCAATATCGACGGCGAAGAGCGAGCTCAAGAGGCCGTGCCATCCACAGTGTCTGGATGTCCTGTCGAGCTGGTGACTGAAACGGGAGCGATATCTCTGCGACCTCGCGTATCGACTCGAGCAGCCGGTTGCTGGATGAACGGTCGTCGATTGGCTTCCTCGAGCTCACCTGGACGGTCCGCAGCTCTCTCGGTTGACATGCAGCTGATTTTCGTGGATGACTTCATCATGTGGTCGCCCGGGCGCGATATCAGGGCCAATCCTCACTCGGAGCTGCTTCTCCCCTCTCGGCTCGACGTCTCGAGAAGAGGGGTCGGCTTCGCGTGAAGGCGTGCTCCCTCACCTCGACCACAGCGCTGCTTCATCGGGGTTGCGATATTGAGACGCCCGACGCAATTCGCCAGATCTGGCGGGGCTAGCCTGGATGCGGGCGACTCCTCCAGGATTCTTGTCGGTTGGTGGCCAGGGGTCGCGACTCTCGACCACTGGGAACCCAGACCGGCCGCAGCATGGGCAATCGCTTGGGCCTCTCGCAGCATGCCCTTTTCTGCCCAATGGCGACGCGTGAGTATCGCCCGCGACCCGGAAATCATGCCCAATGGCAGCGTCGCCTCGCCCGCTCTCGATGCTGTTGGGCCGCCAGATAGAGTACAATGTGTCTGCCGCGTCCCTGCGACGGCTTGCCAAAGTAGGACCAAAGACCGGTGTACGGTGTAGAGGAGAAGCATACCGAGGCATCAAAAGGGCAAGAAGACAATACTGCGTGGTTGATGACCACATCCACAGCATGTTCTTGATGAAGGGGCAGTCAGCGGTGAGCCGTCGACCGGCTGTCGCTATGGCTTGGACAGGGCAAGAGATTGCCATGTCTCGGCTGGTGGAAGGAACCGGATCGATCGAGCGAGGATTTTAGTATTTGCGTGGGCGTGGTGCGGCCCGTTGCGGTCGGACATCGGGTGCGGATAGGCAGTGGACGCTAAAATGACCTTTTTTTTTGGCTGCGACTTCCCCCCCTTGCGTCGGCACTCGATTCTTCTTTTGTTGCGCGGGTCTCGCTGATGTCGAGGACTGACGACTCGTCACTCCGAGTCGTTGAGACAGAGAGGAGAGCCAGCCGGGTAGGCCCGTCCCGGATCGGCATAACTATGGCTTTGTCGAGACAAGGCTTTTGGCGGTCTGCTGAGTTGACATCAGGGGCCGGGCCTGAGCTCGGGACGGAACGGCGTGGGTATGCTTCGGGCGTCTCGGGCCCGGCTCGAGCCTGGTTGGCGCGTCGTCCCTGTCATCAGTCCATCATGTTCAGGCGCGTTTTTGCGCGAGATCCGATTCCAGGGGACCCCCTGGTGCATTGTTTAGGCGTGGTCTCGAGGCTCGAACGGGGGCGTGCTGGTGCCCATCATCATTCCTGAGCGCTGAGTCCTGACAGCGGCTCCTGCGGCAAGGCGCGCGCGGCCTTGACCAGTTCCGAGATGGGTTTCCCGTGGCCACCACTTTTGTCAGCAGTCCTCCGACCGCGCTCTGCTGGTGCGGCAGAGGGTGCTGATGCCGATAGAGGGCTGCTGTAGTGGTGATTAGGTCCGGCTGCCTGACCGTGACATCCATCTACCAGTTCCAACCGGCGTCCCCATGAACCCAACACTCTTTGCCCCTTGAGTGCCATCGCCGCCGGAGCGGGAGGGAAGGATGGATGCAATGCGAGGGCATTGGCAAGCAAGAGGCACAGTTCCAGGAACGGCGCTATGAGAGGCAGGACCCAGTGGATGGACTTGGCATCTGTTCATGTCTTGGTCCGCGGTGCGTCCTGGGTCCTCAGTCCTCCATCGCGAACAGGGCCCTTTGCGGCCTTTTGCAGGCACCCCCCCTCCCCTGCGAGGCGATGGCCTAGCGTGCTGGGGAATCTGGGGGATGGGAGGCGGATGGAGCAGCAGCTGGCAGCAGCTTGACGACAGGATCACGGGCGACGACGAGGACGAGGGGTTCCTACCGGGAGACCTTGGGCAGCCAAACGACGACGAGAGACCCCGGGGCGCCATGTTGATTCGCGCGGCGAATCCAGCTCCCGTCAATATAAAAGACGTGCTATTGACGTGCCACCGTCTATTATTATTGACGATGCGATTTGTGCGGTGGTTGATGGATGATGGCGTCGCGAGCTGAGACGGAGAGGGAGAAAGAAGCGAAGGGGTCGGGACGGAAGTGGAAGTCGACAACTTGACGCCATCGCGCTTTCTTTTGCTCCTGGTGCCTCCTGCTCTGTGCGACTTGCAACTTCCGTTGAAGAGCCCGTTTTTTCGGATTGTCTTGCAAGCCTGTCGAGCACATGGCAGGCACCACCCACCAGTCTGGAACCCATCAACGGCAGCGACAAGTGCAAGTGAGGTCGGGTGGCAGGTGCGACGGGAAAATTTGATGTCTGTGTCCTGCGTTCCATCCATCCCAATGCCCGGGCATCCACCGTCCCCCTCCACCCCATCGTTCCATTCCATTCATTCCATCCATTCCATGCCGTGTCTCCTCAGCTTCGATTCCGGTACTCGCCAACCCACCTAGTCTCCAGCTCAGTCTCCCGTGTGATGTACAGATATCGCGACGGCGAGACGAGATCGATCTGTTCCTGAGATACGACATCCATCTTGGTGGAGATACCCTGCCGATGCCCATCGCGCGATACCCCCCCGGGCCCCCAGGTGCCAGGCTCCAGCTCTCCGATATGGTCCCTGTCCATCTCGCGCGTCGCCAGTCGTCCCGTCGCCCGCCAAGAGCGACGTTGCTTTTTCCTCGTCGGCCAGACTGCCAGACGGCCACTCACTGGCCAGCGGCAGCGGGGAGCGGAACCCTGGCTCCCTGGAGGTGCCCGTGGGCCCTGGCCCTGACCTGACCTGGCCCCTGGCAGCATTGTCCATGATTCCCTCACCCCAACTCCTCGACACAGGTTGTCACCCGCGAGAGAGCGGGTCTTCGTGGAACTCGACGCTAGCATTGATTTCGTCTTGACAGGCCCTCGCCAGCCCTGTCCTCCTTTCGGCTGTCAAAGCTAACGACGATGAGATGGGGGGGAGTGTCAATTCACCCGCGCTGCCCTTCGTCCCCGCGGACCCTCTCCCGCTCACTGGACTGGACTGGTCTGGGGGCGCCTCTGGAGTCTGGAGGCTCACTCTCGGTACCGTGGCGAGCACCCTCTCTCCGTCTTCGCTTCCCGCTTCTCGCTGGCCGTTGGATGTCTGCGTCTGCTCTCTCCGCTGGGCCTCTTTCTCGTCGTCGCGTCAAAATGGCTCGTGGTTCACGGGTCAGCAGAGGCCCACGGCTTCTTATCCTTCACCCCCCTCTTCCCGCGAGCCCGCCCTCCACCCACCTCACCCGCCTCTCACCTCCCCCCCCCCCCCCTTCCAGGCTCATCTGCCACACCCCTCCACCTCAGGTCACCGTGAAAGAAGCACCCCCCCAGCACCCCCCAGTACCCCCTAGACCCCTGCCAGGAACTGCAAACATCCTGCGGCCTGCCTTCGGCCTACACTACATAACACAACCGGCAGCCCCCCCGGGTGCGGCCCTCCACCACACGCCCTTCTATGCGTCTGACGACTTATTTCGACCCCCGACCCAGCTCAGCAAGGCCGGACTGCATTTGCGGCGCCTGCTCTGCAGCCGAATGCCCTTTTACTGGTAGATCTCGACTTGTTTGCTCCCGGCTCTCCTGCGGATGCCGCTGCCTTCCACATCGCCTCCTCGCCGGCCCGGTCGGCTGTTCATGTCGTTGTCGACGACAAGAGCTACATCGGCCAGCAAGCCTCGGGGACTCTCGGCAAAACAAAACAAGCACACGGCAGAGTCCATCCCCAACAACCACCCATCCCGCCGCCAACATCAAGACCGGGGCCTAGGTAGAATCGACTCGAGACGAAACCACGACAACCGGCACATCGTTTAGCGTGTGTGTGTGTGTGTCTGCCGATCTCGACAGAGACTGACCAAAGTGTCGATTTGGTGCGCGTGCAGTTACAGTATAGGGGTGTCGACAAAGGCGGCTACTGTTATCTCTTCGACCACCACGCGCTCCCGTCCTGTCCCGGACCTGCACTTCCTGTCGACCCGCGCTTCTCGAGGGGAGAGGACGTGCCGGCCGACCACCACCCTGCCACTGCTGCAGCCCCAGTGCAACCCACAACGCCCGCTCTGCTCCCAACACCTCCGACCCGACTTCGTCGACGGCCAGACCGCTGCATGCCCCGATCCAGGAACTAATTGGTCCATCATAACATGCATGCCTTCTCCCGGGTCTCTTGCGCATCCCATTTCCTGACGGGCTAATCCCTAGCCTGCAAGGACGACTCTGTGTGCCCCCTATTCAGTGGCTCCGGCGCATCAACCACTCGTCTTCACTCGCTGCGGACGACCTCACCTCTATCCCGCTTCCCGCCGCTCTGGCCAGTGCTTTGCACCCAACGCGTCGTCCAAGCAGAAGCAGCCGCCCACGCCGCCGCCTCGGTCTCGTCCTCACTAGGCGTGGCCTCCCGCTAGAATGCATAACCAAATCATCGGCTCAACAGCCATGGACCACGAGCCTCACCTCGTCCACGACAACTCGTACGGGAACGAAGCTTGGGGAGACATGAACTCGTATCACCATCAAACCACCATGGCCGACTATGGGGGTGGTTTCAACTACATGCCGCCCATCACCCACGGCTTGCCATCAGAATCACTGGGCAGGATGCCGCCTCCGCCGCCTCCGCAACCCCAGACCACGCACGCGCCGCTCCCCATGCTCATGATGCCTCACGCCACATGGCCCAGCCAGCTCACGAACCCGAACAACTATGGCCCCCATTCAGGAGGGCTAGTGTCCGTCCCTTCTGCCACGGCGCCGCTGAAGCCATCTAAACTCCCGTCGATCCAAACGACATCGCAACCGAGGAAGACGCTCACGGATGAGGACCGCCGCCAAATGTGCCAGTATGCAGAGGACAACCCCGGCGTGAAGCAGACGGACATTGGTGCCAGGTTCGGCGTCGAGCGAAGGTAAGGCGATCGTCCACGCGTCGCTCTGGCAGCTTGTCGGCCCTGATCTAACATTGTCGGCAGTACCGTCTCCAAGGTTCTGCGCCACAAGGAAAAGTATCTCGGCCAGGACCAGGACCGGAGCAGCTCGCCCATCAAGCGCACCAAGGGGAAGGGAGTGAACATTGAAAAGGCACTAGACGCCTACCTCCGCAACGCCCAAAAGATGGGCATCTCGGTGACGGGCGAGGACGTCAAGGAAAAGGCGCGCCTATTTTCAAGTGCCGCGGGGAATGACAGCTTGGGGAAGAACGGTAGCTCCGCTTGGCTCGACAAGTTCATTCTCAAGAATGGGATAGGTCAGCCGAAACTGATGCGACGAGCATCAGAAACCAACATTCCAGGAAGCGCCCGGGCTTCGCCGTCGCTGAGTGTCTCGCAACCTTCGAGCGCCATTTCCCCCGCCTCGCCCTCGGGTCACCTGTCGCCCTCGCCCTTGTCGGCAAACCGGAGTGACGAAGAGAAGGATAGCATTGGCGCTTTTATGGACTTTGCCTCGGGACCAAACGCCTACAAGCACGCCAACTCTCAAAGCACGACGTCTCTGTCAAGCACATTCACTGATACGGCAGCATCCTCGTTCTCGGGAAGCGCCTTGAGCCCGACAGCCTCCTTCAACTTCTCGCCCGATCCGAACGTGGGTGGATTTCTCACATCCGACCAGAGCAGACAGATGCTGCCTGGGGGTCCTGCCAACAATTTCCAGCGGCCCCGGAGCCAGACATTCCCGACTCTCGACATCGAGTACATGAACCAGTCGCAATCCAACGAGCCACTGACGCCAAAGTACCATGTTTCCTCGACGGCCCCCTCATCAGCCCTCGAGTCGCCGGCTAACGAGCACACCGGAGCGCATTTCAGTCTTGACCATGCCGTCACCTCACCCCAACTTCGCCACAGCAGCAGCAGCAGCAGCTTGATAGGGCGGACTACCACTCCTGTGACGACGAGTGCGGTCGGGTCGTCTCCGAGCTCGCCAACCCAGGAGGATGCCCGGAGAGCGGCCGACACCCTGCTGTCGTTCATCCAAAGCTCGGGTGGGTTTGTGGACCGTGACGAGTACATGACTGTCGTGAGGTTGACAGAGAAGCTTCGCATTCATCAAAACCAGATGGCCAAGGCTATGGGGATGGGGGGTTTGTCGCGCATTCCCGAAGGGG
Source organism: Schizothecium vesticola (assembly GCA_030549215.1). Classification (NCBI taxonomy): domain Eukaryota; kingdom Fungi; phylum Ascomycota; class Sordariomycetes; order Sordariales; family Schizotheciaceae; genus Schizothecium; species Schizothecium vesticola. The sequence goes on along the minus strand of JAUKUD010000007.1, from coordinate 1,717,806 downwards.
ACAGCGAGATGACGAACGCGCCCCCCGTAAAGGCGGAGTCGTTGGCAAGCTGAATCAGAGGTTGGGATCTGGGACAGAAAAGGGAGGAGGGGTGTCGAAAGGGGGAAGGGCCACGTCCCCAGACGAGAAAGAACATGGACTCTCTTTCGCCTTGGAGCACCTGCTCCAATTTCGAGCCCTGGACACAGAACTCCCACGTCCCGCCGCATCATTCGCCATTTAGCAGCCACGACCAAAGACATCATATATATACGCCCGCTTCGAAACTACATATACACCGCGTCCCTTCTTTTTCCTTATAGGTTTCACTCCTCATATACCCACCAACCGGCGCTCTTGAATCCAGGTTTCGTCAACAACTACACCGCTCCCGACACCGGAAGACTTTATGCGCTCACGCGAACCAGGGCACCCCGAGCGTGCCCTCTGGCTTTTATTTTTCGACCCTCCAGCACTTGACGGCCTCCCAAAGCACCTCTTGTCTCGACGGTCTCGTTTGGTCATTTTCGACTCTCCATATGCTTGCGCGCAGGTATCCGGCGCCCTTCTCTTTCCTGGGGAGAATCATCTAACGGCCTCTATGATTTTTGAGTTGCGATGGAGACGCTATTTTTTTCTCATCTTTTCTTCTCTTTTGCTCGTTTCCCTCCCACTCTGTACGAGTATTGTGGCAGCATATGTGCATTGTTTACTTCGGCAGCCAAGTCTTTTTGTTTGTTTTTATTCCCCTCGCCCGATGACCCGACGGTCATTGGACGATTCCTCACCCGCGATGGCGACGGACGGACGGCGACAGCGGATCGAGGCGGGGAGGACGGATGGATAGTTCGGATGGCGGGCGGGCGAAAGACTGGGCGAGGGACTCGCGAGGGTCAGGAGTCCGGCTGGAGCGACGCGTGATGGTTGGGGTTTCTGGGAAGGGAAGGGGGTTTTGGATGCTATTTTTTCTGGGTGGGAAGGGAGCAGGAGGATGGTCCTTTCTGCGACGGATTCCTTGTGTCGGGAAGGGGATGGAAGGGGGGGGATCTCGGTGGCAAGGGAAGCGAACACAAAGGAGAAGCTCGAGACTCGTTTGGAAATTCGAGTTCCGGGCTCTCTTTTTTTTGTGGCTTCTCTCGTTTCAAACTTGTGAGGCAAAAAAATATCGGGCTGGAAGGGTTGGGAGGTGGCAGTTGGTTCGGAGTGGTTGTCTTTTTTTCCTTGTCTGTCACTTAGCACACACACACCACGAATCCAACGCGGCCTCGTTTTTTGAACTGCTCTTCTCTGCCCAAGACGGCCTCGAATATTCTGACCAAGACGATCTCAAAGATGAGAGAACGTTGAAACCTTTCCATCGACAAGCGGAAACATCGCTACTGACCCCCGTCTGGAGATGCTTAGAAACCAAAAAAGACTCAAGGTAGCGAGAAAGGCACAAACGAAAATGGTGTGGTGGGCTGCCAATACAGCACTTTGCTCGACCCGGTAAATCTCGGCGGTATTACAGACGACCCCCTCTCTCGCAAAGCAGCCCACCAGGCCAGGCGGGGGGAAATCGACAGGGAGCGACGCATTCATTCATTCATTACATATTAATATTCCGAATAAAGTGGCCCATTGCTACCAAAACTGCCAGGCATGCCTAGGACCTTGTCACTACGGTTGCACCCAGACGATCAAGAAATCCTCTCCCCCCACAGCTCCACCACCCCCTTGTCCCCCAGCTCCGGGAGCAGCCGCACGAGCAGCAGCTCGACCGCGCCGTACACCAGGTGCTTGTTGCAGTAGGCGTCGCCAAAGACGACGAGGACGCCGCGCTCCAGCTCGTCGAGGATCAGTTCGTCGTCGTCGCCGCCCCGAAAAGAGGCAAAGTCGGCGCCGAGGAGGATGAGCCTGGCGACGGGCCTGGTCGAGGCCGGGACGAGGGACCAGAGGGCGGCGGCGCACCGGCGGCGCAGGGCGGCGAGCTCGGCGGCCGACGAGGGAGGCGCGAGCGACGAGGTGCCGGGGCTGTTGTGGGGGAAGAGGGCGGCGCGCACGCTGCGGAGGAGTGGGGGGAGGAGGGCGGCGTCGAGGAGGTGGTGGGTGATGGCGTAGGAGAGGAGTCTGGGGGTGGTTCAGTCAGTTGGTGCATGAGGGGGGGTTCGAGGTTTGATTTGACAGAGCAACAAACATGCTTGGTACGTGGGGGATCGGAGAGGGGAGGGAAGTGAGGGGTTCGTTCTCTCAGGGCGCCTCCGTTCACGCACACACGCACACACACACACACACACACACACACACAAGACTCTCGTCTGAATGGAGCTTGGTGCATCGAGGGCTTCCTCGAAAGTGCAGAAACGCTAGCCGGCGGGATGGAGGGGTAGACGGAGATGTCAGCTCTCGGCGTCCGAGCGGGAGGGCGGCCAGAGCAGGCCAACATGGTGCGTCGAGGCGGCCAGGGCCAACGGGCGTGAGACGCGCCCTGATGGAATCCGAGAAGCCATGAATGTCATTGTGGAAGGCGTGGCATTGACACCGCAAAATTGACGACGCCTCGGAGCAGAAGGACGGAACCCCCCTGTGTTGGGTCGGCCGAGGTGGCTTGACAGGGGTGGTTTGCAAAGACCTGCCAGAGGCCAGAGCTTCCTGCCTTCAATGCGGGGGACGGAGGAGGGGGGGACATGCTGACAGGGCCGGGTCATGGTGGTCGGTCCATCGGGCCTGGTTCGGAGCCGGTGAACAATGGTTTGTTCGGCTGAGGGGGCTGCTCTTCGGCTCCTTGCGTCATGGGCGACGAGTCGCGCGCGATCCGCTTCATGATGGTGTGTTGTTTGTGCTTGCTCGCCGCAGCCGCAGCAGGGGCAGAGACTGGGACCAAGTGTCGCAGCAGCCCACCTCTTTCAGTCAGTCTGATATCGCCTGTCCCTGTTGACAGACGACGAGACAGCATTTGTGACCTGTCACTTGGTGGATTCGGCAGACTGACAGGGCAGACGGCATCAGGAAACTGGTGCTGGCGATGCAATGCGATGCGGTGCCCCCGGTCCTGGTCGGAGACGGCACGCGGTGGGGCGGTACGAAGCGCAACCGTCGCAGGCCATGAGCAGAGAAACGTGCATGAAATGAGATGGATGCGACGGCGCTGTCGAGGGCGTCCCGATCCCTGCGGGCCCTGTCCAGCCCGGCGCGTAGAGGAGCGATGCCGATGGCTCGACGGGGTGCCCCCGCGAAACGCATCGTGCAATGAGATGCGGCCAAGGCCGTGCAGAGCCGCCATTGGCCGGGTCTTCTGGAATGTCAGACGCAGGCCCTTCGAGGGGCGGGCATGCGAGGTTGCGCGGTCGCCGATTCGGCCGCAGGACATGTGGGAGGTGTGGCCCGCTGCATCCTCGCCTTTATCCCGAAGCCTTGCTCCGGTCGGGCATTGGCAGAGGCGCCACACCCCCAGTGACAGGGCCCCCCTCCTCCGTCGTCGTCGTCGTCCGGCCTTCTGGCGTCCCAGGAGGACCCATTCCGGACCTAGGTTCGAGATCGTGATGGGTGGTGCGTCTCTGCCGTGTGCACTTGCACAGCAGGTCTTGATTCGCGCCCGAGGTGGCACGCCCCCAGATCCAGTGACTGAGGCTCCATGCAGTGCGACCGTCTGGTATGCAATAGGGGTCGAAAAGGGCAAACAAGGAAATTGGGTGGCCTACCTGTCAAGTCGGCCGTTAACGTCGGCTACGTGCCCTGGGCCTGTCATGGCCATCCACTGCAGCAGAGAGAGCGTGCCGTGCAGCCAAGGCATGCGCACCTCCGTCTCCATCAGATTCGATGCCGCAGCCCAGCATCGAAAGGCCAACACCGGCGTCTTGACTGGCCGCGACCGTGTCTCGGACCAGCTGGCCTCCTTCTTCAGCCCGACCTGTTCGTTTGCTAGGTCGTCGTGGTGGCCGGCGCCTCGGGATGCCCGAAAGGGAACGGAGCGAGAGGCGACGAAGATGGTGATCAGCATCCTGCCGCATGATACGGCCAGGAAACACCACTGTAAAAAGGTCCAGAAGAGACCTTGGATGCTGGCCGACAAGGATCTCCTAGTTCCCCCCGCCATGGGAGCTCCCCCCATCTTGGCCGCCCGTCGCTCCTGGACGACACGCGAAACGATGATGAGCATCTCATAGATCATCCATGGCTCCGATAGTTTGTTGGCTACTGCATTGGCGACGATTAGCTCGGAAAAGATCTGGCCAACCAGGGCGGTGAGACAGTCGTTTTCAAGATCCTCGGTTGGCAGCACGACGGCGAGAAGGGCGTGGACCAGCAGCTGACGATAAGCCACCTCGTTTCCGCTCTGCTCGGCGAGACTGACAGGATCGCTAGGCCGGGGTGCTGGCGAGAGGGCGGGGAGGGGGCACAGCGAGTGGTAGATTTCTCGAGGATTCGTCTTGATAGGATGGTGGTCGATGGGGTCGTGGGCGGTGCGGTAGGCTACAGGCTCCTCTTGTCAGTGGATCTTGCTCGACGGAACATGGGAAGCTGAGGCAGCACGGAGGGGCGCTGACCAGTAACATGCTGATCAAGGAGGCTCGGGATCTCGTCAAACAGCAAGCTCTCCAGGTCCACCTTGCGCAGGCGCTGCTCGAGGGTGCGCGTGATGTGGGCGATGATCTGGACGATTTCGGCCACAAACGTCTCGTCGGGCGTGATCTTGTTGTACCAGTTCTGGACAAACTCGCGCAGGATGATGGCGATGAGGGCGTAGAGTTGCAGGTCGACGTCGTTCCGGCTCGTTAGGGGAGGCAGCAGGTCTTCGAGCGGCGGTGGCGTGGCCTTGCCCTTGTCGAGATGTTGTGAGCAGAGGATGCGACGGATCAGGAGCGTCGTCACGCGGTCCGATACGGGGTCGGCAGTCGGAGCGCGAGCCCCACGCCGCCCGGGCGGGGCAGGCGGGGCTCCTGTCGAGGGCTTGGGGCCCTTGCTCCCTGGCGTCTCTGGGGCGGGCGGTTGTCGCGAAGCGGAAGCGGATGCGGATGCGGCGACGGCCTCGGGGTCTGGACTCGCTCGGGAGGAGCCATGTGGCAGTAGTGGTGTTGGCGCGCGGGCAGGGCCCTGAGCAGCCGCAGTCGTCATGGCGTTGAATCAGCAGGGTGCAATCATGCTGGGAGTCGGCGTCCCCTGTGCCGACATGGCCTTTGGAGGGCGGAGGCGGGCCGTGGTGCGGGTGGTGGTTTCGAAGTTCAAGCCGAGTGACGGAGGTTGCTGTCGGCAAGTTGCAGCGCTCGCTGATCGCGTGGTCGGTGTCATCACCGCCTAGAGCGGAAGGCGGTGAGCGGTCAAGACAGTACCCTCCAGCCCTGTAATTTTAGAGAGACGGGACCAAATAGGTACGGATTAGAACCAGGTCTTCTAATTTATGAATCGCACAATTGAATAAGATTCATTTCTCCACGTAGTCGCCGTACCGAGAATAATTCAAGCACGTACTTAAAATCGGACCCCCCCCCCTGATGAGGCTCAAGAGACCGATGCCGATGCCATCCCTGCCGAGATCGATCACACGCCTTGTCCGATCGCATCGGGCCATCCCCGGAGGGCCCACCCGCCCGATTCAAGGATTCAAGCACAGATCACGGGATACGCCTGCGGAGTCACGGTTGCAGCAACCAACGCACCCGAGCTCAGGGGCATGCATAATGTACAGTAGCCGGCTAATGGTACAAAACAGACCGTCTCCCAAGACTCCCATCTCCCAGCCCAGCCCAGCCCAGCTCATTCTTTGGTCGTCGCCTCGTACCTGACATCTTCATGTTAGCACATGTCCACCCGTCAAGAAGCGGGCCGCTGATGACAACATACCTCTTGCCCCGGAAAGCCCATGTCCCCCAGTTGCCTGCGCTGATATCCTGCGGATCCATGTCGTTCAGATCCCAGCGAAGACTGCGAAACACATTCTCGCCGGGCTCGAGCAGAATATCAAACTCGCCCGCCACCGTCCTGCCGAGATGCTCAATGTCTCGCTGCATGTCTGCGTGCGTGTATCCCGTAGCAATGACCGGGACCTTGGTCTCCAGCAGCATCGGGATCGTCTCCTCCCACTCGTGCGCGCTGGCCGGATGGCCCAGCCCGGGGTGGAACATGACGAAGCAGTCAAAGTAGGGGTCGTACGGCGCAAAGTAGCCCGTCTTGTGAATCGTGTGGTAGTAGTCCACAATCGTGCTGATCTTCATCGTCGGCCACACGCGGTCCTCGACAACCGCGCCAAATGGGTTGGTGGCGGTGCGCTTCGGCAGCGGGAATTCGTTATCGCGGTTGGTCATGCTTTCGGGCCCGATAAAGATTAGGTGAAACCTCGACCGGGGGAAGAGGTGCGCAAGCTGAACCCAGGCGTCGCGAGGGAGCGACGACTCGGCCCGGGCACCAAGGATAAACAGCCGTGCTGGTGGCGCCTCTGGTCGGAGACCCTTGATACCACTGCCACCTCCCGAGAGCGGTGGATGGAGGGTATAGCGCAATGCTAGGGCCTTGTCAGCTACCTATGCGAGCCATATTCATGCTGCTATGGACGTACCGCTGAAGCTCTTGAGACCCTCCGTCGTCAGTCTTCCCTTGTTATTGGTGTTGTGTGCGCTGAGCTCATGAAGGATGCTCGCGATCGTTATCGGGTACGTGAGGAGGCGAGTCGCCTGTCTCATGCTGCGATCCGAGTTGATAGCCTCAAAGGCTCTTGTGTAGAGAAACGTGTCCCAGTTGGTCATGTTGACCAGGGAATCCTCGACCTGGGGTCCGGCATATTCGAACTCGGGGAACCACCGGCCAGACCGAAGATCGTGGTCGTCCTCGTTGATCTGGCGCAGCGTGTCGCAGACCTCGAGATGTTGTTCGTAGTGAGAAGCCCAGTGCTCCTTGCTGCAGTATACCGGGATGCCGCAGTCGGGGCACTCAAAGTTGACTCGCTTCGGAAGGCCGTTGCGGTGTTGGGGATGGGGACAGCTCGCATGCTGTCGGATGTAGGCGGCGCGCTGTCGGATTTCCGGGATCGGGGACTCTGTAAACGAGTGGAAGAGGTCGTCCTCGGCCAGCACCCGTTTTGGCCTGACAGTGTTGTCCTGAGGCTTGGTCTGAGTCTCTAGAATCTCCTGAGCCGGTTCCGCAGTAGCCTCCCCACCCCCAAACAGCTTTCGCACAAGTCCAGTTATCGGTCGGCTTCCCGCCGGGGGCCGGCCGATCGCGGCGAGGGAGGATGGTGTGGTGGTGCATGGTCGGATGAGATGAGACCGAGACCTGGCCGGAGTGTGTAGCGACCGATGGGAAGCCTGGACGAGGCCATTGGCTTGCCGTCCTCTGCTTGCGAGAGTCGTCGAGCATCGGGCGCATAGGCTGGAGAGTGCTGAGCGCACTGCGGCATCTGTTGGGGGAGCCATGGCGGCCTTGGTGGTGGTGATCTGATGCCGACAGATGAGCCGACTTTTTTGAAGCTGGGTGATCTTATCGCATCGTGGGCTGTCACTCGGTGGTGGACCCAATCATGGCGCGCTGGCTGATAGCTTCAGCCACAGCTGACCCCACAGTCGCCGACCAGCCGCCTCCCAGCCGCTGAGACCTGAGTGGTCTCTGTGTGGCTTATCTGGGGCTTAAGCTTCGATATTTTTTTCTCATTGTTTGCAGGCTGCTTCCACCTCTCTCTCATCAACCAAAAAACAGCACCTACCTACCTACCTACCTACCTACAATTCGCACCCACGAAAAACGCGCGACTGAACAGCACTGATTCCCCCATTGAAGCCGCGCAGGCTTTCTGCGCCCCGCTGCAACCATGGCGACAACTTCCAACATGTTCATGTACTCGCTGACAATTCAACCGCCCACGACAATCACGCAGGCCCTACTCGGGCAGTTCTCGGGCACGAGGGAACAGCAAATCATCACGGCATCGGGCTCTCGCCTCACCCTCCTCCAGCCTGACCCCAAGCTCGGCAAGGTCTTAACCATTCTGTCGCACGACATATTCGGCATCATCCGCGCCATCTCGCTGTTCCGCCTTGCTGGTAGCCACAAAGGTGAGTAGTGTCATTCCCCCCAACCCCCCCTCGTTGAGCAATTAGTGATTCTGGATCCGGTCCTCAGATCCGGCGGGGAACATCGCAGCACCGCGTCCGATGGCCGGCCGAGAGATCGTCTAGCGGGAACGCCGACTGCTAGGACTGTGCTAAAACTCCATGTCCCCAGATTACATCATCCTTGCGACAGACTCAGGCCGCATCGCCATCATCGAGTACAACCCCAAGCTCAACAAGTTCTCCCGCATCCATCTAGAGACATTTGGAAAGTCGGGTGTTCGACGCGTCATCCCGGGCCAATATCTCGCCGCCGATCCCCGAGGCAGGGCTTGTCTCATTGCTTCGCTCGAGAAGAACAAGCTCGTCTACGTCCTCAACCGCAATTCCCAGGCAGAGCTGACCATCTCGTCGCCGCTTGAGGCCCACAAGCATGGTGTTCTGGTGCTCTCTCTTGTCGCCCTGGACGTCGGATACGCAAACCCAGTCTTTGCGGCTCTGGAGATTGACTACTCAGAAGCCGACCAAGACCCTACGGGTGAGGCTCGGGAGGAGGTGGAGACACAACTTGTCTACTATGAGCTGGATCTGGGACTGAACCATGTCGTCCGCAAGTGGTCTGACACTGTGGACCCGACAGCCTCGATGCTGTTCCAGGTACCGGGCGGCAACGACGGGCCCAGCGGGGTGCTGGTATGCGGCGAAGAAAGCGTCACCTACAGGCATTCCAACCAAGAGGCCTTCCGCGTGCCTGTCCCTCGGAGACGGGGAGCGACCGAGGATCCGCAGAGGAAACGCATGATTGTAGCGGGAGTGATGCACAAGCTCAAGGGGAGCGCTGGTGCCTTCTTCTTCCTATTGCAGAGCGAGGATGGCGATCTCTTCAAGGTCACGCTGGACATGGCCGAGGATGCCGAGGGCAACCCCACCGGAGAGGTGAAGCGCCTCAAGATCAAGTACTTCGACACCATCCCAGTGGCCACCAGTCTCTGCATTTTGAAGAGCGGTTTCCTCTTTGCGGCGTCCGAATTTGGCAACCACATGTTCTACCAGTTCGAGAAGCTGGGCGACGACGACGAGGAGCTGGAATTTAACAGCGACGACTTCCCGACCGACGCCCGCGCAGCATACACGCCCGTCTACTTCCACCCTAGACCGCTGGAGAACCTGGCGCTGGTCGAGAGCATGGACTCGATGAGCCCCATGGTGGACTGCAAGGTGGCCAACTTGACGGGCGAGGATGCTCCCCAAATCTACTCGGTGTGTGGAAATGGAGCCAGGAGCACCTTCCGGATGCTCAAGCATGGACTCGAAGTGTCAGAGATCGTTGCCTCTGAGCTTCCAGGCACACCCTCGGGTGTTTGGACGACCAAGCTCACCAAGTACGACGAGTTCGATGCCTACATCGTCCTCTCCTTCACCAACGCGACTCTTGTCCTGAGGATCGGAGAAACGGTCGAAGAAGTCACCCCTAGCGACAGCGGCTTCTTGACAGGCGTGCCGACGCTTGCTGTCCAGCAGCTTGGCGAGGAGGGCGTGATCCAGGTGCATCCCAAGGGCATCCGCCACATCGTGCGGGGGCGAGTCAATGAATGGCCCTCGCCCCAGCATCGTTCAATTGTCGCAGCCACGGCCAACGAAAACCAGGTAGTGATTGCTCTCAGCTCCGGAGAGATTGTCTACTTTGAGATGGACGCCGATGGTTCGCTAGCTGAGTACGACGAGAAGAAGGAAATGTCGGGAACCGTCACATGCCTCAGTTTAGGCGTGGTCCCAGAAGGGCTGAAGAGAAGCTCGTTCCTTGCCGTGGGCTGTGACGACTGCACGGTCCGCATCCTCAGCCTGGACCCCGAGACGACACTCGAGATGAAGTCGATCCAGGCTCTCACAGCGGCCCCCTCTGCCCTTTCCATCATGGCAATGGAAGACTCGTTTGGCGGCACAACGCTCTACCTCCATATCGGGCTGCATTCCGGAGTATACCTGCGCACTGTGCTGGACGAAATCACAGGCGAGCTGACGGACACGCGTCAAAAGTTTCTTGGCCCCAAACCAACCCGGCTTTTCCGCGTCTTGGTCCAGAATCAGCCCTGCGTTCTGGCTCTGAACTCCAGGCCATGGTTGGGCTATACCGATCCTCTGACCAAAGGCTTCATGATGACCCCCTTGAGCTACACCGAACTTGACTTCAGCTGGAACTTTAGCAGTGAGCAATGTCAAGAGGGCATGGTGGGAATCCATGCCAACTACTTGAGGTCAGTGTCTTCCTTTTTTTTTCTTCCTCTCTCCTGTGCTTCATGATGATAAAAGGGATTCCGACGCCTTTTGGCTATGAGGTTGATAGTTGCTTACGAGCACATCAATTGTTCCTTCTGAAGAAGCCATCTCTCTATGATTACTGTCCCATACTCTTGACACCAAGATGCTGACCATCTTGACAGGATTTTCAATATTGAGAAGCTCGGGGACAACCTGATTCAGAAATCAATCCCTCTTACCTACACCCCTAAGAAGTTGGTCAAACACCCAGACCAGCCCTACTTTTATACCATCGAGTCGGACAACAACACGCTCCCCCCAGAGCTTCGCGCCCAGCTCCTCGCACAACCGAGTGCCGTTAATGGCGACGCAACATTGCTGCCCCCTGATGAGTTCGGGTACCCCCGCGCGAAGGGGCGGTGGTCCTCCTGCATTAGCATTGTCGACCCTCTCAGCGAAGAAAATGGTGTTCTTCACAGGATCGACCTGGACAACAATGAAGCCGCAGTCAGCGTTGCTGTTGTGCCGTTTGCAAGTCAGGACAACGAGCACTTTTTGATTGTCGGCACCGGAAAGGACATGGTGCTCAACCCCCGCCAATTCACTGAGGGCTACATCCACGTCTACCGGTTCCATGAGGACGGCAGGGAGCTGGAGTTCATCCACAAGACAAAGGTTGAAGAGCCTCCCATGGCGCTCATCCCATTCCAGGGCCGTCTTCTCGCCGGTGTCGGCAAAGTGATACGCATCTACGACCTTGGTCTGCGCCAGCTCCTTCGCAAGTCCCAGGCAGACATTGCTCCCACCCTAATCGTGTCGCTACAGACCCAAGGCAACCGCATCATCGTCGGCGATGTCCAGCAAGGGCTCACGTATGTCGTCTACAAGCAAGAGAGCAACAAGCTCCTCGCATTCGCCGATGACACGGTGAATCGCTGGACGACGTGCACCGCCATGGTCGACTACGAATCTGTAGCCGGAGGTGACAGGTTCGGCAACCTCTGGATTCTGCGATGTCCCGAGAAGGCCAGCGCCGAGTCGGACGAGCCAGGCTCCGAGATCCAGCTCATCCACGCCAGAGACTACCTCCACGGCGCACCGAATCGCACCAGCCTCATGGTTCACTTCTTCGCGCAGGACCTCCCCACCAGCATCTGCAAGACAAACCTGGTGGTGGGCGGACAGGATGTCCTCCTGTGGAGCGGCATCCAGGGGACGGTGGGGGTGCTCATTCCCTTTGTGAGCAGGGAGGACGTGGACTTCTTCCAGAACCTCGAGAACCACATGAGGAGCGAGGATCCGCCGCTCGCGGGGCGCGACCACCTCATCTACCGGGGCTACTACACGCCGGTCAAGGGAGTGATTGACGGCGATCTCTGCGAGAGGTTCAGTCTGCTTCCCAACGACAAGAAGCAGACGATTGCCGGTGAGCTGGACCGCTCGGTCCGGGAGATTGAGCGCAAGATCTCGGTACGTCTTGTTCCCCTTCGATTTCCACCGTCGAACGACGTCACTAACTTTTGTTGCAGGATGTCCGAACCCGGTCTGCCTTTTAGCTGATCAAGTTTTGGAAAGGGTCGGGACAGGCCAATGCTTTGGAATATGGCGGATGTATTATACTATTGTACAGCGTGGTGCTACAGGAATGGCGGGAGGCGGCGGCGGCGTTTATATCATGACAGGGCGCATCAGCCGGGACGACGACGACGACAAGAGCAGACGTCTCCTAATGCAAGAGGCAGATTTCATCAAGACCAAGACCTAGATTGCCCAGTGCCTACTTTGGCTTCCTCGCGAACCACCCGCCCCCCCCACCCGTGCCCTTGCCCCTTCCCCGAGACCGCTTGTCCCCCCCCTCCGCGAGCGGGTGCTCCCGCTCCCACGCCTCGTCAGCGAAAAAGGTGTCGACGGCGGCGGAAAAGTCGTAGCCGGCCTGCTCGAGGTAAAAGACGGCCACGTCGTACTCGGACGCCTTGCAGGCGACCATGAAGCGGCGGATCTTGGCCTTGCGCGCCTCCTCGGCCTCGCCCTCGACGGGGCGCGGGGACAGGCTGACGCCGCCGCGGTAGTGGGTGCCGGGGATGAGGAGCGTGCGGCGGGCTGCAAGGAGGTGGTCCGAGGGGAGGTTGTTGGTTCGTCTCTGGGGGGGGAGGTTAATGAGGTTGTTGTTGGGGTTGAGACTAAAGGAGAGTGTGGTGAGGGGCGGGGTTGTGATGTGTATTTGGTGCTTGGTCTGGCAGACGGGCTATTTTGTTGTTTGCAAGTAGGGAACAGGGGGTCTGCCAAGGTGGGAAGGGGGAGAAGAGACGGGCAGTCTAACCCCGGACCGTGCCAGGGAATACGGATACCGAAGGAACCCCGGGCAGCCACCGCCGCCCGGTTTCAGATGGAGGGGAGAACCGAAAGAGACACACAGCAATGAAACCGACAGACAGGCAGCTTGGCTCACTTACCAACACCCCCACCGGCACGCCGTACCGCAGACTCAACGACGCCACGGAATCGCTTGCGTGGTCCAGAAAGTGCAGGGTATCTTCCCCCCGACGTCGGAGAACCCCCCACCACCAGCGGCGGCGGCCTTCTCCGGGTCTGATGGCGCAATGGTCACGTCGGTGGCGGCGCCGGGTGGCGGCAGGGAAGAATACGGCGGCGGGTCATGGTACGGATATGGCGGAGGGTCTGAGGAAGAGCTAGAGGAGGGGGGAACCTGGCAGTAGGGACAGTAGGACCGGTAGCGGTGGTTCTGGACGAGGCAGGCGTGGCAGATGACGCGGGAGCAGCAGGGGAGGAGGCGGTCGTCTTGGTGTTGGTCGGGGTCGGGTAGAGGAGGCTTCTCGGACTCGTCGTGGTCGGAGTCGGGGAGGGGTGGCTTCTCGGTTTCCTCAGCGGTGGGGGCGGAACGTGAACGTGGGACGGCGGAGAGAAGCGTGGCGCAGGTGCAGCAGGCTTCTTGTTCCATGCCGTCTATGGGTGGTGGTGGTTGGGGTAGGCAGGTCTGGGTGGAGGGAACTGGGGGACGGTGATTGGGAGGACCGGGGGGGCGTGAGGAGTGACAGCTGCGGGCCGTCGCTGCTGCTGCTGCGTGGAGTCTGGACGGGGCCGGGATGGCCGATGCTGTGGTCAGGAGGTGGATGGTTTGTTTCTTTTTCATGCAGGTTGGAGGAGGAGAAATGTGATGATTCTGCACCTCGGGAATGTTGCATCTCGTCGAGATGGTGATGGTGGGGGGTTCGCTCCGGGAGATCCATGTTTTATCGATAAGGGACTTTCAGAGTCGATGAGGTAAGGTCTGGGGTTGGGGGGGGGGGGGGCAAGAAAAAGAAGCTTGGGCCACTGAACCGTTGGAGCTCCACTAAAGAACGACTACCCCGCGAAGAAGCAAAGCCGGCCCCGCCAACCGGGTTTGCATCGCTCACCGACTCTCACCTCCTCCATTCCCACTGCTGCATCGTTCGACTGCCAGGACCGCCGAGAGCCGGGCTGGGGTACGATGAAGGGCTGGACTGGTCCCGGCCGCTTGGAAGGGGGTTGGGGAGGGGCGAGGGGAGAGGGAGGAGGGGAGAAAACAAATGGACCGACTGGACTTGGACAACCAAGAGATGACCAGCTGCGGGCATCCGATCCACAGGGGTCCTGTCTTCACTACCCGGGAGGTGAAGAGCCCGCGAAGAATGCGTCTGGCTGCCGCATGGCGTTGGAGGAGCTAGGAGCTTGTCCCAACTGTCCACATGGGCTCTGCGCATAAATGGCGCTAGAGACACCGCTCCCAAGATGCGAGGGCCCAAGAAATGGGAAAGTGATGGGGTCTACGGCATCGATGCGGTTGACTTGAGCCGGACAACGAATGGCATCGAGCGCCATTATCATGGTCCCGACTCCCCAGCGATGGGCATACCTGACCCGTTCCCAGGGTTCCAAACTTTCCCAGGCGAGGTCCGCGAGGACAAGGTGCCAAAGGGCAGTGGCGGAAGCGTGGTCTGCAAGAGTCGTCCCCGTCGGGGGACGCGCCTTGGCCCTGCATGTCTGGCCAGCATCTGCCAGATCGAAAGACTCGTCAATCCGTGGCTCGGGTGCGAATCGGCGGTTTCCTTTGGGACCTGCGGGCTGACCACCTCCACTGCTCGAGCTCCCACTCGACTACGGCTCAACTCGGCTTGGTGCGAGACCCATGGATGCCGCCTGGCCGGCGACCACAGGCGGTGTCGAGGGTCCTCGACTGGCCGGGAGCGAATCACCCTTCCTCCTGTCTGAGTCGGTTTTTCTTCCTCCCCCCGTTGCGGGCCAAGTTTGGTCTGGTCTGAGGTGGCCACCCGCCATCAAGCGGTGGGCATGGGCGGTGGGGCGTTGTCAAGCGGTGGGCTTGCCCTCTGTAGACAGGTAGGAATAGGAGATTTTGAAGCGGCGGTGGAGCAGATGCCGTGTTGTCGCAATGTTCAAGGAAGGGCCTGGGGCAATGCGATGGAGTCGACGAATGCTCTCACCCGTACGTACCCCGTACCCCGTACTCCATAACCCCGTTCCGACCGCTCCCTCGCCTAGGTCGCCTATCGCTACCTGGTACCTAGCTAGGTTGAAGCCCCGCGGGTTGCTACCCTGAGCTTTGTATTTAGACCCTCTTCCCGACGCCCGGTCTCGCTCCAGTCCCTCCGCCGTCCTCTGGGCTCGAGGTAAGAAGAGAGACTTGAGTGACGTCGTCCCGATAAGAGAGAACTGGATAGCCCTCTGGATATCCCGCATCTATCTCATCATGGCGGTAAGTGCCTCTCCGCTCAACCTATCTGGGAAGAGAAGCGGGGTGTGCTGATGATGAGACTCGCTCTACCTTTTCCGCCAAATAGGCCTCCTATCCCCAAATTGTCCTGTTTGGCGATTCCCTGTTCCAGGGAGCCGTCGACTTTGCAAACGGCTTCTCGTTCCAAGCAGCTTTGCAAGCCCGTGCGTATCTTGTCGCCTCCTCTGCCGAGGCCCGCTGCCCGCCGATGAGTGCCCCGCGTTGACCGCCGCTGTGTCGTGATCAGAGGTCCTCCGCCGATTCGACGTCGTCAACCGCGGCCTATCCGGTTTCAACACATCCAACGCCCTCAAGTTGCTGCCAGACATCTTTCCCGCCCCGACACCCGGCGGCCCGCGGCTGAAATATTTGGTACGATTTCCCCCATAACCCCTCTTTCCTGCCGCCACCCCCCCCCCCCAATCCCATCACCGTTCTCGAAGTCCCCCATCCGCCCCCCTTCCGCCACCGCTGCCGGTACTCGGGCTTGACGACTGCGGGCCGTGCCCCTTTCGGCACCCTTGGCTGCGGGCCGCAACCAGACGGGCGGACTGGCTGACCGCGTGCCCGCCCTCCCAGTTCATCCTGTTTGGTGCCAACGACGCATGCGTGCCGCTGCCGACCAACTTCCAGCACGTTCCGATCGACAAGTACAAGGCCAACCTTGTGCGCATCCTGACGCACCCCAACATTGTAGCCCACAAGCCCAAGATCTTCCTTGTGACACCGCCGCCTCTCGATGAGATCCGCGTCACCGAGCTCGACCTCGCCTGCGGCCACCCATCGGCCATGCGGCACGCCAAGAACAGCGCGGCCTACTCGGCCGTCGTCCGTGACGTGGCGGCCGAGCAGGGCGTCACGCTCATCGACCTCTGCAAGGCCATTATGGACGCGGCCATTGCCAAGACGCCCGGCTTTGACCCGACGACCGGGGTGCTGGGGGATCCCGAGACCGGGGTGCGCGGCTACCTGGAGCACTTCCTGCCCGATGGTCTGCACCTGAGCGCCGAGGGGTATCGTATCTTCTATGACCTCGTCCGGCCCCATCTCGGCTCCGAGTGGGCGGGTACCGATGACGCGCTCAAGGTTGGCTTCGTGCTGCCCGAGTGGCGGGTGGCGCCGTGGCTGGACGAGGATGCCCACCTGACGGAGGCATACTTTAAAAAGCAGCAGCAGCAGCAGCAGCAGCAGAAGCAGCAGCAGCAGAAGCAGCAGAAGCAGCAGCAGCAGCAGCAGCAGCAGCAGCACCAGAAGCAGCAGCGCCAGAAGCAGGCTTGATGACTGATGTCTCGACTCTCTCGGGGCTGTCTATGGGCGGTGGAGGCTGGGTGTCGGCGGCGGATTGTTTCTTCTCTTGGGTTATTTTGGGCGGAGCACTGTTTTCCGTACATTGATATTGCGACGATGCATCAGGGAAGGAGGGTCTACCTATCTGCTATGAATAAGGGTTATTCACGGCGGGTGGGGGGCATGGCTTTCTGTCTCGCGACGCGTTGGTTTCTCCATTCTTGAGGTCGGCAGCATGGGCGTTGAGGGGGACCTAGCCTGTGATTTTAAAGGAGTGTGGAAATGCAAACCGAAGACTTTGCACGTCATGACAGTGAGAAAGTTGCACTACCTACCTGGCTAGGAGGGCTCTGAAATTGGCAACTGCAGGGCCTGGACATGCAGAACGATGAAGCACAAATGAAGAAGTGAGAATTGAGAGTGATTGAGTGAGTCCAAATTCCCAACAGCGGCTTAGTCACCCGCGGCAGGTACTCGTGCACTGCACATTCGCGCCCCAGAACACGAACCTTGGCAAACGCGGCAACGCATCCGACTCCCTCCACCACCGAAACACCGAAACGCCAAACCGCAGCCAAGTGATTGGACGTGCCTCAACAACCACCATCGAAGCAGCACACATTGACGATATTTTGCAAAGCAACAGTCTCCATTCCCTCTCCAACCATCTCTTTCCTCCTGCTCGATCGTGAAGTAGTGCCACGTCGGTCTCCCACTACCCCCCCTCCCTCGCCCCAAGGCAGTCAGCCAGTCTGCAGCTGAACGACGGGAACTCTTAAGCACAAGCACCAGCAAACCAACGACTCTCCCCAACACACATCTCATCTTTTCAAGCGCACACATCGAGCCAGCTTCTTCGAACCTTTCCCCCCATTCTCCCGAACCTGCCGTCCGATAATACTTTTTGCCCGAAATCCAAACGAAACGTGCCGAGGATACCCCCCCCCCCGCCGAACTTCCGCCTGTCCTCACTTCTCCGCCGACCTCGAACCAACCGACGATACAGATATTCTGCTCCTGCCGAATAATACGAACTTCAAACCCCCGACACCGAGCATCAGGCAACAATTCAATCATCAGCTTCAAGACTACAAGACTCTGCAGCTCCCTCGCCGACCCCCCCTCAATCACTCCTCCTCCTTCCATACCCCGCCACGACAAGACGACGAAACCGCACGACCCATCTCAACATCCCGCTCGTCTTCATTTGTCCAGGCAATACACCGCTGGAGGAGCTGCCTAGAGACCTCCCGGTCCTTGCGAGCGATGCGGGGGGTGGACGATAGGAGCTGTTAACGAGCTGTTTCAACGCCGTGTGTGCCATCATTGGCTGATATATCGTATACGGGTTCAAGCTCGACTTTTCTTCGCCGGCCGCCTCCTCGGTCGAATTGCCAAACCGTTGTAACACACCGAGTCCCGTTTTGCGTGTGGGCATGGATTCGCGCTTCGTCGGCACCAGAGACGAATACCAAGATGTTCAGATGGACGTGAAACGCCTTCAAATCGTCCAGCACGAACACTCGGAGCGACTACGCTTGCTGGAGAAGCGCCAAGCCGACGATGCCGCCCTCAAGTCGGTATGGAGCTCTCCCTTCCCAGGTGTCCTCGCCAGCTCGCAGCACCCTCCCCAGCCGGGACTTCGCGCCTTTACGCCCCTGCCCCCGTCTGACCACTTTCCCGCCCCACCTCACATGTCGCAAAATGAGGTCTTTAGTGACGAGCTTGACGAGCACAGTGTTTTAGGGTCTTTGCAGCTGGATACCGAGGAGGAGCCAATACGTCGAGGCGCTGCGTCTAGAGCTAACAGTGTCCGATTCGACGAGAGCGCCCTCCACGGGGCCAACTGGAGCGCCCATGGCGGCCGCAACTCGGCCGACTTTGGTCCCGTCCGTCCCGGCAGCGGCATGGGCGGCCATCAGATGGAACGAACGCTTTCGCACAAGTCGGACGGCAGGCACAGCTCGGCTGGCCACTCTGTTCACTCGATGCAGTCGGGCATGTCGGGCAGAGCGAGCAGCCTCGGATTGGACACCAACTTCTCGATAGGCGGCCGCGAGGATGACGACTCGCCCCTCGACATCCCCGAGCCCCCCCCGGCCTCTACGTCATGGGCTCCCCGCCGTCCATCATACGCTGTTGGGTGACGGCCAACTTCACGGCGGCCGACCTGCTCTACGCCGTGGTTTGCACGGGGTCGCAGAGAACAACCCTTGACTACTCGCTGGTCAAGGAGCTCCAGCTCGTCGAGAGCATAGAGCGGGACGCGGATGGGATCAACCGCATCACACTCCCTGTCTTTCTCGCCGAGGCCCGAGTCATCCAGTCCAACACCCGCTCAGCCAGTCCGGCCGGTCAACTCCCTAGCATCACCTGCACGTTCGAGGTGACGATGGGGGGGCCTGACTCCCAAGAGGTCCCGAGCTCAGGGAAGAGCATACGCGTCTTCATTGGCAGCCACACGCTGCGACTGCACAGTACCGATCTCCTCCTCTCCCAGAACCTGATGACGCTCTACGGCAACAACCGCGACAAGCTGAGTGTGCCCTTTGTGCGACCCGAGGACGACTCTGTCTTCAAGAACCTCATGACAGTCAACAGCGCCCCTTGGAGACCCCGTCTTAATGCTGCGGCGCCAGAGTTTGTGTCGGGAGACAAGGCAGACAGGACAGCGGCGCCCAAGGACGAGGCTGTGCAGCCGGAGAGCAAGCCTTCCTCCAACGGTTCCGAGGCCCTCGTGTCGCCCAAGAGCCAGCCCAACGAGGCGGACAAGGGCCCAGTCGCCACAAGCACCGCTTCCGAGAGTGGGGCCGAGAACGAAAAGCGACCCCGAGTATCATCTGCGGAAGCCTCCAACGCCAAGGAGAACGCCGAGTCGCCGGATGGGAACCGCCGCGAGACGAACGTCGCCATCCGCACTCCGTGGCGGCCGAGTGGAGACACGTCGTCCCGGGACAGCACGCCTCTGAGCGGATATCAACCGGCCACGAGGGTCCGCAGCATGAAAGTCCTGCGACCCACCAAGCCGGGCTCGGCCAAGACCGGGGCCGCCTACGAGCCCCCGACGACGTCGAGGTCAGCCACGGATGTCCGACGCAAGGAGGGCCAGCCGTTGAGCAGTAGCAGTGCGAGCAGCTGGGGGAACATTAAGCGCAGCATCAGCACCAGCACGGCCGCCGGTGGTGGTGGTGGTGGTGGTGGTTGTACCGGGTTGGGCGATGCTGGACCCGCATCACCGGCGACCACAAGCCACGCGGAGGCGGCGAAGCAGTCGGCGGTGCCACGGTCGGCGAACCCGCTTGGGAGCGCGACGGCGTTTGCCTTTCTCAAGCCGAGCGGCCCGCCCAAAACGCCCACATCCGCCGCGGATTAGCCGGAAGGGGGTGAGGGGCCGCAGAGGCTGAAGGAGGAGGTGCCATGAGCTAGTGCCGTGAGGTGTCCGGCTGGGAAGATGGCGGATGAATGGCGGAAGGGAGGCGGTGCCAGCGGACAGACAGTCGAGCACTTGGTGCACCGTAGCCAGACATGGCAAGCGTCTTGTTTTCTGCCCAGATAGGCTTACTGAATTGCCAAATCAATACAGCGAAATGCCAAAAAGAGCAGTGCCATTGACGAAGCAGTAATTGTTGACATGACAACCCCCCTCCCCCCACCACTACATACCCCCCCATTTCCGATCTCCACCACCACCCCCCCCCTCCCCCATTCCCCATAACCCCCCCAGACCCTAGATCTTGGCCCCCCCAACCAACCCCGTCAGCGCCCCCCTCGTCGCCCCCGCGCTCTCCTTGACCAACCTCACCAACCCCTTGAACTCGGGCGCCCCCGCGTCCCCCAGCACCTCATACAACCACGCCTCGCTCGTCGTCACCGACGCCCCCGCCGCCCGCAGCCGCGCCAGCGCTACCCCAACCTCCCCCGCGTGCCCGCTGCTCACCCCGTCCGCCAGCACATGCACCCTGTGCCCGGCCGCCAGGAGGTCCAGCGCCGTCTGCGCCACGCAGATGTGCGCCTCGATGCCGACGATGGCGACGTCCGTCGGGCCCCGGTCCGTGGAGAAGAATGGATGCGTGGAGATGGGCGGGATCCACATGGAGAAGCGGGTCTTGTCGGTGTCGACGGCGATGAGGTCCGCGGGGAGGTGGGGCTGGAGTTCGGACGCGGTGGAGCCGAGGCGGGCGCGGTTTTGCGTCGTGACAAAGACGGGGAGGGAGAGTAGCGCCGAGGCGCGCAGGAGCTTGGTGGTGGTGGCGAGGACGTGGGGGAATTGGTGGATGGTGGGGCGGAAGGCTTCTTGGATGTCGCAGATGCTGTGAAGGGGAGGGTTAGGGGGGGTGGAAGGGGGAGGGGGGGAGGGGGCCGGGGGAGGGGGGGACGTACAAGACTGCTGCGTTGGCTTTTGGGGGGTTAGCATTGTTATGTTATGCCTTGGATAGAAACCTTGGTGAAAAGGTGGGCTTGGGGGGGGGGGGGGGAGACTTACGGAGACGCCGGACGAAAGGTGGGCTGGCCATTTTTGCAGGGGTTGGTGGCGGTGATGGGCTTTGCGTGTTGTGGGACGGGATGGATGGTGGTTGTTGTCTGGTTCAAAGTGTCAGTGTCTGTTGTTGACTTGACGTGTGCCGATGGAATGTCACGAGATGAGATGAAGAAATGGAAGTGGCACAGGGAGTTCATTTGAGTAGAGGTAATCCTAGTTTATAAAACACTTACGTGGGTGAATGCTGAATTTGATGAAATCGAGGTTCAAAAGGCAAAAGAAAAAACCGCCACGGGTACTTGGACTGAATATGTAGTCTAAACAGTGACATCCAAGCCGAATACCACCGCTTTGTTCCCGATCCTCGGCTCTTCCCCCCGAGTCGGAGTGCGGGGTAACCCGGGCGGCTTCCATGTTCCCGGCACTTATAGATGCTACCCACCCCACTATTTCCGTTCCGGCCACCGGGGTTGCGGATCGTCACGCTTTGATCCAAGAACCGCAGCCTCTATTCGAGTCATTGCTGTTCAGAAATTTATTTCCGTGGCCCTGTTCACCACCTCGGGTTGCCCCTCCGCCTGATACTTGAACACCTTGGCCCCCTCCACCACCCACGAGCTATCCCCCCTCGCCACCGTAGCCCTCAACTCGCTCAGCTCGTCCAGAAAGGCCGGCACAAACGTCCCCGGTCCCCTCACCCCCTCCCGTTTGGCCGCCCGCTCCGCCGCCACCTCGTAGTACACCATGGCCGCCACCACGCCGCGTATCCCCGGCACCACCGCCACGCCCGCCGAGATGGCCGTGCCCAGGCAGCATCCCGTCCCCGTGACCTCTCCGAGATACTTGTGCCCGTTGCGGATCTCAAAGACCGCCTCGCCGTCGCTGACAAAATCCGTGGCGCCCGTCAGGACGACGATACACTTCTCGCGCTTGGCGAGGCGGCGGACGAGAACAGCCTTCTGAGTGGGGATGAGCGTGCTAGAGCTGTCGACGCCGCGCTGCTGCTCGGGGTTCTCGTCCGAGGAACCCCAGACGGTTAGGATTTCGGCTTCGTTGCCCTTGATCACGGCGAGGCGGCCGGCCGAGAGGATGTGGCGGACTGCGTTGCGGCGGACCGACGTAGCGCCGGCGCTGGAACGGGGTTGTCAGTGGAGGTTGGAGGGGGGGGGTAGGGAGGGGACGCACCCGACAGGGTCAAAGACGACGGGGCGGTCCTCGTGGTTGTAGGCTTGGATGGCCTGGACGTAGTTGGCGAGGCCGTCGGGCGTGACGGTGCCCATGTTGATGACCAGGGCGCCGCCGAGCTTCGCGAGGTCGGCCGCTTCTTCGCCGTAGTTCGCCATGATCGGGGATGCACCCATGCAGAGAGCGACGTTGGCGGCAAAGTTTTGGACTACCTGTTATGTGTGGTTAGAAGTACTTCTCGGTACAACGTTGACGGTGGCGGGGGGAGTACCAGATTCGTCATGTTGTGCGAGACGGGCTTTTTTATGTGAATGGAGCGGACCACCTCCCATATCTCCAGGCTGAGGCTCCTATTCTCCCAGCTTTCCGGTGGGGTGACGATCTGGCGCATCGGGATGTTATGGATCAAGTCCTTGAGCCGTCGGGCGGCGAGTTCGGGGTCGGCGTCTGCTACAATGGCGCTGACCACGGCTGCGCCGTGGACCCTGGGCAAGATCATCTCGCTCTCGGTGAGCACACGCTGGATGTTGCCGTGGTTGATGCCCCCGATGCAGACGGTGGGGATCAAGTAGCCTGCGTCCTTAACTGCTTCCAGGATCTTCCGAGCGCCGAGGGGCCCGATGATCTCCTTGGTGTTTGTCTTTCTGATGACTGTCAGTTTTTGCTGGACCAGGTAAGACAGCAACCACAGGTATCTCACGTCGGCGTGGCATAGATGGTTCCAATGCCGAGGTAGTCGGCGCCGCCTTCGCAAGCCCGGAGCGCCTCCTCCTCGGTGCTAGCCGTGATGCCGATGATGGCGTCGGGACCCAGGAGGCGCCGGGCCGTGGCGAGATCTGAGGCCGTGTCAGCCCCGTCTTGTCGTCATATTCAAGGAGACAGGAAATAACAAGGAGATGGGAAATAACGCACCCATGTCATCCTGCCCGACGTGCACCCCCTCGCACCTCACGGCCAGGGCGACGTCGATGCGGTCGTTGATAAGCAGTGGAACGCCGTGCGCCGTCGTCACACCGAGCAGACGCTCCGCAATGACAATCAGCTCGGCGGTGCTGCTGGTCTTGTCGCGAAGCTGCACGATGGTGACGCCGCCAGCGCAGGCCAGGTCGACGATGTCGACGAGGTCGCGGTCGCCAAGGATGGCCGGAGTCGAGTCCGTCACCAGATAGAGCGTATAGTCGATCTCTGGCTTGACCATTGTAAAGATTGTGGCCGGTAATATTTTTCGCTGGCAGACTCAGGGGCTATGTTTGGGCCTGGAGGATTCCTTCTGCAGGCGGGTTGTTCGGGGGACGTTTGTCGGGTGGCATAAGTATTCTGTACTGTGTACGATGGGTGAGGGTTTACCAATCTTGGCACGACTTCCCCCTTTCCAAGACCCGGAGTGAAATGCAAGTGAAAATGCGACGTAGAAACAAGTGTTGTTTTTCTCCCCAGGACGACAAATTCTGACCAAAGTCTCCATTGAATAAAAAAGGAGAAAAGAATTGTCCGGTGGTCCCTTTCTCCTGCCGCACCAGACCTAGCCAGCCAGGAAATCGGGGTGGCGGAGTACGTTGAGAGAGCAATTAGGGTCTCTCTTGCTATCGTGAGTTATGCGCGTGTGACTGAGAGAATTTCAAGAGCGTCTCAGTCTGTTCCTGGCATGATGGGCTGTTTGGGGAACTTACCTACTAAGGTTCCCTCTAGGTCTCTTTCCGAGAATAAACCATCAGACACAGAGCCAAAATAAAATCCCGCCAATCCATCGATCCTCTCCCCAGCAAAATGAAACAAAAAAATGAAACAAATCCCCACCAGCCACCCAACCATATAGCAAAATGAAAAGGTCGTACCAGGGCTCGAACCTGGGTTACTGGAAGTCAAGTACATATCAAAATCCAGTGTGATAACCACTACACTATACAACCGCAAGAATTTCCAAGCAGCTGGTTTGACGACGCCATTCGCAATGCTGTACTTGAGGTGGGTGTTGGAGAAGGGGGTCTCAAGGGTTCCGTCTCCAGTGAGCCTGACACACCGGATGTACCATTTGTTTTGCTTGGAATATCTACTAGCACTTGGGTAGGGGGAGGAGGGGGTCGAAAAGGTGGGCGGATGTAGTCCAAATTGAACAAGATGGCCGTCAACTCGCTGCACGTTTCTCTCAACCGAACCCCCTTAGAGCCAGCACCAAAATGGATGACTATCATGATTCCGACTACCTGGTTTTTATCTAGACCCGTCTATCTACATCCATGTAGCCAGACTCTTGTCTAGGTCCATCACTCACACCAAACCTCACCATCTTAGATAGACAGCTGCGCCGTCTCCGTCGTCAACAACTCCTTCTCGTACCGCGCCAGCTTCTCCTTGACCTCGCCGTTGCAGTAGTCCTCGACAATCTTGCCACAGTTGCCTACAAACAGCTTCGGGTCCATCAAGCTGTCAAGGTCATTCCAGACGGGCTGTAATTGTGTCAGTGTTCTGCCAATTTTCTCACTTGGGGAGGCGCCCTACCTTGAAGAACTCGGCCTTCTTGATGCGCTCGAGCAAGTCGTTCTTGCCGCCCTCCTGCTTGACGACGGCGCTTGCTTGGTGGGACTGTGGTCGTCAGATATCAGATGCCAACAACCAAGGAGCTGTGGACATACCAGCACGCGAATCTCCTCGTGGGCGTCCTGGCGGGACACGCCGTGAGTCGAGAGCTTCATCAGGATGGACTCGGTGGCCACTGAGACACCTGTTAGGGCTGACACTTCTGGGTGGGGCAAACAACAACTACGCACTGAATGGAAGCTCCTGGTCGATGCGGGAGCGAATGACACTGGGGTAGATGACGAGGCCGTTGGTAACGTTGTCGAGGGCCAGGAGAATCGAGTCGGCGAGGAGGAACTGCATGCTGTTAGCGTCTGCCACGTAATGGATGCGTGGAGGGCATACCATCTCGGGGATGTCCATGCGACGGATGGCGCTGTCGTCGAGACTGTCGTTTCTGGAGTTAGCGACGGCTGCACTACATCTCGTGGCAACTACCGCTTACGTTCGCTCGAACCACTGCGTCTCAAAGGTGGCGGTAAAGTTGGCCGGTAGGCGGGCTAGCTTCCGGCCGAGGGCGGTGATGCGCTCCGAGCGCATGGGGTTTCTCTGCTTAGGTGTTTAGGACTGCGACAATACCCCATCGCCCACCCTGGATCCTACCTTGTAAGCCATGGCAGAGCTTCCCTGTGAGCTGTCAGTCCCGAACCCGCGGTGAAGATCCCGAAAGGACGTACAATCTGGCTCTTCTCAAACGGCTCCTCCATTTCCTTGAGGTTGGCAAGGTGGCGGATATCACTGCAGATGCGCTCTGCAGTAGCACCAAGGGCGCACACGGCATTGGCAACACGGAGGTCGACCTATCTTCTGTGAGCTTTATGCCCACGACACGGCGATGGATATGCTCCCACCTTGCGGGTGTAGGTCTGTGTCGAGATGGGATAGACAGAAGGGAAGCCAGCCTTCTTGCAGAGAATCGCATTGAGCTGCTTGATCTTGTCGGCATCGCCGTTGAACAGCTCGAGGAACGTGGCCTGGGAGCCGGTGGTGCCCTGGGCGCCGCGAAACTGTAGACGATCACGGACAGTCTCAATGTCCTCGAGATCCATCATGAGCTCCTGGATCCATTGCGCCGCGCGCTTCCCTAATGGGGGGTTAAAGCCATTCGCGGGAGAGAACTGGAGGGTTCATACCGACGGTGATGAGTTGGGCCTACCAACAGGGGGTCAGCATTCTTACGACGAAGATGGGGAAAGGGCAACAACTCACAGCCTGGTAGTGAGTGAAACCGAGGGTGGGGAGGTCCTTGTGCTCGATGGCAAAGGCCTGTAGGTTCTGGATGACCTTAGCAAGCTTGGGGAGGATGAGGTTGAGGGCTCGCTGCTGGAAGATGAGATCGGCATTGTCGGTGACTGTCGATGTTAGCCTCGACGGGTCTCACCCACTCCCAGACGAACAAGACAAACATACCATAGCAGCTGGTAGCCTGAGACGACACCGTCAGCCACCCGGCAAACAACACCACCCCCCGAGGCAAAACAAACACCAGGAACACTTACACCAAGATGAATCGACCCCGCCGCAGCCGGCGCCTCCTACATCGCACCACCCTCGTCAGCACCACCCCAACCCGCCAACCCTCCACACAGACCAACATACGTCGCCATAAGCGTGCACATGCGCCATCACATCATGCTGCCCCCCCTTGTCAGTCTTTAACTTTCCCCCCCACGCCCAACATGGAAACTCACACGAAACTTGTTCTCATACTCGTTGGCCACCTTGAACGCCTCGTCCGACACGACGACGTGCTCGCGCATCTGGGCAATGGCGCCGTCCGAGATGTCGAGCCCCAGCTCCTTCTCGGCCTCGGCCAGCCACACCCACAGCTGGCGCCAGGTCGAGGCGCGGGTGCGGGCCGAGAAGATGGACATCATCTCGGCCGAGGCATAGCGCGTGCTGAGGGGGGTCTAGGGGGGGGGGTGGTTAGCGGGTGTTGTTTTTGGGATGTCCCGCGAGGGCACGGGGGTAAGGGGTGGTTTACCTGGTACTTGTCGTAGCTGGACATGGTGAGGGTGTTGGTGGTGATGCTGGAGGGGGGGGGGGGGGTTAATTGAGGATGGTGATGAAGGGGGGGAGGGGGATGAAAATGAGTTGCAAGGATTTATTGTGTACCTCGAAAAAGAGAACAAACCAATTTTCGGTTGACTCTGGACAACCTTACCGTTACGTCTCAATGGCAGATGAGTTCGCGATTCCGTTGCAGCTCCGGGCGACTCAATACAGCTCAATGGCGGTGGCGGGGGCGGGGTCGGGGTCAGGTCCGGCCATTTTTTCTGGTGTGGGGTGAGGTCCAGTGGTCTGATGTCACCCGGGAACACGCCACCCAGGACCTAGTCACAGCAGGCACTGTACCTGTATTTACAGAGCAGCACACCTCTAGCCGGTAGTCATTTCATGTCATCGCTTTGTCTTTGCGAGGTACCCGCTATTGATTGCTGTCTATTCAGTATCTAAGCCATGTACTATTAACACTCGCTTCTTGGGCTCCATGTCCTCCGCCTAGTGGTCCCGCTCCATCATCTGTGTGCCACCAGGTCATCTATCGGCGGTGGAATCCCGTCCCGGATCTGCAGGGCCAATTTGTTGTCCCACATCGAGAGGACGGTGGCGTTCGGAATCCGGTGACCATGTATCGGGAAACAGAGCCTCTCGACCGCATCTCGGCATTTCTGGACGAGCTCCTGGCTGTAGAATGGGTCAACCGGAAACCATTTCTCGAGGCCGTGCTATACAGGAGGGCTCTGATGGCCGAGATATGATCCATCAGAGAGTCTAGGCAGTCATGTCAGTCGACGTGCTTGCATCGAGCAAGTGTACAGCGCCAGTAGGCTGGGGAAACTCACTGCCGTTGTCGGTCCATCTCAGTGGACGCATCAAGTTGGCCAGTTCCTCGAGCCGGCCTTCGGTTGTAGAGACGAGATCCAGCCACTGTGCATCTCCTAGAAGCCCTGGTGGCTAAGCGGCCAGCATCTGACACACCTCTTGGGCATTCCAAGCTGCCTTGACGCAACACCTAATCCTGGCCGTCGAGTTCGACGGCTCCCCCGCTCAGGCGAGGTACTCGACGCACGCGTCGAGGTTTGGGTAGCTCATGCTCAGCGCCCCAACTTTCCGTTCTCTCGTGAAGACGCTGTTTGGGTTAGTCCATCTCCGCATACCACCAGCAACCCAAAAGTGCGAGAAGACTTACACCGTATTCAAGTAGTACGTCGCTAGGACAGCCCTCACCCTCTCCGGACTCTCCTGCCGCTCACCGTAGACCCACAGATTCAAATTGAAGAGGCCCAACCACTTTGCCAGCACGCGCATTAGAGTAAGCATGGAATGGATCGTCCCAGCATCGCAACAGCAGCAACACCACGCCAGAAGAACCCGCAAGCTCTGCACCAGATCCAGCCCCCTTCTTCCGTCCTCGCCACCATCGTAGTTCCTGCTGTGCAACCCGTTGCCAGGCCCGATATCCTTGTCAGCAATCTGGCGACGTGTACACGCTGCTGCGGCGGGTCGTCGTACAGCGCCGAAACCGCCAGGGTCTCCCACAAGAGTCCCTCTCCCTGAGGAGCCTCGGAGACCACAACAACAAATGGAATCAGGTGCGCCATCTGCTGGCGGTACCTGGTAATTGGTCCATTTGCGTATTGGTCGAGCTGGCCGTGGAGAGCGAAGACTTGGGGATTTGGCCGGAGAGGCCCGGCGGCCCTCCCCACCAGGGCATCGACATCACCGTTTTCTTCCTACCGCTGCCACTTGCGGCCCTTGGAAGCAGCAGCAGGGGTGGTGGCAGGGCCGAGGACAGGTGTGCGGCAGACCTCGAGCGCATCCAAGCTGCTCTTCATGATTGCGCGGACAATGATGATCTGCTCGTCGAAGACTGCGTCCCGGGGGCATGCCGCCAGCCGCTTGGCGATCCCCGCCCTCCTCTTAAGGGATTTGGAGAGGTCCTCGAGGACCTTTGCAGCCGTGTCGGGCTGCTTCTGTTGCTCGCGTGCGGGTATTTGTTCGACGCATTCCATGTCGGCTTTCTCGCAACTGTGTGCCCCCGGGAGCGTTAGCATACATATACCGACGTGCAGCCAAGGGTGGGAATGGGGCCGATTGACTTACGGGTCGCAACGCTCCGTGGCGGGGTCCTCGGCGCGGATGCATTTGACCTTCTTAGAGGCGCAGTTTTGGCACGCCGTGGGGCCCCTCTCGGACGACATGCTTCGCCGGGGCTGAGGGCGGCCGGGGGTTGTGCGGCAGCCGGGGCCTGGGCCGCAGCCGGGGCCTGGGCGGAGGGAAGCTGGGTATGTGCGGCATCCATGATTGTAATGTTTAACGATATTGTATCGTGAAAGCGGTA
Organism: Schizothecium vesticola; assembly: GCA_030549215.1. Classification (NCBI taxonomy): domain Eukaryota; kingdom Fungi; phylum Ascomycota; class Sordariomycetes; order Sordariales; family Schizotheciaceae; genus Schizothecium; species Schizothecium vesticola. The sequence continues at coordinate 1,688,905 of JAUKUD010000007.1, read as the reverse complement.
GAGTGTGGACGGGGGGAGAGCAAGCAGAGCTGGGGTGATGTTTGACGATATTGTATAGTGAACGACGTAGAGTGCGGACGAGGGGAGGGCAAGCAGAGCTGGGGTGAGGTTCGACAATGTTATATAGTAAAGGAGTCGAGGTGTGCGGGGGAAGGACAAGCAGAGGGGAAGTGTCGACCAAGTTGTATGGTTATATAGGGAAAGAAGTAGGGATGAAGACGGGAGAAGAGTAATGGAGAACAAGGGGGGGTTCGACCAAGTTATATGGTTATATAGGGAAGGAAGTTGGGATATGGACGGGAGGAGAGCAATGGGGAAGAAGGGGGGATTCGAGTATATATACGCTGTGCTGTACACGTGAAAGATGCATCTGCAGTGACGGCTCATTACCTCCAACAGAACGAATCAAGGTTGTTAGGTCAATTTTAGGATTACCTGCCTTGAAGCCAGCATACCTACTTGGCTTGTTTCTGCAAGTGTTCGACCGAGGACCAAACCCAGTCCATTCTGAGTTCTACCCCGATGGGTTGCTTTCTAGATGTACACCGGGTTCTGGAAGGGCCACAGCGTGAACGGAAATTTGGAAAGCGACAGCGGCCAGGAAAGTCGTCTCCAGACGGTAAGCACTGGCGAGGGATTGATGCCAGACACCCGGCACTGTGCTGCGAGCCCTACATATCGCTTGTGGATATGCCGAGGCCATGGTGGTGGCAAAGTCGAGAATGAAGACGTATTTAAACTGAGACAGGCAGGACTCGTCGTGGTGTGCGAGGAGGGGCTGCGGGGGTTCCTAAGGATGGCGAGGCGTGTGCTTGCAAAGGTACATGTATCAATCCGTGATAGGCTAGTCTTGAGCCGGCTCGGGCATCTTGTCCGGCATAAGCTGATTAGCTGCGTCCTAGGTTTGAACTTCCCCGCCGATGGAGGGGATTGGGGACAAGGAGCACGCAGCAAAAACATCTTGCTAGATGGGGACTCTCCTGAACAGGCTGGAGTTGGGTTTGGCGACTGCTACAAGGAGCCGTGGCGGGGGCGAGATGGACTGCGACGGACAATTTTTATGGGGGACGATAACTTTGACGCGTAAAACGCGCCTCGAGAAATGGTGGTTTGGAAGTTTTGACACATAGATGGGCGACTTGATCACAGGCACGGCTAACTAATGGGACTGATGAATTCGATTGTGTAATAACCCTAACCCTTCAATTGACTGACAGCCGTTACGGTCCTTTCGAGGTTCTGTTCCATCCGCCAACCGGTCATGGAAAAACCCCCCGCCTATCGGATGTGGGGTCACCGCTTTCCGCAGACTTTTTTTCTTATCGGCGGTCCCCTCCACTAAATTTTGTCGAGCCGGCTTGGATTCCCAGGGCGGCGTGTGCAATGCCCCCATTCCCCGAATTGAATTTCACCACCACCCTCAACAACTGAACCACCAACCCGAACTACACCACCCATCCAGCACCATCCCGAGATACCTCCCGTATTGTCAACAGAACCCGACCTCCCCCCGCAACACCCCACAACCCCACCGCCACCATGCCCAAGTCCAAACGCGCGAGGACGTTCCACCTCACGCAGGTGACCAAGAAGACGCGTGAGCAAAAGGAGAAGCTCTTCACCAACATCCGGGAGTGCGTGCCCAAGTACGAGCACTGCTTCGTCTTCAGCATTGACAACATGCGCAACTCGTACCTCAAGGACATCCGCCACGAGCTCAGCGACTGCCGGTAACCCTCCCACCCCTTCCATCCCCCATCCCCACACCCACCCACTGACCCCCCCCCAGCCTCTTCTTCGGCAAGACCAAGCTCACCGCCCGCGCTCTCGGCACCACCCCCGAAGAATCCCAAGCCGACGGCATCCACCTCCTCACGCGCTACCTCTCCGGCTCGGTCGGCCTCCTCTTCACCAACCGCGACCCCTCGTCCATCATCTCGTACTTCTCCACGCTGACCCAAGTCGACTTCGCGCGGGCCGGCACGCGCGCGACGCGCACCGTCGTGGTCCCGCCCGGCCCGCTGATGAGCACGGGCGGCGAGGTGCCGGCGGAGCACGACGTGCCGGTGACGCACACGCTGGAGCCCGAGTTCCGCAAGCTGGGGCTGCCGACGCGCATGGTGTCGGGCAAGGTGGTGCTGGGGGCGGACGAGGAGACGGGGGCGGGCTACACGGTGTGCCGCGAGGGCGAGGTGCTGGACTCGCGGCAGACGCGGGTGCTCAAGCTGTTTAGCGTGTGCACGGCCGAGTTTCGGGTGCAGCTGATGGCGTATTGGACCAAGGGAACGGGGGAGGTGACGGAGCTGGCGAAGCCCGTGGAGGGGGCGGCGGCGGCGGCCGGGGAGGAGGATGAGATGAGCGAGGATGAGTAGAGAGAGAGATGTAGAGAGGAAGTGAGTTGATGAAGATGTTGGGTTTCTGTTTTTACACACACCATGATGCTTTCTTGGGTTCATATAGGCGGGCTATCATGATACCATCATACCAGAGGTGGCTTTTTCACCTGGGCTGGGTCGGGGTCACGGCGTCTTTGATATGGGGGACAGGCGGCAAGCAAAAAGAATTGGAGCATACACCTTTTTCACACACTCGTCGTCTGCAAGGGAGCGCCATGCCAGGAGGTGGTGGTCGAACTGTCATGGATCACGCCAACATCTCACGGTGCACAGGGGGGCGCAGCAAAAAAGACATCAATACTTGAATTATGGAGAAGCTTCGCCCATCAAGAGGACGGTTGAAGAACTACGGTAGCATCGTGTATCTCAGACATACTTACACACCGCCTCTTCTCACGAGGGCGGGCCAGGACAAGACAACCATGTCCAACAAGGCCACAAGATCGCCTAGGTCAGCAAGGAGGGCAACTGAAAAGTCCCTTACCTCTCTGACCTTACCTCTCTCTCTCCTGGATTTCACTTGACATTGCCTTCTTCGCCTCTGCTGCTGCTATTACCTGCAACCCCGCCACCATTTTGTTTCTACGGCCCCCCCAGCACCTCCCTCGTGCATGTTACAGATACTCAAATATGAAAAATACTACATAGAGGAAGGTCGGAGTTACCTTCCTACACAAAGTGGTCGTCCTGGAAAAGACTCGTGTTTGGGGTCTGCTCTTGGGGTCTGCGCTCTTGGTTTGGATGACCGGAGATGGGTGGCTCGTGGGTAGAGTGGTTCCATCGAGAATCATCCTGCGGTAGGTCGACGATGACAAGAAAGTATTTACCGACCTGGAGCTTGACGAAGGACGGAGGGAGTTACCTTGGTCAGAGGTGCCCCAGATTCGTTGGCCTTACCAGGTCGCTTTCCCGGAAATGTGGCTGGACTGTGTGGTTGTTTTGGCTGTGCGGTGTGACTGTGGTGACGAAGAGATGTGACGTCGGCTTACCCTCATCGTCCAAGGGAAGAAGGGGGCGAACAGAGTACGAAAGTGACAGGACGTGATACCCACCACAAGATGGCCAGCATGTGGCATCTTGTTAGTAGCGCCGCAACTTTCTCGGGTCTTCTTGGCCGCCCTCGTAACCACGCTTGCGAGAGTCGTCGTGGTCGCGGGGCTTGTCGTGGTCTCTGGGTCGGTCGTAGTCCCGGCCGCCGCCGCCTCTGTCGCTATACCCACCATTCTCCCCGCGAGGTCGGATCGGCTCCATGTTGCTGCCAGACTGTCGTGGGTTGCCGGAGCCGCGGTCGCGGAAGCCTCCTCCACCTGATCTGTCGTCGTATGAGCGGCCTCCGTCACGACCATACCCACCGCCCATCCCACCGCCTCGTCTGTCGTCACGGCCACCGAAGCTCGAGCTGCGGTCGCCACCTCCGCGGTCGCCAAAGCTGCGGTCTCCGAAGCCGCGGTCACCGCCGGGTCCGCTAGGAGCGCCGGAAGGAGGGATACCGTTCGGGGCACTGAAGTTGCGATCACCGCGGGGGCCACCGCCGAATCCGCCACGGAAGCTGCCACCACCGCGGTCCCCAAAGCCACCGCCGCGATCTCCGAAACCACCGCGGTCCCCGAAACCACCGCCACCTCCGCGGAATCCCCGATCACGCCCGCGGAAACCACCACCGAAGCCGCCGCCACGGAAGCCGCCCGGTCCGCCGAAGCCACCACCAGGGCCCATGGGTCTGGCAGGCATAGCCTTGGTGTAGCCCCTTCCTCCAAGGCCGCCGCCGAGACGACGGGGCTTCCAGCCCTTGACGGTGCGACCGCGCTCAACATCCACCTTGACGCGACGATCCTTGATGCGAATGCCATCGCAGTTATCTATAGCGACTAGTTGCGTATGCGCCAGATGCGCGGTGTCAGTAAGCCCTTACCATAAGCAAGAGGGGTGGAAAGGGGGACCAGGGTTCACAGGACAGGCAAGCTTGAGGGCCATAAGTCCTGGTGGCGCGGGGCCATGCAACCGGCGGGTGGGATCTGTGGAGGATGAAGTGGTTCGGCAGCATTACCTCTCATGTCCTTCTCGCGCTCAAACACGACGAAGGCATAGCCCCGGTGGGGTTTACGCTTCTTGTTTCCCTTTTCATCCGCGTGGGTGTCCCGGATGATGCGAATCTGGCAGGGGTCAGTCACCAGAGCGCGCTGAAAATGGACGGAGGATACTCACACGCTCAATCGTGCCAAAGCGCCCAAACTCTCGCTCCAGATCTTGCTCGTCGGCCTTGTAGTCGAGACGCGAAACGATGCATGTCTTGAATGCGTCCCCTCGGATGTTGGGGTCCTCATTCGGGTTGTCTGTCGGACAGTTAGCAAATGCGTCAAACAGTGGCAAGAGATGATGCGCGTACAGAGCTTGGGAGCTTCGGCGACAAGCTTCTCGGCGGCTTCCTTTTTCTCTCGGATCTTGCGGTCGCGCTTCTCCAACCAGCTCTCGGTGGGGTGGTATTCGTGCTCGCGCTCGTATTGGGCAAGGGACGGGAGGAAAGCGGCGACTCCATCAATCGGAGCTGTCTTGCGCTTCTCGGGAGCTTGATCGCACGGCGGGACCCATCTGAGGGGAGGTCTCGGCGCGAAAAGCGCGAGGAGATTGGGCGGCAGCTTGTCGGTCATGGTGACGCGAAACCGGGTTGTGGGCCAAGCTGGCAAGTCGCGTGGACGCGGGGGATGGGAGTGGTATCGCGGGCCGATTGCAGATCGCTCGGGTTATCAGATCAAATAAAGAAGTTGATGAATGAGTGTCGAGAAGAAGTGGCGCGCATCAAAACGACGCCGGTGTTGTTCGCCGTGATGGTTGGGGAGCAGGCAGAAATGGGGTGGATAAAAGTCGCGAGATTGTTGCTGCCACGAGGTCAAAGCGCCCGTCCATCCCTGGCCTGCCTGGAGGCGGCCTGGACAAGCCGACTGGACCTCTCATTATCAGTCACGTGCGCTGAATTTTCTGGCCAGCCATTGCAGGCCCACGCTGATTCCATCGCGATTCGCGACTCAATCAAGGCTGTGACCCCTGGGCACCGACGACGACAATGACAGTGCTGCCAATACAGCGAGTTTCCACCGGCCGGGTATGTATCAGGACAGACTCCTTTCTACAACATGTGAGCCTCGGGATTACGGTTGGCTGAAAATAGCGCTGCACAGAACGGTGTCGGGGCCTTCATCTTGCAATGCAAGAAGATGGACTTTCACTTTTGTGACTGGGCGGGAAGCTCCAAGGGCATGAAGTTAGTTTGGGTCTTTCCATGTGCAGTCCGGGTCCATGCTGACACTCTCTTGTTCAGCACGTTCCTCAAGTCCTTCCTCCCCGCCTTCGCCCAGGCGCACCCCCAGATCGAGATGACCGTCTCCCCCCGGCCCGGGAAACACCCCGTCATCATCGGCCACTACATCAACGGAAAGCAGCAGTCCTTTTGCGTCAAGAATATAGACCCCTCGCAGGTGCTGCAAAAGGCAAAGCTGCTCCGGGACGCGAGCGGCGAGAAGCCCAAGAAGTACAGCAAGCCTGTGTCGAGCATCAACGAGAGTGTAAGAGGCGTATGGAGTCCTTATCACGGAAACGGCCTCCAGGTGTAGAGGGGTAGAATGGGGAATGCATACATATATCAATTCACGGCGTCTGGGTGGTCTACTGCCAGTTCTGGGTGACCTTATACGGTACTGACCGGCGGGGGTGGGGCATATTTTACAGCAATTACAACATCAACATATGGGTGACGCCTCGAGGGCTTGGGAGATGTTTCATTTATTTTGTGATCATCTCGCCTTCCACCACGTTGACGGACCAGGGGTGAGCGGTGAGGAGCCTCCAACCGGAATCCCCCCCCTAAGATGGTGGCCTGAGTGCGGGTATTACTGGTTGGCGTTGATGATGTCGACGACTGCACACGGTTAGCCTTGAGCTCCAACAACAGCCTGACAATGGCGACGTACACTCGGGCTTCAAGCTGGCACCGCCGACGAGGAAACCGTCAATGTCCTCCTGCTTGGCGAGCTCCTTGCAGTTCTTGCCATTCACGCTGCCGCCGTAGAGAATGCGCGTCTCCTCGGCAACCTTGTCGCTGACGTTGGCCTTGAGCCACTTGCGGATGGCGGCGTGCACGTCCTGGGCCTGCTGGGTCGTGGCGACTTTGCCGGTGCCGATGGCCCAGATGGGCTCGTAGGCGATGACCACATTCTTCCAGTCGCCAATCTTGGCACTCACGGCGGCGAGCTGCCTCTCGACGACATCGACCGTCTTGCCAGCCTCGCGCTCCTCGAGCGACTCTCCGCAGCACCAGATGACGCTGACACCGCCCTCGGTCGCAACCTTGGTCTTAGAGGCCACCACCTCGTCCGACTCGCCCAGGATGGTGCGGCGCTCTGAGTGGCCGAGGATGGACCAGTTGATGCCGCTGTCCTTGAGCTGGGAGACGCTGATCTCGCCCGTGAAGGCGCCGTTGGGCTTGTCAAAGACGTTCTGGGCGGCCACCTGGATGCCGTTCTTCAGATGCTCGCGGACGAGGAGGAGGTAGAGGGCAGGGGGGGCGATGACGACCTCTGCGAGCCGGGATCAGCTAGCCAAACGATTACAGGGTTGGATTTCGGAGGCAAGGCACGAACCGGCGTTGGAGTCTAGCTGTGCCTCGTTCAGGCCCTTGACAATGGACTTGATGGACTCAATGGTCCCGTTCCTGGCGGGCGACAGAGATACGGTCAGTGCTCTGCTTGCTTCCAGGCTGGTTCCAGGTCCCGTCCCGTCCTGACCGGGAGCTCTAGCCTCTGTCGCGGGGCAGCTCTGGTGGGGGTGGGGTAGCACCACCTACATCTTGAAGTTGCCTCCGACGAAGAACTTGCGAGCCATGATGGCAGATTTGGGTGGAGGGGTTCTGTGGGAATGTGTGTGGTACTGGGAAGATCAATAAAGTCTAGGGGTATGAGGCCGTACAAAGGGTACAAACTGGTGCTGTCTCGGTGTTTGAGGGATGAGGTAAAAACTGCGTTTTGGGGGAGGGCCGTTGGTCGGCAGGTGTTGGCTTGGCGCAGGGATTCGCGCATCATCCGATACTGTACTTCAGTACATCTCCCAACACGGTGGTCCGCACCTGTTCCACTCTGGACAAGCAGACTTCCGTCACCGACGAGGGACAGGAAGAAGAGAATCCGAAGTTCGATTTTATTTTGGCTTCTACTCCATTCCACGAGACACTATTCTCGGACGAATGGGCATGGCACAGGCGACATTGACAAACACATGGCAGCAAAACCCAACCCTCAACTCTCAACTTCTCAAATATCGAACCACCATGGCGTTTTCCCTTCGTTACATCCCGTTGGTCCCTGCGGATCTTGGGGCATTCCCCCAGATCTAGGATCCAGGCGAGCCAGGCACAGTTGAGTCCTGACGGATCGGGAGGCTGACCTTGAGCCGGTTTGCAAGGTGTGCACCATAAGCGCTCTGAAAAAAAAAAGATTGACCCCTTTCGATCAGCCCGCGCCATTCCTGGAACGGGAAATTGGGGGCTCAATTTTCTCGAGCGCACATCACCGCAAGCAGCACTGGGCTGGATGTGCCCTTGGACCCGACGAGATTCCCAACCCAAGTCGGAGCTTCAGCCCCCCTCCAGCAGCGCCCAGGGAACCGCTAGACCTAGGTCGTCGCCCTGGCCCCTTACAGCGGTCAGGGGCGAGGAAACAATGAAAAGGACCAGGCTCTGCTCTTGTCGCGCGTGAGGACTGGAACTGGTTTGGTCCCAGAGGTTGCCGATTCAACCTAGCCATTCGTTGAACATCCTGTTCTAGTCACTCTTTTGCCCCTCCGGGAAAACATGAAGCATTTTGGACTGGTTGCGCTGGCAGGCGTGGGCCTGTTTCAAGGGGGCTCGGCCTCGTGCTGCCGCACCAACAAGTGCCTGAAGGGTTGGTGGTTCTACCGGTATACTGGAGCACAGAACCTAACTTTAGCTTCAAGCTATTACGGCTTTGCAAACAAGAACCAAGCCAGCAAATTTCGAGAACAAGTTAGACTGAAAGTCTCTACTCCAACGCCCACATCTCTATCCCTTGACCAAAAGGTCCACACTTGCACCCTCCCCATGATTCTCGGTGTCGCCGTTCCTAGACGACGTACGAGCAAAGATGCCTAGGCAATCTAGGTACTTCCTCCACAAACTGACATGCTCCATAGCAGGCTTTTGTCTCACGGGTCTGGTCAGGACTTGCGACACGGGAATGGTGGGGACCGAGACCCAAGCCGTCCCATTTCGACTCCTTCGTGTTGACTGGTAGGCAGACCTCCTACCAGGTCGCATATTTCATAGGAAAGGAGACTACGATGAGCAGAACCCCCGCCAATGGCCACGGCTTCACAGGTACAGGTATCTGTGTATAAACTCCAGCATACACCATCCCTCCTCTACCTCCTCTCACCACCTCCCCTCATCACAACCACACCAAAAAAAATAGCCTCCCCCCTTCCCCCTCCTAACCACACACCACCAGCCCGGCATCCCCTGCGACCATCTGGGAGGTTTTTCTTCTAGATGGGGACTGAGATCAAAGGGTGTCTGGGGTGTTGGGGGAGGAGGAGGAGGCCTTGAAGGAACTCAGGATAGGGTGGGGAGGGGGTTCATAGGCTGTTAGTCTTGTTGGGGAGATGGGTGAATTCCAGTTCGGATTCTGTACCTACTAGCATGTTCGTTTGTGATATATTCAGGCATGGAGATAAAAGAGGCGGTTGATAGAGTGACAGACATTGTTCCTCGGATGGACACCGAAAAGAGATATCTGCGGTAGACAGACGGCCTGATATAGACACGGTCTGGATGGCGTCAATCTCCGAGCTGGTGAATACATACATTGGTACGTGATGTGTACAGAGCTCGCTCGCTCGAGCTGAGACCAGTGATACGTTGTTGATGTGTTCAGGTGGCTATTTGCATGTCAACCACTACAGATATCTACAGACTTGATGTCTTTCCAGTCATCCTGTTGATGAACCCTTCGTTGTCCAGAGAAGCCAGATTTTCCCCGACAAAAGATGCACCAGAATATCCCACGAATAAGAACAGTATGCCAATACCTACTACCCACATGACTCTATGCATTGGTGCCATAATTGCTCATATCACACTGCCAGCCCTCCATGGCAGACCGTTCGGACCAGCGTCTTGGGCGACGGTCGCGATCTCGCCCCTCCTAAGCCTTCCACGCCCATTCGTCCCAGGCCGCTCAAGCTTTCTTGACAAAAAAACCCCTGTTCGGCCGCACCGTCGTCCGCCCCCTGTTCATCAACGCCATCTTGAGATTCATCGCCTGCGCCTTGGCCTTGGGCGCTAGGTTGCCGTCCCCGCGCTTGTCCACCACCCGATACACCGTCGTCCCGACCTGCTGATCCCGCGGGCCCTTTGGTTCCGCAATCCACGCCGCCCCGTTGCGCGTGAGCTTTTTCTGTCGCTTGGCTGCCTTGGCGCCGGCCTGGTCGTCGTCCGAGTCGTCGTCGTCCGAGTTGAGGAGCTCCAGCGGGAGGAGCTTGGGGATCTCACGCTTGCGTTTCTCGGGGAAGAGGGTGGACTTGGGCGGCGGCGAGGCGTCGTCAAGTTCCTCCTCGGAGTCGGGGGTGACATTGGTCTCGAGTTTGGCCGCCTTCTGCTTCTTCTTCTCGCCGGCTTGCCGCTTGAGGTAGGCGTCGCGCTCTTGACGCTTGCGTTTTTGCTCGGCGACTTGTCTGGATTGGGTTAGCTATGGGTTGTGCTGGGGATTCAGTGTGGTGGTGAACGTACTGTTTTGCGGCAGTCTTGGCGGCTCGCGAAGACTTGGCCTGCTGGACCCCAGCGGCATGCGACGAGACAGCCTCCGGGGCTTCATCGTCCGAGTCCTCCTCATCTTCCTGCTCCTCCTCCACGGCATCGAGGTCGGCCTTGGCGCCGTCGGTGGCTTTGGGAGGGGCGATCTCAAAGGCAGTGCCCGTCGGGTGTTCCATCGGGGTGAGATATTCGTCATTATCGCTATCGTCAAAGGTGATGTGCTTCCTCCGGTCCATGGGCGTCTTGTAGATGGAAACCTCGTCCTTTTCCTCCTCGCTGTCGGGGATCTCGGTCGCCGGCGCCTTGCTCTTAGTCGCGCGCAGGGACGAGGTCGGCAGAGCGATCTCGATGCTGACATGCCTGTGCCTCGCGGAGCCAGTGTCCTTGCCCGGCGTGTTCTTAGCACGTACTGGCAGCTTCGCGGGCGCTGTGGCGTCTGTCTGGCTGGGCTTTGGTGGCTCCTCCTCCGGCTCGGTGTTGTACTGAATTCCCTTTATTCTCAGCAAGGGCTGGTCCTCCTCTTCATAGGCTGCGTCGGCGGTTTGCGACGTCTCCTCGGCGACCACGTTTGGTGGTGATGGCTGGGGCACAACTTCGTCCTCCGAGTCCGATGACAGCTCTATGATCTCGATCGATTTTGGCTGCTTTCGTTTCGCCATTTTCGCCATTTTCTGGGAGATGGCCGTACTTGGGTCGGTAGAGCGTGCGATGGACTGAATCTGCCAGCAATTGGTGTCGTGGATCTCGGTTACTGGATTGGAGGCGCTATAAAAGTTGCCCCGTTTGTCGGATTGAAAATGTTCCAAAAGCTGGTGTGGGTCTCAAACTTTTCGTTATCGAGCGCTGCCAACTGATTGGCCGCGCCTCTTTATGGACCTGACCTTCACGGCTCCCGTCACCTCACGACTCCATCAACTCATCCTCGTCCTCATCCACCTCCATCACCGCCAACCTCACCTTTTCCGTTGATGATCTGCGCGAAACCAGGCCAAATCAACACATACCAAACACAGAGCTCTGGAGAGACGAGATAAATGCTCACATTCAACTCCCACGCTTGAGTCGCCCTTCATCATTCTCTCACCATGGCTTCCCGCGTCGTGCATCCTGCCAGCGCTCTGGCACCCGAAACTTGGCAGACCTACCGGATCCTTTGTAAGGGCAGCCTTGCTGCCCAAGCATGTCGGGTGATGCCGTCTGCGTGCGTCCAGCAATTGTCACAGACACCACCATCTCAACGACGAAGCTACGCAGCGCCAGCAAGCATCAACACAGCGCCAATAAAGACCCCCCGGGTCCACAAAGCTCCCCCGCCGGGTACTGCGAGGGCAACGAACATCGCGGTGCCAACCCTCGAATTCTCTCCCGAAGAGATCCCGCCCATGACGGTCTGGGAGAGCGTGCTGGGCCTAGCACCCGAAGACCTCACTCTCGCGGACCTCGACGGAGCTGCGAGGAAGTACTGTGCCGTTGCCACCAAAGGCACCTCAACGTGGAAGGGGAAGCTGGAAAAGAGTAGGCCTATGTTCTCACCACCGAGGTAACACTCCCGAAAACTCATATGGAAACTAAGCGTACATGCTCTCGACCAGACCACGGCGTTGACCTTTACACGCTGCACTACGCGGCAATCCTTCTTCTCGCGGGACCAATGGGGCCATTCTGGCATCTAGGTGCTCACATGCTTAGGACCGCCTCGGATCTTGACTACAACCCATCAACACTGTCCCTCCTCCGTCTTGTGCTCCGGACCACCTCTGTCGGGCCTGAGAGTAGCAAGTTCAAGGCCGCCCTGCACGGTCCCCTGACCAAGTTCCGCCTCCTCGTCCAGGAAGGGCAGAACCCTGACGTTCTTACCCTCGACGGAGCGCTTCGTATTCGCAGAGGTGATGCTCGTGGTGCGCTCGATAGCTTCAACCGCGCCATCAAGGCAGCCGCCGCTCAAGGCGGCGATGCCTTCGCCCCCGCGCCAACGCAGGAGGAGCTCAAGCACCGCAGCACCGGCCCTCCACCACCGGTACGAAAGCCCGCCTGGGCCATGGAATCCATGTGTCATCTCGAGCGCGGTCGCCTTCTCCTCCAGCAGGGCAATCGCGCAGCCGCCGAAGCCGCCTTCCGGGTCGCTGCTGTGGAGCTCGATATGGCGGCAGGGTATTTGGAGCTTGGGAAGATGCTGCCCATCGGGTCGCCCGAACGAGAAAGCTGTCTTCTCAGGGCCATCTTAACGGGAAAGACCGACGCCATTCCCCTCCTGTCGGTGTTCGGCGAGGACAAGCCTCCCGATCCTGCACGCGACCCGGCGGAGGACCAAAGATGGGCCAACGAGTGGCGTCTTCTGGGCAGCGGATCGGAGGAGGAAGGGGAGATCAGTAGTTCCTCGGGGCCGGTATCATAGGATGCGGTACGAATGCAACCCTAAGGTGCCAAGGGATGTCAAAGGTACCAGAGGCTGCCAACCACACCGGACCTTTTGTCCCCAAGGCCGCAGCGGGCATATCGCAGAAATTCGCTCATCGTCACGATCCGGGTTGCTGGTCTCAGCGGGCCGAGACATTCTCCTCTCATATTTGGACTCTTGCCGAGTCATATGTTTGCTGTGCCATGGCTGGCGATGCTTGTCGTGGCGACTGGTGCCTTCGACCAACACTGCATTGCATTAGTTCGCTTCCTGCATATCAAGCGTCGGTCCGTCGTCCCTTTCCGTTTTCACCAGATCTTCAACCACAAAGTTTCCCAAAGCAGCCTGACCCCGTCCACCCACAGCATGCAAAAGGTCCAGGCCACTAGATGTGATGATGCGAGCCTACGGGCCTACCAACCAGTGAGCCTGTCCCATTAAAATATCGTCCGCCCCCTCGTCCCAGGCTGCCGTACTCTCGGCACAATCCCCGGCGTCTTTGTCATCTCTCCCGGGTTGTTGGGAAACCGGCGTCTCTCCCAAGTCCCAACGCCGCACCACAGAACCCCCCGTCCGTTTGTCGACGAGCATGCCGCAGCTCGTACAGTACGCACACTCCCCTGCCAGTATCCATGCATCACCACCACCCATGCCACCGCAAAACCGACAAAGGTAAGGGGTCATCCACGACGACGACGACTACAACGGAATTATCCGTCGTCCTCCTCTCCCTCGTCTCGGAGATCCCTCCGCACCCCCCTCCGCCAATCTCCACCCCCGGCGGCGGCGGCGGTTCATGCCCCCGGGAACGCTTTCCAAAGGGCGTCATTGGCTGCTCGCTCGCTCGCCGGGTTTAGCTTTTCGGTGTCAGCCGCACGCACCAAGTCCGAAAGCCGTCGGTTATGTGTGCCTCTCCTTGATGTTATCCGTATTTTTCCTGTTCCCTGCCTGCCGGGCCGGCGGCGGTGCTGAGCGGCTCTCCCCGTCTTTTACGTAGGCACGCCGCGCCCCCGGGGTGGAGGAGGAGATGAAGTGGGAATATTATGTAACGGCCCGCCCGCCCTAGAGAGCGCGCATGGAGACCGGTGAGGACCCTGACGCCGGCGGCATAGGGATGCACACCGACGCTCATGTTCAGAATGTGAGCTGTCAGTCGGTGTGTCTTGTGGTGCCGAGTGCCGTTCCGGACCCGGACCTGCCTCCGGCACGAGCAGGGGACGGAGGGGACAGTCCAAATATACCGGGGGGGGAGAGAAGGGAAACCCACCATGCGTGCAGGGGAGACATGTGCCAATAACAACCATGTCGCTGAAGTGGGCGACGCTCCTCAACCCCCAAGCCGCAAGCGATAGCGCTCGCAGATGGCTGCATTTTCTCTTCGAACCCGACTCTCCCAGCGCAAATGCAGTCCACTTCCAAACAGTAGGTAAATAGACGAGGCCAAACGACAACACGCACACCGCCGCCGGGCCCGATATCCGGCCTCTTTGCCTCAGGTACCAAGTGACCCACGGCCGTATCCGGTACCCGGTTTCCGGTACGGCCGAAAGCGAGACCTTTTTTTCTTTCTTTCTTTTTTTGCCGCCGTCACACGACGTTTGTGTTCTCTTCTCCTGCCTACCGACTTCTGGCTAGCTGTGTTGTTTTACAGCATAAGGCGGCGGCAAAGTGGCGGACACATCCCTCTCGCTGGTCAGACTGACCTGCCGAAGCCACCGGCAGTGCTCGCCCAATCGGAGCCCAAGATCGAGGGAAATTGGAGGAAAGGAGCTCACCTGATTGGCCACACACCCCTGGAATAGACCCCATCTTCGGCAGCTCAGTTTGGCCGCGAAAGAGATCATCGCTCGCAAGACATTTTGCTTCTTTTGGGATGGGTACTAGTACCATGTTGCTTCCGAATCATACGCAGACCAAATCAAGGGCAGAGGGGCAAGTGCGCAGCGAGAGAGCTTGAGATTGATTATCCTCGCCATACCACATTAACATTCATCATCATCATGAGAGCGAGCGAGAGATGGAAGCCACTGCTGGAGAGACAAGAGGAGATCCCAAGAGAGAAAAAAAGCCAAGGGCAAAATCCCATGTTGTTCCCCCAAGACATTCTTGCCAAAAGCTCCTCCAATAAACTTCCCATCGCCTCGGAATGTGTTGTGTCCGTCTTCTTCTTCTTCTTCTAAGTGGGTTGCTGCGCTCCCAGATACTCCATGCTATCTCGTCCCTTTCATGATTCTTTCTTTTCCTTGCCTGGCTGGTATTGCTTCCCAAGCCATGATCCCATATATCCCGCCCGTGCCGCCCATTGTCGTCATGTGTAGCATCGCACCAAAGACCAAACCAAAAAAAAGGGTATATAATAATAGCGATTATTCCGCCCAACCGCCTGCCGGTAGATGGAAGTGCCAGAGAACCCTTTGACCCAGGACCGCGACCAAGTGAAATCCGCAACGAAGTTGCGGTTGTCGCTAATGTAGCCCGTAAAAAGAAAATGCAATGCCGTACCCAACCGACCAAATAGCAATATCCCGTCAAACGCCGCGGAAATCAGAAAGGTGTCCGTCCTGTTAACGTCTCCTCTCGGGCATCACACGAGTTACGCCGACGAGCGCTTCATCTTCTTCCGTGGCCTGGGCTTGGTGTCCTCGTCCTCGTCGTCCTCGTCGCCGCTGTCGTCGCGCCCGTGGGCCGTCCCCGTCTTCTCGTTGCCCTTCTTGATGCTGATCAGGCAGCCCTGCTCCTTGAGGCGCTTGGTCAGAGGCGTGCTGGCCTTCATCCCGGGAAAGTCCTTGGCGTTGTAGACCTGGAAGGGTTCACTCATGGCCGTGGCGACGATGGTCGACCTGTCGCCGGGAACCATCCTCGTGGGGTCGAGGACGACCAGCGCGAACTTGAGCCGGAAGGAACCGGGGGTGCGGCAGCTGAGATCGGGGAAGCAAAAGAAGCAGCCCTCTTCGTTGTTCTCGTCGAGGCCGACAAAGGGACTCGCCACCAGCGTGCCCATCAGCCGTCGTTGCTGACGAAAGTCCTCGGGCATGCTGCTCATGTCCTTGACGCCCCTTTCGTCCCAGATGCTACAGTGAACCACGCTGAACTGGTGACGCAGCCGCTGGCTGCGCTCCTCTTTGCTGAGGCTGTCATCGTGGATGGTCAGCTGCACGATCGGGGGAGGATCAATGACGCGGCGGTCTCGCTCTCCGAAGCCGCAGCTTCGCGCTGCTGAGGGCTGTTGGCGAACGGTGATGCGGTACTCCGAGCTGGGCGCGCGAATGGCTGGTGCCATGGGTGCCTTGCCTTTGCCGCTGTCCGAGCTCAGCAGGTTGGAGATGGCCATCGACTTGGCTTCTTGCTTGGGCGAGGCGCTGCTGATGCTTGGCGGTGGGCTCTGTGGGAGTACCGATGATGGGCGGCCGTTGGGTGTGGAAGAGTATGGTGGCTGAGACATTCTGTTCTGCGAGTGCGCATGATCGTAATTGAAGCTGTCGCTCCTCATCCGAGGGGAATGCTGGGGGTGATAGGGACGGGGTATTTGTCCTTGTTGCCCGTGGTGTTGCTCCCTCATGGCGCTCATCTGCCTCAAGCCTGCCTCGTCCAATGACCTGTCGCTTGCTGTGGACGACTGAGCCGGGGAGCGGCGAACGTCCATGGCTCTCCTGGACATGGGATGGGGATCACTGCTGGGGCCCGGAAACTGGGGTGGCGTTTGTCCAACGGGAGAAGGGGTGGCGTATTCGGAGTAGTACCCCGGCTTGGGCCCAGGGTACGGAGTGTCGCGACCGTTGGGAACGGCCGTGGAGACCATGGTGGCCATGGGTGGGAGGCGTGGGGTATGCTGCTGCTGCTGCTGCTGGTGATGCTGATGGTGATGCGGCTGTGGCGCCGCCGGGTGTGCGTGATGCTGCTCGTGGGGATAGTATGTATGCCGCGGGGCATACCCTTCGTGGTAGGAGTGGTGAGGTCGAGCCATGCCGTCCAGCATGGTATGACGGCCGAGATCCTGATGATGGTAGTCGACCACTGCAGCAGACATTTGGGGGACAGTGCCACAAACAGGCAGCCGGTATTCGGGCTTTGTGTGTCTGTCGACCCAGTTAGCCTTGTTTTGGGGACCTGGCAGCTTGTAACACGGGCGGAGGTGGGTAACCATACAGAGGAGGTTACTCGGCAGATCGTGCTGCTGGTGGTTCCGAACAGCCACAGGAGGCTATAAATCCGGATAGCGGGGACCTTGGGACTGGCCGTCGTTGCCTTGTCTCACTCGGAGGGCAGCCGACACACAGCTTCTAGCGTGACAAGCGCCGTCGAGTCCTTCGGGCGGTAGTGTAGCCGTGGAAGGCGAGTCCGGCAGACCGGGACCCTTGAGGACACTGGTTTGCTAGCAAATACTCGGGTACCTGCAGCGAGTCGGGGCTCGAGCCGAGTCGACGAGGTGCTGGAGGGTCACCGGCTGTGGGTATCCGCGGGAACGTGTAGTAGAAGACTGGTCGTGTAGGCGGCGGGTTGGTAGGCTCAGGGGGGCTGAATCGGAAGAGATGCGCTGACCGGTGTCGAAGGGGATGCGGGTGGAAGCAGGAAAGCTGAGGGGGTCCGGCTGCCTTTTTGTTTGCTTGGTCGGGGGGGCTGCAGGTAGGCTGTCACCAGTTTTCCTAGTTGCCTCTTGGTGTTTGCGTGGTGTCTGCGGGCTGAGCATGGGCCGGTCACCGATATATAAGATTCGGCCCTGGACAGCCGGGAGGTGGTAGTGAGGTGTGGATGGCGTCGAGGGAGCAGGGGGCCTCGGGGTGAAAGGGGGGGGGGGGAGCACTCGGGATATTTCAGAGCAATATGGGAAAGCCTGGGTGGTGGGCCATTGTGCGAGATTGAGAGGGCGGCAATAATATCAGGACGGCGTATCGATATGCTGAACGTCCATCCAGGATGGAGGGGGGCCGGGGGCGGCCCCTCGAGAGCTTAAGTACTCGGTGGCCTGAATGGACGGAACAAGGCCATTCTGCAGATTGACCGACAGGGATGGGCGTGCTTGACGGCGACAATCCGGCGGGCGGGTTAATGGGTCAGGGAAAAGGGACTGGTGCTGTAGCGTCCGACAAGTACCGTCCCCCGTGGCAGTCCCGTATGCACTCGCCGTCCCGCGGACGGGAAAACAGAGCGCGATGTGTTTGGAAGCACGGCCTGGAAGCAGTGGAAGGCAGCGAAGGACCAGGGGGGGGGGTAGAGAGTCTCTGCGGTCAAGCCTGGGTCGCCAGTCGGTTCTGCTGCGTCGATGCTGCAGGACAAGAGACGGCCTGTCCGTCCACCAGCATTGCTCATCCGTATCCGTGTGTACAACCAGGCTTGCTTGACTGAGGCGCCAGCATTCCGAGGGACAGCAAGACCACTCGGTGTCGAGCCTAGGTCGATGTTGACGGTTGAGGCACCCCCACCCCCCGGCCGGGTTCGACCCCAGCTTTCCACCCCCAGTCGGTGATCGGGCAGAGGGGGTGAGGGTTGCACTGTGCAGCGGAGGCGCACGTCAGAAATCAAAAAGACCATGAGCCTAGCCCTCCATGCCCCCAGGCGGCTCAGCGCCCGAGAGCTGGCTCAAGCTCACCGTGCCAGGCGAGGTGCCCCTTTGGCGAGCTGCCCCTTTGGCGTCGGGAGTCGTCGGTCGACGACGCCGTTCATGTGCAGGACAGCCGTGACGAGAGACGAGAGACGGAGGAGTCAGAGTTCCACTCTGGGACGAGGGCGACGCCACCGCCGTCCAGTTGGGTGGAACATGCATGATGGTGCACCTCGCCTTTCGTGATGGTGTCTGCCCCCGAAAATCCGACAATCCACGGAGCAGGGCGACCACACTCAATCGATTGGATGCTTGTTGGCGCTGGGCTTGCGACGACGAGAACCGCGCGAATCTTGGTCGAAGGAGGAAGCCGGCGGCCAGCCGAACACAGGCTGAAGTGAGGAACCAGCAAGCAGGGCAGGCTGCCGCCGGGCCAGCGACAGCGCTGAGCATAGCTGAAACCGAGCTGCTGGACCCGGTGCGGGAGAGGGGAGAGGCCGTCCTTCTCGCACCTCGCGAGCTCGTGCCGAACTCTCCTCAAACACTCCCGGGTTGACTCGCGAGATGGCAAAATGGGAATGGGAATGGGAAGATGGGTACCTGCCTAGGCAGGCTGGAACTACACGGAACCATCCTCCCTCCATCCCATCCATCGGGCTGTCCCTTGCTGATTCTCGAGGGTTGACAGCGACAACGTCGTCCAACCAGCGGCGGGAGGGGACAGACATACTCGTGGGATGGGACTCGGGGGGGACTCGGCGGCGGATGAGCAGCGCAGCAGCGAAGAAAATGCAAATGCAGATCTGGAAGCCCCGGTCAAGAGCAAAGAGCGCAGGACATCCATGGATGGGCGGACAGTCCATCGCCAAGACCGACGCCCCGTGGCCGCCACTGCCCCCCATGAATTGGACGGAAGGAGCCCTTCCATCCATTCCTGCCTGTCATTGCACATCCGCTGGACCACTGCTGCCTTTTTGGGGGCAGCCTTCCTCACGAGCGGACATGAGCAGCTGGCGATGGGCGGATGGCGCCTGGAGTTCTTGCCGACCGCACCAAGGTCCCGTTCGTTGCAACCTGCGCTCCTACTGAACCCGGTGCGAGGAACTGTCACGACTGCCGTGGGCACCTGCCTGCGGTGCCTTGGCTTCTCGCCAGGTCACAGTTACCTGGGGAGAGCCTTCCGGCTTGCAACGCTATCAATCGTGGACGCGGTAGTCGCTGGCTAGCGTCGCTTCCTGCTGACGCTGTGAAATGGCATCCTGCGTTTTGAATCCGTAGTCCGGAGTGTCCCACAGCACCTTCCTTTCTGGCCGGGGCAGTTTTCACAGAACCGGAGCTGATGCAAACGGGGTTGCAAGTGGGCCCCGTCCCCGGTGCCCTGTGCCCTGCCCTCTGCCCTGCCCGTGCCCTGCCTTGTGCCCTGTGGCATTCGCGCAACGCCCCTGAGAATAGCCGTGCCGCGCCTCTCCGACACTGGACCCCCAGATCCCATCCCTCCTCTCGCCCAACAATGGGACGGGAGCTGGGACAAATCCCACCACTCCCAACAGCGGCATCGCGACAAGCACCTCACCACCCACCATCTTCCACGGACGGCTTCCGTCATCAATCGGGCTGCCCTCCTCTCACCGCAATCCGGGCCCATCTCAACTCCGTTTCCATACCTGTCCCGGCCCCGGCCTGACCTTAATTCTCGCTTCCATCCATCATCATGCCCGGCCAGGCTCCCCGTTGGAACGACATTGATTGACTGCCACACCTGTCACGCGGTCCATCTGCCGGCTTTACTCTGCAGATGAGGAACATGACAAGCTGTTGCGCCCTCGTCCGGGCAATGATGGGCATTGGACGCCGACCCCCGTCGTCACGCCAGTCCTCCGTACCGTATCCAAGCAAGCAGGCCCGAATCCGAATGGATTGATGGGGAGATGGGGAGCGATCGAGTCGCGAGATCCCAAGAACCCGGGCGCATTTTGGCCGCTTGCCGCTTGCCGCTGCCGCTGCAGCGCAGCCACGGCGGACGGCAGATGGCCGTGGACTGGTCTAGCCTGTCGTTGGCGTCGACAATGTCTCGCCCGGGGCACACAGGTGCGATGGGTCTCTCGCAAGCCCGCCTGACACCGGCACGCCGGTCTCGTCAACGAACGCATGCTCCGCGAATTTCATGATGGGTATTCCCTGTCTCGGCCCCCCTCTCTCGCCAATCTCGACGGGCCACACAACGCCGGTCAAGACGCGTCGCTTTTGACAGGACCTTCTCCCCAGAGCACGACGTCTCGGTGTGGCGCTAGCTTGCCGATGACTGAGACATGGCGGCGTGGGGATGGCATCCCATCTCTGGTCTTCCGACTCTGGCAAGTCCCGTCCGGTCCTTCCAAACCGTGGACCCCATCCCAGAGTCTAACCTCGTCCTGACCAACAACAGTCCAGAGTCCAGACTGTCTATTTTCAGGCCGGCGCGGAGGCTTGAGCCCTCGCTATTGCTCTGGTTGAGCGCGGAGCGTGCGGCCGGCCAGAGCTTTATGCAAGCCCACTTCAAAATGGAAGTTCCCGTCCACTGGCTCCCGTCACCATCCGTTCGCATCCTTCCCTTCCCCCCAACACGGACCCCTGTTGCAACATCAACGCACGCCCGACCGGGCGGGATATCGCAACCAGGAAGTAGGAAAGACACCATGGCGCACATCACCTCTTTCCTCGTCCTGGCTGCATGGTAGAAGGACCGGGCGGTCGCAGGGGCTCCTCTCTCCTGAGACCGAGGACGGTGCTCAGGTCGGACGCCGATGCATCGCCAGTCGGTTTGCCTGTGCTCTGCGCCGAGCGGTGGATCTGATAACGGCACGCAAAATGGTTCAAGCGTCTGCGTCCGCACCACCACGGCCGGTTCACCGTCAACGCTCCAATTAAACTCTCGGTGCGTGCACAGGGGTCTGCGCTGGACGCGGCCGGACAGGGGAGGCTCGCCAGCACCCGTGGTTGGATAGATGCGACCTTGATTCCCGGTTTCCCTCCTTCACCACGACCTTGCCCCACGATGAGATTCATGGGGGGTGGTGACGAGGTCCAATTGCCGCTTGAACCCTTTGTGGCTAATAAGCATCTGATACTCAACCACACCACTACGCCCGCGCCGCAGATCAAGCACACGAGAGCAAGCCAGCTAGGTCGTCGCGCCATCACTAAAAAAGCCGTTGGTCAAATATCAGGCGAGACTCAACAACGGTGTTTGCTGCACGCAGCACTCCAACAGTCCTATTCAACAGATCCTCGTCTCATCGCCGTCCCCGACAGTCAACCGATTTCGTACATCCGCAAGACCCGACATTTTATTCCCATGCAAGAGCAAGATTCCTGGCCAAGAGACTTGCGCCTACGACTGTCCGAGGTTGAGGGCAACATGTCGCTATCGTACGGGGACATGAGCACGGGGGGGGGAAGACGGGACCACCGGCGTCGGATTTCGTCAACGCTGCTCTGCCGTTTCGGCAGTCCATTGGATGTGGGGATTGATCGTCCCGCATCCGGGGTCGGGGAACCCCTCTGGCCCCTCTCTGTTTCCGTGCCGCAAGCCTGTCGGCCCCGCGTGTGCGTGTGAGCAGTGGTGTTTTTTCTCAACCAACTGAACCAACAAACCACAAACAGACCACCGATTTCGTCCTGCGGTCTCTCCGGCCGGGTGCTTGTGGTTGAGCGTCACACCATGGAGCTTTGATCCCCGCACCTCAATCCCTTTTCCCAAGGTTTTGCGGGAAAACGTCAGCACCGGGGTTTATTTCTGGACGACGGACGGACAGGCCCAGACTGCCCCGCTCTTTTCGATTTCGCCATGTTAACGGCCCTTGTTTGAAACAAGAAACGTATTGTTTAGTCCTGTTTAAGCCACGATGAGGCTACTGAGATGCTTGGCAGCAGGGCTTAAATCGACGGCAGATATGGCAGGGGACAGGGTCGACAACAGCTCTCCATTGCGTCCATCAAGTCAAAAGACAAATCGAAAGACACGCCATCTCCGCCAGCCTTGGGAGGAAATGGGGCAAGAGGCCAACGCGTTGGCCGCACGACCTGGCTCCGAACCCCGCGATACACATTTTGACATTTTTGGATCAAACATACGCAGTGTTGCGCTAGTTTGCTGCATTGGGACCCGTGTACTGCCAAGGTAGACCGCGATGCCTACCAAAGACCGCGAAACAGCCCCTCTTCTCAACCATTTCGGGCGAGCGTTTATGTGGCTGGACACGGCACGGGATGAGGCGTCGCCATCCATAATCATCTCATAAGCAACCAAGCTGACTGGTCTGCCTGGTGCCAGACTGCCCTCACCACGACCCACCTCACCCACCCTCAGGACTCTAGAGACGAACCCAAACAATGGCGCATGTTTTCGACCCCGCCAACGAATACCAGCTTGTACACCTAGATGGACAACCAAGACCACCGCGCTCAGGGAATCCGCCTCCCCGTTTTCCCTGGTTTCGTCCCCGCGGAGGGGCTCATCAAGAGGACGGACCTCCCCCTCCCCTCCAGAACACCACATCGAGCTCGGAGGCTAGCCATGACCGGTTTTCTCTGTGAGCCGCACGACGGAGCCCTCGCTTTGGCGCAGAACATGCTCCCGCTCAGTCAAGCAGGTGCCGATGCCGCTGAATGGGGAAGGCTGGTGCCGCCCGCCCGCCTCTGCACGGCCGGCCGTCCAGCGGCATATTGCGCCGCCATCAGGCCGTCCATTCATGGCGCCTGGAAGCTTTCACTCGGCCGTCATGGTGGGGACGCTTCTCAGGCCGTCGTCCCAGCTGCTCCGGGGCTCGCTCGACTCAACTCCCCAAAGTGAGGCGGGCTGTTTGCCTCTATTGCAGACGCACCCCAGATACTGCAGATTGAACCGCATTTCACCACGAAGCTAACGGGTGCGCCAGGACCGACACGAAGCGACTGGCGGGAAAATATCCGAATGGCGTCAAAGGAAGCCCGGTTGGATCGACCGGAGTGCCCGAGAGCCTGGGTGGTGGAAGGCTTCAAAACAAGCTACTGCGCGCCCTTGAGCTTTGGCCCTGTTAATCAGAACTTGAGCCGATCTCCATGCCGCTTGGACAGCAACATGACCTGCCGCTTGGTGGACTGTCGACATCCGCGCGCTCTGCGAACCAGCGCGCTTGGAGACACCTACCACGCGTCAAATGCAATACCACCCCCACCGACCGAGGAACCGCAGTTCATCGAGGTAAAACCCCTGCCGGGTTCGGCGTCCTTGTCATTGGCGACCCGGGTTGCCCTCTGCCAGCCGCTGGACAACTCACCTCACAGCCTGGACTCACCCCGCATTCTTCTCTGAGCGCATAAGTCGACATAGATGCTGCAGATGGAGGCTGTGCCGGTAGTTGCAAGGACCTCCGGAGACGGTTTACCCTCACCAATAATGTCTACCGATGCCGGTTCCAAGTCATCTTTACAGTCCAGACGCTACTCTGCAGCATAGGGCACACACAGGCTAGCCTGTTCTCCCGTCCGATGTGGCTCTGCGAGCGTTTGGTATTGCCTGAGCAAAGACCTGTGATGTTTGTCCTTCGAATGGGTCCCGCGAGAGCCAGCACATGGTCGATGGAAACAGTAATGCAACGGCTCGCCAAGATTTTGGCTGTAACCTCATGCGTTGTCTTTCTCTTCCGCGAACTTGTTTCATCAAAGCCTCTCGCACGGAAGCTTCTCTCGCAGACCGCCCACATTCCGAATCTCAGATCGTCTTGTCCAAATCTCAAGTCTTCTTCTCCAGCAGGAGTCGCCGGGGCCTTCCGGTAAGTGGCATTGCTCACAGAGTGGCCGGTTCCCCAGCAACTCCAGTTCCGGGCTCAGAAAACAAGAGCCGGGTGGGTGTGCTGGTCCGCGTGCACCAGAGACATGAAACTGCGGCTAATTCCCCCCCCCAAACTCAAACCAGCAAAGCCTTGCCTCCCCGCCTTCAGATTCCCAATATCCGGTCGCGGATAATTAATCTGAAGGGGCTTCTCGAAATCTTCCACGAAAATCAGGGAGGCACGCGTGCACCAACTGCACCCATGGCATGCACGTCTTGATTAACACTCTGTCCGGGAGGCCAGAAATTTTCCGGTTCAAGCACACAGCTTCAAGTTCCTCGTCCGATCCACACATTCCCTGTCATCCCATGTCTCGATGATCCGAGCAGGACGCGTTGCGGGCGGGCGATCATTCTTCGACAGCCTCTCTGCAAGTTCAGACGGCACCTTCTTCAACCCTTCTGGATCTTCGGCATTCAGCGAACCCGCCAGCCCGGCCCATCGTGGATCGGCCTACCGTCAACTCGTCGACGTCTCGTCCTTTAGCCTGCCACCGTCCGGCTTCCCAAGCCTCACGTGTTGGCAGATCTAGAGAGCAGGGGCCCTGCACGATAGACGAGAAGCCAGAACCCGGGTAAATCTTTCCTTTGCCCACGCTTGACGGCTACCACCACGCAGCTTACCTCTCTTGGCCACCGCTGGGCCCCAGGCTCGGCTTCATATCGGGACTTCTCTCGTCGGCCACTAAAAGGCCTCCGGGATAGATGGCTGCATCATCAATATGCGCAGCGCAATATGGGGTCCTCCAGGTTCCTGGAAAGCTGCCAGACCTCTGGGGTCCGCCTCGTCTGCGCTGGCCCATGACGGGAATTGTTCCAAGCGACCGCGTTCCGGACTTCGGCTTGTCAACCGGGATCACATTGATTGCATCCTCTGCTTCTGGCCGCCTGGAAGTCTTCTCAGTGGCGTACGAAGGGTCCTTTCCGGTCTGGACAGAGACAGTATCTGCAACGTTACCGACAGTCACCTTTCTTTTGTATATTCAGTTGGATTTTGCCCACTTTCCCCCGCAACGAAGCCGATTCGTGATTCAATATATCCTTCGGCCGGCCTGTTGGCGTACCGACCCCGAGCTTGCTCTCGCGATGATGGATTTGTGCTGATCTCAGCGGATCGGCCATCACGCTCATGTCGCATCAACGCCCCAATATATGAAGAGTACGCGGCTTCCGGGCGAGTGCCTGTCCGTGCCAACTGCCGCATACGAGACTGGAAGGCGTGTTTGCCGGGTACCTTGCGTTTGTGGGGAAGCTCTTGTAGGGCGGAATGCAGAATGCTCGCGGGCTCTGGCTGCTATGCTCTCCGTCTGCATGAGGTCAATGAAGGGTGCATATATCACGAGGTCCGTTGGCGATATGAACCGATCAACCGGTGGCGAGAGGTCACCGGCTCTCGCGCACGACTCTGGTCTGGACAGCACAGCACAGCACGGGACCACGTTGGGCTCGAGGAGCACTGCGTTTCATTTCGCCATGGCACTGTGCGTCTTCGAGACAGACGATGCCGCGGCGCAGGTTAGCCCTACCGAACCGCGTTTGGCGATGACGGCAGCAGACCTGTCGATGGCGGATGGCCTAAACGGGAGAACCCTGGCGAGTTGCGTGTTTGGTCGTTGGCCGCCCGGGAAAAAACAAGCCACTTCCACACCTTTTCCGTGTCTGGAACATGGTAAAATGTTCCGGGTCTTTTTCTCACCGTGTCAAGCCTGTCTCATCATCCTTTCCCGTCGTCGAGTGACGTTCTCACGAGAAGCCGGGGCTCTCGACGGCTTCAACCCCCTACGCATTGGGAGGATGCGAGCTGGCCAAACCCATCCTGCGGCACACAAGTCCGATGGAATGTTAAGGCCGGCTTTCCCTCCCGGAACCCCCTCCCAATCGTATGCCCGTGTGTTGGTTCCTGGCCCGGCGATGCTCGGTACCGCTTGACAATTCGGCCCCCATCTGGCATCCAACGGCGCGGTCAGACGGCTAAAGAAGCCTCGTTCCTCGTGATGCCCGCCAGGTCGAACAGTCCTGTCAAAAAGCTCTTGCGTCGTACCGAACCACGATCGGCATCCTCCGCACTTTTGGGCGATGCTAGGTACCACCGGGGGCGCCGCGGCGGACGTTACCTCGAGCGCCGTTTTGTTGCGCAAGCAGTAGACTGCTAGCATTGTCGGGCCGGCCAGTGAGCTCAGTCGTCAATCTCCAATTTGTTCTTGCTTCCCGGAAGCAAAAAAAAAAAGAAAAACAAAGCTGACGAGTTTTGCCCGGCCTTGCGGAGAGAAGGCAGGCAAATTGGAACACCTCGCGCCGCAGAAGAAACCCCGAGGCGAAGTTCCGTCTCCCGGTTCGGCGGCGGCGGCGGCGTCGCGCGTGCATATTGACATAGAGCACATAGCTTCCATGCTATCGAGGCTGCTGCGAGAAGGTGGATTCGTTGTCACCAACGACAAGTCTTTGCCTGGCGCGGCTGGCCGCCCCAGTGGGCAAAATGGCATATAGTATGGTGGTTACTGGATGAGGGTCGGTTGTTTGCCCACTTTCCGCACGGTACTGACGCATTGTGCGTGACGAGCGAGTCGCATATGGCGAGGACTGCATCGTGCTATGGGTTTACCAGGACAAGGGAGACATGGGGTATATTGGGGGTGTGCGCTGAGGGAGGGGAGGTGTTGATTTAGCCTTGTCGCGGCGGTGGTGATGGGCGAAATGTTCCAGTTCGGCGGGCGTGCGTACGCGGAGGGGGGGGAGGTATGGAATCCCAGCAG
The DNA here is from genome assembly GCA_030549215.1 of Schizothecium vesticola. NCBI lineage: Eukaryota > Fungi > Ascomycota > Sordariomycetes > Sordariales > Schizotheciaceae > Schizothecium > Schizothecium vesticola. The sequence continues at coordinate 1,662,152 of JAUKUD010000007.1, read as the reverse complement.
GCGTGATGCTTTGGTTGAACTACCGTCTCTGTCGTTCGTCGCTGCCGCTCGACGGTGATGACGACTAAGACCAGCGAGGAGCTCCGGGGAGAGAGAGCAAGGAGAAGGGGAGGGGGGGATGGAAACCGTCTCGGTATCCGGATCAGGAAACGGGCGTGCAGCCATACCAGCCAGGGCTGATCTCTTGGATCGATCCCGGGCTCTGGTTCGGGGGGGGGGGGGGTATAGTATAGTAAGGGCCAGCTCACGCGAGAGAGTAGTCGAGGGAGCAGCATGGCGGGGGACGGGAAGGAAGCAAGGTGGCGTATGGTATACCCGGGCTGCAGTAATGGGTTTAACGGGGCCGCGGACGCGATCCCATCTATCGGCGACGTTGATGGTGTGGCGTGCGCGGGAGAGCGTGGGTGCGGGTGGAGCGCTGGCTGCTTACGCCGGGCTGGTTGGGTAGGGTGTGCGGAATCGGAGACCGCCGCCCGCCCGGTATGGAGCATGTCATGTTATACGGGTGTGCATGATGATGGGTATGAGGTGGCTTGGTTCTCCGGGTGTTGTGCTGTGAGAGGTGAGGTTTGGGCTTAGTGGAGGCGGTGACGGCGGTGGAAGGTTTGGTTCGGTATAGGGTGGATGAGGTGGGGATATATAGGTCGGTATCCGCCTGCTTTGTCTTGCCTGGATCTTGGTTGGCCGTGGTTGATGGCGAGGGCTGTGGATGGCGGCGGCGGCGATGCTGTGCTGCTATGGGGGTATAAGGGGCGGGATATGATATACACTTACATGAGCGCGGTGGAATACGAGCTTGGACGTGGGTGCGCGGATGGCTTGACAGGAGGATATGTTTGGACGGAGATGGGCGTTTGTCCCCGAGTTAAATCGTTGGAATCAGCAACAGGTTTGTGGTCGAGCCGGACAAGAATCACGCCTCTCTGGCGTCGTCCCTCCACCAGGACACCGCGCTGATGACCGAAACAGCAATAGCGACGGCCCGCTGACGCCTGGTAACAGCCCAAATATGTCAGACATACCGTTGGTCAGCACGGCATTGCTGCCCAGATCCCCGGCCGTCTGTCCACCCTTTGTCCGATGACATGACACCGGAAACGTAGATTTTGGGGGGGGGGATGTGACCGACACACACACACACACGAAGATCGGCTTCAATCGATCATCGAGATACACCAGACGATAGGCATCACATGGCCGATCGGCCCATCGATTCATGGAGAATTTGTCATGACGGGGGCGGCGGCGGCGGCGGCTTGGTGTCTCGTACGCTGCTGATATATAACCGGTCCCGGTCCCGGTTATGTATGTCTTGTTTGGGGAGGTGGGCGGGAAGGGAGCAACAAGCATGAAACACGTCCTAGCTTCATCCGTTTTCCGCCTTTCTGTGGGCGATGGGATGGGAGGGGTGTGGGAGGAAGGTAGGATGGAGGGTGGTGACGGGCTTGGTATGTAGGTTTTCGATACGAGACAGGATGAAGATGTTCGATAGGATGCTGGTACTTGGGGTTGAGAGGATGGTGCTTGTGTGATGGAGAGGATACTGCTGGTGGTGGGTTGATGACTGCTTATGGCCATGTCGTTGTTCGAGTGTGGTTTTGGTCGTGAGGGGACGATGACTACGTCTGGAACTGACAGTTCGCCCTTGTCAGAGCATTTGTTGTCCAGGTCCAACCTATTGCAGGCATATGGCACGGTGGCTAGTGAGAAGTAATTCTTGCCTACCTAAGTAATCGTTTTTTTTGCCACATCCACCTAGGAACTGTCACATTCCCCTTCTCTAGTGGTGTAGGCGTGTGCGGTGTTGACAAAAAGTAAACAAACCCCTGAATCCGGTCGACGATAGGATGTCCCTGCACCCCCACCGCATCTTTCACAATCATATCCAGGGCACCTTAATCTAGATGCAGAACATACATCCTTTCAAAGCCCATCTCAATCCACCCGTTTACTGAATGCGACGCCCTCATGTGCGTTTGTATCAATTGCCCCCCCTCTCCTCCTCTCCTCCCCAGCAGCCCAATATCAACCCCCATCCAACTCTCCCCAACCACATACGACCATACCCACTGGAGAACTCGGGATCCCGTCTGCTCTCCCATAGATAAGCCAGTGAGGGCCAGACTAGTAGTTGGGTCGGTGACGACCAGCGAATCCCTGGTGTTGTATGTCTTTTTTTTGGCCTGGCAATGCCATCTTTTTGGAGGCGCACTATATATAGTCTCTCCCTCGAAGACAAAAAAAAGTTCAATCTTTTCACCCCTAATTCAAGGATTGAAAATGATCAGTTTCCCTTGCCGCGGATCTCTCATTTCTTTAAGGGAGTAGGTGCCGAGGGAACCTCAAGTTTCTGTTCGACGTTGAACCCACGGGGCCGGGCAGACGAGTTGGCGAGTCATTGGAGTTGTGTGTTGTTGAGCTGTGGTCCCTGGTGGTGCGCATGTTGCAGCAAAGAGCAAAAACAATGCTGCTCAGACCGAAACCCACTCTTCTGATCGAACACGGGCTCGATCCGTGGACCTTCAGTGTGTTAGACTGACGTGATAACCAACTACACCATTCGACCTTGTCGGAGGGCTTGGCTATGAGCTGCGATGGGGGTCGGGGCGCAGAACGGGGTTCATCAACACTATGCTTCCTGCCTCCGAAGCATAACCAGGATGATGATATTTACTGACCTGTCCCTGATAATACATTCCCCCCCCCATACGTAGAAAAGCGCATCTACCTCACCTCCACAAACTTAACCCCCTCCATCACCGGCACCGCTTTCCCCACCTCCACCAGCCCCCTCTCATACATGGCCAACCACACCGCATCGGCATTCACAACCTCAAACGCCTCCCTCAGCGCCTCATTCCGCGGCACCACGTTCACCACCACCTCCAGCATCTCATCAAACATGCCATCCTCGACGCGGACATGCGTGATGATCGCGCCCAGCAAGCTCACCGCCGCACTCCACACCTGCGCGGCCTGCGCGAACCGCCCCAGCCCCCCCGACGGCTTCGAAAGAACCGACGACGCCGTAGTCGCCGGGACTAGCAACCCCTCCCCCTCCACCGCGGCAACACGGCTGGGGATGAGGATGTTCTTGCTCACGCTCGACGTACCCGTACCCAGCAAGCCCGACGTGCCACCGACCGTCTGCGTCCCCCCACCAGCCCTGGCCGCGTCCCCGCGCACCTTGACGAACCACCTGCGCAGCCCGCCGGCCCACTCGGTCGCGAACCGCGACGAGAGAAAGTCCCCCGCGGCGGCGCACAGCGCGGCCAGGGCCTTGCACGCGGCGATGGCGACAAAGGGCTCGGGGTCGTGCAGGCGGGCGACGACGACGGGCCAGACGGCGTTGACGAGAGGGAGGAAGGCGTTTTCGTCGGGGGCGAGGGCGGGGCTGACGGTGGCGACGAGGTCGAGGAGGGCCTTGCGGAGGGTCGGGGTGGGCGAGGTGAGGTAGTACTGCGTGAGGGAGAGGACGCGGGTGAGGAGGGTGTAGGTGGGTGTCTTTTCAGGGTTAGTGGGTTTCTCCACGGCCGAAGGGGAGGCGGCGTCAGGGTCGTCTTCCTCGGGGGTTTCGAGCTGGTCGAGGAGGGATCGGGCTTCGCTCTTGTCCGGGCCCCAGGGCTGGGTAGGGTGGCTGCGGGGGACCTCTTCTACGTCGCTGTCAGAGTCGGAGGGTTGGGCGGTTGGTCGCTTGGAGCGGGTTTCTAGGATGTCTAGAACCCGGTTGATGCCGAGCCACGTCGGTTTCCTCTTTCTGTGGTCGACTGTTTTGGTGTCGGCGTCTTCGAGAAGGAGCATGTCCGACTTGACACCCTGCGTCACTACTTCTGACAGGACCGAAAACATGTTCTCGACAAATGCAGGATACCCATGGTAGTTGTCGAGCGCTGCAAAGATGGCTTGGACCACGTCGTCGAGGAATGGGATCAGCTTCGGCCCCGTCAGGTGGATTAGCATGGTGAGAACTTTGGTGGAGGCCGGCGAGATATCGAGCGTGTTCAGCCGGAGCGACACCGAGTTGACCATGTAGTCGGCGTTGTCGATGATGAGATTCGATACGCTGCTGTAGCCGCAAGACGCTGCCAGGATATTCAGCGTGGTGATGGTGTGGCTCCGTAGCTGGGGGGCTGGCGATCCGAGGAATGTTGCTATGGGGTAGAGCACGTCGATGAGTTCGGGGCGAAATTCGGGCCCCAGACGATGAGCCGCAAAGGCCGTGACCTCGAGGGCGATGGCTTCCAATCTCCAGTCCACATCGGTCGAGTCGGAGTGAGAGGACAGCACTGAAGCCGAGAAGTCGTAGAGCTCCCCAAACGCCTGCTCTTGGCCCTGGGATTCGCTGAGCGAGGAAAAGTCCATAAACTCATCAAGGCTTGCCGACTGGGAGTAGTTGGCCTTGAGGAGTTCGAATGCGAGCCAGTATGATGCGATCTGATCCTCGCCTTCGGAATCGCGCACGTAATCCAGCATGTCCGAAGCAATCTTTGTTTGCAGCGCGGGAGAACCGATCCGGGATATAAGCTTCATGATCTCAGCCCTGGTCTCCTTTTGGCCTTCGGTGCCGAGCAGAACGGCGCTGTATGCATCCATGCCCAAGCTGGAGGCAACTAGTCCTGTCCCCGACGAAAGAGCCACCTCTGTGCTAACATCGTTGAACACTTTGGGTGGCTTTGAGTTCTTGAGGAGCGCAACTATGCTATCTCGCAGAGAGTCGCCGAGAGAGTTGTCCAGGATGGACGAGTCCAGCTTGAGAGAGGCGGCGAGCTTGCTTCCCCGCAAGACATTTCGGACGGCCAGTCGCTTTATGCGCTCGTCGTTGGAGAGCATGACACGGGGCAGGCCCTTGACCCAGTCGTACAAAGCTAGCTTGACGGCGTCGGTGAGCTCGGGATAGACGGCGCAAAGGTCCTGCAGGCTGGTTTGGAGAGGAGATCGCATCGTCCCCTCGTCTTCGAGCGTCATAGCGCTCTCCACTAGTATGGATTGGCAGTCAACGAGAGAGGCGTGGCACTCGTCTAGAAGAGCAATGCAAAACTTATACAGGGCGGACTGGACGTCATCGTAATCGTGGTTCCGGAGCTTCATGACCGATGACAGGGCAATCTTGACCTGGGCTGAAGTGGCCTTGAGCCACGAGGGGGACAGCTTGACCCAATAACCGTCAGCCTCTTTTTGTGGCACATCTTTGAGAATTAGGTCTTGGGACGTTTCTGCTCCGCCGCTGGACTGCTGGTGATGAAGTCGCTTAGCGTCCTCGAGCTTTTGAAGATCATCGCGTTGCTTGATGATCCCCCGAATCTTCAAATCGCCAAAGACCGTTACCAAGACCGTCTGCAGGACGCCCAACGCGGCGATCAGGACCCTTCGTTGCATCTTTGGTTGCAGCGGGGGTGAGAGGACCTTGCTAAGGGCAGACACGGTGGCTGGCAGGAACTGGGCGAGAACCGACGTATCCTTGACCACAGTGAAGACTGTCTGCAGGCAGCCAAGGGCTCCGAGCTGTATCAAGGGCGCAATGCCGTCCGTAACACCGTCCAGCATGACCGTGACGCTCTGTCCCAAGGCGGGAATGAGCTCGGCACTGGTCTCTGGGGAGGAGAGGGATGAGGGCGAGGCATCCATAAAGGTGACCAGGACTGTCAGCGCCTTAAATCCCTCCAGCAAGGTCTCTTCGGGGAGCTGTCGCGTTTCCGTCTGCCCAGGGACACCGCTAATGGTGAAGGACAGAAACAGCAGGAGCTGCTGGGTGAGCTCGGGGGAGATCTTGGTCTTCCAGCCATGTTCGATGAGGAGGGCGAGAATCTGAATGGAGGCTTCGATGACGCGGACTGGGAGCTGGTCCTGCTTGCGGAGGAGATGCGATAGGGGGAAGAAGACGTAGCCGGCCAACTTTTCATCGAGGATGGTGGCATTGCGGCTCGCTTGAGCAGTCCAGGCAGCCGTCAGGGCTTGGACGAGACGGATGATTTCTTTTGCATCCGAGGAAAAGTCTTTTGAGCGGAGCGCAACCTGGCTCAACGGGACGCAGATGGCCTTGAGCTGTTGTCACGGTGGGGGTCAGCATCATCGGGGGGGGGGGGGTATGGAGTGAAGGTATCGCCAGTGACGTCGACGTCGAGGATGAGGATGGGCAAACGGGACTCGCCTGCTGGAAAAACTGGGTCCGTTCCTCGGGGGATTCAGAGGTGGCCATGATGGGAAGACGGTGCCATGTCCCTGTGTGGACAAGCGCTGCGATGATTTATCATTTATCCGCCCCGGAAATGGTCATGGTGGGTTCTGTTGTGTTTGTGTCGTGTTGTGGAATGAAGGCGAGGTCGCACTCAACCTGATGGTGCCCGGTGGTTCAGGCACCTTACCCCTGTAACTTCAGTGGGCGATGCCCTGACGGACCAGGCCCGGGGCTAGGTGCCCGATGATCCACAGCTGCACGTGATGGCAGACGGTTGCCGTCGTTGCCGAATCGGCAAAATGGCGTGACATTCCCTCCATTCCCCCGTCCCCGCCTGCATTTTACACCTTGACGGGCGACTGTTATATGTAGAAAATATGTCTCAGGGAGCATCGCCGGGCGAGCTGTCACCAATGTCGCCGACCGGGCAAGACACGCCGGGGCCGGGGCCGGTGCCGGAGCCGGGATCGGCACCGACTCGGCCGGTCGACCCGGGCCGCATCAGACGAAACACAGCCTGTGTCCGGTGCCGAGACGCAAAAGTCAGACCCATTCCTATCTTTCTCCCCCGTAGGCCACGACTAACACCCCACAGGTCAAGTGCAATGCCAGCACAACCCCTGGCCGGCCCTGCTTCCGGTGCACCAAGCTGGGGCTTGACTGCGTCGTCGACAAAAGCTACAAGCGAACATCGCGGAGGAGGTTCGTTTCCCGCTTCCAACGAGTGCTGCCGTGTTGCTGTGGCGCCGAGTCGTTGTGTACTTGGCTTCAGGGGCGCTCTTGGCGCCGGCGACCCCCCCGGCCTTGTCCTACCGTCAACATGGACGAGACTGACACGGCCCGAAAATGCGCCTGCCAATAGCAAACTCGAGGAACTTGCCGCAGAAGTTCAGACCATCAAAGACGCCGTAGCTCCCAGCTCCGGCCCCCGCCCGATGCTCTCGGCCCCAGCCCTGCCAGAGCTCCTCCCTCCTGTCCAACTCCCACGTCCTCACCACTTGCTGTCGCCCCAACTCCTACATGACAACACCAGCCCCTCCCCCTATCTCCCCGCGCCAGCGAACTTCTTCACCAATCGTCTTCGACCGTACTCGTTGCAGAATGAGACACCCGCCCCCACCCCGATCCGCCTCCACGACGTGTCCATGGCCAGTCTCATACGGCCCACCGAACCCCGGGCGCTCGGCTCGCGAGTCTTCTCGGGCGACGAGATCAGCTACTACTTTGAAAAGTACTTTGACCATTTCCACCCCTATCTTCCCATCGTCCGCTCGCGGGATCCCGACGCTTGCTACAAGCGCGGCCCCGTGCTGTTCTGGGCCATCATCATGACCGCCTGTCGTCGCTTTGCCCGCGACGACACGGTATTTCAGTTTCTGATAGACACTCTGCTGCCCGAGATATGGAACTGTGTGTCCCAGCCACCGCTCCGTCTGCCCATCATCAACTCTCTGCTGCTCGTTGCCGCCTGGCCCTCGCCCAGCATTCGCTTTCTGTCGGACCCGTCCATCGTCTTTGCCGGCATTGCCATGAACTCGTCCTTCCTGACCGGTCTTCATACCGGCCGCGGTGCGCACCCGGAGTTCAAGCCCGACCTGTGCAAGGCGCATGAGACGGACGAGGAGGCCATCTTTACCTGGGGTGGGTGTGCCATTGTTTCCCATCGGTAGGTTCCCACCGTCCATCTTGCCTCGCCGCCGTCCACGGCCCAAAGTGCTCAAAATATCCCAGGGTATCCGCCTACATGGGTTGCCCGTCCTCGGGCGCCCTGTTCAACAAGTCGATCGACACCCTCCTCGACGGAAGCAGTCTCTACCCGATTCCCCGGTACTTCGCCATCCACCTCGAGACATCCCGCTTCTCCAACCGCGTCAGCCGCACCATGTCAGCCGCCCTCGAAGAAGCCCGCGGTGTCTCCCACCACCTCGTCAGCCAAATGGAAGACGAATACACCAAGGTCCAATCCACCCTCTACCCCGACAACTCGGACCTTGACAATTTCACCATCCTCTCCACCCTCCTCGAGATCCAAACCTACTACTTCATGCCCCTCCCCGGCCACAGCGCCCCGATCCTCCACCGCAACCTCCTCAAGGCCCACACCACCGCCTCGGCTCTCATCCACCAGGCGACCGCCCTCCACGCCGCCTCGTCCTTCCTCCACCACGCCCCCTACTTCGTCTTCCGCACCCTCCTCAGCGCCACCTGCGTCGTCATGTCCGTCCACCTCTCCCCGCACATGCCGCACCACGGCGGCGGCTCCGTCGAGCCCCTCGTCCGCGATGCCCTGCGCGCCATGCGCGCCGCCTCGGTCCAGGACGGCGACCTGCACGTGCGCGTCACCAACATGCTCGAAAAGTACTGGGACATGCGGGCGCACATGGCGCCGGCGCGGACCGACGACGACGACGGCGAGGGGGCCTTGTCGGTGTTTACGTGCCGGCTGGGGGCGAGTCTGACGTTTGGGTATCTGAGGAGGTGCAAGCGGGACGTAGAGGCGGCGAGGGACGCGAGCACGCCGAATCCGATGGCGCAGCAGCAGGCGAGGGTGCAGGCGCAGGGCGGGGAGATGCGTGAGTTTTTTTCTTCTTCTTTTTTCTGCTCCCTTTACATCGTTTTCTCTCTGTGTGTGTAGTGCTGATGATATGGGGTGTTACAGAAGAAGGGCTTCCCCGCCCCCCTGGACCTCATCCGGACACTCAGCAGCTCGCGCTGACGGATGCATTTAATCGGTTTGACTGGAATGCGTTTATGGATGATTTTGACTGGAGCTTTACGTCGAGCTATTTGCAGCCGGGGATATCCTAGCAGGTCTCTCAGCAACGGGCATTTTGGCGACTACGAGATGGCTGGTTAAGATACTCGTCCACTTGCCCAGGGAAAGCTCGTAATTCAAGCATGTTACAAGCTCCACCGCATCCCATCTTGGGTTATGCATGCCCTTATTTCAATCCCCGGTTCCGGTCTGGCCCGGGAATACCCTCCATGCTGGGTAAGGGGAGAATAGAGACGGCGCAGTCACCTACAAAAGATAACAAAACAAAAAAAAGACTAGCATCACAGCTTATCTTTTTTTTATAGCAACCTCAGCCTTTACGTCGTCATGATCTAAAATTTTACATTGTACGTCCCGCGAGAGCATCAAGGCACAGCGCCGTCAAGACCGTCCCTTAGACGTTTGCCCTTCCTTCTTAAGAGAAAGAAAGAACACAACATCTCAACAGGAAAGGCTCCCACAAAAGGAAAAAAAGAAAAAAAGGGAAAAAAAGGGGAAAAAAAGAAACCGCGTCGCCTGCCTTTAACCCAACATCCCAGAGCAAGGGCAGGAAGGAAACATACCGGCAGAGACCCTTCAAGCTTTGGGATAAGAATGAAGAAGATTCAAGCGTATATCCAAGCGTAAGTAAACAAGTGTGGGTTTGAGTCCCGTTCAAGTCGGTCAACACACATGTTCCCCCGTCGTCATGCGCAAGGCACACCGGCACGAATAGGGTTACTATGGTTACTGGCAAGAGTTGAACGGTTAGCCTCGGGGCTCGTGAGTCGAGTCACGGGATCATTGGGCCGTTCAGCAAGCAGCAGCAGCGGTTGTAATGTTGAAAGGGAGCCGTGGGGATCATGGTGATGTAGGAGCGGAGCCGGGGAGGCCGGGCATGTTGGCGGTCTCCCGTCGTCTTCACGGGAGAGAGGACCCCTACTCCAGGCTGGAGAACAGTCTCGAAGCAGCTTCCCTGCCTGGCTAGGGAGGGCTGGAGGAAGGATGAGTGTTACTCCATGGGCTTGGATGCAGCAACATCGAAGGATGGATGCACGTTGTCCATCGGCCATGGTCTAGACCGTGCCAAGTGAAGGGGACTCCTGCAGACAGAGAGAAGACGCCATTTCACCCACAACAACCGGCAGGGCAATGGCATGGCATGGTGCTCAACCAATAGAACGGTCCCCCGGGCGTTGGACACTCCCACGGCACTCCCTCGCGAGAAGCCCAACCCGGCTCGCCAGTGCCTAGCCGAGACAAGAGACAAGAGAACTATCATATTGAGGCTCCCGAAATCACCAGGTTTCGGACATAATATGATCGGGATAGTAGCCTCGCGAGCCTCGGCGGGCACCAGCAGGTCCCGCGTGGAACCACGAAAGGACGACGGCAACGGGCTCCAGTCCCCGAAGGCGGCAAGCCCAACCAGGGAAGCAAACCGGGGCTTGATATGACGGTACCACGGTGGCAGCCTCTCGCGCAGCATGATCTGACAAGCTGCATTTAGTCCATGCACAAGACCAAGTTTTGCAAGTCCAAGGCTCGAAACTGCCAATCATCGAAGCGGGGATGGGTGGAGAGGATGAGAATTCAGAGCGTCCGGGTCGCGTTTGATTCCAAGCCTGGAGGTGAGGACGGCGTCATTTGGTGGCGAAAGTAAGATCGGGGCGCGAAACCTTGATCCACGGATGGGCGCCTATCATGTGGCCTTTTCGGTGCGAGGCCAGTAACAGTTGTATCAATAACCGGGACTTTTGAACCAGACAGGGCCCTACTACACAGCGTAACTTCAATGAGCCGTCCCGTCAGTGACCAGACCTCGTCATGACCAGGACCAGGCCCGTCACCACCCTCTCCCTCACCACCGAGGGCGGCCTTGAAGCCTTTGTCGACGAGCGCACAGCCTGGGCGTCGTCGGTCAGCCCGGTCTCGTGTCTTTTGGCCGACAATCTCCCCATATGTCGGGTTTTGGAGGGAGGGCCAAGGGGAAAACTTCGCGAAGTATCCGCGAAAATCCTTCCTGGACAGGTGCGTATTCCTGGGTTCGCTAGTGCTGGATGATGCCGAAGTGGGCGGCTGAGGCCTGGCGGCTGTCCCCGCTCAGGTGCTTGTGGACGACGCCACGGCATGGAGCAGACCAGAATTATTCGCCTCTCGTATATAGTAACAGTAGCTTCGTGAGAGGGGGAGCCCAAGGGCTAACCACCTTAATACCAAAGCGAGACCGAGCAGCACAATCGCCAAACATTGACAAGAACCACTTCAATTAATCCTCCACCATGTCAGGGCCGCCATCTGGCCAGGACCGCCTGTACTTTGAGTACGGCCGCGGTGATCTTGAGGTACGCAGATTCGCTCTCTTCTCCCCTCCATTGACCCAGCCCCAGGGGCTCACTGGTGTCTTTTTCTGGCCCCTATTCCAGAAGTGGTAGCACTCACAGGGATGCTGGAGGCATCAACCAGAGCCGGCAAAGCGACCGCGATACCTTGATGGCCGTTGACGCAATGAAGCTGGCTTTTTTCGATCATGTGTGAAGAAAAGACTAGGGAGCGCCTGGGTGGCTTGCCAACAGACTGACACTTCCCATGAGCGGGAGCGAAAGGTGGGTGGTCAGTAGAAACAAAGAATAGTTCGGCTGCCTTTATAACGGTCTATCGATGGAAAAGACGAGGCATCATGATAGATGTCGAAAGCTGACAGTTCGTAGTCCGTTCGGGTCTGAATCTGGGCTGATTTTTCGGTAGCACCCGATTGACGGCTATGTTGGGTTTGATTCCGGCGATGTCCGGGAGCCCCTAACGGCCCACCCGACGACATATGGCCGGTCAGTCGACGCCTTGTCAACATCCAATTACAGTCCATCGCTCTTGGACACAACGCCGTCGGATTCCGACTCTTCCAAACTGTCGACATTCCCTAGCATCGACCTCTATGCATCCGAGGGATCCTTCGCAGGCCCCCCTTTCGGCGATGAAGATCCCTCTCTGGTCTTTGGGGACCTCTCCCTTTCTGCACCTGACTTCTACCCATTCGTCAGCAGCCCCAACAGTGACAGCCCTGGAGACCTTACCTTCCCTGGCTTCTTCCCAGACTTCGGCGCCGGTACCCTTGATGGCTTGACGTATGCGACGACCCAGGTCCAACCCCAACGGCAACTTTCCGCCGATGACACATCCATGTCGATTTCGATGGCCGCCAGTCTCTCGCCAAATAAGCATGCCCCGCCGACGCTGGAGGCAGACCGCGCCAGACCGGACCGAGCCACGCTGCCGAGACGTCCCGGCGCCAACCGGCCGTTGCAACCAGCCGCACCTCATCCTGCCAGCTTCGCCGGGGCCAGCCAGAATGCCAAGCCCAAGTTGCGCAGTGCCTCGAGCTCATCCAAGAATTTCGGGCACCGATCGATCCAGACGCCCAAGGAGCGCAAGGAGCGCGACTCACACAACATGGTCGAGAAGAAGTACCGCAACAGGCTGAACGCGCAGTACGAGGGCCTGATGAACTCCCTGCCGCCCGAAATGCAGTCGCCGACTCACGCCACGGCAGCCGGTGGTATGGGGGCGTCATCGGACCTGGCCGACAAGCCGCTAAGCAAAGGGGAAGTACTCGACAAGTCGACGGCGTATATCCACGAGCTGGAGAGAAACCACGCCCGGCTGAGCGAGGAGAATGAGGAGATATCGAGGAACCTTGAGAGGTTATGTTCCACTTTTTCGGGGGGGCAAAATGTGGGCGACATCAGAAGGTCGGAAGGCTGACGAGCTTGCGGTCATGTTTGCTGTCCTTGTTTTAGGCTTAGGTGCTTCAACTAGGTTTTATTTCAAAGTTGTGGGGAGATGGAAAGACGAGAAAGGCAGGGCATGGAGGGCAGGGCAGGGCAAGGTGGAACCAAGTTGAGCGGTCAGATGAGGGAAGGCTTCGGACTATCTAGGAAGGAGCTGTCGTTGTCTCTCTCACCAATCCCGGGCGTCGAGGGCAAGAGAGTGATGTCCTAACGAATTCCCTTCAAGTCGCAGATAATGCTCAAAATGATAACCGTTATCGGATTAGCAGGTGCCTATAAATGTCAGTTGTCGCTATTCTGATCAGCGGCTCCAAACTCCCCCACTCCAAACTCCTCCACTACCTAGGTGTACACGACCATGGATCATACGAAGGCCCAGTCTCCCAACACGAGGGGACATGCCGTGACAATGCCCCAAAACCAACCACCGAACGCCATCGTTATCCCACACAACAGACCGAATATGCCCCCTAGCATACGAGGCCAAAATCCCAACCAGAACTCCATTTCCCGCCTTGACGCCGTGGCTTGCCCATCCCGAACTCAACCAAATTACCAGCCAAATGCATGCCAACCGTGACCTCAACCAGATGTTCCTCCTGCGCCCCGGACCAGCCTCATTAGATCCAACCCGCACCTCCCCAGACACCGCGTATCCGTCTGGCGAGCTGGATATCTTTCTGCATGATGGTGACACGCTTGGCGTGGATGGCGCAGAGATTCGTGTCCTCGAAAAGGTGGACTAGGAAGGCTTCGGCGGATTCTTGAAGGGCTTGGATGGCCTGGGACTGCCACCTTAGCTCCTCGCCATGTGGTCTGTATTGTAGCGCGATTTCTCGAACCTGGATTTGAGAGTTAGTACAGAGGCCGGCCGATGGTAGGCAGTGCGTGCAGTGGGAGAACCTACCAGTCGCGCAAATGGAAGCTTGGCAACCAACAGATCGGTGTTGTTCTGGTATCGTCGAATCTCCTTTAACGCCAGTGTCCCCGGCCGGTATCTTCTCTTCCTCCCTTGGGGAACTGGGTCGCCCGCTGACATTTCTGTTAGTTTGAGCGTGCAAGGGAAACAGGGGGAAAGAGGGCAAACATACGTTGAACACCGCCCCCCGATCTCTTTGTGACACCCGCTGACGATCTCCTCCTTCCTGCTGGTGCGGGTTTTTTCGCAGTTTTTGGAGGCATGGCGGTTGCGAGAGAGTGTGGAACTAGCGTCGACTTGGACGAGACAATGAACTTTGTTCGGACGACAGACGGCGCGGTCGGGTGCAGCTGCACGGTTGGTTGCGATGAGAAGCGCTGGCGAGAAATGGACGGCAAACTGGAGCAAAATTGGTGAACAGTTGCAAAAGGAGTGGCTGCCGTGGTCGGAAAGAGAGTGTTGGAGATTGAAATCTCAGGAATGTGCCCACATGCTTGTTAGAAATAAGGAGGCTGGTCAATGGGAGGGGACAGGACCCGAGGGGACTCGACGCGGCGCTTTTTCGCGACGCGCCGGAAGCAGACACTTTGAACCCCAGCAGCTCGTTCGCGTTCGTCTGAAAAGAGGATGGCTGGGGAAGAGCCTAAGCCACAGCCATATGAAGGGTTTCAAAGGTCAAGCCACCCACGGCCACTGCCACATGCAGACGCACCTCGTCCCTGGCTTATGCTGTGATAAAGCGATATCCCGAAAACTGCATATCCGCCTCAGCAGGATGTCTTGGCATCCAGGTCTGCCGTCCCAACACGTTGCATCGTCATTGCACTGCATGGGGAAGTGTCCCGATTTCGCCGCGCCTCTCCAAACGACATTATGAATTGCATCTTTTCGCAAAAGGACACCTCAACCACCACCGAGTCCACTCCCGCGCTTTTCTCGCGCCGATCCTATCAACAGCTAAAATACCCACAAGCCGCATCTCTCAATAGGCCGTCGATCACGAAGCCGCAGCGGTCCCTTTTCGAGCTTGATCCCAAGCACCCCTCACCTAAACACGGTCATTGCGACTTGAGCGAGCTTCCACTCCCGCCCAGGTTTCCCCCACAATTATGGACCAGATGATGGATGGCGGGCGCTTCCCGCTCGAAGCATGGTGGTGGGAGATGCCCATCTGCACACGATGGTGGACAACAGCGACTGTATTCGTCAGCGCCCTCGTGCAGTGCAAGATCGTATCACCATACCAGCTCTTCTACAGCTACCGCGCCGTCTTCCAAAAATCACAAGTACATCCCCCCCCACCGTGACCAGGAACAACAATGTGCTGACCGCACCCCCTTCCCCCCCCCCCACAGTACTGGCGCCTCATAACCACGTTTCTCTTCTTCAACTCCTTCACCATCGACCTCCTCTTCCAGGTCTACTTTATGCAGCGGTACTCGCGCCTGCTGGAGGAATCGGCCGGCCGGTCCCCCGCGCACTACTCGTGGCTGCTCCTCTACGCCACCACGAGCCTGATCCTCCTCTCGCCGCTCGTGTCGATGCCCTTCCTGGGCCACCCGCTGTCGTCGACACTCGTGTACATCTGGTCGCGGCGCAATCCCGACACGCAGCTGAGCTTCCTGGGCCTGCTGGTGTTTACGGCGCCCTACCTCCCGTGGGTGCTGATGGGCTTCAGCCTCGTCATGCACGGCACCATCCCCAAGGACGAGATCATGGGCGTCGTGGTGGGGCATATCTATTACTTCTTTAACGATGTGTACCCGCCGCTGCACAATGGCTCGAATCCGTTTGAGCCGCCCATGTGGTGGCGGCGTCTATTTGGTGAGTAACCCCACTTTTTTTGGTGGGAGCCGATTGAGTTAACGTTGACGCAGAGGGTCGGCCGCGGGAGGAGACGGTTGATGCGATCAACAACGAGATTGCCGCGGCAGGGGCGGAGCTGGTTGCCCCAGACGTTCGGTGATGAGGCCGGTGGGAGACAAGGCGTCGGAAACAGTGACCTCTGACGGCACGGCATTTGGGTTTCGGACTGGAGTTTTGGTTTTTTGGGGGCTCGGAAATCTAGGGAAGGCGCGTTTATGCAAGTTTGTGCAACCATTGATGGCGCATTTGATGTTTGTTGGCAGGAGGCATTGCCCAACCCGGGCAAACGAGGCATGGGTCAGGAATTGGGGCAAGGGGTTCCGCCCCCCGAGCAGCCCGGATGGGGAGCAAACTGGCGCAACTCGAGGGCCAGCGTAAAAGCAGATACATGGCATATAAGCATTGAATGAATGATGGCTGATGAGCGATTCAAGAATTCAATATCCATCCATTTATGATTTTTTTGTTGGTCGATTGGGTCGGTAAGAGGTATGCAGCCCTTGAGTAGGGGGTTTGTCCAATATCGCGGTATCACACAGGTCAGCATGGCAAGATTAGCAAAACTGAATGGCATCGCATTTCTGAGCTACCGGAGAGGCAAGAACAGGTTGGCTAAACCTCGAAAACGCTAAAAAGAAGGACCTTGGTTGGAATCTAGTTGAGAAACTGCGTCACATACTCCTTGCGGTGGGGGTTGGCGTCGAGCTCGTGGGACCGGTTCAGCGGCGTCCACTTTGGCTCGTCCTTGAACAGGCGCATCGCCTTGACGTACTATTTCCCAAACAAATCAGTCTCGGCCCCTTTCCCCCCCTTCCCAACCTCACCACCAGAGAACCATGAAAGGAACATATATAAAGACTCACATTATCCCCATCCGTCGTAAACCGATGATAAATCCCCGCCGGGAGAATAATCAAATCATCCTACCCCCCCCATCATCATCAGCACCCTCTCCCTTCCCCACCCACCACCCCTCGCACAGAAACATAACATACCTTATCCAACTGAATCCGAATCCACTCCTCCCCCTTGCCCCGCACGTCAAAGTAGCCCGTCCCGTCGCGCACGTACCGGATCTCCTCGTCCTCGTGCAGGTGCTCGTCGAAGAAGGACCGCACCTTGGCCTCGTACGCGTCGCCCATGGCCGCGGGGGACACGGTGATCTCGTCGCGGTTGCGGTAGCCGCGCTCCGAGGCGAGTGCATCGACCGCCGAGAGCGTGGGCATGCGGAAGTAGAGGACGCCGAGGGCGGAGAGGTCCGCGGGGGTCAGGGGGGTGCCGGAGTCGTGGGGGAGACGTTGGTCGCCCTGGGTGGGGGGGTGGTTAGGTTGGTACCTTGGGGGTTGGGAATGGGGGGCTTACGGGGAGGTTGTCGTAGATGTAGGCTTTCATTTTTGTTGGGTTTGAGGGGGGGATGTGATGGTGAGTGAGTGAGTAGGTCTAGTCCTGTTGTGAGAGTTCAATGTGAGGAGGGGCAGTTTTTTGTCGCGATGCGGGGCACACAGGGAAATATTGTTTGGGGTAGTTGGAGAGAGGAGGTTGTCTCTGGAGATGGAACTGGTAGTTTTGGAATTTTGTATATTCTCTCCATCTCATACACTCGGGAGGCTTGAGAGATATATCATACATTTACAGTGGGGTCCCAGGCGTAGACAGCATAAAGTGAAGTTTCGGAGGACAAATGGCGTGACGTAGGGACCTGAACCACTCCAAACGCAAGGTGGGGGCACCGTTTGTGATTGACAGGCTCAGATTGCGCCATCCCTCTTGGGGTCAGCATCTTTGCCATTCGTGATGGGAACCGCAGCGGCGACGGGCCGATCGGCGATGACATCTCTGGGACCGAAACCCGGCTGACTGTTCTTGAGCGGCCGCCATTTCATCGGAATTGTTCAAGAGAATGTTCCTGCCGGCGTGTTTGCTGAAGCCGGCCCGCCAAATTACTCCGAACCTTGGGCGCTCACCACAGGTTGACTTGACCTCCTCGTCCAGACTCCAGACATACCTGCTACGTCCTCAAATTTCAAACCTTCATCTTCCCCGATGAATAGGACCGACCTTCATGGGCAATGGTTTCTCCCACCTTCAGGCTTCCCACGTGATTCCCCGGGGTTCGGCAGTTCCCATCTGCCGGCCGGACCCTGGTCCCGACTCCAGTGAGCCGTTGAGACCACAGTGGCGGGTTGCTTCTGTCAACGACCGCCAAGGCCCATTGATCCTCTTTGCATAAACTCGACTTGCTGGCGGTTGTTTGATGACTTTTGCGCGACGCCATGGAATGAAGCTGAACAAGGGCGGGCGCATGCTTCATCGCCGTTGCCTCTTTCTCATCTAGCACCAGAGAGAAAACTCTGACCTTCTTGGACAACTCATCGCCCAAACATCAGCTCCTAAGAGTTTCGTCACCATGGACGCCCGGAGCGCCCAAGATGCGTCGTCCGTCGCCGGATCCGACACGGCCAGACCGAGGCTTCAGTTGCCGGCCAGCTGCGAGCCACCACAGCCGGGGTTGCAGCGGAAGCAGCTTGTCTGGATCGTGAGCCACCCCTCCACACCCTCCTCCTGCCTGACCATCGACTGAAACCCCCAGGTATTCGGCGGCACCGGCCACATGGGCCGCTCCCTCGTCAAGTGCGCCCTCGGCCACAACGACCTGGTCACGACGGTCGGCCGGGTCTTTGAGTCGACCCCCGAGTCCATGATACAGGAGAGCGAGAACTGCCTCGGCCTGCTCTGCGACGTGCGCGACGGCGCCTCGGTGGCGCGCGTCATCGACCAGACCCTGACCCGCTTCGGCCGCATCGACTGCATCGTCAACTGCTCGGGCTACGGCGTCATCGGCGCCTGCGAGGACCAGGACGAGTACGAGATCCGCAACCAGTTCGAGACCAACTTCATGGGCACCCTGCACATCATCCAGTCGAGCCTGCCCTACTTTCGCCAGCAAAACTCGGGCCGCTACCTCATCTTCAGCTCCACGTCGGGCGCCCTCGGCGTGCCCGGGCTCGGGCCCTACTGCGCGACCAAGTACGCCGTCGAGGGCCTCGTCGAGGCCATGCTGTACGAGGTCGACTCGTTCAACATCAAGGGGACCCTGGTGGAGCCGGGACTGGTCCGTCGGGACGAGCCCGACTCGGTGCTGAACCCCCTGCCGACGTGGGGGCACTTTTTGATCAAGCCCGCCAGCGATGCCTATGCCCACGCGACGTCGCCGGCGCTGCACGCCAAGAGGATGGTGCAGTGGCTCGGGGATCGCCAGCCGACGAGCGCCGTCAAGTGTGCCGAGCTTGTGTGGCAGCTGGGACACTGCTCGTATCCACCGCTGAGGTTGCTTCTGGGGAGCTATGCCATTGAGAGCATTCGGGATCGGCTGAGGTCCGTGACCGAGGAGCTGGAGGACTGGAAGCACCTGAACTTTCCCCCACCGCCTGATGCGCTGGGGGCCGATAGGGATGACAAGACGGACAAGGAGAGGGAGGATGGAGGTGACGGGGAAGACCGGGATATGGCGGATGACAAGGACGACGACGAGGAGGAGCCGGCGAGCCCCATCTCAAAAGGCACATGATATTCCCCCGGAAACCAAAGAGGAGGAATACCCAGTTGGATGAGCGAAGGCGCATATACACGATTTCTGGGCTCTAGACTAGGGAAGGAAGTTGAGCTCTGTCGTTGCCAGATTTCGGTGGTGGCTGGGGGATGGCGGTACAAGTCGTGGCCTGGCCATATGTCAATCTTATTTTATATATTGGTATCCCAATGTACTCTCCCTTTTTCTACGGCATTTTCTACTGTTTTCTGTCTTATATATTGTCTGGCGTCCACGTTGGACACCAGACAACTGGACATGACCTTTAATTGCATAGGTTATCCACTGTAACACAAATGTTGCATTGGCTGTTTGTCTGCCCCGCCGCAAGGATGGACCCGACGAAAAATAGGAGACCTGAAGCCTCGAACAACCGGACCCTGTGGCGCCAAGCCCCCTTTCGAACAGGGCTCCCGGTGCGCTGCCAATTTAACAATTCTCGGATCTCTAGACTCGATTTCGGACACGCGTCTTTCGTATTCCCCGACAAGACTGCCCTCGTCCTCGTCCTCGTCCTCGTCCTCGCCGTCGCCCTCTCATTTCGATGATCCTGACCTGAGGAAATCGTCCCTTTCTCTCGCTCCGCCGACCCGACCCGACCCGCCGCTGCGTCTGCGTCTGCGCCCGCGCTCCAGCGCCTCGCCCCGTTTGACCGCTAGGTGTCTGTCGCCTTTTCCCGTCGCGCCGAATCCTCCGGTCCCATCTCGAGGACTGCATCCCGTCGTTTCGACTGCACGTCCACACGCTGCGCGGCATCCCGACGACCTGTTGACTCGAAACGACGCTTTGCTGCCGTCGACACCCTCCGCACTTCGCTCGCTTCGCACAGCACTCTCCGCCCACCATGTCAAACAAGAAGAATGAAGACATTGAGATGAGGCCGCTCGACGGCGAGAGCTTTGGCGGCGGGAAGGACGCCTTCCTCGGGAGGTCCGCTGCCGCCCGGCCCCGACACGATGCGCCGCCCGCCGTGGGGGCCATCATCAACAAGATTGACCACAGCCCCGGGGCGTCCATCATCGCATACTGTCTGGCCTCGATCAGCATGACGGTGGTGAACAAATATGTCGTCTCGGGGTCCGACTGGAACTTGATGTTCTTCTATCTTGCGATCCAGGTACGTTGGTTGGACAGCAGCGAAGCCCCTCGATCGCACGTGGATGATCGCTAACGGGCGTCGTCGGGACTAGTCCATCGTCTGCACAATAGCCATCTTGGTCTGCAAGCAACTGGGCCTGTTTAGCAACCTTGCCCCCTTTGACAAGACCAAGGCAAAGCAATGTATGGCGTCCGAGATGCTCTTGGGCGAGAGAGTTAAAGCTAACGAATACCGCAGGGTTCCCCATCTCGCTGCTTCTCGTTGGCATGATTTACACAGGTGGAAAGGCGCTCCAGTTCCTCTCGGTCCCTGTGTACACCATCTTCAAGAACTTGACCATCATCGTCATTGCCTATGGAGAGGTGCTCTGGTTCGGCGGCAGCGTCACCCCCATGACGCTGCTCTCGTTCGGCCTGATGGTTCTCAGCTCCATTATCGCCGCGTGGGCTGACATCCAGGCCGCTCTCGACACCAGCGTCCACTCGCTGGAGGCGACGGCAGCGCTGTCTACCCTGAACGCCGGCTACGCGTGGATGAGCCTGAACGTCTTTTGCACTGCCGCTTATGTGCTGGGCATGCGCAAGGTCATTAAGAAGATGAACTTTAAGGACTACGACAGTAAGTGACTTTGCAAGTGCCAAATGTGGGCAAGATGTTAACCCACCGCTCAGCCATGTTCTACAACAACCTCCTGACAATCCCTGTCCTCATCGTCTTCTCGTTGATCGCCGAGGATTGGTCGTCGGCCAACCTGGCCAAGAACTTCCCCGTCGAGACCCGCAACAACTTGATGATTGGCATGATCTACTCGGGTCTCGCTGCCATCTTCATCTCGTACTGCTCGGCCTGGTGCATCCGTGTGACGTCGTCGACCACGTACTCGATGGTTGGCGCGCTCAACAAGCTCCCCATCGCCGTCAGCGGCCTGGTCTTCTTTGACGCCCCCGTCACCTTTGGCAGCGTGTCGGCCATCATCCTCGGCTTCGTCAGCGGTCTCGTCTTTGCCCTCGCCAAGGTCCGGCAAAAGGCCCAGTCCATCCTGCCCACCTCGCAGCCCACGATGAGCGCCAGCGCCCAGAGCAACAGGGACGCCAACTCATGAGCAGTGAATGGATGATCAGCGTCACGCTGCTTTGGCACGCTAGGAGCCGTGCAACGCACCTCGCTCGCTCCACGTAACGACCAAACCACCCCTGCCACAACAAACCGAGGAATCCTGGGGTGGTCGCCCTCCTCCTTCGTGTATATGATTTTGTTCCCTTTTGCACGTCTTCTTTGTCATTTGGAAGAGGAATGATCTATTTGAGCATAGAATCTCTGGGCGGAGAGAAAAGGAGAAACACAGACGGAGGGGGGGTTCAGGGCTTGGGAATTTCATTCACTCATCTTGCGCCACCACGACAGGGGTGGCGACGCACACCGACCAGCCTGAATTTCTCTGCGCCTGTATCTGGGGCAGGCGGAGCTAACGGGCTAACACTACTACTACTACTACTAGAGATCTTAATGGGTCGCATGAACGGCGTTGGGGGGTGGGAGGTGGGGGATATATGGAAAGGGGAGAGGGGTGGGAGTGTTTTCCCTGGAGGGGGGGAGGGGAGATGTTGAGCTGAATAGGAGAATTTATGGCATTGAAAACGTGTTCTTGAACGGGTTGCCCAGTGGGTGATGTCGTGAGTGAGTGTTTGGCTGGTTGTGGAAAATGGGCAATCGTTGTCATCCAGAAGGTGTATCCCTATCCCTTCGACTCCTACCCGGAAAAACTTTGGCCTTGGACCACAATAGGACTTGAAACCTCATCTTTAAAAGAGCCCATTATGTGTCAACCAACCCACGTCTGGAGAAAGATGGCAACGCGAGAAGAGCTGAAAGCCGGGAGAAAGTGCATTGTTCTGGTAATAGCGGAGCGTGCTCTATCGAGTATATATGTCCACCCTGCCAGGAGCTTGCCTGTCCTGAGGGGGGACACCATAATATTATGATAAAGAGCCATGTCCGCTATCATAACCCCCTTGAATCAACCCCTCCCCCCCCCCCCAAGCAGATACCCCCCTTCACCATCTCCCCCAACCCATCCATCACCTAAACACCTCATCCCCCACCAACCTCCCCCCCTCCTTCGTCAACCCCCACAAGTTCCCATACCACGCCACCGCCCCCGCCACCAGCACCGCATAGTACGCCACCGTCCACGCTGCCGTCGCCCCCCTCCCCTCACCCTCCCGCCTCACCACCGCCCCCCACACCTTGGGCAGCCCCACCGCATTGCAAAACGCATGCACCGCGCACACCGCCCCCAGGCTCCCCGTCCGCACGTACAGAAACGTGGCGTACGCCCCAAACACCGTCGTGAACCCCAGCTGGAACGCCGACCGCGCCAGCGCCGCCGCCACGGGCACGCCCGGGTTCGACAGCCGGAACTCGTAGAAGTGGTGGACGTGCGCGAGCCCGAAGACGAGCGGGGAGAGGTACAAGATTTGGTGGATGGGCGTGCGGGAGACGAGGAGGAGCGGGATCGAGGCGGAGCGGAAGAGGAGTTCCTCGGTGAGGGGGCCGGCGACGAGGGCTCGGATGGTGAAGATGTCCAGGGGCGGGAGGAGGGGGGAGGGGGGGTCGATGAGGAGGGCGTGGAAGAGGGGGCCGGCGAAGAGGAGGGAGGTGAGGAGGAGGGAGCGGAGGATCGGGAGGGGCGAGGGAGGTAGGACGCCGAGGAGGTGGAGGGTCGAGGGGAGGGGGAGGGAGCGGAGGAGGATGGCGGTGGTGAGGGCCAGGCAGAGGAAGCAGGAGAGGAGGACGGAGCGGATGCGGGCGCGGATGACGGAGGGGGCGTCGCGCGAGAGGGTGGGCGAGGGGCGGGTGGTCGGGGAGAGGTAGAAGGGGAGGAAGTAGGTGAGGGCGTAGAGAGTGAGGAGGAGGAAGGCGATGGGGGGAGAGAAGGGGGGTGGTGGGGGGGTGGTGTCTGCGGGGCGGGGGGTTAGGACGGGGGATTTGAGAGGGGAGGGGGACGGACCGGTTGGATGCCACCAGCTGAGGGTGGTGGTGGTGGTGGGCACGGCCATGGTGTCGTCGGAAGGTCTGGCGCACGAGTTTCGGGGTCGCCGCAGAGATGGACGCCGTTAGACGCGAGCCGGTGCCGTCGGCGGCTGATGAGGTGCTCCGGGGGACGGCGGGTTGGTTGGGACCCAGTGGCTTGCCGCCTGTCGGATGCTAGAGCCGCCTGGAGTGGTGCAACGGACGGTGCAACGTCGTTTGGACGTTGTGGTGGTCGGAGATAATTTTAGAGCTTGCCGATTGCCGAGATCGGAATTTGGTCTCTTGGCGTCTGGAGAAGCGAAAAGGCGAGGTGAAACAGGCTCAAGTTGTCGCGAGAAAACAAAAATGGTCCATAGGTTCTCGACGGTTTCAATCTTCCCCTCCAGGTTTGGCGCCCTACGTGCTTTTGTCTCGGGCCAATATCGCGGATATTGCCGGATGTGTGGTGTTTATGGGCTGCAAACTTAGGATTGTCTTTGAGCCAATGTTTCACGACGCAATCTTTGCTTTGGCGATCAAAGAAGCGGCAATGTCCTCACTGCCCCTCGTCTTTTTGCATCCTTTGTTATTGTTATCTCATCATGCCAGTGCCCTCAGCTCTCAGCTCTCAGCCCTCAGGCCTGGAAAACAGCACCACCGGTGGCATGTGGCACCAATGGTGGTTGCTTCTCTCTCGACAGTCCAGTTGGACTTTGTCCCGAATGCAAGTCTCTTATCTCTTCCAAACCGTCCAGTCGGTCTCGACTCTTTTGATGTCGACATTTTAGGGCCGCCTATCACGACGACTCAATGGTGAGGGGACTTTACGGGCTTTACACTACATATTGCCAGTCATTAAACGCGAAAGACACGCGAATCAGCGACGCGCCATTCGTGTTTAGCATGGCGGTTTAATTTGGCCCCGGCCTGGGCGACGCCCCCGACGCCCCTGCCGAAGCGGCGGGTTACACACCTGTCGGCCACATGCCACCAGCTTTCTCGCCCCAAAAGAGTCAGTCCAGCGAGCATTTGCTGGTTGGTGTTGACGACCTAAGTCAATGGGCTGTGGCCCGTCGAAGCCTATGAACAATAGACATGGACGGAGAAGGCAGCTGAGGTGGCCCGTCAATGCAACTCTTCAAAACCTCCTCTGCCGAGGTTGCTGTCCTGGTCAACTCAAACTGAGTCCGGCCTCTTGTTTCTTCGGAATTCGGCCTAGCAGGCGCGTGTCCCCCCGGCACACATGGACAAGGCGGTGAGCTCACCCCGGCCGCCACCAAGCTTCCAGGGCCAGGGGGTTCCCGCCGGGAACAAACGGTCGAGAGCGTTTTTTCTCCGCGACCTCCAAGAGCTGGAAAATGCAAACCTGGATGTTCCATGCCCGCTGTCAAAGCAGCCAGCCGCCCGCCGCGACTCGATGCTGCGCTGCCGTTGCCGCTGCATGCTTTCCAGTCCCGTCGTCCGCTCTCTGGAACAATCGCTTCGTTCGAGACGAGCAACACCAACTCTGCATTGGCGCCGTATATCTGTCGTCGTGGCTGGCTGCAGACACAAGACCCGGGCAGAGAGTCCACAGCGAACTGATCGAAAAGGAGAGTAAAAGGGGGCCGCCAGGTCGTTCGTTCCACTCTCCCAACCTCCAACCTCTTTCAGTGGCTCTCGGGTCCCTCACTGGCTCCACAAACTGTGGACAGAGGCCCAGAATGGCAGGACTGAAGCGGACGATGCTGGATCTGGAGACTGGCGGCATGTGTGCTAACGCTGCAGTGCGTTGGCGGTCGCAGGCCTGCGGTGCAGCGTGCCTATCGCAGCGCGACGTCGACGACAGGCGAAATGAGCTTCAGCCTTGCCTCGCAGAGCTGCATTCTCTCTACCAAGGCCAATGGCCACTCCTGAGGAGTGCATGCCAAAAACAGGCGCTGCTCACCGTCCAATGGGCTGTGCAGTGTTCGATCGTGGTCCCAATTCTGCCGTCCGCTATAGCTCGTGCAACTGCCAGCTTCCCCCCGTGTTCGACTCTCCCCCCCCCCTCTTCCCCCTCCCCTCCCCTCCCCTTCCCTTCCCTCCCGAGCCCCCTCCCTTGGAAGAGACGACTTGGGTTCAAGGTTGTGTGTTGGGTGACCCATTGTCGAGCCCGCCACCTTTTTCCTTGTCGACCTGGCCGCAGATTTCGTCGACAGTCCAAGGTGGTCGTGTGGAAGAGAGAAAAAAAACCCGCTCGGCAAAGTCGCTCGTTGGACCAGCCCCTCGACCCACGACCCCCCCCCCCGGAGGCGGCACCGACCTCTCGATTCACTCTCTTCCTCGCCCTCCTATATGGCTACTTGATATTCATCCTCGACCTCGTCGTCCCTTCTACCCTTCTTCTCCTCTCATTAACCGACTTACATCGTATTTTTCCTTGTCTTTTTATCTTCTTCTTCGTCCACTCGCTCTCGACCCTTTCTCTCCACCGCCAAAAGTGGATAACCAATCTTCAATAATTTTCTAATTCCTACGGGATCTATACCCATCGCACCGAGCGACGACTCGGCCACCTCCACTGGACCGACCTCCTGTGCCGACACGATCTCGTCATCCGGGCCTCGATCCAATCGACCGAATTCGCCATCTCGACGCGTGCGAACCAATCGTGGAAACCGGCAGACCATACCCGGTTCTCAACACGCTCGTGGAGGTCGCCTTCTGCTAATACAGACACCCATCTGGAGACGACCCGCAGCCGCGCTCCTCAGAGATCCGATCGTCGACACATTCTTTTGCGTGCGCGCATGAAGCGGTCATGGAACGGATTTGATCGCCCTGCCGGCAGACTCACCACCACCCGGCCGCCGCCGAGCCGGGGAAGCCGACCCCCCGTCGACCGCCATGTCGGCGCCGCCGCCTCGACATGACCCGTCTACTCCGCTCCGAGAGAGAACGCAGTCGCAAAATAACTCGCTCGCCATCCGCATCGTCCCCTACTCGCCGCCTCGCCCCGACCTTGAAGACCGCGCCCCGAGCCAGGCCTCATCACATATCCACCCCCACGCCCCACGAGATGGCGACCGATCCCGGCGCTCATCAGGCACAGCATCCAGCACGGTCAGGAGCAGCGGCGGCACCAAGCGGTCGTCGGGGCGCACAGGAGAAAAGGGACGTGGAGACTTTCATGCCTGGCCGGGGTCCGCATTGTCCTCGTCGTCGGACGCGTCGCTCCCATTGGCCGGGGCCCAGGAGGAGAGGGTTTCAGGCCCGAAACTGCTCGCCAGCCCCTCGCTGGTGCCAGGCCCTGGAGGACCAACCGTTCCGGCGCTGAGGTCACCGTCCGAGGTCTCGACCAATATCCCGTCGATTAATGCCCTCTCGCCGCGCGACGACACCTCGGTTCCAGACTACACTTGCAACTCACCCACCTCGACGGCGCCCACGGCATGGAGCCCTGCGCCGCCCACCACGCCCACCGCCCAGCGTCCCCTGTCCCGCCGTGCCAACGTCGTTGCGCTGCATCCCGACAAGACCTTCTCCCTCGTCCGCCTTCCCGGCTCCCGGTCCGACAGCTCGCGCAGCCTGCGCTCGCCCCCTCTGACCAATTCTTCGAGAACCTCGAGCGCGCAGGACCGCCCGTCGCTCGGGTCCTGGACCGACGATCACAACGACTCGGCCTTGACGGGCAGCACCAACCAATCCTACCTCGCGGATCCCGGCATCTCTGCACCTCATGCCGAGTACCCCCCTTCGCCTGAACCCTCTTCCGCTTCCGCCGCACCATTACCCGCAGATCCTACATCGTCGTCGCCCTGGAACTACCGCTTCGTCGGCGGATTGCGAAAGGTTCCCCAGACCCCCAACCTCAAGATCAAAGCAGCCCAGTACGCCGCCGCGCCAGCCTCGTCGGCCCCCGCGCCCGACAGCCCCCTCGCCCCATTGCGCGAAGACGCCAGCACCCAAGACGAGGAGAGTGTCCTGCGCAAGACCGTGTCGCCCAAGACGTCGTTTGGCTCCGTCGCCTCGGCCCAGACTGCCTCGACCACGTCCGAAACGACCAATTACAAGATCTACGGACCCGAGTCCTCTCTGCTCCAGCAGTCCGCCGACAGCCTCGCGCTGCCCTCGTCCAGCAACGGCAACTGGGAAGCCCTGGGTACTTCGTCGCCCGCGGCGCCCTTCACCAGCAGTCCTCCAGAGACATCCCACAGTGACCAGAACTTTGTCTTGCACGGTGGTCCCTCGCCGTCGTCCTCGCTCGCCACCGTCCCCCGCCAACCCCGGCCAACATACTCGCAGGAGAGCCTCCTGGTCCTACCGCTGAGACCCGTCAAGAAGAGGTCGAATGAAAAGTTTGGATACTACAAGCAGCGGTCACGAGAGAACCTCCGCGCCCGCGCCGGGTCCCTCCACTCGCTCAAGAGCATTTCTTCCATCATCACCACCCAGGATCCCACAACTGCCTTTTTCGCCGCCCCCGTCATCCTCGACTTTGGCGCGAGCACGTCCCGCGGCGCCCGGCGAGGCGACCCCTCGAGCTCGGGTACGTTCCGAGGTCAATGGGCCCCCGGCCCCGCCAGCCAGCCTGCCTTTCCCCAACGCCCGCCCGTCCCGATGCTCCCAGAGGAGCCGCACCAATGGAGCTCCCAGCTGTCGACGGTCATGTCCGAGAGCGAAGACGGAAGCGCAGCACTGAGTCGCTCCGTGTCCCCGCTCAGCACGACAGGAGCGGCTGGCCATCACCGACGACGCAGCAGCAATGGCTGGGGCAGCTCCCTGCACAGTCGACAAGTGCTGAGCATCTCATCCTCTCTGGCGGCGCAGCTGGAAGAGGGTTCATCTGGCAGCGACTCGGTCGACAAGCCGCTGCCGAGCCACTTGCGAGGCCTCCCTTCACAACTGCGCATGGTGCGCGACCAAGACGAACATGGTGACGGCCTCGCCGACCTGCGGGAGCATCCCTCCAGGACGGGATTATCTGCCTTCTTCTACAGCAGCAACAGCTCGAGCCGCGGCTTGCACTCTAGCGGGAGCTCCCGGTCCAACAGCCTCACATCATCCCTCCCAACATGGGCCAGGTACGTGCAGCGAATAGGGGGGGTAAGAACAGACATGCTGATTATTTGCAGAGTATACTATGGCTCTGATGAGCATCGCTTCTTCGGGGCGCCCTCGTTCATGTCCTTATCAGACGACGGGGGCAGCCGGCCGGGGAGTTCTGCGCAGCCCAACGGGGAGTCGCTAGGCCTCGACCGGTTTCCCATGAACATCCACAACCCCCGGAGGAGGGCCCAGGAAGTCCCCCGACCTCCTGCAGCGGGACGATCCTTTTCCGACTCGACCGATATGCAAATCACCCAGGCGCCGCCGCTGGGTTATGATTATGGCGCCTTCCGGTCCCTCCGGCGCAAGACATCCAGCATCTGGTCTCCCCACCTCCGGACGGATCGACGGGCGAGCCGATACAGCGTCTGGGATCCGCCCAGTGTGACCTGGTCTACCGACACGGGCATCCTCGGCAAGCGGAACGCACAGATCGTCCTGTTTATCGTTGGCTTCATCTTTCCGTTTGGTAAGTTTATTTCGGCGCAACATCCCGAACCCTACTAACCTCGTGTCCAGCCTGGATGATTGGCGCATTGCTTCCCCTCCCAGCCTCACCCAAGCTCGACATGCTCGAGAGCGGAGACGGCAGCCAAAGCCAATTCAGCCGATCGCAGACCGAGTTCCGCTACCAAACCCACATCGTCGACGAGACGAGGTACGAGAGTGCGCGATGGTGGCGGAACCTGAACCGAATCATGTCGGTCGTGGGACTTCTCATCATTGGCGCCATCATTGCCCTTGTCGTCGTCGGTCTTCGCGAAGGCTGGGGAAGACGGTAGCCAGACGTCATTGCTCTCAACATTCCACCCACACACCATACTTGATCGCCATCCTTCCGGATATATTTCCTACCATCGTCGACACAAGGCCACCGCGGCCACCAATTTTATTATTTATTGTTAATGCCCGGAACGAAGCACGCACGCGCGCGCACACACCAAACGACACAACCCGACAGATTCCTGTTTTTCTTTCTCTTTCCATCGCCATACCTAGACGACCAACGATCTCTACCAACCCACGCCCAAAACGAAACCAATTCCTCACGGATACACGCTCTTTTTCACGAGACCCTCGAATCTCCCTCCATTTATTTCTTGCTCGTCACCATGTACCACCACCACCACCACCACCACCACAGCCTACGCACATAGAGAGAGAGACGCAAAACGTTCGCCATATAGAGCCACGCCACACCACGCCGAAACATGCTCCACACGCGGAAAGGGAGATACCCTGCTACACACACACACACACACACACACACACACACACACACACACACACACACACAACACACAACACACAACAGGGGCGATATGCTGCAAAGATACCCATGATTGATTGCGCTTGGAGTCGGTCGGGGTTTTGTTTTTTTTGCTTCTGCTTCTTCTTCCATCTTGCTTCTTTGCTTCTCTGTTCCCCGTTGTGATGCGAAAGCGCTTCGCACACACACTAGCAGCAGCCCCCCCCTGTTTATTTTGCTTGAAGGGGGGTGTTGGACTCATGTATTACCACCACCACCACACACATTTTCTTCACCACCTTTTGTATCATCACAACCCCCAAACACTGTTTTTGCAGGCGAGAAGGGGGCATACATACCATGGTTGACATCGATGGATACGACATGGCCCGGAGTCACGGGATTTTTGTTTCGGCGTGTTTTTTTCTCTTTCGTCTGCTGACGCCCATCTCCATGACATTTGACGCTTGGGATGGTGGGATTTCAGGGATATTTGGTTTTTCTGGTCGGGTATATACTACCACGAAATAATGTCTACGGCCTGTGTAACGTCGGGTCGATGATGGATGTAATTTATGTAGATAGATTATATAGGTAGCTTTTGAATACCTTTCACATACACATACGTTCTACTGCTAGTCTAGGTACTGGATGGTTTTCTTAGTCGGCAAGAGACAGCTTCTGCCTCTCACTATATGTTGCTGCAAAATGCACAAATATCCATGCACTCTGCTGCCATCATGGTAAATGCCGTGGACATGCTACGCTCGCTCGTACATGCATATGTCCCCCCAACCCAAGTTACACAAGACATAATCCACTCATTCGCTCGCCGGGCTTGCTTGCTCCAAGTTAACCACCACACCCAAAACTCAGACCCAAAACACCAACCAGCCACTATTACAACTCCGACCCATCCTCAACCCTTCATCCCCTTCACCCCCTTCCCCTTCCCAAACCCCCCCTTCCTTGCCTTCACCCCCGCCCTGATCTCCCCCACCGCCTCGTCCCAATCCCTCTCCGCATCCCCCGGCATCCCATAAACCGGCTCCGTCCCATTCAAGCTCTCCACGCTCCTCGACTTGTGCAATCCCTCCCCCCTTTCCCCCTCCTCTGCGGCGCGCTCCTCCAGCTTCCTCTTGAGCGCCGGCTTCGCAGGCGACGCGAAAAACACCAGGCTCGCGAGGGTGCCGATAACGGCGTAGAAATACAGGTTTGCCCAGGCGGCGAGGGAGCCGTGCAGCGAGAGCACGAGGAAGGGCACGGTGGCGAAGGAAAAGGTGAATTGCGTGACGAGCCAGGAGAAGGCGTCGTAGTAGGGCTTGGCGGGGAGGGGGGCTTGGGTGCGGGGGTGGAGGAAGAAAGGGCGGAAGTAGCGTCGGAAGTCTGTGATGGGGGAGAGAGTGTTAGTATCGTGGGATTGGGGTTGGGAGGGGGGGAAGGGGCGTACTCTTTGCTACAGTTTGGACGAGGCTGGCGAGGATAAAGGACATGTAGTAGCCGGGGTAGAAGCCGTGCCAGATGGCGCTGGTGGTGAAGGTGGCCATGCTGGCGCGGAAGCCGGGCTTCTTGCCCTTGGGGGTGACGCGCAGGTAGACGCAGTTGCGGAGCCAGCGGTTGGTGTTGACGTTCCAGTTCTCGAGGTAGGCGCGCGTGTTCTGGGCGAGCTCGAGGTTGAGGGGGTGGATGTTGACGAGGCGGTCCCACGAGACCTGGCCGGTCGACGGGTCCACGCCGTTGTACCCTAGCCCGGCGAGGATACAGGCGCCTTCGGTCAGCGTCCAGACGCCGTAGTACTTGGTGCGGGCCGTGAGGGGCACCATGTGCAGGGTGAGGACGCGCTGGAGGAAGCCGTGCTGCTTGTAGGTCGGCTCGGTGAGGACCTCGGGGTAGAAGTGGGCGGACAGTTGGACGTAGATAAAGATCCACAGGAGGCCGACGGCGAGCTTCTTCATGGCGGGGGTCCCGCTGCGGGGGATCTTGCGCTTGCGGCGCGTGGGCGGCTTCTTGGCCGGGTCGACGGTGGCGGGCACGTCAAACATGGACAGGTCGAGCCAGCGGCGGTACTCGGCAAAGTCAAAGGCCGGGCCGGCGAAGAGGCTCGGGAAGAAGAAGACGTAGCCGAGGAAGTCGAGGAGCCCGGGGAGCTCTGTCAGACGCCGGTCCCTTTGCGAGTCGCTCAGGTCGGCCTCGGGAATGGCGCCGTCGGCCACGTTCCAGCAAAAGGAGCTGAGCTTCATAACCAGCACCATCTGGGCGCCCGTGATGTCAACGGCGTGCGGGTCGGGGGCGCGCATGCGCGCAATCTGGTTGATGCTCAGATGGCCCATGAGGAAGACGAAGCCGACCCATCCCATGTACGGGGAGCCGCGCAGGAACTTTGCGATGGCGTAGGCGCCAGCAGACGATATGAGGATAGTCCGCAGGCCATCCCACATGTCAAAGAGACCGACGAGGTAGAAGACGGACACCCTGGAACCATGGTTAGCTCCGTGCTATCGTTCCGCCGTGGATCGAGGGGCAACGCACCCGAGGGAGAAGAGGTTTTTTTGCTCGGGTTTGGCGTCGGGAATTCGTTTGAGGAGACCGGCTAGGGGGTAGGAAAAGAGGAAGGAGAAGACGAGTTTTACTGCGGCAGAGGGCGTGTCAGTGCACATAGGTAGTCGAACGGGTTTAGGGGTTGAAGACGTACATTCGTCGGGGCCAGTCCCAACCTTGTCGCCCAGAAACACAAAGGCTACGATTTGATGTCAGCCCATGGATGCGCCGTTCGGTCGGAGAGGGGCCGGGAAGGCGTACGGGTGTTTATAAAGGGTATCATGGTGTCGAGCGGCGTTGTGCCTCGTAGGTGTCACTGGGCTTGGGATGAGGAGGAAATCATGCCATCACAGGCTCGGATGTTGAAGGTGGAACGAAGTGGCGTGGATGTGCGACGGTGAGAAGGAAGGCTGCCAGTCGGGTTCCCACGAGTGGACGTGCCGAGATATATGTACAATGTAAAAAGGCAAGAAATATTGGTCGAGAATCCGGCGGCAATGGTGGAGCGAAATATTGGTGCAGAGATGGAACGTCTCGGCGATGGAGGAATTTGGTTTCGTCGGGGTTGCCAATGGTGAAAAGAAGAGCTGGTTGGGGTCTTGGCGCCCCTTCTCCCCTTGTGACATCACCAGCCCCTTGGAGTCGTGCCCTGACAGGGAGTGGCATGTGGTTGGGTCAATTGGGTCAGGGGTCCGTCCTGAGGCTGCAATCCCCTCTTCAGCATCACCGCAGAGCATCCCGACCGAGGTGGCATCGCGTCTTGTCGCCTCGTCCGATCAAGACTGACACTTTGCAGCATGAGTGACTCCAGACTGTGAGAATGCTCGGTATTGGCGGTTTTTTTTTTGCATTTATTTCTTCAGATTTGCAATCTGTTTAATCTACACTAAAGTGGTACCAGCATTATTCGTCGCACGTTCCCTAGGCAGCGTGCTGTGTCGGTCTGCCCAAAATGAGCTCCTGGCCGTCTCTCACTGCTCGCGGTGTTTAGACACCACTCCAACCACCACTTTGCTCGGAAGATTCGGTCGCACGGATTGTAGCCCAAGGGCCTCGTCTCCCTTCCGGCTCCTGACCTCATAGCCGGGCAGGCCGTGCTGGGTCTCAAGCTCGGCCACTCAAGCCTGGATATCTAAACATCCTAAAGGCCGTGGTGTAACACTTAAGACAGGGCGAAGCACCGACGGCATGTTGGCAACTGCAGCATCAGGTATCCACATCGGTGCCTTGAACTGCAGGAAGAGCGGAGTTGTGGTGCGAGATGAAGACCCGAACCACCCCAAAAAGACACCCTGGCAGACATCCAACTCAGGCCTGCACCGCTCATGTCGGAACATCAACATGCACATCCGGTATGGAGCCCGGCATGGCGCTCGTTATCGAGTAAACGCTGTCCGCCCTCGGACGCCGCCTGTAACGCAACGTGTCGTGTCCCCGTGTGTCCTCTTCGGCCTCGACTTCCTTCCGGGCTTCCTCTCGCAGATTCTTGGCAATATCTGCCTCCCTGGCGCTGCTCATCGACCGCCCCGCATCCGCAATCGCATCCGCAATCGCCTCATCGCCCCCGCGCGTGTTCTTCTTTCGCGGCCACATGCTAGGCAGCGCGATTTCCTGGAACCTAGGCTCCACGCAGCGGTCGTCGAACCACTGATGGAGCCGGGACTCGACCAGCTGCGCAATCTTGGGCACGTCCTGGAGCCTCGACCGGCTTCCGAGAAGGCTTCGCACCGAGAGGTCCAGCCGGTAGTCGTCGAGAAAGGTAAACACCATCTTGGTGGGTGTGTTCTCCGACGAGTTGCTGGGGATGAACGAGATGGACAGCGTGCCGCTGAATCGCACCACACTGACCGCCAGAGCCACCGGCAGCACAGCGCTGAGCTTCTTGGGGTAGTTGAGCAGGAGCTGAGTTTCCAACGCCAGCGTGATCATGTCGCTGAGGTCGACATCCATCCGCGCCTGCAGCCTAGTCCCATCCCTAGTGGCCATATTTGCGTCAAACGCCTTTCCTGGTCCAAAGTCGAGGCCGTTCTCGTCGACGGGTATGATGCGACAGTTGCTGAATATGGGGAAGTCCTCGCCTAGGGTAAGCTCCGTCACCCGTATCTCGTCGACAAAATCGGGCCGGGATGTGCCATTCATGGCCTTGGTCAGCGACGAGAGAATCGCATCGTCGTGCTGGGCGTCGCTCCGCAGCTGGGCAATGGCCTGGGCAACCAGCACATTGAACCAGTCCAAGCTCTCGGGCTGGTGGCTGTCGACCTTGTAGTATGTCTTGTTGAGGATGGACCCGATGGTCAGGGTAGGCTGGCTCTGCCGGAGGATGCTCGATTTCTTCTTGTTCAGGGTGGGGGGCTGGGAGGCGTGTCGTGCGTTGGACGTTCGCAGGCTCAGGAGCGACTTCTTATGTGCCAGTGTCCTCGATCGTCGTTCGGTGGCGCGGATGGATGCCGCGACCTCCGGGGAGGGCGCATCGCCGAATATAAAGAATTTGATAAAGGCGGCCAGTAAGAGTACTACTGATATTTGGCCGACGATGAGGCCTTGTGTGAAGGACAGACTGGAGCCCCCCAGGTCAAGTCAGCTGCTGGAGGTCACATTTCAGGGGGGGATAGGCCACGTACGTTGGTTCCGGTTTGACGGGACAGACATCTTGGACCATCATGGCAGTCTGTTAGTCGTCAATGGCGGAATTTCGACACCCCGCCTTGGCCTTGAAATCATGGATGACGTTGGAGAGGGAGAGCTGTCTCGGTGAGGGAGGAGCGTGGCAGAAGCTTTCGCAAGGGTTCAAGGGCTGGAAGACTTATCTTATCGCGCTGCTGCGCTGTCGCTCCAGGGGCATGACGTCTCCCGCAGCGTCCAAGACCTCCCACTCAGCAAACGCCGAGCCGCATTCCAGGGGACCACACCACTCAAAGTCACGGATCCAAGGCAACCTCGGAGCTTCACATTCCATCCATCGACGACGGCACAACTCAACAGACGAGCCCGGAAAATCACCCCCTTCCGCCCAGCTACCACCGGTATTCTCCCCCTGAGTACGGCCGTGTGCAAGGGGTCCCATGCTCTCAACGATGCCCGGGCGCCCATAGCAAGATACGGCATTGAGGTACTCAGTTCTGCATTACCAACAAAAAAATCAATTGAACCTTGAATCGAGAGACTCGCCGGGACAAGATGGATGTCGTACAGGCCGCCTCCGGCTATGTATCCAAGATGGTGACGACTGGCGATAGCGCCAACGGAGCGCCATCGGCAAAGATGAAGATCCTCTTGCTGGACCGCGAGACGGTGCCCTGCATCTCGACGGCCGTCACCCAGTCCTCCCTCCTCAACCACGAGGTCTATCTCATCGACCGCCTGGACAACCCCAAACGTGAAAAGATGCGCCATCTCCGGTGTCTCTGCTTCGTGCGGCCACATCCCGATTCGATAGGACTCCTCATCGACGAGCTCCGAGAACCCAAGTACGGGGAGTACCATCTCTACTTCAGCAACGTTGTCAAAAAGTCGACCCTGGAACGGCTGGCCGAGGCCGACGACCACGAGGTCGTCAAGATGGTGCAGGAACACTTTCTCGACTATGTGGTGATCAACCCAGACCTCTTCTCCCTCAACATGGCCCCGCCCCTACACCGGATATGGAGCGGCAACCAAGACACCTGGAACACAGACTCCCTGCAGAGGGCGACAGAAGGCGTCATTGCCACCCTCTTGACGCTCAAGAAGAAGCCCCTAATCCGATATCAAAAGACCAGCTTGCTGGCCAAGAAGCTCGCGACCGAGGTCAGGTACTGCATCACCCAGGAAGACCAGCTGTTCGACTTCCGCAAAGTCGACACGCCGCCCATCCTGTTGATCCTTGACAGGAGAGAGGACCCCATCACGCCTCTGCTCACCCAATGGACCTACCAAGCCATGGTCCACCACCTCCTCGGCATCCACAACGGCCGCGTCGACCTGAGCAGCGTGCCCGACATCCGGCCAGAGCTCAAGGAGATTGTGCTCTCGCAGGACCAGGACCCCTTCTTCAAGAAGAACATGTACATGAACTTTGGCGACCTGGGCGGCAACATCAAGGAGTACGTCGAGCAGTACCAGTCCAAGACCAAGAACAACGCCGACATCGAATCGATCGCCGACATGAAGCGCTTCATCGAGGAGTACCCCGAGTTCCGCAAGCTCTCGGGCAACGTGAGCAAGCACGTCACCCTCGTCTCGGAGCTCAGCAGGCGCGTGGGTGCCGAGAACCTGCTCGAGGTCAGCGAGCTGGAACAGAGCATCGCCTGCAACGACAACCACGCCACCGATCTCAAAGTACTGCCCCCTCCCCACACCCTCCCGCTTCCAAGCTAACTCTGCCAGAACATCCAAAACCTAATCCAGTCCCCCTCCGTTCCCTCAGACAACAAGGTCGGCCTCGTCGCCCTCTACGCCCTCCGCTACTCCAAGAACCCCGCCAACGCCCTCCCCATGCTCATCGACCTGCTCACCACGGTCGGTGGCGTGCCGGCCCGCACCGC
Organism: Schizothecium vesticola; assembly: GCA_030549215.1. NCBI lineage: Eukaryota > Fungi > Ascomycota > Sordariomycetes > Sordariales > Schizotheciaceae > Schizothecium > Schizothecium vesticola. The sequence goes on along the minus strand of JAUKUD010000007.1, from coordinate 1,625,569 downwards.
CGCGCGCGTCCCCAAGCTCCTCACCTACCACTCGTCGCTGCAGCAGCTCCCCGGCGGCGGCGGCGGCATCACGGACCTCTTCGAGTCGACGGGCATCTTTGGCGGCGCCGGCTCGCGCTTCAAGGGCCTCAAGGGCGTCGAGAACGTCTACACGCAGCACTCGCCGCTGCTCGAGACGACGCTGCAGAACCTCATCAAGGGCAAGCTGCGCGACCAGCAGTACCCCTTCGTCGACGGCGGCGGCACCACGCGCGACAAGCCGCAGGATATCGTCGTGTTCATGGTCGGCGGGGCGACGTACGAGGAGGCCAAGACGGTCGCGGGCATCAATGCCTCGTCGCCGGGCGTGCGGGTGGTGCTGGGGGGGACGACAATTCATAACGCGGCGACGTTTCTGGAGGAGGTGGACGATGCCGTGTCGTCGTGGCCCGAGCCGCCGGCGACGACGGCGGCGGGGCGGCTGAGGCAGGAGATTGGGCGGCGGTAGGACGTCACTGATCGCAGAGGAGCTGGGAGCGGGTTGTAGTGCTATGGTTTGGCGTCTTGGCTTAGATGAATGCTCAAATACCACCACCCTGGGACCCAATGCACCCTACACGGAGTTTCCAACCCCCCACTCACACCAACACCACAGAATCCATACACCCAAACCCAGCCGCCACCCCCCCCTCCTCACTCTGATCCCCCTTGGTCCTCAACAAATACCCCGCCTCCTCGTTATACACCACCCCTCCCCCGCCCACCCCCACGCTCCGATCCCACAGACACGCCCCATACACGCCCAACTCGCAAATCACCCCGCCCTCCTCCAGCCTCCCGTTCCTCAAAATCACATTCCCCACCGCCGGCGGCGTAATCAGCTCCATCAGTATATACGATCCCCAATGCCCCTCCGGCAGCTCCCCCAACCGCCCCGGAATCGCCCCCCGGTACACGTTATTCCCGCCCCCCTCCCGCTGCGGCTTCATTACGTACCCCACGCACCGCTCCGCGTCCGTCGCGATCTCCCGCGCCGCCAGCCCCGCTGCCGTCCCGTCGAGGGGGTAGATGTTCGTGAATGTGCGCCGCACCGCGGCCCTGTCGGCGGCCTTGGACAAGAACCGCGCGAGGAGGGTCTCCGCTGACGACGCCAGCACCTGCTGCACCTTCTTCATGCCGCTCAGCTGGGCGAGCACGCTGGGGCAGGCGATGGTGGCGGAGCGCTCGACGGTGCGGCGGGCGGACCAGGCCAGCGGCGTGGGGTAGTCGGCGGGGCCGTAGCCGGCGCGGAGGTAGGTGACGGCACACTCGTAGGTGAGGGCGGGGTTGTGCGGGGGGTGGTAGAGGAGCTGGCGCGCGGGGCCGAGGGTCGTGTGCGAGGGGAGGGAGGGGAGGGTGAGGCGGAAGATGGGGGCGGAAGTTTGGGAGTGCAGGGCGTATTCGAGGTGCCGCTGGTCGAAGATGTTGCGCTCCGAGGGCTGGACGAGAAAGAGGATGCAGGTGGGGTGGTGGAGGGCGGAGGGGCCGTAGGCGGTGTAGCCGGCGGCGAGGCCGGCGGCGAGGCTAGTGGTGCTGAGGTTGGGGGGGAGGTCGAGGGGGGGGAGGGCGGCGGAGTTGTGAAGGAGGGGGTATTCCGTGGCGGCGAGGTGTCTGGGGGGGGGTTAGTTTGGACGAAGGTGGGGGGAGGGGGGGTGTACTTGTGCAGGGCCGAGGTTTGGGAGGAGAGGCCGCCGAAGGACGAGGCGATGGTGTTAAACTCGACCTGCTTGATTTGTAGTCCGTCGTCGTCATGGTGAACCATGTAGTCGGATCGGAACAGACCGAGGGTGAGGTTCTGGGGCGGGAGGTTTAGCTGGGGGGGGGTGGCGGGATCGGGCGGTTATGGTCCTCACCTGGACATAGCCCTCCTCCTTTACCTTGAGATGTACATCCCAGAGGTTGGAGATGAAATCGTCCCCTGCAGCAACCCTGGGCGAGTTAGAGACATGCAGACGGCGGGTCGGGTAGGCAATGCAGCATACTCATGCACGAGTTCTTCAAGGAATTTCTCGTCTCGGCTGATGTTGGCGTACAGCTCGTTGTAGGCCTTCTGGACAGCCTTGGCGTCCTCGAAGCAGGCCTTGGGAAAGGGGCTGGGAAACAAGGTGACGGGGGCGTTGATGGCGAGGATGCCCTCTGGGTCGTTGGCGGCCACGGCCGTAGGGGGGCGGACGGCGAGACCGTGGGCGATGGACCAGTCCTTGATGACCTGCACCAGGTGCTCTTGTTCCAGGACGTCCAGGGAGGGTGGGAATGTGCTTTTAGTGGGAGAAGCCGCCATGATCAAGGCTTTGTTATTTATGAGTGTCGGTCTGTCTGATGTGTTTGATGTGTTTTGTGGTCTGGTCTTGGTTCCGGTGCGTAGTAGTTGAGAGGAAGGGGTTCCTTGGGCGTCTCAATTGTTCCTTGTTGGTTGGTCAGCCGTGTGTATTTCAAAGCACATCAAGGATAGTATTTACCTATTTCATGTACCTATGAATTTTGTCTTCTTCTTACAAGGAAAAGAAAAGGTAGACGGCAAGACTGAGACAATTGGGTTTGTGGAGGTGGGTGAGATGAGACACTACAAAAAGTCCAAAAAGCCTCCAGGGAAAGGAATGGCGCAATCGGAACCAATGGGGTAATTATTCACCTGCTGGATCTCAGGAACAATCTCGAATCACGGCACCCACAGCAAGGTTGCGAGTTCTTTGTGAATGGGCAGACCGGACCGACCTAATAGAAAACCCCTCTGCCCCTCCACCCCCCTCCCCATCTCCAACAAGATTTACCCCAACGAGTGATTGCGGGGTCGTTCTTTAACATGAAGACATCGATTCCCTTCACAGTAGGCCACCTTTTTCAAAACACTGTGCACATTTTCTGCTGTGTTCTTCCTTGACTCTATTCTTTAGGTTTGGGACAAGATGGAATGTTGAAGCATCATATGCTGGAAAAATAAACTGACACCCTTGGTCTGACCAGAAACAGACAGACAGACATCCCCAAAATACCACGCCCTGTCCACCATCCACATCCACCAACATCGTCGCCTATGTGCCCGTTCGACGAGGCACCTGGTTTCTCATGCTCGCTTCTCGCACAGTATTCTCCCAGCACAGAATGCGGTTGGACCTCTTCCCCCCTGTCGAGGTCCCTCCGTCCTCCGGGTAGCGGTAACGTGAACACCCGTCAGCTTCCTTCAACCTAACACCACCGCATCGCGTTACACGCGACCGTTCCTGTGTGTTCACCAACCTCACCGTCCCGGCGCCCCCGTTCTGCGACCCCCGTATATATATATTTACATTTCGATCCCACAACCTCCACCTCCCCTCCAAAAACCGTTCTGACCCCCGCTCTCTCACTTGCCGATCCGGGCCTGTTTGCTGCTCCTCCCTCCTGTCCCAGGTCATTTGGGCCTGGGCCAGCTCTGGCCGTTTCAACTTCCACATCCCAAGATCCCCTTTGCAGACGGGCCAACTGCCTGGGACCGCTCTATTTTGAGAGTTCCGTCAGTCCGCCCACCATTGATCTATAGGGTCATTCAAAGGGGCCACTCGCTCCAAAAGGTAAGAATTTTTATTTTTACAACTCTCGCTACTTCCCTCCATCTCCCCTCCAACGGAGCCTGGTCACCCTGGTCACCAGGTATTTATTCCAGCCCCAATCTTCTGCCATCTCTCCTCCTCCCTCCTCCCTCTACCCTCTTCCACCTTATCACCTGAGGAATCATTACCCCATTCTCATCTCTGCCGTTCCAATTATCAAGAAGGCGCAGTTAAATTTTCCAGAAACTCACCACTCGCCAACAACCAGGGTGCTTTTCGCAATCCTTAGCCATCTGTGCTTCACCCCCGATACCAAGTTCAAGCGCTACAAGAGTTTCAGAAATACCAACCCAACTTCAAATGATGGGCGCTGCCTGTATGTCCCCTCCAATTGCCCTTCAAACAATTGCGGGGTCTAACAAACACCCAGGATCTAGAATCACTCATTCGGCATGGCAGGCGACGAGCAGGACCCATTCTCATGGGACACGGACCGTCTGGTGCAGGAGCTCTGCATCGGCAATCCGTCCTGGTTCTCTCCTCCATCGACTCTCAAGTTGCCAAAGCCCGCCGCGCTTGAGAAGATGATCCGAGACCATGAGCACGACGGCAGGTCATTCTTGACCTACGCTGATGATCTTGGAATCCCGGAATTCTGGAGGAATCTCAACATCTCCAACATGCGACATCAACAATCTCTCCACCACATCCTGATCCAGCTTCGCAGATCCAGCAGGCAGTATAAACATTGGAAGAAGGAAAAGGAGCGCCAACAGGCCGAGTCTGAGGATACCGACGACGACACCCCTGCCACGGCCAAGTCCGGTCAAGCACATCCTTTGCCTGCCGATATCCACTCCCCACCGACGGATACACATCCCCCTCTCGGAACCCAGGCTGATTCTCAACCTCAAGCCCCGACCTCCGCCAAGAAGCGAATGGCTCCGACCCTTGTAGACACCAATCCTGTGTTCTCTCGTGCATTTCTTACCGAGGCTGATGTCCTGCTGAACCATGGGCAGCAGGAAGACCAACCGGAAGCTAGTACCCTGGGAAGCGGCATGTCTCCCGACGACTTCCTATCGGCCCATCTCAACAACATAGGGAAGTCATACCTTGGTCCGTCGCTCAAAGTGGACTACATAACCGAAGCTCCAGGTCCCGACGCCGACGCCGACGAGACAGATACTATTTGCTGGGTCCGTCAGCAAGCTCTCCCGCCTGGTCGACGCCTCCAGGTCGCCAGATCCGTAAAGAGGTTGTTACTTCAACGCGCGGCTCCGGATCTCGATAAGGATAAGATCCTGCCCGACTTTGGGGAGTCTGATGACGAGTTTGATGAGGAGACCTGGAAAGAGATCGAGGCGGAACGGCGGGAGCGCGAAGCAGCCGCCACTCACAGGGCCGCCAAGCAAGCAACGCTGAACGCCATGTCGCCCGAGGAACTCCTGGACAAAATTGTCAAGGACCTAGAACGCGACTGGGCTTCCAAAAAGAAGTGCAAGCACGACTACAGCGCAAGAGAACTCTGGGACACTGCCCGGCTCTCCGGCGACCGAGAAGCCCAAGTTGAGCGCGCCAAGAACCTGGAAGCCAAGTTGAGTGCCCGGGCTATCACTCTGCGGAAGAAGTTGATCGAGGAGTCATGGTTCGATGAAAACGATGAAGCCAAACGCGAGAAGCTCGCCCGCGGGTTCCTCGGTGCAACAATTGAGGACCGAGAACTGGCGAGATGGAAAATACGTATCTTGCAGAGCTTGGCTCCACCCCCTAAGCGCGCGACTCTTACCAAGCCATTGGCCAGAGCTCCCCGTATTCCGAAGCAAGTTGACGATGACGATGATGGTGACACTATCAGCGATGACTCCGACAGGGGTGGTTACCTAAGCGACAGGTCTATCCACGACGAGCCGGTGCCAGAATCGGACGCCATGCAAGTCGACCCCGACACGGGGTCACAGCCCATGCAACTCGACTCCGAGACCGAATCGGAATCGGACCCAATGGCTGAAAGTCCCTCGCTGCCAACAATGCCTGTCAAGTCCGAGGGGCCGCCACGTCTCGCCACCCCAGCCCGTCTCCGTGGCCAGGCCGCTCGGCCGATCTACCTCGACTCGTCTCCTGTTGTTATCCTGGACGAAGCGAGACCCGATCTCCGCGACATCAAGAAGATCCAGGAAATAGGTGACAGGCATTGGCAGAAACTCGGAGATCGCCAGAGGCTCACGATTGCCGTATTTTGCGGATGGCCTGAAGAACGATATGCCATGGTTGCCGAAGTTATCAGCAAGTACTCGGCTTCCGAGGTCTGGGACCGCCATATAGCTCCGCTGCTACCCCTTGAAGACCGCGAGCTTTCCCAGCTGGCCCGAGATACAGTCGACTTTGCTCTGGTGCGACTATTCGACTGTTATATCGGAAACACTGCCGATCGTTGTCGAGAGAACGTATGGCTGACTGCTCGCCTAAGGAAGGTCACTTGTCAGCGCATATATAGAGAGGAGGGTATGTTTTCCGCCTTCCATGCGCTCCTTCATGGTGCAATCGAGTCCACCCCAGAGGCGAAGACGCCGGAACCGCATCGGGGCACCCCGCTGGAACCTTTCTCCAGTATTCGGCGTGCTCCAGCCGAGGTTGACGTTGGGGAAGAGGAAGAGGAGGAGGAACCGGATGTCAACGAGATGGTTCGAAAGACATTTGGATCCGAGTCACCCGACGTGCAGTCGCAGTCCAGTGGGAGGCGAAGCCGTGTCGGCGATCCCCGGGCAGCGAGACTCATCCGGACAACATGCTCCCAGGGCAAGACCTTCAAGGAGCGGGGCCTGAAGTTGCAAGTGCAATTGCAATCGGAAGCAGCGCAGGCCCAGAGCTTGGATGACGGGTTCCGCTTCATTGATAGGGCGCGCCTTGTCGTCAACTTGTCCAAGGATCCCGATGATGCCCTGATCTACATCAACGACCACATCGGAGCCAAGATCAAGGACCACCAGATCGAGGGCGTTCGTTTCATGTGGAACAACATCGTCAAGTCGAGCCTTGGTCAAGGATGTCTACTTGCCCACGAAATGGGCCTGGGCAAAACCATGCAGACCATCACGCTACTCACAGTCATCACCGGGGCTTCGGCATCCAAGGACGAGGCTGTTGTCCGTCAAATTCCACCCCGTCTACGCGAGTCGAGGACGTTGGTCATATGCCCCGCTGGTCTTGTCGACAACTGGGTATGCGAGTTTGCTGAGTGGGCACCGGACCAATTGCTGGGCCCCTGCTTCAAGCTTGACGCACAACTGGACAAAGAAGAACGTATGGGCGTGGTGACGCAGTGGGCTCAGCAGGGCGGCATCCTGATTTGCAGCTATGACATCTATGCTGCCATGAGCGGCATGAGGGCTGGCAAACATCAGAATGAGGATTCGATCAAGATCATGCGATCCAACGCCAACATTGCTATAACGGACGAAGCCCATTATCTGAAGAACATCAAAACCCAGAGGGCTGCCGCGGTCGCCAACATCGAAACTACGAGCCGGATTGCCTTGACAGGATCTCCGCTGACCAAGTACGTCATGAATTACTACGCCCTTATCAACTGGGCAGCACCAGGGTACCTGGGTGACGTTAGCCGGTTCATGGCTCGGTTCAACAAGCCAATCGAGGCAGGTCTTTGGTGCGACAGCGCGCCCGCAGATAGGAGAAAGTCTCGGAAGCAGCTTGCGGTTCTGAAAGCCCTCGTGGAACCCATCGTCCATCGGAACGACGCCAAGGTCCTCCGCGAAACCCTGCCAGCTAAGAGGGAGTTCATCATCGGGCTCAAGCTGACGCCGACTCAGCTGAATGCCTACAGCGCCTACATAAAGAGCATCAGGAGCATCACGAAAGCCAAGGAGTTTACTCATATGGCCAAGGTCTGGAGCTTGGTGACTTACCTATCCGCTCTCGTCGGGCACCCCGTCATCTTCAAAAGGAAGCTAGAGGAGAAGAAGACGAATCAGGCAGGCATTGGCAAGGGTAAGACGCTAAAGAAGAAGAAGAAGAAGAAGGGCGTCGACGATACCGACGACGAGGGCGAGGACGCGGAGCTCTCGAACGACATCATCAGTGAAATGCTTGCCCATGTCAACGACAGGACCATCGAAGACGTTGTCCATTCCAACAAGATGAGGATCCTCTTCCGCATTCTAGATGAAAGTAAGCAGGTTGGGGACAAGGTTCTGATCTTCTCGCAAAGTCTGATGGCGCTCGACTACTTGCAAAACGTCTTTACCAGGCAGCAGCGCAACTTTTCCCGGATGGATGGGGACACCAAGGCCTCGTCGCGGCAGAAATCAGTTCAAGACTTCAACGAAGACCCCAACGCCGAGATCTACCTGATTTCGACGACGACTGGGTGCATCGGTCTGAATATCACGGGTGCCAACCGCGTCGTCATTTTCGACTTCAAGTACACGCCTGCTGATGAACAGCAGGCGATTGCCCGATCGTACCGCATCGGGCAAATGAAGGCAGTATACGTATACTGGCTCACTGTCGCCGGCACTTTTGAGCAGACGCTGCACAGCAGTGCCATCTTCAAGAAGCAACTGGCGCAGCGGGTTGTGGACAAGCAGAACCCGGATCCCACGTCGTCCAAGCTAAAGGACTACTTTAAGTTGCCCGAGCTTCCCGGGGGACAAGACTTGACTTCGTTCCGAGGCCAGGACCACATACTGGATGTTCTGATTCGCGACTTCGCCGGCGATATCATCAGCATTACGCCGACCGAAACCTACGAGAGGGAGGAGGTCTTCGAATTTGACGAAGACGACCACCGAGACATGGAGAGAGATTTCCAGGAGCTAAAGCAGCAAGCCACGGCGCCGGGACCGCACGGCGCCAACCAGTACAACGGAGGGGTCGCCGGCTTGGGGCCTGCGCAGCAAACGGGGCCACCAATAGTGGGTGCGTTGCATCGAGGCCCCAGAAGCACCCAGCCTGTGAATGGTGACTCCGGCTGGCATGCTAGACGCGGCGGTCTGAGTCCCCAGCCCGCCCCGGCACGCAAGTTGGTCCCGTATACCGGACCCCTTCCCAGCGCCCGGCCCGGTCCCCATGCCCCGATTGCGCAGAATGCTGGACCTGGCCCCAGTACTCAGCCTGCGCCGACACGGGCGGGTCCGTCTGCGAGGCCCGGGGGCCTGGCGTCGGGCTTCTCCCTCTCTCCGTCGCCGCCGTCAGGGGACCCATTTGTGTCGTCGTCATCGACTGCGGGTCCTTCCGTGGTGGACTTCTCGGGGTTCCTGCGACCGGCCAATCGGCCGAAGGTGGGCTCCGAATCATCCAAGGCCGGCAAGGTGGCTATTTCGCCCATTCTGGCAGCTGGTACCCATGTGCTGAAGCCGCCGCAATCGAGGCCGGAGCCGGTGGCCGATACGGATAAGCACCTCTACGACACGCTGGCGGGCTTTTACAGGATGCTCGCGACCCGAGGATTGAAGTCGTCGTTGCTAGAGCCAAAGGACATCGTCAAAGGGATAGCAGACGGCCTCAGGAGGTTTGGTCATGCGACGGGGCTCCCCAAGATGAGCAAGATGCAGCTGATTCAAGGCCAACTCGCCAAGCAGAGGTTCAGCGAGGCGCTCCTCTTTGGGTACCTCAAGCCCGACATCGTGGTTGCGGCGCTCGAGGGCGGCGATCTGGACAGCATGGCCAAGATGATTGAGGATATGAGCACGGAAGAATTCCAGGCCAAGGTCCAAGGCCAGGAAGGCCGCGATGTAGGCGCCGCGACACTCTGAGACACCCTTCGACCTCAAGACTAACCGGTCCATCACACAGCCCCGTCGCCGCAGCCTCGACGACCGCCAGGCGACTCCGCGAGGTCAGCTGCCGCGTCTCGACACTCGAACTCCCTCGAACCCCTTACCACCGCGTCCGAGTATCGATGTCCCCCCTCCCGACGAGCGGGCCGCAAAGGCGGCCGGGGAAAATGGACAGGCGCGGGCTCGAGAGCCACACCGCCGAGTGGGCGACTCGGCGGAGGCACCACATGTCATTGATTGAACCAGGTACTTGGACCACTTTCGATCTTTCGGCGAGTTTTTTTTGCTATTTTGCTATTTTTCCTTTTTGCTCTTTCGAGATACCCCTGGGTTGCATTGCATTGGCATTTTGGGCGTTCTTGGGCGGGGGAAGAGGCGGGAAGGACATGGGAGGGAGACGGGGAAGGACAGATGGACATTTGCAACTTGGATGGGCGGGAGTGGGGGAAAGGGGGGCGGGTGGTGGTGGTGGCATCCAGTCTTGACAGCAAGAAGCTCCTCCAGAGTACTCGGTGGTCCCCCGACGAAGCGGCTGAATAAGAGGGGGTGGTTCGACTGAAACCGGGCTTCCAGAATGCAAATGTGTCCTTGACTTGTGCGCGGGTGCGCGTGTGTGTGTGTGCCAGCGGTGGTGAATCGTGGGGTTCCTGCCCCGTACAGATTGGGTCTCGCCCGAGGCAATATAATCACAGGTGTGTCACGACGCAGGTCTTCGTCTCGTTGAAGGGGAATACGCTCGGGCGGTGAGGGGGCTGACTAGACGAGGCACTGGGGACGGGAACGGGCTGCGGTTGGGGAAGGGCGGCCAATGGCGAGAGGGCGAATTGAGCTCTGGATGTGAAACGGACGGGCTGCAATTGACTGCAATTGAGGACTCGAAAGTTGTGGTGGGAATACCGAAAAACCCCGAGGCCGTGAAGGTGGAGAAAATAGGGCCCCCCTGGGGCATTGATGACACTGTGTAGGATGGATTGGCTCTGGGTCCGGGCTAAAAGAGGTAAAAAGAGGGATGGGGAAGCTCTCAATTGATGAATCTCCTCTGCTTCTGACCTGACTTTTCCCCAACATCCCATCTCCATTATCCTTTTCCGCGGAACCGCTGTCGCGTGTCTGATCTTCTGCTGCTACTGCTGCTGCTGCTGTCTCGTTGTCGTTGTCGCCCTTGGAAAAGGGATCGATCGCATTCTCTCTCTCTGCCAATTGCCCTCCCTTTTTTTTGTGTACCCCTCCTCGTTCGCCACCCCTGCCAAGCAAAGCCTCGAGACTTTGCCATTGAACTCCCCGCCAAAGAAAAAAAACGAAGACGAACAATCGCAGATACTCGGGCACCGAGGTACTCAATATCATTCACCATGGACGCCGCCCTCCGCCAGTCCAAGGCCATGTGCCCGTTTATGAAGAAGGCCACGGCCGCCGGCCTCCGCGCCATGACGACAGCCGCTCGTCCCGCTGTCGCTGCCTCGGCCCCGGCCTCGGCGACGACGGCCGTGGCCCCCTCGCCCTGCGGTGGCACCATCTCCAAGCTGCAGGTGCTCGCCCGCCGCTGCCCCGTCATGGGCAAGGCCCTGGCCGTCCAGTCGGCCCGCCTCGGCCACGCCGGCTTCCCCGCCGGCGTCGCCTCGGTCGCCGGCTACTCGACCCTCTCAGGCCAGCAGCGCAAGTCCGGCAAGGCCAAGCTGCACACCGGCCGCCCCCGCGAGGCCCAGGCCGTCGAGGGCTCGCTGTTCCGCGACAAGGGTGAGCTTCTCCGTCCCCATCGGCATCGTAACCCATCACTAACTCAACTGCCCTCTCAGTCCAGCTGCCTCCTCGCCTCCCCGTCAAGCCGCAACAGCAGCACAAGCATGCCGCCACCACCGCCAACCCGGCCACGCACGCCGCCGGCCGCGGCGGCAAGTTTGACTACGAGGGCTTCTACAGCACCGAGCTCGACAAGAAGCACAAGGACAAGTCGTACCGCTACTTCAACAACATCAACCGACTGGCCAAGGAGTTCCCGCGCGCCCACATGGCCAGCAAGGAGGAGCGCGTCACGGTGTGGTGCGCCAACGACTACCTCGGCATGGGCCGCAACCCGCACGTCCTCCAGACCATGCACGAGACGCTCGACGAGTACGGCGCCGGCGCCGGCGGCACGCGCAACATCTCGGGCCACAACCGCCACGCCGTCGAGCTCGAGCACACGATCGCGCGGCTCCACGCCAAGGACGCGGCCCTCGTCTTCAGCTCGTGCTACGTGGCCAACGACGCGACGCTGGCCACGCTCGGCTCCAAGATGCCCGACTGCGTCATCCTCTCGGACAGCCTCAACCACGCGTCCATGATCCAGGGCATCCGCCACTCGGGCGCGCAAAAGGTCATCTTCCGCCACAACGACGTGGCCGACCTTGAGGCCAAGCTGGCCGCGCTGCCGCTCCACGTGCCCAAGATCATCGCCTTTGAGTCGGTCTACTCCATGTGCGGCTCCATCGGCCCCATCGCCGAGATCTGCGACCTTGCCGAGCGCTACGGCGCCCTCACCTTCCTCGACGAGGTCCACGCCGTCGGCATGTACGGCCCGCATGGCGCCGGCGTGGCCGAGCACCTCGACTTCGCCGCGCACGCCGCCGGCCAGCCGCGCGGCACCGTCGTCGACCGCGTCGACATCATCACCGGCACGCTCGGCAAGGCCTACGGCTGCGTGGGCGGCTACATCGCCGGCAGCCACCAGCTGATCGACACTGTCCGCTCCCTCGCGCCGGGCTTCATCTTCACCACCTCCCTCCCGCCCGCCGTCATGGCCGGCGCGCGCGCCGCCATCGAGTACCAGATGGCCTACGGCGGCGACCGCCGCCTGCAGCAGCTGCACACGCGCGCCGTCAAGGAGGCCCTCGGCGCGCGCGACATCCCCGTGCTGCCCAACCCTAGCCACATCATCCCCGTGCTCGTCGGCAACGCGGCGCTCGCCAAGGCGGCGAGCGACCGCCTCCTGCGCGACCACCAGATCTACGTGCAGAGCATCAACTACCCCACGGTGCCCGTCGGCCAAGAGCGCCTGCGCATCACGCCCACCCCCGGTCACACCAAGCGGTACCGCGACGACCTGGTCGCGGCCGTCGACGAGATCTGGACCGAGCTCGGCATCAAGCGCACCAGCGCGTGGGCCGCCGAGGGCGGGTTCATCGGCGTCGGGGAGCCGGGCGCCGAGGCGGTGCAGCCGCTGTGGACGGACGTGCAGCTGGGCATCGAGGAGGCCGTCGGGCGGCTGGGGGGTGGGGAGGGGGTGACGGAGCGGTTGCTTGCTGAAGAGGCGGCGGCGGCGGCTTCGGCCTAGACTTGGTTGGTCTCCGGCGGGGGGGGGGGAAATGCACTGGCTTTTTTTGCGAGTCGTGCGTGCGCGCCTGCTGCTGCTGCTTCAAAAAATGAGAGCGCATGGGGGGAAGCTCCCATCGTCGTTTTCTCAAATTCTGCTTCATTTCGTCGTCGTCGTCTTTCTCTGCTTCCCACCTTCCTAGCCTCTGGATAGGGGGCGGGGAAGGGGAAAGCCGGGGGAGGTTGACAGGCTTCATTTACCAAACACAATCACACCACCGACTTTTTTGGATGGAAAAATCCGGAAAAGAGTGGAATGAATGGATTTTATCATTGCCGCACCCTGGATAGGGGTTGATGGCTAAATTCTTGGGTCTTTTTGCGTTTTTGTGAATGTCATGTGTTTGTCTCTGAGATGTCATGCTGCAACTACCCTCCCGTTATCCGGGATTCCCGCCCCGTATTTCCGGGTGGGAGTGTCTTACGTGGCCCGGAGTTTGCTGGGTGGGAGGAGAAAGTGGTGCCCGGAAATGTCTTGTGCCGAGAATGGTTTCTTGGTGATACGAGGATCGGGGATATAAATGTACCAGGTAGAGGCCGGATTAGGTAGATTTAACTATCTCTGCAAACATCTCAGCCCACGACGTCGGGCAGTTTATCTTGCCCTGGTCTTTGAGAGTACACTAGGCGGTATGTCTCTCCTCACCAAGCAGGCCAGCACCCGCACCCGGCACGACAACCGTCGAAGGAACTCGAGGTGAGACCGTTGCAGACTGGGAAGAAGTGATGACAAGCACCAGCACAAGGACACAAGCAAGGGGGCAGTTGTCCAACGGCTTGTGCTTGGCGATGAGGCGTCGGTTTTAACTCTATTGAGCCGCATCACATCGTCAGCATCAACCAGACCAAACAAACCCTAGTCATCGGTTGTCTCTGGTCGGGAAGGAAACAAGAAATAAAACTAGAGTCTGACAGGCAATCGCTTTGGACCAACCGGGTTTAATCCGCTGCTTCGTTGGCTGATGACACTGTCGGCGACATTTTGATGCGTTGACTGCCGTGCACACATGAGAAGTTGGAAATGTCACGCCAGCAGGGAATAAAGGGAAAAGAACGCGGGTGCGAAACCGAAACCGAGGTGATCTGTTCTTTTTTTTTTTCTCTCCGTCGAACTCGTCTCGCTTGGATCGGACTCTTGAAAGATGCCGACCCCGGTTGACTCACTCACCTGAGAGGTCCAATGGAACCAACTCTGCCCATCCATCACAGGCGGCATGGAGGCGAGGATGCCACGCGTCCAGAGTCTGGTTGATGGATAGGACCTTGTGAATCAAAATGCTATGGATTCAAAGGGAAAATCCTTAAAGTTCAAACACAGGAGTCATGTTCAGCACGTTGAGCTCATCTCCGCTTGCAGCGGTTATTCGCAGACACGGTGATAAGCCCCCCCCCGGGCCCGGGCGGCAAGCGCCAAAGCGTCGGGACGATGCCGAGGTCCAGGTCCAGGTCTGGGGTCGGTGCAGGATAAGACGGCACAACCAGGCCGTTCCGGGGAGTTAATCATCATGGCACTGGCGAGGAGGGAGGGGATGGAAAGTGGCCGGCGTGATATCATGGATGTATACAGATTTCCCAATTCCAATGCTGCTTTTCTTGGGCGACGATTGAGTCATGATGTCAAGGGGAAACAGAGAAGAAAAATGGGAAAATGGGAATCTGTGTCGTCGCTCGATGCGGAAGGTCTTGGCCAATTGCTCGAGAACATTACCGAGTTCCCCACCATGGATGCTTCTTTGACGAGCGCCATCGTAGCCACCCTAGCGCATCGGCCCTGGACTTCCAGAATGCTTGGTGGCTTGGGGAGCCTGTGGTGGAGGCCGGGAAGGGATGGTCACGTCGCCGTCATCTCCCCGTCGCCCCACGATCCCTCCCCTTCCGCGCCCCCCCTCCCTTGAGTCCCCAGACCCGCGGGATTCGGAATCATCAATGTATCCCGGCTCCGGTCCCCTCGCATCTCTTGGCCTCTCGCATCTCTTGGCCCCTCGCGTTCCACTGCTTCCCAGCCTAGAGTCCCTTTCCATCCAGACTTTGAAAAAGTCTCCGGACTCTGCCAGATAAACATCGTCCTCTCCAGTTCCCTTCTCCGTCCGGGATCCCTTCCTTTCCCAATTCTCTCTTTTCTTGCATCCGGCTGTCCCCCAAACCCGACTTCTCCCCAGTCTCGACCGAACCCTATGCGCGCCCCCCCCGGTGTCGACGCCTGCGCAAACCCTTCTCAGGACCCCTGCTGACATCATCGCCTCGGCCTGCTCGCCGTCTTGTCCCTCCCCTTCACCACACATCGCCAATGGCGACCGACTCGGCCGCGGGGCCAGTCGTGGCTGGCCCTGGCCCCGGGCCTTCCAGCCGCGCCTCGAGCAACGATGTCTCGACCGACGGCATCGCCGACAACAAGACGTCCAAGAACCCCATGGCCCTGGAAAAGGCCGACAGCAAGGTCGTTGTCCCCAGGGACCCCGAGAACGATCCCTTCAAGCACCTCCCCGAGGCCGAGGCCAAGATCCTCAAGGACCAGGTCTTCACCCCCGACGTCAAGATCGGCTTCGGCATCCTCTACCGCTACGCGTCGCGCGCCGACATGACCATCATCGTCGTGTCGGCCATCTGCGCCATGGCCTCGGGCGCCGTCCTACCCCTCATGACGGTCGTCTTTGGCGGCTTGACCAACACCTTCCAAGGCTTCTTCAACGGCACCATCTCGTACGACGAGTTTGAGGGCGAGCTCACCAAGATGGTGCTCTACTTTGTCTATCTGGGCATCGGCGAGTTCGTCACCACCTATGTCTCCACCGTGGGCTTCATCTACTCGGGCGAGCACCTCAGCGCAAAGATCCGCGAGCACTATCTTGAGGCCAGCCTGAACCAAAACATAGGCTACTACGACCAGCTCGGCACCGGCACCATCACGACCCGCATCACGGCCGATGCCAACATGATCCAGGACGGACTCTCGGAGAAGGTCGGCCTCACCTTGGCTGCCGTGGCTACCTTTGTAGCGGCCTTCATCATTAGCTTTATCAGCTATTGGAAGTTGACGGTTATCCTGCTGAGCACTGTCGCGGCCATGATGACTGTCATGGGTGTCGGGTCGGGCTTCATTGTCAAGCACTCCAAGGCAAACATCAGCGCTTATGCCGAGGGTGGGTCTGTGGCCGAGGAGGTCATCAGCAGCGTGCGCAACGCCATGGCCTTTGGGACCCAAGACCGGCTTGCCAAGCAGTACGATGAACACCTCGTCAAGGCCGAGTACTTTGGCTTCCGCCTCAAGGCGTCGATCGGCGTTCTGGTCGCGTTCATCATGACGATCCTTTATCTGAACTACGGCCTGGCCTTCTGGATGGGCTCGCGGTTCATAGTCAGTGGCGAGGCCGAGCTGCGCCAGGTCCTCATCGTCATGATGTCCGTCATGATGGGCGCTTTCAGTCTCGGTAAGCTTGTTTCATTTCCCACGGCTTGTTGATGCTAAACCAGGTACAGGTGGCGTTGCTCCCAACGTCCAGGCCTTTACGAGCGCGCTGGCCGCTGCTGCCAAGATCTTCAGCACCATTGACCGCATCTCCCCGATTGACCCGTCCAGTGACACGGGCGCAAAGCTCGACAATGTCAAGGGAACCCTCCGCCTCGAGAACATCAAGCACATTTACCCCTCGCGCCCCGAGGTGGTGGTCATGGAGAACGTCAGCCTGACGGTGCCTGCGGGCAAAGTGACAGCCCTCGTGGGTGCGTCGGGAAGCGGAAAGTCTACCATCGTTGGCCTCGTCGAGAGGTTTTATTCACCCATCGAAGGAACCGTGTACCTGGACGACGTCGATATCTCGACCCTGAATCTCCGCTGGCTCCGTCAGCAGATTGCCCTCGTCTCGCAGGAGCCAACCCTCTTTAGCACCACCATCTTTGAGAACATCCGCCACGGCCTGATCGGAACCAAGTGGGAGACCGCGGACGCGGAGAAGCAGGCCGAGCTGATTCACGAGGCGGCGAAGAAGGCCAACGCGCACAGCTTCATCACCGAGCTCCCCGAGGGCTACGAGACGAATGTCGGCGACCGTGGCTTCCTCCTGAGCGGCGGCCAGAAGCAGCGCATCGCTATCGCTCGGGCCATCGTTTCGGACCCCAAGATTCTTCTCCTGGATGAGGCTACCAGTGCCTTGGATACCAAGTCGGAAGGTGTCGTCCAGGCCGCGCTCGAGGCGGCCTCCGAGGGGCGTACGACCATCACGATTGCCCACAGACTGTCGACCATTCGGGATGCCGACAATATCGTCGTCATGTCCGAGGGACGCATCGTGGAGCAGGGCAGCTACGACGAACTCCTGGAACAGAAAGGCGCATTCCGAAAGCTTGTTTCGGCGCAAGCTATCGTCACTACGCAGCTCAGCGCCGAAGAGCTCGAGGCGCTGGACAAGGAAGAGGAAGAAATCCTCATCCGCAAGGCTTCGGCTCAAGCCAAGCAGTCGGCAGGTGGACGCGCCTATGCCGAGGACCCCGAGGACGACATCGCCGCCAAGCTCAACCGCAGCACCACGCAGAAGAGCGCGAGCTCGATGGCCCTGGCCGGACAAAAGAGCGAGGCCCCGGTCAAGTACAGCCTGTGGACGCTCGCCAAGTTGATTGGCAGCTTCAACAAGCAAGAGACGATGCTCATGGTCGTGGCCCTCGTTTTCTCCATCATCTGCGGCCTGGGCAACCCGGTCCAGGCCGTCTTCTTTGCCAAGCTCATCACGGCCCTGTCGGTGCCGATCAACGCCGCCACGATTCCCCACATCCGCTCGGAAGCCTCGTTTTGGTGTCTGATGTACCTCATGCTCGCCATTGTCGAGCTTTTTGCTTTCAGCATCCAGGGCGTCATCTTTGCCAAGTGCAGCGAGAGGCTGGTTCATCGTGTCCGCGACCTCTCCTTCCGCACCATGCTGAGGCAGGACGTCCAGTTTTTCGACAGAGACGAGAACTCGGCCGGCGCCCTCACCTCGTTCCTCAGCACCGAAGCAACGCATGTGGCCGGCCTCAGCGGCGTCACGCTGGGCACCCTCCTCATGGTCACGTCGACGCTCATCTCGGCCTGCACCGTGGCCCTGGCCCTGGGCTGGAAGCTCGCCCTGGTCTGCATCGCCACGATGCCCGTCCTCATCGCCTGCGGTTTCCTGCGCTTCTGGATGCTGGCGCACTACCAGCGACGGTCGAAGCGCGCCTATGCCGGCTCGGCGAGCTACGCCTCGGAAGCCATCTCTGCCGTCCGCACCGTCGCCGCCCTGACCCGGGAGGGGGACGTGTTGCAAAAGTACAAGGACTCGCTCGCCGAGCAGCAGCGGGCCAGCCTCAAGTCGGTGCTCAAGAGTAGCACTCTCTACGCCTCCTCGCAGTCGCTGTCGTTCCTCGTCTTTGGCCTCGGGTTCTGGTACGGCGGCACTCTGATCGCCAAGGGCGAGTACGGCATGTTTCAGTTCTTCGTCGTCTTCTCGTCCGTCATCTTCTCGGCCCAGTCGGCCGGCTCCGCCTTCTCTTTTGCCCCCGACATGGGCAAGGCCGCCGAGGCGTCGCGCACCCTCAAGACGCTCTTCGACCGCAAGCCGACGATCGACACGTGGTCGCCCGACGGCGACAAGGTCGAGGTCGTCGACGGCGCCATCGAGTTCCGCGACGTCCACTTCCGCTACCCCACGCGCCCCGAGCAGCCCGTGCTGCGCGGCCTCAACCTGCGCATCTCGCCGGGGCAGTACGTCGCGCTCGTCGGCGCCTCGGGCTGCGGCAAGTCCACCACCATCGCCCTCCTCGAGCGCTTCTACGACCCCCTCGCCGGCGGTATTTACCTGGACAACAAGGAGATCAGCTCGCTCAAACTCGACGAGTACCGCAGCCACATCGCGCTCGTGTCCCAGGAACCCACCCTCTACCAGGGCACGATCCGCGACAACATCCTCCTCGGCACGCCGCACACCGTCACGGACGAGCAGATCGCCTTTGCGTGCAAGGAAGCCAACATCCACGACTTCATCCTCTCGCTGCCCGATGGGTTCGGCACCATCGTCGGCTCCAAGGGCGCGCTCCTCAGCGGCGGCCAGAAGCAGCGCATCGCCATCGCGCGCGCGCTCATCCGCGACCCCAAGGTGCTTCTCCTCGACGAGGCCACGAGCGCCCTCGACTCAGAGAGCGAGCACGTGGTGCAGGCGGCGCTGGACAAGGCCGCCAAGGGGCGCACGACGATCGCCGTCGCGCACCGGCTGAGCACGATCCAGAAGGCCGACATCATCTACGTGTTTGACCAGGGGCGCATCGTCGAGCAGGGCAAGCACGGGGAGCTGATGAGGCTGAATGGGAGGTATGCGGAGCTGGTGAATTTGCAGAGCTTGGAGAAGCATTAGGGTTTTTTTTAGGGGCATTTGTGAGAGAGATATCAGCATGCATGCGTGGCGTGGCGTTTTGGGGTGGTGGGTTATGGATTTTGGGTTTGAGCTTGGGTATGCTATTGATGGCCATGTCTGCCGGAAACTACTTTTTTTTGTATGTATGAACTCGCTACCTATGCTGCGATTTGTATATCAGCGGTAGAGCGAGAGGGGGGGACTAGGTAGGACCCATTCAACTCGATCGAAATAATGTAATATTTGGACAATCCACACATGGAGCCGGATCTTTCAGGGTTGGAGATACATTTTTTGCGTTCAACTGGACATGGAGCTGCTTGTGCTTGTTGGGGAAAGGACTGCTCTGTACTTTGGCGTCATGGGATAGATGGTGATGGCGACGGCCAAAAAAAAAGGAACCAGAAATGGTGGAGGTAATGATGAAGGATGCTGAGGGAAAAGCTCAAAAAGAAGAACCTCTTCGCCAGTCAGGAATTGAGCCCGACGTGGGGGTCGAACCCACAACCTTGAGATTGATGGAGTCATCCATGTAAGAGTCTCACGCTCTACCGATTGAGCTAGCCGGGCGATGAGGTTCTTTGATGAATGGGGGTGAGATATTAGGGTATTTGGTGGGAAATTAACTAGGGAGTGGGTGAATGACTGAAATGGGACGATGATGTCCATCCGGATTCTTCGAAATTTCAGACCCGGTCGTGTAAAATTCCTTGTCTTAGGCGGGATACCCCCCGAATTCTCCTCCACCGTCTATTGCACATCTGAGTGTGAAGTGTCTTTTGGGAGGAAGAGAGCCACCGAAGCACAAGGTTGCTACAAGGCCACCACCACTTTACCAATTGCCGCGCAAGCCGATCAGACCACGGAAAAAAGACAAGCTGTCCACTTCTCAACTCGACACTGTACTTGCATAGCGCTGGCTCGTATTTGTACCTTTTACCTCCCGTCGTCATTCCCATCGTCGGACGGATTGCAAAGTTTCCGCCGTTTCCCAACTTTCGCCCTCTTTCTCTACCCACACGGCCGGGGTGCACCCATATCTTCGCCCAGGCGCTACCCGCAGAAAGTGACGTCCGCTCAATTCAACCTGTCCGTCCCACAACACCAACAACCTTGACGGCCATCCCAACACAACACCATTGCGCGATAGCGCGTGCGCGACTGCCACGACATCATCAACCTCCCAAACAACCACCCCCAAACCAAAATGCAACCCCCAACCCACCTAGCCCCCCTCCTCCTCCTCCTCCTCACCCCCCTCCCCACCACCGCCGCCAAACCGAAACCTAAAGACGCCATCCTCCTCTCCCAAGTCCACTCCCTCACCTTCTCCTCCCACCGGCAAACCACCCACCGCCGCGTTTCCTCCATCCCCCAACTCAAGGTACCTCCCCCCTAACCCCCCCTCCCCGCCCAACCAAACTAACCCCCCTAGTGCATCTCCCCCGCCCGCATCTGCGCCCTCCACCCCCTCCCCACCCTCCACTGCGCCAACACCGGCGCCTCCTACTCCGCCGAAGACATCACCTGGTCGTGCACCGCCGCCTCTATCCCAACAACACTCCGCCTGGGCTCGACGGACGTCATCTGCGAGGGGTACGATTCCCCCGACGATCCGTACGTGCTGCGCGGCAGCTGCGGGGTGGAGTACCGGCTTGTGCTGAGCGAGGAGGGGGAGAGGCGGTATCCTGACCTTGCGGGGACAAGCTCTACCGCTGGCGGCGGCGAGGGGACGGATTGGGGCGGGTATCTGTTCGCGATGTTGTTTGTGGGGGTGGCGGGGTGGATGGTGTATAGCGCTTGCGTGGATGGGGGTGGGGGGGCGAGGCCAGCGGGGAGGAGGCGCCCGCCGCCGCCGCCTGGTGGTGGTGGTGGTGGGCCCGGGGGTTGGGGCGGTGGAGGGTGGGGACCGGGAGGAGGAGGCGGTGGGGGTGATGCGTGGGATGATCCGCCGCCGCCGTATCCGGGGACTAAGAGGTCCTCGACGACGGCGAATGCGAATGCCGGGGGGTGGGGGCCGGGGTTCTGGTCGGGGCTGGCGGGCGGGGCGGCGGCGGGATACATGGCGGGGAACCGGGGAAACAGGCGGGATGAGGACAACCGCCGGGGACGGTGGGGAGGAGGGGGGAGCAGCTGGGCGTCGGGGTCAGGGACGCAGGGCGGGTCGAGTTCGAGCAGCGGCGCGACGCACGAGAGCACGGGGTTCGGGTCGACGAGCCGACGTTGATCACCGCGTCATTGTATAGTTCGATTCGCTTGGTTTAACAGCTTGCTATGGGTGTGGCGACACCTGGTATCAGCAACAAAAAAGAATGCTCGTCAGGAGCAAAGCCAACCGCCACTCCACCTCGGAACCTCCCATTCCAAGTGCAGGTCTATGGCCACACCGAAAATTCTAGTCTCACACAGCTATTGTACATCGCCAGCAGGGACGCCCATGATTGACGTGAACTGTAGTACAAGTCTCCTTTCCCTGTCATCTTACACTGGGGCTGTCCGCCCAGGACGGCACCCTGTCTATTATCGGGATTCCTAGCTCTCTCCTCCGTTTGTTGTCGTCGTGCAATGTCGTAGTGCGGCCTAGCCCGCTCTCCTCTCCCTAGAGCCATTGTGCTTCGTCGTGCGTCGCATGTCCGTCTCCTGGCCTAGAGGTGGAACGACGTCACGTCGTTGCGGTCAAACGACTTGTTGCATGCTGGGCATTTCCTCATGCGATTTGTGAGTCTGTCGTCCACACACCCGTTGCAGAAAGAGTGCCCACACCCCTTCAGAATCGTGTTTTTGAAGTTGATTACGCAAATCGAGCAAATCACCATGGACTAGAAGCCGTTAGCACGCAGCCCACATCACACCCCCTCGCAGCGGAAACTCGACTTACCCGAAGTTGCTCCTCCTCCATGGTTGTTTTGCCTTGCGCTTTCGCCTTCCATTTTTCCGATTCCTTGGCTGCGTTCTTGACCTTGACCTTGAGCTTCTCCACTTCCGTCTCGCAGTCCATCGTCTTCTCCTTGAGCGCTGCCGTCGATGCGTCCTTGGACTTGACAAGGTTGACAAATTCCGACATTTGCGACTTCAACGCTTCCGCCCGTCGGCTCGCCTCGACGCTCGTCTGCTCGAGCTTCTTGTTTTCGACCATGACCGCCGAGTTGGACTGCTTCAAGTCGACCACCTGCTTCTCCAGATTCCCGAGGAGGCCCTTGCTCTGCTGGTCGAGGTCCTTCAGTGTCGAGATGATCTCGGAGCTCTTGCCGTTCTGGGCACGGAGGGCGCGGTTCTCGGCCATGCGGATATCTGTGTCCTTGCGGGCCGCAAAGTACTTTTGGTCCGCCTTGCTCTTCTCCGCCGTAATAACGGCGACCCGCTCTTCCAGAGCGTGGAAGTCCATCACCTTCTTGTGCGCAAGTGCCATCGCCTTCTTGTAGGACTTTTCCAAGAGGGGAATCTCCATATTGATTGCCTCAAAGTTCTTCTCCAGCTTCAGGTACTTTTGCCGCAATTCGTCGGCTGACAGCGTCTCGAGGTCCTCCCGGGCGTCGGTCATTTCGGCATCCTCCTTGGGCCGGAGGCGCTCGAGCTCCGATTCCAGCTCAGCTATCCGGTCGTCCTTGGCCTCTGCCAGCTCCTTCATGTGGACTGCGGCGGTTCTTTCCTGGGATTCGGTCGCTTTGCGCATGGCCAGTTCGGCCGTGAGTTCGTCTCGCGCTGATCGGATGCGCGTCAGGTCCTGGTCCTTGAGCTGGACTTGCTCCTCGAGTTCCAGAGTCACCGCCTGCGCTTCGCTCTCCAGCTGAACTCGATATGCTGTGCGCTCGGCGCGAAGCTTCTCGGCATCCTCGCGCAACTCCTTGTTGGTGGCCTGGAGGTTGTTGATTCGCTTGATGAGATCCTCGTTATGAAGCTTGAACCTCTTGAAAACATCGGTTCGCACATAGTCTTCGTCCGTGATGCCCTCTCGCTTAACCTTGAATGCCGAATTTTCCTCTTGGAGGGCCTTGACCTCGGCGGACATGGCCTGGAGCTGTTCCTTGGTCTTGGCCAGCGCCGCGGCGGTTTCCTGGTATTGTTGCCTCAGCTCGTCGCTGTCGCCGCTCGCCGAGCTAAAGGGGGTTCCGTTTTCTTCGTTAGCCGACTTTGTCGCAGTTCCCATCGCTTGCTGTTCCAGCTTCAGCACCTGGGCGCTGCGGACTCGATCCAGTTTGCGTTCGGCCTTGAGCGCTTTCAGTGTCTGCGTGTCCAGCTGCTCCGAAAGCGACGAATTCTCAGACTCCAGGCGCCCGACTTTAACCACCAGTTGCTTCTGGCTTGCTAAGAGTGTCTTGACTTGGTCCTCGAGTTCTGCGACATCGGGCTTGATCTCACCACGGGCGCCCTCCAGCCGCTTAAAGAGGGCCTCCGATCTCGATTTGAGTGTCTTGGCCTTGTCGTCGAGGAGGCGCTGGAAATCCTGGCTTTCCTTGAATCCGAGCGCCGACTTTGATAACACGCCTGAAGATGTCAGTCTCGGCGCACGAGTATGCCGACCGGGCGGCGTACCTGAGGAACTCGGTGGTGACACGGTGCTCTCCGCCAGCAGCTGAATTTCTTGTAGAAGCTGAGTTTCGTCAGCAAGCGCCCAGCCATGTCTTGAAGCGTCCAAATACCTGCAGCACCCAAGCATCGACCCATCGAATGTGATCGTCATGATCAGCCGACTTTTGTATGACCTCTTGTAGCCGGACCTCGAGTCTTGATCTCTCCCGCTTGTACTCTTGCATCTGCCGGTAGATGGCGCCCTTTTGATATTCCTATACGAATCGGCCCGAGTCAGTCCTGTTCCGATCCCAACGACCCAAGAAATGACGTGTGTACAGCCCGGCGGGAAGGTAGCGACGAGGTGATGGGGAGCAGCTTCAAGGCAGGGGAAAGAGATGACGGCCTGGTCTTCGGGCTGGCTGTTCCCAGCGAGCCGCGCATTAGCAACGAGGTCAAGGCGGGCACCCCTGCAGAAACAGCTGCTGATGTTGGCTGAGGGAAGCGGGCCTGCATCGAGCATCGCGCGGCGGAGGCCATCCTTGGCCGGGTCGAGGGACGCACTCGATGAGGAGAGGGCGTGTGAGGGGGAAATGGGACGCGGGAAGAAGGCTGGCGGAGGGAGGGGCGAGGCGCAGCAGTCAGGACTCACCTCAATCCATAACTCTTCCTTGTCCTTGTCGGCGTCATCCTTGAGCTTGCTGGCGCCGTTGACAGCCTGGCGCTTGCTTGGGGGAGCGTTGTCGTCGACGACGGTGGACGCCGGTCTCTTCCTGTCCTCCATCTTGGCGAAGGTGGCAGGACGAGGCACCGAGGGCGAAGTGGCAATCGGCATCAGAAAAGGCCTCGGGGAGGGAGGAAACAAGCGGAAAAAGGCAGAAAGTCGCGAGCCCGGGGCGCGGAGCGCAAAATGAGTCGGTCAGCGCCGGCGGGCGACGGCAGTGGGATGGACGGGCGGGCGAGGGGGCGAGGGTGAATGAGCGTCGTGGTTTGGCGGTTGAGAAGAATGGAGAGAGGAAGCGGGCTCGCGAGTGTCGAGCGTGCGAGTTGACCTGAGTTGACTGACCAAGGCCCACCCAATTCGAAGATGAAAGGGAAAGGAGACGCTAGGCCTGTTTGGGCGAAGCGGCAGGCTGGGGTCTTTGCTTCAGTGCTGAGTGGGAGTCCCCCAGGCCCCCTCGAGCCTTGGAGAGACGCTGTGCAATTTGCCGCCGTTGTCGGGCACGTGACGGGCAATGGAGAGGTGGTGGTTGTGGCTCAGATCGGCCAAAAGAGTGTGTATTGTATGGAGATAATGGAAATCCAAGCCATATCAAATGCTGACAAAAAAAAACCCCCCCCCCAAAAATCGCCGGCTGCTTCGTCAAAGTTGGTCGTGATTCGTGATTCGTGATTTGTGATAAAGAAAAAGTGGTCGAGGAATCAAGAGAGGGCGGGCTAGTTTCACGACAGGGGGGGACGCGTTGACTCCACCCTTCAGGAAATGGGCGTGCACCTTCAGGCTTCAACCCACAGTGGGAGTGGGGTCAACCGCCCAGCAAATCCAAAGTCTCTCTTGTTCAATTCATAATTCACAATCACAATTCACGACCTACCCCTCGACCTCTTTCACAACAACGGGTCTCCCAAAGTTTGTGCCCTCTGACACCCTACTGCTACCGTCTGGGGATTTCCCTCCCTCTGCCGCAGCTGGCCGCTGCTAGTGGTCTCTCCTACCAACACCTCCCCTCCACACAGCAATACCCCCCCAGTGTCGGCACGATGAGCATGCTCAACAAGAAGGCGGGCTTCCGCCCCAAGCTCGGCCCTAAGCTTGTCAATCGCCGCCCCGATGGCCCCCCTGGATCTTCACAGAGTGCTGGCCGAATTTCGTCCACTCCAGCCCCGACGACGACATCGGCAGACGCTCCAAATGCGACACCCCCCCAAGCCCAACCTCCCCCGCCATCCCCAGCAAGAGACCCGGCTCCCCAAGCCCAAGAGGCAGGACAACAGGATGCTACAAGACCACCTTCCAGAGGCAGAACAAGGGGAAGGGCCGTCGCCGACACGGCCACATCCGAGGTCAACTCGATGTCAGAGCCTGTGGAACCACAGCCAGCTTCCCGGAAGCAGTCCAAGCCAACCGCCACTCCCATCCCGTTGCCCGAAGCAAGGAGGTCTCTTCCAAACGCCCCGTCGCCCCGGCTAGCAAGAGCAGTCCCTATTTCCCCGTTTACACGGAACGTAGCACCTCCCCCTCCCCCGGCCAACCCCACCGAATCGTCGACCGCCCCCGCAGCTCCGTCTAGCTCAGCAGCCCCTGCACCGAGAGCCGCCCCGAAACCTAAACCAGTTCGAGGACGCCCTAGCCGAAGATCACAGGCATCAGCCACCGAAGACGAGGGACAACCAACAGCGACGCCAGACCCGAGTGCTCCTGCCAGCGCGCAGCCCAACCAGTCCATCCCCGGGTCCGCAGACCCTGCGACGACGGCCCCGACGCCGGCAGCACGAGGCCGAAAGCGAAAGGCGCCTGCTACCGCTCCTGCCGACGCGGAGGCCGACGGCGAGACGCAGGCAGAGGAGGAGAGTCAGGCCGAGGGCTCTTCAGCTCAGCCCAAAAAGCGGGCCCGAGCCAAACGAGTCGTCCTCCTCCCCGGCGACGAGGGATACCAGACAGCCGCCGAAAAGCGCGCCGCCGCCCGCCGCCGAGCACGAAACGCGGCCGCAGCACCAGAAGATGGCGAAGAGGGAGTTGCCGAGGGGGATGCCGACACAGCCCAACCAAAAAGACGAACCCCCGTCCGCCAGCGCGAGCTTACCCCCGAGGATGCCGAAGCCGTCGAGATCGACCAAACCCAGGTCAAGATGGCTGAGTTGATCAAGGACATGCGCGTCGGCAAGAAATTCAGCCGCCACGACGAGCTCATGGAGCGCGAGCGCGCCAAGCGGCAGAAGCAAGCCGACAAGAAGAAGCAGCAACAACAAAACGGCGAAGCCGACGACCCCGCCGGCCCCTCCATCCCCGCCGCCGCCCCCGATGCCGCCGCCCCCGCCGCCGCTTCCCCCCCTGAGCCCCTCCCCCTCAGCACCCTCTCCGGGCCGCGCTACATCATCGTCGACGGCGAGCTCGTCGTCGACCAGTCCTCCCTCCGCGTCGACCGACACGCGCGCGCCCGCCGCGAGGCCGGCGACATGGAAGTCCAAGAAGAAAACGAATTCACGCACCAAATCACGTCGGCCACTTACCTCCGCCGCACGATGCGCCCGCAGCAGTGGGACGACGCCGAGACGGACAAGCTCTACTGGGCGCTGTCCATGTTCGGCACCGACTTTGAGACGATCGCGCGCATGTTCCCCGGCAAGACGCGCAAGCACGTCAAGCTCAAGTTCAACCGCGAGGAGCGCGCCGCGCCCGACCGCATCCGCGAGGCGCTCGTCGGCCGGAAGACGGTCGGCATGGACATGGACGCGTACCAGAAGCACGCCGGCGGCGCCGAGTACGAGACGGCCGAGGCCATCTACGCCGAGCAGAAGCGCGCCGAGGAGGAGTTTGAGGCGCAGCAGGCCCGGCTGAGGGAGGAGCGCGAGGAGGAGGCGAGGAAGAGGCGGGAGGCCATGTTTGGCGCGGGGCCGAACGCCGGGAAAGAGGGGGACGAGGGCGGCGAGGGGGGCAAGAAGAAGAAGGGAAAGGGGAGGGGGAGGAAGAAGGCGGTGGAGAATACGTGGTAGCTGGCCCTGCGTAGCGGCCGGTATGGCTTTTTGATGGGTTTTGCGGCGTTGAGTTGGGAAAGGGGTGGACATCCGGCACATGAGGCATACCTTGTAGGGATCGGTCCGGGTGTCGGGAATAGGTGGGCGGTATTCGGGTGCATCATTGCTCAGGCACGGGAAAGGGTTTATATGATACCAATCAGACCTTGTTCAACGATGAAAAGGCATTACATTCCTCAGACTTTGGGCTGATCTCAGCTTACCATAGACGAGTATCTCAATACACAAAACGTTGATTTGGCAGCCCATTCCTCATACGCTCCTCGACCACCTTGGACATTGGACGGTCACGGTAACATATTGGTAACAAGACCACGAACTTCGCTGTTTCTGGCTTCAAGGACTCTTCTTATTCCCTCCGCCCAGCATCTTCAACTCCCATCGACTGCGCCCTGGCCAGTTGGCCACCCATCCCTCGCTGTAAAATGACGGCAACCACCCCTTCTTCCCAATCTTCTCCCTCGGTTTTCCCGCACGCCTCGTGCGAGAGCAAAAACGAGGGCGCGCCGCTCAGGAGAAAAATGAGCCTGAGGCAAACCGTCTGACCATCAGACTGTACATCGCCAGCTCTCCGCATCGACTTCATGGACCCTGCGAATCATCAAAACGTAACCCGCTGCTCTCGTGAAGAACATTTTCCACTCGCGTTACGCCTACTGAGCACCCCCCATGTCCTCATCGTCCGGCTGGTCGAACAGGAAGTTGGCCGCCAGCTCCTCGTTCTTATCGCAGGCAAAGTACGCTTGCACTGCCTGGTCTTGCGAGAAGCCGAGCCCGACCAAGCGCTGAATGGCGTCGCGCTCCTCCTCGGTGACGGAAATCTGGTGGGCTCCGGGGGGGAGCGGTGCGTCGTCATCTCCGGCCGTCTCACTGAGCAGGCTGAGGAACTGTTCGGGATTCTGGGAGATGAGCTGGGCAAGTTGGGGGTTGCCGGCGCTCAGCTGCGTGAGAATGGGCTCGAGCATCTGCGGCTGTTGCTGGACAACCTGGCGCAGCTGCTGGAACTGGGCGTTATGGCGAAGAAAGTCGAGATTTCCAAGGCTTTGTTGGCCGCCCGCAGCAGCAGCCGCCATCGCAGCCGCAGCCGCAGCGCTAGCGCCACCAGCGCCACCAGAGCGTCCCCCAGATCCACGGCCCTGTTGAGCAGCGAGGTCGAAGAGGTTCGCGCCCATGTCCTCGTCGACACCGGCGGCCTCGGGTGCAGCGGCAGCAGCGGGCTCTTCACGAGCTGCGGCCGCAGGCTGTTGAAGGTCTGCGGGGATTCCCTAGAAGTTTGGATTAGCACAAATGCCCCTTGCACACCTCCCGAGGTCTTCATAGCCACCCACAGTGAGGAGATACTCCACAGCGCGCTCGGGGTTGTAAAAGGCAGCCCGCATCGCAGCATCGATCTGGGCGCGCTCAAACCCCATCGCCTCGAGATTGGCAATGGTCTCGGCGCGTTCGGCGCCCATAGCCAGGGTATTGGCGTCGCCAGCAGGCGCCGCCGTCCGTGTCGGGGTCGGGGTACCGGGGGCAGCAGGTGCGGGAGCGGTAGCCTGTGCGGGAGCTGCGGGGGGTGCGGGAGTCGCAGTCGAGGCTGGAGCTGGGGTAGCGGGGGGCGCGGATGCCGAAGATTCGGCGGCAGGGGCAGCCTTGGGCTACAGTTGGGAATCACCGGTCAGTACAGGCTCGTCGAAGCGCGGTCTGGGGTGGCCTGTGATCGTACCTTGTTCACGACGCAGACGACGAAGCCCTTCTCTTCGATCTTGTAGGACTCGACAGTCTCGTCATCCTTGAGGATTTTCCCTGGGGATCGAGTTAGCTAAGCGTTCGGCAGTGTTTGATTGACAGACACGGCCACAGCTGGGTGCCTACCAGAGTAGATGAGCTTCTGATGCTTGGCGTCCCATCCTCGCTCGTCGGAAATCTTTTGCTTGACCGCAGAGATCTACGGCGGCTGGTTAGCTGCGCGCTTCGGGAATCGATGCAACGCGGATGTGGGCAGGGCAGGGAAGCCCGAGGGTGATGGCGATGGTGACACAGTCACAACAGGCCGTGTTCCTGGCGGGGGGGCGAGGGCGGCCAGCGAGAAAATGAGGGGTAAGGTACCAGGTCGGTCGGCTCGCAGTCCAGTGTGAACTTTTGCTGCTTGAGGTCCTAGATGGGAAAGAAGACGAACGGTTAGTACTGATGGACAGCTCCGGAGGCCATGTCGACGAGCGCGGAGAGGGCGCGGTGGGCGAGACTGGCTGGCCTCCACCGAGGCGCTGCTGCCCTACCCTCCCTCCCTCCTCGATGCGGGGGAGCAAGACCTGCCTTGAACGTCACCTTCATGGTGGGCAATTCGGAGCAGCTGGCGGCTGCTTCGCTTTGATTGTGGTGTGTATTGGGGGATAAGAAGCTGTAACGATGGCGAGGATGAGCTGGCCGTGCTCGTGTCAGTTTTTGGTGTTGGGTTGGAGTTTGGAGGGCTTGTGGCAAGGTAGATTGATGGAAGGTCTGGGGATTGAATAGCAGCGGGTAGGCGAAGAATTGGAGCTGGCGTCGGCATTGTCGCCTGGAGCTCATGTGCCCCACTCTTGCGCTCTCAGCCCACAGTTACTGGGTCCACCCAAGAGCCAAGAGTTCCCAACTGCCTGGGGAGGGGGAGGGGGAGGGAAAAGGTCACGGATCACATGGTGCTCTTGTTGTTGTTCCTGGCCACACCTCTCTGCCTGCCTGTCACTCTAGGCCGTGCCAACGGAACCGGGCATCGATTCCAATGTTTCGTTTCGACTTCTTTTCCAGGCCGCGAAATAATGCGATTCAAATCACACATAGCTACCTAGGTACCTAGGTAGTCAGCATGCGACGTCCTTTGTTTTCATGATGCCTTCCTCCCACGCAACCACATGTCGGCCAGGTCTCTGGAGCCGCAGGGAGTCACCAAGGCAGAAGGCAGAAGACTCCCTTCTCCACCCGTCTTTTTCCTCTTCAACACATGCAAACCATCGCCAGCCCAAGTCTCAGGTTCATATCTTCAAAGTCTAGTAATATTCAATGTCTGGATATTCCCCAGAAGCCATCTCCTCTGTCCCACTCATCGTGGCCAACTCATCGGGCAGGCAGACTAAAAACCCGCATCCCCGAAACGCCGCGCTAAGGTATCGTCAAAGCAGTGTGTGGTATCTCTCTCGCGCCGCGACAAAACAGAAAGCAGCAGTCCGGCCTCGTTGGCCCAGGGCATGCAACCACCCGACCCCCTTTCCACCAATTTTCAAATTAAATATAAACAAGAATTAAAGTCGAGCGGGGTGTCCATCCCCTACCGACCCCGCCCACGAGGACTCCCGGTCGCATCCAACGCCTCCGACGACCTGCCCTTGCGGCTGTTGTACCCCGACATGCTCAGTCGGGACCCGGCGCTGAGGATCCAGTCTGGAATGGGCGGCGTCATCTTCCTCTCGGTCCCGTCCACCCACTCCATCTCGTCCTCCTCGCGGAGCTCGGGCGCCGCGCTCGTCGTCGGCCGCCTGTGGAACGAGTCAAAGGAGCCTTGCCGGCTGAGGGGACTCGGCACGGTGGGGAGGCTGCCGCTCCGCATGCGGGTGAGGGTGCGGATGCTGGCCTTGTCCGAGATGAGTTGCCCGCCGTTTGGCGCTGCTGTGACGACGGTGCCGGGGGTGGCAAAGGGCGGCGGCGTGGGCGAGTCGGTGCGGAAGAGGGGGTGGATGTGAGATTCGCTGCGGGTGGGTGTGGTTTGGGGACTGATGGTGCGTTGGGAGCGCTGCGATCGTACCGAGCCGGGGGCGGGGCTAAAGCTACGGCTTCGCTGCCTGCTCATGGGGGTTATTGGGGGTGGCTCGAGGTCAAAGGGCTCTCCGGGGCTGGGACTCCTGCTTGTGGATGGGCTCGCGGGGATGGTTTCCAGGAAGCGGCTCAGCGCTGATGCCGATGGGGATGTCTGCAGCACCGTCTGTCGGTTTTGTGGGTCGACGGCTGATGTGTCCCAGGAGTCGAAGGTGTCCTCCACCGCGACTGGTCGCTTCTCATTGGCATGGCCCGAGTCTGTCGAGGTGGTTCGTTGGGAGGACCGCTTGCCCGCGGGCAGCAGTTGGGTTTTGGAGGAAATTGGGTTGACGATGTTGGAAAGGGATGATCGAATCGAGATCATGGTCTCGGAGGGGGAGCGGCCGCAGCTCGACCCGGGTGGGCTCCTGGTGCTGGACACGCTGCCGTACGCCTCGGACCGGTACGGGGATGTTTGGTGGTATCCGATGGACTTGACTCCGCGGTGCGAAGTCTGCGGGCGGCTCTCCTCGACGTCGGGCTTCTTCCCGCTATGGAGGTCGAAGCGGCTGGCAACAAAATGAAGGACGAGGAAAATCAGCTGCAGGGCAAAGGCGAGGCCGAGGGCCACGGACGAGCCGACCAGGAGGTTGGTTTCCCGGGACCCGATAATGGTGCCCGGGCGATCGCTAGTAGCATTGCTCAGGCACACCAAGCTGGACACGGAAATGGCGGCCGACAGGGTGCAAACCAGCACGCCCACGCCGAAGCAGGTGCCGCTGAGGTTCTTGGCGCGAGCAAGCCATGGCCATGACCCGAAGTAGGAGAGAGTGAGGGAGGACATGGCGAAGAGAACCACCATCTCGAGGGCGGTGGCGACGGCGGCCGTGGCTCGGACGGCCGTTGTTGGCCCCGCGGCGGCCAGGATGATGTGAATGATCAGGATGGCCGTGGTGGGGACGATGGCGAGGGCTCCCAGCCCCGCCGGGAGAGTCCGTGGAATTGTCATGGCGACGGTAACACAAGACGGTATGAGTCGGATAGGTCAGGATGGTGTCGGTCCACGCCGAAGCCGGTTACGAAATGACACACGGTGGGTTGGCTGTGTGCAACCGTCGTGAAAGCAGTCCCGTCAAAGCAGTCCCGTCAAAGCAGTCTCGCAGAGACTAAGGAGTCGAAGGGCACCCGAGTGTCGGGCTGCCGTCAGGGGCAAGTCTTGCCCAGGGGGCACTAGGCCTCTAGGAGGACGACGGCGAAGAGTCGCGTCGTTCTCTCGATGGAGACAAAAGAAACAGGCGACCAGGCCTAGAGGGTGGCGGTGGTCGAGCTTTTGGAGAGGGGCACAAACTGCCTAGGAAAGGAGCGAGGCAGCTGCGGCGGCAGAATAGGCGATCGGCAGGAAGTCGGCAGTGAGCGGACCCGGTTGGTGAGAGGCGGTTTATCAGCCGTGTTCATGGGAGCGCGGGGGCTTGGCCGGCTCTTTCGCTTCGTCGCTTGCTTAGGTTTTCGGGGCCGGGGAGGCGGTCGGTAGGAAACCGGGTGTAAGTGGGCGTAGGTGTGGTGGGTAAGGTACCGAGTCAAAAGAAGGATGTGGCCGAGGCAGCAGGCCGGACGTTGAGGTCGCTATCGAGGGACTGAGAGGCCGAGAGGGAGGGCCAGTGTAGGTCGAGGTGGGGGAGGTCGGCCAGTGGTGTCGGCCAAGTATAGGTGGATGAGACCGAAAGCTGGAAAGGAAGGGAAGCAGAGACTGTGGGCTCTGAATGGTCCGAGGATGTGGACTTGATAAGAGAGGGCAAGGAGACAAACAAAGGTTGGTTCACACACCACACATCAAGTTTTTTTTTCTTCAATATTCGGGATCCGTCCTGGAGAGGAGAAGAGAGAGACTGGGATTCCGGGATCTATCAAGGACGGGAAGCGGGCTCGACGGGTAAATGAAGGCGTTCGTGGACAGGCCCTGGACGGCCGTGGCAGCGATGGGCCAGTCCCATCTTTGGGACGGACCTGACGCGTCCCGTCGCGTGTGGAGAGCGGGACGCAGTTGTGTTGTTGTTGGCGAAGCTGCAAGTTGGGATGCCGTGCCCTTCGAACCCTGGTCGAGGTGGAGGAGGGTGCCATTTGGGCGGCCTGGAGCGAGCCACCGCCTTTGGCTGGCAAGGCCCTGTGGTGCAGCGGTGGTGCAGTGCTGACTCTCTGCCTCATTGCGTCACGCTCGAGCCCCGCGAAATGATGGCTGATGGATGATGGCACTCCCAGGTCGCGACCAGGGTCGGTCGATGCCATGCAGCACGCCAACATGGATCAAGGGTGTCCCCACCGTACCCGCCGCCAAGACCCAAACGGCCACCACGACAAAAAAAAGATGAAAAAAAGAAAAAAAGAGAGAGCGTCGTCGGTCTGAGGCTGACCGCTCCCACTGCCGTGCTCCAGGGCTCCCAGAGCTCCCCACTAGGCCGCGGGGTGTTTCGGATGAGCCTCTGTGCCTCCCAGGTCGGCAAGCCTCGACAACAGCTCAGCACGTCCAGTCCTGAATCTGCCATCGCTGCTCGAGCTTTGACCTTGTTATTTACTCTACCACCAAAACAATGCAATCCTCAAACAAAGCCGCCTAGGGACCCTCTTCCACAGGCCGAGTGGAAGCTTTGCACTTTCCACAGACCCTCCCCCCAGGGCTCCCGAGCAAAACCGCCATCGCATGCCCTGGTCGGTATGGAGACAGGGCCTGAAGAGAGATTCTGGATTCCATGCCCTGACGAACGCCGGCAGGGGGTGCCTTGACCGTCTGCCCTCCTCGCGCTGTGGAGACTGACTCGGTGCTGCCACCAAAACATTTCGTTGCCCTCAAAATAGTAAACAATGGAAGCGGCGCAAACAACAAACAGCCTCACGGCCATCACATCACCCAAAGGCGGACCGAGAGGGTGCCCGCCGTCGATGTGGCATAGGCCAAATACTGCCCCCAGGCAGTCGTCGGGTCGCCGCCAAAGTCGCAGCGATGCCCGCCTGACAAGGTGGTATGCGATGATGGAGGCGTGTACGCGAGGTCGAAAGCCAGCGTAGCGGTGCTTGTCCAGCGCATGCCACGCAGCATCAGGTGGTGGCCCACGAGGCTCTGTCGTGCTCTCTCCCCATTCCTCCCCCAGCGCCTCCCCAGCGCCCCACCGGAGCCCTTGGGGTCGCAAGCTGAGTCCTATTGTCGTCCCTCTTGGGCAGCGATAGGAATGCCAAACTCCGTGGTACCGGGCTCGAAATCGAGAGAGGGCGGTCGGGCGTTCCCATCGCCAAAGTAAACACGGCGATGGAGCGTGCCACCCGATCGCTGGGCACCCGGAAAAGGCAGCGAGGAGGCCCTCGAGAGTGTTCGCATCGCCCAATCTGGACGGCACCAGCCACGCGCATCCAAGAGAGGAAACCAGCCGGATTGCCGATGAGTGCGGCGGTGACGGCTCGACGAGACGGTGAGCTTAACGGTGGACTCGTTCGCCTGATATTCCCAGATACCGCGAGTTTTGGCTGGATGAAACACTCGCCTTCCAGAGGTGCCAGTGCCGCCGTCAGACCCCCCGTCAGACGCAGGTACCGATGGAGTCCCGATGGAGCGATGCTCCCCCGGCCACGAGGCGGGCGTGGCGCCCAGAAGCGAGACACGCCGTTCAGCCCTCCGAGTGTAGGGCCGACCCACCCAGGACCTCTCGCCCTCCCGACCCTCACCGTCTCCTCCCGGCGCCCGTGTCGGTGGATGAGCACTATCGGGCGGTGTCTTCGGAGCCTTTGACGACGACGAACCCGGATTTGCTCCTCGCTGGCGTCGCAGGGAGCAACACAGGTGGCAAGACGGCCACGCTACCAGGTTTCCTCTTCTATGTTCGGAGCAGCTCGCGCAACGGTATCAACGGGGCGATGACACAGTGCTCCCATTGCGGCCATATCAGTCGAGATGGGCGGCGTCCGTCGGCAGAGGAGCGAGGGAGGCAGCAAGAAGCGCATCGCCAGCTGAGACAACGGCCAACGTCGTTCCATCGCTTCCACAGCTGCCCATTGGCCCATGCCTCGTCCTGCCCAGCACGGCCCGGGAACCGGTGTGCTCTCCGCAATGTGAGGTTTTGTCTGGTTCAGCCAGTGGCCACCGAGAGGGCCGTCGAACGCGTTTCGCGGCCCCAGATCCAATTTCGTGCCTGCAGGCCGCCATGTCCTTGTCGACAGCGCTGCTGACACACATTGAGCGTTCGGACCCGGAGACGAGGCGATTGGGCGAGCAGTCCGTCATCCCGTGCCTTGAGAGGGAGAGGGCGAAAATCCTCATCAATTTGTCTTTTTTGTTTTTTTTCTCTGGTGCAGTGGACAACTGCCGCCCGCCGCCCTTTTTCGGGGTAGGTGAGGTGGTGCTCGGAAACTGGACGCCCGCTGTCAGATCGGACCTTTTGCTGGACATGTCTCTGTTTGTCCCGGCGATCGCTGGCGTTAAGATCGGGTGCTAGCGGAGTTACCGATCCGCCGTGGGATAGTGCAATGCTTACCTAAACTCAGCACCTAGCCCTCTGTCCGCCAAGCCCACCCCCCCGAGATGTTGACGTCGCCGGCGGGGTTGCAACCGCCATGGTTCAACCCCTCCAACGGCCAACGTCCACTGACTCGAGCTGGCCATGGCAACAGCACGCGAGTTCACAGACAACAAAAAATCAAACAGAGTTTTCCTCATGGATTCGCCGGCTTGGAACAGCATCGTTTGACCTGGGTTCTTTTACGTCCAATGTCCAAATCCACACGAAACCCCGCCTCGACAGCGGCACTAGCATCATCCCGACGTTGAAGTAAAAAAAAATTGCCCCTTGAGAAAAATCCCTTCTAGTTGCCCCGGAGATATACGACGGCCGAAGAATATGGGATTCCACTATCGGCGTCCTCGGTGCGGATTGCTGCCTTTTCAAATCTCCAGGCTCTCGCGGCTACGTCATGGACTCGGAGGTGAAACGTGCATCGAGATGTGTAGAAAACTCACCATCATTCTCGATCCTCATCAAAGCTGGGTGATGAAATCTACCTATTAACTTGCCGGCTGGGAAGCCCTACCTGATCGATATCCCCCTCTGCTCCCTCTTCGGCCTGACCAAAGCCTCAAACAGAAGACAGCACGCAACCTTTCCTTTTTATATGCCATCACCTCCAAACATCACCAGGACACCTGCAGGCCTCTCCTCGAAGAACTACCAAGACCTTGAGTAGCCTGGCTAGGACGGAGCAGGACACCATCCCCAGCTCCCGGCCAGCACACGTTGACCCCGGACTTCTCCCACCAGGTCTCGATGGTCATATCTAGTTGGTTAAGTCGGGGGTCAACTGATATACGGTGGCCCCCATGGTATGCGATGTTGGATGGTCTCGGCCAAAAACCCGTATTGCCATGTCTTGGGCCATCCGGGTTGAGACTTTATCTGGGCACCTACGCAGGTAGATCTATCTTCAGCCCCATTTCCATGGATGGGGTTTTGCCCCTGCCCGGTCCTGCCAGTGTGTAGTTCTCGATTCGTTTCCTAGCACGAGATAAGATCTAGCTAGGCCGGCTTGGTGAGACAAATATGGCGGTATGGTTGTTGAAGAATATCGTCTTTCGCCAATGAGTTAGGTCTTCAACTTGACCCCAACCGGTGCTAGAAGGGCAGCAGGTGCAAGAAAAAGACAACCATCCATGAAACTGGCAGTTTTCAGGGACCTAAATTATCTACCTCCATCTCGACATGCGGGCAGATTGATTTGACCTGATATTCTCCCCACTGGTGAAAATACATGCAACACCATCCCCAATGTCTCCCAAGTAAACAAACCCCCTTGAGTCGTCCTCACTGAAACACCACCAGCCCGCCCACCTCCCCGAAACTCCAAGTTTTCTAGGTAAGTATGCATGAGCATGCCCACTAGACTCTCAAACTCACAGAACCAACCCTCCAGTTTTTTTTACACAAGAACCAGACACTCCAGACACCTAATGAAAACGATTGGGCACTCATTTCCAACAAGGCCACCGTAAGCCCTGGCAGCCGGCAGCAAAGCCAACGGCCACCCACCATCCAGTCAGTCCTCGCCGAAGTGACCGGACGGGACAATCCATCAAGACATGACGAGCACACTGCCCACCCACCTGCACTTCCCTCACAAGAACGCGGAATATACTCCGTAGATCGAAACCGATCCCCAGCCAACCCGACCCCCTACCCGCGTTGGGCAGCAACGCATCAAGCTATTTGCTTTTGCGTTTTCCTTAGCGACCAACCAACCCCAAAGCTAAAACATGCACCAGCAAGAACGAATCATATCACCAGATGGCCCTGTCAAAACATAACAGCCAGTGGAGGCCCACAGCCTATCCAGACAGAGAGGATGGATGACAAGGGGGTGGCAGCCCCCTTCTCCCCTTACCCACCACCGCCGCCGTCGTCCCGCCTCTGGTAGGCAGGCCTGCTGGGAAGATGGGCCAATGGAAACCAAACAATCGCCTCTGGCGACCTCCTTCCCTCGGTTGACGATTTTGACATGGGACGGTGTCTGCCGATGCCCTTCCTGTCCATATCCAGTCTGGCTTGGATTTGGAGAGAGTACATGTACATATAGAAACGGTCGACATACGGAGGCGGCGTCCATGAATGACGTTGTTGACTTGGTGAAGTTCAACTAAAGGGGTGTGTGTGTTCATCTACCTACCTAGGTACCTAGCTATATTCCTGCTAGTTTTGGGTGTCTTCAGTCGGGGATGGTTTAAAAAAACACTCTCCAACATCAGAAAACCGCCCCGGGACCCCCAACCCCGAGAGCGAAATATCATCATGTGTCACCACCTCGTGTGCGCAACCTCGAATAGCAGCCAGTCTACCACATTGTCTCCTCGTATCTTTCTCCGCAAACATCCAAACACCTCACCGTCGCGGTTCCCATCGACGTGACCGGTCAGATACGACAAGCGACCCACCAACTGCCAACAACCGTCAACTCCCAAGTCCACCACGTTCCAGCCAGATTAACGGTGCAGTATCACTCGCAATCCATGATATCTGCTGCTCATATATCAATCTCGTATTGCATTCATGATACATGACCGCCGCGCTGGTTCCCCCACCCCCACGGTCACCATGAGTAAGTAAGTCTGTTGGTTGACCCGATCCAGTTCCCCCGACCCATGGTATAGTAGTATTCGTAATATTCATACACCTCAATCCTCCTCCTCGTCGCCCGCGTCACCTCGAAATGCGCCGTCGCCGCCGCCCCTCGCCTCATAGTAGATCATACAGACCAAACCCTCACTTGTCAACCCCGGAACCTCACCCCCAAAAAACATTACCGCAACCCAACCGCCAAAGGAAAATCCCCAAAACAAAAACGAAAATCGCCTGTTCGACCAGCCCAGACCGCCTGCCTGCCTCCTTGCCCCTTCTCCTCTCCCCATTCAATACAACCCCCCCATCCGTCGTGCTCACAATGAACAATAACTCGTGGTATCTTTGCGTGTGTCGTGGCCATAAAAACATTACAAACGCCTCGACGCGACGCCAGGCTGACAAAGGAGAAGATTGATCGCCGCGCATCCGCCCAAGAGCAAATGAAGCCAGTCCATATGCCTTCCGCGGTCTCTGGTATACGCCTGTATCTCCAACCCCAATGACTAAACCGAGTTGCGCCATCTGGAGGCAACCTTGATTGCCTCTAATGCACCACCGACGTGGATACTAGTGTCGAAATAAAATACCGTGGCGTACTGGTTATTACGCCTCTGCTGATAAGCAGAGCTGAACCGCTTTCCACGCCGGCCACGACCACGGCCACGCTGCCCGTATTAGAATGCCGAGCATCAATTAACCGTCCCTGCGTGGCTGCCGTGCCTCGCCTGATCCAGCCCCGGCGTGCTCGTTGGTGGTGGTTCTCGCGTTTGTGGTCCTCGTTCCAGCGGCGGCTGTGGACTTGATGGTGGTGGTGGTGGTAATGTGTGCATCGGCGGGAGTTGGGCTTCCCGACGGCCGCTTCCTTGTGGATGGGTTGGCCCCGATACTGTTTCTCGCCAGTCCGAGTGCTCTCCCGCGGATCTTTGCCCGCTGCTCGCTGGCCGCATGTCCTGCCTGGGGTCTGCCTCCGCGTGGGGTGCGGGATGGAGAGTGCGGGGGACTGATTCCGGTGGTGACAGCTGCTTGTCCCCTCCCGACTGCCGTCCCTTCTTCTTTGCCTTTGTGTCCCGCGCTGCCGTAGTGGGTGACCAGTGGTAGGCCGGTGCCGGGCTCTGGTGTCGAGGTGCGATGGCCTGCTGGACGGGCGAAGGCGCTATCGGCGCGGGCGAAATTGGTGGATAGTGCGCCGGCTGTGGGAGGCCTTGACGCGCGAGGGTTTCGGCTTTGGGAGGGCGGCCGCGTCTTCGCGGCGGGAGAACGACATTCTGGGAGATCGGGTTGGGCATGTTAGTTGGCGCATTGGCGGCAGGGAAGCCGTTGGGCCGTGGCTGAATGTTGACAGGTACCGAGACGCCCGGAGACTGGGTGCTGATGTTGCGCGGCAGGCCGTATGGCGATGCGTCCCCGGGGGAACCAACGGCTTGCTTCTTGGACGGATGGTCGCCCATTTCGCTAAAGGACTTGCGCTTCAGAGGAGAGATGGTGGGGGGTGGTATGGACATGTTAAACATGGCTTCCGCAGCGCGGAGGCACTGGTTCATGTTGCGCCCTGGAGCGTTGGGAGCACGTTAGGGGTCTTGTCGTCCACGACGTCGACAACGGGCGCGACAGGACATACCTCCGGGGAGCTGCATGAGCATCCAGTCCGGTTGGACGGCATTATTCTTGATGAACTCGACCAGGACGCCGACGTCCATGTGGCTGGCCTTGATCATCTCGGCGAGGACGAAGCGCTGTGCGTCAGGCTGTCAAAACATGCGCGCGCGGGGCAGAAAAAGGGGGCGACTCCGGGGCGGCATCGCAAAGAAGGGGCCAGGCTTACCTTTTCGACATCAGTGAAGGACGACTCCATGATGGAGGCGGCTCTCGCGTTGTCGTCAACGACGGGAGAGTGGTAGAGGGAGGGAGGATGGCAGAAACGACGAGAAAGTCATTTGCGAAGCGCAAATCTGACAGCTCAGTTGGAGGGCCGTCGGAGGGGGGTGTTGCTCGTGATCAGGACCCAAGTCGCAGTGGCGAAGCGCATCTAATGGGGGGAGGGACCGTTTGGTTTGCAGCAGCTGGGGGGGGGGGGGGGGGGGGGGTTCGCTAGAGCTGCACCCGAGATGGAGAGACGACCAGGGTTCCAACAGGAGTCGGACGACGTTCGAAGAGCCGGCCGACGGGAGGCTGCTCAGGATCAGGACGGCAAGGCGACCGTCTGAAGAGAAGCGCTGCCGCGGAGGGAGAGAGCAGACGGGGCCGCGTCCTCAAGATGCCCGCGGACCGCCAGCATGAGTGGTCGACAGCGTTGGAGAGAGGTGAAGGCGGCAAAGGGAGAGACGCGAGCAGAGGGGAAGCGCGCGTCTTGGGTTGCGGGAGACGAAGCCGAAATGGCCAACCTTGCAACAAGCGACCTGGCAACCTTGCGACCCGTCTGTGTTCCCACGGGGGCGCCCAGGGACCGACCCCCTGGTCTCTGCCCAGCTTCTTCAACGAGCCCTCTGCGACTCTGCACCCGGATCGAAGCAGGGTTGATGATGGAGGGGGAGGGGGGGGGGTCGCGGGCCTGTTCGACGTTCCCAAGATCTCCAAAAGATAGATCCGGCTCTTGGTTTCGTGATCGTTATCCGTGCTGGACCTGGACTGGACACGACACGCCACAATACACGGCGACCGTTGGTCTCTCTCCCTTGGCCGTGCCGTCCCGCGCGGTCTGTCTGTCTGTCTATATCGGCGGAAGGGTGGGCGTCAAGGGCTGGGCTGGCTGGCTGCGAGGGCGCGATCTGAGCCTGCGCAGCAACAGGAATTCCGGATAACGGATTGATTGCCAGAGGGAGCCAGGATTTCCCGCGAGGGTTGCAGCTGCACCGCGATCAAGTGACTGTCAAAGTGGTAAGGTCGCGCGTCCAGATCGGGCTGAGATGGTGTGCAGCAGAGGAGCAGCCCGCCCCCGGGGCTATAAAAGACGCGATGCACGCAGCGGCAGCGGCATGCCGGATAGTGCAAGAGCGGGATGGATATGTCTGGGCCAAGGACCGCCAGGAACTCTGCCAACGCCCAAAACGACGACGACCCCGTGGATTGCAATGCGCCTCGGACAAACAGAAAAAAAGGCGATGAGCGCGTCGATGTTCGATGTCGGTCGGTCGGTCGGTCGGTCGGTCCTTGGGACCAGGCCGGGACTCGCTGATAACGATGAACCAAGGCGCTCGGGCAGCACAACTTCAGGTCCGCCTGCTTGAAAAAGCTCGACTAAGTCAAAATAATCTCCAGAGACAGACAAAAACGACCCGTCGGTCCACGGGCAGCAAGTGCAAGCAGGCAAGCACGAAAGCAAGCAAGCCCGCCTGCAAACCCGTCGGCCTAGGCCGGACAGAAACAACCCGAGATCAGAGGCGAGGTGGGTGGGAACTTCCACGGCAAGGAGGCCAGACAGATGCGACCACCTTGTCGAAGACTGCGATGCTCAGCTGCTCTTGCTCCTGCTCTGCTGCAACCTCCTGCCGCCGTCGCCGTCGCTCTTGCAGCGAGCTGCCAGGTTGGTGAGCTGCTGACACCACTGACCACCACTGACTCGAGCTGGTCCTTCCGGGTTCGGATGCATGCGCTTGTAGGGCAGGTCCAATTTGGGTTGTTGCAGTGCCGCATCCACTCGCCCACGGCAGCAGCGACTAACATCGAGGATTCGAAGAGGTGTGCTTGGTCGGTGCGTCCGAGGTGGTGTCTTTGCCGTGTGCGTCTGTGACTTGTGCAGACAAATGCACAAGTGCCTCATCATGCGCTCGCGCGAGCCCTCGATTGATGAATGGCCACCCGATGCATCGCCGACCGACGCGCAGCTGTACATGTGACCCTCCGGTGTCTTGGGCAGCAATGATAGGATGTTGGCCCCTCTGGGGAATGCGCCGTGCGTCCTCGCGAGACCCCCCCGCCCGGGCCCCAAAGAGAGAAAAAAAAAAATACAAAAGGGGGTGGGGGGAGGTGAGCGCTCCATGGCCGCCGCGGTGGTCAGCTCTCCTCAGGCGCCGGATCGGGCGGCGACCCGGGAGGCCGCGGTTTTGTTCTCTTGGTCGACGGCGACGATTGTCTTGTGGTGTCGCACAATGAGACCCGCGATGTGGGTTTCCGCGCCAGGGTCCAGGCCGAGTCTCGATTCTTTTTTCAAAGCGTAGTTGCAATTGGCCATTGACATTTGGCGGTCCAGTCGTCCCGTCGCCTCGAGTCCCGCGAAAGTCTCCACAGGCCATGGTGAGGCCTGTTCTGGCGGCCAATTGGTCATGTCTCCGAGTTGTCGCGCCAATGGCGTTGTTCAGAGGCGGTTTCGTCCATCACACACAGGCTCACAAGCTCAAGCTCAGGCCAGCGGTCCGTTGTGGAAAGAGCCGCATCGGCATGGCCAGTGGGACCGGCATCGCGAATCTCGACCTCGCCGGCGTGGTGTTGTCATGGCCCTCGGGGGCATCTGGTCGTTTGGGAGAGCGTCCTTGCTCCCGACGACATGATCCACGACAGAGAGCATGGGGGACTATAAATGCTGCCCTCGCCTGCTGCTCCACATTGCCTCCTGCACGATGAGCTGGCAGATGGGCGGATGGGAAGCAGGCCAGCCTGTTCCCCCTGGGCTCCCGACTCCCGAAGACCGGCAGGTTCCAAAGCTCTACGTACAAAGGCACTGCACTGCCTTGGAACGGACGGCAGGGCCGTCATGGCCGTGCTGCTGCTGCTACCAATGCCATCCTGTCGTTTCGCGCAACCACCCGCAGTCTCCATGCGTCTGCTGTTACTCGGCCCCTGATGTGTTATGCGACATGCTCTGCAGGTTGCCTGCCCGGACGCGACGGCGGGACAGAGTATGGACGAAGACTGGTGACCGCTACTGTGAATTGGGCAGGCATACTTGCTTATATTGACGAGGAGGGTAACCGAGGGGGGTGGCCGACGAGTGCAGATATGCTTCACCGCTTACCATGCCAAGAAGTGGAAGACAAGTTCTTGGATTTGCTCTCCGGCACCCAGCATTGGGCAGTGAGGGCATTGAGGGCCGTCTCCATCTTTAAGACAATGGGGGAATTTCAACATGAGGCAAAATGACCTGCCAGTTGTGTTGGTGACGGTTCCCTTGAAAGGAGACGCGTTCCCCGTCCCGAGCCCAACGACATTGAGCGGTGTTGTGTAACATGACGCTGAAATGGCACGGGCACTTTTCCACAGAAAGATCTGACTGCACAGCCCGTGTAGACAGAAGAAGACGGGTCAATGAGGAGGTGAACTGAAGAGGGTTGTTGGAAAATTTCGAGGCAGTAGCAGCAGCGGTGGCTAGCAGCTCGAACTTAAAGATTGAAGTTTGGAACGGAATGCCGCGCTGGGTGTGAGTTGCCCCACAAAGACAGGGCTCCGGAGTCGTCAGTTTTGCTGGGTCCGGGGTCTTGGTGGAGGGATGGCATACGCCGGAACATCAAAGGACCGAACAGAAGCCGCTGATTGGCCAACCCCAACTTGACCCAGGGTGGCCCGTGGTCCGTGTGGGGCCGGCGAGCGTTAGGGATCCTGCCGTCCTTTGAACGCTGCGATAGCAATTGAAATTGAATTGCGATGCCAACTGTCGACAACACAACTCCCTACCATCACAACCGCGAGAACGCTTGACGAGGCTCTCCCCGTATTCTCTACACGCCAGGGCCACTTCCTGCCGCCGAAATACTCGCAGCGGCCGGTTTTCGGCAATGTCGCAAACCCCCTCGGCCGAGGCAGAAAAGTCCCCAAGGGTCGAATTTGAATCCCAATCCTCGCCTTGCCTCCTCTCCCGCCTTCGACTTTGACCTTTTTGCCATCCATCCATCTCCCCCATCCGCCGACCTCTCGCCCCCCCCCCAACCCTTTCCCCATCACGCACCTGCCACATGGGACCGACGACATTCACACCACTTCAACCCCTCCCTTCATTCACTAGACCTGCGGCCCTGCGTGCCGTCG
Source organism: Schizothecium vesticola (assembly GCA_030549215.1). NCBI lineage: Eukaryota > Fungi > Ascomycota > Sordariomycetes > Sordariales > Schizotheciaceae > Schizothecium > Schizothecium vesticola. The sequence continues at coordinate 1,581,395 of JAUKUD010000007.1, read as the reverse complement.
CTGTTCATCGTCTCAGCGGTCGATTCGGCACGCCTGGTCGTCCTTGGTCCTGCCAAGCTGCCGATGGAGAAGAGGAGCGACGACGCGAGCAGCAGAGGGTCTTTAAAGGTCGAGGAGCGCGTCAAGATGAACGGCAATAGGGTCAAGAGGGAGGACACGAGCGCCTCCAACACCCCAGGCGGCTCCAAAATGAACTCGCGTGCCTCGAGCCTGTCGCCGGACACGGCAAAATCTGCCGTCGACAGCGCCTCACCGCCGGACAACGTCGCGTCCTCCAAGCCGTCACGAAAGGCCTCGCAAAAGCCCGTCCGAACCGCCCCCGCCCTTTTCGACCACCTGCTCGATGCCACCGAGGATGCATGCTCGACATTTCAGGTCATCCACGATTGCCTGTATGGCGCGAAGAGCATGGGCAGTTCTGAGCACGATGTGCTGGACTGCGATTGTGCCGAAGATTGGCGTAAGTGGCTCCCCCACAGCACCCTCCTACCAACGCCATGACCCCTAACACCGTCTCTCCCTCGCCAGGCGGCGGCGAGAACCACGCATGCGGCGAGGATTCGGACTGTATCAACCGGGCCACAAAAATCGAGTGCGTCAGCAGGAACTGCAATTGCGGCAATGACTGCGAGAACCAGCGCTTCCAGCGAAAGCAGTACGCCGATGTCTCGGTCATCAAGACGGAGAAGAAGGGCTTCGGCCTCCGGGCCAATGCCAACCTCCAGGCGAACGACTTCATTTTCGAGTACATTGGCGAGGTCATCAACGAAGCCACCTTTCGGAACCGCATGCTGAAATACGACCGGGAGGGCATCAAGCACTTTTATTTCATGTCCCTGACCCGGAGCGAGTTCGTCGACGCCACTAAGAAGGGCAACCTGGGCAGGTTCTGCAACCATTCGTGCAATCCCAACTGCTTCGTCGACAAGTGGGTGGTGGGGGAGAAGCTGCGCATGGGCATATTTGCGCTTCGCACCATCCGGGCGGGCGAGGAGCTCGTCTTTAATTACAACGTCGACCGCTACGGCGCCGACCCGCAGCCCTGCTACTGCGCCGAGCCAAACTGCACCGGCTTCATCGGCGGCAAGACCCAGACGGAGCGCGCGACCAAGCTGCCTCTGGCGACCATTGAGGCTCTCGGCATCGACGATGGCGACAACTGGGACACGGCCGTCGCCAAGAAGCCCCGCAAGAAGAAGGCCAGCGAGGACGACGAGGACTACGTCAACAGCGTCCAGCCCCGCCTTCTCAGCGAGGATGGCGTGAACAAGGTCATGGCTACGCTGATGCAGTGCAAGGAGAAGTGGATTGCCGTCAAGCTGCTGGCCCGCCTCCAAGCTGCCGAAGGCGACCATCTCCACCATAGGATGGTGAAGATGCACGGCTACACGATCCTCAAAAACGTGCTCAACACGTTCAAGGATGACACCAATGTCGTCCTCCAGGTCCTCGACATTCTCTACAAACTTCCCCGAATTACCAAGAACAAAATATCCGACTCCAACGTCGAGGCCGCCGTGCAGCCGCTGGTGTCGTCAGAACACCAAGATGTGGCCTTTGAAGCGAAACGACTCATCGATGTATGGAGCAAGCTGGAGACGGCATACCGCATCCCACGCAAAAAGTTCGACCCCGCAGCCCCTGTCACGACCAATTCGTTCGAGGACGACCGGCGGAACATGGATCGAGAGGAGGCGCCAGCGAAGCCCGTCAAGCCCTTTGGCAACGTGGTGGTTCCGACAGGACCGCGAATTATGCAGCGAAACAACTTCTTCGCCGCCCAGCGACCTCGAAAGCTGCCGACCAACCTCCCCCCTGGATGGCACGTCACGACCGACAGCAGCGGCAAGTACTACTTTTACGATAAAAATGGCAACACGACCTGGCTGCGCCCGACAGCGCCGGCGGTGGTGGAGCCCAAGGCCTCGGAGAAGGCGGTCCAGAGCCAGAAGAGTCTGCAGGACATCATCGACAGTCTCACACGGGAGCCGACTCCCAAGCACGCAGCCAGCAACACGCCTCGGCAGGCCAGCACACCCTTGCCCGAGCCAAAAAGGGAAAAGTGGCGTTCTCTGCCGGTCGAGAAGCAAATGAAGATCTACGAGAATACGGTATGTTATATCTCGCCGCCATGTGTACCAATCGGGTGCTAACCCGCGCACAGCTGTTCCCCCACGTCAAGTATGTGATGGACAAGTTCAGCCACAAGCTGCCCAAGGAGGAGCTCAAGAAGTTTGCGCGCGAGGTCAACAAGAAGCTGGTGTCATCCGACTATAAGAACAAACGGGTCGATGATCCAACCTCGATCACGTCGAAGCAGGAGAAGAAGGTGAAGAAGTATGTCCGCGATTACTTTGAAAAGGCCGTCCTCAAGTACAAGGACCACGAGAAGCGCAAGGCCGACCGGACCACCAAGGCCACGGCCGACGGGTCCTCGCAGCCCAGCGACGCCATCCATTCCACGCCGGCCAAGGACGAGACGGCGCTGTCCGATGTCGGCGTCGACAGCCCTGGCAGCACCGGATCAGACCGCAAGCGGAAGCGGGACGATGACGACCTCGAGTCGCCGGGAGCCGAGACGCCCTCTGAGACGCCCTCCCTGAAGCGCGTCAAGGAGGACGAGGCTGGCGGATCCCCCAGCCCCCCGCCGCCCCCGCCGCCACCCTCGGACCCAACCGACACGCCCCTGACAGAGGAGGAGCGATCGATGCGCGAGCAGGAGGAGGCGCTGATGCGCGAGAACGAGGAAGCGCAGCGCCTCGAGGACGAGCAGTGCCACAAGACGGAGCCTGCTGTGAACGGCAACCCGGATAAGCCGAACGGGCAGCCGGAGGCCACCTTCGGCGGCGGCGATGCTATGGACATTGACACGGGCGAGGGAGAGCTCCTGGAGAAGAACGAGCGGCGGAAACAAGAGGTGCTGAGCCACTAGAAGCCGGGGAATCTTTGATGCTCAGTGGCTGTTCTCCTTGAGACTGGGGTAGTGGAGTGTGCAGGCGTGGGCAGAAGCCCATCGGCGAACAGAAGACCAGGGGGGCATCATATGGCTACGTTGGGCAGTTTTCACATCACTTTCCTCTTTGATACACAAAATGAGAGCGGCGGTGGGGCGCTCTCGAGGGTTTGGTGGTGCAACAGGAAATAGGTTCATACTTGTACTTTTATACTGAGCATTCGCGCGCGGCATGGCATGGCATGATCTGGATCTTTTTTTTCGGGTGGTTCTTTGGGTTTACAGGCGACGGCTCTGTGCGGGTGCGGTGGGAGGTGGACATAAGACGCGACGGCGGCGGCGGGAACATGGATACCTATACCGATCCTTTTTTTCTCTTGTCCTTTTGTCCACGGAGCTTCAAAGGGCGGAAAAGATGAGGCAAGCGAAATGAATGTGTGTCTTTGGGCAAAAGGGAGACATGGTTTGGCTGTTCATCTTGGGCGGGGCTGGGTTGTTGCTTCCACGGCGCATAAAGGGGAGGAGGGCACAGGGTATGCGACGCCATCACAACCACAAACCGAACAGAATCGAAGCCAGCCACCTACCCTATCGTCCATCCGCGTCCGTACATCATCGAAAAGGGGACATTTACTTCAACGTGATTCCAGGATAGGAGCGGGATCGAGGGAGGAAAGATTATAGCCATTCCCTTTTTTTCCAGTCTAGACCTTTGCATGTGCATAGAGCTTGGGGCGTTTTGGTTGTGCTTTTATGGTGGTTTGGGAGCTGTATTTCAGAGGTAAATACGGGGGGGGGCGGATATACTACACATATTAGGGTCGAGGGAAGCCATATTACAAAGGATTGCCTGGAATTGAACATGGAACATGGAGCCGTGGCGCTACCTGTTTTCGCTTCCTAGGCATGAGATCTGGCGGATGTTTTGACTCTATCTTCATCAAAAGGGGCTTCTCCCAACCCAGCCCAGCCTCAACAGAACTATCACTGAGAACAAACACACCACAAAAATCAATGCCTCACGATGACCCAGCCTGTCAAAATCCATTCATCAATTTTCATCAAATCCCAACGCCCGCTACACAATCAACCCCCCCCTGCCCTCAACCTCAAGCCAACTTCTTGGCCACCTTCTCCAGCCCCTCGACCAGCAAATCCGCATGCTTCTCCTGAAAGATTAACATCGGCCTCAGCCGCACCGCGCTCTGCCCGCTCCCCCCGATGTTAATCCCCACCTTCTTCGCCTCGGCCAAAAACACATCCCGCTTCGGATGGTCAAACGCGATAAACGTCCCCATCCCCTTGCCCCTCAGATTCCCAAACTGGCCCGGATACCTCCCCGCCAGCCCCTCTAGCTTCCCATACAGATACCCCCCGACCCTTGCCGTGCTCTCCACCAGTCCCAGCCTCTCCACCTCGTCGACGATCGCGCGGAACAGGATCGCCCGCGCCGGGTCGCCCATCCACGTGTTGAACTGCCGGTACGGCTTGTTCGGCCGCAGCAGCGGGTCGCCGTAGTAGTACCCGGCCGTCTGCGCCTTCTTGGAGAACGTCACCATGTCGGGCGGGTGCGGCAGGTCCCAGTGCTCGTGGGCCCAGAAGCGGCCGGTGGCGCCCACCCCCGTCTGCACCTCGTCGACGATGAGGAGGACGCCGTGCTTGCGGGTCAGGGCGCGGAGGCCGCGGAAGAAGGCGGGGGACGCGTGGTTGTCGCCGCCCTCGGACTGGATGGGCTCGACGACGACGGCGCAGGGGGGCAAGGGGTGGTTGAGGAGGAGGTGCTCGACCTCGGCGAGGGAGGCGGCCTCGGCGGCCGCGTTGGCGGCCGCGTGGTCGGCGAGGGGGTACTGCAGGAGGGGGAAGGTGGCTTGGGGCCAGTCGAAGGCAGGGATGTCGAGCTTGTGGATGGGCTTGGAGCGGGTGGTGGAGAGGGAGCCAAAGAGGCGCCCGTGGAAGCCGGATTTGAAGCTGAGGATGGAGAGCTGCGGGGCGCCGGGGGCTTGGTTGAGCATGGAGGAGGAGAGTTCTTCCTCGGTGAACTCGACGTGGTGCCCGCCACGCTCGCGCTGGCGGCGGTACATGAAGGCGGCCTTGTAGGCCGTCTCGTTGGCGTCGGAGCCGGCCATGGCCGTGAAGACTTGGTTGAGGCCCTTGGGGGCGACCTTGAGGATGCCCGACTTGAGGACGTGGGCCCAGTCGGTCGGGGGGAAGTTGCCGAGGGCGGGGCGGTTGATGATGCCGTTGATCATCTCGTCGCTGCGGGCGGCCTTGAGGAGCGCGGGGTTGTTGTAGCCGAGGGGGATCGAGGCGATCTGGGCGTAGCTGGGGACATGGGGTGAGCTTGGTGGTCACGGTCCGGGGGGGGGACCCGGAGACGTACACATCGAGCAGGACATTGCCGTCGGCGTCGACAATGTAGTTGCCGACGCTCTTTTGGTAGTCGGTCAGCATGTTTAGGCTGCGCGTGTCAAAGACCTGGTCGAGCTCAGCGATGGCGGCCTTGGCCTTGGGACCCGGGATCTCGGTCTTGACGGAGGGGGCCTCGGGCTCCCAGCCCGGCTCGTAGAAGGAGGACGCCATGCGGGCGGATACTGAGAAGGTCCGCCGGGACAGGACGGAGGCAACGGAGGCGGGAGGAGGTCTGGCTCGGGCCGAAGTCGGGGCGGACGCAGACACGGTTCGCGCAATGAAGCTGCCTGCTCGAAGCACGCGGGATGCCATCGGGAGCGAGGTCGGTGGGCGTCTCGGGGGATGCTATATATGTATATATATATGTGTGTGCGCCGTGTCCCTCGCCGGTCAATTGGGCAGGAATGGTGGTGTCGAGCAGCCAATGGCTCACTCGGGGAGGGAATCTGGACTGTCGCCTGTTGGTTCCCGCGCCTGTTTGACGAGGTGGTGCTCTGAGGTTTGCAGGTGGAAGGGGTGGATCAAAGGAACACACCACGCCACTCTGCTGGGTGTAGCCATCAATCAATGCGGACGACACTGTGCCAGTGGCTACCGCCGGCTTATAGGTACCTAGGCAGCTCGACCAACGTCCCGCTCGGGCTCGCGGATCACCAGGAACACGCGGTGCGGGGTTGACGAGTTGACAACAGCTCCGACAACGTCACCGTGCTGTGGTGCTCAGTAACCCACTCCTCATCATCAATTCCTCACCAGCAGCTACTCTAGCTAGCTACGTCAGGGAGATCCAAGAGGTAGATACCCAGTATCCCATACTAATAGGGGAATTTTGATCTTAGGGGTGGATGGGCGGCTCTTCTTGTTCACGACGCAATCGGCAATTGAAGGTCCCCCCGCACTTTTTTTTTGGGGGGGGGGGGGCGAGCATCGAAGGGGGTCAGTCTGCAGGCGCCGAGCATCGGGGATCGCCGCCCGTCGCGGCCGGTTGAGAGTCCAAACAGACATCGGAGCGTTGGAGTCAAAATTCCCCAACCAGTCGGGGAATGCCCAATGCCCAGCCGAGCCCCGCCGATTCCTCCGCCTAGTGCAACGTACCAACCACATGCTTGGTCTCTCCTAAATTAACCTGCTGCGTCCTGCTTCAGTCAGACCATGGCTTCGGTCGACCGAGCCGAGTCGCCCCCGTGACTACTATTACTTTTGTCAAGGGAACACACCTCACAAGCGCCGCAGCACCGCGCCAGGATCAAGATATCTTGAGACGCATTACGCATAACTCCTATTCCTATACCTGATCCCTTATACGACAGACTCCCAAAACGCCTGGAGACCAGCCCTGGTCTCCCTAGCATCATGCTCGCATCCCATCCATCCAGCGTCATGCCTGCCCCAGAAAGCACGGCTGAACCCTAGGGGTCAGGACGCGACCCAATAACGCCCCCTATCCAGCTAAAAAGAAGGGAAAAAGTATGGTGTGAGGGCACCCGGGTATCGCATCGCCTCAGGTCGAAGAAGGGCCCTCTGCAGAGAAGCCCAGAGTGCTGAAAACAGCCACGTCGCCATCAACTACTAGCTGCTGGGACTCGACTCTTCCTTCTCAGGCTGCAGGCCGGCACTCTGCGCAACCTTCTTCCACGTCTCGAGCTCGCGGTACAGGCGCTCACACTCGCTCTTGAGCTTGTCATTGGACTGGCTCAGCTCGGCGATGGCTTGCTCCGTGAGCAGCTTCTCGAGTGTCCACTTCTCAATGTTTTGATGCTCGTTGTCCTTGAGCTGCTGGATAAAGTTGACAGCCCGCTGCAGGATCTGGCCCTTGTTCCTCTCGCAGTTGGGAACAATCTTGGAGAGTTCGTTAATGCCTTCGTTGATTGTCTCGCGGCGACGGCGCTCGACTGCAGACAAGTTAGCTCGCCATCCACCCAGGGCACCAACAACGACAAGATATAAAAAAAGAGGGCCACGCAGACTAACCTTCTTTGTGGTTGTCCTTTCTCATCTTGTGCCACTCCTCGGACCCTACGGTGGGTTTGGGGTTGTGAGGGCGGTAGTTGGCGTCCGGCGGGACACTGTTCGAGGGCACCATGGGCGTGCCCGAGTGAGACTGCATTTGGGGTGTGGGGAGTCCATCGGGTTGGCTGATGGCAGAATCGGGATTGTACCCATTGTCATCATGGTGGCCGTCGGCCGAGCCGTGGGCTGCAAATGTCTCCTCGGTGGACTGTGGGATGGTGAGGGTGGGATAGATGTTGAGGGCCGCCGCAGCCGTACTGGAGGCCGTGGCATTGTCCGGCATCCCGCTGTGGTCGACTGTGGCCTGCTGTAGGGCCTGGAAGTCGTCCACATTGACTTGGTCCTGAGCGGCCTGGGCAATGCCGACGGTGGCCTCGAGGAACGACTGAGCCTCGGCGTCCGAGACGGCTAGAGCATTGGCTGCAACAGCAGTAGCGGCGGCACCACGCTTGCGCCGAGATTCGGGCGACGATGACTCGACATTGCGCTTTCTCTTATGAGTGCTTGTTGCCGTCAGGTCGGGAAACCCAGCCTGGTCGATGCCAACGGAAGAGGCCATTTGGACTGTCTACGTGGTAGTTGACACTGCCACCTCGTTAGCAACCCTGAAGGAGCTCTTGGGATTCGTCGGGTGATCGCCGTGGGACAATATAAGAGCGATGGTGCGAGTCTTGTGACCGACAGAAGAAGGGGAAAAAGAGGGAGAACTGTGGCCTTGGCCCAATGTCAACAAGGAGGAAGCGCTTGCTTCAGAGGCGGTTCTGGTGCCCTCCTCTTGTCCAACGCGGTTGGAGCGGGCACGTGTCGCGCAAAGTCACGCAATGCGCCCACAAGAATTGGGTTGGGTTGGTTGAGCGTCCCGACCAGACGAACGAGAGGTAATGAAAATGATGGAGGGAATGGCAAAATAGAATAAAGTGAAGGATATGCAAAGGGAGGGGGGGCACGCTGCCACTTGGACATGCAGTCGAGCTGCGAGAAATTTGGGCGGGCGTCAAGTGCCCCGCTGCTGGGAATCAGGGTAGATGGTGCTGGAAAGGACGCTGATTTCAGAGCGACAGAGCGACAAGAGACGACTCGTCGCCTGCGACGGTCGGAAATGCGCCAGCGCGATTGCGCATCGTGAAGCCGCGCCGGGCGCGATGGTATTGTTGTCTCATGCACCCGGCGCCGCGGTTGAGCGAAGCGATCGAGCGGAAGATGGATGCTGGATTGATGAAGCTTACCTTTGTTGCTTGCTTGGGTGGCCTGGCTCGAGGTCGAGGTCATGTGAAGAACGTGCCCGAAAACGTGACGAGTCTGCAAGCGTGTCAGCGAGGAGCCCCTCGGCGGCCAGGGAGAGTGCAACAAAAATGTCGAGAAATGTAAATTTCCCTGTATCCATCCCAGGAGGTCGACATACCTTTGCCAGAGATCCACGAGTTGTATCGCCTATTTGCGTCGATGGTTGGCGTTTGTTGTCGCGAGAAGCTGATTGCGATGCGAAGATCATGTGAGCTGAGCTCTGGGAGGGAGGGCCTTGAGGTCAAAAACGCGGTTCGGGGGGGGGAGGGGCAGCACGGACCACATAGTGGCTGATGCACTTGCCGACACGGGGCGGGTCTTACACGTAACCGGCAACCTCCCCACTTACCCAGCAAGCAAGTGCGCATTGCAGCCGCAGGCGGCGTCCATCCCACTCATTGTTCTTCAGCTTGCTGACCTAGTCTGGTGCAATCGATGCCAAGCCCCGGTCCAACCACCACATGTGACATGTCCGACTCCCGGAGTGTGGCAGACCACTCACCTCGGTCAAGCAAGTCAGGCTTGGGATGTCCGCGCAGGGTCGCTCCACCCTGAGCCCATGGGCCACACGACGGTCAATTTGATGCTCTCTCTCTCCTGTAGTTGTATGAAATGAGTGTGTGTCGAAACTCGTGTTGTGTTCGACGCGGCTGAGATGCTGCTGCTGGTCGCTTGGTGTTGCAACTTGAGTGATGCCAGGCCGATGGGGGTGTGGGGTTGGACAGGCTTCCACATCCTTTTGTACTGTATGAGCAAAAGAACAAGAACCATGTGATGAGAGGCCATGTGGCTCGGTGCTTGACGATGACACAGGTCATCGTATATCTCGTGAGACAAGACGCCTGCACAACCCTCACTGGCCCGAAGAGGAGGATAAGGATCAAGGGCGGGGGTCAGAGGAGGGGGCTAGTTGGAGGTCAGATGGAGGGCTGGCTTGCCATGGGAAGCCGAAGCATTGTGCCTACAAGTACTGTACCTGTACTGGTTTTTGTGTTGGTGCCAGACCTCTAGAGCTCTGCACAAGCAAGGGCAAAATGGGTTCATGGCGAGACCCAGGCTTGTAGATGTATGCCTCAAGTTCCGATCTCTGGGCCCACCTGGATGTGTCGATGGCTTTGGCTAGTTCCTCCAATGTCTCTGGCTCCTAAAAACCAGGGCTGGAGTACATAGGTACACTGGCATACTGGAGGTATCTAGATGCTGGTTGAGGGGTAACGCGTCTCCGGGTATGGAAGCAATCTGGTGTTGTCAAAGATGAGCGCCCCACCTGAGCGAGCGGGAAAGACGTGAGCCAACGCATATCATGGGTTTGGAGTCAGGCTATGCACTAATGGAAACACGAAATCATCTATAATATTCGACGACTTGCCGTATCATTTTTCAATATCGACTTTGTGGAAGCTAGAGATGAGCACTAAGTGTACTGTGCAAGCACGGGAAAATGGGTTGGGCTCCGTGGTTCGGAGAATGACGGAGAAGATGAAGAGGATGTCGAGTCCAAGACTTTTCCCGTTTGAAGTGGACGTCTTCCCCAAATCGCAGGCGGCCGGGCCTCCCCTCACCCCCCCCAGCCGCGGGGGACCCATTCGCCGGGGCAGCATTGGGTCTCATCTGGAGCTCCGAGCTCTGTGGGTCAACCGCCACCTCACACTCGCCTCCCACCATCAATTCATCGACAGCCCACGACACACACTTGCGACCACCGGCTCTCCTTACATGCAAAACCACCGATTCACAGCCCCCGTTGGCCTGGGATTGCTATCATGGCCGCCCTCGAAGCATCCAAAATAAACCACGAAAACCACCTGCTCCTCGTACGTTTGTCCTGTCCCGACGTCATCCTCAGGATCCCAGAGGAGACCCTGACCTAACCTGGCTCTGCCTCCTCTCCTCCAGGACCAACCGCTTATCCGACTCCCGTACGAACTCCTGCGCAAGAACTTCCGCTCCGCCCACTTCGCCACCGAGAAGGATGCCGCCTTTGTCAAGAATCTCCTCCGGGAGACGGCCAAGGCCTCGGTCAACGCAAAGACGTCGCCCGACGACGTCGTCAGGAATCTCGACATCATGATCAAGCGCCTCGGCAGCCTCAAGGACAAGCTCTCGCAGCACGCCGACGATGAGACCCACCTCTACCGCCAGCTCGACGCCCGCGTCGCCCACCTCGGCGAGCTCGCGACCATGCACACCGTCGACGAGGTCAAATACGAGACGTGGTCCCGCCGCCGCCTCGACCGTCTGCTGATCGACTACCTGCTCCGGCAGGGCTACAACGACTCGGCCAAGGCCCTTGCCGACGAGCGCGACATGAACGACCTCGTCGACATCAACACCTTCGTCGCCATGAGCCGCATCCGCAACGCCCTTGAGAACGGGAGCGTCACCGAGGCGCTCGCCTGGTGCGCCGAGAACAAAAAGGAACTGCGCCGCATGCAGTCCAACCTCGAATTCATGCTCCGCTGCCAGCAATTCATCGAGATGATGCGCACCCGCTCCTCCCCCCACACCAACATGAACGACGCTCTCGCGCACGCGCGCAAGTACATCGTCCCCTTCCACGACGCCTACCCCCTCGAAGTCACGCACATGGCCGGCCTCCTCGCCCACCGCCCCGACACGCCCCTCGAGCCGTACCACGCCCTCTACCGCGCCAATCGCTGGTCCGAGCTCGCCGACGTCTTCGTCGACGCCCACAACCGCCTCCTCAACCTGCCCCCCTACCCGCTGCTGCACACGGCCCTCTCGTCGGGCCTCTCGGCCCTCAAGACGCCCGCCTGCCACAGCAGCCAGGCCACGACGTCGTCGCAGCCCAGCCACAGCGCCAGCCTCATTGCGAGCGTCTGCCCCATCTGCTCGACCGAGCTCAACGCCCTGGCGCGCAACGTGCCCTACGCCCAGCACAGCAAGAGCCACGTCGAGAGCGACCTGTTCTTGCTGCCGAACCTGCGGGTCTACGGCAAGGCGCGGCTGGAGGAGTACGCGGCCATGTCGGGGCTGCCGCCGGGGCAGGTCAAGGACCTGGTGACGAGCGAGGTGTACCGGTGGGAGGAGCTCAAGAAGGTGTTTGTTTCGTAGGCTACCGGGGGGGGGGCCGGGTACGCATTGTCATTGGCGTTTGGGTTTGGGTGGCATATCAGCGGCGTTTTATTTCATTTTCCCCCCAGGATTGCAGCAGACAACAGGATGCGCAGGGCTGGACGGAGAGTAGAGGCTGGGAGGGTACTGGCGCCAGTGGGTGCAGCCATGGACAGATTGACTTGCTCTCTGGGTCTCTGTGGTCAAGGGAGCGGGGGAGGCATAGTACTTCCAGTCAGAGAGAGAGAAATACTACAGACACAGACAGAAACAATGCCATGAACATCACATCTCAAATCACCCTGCCCATGAACCAAAGAACACCGCTCAAAATACCTTTTTGGCATCTTCTCTAGCAACCCGCTGACGTACTCACTACCTATCGTATACACTCACCACAAAAAAAAAAGAGACAAGGCAAAAACACCAGGCTGAGCCCCCCCGGCCAGATCGGTAAGTGGTCCCCCGGCTCTCGCCATGGATAGCTTGAAAGCACCAACACCAGCACCAACACCCTCCCCGACCCATGAAAAAGCGCTCGAGCCGGCCATTAACCCCAGAGGAACCAACGGCAAGGAAAAATATCAAGACGCTGTTTTGCGGATGCTCCCGCCCCGCTTCCCTTTGCCCCCATCCTCCTCTTCTCCCAATAACTATGTCTCTTTCCCCTGTCGCCATCTTGGACCGTTCGACGTCGATGACTGCCCCCTTCGCCATCTCGGTACGCTGGATGTTGATGAGGTGCCTCTTCCATTGGCGTCCTATCGACTGTTGAAGGCAAAGGCCCCAAACACGCCGCCGCCTCCGCCGGGGGTCATGGGACCGAGGCTCCCGCCGCCGGCAGCGCCATTGGTATTGTGCACCGACGCCGCCGGGGTGCTCGCGAGTCCAACGCTGCCTGTATTCGGAGTGCTGGGGGTGCCGTTTTGGTTGCTGCTGCCGGCGGCGCCGTTTTGAGGCGGTGTGCTGTCCGGCTGCGTCGCGCTGCTGTTGTTGGCGTTGTTGTTGCTGGCGAGCGTCGTGCCAAAGTGTGAAAAGTCGGGGATCCCGAGCCCCCAGATCTTGCCGAGATGCTCCTCGCCGATGGTGCCGTTGAAGATGCGCTTGCGCAGGTCGAAGAAGACGCGCCCGGTGAGGAGGCTGTCGCTACCGGCTTGGTGGGCGCTCCCGACGCGCTTGATCTTGAGCGCCTCGGCGATGTGCTCCAGGCCGCCCTTTTGCTCAAAGCGCTGGAGGATCTCAACCGACGTGGGGTCGCTGGGAGTGAGCATGCCGCTGCTGTGGGACTTGATGGCATACTTCATAAGATGCTTCACGTCGATTGTCGACGGGAAGTACTTCTTCATGATTTGGTCGAATTCCAACTCGTCGTTGGGAAGCTGACGGCAGATGAGCAGCTTGGTCAGGTACCCAAAGTCGTAGCCGCCGTGGAAACTAATCCATTTGACCTCCTCGAAGCACACCAGGCCCGAGGGGATGAGAAGGGCGGCGAACGCTTGCGGATCAATGCCGTCTCGTTCGAGCAGGGTAAAGTCGATACCTGCGTCCTGGAGGGACTCGATCGAGATCTGGTTATACATGTCGTCCTTGAGGGAAAACTTGAAGTTGAACTGCCAGGCATAGGGGAACGGCCCCTGGTTGTTGGCTTGCCGCCTGCCGGCGCTGAGGTCTGCTGAGTCGGTCGAGGTGGGTCGCGCCGGTGGCTGCTCGCCGTCCTCGTTGAACAGAGAGATTCCAATTTGTATCACCTTGAGCATATCGACGTTGGCCCGGAGACATTGGTAGTGGTAATCGCTCTTGCCGCGGAATCCACCCATCGGTCTCGCTACTACGCCGGGAAACTCAGTGTCCTGCCGCATCGCCCGGTTAGCTCGTTTTCGGTCCATCGCCGGCCCGTCATGACCTACCATGGCAATATAGGGGTATTTGTCGATAAGCTCCCGCAGGTTCCCCATCTCCTCTTCCAGGTTGTGCTTCCACACCTCCCGGATGCGACCCTTATTCATAGTGCGGGTTCCGTGCTCGGCGATCGCATGCGCCTGCTGCCCCTGTCCATGCTGCGTCCTAGGCTGGCCATGTTGTGGGTGTTGCGGGTGTTGCGACGCGTGCTGCTGCTGCTGCTGCTGCTGCTGCGGTTGCTGCTGCTGCTGGAGGTTGCCGGCGTGGGCGAAGCCCATCCGCGCCGCATGGCTTCCTAACCCAGAGTCTCCTCCCACTCCAAAGCCACCGCCCGTACTGAGACCGGCAGACAGGCTCAGGATGTTGCTACTGCTCCCAAACGGATTGCCCTGATTGTTTGGGTTGAGGTAGGACGGGTTGCCGCCGCCGGGCTGCGGTGGGCCATGGGGAAATTGCGGATGGAAGTGCTGCTGCATACTGGGCGGCCTGCCCTGGTAGCGGGGCATTACTTGCGGTGCCATAAGAGAGCGCCTGATAGTCTATTTCGTAGCCTCCCAATTAGAAAGATGTTCCGGCTCCTCCCTGGAGTTCAAAGCCGGGCTAGAACGGCGAGAACGCAATGTCGGATGAGAGGGTGGTGGAGCGTAGTTGGTGAGAGGAGGAACGAGTGAGGGTACTGGGGGAGGAGGTCCGGTCGGAGCCCAGGCAGGATGTGGATGGCCGATTTCAGAGTCTGAATATGGCCTGCGTATGGCTCGAGGTGGTAGAGGAGGTGGCGGAGTACACAGAAAGCCGGGGTGGTAGGATATGAAGTATCCCGACCAAGGCCACCAAGGATTGACGTTGTCCGGTGCTATCTTGGAGTCTATCGTTGGCACTGCCGCTGGGCGAGCAACAGATGGCGATGGCTCCTTTGCCCCGCGGTTGGGCCTTGATGGAAATTGTTCGCTGGAGGGCTGCTCGCTGGACGGCCAAACATTCCCGCCGACGAGATGCAGGCTGCGGGTCCTGTCGGAAACCGAAGCGGGTGGTGCTGGGCGACCTCGCTGTCGTCGTCGTCGTCGTCGTCGTCGTGGTCAGAGGTGGCGCGGTCGGGTAAGGTCGAGCTGGTCGGGGGGAGAGATCCGTGCCGGTGGTAATAGGGTGGGCTGAAGAATACTGGGTAAGCTTTGGTATGCGGCGGGCGAAGCTAGACAGGTGTCCCAGAAGTGAAAACGGGATTGAGTTGGATGGCGACACGATAAATGCTGCATGCACGTTGTCACAAAAGCCGGCCAACTTCAATCGCCGCGACGTGGGAGGAGTGGACGGGAGCCGCATGGCAGGCCCAGTGCCCACAGTGCCACCGCCCAGCAGTTACTCGCGCACGGACTGGCTTTCCCTTCCCCCTTACCTAAGCAGCAGGGGCGACACCCAGCAACCGCAACCATCACCATCACCAATCCGCGAACCGACCTCCTGATCTCGACGACGGCGACAACGACGCCGCTGAGCCAAACCCCTCCCTCCCACAGCACCTCGCCAGCGTCGCCCATCATGCATCCCACCAGGTACGCCCACCCCCCTCCCTACCCTCCAGCTCTATTGGCCCCTTGTCCCACTCGCCCACCACCAAACTAACCCCCCTTCTCCCCCAGATTCCTCCGCGAAGCGGCCGAAAAGCCCTCCATCACCGGCTTCGACATGCGCGCCCTCCACAAGGCGACCAAGGTGCCGCGATACGATCCCTGGGAGCGGGCGTACGTCATCCCCTTCCCATCACACTCCCCCCACCCCCTCTAACGTTTTACCTATTCCAGCGAGGCATGGCGCTACAAGGGCAACTTCTCGCGGTTTAACCGCTTCCGCGGCTCGCTGCCGGGGCTGGGGACCGCGACGGTGGCGTTTGCGGCGTATTGCGCGTACGAGCACTTTTTCCTAAAGGAGGAGCATCATCATGCCGAGGAGGGGCATCACTGAGGGGTGGGCTGGGGGGCTGTGGGAGAGGGAAGAAGGCGGCGGATTGTACATATCGACGGACGGGCAGCGGATGACATTGGGCAGATGGGCTCTCATCAGAAAAGAGGCCCTTTTTTTGGGACGCTTGACTGGGGGTGAAATACAAAGGTATATATGTCAAGGCACCTTATTTGGTTCCAATCGGAGTTGTTGGTGAAATGTTGATGGGGTGGATATGTGGAGAGCTGAAAGAAAGCAATGGACGCTTCAGGGCGTCATCAAGGATCTCAAGCTTGGACTCGGAGGGAGCTGCTCGGATATGCAGGGGCACATAGCACGCGGTGGTTTTGGAGACATCGGCATGCATTAATGTTTAGTATTCGACCTTGGCTTTTCGACGGCTCTTTTAGCGGATTGTTCCGCCGGGCATGGTCTCTACATTGGCGGAATGCCCTCCAACGCCCAAACAATGCATCATGTGCTTGGCATCACTGCCGCACCGGCTGACACGGGTGGTGCTGGTGCCGGCACCGGTGCGGGTGCTGGTGTTGGTGTTGCCGCCATTGGTATCGTCGCCGGTAATGGCGCCGGTATCGACGCATCACCCTCCATCTTGATCTCCTCCACCGGAAGCAGCCTCGCTTCCACCACCGGGCTGGCCTTGTGCACACTCGGCAGACCGGGCTGCATCGCGGGGTTCAGGTTCCCCACAGCCGGCGGCACCGGGACCGGAGCGTTCGCTCCCTCCTGCGGAGCCAATCCCGCTTCAGGCTTTGTCGGCTCAACGACGGGCTTCTCCTTGGGCGTCGACCTCTTCTTCGTCGGGTCCAAAAACCGCTCCGGCACGCCACGCGCCGCAAACGCGCCGCTGCCGACGTAGGCGCCCAGCAGCCGGCTAAACTTGTAGTCGCCGCGGTAGACGCGCTGAATCTCCTTGAAGGCGTAGCTGTTGTAGTACGGAAGGCCCGTCTTGGGGTCGCGGTAGCGGGCGGGGTGGTTAGTGATGACGCAGAGGGGGGGTGGGCCGGTTCTGTAGCATGTCAGCTTCTGCTCCGGAGAGAATTGAAGAGGGGGCACGCACTAGCGAGCTTATTCATCTTCCGGCCAAAGAGAATCTGCGTTTGGACCTGGCGATCCTTGACGGCGGTCTCGTCAAAGTTCTGGAGGATGATGGCGCTCTTGGTCACTTTGCCCTCGCGAAGAGGCTCGGAGGGTGGTTCGTGGGGTGTTGCGGGAGCTGTGGGAGGGGGTGGTGCTTTGCCTTGTGTCGGTTGCAGGGGTTTGCTACCAGGGAGGGGAGGGGGTGCTGTGGGCGTGTTTGGGGATGGCGAGGAGGATGGTATTGCAGCCGGTATGGCGAGCTTAGGGACGACGGTAGCGGTGGGGCCAGGTGTAGCTAGCGGTAAGGGGAGGGGCGAAGGCGTATGGGAGGTGTTTGGCGGGGCGAGGCAGTTGGACTTGCCGCCAGGGCTGGAAAAGCCCATCATCGGCATTTGGCCGAGAATGGGGGCGGAGAGTACACCTGCTGGTGGTGCTAGGACGGGCGCTGCAAGTACCGGCGAGTGTGTTTTCTTTTCCAGTGGCGCCATCGGAGGTGCCATCGGAGGCGAAACCATCGGGGCTGGTATTGGTGGTTGCATCTCTGCTGACACCGGAGGGATAAATGAAGGCGGAGCTGTCGTGCTTTGCATCGGTATGGCCGGCGGAGGCATCGAAGAAATGAGGGGCGGCTGATCAAGGGTTGCCGGCTGCCTCGGCGCTGAGACTGGCAGTTGCGGATGGGGGAGGTCAACATCCATCGGCTGCGTTTGTGTCCCAGGTGTTGGAGCGGAGTGGTGAGCGCCTTGATCCCCGACAGGAGATAACTGCGCAGATAAACTCGACATTTCAGTCGTCTCCGGCTTCACCAAAGGAGCCTCTGCCCCCGGTATGACTGCCCCCGGTATAGCTGCCCCCGGTACAGCTGCTGCCCCTTTTACATCTCCTGGCTGTGATATCCCCAGCTTAGGATCAATAGCTTCAGTCGGCGACGGGGGCTTCGACCCCTCGTCGGCCTTGGGATTGTGCCCTTCCTTGGCCGCCAAAGCAGCCGCCGCCGACTGCCTCTTCTTCCTTGGCGCCTTTTCCTCAATCGAGACCATCTTGCCGACGTGCTTTAGCTGGCCCTCCTCCAACTCCTGAATACCGCTCCAAAAGGTCACGACCGGTCCGTCCAGCTTCCGGTTGTTGAGGGCCGCAATCTTCCTCAGCCGCTCCTCCTCCCTCTGCTTCTCGGCCACCTCCCAGCGGTTCAAGCTCTTGGAGTTCCTCTTCTCCACCAGGGCCGCCTCGCGCAGCCGCTCGTCCTGCGTCATCGGCGGCTTCTTCAGCGCCTCGAGCCGCTTGGCACTCTTCTCCATCCTCTCCACCTGCTTCTTCCGACGGACCTCATCCTCCACCATCTTCTGATGCAGCTGCTGCTTGCTGATCTTCGTCGTCCGCCGATCCGAGGCTCGCGTCGGCATCTCGGCGGCCGTCGGAATCCAGCTCATCCTCTCCGACTTCTTCTTGGGTCTCGGCGGGGGAGCCGTCGACCGGGGACTCGCCGCCGTGGCCTCCGTCGCGGGCTGCTCGATGCGGACCTTTTTCCTGAACTTGGCGGGGATGGCCTCCTGCGCGTGGCGTTTCCGCTGTGCCGTCTTCTTCTCCCGCGCCTGCCGCTCTAGCTCCTTCTCACCCTCGAGGTCGTCCGCGTGGGCATCGCCGTCTTCGTCGTCCGATGACGAGTCCATGTGCACGTCGGACGCGTCTTCTTTGGCCTCGTCGGTGAAGCCCGCGTCATCCTCATCCTCGGCGAACAGCAGCTCAAGGTCCGAGTCCTCGGCGGCGGGCTCCTCGTTGGCGAGCATCGACTTCATGCGGTTGCCGGCCGTGGACCGCTTCTCGCGTGTTGTGGCCAGCCATTCGATCTTTGGCGGCTCCGCCGCGGCAGAGGTGGTCTCGTCATCGCTGGAACTGGTGTTGTCGAGGTCGTCGAGGTCGGGGGGCATGGGCTTGGATTTGGCGTCGTTGGCCATGGCGACGGTGCCTCGGGGGGCGTTTGAACTCGAACGCTATCCTATCATAGAAGGTCCATCGATGTACCCGTATTCGAACGATGGGACTGTGTGCGTGGGGCGCGGAGGGCGATGCTGATGATCGGATGGTGCGTCGGAACGTGAGGTGTGTTGGGGAAATAAACCAATGAGTGGAGATTGAATTTTCAGTGGAGCGGGTGCCTGACGTCTGCATTGGAATGGATGTCCCGGGGGCTGGAACGAGGCGAGCACCCCGGCAGTTCACGCCCAATCACCCTGTCACCACCCCCCGGCAGGCGGGATCTACAGCGGGTTTAGCGGCGATGAGGGAATTGCGCCATCGACGCCGTTGAGGGAGCCGTCAAAAGAGAGCTCCGACCCCACCGGCGAAACCTCCGTGGCTACTTGCCGAGCCGCCCTCCGAGGCCGTGGTCGTTTTCTCTCGACTCCTCCTTTTCGATTGACGACTCATAGCACGACTGGGCGTATCTGCCTCTTGCATCATACACAATGTTCCGCCACGGCGCCCGTACCTTTGCCACCTGCGCCCGGCGCATGGCGGATGCCCCCAGCGCCCATACCATTTCCATCTCCAAGGCCCAGGGCATCGCCCACGGCCTCGTGGGAGGTATGCCTTGCCTTGACGCCATACTAAGCATAGATACGGATAAAAAAGACTAACCACCTCCCCAGCTATCGGCAACACCCCCCTCATCCGCCTCAACCGCCTCTCCGAGGAGACCGGGTGTGAGGTCCTCGGCAAAGCCGAGTTCATGAACCCCGGCGGCTCCGTCAAAGACCGCGCGGCCCTCTACGTGGTCAAGGACGCCGAGGAGCGCGGCCTCCTCCGGCCCGGCGGCACCGTGGTCGAGGGCACGGCCGGCAACACGGGCATCGGGCTCGCGCACGTGTGCCGGTCCAAGGGCTACCAGCTCGTCATTTACATGCCCAACACGCAATCTCAGGGCAAGATCGACCTGCTCCGGCTCCTCGGCGCCGAGGTCTACCCGGTGCCCGCCGTGGCGTTCGAGAACCCCGACAACTACAACCACCAGGCGCGGCGGCACGCCGAGCGCCTCGACAACGCCGTGTGGACCAACCAGTTCGACAACACGGCCAACCGGCGCGCGCACCTCGAGACGACGGGCCCCGAGATCTGGCACCAGACGGGCGGCAAGGTCGACGCCTTTACCTGCGCCACGGGCACGGGCGGCACGCTGGCCGGCACCTCGCGCTATCTGAAGGATGTGTCGGGCGGGCGCGTAAAGTGCTTCCTCGCCGACCCGCCGGGCAGCGTGCTGCACTCGTACCTGAGCTCGGGCGGAAAGCTGGTGGAGCGCAGCGGGTCGAGCATCACCGAGGGCATCGGGCAGGGGCGCGTGACGGACAACCTGGCGCCCGACGTGGAGCTGCTGGACGGGTCGCTGCACATTAGCGACGAGAAGAGCATCGAGATGGTGTACCGGTGCCTGGACGAAGAGGGCCTGTACCTGGGCGCGAGCTCGTCGCTCAACGTCGTGGCGGCCAAGGAGGTGGCCGAGAAGCTGGGGCGCGGGCACACGGTCGTGACGATGCTGTGC
Source organism: Schizothecium vesticola (assembly GCA_030549215.1). NCBI lineage: Eukaryota > Fungi > Ascomycota > Sordariomycetes > Sordariales > Schizotheciaceae > Schizothecium > Schizothecium vesticola. The sequence goes on along the minus strand of JAUKUD010000007.1, from coordinate 1,561,191 downwards.
GACGGGGCGTATCGGTATGCGGAGCGCCTGTTTTCGAAAAAGTGGCTGACAGAGAAGGGGCTGCTGGGGGCCGTGCCGGAGAGGCTGCAAAAGTACATAGTCTTGCCGTAAATTCATCATTATGTATGGCATGCGCGCTGTGGTCTATACGGGGGGCGGCAGCTGTGTAAAAGTACATGGGTATGGAGACGCCGCTGCTGCTACTTTTAAAACCTCTCTCTTTCTTCTATCATGACGAAGATGGCTCTGGCAGCTGGGCGTCCGGGAACAGCGCCTTGTAGACGGACATGGCCCTTTCGCTCCTGCGGGACCGCGGGAGGGCGGCCCGGAGTTCCTCCTCCACCTGGAATGCCATGTCCTTGAGGGCCAGGACAAGCTCGGCGTGCTTCCCGTCCTTGGTCAGCACTTGCTGCGCCATCCGGAAGGCGCTGGCAATCGGCGCCGCCGTCCACACGAACGTCGGCCGGAAGAGCAGGTACTTCATGCCGTGGTTGAGCTTGTACACTTGGTCAGGGCGGCAGTCCAGGAGGCCGAACCCCTTGGGCCACAGCCGCACAATCTCCCGCGCGTACTTGGCCACCAGCTCGGCCTCTTCCTCGGCCGTTAGCACATCCTGGTCCTTGGCCTCGTCGTGCTCCTTGACCTCTTTGTGCTCCTTGGCCTCGCGTGGTCGGAGCGCTAGCGCTGCCCGCAGGTGCAGCCGCGCGGCGAGGAACTGTGGGTCTCGGTAGAAGGGGTACGCGATGGGCCCCGCATCGGGGAGCGGACGGTGGTGGTCTTGGTCAGCCTCGAGCAGGTCGAGCACCTTGTTTATGCGCCTCAGGCCCTTTTCCGTCCTCTCGCGGTCCCAGCCGCTCTCCCATGCGCCCCTCTGGAGCTGGTAGAACAGCTCGTTGACCATCTCGTGCGTCCGGAGGTAGAACTTTGTCTGCTTGGCCTTGTAGATGCACTCGAGCACGGCGCCGGTGGCACCGGCCTTTCCGGCGAGGCGGATGATCTTGGTGAAAACGGCAGGGTCGGCGGGCTTTACCTTGGCGACGCTGTAGCAGCCCTCGAGGAGGGGAAAGAGGTTCTGGGAAAAGTCCTGGCGCGAGCGCATGTAGCTGACGGCTTGGGGGACGCCCTTTTTTACGCTGGGCTTATCGCGGACCATGTCGCGGTACCGGAACTCGCGCTTCTTGCCGTCGATCTCGATGGTGATGGGGTCCCGCTCGAGCTCCTTCTTGTACTTGACGCGGTAGATCTTTTTGCGCTGCTCCTCAGTGAGGTACTCGGGGAGGATGACGTATTCGTTTATGTCGCGGAGGATCTTTTTCAGCTCGGGAGAGCCGCCGGGGTGGAAGTAGATCACGGCCTTTGCTGGGAGGTGTTAGTCTTGCTGACCGAGGTCAAGGTCGAAGTGCACGCAGTCTTTACCTCGGGATGGCGTCGACGAGAGCCATCTTGTCTGCCCCGAAGCTGCGATCGGGAGAGACGCCAGGGTCCGACTCCCTATCCGCAGGGAGTGGCGGCAGACGGCGGCAGACATGATGAAGGGAATGGCTCAAGACGGAGTGGGCGGCGGGGGGGGGGAGTAGAAGCTTCAAAGCCGGTCGTGGTGAGGTCGTCAAGGTCGAGCTGCGTGTGTTCCCGAACAAAACTGCGCCCTGTGCTGATTGGACAGCGACAAATTTTTATGGGGACTGGCCCTGGAATTTCTCTCCACCCCGGCCCAATCGAAACGGGCAATTCGATCGAGGTTTCAACCTTCGTCGAACCTCGAACCTCGAACCTCGAATCCCGACCCACCTCCACCTCGAAGCTCCCTGAGGGCCGACACTCACGATGAACGCCGCGCCGCTCTGCCGACGGCCCTTGGGCTGTCTCAAGACGAGTCTGCGACAGGCACGGCAGCAAAATGTCCTGTTCGGGCGCACCATGGCGACGGCGACAGAGACGCCAGCAGCAGCAGAACGCACACCGGGGTCTAGCATGCTCCCGGATCATAATTTCTGTATGCCCTCCACCTGCAATCCGTCGAATTGGCCAGGCTGCTAACATGACAGACCAACTCATGGACACCAAGACGAAAAAGCTCCGCTCCGCCTTCGCCGTCTACACCCCCCCGACCATCAACACGACCCTCACCACCCCTCTCAAGCCCCTCAAGGGCATCCGCAAGGGCGGCATGCGCCCGCTCCCGCCGGCCGCCCCCCTCCCCGGCCTCCTTAAGGCGCCCTCGGACCCGATGCCGCTGCTGCACGCGGCGCAGATCAAGCGGATGGACCCGACGGGGGCGCGGGCCAAGCTCTTTGAAAAGACGCGGCACGGGGTGCGGCCGGGCGACGTGCTCCTGGTGACGCACCGGAGGAACCGCGAGCCGTTTGCGGGCGTGTGCATCTCGGTGCGGCGCGCGGGCATCGACACGGCGGTGCTGCTGCGCACGGCGCTGAGCAAGGTGGGCGTCGAGATGTGGTACAAGGTGTACAACAAGAACGTGGCGGGCATCGAGATCATCAAGCGGCCGCGCCGCCGCGTGCGCCGCGCGCGCCTCACGTACATGCGGCTGCCCAAGCACGACCCGGGCAACCAGACGGAGCTGGTGCTCGAGTGGAAGAAGTCGAGGAAGGCGCTGCTGAGCAAGGCCGGCGCGGCCAAGAAGGGCGGCAAGAAAAATGCGAAAAAGGCAAAGGCCGGCGCGGTGGCGGTGGTGGGCAAGAAGTGAGGAGGGTTGTACGTGACTATGCTATGGGTGGCCACGATGGCCAGGCGGGAATAGAGTCTGTACGATCATGGATATTTCCCGTGGCGGTAGAGGGGGGAGCGTCGAGTCTTCTCGTGTAACCTCGCTGGATGATAGGTGTCGGTATGTTTTGCCATGTTGGACGAGCCCTACTTGTGTAAGGGCCTGAGGTCGGTGCATGAGCTTATTGCAACCACCAGCGAGGTTGCTGTCTCCGAGCGAGCAGATGAACCTTGTTTTCCGGCTGCCCGTCACCACATCTTTCCGGGCGGCGCGTCTTGATGGGCTCGGCAACTGATTTTGTTCCTATCTCGAGGCTGCGGATGCTCGAAACCAGACTTCAAGCTTGCCGGACGGTGCCATTACCTTTCCCATTGAGTAGAATCATGGAGACATCGCAACCATCAGAGACAACTTTCCGAATTCTCAAGTCCGGATAGGTCGTACATGTTCCGGGTAGAAGTTGAGAACATGCCTCAGCGCCACAGGCAGCAACAGAGTTGCCGGCGGAAGCCCGGGCTGGCTGATGGCCGTTTTCTTGGGCGGAAACCCCGAGACAGAAGAAGAATGGAGATGCCGGACAACAAGCTGATATGTGCTATGCAGTCCACTAAGTAAGAACTCGCCGAGGCAAACACCAGCCAGCTTGTTGCGGTCAGATCCTAGACTTCGGGCTTGGCTTGATTTGACGTCGGACCGCCCAGGCCATTGACGGCAATACTGCTGCGTATTCCGTATGTGCACAACTTGCCGCTGCCGTCAGCAACGGGCCGACAGGAAGAGAGCGCGAGCACCATCGCCAATGCCAGCACGTCGTTGTCCTTGCCGTGGCCTGCCGTCTGTCGTCTGTCCCGGCTGTCGTCGGCGAAATGGCAACCCTCAGCCGGCAGTGGAGGAGTGGGATGATGGTGCTGCGGGCTTGGCAGGTCCCAGGCGATGGACATGTTCTCGCCTGGCCGAGGTGCCAGAGCGGCCTTTGTGATTCGCGCCGCTGCGTGAGAGCGTGGGATATGGTCGTCTTGGACCAATATCGACCCGCCGATCGGTTGTTACCTCTTGGCTTCGGTGCTGCGCCTCTCCACGTGCACTTAACCGTCAGCGACACTCGTCCAATGTCAAAAGGCCAAGAGGCGCTCTCCTTTTGCGGTCTCTGGATGAAATGTCGACAGGAAAGCACAGGCCTCCCAAACCGCGCCCGGAGTCTAGACCGAGCCCATTCTCCCGTCCAGCGCTGCCAAGGCCCCAAGCTGCTCCAACAGGCCTTTCCTTGTCCGGCCCGAGGAGCGTCGAGTCGAGTCGAGCGCTACTCAATTGGCATGGGCCCTGTCGTCACTTACACCTGACAATCGATTTTCCTTTGACCCTTTTCTCCCACGCGTGCCCCCGGAATATCTCATCACCACCTTTGTCATTCTCTTACCGCTACCGTTACCGCTACCGCTACCGCCGCTTATCTCGTCGCTTGTCCTGGAGTCCCTCTGCCCTGCCAATTGCATTCATTCATTCCTATATCTGGGCACATCTCATCACCGCGTCGTCGTCTCGCCCCAGCCCATCATCGCCCATCGCCATCGACCCCGCCGGTTTTCATTTGACTTTCCGTCGACCAAGGCCTCTCCCGACTAGCGCAGCTCGAGTTTTCGGTTTCACCACAGATTCCGTCAGCAGACAGAACTGCACTGCTCCCTCGACCTCGACCATTGTCGGCCGTCACGACACGCCATCCGCGCTCCAGCAGCAGCAGCTCCCGACAAGTCCCGTCCCGGGTGTGCCCACCCTCTCCGTCGCCGTCGACCCCCCATCCAGCTGTCCTAATTCGGGACCTGCCGCATGTCCAGCTAGCCATTGCTCGCCGCCATGATAGCTTCCCTCTTAGTGTTGTCCTCAAGTAATAGCAGTGTCTGTGCCTATTGACACTTGTTCCTCCGCACGCCGAGCTCTTGGCAGTTCCAACCATCCGACTTCGCCGACCTGTTTTCATTTTGACCACCCATCTTCGACCGACCTACCCGCTTCCACGACCAACCTCGATATACCCAGCACCGCTTCACCCAACACAACATCATTGACGGCCCACAAGTCTGCCCGTCATGGCGCCATGGCGCGACCAGATCATGGAAAAGGCGAGGAAATGGCGGCCCTCGTTTCTCTCCAAAAAACCCCATTTTGACTTCATCACGGCGCACTGTATGCAGTCCTGCCCGTAAGCTTTAAAATCCCGGCTTGCTAACTGTCGTGCAGACCTCTGGATTGTCTCTCTTGCCCTGCTTGGATCCGTCATCATATTTGGCGCCGGCAGCGGAAACATCGCCTTCATTGACGCCCTGTTCTTCGCCAGCGGTGCCAGCACCCAAGCTGGACTCAACACCGTCGATTTCAACCAACTAAACACAGCCCAGCAGATCGTCTGCTACCTCATTCCCCTGATGGCGAACCCCATTGCCATCAACTCCTATGTCGTCTACCTCCGCCTCTACTGGTTCGAGAAGCGCTTTCAGCACCTCGTCAAGGAGGCGCGCAGCAAGAGGGGCACCATCTCCAAATCTAAATTCAAGGCCAACGACCATTCCGATGCCGAGAGGGGTGTTAACGGCCGCAACATCACCGTCATGCGCAACGGTCAGCGGTCTCGGATGACGAATGATGGCATTCTGCTTGACAACAGGGGTATGGACTCTACCGATGTCAAGGACTACGAGCCCCACGGGCCAGCCCACGAGCCAGCGGCCGCCAGTGGAAGCGCTTCGGTTGGCATGCACGATGTTGAGAGGTCTGGCATCACATTTGCAACGACCGTCAAGAAGAGCGATAGGCAGGAGGAGGACGCCGTCAAGATTCCCATGTCACGCTCCGAGGAGGAACACGTTGCTATTTTGGAACGCCAGAGAGAGGACAATGAGACCCTCCGCATTCCCGGCCCCCGCGACGCCGAAAGGGGTCTCCGCCCAGAGCTGGTGGTGCAGGGGGAGAATGAGGACAACCTGGAGGGCCTCGAGGCAACCTTTTCTCGCCCCTCCGAGTACCGCACTCCGGCCATCACTATTGAGGAGCCGGATCGGCGACGACTCCGCGAGTCCGATGGTTCGACAGACAAGGAAGAAGTGCTCGAGGACGCCAAGGCCGCCCTCAATGCATTTTCTTTTTTGAAGCCTAGAAAGCCCCGGATCTTTAATAAGAAGGACAAGAAGCTACACCACGATGAGGACGAGATTCATGTGGCCCCGTGGCGCATCCAAAGAAGGTCGACCCTGAGCGCACTCAAGACTGCTCTCAGCAGGGACAAGGACGACACGACTCCATACCTCAGCTGGGAGCCCACCATCGGCCGCAACTCTCAGTTCCCCGATCTCACCGAGGAGCAGCGCGAGGAGCTCGGCGGTATCGAGTATCGCTCTCTCAAGACGTTGGCCCTCGTACTTGCGTTTTACTTTTTTGGGTTTCATCTCATGGGTATCATTGGTCTTGTCCCCTGGATTCTCAACATGGCAAGATGGGGCGCTGTTGTCGACGCTGCCGCCCAAAACCGCACGTGGTGGGGATTCTTCACCTCGAGCTCGGCCTTTATGGATCTGGGCTTCACTCTCACCCCGGATAGCATGAATTCCTTCAACACGGCAGTCTGGCCACTGTTGCTCATGTCCTTCCTCATCGTCATTGGCAACACGGGGTTTCCCGTCATGCTGCGCTTCATGATCTGGCTCATGTCGCTGGCGGTGCCCCGCGGCACTGGCTTGTACGAGGAGGTGAGGTTCCTCTTGGACCATCCTCGCCGTTGCTTCACGCTGCTGTTCCCGTCGGGCGCTACATGGTGGCTATTTTGGCTCCTGGTCATTCTCAATGGCCTTGACGTGATCTTTTTCATTGTGCTTGATGTAAGCCCCCTCTCCCCCTTTGTGCTATTTCTGTCCGCCCCTTTATTGACCATGACACAGCTCGGGTCTGGGCCCGTGGTGGACATGCCTGCTGGCATCAAGGTCCTCAACGGTCTGTTCGAAGCCGCCTCGACGCGGACAGCCGGCTTTTCTTGCGTCAACCTGGCTTTGCTGCACCCCGGTGTGCAGGTGTCGTACATGATTATGATGTACATTTCCGTCTTCCCCATCGCCATCTCGGTCCGTCGCACAAACGTCTACGAAGAGGACTCGCTCGGTATATACGGCGGTGGGGAGGTGGAAGAGGGCAACAGCAACGGCAATGACCTCTCGTACGTCGGTGCCCATTTGCGACGTCAGCTCTCCTTCGATCTGTGGTACATTTTCGTCGGCCTCTTCATCCTCGCCATCTCCGAAGGCAACCGTGTCATGGCCAACGACTTTTCCATGTTTGCCGTCCTCTTCGAGATCATCAGCGCCTACGGCACCGTCGGCATGAGCCTGGGTTACCCCACGGTCAACGCCTCCCTCTGCTCGCAGTTCTCGGTCGTCGGGAAGCTGACCCTCATTGCCATGATGATCCGTGGCCGACACCGCGGTCTCCCGTACGGCCTCGATCGCGCCATCCTGCTCCCCAGCGAGGCGCTCCACTCCAAGGAGGCGGCCGACGCCGAGGCGCGCATAGCGCGGCAAATGTCACACGTCTCCAACGCCACGTCCGGCATGCGTAATAACGCCGCCCGTCGCCGGCGCAGCTTCAGCGGCGACCGCGCCGGCAAGCTCATCACCTCGTTTCTCCACCCGGGTCCGCCGAAGCCTCCAGTCCATCTGGCGCCCTCGCACGGCGTCGTCAACGCCAACCGGAGGAGCGCGGATGCCGGGTCCGAGGACTTTGAGCCTTATGTCACTCGTGCGGTGACCTCGTCGTCCACGAGGCGGGACTCTGCTAATGGCGTCTCTCGTCCCCGACCTCGCACTTCGGCTACTAACCCGTTGTGAGGTGGCGGGTGGGACGTTGTCGTTTCTTTGGGTTCGTGCTTGTTTTTTTTTTTTTTTTGGCCCGGCATTGTCATCATATGTGGGAAGCGAGGAGTTTAAAGAGCGGTATAGATATCATCGGGATCGATCGATCGCATACTGCCCTGGACAGGGCAACGGCAAAGGGCATTGGACGGATGGATGGATCCATAGAGGCGTTCGTTTATACAGCGGGAGGAACTCGCGAGCTGCATGTGTGCGGCCTATACCTCGGCGGAGAGGGTTTCCTTTTTTTTTTGCCCCTATGTGTCTTGTTTTCCCTCGAGAGTTTTGGTATTTTGTATTTCTTGTCACTCTCGGTCAGGCGTTTCCCCCCGTTTCCCATGGCAAGCGGGCGGTATCCACGTTTTTATCGGAGGCAAGGTCTACTAGACACTGCATTACATTACACAGCATTGAACAATGGCATAGAATAACGAATATGCACGTGCATTGGGCTTTGTCACTCTGTTTTTCGGGCGAAAGAAGGGCGCGCAGAGAGGTGTGTCAGTTGGCTTGGGTGATTAAGGGCGTCGAGAAACCTCGCGGAAATTCTGGTTGTGCTAGATGTAGATATGTATTTATGGTCATGATATACAAGGTAATAGTATCCAGACATTTCTCTCGCATGATGCATACGCCGCTCCCGTATAAGGGGGGCAATCAATCTAAGGTATTGTCCCCTTGGGGTACTCGCTCTCACCTTGGGGTACTAGTTCTTATTTTTCTGGACAGCCGTGCTGTCCGATCCGCCTGCTTGCCCGCCTTGACGCCATGATGATACCAAACCAAACCGCCCGAAAGAAGAGCCAACGCCAGAGAGCAAGAGAAAAAAGGCAGCGCGCTGTGCATGCCTACCGACGCAAAGAAGAGCAAACCAGGCCTCCGAACCCTACTTGCCCGTCCGAACCCTCTCCTTCTCCCTCGCAATCTTTTTGAAAAAGGTATTCTGCTGCGCCTTGGCCTGCTTCTTGAGCGTCTTGTTGGCCCCCTTGTTCTGCTCAATGTACGCCATGTCCTGGCCGCCGCTAAGCTCGCCGAGGGTGCCGGCGGTGCGGCGGACGCCGCCGCCGCGCCGCCCGCCGGCGCGACGCACGGGCTTGCCAAACAGGTCGTCGTTCTCGACGTCCTCCTCGCCGCCCTTTTCATTGTCGACAAGGGTGCGCTGCAGCAGCTCGCGGCGCTCCTTGGCTGTGGCGAACGCCAGGTCGGGCGTCTTGTCCAGGTTGGCGAGCTGCGTGATGACCTTGAAGGCGTAGCCCTGGTCGACGAGGAAGGTCTGGCGCTTGGCTGAGTAGTACATCTCCTGCGTGTCCTTTGAGACGAGCGAGTAGAAGAAGGCGTTGAAGCCTTCGTCGTTGCGGCGCTTGGCGCGGAGGATGCGGCCGAGGCGCTGGGCCTCCTGGCGGCGCGAGCCAAAGTGCGACGAGATTTGGATGAGGACCGTAGCCTCGGGCAGGTCGAGCGACGTGTCGCCAATCTTGGACAGGAAGAGCGTGTTGACGTTGGGGTTATGCTGGAAGTTCTGGAGCACCTGCATGCGCTCGGCCTGGCCGGTGCCGCCGTAGATGTAGACCTTGTTGAGCTTGAGGGCGTACTGCTTGAGGCTGTAGAGCTCGTCCGAGAAGACAATGATCTTGTCGCCGCGCGCCTCGTGGTAGTTGATGAGGTACTGGCAGGCCTGGAACTTGCTCGGATTCATGGCGTAGAGGGTGCGCTTCATGTGTGAGTTGGCGCGCAGGTACTCGTCGTAGAACTCGGTCGGCATCGGGCACCACACCTCGGCGCACTGCACCTTGGCAATGTGCCCCTGCTGCGAGAGCTCCATCCAGTTGGCTTCGAAGAGCTTGGGGCCGATGAGGAAGTTGAGATGCGAGATCTTGTCGTCCTCGCGGAGGAGCGTGGCCGTCAGCCCGAGCTTCGAGTGCGACTTGATGGAAGAGATGACTCGGCGGAAGACTTCGGCCGGCACGACGTGCACCTCGTCGAGGAGCATGAGCCCCCACTCGCGGCCGCGGAGGAAGTCCATCATCTTCTTGGAGTCGTGCGAGCGCTCGCGGCTGTTGGTCACCATCGAGTATGTCGTGACGATGATGCCCGTGTTGCCCGAGAACTTGTTCTTGCTCTCGGCCGTGAAGATGGCAATGTCGTCGGGGTTGATGTTGGACCACTTGAGGAACTCTTGGCGCCACTGCACGACTGACATGGACGAGGTGCAGAGCACGATGACGCCCTTCTTGATGGTGCAGGCGGCCGTGATGCCGACGAGCGTCTTGCCGGCGCCGCAGGGCAGCACGATGATGCCGCTCTTGGCACGGCCGTTGCCAAACATCTTGCTCAGGCTCTGCTCCTGGTACGGGCGGATCTGCGTGTTGGGCCTCAGGTCGATCTCGAGGTTGGCATTCTGGTCGTCGTTGCGGAAGTCGTATTCTTCGAGGATCGGCATTCCAAGCTCGAGACACCTCTTCTGAACGGTCTCGACGGCGTGGTCCGGGATCTCAAAGGCGTGGACAGCCTCCTTGTCGTCATCGTCCTCTTCATTCAGCGTGGCGTACAACTCACCCTCGTTGGCCGCCGGCTCGGCCCCGCCGGCCTTGAGGTTGGCCTGGTGGACGCCCGCGGCGTTCTGGGTGCCGGGGATGACCAGACCGCCCATCTTGGGAGCCGTGGTGACGGTGAGGCCCTCGCCGTCTCCCGACGTGTGAACGCGGAGGGGCCCGATGATCTCGTCGTTTAACAGGCGAGCCAGCATTTTCTCGTCTACGCTCTCTATATAGAACTTGTTGCCCTTGAGCACGAGCTTCACCTTTCCGAAGCGCATGGTGTACTCCTCGATGAAGCTTCGTATCGACTGGGGCACTTCGGTCTTGAGCAAGCCGTCCAGACTGGTCAAGATGTCCTTGGCCGTTAGGCCCACGCTGACGGCGGCGTACAGGCTATGAGCCGTCATTTTATATTCGTGTATGTACTTGGGACGTGACACAGGCTCTGCGATGGTGACGAGAAAGTCGGTCGCCTGCTTGCCCCTGGGGCTCCAGCGCTCGAGGAAGATGAGGCCCTGGGTCGGCTCGATGTAGAGCGGGCGCCGCTGGTGGTCGGGTTTGAGCGGCAAGTAGTGGAAATCGCGCTCGCCGTTCTTGAAGAAGGACGTGACCGAGTCGGTGCGCTTCTCATTCTTGCCCTGGAAGCGCTTGCTCGAGAGGTCAAAGACCTGGACGAACTGCTCGGCCTCGACGCCCAGCCCGTCCTCGCGCTGTTTCTGGGCTTCGCTCACGTCCTCGTCAAAGTCGTCGTCGGCCTCGGACATCATGGAGCTGTCCAGGCTGCGGGGGGTCGCAGGGCCGGGCGTCGACAGCGCCGACGTCCTGCCAGCCTTGGAGGGTGCCGGGGCCGCCTGAGCCGCAGCCTTTCTCTTTGGAGGCATCGTCACGATCGCTGGCTGCTGCCTGCCGCTACTCCGCGAGCACGCGGTCGCGTTTGCGGGATCCCGTCTCTCGTTCCTCTTCTTCGAAGCAATTGGCGATGATCTCGGCACGTGGTTCGATGCGATGGCCAACACTCGAAAGGTGGTGTTGGTTTACGGTCGTCGGACGTGGTGAGAGTCGCCGTTGTTTCTTTGAGGTTGAGGTTGAAGGGGAGAAGGTTCGAGGCGCAGGTAAAAGGTCCAGCGCACTGCATCATTACAAATGCTTGGCGGCCCCGTCCTGCGGCCTGCGGCCATCAGCGGATCAGACTGTTAAAGGTAGGTCACTATTGGCCAGCTAGGGGGCCCTCGGGGGCGTCTCCCGCTGCAAAAACTCACCCCACCACTACCAACACCCCGCCAGCGATCGAGGTCTCGACAACGGCCAGCGACGAACGACGACGACGACGAAGCCACGACAGCGACCGCTCCTTTGCGAACCTCTAACGATTCACTCCACGTCTGACTACCGCGAAATTAAATACCCTATTCGATCCCTCCACAAGGTAGTGACAATGTGGTACGCCCGTCCCCTTCTTCCTCCTCCCCTTCACGTCTTCATCACTAACCCCCTGCCCCCAGCAAACACATTCTCAACGCTCAAGTCTCGATCCGCTCCCCATGTTGTACGCCCCGCCCACCCTGACCCCCCCTCCCTCCCTACCTCCAACTACCAACACACACAACCCCCAGGCCGGAAATGGTTCGACTGCATCGAGTGCCACACCGAGACGCAAAAGCACGCGCTCCTCGAGGCGCCGGAGATGACGTTTGCGTGCAAGAAGTGCAAGAAGTGCTTCCGCAAGGATCCCAAGGAGTTTGAAGAGGCCGACGAGTACTGCCCGCACTGCGATAACCACTTTGTGCTCGACGCCGTGACGCCCAAGGCCGCCATCTCGGTCGAGAGCGAGGACGTGAGGGTGGACAACCGCATGCTCAGGGACGACCGCGTCAACCCCGCCGAGGCCAAGCGCCAGATTACCATCTTTGATCCGGATCTGGAGGCCGACAAGCTTGGTTAGGGGCAGGGGGAAGCGGTCAAAGGGCAGGACAGAGGAGGGCAGGGGAGAGGATGATGCGGTTGACGATACCCAGTCGGTGAGGATAGGAATAATCACACACAGAGGCCCCAAGATGCCGGTTCCCATGACCTGGTGATATTTGTGTTTATCTGACACGCAATTCTGCTTGCTCTATCCACCCAGGTGCCGGCCGCGCCTCAGCCCATCTGATGCACCATTCCCTATCTCGCTGCCACAGCCAGCCTACTGCTCGCTGCCACTGCCCCGGGTCAGTATGGCGGCCGTCCCGGTGCCAGGTGTCCTGCCCGTCTTCTTCTTGGCAGCCTCCTCTTGCTTCTCCTGCTCAATGCTCTTGACGTAGTTCTCGATATCCTCCAGCGGCAGCATCTCGACCGTCTTGCCCGGGGCCATGAGCGCAATCTCAATGTTCTTGGCGCCCGTCTGCACCACCTCCAGGAGAGACTTGATGGCAAGGCGGATGGTGGCCTCGCGGTCCATGTCCTCCTTGTAGTTGCGCTCCAGGAACTCGCGTACCGTCTTGCTCGACCGGCCGATGGCGTTGGCCTTCCTGCTCGCGCTGTTAGCCCCTCCTTCTTCCACGTCCCCAAGCCCCCCAGGACAGAACCAACCATGCCGAGTAGATGCCCGAGGGCTCTGTCTGGTACAGCCTCGGCGTCTTGCTGCCGTTGTCGAAGCCTACGATCAGGTTGCTGATGCCAAACGGACGCACACCGCCGCTCTGCGTGTACCGCTGCTGCACGCCAGCGACGTACTTGGTGATGTATTCGACCGTCACGGGGTCCTCGAGGTTCAGGCGGTGCGACTGGGCCTCTATCCGGGCTTTGTCGACGAGGATGCGGGCGTCGGCGTTGAGGCCGGCAAAGGCGAGGCACACGTGCGTGTCGACGAGGCCAATCTTGGACGGGGTGATGCGCGTATCTTGGAGCTTCATGGCCGAGCGCTTCTCGCAGCCGAGCACGACGACGTCATGGCCCTTGACACCAACGGCGCAGGTTCCTGCAGGGATCCGGTCAGTTGGGGGCGGGGAGGAGGGTGTTGGGCTGGGGCGCACCTCTCTTGACGGCTTCACCGGCATATTCGACCTGGAAGACGTGCCCGTCAGGGCTGGGCGGGGTCAGTGGTGGGCGGTGCGAGGTGGGATGCTTGCGACGAACCTGAAGACTGGCACGGGTTAGCGATAGCTTCAAGCTGGGGGGGGGGGTACAGAGTACGCACCTGAGAGCGCTCTGTCGTAGCCCGACATGATTTCTGGCTATTGAGCGTGGGGTTCTGGTGTAGTGTCGTGGAATTGGCGATCTGGGAGGAAGGGGGCGTTGAAAGTCCAGCGGCAGTGGTGCAGAGTTCGCGATGGTGTTGGTAGCTTGGGTTGCTTGGTCGTCGAGATGCGGTGCAGGCTGCGAAGCGTTACGACGAGCTCCCACACCGGCTGGCCTGGGCTGGCCCGCAGTGGCCGGCAGGCTGGCCTGGAGCTTCCAAGAAGCTCGGGCCACGGGCCACAGGCCACAGCAGCTGAGGCCCGCCAGCCGTCAGGACAGGGGCAGGGCTGTCACCAGCTGTCGAGCAGAGACCAAACTTTGCCGGCTCCGTCACCGGCGCCGACACTCCGGCATCGTGCCATTGAACTCTCGGTGCGGCCAAAACTCAATTCATTTTTGCCTCACCATATCCCCAGGGCGGTCATCGGCAGCAATATCGAGTAGTAATGTACCTCTAGACCAACGCGAGGCATCGCTCCTTTCAATAAATTCACTCGGCGTCAGCTCCGAGATATGATCAATCCTTGATCAAAACACCATCAAATCCAAGTCATCGACGGGTCTTGGTCCTCAACTCTGATCTCGCTCACTCAGAGTCCCCCACTCATTCCAAAAATCCAAAATGGCGTGCCGACAACCATTGACGCCCGTGCTGCGACGTCTCACAAGGACGGCGTCGTCGGAAATCGGCCGCCACTCATCGAAGTCACAACAGGCCCTCCTCCGCACCACAATCCGCTGCCTCAGCACCTCTCAACCCCGTCCCCTCCGGCAAACCCCTTCCCGCCGCACCGCCCAGGCTAAGGACGAGTTCACCAGCACCAAGTACCCCGAGATCCAGCGCGACGAGCGCTTCGCCCGCCTGACTCCCGAGCACGTCGCCCACTTCCGTCACCTCCTCGGCGACAACGCCGTCATCGACGGTGTCACCTCCCCCTCGGCCGCGATCGACGACGACCTGGCCCCCTTCAACAGCGACTGGATGCGCAAGTACCGCGGCCACACCCAGCTCGTGCTCAAGCCCGCCACCACCACCGAGGTCAGCCAAGTCCTCGCCTACTGCAACGAGCACCTCCTCGCCGTGGTCCCGCAGGGCGGCAACACGGGCCTCGTCGGCGGCTCCGTCCCCGTGTTCGACGAGATCGTCCTCTCCCTGTCGCGTATGAACGCCATCCTCTCCTTCGACCCCGTCAGCGGCGTCCTCGTCGCCGAAGCCGGCGTCATCCTCGAGGCCGCCGACACCTACCTCGCCTCGGCCGCCTCCCCGCACATCTTCCCGCTCGACCTCGGCGCCAAGGGCTCGTGCCAGCTGGGCGGCAACCTCTCGACCAACGCCGGCGGCCTCCGCCTCCTCCGCTACGGCTCCTTGCACGGCACCGTGCTCGGGCTCGAGGCGGTCCTTCCGTCGGGCCTCGTCGTCGACGACCTCTGCACCCTCCGCAAGAACAACACGGGCTACGACCTCAAGCACCTCTTCATCGGCGCCGAGGGCACCCTGGGCGCCATCACCAAGGTCGCCATCCACTGCCCGCGGCGCCCCGCGGCACAAAACGTCGCGCTCCTCGGCCTCCCCTCCTACGAGCACTGCCGGCGCGCCTTCTCCGAAGCCAAAGCCCAGCTCTCCGAGATCCTCTCCGCCTTCGAGCTCATGGACGCCGGCTCCCAGGCCCTCGTCACGCAGGTGACGGGCAACACGCACCCGCTCGCCGACGGCGGCGGCCCGCACCCCTTCTACTGCCTCGTCGAGACGTCCGGGTCCAACGCGGAGCACGACTCGGAGAAGCTCGGCGCCTTCCTCGAGTCGGTGCTCGACTCGGGGATCGTCGCCGACGGCACGCTCGCCGCCGACGAGACGCAGGCGCGCACGCTGTGGGCGTGGCGCGAGGGCATCACCGAGGCGCTGGGCCACCTGGGCGGCGTGTACAAGTACGACGTGTCGATCCCGCTGGCCGACATGTACGCGCTGGTGGAGGCGACGCGGGCGCGGGTGGCGGAGGCGGGGCTGATTGGGGAGGGCGACGAGTTTCCCGTGCGGGCGGTGGTGGGGTACGGGCACATGGGGGACGCGAACCTGCATCTCAATGTGGCGACGCGGCGGTTTGACGAGCGGGTCGAGGGCGTGCTGGAGCCGTTTGTGTATGAGTGGATCCAGGAGAGGCAGGGGAGCATTAGTGCTGAGCATGGGCTGGGGCTGGCGAAGAAGAAGTACATTGGGTATAGCCGGAACGAGACCATGGTGGGGTTGATGAAGCAGATCAAGGGGTTGTATGATCCGAATGGGATCATGAATCCGTACAAGTATATATAGAAGGGTTCAGAGAAGATCTTGAAGATTTGGTAGAAGATGAGAGGCGAGATATTTCACCCGCCTTGTAAATAGTCATTTCAGGGTTCCAGGAAAAGGACTGGTAAACATCAACGACGTGCATCGGGATTAAGATCAAATATACGAATGGCCACACGTCTCTTGTTATTCCCCTCTCCTCTCCTGCATTACCCCCCGTTCTCATCTTAAATCGATATAAACACAAACTAGCCTCCCATGCAATAACCCATGATGCGCGCAAGCTGCCTACCCATGCCATAAGAGCAAGACCCCAAAAAATACCAATGCTGTGATCTTGTCACGCCGACCTGCGCCTTATCCATGGAGTAAAACATCAAAGAGAACCCGGCCACATCCCTCCGCAAACCTCACATCCTCCCCTCCTTCTCTTCTACCTCACGCATGTACTTGACAAATGTCTTCTTGTGCGTCTACCCCAACGTCAGCACCACACCGTATACGGAAAGGGGAAAAGAGTACTCACCATCCCGGCATACCGTCCATCACGAAGGACGCATATATACCGCAGCCCCAGCTTGGCAAAGCACTCGTACACCAAGTCCATGGGCGACCTGATATCCAGCGCTACGGGTGCCTTTTTTCTTGTCAGCCTTTCGCCTCAGCCACATGGAAACCCAACATACCGGGTCAATGTATGGCGTGAAATCACAGGGATCCGGGCGCCCATCGTCCGAATCGTCAATGCTCGGCACATGCGCCATCAGACACATGCCCGACCCCTCATCGGGCAGATTATCCAGCGCATACTCCAGATCCGGTGCGGGGATCAACCCCACCAGAATGTCGTTTCGGATGATGGGCAACCCTCCATCGAGCTCGCCCGCCTTGTGGAGGAGCTCAAGCTTCGCACGCAGGCTCGAGGCCGGGACGACGGGCGAGTTGGTGATGTCGATGACTCGTTCCTTGCGCGCGCGGGGCACAATGTCGGCCAGGTCCGAGGTGAAGATGGGCTTGTGCTTGTTGTTGAGGAAGGGGTACGAGTTCATCTCGGTGAGGAGATCCTGCAGGGGTTAGTCTGCGAAGGCATGGAAGAGGAGGACGGGGGGCTTACATAGATGCTGAGCGGTTCGATGGCGTCAGCGGTCCACTTGGCAACGAGAATGGCGAGGGAGAACGGGAGGACGTAGTCCAGGCTGCCGGTGAGCTCGAACAAGATAACCGCCAGCGTGACGGACAGGCGGGTGACGCCGCACATGGTCGAGCCGGCGGCGATTAGGCCGTAGACGCCGGGCTGGATGCACGTCGACGAAGACATCTTGGCGCAGTCGCTCCACATGTCCCATGTCGGATAGGCCATGACGAGGTACTGGACGCAGTGGCCGATCATGCGTCCCATCAGGCCGCCGACGACCATGGATGGCACGTAGATGCCGGCCGGGACCTTGATTCCAAACGTGATGATGGTCAACAGGCCCTTGATGAGGAATGCCGCAAAGAGACTCAGGAGAGCCGGCGGGATCTCGTCAATGGTGTCCAAGCAGATGCCTAGATCCTCCAGGTTGTTGTCTCGGTCGTCACAGGGCGCCGCGAGGTTGTACATGAGCTTCGCGACGGGCAGCTTGGTGAAGGGGTTCCAGTAGCCAACAAGACCCGTGACGAGGGCGACCAGCACCACTTCCAACAGGGGGTAGGCCTTGATGGCGGGAATCTTGCGAAACGTCTTGGCCCACCGCCGAGACGCTTTGATAAAGAGCGCTCCCGCCGCGCCTCCGAGCATTCCCACAAGGATGAAGCTCGCCAGCTCAAAGTACTCCCAGTCGACGACGTACTTGACCTGGAACATGACGATCTTGTGCGTCCCGTAGGGGTTCAGAAACTTGAGCGTCAGCGCGGCCGTGATGCAGCAGAAGAAGGTGCGGAAGAGGGTCTTGGCCGGGAAGAAATAGGCCACCTCCTCGAGGCCAAAGAGCACGCCACCAAGGGGCGCGCCAAAGGCCACGGCTACGCCCGCCGCCGCGGCAGCCGAGAGCACCTCTCGGCGTTTCGCATCGTTGCGGTCGTACTTGGAAAACAGACGGCATGCAATGTTGCCGACACACGTCGCAATGTGGACATATGGCCCTTCCTTGCCCAGGCTCAAGCCAGAGGCCACGCTGAGGATGAGGCCCAACGACTTGATGATGAGCGTTCTCAATCCCAAAAAGCCGTGCAGCACGAAGCCACTGAGAATGACGCGCACCTCGGCGACACCGCTTCCGGCAGCCGAGTAGTAGATCATGGGCGGACTGACGGGCGGCTCGCTGACCTGGCGCGGACTCACGCTGGCCTCGTCGACTTCATTGTCATTTTCACCATGGGCCGGCGCAGGGGCAGCGGCAAGGTTCTCGTCCAGAGTCGACAGGCGGTAGGCCGAGGGAACGACCGTTTTGGTGGTTAGGGTTAGGAGACACGACAGAGTGGCCAGAACGATCATGGCGGTGATGTAGACGGCGTACTCGGTCCAGAACCGTCCGAACGGAGAGCCCTCCAAGACCTCGCCCCAGTCTCGCCAGTCGGTGCATGGGCCGTGGGGGCAGCATTTCTTAGACAGTTCAGCATCCTGACACAGGTGTCGCACATGTGAAGACGTCGTACCTTTTCGCTCAGATACCAGTGCGTCGCACAATAGCCATCCTTGTAGTCAAAGGCCGTGGCTTCGCTGACATTGACGGCGTAGGCCAACACGGCCACGATGAAGCCCACGAGGGCGCTGAGAATCCAGCCCTGGGCGCCGTCAAACAACACGTATACGCGTCCCCAGAAATCCTTGCGGCTCCGGAGGGCCTTGACGCGGTAGGCATCGGCGATGCTGTCGTGGACCCAGTCAGTCGACGTGAACTGATCGTACCACACGCGCTCGTCGGGGAAGATGGAGCTCTTGGACTCGGCCATAGACGCATCCTGGCGGTCAGCGAGGGCGTGGATCAGGCGCTGGCCAAACGAGTTTGCACGACTGTGGTGACGAGTGCTACGGATGCTATCTGCTGGAGGGTCAGCGGTCAGCGCGGGGCACGAGGCAGCAGGGTGCAGGGCGGAGCCGTGCCACTCGACATACCGGTATAACTCTGGTTCCTCGAGAGGTGCGGCGCCCTCGGGGAGCCGTGGGTGCTGGAGATGCGGATGCGGGTTCGGGACAGCAGAGGCGACCTCTCGTCGGGGGCGTCGAGGAAGGAGGCGTTTCGGCTCATGTCGAAGCGTGGACGTCGCAGCGTCGAGGGCGATGCTGGGATGGAGAGATATCCGGATTGTTCGGCGGTCGACGTGCCTCCATCTTCGTCGGGGTCGTCTTCTTCATGGTGGAGGAGGCTCGACTCGGACGGTCCTGGCTCATCGCGAGGACGGATTCGGTGGTATCGCCTGCCCGGCATCTTTGGAGGTGCAGAAGCAACGAGGGGAGGTCGGGGTATCGCTCGGATAGGAATCGCGTCGCAACTGCTCTACAGGGCAGTCAAAGCATGGAAGCCAAGTTGGGCAGATGTTATTGAGAGAAGTCGTCGCGTCGTTGGGCTCCATGGAGGAACGATGACGACTTGCAGGAGGTGGGCGAGAAAAAAAGGCAGCAAAACGCCAGGCTCATGCCATCGAAGACGCAAAACAGGGGAAACAGGGCAAAAGCAAAAGGCAACAGCGATGTCCGCTGTTCCACGACGTCGCAAAGCCCGTCTCGTCTGATCGAGGACGCGGGGATCAGTTGACGAGGGAAAAGTGGCCCATGGTTGGAGATGTAGGAGATGGAGTGGGCCGTCAAGGTTGGCACGCGTGAGCACTGAGCTGTCTCTGAGCATGGAGAGAGCCAAGAAGTGGCAGTGGGATTCAGTCAGATGGCCCTCGGGCAATGCCCCCAGGCCCGTGACAGTCAGAAATGGACCAGTCAAGAAACTTGGTCGTCCCGAATTCCGAAGCCAGGAATGGGGGACCAGGTGACGCCGGGCTTAGAATGATATCTAGGCACACGTCGTGCTCCTTGATCAGAGACATCCGAAGCCTTCAAAAATGGAAGCCATCAGGCTGGAGAGCGGGAAGACGATGGATGATTGTGTAATGGCGGAGGACGGGCGTCCTTCAGCGCCAATCAGCGCCCTCTCCCACTGTGGGCTGCTGCTGTGGGATCAACCAGCCATGCCCGCCAAGGGCTTGAATGGGGAATCCCTGCAGAGCATCACAGCATCCACCTCTCGATAGTGCACCTTCCGGTGGCATCGACAGCTGTCAGTGCTGGCAATAGGCTTCACGACAGCTGCATCATCCGCAACTATCAAACACCAACAACAACACTCGAGAAACTGACATGTAGCCATGTCGTCCACCTCCAAAAACAGAGATACGAAACGGACGGTCCCCAAGTTTTCGTCATTCAAGCCCAAGGCGCCCGAGCCCGAGCCTACGCCCAAGCCAGAAAGGCGAGATGCTTCACCACGACGAAGAGACGATGCGAAGCCATCTCATCGTTGCCGTGACCATGATCGCAAACGCGAACCCGATGTGAGGCGCGGTCCCCGCGAGGACCGTCGTGAAGAGCGACGCCGCCCATCTCGGACCGCCAAGCCAACGGCGCCCGTCCAAGCCGCCCCCAAGACCACCTCCAACGACGTCTTCTACTTTGACAAGCGCGGTGATCCCCTAATCCTCCGGTACGGATCCAACGAGCGTGGGAAAATCCCGACGTACTACCGCTTCGGCGCCGGGAAGGTCCTCGGCACGACTGGGCGCCTCGTCATCCACCACGACGGAGCCAGGGATACCTTTAGCATCCAGGACCGCCACCGGCAAGGCCGGGGGTCCGTATTCCGGGACAAGAGCGCCATCAAGGAGGCCGCAGCTCGTTGGTCAAAGACCAAATATATCAAGCCCTCACCTGCGCCTGCCGCTCTCCCAGCGCCGTCCGACGACTTCATCGCACTGGAACCGTCCAAGAAGCGCAAGCGGGGAGACGAGGAGCCCAATGTCGTCCGCGATTATCGGTCTATCTTCGGCAAAAATGGGTCCAGCGATTCCGATTCCGAGAGCGACGACGACATGTCTCAGTCCGAAGACGAGACCCCAGAGGTGACCACCACCAAAAAGCGCTCCATCGAGCTCTCCCGCCGCGTCAGGGCGGAACAAACCGATATATCCTCCTGGCTCGAACTCATCAACTTGCAAGACGATCTCTTCCGAGAGAACCAAGGCGAGAAGCTTGCCGCCGCTCCCCACCTACGGACCGAGACCGAAGGCAGGGGTCTCGCGGAGCTCAAGGTCTCACTCTACGAAGAAGCCCTGTCTCACGCGACGGAGGCTCTGGAGCGGGAGGGGCTGGTGGAAGGCATGATGCGGGAGGGCGCCCGGGCTTGGAGCCCCAAGACACTGGCCAAGCGCTGGGACGACGTGTCAGAAAAGTATCCGGGGAGCTTTTCGCTGTGGAGGGCTCGCTTGGATTACGAGTTTGGGAAAGTGGCGGCGTGCACTTACGAGGACGTACGCGATTTTATGTTCAAGAAGTTGCGGGAGCTGCGTGGCAAGCTGTCTGAAGCGTGTGCCTCCGAAGATGACCCCTCGGATCTGACAGTCCACTGCGGGCAGCTTATCTATGTGTTTTTGCGGCTCACACGGTTTCTCCAGGACGCTGGATACCTTGAACTAGCCGTTGCAGCATGGCAGGCAATGCTGGAAATGTCGTTTTGTCGGCCTCGCTCACTGCCGGAAAAGGAAGAGGACATCTTGACGGAATTCTCAGACTTTTGGGAGACCGAGGTCCCACGCATAGGAGAAGAGGAAGCCAAGGGGTGGTCGTACTTTGTCGAGGATGTCAACGGGGCGACACAAGAAACCCGGACCAAGCCAAAGACTCTCAGCGAGATCCCTCAGACCGAAGACATGTTCAAGGCATGGGTCGCTGTGGAGAAGCAGGCCGTGGCGGCCGCACGAATGCCGGCCTCTACTATGGACGAGGACGCTCAAGATGACCCTTTTAGGGTCGTAATGTTTTCCGACATCAAAGAGTTTCTCGTCTGGCTCCCGGACAAGGTTCTGGCGACGGCCAGGGCTCACCTCCTGGATGCCTTTCTGCTGTTTTGCGGGCTCCCGACTGCCCAGCTGTCAGATGGGCCGATTGATGCTGCTAACGATGATCCCTTTGTTGCTGTCCGCAGCGAGGCTTTTGAAACAATCCTAAGCCAGGCGGAGTCGGAGAGGACTCTCGGGGAAAGGAAGACTCCCGAGTTCGGACACCAGGGTGGGAGGATGGCTATATCTCTGGATGTGTTGTTTCCTGGAGACTCGTGGTTTCGCTACCTCGACAAGTGGGAAAAGTCCCAATCGGAGAGTCGAGTCGAGCCAGCCTGGGTTCTGGCGACCCTCAAGCATCTTGTCTTGCGGCGCGGCATCGCGGAGCTGGCTCAGTATTACCTGGCACTGGAATGGGTAAACGAGCCAGCCGGAGCTCGCAAGGTGGCCAAGAGCCTTCTCAAGGCGTACAGCACGGATGCAGGACTGTACAGTGCCTACGCTTTGATTGAGTCTGCCAACCAGAATGTCGACATGGCCGAGAAGGTGTTGTCGTCCGCCACGAGCTTAGTATGCATCGCTCACGCCTTGGATCACACAACACTGACAGAATCTCAGGTAACGGAGACCACCAAGAGTCAGTTTCTCTGGAATACGTGGGCGTGGATCTATCTCGACCGCGGCCAAACAGAAACAGCTCTCGTCCGCCTCTGCTCGTCCATCGACAGAACCCTCAAAACACCGCCATCCCCGGCCGTCATCCTCAAGGCCAGGTCTCACTTCGCCAGCACCCGCGACTACGCTCTCTCCTCCCGAGGCCTGGACATCTCCATCCACCACGCCCAGTCCCTGGCCCTACTCGAATACCTCACCTCCCCCGATCCCTCCAACCCAACCTCCTCCCCCTCCCAAGGCAACCTCCCCGCCGCCCTCACCACCATCACCACCCTCTCCACCGACCTCCTCTCCCGCAACCTCCCCTCCACTCAACACCACGACCTCCTCCTCCAGCTCGCCGCCCGCCTCATTCTCCACTACGCCACCCACGGGCAAGCCCCCCTCCACCCCCACCTCAAAAACACGCACTAACAAACCCCCCAGGCCCTACCGCCCAACAACCCTCCTCGCCCACCTCTCCCCCCTCCTCCCCCTCTCCCCCTCCAACCCCGCCCTCCTCGAACTCCTCACCTTCCTCTCCGCCCCCTCCCTCCTTCTCGCCCCGCTCTCCGACCCCGTCCGCGCCGCCCTCCACACCCCTACCACGCTCTCCGCCCACCGCCTCGCCATCGCCCACGAGCTCCGCACCGGCACGGCGCACTCGACGAGCTCCGCGTTCGAGGCGGCGCTCGCGTCCGACGTGTGCCGCGGCAGCACGGAGCTGTGGAGGGGTTATATACGTTTATGCGCGGGGGCGAAAGAGGTGCGGCGGGGGGTGGTGAAGGGGGTAGTGTACCGCGCGCTGGGGGCTTGTCGGTGGGATAAGGGGGTGTATCTGGATGCTTTTGGGGCGGCGGCGGGGATGGAGACGGGGGAGCTGAGGGGGGTGGTGGGGATGATGGGGCAAAGGGGGGTGAGGGTTTGTGTGGATTTTGAGGGGTGGGAAGGGGGGAGGAAGGGTTTGTAAATAAACCCCTGAAAGGGACGGAGTCACGGCTTGCGAGGTAGGTATCTGGAACGTGGTTCCATTGATATATATAGAGGAAAAGCAATGGCTCATCATGATTCATCAACAAACAACATGTACATGCATGCGTGCATGCCAGCAAGGGGAGCATACAGCAGCCCTGCCCGCCCAGAGGTATTCAACCCAACCCATTCCCCTTCCCGGGTGTCACGCCTCACTCTTCCCCAAGAATGCCCTCTCTATAGGCGTCTTCTTTCTCCTGCTCGACCCACTCTTACAGCGCCCCTCCCGTCGCCGCGTCGGATTTACTCCTTCTCAATCAGGCTGTCAAACAGCGGCTTGAGGCTCTTTGCGCTCTTCTTGGGGTGCCGCGTCTGGCCGTTGGCGTAGTCGACATACGTGACGCCGAAGCGGGTCTCGAAGCCCTCGGCCCACTCGTAGTTGTCGAGGAGACTCTGTTTTTCGAGGTTAGCACACCGTTACCAAGGTCAGCAGGACAAAAACTCACCCAAGCCATGTACCCCCTGACGTCGACACCCTGCTCAGTCCTCGCCTTGGCCATGGCCTTGACGTAGTCGTCAAAGTACTGGACGCGGAAGTCGTCCTCGACAATCTTCTCGCGCGGGAGGTCATTCTCGCCCTTGAGCGAGGTGCCGTTCTCGGTGACGTAGATCTTGGGGAAGTTGTAGCGCTTGCTGAGCCAGACGAGCAGGTCGTGGAAGCCGCGGGCGTGCGGGCGCAGCCAGAAGGACTGGGTCTCGGGGCCGATGCAGTTGCCGGCCTTGTCGTAGAAGAGGGTCTCGAGGTTGCCGAGGAAGTCGTCGTCGGGCGGAGGGCTGGTCTTGTGCTTGATGTAGTTGGCCGTGTAGTGGTTCATGCCGTAAAAGTCGTTGGAGCCCAGCACGAGGGCGCGCTCCTCGTCGGTGAAAGTCGGCAGGCGGTCGCCCAGCTGGGCCAGCATCGAGTCGGGGTACTTACCAAAGTAGATGGGGTCAGCGAACCAGCTGATGGCGAACTCGATCTTGCGGTCGCAGGCGGCCACGTCCTCGGCGTCCTCGGGGTCCCAGGGGTAGACAGCGTCGCCGTTGAGCGTGATGCCGATCTCGCCGCCCTGCGTGGGCTTGAAGTCGTCGCGGTAGGCCTTGACGGCGCGGCCGTGGGCCACGAGCATGTTGTGGCCGGCGATCCAGGGCTCACGGGCCGAGTCGCCGACGGCTGACTTGGTGCGGTCCGACGTGTGGCCCGGGGCGAAGTAGCCGGCGTTGTAGCCGAGGATGGCCGAGCACCAGGGCTCGTTGAACGTGATCCAGTGCTTGCACTTGGGGATGGCCTTGAACATGGTGCGGGCGTAGTGCTCAAAGTCGAGGGGGAGCTCCTCGCGGTTGAGCAGGCCGCCGTAGCGCTTGTCGAGGGCGTCGGGCAGGTCCCAGTGGAAGAGGGTGATGAAGGGCGTGATGCCGGCGTCGAGGAGGTCGTCGACGAACTTGACGTAGTGGTCGATGCCGGCCTGGTTGACGGGGTCGTTGCGCCCGCCGAGGGGGATGATGCGCGTCCAGGCGATGGAGAAGCGGTAGGCCGAGGCGCCCAGCTCCTTGAGGAGCGCAATATCCTCGGCGGTGCGCTTGTACGAGTCGCAGGCCACGGCGCCCGAGCTGCCGTCGGCGATCTTGCCGGGGATGGCGCTGAAGGTGTCCCAGATGGAGGCACCGCGGCCATCGACATCGACGGAGCCCTCGATCTGGTAGCTAGGGTGCGTGTTAGTGGTGGGACCTAGCGAGGGAGGGGGGGACCTACGCAGCCGTGGCAAAGCCCCAGAGAAAGTCCTTGGGAAGAGACATGATGGGTGGATGTGTGCGTGGGTATCTGGGGAGAGGGGATATGGGTGTTCGTCCAGCAGGTCCGGTCAACAAGACAGGCTGGGGGAGCGTCCCATCTTATAGCTGTGGTGACTGGGGTTGGGAGTGCCCAGTTTCACAGCGTTATTCCCCATTCTACCGTGTTTCGGACCGTCGACACCGAGAATGGGCTAGACGCATGGGAGGTACCTAGGTTGGGAGGGGGGGACGGGGGGAGGCGGAAGGCCCGGGGAGGGGGGCATAGGCTGAGATGGGCGGATGGGTTCGCGGGTACTGGGTCCCATCGAGCCGTGGATGTCCGCTGATGTGCAGATGGTGCGGTGGAGGATGTGGAAGCTTTGGGAGTGTAGGTAGGTTTGTTGTGGTGCATGGGCATGGGCGTGGGCGTGGGCAAGGCGGAAGGCGGCCAAGATGGAGCAGCCAGTTGAAGTGGGACAGCAATGGAGGTGTGGTGTGGGTCCAGAAACCAACCCACTGAAAGGACCCCCCCCTCCCCCTGGGCCACCCCCCTGGGTCCCGCCGTCGTCCACAAGATGGACCAGATCTGAAGTGAGCTCCCCTTTGGACCCCCACCGCGGGGTAAGACCAATTTTCTCCCCTGCTGGTGCTGGCGCATCCGCATGCAACCCCCAGCGCAAACCTATCCACGGAAACGGGGGCGTGTCCAACCATCCATCCATCAATTTCTTGGTTGATTGATGCCCACCACCACGACCACCCCTCCCGAGACAACCGTCGATCTCGTCGAGGCTGGCCTCATCGCGCCGCACAGAACGACGAGAGATGCGATGAATTCCCCGAATGGCAGCCACCGACTGCGGCACTCCGGCAAGACGGCGTGACGGCGTCCACATCTCTCCGCCATTCGTCCTGGCTTGCGTGTGCTTATTTTCCCCTCAACACCACATCGCGACGACGCCGGACCGAGGGCATAGCAACCTGTAAATTCCGCCAGCCACCACCAGAACGGCGCCGTCATGTGCCCCTCGATTTTCTCTCCCACGTCCTAATCCCCACTTTCCGTAAGTATACCGCGCATGCCGCAGTGTCCGCTGCCCACGGCCAGGACACAGGCGCGGATCCGCGGGCCGGCGAGGAGCGTCGCTGGCCCCC
The DNA here is from genome assembly GCA_030549215.1 of Schizothecium vesticola. Taxonomy (NCBI): domain Eukaryota; kingdom Fungi; phylum Ascomycota; class Sordariomycetes; order Sordariales; family Schizotheciaceae; genus Schizothecium; species Schizothecium vesticola. The sequence goes on along the minus strand of JAUKUD010000007.1, from coordinate 1,534,917 downwards.
GGCTGGCAAAACCTCGGGACAACCGTCGACTCACGACTCAGCACGCGGGACGAGCTGGCAAATTGAAGGTCCGACTCCGACAGAGGCTTGGGAGGATGCATCGTCGGCACTGCGCGCTTCTCTCGACCAGCGGCGGCACACCGGCCGAGAAGCGGATGGTAGGCGGGGGAGGGGCGTGTCGTTAGGTAGGGGTCCATGCCATGCCATGCGCGCCATCTGTATGTGCGTACTGCGCTGCTCGTCTTCTCCCAAGGGCGGGATAGCCCCAGCCGTAGATTGTGTGTGCTTCTGTGCCTGGCATACCTAAATGACATGGCGTGGCCGGATCACGGCGTTATGTCATGAAGCTCTACGAAGCACCCTCTCCTGGATCCGTATGGAAACGCTGCTCAGAAAAGCCGCATTGAAAATTGACACAAATGCCCAGATGCCGTCGGGCTGTGGTCGGCGGGAGGACCTATGCATGGCCCAGCGATCCACCGCCCAGCCATCACACCGTGACAGGGTGGCGGTTGAGGCTCATGGCATATCGTCCCAGCACCAACGAAGCGGCTCCCGCGTGCCTGCTCGCCGTGCCGATGGGAGATCTTCGGCCAAACTGGCGACTCAGCGACGGCCACAACGGGAGGTCCGAGATGCCGCAACCCGCCGTTCCGCCGCTTCTGACCGAGAGTCCTGGTGAGCCGGGGGTCCTGCCTGGCCTGGCGCCGCGGAACTGACGGGTCATGATTCGCTGGTGCCGCGTGCGACGAAACACGGAATAAATCCCGTCGAAAATGAGAAAAACGCCCTTCCCGCTGTCGTGGAAGAAGCAAGTCTATCTCAGATCAATTCCACACGTGGGAACCCGTCTGTCACCAAGTGGCACATGGCCCGGCATACGGTGCCGGCACCTGGCGAAAGGACGGATGGATGCACCGCTCTCAGCGGCAACCATGGTCCATGTATACATTCTCAGCAGGTCAACTTCACAGCATCGTGTCCCAAGATCTTGCAAGTTCAAGCTGCAACACTGCCCATTCAACGCAACTCAGAAAACCCGGTCTCGTCGGCAACCGCCGCTCGCTACTATATCCGTCACGCGTACAATCTCGCTGCGGCTCAAGCACGCAGCAATCAGCAGTCGATACCGTCCCTCTCCATTTCAGGCGCGCAATCTTCCGAGGATAATCCTCCTCGGCCCTGCCCATCCGATATCAACCCTCGCGGACTGCCAAAATGCCAAGACGACGGCCTCACAGCTCGTCATTTGACCAGACCCCCAAACGCCGGGCAATATGGCGTGTCGCCAACCCAGCTGCCGTGCAACCCACGCCATGCGTACCCCGATTGTACCATACCATCCATCCCTATCCCTATCCCTGTCGCTGCCCCCAGAACATGCTCGCCGGATAGCTGCCTCGTCCCGTCGACAGACATGGTTGACAGCAACGTGGTAAGCTGCCGTATCACACATGACGCCGAACGCCCTCCATAGCCCCCCCAGCCGGACCCGCGCCCTCCCGGTCCGCCAGCTTCCGCTTGCCGTTTCTCGCCGCCTCTGCCGCCGCTTCGTCCTCTCCGCCGTCGTCGTTCCACTCGACAACCTCCCATTCCACCCTGACCGAGCCGCTCCGGTTGGTCCTGCGGCCCTTTGCCACCCGCACCCTGCCCCCGAGCCGGCTGCCCTCCATCAGCGTGTCGAACCACGATACGCCTCCGACGGTCTGGCGCCTCTTGGTGGTCACCACCATTTCCTCCTCCTCTGCATCGTGCTCCGCCATGGGCGTGTCCTGCTCCTGCCTCTGCTTCTGCTGCTCTGCTCCGTCGTCGTCGGCCCCGCCCTCGGCGTCGGAGCTGTCAGAGCCGGAGTCCGGGAGCAGGCCCAGGTCCTCGAGGTCGGCGAGGTCCTCGGGGAACAGGCTCCCTAGCGTCAGCTGGATGTAGTCGGCCTCGCTGCGTGGTTCCTCGGACCAGTACGAGAGCGGCGTGCCGCAGAATCCACAGAAGCGGCGCTGCTCGTGGGCTGAGGAGGGGCACTGCTGGGGGTGTTAGTGACGTGATGAGAGATTGCAGCACAAGGAGCAACGACAGCGCATGGCTCCGGGCGTAGCAGGTAGGGAGTAGCTTACCACCTTGCTGATGAGCGAGTGCGTCTCGTCGGCGTGAAAGGGGATGGTGGCGCTAAAGAAGTTCTCGAGGGGGACGCGGAGGAACGCGGAGAGGAGGGAGCCGCCAAAGGAGGGGACTATTGGGGTTAGGTCTGGAACTCATTGTCTTTTGGGCGGACGGGTAGGCTCACGATGCGACTGACGGTCGTTGAAGAGAACCTGGGGCCGTTGCAGCTGGGCGATGCTGAGGTCGGGACACTTGATGATGTAACGGTTGCGCCCGCAGTGACAACCGCCTCGGAGGGGGCGTGCGGTGCTCATCTTGGGCTTTTCGTGAAACATGACTTGTCGAAACTGTTGGTTGAGTACGATAGGTTCAACTTCGAGGTTGAGTTTGGTGAGGTGTCGTGATAGCTGCTCGATGAAGTGGAAGGAAGAATGCGCCGGCAACAAACGGATCGAGATGCGAGGCCAAGTTGCGGTGCAGCACGATGACGGAGGCGCGGGGCATCACACCACGTTCGATGTTTATTGGAGGCGGGATTTGCACATGCAAAAAGTGATCGGATGAGATGGAAGAGGTCAAGGCAAGCTGCCTCTGGCTGGAATTATCAAGTCATGGTGTCAGAGAGCAGCAAGACGTCCAAAGTTGCCCGCGAGACAAGGGCCAATGGGTCTAAATACGTTTGACGTAGCTTCCTGCTTGGCGACACCTGGTTGACATGCCTCTGACGCCAGTTGTCTTGATGTACACACTACGTGACTGCAAAGTACCTAGAGCCAGGGGGGGATGGTGTGCATGGTTGTGGAACTGTCCAGATGACTCTGTGGCTCTATGGCTCCCAGGCAGGCCCGCCGGATAGGCGGCAGCGGACTGGTTTGGGCTCCTTTTTAAACTCGCCCTTGGGGATGCTAAGTATCGCGAGAGAAGATCATCGAAAATTCTAGGCATCGCAACCTGCAGCTGTGTCGGACCCATGCAACGCGGCAGGCACTTGGGGGCGTGAATAGCCCCAGGCTCTAAACTCTTGATGAGCTAGGGAGTCGAGCTGTAAAGCATGAAAATGATACTCTCATTGCTGCCTTCAGTCGGGTTGGTGAAGCTGGTTCTGTGGTCTCGTCGCTGAATGTGAAGGTTTGATGTTGCGGGAACCCCGGCTCCGGCCTAGATACACTCCAGCCCTGGTTTGTTTGTTAGCGCGAGACATGAGAGATACGGGCCAAGGCCATCGGACGGTTGATGGAGGCCCTGAAGTCGGAGCAGGAGGCCTACGGCTGTGCCAACTGGGCCTTGCCAGGAGAGCATTGGTCCTCGTTTGCTTGGCGAGAGGTCGCGCTAACAAGCCAGTCAGTATTGGATTGTACAGGGGCCAGGTTGCCCCACCTACCCTCACCGCCCGGCAGTATTTTGTCGTCGCCGATTCACCGCGCCGAGCAGCGAGGCGTGACGCGACTTTCCATTGGGGCTGCAACCAAAGTTCTTGACCCTCATCACCCAACAGCGACTGGCCGAAACAAACTTCAACCTCACATCATCCCCACCAAATTGTCGCAACCACTATTCCATCATGGCGGCAATGTAAGAGCATCCCTCACCACTTTTGACGATTTCTATACTTGGAACAGAGACTAACAAGCACCGCAGCGAGAGTTTCGACAACATCTATCTTGACTTGTCCAAGGACGGCGGCAAATGCAGATTCGCCGAGACGGGCTTGGGCTGGAAGCCCGCGGGCGGCGGTGAAGCCTTCACCCTTGATCAAAGCAACATCGGAGGTGCCCAGTGGAGTCGAGCGGCCAAGGGCTACGAAGTCAAGATTCTGCAGAGGACATCGGGTGTCATTCAGCTCGACGGCTTTCAACAGGAGGTAGGCTGCACAGGAATGTGACCGCGCGGACAGCGCTGACTGGCGTAGGACTACGAACGCCTGAACAAACTCTTCAAGAACTGGTACAGCACCAATCTCGAGAACAAGGAGCACTCTCTCCGCGGCTGGAACTGGGGCAAGGCCGAGTTTGGAAAGGCGGAGCTCACCTTCAACGTCCAGAACCGACCAGCCTTTGAGATTCCCTATTCGGAGATCTCGAATACCAACCTGGCCGGCCGTAACGAGATCGCCGTCGAATTCGCCGTCAACGACGTGGCCAAGGCCAACGGACAGAATGGCGCGTCGGAAAAGAACAGGAGAAAGGCTACGGCCGGGAAAGACCAGATGGTGGAGATGAGATTCTACATCCCCGGGACAACGACGAGAAAGGAGGCCGAGGGCGGCGACGCTGGTAGCGACGCCGACGAGGAGGAAAAGAACGCCGTCGCGCTCTTCTACGACACACTTATGGAGAAGGCCGATATTGGCGAGACGGCGGGCGACACCATTGCCACCTTTTTGGATGTGCTTCATCTCACCCCCAGGTTTGTGCCCCTCGCTGGCTGGTCCGGAAACATGGTTGCTGACGCCATCGCAGAGGTCGCTTCGACATCGACATGTACGATTCCTCGTTCCGCCTGCGCGGCAAGACGTACGACTACAAGATCCAGTACGACCACATCAAAAAGTTCATCGTCCTCCCGAAGCCCGACGACATGCATTTTATGCTCTGCATTGGACTGGACCCGCCCCTCCGCCAAGGACAGACCCGGTACCCGTTCCTCGTCATGCAATTCAAAGGTGACGAGGAGGTCACTCTAGATCTCAACATTACCGAGGAAGAGCTGGAGGGCAAGTACAAGGACAAGCTCGTAGGACATTACGAGCAGCCGCTGCACCAGGTCGTCACGTACATCTTCAAGGGGCTCGCGAACAAGAAGGTAACGGCTCCAGCCAAGGACTTCACCACGTACGTACCAACTGTGGCCCAACCCCTCCCATCATGCGGCTGCTAACACATGACAGTCACCGCCAGCAGTTTGGCATCAAGTGCTCCATCAAGGCCAGCGAAGGCTTCCTCTACTGCCTCGAAAAGGCCTTTATGTTTGTGCCGAAGCCCACGACCTACATTTCGTACGAGCAGACGCAGTCCATCACGTTTTCACGCGTGGGCGGGGCTGTGTCAGCGCTCTCGACGTTTGACATCACAGTCGTCATGAAGAATGGCGCGGGGTCGTCCCAGTTTAGCAACATCAATCGCGAGGATCTCAAGGCGCTCGAAGACTTTTTCAAGCTCAAGGGCATCCGGGTTAAGAACGAGATTGACGAGGACGCCAACCTCGCTGCCGCTTTGCGCGATCAGGTCATGGAGAGCTCCGACGAGGAGGTTGTCGGACCCAAGGCGGACCGGGGCTCGGCCGACGAGGATGAGGAGAGCGTGGATGAGGACTTCCAGGCTGATTCGGAGAGTGACGTCGCCGAGGAGTTTGACAGCGAGCACGAGAGCGACGGGTCAGGCAGTGCCGAGAGCGATGTCGACAACGGGGTGCAGGATGAGGACGGCGACGGCGACGAGGCGGGGGCGGGGGCGGGGGCGGAGGAGAAGCAACCGCCAAAGAAGAAGAAGAAGACGGGCTGAACAGGGTCTGGGTCGGTGAAGTTGGGCGGTTGAGCGGTTGAGCGATCTTTGCTATGGAGTTTGGGCTTGGGCTTGGGATTGTATGATTGGCTGGGTGTTACAGATCACCAAACGGTCGAGGCGGTCTCTCTGAGCATGGCGGGCCTGGGCGAGGTGGCCATCACTGGAAACTGGGGAGTCGGGCATCAATATTGGGTGGAGGATAACTCGCGCCGCGGAGGGCAGCCCCTTGGGTATGATGATGATTATCGTAACCTCACTTTGCTCTCAAAGCCATGGTATTGCCCCGGAAGCTGCTCCATGCGTTAGCCATGGGCAGCCTGTCTCCTGAAATCTGCTGCTGTTGAATCTCCAAATGCTTGAACGCATGGGGGAGCCAAGCATAGGTTGCACCCGACATGGACGCTGTTGGGCATGCTTGAGGCAGCTGTTTGGTGTCAATGCAACAGGGGCCCTGTGAGAGGTCGAGAGCTCTCCTCTCCACTGTTAAGGGCATCAGGCACCCTGCAACCTGCTGAACCCCGCCACGTTCGATTTTTCTCGATTCCGGCTGCCCCACCTTTTCCAGACTTCACATTCATCATATCTCCCGGACGCCTGCAGGCTGCTGTCTTTGTCTTTAATTCTCGCTAGCATTTACTCATTCCGCAAATTTCCCCTACGCGTGATAATTGTGACCCCGTCAGCTGGAAGAAGTCGACTGCTCCCATTGCTCCTTCGCTGCACCCAACCCTGGGGCAAACGAACCTCTCCACAGCCCAACGAGCGGGACCCCGAAACATGCCATTTCATCACCGCCTCTACCGATCCTGAGAATGCCGAATAGCTCCCTTCTGCCGCTGCCCAGGTCATAGCAGCTCCGCAAGGAACCTCGCCCCTTGCCTCCCGCACCAACACCGCACGCCGAACACCTCCTACCGCCTCTAGAACTGCCACTTTCCAGATATTCTTGTCCAGATGGACGCCCAGGTACGTATCTCCACGTTACCGCACATTTCCCCGCCGCGTCGGCCCGACCCCGCCATAATAAGGGCGGCCGCCGTCGTGATGCCAGACCCAACCACGCTTGCCCGCCTCTGCAAGCACCACGGGCAGCCATTCTCTCCCGCCACAAGGCTAACAGTGAGCCTTGCAGATTGAGCAGGCCGTCGCTGTCGCCTGGGACTCTACCTCCAGCCAGGAGCTCAAGACGCAGGCCTTCGACTTCCTGAACCAGCTCCGCTCCAACCCCCTGGCCTTCGAGGCCTGCACCTCCCTCTTCACACGAAACCCCCGCGCCTTTGATTACGTCCGTGTCGTCTCGCTCGAGGTTATCAACAATGCCATCCAGTCACAGTCTCTGGGCCGCCCAAGCCTCGTGCTGCTCAGGGACACTCTCATGGACTACGTGCGGCGGAGCTATGGCGGCAGCAGGACAGACCCGATGGACCAGCCCGCCATCCAGAACAAATTATGCCAAACCTTGACGTTGCTCTTCGTCCACCTCTACAAGGATGGCTGGGAGAACTTCTTTGCCGATTTTCTCGGTCTCACGTCTCTCCCCAACAGCACCCAAAAGGACAATCGGTGGGGCGTGTCCCTGTTCTTGCGCATCCTCGGCTCGATCCACGATGAAATCGCCGACCTGATGATCACGCGCCCGGGGAACGAATCGAGTCGAAACAGCGAACTCAAGGACCTGATCAGGGAAAGGGACATGGCCAATATCGCCTTGTCGTGGCGGGGCATTCTCGCTCAGTATGCAACCCAGGACGCCGAAGATGACCGGATAGTCGAGCAGGTCCTGAAGGTGCTGGGCAAATGGGTCGGCTGGATTGACATCTCCCTGGTAATCAACCAGGAGACCCTGGCCATCATAATGCCCATGCTGGGCCGCTCCTCCCCTGCCGGTACCGACGGCATACAGGTCACCGCCGTGGAGACGTTTCACGAGATTGTCGCCAAGAAGATGAAGCCGGCGGACAAGATTGACATGATTCTATTCCTCAATCTTCAGCAAATCGTGTCGGAGCTACTCGCAAGCCCCCCTCTCCACGAATGGAAGGGGACCGCTCGCTACGACACGGATCTTGCCGAGCCCGTTGCGAAGCTGGTCAACACGGCCGTCACAGACATCGTCAAGGTTCTTGAGGACGAAAAGGCGGGGAACGAAGCGCGGGTCAAGGCAGAGCAACTTCTCCAGGGGTTTCTGCCGTCCCTTCTCCGCCTCTTCTCGGATGAGTATGACGAGGTCTGCTCAACCGTCATCCCGGCGCTCACCGACATTCTGACGTTCCTCCGAAAGCTGGGAAACCTTCCCGACGCCTGCTCGGCCATGCTGCCGCTTATCCTGAGCGCGATTGTGACCAAGATGAGATACGATGAGACGCTGTCGTGGGGCAATGAGGACGAGCAGACGGACGAGGCCGAGTTCCAGGAGCTGCGCAAGAGACTGCAGATTCTCCAAAAGAGCGTTGCAGCAGTCGACCAGAATCTGTACATTGACTTTCTGTCCAACCTAGTGTCCAAGCTGTTTGAGACGCTGGAGCAGCAGGGCTCGCAGATGGACTGGAGGGATCTGGATCTGGGGCTGTACGAGATTTATCTGTTTGGCGAGCTCGCCCTGCCGAACGCCGGTCTGGCCCACAAGAGCCAGCCGAACCCGGTTGCTGCCGAGAGACTTGCTGTGATGATGAGCAAGATGGTGGAATCAGGTATGCCCTCGTTGCCCACGTTTTGTACTTTGTTGTGTTGAACGCTGCTGACGTCTCAGGGATCGTCTCGTTTGGTCATCCGGCCATATTGCTACAGTACATGGAAATCTGTGTCCGGTACACCGCCTTTTTCGAGGCGCAACGCCAATATATACCCCAGGTTCTCGAGAACTTTGTTCGGCTTATCCACCATGATCACGCTAGGATCAAGATCCGGTCGTGGTATCTTTTCCTCCGTTTTGTCAAGCAGCTGAGGAGCCATGTCGGCAACGTTGCCCAGACGGTCATTCAGTCCATCAGCGACCTTTTGCCTATCACGGCCGAGGTCGCCAATAGCGAGGCTGATGATGATATGTCCTCGGACGAGTCAGACCATTCCGCCGACGCCGTCTTCAACAGCCAGCTCTACCTTTTTGAGGCTGTTGGCTGCATCTCGTCGTCCACTGCGACTCCGGCCGCCGACCAGGGTCTCTACGCGCGCTCCGTCATGGAGCCTCTCTTTGCCGACATGAGCGCCACCCTCCCACGGGCCAAGGCTGGCGATGCGCAGGCCATGCTCCAGATCCACCACATCATCATGGCTCTGGGCACGCTGGCCAACGGCTTCTCCGACTCGAATGCCTCTCAGGCGCAAAAGTCGCCCCCTCCCAAGGCGCTCTCGGACGAGTTTGCCCGGGCGGCAGAAGCTATCCTCTTTGCTCTCGCTGAGCTCAGCGCCAACGGCGAGATCCGGGCTGCCTGCCGGTCGGCGCTCACCCGGCTCCTTGGGGTTCTTGGCAACGCGGTCCTGCCGCAGCTTCCCCAGTGGATTGAGGGGCTGCTATCTCGCAGCTCCAGCAAGGATGAGATGGCCATGTTCCTCCGACTCCTTGAGCAGGTGGTGTTTAACTTCAAGACGGAAATCTACGACATTCTCGATCTTTTGCTGACGCCCCTCCTGGAGCGGGTATTTGGGGGTCTTTCGGAGCCCATCAACGGCACCGACGACGAGATTCAACTGCAGGAGCTCCGTAGGGAGTTTGTCTCTTTTGTGCAAATCATCCTCCAGAACAATCTCGGCGGCGTGCTCGTCAGCCAGAAGAACCAAGGCGCGTTTGAGTCCCTCATCTCGTCGATCATAACCATCTCCAAGACGATTGTCCACCAAAACATGGTGGCGAGCAGGATCAGCTTCAGTGTGCTTTCCAAGATCACGGCCCAGTGGGGCGGCCCGGATGTCGCGACGATCGGGGACAACCCGACGACGACGGGCGCACCGACCCCGGTCATTCCCGGTTTCGACCAGTTCATCATTGACCAGTTCCACACGGCGTGCTGGGATGTGTTGCGGGATCCCAACTTCCGGCCCTTTAACGACGCCCAGGCCAAGCAGATTCTCAACGAGATCTCGGGCCTGCAGCAGACCATCTACATCAAGACGGGCGACAAGTTTGTGCAGCACGTGCAAAACGTGACATTTGCGCAACTCGGCATGGATGCCACGGACTACCTGCGGGCGTTGACCAACAAGGACCGCAAAGTCATGATTGCGTACTTCGAGCGTCTGCTCAAGAGCGGCGGCAGATAGTGTGTGTCGGGGGGAGAGGGTCGGAAAGCTTCCATCGTTCCTGGGTCCTTTTGTCATGGAGCGGGACTGAGTTTAGATGCATCGAACGGCGTTTTGGGGGGAGACGGGCTTGCAAACACATACTACATAAAAGTCGGTACAACATCAGGGGTAGATACAGTCGACGCTGCAGCGATATATTCTTGGCTTGGAAGGGGGGGGGGGTATTGACTGAGGGGGGGGATGTTGAGGAGTTTGAGGAGAGGCGGCGGCCATAACCATGTCCCTGGCTCGTGGCGGCACTATATCAGTGATGGTTTTTAATAGAAGAAACTCCGCACAAACGAGTATTGTCTGGGCTGCCTTGTTCACTGTAACTTTCTTGCGTGGTCGACCGACCTCATCATGTACCAAGGCGGGCTTTGCAAAGTCTGATGGATAGGAACCAGGTGGAGCTGACTGCTCTGACTGTGCCGCGAGGAGGTGTCAACAAACTGCAGAATCGGGGCTAGCGTCACGACCGAAGAAAGGGGGGGGGTGGCTTCAGCAGGCATTCTGATGGAGGGACTGGCCTTGACCTAGATATCCATACCATGCCAGGATATTCGTATATCTCGGTAGATATATCAGACATGTCACACTCCGAGCGCAGCGAGCAGCCCGCCGCAGGCGCTCCCGGAGGGCCGCCAGAGGCAGAGAGGCAGAGATACGGCACAGGGTTAGGGTTATTATAGCGGCATAACTGGAACCTTGGGAAACTTACCCTTGATCTCTCTTGGGCTTATTTTCTTGTCTTGGTGGTTTTCGAAGAGGTGTCCAAATCTTGTTCGTCTCTGCAGCTTGAGACTGCCCTGGCTCGCCTGGCTCACAGAACCAATGGTGTTGAACCCTTGAAGTCGTAGTTCCCAAGCCCAATGGAATGGGGCCGGTTCGGCGCTGGAGTTTCAAGTCGCAATGTCGCATCGACGCACAGCTCCCGCTTCCCCTTGGACAGACCCCCTTGGACCCTGCAGATGACGAGCTGATTGATTCCAATCGCGGTCGCAAATGTGTTGTAAATTGGCTCTCTTATCTCTCGCACTTCGTCGACCCCTAGAATCGCCCATTGCGCCCGACATCATTCCGGTACCATCGCCCCGCCTCGTTGGATAATTTTTCAGTCTTTCTATTTAATTTTACGCTACCACGCGGCACGGCATCGAGCGGGTGGGGGGGTTCTTCTTGGCTCTCGTCATCATCCCCGACACACACTCTGTCTGCAATGGGCGCCCCATCGGTTTCAGCCGACGACGGCGACACGTCGACGAGGACGCGCCCGCACGTCCGCATCGCCGAAGACAATGGCGACCAGCCCGAGGACGCGACGCCTGAGCCCATGATGGCGCGCAACGAGACCTTCTCGCCCCTTGCGCGGCGCAAGACGCGCGCCCCAACGTTTCGCACCGTCGACGACTTTGAGGACTACAAGGTCCGCCCGGGATGGCATCGTATGTTGCATCCGCCGTGTGGGAATAAGGCTGGCTAGGCGGGGATGGCTGCTGACGGATTCCTCCCTACAGCTGGCGCGGAGCCGGGCGTCGACCCGCTGAAGCCCGACGGCGGGCACGCGTCCATGGCGAGCTTGAAGGCCATGTGCGAGATCACGGTTATTGACTTCTCGCCGGATCGGCTGGCGATACAAAAGTTTGACAATGACTCGCTGGGGCCGTTCCTCCAGATGCCGCAGCCGGCGTGGTCCCGGTGCCGGTGGGTCAATGTCAACGGGCTGTCGTGGGATGTCATCCAGGCGCTGGGGCGGTACAAGAACCTGCACAAGCTGGCCATCGAGGATCTCATGAACACGCGGAACCGCACCAAGGCCGAGTGGTTCCCGTCGCACTGCTTCATCATCCTGACGCTGCAGAAGCTGGTGCACTCGATGGACGCGCTGGACCTGGAATCGGCCTACGACTCGGACAGCGCCACGATACGCAGCGATACCAGCCGGCGGGTGCGGCGCGCCAGGCGCGCGTGGAGGAAGCTCGCACGCTGGTTTGGCTGGGGCGACGTGCCCGAGCTCAACCCCGAGACGGGCAAGCCCGAGTTTCCCGGCGAGCGGCCCGGCTTCGTGACGCGGCCGAGCGGCTTCTCGGATGTGCCCAACTTTGACGAGCTCCGCACCCTGCAGCGCTACCATTCCGGGCCGGGGGACCCGCGGATCGCCTTCATGGAGCGGCACTCAGCACTAGGCCACCGGGATCTGGCCGTGGCTTGCGAGCAGGTGTCGATGTTTATCACGTCGGACAACACCATCATCAGCTTCTTTGAGCAGTCGGCGCAGGAGATTGAGCGGCCGATTGTGCGCCGGCTGCAGACGATTGACACCATCATCCGGCAGTACGTCCCGCCCCGTCTTGCTCGGAGAGTCAACTGACTGACGCCCTCACAGATCCTGCGACGCCTCCATGGTCGGCCAAGCCATCATGGACGACATCATCGACCTAGCCATCCCCGTCACGGCCTGCTACGGCGACGTCATCGCCGACCTGGAGATGGACGTTCTCACCAAGCCCACGCTGACGCACACCAAGAGACTGTACATCGTCATCACCGAGGTCAACAAGCTTCTCGGCTTCATCAACCCCATCGTGACGCTCATCAACGCGCTGCGCGACCACAAGAGCGACCTCTCGCAGGAGGCGGCCTCGCAGCACCTGCAGAGCGCAGCCCATGGCGTGATTGTTACGCCCCTGACGGCCACGTACCTCGGCGACGTACTGGACCACGCCGTGCTCATCACCGAGACGCTCACGCAGCTGCGCGGTTCGGCCGAGGGCATGATTGGCCTCATCTTTAATACCATCTCGGCGGGGCAGAACGAGTCGATGAGGCAGCTGACGGCGGCGACGATTATCTTTTTGCCGCTGACATTCATCACGGGGTACTTTGGGCAGAACTTTGAGCCGTTTACCGTGCTGAAGGAGGATGTGGGGTACTTGTGAGTTTCTTGTATGGGGTTGTTGGTCTCGTGCTGACGGTTGATAGCTGGAAAATCGCGATACCGGTAGTGGTAGCGACGTTTTTGCTGCTGCAGAGCTCGGTGATATTGGCTTGGTTCAGGTCAAAGGTGCAGAAGCGGTATATTGAGAGGTTGAAAATAACTCACAGGTTAAGGAAAGTGAAGAGGAGGTAGGGGTGTATAGTGTGAGGGGGGACGTTGCCCTCTGCGCGATAGGTAGGAGCTTAGTTATAGTTTGGATATGACCGCCTTAGGGGCTGGGACTTTTTCTGTGGGCGGTGGCATCACAATGCTTGGCCGCACTACGATACATGTTGGTCACGGATGAGATGGAAGAAGGCGACGGCGGGTAGGAAGCTGTCCTAGGATTCGGATAAGTACCTAATGTCTAGAGCTCGGACGAGCGAGCGCAGGGCACATGCGACGATTGACGATTTGATAGATGGAAATACCAATAGACCTGTCAAGCATTCAAGAGTCGCGGAGACGGGATATCAACCGCTTCACCATGATGTCCAGGTTTCCGGGGCATACTCCAGGCTAAGAGCAATCCCGGGTCCTCCTTGGTCTTGATATCCGATGTGAGACTCAAATACACCGAGCCTATATACCACCCGGGCTTAAGCGGCCTGAATACGAGGGTTGTATAGTCCGGGGACGGACCAGGCCGGCAAAAGCTCCCGCTCCGGGTCATCTGCCGCCACGATGCCATGGAACCAGCCCTGCGCAGAGTTACGTTGCGCAGCCGACTGCGACCTTGTGCAACGGCGCGAGGTTGGAGGTGGGACAAACTCGCCCTCGCACACGATGCCTCCCATCGGCCAGTCTTGCGAGAGTTAATTGCCACAGTCGGTCCTTGGAGGAATACGAGACGGTGGCATGCCACATACACAGGTAGCACTGGGAATTGTCGTCGGGACTCGGGACTGGCGCACCAATCCGTCGCGCAGCGAGTCGCTAAATAGATTGGACAAGGACGGCATCCCGGTGAAAAGGGGCTGGTCGTCTGAGTATATAAGTCCGTCTGTATCTCGCCGAATGTCTGGACTGCACAACACCAACCCCAACACCAACACTCGTTCAACATCGCCCCCACCATCGCCATGGTCCGCTCCTCCCTCCTCGTCGCCCTCGCGACAGCAACCACCGCCTCCCTCGCCCTCGAGACCTGCGGCCAAGCCCAATACGACCCCACCCAGGTCCGCCCCCCCCTCCCCATCCCCAAAACCCCCTAAAACTAACCCCTTTCCCTAGTTCACGTGCCACGCCTCCACCGTTCTCTGCCCCATCCTCGCCGGCGAGCCCCTCGCCCTCTGCTCCGGCGCCTGCTTCTCCCGCTTCCAGGTCCGCGCTCACCCATCCCCCCCCTCCCCCCCCCCCCAAACTAACCCCCCCGCAGTACACCTGCACCGCACCCCCTGCCTCGGCCCTCGCCCTCCTCCCGCCCATCCCGCAGGGCACGCCCTTCTCCCTCTTCGTCTCCAACCCCGCGCTCCCCGCGCTCCACGGCCAGCCCGTCACCGCCTCGGGCCTGCGCCTGCACCTCGCCGGCCGCACGGGCTCGTACTGCCCCGACGTCGTCGGCGCCGCTTGCACGACGTTGGCCAACGTCACGGCGTTCGTCTCGTACAACGGCCTGCTGAGCATGAACACCATGGTGCCCGGCGGGCAGCAGGCGTACTTTGGCCCGCAGGGCGAGGTCGGTTACACGCAGGCGCACAGCGCGAGCATGCCGGCGGGGAGCCGGCAGACGGGGTTCGGGGTGTATGTTGGGGGGGGGATGGTAAATGTTAATGGGGGGGGATTGGGGTGGGCGGCGTGTCCGCCGACGGAGTCGTCCGGGAGAATTGGGTGGGGGCTGGTGGCGAGGGGGGTGGGAGGGGGGAACGCGACGGGGTGCACGCCGGTGAACTTGGAGGTGAAGGTGCTGGAGAAGGGGGCGAGTGTTTGGCAGTATACTTAGGGGGTTGGGGTGCTGGGGTAATATGGGCGGAGGGAAGGGGTTAGGGCTCGGGATATATATAATGGAGATTTACACCCTATCCACTGCTCCCTTGCGTGTTTTCCCCCCTCATCGACTCAATCTCGCCCTCCAGCTCTTCCATCGCTCTCGCCTCGGCGCTTCCCTCGCCCATCACTAAGTCCCAGTGCCCCCTCGCCCGTCTCGCCCATCTCACCACGTCATCCCCGAGCCCAAGATATCTCGCCCCCATCGCCGCCAGATCCAGGTACTCCCCCCGCGGGATGACCATCCCCTCGGCGTCCATCAGCCCCAGAACCTCCTTGGCTAGACGAAAGATCTCCGCCGCATCTCCGTTCGCATCCTGAAGCTCGGCCTGCGCGGAGGCTATCCGTCGGCGACGGGCGTCAGACTCGACGACAGACGGGCCCGAGCAGATGGAGCAGCCGCAGGTAAATCCCCACGTATCCCGGAGAATGGCCAGGCGCTCGTGCGAGAGCGACGGCGGGGACGGGTCCAGGTAGCTGTTTACAATCTGCTCGCCTGCAAAAATGGGGCGGAGGGCGAGCACGGTGAGGGTCAGCGTAGTAGTGTTAGTACGGGTGATGGCGCTGTTCCCAGAATCAGCTTCCCCTTTTCAAGCACTGCTAGCACCTGGGACAAGAGACCTACTTGGGAACACAATCGTGATTCATCCTCTACCCTCGTCAGCCTCCCCCCCAGCAACACCCACCCGAAAGGGAAGAAACTCACTGCCGCCCTCGGAAACACCAAATTCCACCCCCTCCCCCCTTTGACCTGCGAAAACGCATTCGTATCCACCACGTCCACCAACTCATCGCCCAGCCGCCCCGTCCCCCTTGCCAACCCCCTCGTCAACTCCCGACCCCTCGTCGGTAGCTGCATGACACCCTGCCAGCTCAGCTCCTCCACCACCCCGCCCTCAGCGTCCCCGTCCCCGTCCGGAACGGGCATCATCAGCGTGGGATGATCTACCAGAATCACCTCCCCCGGCGCGAACCGCTTTCCCTTTTTGACGAACAGGCCGATGCCCATGTGCGGGAGGGAGCGGGGCTCGTATTTCAGTTCTTCTTCCTCTAGAGGTTCGTTCCCGGCAGGGAGCAGCCCGGCGCGGACGAGCTCGTCGGCTGCGGCGGGGGAGGCGACAACGCTCAGGCCGAGGGGGGGGTTGAAGGTGGTGGAGGTGAAGACGCAGAGTTTGGTGTTGTCCCGGATGGGGGTGGTGATGCAGCGTGGGGGGTGGGTCCAGGGGAGATGGGAGCCGGGGGAGGGGAGGTGGATGGGGAGTTGGGAGGGGGGCAGGCGGGTGAGTGGTGGGTTGTTGGCCAAGGGAGGGTTGGGAGGGAGAGCATGTTGGGGTAGGTTGGGGGCTTGGGCTTTGTTGATGATTGTATTTTTTTGGGATGGGGAGGGGATGCAAAACAAACGAAGAATCGAATGGGGATTTATTACTGTTCAACATTGAATTTGTGTTAACAAGCAGCTCTAGCTGACTAGTACATGCTGTAAGTCCTGCGTGCCGTGTGAAACCACCGGCTGAACGCAATGAGGCTGGCAGATCGAGCTTCAGCCGCTTGTCCCCCGGAGCGGCCCGGGGAGACCCAAAGGGGAATCAGCCGGATGATCTTGACATCTTCACTCTCAACCCCCCCCTCCCAAAAAGACAAAAGACAAAAAAAGACAAAAGCTCACCCCCAAGCCCCCCCAGCCAGTGTCTGGGGGAGGCTGGGGGGTACGAACTGGCCCTGGTGGGCTGGTGGTTATTTCGTGGGGCGGCGTCGGTCTGAGTACCGACTCGAGGTTCGTCGCCGCTGTTATATGATCGTGGGTCGAACTCAGGCCTCTCGGTGAGGCTTTTATCGTCGGGCCGCCTACTGTAACGGCTGAGCCACAGCGGGGATCTTTGCGTTGGAGACCTTGGGGGTAGTTTGAATATATATCCTGCCAGTGGGCAGGGGACCTGGAGTGCCTTGGGTTTTAGGTTCCAAGGGCGACGGAGGAAGGTGCGAGAAAAACTGGGCTGCGCAGCCAAACTCGCATTCCGTGGTGATCCCAGCGGAGAGGTTGCCGTCTTTGGCGTTGGCAAGGTTGATGACCTTGTTGGAGATGGCATCGCAACCAAACGTCCGCATCAATTTCCATTCACCTCGCAACCACACACAACTTCAACTCCCGACAGCAATAACCAAGCCCAACCCACCATCCTCATCAAATCCCCCAACCCATTGAAAGTCTCCCAGACGCAGCAATCCCCATTCCCTCTCTCATCCCGTTTGTTTACTTCGCCCCTTTGCCTTGCATGAACCCCAACATCCCCACCAACCCCGCCAAGGATCGGCAGGGTCCAGGGCACCACACCCCCACCGCGAGGACGCCACCACTACTGAAATCGCGTCACCCCTCCTTCTTTTTAGCGCACTGCCGCTCGCCACAGGCGTGCGTCGCTAGTGGCGGCTAGCCGCTGCACTTTGGCCCCCTCCGGGCGGCTCGGGAAGGGGGCAACTTAAGTTTGCTCGCAATGGCGCTGCAGGAGGAGTCCTTGGGCTGCAGTTTGTCATCGGTTCTTGGGTAAGTGGGAGCGTTTGACCCCCCCCCGGAGGAAAGTTTGAGAGGGAAAAATGCCAAAGAAGAGAGATAGTGCTTGCCCTCCAGACTTGGGCAGTATCTTATTTATGATGCATGATCGGATTTGTGTGATGACAGTGCCGTATCTGCGTCTGTATTGAATTGTTTGTGGTGTCAGATCTTGGAGAGGGTTGTTGAATCCGGGAATAGCATCAAGGTGTGTCCCAGCCTTTTCAACTGGCACTGTCAGCTCACTCGTATACCGGCCTGGACGCTGTCGCTGTGCCATGATGCATTGCGTTGTTTCTCCATTGGCATGTTGTCCTCAAGGTTGACCTTGACATTGTCACCACCCAGCTCTGGAAACACGGCACCAGACGTCAACCAACTGCCCTCATCAATGTTGCCTTGTCCGTATCACAAGCTACAGTACTCTACATCTCTACCTACATCTTGCTCTTTTCAGTCCCGGATCCCAATCCCAGTCTCGCCGACGATTGCTCCCCTGCCAAAACCGGGCTAAACGAGTAAACAAGGCACCCCATTCCCAACGCCGCCGACATTGCACAACCTTTCATCAGAAAACAACCCAGCCGCCCGCAAATCCCTCCAGAAAAAGACAATTTCCACACAGATCCGGCACACGGCCATCTTCACCCTTCAACACCTCAGATCTCCCTCCACAGACTCTCTCATATCCTCACACTTCCCTTCGCCGAGCCTCAGACCCCCCCTCACAACGACCTCCTGCCACCCCCTCGCCTCCCGCACCTCTCTCGACCCCTCCCATCCCCGACCCGACAGAGCCTCCACCCTAGTCTCCACAACAACAAGCTTCTAGCTCCTCGAGAGACTAAGCAATCCGCTCGCCGCGCCTCCTCTCAGCGCACTACTCGAGAGCTCCGCCTCATCGCGCGGCGGCCTTACCCGCTGCGGCGTTGTGGGCCTCCTCCCTTCGGCACCCGCACGCTCCTGGGGCAGCGGCGGAAGGCGCGGCAGCGCATCCGGCTCATCATCGTCATCATCTTCGTCGTCCACCGGTGCAGACAGCCTCGGCGGCGGCGCACGGGGGAGCAGTCGTCTTGCTTGGGGTTGTGCCTGCGCAGCCGAGGCGTTCATCTGCGCGACCTCGCGGAAGCGGCCGATGATGTCGGCGCGGGCCTGGGCGACTTCGCGGACCCCGAGGGCGGGTGCGAGCGTTGAGTTTTGCCTGACGGGCGGCGCTCTGCTGCCGGGAATGGGGCGTCGTTGGAGGCGCTCGAGGGGTACGTCGGTCTGGCCGGTTCGGACCTTGTAGTTAGCGAGGCCGAGGCGGAGACGGAGGATGTCGGCTTTCTGCGGGGAACTGTCAGCTGGGTCCGGATCCGAGTTGAGGGTGGCGGAGTGGGGCTCACCTCTCTTGCTTGCTGGCGCGTGAGACGCGGGGCTGGGCGGCGGGGGACGGAGCCGGCAAGGGATGGGAGGGAGGGGATGGCCGGGGCGGTGTGGCGCTCCGCGTCGGGTTCGGTAATGGCCGTCGCTTGGGACGTGTCGGCGGCTGAGTGGTCGAATATGGAGTCGTCTGCGGGCGAGGGGGAGCGCGGTTTGCGGTTGGATTGGGGCTGTGTCTGGCGCGGGTCAGTCGGCGGCTTCCTCATGGACGCCGGGACACTTACGGTTCTCCCTCCTCCCTCTTCAGCGGTTAGACGCGCTCTCTTCGCCTCAGGATCACCGCCACAGGCGGGGGACGCCTGCACGCTGTCGATGGTGCGCTTCCCGGGGGTCGACGCGACCGACAACTGTGGCAATGCAGCGAGGCCATGTGCTGAGTGGCTGGGCTGCAACGCCGCCTTGGTGCCGTCAATGCGCTGCGGCCTGGGTGAGGATGCATTCGGGTTGAGGGCGCCCAGGACGCGTCTCTTGACGGGCGAGGTGGCCATGTCGACGGACGGGCGAGTCCAAGGAGAAGGGGCTAGGTTGGGTTGTCCGGCCGTGTCGTGTCGTGTCGTGTTGCGCGCCTCTTTGCGAGGGAGAATCCAGCACCGAGACGCAGAAGAGTTGAGGGCGCGATGGAGTGAAAGGGAGGCAGAGTGCGAGGCACGACACGGGGTGACGGAGTATAATGTCGGGGACGAGGACGGGGACGCGAGGAAAGACGAGGGGAAGCTTGGGTGGGGACTGGGGTTGGGGATGTACATGGTACTTACAGTGGATCCGACGCGTCTTTGGTGTTTAGGGGCCCTGGCCCTTTTTTCCCTCAGCGTGTTTACGCACCCCTCATTCCTGACCAAGGTCCTCGGCGGGCATCGGCGCCAAATTGGAGAAGCGGGGCGGCGCGCGACAGGGGCCTAGAGCACTGGCTGGCAGAGGAACCTGGTCCCATTCACAACCGGGCTGGGCCACATAAATCGCTACATCTTTCCAGTGTTGCGCTGTACTCTGTACCGAGTGAATCGCTAGGATACTATTACATCTCAAGAAAAGTCGGAATATACCAGGTGCGCAGAAAACAAACGCCCTGTGTGAGACTCCCCTATAAAAAAAAAAAAGACCAGTACGATTCAGTCCGCGGGTATTGCCAATCCATCCGTCCTGCAACTCCTTCCCTAGGTGCCTATCCATAGTCCCAAACATAGCATGGAATGACCTCTAGAGTGCCTCTCTGCCCGGAACAACTCCATGGGAAACCATCAGAGAAGGAAGAAAAAGAAAAAGAAAAACCATAAATCTCAAACAGCAACGCCATACCCAGATGGCCCTGGCCCCTTCTTCGTTCCATCATTATCCCTCGTAGAAGTCGTCACAACCCTGCCCAGACAACCCACCCTCCCAGTTCCCTCTTCAAGACGGATCCAGTGAGTACATCATTGGGTCCAGCTGCAAATGCACTGGCTTGGAGAAATCCACCGACCCAAAGTCCATGTCGGGATAGTGCATCGGCGACGCAAGGTGGTCATAGTGCTCCATGTCCAAGCTGCTCACATCGGCCAAGATATCTGGGTTGAGCGGCTGCCAGCAGGACATGTCTATGTCCAGCGCTGCCCCTTCGGTAATGTCGCTGTTGGGCTCCGACGCCCCGCTGGGTGTGTCGTTGGGCGTCTCCGTACCCGGCCGGTAGCTGCCGTAGTCTACCAGCATGTTCCCGTTGAGCATGTCCAAGGGTGCAAAAGCGTTGCTGAGCGTCTGCGGGTCGATCGTCGCCGCCCACCCCGTCTGGCTGGCCTCGTTGGCCGCCGGCGTGGGTGCCTTGTCCGCCTGGCCACCACCCACCGCACTGCCCTGTCGCCCCATTGACGCGCCGCGCGACATGGGCGTCGCCTCCTTCACGCCAGGCGTCTGGCCCTGTTTCGAGAGGCTGGCGCCCATGGTCGGGGCCGCTGGGGCCGCATCGTCGCCATCCATGTCGAGGAACAAGGCCATGCTGTCCTCCAGGTAATTTGGCGCGTTCTCAAACGGCCGCACGTGCACCTCCTGGACGTGGGCATCCCGAACCTCCTCCGCCAAGAACCCCACCTTGTGCATCTCGCAGTTGACGAACGAGCACGGATACGTCTCGGGTTGGGGCTTGGGAGGCTCTGGTGCCGGTTGCTGCTGTCGTCGCATGTCGGGCGATGGTACTTTTGGCTTCGGCGATATGCCCGCCCCCTGCTGTGGGACCGAGGGAGACGGCGCCGTCTTGGCTTTCTTGCGAGGCGGCGGCGCTTGGAGGTTCGATAGGGTGATGGGCGGCTTGCTGAAGTACTGCGGCTCTCCAGCCGGTGACTGATGCGCCCGGAGTCCAAAGGGGGGGTGCGATGTGGTCGGCGCCGCGGGTGCTTGTGCGCCCTTGGGCACCGGCCGGCTTGTTTGCGGCTTGGGCGTCTGCTTGTCCGCCCCCGCAACCGGGGCTGGCTGGGGAGCCTGCTGGGAAGAGGGCTGGCCCGTCAGTTCGCCCGCGGGAGCCTGCGCCTTCTTGGCTGCCGACTGCGAGAGCAGGTTGAGCTTTGATATGAGCGAATCAAGACCCATATGTATCTGGTCCACCTCGGCCTTGGAGACAGTCAATCCCTCCTTTTTCCAGATATGGTCATTGTCGTTCGTGTACTGGCGCACGAGCCTGTAGCGCTGTGATTATGTCAGCATAAATTAACTCCATGGGACACGGGGGGCCGTACAGCTCGGAATACGTAGGCCCGGATAGCCTGCTCGTCTCTGGTGCTAAGGTATAGCGGGATGACGGACCGGCTCAGACGACTAATCTTGGCCATAGCATGGACAATCTTTGCCTGAACCTCTTGCACGTCTTCAGGAGACATGCGTATCGTCGCTTGGCTCGGGTTCTGCCGCTCCTGCAGGTGTGCCACCTTCTCTTCCTCGGCTATCTTCCTAAGATGAGCCACCTCGGCGGGGCTTGCCTTCGCCGCCACCGCCTGCAGTGCCTGCTCCTGTCGCACCTGCTCGTACTTGGCCTTTTGCTCAGGAGTCAGGGCGGCGATCTGTTCTGCCGAGAGAGTTGGCGGACGCGGCCGAGTGGGAGGACGAGCTACGGGCGCGGCGACCTGCTGCGTCGGTTGTTCCTGCAAGTCATCTGCGTCGTCGGGGCTCGGCCGCTTCAGGGTCCTGGGAGGGGGCGCCGGCAATGGGTTGGGAGCGGCGCGGTTCTGCGAGGGAGGACGAGCATTCTTGAGTGTTGCCGAAGGCGGGGCAGAGCTGTCCGGCCCGGCGCTGCCGGCCGACTTCTGTGGAGCTGGTTGACGGGGCTGGGCCACGGAGGGAATCGGGGCGGCGGCCGCTTGCGCCATGGATGGCGCAGACGCCGGCACCGGAGGCTTCTGCTCTCCCAAGCTGGGATTCATGGCGTGTTGCTGTCTCCACATCTTGGCGAACTGCTCTCCCTTGAGCTGGGTCGCGACGCGCAAGACCTCCTCCTCGGAAAACTGCATGCCCTTGGGGTGCTTCTGCCGTATCGCGTCGATGTCTTGCTGGGTGACCGGGGGAACCTCAATGTGCGGCGGCAAGCGAAGCACAGAGGCCGCCTGTGGGGGGACGTTGGCGTTCTGGGGATTGGCGCTCTGGGGATTGGCGTTCTGCGGGCCGCCAGGCATGGCGGCGGCGCGCATGTGCCCCTGGTATTCCATGAACTGCTTCAGTTGCGTGAGCGGAAAGTTCTTGTTCAGTTGGATGCCGTTGGACTGCAGGTGCGCCTTGAATTCACCCCATTTGCGCACCTCCGAGGGAATGATATGGCGGTATTGATCCAGGATCACCTGCGGCACGTCCAATGACTCCATCACGTTCCTGACTTTGGGATTGTTATAGGCCATCAGCCAGTTCTGGCGTTGCTTCTCCATGGCTTGGATGTTCACGGGTGCCCCAACACCGGGCTGCGGGGGCTGGGCGGCCATCGGGAACGGGGCCGTGGTTCCGGGTTGCGGCTGGCCCATTGTTCCCATCATGGTGGGGGCCTGAGGCAACTTCGGGTTCTGGAGGCCGCCCCTCGTCGCCCAACTTGCATACATCTCGCGCAGTTTCTGCTCCGTCATTCCCTGTCTGGCCTCCTCGGACAGGCTGTTGTAAAAGCTGGCCATGGCCGGGTTGCCCATCTGCCTGTGGTTGGGTGCATTGGTGAAATTAGGATTCAGTGACCCTGCCATCTGCTGAACACCCGGACCGTTCTGCCCCATGGCCACGGGCGGCTGCGACATAGCCGACGTCAACCTGTTCAGCGGCGTTGGTCCCTGCGAGGCCGGGGAAACACCCACGAGCCCGCCGGGTTGGCCCGGCATCACCGGCCGATTTATACCCTGAACCATCTGGGGAACGGTCGGGTCGAGTTTGACGGGCTGCTGCATAAACTGTTGCTGCGATCGCGGCATCACACCGAGGCCTGGCTGGCCGTTGGGGGGTACCTGTCCGGCAAGTCCGTTGAGCGGACTTGGTGTCGGATTCCGGCCGGCCGCCCCCATTTGCTGGGCCCGAATCATCTCCTGCTGACTTCGCATCTGCCCCAGGTTTTGGGGAAAGAGCTGACCGGCGGCCATTTGCTGCTGTGGGGTCGGGGTGTTCATCATGGTCGGCATGTGGCCCATCTGCCCTAATTGTGGCGTTTGTTGGAGGGCATTTGGCTGCTGTTGCTGCTGCTGTTGCTGCTGCTGCTGTTGCTGCTGCTGTTGCTGCTGCTGCTGCTGCTGCTGCTGCTGCTGCTGCTGTTGCTGCTGCTGCTGCTGTTGCTGCTGCTGCTGCTGCAGTCTCAGCTGGTTCTGCTGATTTTTCAATTGATGTGTTGTTTGTTGCTCCACGTAGACCATGGCGAGGTCCCTCCCCATTGATTCATAGGCGGAAAGCGTTTGCGAGGGCGTGGTCTGCTGCATCCGAAGGCGTATTTGCGCCTTTTGAGCGTCAGTCAAGGTGGCATACGTCTTGTTACAGCTCTCTGTAATCTGCTGGCGCTCTTGCGGCGTCAGCCCCCTGGCCTTGTTCTCATCACCCATCAAGCCACCTGGCCCTCTGTTTTGAGCGACAGGCATCCCAAAAGGACGTTGGTTTGGTGGGTGCTGCATCATCCCCCCGCCAATTGCCGATTGCTGCGGGAGCTGCGACGGTTGCATCTGATGCTGAAGGTGCTGAAACCCGAGCTGCGTCGGCTGCCCCAATCCCCTTTGCTGAGCCTGAGCCATCTGGTTCATGAAGAGCTGCTGCTGATGCTGCTGGTGCTGCTGGTGTTGGTGCTGCTGCTGGTGTTGATGCTGCTGCTGCTGCTGCTGCTGCTGCTGCTGCTGCTGCTGAAGCTGCAGCTGTTGCCGCTGTGCGAGTAGCTGGGCCTGCCTTGCGGCCTCGGCGTTGACCTGGTTCTGGAGATCGGGGGCATTTCCGTGCCTGAGTTTGACCATCTCAAGCATCTTTTGATTGATGAATTGTTCGTAGGCGTGCTGCGAGTGCGTCAATATTTTGGCGAAAGAGGCAAGTGACGAGACCACTCACCCTGTCCTGGGCTTTCAGAAAGATGCCCTTTTCCATTTCCAAGCAATACTTGGCTACTTGGGGGAAATCGTTGTTTGTGGCCAGGCTAACGTTGGAAATTCTGTGGAGAGGTCAGCGCACATTGAATATGAGATGCAGGAGCAAGTAATCAATATGTCGGGAAAGACGGAGGAGCTTGTGAAGTGGGTCCCTACAAGGTCATGGTTTTAGTGAGTCGATCCTGAATCGGCACTGTCGACTGCCAGCCGCCTTGAGGCGCTGCCGATTGGGTCGCCAGAAGTGCTTGGTAGACAGCGGCGTGCATCTGAGTCGTATTTGGGCGCAGATGCTGCTGCTGCTGTGGCTGCTGTTGCTGCTGCATCATCAGCTGGCCATTGCCGACCATGGGCATGTTGGCGGCCATGGCCGCAGAGCAATGATGATGTCAATCCGGGTGTTGTCGGGCCACAGCAACAAGCGAAGACGGGGGGAGGGCTGCGAATAGCCTCGAGGAAACAAAAGTCGAAGGGAGCGACCCGCTAGCAGCGACGGTTGGCGTGACTGGGTCGATAGATTCGGATATGCTAGGACGGTACCGTAGTGACCCGGTCGGCGAGTGACCTGCTCGGTGGAAGCGCTTCAAGGCTTTCTCGGCAATCGACCGCGGCGCACGCAAGATGTCGTCGGTCCTGCTAGAATCGTGCTAGGCGTCCCGTGTCTGCTCTCCGACAAGTCCTGCGTTTGCTCTTCAGGCGAATGCTCGACTTTGGCGTGAGATTTGTAGGGGTGATTGTTGGAGGTCGAGCGTCAACGGTCGGCCGGTCGGCGACGAGCCCAGAGTCGCTGAATGACGCTGCGACAATGGGGGGGGTTCGAGTTGTAGATGAACGGGGCGAGGAGAGGATGGTGGCACTGCGCGTCTGGTTATGATGCACACGGTCCTGGTGCTGGGAGGAGGTGGCGGCGGGAAGGTTCGAAATGGAGGCGGGAGCGCAATTGTGTGGAATGTGCCGATGAGAGCGTGCAACAAGTCGTCGCTGACGACGCCCACACACGTGGTGAATGGCAGGCAAAAAAAAGAGAGGGAAAAGAATCGAGGGAGGAACCGCTTGAAAAAACGGACACGAGAGGCCGCGAGCGACAGGACGGCCGTCGTGTGGGCGTGGGGTGGGCAGAGAGAGGGGAGGGCGAAGTTGGGGATGAGGTCGCAAAACCAAGGCGTGGAAGGGAGATGGAGGGAAGAGGAGCGAAGGAGAGGAGACGGGAGGGTCGAAGCCAGAGGGCCAGGGCCAGGGTCACGGGCGGGACCAGTGCCTTTGCCCATTGCCTGTGGGTGCTAACGCCAAGCCCACCGAACCTTATTGTAGGTACCTAACAGTACAGGAGGGTACCGCCCGAGGCTCAGAGTGCCATTACGCTAGCACCTGTTGCGGCTAGCGCCTATGGGGCGGCAAACGGGCACCTACTTTTCCTCCCTCTCGAGCTAGGTTGCTGGGCTCCGTCTAGAAACAATGAACAATGCGATTGAGCGGCTGCCGGCGTGAACAGGCAGAGGGTCATCTGGAGAAGACAGATTTGCGGCTTCAGGCTTTTATTTGGTATTACATCATGGCCTCTCTTCGTCGGGGTCCATCCCCAGTGCCATCCATTAGTTGCCCAGTGGTGAAGCAGTGATTGAGTGGGCCGAACAATGGAGAAACCGAGACTTGGACCGCCAGCCTCCCGGCCTGTACTGGTCCACCCAAGGTGAGCAAGCGCATGAACCGACGGTGACGGCGACGACGACCGATCCGGCTCCAGCTACCATAACCTCGCATGTCGGGCACTGCTCGAGCGGAACAGGTAAGTATCTACCTAGGTAAGTACGCAAGCCGCCACGAACCAGATCT
Source organism: Schizothecium vesticola (assembly GCA_030549215.1). NCBI lineage: Eukaryota > Fungi > Ascomycota > Sordariomycetes > Sordariales > Schizotheciaceae > Schizothecium > Schizothecium vesticola. Next base: position 1,508,730 of record JAUKUD010000007.1, on the reverse strand, counting down.
CGCCGGCGACGCGAGCTCTGCATTCTGAAGGAAAGACAAACTTATTCAAATGCCAGCGATTCCTGAGATGGCCGCCATCATCATCATCCCCACCGCTCCAAACAGCCAAGGAGCCTGGAGGTGGGAGGCAAGGGTCGGACACGCTCCCGTCCCTGCTCCCATGACCCAGATCCGCCTGAGTTCAACCGCCAGCAGGGGTGTACGTCCCAAATGTATTCCGACCGATGACAAGCTCGAGCGAGTTCGAAGCAGACTGGAAAAAAAACTCATTTCCTTTACACCTACTGATGGGACCGTTTTGCGCGTCGAGAGGGAAACCAAGTGGGTGCCCAAAGGGATTGACTTTGCGGGCGTCCCAGGACTCCCTGATGTGGATGTGAGAGTTGGCGTTGGAGGGGCGCACTGGCAGGTTAGGTTGGTGTGGGCACTCGGTACACCTCGATACCTCGAGACGACCTTGCAGTATCGGCCGTGGCAGTCTTTGCAGAGAGACAGCTGGAGGCGGCCGGGCAGCAGAAATGGCGGGAGAGGGAGCGTCGCTCTGTCGCTGAGTGTGGGGCACTGTCAATTATTAGGTCGACTATCCATGCTCGCGCAGCCAACCAGAGGGCCATTCGGCCTCGAGACAAGCTGACGGGAGCTGTTCGCGCGGAAGCCCTTCTTCGTTGCCCGTGCTGTCGACACTCCTATCACATCGCCAGAGTGTCTGTCGTCGCCAGGGGAAAAAAAGATTACCCAGAAACTGGTGCCCTGATCAGAGCCGGTCAAGTTCAATTTCAAGCGCCCCGACGTTGTGGGTGCCCGACGACAGGACCGATGGTTGAGGCTCAGGTGTGTTCCTCTCCCACGCCCCCCTTGATCCAAACCCGTCGTCTCATGGAGGCGTTCGCTTTTGCCGCAAGACCCCTCCCATCTTTTATTCCGGTGGAGCGTTCCCGGACGTGTAGAATCACGAAAAACAGCCACCAGCGGGCGAAGTGCCAAAGCAATTACATGCAAACATTTCGACGCATTGGGTTTCTTTCCAGCACGCTTCCCGCGATGTGCTGGAAGGAGGAGAAGAATCTGGGAGTCTGGGTCAAGAAGTGGTGGGAACGAGGTTGCTCCTCGTGCCTTGCCCAAATCTGGCGGCGGCCGGGATGTGTCTGGGATGACCCCTGCTCAGCCCACCTGCATCTGCCACCACGCCCCACCAAGTCGGGATCTCTTCGCTCGCTACGCTGGCTATTGTTTTGCGAGGATGTGTAGGTGTGTGATGGGCAGCTGCTGTGATTTTTGCTGCCGCGACTCTCCCAGCCCTCTCTGAACCTTTATTTTGTACAGAAACACCATCAACCTCCTCAACGCTAGCTGCCATGTTTTGGGGCTGCCCACCTCGAGGTGGGGCCAAACGTTGCCGTGTCTTGCTTCAACCTAGTCCCCTGCGACAAGACCTGCCCGGGCGGGAACAGGGACTCCGCCTGGGAGCTTGAGGGCGGTCCGTGCGGCACACCCATCAGAATGCAGACGTGTTGATTGAACACATCTCAGGACGTATCATGGGCTGTGAGGGTGGTGATGAAAGCAGGTTGGGAAGACTCGTCGAGTCCATGTCTGCGTTTCTGCTTGTTCGGGAGTAGCACCGAGGGCGAGCTGTCAGAAATTGCCCGGGTTTCTGTACCAGGGCGGCAGAATGCCCGTGTTCGAAGTCAGGTCAGGCAACCGACACCGATTTTGACAATTTGCAAACTCTGTGGCGGCATGACCCAGGCTGACAGAGTCTTTTGACTACGGTAGATACTGCGTAGTAGGTTTGTTGTTTCAATCCGACATCCGACATTGATGTCTTTCTCCAACCTGTCCAGTGCCCCCCCGTCACTTTGTTCCTGCCCACTGCCCCTCCAACCGGCCACTGGTTTTCAGGGTCGCGGGGGGTTGGACGTCGAAGCTTTTGTGGGGCCAGCATCTTTCCGATTTGGGCCAAGTTGGATCTGGTAAACTCCCCCGCTGCATCAAGATCACCACACACTCTTTTTTGCTCTTGTTTTTCGCACCACAACATGGCCAACGAGGGGGGAGATGGGAAAAGCCAACAATGTCGTGCACGGCAAACTGGCCATCGTCTCGCTTAAATCCCCAATTCGCCCGGCCATAGATGTCTCTGATCAGAGCTTTCCGGCAGGGTCAACCTGCCTCTCGAAATCCAACAGGTGCCCAGCCCCATGAAGCCTGCCAGCCAAGGTGGGTTGCGGGTCCACGCAGCCAAATTGCGCGTTTGGTGTTTGAGGTCGTTCATTCATTCACCTCTCTCGCCACCCCCGGCCCCTCCAGCACGACCACATTGATTTCGATACAGCATGCCCACGCTTCCATCGGGGGGCCCTCGAAGAAAAAGAAAGGCAGCCCGCCAGCGGGCGGCGCCGATTTGACGTTGCCGGGCCCGCCAAGGCAGCAAGGAAGCCTATCTGGTGCCTTTTCCTCGCCTCTCTACATGTCCATCCATGTCGTGCCGGGCCAATGCCATGGACCTGCACTGGGCATCGCGCGGTTGTCCTCGCCAAGCGCCCTCGGGTAGCCCCATGTACCCTAGGTACCCTCCAATCTTGCCTCTTTTCTCGCCTGCCACCAGCTGCTCATTGTCCCATCCCAATTCACGGCCGACGCTGGACTTGCACACAACACGAGTCCTTCCGCCATGGCAAAACGCGATGGGCTATTTCCCTGGGTGCTTTGCAGAGGCCTGGATTGTAAATGCCCGCCCCCCTACCAAAATCGCCGAAAATGCTGCGACTTTCCAACATACCCCCCTCCCGGGTAGGGAGGTTGCCTCCGCGTCCTCCGCATTCGACCAACGAGCCATGGCTGCCATGCGGGCCCAAGGCGAGGAAAACGGGTCACGCCAATCTGTGACGGCGTGGATTTAGCCTGCCGGCGGAGGCGGACGACGAGGAAGAAGACGCAGTTCGTAGCAGACAGAAGCTGGGTTCGCTCGTCGACGGTCGACGACGACCCGACGAGAAGTTTGGTTCCGCGCAACAATCACCGCTGCGCTGCTTGCGCGAGGGTCGTTTCGTCCCGTCTTCCCCACTCCCGCCCCCGTCCCCTCAACCCGTCCCCCCTCTCTCCGCCCAGCATCTTTCGCCGCGTCGTCGACCTGGGTCCTGGTGCTCGCAACGCGGGAAGGGAGAGTGTGGAAGCGACTTCGTACCTGGCGCATCCAGCGCGCATCCCTCACATCATTTCGCATCACGCCGTGAGGGGAGAATGCGGAGGGGCGTGGGGGAGGGGATTGTTCCACGGTCTCTTTTTTTCTCTTCCTTCTCTCATCTGCTGTCTGGGAGAGTCGAGTGGATTGCCGCGAGGATGTAACCTCTTTGAGGGCGGCGCCAATTAGCCATTGACCATCCAGCGACTGCTCAGCGTCCTTCTTGGGCGACATCCCGTCGAATGTCATTTTGGGTCTGGGTGCGGGGGGGGGCGTGGTCACGCTGCGGTTGTATTGACGCCCCGTCCAAACTCCGCCAGCAGCAGACCTGCACACCAAGACGAGGGAATGATCTGATTCACCGTCTTCTGCAGCCCTCTTCTGTCTGCCTGGCCTCATCTGACAGTCATCATTTGCAACAAAGCAGAGCCTGGCTGCGCCCTTTCCCCCTTCCACCAGCGCGCGAGAGGGCGGCAGAACTGAACCCTCCAAGTCCCGCCCGAGCCGCCCTGTCGCCTGTCAGGGCGAGCGAGCGAGATGCATCTGACCAGCCATCCATGCAGCCATGTGACGGACCAGGGTGCAGTAGGTAGTGGGGCAGCGCTATCAGAGATCGTTTGGCCATGTCTGCAGACTCTGTTAGTGCACTACCGGACCCCCGGGCGTCGCTACCCGCCCAGGGGCCATCAAGGTCTCTCACACCCTTGCTTCCGATATTGTTGGGCAGCCGGCTGCTTTGGGATGGAGGTGCGCGAGGGGTGGTTGAACAGTGAGAGAGGAAGAGGTGAAGGGAGAAAAGGAAGCCCGGTTTTGGGGGCATACATGTCAATATGGCCGAGCAGATCCCGTCTTCATTTCTCTCGGCCAAACGAAAATCATTCAGTGCGTTGTTCATCATCTCCAAACCACGGGAGCGTACGTGGTGTGGTGTTTGACGGCGGGTTCCCGAAGCGCGGAGACTCATGACGGAAAAGGAAACAGAACATGAACGGTCGCAAAAACAACCATGTTCTACGCCAGCCGGGACTCCCACGTGGAAGATGACGAGTGTCCTCTCAATTTCTGCGGCGTTGTCGCCGTTGGACAGAAATCTGCGTAACAGCAGTTTTTTTCTTGACACAAGGCTCTTGTGTGATCGGCGTCTGGGTCCGGGGGGCGGTCCGGGGTTGTGGGCTCGCGAATCGACAAGGGGAACCGGCGGGAGTTCCACTTTTCTCTTTTCTTTTTTTATTCTTTGCTCTTCGACGTCGCTTTTCATCCATTGTCTGATCTGGATGTTGACGCCATCAAGCGCAGACGAGAGACGAACCATTGCGCGTAGCTTTTTCTTCATCTTATCTTTCATCGCCACTCCCTACGGTTGAGAGGCCAGGCTGTTTCAAATCGATGACATAACCCGACCCCGGGCAGACCGGGGAGGCATAATAAGCGGTGGTGGGACAACTGCAGCCTTTTCGTATCAAAACATGCACTTTTTTTACAAAGAAGAGGAGAGCTCGAGCTCTGTACCTTTTCCTCTTTGACCGGCAACTCCCCGATGGCATTTCCCACAAAGAAAACGTCGGCCCGCGAAACGGCAGCACCCACCCACCATCCATCCGCCCAGAATCCCGCCGCAGGGACAGACAGGGAGGGAAGGGAGGGGCGGCAGCCACCTATGAGACATACGAAGAGCAGGAAAAAAACGAGACGATGGTTGGGCCGTTTAAAACCATATGCTCTGATTGGTCGCCCTCAAGACTTCAAGAACCACACCTGCCAATAGGTCTCTCTCCCCTTTTCTTTCCTATGCATCTGTGCCTCTTCCATCCGTATTTCCCTCGTGTTGGGCCACCGCCCATCATAAGGCCTCAAGAAACCGCACATTGTTTTTCGTCTAGCAATTCTGAGAGTGAGAGCACTGCTCAGTACCTACCGCCGGTGGTATATAGGAGGCATGAACCCCCTCTTGCCATTCCATCCGTGATGAAGATGCCGGAAAGAGGGGGATGCGACTCTGCCCGGCGGGATCCCGAATGCACGTAACCCCGCCATCCCTCTCCGTGCTGGGTCGCCGCCGGCACGACGACCCCTGAGTCCCTGACAGCTGCAGAGGCGTGCAACGCAACCTGGCCATCGGCGGGACACTGGGCAAAGGAGACGGGAACTCGATTTCGGGGAGTCGAGCCTGAACCAAGGTGCTGGTTTGGGGTTCAGAGGTGGGTGGTCTTTTGGAGGGGTTTGGTCAGTCTGTATTTTTCTTTCCTTTTTGCCCCAGAAAGATGGAGGTGTGTCTATCCTGCTGAGAGATGACAGCGAAGATGTAATGTTGATGTAAAGCGGCGGGTGTCATGGCGCGTCTTGCATGAAGATGACACATGTCCGCGATGGTTTCTCCTGCAGGAAAATGGCCATGTCCAGCCTCCAGCAGCATGGTAGAGACCAATTCTCCCAGGTTCCCTTCGATATGCAAGAGTCAACCCAGCGAGCGGTAGAAGTACTGAGAGTCTTGAACATTCAACGTCGGCTCGGGGCCATTTCCGCCCAGTCGCGATATGCCAGCCACGCATGTTCTAACTTTCGTACGTCCGCAGCACGCAGCAAGGAAGCTCAGACACCGTTTAGTACGTTGTCGAACACAAGGGGCCGACGGCCTTCGAGAACCTCCGCAGCTAAGCGGCCGCGGCCCGCCCGCCCCCAATGCGGGCATGCAACCGTGAGCCAACGTCGACACTTCTCATGGATTGAGAAGACAAGCTTTGAGCTGGCCAATCGCGTAGAGTGGAAACCGACGAAAAGGTCAGATACGGGTTGGTTTCCAGTCTGAAAACGAGCCACTGCCTGCCGAGCACGAGTCGCATTGGGGGCGGAAACGATGAGTTGTCAGTTTATGCTTTGGGGGTTGATCTGCTTCCATCACATTGATGATGATTGCTGTCAGTGCTGCGGCCACGCTGTCCGGCTGGGAATATTACATTATTGCAGCATTTATCGTCCCTCGTTCAAGGATGCCCCTATTCTGGCCAGCTCAGCCAGCCCAGCCTTTCGGTAAGTCGGGGCGGAACATAGGATAGTGTACACAGTAGAAGCAGGGCACAGATCACTTGACCGTGTGTGTGATGCTAGCTGACCGACGGTTTGGGTGGGTGACTTTTAAGGGAGGGATGACTTTGAAAATATACTACGGCCCTCCCAGGCGAGCTTCCTTCGACGTCATCGTGTGCGACTTGCCTAACCAGGTGTTTAGGGTGGTCATTTGATTGAGGTCCATGGGCGATAGTAGTCCTAGGTAGTCGTACTAGAGTTCAAGATCATCGTCGTCGTCGCAGATACCACCAGATGGGCAGATTTGGTTCTTGCAAAGAGATCGGGGCTCTGGACAAGGAGCGGCCAGACAGGCCGCAGACACACGACGGGCGGTGTGGCGGGGCAGGGCAGGACAGGGCGGCCTTTGGTCGCACTGCGTCTTCCTTGGCCACTTCTCCCATGTTCGTGACGGTGGCAGCATCTCAGGGAGGGTCCTGGCTGTGGTTTAGGCCGAGCTGCATGAAACAGTTGGCAGATTGGGTTTGCTGGCGGGCGTGATGGTCGGGTTGTTGGTGTTGAGGTTTGCGTGGCACACAGTGTGAGGCTGAAGAGAGGCGGGGGTTTTACGGTGCGTTCGTTACGTGCGGTGTTGATCGGGTCTGTTGTCGTCTCGGGCCTGTGATCTGGGCTGCATGTTCAACCGTTTTTGTATTGCCATGTTGTCGGGGGAGGCATCGCACCTATGGACGACGCCCTAACGAGTCGTGGACGCAGCTGAGAGGAACGGATCCCTTTCGGCCCCATCCGCTGCGGGATCCTAGTCGAGATCTCTACGTCGCGGGGTCGCAACAGTGGGGTCGCGGGGTCAACAGCCGGGCCGTCAGGGCGTTTTTCTGGCAGTGGATCGACATGGTGTTGAAGTGGGTTTCTCTGATGGACCTGTTCGCCCTGGAATACAGCCCTCAAAGTTTCAGCGTCTGGTTCCCTTGATGTGCTCATCGCCGGGCGCCGACTGGTGATGTCACTGCCATCGGTGGAGCTGTTGAACCGCAATATGGAACCTAGATTCGGGGTTCAGAGACTCAGCATCGCCATCAGAGAGCCCAGACACGACGACAACCTGGACGCGTGTCGCGGCAACAAAAGACTCGAGGTGGGTGGTCGGCATCAGATGCATCAGCCAGCACCATCCGGCCCACGACCAGCGTGGTGCGATTTGGTGAGAGGCAGCCCGCCGAATCTGGTCTTGCAGAGGAGGAACCAGTCCAGTCAAAGTAGACGGCCGGGACTCCGTGGCGCATGTCTGTATTGAGACGATGGACGGGTTGGCGTGAGATTCCCGCAGAGGCATTGCAGATGTCTTATCTGGGGTACGTCAGCTCGCGGTCGGAATACATCTAGATCATGCCCTCCGTCTCGCCGATGTCGTCGCCCGTGTAGGCTCCGGCATGCCGGGACCGGCCCCGTATCTGTTCTGCGGTCTAGGCGTCGGTGCGCTGGCAGCGGAACACGACCTTTTCATCTCAGAAGACAAGGGAACGCTTGGCGAAGTGTTATTCCTGGCAGGTCCAGCCGCGGGTGTAGTACTTGGTCGCCTTGATGCCATCGCTGTCAGCGTGTTTTGTAGGCAAGACGGCAACCCGGTGCTACTTGTTCCTCGGCCGTCAGAGCCCATGGGAGCACGGGTCCAGTCCGGCAATGCCGGCGTTTTCGTTGGCGCCCCCAGCAGCAGTGGTGATCACGTCCGTAGCGCTGAACATCGTCCACAATCCACTGAGCTCCACCCCAGGTCCACGTGTTGGGTTCTGCCAGTGAGGTGGAACATCGGTCCTTACTGCACTAGTGCAGTGCCTGCAGTGCCCGCAGTGCCCCTACTTACGTAGTAGGTAGGTAGGCGCCGGGGGAAAGCATATCCACCTGGAACCAACAAGTTGACGCTCACTACAAAGGGAGCACAGTTATGGATCCAGGACTTTCCAGCCGCTCCTCTGACCATTTCGTGCGAATGCGCTATTTGGCCATCCATATGGGATCCATGTCATCTGCTACAGCGTCTTTGAAATCATGTGCGTGTAGCCAGCTGTCTGCCGTCTCCTTCTGGGCGTACTGGGCATAAAACTCATCCAGTGACTTGTTCAATTCTACCAAGTGTCAGCGCCGTAACTTGGAGAGATGGATAGAGGTGCCTGGACCTTGTAGCCGCATGCCACGCGACGGCTGAAGTGTAAATCTGGACATGTACTCGTTGATGAGGATGAGATGGCTGGGGATTGGGGTTCCTATGTCGTTGGCGTTAGGTTAGACGGGTATTGCATTAATGGAATCCGCTCTTACCCCGAGCGATGGTGTAGACCAATGGCGTCTCAACCTCGTGGCCTTCGTCTTCTCGGTCAAGCATGTTGTCGAAGTACATGCGAATGAGCTCTTGCATCATGAACGTATTTGGGAACATGACGGCGCCATTCGAGACTGTCAAGGGTTCAGCACTGTGTTCCATGGAAGCCGGCCAAACTACCAACCAGATCTGTTGAAGCCGGATATACAAGGCCACTGGGCTCCACGGTCACCCCTTCGTCAGAGAGATCATGCGGCCTCTCATCATTCTCCTTGTAGTCGAACAGGGACGAGGTGGGCCGGGGGGAGTAGTAGTGCAGAGTGGCAGGGAACGACGAGTATATCGCCTTGGCCGAAAACTGTCATCGAATCAACGATTGCGGTCGGGTTTGGAGGACAGTGCTGCGTGCACGTCTGAACATGGCGGCAAAGGGACGGGTCATCTTCGCAATTGGAGCTGATGGGATGATGAAAAGTTTTCATGGGTGCAAGCAGGTAACGGACAAATGGCCGAAAATGCCCCGGTATTTAGTTTGGCCGAGGAAATTTGACTAGGCGTCGGCATCTTCAAGATAGCGCTGGGTGGTGGTGGTGGTAGTGGCGATGCTGCGAGCGATGTTGCCTTGAATACGGATTCGTCGATGTGAAGAGTTGACCTGTCGGTGCCTGAGGCAAGAAATGTTGTCGAAGATTCCGCCTCCAACCACGCCAAAAGGGAAGCACTAACTATGGTGGGAATAGCCCACCGTGGCCGCTATGCGGCCTATGCTCCAACCAGGCACCTTTCCACAGTTGGTGGATGGCCTCCAATCCATCCACCTCCACAATACAGACCATAAAATATACACAGTTCACCTGCGACACTACTCAACCGAGAGCCAATTCAAGACCATCATGGCGGATACCAATGCGTACAGGGTCACTAACTCGCGTGGAGGTAATTACCAGCTAACTAATTGATCAGAAATAGAGGGGTTCTGCAAAGGGCCGTCTCACAATAGCTCGCTCGTAAACAGGTTAGCATATCCCCAACGCTCAGTCGGATCTTTCGCGTAAAGGAGCTCTAAGTTCTCTAGGAAGACCTGCCTAAAGCATGCTCTTATCCCACTATGGCCGGTTCACAGAGGCCCGGAAGCGCATTCCAAGGTAGTAAAATGTCTTAATTGCAAATATGAGAGTAGCCGCAAGAGCCAGTATTTTATGCGTGCAGAGAAGGGCCCAATTTTCCAGTTGTCAGGTGCGACCCCTCCCAACTCTCTTACACAGGTGGGTGGTCTTGGCGCACCTGAGTGACTTTGTCACCTCGAAAAACACCGCACACTCACTACCTTTGCACATCCGAGGAAACCCCATCTTTCTAGAGCTCCACCGGTATCTATCATATCGCGAAAAATGCACGGCCCATGGCATCCAATACTGCACAACTCGCCGCGGCCCGAGAAAGGGGGAGGCCGAATGGACTCCGGGCCGCAATACGCTCCAACAATCCCAAACGACTATAGCTGGTATAGACCTCTTGATGCCCAGAAGAAAGAGGTCCGCATTCTGTTTCTCGAACCCGAGCCGATTGATTCACCCAAGCCCGTCGTTGTACACTCTTCACCGCATCGCTTCTCGCCGACAACATCCCACGGCTCTACGGCTGCCTCTCATACTGCTGGGGCAACCCAGAATTCACAAAGCCCGTGGAGGTCAACTATACCGAGAAGCCAAAAGAAGCCCCAAATGGACTCGTGACGTACCAAACGAACTTCAAAGTCACAACGAACCTAGAAGCCGCCTTACACGTCCTTCGGGCCACACTGTCTCGGCCGGTCCTTTGGGCTGACGCGATATGCATCGATCAGAGCGATCTCGACGAGAAGGCCTCGCAGGTCCCTCTCATGGCTGAGATTTACAGCCAAGCCGTGCAGACCATCATCTGGCTGGGCGAAGCAGATGCGACGACGAAGATGGTGTTTGACTTTGCCGATTTCCTCACTACCATGAAATCAAGCCCAACGAGGTTGATCTTAGCACCAAAGTCGCCGGGATTCAATGTACTCGGCTGCGTCCGCTCGCCAAAGGCCAGGCACGCTTTACCCGTGAAGAGATCGACTCCGACGAATTTTACAAGATGAGATGGGGAATCCAGGCGCTCTTGGCGCGGCCATTTTTCAGGCGCGCCTGGGTTCTTCAAGAAATCGGCCTGGCGCTTTCCGAAGACATCGTGATTCACTGTGGACAGGCCGGGCTCTGGTGGTCGACCTTTCTGAATCTTTATGCCCTTGAATGGAGAGCTGCGGCTCAACAGGGCAAGCTCCCGATCGACATGGAAAGGAATAGGAGACTGTCGCTTCCGAGCCAAGACGTAATCTTGACTCCGGCCTCCCACTGCACCCTTCCCGAGATATGGAGCTATATGAGACATAACTGCTCTCATACCAAGCGGGGAAGCATCCTCGAACTGATCATCCGCCGGATGGATATTCAGGCCACAGATCCGCGCGACCAGATCTTTGCACTCCTCGCTCTGGCCAGAGAATGTCAAGCACAGCCTAACCTACACGAGGGTTTCAAGCCAAATTACCACATCACCATCGCCGAGGCTTACCTGCGATTCACTCGAGCCGTCATCGAAACGGCGGGAAACACCATTGTCTTCTCTGCCATCGATACCTTCAACCTATCACCCACGCGCGAGGAACGGGGCCTTCCGTCATGGGTCCCCGAGTACGACAGGCAGATCAATCTACGCAGGACGTTTGCTTTTCTAGGAGAAGGGCGATATCGAGCCGCCGGCGGCACCAAAATTGCGCCGCTATGGCCGCACGGTGGAACCATCGCCATACGAGCCATCTTTGTCGACCGGATCACTTCACGTCCAGGACTGGGTCCGTACAACATGTCCGTTCATACCGAGAACCTAAACGACCTGAACACCGTACCTCGCCTATCGACCAGTGGTATAGATGAAGGAGGAATCAGGCACCTGTGGCAAGTAGCGAACCGTGGGGTCCCGCATAACCCGATCCCCGGCCAAGATCTCATCGAGACGTTCATCCTGACGCTCATCGCCTGCCGGCGCGAGTACTTCAACCGCGATCTGGTTCGGAGCGTCCTCGACCTCCCGGACCTGGTGGCCGACTTCGCAGCCTTTTGGCTATTCCATCATCCCGACTTTGCATCGTTGCCTGCAGCAAGCACGCTCTATCATTCCCATGATCACCTGCGCAAACTCGGTTCGAGGGGCCAGCCGGGGAGATTCGGTCAGCGGCTGTTCTATACTTGTCATGAACGCTCGTTTGTCGTGACCGAGCATGGCTTGCTGGCGCTTGTGCCTACTGCTACGGCTGCTGGGGATGATGTTGCGGTGTTTCAGGGAGGAAATGTGCCTTATATCGTTCGGAACATATCGCATCCCTCGGGCAAGATGATGGATGGACAAGCGGGTGTGCTTGTTGGGGAATGCTATCTACATGGGAGAATGCAGGGGAGTGCGATGCTACAGGTTGAGTCTAATGAGCTAAGATGGGAGACCTTGTGCTTGTATTAAATTACCGAGGTGTGAGATGGGAAATGAGAGAAGATAACCAGACTGAGACAATACAGGCCATAAAATGTGTGTAAACCTAGGTGTCAGCATCCTTTGTCACCTTGGCCCCCTGGGAAGGACAGTCGGCCGCCGGGAAGGTGACTCGAAGGTGCTGCAAATAAACGACGTGTGACGACGCAAGGATTTATACATTGGGCTGTGCGCAAACTCTGCTGGGCTTTGTATGTCCGAAGCTGAATGAAACAAAGGTGCGCGGCTTGGCGGTTGAGATAGCTACAATGCTATTGTCCGAGCGCCGTGTCTTTTTGGCCGAGCCGCCCCGAGGTTCTACCCCGCTGTATCCCTAGCATCCCAGCTCCGGAAGGTGCAACCATGGGATCCGTTTGGCCTCGTCGGATTTGCACGCCCCTCAGGATCACGACGACGTCTCGTTCCCCATTGTGCCTACACTTTTTCCCTCGATCCGCCCCCGTCCCCGTCCCCGCCCCCACCCCCGCCTTCGCCTCCCCTTCCGTGTCCAGGTTTCACTCTTCGCTTCCGTCCGCCCCCACTCCTCCAACGACACACCCGTCCCGGTCCGGTTCCGTCACCATGGCGGCTCCCTCCCTGCAGTCCGCCCACGACCTCGTCGACTTTATCAATGCCTCCCCAACTCGTGAGTGCTGCCCTCGCCATCACGGCATATCCACGCTGTCCGCTGACCACTGACCCCAGCCTACCATGCCGTCGCCACGGCGGCCCGAGCATTCGACGATGCCGGCTTCCAATACCTCAAGGAGCGGGATAGTTGGTACTCGACAATCAAGCCCGGCGGCAAGTATTATGTAACCCGCAACGGCTCTTCCATCATTGCTTTCGCCGTCGGTGCCAAGTGGAAGCCCGGCAATCCCATTGGCATGGTCGGCGCCCACACCGACTCGCCCTGCCTACGCATCAAACCCGTCAGCCAAAAGTCGTCCAACGGCTTCCTGCAAGTCGGCGTCGAGACTTATGGCGGTGGTATTTGGCACTCGTGGTTCGATCGCGACCTGAGCGTCGCCGGTCGCGTCCTCGTCCGCGAAAAGGACTCGGACGCCATTGTCCCCCACCTCGTCAAGATCGACCGCCCCATCGTCCGAATCCCCACCCTGGCCATCCATCTGCACCGCCAGACCAACTTTGATCCCAACAAGGAGGACGAGATGCTGCCCATCGCGGGGCTTGTGGCCGCCGAGCTCAACCGTGACGCCAGCGAGACGTCCTCGGCCAGCACCGACTTCCAGCCACTCAAGCACATGACCGAGCGTCACCACCCCCACTTCATCGACGTCGTTGCCGAGCACGCCGGCGTCGAGCCCGCCCAGATTGTCGACTTTGAGCTGGTCCTCTACGACACCCACAAGTCGTGCCTTGGCGGCCTCAACGACGAATTCATATTCTCCCCGCGCCTCGACAACCTGTGCATGACGTTCTGCAGCGTGCAAGGCCTGATCGCGTCGGCGAAGAACAAGGCCCTCGACTCTGACCCGACCATTCGGCTCGTGGCCTGCTTCGACCACGAGGAAATTGGGTCCACCTCGGCCCAAGGCGCTGACTCCAACATGCTCCCGGCCATCGTCCGCCGGCTGTCCTGCATCCCGGGCACCGCCTCGTCCTCGGAAGCCTCGTTCGACCACGTCGAGGACCCCGTGGCGACCGCCTTTGAGCAGACGCTCAGCACCTCGTTCCTCGTCTCGGCCGACATGGCGCATAGCATTCACCCCAACTACGCCGGCAAGTACGAGAGCAACCACCGGCCCGAGATGAACAAGGGAACCGTCATCAAGGTCAACGCCAACCAGCGCTACGCCACCAACTCGCCCGGCATCGTGCTGGTTCAGGAGGTGGCGCGCCGCGCCGCCGTGCCGCTGCAGCTGTTTGTGGTCAAGAACGACTCGCCGTGCGGGAGCACCATCGGGCCGATGCTGTCGGCCAAGATGGGTGTGCGCACCCTGGATCTGGGGAATGCCCAGCTGAGCATGCACAGCATCCGGGAGACGGCGGGGAGCCATGATGTGGAGAATGCGATCAAGCTGTTTGAGGGTTTCTTGGGGTCGTATGGGGAGTTGGAGGCAAATATTAGGATGGACTAGGGGAACGGTAGTGAAACACGGGATTGCATCCGCATGGTCGTTTTGAGTAGCATTACTTGGCAGGTTCGGCTTGTACCATTTGACTTGTCGTAGCCACTGTTGCCAGAAGCATGTTTTGGTCAAAGCTTCATCGGCTTCAACAATCACAGAACCAAATCTCTGAATATATCATCGCATTGCACAATTATGCCATCCATCGCGCAAAAACTCTCGAAAACGCATTGTTAGGCTTGTCTGCCACCAGAGAGATCATCGCCCAAGTGGGGTGTTTACTTTCCCCCTTTTTACGTCACGATTTTCCAGCGCAACGCCATCCTCAGCCCACACCCTCAGCTCACAATGCGCAACTCACGTTCACACAGCCCACCTGAAAACGCGACCCTCCCGCGCCGAAAACCAGCAACCTGCGGTAACTTCCGCCAGCCCCCCGGGCTGGAGACCGATACCCGGTCCTCTCCCTCATCATAACCATCGGACGCGGGCGCCGAGAACGGGAGAGACGTTGCTTCAGGTACTGCAGTCGGGGCGGCCGCTGCGGAGAGAATCAGTGTCCGCGTTGCTGTTGAGCCGGGGTCGAGGATGGATTGCAGTCGCGGGGCGGGGGTGCTGAGTCTGAGAGTCAACGTCGCGCGAGAGCGTCGGGAGTTGGTAGGTGTCGGCGTGGCGAGGCGGAGGGTGAGCGTTGGGGCTTGATGACCACGGGGGACGAGGTTGTGTCGTATCGAGATAGACGTCGGCGTTAAGGGGGCGGGTCCGAGGGATAAGGTCGCATACGAGATGGTGGCGTCACGGTCTTGGTAATTACCGTTGCCATCGTGCCGCTAGTATATTCCCCGAACCTCATCGTAGCCGTAGTACCAGTCATCGCCACCAAGCTCTTCGTTCGGGTAGTAGTCGGTCTCATAGTTGGCAGTCTGGTAGTCTCCCTGGTCCTCTTGCCCTGGGTACTCCTCCGGTCAGGTTGGTTGGGTCGGAGATCCCGATTCGGGCGGCGGATGGGCGGTCGGGTTGCGACTTTGTAGGCTGAGCGAGGATTCTCGCGAGGAGGAATGGGACGGTGAGCCTAGGTAGATGGCAATACTGGGACCTGGCGTATATCCCCCTGATCCGTAATAGATAGCGCTGTCGGGGCTGCCGGAAAGGGTTAAGGCCTGAAGTTCTCCCATGCTTTGGTCGTTTCCATGCGGACTGCAGCAAACTTTTGTTCAACGGCTTGAATTTCTGTTTGGTGCTCTAGCTCGCACCTCTTCTGATACTCGATGTGCTTGTCCTTCCTCTTCCTTGACTCCCTAGAACTGAGGCTGTCCCCCTCCGTAGGCTCCCACTTCGGCGTGCTTGCCCAATTTGGATTTGGCATGGTATGGTATTCGGTCTCTCCCCGAACGCCCGGCCTTTGAGGAACCTGAGGAGCGATATACCTTGGGAACGGGAATCGACTCGGATCCTGGGGGAAGGGGAATGTCAATTACGTTATCGTCAGACTCCCAAGAGCCACTAGGATCTGGGGTTTCGGTACCACATTTTCCCTTATCTTTGGCCTTGTGAGCGTTCTTGTCGGGCTTGCCCGAGGCGAAAATGACGGCCAATGCCGCGGCGATGAGATAGGAGAGCCTCATTCCGGGGCCTTGTCCGGGATTTTGCCGCGCTGTATGCTGTAAAGAAAGGTAATTGTGGTTCTGAGCTGCTGTTTTGGTTGTGGTTACTCGAGTGTTGACGGTTGATGAGAAGGTCAGGAGAACTCGGGTGAAGGCAGGTCATTATATACGTAAATATCCAGAGCATCCCCTCCGTTTCGGCAGACTCGGTGCTGTGTCACTTCATGTCGCCGAGTTAGCCATTGCGAGGGATGGGAATAAAGTTGAACTTTGTTCTTTAATGTTGCCATTGTGTGATGCGGCAAAGGCACTGTGGATGGGGGATCCCAAATCAGTATTTATTTAGATTCAAGAGGAAACCGGGATGTTTGCTCCTGTATGTGGGGGGACAGGTCGGTTTGTGGTTTTACTGTCTGGATTCCTTTATCTCGCCCGGGTCATGAGCCTCACTACCGTGACCCAAGTGGTCAAAATCAACGCCACCAACGCCCTGACCGAGATATTTCATCTTCAACCCTCCCAAACCCACCCCCATGCTGTTGTCCGAATACCCGGTCACATCTTCCGTTCACCAGGTCCGCACATGTCCTACCGGATGATCAGACCTGGTGAAGCACTCTCTTTCTCAGGACGTAGCAGTCACGGTCCTCAATAAATCCCCACATGACATTCTTTGAGAAGTCGGTCGGAGCGACAGGGGGCGAGCGGCAGCAGATACCAAACTGCACAGTGTAGAGTGTCAGTACAATGGCTGGGATGCCAAACTGGAGTGATATCACTAACCCCAAAGATCCTGCACTCTGTGTGATTGTTGCAAGGAACCCTGGTACACTCTCTGCAGCTGGCATTGCAGCAGAGGCCTCGCTTGCGCTCAGTCGACGTCGTTGTGGTGTTCTTGGTCGTGTCTTTGGTCTTGTCCTTTGACGAGGTAGAGTTCTTTGAGGAGGCAGATGTAGTGACAGACTTGCTCGCAGAGGAGCTGGAGGAGACGGTGTCTGTGCCCGCCACAACCATGGCCAGGTGGACCAAGACCATAACCATGGCTAAGTGGGCTAAGGCCAGGAGATTGTGAGTCGATATCTTCATGACTGTCGTTTGAGGGTGATTTGAAGTTCAAGGTGCTGTGGGTCTCAGGTTCCAGTTTGGTTTTGCTCTCGACTTTGCTGTTGTCTGGCCATCGAGCAAGATAATAAAAAGAAGGCAAGATCCATCTATTCTGGTCGAGTAGGGACCTGCGTGCTCGCCGAGAGCTGCTTTTTTCTCGCGGGATCCGGAGCCCAGGGTGGGCGATGCGATGTAGTTGAGCTAGGTGAGGGCGGGTCCAGTCTCAGTGCGATGCTCCGACTTACCATGATGGAGCATTTATGCTTTGAGACGCCAGCCGGCCTGAATTTTGTCTCTCATAGTGCAAAAAGGATTGTGTGGTTGTCAAAGCCTGTCAGTGCTTGCCGGGAAACCTCCTTCGCGCTACCTTGCTCCTGTCGCTCTTCCCGCAGGTCTTGGAGATTTCAAGCGGTTGGTTTGAGATCAGCTCACCAGTGTGAGAAAATGGCACAATGAATGAAAATTTACAGAGTCAGAGCTGATGCTTGGGCTTGGGCAGGTAGGTAGAAACAGCAATGGCGAGCGCTGGGCCTGGTCCGCAACTGCCAACTCAAATATCACCCACCTTCCCGTTCGCGGAGAACTTCAACTTCTTGCCTCTGCCAGTATTGCGCCTTCCCACCTCTGGCTCCGCAAACCACATATTCCCCAGGCAATAAATTGAACAGCACTGGGAGCAAGGTCTTGGAACTTGCCCGTCCTTTCCCCAGGCAGTTCCGAATCTCTTCTCTCGTTCCCTCCTATTTCCGACCAACCTCATCACAGCCACGACCCAAGAATGCAATTGCAAGTCTCGCCCTCCGTTCTGTGGGGGGACGGCAACTCCGACTCAAAGTCCGACGCCAGCAACAGGGACAACAGTCGGAAGTGGGCAAACAAACTGATCTCCTTGATCAACAGAGTCATCGAGAAAGGTCTTGCCAACCCCATCAACTTCCGCCGCTCTATCAACAAGGTCATTGAGGAATTACTCGAAGATGTCAAATCCGACGATTGGTGTTGGTGGGCGCTGGATTACTTTCTTTTTCGAGTGTACGAATCACTTTGGGCCGGAGATCAAAGTTTGTTGCCCTGCGCCCTACAAGTCCCTTCCAACACGGCTCTGAGCCTCGAGAAACGTCACCTTGTACCTCGATACTAACGCACAGCCATAGAATCTCCCAGATACGGGGATGGTCCGGTTTCAACCACCGAGCGCTGCTTCGAGGAGCCCTGTGGCTTGTTCAAGCATTTGCACCTCTGACCCCCTAAATACGGGAGAGGTTTCAGTCTCGGAATTGATGTCCCGGATTTCGAAGCAATCGAAAGATATCTGGCTGGCTATGAGGAAACTACGGATTCACTGGACATGCTGATGGAGCACGTGAGTATGTCACTAGGCCTTGACAGCTCCGAAATGACGCTCTGCCCCTTGAGTACCTGGCAAGACACGAAACCAGCCTCGTCCCTCTCTCCCTCCCCGACGGAACCCCAAGAGAAGAGCCTGATGGAAAAACTCGATGACCTCTACCCGCTTAATCAACCAAATGTTCCGACGAAAAAAGGATACAAAGTCATGCCGCCCTGGTCCGTCCCAATGCCATGGAACTTCGACGAAGAGAGACATTTACGCCGAACACGCCACCATCCCACTCTACCTGCAGGGCATGACGATCCGCGTCGACTGGCCAACGTACACGATACGGCCGGCCCTCACCAGAGCCCAAGAGAGAAGGCTCGAAGAGACGTCGCCTGACATGGAGATGGCCAAACTTCATATGCTCGGCCAGAGGATGATGTTTGCATGTGCCAGGCTCAATGACTGGGTTCAAAATATGGATGCGGTAAGGCAGGTGCTTCCTTTGCACCTCTACCTAGCAGGAACCGTCGAGCCCGACAACCCGACATACTTTGGTTACAATGTCACGAGAAAGATGATGACAGGCTACAAGGCGTGGCGAGAGGACCCCCACAGATATCTGGAATGCATCCGGCCGTCCGATGTTGTTGAAGAGGATGAACATTCGAGCTCCGACCCCAATCTGTGGGAAGAGGACTGATTGTGCCTGGAGCGATGGAGACGATGGGTGTTGGGTGATATTAGTTGGAGTTTGTGTCTTGAATGTATTTAGTGCGAATTGTGGGGAGGTTTAGGGTTGGGCTTTCCATCGTTTTGTAGGAAGTTGTTTGGAGTTACACAGTCAAGTAACCCCTTTTTGAAGCTTTCGCCAATATTGTTGTCGTTGTCAGGGGTGACGACCTGTCATAGTCATTGGTCTAAGCGTTGAGAGGTGCCTCGTCGCCCCCACATGGGTATTTTGTCACCCCTGGCATCTTTGTCCGCCACTCAATGAATGTCAAGGATTCGGAGAATTTAGGTGACCGCTATTTCTCACCGACATCTTTTGGCAGTTTTCAGACGAGCGATCTTTGTCAGAGTATTCCGTCCCGCATCGACGACAGGACAGACAGGAACAAAGCGCGCCAGGCCACGCTGACGTTTTGGGTTTCTAGGCAAGGGGGACGTCCCTGCTGGCCAGCGAACAAAGGACCCGTCCCATAAAAAGGCAACCTCTCAAACTTAGGGGCACGCTTCTCACAAAATACAACCTAGAGACGCGGATAACTACAAGACACATCCACCTCGCCAAAGACATACCGCACATCTACTTGCCTTACCACACCACACGTCTGCCTCACCACATATTCCCCCCTCCTCGAAACCGCCACCATGCCCCCCACCGAAACCTCGGTCCCGGCAACCACCCCCCTCCCGCCAGGCTACTGCTTCATCCCCAAAGGCGACGTCTACATCACCAAAAACTGCCGCCTCCGCACCCTCGCCGCCAACCGCCCCCTCTACATCGTCCACGACGCCCGCGACCGGCGCATCGGCCTGCGCTGCCCGTCGTCCATCGCCGCCGCCGTCGAAGCCGACTCCCGCGCCACGGCGGCCACGCGCGCCGCGGCCGTGCAGAAGCGCGACGCCTCGCACGAGAAGGCGTTTGAGGCCGCCGTCGTGGAGCTGTTCCCCAAGATCCCGAGAGAGCTGGTGCCGGGGGTGGTGAAGCATGCGGTGATGAAGCGGAGCGGGAGGGTGGGAAGGACGGGGACGCTGGACGTGAGGGAGAGGGCCAAGTTGGCGGTAAGGGCGCATATCAGGCATAAGTGGACGGGATATGATGGGTTGCTAAAGGGGGGGGTGGGGAGGGAGGAGGCGAGGAGGTCGGTGGGGGAGAGGATAAGTGAGGTTGCGAAGGGGTGGGGGGGGAGGGGTTGTGGGAGGGGAAGAGGAAGGGGGGCAAGGGGGGAAGGGGAAGGGGAAGGGGAAGAAGGTTATGGGAAAGGGGACGGGGACAAAGGCCAAGGTGGTGGTCACCGAGGCTGGGAAGAAGCAGGCCGGGACAGCAAAAGGTGGAATCACGAAGGGGGTGGTTAAGAAGGCAACGGCAGAGGTCATTGACTTGACGGATTTGACAGACGATGAAGTTGGGGCTGTCGAGACGAGCAGCGGCGAGGATGAGATCTTTATCTTGAGCGGCTCGGGCGAGGAAGAAGAGAGCGAGAGCGAGAGCGACTGGAGCGACTCGGATGCAGACGATGGGCCTGCACTGCGCGCACGACCCGTCTGATGGCTCGCAGCAATACCACCTAATGGAATTCGGAGCGAAATGCAGCAGCCAGGCGCCGAGTCCGTGGTAGGATAGCATATGAGAGCAAGCATCCAAGTTGACCGGGTCAGGATGGGACTCAAAGGGCGATCTTCTGCGAGCCGATCAGAATCAAAGATGGAGCCGAGACCGAACCTCGGGACCATTCTGCAACGCTGCGCGGTAGTAGCCGCCTCCCGCCCTTCCCAGCGACCGACGACAAACGGTCCCGATGCAACATGTCCCAGACATGCGTGGACAACAAGCGTGTATCGAACGGTGGCAGACATTTTCCTGTGGAGGGAGAGAAAAGACGACCCCACCCTTGCCAACATTGGACCCCGCGCCGATGTCGATGGCCGGGTGTGGGACGCAGCCACCATCGCTATGGATCCCGCGCACATCCCCACCAACCTCCCGGACTCCGACTGGGGGAATCATCAATCAGGAACCGCGACATGCGCCACCAGCAGTGGTTGTCTCCGTTTCAGTCGGCACCAGCAGCCCCAGCCCCCGAACGTATGCAGGTGCCAATCAGGGGCAGTCACATTGAGCTAGTGTAGCTCCCGCTGCCGTCCGGTACAAAAGGGACGACCTCCCACCGCCGCGGAACCCCTCCCAGCTCTTCTGCTTGGTAACCCAAACATCTCACACAATGGCTGGCACCAAGATCACCTTTGAGGGTATGTCTCTTATCCCGTGGCTAGGGGGTTTACATGCTGACTGGCGACGCAGAGTACCTCGGCTGCTCCGAGGCCGCTTTCGAGTGGGCGGACTCCTACGACTCCAAGGACTGGGAACGCCTCCGCAAGTGCATTGCTCCCACCCTGCGCGTATGACCACCCCCCAATCCCCTCCAAGAGGGCCCTGAACCCGAAAACTAACTATCCCCCCAGATCGACTACCGCTCGTTCCTCAACAAGCTCTGGGAAGCTATGCCGGCTGAGGAGTTCGTTGCCATGGCCTCGGACAAGTTGGTGCTGGGCAACCCCCTCCTCCGCACCCAGCACTTCATCGGCGGTGCCAGCAAGTGGGAAAAGGTGTCGGACGACGAGATCATCGGCTACCACCAGCTCCGCGTGCCCCACCAGGTCTACACGGACGAGACGCTCAAGACGGTCAAGGTCAAGGGCCACGCCCACAGCCACAACACGCACTTCTACAAGAAGATTGACGGTGTGTGGAAGTTTGCCGGCCTCAACCCCAACATTCGGTGGTCCGAGTACGACTTTGACGAGGTCTTTGCAAGCGGCCGTGACAACTACGGCGAGACATAGGTTTTTGGCCCAGAGAGCGATCTGCATCAAATAGCAAAAACAAGAGTCCCAAGTCTAAGCTGTAAAGTGATTGTGGTGATGTTTTTCGGCGGCGGGGAGGGGGGACATACCTGAACAAGGGGGGGCATCTTCCCCTCATTCCCCGCCAGAACAGGGGTTCATACCCCGCCAGCGCCCCGCCCGAGGCGATACCTAACTAGGTGCCCAATCAACACCCACCGAATTATGGGGCCTGCAGCTCTCTCCTCAGGGACCCTGATCGCCAAAGACAACTCCAACCACCACGTCACGAGCAAAAATAAAAAAATAAAGTCCAGTGCCGGCCCAATGCCCACACCACGGTGACAGAGCCCACGCAGAGATGCGCGAGTTTATGCACTACATCACCAATGCCTTTTACAGCGCAACCGGGTGGAATGACGACAACACGTACAAGGAGCTGAATGCGACGGCCAGGGGTTAGTGCCCCCCATTCCCTCTTCCCCTTCACCACCCTCCCACTGACCCTCCCTCCCCTCCCCCACAGAGCTCATAGACTTCCCGATCCCCCTTGGCCTCCGCCTCACTCTCTCCTCCCTCGCGACCCCCCACTTCGCCACCAGCTACCAGCTCGGCAGTGTCGGCGTCGTCGATGGCTCCCTCTCGTACCTCCACGCCTCGGTCCCCCTGACCGGCGTCGCCGCGCAGTCCGACCGCATCCCGCTCCCTGCCCTCCTCCGCTCCTACCGCGAGCTACACGACCTCGGTGCCTTCCTCGCCTCCAACCCCGCCGGCGGCGCCAAACTCCTCCCCCTCACCCCCCGCCGCCCCTCCCTCCTCTACGGCCGCCTCTACCTCCCCCAGGCCCTCCTCGAAGGCCTCGTCGTCAAGCGCCTCTCCCCCGCCCTCCAAGTCCAGCTCTCCGCCGTCAGCGACCAATCCCTCCGCAACGGCGGCACCCTCCTCGGCCTGATCCAGCTCGACCGCGGGCGCTACGGCGTCGAGGGCCTCGCCTCGTCAGACGGCGGCCTCCTCGGCGTGCGCGGGCTGTACAACTTTGGCGGGGACACGAACACCACCACCACTACTTCCTCCCCGTCGCCAGAGCGCATTTACGGCCGCTTCTCGGCTGGCGCCGAGCTCTACTACGGCACGCTCAACAAGTCGGGCGGCGCGTCGCTGGGCGCGCGCTTCGCCACGCTGCCGACGCACCGCGGGACGCCGCTGACGGCCACGCTGACGATCAACCCGCTCATGGGCAACATCAACGCGTCGTACGCGGTGCTGGCGCGGGACTATTGCAGTCTGGCGACGCGGATGGAGTTTAATGTGTATAGCTACGAGAGCGAGTGGGCGGTCGGGGTGGAGTGGTGGAGTCGGAGGCGGCCGGCGGGGTTTCTGCTAGGGGCGTTGCCGGAGGAGGGGGACGAGCAAGGTGGGGTGGGAGTGGTGGTGGTAGACGATACTGAGAAGGCGGAGATGAAGAAGTGGGAGAGGAGTTTCCAGGCCAAGATGGAGTGGCGGTTGGATGAGCCGGAGCCCGTGGTGGAGAGCCCAGTGGTGGAGGGGGAGCGGGCAGTGACGGGGCAGGAGAGGTATCTGGGCGTGTTCAAGGCACGGCTAGATCAGAATCTGAGGATAGGCCTACTGTGGGAGGGGAGGGTCAAGTCGCTGATCTTTAGTATCGGGTCGGGGGTGGACTTGCAGAGGCTGGATGAGCCGTTTAGGAATCTGGGCCTCGAGGTCCAGTATTCTTCGTAACATGCGAGCAAATACATTGGTCACATGCCACATGGAGTGAGAGACGTAGTGGTGGTTGCACTCTTGCTTTTTGGACTGGGAGCCTGTGATGCAACTTATCTGGATGGCGCAAGAGATGCCTTTGACATAGCCATAGCTCCGCCGTCCTGACATACAGACTACTGCCGTTACCGATTATCTACCTGCCGGCCGTTTCGTATTTCCGTATCCCGCTCGTGACACACAAAGAGTGCCAGACGACTCCCAGAAACCACGTAAGAAACTGCTTTGCCTGCTGGTGCTCAATCCTTCGGGATCAAACAATCCATGTCGACGACCAAGTCTCCTGATGTCAGATCCCCCGTCCATCAGAAGCATGCCCATAACCTGCGCTCAGCTGCCTGGTGCCGATTGGGTGGACAGGTCAGAAAATGCCACTGCCGTCCAGAAACTCCCCAAGAATATGCTCTTTCCGTCACTGTTGTCCCTGTTCTGTATCCTGGGACAAGACGTGCCAACTCCAATCAAAACTCTATCCTGGCTCTCCTCTCCCCCAAAAAACATTAGAAATTCAATCCCATGTCAGTTGACTAGCTCAAGCTTTCTGGCGCCAAATACTCCACCAGAAGAATCCCATCAAACAGACCAAATGCACTGAACCGTAAGAGAACCGGCATTCCATATGACCCGCCATCTCCTCCGCTTGTAGGATAATCCCCCCAAACGCCCAAACTTCCCAAGAGTCAGCACACCAGAACAAACGCCAACCCAAAATGAAAAGGATCTGGAAGCGCATCACCCCCGTCAACCCATCACCACGTCAAGCCCGCATTCCGCCAGAAAACTGGGATGAACCGGCACCATATACGCATCGTCGTCGTCATCATCAGCACCACCCTCTGTGCCCGTAACCGGAACCGGCGTTTGAGCTTTCAGCTCAAGTCCATTTTGAACTTTACCACCCTGTTTCTCGGCCCTTTCCCGAGCCTTGAGGAATGTGCTCTTCCTCCGAGCTCTCTCTGCCTTTGTTGGACCCTTCGGCTTCCGCGTTTTCTCATTTGTATACCGCTTCGTGGGCGTAACAACACCGCCACCGTACATGAATCGTTTGAGGTTTGGAGAGCGGGGGGGTGGTGTGTTGTGCTCCTCGGGGGCCGGGGCCGGGGGCGAGAGCTCTGACTGACGCGGGCTCTCCGGGTGGTCTTCGATACGGCGGTATTCCGCCCGGGTTTTTGGATCTATGTATCCAAGCCGGACTTGGAGCTGCGACGATGGGAGAGAGCGCCGCAAATGCGCCGTCGAGGGAGAAGGGGATGGGCTATTGCAGGAACGGCTGTCGTTCTCGGAGCTCTGGCTCTTAACAGTCCGTACTGCCTCGTCGTTAGACCGCGAGCTAGGGTTGGACGATTTGGGGTTGACGCAGACGGACCCCGACTCGTCTTCTCTAGGCCGGCTTATTGTAGTGGGATGGTTGAACGGAAGAAGTCCACCGTACTCTTCACAAGTGACTTTGGTCGTGGGTGGCTTCGCGCATGGCTGCTCGCAATCAAACGTTGTCCACTAAAATAGACGTTAGCAATGTAATGTCAAATGATGAGTCGCCGGAAGCTAAAAAGGCCGGGCAAAAAGACCAAGAAAACAGAAGAGCAAACTGATTTTGAACTAGCACCAGACACAGACAGGTAACTCTCGGCCCCTGTTAACACTCCTTCTCAACAAGCTGATTCCTGCAGTTGGTATCATTCTCTACACTCCCTCCAAATAAATCGCCAAATTCGCCATCTTGTACTCCCTCGACCGCATTGAAAATCAAATGCAAATGACGCCATAGACCTACGTCTTCCGGGGCACTGCTGTGCGTCAGTGCCTTAGTTGCCTTTGGGCCCCTCGCCTTTCTTGGAACAGCCGGGCGCGGAGTCTCGGGGCTACCCTGGTGAACATCTTGATCGACTTCTTCGCCTTCGCCTTCGCCCTCATCCTCGTCATAGTGGGTGTACTCTTTGATCCGCGTCCGGTCTCTGGGTTGCAAAAACGGGATCTGACGAGTTTTGATTCTTATCGTCGTGATTCGATAAACCTCATCGAGAAAGTCGAGACACTGTCCATGCCCAGGTTAACCAAATTTAGTGCTGATGAGGCCTTGGCCAGACCCACGTTTTTGCATGGCTCGTTGTTCAGAACCACAGTAGCGCGTGCCATCCGCGCTGGCAACTCGACGCCGCTCAACTCATGCATCCTCGACAGATCCTTGGTCTTAAAGCAGAAAAAGAGCACCTTCTCCACCCACCAGAGAGCCAAAAATTTCTCCTTGAAACGAGACATTAGCGGTACATCAGCCAAGAGGGTTGGGAAATTGGGTAGGTAGACAAACGATATGAGAGGCGTTGAACCTTCCGACCTGGTGAGGGAGCGCCCGCTTGAAGTTGTTGTCGAATTTGTGCGGTTCGATATAGAACGAAATGTCCTCCGAAACTTTGAAAACGTGCGCGGTGTACAACTCGCTGTTTAAAATGTCGACATTGCCACTTCCGCGCTTCCACCCGCTGATGGCATTCTTGCGAATACCAGGCTCAGCATCGGACTCAATCCAGCCCGTCGTTGAATTGTTGAGCGGGCGTCCAAAGTCCTTGATGAACTCCACTGAAAAGAGGACGCGAAACTGTCCTTCGTACAAGACAGCGTAGTCGTTGACTTTCAGCCCACTGTTGACATCGTCAGCGAACGGAAGGTAAGGACCTGGACAGACCCATGACGGAGAGTATACCTTGGAGTCGACGCTGGGGCGTCATGGCAATTGCCATTCTGCGCCCTGGGTTCAGCCATGATGTTGGCCATGTTCCTAAATCTGTCAAGTCAGCAGCCGAGCCAGCTGTTGAGTTGACTGGTATGGGGATGAGTCAACTGAATGTGATGGAAAGAGGGGAGGAAGCCTCTGTCTTGTTGGGGTGCGGTGGTATTGGGGTGGGAAGAACGAAGAAGATGGAGGATTGGAAGGGACTGTTTACCTAGGTGGTAGTGGCTGCGGTTCCAGTGGGGCGCCGGAGGACCTGGTTGGAAAAGAACTGAACGGAAGAGGTAGAGAGAAGAGGGTGAATATGGGGAAAACAGCCGAAAGTCAGTTAGGGTCAGATGGTAGAAGGTAGGTAGGAAGTGTGGTGACGTGAAGAACTGGGCAGAGATGATTGAGTCGGTTCAAGGCCAAGGTCGTGGCAGGTACGGTTTGAAGAGAGATGGGGCGAAGAAGAAGGAGAAGAGGTCGGTGAGGAATTTAGATGAAGGGAAGTCGAACGAGAAAGTGTTGATCAAGCCCGTCGCCTCGCAATCACTCTAGTTGCTGCGGATTGGCAGGAGTGAAACTGTCGTAAAGTGGGAAAGGCCAAGAGAGTTGAGTTGCCTTGGAGAATGAGATGGAGGCCAGAACGTGTTGGAGATGGAGGCAGGGACGCGTTGGGAACTTCAAAGCTGACCAGCCACCAAAATCTTGCGCTGGGAGAAGAGGACCACAATGGAAATGATGTGTACCGAAAACGGCAACATGGGGAGAGTGAGGGCCAAAGGTGAGGAAAGTGATGGCACGAGATTGTAAGCGCAAACCAGCGATACCTTGGGTTTTATGGCAATATAAGAACCACCTCAACACTTAAGTGACCTTTGATGAACCGAAATCGACGAAATAGCGCCCAAGTCAGTTCAACAGTCACCACGATCGATCGAACCAATTCGGGGCGTGAAGAACAAGCCATCCATTGACGCCTAACCCTGATGCTACCGGGAATAGAGACCCATGCCGCGCAGTGCGCCCGATTCCGTTGTTTGTCAGACCCCGATTACCCCAAGAGACATGATTTACTCATCATCCTCCTCCTCCTCCTCGTCCTCAGCCTCGTGGACGGTCTGGGCGATACCTGTGCGTTGTTAACCATGCTCCACCCCAGAATACAAATGTACGTACGGTCCAGATCACGCTGCCCCTGCTGGGTGATGCGGCGGCCACCCTTTTCCTCGTCCTTCTCGAGTACCTGGATCTTCTCAAGAGCCTGCATGACCTTGCGGTCAACGCTGCCGCTGGCATCAACGTGATGCGAGGGACGGCTGCCGCGGTTCTTGGCGCTGCCGTGGACCTTGCGGAGACGGCCGACACCAACCGTCTTCCTGAGGTAGACGTGGCGGGCGACGGAGGCGGCGCGGATGTAGAACCAGTCGATGTCCTGGGGGGGCATCTCCTTGGCGGGGCCAGTCTTGACGGTGTCAACCCAGCCTGGGGGTATCGTCAGCAACGTTCACCGACGCAGGAGATCGGCCAGGGAGAAGAATAGAATGTACTCACCGGGAACGGGAAGTTTGCCCTGGCGCTTCAGGAAAGCAGAGTATGCCGCCACAAACTTGTGGGCCTTTTTGTTGAACACCAATTAGCACTATTCCGTCGTCAGAGGTCTTTCGACCCCCTCGCGCCTGCTCCCATGTTCTTCTTCATTGCTGGATCGGCCAGCACATCATTGTCGGCCGGGCCATTTCTCGAGGGTGGGCAAGAGATGTCGGCAACGTTGACGGCGAAGCTCGGGTTCCAGCCGCGGGGCCTTATGGAGATCGTTGGCAACCTACATCAACATCGCGAACGGAAACACCTCCAGGCATTTTGGCGGATATGGGTTGGATTGGCGGAGGTGGGTGGTTTGGTCGTTCGTGAGTAGGTCGTCGCGATTGTCGAGGCTGCGGGACAAATTTTGAGTCGTCTGGGTGTGAGGAGTGCTGCTAGGAATCTTGGCGGAGGATTGATTAGGGCTGACAATTTGTGCGCCTATCGATACCGATAAGAACACGACCCTAACCCTGACGGTGCTTTGAAACGTCAAAGAGCGGATGTCGACACCATCCACGATTGAGAGATCGCCAACCCCACAATAACGTTCGACAAACACCATGAAGCGTTGCAATTATTGGTCATTGGCGGCCATTGAACTGGTTCTGAATCAAACTTCCGGCGGAAAGTTTCTGCCCCTTGAAGATTCTTCATCTGGGCAAAGGCTGGAAACGACGGCACCAAGGTTGGCGCGACCTGATGCTCGCTCACCTCCGGTTCTGCGCTCTCATCCTCCCCAATCGGCAAAAGCTGCTCCCAGCTGTTTACGCTCATCCCAGTGGCCCGTAAGAATTAATGGCTGATGCCTCGGCATGTGCCCTTCAGCCCGCAGCCCTGGCCTCGAGTTGGGCTGCATCGTGTGCCATCGATCATCCCTTTATTTCCCAAATGTCGGCCAAGGCGGCCACAACCAAACTCGTAGATCTGGTTGCAAAACATCAAACATCGATACCTATCTAGGTCCCTGATCTAGAGGGGCCCTCTCTGCGTTTTATCACTTGCAGAGGCTCTCTCATCAGACGAGTCGTTCAGCCGTGCAGAACATCCCGATTCCCGGTTCTGCTCGACTAACTGACAGAGCTAAGGGCTTGTCAATCTGATGGATGATGGCTGACCAACAGGAGATTTCTGCGGCGTTTTTGTCTTCTCCTGCGACCCCTTTTGGGGTCGCCGAGGTTGGGGTTGCTTGTCTCAGATCCCGGCTTGCGACCATCGGTACCCCAGGCTTGGCAACACCTCTCACAAGGATGGTTTCATCATCCCGGCCAGATCTCCATGACGGCAACCTGGGTTCAAGAATAGGAACAAGCCTTGATCATCGGGATCCTCGCGATGGTCGACGAGGATGGTTGTTTCTATGAGCACCAAAATACCGTGAGATCCCGCATTTGTCTTCGAGCTCGCGCATAGCCGGGCAATGTGGTCGTACCGGCGCTCACCCCGTCGCACACGGCGCGTCTGCTGAATGGTCTTCCCGTGGAGGGTTATTCTCCTCCTGTCATCCCGCTCGGTCGCACGTTGACAGATCGAAGCTAGGGGTGGTGTTTTATCGCGGCGCCCCCAACACCAGGGCTCCCACCCCGGACTGGGACAATCCCTGAAACGAGTGGCAGGTATAGCTCATTCCATCAGAAGCTCCTTTGGAAACATTCTCCCTGTTCATGCTGAGCGGCTACCCGGCACAGAGAGCCAAATGAGGGGGGGAAAGGGGAGGTCATCATGGGAATAAGTAGACAGCCTCCCCGCCAAGATCTCGCCCACCTCTGACCCCTTTCTGGCTTGAGATCATGATGTGTCGCTGTGAATAGCGTCATCTACCTCCTTTTCCTTCTTTATGCCGTCTCTCCTTTAGGTATTTTCCTGCTCATTTTATTTTCTGTGTTGAGCAGGCCTCCATTCCTTTATAGGCACACCTTCGTTTCTGGACAGCGTCCCAAACATTTACCATGCGTGCTACATTCTTTTCTGTTTTGGCGTGGGCCGCGGTTGCATCTGCGAGCCGAGTTGTGCCTGGAGCCGGGGATGCCCTCAACAAGGCGGCACCGACGGCGCAGGCTGCTCTTACATCCTCGAGCTCGACGTGCACCAAGCGCACCCGCACAGTGACGGCGAAGCGGGCACCTACGATCGTGGCCGAGCCTAGCGCAGTCGAACCCGAGGTGGCCCTCGGCGCCGAAATAGTTGACACCACTAGCGACAAGGTTCAAGCGCTGAACACCAAGAAACCGATCAAGGCCAACGGCAAGGCATCGACATCGACGACTTCAACCACAGCGGCGGCAGCCGCGCAGACCACAGCCGCCACCGAGACCGACGCTGGAAACATCAGCGAAAGCAGCACCCTTGGAACCTCTACTCGACGAGGCCGAGGGCAGATCTCTGCCAAAACAAAGCCGGCCAAGACGACTGCAAATGCAGCCGGAACCGCCGCGCCATCAGCAGACACCTCAAGCGCTGCCGCCACCTCCACCACTGCTGTCGCCGCGAACTCGGATACCAAGACGAAGCCCACCAGGGTCAGAACCGGGAAGGGCAACGCGGGCGCCAGCTCCACAGCAGCCGTTGATACCTCGAGCGTCGCTGCCGTTTCTACCACTGCTGCCGTCGCCGCCAACACCAAAACCAAGACAAAGCCGACCAAGGCCGCCACCGCGAAGGCCGGCTCTAGCTCCATCTCGACCTCAGCAACAGTAGCAGTCACCGGTGGCGCCGGCGGCGCCGGCGGGATCCCCACCGCCAACCCTACCACCCCCGTCCCCGTTTCCAGAGCAGGCGGAAACCTCCAGCCCTCGGCCGCCGCGGAAGCTCACAAGCGGGACGCGGCCGCCACCCGAGCCTTCTCGGGCGTCGAGATCCGCGCACCAAACGGACAGTGCCTCTCCGTCGACCCGACGGCCGGCGACTTCCGGCAGAACTTGATCCCCGTGGCGTTGGTCGAGTGCTCCGGCACGCCAAATGAGAAGTGGGATATCGTCACGGCTGGGAAGCATAATAAGGCGGGGCGGACACCGGCCACGCTGGTAGTTAGCACTTTGGTGAGTCTGTTTTGTTCGGGTGGGCAAAGATAGTGGTCACTAACATTGCGACAGACTCAAGGTTGCATTAGCTTCGACGGAAGACGGCAGGCGGGGGATACGGTCACGCTGTTTTCGTGCGGTGGACGGGCTGATGGGAGTATGTGGCCCTTTCCCTAGGACCTTTTCCTTGAAGTGGTGCTAACGATCCCAGGCGGAGAGACAAACGCCGATCAGTTGTTCCCCTATATCGGACAGCTCAGCTTCGCCATGGCGCCGACGGGCCAGGGAAATAAGACTTGCGTCTTGCCTGGAGGTGACGGAGGCAGGCTGGAGTCGGGACCGTGTCCCAAGGATGGCTCGCAATTGTTTTCCATCTTCCCATGACGAGGGGATTCCGAGAAGGGATGTGTTTTGATA
Source organism: Schizothecium vesticola (assembly GCA_030549215.1). Taxonomy (NCBI): domain Eukaryota; kingdom Fungi; phylum Ascomycota; class Sordariomycetes; order Sordariales; family Schizotheciaceae; genus Schizothecium; species Schizothecium vesticola. The sequence continues at coordinate 1,477,442 of JAUKUD010000007.1, read as the reverse complement.
CCCGGGGATGACATGTGAATCCGAACGGGCGCCTGGCGTGTGTTCAACGTGTTGGAGACAGGGGGCTGTCGGAAGGATTGTGTGCCTGCTTCACTTCTTTACCATTTGTAGTTACCGTTGTCATCATCTATTTATCAGCCATGGGCGTATTCCTGAACTTGCTGGTGCTGTCCCGTCAGCTTTCTCCGTGTCGAATTGAGAGGTAACTCGGAGGCCCTGAATGTGTCCAACACCGGCCGATGTTGGATCCCGTCTGAAGGTTCAAATGCCAGACGCAAGAAAATATACAAATAAGTATCCAAGGGCAGATACCTAAATGAATAAAATGGCATCCTCAATCCTTTCAGATGTTTTCAGATGCTCGGTGTCGTCTGCTTTGTCAGCCCGGGAAGCCGCCCGCCCCGACCGACCGACAGCCAAGCCCCGAGTGTCGCCTGCATCATGCCGAAATTTTGCATCCCGTCGCATCCCACCACAGCGGTGACGGACCACCCCTATCCATCCGCAACGACAACCCTCCGCCCCTGGGAAAACGACCACGCCCCCGTCCACTCTAAACCACCTCATCGCAATGCCGCCCCGTCCCTGCATCAATCCCCCCTCGACCGCCTCCCTCTTCATCCAGCTCAGCATGCGCCGCTACGCCGCTGCACCGATCCTCGACCTCCTCGTGCCCGCACGGCTGTATACCGCCAGCACGAGGACATGTTCAACAAAGACCACAAGACCGAGTCTCTTCCCAACAACCGCACGCCGTACACCACTCTCAACAAAAACACCGCACCCCCCCCCCCACCGACTACTCAGCACGTCTCCCCCTCGGCAGGCGACCCATGTCATCTTCAACCCGCAGACCGACGAGGACGGCAAGGAGATGATGTTGGAGATTACAGCAAGGGCGGCCAAGGTATGTATACCCCTTTAACCCACCACGCCCCCTGAAGAGTCAACGCTGACGGTCCCCTCAGCGCCTCGGCGAAATCATGACCAAAGACTCGAACCCCAGCCTTGCCCTGCGCATCCAAGTAGAGAGCGGCGGCTGCCACGGCTTTCAGTACCTCATGCGGCTGGTGACGCTGCCGTCTGAGTTGCCCACGGAAGAATCACTTGCGACGTACAAGGAGGGAGAGGGAGATTCGGGGGCGGGGATAAGACCCGACGATACGATAATAGTTTGGGCACAAGATGGGAGCCAGGCCGAGGCTGGGTCCTCGAGTTTGACGGCGCCGAAGATCATTCTGGATGGACCTTCGCTCGAGCTGCTCAAAGGGAGCAAGGTGGACTTTACGATGGAGCTGATTGGGTCGCAGTTCAAGATTGTGGACAATCCGTTGGCGACAAGTAGTTGTGGATGTGGGACAAGTTTTGATATCAAGGTGTAGCATGGCTCACATGGGCAGACGAAGGACTCGGCTATACGATAGCGTCGCCGAATAAAAGGCCATGGAGCCGGCTTCAAACCATCAGACGCATGACAGACAGGCTCACAAATACACACAGACACGGAAACGGGCCACATCTCGACGGTCATTTGGACGGTTACAGAAGCTAGTTGAGTACTGGCAGTGCTCAGCAAGACATCGTGAATTCATTCCCTGCTAGCCATCCGGGCTGCTGAATTAACGCCAAACCCCATGTAACCGTATCCCAATACAACCCGCCAATCCCAAGCCCCATTTTAGTTCATCTGCCTGATGAGAGCGTTGATGTGCTCCTCACGGTTGCCAAGATCACCACCCTCGATGAAGTGCTTGAACTTGCGGGGACGGAAGCCACCAGTGGGGTTGCTGAGCTTGAAGGGCCACAGGAAGTTGGAGGCCTGCTTGAAGTTGGGGCCAACCGTGTAGATCTCGTGGATGAGATCCTCCATGCAGATGATACCGTACTGGCCGAGGTTCTCCTCGATGATGGAGTTGTCGGTGAGGGCGACGCGCTGCTTGTTAACCTTGCCGTATCCGCGCTTGTAGATGAGCTCGCGGATGCTCTTGAGGTTGGGATAACCATAGGCGACCCACGGCTCGATGATCTTGATCATCTCGGTGGTGGCCTTGGTGACGCGGATGAAGACACCGTTGTTGATCTGGAGGAGACGGAGGAGTTGCAGGATCTTGCGGGGCTTGGGCGCAATCTTGTTGATACCCTTGATGCGGACAAGGAAGATCAACTTGGCCTCGGCGGGGATGTAGAACGAGCCCTCCGACTTGGCAGCGCGCGAAAGACGGATCTTCTCACGCTCGCCATCGCGGTACTCCTTGACGTACTTCTCAGCACGCTTGAAGATGACGCCACGCTTTTCTTTGTTGGCCTTGGAACATTGTCAGCACGATGTCAAGAGAAGAGCATGAGACAAATGTGTGTTGGGGTGTTCGATCAGACCCGAAAGATGGTATTTGGCGACAGCATCGACGTCGTCTAGTCGCGCAGTTGTGTTGTGCATCATATCGAGGGGAGGGATAGGGAGAAGAGCAAGACTAACCTTCTTCTTCTTCTCAATCTCGGCCGAGCGCTCAGCGCGAGCCTTCTCCTGCGACTTGCGCTTCTTCAGGAGAGTCTCGGGGACGAGAACATCATTCTGCGTCGGGACCGACCTGTGAGAGTGAGATTAGTGCGTGGTCCAGCATACCGAGGTATGTGGTAGAGCGCCCATGGAGAATTGCTGCTGAAGCGCGGCATTCTCACGTGGCTGACTCGATGTGCTTCGTCGAGTCTGGCCGAAGCCATCGTCGACACGCATCTTTCAGAGTGGTGCGCGCTTAGGGATCCCGCCAGAAGACTGGACAAGATCCGCGGCGGCAATGAATTTAAGGGAGAAGAGCAATCTTCATCCCCAACACCCCGTGAACCATCTCTCAGTCTGCAGGCATTTCGGCCTGGAGGAAAGAGGGAGATTCGCGGGAGGGATCGAGCTGGAGCGCCGCCAACGAGGAGACGCTCCAGTGAGAGGACCACGACAATCTTCAGAATCTCGTCAAGTGCGACGATACCATCGACGGTCAAGGGGAGGGGTTGGAGTTGCCATACGTGGTGGTAGTGGGAGCCATTTTGTCGAGGTTGTCGTTGGGCGTACTGTCGAAGTCGTCGATCGAAAAGCTGAAGAGTTTTATTTTGGGGTGCGTTAAAAGCCAACGAGATTGGGTGGAGCCGGCAGCACGGACAGCGATTAGGGCTTGGAGCAAACTGTGTTGCCCCACCTTTGCCTGGCCTCACCGCCTAATTCGCTAGGGCAATTGGCTCCCCACCCCGACAAAGAAACACCAAAATTCGTGAGCGACAAGCAAGTGGGAGAATTACGCAAACACCATCCACCTCAACCCCCAGATCACCAACATCAGTCAAGATGCCCCCAAAGAAGGCCGTCCGCCCCGCGCAGGAGAACATCTCCCTCGGACCTCAGTATGTGGCCCCTCGTCGCCTCGACTGGTGCCCCCAGAGCTAACGTTTTCCAGGGTCCGTGAGGGCGAGCTCGTCTTTGGCGGTATGGCTCTCTGAACCGACGACAATCCCGAATGAAAACTGACCCCCGCAGTTGCTCGTATCTTTGCATCCTTCAACGACACCTTCGTCCAGTGAGTGCCTCAAACCCGCTCTGACTGACCACTTGCTAACACGGCGCAGCGTCACCGATCTCAGGTTCGTACCATCTTGAACAACAACGACCGAGGGGCCCGACCGCGGGTCCCATCGCGACCGAATACATTGGGTTTTGAGGCTGACATTGGGTGATTCCAGTGGTCGCGAAACTCTCTGCCGTATCACCGGCGGCATGAAGGTCAAGGCCGATCGCGACGAGTCCTCGCCATACGCCGCCATGCTAGCTGCCCAGGACGTTGCCCTCCGCTGCAAGGAGCTCGGCATCACTGCCCTTCACATCAAGATCCGCGCTACCGGAGGTGAGCATGCTCTCCCCACCCCTTTTGTTCCTAACTAACCCCACCAGGTAACGGCACCAAGACCCCCGGCCCCGGTGCCCAGTCTGCCCTCCGCGCGCTGGCCCGTTCCGGCATGAAGATTGGCCGCATTGAGGACGTCACCCCCACCCCATCCGACTCGACCCGCCGCAAGGGTGGTCGCCGTGGTCGCCGTCTGTGAGCATGGGGAGTGGTGGTTCTGCGTTGGGGCTGGACTGGTACTCATCCGCGTTTTGCTGGGGCGTTGACAACTACGAGGAGAACGGCGTGGGATTGCCTGGTCTCCACCTACTTAGATTTGTCACATGTTGCTTATGGCACACCTACGGCAGATGAATGAGAAATCGACCCACCGATGCTGCCAAAGCAGAGTTCGTGCCGTGATGTCGGTGCGTGCCTGAAAGTGACGGTGTTGCCGGGCTCTTGGGAAAGTGACCAACCATGGGGATGCTGGAAACAAGACTGGAAATACAGCACCGTCTGCCAGCTGGGTTGGCGTGTAGCTTGCAGGGCATTGCTCCAAGTCTCTCAAGGGATCTAATGCAATCACACGAAACAACTCACACATCAAGTCCATGAGATGCTTTTTCGCTGGCTGCTACACAAGTCAACCTGTAGAGCCATCCATCCGCTACCGCAAAGTCCCATGATCCCGTCACAGTAGCCTCCCAGCCGGTACTCATCCGAAATCATCTATTCTCAACTACAACCCTCCGGTCTCTACGGCGTAACAATTCCACGTACCCGATGACCGTTGTTTTGATAGAGAACCTTGCCCAATGCAAAAGAACAAAGCACCCCTAAAGCCAGCCCAGACCCTTATCCGCGAACCGCCGCGCCGAGGGCGCCTCCCGTGAACTGGGCGCCGCCCGCCTGGCGCTGCGCGTTGCCGCCCCCTCTCCCGCCGCCCCGGCCGCCCCGTTGGCCGCCGCCGCGCTGGCCGCCATGCTGCCTGTCTTTCCTGTTGAAAGCGTTGGCCGAGCCCTGTGTCCTGTGCTCGAGCGTCCGCTCGTTGGTCTCGATCAGCGCGCTCGCCTTGTCCGACAGCGTGAGCGCCAAGCTCTGCAGGCGGCTGAGCTCGACGCCCTTGCGGAAGATGACGGTCTCGGTGACCTGGTCGAGCGCGGCAGCGAGCTCCTCGTGGCTGATCATCTTGCTGACGACGGCCGACACCTTGCGCGAGTCGAGCTCGAACATGGCGCTGAGGGTCGAAACGGCGAGGGTGTCGTAGAAGGGGGCGTAGGTGAAGAGGTAGGTGCGCAGACCCTCCTCCTGGATCTGCTTGGCCAGCAGGGCCTTGATGTTGTCCGTGTTCGGCATCAGGTCCCAGATCTTAATGCTGTGGATGAAGTGGGTGGCCTTCTTCCACTCGCCCGCCGCGAGCGCCTTGGACGCCTGCATGACGTGGTCGCGCGTGTTCTCTGGGGGACCGGTGAAAATCTGGCGCTCGTGGTACTCAAGCATGCGGCGGTACGTCTTGCTGATGACCCTCTTCTTGACGTCGGGCGACGAGCCGGTCTGGGCGAGGAGAGGAATCTCGAGCAGCATGCTGCATGTGAGGTACACGCACTCGAGGAGTTCGAGGTTGATGTGCATATGGAAGGGCAGCTGGCGCTGCTTCTCGAGCCGCTCCTGCTCGGGGGTGACCTGGTGGAACCGCTGGATCATGACGCCCTGAGCGAGGAGCTCCTTTTGCCGGCCACTGCCGCAAATCTCTTGGAGGGTGTTTTGGGCATCATAGACGAGGCCCTTGCGGAAGGCGCAGAGGCCGACCTGCACCAGGGTGCGGTTGAAGAGAATCTGCGTGTTGATGTCGAAACTGGCAATCGTCTCTTGCAGATGCGATGTGAGCATCATATCACGGGACTTGTAGTACTCGTCGTGCAGGGCGAGGAAGTAGATCTCGCAGAGCATGGCACGGGCGCGAATGATGCCCTCGCTGTTGTCGAACAGGTAGGTGCAGATGGTGTTGAGGAGCTGGGCAGCATCGCCAGACTTGCTGCGGGGGGTGATTTTGGAGTCACGCTTGGCAGGGATTTGCTTCCACGAGTTCTCCTCGAGGATCTTGATGACTTGGGAGGGCTGGAAGAGTTAGTGGAGCCCATGGGAACTGAGGGGGGGGGGGTTAACGGTGGCCCTACCTTGAAGTAGACGTGATCGAGACGGCGTTGCATGATGCGGTTGACGCTGTCTTGGGGAACCTCGAGAGAGGCATCCTCACGGAGCATCTCGTAGTACAGCAAGCCCTGGAAGATAACATTGTAGAGCGAGCCCTCGTCCGACAGGCGGTCGATGTACTCGGATGTGTGAGGGTCGATGCTCTGCAGCGAGCGGATGAGTTCGTCGTCCAGGCGCTCAATGAACGACACGATGCTACCGGGGATGCGGATGTATTTCTGGCCATCCTCGAGAGTGGGCGCTTTCTCGTCATCGTCCCACTCTTCAGCACCCTCAATCACAATGTGGTCCCGCTCCTTGTCGAGAATCTGAAGTAGGATACCGAGCTCCTTCTCAGCCGCCTTCCAGTGCTCAAGGGGCATCGACGCGGCGCTGCCAGACCCAAGATCGAAGCGGGCCGACACAAGGGTCATGAGAACGCGGATCTTTTGGTAGGGTGTAGCGGCCACCTCGAACAGCTTCTCCATGATCTTGATCTGCTCCCCGCGATCTGTGTTCTTCTTGCCTCTCGACTCCAAGATGGTCCGCAGGTGCTTGAAGATGCTCTCCGGGGTGAAGATGAGGGCGCGACCTCCCTTGCCGACGGTGGCGAAGCCCTCGTCGTCGTCCTGGACCTGGTCGATGTCGAAGCGGATCTTGGCGGACCTGGGTGCCGTCTTGACCTCCTCCTCCTCGTCCGACTCCATGAACCCGGCGCTGTCCTTGCGGTAGGCATCGATTTGCTCCTGGTAGTCCTTGTTGTTCTTCTTGATGCGCTGCTTCACAGCGTTGAGGCCCCTGGCATTGGTGGCGTTCATCTTCTTGGGCGTCACCTTTTGCTTGGCCAGTGTCTCGTTCAAAAAGTCCTCGAGCTCGGCGATGCACTTGACGTAGCTCTTGGGTGCCTTGCCTGCATCCTGGAGCTTGACGACCTGGCGGTTGAGCTTGTCGAACTCTGGGGACGGTCAGTCGAGCCCACGGGCAGGCGGGGGAAAGGGAGGGGGGCACGCACCATTGGAGATTGACACCCAGTCGTTGATCTTTTGTCCGTTGAGGATGCCGGTGATGGTAGCGTCAAGCTCGTCGTGTCGCTTGTCCTTGGCGCTCTTGACCTTGGCTGTGCCGGCCTCGTCCCCGCTCTCCTCGCTCTCGCTGGTGTCTTGATCAACCAGGAAGCGGGACAGGCCCTTCTTTGGCGCATCGTCGTCGTCGCTGCTGGATTCCGACTCAGATTCCTCGTCCGAGTCGTTCTCATCGGAGTCGTCCGAGTCCGCGTCCTTGGTGGGCACCTTCTGCTCCTCGTCGGATCCGTACAGTTCCTCCTCGTCCGAGCTGCTCTCGGACGAGCTGTCGTCGCCGCCGCGGAAGAAGCGAGACATGGTGGCGGTCAAAGGAAGGCGATCGGAAGAGTGGACTCGGGGTGTGATGTGCGATCGGGGGACGGGGGATGGTGGTGGTGCGCGGGGGGTCGCGGCTTGACGGTGGTCTCTTGAAAATCAGAGAGACTCACAGAGGGGCCGTGAATTATTTTCGCTCCGAATGGCGATTTGGTGGGGGGGATCTGGGGCTAGCGAGGCGAAAGGCTCTGACTCAAAGAGGGACGATTGCTAGAGTGACAGTGGGGTCCCGCTGTTTCGCTGGTCTTGGAGATTCGGAACCAATTAGACTGGCCGACTATCGCTGGAAACGGTTAGTGGCAGTCTCCCCAAACTATCAGCACTGTGCCAAGAGCGAGCGTGTGTCTCGATGTTTTTGGCAATGGGTGAATATGATGAACAATATCAAGGGGCTCGGTTCGTCCTGGCTGATTTACTAACGCAGAATGGGAAGCAGACAAGACCATCTGTTGCGTGCATGCCCAAGTACTTTGTTAGGGGTGAAATCGATGAAGGCTTGAGATCAATATGCATCTACCGGTTGCATGCAGGTATGCGATACTGCGTTGAGGTGACGGGAGGTGGGGACAGGGATGTGGCGCTAGCAGCTCGAGTTGGCGCGCCTGTTCGCCGCCATCGCGAAGGTAGGTGCTCGTAGATTTTTTCCATCACCAAGACAGCCAGCCTCTGGCTCCATCAATCAACACCACAAACACAATCATCGCTGTGAACCGATGCGAGGTTGTTCCAATATTCACCCACAATACTGACATCGCAAATTTTTCGCCTCCCCCACCAGCCACCCGAGCACGATTATTTGACGAGCGCGAGCGCGCCCTGCGCATACACGACATCTTCGGCGACCATCCCATCTCGAAGCCCGTCATCTCGAGATATGTCGTCCTACCCTCCGCCTCCTCCCCCTCCGGGATGGGGCCCTCCTCCGCCTCCGCCCCCGCCTCCCTCTGGACCGCCTCCTCCTCCCGGACCGCCCTCCGCCCTCCCCCCTCCGCCTGCCACACCGGCGCCGCCACCTCCAGGCTACCGGCCACCGACCGACCCCCAGATCGCCAAGTTTGCGCAAAAGAAGAAGGAATGGCTTCGCAACCAGCGGAATCGGTTCGGCGAGAAGCGCAAGGGCGGGTTCGTCGAGACGGAAAAGGCCGACATGCCGCCCGAGCATCTGCGCAAGATCGTCAAGGACATCGGCGATGTGTCGCAGAAAAAGTACACGAGCGACAAGCGCAGCTACCTGGGTGCTCTCAAGTTCATGCCACACGCCGTCATGAAGCTGCTCGAGAATATGCCCATGCCGTGGGAGTCGGCAAGGGAGGTCAAGGTGCTGTACCACGTCAACGGCTGCCTGACCCTCGTCAACGAGATCCCTCGCGTCATCGAGCCCGTGTTTTTCGCCCAGTGGGCCACCATGTGGACGGTGATGCGCAAGGAAAAGAGCGATCGGAGGCTGTTTAAGCGGATGCGGTTCCCGCCGTTCGACGACGAGGAGCCCCCGCTGTCGTGGTCCGAGAACTTGGAGGATGTCGAGCCCCTCGAGCCCATCCAGATGGACCTGGACGAGGAGGAAGAGGCCGCCGTGTTCGAGTGGTTCTATGACCATCAACCGCTACTCGACACACCGCATGTCAACGGGTCAAGCTACAAGACGTGGAATCTGACCCTCCCCCAGATGGCCAACCTGTTCCGGCTGAGTCGGCCTCTTGTGTCCGAGATCGTCGACAAGAACCACTTCTACCTCTTCGAGCTCAAAAGCTTCCTCACAGCCAAGGCTCTGAATGTGGCGCTGCCCGGTGGCCCCCGGTTCGAGCCCCTCTACAAGGACATTGATCCCAACGATGAGGACTTTGGCGAGTTCAACGCCATGGACCGCATCATCTTCCGGAATCCCATCCGCACAGAGTGCCGCGTGTCGTTCCCCTACCTGTACAACGCGCTTCCTCGGAGTGTGCACATGGCATGGCACTCATACCCACAGATCGTCTACACTCGCACCGAGGACATCAACCTTCCGGCCTTCTACTTTGACACCACCATCAACCCGATATCATCGCGGTCTGTGGCCCCCAAGAACCTCACCATCAGTCACGAGGATGAGCTGTTCGGACAGGGTAGCAATGAGGAGCCCGAAGAAGAGGCGTTTGAGCTTCTAGCAGGCGTGGAGCCGTTCATGGCAGACGAGGAGCTGTACACAGAGGATACGGCCTCGGCCATTGAGCTGTGGTGGGCACCTTTTCCCTTCGACCGCCGCTCCGGACGCATGGTGCGCGCCCAGGACGTCCCCCTCATCAAGCACTGGTATCTGCAGCACTGCCCGCCCAAGCAGCCTGTCAAGGTTCGCGTGTCGTACCAAAAGCTCCTCAAGACATATGTGCTCAACGAGCTGCACAAAAAGAGGCCCAAGTCGCTGCAGAAGCAAAATCTGCTGTCGACCCTCAAGCAGACCAAGTTCTTCCAGCAGACGACAATCGACTGGGTGGAGGCTGGCCTTCAGGTCTGCCGTCAGGGTTTCAACATGCTCAACCTGCTCATTCACCGAAAGAACCTGACCTACCTCCATCTCGACTACAACTTTAACCTGAAGCCTGTCAAGACACTGACAACCAAGGAGCGCAAAAAGTCGCGGTTTGGAAACGCCTTCCACCTGATGCGTGAGATTCTCCGGTTGACCAAGCTGATTGTCGACGCCCAAGTACAGTATCGACTTGGCAATATCGACGCCTTCCAGCTCGCCGATGGCATCCTTTACGCCTTCAACCACGTCGGGCAGTTGACAGGCATGTACAGATACAAGTACAAGCTCATGCACCAGATCCGCTCCTGCAAGGACCTGAAGCACTTGATCTACTACCGCTTCAACGCCGGCCCTGTCGGCAAGGGCCCCGGCTGCGGTTTCTGGGCTCCGGCGTGGAGGGTGTGGCTCTTTTTCATGCGCGGCATCATCCCGCTGCTTGAGCGATGGCTTGGAAACCTACTGTCCCGTCAGTTCGAGGGCCGTCACAGCAAGGGCGTCGCCAAGACGGTCACCAAGCAGCGCGTTGAGTCGCACTTTGACCTCGAGCTGCGGGCGTCTGTCATGGCTGACCTAATGGACATGATGCCAGAGGGCATCAAGCAGAACAAGGTCAACACCGTCCTCCAGCATCTCTCCGAGGCTTGGCGATGCTGGAAGAGCAACATCCCCTGGAAGGTTCCTGGGTTGCCGGCGGCCATCGAGAACATCATTCTCCGATATGTCAAGTCCAAGGCAGACTGGTGGATCTCCGTCGCTCATTACAACCGCGAGCGCATCAGGAGAGGCGCCACTGTCGACAAGACGGTGGCCAAGAAGAACGTGGGGCGCTTGACCCGTTTGTGGCTCAAGGCGGAGCAGGAGAGACAGCATAACCACATGAAGGACGGCCCGTACGTTTCCTCCGAGGAGGCTGTGGCCATCTATACGACGACCGTCCACTGGCTCGAATCGCGCAAGTTTGCGCCCATCCCCTTCCCCAGCGTGTCGTACAAGCACGACACCAAGATCCTCATCCTCGCCCTCGAGCGCCTTCGGGAGGCTTACTCGACCAAGGGACGCCTCAACCAGAGCCAGCGCGAAGAGTTGGCGCTGATCGAGCAGGCCTACGACAGCCCCGGCACCACCTTGGAGCGCATCAAGCGCTTCCTGCTCACGCAGCGCGCCTTCAAGGAGGTGGGCATTGACATGAACGACAATTACAGCACCATCAACCCGGTCTATGACATTGAGCCCATCGAGAAGATCAGCGATGCCTACTTGGATCAGTACCTCTGGTACCAGGCCGACCAGCGCCACCTCTTCCCAGCTTGGATCAAGCCCTCCGATTCCGAGGTTCCTCCCCTGCTTGTCTACAAATGGGCCCAGGGTATCAACAATCTCGAAAAGGTCTGGGAGACGGCGGACGGCGAGTGCAACGTCATGATTGAGACGCAGCTGTCCAAAGTGTACGAGAAGATTGAGCTCACGCTGCTCAACCAGCTCCTGCGCCTCATCATGGACCACAACCTCGCCGACTACATCACGGCCAAGAACAACGTGACGTTGACGTACAAGGACATGAACCATGTCAATAGCTACGGAATGATTCGTGGCCTGCAGTTCTCTGCGTTTGTCTTCCAGTACTACGGCCTCATCCTCGATCTGCTGTTGCTTGGTCCCCAGCGAGCGAGCGAGATCGCCGGCCCCCCTCAGAGCCCCAACGACTTCCTTCAGTTCAAGGACCGTGACACCGAAACAAGGCATCCCATCCGCCTGTACACCCGGTACATTGACAAGATCTGGGTCTTCCTGCGGTTCTCGGCCGATGAGTCGCGCGATCTCATTCAGCGCTTCCTCACCGAGCAACCCGACCCCAACTTTGAGAACGTCATCGGCTACAAGAGCAAAAAGTGCTGGCCCAGAGACTCCCGCATGCGCCTGATGAGGCACGATGTGAACCTTGGACGCGCCGTCTTCTGGGACTTGAAGAACCGACTTCCCCGGTCCGTCACCACCATTGAGTGGGAGGACACGTTTGCCAGCGTCTACAGCAGAGACAACCCCAACCTACTGTTCTCCATGTGCGGCTTCGAGGTCCGCATCCTGCCCAAGAGCCGGAATCAAAACGACGAGTTCCCCGTCAAGGACAGTGTCTGGTCGCTGGTCGACAACACGACCAAGGAGAGGACCGCCCACGCATTCCTGCAGGTCACCGAGGAGGACATTCAAAAGTTCAATAATCGCATCCGCCAGATTCTCATGTCTTCAGGCTCCACCACATTCACAAAGATTGCGAACAAGTGGAACACGGCGCTGATTGCCTTGTTCACCTACTACCGCGAGGCGGCCGTCTCGACCGTCAACCTGCTCGACACCATTGTCAAGTGCGAGACCAAGATCCAGACGCGTGTCAAGATTGGCCTCAACTCCAAGATGCCCTCGCGTTTCCCGCCCGCCGTGTTTTACACGCCCAAGGAACTCGGTGGTCTCGGCATGATCTCGGGGTCTCACATTCTCATCCCCACGAGCGACAAGCGGTGGTACAAGCAGACGGATCTGGGTGTCACGCATTACCGCGCCGGCATGTCTCACGACGAGGAGACGCTAATTCCTAATATCTTCCGCTACATCGTCCCGTGGGAGGCCGAATTCATCGACTCGCAGCGCGTGTGGACCGAGTACTCGCAGAAGCGGCTCGAGGCCAACCAGCAGAACCGGCGACTGACGCTTGAGGACCTCGAGGACAGCTGGGACCGCGGTCTGCCGCGCATCAACACGCTGTTCCAAAAGGACCGCAGCACGCTGAGCTTCGACAAGGGCTTCCGCACCCGCGCCGAGTTCAAGATCTACCAGCTGATGAAGAGTAATCCGTTCTGGTGGACAAGTCAGCGGCACGATGGCAAGCTGTGGAACCTCAACGCTTACCGAACCGATGTCATTCAGGCTCTTGGCGGTGTTGAAGTCATCCTGGAGCACACCCTCTTCAAGGCGACAGGTTTCCCGTCCTGGGAAGGCCTCTTCTGGGAGAAGGCGTCTGGCTTCGAGGAGTCGATGAAGTTCAAGAAGTTGACCAACGCGCAGCGGTCCGGTCTTAACCAAATTCCTAACCGTCGCTTCACGCTGTGGTGGTCGCCGACCATCAACCGCGCCAACGTGTACGTCGGTTTCCAGGTCCAGCTCGATCTCACGGGCATCTTCCTTCACGGCAAGATCCCGACCCTCAAGATCTCGCTGATCCAGATCTTCCGCGCCCATTTGTGGCAAAAGATCCACGAGTCGGTCGTCATGGATCTCTGCCAGGTGTTTGACCAAGAGCTCGAGGCGCTGAGCATCGAGTCGGTGCAAAAAGAGACGATCCATCCCCGAAAGTCGTACAAGATGAACAGCTCCTGCGCCGACATCCAGCTGTTTGCCAGCCACAAATGGAACGTCACGCGGCCATCGCCCCTGTTTGACACCAAGGACGTGATCGAGTCGACAACGACCAACAAGTTCTGGATCGACGTGCAGCTCCGCTATGGCGACTACGACTCTCACGACATTGAGAGATATGTGCGTGCCAAGTACCTCGACTACACGACCGACAGCATGAGTCTCTACCCGTCGCCGACCGGCCTCATGATCGGCATCGATTTGGCGTACAACCTGTACTCGGCGTACGGCCAGTACTTCCCGGGTCTCAAGCTCCTCGTCCAGCAGGCCATGTCCAAGATCATGAAGGCTAACCCGGCGCTGTACGTGCTTCGCGAGCGCATCCGCAAGGGTCTGCAGCTGTACGCATCCGAGAGCAACCAAGAGTTCCTCAACTCGCAAAACTACTCGGAGCTGTTCAGCAACCAGACGCAGCTGTTCATCGACGACACCAACGTCTACCGCGTCACGATCCACAAGACGTTTGAGGGCAACCTGACGACCAAGCCCATCAACGGCGCCATCTTCATCTTCAACCCCCGCACCGGCCAGCTGTTCCTCAAGATCATCCACACCAGCGTCTGGGCGGGGCAGAAGCGTCTCGGGCAGCTCGCCAAGTGGAAGACGGCCGAAGAAGTCGTCGCCCTGATCCGATCCCTCCCCGTCGAGGAGCAGCCCAAGCAGCTCATCGTCACGCGCAAGGGCCTGCTGGACCCGCTCGAGGTCAACTTACTCGATTTCCCCAACATCTCGATCCGCGCCTCGGAGCTGCAGCTCCCCTTCCAGGCGGCCATGAAGGTCGAGAAGCTCGGCGACATGATCCTGCGCGCGACGGAGCCCCAGATGGTGCTCTTCAATCTCTACGACGAATGGCTTAAGACCATCTCGTCGTACACGGCCTTTTCGCGTCTCATCCTCATCTTGCGCGCGCTGCACGTCAACCAGGACAAGACCAAGCTCATCCTGCGGCCCGACAAGACGGTCATCACGCAGGACCACCACATCTGGCCGACGTTGTCAGACGAAGATTGGATCAAGGTCGAGACGCAGCTCCGCGATCTGATTCTCAACGACTACGGCAAGAAGAACAATGTTAACGTTTCGAGTCTCACGAGCAGCGAAGTGCGCGACATCATCCTCGGCATGGAGATATCGGCGCCGTCGATGCAGCGGCAGCAGGCGGCCGAGATCGAGAAGCAGCAGCAAGAGCAGCAGCAGCTGACGGCCGTCACGACCAAGACGCAAAACGTGCACGGCGAGGAGATCATCGTGACGACGACGTCGCAGTTCGAGCAGCAGACGTTCGCGTCCAAGACGGAGTGGCGGACGCGTGCCATCGCGACGTCGAACCTCCGCACGCGGTCCAACAACACGTGGGTGGCGCCCGTGGACAACGACGCCGACGACATCACGTACGTGATGCCCAAGAACATCCTCAAGCGCTTCATCACCATCGCCGACCTGCGCGTGCAGGTGGCGGGATACCTCTACGGCGCGTCGCCGGCCGACAACGACCAGGTCAAGGAGGTGCGGTGCATCGTCATGGTGCCGCAGATCGGCGGGCTGCGCAACGTGCAGCTCCCGCAGCAGCTGCCGCAGCACGAGCTCCTCCGCGACCTAGAGCCGCTCGGCGTCATCCACACCATGTCGGGCAACGAGCTGCCGTACATGTCGGCCATGGACGTGACGGACCACGCGCGGCTGCTGGCGGCGCACCCGACGTGGGACAAGCAGAACACGCTGACGGTGGCGGTGTCGTTCACGCCCGGCAGCGTGTCGCTGTCGGCGTGGGCGCTGACGCCGCAGGGGTACAAGTGGGGCGCGGAGAACCGCGACGTCGGCAGCGACCAGCCGCAGGGCTTCACGACGGCCATGGGCGAGAAGCGGCAGCTGCTGCTGAGCGACAAGTTCCGGGGGTTCTTCCTGGTGCCCGAGTCGGGACGGTGGAACTACAGCTTCATGGGCAGCGCGTTTGGCGGGCTCGAGAAGAAGGCGGTGCACGTCAAGCTCGACACGCCCATGCCGTTCTACAGCGACCAGCATAGGCCTATTCACTTTTCGAGCTTCAACGAGCTCGAGGACATTTGGGTGGACAGGCAGGATAATTTTGCGTAAGCGAGGAAACGAGAGAGAAACGGCGGGATGAAGCGGTGGGGCGGGGGAGGGTAGCGAGGGGGAAGGAGGAAGGGGGAAGTGATGATGTGGACGCGTTCGCATTTGGGAACGGGAGCAGCACTGCAGACTGTTTGATCTGCTCCCCAAGGCTCTCTGGTCGGGTTTGGGCGGTGGTCTCTTTTTGCGATGGGGCTGGGCTGGGTCGGATGACCGGCCGTGTCGAGTCTGTGTATATGTAGTTATTCGGATACCTATTGTGGTGGCAGAAAAGGGGTGATGATGTGGGATAGTTGTGCATGCATGGCATCCAGTGTGTACCTACAGGGTTTTTGGATGGCAGAATGAATGGCATGGACACATGTAACAGCCTCTTTTTTTCTTGCTATTGTGCCCGCGAGGCTGACGACTGCTGTGCCCAACATCCGAAGTTCAGCACACGCACACACACACACACACACACGAGGACGGGATGCGCCTCGACTCAGCTGCAAGGATCGATGAGTGGGTGGTGCGCGCGCGGGTCCGACGGGACGAACGACGATCGGACACGGACTTTGGGAACCGACGGTCATCATCAACCCCCCCAAATCCTGAATCAGCAATTGGCGATGTGGCGATCCACGAGATTTGGACGTAATGCGTTCATGCGGGACACACGGGTGTAAGAGTCTGGGTTGGGTTGGGTGCCGTTTGGGGGGGGGCTCTTTTTTTGGAGGCTGAGATGGAACCTCGGGAGCCTTTTTTTCTGTGGAGAAGAGAAGAAGAGAGGGGGGGTTCTGGAATATCTCTGTGTTCTACGGTGTGTTTCTTGTCGTAGTGGAAACGTATAAGAGGTAAGCTTAAAATTTGAGGTGTTTGATGTGGTGGTGAGGGAGTATTCGGAGGCCTGCTGCTTGCTGCAAAAGTTCCCGGGCCGGTTGGTGATGGAGATGAGTTGCGCATCGACATTGACCTTTTTTCTTGGGATCCGTCTAATGTTCAATTTCACCACGCGCGGCTTGGGAGGTTAGGTAGCTATTCAGCGACCCGTCCCGGCCGGAGAATATTCCTCTCCTGTCGTCCCAGGGCGAAGCTGCGCCTGGGAATGCGTGTGCGTCTGTTATGTGTGTGCAGGAGGGAGGACCAGGGTTTGTTAGACCACGGTCACCACCACCACCACTTACAGTACCCTGGCAGAGCTCTTTCGGTCTTTCTCGCCCTGTCCAAAGTGCTGGAGCTGGGAGGGGCCCGGGGGAGGGCTGCAATAACGCCCGCAAGTATGCCATGGCCAGGCCGGGGTGGCCGCCCGTCCCAAAACGCCGATCAGGGGGCGTCGGAAGCTGGACCGATCGCACAAGTGTAGCATCAGATACTCCTACCTACCTCCATCCGGCGGGAGCTGGGCTGGGCTGATGGGCGGGCAGCGAGTTGGAGAAGGCCAGCAGGTGGGCGGGTGGGTGTTGGGGAAGGGAATCGTTTGGTGATGCTGTTGGAGAAGTGTCTTTCCAGATCGGCCTGCACCGGACCGCACCATTAAACTGAGACATTGGACGGCGTGCTCTTGTTCCTGGGACCTGCATGGTATGGCGCGGTGGCACGGCTCACGGGGTCGTGCTGTCAGCCTCTCTCAACGTCATCCAGCGGCCGAGGCTGATTTGTCTTGGATGATGGAGCCGTGGACGGTGGTGCCGCGCTTTAACCTTCATCTCCACCACCTTTTCCCGCCCCGTGTATTTCGGGGTGTCCTCCCAGCTCTTGACATAAGGTGGTGAGCCTAGCTTCAGGAGTTGGTGTTGGAACGTCGAGCTGTCGGGAATTTGTGCTAGGGTGACGCTAGATGCTTGTCAACTCGTTCGGAGAAAGGCGAAGATGGCGAAGCATCCCTGCTGTGACTTGCCGGGAGCTTGTCGTGGAGGGGGCGGGATGTTCTGAAGAGGAGGGGTCACTTCTGGATCCCCGCATCATGGACAATTTCCATGGCTTCTCGACATCGATGCGGATAGATTGGATGCTGAGAAAAACCTGGCGACAGGTGGACAGGGCAGAGGGAAGAAGAGGGTAGGCAGCCGCTCATTTCCGCGTTTTTGGACTCAATTTCACCCAGTCATCGGTAGTTGTTGGACGGCGAAAAGGGTAGGCTGCTCCAGACTTTGACTTCAGAGTGACGTGCCTCAACCGCCGTCTCGGGCTTCACTGTCCCAATCTTGAACCCTGTCCGACGAACCTCGATGTTCTGTTTCTTCGCCCGGGCACCTCCAGCTGGGTCACAATTCCACACTCGTGGAACCACCACATCCACCCCCACCATGGCGCCAAAATATGGCATCACCACTGCCTCTGCGGCTAGGTGCGCTTGGAAAGTGTAGGTAGTCGAAGAAAGAAATTGTGCCCCGTCGGTCTGAAACTCACGAAAACACAACCCCCCCCCCCCAACCTCCCCCCCGGGGGCTCAGCTCGAGCCTCACCAGTGACCACGAGACCTGTAGAGCGCGACTAGAAGCAATTTGCAACCTTCTAGAACCCGAAATCACATCTTTGACTTTTTCGCGCAAGCATAACGCAGCCTTTAATTGCCAGGTTCGATTGAAACACGTTTCCTTCATGCGCCCTCCTCGGCCACCTCCTCTCCAGCTCAACCTCACACACCACGCCCCCCCTTGACATTCCATGGCCTCTCTCCGCGCTTGGTCGCCAAGACCTGTCTGCGCCGTCAACCTCGTGGCCTCGTCGCAGCAATCACTCTCGTCGTCTCAAGATGGGGCCCCCAGTGCCGCACCGTCGTCCCGACTCCTGGCATCTCGTGACGATGGCTGTGCTGTCAGAAATCTCCCCATCGTGGAGCATCGCGCAATCTTGGGGTCCCCGAGATGAGAGTTCTGCACGCTTCAGCGCTGACGTCTGTGGGCAGTGGGGAGGGAGGGCACTGCTGCACCATACCGCACGTCCTCCCCGGGTGTCAGACCCCGACGGCGCCGTGCCCGAGCGGCCACGTTCCCCGTTCCCCGTACGCAGCATGTGCCCTACCCGTCCTGCCATAGCATGCCATCCCATCTCATCTGAGCACGCACAGTCGTCGTTGATCGGGTCGAATCGACGCCGTTGCATGCAGTGGCCGCCACAACATGACGCTGCTCAAGGTCCTATCTAGTCTACCTACCTAGCGCACGCCCCGTGGGATGCCACCCTGACGCCTGTCGCCCAAACCCTCGAGCTGGCGATGCGACATTACCGTGTGGCAGCTTAGACTCTGCCCTAGAGCCTGGCGCCGGGCACCGGCCGCCGACCTACCAGCAGAGGATCACGCCAACTCCCGTCTCCGAGTCCTGTGTGCCAGCTGCATCTGGACGAACCGGGGGGTCTTTGCATCCGGAACCAGGCACCCTCCCTCGCATTTTCGTGACGCTGGCTTGGGTACGTACGACTGGCACGACTCGGGTCGTCTCCTTGCAACTCAACATCGGCATGCCGAAGGCGCACCCCCCGAGATGCGGTTGGACAGCTCCCGCCATCGCTACCACCCAAGGCCTACTTGTGTCTACCTGCCACGGTTCCCCATCTGGTAGTCCTGTGGCTAACCATGGTCTCAGATCCTAGCCCTCGCCCTCGTCGCCCTATGGCGTGCCAGGGCGTCGATCAGATTCGCTCGTCTGATATACCCCCCCTGGTCGTTACACGGCCGTTTTCAGACGCCGCTGGAGGGCTCTTCCATTGCAAGACAGTCTCCGCCTGCCCACCCACGGCATTCCACGGCTCTGATGTAACCCACCAGCCCTCGAGTACCGCTCTGCCTGCTGGGTACCTCTGGGTACTTGGCCGGGATGGACGCCCTGCCACCACTCAACTGGTTGCCCTGAGTCCTGACGGACGGCTGCCCGTCTGGATCCCGGGGCTTTCGCGGCAAGTGTGCTGCCCACGAAGTCGTGCTGCCCGCCCCCGCCCCAGATCTCACAGTCCCTCTCGTTTCCCCTCCTCTCCTTCATCCAGAGCTGTCGGCTGTTCGGCGGCCAAGGTCCTGCTCGAGGTAGTCATATGGCTGGGATTCGCTTATTGTCATGCTGCTTTCCAGCTGCATGGTAGGGCTCGTTTCACATCGTCTCCATCCGCCTCGATGTTTTGCATGCTTCCATGCATTTTCCAGCCATGCCCTAGATAGCCTGCTGCCCTGTTCAGCCTCCCCTTTGGGCCTGGCCAGGGGGGAGGGGGGTTCTCGAATTTGACATTTGTTCTACCCGCTACCCCGGCCCCAAATCTGGTTTGCTGGCAGTCACGGTCATGCCCCCTCCATGCATCATTACCTGATGCCAGGGTCTAGTTTCTATATCCGGTAGCCAAACCATGGCATAAGATCCTCAGATTATGCTACCGCTGTTGTTGGGCAGTCCCTCGACTCCACCCCCCTCACAGGAACACTCTCTGTCTCGTACAGGGCCGTTGCTTGGGTCGGCGTACCAGAGCTATACCTTACCACCCCCCCCCCCCTCCCCCAGCTTCCGGGACCCGCGAGCCCTTGCCCCCTTCCACACTATAGCGGACATCAGACGATATAACGTAGCTCTGTCCCACGCACGCCTCACCAGAACCTTGATTTCTACTCTCGCATTCACGTAGAAA
Organism: Schizothecium vesticola; assembly: GCA_030549215.1. Lineage (NCBI taxonomy): Eukaryota > Fungi > Ascomycota > Sordariomycetes > Sordariales > Schizotheciaceae > Schizothecium > Schizothecium vesticola. The sequence continues at coordinate 1,457,376 of JAUKUD010000007.1, read as the reverse complement.
CTTCCGGCAGGGGGGAAACACAATCACACGGCTCGACGACCATCCAGCCTGGGACAGCAAATCCGATCATCGAACCGACGCACTAGCCGACCATCACACGTGGAAGCAACGAGCTCCGCAAGGATTGCGGTCATCAACGCCCAGGCCTCTGGGAAGCACCTCTTTGCCTGGCGCCCGCCTTAACTAGCAGCCTTCCCGCACACCGCCGCCCTACTTCGCACCAACCCACCAAAATCCACTCGACCTCACATGTGCGCTGCCTCCACAGGACCACCGGCACCGGTCAACCGCAGCCCCGTCATCGCCCCCCGTCTCGACCCCCCAGCACCGCCCAGGTCTGCCTCGAGCCGGGCGAGACACCGCTCCCTCTCCCGACGCAGCCCCGCGGGGCTCCCTCCCAACCAATTCTCTCCATTCAGAGCCCGGCGACCAGCCAGAGCGGCTCGCTCTGGCGGAACCCATGTATCGGAGGCACACTGGCGGGCAACTACCGTGTAGAGCAGGACTACCATGTCGACTACTCACCACAGGAGCCGCATCCGAGCGACCCGCACCCGGGCAACAACCCCGGCGGCGGCGGCCCGGCGCCGCACCACCCGTATGATGGCGGCCACCACACCAACCACCGCCCACCACTCGTCGGCCACGACCACCACGGCCTCCCGGCCCACCACTACGCCACGGCGCACCACCCGCACCCGATCCTCACCACCAACCCCTCCCACCTCGGCCGCCACATGGGCGGCCCCCCGCAACAGCAGCAGCAGCAGCAGCAGCACTACAGCACCGGCCCCTCCCCGCTCAACGCCCCGCTCTACCCGTCCCTGGCCCCGTCGTCCCACCCCGGCGGGCCGAGCCACACCCACGCCCACACCCCGCAGCAGCAGCAGGGCGTCAAGCGCCCGCGCCCCGACGACCTCGACCTCTCGGCCGTCCCGGGGCTGACGGACCTCGGCCACCACGGCCACTCCCACGGCCACGACCTCGACGCCCTGCAGCAGCAGGGCACGGCCTACGCGCAGGCGGCGGCCGTGCAGACGCACCACCACCACCGGCTGCCCGACACGGGGCCGCCGGCCAAGATGATGCGGCGGGACGGCGGTGGCGTTGGTGGCGGTGACGGGGGAGGCGGCGGGGCGCCGAGCGTGGTCGGGCAGGCGGGGATGCCGGCGCCGGCGGCGCGGCCGAGGGGGCCCAAGCTCAAGTTCACGCCCGAGGACGATCAGCTGCTGATTGACCTCAAGGAGAACAAGAGCCTGACGTGGAAGCAGATTGCGGATTTCTTTCCAGGGCGGACGAGCGGGACGTTGCAGGTGCGGTACTGCACCAAGTTGAAGGCCAAGACGACGCAGTGGAGCGAGGAGACGGTGAGTTTGCATTCTCCCCCGATGGTTAAGGGGGGCCGGGTTTGCTGACTCGAGGGATGGGATAGGATCAAAAGCTGCGGACGGCGCTGCAGGACTATGAGAATGAAAAGTGGCGCATCATCGCCAACAAGGTCGGCACCGGGTTCACGCCCGTCGCATGCCGCGAGAGGGCCGCGCAGCTGAGCGGCGAGCCGCTGCCGCTGGGCTTATAGCAATCAATGTCTCCGCCGCTGGGAGCTCCCGGCGGTGGGGACGCAGATGACGCCGACGCGGATGGGGACGCCGACGCCGGGACCGTATATCCGGCGCAGTTGCACCGGTAGAGGCAAGGCGACATTACGAGTCAACCTCGACATACAACACACGCAGCCCGCCAACCAACGTCCCCCAAGACAAGACGGATGCTCCCCCTCCTCCTCTCGCAAACTTCAACTCGGGACAGCAACTTGACGACTCGTCTCCTATCCTCACTCTCTCCCAACTCCTCCTTTTTTCCTTCCCTTTGTACTCAACAACACTCCGAGGAATAATTCTCTCTCTTTCTCTCTCTTAAGATACCCTATACATACATACCCTCCTCCCAAGCAGCAGCAGCAGCAGCAGCAGCAGCATCAACAACAAGGTTACTAGACCAACACCTATTTACTACTACTATTTCGTTAAGGTGGGTGGAATAGAACGCGGGCGGCCGGCGGTTGGTAGGATGATACACATGAACGACAGCAGCAGCACAGCAAGGCGAGCAGCGGGTGATGGATGGATGGAACGATGACGAACCCTTTTTTCTCTCTCTTATTTCCTTCCGGCAAGGGATGGGGCCCACTGGGGTCAGGTCGGTTGGCGCGCTGGTAGTGGTGGATGGATAGAAGATTTGTTGTGGGCGGCGGCAAAAGACGCTGCGTGGTGGACGTTGTTGGTTTTGGTGTGGTAGGGGGGGGGGTGGGTAGGGGGTGTTAATATGGATATGCTGCCAGGGACTTCTGGTGGTGGTGGTAATTTTAAGGGCATGGAACCAAGCAGCAGCACACAGCATACGATGGGAAAGAGGGGGTAGTGGCTTTTGGATTGTTGTTCTCTTTTTTTCTTTTCATTCATTGATACCTTGGCCTTTTTTTTTTTTTTGTAGAGCGGGGAGGGGGTGGGCAAGTACATGGTAGATTCGGTTAATGTTGGGCGGAAGAGAGAAAGTTGATGGTTCCCATCCTGTCTATCTTGTCGAGTTGCACACCTCGCGTTCGCGTACAAGCAGATCTCTCGATACCCGACTTGTCGCGAGCAGAGATGTTCATGTCGATCCGGCACATGATGATGCGGGAACTTTCGGTTGTGGAAGGTCTTGTTTCTGACGAGGAGCGCTGCCGTCTCGCTTCGATGCTGGGGGAATAGCTGAGGGCTTGTGCTGTCCTCGGCTACTTGGGTACATGTACCTACCTACCTAGCCATGCCGGACTCGCGTTTCTCAGGGCACTTTGTGTGAGACATGGTACCTGCGTGAACTCGATCGATGATACCCGTGGGCATACCTTACCCTCCCGGACGACGTGGTTGGTGGTGCTGCGACGTACGAGCGTAATGTGTCTTTTGTGTGTGTGTGTGTGTGTCGTTCCGGGTTGTGGAGATTTGATTCAAGGTTCCCAGCAACAGTTTGCGTGTTCAACGGCGATGTTGTGGTCGAGCCTTCGAGGTGCAGATACGGCGCGGCGGAGCGGATTGGAGTTCTGAATCGGGAGACTTCTTTCAAGCTAGAGCTGCCTGCTTAGCAAACGGGATTTCCTGATCTCTCAACACACACCCAGCCCCCTTCCATTGCAAAATCTTGAAATGGAGGAAGCCCTGGGAGTGCCGGCCTCCGTCGTCGGAACCACGGTGAGACGATGGCCGACGTTGTGCCAAGCCGGAGCGTCGCCGTTTCCTGCACAGCACTAGCGGGAGCAGGAGACCAGGGCCCCTGTATTTGTCGAAAACGCTCTGCCCTGTGACGCGCCATGGCTTGACGATGTTCGTCGGGCTCAAACGGGCACGTAAAACGAAGCAAAATTCAAAGTCCCTTTTACTGGGTATTTATTGTATAGAGCAATAGCCAGGGCCCCCTGAGAAGCGCTGAGAAGCACCGCAAGACGGCTGCGCAATACAGGGCTGAGACATGTTGCAAACGGAATCCGACCGGGATGCATGTCATCTGTCAACAGGGGTGTCGCTATTCCTCAGCGCCTCCATCTTCTGTCCTACCCTCTGGCCTCTCACCACACGCGTCGCATCGCAACGTCGCACATCATCTCACCTGCCAACCTCCAACATCACCACCACCAGCCTGCGACGGCTGTCGAGGATCCGACTGCTGGGCTCGATAAGTCACTGCTGATTCATTCATCCTCGTGTCAGGCACCAGACAGGCAGTGCCTCCCGGCCCAATTAGTCACCGGTGACCAGCTGGCTTCGATATTTGCCTGATGGCTTTGTCTGCGAGTCGTCCGCGTCGAGTTTTGCCGGCCTGTGCTCTGCCGCAAGATGGGCCTTGATGGCTCTCGCGACGCCCGACTGCCCCCGACGCGACGACTACACGAAGCACGGTAGACGGGGTGCCACCCCCCATATCTTCGGCCCTACCCTCATCGGAGTCTTCTCGCTCGCCGCCAGCGAAGGGATTTCAAGATTGCAAGGCCGCTAGCGAGTGCTGAAAGCTGAGGTCGGCTGCTACCCAATCGGAGATTAACAGGCACTTTATACCGTCATGCCTTTTCTGGACCCCCTCCCTTCGATTTCGTCAAGCTGTGTGTGATGGACTGTGGTTGTACCTCGTTGTACTCGCAACGTCCGCGACAAAACCATGGCGCGGTGTGGCCAACACCACCTTGCTGCTGCGGGGGGCCTGGCCGCCCACACAACTCTCTCATGACGCTGCTGTCTCGGGTTTATTGCTGCTATTAGGCTCCCCCCTTGCATCTTTTGTGAATGGTTCCTGACGCCACAATCTAGGTACGGCCTGACGTCGACCTTTGATGGCGCCATCCGCACGAACGGCCACATGGGTTGACGCCCGTGTCATTATCTGGTAGGAACTTCTAGCTTGCTCTTCCGCCCTCGGCCTCTTCTACCAAGTGGCTTCTGTACGCATTTTCCATGACTGGCATGCTTGACCGCCACCGTGGCTAGAGACGGTCGGCCGCACCGCCCCTGCTCAAGCTATAGCCGCACGTCATATGCCTCAAACCATGGCTATACACCTCGCTATATATCCGAGGTATAGTCCCCCGTCACTATACACCCATCCCGCCCAGGACCAAGACAGATCCCACCGCCCGCCCGCAGGTACGATCTCCAGCGCGCACAGGGATGACCGACTCCAACCGCACCGCTGAGAAACCCGGCTCTGGTTCTGCTTTGGTCGCGCTGCAGAGGCCCTACATGGGCAAAGTCGGGACCAAACATGTTTGCCATTTTGCCGTGGCGACAATGACGCCGTGGGAGAGGCCGGACGGGTGGGGGGATGGTCCATGACTGGGTCGAAGAGGAGATGAGAGGGGCGGATAAGGGCCAGGACGAGATATTGACGCCAGCACCATCCTAATCCGATCAGGTCGGCATCGAATGCTTTGACGGGTTGATGAAGGACGCTGGGGCGCTGTGGGGGAGGGAGCGGTAACGAACGACCAGCGCTGATGTTGCCCCCCTCCTCTGTCCTATGCCTGCCGTCCTGAGGCTTGATTATTGAGCGTGGCCGGGGAAGGGAGTTCACATGCCTATGCTGCCATCTTCTCCCGGCCCGTGGTCCCAAGTGGGCGAGCCATGTCCCAATGCGGAGAAGACCATCTTCCATCGGCCGGTCTTCCAGGTTACGGGTCTTCGTCTCGTCCAAGGTTTCCCGGCCGTCCCGGCTGCAAGTGCAACGCACGTTCCTTGTCTTCTTTGGTCTGCGTCGGCAATGTTTGTGAGCGACGGGGGGCGGTGGTGTTCGGCACGTACTACGTTACCGCATATCATCTGATGGATGAATGATCGACCTTGAGAGGAGGGGTCGTTTCCACTGCTCGACGTGTTGGGCACCAGAGCGTCTCCTACATCTACACCATGACATTGGGTGCCCTTGAAGATGGACGAAGCTTGAGTACACAGTAAGCCGTCTCTGGGAACCCTCCAATACCATGCTCGGCTCGTGCCGTCTTGACCTCTCGCGAGCCGCACGAAGACCGCTCAAGCTGTCGATCACTGACTGTCCTAGATGTACCGGCAAGGCGGTTGGTCGTTCTTCTGAGGAGAAGACCGGGTTTCGAGACGGGCTCAACTTTGGTCAATGGCATCCATCCATTCAAGGCGTTGTGGTAACTGAGACAAAGGCAGCCAGGGGGCAGGGTCTCATCAGTGTGAGGGGAGCAGTCTTCGACTTCATGATGTCTGCTGTCAGTTCAAACTCTAAGATGATTGAAAATGCCTTGTCTTATGAATATGAAGGATATTGGATAGACCACAGCCTTCACCGGTCCATGCGGTATGCGCCTCCGAATCTTTCAGGACCATCCACCGGTGTCGTCGCCGCCAGCCCCCGGTCCGTTACGCCGGTGACATTCAAAGAACACCCGCACACATGTACAGACCCGTGATATCCCCATCTACATTAGAACCTCGAGGTGTTCAATCTTCCCATATCGCATCCTCGTAAATGTTGGTGTCCACCCGGCGTGTAAGTCAGCCAGCTGTCAGTCGACTTTGGCACCCGCCCACAGCTGCCGCTCTCTCACACGTGAGTGAGATCACCTGACAGCGCGGCACAACTCGCGATTTGTGCGTCATCGGCGAGGGAGGCAGCAATGAACCACCCCGATCGGCAGAACTGTCTCGGCTCGGAGTTTCCGGTCATCGCCGACGACGACGGCACACCTTTCCTACCTTCTCAGTGATCTTTCTTCTCAATTTCGTCAAGCCCTTTTTTTCCACCTGTCACGACAAAGCGAACTAGGTTTTCTCCCCTCACACTCTCGGGGAAGGCGTTCAATTCAATTCACCTTTCCGCACCACCTTCGCCTTCACCCTCTTTGATGCCCCTCGTTTCGGATTCCCATCGCCGTCAACCCTCAACAAGCGGCGGTCCTTCCATGGCTTCTCCCCACCATGGACTCCGACACTGAACCGCCAACCGGCGATGCCGCCGCAATGATTCCCACGTCTTCCTCGCTCTCTGAAGTCGCAACTCGTACCGGTGCTTCGCCCTCCCCCAATGCTGCCATTGCTTCTGCCTCTCCCGACCCCTCCATGCCCCCCTCCCACCTCGACGAGGAGCGCGATGCCCTCGCGGCCCTCACCTCCAACGTCCGCGACCAAGACGATCTCGAGCGTGACATCACCGCCCAGGCCACGCGGGCTCTCAACGAGGCCGAAGACAAGCGCGACACCCGCCGCATCGAAAAGGCCATCGCCAACCGCGACCGCCTGGCCGTCCAGCTTGCCTCACAGGAACACAAGCGCAGGCTCGCCATCGGCAGCCTGCAGGCTATGAAGCGACTGGACGACGACATTTCGCGCCTCAAGCTCGAGATCAAGACCAGCGAGCAGGATGTCGTGGACCTCAAGGCGCGCATGGAGCTGCGCCACAAAGGGAATCAGTTAGAGGCGGAAGCAGGCCCCAGTAATAGCGGTGTCGGTGTTGGTGGCAAGCTGCCTGGTGAGACGCAGCGGGAATACCTGATACGAACCGGCAAGATTACGCCGTTTTCAAAGATTGGCGGCCCGCGCCTCGATGAGGGGGAGGGCGATCTCGCGGCTGCAGTGGCCGAGGCCGAGGACGAGGCACTTGCCAGGAAGCTGCAGAAGGAGGAGGATGGACCGAGGTCCCATCGAAACCTGAGACTGCCGGGGTTCGTGGAGGAGGAGAGGGCTCAGGGCTCCAAGTCGCATCAAAACCTGAGGCTGCCTGGATTCGCAGAGAAATCTGCGTCTGCCCCGGAGGCGGCGGTCGAGGCTGAGTTTTCGCTGCGCCCAAGAAAGAAGCGCAGGGCTGTCAAGGACGAGGACTCCGAGGAGGAATTCGTCCCTGAGGAGACGGCCGAGGTCCCTAGTGTTGCTTCGGATAGGGAAGACGACGAGGACGAATTTGACATGACGGACATGGTGCCCAAGAAGAGAAAGAAGAAGGGAAAGGCAAAGGCCAGCGATGCCTTGGTCGATGTTAGTGGCATCGACGATGGCAACGAGGCTGTCTACCAAGACCGACTGAAGGACTGGGCAGACCGTAGAAGCAGGGCTCGTCGGATTCATCAAGAGAACCTGGGTCAGCCAGTCGACAGTGACAGACAAGAGGAGTGGTTCATGCCTTCGCCGGATCACCCCGACCACGTCTTCGAGAATGGGCTCAAGCTCCCCGGCGACATTTATCCCTCGCTCTTTGACTACCAAAAGACGGGCGTGCAGTGGCTCGCAGAGTTGTTTGCCCAGCAGGTTGGCGGTATTGTGGGCGACGAGATGGGCCTGGGCAAGACCGGTATGTACACGCAACACGACGATGTCGTACCGCCAACGACATGTACTGACCCCATCCGCAGTCCAGATCATCTCCTTCATCGCTGCTCTTCACTATAGCAAGAAGCTGAAGAAGCCAGTCATTGTCGTCGCGCCGGCCACGGTGCTGCGACAGTGGGTCAACGAGTTCCATCGCTGGTGGCCCCCTCTCCGAGTGTCCATCCTGCATTCTTCTGGCAGCGGCATGCTTAACATGGACGACGAGGGTAGGATTGAGGACGCTGAAGACATGTACAACGAGGCCCAGTTGGGCAAATCCGGCAGAGCTGTCAAGAGGATTGTGGACCGCGTGGTCGACCATGGCCATGTTCTGGTTACGACATACGCCGGTCTTCAGACCTACGCCAACGTCCTCCTTCCTGTTGAATGGGGATATGCCGTCCTGGACGAGGGGCACAAGATCAGGAACCCCAACACGAGCATCACGATCTACTGCAAGAGACTCCTCACGCCCAACCGCGTCATCCTCTCGGGCACGCCGATGCAGAACAACTTGGCCGAGCTGTGGTCGCTGTTCGACTTTGTCTACCCTATGCGACTCGGCAATCTGACCGAGTTCCGGGAGCGGTTCGAGATCCCCATCAAGATGGGAGGTTACGCGAACGCCAGCAACCTTCAGATCATGGCCGCCCAGAAATGCGCCGAGGCCCTCAAGGAGACAATTAGTCCCTATCTCCTTCAGCGTCTCAAGGTGGATGTGGCGGCCGATCTGCCCAAGAAGAGCGAGCAAGTCCTCTTCTGCAAGCTATCCAAGCCCCAGCACGAGGCCTACGTCGCCTTCCTCAAGTCGGATGACATGGCTAGCATCATCAACCGCACGCGCCAGTCTCTGTACGGCATCGACTATCTCCGCAAGATCTGCAACCATCCTGATCTGATCAACCCGCAGCTCAAGCACGACCCAAGTTACAAATGGGGCCAGACCAACAAGTCGGGCAAGATGGCCGTCGTCAAGTCCCTGCTGCCCATGTGGAAGCGTCTCGGTCACAAGACGCTGCTCTTCTGCCAGGGCGTGCAGATGCTCGATATTCTCGAGGCTTTTGTCCGGCGCCAGGATGACATGCGCTACCTCCGCATGGACGGCAAGACGCCCGTCAAGGACCGCCAGGCCCTCGTCGACCAGTTCAACAATGATGCCAGCATCGACCTCTTCTTGCTGACCACCAAGGTCGGCGGTCTCGGCACCAACCTGACGGGTGCCAACCGCGTCATCATCTTTGACCCCGACTGGAACCCCTCCACGGACGTGCAGGCCCGCGAGCGCGCCTGGCGCCTGGGCCAGAAGCGTGAGGTGACCATCTACCGTCTCATGACGGCCGGGACGATTGAAGAGAAGATCTACCACCGCCAAATTTTCAAGCAGTTCCTCTCCAACAAGGTCCTCCGCGACCCCAAGCAGCAGACCAACCTCAACCTGCACGATTTGCACGATCTCTTCTCACTCAGCACCTACGAGGACGGAGTGACGGAGACGAGCGAGATCTTCAAGAACAGCCACGTCAAGCGCCCCGGGCCCAAGGAGCGCGTACTGCCCGGGCGCGCCGACGACATCGACCCCGCACGGGGCCTCCCCGCCCCGTCTGCGCCTGACGCCGACGCCGACGCCGACGCCGACCTCGGCACCCTCGACGGCGTCGCCTCGGTGGAAGCCTACCGCGGCGAGGCGGTCGCGCCCCCGAGCGAGGAGGACCGCCTCATGGAGGGCATCTTTGCGCGCGGCTCCGCCGTGCATAGCGCCCTCGAGCACGACGAAATCATGAACGGCCGCCGCGTCGTCCGCGCCGACGCAAAGATGCTCGAGCGCGAGGCCAACCGCATCGCCGCCCAGGCCGCCCTCAGCCTGCGCCGCGCCGCCGACGCCGCCGCCCACATGCCCATCGGCACTGTCACCTGGACCGGCGAGACGGGCACGGGTGGCGCCCCCGCCAACGTGCGCCGCGCCCGCGCCGGCGGCGTCGGGTCCGCGGGCATCTTGGCGGGCGTCGCGGACCGTCAGGGGCTGGGGCCGTCGAGGGCGGCGTCGGCGGCTCCGGAGAGGCACCACGACTACAACGCCGAGCAGTTCGAGGGCATGATTGTCGAGTTTGTGACGCGCCAGGGGGGCAAGGTCCAGTCGAAGAAGCTCGTGGAGCACTTTAAGCGCTTCTGTCCGGAGCGGAAGCAGACGGTAGCGTTTACCAAGGCGCTGAACAAGGTCGCCGAGGACGAGCAGAGGGGGCTGACTTCGTGGTGGACGCTGAAGGAGGCGTACAAGAAGAAGGAGTGAAAATAGAGGGAGGGGGCTACAGCATTTTCCGGCACATTTTTCACTTGCTTTTACCTACGCGTGTCTTTTGTGGGCGGGGAATCATAGATAGCATGGCGCTTTGGAGTTGGGGATTGGGACTGGTCATCATCGCGCTCTTTACTGCCGGGGCCCGAATTGCGGGATTTGCAAGCCGCTCATCTCCGTTTCTCTGCTCTAGGTAGAGTTCGCTTTGCTGTCTGAGTGTCGTGGCTGCGAGCTCATTGAAAATAGGAAACCTTTTTCGCGTGCGGGCAGAGACAAAACAAACAAACTCGGACGCGAACCAGTGTAAACAAACCCCTGTCCTGCGTTACACATGCGCTGCATCAGTCTACAGATAATGTCTCGTCTTGAATACCACAAACTCCCGCGCTGGGTATCAACCTCTATGTCTACAATGCCAGTATAAAACCTACAGATACTACAAAACTGAAGCCAATCCCTGCTTTTTGAGAACTGTCTCCATGCCCCAGGACGCCGTATAACAAGTCCACCCATGCCCCCAGCCCAGAACGCCTCCAGAACGCCGTCCGCTCAAATCAATCCGTCAGTCGAGCGGTGACGCCGCACGCCAGCTCCTAAAGCGCAACGATATCGGGCGTGCCGAGCTCGGCCGCCTCCTCCGTCAACGCCACACCACTTCCCGCGCTCAAAGTCTCCCAGGTACCAGACGCGCCCTCCGAGTCCTCGCAAATGTCGGCCAGGCGGGTGCTGTTCACGGACCCAAGCGCCTCGTCGACGACCGGCGAGGACTGAGAGCTGCTGCTGTCGTCGATGCCGTTCCAGCCCGTGGTAGTCCCAGCAATTGACGACTTGTCCCCAGTCTGGCAAGGGGGAGTGTCGTCTCCCGTGAATATTTTGACATTCATGACGATGAGTTTCCTGCTGGAAGACTCGAGGTGTTGTCTTTCAGCAGCAAGGATGGCGGCTGTGTCGTCGTCGGTATCGGAGCTCATCTGCTTCTTAAATACGGGAAGCACAGGAAGTTGGCGGCTGCGGATACTCCCGGTGGTGCAGTTGACGGCATTGCGGACAGAGGGATTCGCCGTGATGGGGTAGCTGTACCGCAGGTCGGGAAAGTGCGAAGAGCGGCGCAGGCTTCCGCGAGGGGGGAAGTTTTCACTGTGCATCGCCCACTCGTCCACTTCGCCTGCGGCCTCCTTCTCGGCTTGGATGCGGCGCAGTCTTCCCTGTACGGAGTTTGGTGCGATGTCGTTTCTTGCCGGGTGAAATCGGGGCTGTTTGTTGTTAGCAGATGCTCCTCCCGGTTCATCGCCGTCTTGTGCCATCCACGTACCAAGGGAACTGCCCGGAAGCCAGCGTTCTTAACAACAATCGCATGCGACATCTGTCTGAATCCGAGGAGGCTGAAACCATATGCCGTGGCGACTGTGGGCGGCACTTCGTCGTTGATGATGGCGTCGAGGCTCACGAAGCTCTTTTCCGTGCCAAAGTGGTGGCAGGCGTGGCAGACCTTGTACTGGCACTCGTGTTCTCGAGAAGGCATCCAAGGCTTGTCCCGGCAGGGATACTTTCCTTTGCCCAGTATGCGCGACTCTTCAATCTTGGCCGCCACCTAGAATTGTCAGTGGGTGGAGGGGGCGTTGACGGCATCGAGGACATACATTGTCTCTCTGCTGAGAGATGGTAATAAGCTGCTCCGGGGTATAGGTGGCAAGCCCCTCCTTGGTGAGTTCTTTTAGGAAGCTGAGTTTGTCAGAGCGTGCCTGCGGACCACGCTTCCCTAGAGTCATGGTCTCGGCGAAGCTGCGCCCGAGGTTGTCGAAACAATACTGTCGGGGTCAGCAAAGTTTGGTGCGCGCAATGTGGGCATCCTACCGGTAGGCCCATCTCCTTGCTTTGGATGATGAGGGCCTCTCGGTCGACGGTGCAGCGGTAGAGCCAGCCGGATCCGCCCAGCTGGCCACAGTTTTCGCACCTATCCTTTGGATGATAGAGGCGCGTCATGGTGTAATGGTTGCATCTAAACAGGTCAGGGAATGAAAGTAGGTGATTCTTGCGGAGCAGCTTACTTTGGCTTCCACTCACGGTAAAAGTGCGGGCCGACATAAGACGGGTGGTAGAAGGCAAAGGGAGGCAACTGCGAAAGCGAGTGGCGCCAGCTCTGATCCTCGGCGTCCTCGGTGTCCTTTCCAGCGACTCTCTCTTCGTCCGTCTCTGGGATTGTCTCTGAAACAACACCCCGAGTCCGGGCGGCTGTTTCGTCGGAGCTCGTGGTGGTGTCCATCGTGATGCGCAGAGGCGGTGGTTGGGGGCCGGTCAGTGGGGGAGGATGGTGACGGTTCGGTCCTCGGGGGTATACGTAGAAATAGTTGCAGTGGAATTCCAAAGGCCCCGGGCGGAGAAATGGGGGAGGGGGGAAAAAAAAGGGTGTCCTCGATGTGCGTGGTGTTTGTTTGGTCTGGGCGAAGGAAGGAAGGAGCGCAGTCGAACAGCAACTGGCCCGCAAACTCCAAGGGCCGTCAAACACCGGACAGCAGCCATTTGAAGCAACTGGAAACACCTGGCGGCACGCCGGCCAGCAAAAATACAAAGACTAAGTAGGCGACATCATGTCGGTACGCCTGGATATCTTAGCACCTATCGAGCTCCCACCGAGCTCCCATCAAACGGGTATGAGGCGCGTGGACAAAAAGAGACTAGAAGCGCCCTTGTGATGACGGTATTGGGGCTTAGCTAGGCACATGGCCAATTCAAGTGGTGCGTTTTATACCGAGGATGACGTTTAGCTCACACACTGCTCATCGTCATCGCCGTCGACTCCTTGGTGTTTACATGGTGAGGCTCTACCGGGTCGCGGGAGTGAGGCTTGGCAAAAGATGCAGCCAGCATGCTGGAATATTCGCAGACGTCGATCTGCTTGCTGCCTTACGTTGATAAATGGCATTTTCAGAGGTTACCCAGCAGTCAAAGGCACATTTGCAGGCCAATGGCGTGGCTGTCATCGTGGGTGGACGAGTGGTTGTGAGGTGCAGTCGGGAAGACGACGATGAACAGGGATGGTGGGTGGACGAAAGAAGACGTCGCCTGCACTGGTGTGTTGTCGCATCCGTCTCCGGGCAGCATCGAGCACAGGCACAGAGTCCCGTCGTACCGAAGCTGGAGGTGCAAGGAGGCGAGGGAAAACAAAAGCCTCGGCCAGCTGGAAAAGCGACCAATCATACGTCGTTTCCGCGCCAGGTCCCATTTTCGGGTCTCCACCGGGGGTGGCCTCAGCTTCGCCGGCCCCCCCAGTCCCCTCGCCCGTCGCCAGTCGCGACGCAAGATGAGGGTGCTGCATTGGTCGACCTGTCTCTCACCCCCATCAAAAACCAACCTCCTCGCCATCCGCCATCCTCGCCCCCCGAACCCCCCCCCCGAACGAACGACGCCCAGCCGAAACGATCCCCTCGACGACGTATCGCCGCTGCCCGACTCGCATTTTGTGCTGTTACCGTTTTGTCCTGCTGGTGAGTACCTCTCTCGCCGTGCTTGTGTGAATTGACGCCCGATGCGCGATACCGTCGACGCGTTTTGCCGCTGAGATCGACCTCGCCTGCGCATTCGAAAGTCGAGACCCGCCGACGACAGCTGTAAACAACAAGCGACCCCATCGCATCGCCATCCGCCATCCACCGACCGAATCCGCGCCCGCGCCCGCTGTCAAACCCAACCGATTCCCGACAGACGCTGATCAAGACCAACAGATTGCACCGCCCCTAAATGTCGATTTGATCGCCGCCGTCGCCCACCATGTCGTCGCTAAAGATCGAGCGGGACACGTTCCAGACGGCCGTGACCCAGGGCGCCCAAAAGGCTGCGGATAAGCATCACGGCAGCAAGGTCGCCGCAACCGCCGCCGCCATCTCCGAGGCCGCCTCCGGGAACCTGCCCGGCACCAAGGGAGACCATCCCATTTCCGCCGTCGTCGGCACTGCCCTCACGGGCGGCCGACAAAATGCCGGCACCAAGGGCTACCTGGCGGTATGTTCTCCCCCTCTCCGGACGTGTCAAAGGCTAATTCGGTTCAGGCGTACATCAAGCAGCTCGAGGACAACCCGCTGCGGACCAAGATGCTCACGGCCGGCACCCTCGCCGGTGCTCAGGAGCTGATCGCCTCGTGGCTGGCCAAGGACCGCAACAAGCACGGCAACTACTTTACGTCGCGCGTGCCCAAGATGGCGACGTACGGCGCCCTCGTCAGCGCCCCGCTCGGCCACTGCCTCATCTGGGCCCTGCAAAAGACGTTCAAGGACCGCACCAGTCTGCGGTCCAAGATTCTGCAGATTCTCGTCAGCAACCTGATTGTACGCCTCACCCCCCCCCCCCCTCTGCCTCTGCCCGTCCCAGCTAACCCCCGCCCAGATCGCGCCCATCCAAAACTCGGTGTACCTCGTCGCCATGGCCATCATCGCCGGCGCCCGGACGTTTCACCAGGTGCGCGCCACGGTCCGCGTCGGCTTCTGGAAGGTGATGCGCGTCAGCTGGATCACGTCGCCGCTCTGCCTTGCCTTTGCGCAAAAGTTCCTCCCCGAGCACACCTGGCTGCCCTTCTTCAACCTCGTGTCGTTTGTCATCGGCACCTACATCAACACCATCACCAAGAAGAAGCGCCTCGCGGCCCTTCGCAAGAAGCACTTTGGCGACGGTGGACGCCCCACCGGCGGCAGCACCATGGGCCGCCCCGAAGACTACCCGCCTCTCGGGCCCAACCCCCCATACTAGGCGACTACCGGCCGAGGGGGATACGACGCTGATGATCAATCCAACCCTGACACACACGGGATCTGAATATGTGAATCCGAGGAGGAGGCCGGCTCCGTCGGGAAAAGGGTACAAATAGCTGGCTGGGTGGCAAGTGACAAAGTGTGGGAGGTATCGAGGCGGGGTCTTGTGCGATTTCCGTCATGTATAATCTCTTGTTTTGTTGGCTGTTAGATAATTGTTTTTTGGCTACCATACAGATGCGTAGTGGGCTGGCCAGGACCGTGTGTGTGTAACTGCTCCGTGATGTTGGCCTGTGTGGCTCTTGCTCTGAATCCGGGCTGAGCCGCAGCTCTCCCAGTGTTGAGGCCGTAATTCCGCATTCGGACGCTCCTTTAGTGTACCTGAGCCGGGTGGCCATGTTCCCTGCGGTCTCGTCCGGAGCTCCAACCTCGAATCCAACTCGGCCCGAGCTCGCTCCGCGCTGCTTCGTAAAGCTGCTTCGGGAGACGTCCATCGTGCCAGTGTCTCTGACCAGTCCAGGAATGCTGAACCAAGGTTCCAAATGTGGCGTAATAATCCCCTTCGAGATGCGGTGCTTCTGCTGTCCATCTCTTCCCTCATCCCGTCCCTCCCTCCTCGCTCTCCAGCATGAACCCCGGGCTCCAGAATTCCGCCTCTTCACTCTGTCGATCAACCCACAGCATCCCCTCGCCTAGCAGATCCTCCACGGCCGTCTGCGCCCTCGCTCGCGCCCACCGCAGATTGACCATGAGCATCGACACGCTCACGTACCCCAGCACCTGCACCGCCTCGAGCACGGCGCTCTGGTCCGTGTTGAGCTCCTTGGGCACCGAGCGAATGTACGGCTTGCTCCCGACGCGGATGACCGAGTAAGCTGACCCGAGCGGCTTGAGCGTTGCCACGGCGCGGAGAATGTCGTCCCTAACCGTCCCGTCAGCAGCACGCACACGCACACCAACAAACCCCAGCCGGAGAAGAATGTGAAGAAACATACTCAGTAACCTCCCCCCCAACCCCCTTCCCCGCCGCCACCAGCCCCTCCCTCACCTTCCTCACCTCAATCAGCCCCCCGTTCTCCCCCCGCGTCCGCCCGCACACCTCCACCACCCGCACCGCCAGCTCAAAGTAAAAGTCGTTGACCGTCCCGCCCAGCAACTGCGACCACACTGAGCCGCCGCCGCCGTCCTTGGCCGACGACGCGAGCAGCGGGTCCACGCCGATGGCCGCGCACATGCGCGCAAACTGCGCGCGAAAGCTCGGGTTGGAGCGGATGTCCTTGGCGTGCGTCTGCGCGAACTGCTGCAGCAGCGAGCGGAAGACGGCGAGCTGCGTCTCGAACGCCTGCGCGTTGGTCGAGCGGAGGGCGGAGCCGTGGGAGGAGAACTGGGCCGAGGTGAGCCGGTGACGCGTGAGGGAGGCGAGGCCGGGGGGTTTGCGGGACATGGTTCCTGGTGGGGGGGTTTCGCCTATTTTTTTCTGTAGTGTTCGCTTCGGGGAGTGAGGTGGTTGTGGGTGTTGGGATGTGGTCCTGGAGTTGGTGGTTGTTTAGGGAGGGGAGAGGATTAGGGAGGGGGGAGGTTCCGGCTGCGTCACCTGGGAGCATGGTGCGGGGCGATAAGATAAGAAATGGACGCGATGCCGCGTTTTTGTGCTAGTTGCTCCCGCAACCTCTTCGTCTACATTTTTCCGGTTTGGGTCTCAGGGGCAAGCTGCCTCTTGGTTTTCTCTCTTTTCATGGACGCTATATGGACGGTACCAAGTATCACCGGGTGCCTTGAGGGCGCACAAGGGCGAATCTCTACCGGCCTTGACATAGCAGCGATTGATGCGACCCCTTACCGTCTGGTCTATACCACCCCCATCCTACGGGATTGTTCTCTACCTAGCAAGTCTCGAAACTGAAGGAGGCAGGGAGGCCTATGGAAACGGAGAACTTCGCGCTCGAGGCCAACAAATCGTTCCACAGACCGGCCCAACTCATGTCAGCTGCTCCGAGTCCCTCAACTTACACAGACGTTGCCGTATCACAAGTCATCAAGGCGCGCTTACACATGGTGTATTTGATGTCCAACTCCACCGTAGAACGGGGAGGCTCGCATAGTCTCCCCAGAACCACTATGACTCGGAAGCACCACTCCACGAAAAGAAAACATCCATGACTCGTTGAGATCCAAGCCGAGATAAACCACTCTCCGCTGTAGGTACACCACAATCAGCACCTATGGCAACTTGGCCGAGCGGTCTAAGGCGCCACGTTAAGGATACCCTTAATCGCAATCATCTTGGTCTATCAGGTCTTGATAAGTAGTTCCGTGGTCCGAAAGTGCGTGAGTTCGAATCCTCACAGTTGTCAAGTTGAATATTTACAGAACCCTACAGCAACTTGGCTTCTTCTATCTCTTTCTTTGAAAGAGGGAGGTGGTGATGGGCGCAACATCCACGGCGGGACAGTACAAGCCTTGCCGGCATCCATCAAGTCCCCGGCGCACAGCACAAAGTCTCTCCCTCGCAATCCCTCGAGCCCAACATACACCCGCCTCCACCACCACCGGCCCGCCTCATCACCTCTTCGTCGTAGCCTTGGCTTCTGAAGACATTGCCAGTACATGCGATACCGTATAGTTGTCCTAATTCTCGTCACCTTCTCCGGCCAGGTCGACCTCAAGTTTACCCCTCCTTCTCCCAAGACCGCCTGTCTAACCTCCCCGATATGGGCTTTGTTGAGGCGCAGAGGTCATGTTCTTGAGACTGTCACCACCAGGGGGAACACAACTGCAGGGTCTTTCCACCGCGGGGGTGGGGTCGATCTCTCTCTCGACACGGATCCGAGGCTAGAGGGCAGGCGGGTATGCCCGGGTGGTAGTGTGTTGTCAAGGGGAAATTGCCGATAATGTATAGACCGAAGCTTTTTTTGGGGATGGCGTGGAATTCAGACCTCTTCCGCCTGGGCAGACTTGACCCCTTGGTCAAGGGCTTTGCTTTCGACCCCCCCCCCCCGGAGGAATGTCAATGGCTCCTTCCTTTCCGTGCCATGGTGCGAGTAAATCCAGGGCCATGCGGGGTGACGATTTCTGCGACATAATTGAGTTTGCGAAGGGAACGATCATCAATGCTGGCATCCAGAGGAATCTTTCTTGTCTGTGGACTTTTGACAACCCGTCATCTTTGCATATCCCCAACCTTTCGTACAGTTGATCACTCCCATGCAGAAAGGCGATATGTGCCTCCGGGACGGACACATGTGCAGCGTCTGCAGCGGCCGTATATAACATCAGAGCCCACGAAGGGCTTATTTGGGGCTGGAGTTCGTATATCCGGATGCGACGTAGAGTTATACTCCCGAGACTGAACCCGAGACACGAGTTGCTCGGGCGAGCTCGATATTGTCTCGGATAGGGACAATACTCCCAAATTCCTGATGCTGCATGGCCATGCGCATATACGGCGGCTGTGTGAATCCGTGTCACTGATGCTGTAGGAGCGCGTGGGAGCGCTAAAAACCAAAATCGCCAACGTCGGATTTTGGACCTGTTGACGAAACCAACGAGGTGGGACCGCCATCTTGCATCGAATGACTCGCCGATCGCCATTCGGGAGAACACATAGGGATGGGTCGACGTCAAGATAAAGACGGCCGGGGATCGAGTACCCGGAGCTCCGGAGCACACGGCGCTAGCCCCGCCCCTTTGCGCCTCGAATTTAGCGGCTTTGTCGGCGTCCAGGTCCAGGTCCAGGATGGTGACGGGAATCCCGCATCCAATTCCAGATCCCCTAATTAAGACAAACACTCCTTCCCTACACGCCCCCCTTGGCACCTTGGGGAGAAACCACCATCTTGCGGCCCTTGGCCTGTCTGCGTTAGGCTTGTGCGACGCAACCATCAGAAAGGAAGCTTCCATGCCCCCTCCCTCCCGTCCCCAGGCAAGCACCCGGCCCCGGCCCCGTATAAATTGCCGGGATCGCCAACCTAGCCCTGACAACACTGCGTTTCCATGTTCGCTCTAGTTTGTCCATTTCTTGTTGCTGGGGGCGTGCTGTGGGTGCCACGTCGGGTAGAACCTGAGCACGCACTCGGCCCGCGCCGCGTCTGCCCGAACACGGCCTGGTCGGCTCGTATCCCAACTTCACCAGGTTTGCCGTCCTCTCCCTGGGCTCACCACTGCCTAGGTGTACACAGTCCTGCCCGCTGCGCGGAAGCCAGCGACCCTCGACCCGACCTCCCGTCTTCGCCAACCGCTGCCGACTTGGCGCTGCCCTAGCCGCCCTGCGGCACAGGCGATCGCTGACTGCGACCAACCCGTCCATCCCGTCGCGACCTCGTGGGCCGTCTGCGTGTTCCACCTTAGCTTCATGTCGGTCGATGGATCCATCCTCCATCCTCGTTTCGGGATATTGGCCTTGTATATATATAGCGGGACGCGGGGAAGATCGTGTACACCGAGGTACATGACGGCATGCCGACATGGCAAAGCCCACCCTCCCCCGAGATGGGATGGAGCATGCTTCAAGGTGCTGCACAGCCGACATTGCCGACAAAAGATGCTGCTCTTCCTCTCGGCCGAAAAAAAATACTAACACAACAAGACCAACGTCAACAACCATGGCTCGACTTGGCCAGGTCTCGGCAGACACCGCCCCAATATCGGGACCTCGTGGTGGTGCTCATGCCGTGCAGCGGACCGCAAGGTAGTGTCCCAAAGCATAGGCTCGTATTCCAAACGACCTTGTTCCCGTCCCCTCGAGGGACGTCGCGAGCACCCGTCCGTCTGCCCTCGGTGCTGCCACCCATCGCATCGCACCGCAGCGGTACAACGTCATCGAATCCGAGATTCCATGGTGTGTATATTGTGCTGGCCGAGTCCAGCGACGCTGTCAGTCGCCCAAGGACAGATGTGTCGAATGAAACTGCGAGCAAGATACCAAAAGGGCGAAAGAAACCGCACCCAAACAAACACAACACACCCTCACCTCCTCCTAAAACACCAAAGAAAAGAAGTCAACAAACCATTCACTCGGCGTCGACAAACCTTATCCAACTCCCCTCTCGAGACACCCATGCACAACTCCAGTCCACAATCGCCGTCGTACGACTCCAATCCCTCCGCCCGCGACACCTCGGAGGAATATCGCCCACTCGTCCACAAGACGATGCTTCCCTAGCAGTGTGCCAACCCCCCCATTCATTCCTACCCATACCCCCCCCCCCCTCCCCTTCCCTGTGCCACCTGTACCGTGCGACGGAAAAAGCCCGGCAATATACAACCCCCCCCCTCTCCCCCATTTTTTCCTTCCACGACTCTTCCCTAGCCGACGGGTTCTGCACGGGGGTGTGCTCTAGTCTTGTGTAACCACACCATCTGCCTGCCCAAAGGGAATCAGAGCAGAGTGTCAGCATGCGAAGCGAAACAGTCAGCCACACACACATCGCGCGCGTGGATATGATATGACGATGCCCCTGACTACCCAAATACTACCTTACCTACTTTCAGAAGACATGAGGGGGCGGAGGCGAGATGGTTCCCGCCACTGCATATATTGATGATACATTACATACGCATTAGAAATATCTGAGGAGAGCAGAATGGCAAAGGCTCGAGGTGCGCCACCAATGGCGACCGCCAGAGTGAATTGTGTCGCAGTATATCCAATGGAGGGATGTAATGCACAAAAAGCCGAACCGTTCCTCTAAGCCATCTAACCTGCCTACTACCTGTCCGGGTGTTTTAGGGAGCCGATAAACACCACTACAGGTCGTCGACCCAGTGATCGTGATACTAACTTACCAGTCAAGGCATTGTGCCAAATCATCACATAGCGAAAGAGCCGAGATCACACTCCCACCTGTAGTCCGGCAGTACTTGACCTAACTCAACTCGACCTCAACCACCCCTCCCCCAACTAAGTATTTAAGCACAAAACACACCAACGAGAGAGAGAGCACGTACCAAACATGCATATCCGACCGCAAGAAAAAACGACACACTTCTGTCTAGTACCTTGTTTCATCCCACCCACAACAGAACATAATAGCTCCTCTCGAGATACCCTTGCCCACAAGTTCATCCGGTTCCCACTCGCTCGCCATATGGCCCGTCTCAGACCAGATAAACGACTCCATTACTTCCTCTCCACCACCAACCCCGACAGGATCAGATATTTCACATATATTATTACTACCACTAGTGTGCCCTCACTCGCTGTACTTTGTATACTTCCAAACAATGCTACCCACCGCCAAACATAAAGTCCACAATGTTGCTCATATCCCCCTTCTCCCCCAAAGCCAAGAAACGCGCCGGTCCAAAACTACCTCCCGCTTCGGCCGGGTATCAGGCAGGAAGAACTAGGATCCGGCGCATGCATAGTATAAACCAAAAAGAAAAGAAAAAAGACACACGCTGCCCACCCCGAGCACACGGGCAGCCGGGCACACTCTGCCCGTGTGACGTCGAGGGCGAGCCTGGGAATCATCATGCTTGCCCCAACCTTCCACCAAATGCAAAACCCCCAAATTTCGTCCCCGCCCCTTGCTATGCTGTTGTATGCGAAAGCCATGACTGGAAAAAAAGACCCTGCCGCCGCCGCCGCCGCCGCCGCCGCCACCAAGTCCCGTTTTCGCTTCATGAACCCATTCCCGCCCTCGGAATTTCGTTTGGTCGTCGTCGTCGATCTGGCGTGCTAGTACACCCCGCACAATCGTTTCAAGGAGCACCCATGTGATTTCGGTTCGAATCCTCTTTCCGAGGACTAGTTTTGTTGACCGCCGTTGGCTGTGGCAAGTTAGTTTCGGCAACGGCAGGTGCCATGAGGCCAGGACTCAGTTGTCACTCACGCGGAGGATACAGGGGGTGGCTGGACGGGCCCGCCTGACCGCCCTGGGGGCCCTGGGCGTACGGGTAGGGCGGGTAAGCATTATTGCCGCCATAGTCGGGCATCGACGTTGGGGTCGGATATGGCTGGGATTGGTAGCCCAGCGGAGGGAGGGGCAGTTGACTTCGAGGATACGGGGCCGAAACCTGGGTGGGCTCGGGCTCGGGACGGGGTTGAGCCGCAGCTTGGGCTTGACGTTGCTGCTCCTCCGCCTGCTTGCGCTTGTTCTCTTCCTCCTTCTTGCGAGCCTTCCATTCCTTCCGGATCTCCTTAAACTCTGCGCGGCGAAGGGTTAGAATCTATTGCGGACGGTCCGAAGCGACGGGGGGCGAGAGGCCGGACATACCTTCAGGGGTTCTCTTTGGTCCGTGATGTTGCATCTGAACATGGGCATTGAGATGATTCAGTGTGCCATATGCCTTTTGGCAGTTGCCGCCGCCTGGGAGGGGATGATTGCACATGTACATGCGCTCGATATCCTCCCATCTTCGGCGAGGTCGCTTGGTCTGCTGGGCCCCGGGAATCGGCACAAACGAGTACACCTGGGAAAACAAGTCAGCGACACCATCCGAGCACAAGAGCAGTGCTCTGGCTCACCTGATTCTGCCGATTTGCTGGCGGCACCGGTGGCTGAGCTTGTTGAAAGACGTGGTGGTGCGGCGACGGCATGGCACCAGGTGAGGTTTGAGCGGCATAGGTAGCCCCCCAGTCTGGTCGAGGCTGAGCATACATGCCCGAGGCCCCAGGGTTATGGTAGCCGTGAGGCAGACCATGAGGCTGACCCTGGAAGGGTTGGTAGTGGGTGGGGGGGTAGCTTGGAGACGGGCTGGGAACCGGGGGGTCTGGAGGCACTGTTAGCTCTGACCCGAGTCCATGCGACGGGAGGATCGACGCACTGGAGGGTGCCGGCGCCATGGTTACGGTGCTTCCCGGGTGGTTGTTGCCGGGGTTGACGCAGGCGGGGTTGGGGCAACTGAGGTTGTCGCAGGGCGGGTTGGCACAGCCGTGGCTCACGGGGCCGTGTTGTTGGAGACCGCCGTGGTTGACGGGATTGTGGTGCAGGCCGTTGTGGTTGGCCGTGGGACCGTAGGAAAAGGAGCCGGAGCGGGCCGAGTCGGAATAGAGATTGTACTCCGAGGTCGGCGTGGCCGAGGTCGAGGTCGAGTAGGTCGCGGAGCGGCCCTCCTGCTGGGTCACGTAGCCCACGGCGGAGGTGGGATCTGCCGACGAGGCTTTAGACTGCTGCTGGTGGCCGTCGTGGCTGGGATCGGGAGTGGGCAAACCTTGGGGGTTGTCGGTAATGCCGCGCTCCATGGAGCTGCTACCTGCGTGCAGGACGGGGATGGATCGGTGGCCGTACTCTTGTTTGATGTTGGGGTGCAGGGCGTTGTTGCGGTGGTCCAACTTGGATGCGCCAAAGCCAGGTAGCTGTGCGTGGTTCCCCTGGTGCATGGCCTGATTTTATTGGTACCGTTTGTCGTTGGTTGGATTGACGCCGGTCACCTTGGGGGCTGCGACGGGGGGTGGGCGCGGGCGAGTCCTTGGGTGCTGTCTTTCCTTCCCGCGGCGGTATGCTGTGAATGGGCTGGCTGGGTTGTCTTGCTGCGGGTGCTTTAGTGAGCTGTAGTGCTGTCGCTTCTAGTTAGTTGACTCGGAGCTTGAATGCTAAGTAAGATTTTTGTCTAGGGCAGACAAGGAAGAGCTACCTTCGCTGGCGGCAAGTCGTCTTCTTATGGACGCGAGCTAGGTTGGCTTTGCACCGGGGCGATGGCGGAGGGCCAGGATGGTGCGTGGTGCGAAAGCCACAGGACAAGAGTTGAGACGATGATGAATGTTGTGACGCAGCTCGGCCAGTCAGCAGTCCAGCATTAGATGGCTAGTGATCTGGCAAGGCGCAAGAAAGAGAAAAAAAAAGCAGTCGGTGATGCGCGCGACAGCCCTTGGGGCAGCCCGAGTGCGCGTCGAGTGAAGTCCGGCGGCGCCCCGTCCGATCTTTAACGAGCCGTGACCCTCGACCCGGGAACCAAAAAGAGGGTTTGGGGCGAGGGGAAATCGAGGCTAGTGCGGAACTAGGTGATTTATACTGCCGCGCCGAGGCAGCGCGTGCACTGGGAGCTGGGAGGTGGGCGCCCGGTGGGTGGATGGTGGATGGTGGGTGATGGGTGATGGGGAGGGGGAGCCGGGGAGGGGGAAGGGGGGGGGGAGGGGGTGTGGGCTTGGAAATTGGGTGGTGGATGGGGCTAAGATTGTATTGGGTGCACCTTGTGGTAACAGTTTCCGCTCTGGGGAGGGGCCTGCTCGGGCACCTGGCACCATTTCCCCATTTCCCCATCTCGCCCAGCGGCACAAAATAATCGCCGCTCAAGACCACCTGCAGTGAAGGAAAATCCAGGTGCATGGTCGGCGGGCAGCTCCTACCTGCCTGCGCCGGGCAGTAGACTCTCGGCAACAGCAGCCCGTCAACCTAGGGCGTGCATGCTTCTCTGCAGAGACCAAAAAAATGGCCTAGCCTTGTCTGGCCTGCGCTCTTTTGGTGCATTCATACCATGCTCTGGTGCAACTTCCCAAGCTCTGGTCATTCTCGTCTCTCCCGAGCAGGTGCCCCGAGTGTCCGGTCTTTTTTGTCCACCGCCTGAGCGCCTATCTCTCCGGGGGTTGTGGGGGCCGCCCCTGCAAACCACCCGCAGGTCCCTTCCTCCTGACGTGGAGAACCTCAGGGAGCTCAGGTCAGAGCGAAAAGGCGAAAAGTGGATAAGAGCAGGCCCGCGCATGCACTGGCCTCATTCGCCGCCGCTGGGGGCATGGACTCATTGTGGAGCCCGATTGGCGTGGAGGCTGGGGGCGCTGGAGAATGAATCGTGACCCCGGCCATGGGGGGTGCCTCTAGCGCATGGGCTGAGGGGCTTCGTTCGCACTGGTCCCAGCCGCGGAAAGCTGGTTCTGCCTTCTCTGCCTTGCTCAACAACACCAACCTCACCTAACATGTGTCATTGTGAATTGTCAATATTCGGTCCTGTTCGCAGTCCGTAGTCGTGACAAGATGCCTGAGAAATGCAAACGAGTTCTGCTGGGCCTGGGAGCATCTAGATGAGCTGACGTGCCCTCCACAGTTTGGCCGACAGCATGCCGGCCAGTACCGATATTCCCTCGACCCTCTCTGAGTACGTCGCCCAGAATGTGACACCGAGGGTAGCCAAGTGCGTGTCAGCTCCTATCATGGCATCTTTGTGCGAGGTAGCTGGTCGAGACTCGAAAGCACCCGATATCCATCGCGACTCAACTTTTTTTTGTCAATCTCGGAAAATGGACTCCAAGAACTCCGATCAGTCAAGTCCTGGGCGAGAACGGGTGGGCCCAACGATGGGCTGCGAGATAGCGCGCAAGGGTGGATACCCGTGGTGAAATCATGCGACAGATACAAGCGTACCAGACTGCGATGGCCTGCTCACTGACTTGTTTAGCAGCCAAAGCCAGCCCTTCCAGTGTCTCGCCCGAGGCGAGGGGATGTGCTTCTTGCAGTGCATAATAGACAATCATCGGGGAGACGTCATCTAGGTGTTGGGCCCTGGGGCGTCGTGGACGCCATGCCCACGTTGTCTGGTCCCCTCCAGCTCTCTCGTGTTGATATGTGGCCTTGGGCCCGGCGGGATGTGAAAAACGGAATGGATTGGAAACGGAATGGCAATCGGCCCTGCCGGGGGTCTCTGTTTTTCTATGGCATTGCAGTCTTGAGAGACTCTTGACGACACCGAGGGTTTACGCGATATTGAAAAATACAGGTTGCTGATCCGCCGAGTTGGTGACGTCGAGCTCTCGACCCGAACATAGATAATTGTGTGGTGAGGGTCGAGGGAGGTCGCCATAAAAACCGCAACACCTGTTTTGGGCTGGTGAGTCGTGACGTGAGTCCTCACTCAGCAGGTCAAAATAAGGTTGCCGGCACTAGCGGTGTTGATCGATGACGAGAGGCCCTCAACCTCGAGCTGGCTGGGTCGTGTACACGTGTAGATCCGGGGTTTTGAGCGTGAGGCTGCTTCACACTAAAGCTAGTGCGCGTTCGCGTGTTTCGACCACATGAACCCATCGCTGGGCGCTGACCGAGTCCTCTGGTCCCTCGAGTCATGGACCAAAATCCTTGCCTGCAAGCAAGGAACCGAGGCGAGTCCAGGAAAGACGATGGTCGGAGGCTGGAGGAACGTTGACAGGATCCCGCGCACCCGAGACTTTTTGTATATAACGCAAAAAAAAAATGGAAGACGAGTTCTGTAGCGTTTCTGGTTTACCCTTGCCCTTGCGAAGGAATCCCTTTTGGCGAGCTGGGTGGTCCGAGTTCCAAAAACCCCAAGCCCTTTTCTGTTCGCTCACCACGTGGGTTTGATGGTCTGGTGCGACGCAGAGCCCGGTTGGTTTCGTTTGGTCGGACTCAGCCTCATGGAACGGATCGCGGCTAACTGGAAAGTATCGCAATGCCGCTAAGAGATGTCAAGTTAGGGGATCTTCTCAAGCCTTGCGGCGTCGCGAGATCTCCCGTATGCGACCCGACGGCCCGGATGCACTAAAATCGCGTCTTGCTCTGCCGTGAAGGGGCACAGTGTCCACTGAGCGGGAACGTCGACCTCGGCCCTTGCTGGCCCGCCGAAATTTCGCGACAATTGAACACGACAACCCAGCCCCATCTTACTACTGCTGCTGCAGTGGCGGCAGCCCTCGGTGTCGGTATTGTTCCCGGTTGTCGTCGCTCCCGAGGGCGTACGGCCCAAGACCGGGGATTCAGTGCTGCTGGGGGCCTGGTAGTACCTGAATACCTAGCTACACCAAGACAGCTGAGCGTCTTGTGCAGGATTCTGAGCCTCCCAGACCGAACCCTGCTGTCGCATCCAGATTCCAGAACGTCGCACCAGGAATCAACCACGTGCTAGCCAGCTAGAAGATCTCACGTGGGAGCGACCGCCTGTGCGTGCTCCAGTCGTCGGCTTGTGCGACCCTTCCGAACCTCCAGATGCTGTCCCGCACATCATCATGGCCAACGATAATACATGGACGCATCGGAGCAGACGGCAGCTGGTGAGCCCGTCGCACTTCGTCTTGCAACCTTTTGGTCGCGCTCGCTGGCCAGAAATTCTCGATCGCTGCTGTGTCCCGCACGAGCACGCATCTGTATCGGATCGGAAGATTGGGCGGCGACTCGAAGGACCTCGCTGCCAGCTGACAGCGAATCAAGACCCCAACGCCCCCCAGTGCGCTGCTGAGGCGTCAAGTCCAAGTCCCGTCCAGTCAGAATGCTGCGGCAGCGCAGTTGAGTTGGGGACGTCGCGCCATTTTTCAGCTCACGTTCCTGACTACTGCAACGCCCGCGTCGATGTCAGTGCAGTAGAGGAGACATATTGCTCTCCTATTTCCAAGAGGAAAGCTCTGAGTTGAAGCCCTCGCCAACCCATTCACCATGGCTAGCCATCCTTTGTCCCGCGGATCGTCGTCCAACACGTCCCAGTTACGACATGTCGAGATCCCCGTCGCGCATCAACAGCCAGACGAGGGTGGCCTGCCAGTGCCAGGATGATGAGCAAACAGAAACCATGGAAGTGGGCGGCAGACAGTGAGAGCGGTGTGCGCTCACACGGCTCTGATCTTTCCCGTTGCGGCATAGACTGTATATTTTTGGCCGTCGACGCTTACTCTCACCCCCCCCTCCCCTTGCGCGATCACAGGCGAAGCGACCTCGTGCGAACCCGGCTGCCGGGATGGCGCCAATATCAATCCAAACGGAGTGCGGAAAGGAAACCCCCATTTGAGCTGTCGCAAAGGGACCTGGGCGAAGGGACCTGAGCGACGCTGGACATCAGCAGATGGTCGCAGTAAATTTCCGCATTGTCTTGCAATGGGATGAGGAGCGCTGGGCACTGCGTACACCAGGCCACCGGGGACTCCGTCGCCTTCAGGTCCAGGCCTGCTGCGTTGCGCAGAAAATATTGCTCGCCCCCTGCTGGATGGCGAGTGAGGGATCGGAATCGGAGCCGCCTCTTACCGCCTTAGCCGGGACCGCATGATGGCCTGCTTTTCATTCCGCTGCCTTCAGGATCCAGTCAGTTTTGTAGCTGGCGATTGGCGAGAACTCGCCGGCGAGCCAGCAGCGAAGCTCACTTGCTGTGCAGACAAGAGATAAAAAAAAAAAAGTCGAGAGGCGAGGAACCAAAGCTGAGTCTGAGGCTGGTCTGCACCCAAGCGTTGGGTGCGGGCGCGAAGAGACAGCCTCTTCCGGTCACCCTACCCCCCGCTTCCGCTCTCGTTGACATGGGGTAGTCGGCAGTCTCGAAATGGCAAGCCGATCCCGGCATCTGGATTTCCAGACCGCTTGGACCCGCCATCTGGTCAATTTCTTTTGTTGCTTCTGAGCCTGAAATGTGTGTCGGAGACGAGGAATCGCAAAACCAGGTTTGAGATTCGCGCATGCGACGGCTCGGGGCGCCAGAAACGTCAAGGTGGGATACGCTACGGCTGGCGGTGTCGGCGGGTTTCCGTCATGGTGGTATGGTCCCGTAGCGTGGTCGGGAGGGAACCGCGCTGCTGGTAGAAGCCATGGCGCCCAAAGCGAAGGCTTTGGAGGCGGTTGCTAGTGGTGGTGTGCTGTCGTCTGCTCCCAGCTCATCGTCGGCCGATCGCCCACCACCTTGTCGACAGCTAGGTCTTTGGGATGCAGGATTCCCGCTGCACGTGATGGACTGACGGACTAGGGAGACCTGATGCTGTCGATGTCGACGAAAATTTGAGAGGCGGGCGGGCGCACAGGCGGTCGTCGTTCGGGTCGACGGTGACGGATCGGCCGGCTCGTGCGTCAAAGACTCCATCACCAACCCACAGCGTCGAGCCCATCGACAGGCATTCCCCGCCGCTGTGTGCGGTGTGGCACGTCGCAGCACATACAGTCCAATATTACCATTGCGCGTATTCGCAACCTGCCTCGAGCCTGGGAGTCTGTGAGCCTGTGTCGGGAGGACAGGACATGACGGGCTGAGGGTGCGCCGTTGTTGTGGGCGAGTTGGCTTGAAGGGCCAGAGGCCGGCGTGGTCGGTTCCCCCAATCTGCCGCCAGCTGCATATCGTGGTTCCCACCAAGGGCCGATGGTGTGGGTGGATTCCCTGCTGGCGAGGTGTGGTGGCGCTGCGTCGCAGTGTGTGAGTGCGTCTTGCATCTTTGACCTCTTGCTCCACCGGCGACGGTAGGGATTCGGGACTGATCATGGAATGCGGGCGGCCGGATTGGCGAGTCTGCGGTGCCGTCCGGTCCAAGCGGTGGGTGAGGACGACTTGGCAACACGCGGGGGGTGATTATGTCTCCATCCGCATGTCATCCGCCGGCGTGCCATCGTTGCGGTGTAGTAGTATGTACTGTGTAAGTCGTACGGAATACGGCCGGGGTCGATGCAGCATTCAGCATTCAGCGTTCAGCATTCAGCGTCTTATGTTGACGAAGAGGGCCGTGATTCGACGATTCGATCTACGGGGGACGTCCAACGATGCGGGCGTCGGCAAGGCGTTTGACGGCCGTATGCTCCTCCCTCCCACATCGCCCCCTGCCTGCCTCCCACTGGCCACAAGCAATCAACACGGAAAGTGTACACAGCAGCGAAGAGGTGGGCAGGAGCCTCCCTCGACCAACTGCAGGACCATCACAAGCTCATTACGCAGTCTGTGGCAACAAAACCTGTCGAGACTCAGGACTCGGGACTCGAAACCTGGTAGGTATCAACAACGAACCGGTGAGCTGTTTGGGGTTGTGGTGATAGCCGCGTCTCGGTCTCGGGTTGGGATGGATGCTAAGGCGTGGCCGACTGGCGACAGCTCCTTCCCGTCCACCCTTCGACGACGTACACCGTACGTTGATCAGAGCTGTGTCTCACTGTTGAGGAAAGCGAGACCTCTTGCCCCCGTCCGCGTCCGATTCGCAGCGACCGGCGACTCGGATGGCAGCCCGCCGCCAATGGCAGCTGAATGGGTGTTGCTTGCCAGTCGAGGCCTTTCCCTCTTGCAAGTTGCCACCGTCCAACGCAGTTCGACAGACATGATCGCCCAGGCTCGGGCAGCATCGAGAGAGCCCTTCCGCCCTTTGCCGTCATGAAAAATTCCCATTGCGGATGCCACCCTCTCGCCACCTCTGCATCGGCTCCAGATCCCCCATTGACATAGCTGCACGAGAAGGCCGTGGACGAAGACATCGGGCGATGGCCAACTCAACGCCGAATCCTCCAGCTGTCCCCCAAAATAGCGCCATCTGCCCGCTTCCATACCCATCGGCTCAGCGTCTTATCCGTTGCCTGGCTTGGGGGGTTGGGGTTGGATGGGGAGGGGGGGGGGAATCCGAAGCTGGGCTGGTACCGCTGTGAGCGCAGGAAGCGACAGGGACAGCATAGGTCCTCAGCAGAGTGTCCAGACACACCTCTATCATGGCCTCGACGCGTTGATGCCCACCGCAGACGTCGACGCCGGGTCATAATTGGGCGCTCCTCCTTTCGGGGAGCTGTCAACCACCGTCCCCGTCCAATGCCAGTGGTTCGGGGGAAGCACCGCGTCCCTCTGCTTCGATGACAGGTCCGCCACCTTTCTTCTTTCTGTCTTCTCCTGCTTCCGTCTGCCGAGGAAAAACGAAGTTCGATCTTACGGGTCAGTTCTGATGAGAGAATAGGAAAAGCAACCATAGACAGCCTCCCCCCTTTCCACCGCCATTTTCCAGAAGCCATTTCTCGATCTCTGCAAAGATGGATGCCGAATCAAGCGTTGAGACACAGCAAGGTCGCAGGGCCAGACCCACAGACTTGATCCTACCCACGCGTGACTGGACGAAGCGACTTCACATTTCGCTAGTGTGCTGCAACATCTCAAGATCTGGCACTGGCACCTTAGCGTGAGCCACATCGGCACGTCGATCCCAGCGTGGGCGGTCTGGCCAGTGGAATGCTTGGCTTCACATAAGTATACAACCAGGCTGCTTTGTACTTACACGACGATGGCTCCAACTACTCAAGGTCTCTCTCGTCGAAAAGGGGGGGGTCCAGTGTCTGGTTGGTATTGTAAACAATGCCGACATCCTGTCGGTATGCCTCGCAGTGGAGTTTTGGGTAGCACAGTTTGGACGGACGAAACTCCGCTCCACATTCCGCTCCTTTCCCCAGGCTCTCGCAGGAGGGTGGAATTACGCTCTCCACACTGGAGCCAGAGCGCGATGCCACCTAATCACACGCAAGATCATCCATAATCACCCGCATTGTCAATTGTCAGCTCTTCTTGGCTTCGATGTCAAGCCAGCGGCCGGCGATTGTTCTGGCCTACGAGTCTGCGGTCTTCTCTTGATCTTCAAGGCTCGACGGTGAACATTGTTTCGGGGATACTAATGCTGATAATGGCGCCTCGACTGCCACCCACGGAAGTAATGACAGGAGGTGTACACAGTAGAGTCTTACTGCCCCCATCTTGGCCATATCGTCTCCCACTTCTCAAGCTTCTTCGAGGTCCACAATCGGTGGCCACCAACGCACAGCCTGAAGCCGCCAAGTCCACATAGTTGACTCGGCACAATGCTTGAGCTACCAGTGTCTTTGACACCCGGGGGTCAGTTGAACTGGAGAACCCATAGCGGGAACGGGGGGGGGAGGAGGAGCCAGGATGAACCTGGTTGCCAGCGTGCGCGAGAAGCTACCACAACGACGTGGGCAGCGGGAAAATGGGCATCACACCGCTAGCGCGCGTGGACCGCGACGCTGCAAGACAGATTGGACAATCTTCATCACCGCCGGCGGACGAGCACGACCCCAGCATCTCCCCACGCCTCCTCTCCCGGAAGACGACTCCTGGCAGAAGTGGCAGCCGCATTTACCACGGAAAACATGGTTGCTGTCGGGGCTGTGGGGCCAGCACGCCCCCCTTCACTGGAACATGTTTCCCGGGTTTGTAAATGGTGGCTTCTGTGGGCAATCGCCGAGGCCCGCCTCCATCCACTTCACATGGCACCGTGCTCGGAGGAGGTGTGGGTATACCGGGGAGGCTTCGAGGTGCTAGATCCGATGCCCAACGGGGGGGCCGTGGGGGATTACAGTCGACGGCATCATCGCGGAATGAGGAGGCGTGGAAGACATCGACTCCCACTTTCTCCGCCGCGGTGATGGTCGTCAAAACAGAGCCGCCCGTGCTGGTGTTTCCCTAGGGCCTGGGGCAGCACACACCACCAAGCACCTGGAAGGAAGCTTGCGCGATGGCGGCCACAAGCGCTGTGGGGAGGACGGGTGATCTACGCCTGCTTGCCTGCCTGACGGCGCCAGCCTCCAGGCGTTCATGTTTGAGGCTTTGGGTCCGCTAAAACCTAGAAACGACCACCCCATACCATACCGCAGCCGGGTCTCCCAGTGGCGGTAGCTCAATCCTCGTTGAATTGACTTGCTGACACAGGGAAGCTGCTTGTTGGTACGTTCCGGACACCGGGCAACATGACTCTCATGCAGAGGATCCTGTCCCGAGATGGGACGGTGGATCCCACGGTCTATCCGACCACGCCTTCAATCCACCGTGGAGAGGGAACCCCCCCAACCCGTCGGTACCGCCATTGATGCGGGAGATTTCGTACTGTCACTGCGTGGTCATGGAATCCAGCGTTTTCAAAGTGACGCCTTCCCGGGTGGGTCACATTGTGGTCCCACCCCGAACAGCACGGCACATGGGCGCGGAGAGCTCCCGTCGCCAACGACCCTGGAAGCCTGGATGTGGCCCAGAATGCCGTGGTCCAGGATCTGTGTCTTTCCGTGTCTACGCCCCTCCAAGGTCTAAACGTGTCCGGGCCGGTAGCCACGCGCCGGTCAACCGGAGATCCGTGAGACTGTCGAGGCCAACATCAACAAATGCGGTTTTCCATAGCCCCAAAGCGTAAGAATGGCTATACTGTGCATGTTCGTGGAGATATTCTTGGCGAATACCTGCCTGCCCTTGGGGGGTATTGACTGGCGTCGCGACTCGCTGGCAGTCGTAGCTGTACTTGGACTGGGGAACGGGGAGGAGAAGACCATGAGCATTTCCTCTGTTCACGATCGCCAACTCGGAATGCAATAGATTTCCATTGAAAAAATCGGTGGTCAATGATCCCCAACTTGGTTCTCAAGACAAAATATCCGATCTTGGGGGGGCACAATCACTTCATGCCGGCATACCTACTAGGCAGACAATAAGACTGTCACCGGTGGCTGCTTGGCATCATCGCCATCCATCCCATCCCCCGTTCACGGGAGGTCATCCTCTTTGTAGCAAGACAGTGATTGACAGACGAAAGAACGACGACCTTGACATGCCATAGCCACAGCCTCGGTCGGCCCCAGCCTCTTGTCCGCCCACCAACAAAGCTTCTCTTGGAAATCTGACCCGCCACATTGGCCTCTTGCACGAAACGAGCTCATGAACGCAAGGGATTCCCTTCGTATGTATTCTATACATACACATGCAGCCATCGGCCCGCAGTACAAATCTTACCACGCAAACACAATGAATGGGGCTTTCATCTGATCTATTCACGCGTCTGTGCCAGACTCTGGGATGTGCAGAGACGGACGTCTTCCATGGCGAAAAGGGGGACGTCACCGTCAGTGTCCACGTCAGTAATGGCAAGGGAGAAGAACGGAGCGTGGGGGGGTTACGTGTGTCATTGTGGCATCAAAGTCACTACGTCAGATAGCACGATATCAGCATAGACATAGGTGGCCATTTTGTATTGCTACTTTGGATGGTTTGAAGGCACTGTCGTTTCTATGACCCACCTGGCCCGGGAGAGACATGAGATTGAAGATGGGGATGGCGATGTGAAGGCGGTCTCCTGGTGACAACCTCCTCTTGGAGGTGTTGACATCGATTTTTCAACATCTGGTCAGGGAGGGGTTGTTGGTTCAGGCATATCGGAGTGAGACACATACGGGCGGGCAACAAGGCTAACAAGGGACGAGCACGTCTGTCTGTAGGTTTGCTCCGGGTCGACCTGGGTCCTCTGCCCGTGACATTCACGAATACAACATATACACACCCCATTAGTAGCAAAAGACAAAAGGCATGATGTATCTTTATTGTAATTTGCCTTCGAGGGACAACCCCAAAGAAATACGTGGCACCAGTCTTCACCCTACCTTGTCCCAGCAACCGCCTTTTTTACCGACGCTGAACTGGCCCAAGGGGCACGATGCTGCTTCGCTCAACGGAAATGCTGAAATCTGTTCGCTTGTAAAACGAGCCCTTCAGAGTCAGACGTTGGAAGCGGTCGGCTCCCACTCGACGACCCCTTGAGGACTCAAACCTAACATGAGCCGCGCTTACGATGAAGGCGGGTACAACTAGACGACGCACCATAGCCGGGTGCGTCCAAACCAATGAGCCAACCTCTAAACCTAGAGCCCTCTACCAAATAACGCCATAATGTACGCGGTCGGTTAGACACGACAACCACCGCAAAGCAAAACAGTATGAAAAGAGCCGAGTCGAAGCGACATGACGACGAAGGGAGTCGTCTGCTGCGAGGGGTTGACAATGGACTAGACAGCCGCATTATCACCACCGACGGTTGCCGAGAGGCATGGCATTAGATCCGCCGACACCGCCGCCGCGACCTGTTGCCATTTGGTCAGCTGGGAACCACCCAACCAGCGCTCAGTAACGCCTACCACCACGACCGCCACCGCGTCCACGAAAGCCACCACCATAGCGGCCACCGCCACCACCGCCACCGCTGTAGCGCGCCATCTCCGCGAGACGGGGATCAATCTGCTGCTTAGCCTCCTGAAGGACATTGACGAGGTCCCGGGCCTGCTTGGCATCTGGAAGCGTGTTAGCTGGGGTCAACACACACAAGACATCAGATATACGTACTGTCAGTGGTGAAGAGGGTGATGGCAGTGCCGGTCTGGCCAGCGCGACCCGTTCGGCCAATGCGATGGATGTAGTCCTCCGAGTTGTTGGGGTAGTCATAGTTGAGCACGTGCGTGATGTTGCGCACATCTTGAGAGGAATGGTTAGCAACGACGGGCATGCAGGGCATGGCAACGTTCCAGCAAGAACGGGTGATGGATGACACGGATTTATAAATATATATCTGTGACCCAGTGGCAGTACTTCCTTGGAAAACGGGCTGTCTGATGCGGGGGAAAAGGCCGATGGAATATCCATGTTCCAGGTCTTTGGGCTTTGGGAGCCTGCAGACGACTTGCTCAGGCAAACAAGCGTCCACTTAACACTTGTACCACGTCATTTCAGAGTGAAAAAGGTACAAGAGGGATCATTACGGGCGTAGCGTCGACCGACGGTTCTGCTACGACACGTACCCAAAGCTCCACGCGGAAAGACCATGTAGACATGAAGTCTGGCAATTTCGCGCACGCAAGAGAGCCCCTAGACGCAAAGGTAAAGCACAGCACGCACGGATGCTGGAGGGTTGCTCAAGGGGGGAGGGGGGGAGGGGTCGGGGAGATACATACCGATACCACGAGAGGCGACGTCCGTGGCAACCATGATGGGGCTCTTGCCCGTCTTGAACTGGTCCAAAACCCAATCGCGCTCGTTTTGCTGCTTGTCACCGTGGATGGCTGCAGAGAGTTAGTAGGCGTCGGGGACGACGAGATTGGGGAACTCACAAAGGGCGGGCCAGCCATCCTGGCGGAGGAAGCGCGTGATGTCGTCGGCAACACGCTTGGTACCAGTGAAGATGAGAATCTTGTTCTGGTTGTCCTTGCCCTCCATCACCTTCTCCATGTGCTTGATCATGCGGTCGCGCTTCTCCGACTCGCTGACAACCTCGACGACCTGGGTGATGCGATGGTTGGCCGACAGCTCCATGGAGCCAATGTTGACCTGGATGAAGTTGTCGAGGAAGTCGGACGCCATGGCGCGGACCTCCTTGGGCCATGTGGCGGACCACATGAGGGTCTGACGATCGGGGCGAATCTGGCCAATAATCTTGCGAATTTGGGGCTCGAAACCCATGTCCAGCATACGGTCAGCCTCGTCGAGGACGAGGTAGGTGACGCGACGCAGGTTGGTCTTGCCAGACTCAAGCATATCAATCAGGCGACCAGGGGTGGCGATGCACACCTCAACGCCACGCTGGAGGTCGCGAATTTGGGGTCCCTTAGGAACACCGCCGTAGACGCAGGTGTTGCGGATGCGCGACGACTTGCCGAACTTGGTGATCTCTTGCTGAATCTGGACAGCCAACTCGCGGGTGGGCGCGAGAACGAGAACGATGGGACCATCGCCGGGGGCGAGGAGGGGCTGGGCGTTGATGTGAACGATGGCGGGAAGGCAGTACGTCAGAGTCTTTCCGGAACCCGTCTCGGCAATACCGACAACATCGCGACCGGACAAGGCCATGGGCCAGCCCTGCGACTGAATGGCGGTGGGAGCGGGGAAACCCTGGGCCTTGACCTCGTCCATGACATAACGGGGGAAGCTAGCCTCGTCGAAGTTCTCGACGGGCTTGGGCACGTCGCTGCCAGCGACAGTCATGGCGTGGTCGTGACGGAACTTGTCAACCTCGGCCGGGGTGCGGGCGCTGACGCTGGGGTGCTCCTGGTAAAAGTGCTTCTCGAACTTGGGCATGGTGTCGAGATCCCACTTTTGTGTCTGAAGGCCGGCGCCGAGGTTGGACATGCGGTCACCGCCGCCTCCACCGAAGCCGCCGCCTCCGCCGAAACCACCACCACCGCCTCCGTAGCCACCACCACCGCCGCCGCCATAGCCACCGCCGCCGCCTCCGTAGCCGTTGGAACCACTGCACAATGTGTGTTAGCGAGTGAAAATCATGGAAATCATGAGACGCCGACAAGCGGAACGCGAAGTCCATGCGTCCATAGAGAGAGAAGAACAAAAGGATTACGTACCCGTTGGAGTAGCCGCCGCCGCCGCCGCCGCTGCCGCCATAGCCACCACCACCTCCGCCGCCACCGTTGCGGTCAAATCCATTGGAAAAGCCTCCGCCGCCACCGCCGCGGGAGCCTCCGTAGCCACCACCTCCGTAGGAAGACATGGTGAGATTGAAGCTGGTAGATGTGGGATGTGTGTTGTGGTTGTTGGTATGATCGCGCGCGAGATGCAGAGCGGTCGGTTGGATGGAGGAAATCGAAAGAAGCGCTGTCGCGTTCCTTAAGGATCGAATTCCGATGATGGGGGAGATGAAGTTTAAGGCGACTGAATGAGTCGACTTGGAAAGGCTGCCTGGGAAAACGCTGGTCGCGAGCGACACGAG
Source organism: Schizothecium vesticola (assembly GCA_030549215.1). Classification (NCBI taxonomy): domain Eukaryota; kingdom Fungi; phylum Ascomycota; class Sordariomycetes; order Sordariales; family Schizotheciaceae; genus Schizothecium; species Schizothecium vesticola. Next base: position 1,420,359 of record JAUKUD010000007.1, on the reverse strand, counting down.
ATGACGTTTCCGGGAGGGAGGATCTGCTAGAGTACCTCTGTTTGAAATGAGCCTTTGAGAACCACAAACTCAGCAGGAAATGAGCGAACGGGAACCTCGCAAAGGACAAGGTGTCGTGGTGAGTGAAGAGAGGTTGAGGTTGAGGAGTGTAAGTTTCCGACGACGCGAAAAACTTTTTGGGGGGAGATGAAGGAAGAAGAGTCGCCCCGTCCAGGATTTTTTCGCCCAGAATTTGTTAGCGGCAGCGCTTTGGACCCAGAAAATATTTTCTTGCCGGCGTCACCTGGCAGCAGCAGCGGGTCTCGGGCGGTCAGGGTGGCTGATAGGCGAGATAAGGCCTTGGTGCCTCGATATTCAGGCATTAAGCAGGTCACGACAGGGCTGGTCCCAGGCTGGAGCGTTGCGACCACTGAACCGAGAATTGCCACCAGAAAAGGGAAGGGATGGAAGATGGCAATCAACGACACCTCTCTTTTGCATGCTTCTCGACTCCATACGCAGTTCATTTCTCGACCAAGAAAAGGGCAGAAAAGGCTGTCCAAGTTTTTTTTGCTTTTAATTTCTTTTGTAAAACTATGTACAGCTCATACTTCACCCTCCCTCCATCACCCCCAAGGGACCGCCTCAGGTTCCCCTCCTCAACAAAGAACCCAACCTCGCCCGCCTCCCTTAGACTGAGGCATACATTTCCCAAAACGCGATTTCCATCTGCATGAGTCGTGTCAGTTTTATGTGTCAGGCCCAGGGGGCCGGCACTTATTCTTTGCCCCCGACGCGTCTCAGCACTCACCTTTGTGGCATGGATAAAGATTTTGACCAGCTCCTCTATCCTGTGCACGCTCTGCTGCACGGCATGTCTCTCTATGAGCTCTGTTTGTCCCCTCTGTCAGCACGGAACAGACAAAGGCTGCTGCACTAGGGACATCATACCTGATCCAGTCTTGACCGCCGTGACATAGTCCTCTGCCACGTAGTTTTCTATCCACGTCCAGTAGGGATTCTCCCCTGACCGCTTGGATGCTGGGTTCTTTTGCAGATGGGCTGCCAGTGCTCCATATCCGAGGAGGCAGGGCGCGAGGGCGAGTTGCAAGCCGATCCAGTCTTGCGACTGTCCAATGTCCAGGACATATCTGCTTTCTGTAAGTACTTCTCGAGGCAAAGTGGGGATTAATTGGGATGTATAGGTACCGCGTATATGCCGTGCAAGCTGTCCGGTCAGTATCCCGCAGCGTCCGTCAGTGGGGACAGGTACTTACCCATATTCTCCTCGGTGCCCTCAATTTCCTCGACGGATATCCCAAACCCCTTGCAATAGTCAATGTGTAGCTTCATCTCCCTTGCTATGTGGGCGACAATCGCAGCCGACTGTCAGCTTGTTAGTCTCCTCCCTTCAACTGCACTGCTGACCCAAACCCACGGTTCGCCCCGAGACATACAGCGGTGATATCCTCCAACGTCTTGGCCTTGTACGACGCCAGGGCATTGGCACGGGCAAAATGCACCAGGTACAGGTAGTCCTGGATCAAGTACCCCTTGAACGACTCCAGAGGGAGCGTCGCATCCCCCATGGCCAGCACAAACGGGTGGTTGACGAACTGATGCCAGACCGGAGCCACGTCCGGCCGTTCCAGGAGGTAGTCGATGAAATGCCCCCTGAGATCATCAGCACGCCATTCAAACAGCCCAAGATATAATAAAAAAAAGGGGCAACCCACGGCGCAAACGGCAGGGTATACGTCGAGTGAAAGTGATTCAGCGGCCCATTCCCCTTCCCCCACCCCGGCGCCGTCTTGATGCCCGCCTCCACATATCGACACGCCGCCCTTACCGCCTGAGGAACCTCCATCCCCCTGGCCATATTCGACGCGATCGCAGCTTCACCAAAGTTAGCACACCACCCCCTCCCCCAACCCCAAATCATCACTCACAAGCCAACGAACACCCCGTCCCGTGCGTGCTCGTCCCCTCGCACCACGGCGTCTCAAACCTCCACTCCCCCGCCCCCTCCGGCCCAACTAACACATCCACCACTACCTCCCTCTCCCCCTCCCCCCTCGCCTCCCTCCCATCCCTCCTCATCGGACAATGCCCCCCCTTCAACAGCACCCACGTCCTCTCCTCACCGCCCCTCGCCAACCCCCTCACCGCCCTCGCCATCTCCACCACCTCCTCCACACTCCCACTCCCATGATGCCCCAACCCCGCATCCGCCAACAACAGCCTCGCCTCGGGCAAATTCGGCGTCACTACCGTCGCCCGCCCGAGCAACTCCTCCCTCAGCACACTCAGCGCCTCGGGCGGCAGCAGCGCCGCGCCGCTGGTGGAGACCATGACGGGGTCGAGAACCAGTGGGATGTGCGGATGCTCGGCGAGCGCGGCGGCCACGGCGAGCACCGTGGCGCGTGAGGCGAGCATGCCCGTCTTGATGACGTCGGCGCCAATGTCGGCGAGGCAGAGGTCGATTTGCTGGCGGACGAAGGCGGACGGGACGTGGTGGATGGCGTGCACACCCGACGTGTCTTGGGCGGTGAGGGCGGTGGTGGCGGTGAGGGCGTAGCAGGCGTGGGCGGCGATGACTTTTTGGTCGGCTTCGAGACCGCTGTTGTTGGGGGGGGGGGGGGTTAGTTGTCTGGCGGTGGTGGTGGGTGGGGGGGGTTGTGTGACGGGAATGTCAACATTGGGGAAAGGGGTTGTTTGTGTGAAGGATGTGAGGGAGGGGGCACAAACGCTCCGCCGGACGAGTCCGAGCCGGCGATGACGAGGACGCGGCCCATTTTCACCATCTCTATGAGGGTATTTTTTTTTTCCCTGAGAGTTGGTGTGCTAGTCTTGGTGTCTTGGGAGTCCCCAGATGTCAGCCGTCGAACTCAAAATTAAAAACGGCCAGGGAGTTGGTGATGGTGAGATGCAGTTGAGGTGATGCATGAGGTTGGAGGGGGTAGGCCATCTGCACACACATACTGAATGCTCCTAGATATTGTAGGTGCCGCTTACCCTTGCAAACCGACCGGTAAGAAACTCGGGAAGGCTGCATTGGCGTTGCGAGGTGAGGGGGTGGGAAAAGTGGTAGGTGTGGAGTGAAGCCTTGGAGTGGGGGTCCGTTTCCATCTCAAACTCAAGAGTAAAAGTGACGCTGGGGTGTCGTCGAAATCCCGCTCTCACATCACCACTCCCATTCTAGAACACGCCCGCCGGTTGCCGGGTAGGATGTTACTCATCACATATAAGGAGTTTACGGAATTACTGTAGAAACCCTGACCTTGAGTTGCTATTCCTGTCTTTCGCTGTTCACTGAGCCAGGACGTAGCCTCAAAACGTCGCTATCCAAGGAGTCAAAATACACAAATCAAACACAAGAAACAAGTCATCGTCGGGAAGCCCCTAGATAAAACCCCCAAACGCCATCAACTGCCGTGCCGTCACCGTTTTCCCATACCGCCAACCAACCCAACCAGTCCATCCCCACACTCCCACCCTGTATATGCCCCGTGGCAGATGCTTCCATGCTACCAAAAGACCCCATATATTTGATACAGGTCAGAAAGCCCGCTCGCCATTTCCTGCCAAATGCCATTGCCATTGCCATTGCCATTTCCACCCCTCCCAGAAGATAGCACAAAACCGCTTCATATCGCATGCAAAACCACGAGCGCCTACCGATTGCTGGATTCCCTCCTAATGGCGTGTCTCCTCCGATCCGCCGGATCGCTGACACTCCGCTGCCGTTCCGTCCGCTGCTCATCGCCCGAGCTCTCCCCCACCCCGCCGCCATCCTCCTCGTCCTCCTCGTCGTCATCATCATCCTCCTCCTCATCCTCCTCTTCATCCTCGTCCTCGTCCTCGTCCTCCTCGTCTTCTTCACTGTCACTCTTTCCACTCCTCACAACCGACTCCCCGCCCCCGGCGCTCTTTGGCGCAGGGTCTTCTTCGTCCTCGTCCTCATCATCATCCTCCTCCTCGCTCCCCGCCTCGTCAAACACAATCGCCCTCAGCACGCTCTTGTCAAACAGCCCTACAATCATGCCCCGGTCCGCCATCCGGTAGTGATGGCACTCCAGCAGCGCCATGACCCGGCGAAACAGCCTCGGCTGGCGGAACCCGGCGGCCTTCTTCTGCGCCTTGATCTGCATCAGCTCGGCCCTGGCCCGCCGATAGAGCACCATGTTCGCGAGGTCGATGACCAGCTCCAGGATGCGCTGGTTGGTCGGGTCGGGATCGAGCTCGACGCGGCGCGTCTCGGACGTCGCGCCGGGCCCGCCGCCGGCCTCCTGCAGCGCCTTGATCAGCGACTCAGACCGCGGGCGCGACGGCACGGGCGGCAGGCGGGCCGTCTCGGTCTTTTGCGTGTCGGGCAGCCGGATGTTCATGACGCGCGTGTGGCGCCACGGCTGCAGCGAGCAGAGCGTCGACAGGTCCGTGGGGATGCAGAAGCCGAACGAGTGGCCCATGAGGTTGGAGTGCGCGTCCCAGCCGTTCTCTGACAGGATCTCGAGCCCGTGCGTCGAGCGCGAGATGAGGCCAAGCACGAAGAAGGCGGTGCCGCGCAGGCTCATGATCTCGTGGTTCTGCGCGATGCGCACAATGTCGTTGACCACGTCGCACGACTCGAGAAACGGCGCGCCCAGCTCCATCGACCCCACGTTGCCCACGGCCCAGAGGCAGCCCTTGACCTTGACCACCATCTCGGCATCGTCGTGCTGCATGCCGTAGTCGCGGATCGTCGCCGCGAACTCGTCAAAGTGGCCCTTGTCGCTGAGCAGCTTGCAGCCCTCCTGGGTGCGCGTGAGTTCGCGGTAGAAGTGGGGCGGGACGTGGCTGTCGGCTTCCATCTCCTGCTCGTCGTCAAACACGCTGATGCGGTTGGTGTGGTCGTCTTGGTGCCCCTGGAACGAGCGTGCCAGGCTGGCCTCGATGACGCCCACGTACGAGTCGTTTCGCCCGAGGAACCAGTCGTCCATCTCGTTGCTGATGTAGTCCAGCCCGTCGAGATAGTGGTAGCCTATGGACGTGGAGAGAAAGCGGAGGAGGAGCGGCGCCCCTATCTCGCCGAGGTGGTCGAGCGCCGGTCGGCATTCGACGATGTATTCGAGTTGGTTTTTCGTGTTGCACGCCTTTTCGAGGATCTTGACGGCGGTAGCGCACACCTCCACCTCGGGGTCGTAGAGCTGTGTGACCAAGAGCTGGATCGCCCACTTGGAATCCGCCAGTTCGTGTCCTTGCATCGTCATCCGCGGCCGTGTCGCGTACTTGCGCAGGGCATTGGTGGCGTTGATACGTATGTCTTTGGTCCCAGCTGTGAGGGCCTTGGATAGGATCACGCGCGGGTGTCCCTGGAGGGAGTAGTCGAAATTAGACAGCATCAGCTTGATGAGATCGGGACGCTGCTTAAGGTCGACGATGCGGTACATCATGTTGAAGATCCGCCATCGCTCCATCATCTGGATTCCTCTTGGGTCCCCGGTGAGAACTCCGAGCATGGGGAAATATCCTCCGCAGAGCGTATCCGTGAGGCGGTCCTTGGAAAACATAGGATATTGCGCCGTCAGGCCACTGGTCGGGTCGCACTGGGCCAGGCATTCGGCGATCTGCCGGAGCAGCTTGTTGTCAGACAGGTACCGAGTGCCTTCGGGGCTCTGGAGAAGAGCGTGCATCAGAGAGCAACCTGCCCTGACGTATTTCTGCGTGTTTCGGGAGCTCTTGATCTCCGAAAACTTGTACTTGAACGGACGGTAGAAGCTCATGATGCGCTTGACGAACTTGGACGCCTTGACAGCCTCCTCGAGCCTCTTTCCGATTGTCAGCGGCCCGTCGATGATGCGGAGGATGATGTCCCAGTTCCACTTTGAAAAGTTAGAGCTGCTCAACACCCCCGAGTCGAGGAGGAGCTGGCGAAAGGTGGCCTCGCCAAAATTCGTCGACATGATGCTCTTGTGATGGTCATCGAGGATGCCGAGGTCCATGCTGTTGTTGGAGGGCGCGATAGAGGCGTTGAAGGATGTTGGGGATGACCTGTAGAGCGTCTTGCTAACGCTGCTGATCTGGTAGATGGTGCCGGTGGCGATGAAGTGCTTCTCGTCGTTGAGTTTGGTGGCAGCCACAAAGAGTTCGGGCAGCAGCTGCAGTTGGCTGCTCCAAGATGGTGGCAAAAGATTGCTCGAGAGCTTGAGCACTTCGCCGATGAGAAGTGTCGATTTTCGTTTCAGGGTGGGATTGCTGGCGTCCTGCGTCATCTTCAGCAGGGCCTCGACGACGCCCGCCTTGATGAAAATGGCGAGCAACAGCGCCGTATAGTGCTCGAGAAAGTTTTGCTCCCCGCCGTCCTCCTCATACTCGGTCGGCGTCGGTTTTGCGCCGGTCGCGTTGAGGTTGACTCGACCGTACGTGGTCAACCTGCGGCCAGCCAGGAAGGAGCTTGCCCAGGCTGGGGATTTGATGCGAAACAGTGTATATAGCAGATCCAGAACCGCCTCGCGTATCGGGCCTGATTGGGCGGCCATGCTATGGACCATGGACCGGATGGCGCGGAAATCGTACATGGACAGAGTGAATAGTCCCGGCCATGACTTGAGCGCCGAAGTGATGGCTTTGGCGCCTTGCTTGAGAATTCGTTCGTTCGACGATAAGTCGTCGGTGAAGGCGGTGAAGAGTACCTCGAGCTCATACCCTGGGCGCAGATACTGGCGTCGCTGTGGTGTGTCGAGGACGTAGAGATAAGCTGCCGTCAGACTCTCGGTTGCCTTGTAGGAACCGTCGCCTAGGGCTTCGTGCAAGGGGCCCAGCCCGCCTGACGCTATTAGGAGGCGGGCGTCTCGCACGAGAATCTCGGCTAGAGTCTCGATGCATATTGATCGCAGTCTCTCCTCGTGCTCCTCGGCCACGGCGGCAATGGTACGGACAATGGCTCGGGAGATCTCGCGGACGCCGTCCTTGACGTCGAGAAAGGCCCGCACAAACTTGAGCGCCTGCTCACGTTCGACATCGGCCTTGCGATCTTTGACGAGAGACCTGCAGCCCGTTAGCCAGGGTTAACATTAGTCAGGGACAAGTTAGCGCACCATGTCACGAGATAGTCGGTGTTCAGAGTGCGGATTTTCCGCAGCGACGAAATGTCCGAGATGGCATATCGTATCATCCGGTACCCCGAAGCGACAACCTCTCGACTGTCGCTCAAGAGCATGACTTGCATGCGCAGCCCGAAGGCGGACCACACCAAGTCGTATTTGAGAGTCGGGTGGCGCTTGAAGAGGTCCACCAAGCTGTTCGCCCTCGATACGTAGTAGTCGGGCGTCATGCCGACCACCTCGAGGGCCTGGAGAATCTCGGCCAGCGCAAAGGTGGGCGACTCGGTCGGCTCGTCAAAGTCGGACCCGGCACCGCTCCTCGAGGCGCTCGGCGGTGACCGCAGCCCGTTGGCGCCCTGGAGCAAGCCTTCATTTCTAGACCTCGTCGGGGTGGTCGGGGTGGCCCTCGCCCTCTGGGCGTCGGTGATCTTGTTGCGCAGCTCCTTTATGCGTAGATTGGACGAGTGCAGTTCAGCCTCGACCCTGACGCGCTGCTCCTTGGTCTGCTTCGCTTTCTTACTGTTCAGCGCCTCGAGCATGTTCTCGCTGCCCTCCTTGATCTTCATCTCGCGGCTCAGGGCCTCGCGCAGGTTGGAGAGTGACTTCTCCTGCATCGACGAGTCGTCCTCGTCCATGGTGTCGAGCGGGGCAAAGATCATGTCGGTGCGGGAGCCGGCGCGGGAGATGTTCATGCTGCGCATGTCGGAGCTGAAGCTCCCGGGCATCGCCGTGGGGTTGAGGGAGCCGCCGCGGGACACATAGGTGCCCGTTATGGCGGAAGCAGACAGGGTGCGGGCGCCATTGAGGGCGGCGGGGGGCGGCTGGAGGCCATCACGGTCGAGGCTCGGGCGGGAGGCGATGGGCTGCTGGGCGGAGAACGACTTTTGCGTCGGCGTGGCGGAGGCGCTCAACATGGTGGGCGGCCCTGCCATCTGCCCTCGGCGGAGGACGCTGTCGAGACGCACATCCGAGGTGGTCGTGGCCTGCGGCGGTGCTCTATAACGGCTGGGCGGGATCGGGGGTCATGTCTTGGACTCGTTGTCGTTGTCGTTGTCGTCGAGGGGGAAGGGGGGGCTAAGGCCGAGTTGGGTCAGGCACGCGCGCGTCGTCGGATCAGGAAAGGGTCGGGTTCGGGTTCGAGGTATTGTGATGTCTGATGTCGACGAGGGGTTCTGGCTTCACTGGCAGCCTCGAATGCAGCGGCAGCTGTGTGGTGGTGGAGTTGCAAGGTCGGCGTCGACGCGATGATGGCCCATGGTTGGTGGACACGGGCTTGGCGATGCTTCTCCCCACCACGATGCACGATCAGGCCCGCGCCAAGACTTGTCTTGGCTATGGTGACACGGCGACAGGGAGGCTTTCTGTTTAAAGTTTACATATTTCAAAGTCTGGATGGTCTTGCGAGATTGGTTGGAACATCGGTGTCTTTTCTTCAGCTTCTGATCCGTCCAGTGTTGGGTGTCCAGAGCACACGGACAACCGCTGTCAGCTGGTTAAGAAGTTGAGAATTGGACATGTACTGGGTCTGGCTGCCGCAACTCCCAAGCAGAGCTCACAGACAGCTTGAGACTCAGGTTCCAAGGTTACCACCCGCTCTTTTTTACGGTCCATGGGTCCGCTCTCGACGAAAGGTTGTCTGTCCGAGACTGAGCCCTGCCCATTACCTACCATCTCAGAAGGTCATCATGGGGACGACAACTCCAAACCATCGGCTTCTTCATGTCTGACCACCACAGCTCGGATCCATTTGTTGGTGACTGGACTCGGGAATCCATAGCATCAGGACCTCCCTCTTGGACCGACCGAGGAAGCCATCGTGGACTCATCACTACCTCTTTCGAGGTTTACTGGACGGTCTCGAGTTGGTGTATTAAACCCAAGACAAGCATCGTCCACGAGCACATGCAGGGAAACCATTGGCGATACATACCCAATGTTCTCTCCAAATCCCATGCTCCAAGCTCAACCAAGTTCAAGAACAAGTCTCTTGATCATTCATCCAGACTGGATATGTCCAGGGCGCACATGGTGATGGGCGAGTTCATCGTCCGAGTGCGATAAGATAAGATAAGAACCTCCCCCGCCATCGTCACCGGCGCATCCCGACCTCAACAAGACAGCTCTACAACAGAGAACAAGGTCTCTTCCGCTCGCGATTTCGGCTTTCTGGGGACAGTTCGGTGATACAGACTTGCTGATATAACAATCGGCTCATCAGAGCTCTAAACTGACCAGGCGGGCAGAAAAAAACACAGACTCGCCCCCTGACGCGGGGCACTCGTCCAGACTTCCAAGGCCATCGGCGGACTCCGAGGTTCCACAATTCCACAGCGGCATCCCCCCCTCCAGCCCCCCACCTCCCAACGTCGTTGCGAATGGCCAACAGTTCCATCGCTGCTCGGGCTTCGGGACGTAGCCTGCTGCCGCTGCCGCTCAGAGGGGGGCGCCGATGAAAGCCGGGGGCGCTGTCTTCCGAAGGGCTGGGTTAGGGCTGGGCCTCGGGGGCCTGCGTCGGACGCCGTGTTTGTGTTGGATCATCTCATCGATAAGGTCCTTGTTCCTGTGTGAGAAGGCTGGATCCCATACATACTTAAACCCACCCCGTCCCCAGATCCGTCTCTCGATCTTTCACTCCACATCTTCATCCTAACCATCCCTTCTTCCTCGGTCTCCCATCCTCAACCCATCACTGCCGGTGGTCTGTCTCCTTATCTGTGTATTCCCCCTCGTAGTACCATACCCCCCGCAACCATGCCTTCCATCGCCTCGGCCCGCTACGGCAAGGACAATGTCCGCGTCTACAAGGTCCACCGGGACCAAGAGACGGGCGTCCAGACCGTCACCGAGATGACTGTCTGCTGCCTCCTCGAGGGTGAAATCGAGACATCGTAGGACCCCCACACCACATGATCATCGTGCGTCCCACTGACACCCCTAGCTACACCGAGGCCGACAACAGCGTCGTCGTCGCCACCGACTCCATCAAGAACACCATCTACATCAAAGCCAAGGAGCACCCCGTCAACCCCCCGGAGCTCTACGCCGCCTACCTCACCCAGCACTTCATCGACACGTACCCGCACATCACCTCTGCGCACGTCAAGGTCATCGTGCACCGCTGGACGCGCATGACCGTCGACGGCGCGCCGCACCCGCACTCGTTTTTCCGCGACGGCCAGGAGACGCGCAACGTCGAGGCCACGGCCACACGCGGCGCCGGCATCACCATCAAGAGCGGCATCGTCGGCCTGCTGGTGCTCAAGAGCACGGGCTCGGCCTTCCACGGCTTCGTGCGCGACGAGTACACGAGCCTGCCCGAGACGTGGGACCGCATTCTGTCGACCGACGTCGACTGCAGCTGGACGTGGGCGCCGTTCGCGACGGTGGCGGCCGTGGTTGATGGTGTAGAGCGCTTCGACAAGGCGTGGGAGAGCGCGCGCGCCATCACCATGAAGACGTTTGCGCTGGACGAGAGCGCGTCGGTGCAAAACACCATGTACAAGATGTCGCAGCAGATTCTCGACGCGGCGCCCGAGACGGCCGTGGTGGGGTACTCGCTGCCGAATAAGCATTACTTTGAGATTGGTAAGTACCCTTCCCTAGGGAGGTGGTTTGAAGCTAATGTGAGCTGGTAGATCTGAGCTGGCACAAGGGGATGAAGAACACGGGCAAGGACGCCGAGGTCTATGCGCCCCAGTCGGGCCCCAACGGCTTGATCAAGTGCGAGGTTGCTCGGTCGTAGAGGCGGGATGGGGTTGAGGGGGATGTACGAGACGAGTTCCGGGGCAGAGGAGCGTCATGATCTATGGTCTAGGGGTACCTATGACCACGGAGTGCGGACCCCGGGTGACGGAACAACACTGGCGTCTCCTTTTCTTTATTATCACCATGGGCATTTAGCGGCGCTTGTTTTGCATATCTTTCTGTTTACAACAAATACCAGGCAGTCTTGTTTAACGCTTGATATCTCCATCTCTTGGATCTGTGATCTCCGTGCCCTCTGCTTCGAAGCCGCGGGCTCTAGAAACTCCCAAAAGAAGTTAGGCGCCTTGACAACTCCCCAGGAGCCCACTTGATCAGCCAGAAACCTGCTTCAACCCGAAAACTCTCAAGTAGTGGTGCTCTGAGCAAGCATCAACATCTCACATATCCCACGAGGCCAACCCTCTATTTTGCCTAACATCAGGATGCGGATTCGAGATGATATATCTGGGAGTCTGGCGCCTTGGTCTCCTAGGTGGTCTGAGTTGGCAAGATCGTGCTCATGCAAGCTACGTGCTTGCCGTCGTTGGGTCTCGTCACCAGAGCAAAGTTGAAGCCGTAGCGTGGTGTCGTGATCTTGATGTACATTTCTGCCTCTATTGTTACACGCCGTGTCCATCCCAGACCCAGATAATGCCCACTCTCCATCCCTCTCCCAACCTATCTCCCCAAGCCCCCCTACAAACAAGCCTTATCCCCCTCCCTCACCGCCCTCACCATCTCTTCCCACCCCTCGCTCCCGACCACCTTCCCCCCAAACCTTAACAAGTTGCCCTTGTACGGGTGCGCGTCCCCCTCAAACGCCTTGAGCCGCGCCAGCCGCTTCTCGCGCAGCCGGTTCTTGGGCAGCATCCCGCTGACCGCCTTGCGCAGCACCTCGGCGCCGCCGTGCTTGTCCATCAGCCCGTCCATCGTGATGCTGCGCAGCGACCCGGGCTTGGTGTTGTGCCGGTAGTACGTCTTGCGCCACTTCTTGTTGCCCGTCATGTGCAGCGCCGCGCACGACGTCACGACGACGTAGTCGCCGCAGTCGGTCGACGGGTCCCAGATGGGCTTGTGCTTGCCCATGAGCAGCACGGCGATGCGCGAGGCGAGCCGCCCGAGGGAGGGCGGCGTGATGGCTTCCGGGGGGGATCGGATCGTGCTGAGGGTTGGATGGGGGGTGGAGGCGGAGACGTGGTGCCAGACGCGGGAGTAGGCGAGGCGGGTCTGGGGGGGAAAGGGGGAGGGGGTTAGTTGTGGTGTGTTTGGGGGGGGGGGGGACGTACCAGGCCGATGGTTTGTGACATTTTGGCGGTGGTGGTGATGGGGTTGTGGTGGGCGGATGGGAGGGAGTGATGGGACTCAGGTCCCTCATGAACAGACGGGACGAGTGTGGCCAATTGGCTGCGACTGGAGGTATGAGAGCCGGGGGAGCAATCGGAGTCGGGTCTCGGGGGATCGGTCGGGCGGTCGGCGTCGGAGCGGAATTCAATGTTCGAGCCTCCAACGGCCGTAGCAGGGGAAAAGTTTTGGAGATGATGCACAGACCACCTGCCGCCCGGCGCGGCGTGGAACGAAAGTCGATTTGGTGGGTCCGTTGCCGGCCGAGCCCGACTGGGGAGCTCGCGGGACTTGACTCTCGGGAATCGAGGGCACTAAGGATGATTTCAAAGCATCGATACAACATCTCTACCTGGATGAAGCATCAAAGCAGTAGTGATTCCTTTTTACTTTATTTTATCAGGCGTCAGCACGCAACGCCGAATACCCCTCACCTTATTGAACCTTTCCACAAAGTCACAATCCCTATTTTCACGTTCCCGGCATCGTGGAGGCAGACTGGAAGCGCCTCTCGAACACAGCATCATCTCATCTCACTGAACAAATCCACAAAGTACATAACCGGAACTATCAGCCTCACCCTCGCCGCGTCTGCCGGCGTACTCCTCTGGCATCAACAGCCAAGGCCTTCTCCACCTCATCCTCCTCGACCCAAGGCAAACAACATGGGTGTCACAACCCCTTTTCAGGTCAGTCAGTCCGTTTGCTTTTTCACTCATGGAGCACAGCAACCCTCCTCCCCCTCTTCATCCTTCCGCTTTACGGAATCATTTTTTCTCACGAAATTTTTGCCCCCCTATATCTACCCCCCGCCCAAACCGCCAAGCCCCCCCCTCCCCAATCGCCGACAAGCACTGACACTTGAAACAGACGGTGTTTGCCGTGCCCATGACCTGCGACGGGTGCGTCAAGGACATTTCGGGGGCGTTGCACCAGCTCCAGGGCATCACCAAGGTCGAAGCGAACCTCCGGGATCAACTGGTGGCCATTGAAGGGACAGGTGAGGCTCTTCGCTCTTGGCGGATGTTATGCCAGCTGCCGTGGGGGGTGCACGGGAAGAGAAGGTTGTTGGCTGATATTCTATGTTGGGGATGACAGCGGCACCATCGGCCATTGTCGAAGCGATACAAGCCACAGGGAGAGACGCCATCTTGAGGGGGTCAGGGGCGTCGGATAGTGAGTGCCTTTTTTCTCTATCTTTGTCGTGATCTTTGCCCACGAATGGCTGGAATATACAACCCCAAGCTACACGACATACACTACCGGAAAAAAAACACCACTACTAACCTCCCCCCCCAGGCGCCGCCGTAAGCATCCTCGAAACCTTCCACACCCCCACCAGCCCCCCACCAACATCCGCCTCCCACCACGACCGCCTCGTCCGTGGCCTCGCCCGCATCGTCCAAGTCAGCCCCTCCACCACCCTCGTCGACCTCACCCTCCGCGGCGTCGCCCCCGGCACCTACCACGCCACGGTGCGCGAGTACGGCAACCTCGCCTCGGGCGCCGTCTCGGCGGGGCCCGTCTGGGCCAAGGGCCGCGGCGTGCTCGGCACTGTGACGGTCAGCGCGGCCGGCCATGGCAGCGCCTTCCTCAGCCACCCCCTTCAGATCTGGGAGGTCATTGGGCGCGCGTTGGTGGTGTCGCCGCAGCGCAGCGACGAGGGGGCGCCGCTGGCCAACGACGAGGACACGGTCGTCGGCGTGATTGCGCGCAGCGCGGGCGTGTGGGACAATGACAAGACGGTGTGCTCGTGCACGGGCAAGACGCTGTGGGAGGAGAGGAGGGAGGAGGTGGGTAAGGGGATGCTGTGAGGATGTTTGTAGATAGCTACCTATCTGGGTGCCGGGTTTGGATACCTATCTTTGGTGGGGAATGAAACGTGGTGTTTCGTGGGATTAAGCTTAACTTTCCCTCCCACCCCTGGGGTGTCTGCCTGTTTGAGTTGTGTGTGTTTCAGCCACGGGTTTGGACGGTTGGCGCCTCGTTACTAGTCGGGGGGGAGAGCTTTACGTCGTGGTCCTGTTATGGAGGCCGGTGGGCCCATCAGACGCCTGCCTCATCTGACTCCTCTTGAGCCTGGTATTGTCGAGGGAAGCATGGCACCACTGGTCCTCGACATAGCCACACCAGCGGTCGATATGGTGGGCGCGGTTGTTTCAAGAGACGCAGGGCGGTTGCCCTCGACGGCCAACAGCGAGAGGGAGGGAGACGTGTGCCTTTTCGGACCCCCGTGGATGAATATCCATGCACTGGAGATCAAGGATCGATGTGCGTGGGCTAAATGTTCCGCCAGGTCGGCTTCTCATGCGAACCACGAGGGAGTTGACGCTTTGGGACAGGACAGTTTGGGATCGCCCCACCCATTGGAAACGGAGGGAAGGAGCGGAAACTGGTTGATGAGACGAGCACAGAAAAGCTGGGTCCAGGAATAGAGCGTCTCTGTCTTGCGTGGCCTGGTACTGTGGGCCATGGTTCGTCGCGGTATGAGGGAGATGAAGGCTGGGCCATGTGTTGAGAGGCCGTTGAGATGCGGTTGGAATTGGTTGGAATTGGGTCGGTACCCAGGTAGAGTCTGTATGTCAGGCGCAAAGGCACTATATCCCACTGTATCCACACTCGCCAGGTCGCAGAGAAATCTCGACGAAACCCGGCGTGCTGGATAGCCTCGCCGGGAGTTGGTCGGCTCGTCGGATGCTGTTGGGAGACATTGCTACCCTGCAGCAGCAGGCTGCCACGGTGCATCCGGCTCTTGCGAAGCGAAGACGACAAGAACCTTGACAGTTCCACCGCATTGGGTTCCACGGCGTGCGGCTGCGAGGGAGGCTCATGGCCGTTCCTGAATGCGACGATATAGGCTGAAGGGGGGGCGCGGGTTTCAAAGTCAACTCGCCGTCCCAGACTCTCAGTGTCGGGTCTGACCGAGACTCCATCAGATCGACCATCCATGTCTTGGGGAGAATCCACAGCAGCTGCACGCTGGCTGGGAAGAGAGCTGACGCCGCGGCCGATCAGCGCGGGAAGGGCCGAGCAAACTTGCTGCTGTTGGCGTGCCTCTCTTTCGATCCCATCGCCCCAGCACCAACGCCAACGCAAGTCATCCATCTTCCTCCAGATCCATCCATCAGGTGCCGATTTTGGCCTCCTTCCCGGCCGGGGACCTCGCAGACCCATTTGCCTACCTAAGCGCCGCGATGCAGAGCCCAAAGCCACTCGCGACCCGTCGCATGGAAGGCAATCCTTCTCAACCAAAGCTGCCGTCCCAATTCGACCACGCGAACGACGTCGTTGGGATCCCACAAAACCCTTCGGGAGTGGCTGATCGGGTAATGCGGATGCACATCGCTGGCCACCAATGCCTGCGACCAACGCCAGGGTGACCGTGTCCACCGCAAAAAGACTTCTGCAGACATGCCACCCTTAGCACGTTGACATCTGATAACCGGGCACACGCTGAATCCGAATCCGAATCGCCTTGCATCGCACCACGATGCGTAGGCACCTACTTAAACGAAGCCATCAGGACCGGGCTCCGCAGAGTCCAGAGTCGTCACTGTCACTGTCACTATCACAGATATCTCAGCCGTGCAGTCGGCAGTTATTTCGAGCGTTTGCCAGAACCGATAGCGCACCCTTGGCGGGGACGAGACGAGAGGAACAGGACTCTTGTCTGTTGTCTGTCTGCCATCCGACCAGGTCGACGTCACAGAGACCCAGCTTCGCCGCCGCCCCAGGCTTGGGCTGAAGCCACCGAGACAAAGGGCAACAGTGGGGACCGCTGCTGGGAAGGGGGTCCAGGGGCGGTGTCTGGCACGGCTGTGCCCTGGAAGACGGTGTTTTGGCATGGTGGATGGGGTTTCCCCTAGCCGTCAACGCCTTTCTGATGGAAAATGATGGGGAAACGATCCGATCGAGCAGCGGGCAAGCCACAGACGGCCATGGCGGCTGCGATGGCACGTCAGTGGCTGGTCTCGACCTTTGCGGTGTGGTGTCGCTGGTGTGTGGAGCATCGCGGTGGTGAACCGACGAGGTTGAAATAGGCGCCCTGCGACGCAGGTGCCACAGGCGGCGCAGAATCCGTGTGGGTGGGCGAATCACGGCCGGGGATCGTGAACTTGGAACGCAACGTGCATGAGAGACCCATGCTCTTGATTCGCAAGGGGTTCAAGAGCTCTGTGACATGAAGGTCGCATTGCATTGACCCCTCCGAGTCTCACCTCGCCTTCAGACTCTGCCAAGCCAGACTGCGAGCGAACTGCTGGTGATGGCCTCGGTGGGTGCCCGGCAGAGAAGATGGAATCAATCAGAGAGCTTCTCGGTGCCGCCTGTCGACGCCGAGGTCATGTCTTGATGACTGGCTTCTGGATATGAACACTCTCTGCAAACCTGCCGTCCGGTCTCCCGAACCGATCTTGTCTTGGCCCATGTCCGGCATTGCCCAATCCTCCGTCTTTGCAGCGCAAAAGCCAGAGATGAGGGCGGGTAGGATGTAACGATACGGCCTTGGCGATGCTGGGAGTCCAATGCTGGCACGCACATGGCAAAATCGTCTGGTCGCGAGGGCCATCCAGCTCGGCGTCGTCTACGTCCTGTCGATCCGGGAGAAGTCGCAGTGGGACGGCGCCGTCGTTCGATGCCCTGGTCCCAGCTCAGGGCGATGGGTCGATGCCGGCCGAGGAACGTTCGATTGTTCTTCATCTCGTCTGTTGTCGGTGGAATAGGTATCGAGAAACGCACAGGTAGCGAGTGCGAGTGGCAGGGTCGAGACAGTGGCAGACTGAACCGTCTGGGCTGAATCTCGTCCCTTGCCGTCGGTCCACACCACCACCGCCCAAGTAGCCATGTGTAGATACCTGGCTGTCAGGGGCCATGGTATCAGCACTCGATCGGTGGGTGTCTGTTTCTTTCCCCAGTCGAGGTGTCGTCGTCCTCGGACAGTGGCCCCTGTTTGCAACGGGACATGGAGGCTTTGCAAGGAACATGACCCTCTCCAGTCGTCGAGGTTCCCTGTCGCACAGGCTTCACCTGCGTTTGGCAGAGACAGCCCGGACCTGGCAGGTCGGGCAGTCCACTTGTGGGTTTGCATGATCATCCTCCCCAGACCCATCGTCTCCAAACATTGGCGACAAGCCGCCCAAGGTAGAGGTGCAGCCAGTGTCTGTTCCCCTTGTTGCCGCTTCGTCGCACCCAGACCTTCAGGAGGGAGACTGGAAGTAGCTGGAACTGCTGCGCATCGACACTCGACATTTTCTTTCTTTTTCATGTCCGTCCACATGGTAATATCATAATTCAACGTGTTTATTCTACGTCTTCTCCTTTCCTCCCGTCCCTCTTCAACACCAACGCCATCTCGACGGACCGGCACCGCTCGAAAGGCTGCACACTCGCTCGCCCAGCCCATCATAACCACAGCCCGCCCACGGCACGCACTGTGGACGCAGCAAGACGCACGAGTTCGACCCCGAAGGAATCCAAGGACGTGGTTTTGGCGCCTGTTGGTTATAGTGGTGGTGCCGTTGGCTGCACAGGGACGTCGTACCTACATCGCCAGCCAAAGACGGACAACCGGGACAGCGCTAGTCGTCTATCTGGAGTCTAAAAGCTCGAGAGCCTCATCCGGTCACATCAGTCCTGGGTACCTAGATTCTGGAATCTACACGCCCGCACTACTAGTCACATCGTCGTCGGGGAGAGAGAAGGCGCCGGGACGATTGATATCAGCGACACCCTCCACGGAACTGACCTAGTCCAAGTGTGTGTCCATCGCGGGATTCACGGGCTCGACCTTTCGCACCGGACCGCGCCACCGCCGCTCCCACGAACGGTAGACGGGAGTGATCACACGCCAAGGGGCCACCATTCCCGTACGGGCTTCGCTATCGAAGTCGCTTCTTCAGGTGACTGGTCGTGGGTTATTTTGGACGGTGACCACTGCAAAAGTGCGCAATTGGCTCCTCACGACAGTCGGGAAGCGGGGAAATACTTTTGGTGCTCGCCGGTTTTCCAACAACGCCCCCGGCCTCCGGCCCCCTTGCCCCCCCCCATCACTCAACTGACTCGAAAAGGGCCGCCCCGGCCTGTGCCCTCCCACCCCCCCCCCTAACATCAACGCCCAACCACCCCCTGGCTACCGTCTACCGCCTGCCGCCAGGCCGAGTCTAGCGCAGCTCTGCTGGGGTGTGTGCCCACTACCCACCCAAAGTATCTTCCGTCCAAAGTGTCCAAGCTTGGTTGCACCTTGCACCTATATACCTTGCCACTACCCGTCCACCAGCCCCTCAACCCCCCCCCCGAGCCGCCTGTCACACAACCGCCCAATTTGCCCTCCACCGTCCCCAACGACTCTCCGCGGCGGGCTCCCCGACCTCAGTTGCGAGACTGTCCTCGCGCATCAACGTCTGCCCAACACGCGACCCAGAAACACTGAGCCATCATGTCGTTGAAACAGGTAAGCATCGTCCCCCGGCGCCCTCCGTTGCGGCCCAATGCTCACGCGCCCTCGCTCTCCAGGAAATAGTAACGTGGGTGACGGCCCTGGAAAAGTACGACAACAATGAGTTCGAGGTCGCGCTCGAGGAGTTTGAGAGGATCTCGGACACGTCCAAGATCCTGTTTAATATGGGCGTGATCCACGCCACGCTCGGCGAGCACGACAAGGCCGTACGTCTGAGCACCTCTGCCCGACCCGCGGGACCATGATGCTAACTCTTGTGCCAGGTCTCCTGCTACCAGCGCGCCGTCCGTCTCGACCAGTACCTCGCCGTCGCATACTTCCAGCAGGGCGTGTCCAACTTCCTGCTCGGCGACTTCGAAGAGGCCCTCGCCAACTTCAACGATACCCTCCTCTACCTCCGCGGAAACACGGCCATCAACTACGAGCAGCTCGGGCTCATGTTCAAGCTGTACTCGTGCGAGGTGCTCTTCAACCGCGGCCTCTGCTACATCTACCTGCAACAAAAAGAAGCCGGTCTGCAGGATCTGGCATATGCGGCCAAGGAGAAGATGGTCGAGGACCACAACGTGATTGAAGAGGCCATCAAGGAGGAAGCAGAGGTGAGACAGACACTCAATTGGACTTTCTCGCGACGAAACTGACTTTTCAGGGGTACACCGTCTTTTCCATTCCCGTCGGCGTCGTCTACCGGCCAAACGAGGCCAAGGTGCGCAACCTCAAGACCAAGGACTACCTCGGAAAGGCCCGCTTGGTGGCTGCGTCGGATCGCAGCAATGCCTTTACAGGCTTTGCCGGTTCCGAAATCAAAAGTGTAGGTTGTTCAAGACGCTCGCCCCTGCTCGCAGGTCACTAACAAAGAGCAGGCTGGACAGGTCGTTGCCGTCAAGGACGATCGGCCAGTTGAAACCCTCTCCTTCGCCGCCACCAACCTCGTCAAGCCGGGTCTCCAGAGCAGGAGGCAACAATCAGAACCCCCCAATAACCGCAACGTCTTCCCACCGACCCCGCCGCCCGAGAACGACAAGCAGCCCGCGCAGATGAGCCGAGGGATGTCGGTACGAAATGGCGCCAAGCCTGTCCCCAGCAAGCTCAACCTGGACCGCGCGCGGCCGAATGACCGCTACGAGAGGAACTCGCCGGATGAGCTCTCGCGCCGCCCATCTCGCGCCACATCTGCCGCGCCAACACGGAGCAATACCCAACGCCAAGCCCCAAGAGGCAGGGTCGAAGAGGAGGACGACGATGCGTACCCCGATCTATACGACATGTACCAGGGAGGAGGTGGCAACGGTGGGGGCTCGCGGACGAGCAAGGCACAGAAGAGCACTCGCGGAGGCCAGGCGCGGTACATTGAAGAGGAGGAGGAGGGAAGCGACTACGAGGACGCGTCCTTCGACGAGGGCGATTTCGAGATGGTGTCCAACCGCCGAGCACCAGGATCCGTGTCGGGCGCGTCAAGGCGGAGTTCCTCGAGGCGGGGACCGACCAAGGTCCGCGTCAAGGTGCACGCTGGCGACGTGCGGTACATCATGGTCGGCATGGCGGTCGAGTTCCCCGATCTAGTCAGCAGCATCCAGGCAAAGTTTGGCCTCCGCCGTCGGTTCAAGATCAAGGTCAAGGACGACGACTCGGACGGAGACATGATCACCATGGGCGACCAGGACGATCTCGACATGATCATGCAGACGGTGGTGGAGACGGCCAAGCGGCAAAGGCTGGACACCGGCAAGATGGAGGTGAGCTACCCGCTGCTGTCGTTCATTTCCGAGCAATTTGCTAACAAATTACCAGGTATGGGTTGAAGAACAATGAACCGCCACCACCTAGCTCATCATTATACCCGTTGACGCTACTGCTTCAACTCCTCGCACTTACGAAGCGCATGACGAATAATCTCACGCATACCGGCCATCACTCCCACGGCTTCACGGCCACGGCGGCTATCACGGGCACACACACACCCCCCGGCCAACCTTTATTTTCAATCGCATATTTCTTCTATTTGGCATAAGATCATGGGCGGCGGCGGCGAAGGAGAAGGGCGTTCGTTGTATTGGATACTGGCTGTCTTGGTTACCCGTCTGATTGATACCTTTGCGCGAGGGTCAATTCGGCATCACCATAATATTTCTGCGGCTATATCCGCTGTTGTTTGTCTTTTTTTTCTTCCTTTTCAGATCTTGTGTTTTCCTCTACGCAAGCAACACGGAGTTACGACGTCTTTTCGTTCCTTCTCCAGCGGAGAGGAGAGAGAGAGCCGGGGATGTGCTTTTGATTTTGGGACGTCTAGATAAAACGGTCAAGTTGATGATACCGAGCGGTCTGCTCATGACGGAGGAGGAGGAATTTAGCGGGGGTAGGAAGGAGGAGGAGATACCAGGGGTGGTGGATGTTTGGACATATTCCCAATCTATGATGAGGTTTTGGTCATGAATCTTGATGATCCGAGTCCGAATGCCTGCCGTGCGTCGTCTGTCTGCTTGCCTGGGATGAAGGGAGCCACCACGTTGGGAGGAATCTTGTGTCTGCTGACACACTGCGATCCCCAACGGAGAGAATATCATCACGAGTTGTTTGTCTTCTTCAGAGGACCTGCCACAAAGCATCCGAGGCCGGGTCGCACACTGTCTCGCGTACCGTCGGTCGAGGTTAACGAGCCCCCTTTTCTTTCTCGCCTGACTATGTTCTACAAGGTTTTGTAAGCTCGTCCATTGAGTTATGAGGAGAGCGGTCTACGACGGGTCATTCACCCCCGTCGGCATGGCTCTAGGTTCACAAGACAGGGAGAAGATACGAAGTCGGTACAACCACACCGAGGCCGTACGTGGTGGGAGAAAAACAAGACCACCAGCTCCTGCTAACATTGACGGCGGCCGAGCAACCGCCACGACGCCAACGTCTGCCCACAAACTCCCGACCAGACCCGTGAAACAGCCGGGAATAGATAAAACGTTAAAACTCATTATATTCAATCAACCCCACGCTACCTATAGTCTACCCGCCCCACCACATGACCACCCAAAACTCTCACAAGATACTCGCCCCGTCCCCACCCTCCCCATCCTCCTCCCCCCCTGACCCCAGCAGTCCCTCCTGCTCGCCCACCCCGGGCTCCCTCACGGCCCCAAACCCGCCTCCCCCGTAACCGCCAGCCCCTCGACCCCGGCCCCTCCCCCTCCCCCGCCACCGCCCGTCCGCCGCGTCTCCTCCGCCCCGTTGAGGACATACCACACGTCCTTCTTGGTCAGCAGCCCCTGCAGCGCGCCGCGGTCGACAAACAGCACGTAGCGCAGCCCGAGCTTCTGGAAGTAGCTCGCCGCCAGGTGCAGCCGGCTGCGGCTCGGCAGCGTCAGCGGGGTCTGGTCCATCCACGGGCGCAGGTCCAGCGTGGTGCGCGGGTCCGCCAGCGGCGGGCGCGCGAAGAAGGCCTCGGTCTCCGGGGGGAGGCTGCGCGGCGGGCGCGTCGACGTGTGCAGGTTGTAGGCGAGCTCGGCGCGCGAGATGTAGCCGAGGAGGACGGCGTCGCGGGGGTCCTTGACGACGGGGAAGCCGCGGTAGGGGTGGGCGGCGAGGACGGCGGCGAGCGAGGCGATGGTGTGCCCCGCGGCAGTGAGGACGACAAGGTCCTCGATGCGCGTCATAATCTGCGCGGCGGGCACGTCGGGGACGGGGGTTTCGTCGCTGTTGTCGAGGAAGGGGTACTCGGAGAGGTGGATCCAGGACTCGTAGATGCCGCGGCGCGAGAAGGCGTCGCCGACCCACTTGGACAGCATGACGGCCACCATGATGGGGAGGACGTAGGTGAGGGCGCCTGTGAGTTCGAACATGATGACGACGATGGAGACGGTCATGCGCGTGACGCCGGCGAGGGCGGCGGCGGCGCCGACGATGGCGTAGGTCCCGGGGGTGATGCAGGGATGGTCGGCCGGGCACGAGAGGAAGGGGAAGAACTTGGGGTGGTTGTGCTGCCAGTTCTCCATGATGATGCCGACGGCGCGGCCGGTCAGGGCGCCGATGGCCATGGACGGGAGGATGATGCCGGCGGGGAGCTGCAGGCCAAAGGTGATGGCGGCGAGGAAGAAGCCAACGACGGCGGCGAGGAGGAGGAGGATGATGGTGCCGGCCGAGGCGGCGCCCGTCTTGCAGAGGCCGAACTGGTCGTCGAGGAGCTTGGAGCTGGAGCACTCGGAGAAGAGGTTCGACACGAGGTCGGAGCACTGAGCGCGCATGTACGTGTTGGGGTAGTTGATGAGGCCGGTGATGAGGGCGACGATGGCCACCTGGACGACCGGGCCGGGCAGCCAGCTGGTCGACTTTTTCCACCGGGCCACCATCATGTTGACTTTGATGAAGAGCCCACCGTAAAGACCGCCGAGGATGCCGAGCAAGAGGTAGGGGACGAGCTCGAATCCGTGCCAGCCCGTGCTGTATGTGACTTGGTACAGCACCAGCTTGCCTGACCGGTAGGGGTCAAAGGCCTGGAGGACTACGGCGGCGGTCATGGCGCAGACGAAGCTCTGCCACATGGTCTTGTCTGGGAAGTAGTACGACAGCTGCTCGAGACTGAACAGCACGCCGCCGATGGGAGACCCAAAGGCGACCGAGATTCCCGACGCGGCGGCCGCAGAGAGAACCTCTCTCTTTCGAGCTATGACAACAGTTAGCTTTGACCGGGGATTCTGAGAGCGGGAGGCTCGTACCTTCGTTCCCATTGATGCTGGGAAACAGCTTGATGAAGAGATGGGCACAGCAGCATGCCACATGAACCAGGGGGCCTTCCTTGCCCAACCACATGCCTGACGCCACCGCCAACACCAGACCGATGGACTTGGTGATCAAGGTCCAGACTCCCAGAAACTTTTTGATGATGAATCCACCCAGCACCGTCTTGATCTCGGGTATACCGCTGTGCTTTGCATAAATCGCATAGGTCTTGACCAACACGGCCGCCGCCAGGGCAAACGTCACCTGCACCTGTCTGTCAGCAGCCATATCCAAACATCCACGGAGCAAAGCTTACCGCCAACACCAGATAAATTATATATTCGACAAACCACCTTCCGCCCGCGGAGCTGATCCCAAACGCGGCTCCCCAGGGCTTCCACCCGAAGCACTTGGCCGCCTCATCGTATCCAATACAACACGACGTCTTGCTGACATAGAACGCCGCGCCATCCTCGCGCGAGCAGTACCCATACTTGATATCGCCGAGCCAGTCCGTGGCAACGTCAATACCGGCCGCCAGTGCGCCGACCGCCAGACCCGTCAGCACCAGCACGACCCAGACCTGGCTGGCATCGAGAAACTGCTTCACGTAGCCCAGCAGGCCAGAAGCGCTCAGCTTCAGCATGCGCAGCCGCTGGCGCTCCTTTGTGTACTCGAAGATCCAGTCGATGGCCGTCAGATCCTCGTAGCCGACTCGTCGCCCGGGCCCTTCGACGTTCCAGTCGAGGGGGAGGTCGTCCTTGGAGGCACGGCCCAGGGCGTCCAGGTGGTGGGCGTCTGGCGGGGGAGATCGTCGGGGAGGTGACGGCCCATGGTTGTAGTAGCGGTTGGGAGGTGTATTGCTGCTGCTGCCACCGCCGGTAAGGGCGTTGAAGAGTCGCGCGGGTTGGGAGAAGAAGCTGGTCTGCTTTTGCTTGCGCTTGAAGGAGAGGGGTTCGGCAGGGTCGTCGCGGAGGGGGTCGCCTCCGAGAATATCGCGGGTTCCATCGTCGGCGTCGAGAAAGTCGAGCTCGTCGTCGTCGTCGTCATCGTCGCTGAGGGCATGTGTGTGATGGCTGTGGGGGTTCTTGGTTGGATCGGCGTCGCGTGAACTAAATGTGTTGCTCATTGCGGCAGAGGAGGGCATCGTGAGCTTTTATCGAGCGCAGCTGCTACCATGGCCGCTTTGGTGGTTGGCCTGCTCGGAGGGCTTGATGGGCGTGTGAGGCTGGATCCAGGCGTAGGTTGTCGCGACGGGAATGTCTTGTCTTGGAGAAGCCATCCTCGAGGTCAGTTGGGGGCGGTTGGGGGCGATCGAGTCCTTATCGATAACCGATTAGGGATGCACAGGCTTGAGCCCGAGCGGTGCCCCGCTGAAAGCAGCCCTGGAAGCTTGATGGGTTTAGCAGGCAAGGCACCCTGGACAAGCTCTGTGATCTGCCCCTGGGGATTGTCTCATCCCGACGTCAGCATACTCAACTACGAATGTGAAAGCGAGCTGGATAAATCCGAGGGTATTATCCTGCTCTTATTTCAATAATATTGGTTTCTACCTTTCCTTCCAGATGAGCAACCACCCAGAATCGGCGGCTAGTCCATCAACTGCCCAGAGTGAGCAGTCTGAACAAAGTGCTTCGGTTCAGAAAATTCAGAGTCTGCTCAAGGCAAAAGATGATACCTCGCGCTTCGTCGGCCTGGCGCTGCTCAAGTCGGTACTAGATAACTCTCAAGAGCTGAGGGAGGACGAAGACACCATGGCCACGCTCTGGGAGAGCATCCCGCCAAAGTTTCTCGACCGCATGATCAGGACGGGATCACGGCCAAACCCTGCCCGAAGTGATGGACACCACATGTTGGACATTGTCATTGCGATACTACACACATTTGTGTCTCTCTTACCAGAAAAGCTGGCCAAAGATGGGAAGATGCTGGACAGAATCCCACACCTCGTGGCTTGTCTCTTGCACTGGTACGGATTCATCCCCTTGAACACACCCCTTGAGCACACACTGAACAGAAACAGCTCGGAAGAAACCACCAAGTTGACGCTGGAAACCCTCTTGAGCATGGTCAGCCACGTCGAGGGGGCCTCAGTCTTCATCTCCGTCGACGACGTCACACCCCTGACCGAGATGGCCCCGTCACAGCCCCTGGTGTTAGATATCTTCCTCCACGCCTGGCTCACCTACATGACGCAATCCGGCAGCGACAAGTCCAAACTCAGATCTATCATCGACCAAACAGTCCGGAATCTCGTCGCCTCGTTCAAAAACACCGACGCTGTCACCCTGCTAGCTTTCCTGGCCAACCTGCTCCCGCGTCTGGAGCCCGAGGTCCGCTACCCCTTTCCACCCAAAACAAAAACAAACCCCACTAACCCCCTTGCCAGGCCATCCCCCTCAGCCCCGACTGGCTCCCCTCCCTCACCGCCTTCATCCGCAACCTCGTCGACCACCGCCCCACCGCCGCCAGCCGCGCCGCCTTCACCAACCTCGCCTCCGCCCTCTGCTCCGTCTACCCACACACCACCCCCCCGCTCCTCTTCACCGACCCCCCTCCTCTCCCCTCACCTCCTCTCCCCCGACCTCCTTCCTCCTCCTCTCCCTCCCCCTCATCGACCTCCGCGCCTCGCTCCCCCTCCTCCTCTCCCTCCTCAACTCCCCCACCGACTACCCCCCCTCTCCCACCGCCTCACCTCCGCCTTCAACCTCCTCACCCACTACACCTCTTACCTCCTGCACTCCCCCACCCCCCTCTCCCCCCGTACCTCCTCCTCCCCCTCCGCACCTCCATCTCCGAGACCCTCTCCCTCACCCTCGAGTTCCTCCGCGACCGCTACGACGCCTCCGTCGCCGGCGCCCTCGGCCTGCACCCAGACGCGCGCCCGTCCGCCGCGCACGTCGACCACCTCACGGGCGCCGCGCACGCCCCGCTGGCGTGGGACGCGGCGGACCCGGAGCGCGTCGTGGCGGCGGATCCGCTGGTGCTGGCGGCGGCGCGGGCGCTGGCGCTGTGGCTACGCGAGGACGACAATGAGATGCTGAGGCGGGAGGCGGCGGGGGTAGTGGACATGTTTGTGGATTTGTACCGGGGGAGTGGGGCCGGGGGGAGCAGGCATTTGGACTTTCGGGGGCCGGTGCTGGTGGCGCTGGAGGGGGTGGTGGTGGAGAGGAGGGGGGTGGAGGCGCTTTTGGAGAATGGGGGGTGGGGGGTGTTGGCGGGGGATATGCTGGGGGTTTTGGTTGGTACCGGAGGGAGGGACGAGGGGGAGGCGGGGAGGGGGGTGGAGGTGGTGAGGGTGTTGATGATGGTTGTGGAGGCGGAGGAGTCGGCGGTGGGGAGGAGGGGCTGGATGTGGTGACGAGGGTGGCGGGGTGGGATTATCAGGCGCCCGGGGAGGAGGTTGAGGTGGGTGTTGTTGAGGAGTTTCAGGCGGCGGTGCTGCAGCTTGTGACGGCGTTGTTGGTGGCGGTTCAGCCGGGGGTGAGGAGGCGGTATTTCCATTCGATGAGCGCGGTGGTGGGGATTGCGGAGCAGTTGAAGGCGAGGGTGGTGGAGGGGAAGGGGGATACGGGGTTGGTGGAGGGGTTGGATGATGTGGTGGTTACGTTGAACGAGCTTAGATAGGGGCTGGGGATTAATGACCAATGGAAACATATACCTACTAGGTAGATAGAATTACAAGGATAAAATGCTTTCCTCCGATACTTACTTTCTTTCCCTCATCCCGTTCATCTAAGTGAGCATGGAGACTCACCAACGCCGTCTGCCTAGAAATAGCGAGCACGAAAAGTACGATGGAGTTGATGTATATATTGCAAATGCAACGAGGCAGTAGTATCCCTATCTGCCCATGTAACTGACGGAGTAATGCGAGTGTATCCCCAGACCCAGAAACCAAAGAAACCCAAACATACCATCCCTTCCCATGCATGCCCAAACGCCCTACCTGGATAAATGGCACAGTGATCTCCCTTACCAGAGGCCAACACTCTTCTGACTCCCGACCTCTCCTACTCTGGGGTATATCCACCCTTCAAACCCCTTGTCCCAGCTACACAACCCCCCATCAGCATGTACATGCATCCCCTATAACACATCAGCCATCACCGCCCCACAACCCTCTCCCACTCCCCCACAACAAAATCGTAGTACCATCTTCCCATAAACACCACCACCGCCCCCACAACCCCCACGCCGCCCAGCACCTCAAGCGCCAGCCTCCCCTTCTTCCTCAAATCCGCCGCCACCTCCAGCAGCCCTAGCGGATCCGTGTGCGCCCTATCAGCCGCTTTGACCGCCGCCTCCCTTCCCCTGTTTCGCTGCTTGTGGCGCTCCTCGCGGCGCCCACCGGCACCGCCCGAAACCGCCACGAGCGTCCCCTCCTGCACGCACTCGTGCAGCTTCTCGGTGAGCCACACGGCGCGCTCGCCGCGGGCGAGGGCGGCGTACTGCGCGCGCTCGTTGGCGAGGCTCTTTTGCAGGTCGGCGGCCCAGTTGGCAAAGCGGACATGGGCGAGACGTTCCTCGCGCTGCGTGTGATCCGTGATACGGGCGAGGGCGTACGACGACGTGGCGCCGAGGTGAGGGGTGAGGACGCCACCGGTGAGCTTGGGCGGCGGGCTGAGGGCGGGGTGGTGGAGGGAGAGGGCTGCCGTCGTGGTTTCGGAGCGGCGCCATTGGACGTATTTCCGGGCGGCGGCGTGGCGGAGCCAGGAAGCGCCGTCTTGGGTGAATACTTGGCTGACGAGGGTGGTGAGTTCGGTGGTGAGGAGGGGTTGGACGTAGTCGGGTGACATGAGCAAGCTGGCGTCCATGATGTCGTGATCGGAGCCGGCTGCGCTGGAAATGGCGTAGAGGCCCTGGCTTGGGGGGTCGGATGGGTTCGGAGAGAAGGTAAAGAGCGGGATTTTGGCTTCTTTTAGCTGGCTGGTGATTTGCTCCTTGCTAGCGGCGACCTGCTCTGGGGACATGATATCGGCTTGGGCGAGGAGGATGATGACGTTCGTGAGGGGGGTGACTTGTCGGAGGTATTGTATGTCGACCGGCCGGAGACCTGGAAGCTGTCAGTTTGAGGCTCCCCGAGACAAGGGAGGGCAATTCATACGATTCAGAACCATATAAAACACCACGTCAACCTGGACACCGCCCGCTCCTCCGACGAGATTCAATGTATCCCCATCAGACAGCGAGTCAGACCTCATCCGGTGAAAGTGGCCCTCGATGTAGCTCGTCACGGGAGTTATTGTGTCCATGGACTGTCAAGAGTAAGCATTCCATCAAGAACACGACGAAGAGGGCAGGCGTGACGCACCGATGAACCACTCCCATACCCCGGGGTATCAACAAAGCATATGTTCCGATCCAGCACCGCATCCCCCAGGCTCTTTCTCCGCTGCAGCACCTTGAAGTCGTCAATCTCAGACCACCACTCCGGATACGGCTTCGTGCTCGCATAGATCTCGGCAATGCTCCCGGTCGCCACCTCCCCCGACCTCGACGACTGCCGGCGACTGCTGCTCCCGCTGCTACTCGTCGACGGACTACTCTTATGCCTCCGCAGCGCCGGCGTCGATGACGACAGCCCGGGGACGGTCGGCGTGATGGCGTCAACGTGGACAATATGTTCGCACGACTGCACGATGGCCTTGATCAGCGACGTCTTGCCGACGCCGCTGTCGCCGGCGATCAGCACCTTGAGGCGGCCCATGCTCTTGCCCTCGTCGGTAAAGGGCCGCCGGCTCGGCAGCTTGAGGCTCGGCATGATGAGCTGCGGGGCGCTCCCGCTGTCGAGCATGCTCGCGGGGAGATCGTCTTCTCCCGCGACGCTGGTGCCTGTATTGCCGGCGCCGCCGCAGAGGCTCGGGGCGTGGCTGCCCATGTCGTCGAGGAGCGAGCCGGTGAAGGAGCCCCGTCGGGACGAGACGCTGCTCATGGCGGAGGCGGGGCCCGAGGGACCCGGGGAGATGAGCGGATGGGGGACGGCCGAGGGCCTCATGGGCGGGGTGGCGGGGACGGACATGGTGCCCTCGCCATGCCGGAACGGCTCGGAGGTGTTCTTGGAGCCGAGGGACGGTCGGCTGGTGCTGCGGTCTCTCGATTCGAGGCTGTGATGACGCGGGACGGCGGCTTGGTCGGATGACGCGGGGTTCTTTCGGGGGGCGGAGCTGGGGCTGCTGACGTCTTTGGGTCGATGGAACGAGGTCGGCGAGGGCTGTGGTGACGAGGAGATGGCGGTGGACTCGTCGGCGAGAAAGAAGGTCATGGGAGGTGCTTGAGGCAGGCCAAAGGAGATTTCCCCGTCGAGGGCGCGAGAAGAGCGGCCCCGGAGGGCGTCATCGCCGGGTAATGGTCGCATCCCTGCAGATGGAGGGAGCGCCTACATGTATGGGTGCGAGCAGGAGGTGGGAACTGGACTATGTTTTGTTTCTGGATTTGTTGAATTATGTATCTTTTCCTGCTTAAATAGAGAAACCAGTAGAGAACCACGTGGTAGGTTTGGTTCGAGGATGGAGAGGACAGTTGAGGTGGACGAGGGGAAGGGGAACAAAGCCCGAAGCACGGCTCAAGGTGCACATGAGGAGGGGTTGATAGAGAGTTTGATAGGGAGCAGCCACGCTGCGCTTCAATGCGGTACTGGTCAGGCTCTCGGGTCCGCGTCGAGCATGGGACCTCAAGCATGGGGGGAGTTTGCAGTAGCAGCATAAAACCCCGCCTTTCCCGACCGCGTCAGCGCGGGGGAGCGCCCGGGTCCCAGTTATGGACAGGGCTCTCCCTGATTGACAAGCACACAAGCAAGCTAT
Organism: Schizothecium vesticola; assembly: GCA_030549215.1. Classification (NCBI taxonomy): domain Eukaryota; kingdom Fungi; phylum Ascomycota; class Sordariomycetes; order Sordariales; family Schizotheciaceae; genus Schizothecium; species Schizothecium vesticola. The sequence continues at coordinate 1,390,252 of JAUKUD010000007.1, read as the reverse complement.
GCACCAATCCATGATATCCATCGCTGCAGGGCGTCTATCAGATTGCCCTCGTGATCCATTATGGAGCCGGTTGGGCCAGTCAAGGCTGCGATGACCTCAGCCCAAGGCCGGGCTGAGCCGTGTTGAATGTTGAATCCGACGGACGCCAAATTCCCAACATAACTTGTTGCACATAACGGGGCCATGTCAGGTCGTGGGGGCAGTGTCAGGGGTCAGACATGGCCTCTCAAACATCACATCAACTCCCACAGCTAGCACCAGGGGCAAGCGTTTACCACCAGAGACAACAATCTAATAATTGGTTGAGTTATCAACCTGGATCCCCCGGACACTCACGTCCTCCCGCTGATTTTGCTTTTCAGTATTTATACAATGATACCCATGTGTTTGTTACCACAACCTCCCTCCGCCACCATCGGCACACCCCCATCCTAGTCTCTAGAGACCCTCTCTGCATCCGAGATCCCCACACAACACATCAGCGGGACATGGAAGAGCTGCATGCTGCAACTACCCCCCTGATCTACCCCGGAGTAGCTCCCCCAAGCCAACCCACACACAACCACGCCTGGAATCACATCCTCCCGGCCATGCCCATCAACAACCAAGAACGCAACCCACAAACCCCATGACCAAGAGGCCCAAACCTACTGACAAAACAGCAAAACATCCCTGGCCAACAGCCACGACGACGAACAGAAAAAATCATAAATGAGGTGAGGTGCCATTTCCTGTTTCTTCTCTCTCGACAACACAACCCCCCCGCCCCCGCGGCTCTTCTCGAGTCTTCCTTTTCTCCTCCACCTCTGCTTCCCCTTCCTCCTCCTCCTCGCGGCGGCAATCGACTTCTAATCATACCTCTCCCGCTCCCTCTCCGCCTCTAGTCTACGCATCCTCTCCTCCTCGTCCCCGGCAATGACCTCGCCCCGCCTCCCCTTGCGCCGGCTCGCCTTCCTCTGCTCGACCTCGGCCCCGTCGTCCAGGCCCCGGCTCCTCTTAGCCCCCTGCAAGAACGCCATGCTCGCCATGCGCCTCGTCTCCTTAAGAAGCCGCTCCCGGTCCCGTGCCGCCCTCTCCGCCGCGTGCGGGTCCGTCGGCGCCGAGACGCTGCTGGCGCTGGGTACTTTTGCCGACAACGTGGCCGACGACGACGACTTTCGGCTCGGGGGGACCAGACCAGGGCGGCTGCTGTCAAGAACACCTTTGGAGGAGTCGTCGGTGGGTTTGCTGCCGTTGTTGTTGGCCGTCTCCCCGTCGCCGCCAGTCTTGCTGCTGCGAAGCCGATGCTCCCGGGCCCTATCCCTGTCACGGTCGCGATCGCGGTCGCGACGGTCCTTGCCCCGGTCCTTGCCCCGGTCCTTGCGGTCCCTGTCCCTATCGCGATCGCGGTCCCTATCGCGGTCTCGGTCCCGGTCCCTATCCCTATCCCGGTCGTGGTCGTGGTCCCTCTCCCGATGCGACGAGCGATGACCAGACTTGCGGTCACTCCTCTCCCTCTCCCTCTCGCGGTCCCGGTCCCGGCGTTTACTCCCGTCGCCGTCCCTCTCCTTGCGGCTGCTCCGGTGCGATCTCTTCGACTCCGGCTCGACAGACCCATGGCGCGAGGCTTCCTCCCCTTGCTGCTGCTCATCCCTAGACGCCTTCTCCTCCCCAGCGGCATACGACGAGTGCTTCCTCCGGTGTCGCCTACTGCCACCGTGCCTGTGCTCGTCCTCACTGGCAGCCTCCTCCGCCGCCATCGTCGCAGGTGAGTGCTCGCGCTGGCGTCTCCGATGCCGCTCGTCCCTGTACTTCCCCTCTCCCTCATCATCCTCGTGATTCAGGAGCGACGCGGCGGCGGGGCTGCGCGACCGGTCCCTCCGCCTGTCCCGCTCCGAGCGGTTTGGGTGATGACGGTGTGATGAGCGATGTCCGTGATCCCCGTCCCTGCTGCGGTCGCGATGCCGCGAGCTGGCCCTCGACAGCGGCCCCGACCCAGGCCCGCCGGGGCTGGGGAAGTCCCCGCCGCCGCCGCCCGCGCTGCTCGGCGTGGCCGGCTTCCCGGTGCCGTCGTCAACCCAGCCACGCGCCTGCAGGTGCTTGATGCTGGTGTTGGGGAGCCCACGGAGCATAGCCTTGGGTCCCTTCGGCGCGTTGGCGGGCACGTCGGGGTGGGGGGTGTCGTCGTGGTTGGTACCACCGTACGAGGACAGGGCCTTTTGCGGCGCCTGCTGCTGCTGCTGATCATCCTCGTTCTGGGCAGCGCCGGGGTTTTCGACGTTGCCGTCGCCGTCTCCTTCTTTAGGAGGGTGGTCGTCCCCGTTTGGGCGGCGGCCGCTGGCTGATTCACCAGCGGCGGCTCCGGCTTCGTCGGCGCGCAGAGAACGGCCGTACTCGTCCACGTTGGAGCCGGCGTCGCTAGTGCCGGCGTTGCCGTTGTTGACGTTCCCGCCCTGGGAATACGGCTGCTGTTGCTGCTGTTGCTGCTGTTGCTGCTGTTGCTGCTGGGCGAGGTAGTTTTGCTCCGGGTACTGGCCGTAGCCGCCTTGGTTCTGATTGTGGTAGCCGCCGCCGCGGCCGAATCCATAGCCGCCTTGGTTCTGGTTGTTGTAGAAGCCGCCGCGGCCGCGACCTCTACCGCGAAAGGAGCCGCCAAACTGTCCGCCCCTGCGATAGTCGTTGTACTGGGACTGAGGGCCAAAGTTACCTTGGTTGGTATACCCTGCTTGGAAGCCAGACGAGTTAAACGAGCCACCATAATCACCGCCAGTGGCGCCCATGCCAGAAGCATTTGGATGATTGAAATTATCTTGGCCGAGATTGTTCCATGACTGCTGTTGACCGCTCCAGTTATTATTGGCCGCCGCGTCTTCACCGACGTACCCTCCCATTCCCATAGCATTCATGTTCATGCCCATGCCTTGAAAACCTCCGTTCATGTACATTTGCATCGTCATCGGGTCCATAGTATTCATGCCTGGCATCGCTATTGCTTGTTAGCCTGGCTCGTTAGCCCTCGAGGGGAAGAAGAGAGAGCGCTCACCCATCATGTTGAAGTTGCCGAACCCGCCAGGCGCTATGCCGCTTTGCATGGCCATCATCATCTGCATCTGGTCGAAGCCTCCGGCAAAGTTCATGCCCTGGAAGGCGGAATTCATGCCGTTGAACCCAGGCGCAGTGGGAAAGGCGGGATTCGCAAGATTCTCGTCAACCTCAGTTTCCTCCATGGCGGTAACCTCCACTTCCTCGGTCTCTTCACCTGGCTGGTTGGCTGCATCCGCCTTGACGAGCTCACCAAACGGCGCTTGCTGGTCCTTTTGACGGGTTAGAATGATATTCTCTTGGGAGCTTGTGGACAGATAAATTCATACCGGTTGCTCATCTGGCTGGTCAAGTGTCTCGGCATTTGCCTGACCCGGCTCTTGACCATCGACATTGGCCTCGGACTTTACCACGTCGGCAGCCGGTGCCTCCACGGCTGCCTTGGCTTCTTCCTCGGCCGGGGCCGCATCAGCCGCCGTAGCCGGCTCCGCATTGTCCGGCGCTGGGAGGGAGGGCGCCGCTGGTGTCGCTTCGACGGGCGTCACCGGTGGTGTATCCTTCGCCCGCTTTGTTGCTGCAGTGCGCAGAAACACCTTGATGGTCGTGCGTAGTGCTTTGTGTGGTTTGCAGTCGTCGGGCGACAGCGGCGAGTGCTCGCAGACGGGACAGGAGCTCGGCAGGGTCGCTTGGCAGTCCTCGCATATGGCTTGGTCACAGCAGGGCAGGCGGAACGAGTTGACCGCCAGCTTGCTGCAGATGGCACACCGGAGCTTCGCGGGGATATCGTCGGGGCCGAGAGATCTGGAATCGGTCACCGTCAGTCAGCCTTGTCCGGCAGATGGGTTGCTCGCTCCAGAGGCGGCGATGGGATCGGGCGGGGGAGGGGTTGGGGGAGCAAACCTAATGATCTCCGCCATAATCTCGGGCGTTATTGCAGACGCCATGGTCACGTCTGTCTAGCGCCCGCTTGGTTGTCGAGTCGAGGCTGCCCGGTGAAGGCGCGAGGGCATTCGGCGTTCAGCACGCGCGAGCAGAGGGAGATGTGACTGGGCGGATCATGGGCGCTGCTATGAACTCCCGTCACCCGTTGCAGGGAAAGTAAAGAAACTTAGGGACCTAATGAATGCGGATGGTATGGGTGTTGTAAATTAAATGGGCAAAAGCAAAGGTTGGGGGGTCGTCAAGTCGCGTGTTTGCCGACGTCGCCTTGCTGAGAAATGAGAGTGCGAAAATTCATGGCAGGGTGGCTCCACAGGCTTGCGAACTGCGCAGTGCTCCACAGTGCACGACTCCACTGGTGACCCTCCCGCGGGTTATGTATAGAGGGTTAGGGTTTTACGTGCTTTGACTGACGACATTTCGTCCGAACAATGGAAACGGATGTGCTTAACATCTTGCTCATGTGGGAGATACGGAGAATAAATATAAATACTAGAATACGTGTTTAGGGCTTTTCTACGTTGTATGTTCCCCACTCTTTTGCCCACCGTACACTAACCAACGCATGATAAGCCCTGTTCCAAGACACGATGGTGCGCAATGCTGTCGTCACTATCAAAGCCGTGGTCGGAGTGTCTCGAGATTATGACGATATTCCGGCTTGATACCCCTGATTCTACGTACACAGCAAGTCCAACCACAGGAACATCCAAGACTCCCCCATACCTCGTACCGAGGGCCGACTCAGAGCAGCTCTGGGAGCCTCGCTTCACCGTGGGTTATGAATGAAAGCACATCCGCTCAAAGTTATCACCTACTGCTGCGCAAGTCCGTAAGCGAATAATCCCAGAAAAGACCATATGTAAATGCAGAGCTCCTGTCACCCACCCAGAACACCGCTTCCCTGCAGACCCCTAGCAAGCACATCCCTCCTTCGCATTGGGATCCCGTGGCCCGTTGAGGTTGACCCTCTGCTCCTCCGATCGGTTGACACCACTCGCGCCGCTGGGCCCTCTGGCCGTCTTCAGCGAGGTCTCCGGGATGGCATTGGCAATCGCCGTAAAGACCTCAGTGACGTTGTAGCCCGTCTTGGCGCTCGTCTCGAAGAACAGCAGGTCCTCCTGCTCGGCATACGTCTGAGCCTCCTCTGTCGGAACCTTGCGGGCATCGTTCGCGTCATCGCCACCGCCCTCGCCCTCCCCGCTGCTTCCGGCACTGTCGTTGGTGAGGTCCAGCTTGTTGCCGACGAGCGCAATCACAATGCCCGGCGTCGCCTGCCTCTGGAGCTCGGCAACCCAGTGTTTCGCCTTGATCAGCGACGTCGGCTTGGTGAGGTCGTAGACTACGAGGGCGGCCTGGGCGTTGCGGTAGTACATGGGCGCCAGGGAGGCAAACCGCTCCTGTCCTGCGGTATCCCAGATCTCGAATTTGATGGTTCGCTCCGGAAGGTTGCATTTTTGGGTCAGGAAGGCAGCTGGAGGCTTGGAGTTAGATCATGGATGCCAAATGACGACGGCAGAGATGGGGCTAGAAATACCTCCTATTGTCGGCTCCTTGTTCTCTTGGAAGTCGTTGTTGACGAAGCGGAGGACCAGGGAGGACTGCCTCGGGTTAGCGACCTTGCGGGGATCCATCGTGACATGTCGATCGCACCTTTCCGACTGCCGCTTCACCAAGAAGCACCTATTCCTGGTCAGCACCCGATGCCATCTCGACAAGCAACCCCCGAGGACATCCGTACCAGCTTGACCGAGGAACTGGGCCTCGGAGCGCCAGCTGAGTCAGCCATTTTTTCGTCGGTACGTTTGCGAAGGACGGTTGTTGTTGTTGTTCGGGTGTTGATCCAGAGCTTCCGGCGCGATGGGTGGCTTCGGGGAGCGCTGTTTGGAGGCAGAAGTGATGCGAGGGGCTGGAGGCGTTGGTGGTGATGTAAGTTCGTGACGCAGCCCAGAGGGTCGGCGGGTGATAGCGATAGGCGACAGGCCAAACACCAGCCGAAGCAAACGTCGCATTAGCGCATTAGCGCACGTGCCACCCAGAGAGACCGCAGGCGGCGATGTGGAGGCCTGCCGGTTTCCAACAAGGTGCCCCACTAAAAAGTTCTCGCAGCTGCTAGTTCGTCTTTTTCCATTGCGATTTTATTTTGCAGTCCTTTTGCTGCGTCTCACCATCCACCCTCAACATGGCTTCGAAAGGCGCCAAGAAGGCCGCGCAGGCCGAAAAGCCCTCCGCGGACAAGAAGGCTCTCTTTGACGACTCTGCCTCGAGCTCGAGCGAAGACGACCAGGACGACGGCGGTGCGACCCTCGACCCCTCGGCCAGTCTCAAGATCAACCCCGAGTTCGCCCGTCGGTTCGAGCACAACAAGAAGCGCGAGGAGCTGGAACGCTTGCAGGCGAAGTACGGCGAGAATGGCGAAATGGATGACTCGGAATCCTCGACCGACGAGTCGGAGGACGACGAGGGCCTTCTCGTGACCGAGGATCTCGACGCCGAGATCTCGGCCACCCTCCAGGCCATCAAGAACAAGGACCCCAGGATCTACGACAAGGAGGCCGTTTTTTACAAGCCCTTCGATCCCGCGACCGCAGCGGCCGCGGACGAGAAGAAGGAGAAGCCCATGTTTCTCCGCGACTACCACCGAGAGCGCTATCTCAAGGGCGACGTTGGTGCGGACGAGGACGAAGATGCCAATGCGCCCAAGACATATGCCCAGAAGCAGGCTGATTTGAAGAGCACCATCGTCTCCGCGATGCACGCCGCCGTCGACGACGAGGAGTGGAGCGACGACGACGAGTTCCTCAAGCCCGTCAAGAAGGAGGCTGAGGCGAAGCCTACCGAGAACGGCATGCACCCATCACGTGCAGCCGCCATCAAGCTCACCGAGGTGGACGTGGCCGTCGCCGACAAGGACCCCGAGACGTATCTCGAAAAGTTCATGTCGTCCAAGGCGTGGGCTCCCACTGCCGGCTCCAAGTGGGAGGCCTTTGACTCGGACGACGAGGATGAGGACGGCGTCGACATCGCCGATGAGATTGAGCACGCCTACAACATCCGGTTCGAGGACCCCACCAAGAGCAACGAGATCCTCCAGACGTACTCCAGAAAGATGGCCGACAAGAAGTCGGTCCGCAAGGAGGAGCTGACGGGCCGCAAGAGGCTACGCCAGCTAGAAAAGGAGAAGAAGGAGGCTGAGAAGAAGAAGCGCGAGGAAGAGCGTGCCCGCCTTCGTCGCCTCAAGATTGACGAGGTCTCGGAGCGACTGGCCAAGATCAAAGAGGCCGCTGGCATCCATGGCAAGGATCTCGACGACGAGGACTGGCTTAAGTTCCTAGCCGACGACTACGAGGATGGCAAGTGGGAAGAAGAAATGACCAAGCGCTTTGGCGACAACTACTACGCCGAGGCCGACGACGCCGCCTCCATCGGCTCCCTTGCTAGCGACAATGAGGAGGACGAGGAGGAGGACGCCGACGCCGACAAGAAGTCCAAAAAGAAGCTCAAGAAGCCCAAGTGGGACGACGACATTGACATCAAGGACATCATCCCCGACTTTGAAGAAGAAGACGTTCCAAATGCGGCCCTCACTGACGTTGAAGCTGCCGCCGCCCCGTCGGACGACGACGAAGACAATTCCGACTCGGACCGCCCCTCCAAAAAGAAGCGCAAGACCACCAAGGATGTCAAGAAGGACCGCATCGCCGCCAAGCGCGAGGCCAAGCAGGAGCTCGCCAAGATTGAGGCCCTCGTCGACGCCAAGATGGACATTGACAACCCGCGCGTGCTGGCCGAGAAGAAGCCGTCCGGCTTCCGCTACCGCGAGACCTCGCCGACCTCCTTCGGCCTCACGGCGCGCGACATCCTCCTTGCCCCGTCCGACGCCGCGCTCAATGAGTTTGCCGGTCTCAAGAAGCTTGCCAGCTTCCGCGACGCCGACAAGAAGCGCAAGGACAAGAAGAAGCTCGGCAAGAAGGCCCGTCTCAGGCAGTGGCGTCGGGACCAGTTTGGCCGCGGGTTTGAGGAGTCCGGGCCGACGTTTGGGTTCGAGAAGCTGGTGGGGGGTGAGGACGGTGAGCCTGTGTCCCGGGGCAAGGGCGAGCCCACGGGAGCCAACGCCGAGCGGCCGACGAGGAGGAGAAAGGCCGAGGACAAGAATGAGGTGGCGCCGGCTACGGTGGTGGACGGGATCGTGGATGGCGAGAGGAAGAAGAAGCGGAAGAGGAGCAAGGGGAACAAGGGGGGGAACAAGGAGGTCGAGGCATGAGCGTGCCTTAACACCTCCAGACCAAGAGTCAAGTAATCTATTCCCCGAGCATAGCTGTATATCGTCTCTGTGGATGTCTTGTATTTACTTTTGTCAAAGCTGGCGCAACAGCAAGGCGGCTCGGAATAGTTACCTGATGGGGCTGCATTTTCGTATTTGGCACCTCTGCTGATGGCACACCGTTCTGCATTGCATATTGAATTATATATATCTTTTTCTCTCGCTCGCTCGAACTTGATACACATTTGCTGCGGTCCTTTGTCGAACCTTGGTCATCACACTGGCGACACACGATATCACACATAGCCACATCGAATCATGTCGTCTCTCTCCGCCTCTGTTTGCTCCCAGATCCGCCCTTCCCCTCGCACCTGACAGAATCCGTACTAACTGACCATAACAAGTCTCAGCCATTCCACATCTCGTATGACCCTCGCTTCCCCGATATATACGGGTATCATCCTTCGTTTTTACGCCGGCCCCGTCGCCGCCGCCTTTTGACACAACAAGTTTGGCGATAGTCCAACCTCCCACCCGACCGACCGACCCAGAACGAAAAAAGAATATCCAAGAAAAAGCCCACCATGAAAAACAAAGAAAGATGGAAAAAAAAACCCCCCCGCCAAGACGATCACGACGCCAGGCTACCTATACAAAAAACCATCCTCACCTCCCCCCATGATGCATCCCCCCGCCCCCCCCACCCCCTCCGCCGCCGCCAAACAACCCCGCCAACCCATCCAGCCCCAACCCGCCCGGCACCACGTCCCCCCCAATCTCCGGCGGCTCCATATTAAACGGCATGAACCACGCCGACGACGAGCTCTCCCCACCGGCACCCCCAAACACCCCCCCGCCGTGGTGGTGGTGCTGATGATGCTGATGCCCCCCCCCATGGTGATGATGCAGCGCCGCCTCGTGCTGCGCCTGCTGCTGCTGCTGCTGATGCCTCCGCTCCATCGCCAGGTGATGATGCCGCCCCCGCTCGTCCGCGGTAGACGGCCACCCCGCGACACCGACGCCGTCGCCGCCGTAGGCGCCGCCGAAGACGAGCTGCCGGTCGAGTTGGGACATGCCGCCGCCGCCGCCCCCGGAGCCAGTGCTAGGGTGCGGCGAGCCAGGGCCGCCCCCGCCGCCGCCGCCGAGGGCGAGGGTGAAGGGGTCGGCGCCGGGGGGGAAGAAGGCCGGGTGCAGATGGGAGACGGGGGAGACGGGGGACATGGCGTGGTAGGAGGCGGCGGCGGCCGAGTTGTTGGGGGGGATGGCGAGGGGGTTGAAGGGGGAGCCGGGGCCGCCGTTGGAGAAGGCGCGGGCGTGCTGCTGCTGGAGGCGAGCGGCGTGGTAGTCGGAGGAGGGGTGCTGCTGCTGCTGCTGCTGGGGATCGAGGCCTTGGTCACCTCGGGAGAGGGTGCTGCTGGCTTTGCGGACCATGGCTTTGCGCTTGAGGGTTTGTTGGTGTTGTTGTTGGCGTTGTTGGAGGGTGGCGGTGGTGGGATTGGGGTCGTTGGGTTGGGGTTGGTGTTGTTGTTGTTGTTGTTGTTGTTGTTGCTGCTGCTGGGGGGAGAGGGTGGTGAAGAATTCCTCAACGGTGTGAAGCTCGGGCTTTTGCTCAAGGACGGCGTCGTCGCCTTTTTCCTTTTTTTTGTAGGTGGCGGGGTCGAGGAAGTCGGACTGCGAGACGCCATACGGGTACCGGTCGAACCAGTCGCCGTACTGGAAGATGGTTGAGCTGTCGTTGGCGGGCGTGCCCTGGCGCGCGGCGTCGGCGCAGGTGCGGTACTGGTCGCGCAGGTTCTCCGACATCCAGTGGAACATGCCCCAGTAGCGCTTCATCTTGGAGAGGTACTTGACGTTGGTGGCGAGGTTGCGCTTCGACGTCGCCTCCATGGTCGCGTTGCCCGAGAAGATACCAAAGATGTGGACGGTGCTGGAGAGGAAGGCGCAGTAGCCCGTAAAAGGGGCCGTGATGAAGTGCGACTCGGCGTCCTTGAGCAGCTCCGAGATGCGGTTGGCGGCCGCGAACGCCTTGGCCCCGGCCTTGGTGACGAAGGACTTGGGCACATCCTGGTGGGTGCTCCCGTTGGGCGGCGATACGGCAAACCGGTTCATGAAGAGTATGTTTTGCTGGAGGGAGATGTGGAGGAAGAGGAACTGGTTGGCCATGTTGTCCGTCTCGTGGAGGTGCAGGTTCTCGGGCGTGTAGGCCAGCGAGTCGGGCAGTTCGACGGCCAGGTCGTCCGTCTGCTTGATGAGCTTGGAGTACTGGGACTCGGGACTCCACATGGGGTGAGGGTCGAGTTCTTTTCCGCCCTGGTTGAGGTACCCGATGATGCGACCCCAGAGAGCGATGACCTTGATCATCCATGCTGCGACGCCCATGTTCTCCCTGGCCTCGGCATCGTGGATATCGGAGAAAGGCTCCGGTACGTGGCCGCTGAGCGTCTCGGTCGGTCCCGGCATGTCGTACTGGAAGTTCTTTTCTCGAATCGGCAGCGGAATCTTGAGCGTCTCCTCCCTAATAAAAGTCGGCCGGTCGGTGCCCGAAGAGTTGAACCGGTCCATCAGGAAACATGCCCACATGGTCCGCCTTCGGATTTCGCGGTCAATGAAGCTGAGCTGCGTCTTTCCGGCGATGCGGAGGGGATCGTGTTCCAAGTCCTTGTGAAGCTGAAGCGCAAAGGCCATCCGGATCGCCTGCCCACCGAGGGACCAACTCCGACCGCCGTGGCATGTGCCGAACTCGTGGAGGCCCAAAATCAGCAGACACGTCAGGATCGTGATATTTGGCCATTCGTATCGTTTTGTGAGGATATCGCGCGCCGCCGAGGCCCACTCCTCGCCGCGAAGAAAGTTGGGGTTACTATTGAGTTTGGGATGACTGGAGAATCGAGCCGCAATGGCGCAGACCGATAGAACGAGGACGGGGGGCAGCGCGCCAGCTCTGTCGCAGGTCATGATTAGCAGGGTATTTCTCGGAAGTGCTGGGGAGGAGAGCTAGCATACTTGAGTTTCCTCATGAAGCTCGGCTTGTGGAGGATGTGATAGGCCTGGCCGTAGATATTTTCAAAAAAGACCTCGGCGAGGTGCTCCTGGAGCTCCTTGGAGGGAAGCGCATCGCCACCCTCCAGCAAGAGCTTGCTCTCCTCGGCCTCCTGGACCAGAATGGTCGAGGGCTTGCTCGCCGAGTCCAGTTTTGACTTTGCGGGAGCGCGCGCCCAGTGGTCGAGGTCGGGACCGAACGCCTCGTCGGCGCCACGCTTCTTCACGGCCGACTTGGCAGCGCCGAGCGAGCCCGGGATCGCCGGTTTCACGACGGCTCGTGTGACGGATGACGCAAGAACATCCTGCTCGGCCTTGGGTACGATCTTGATGATTCGCTCCTCCATGCGCTTCAGTCGCTTATCTAGCATGGCCATGTAGTCGGTCCTGGGCGCCGCCTTGCGCGCCGTCACCTTGTACACGCACGGGATGCGGGAGCGGAGGCAGTGCTTACACGCGGGCTTCTCGCCCGAGCAGCGAATCTTCTTCCGCCGGCACGCGATGCAGGCCAAGGGCAGGCGCTTTCGCTCTTTCCCGGCCTTGGTCTTCAACTCGCTCCACGCGGGCGTCTGGTCGGCCTTGTCGCCCTTCTTCCCTCTCATGTCGGTTCCGTCGGCGGGTCCCCTTGCGAGCCCAAACTCGTCCGACATGGGCTCCTCGAGCGAGTTGCCGCCATTGTCGTTGCTATCCGGCGTGCCGTCGTCGGATTCGTCCATGCTCGACTGCCGTTGGCCACCATGGTCGCCATAGCCCGAGGTGTGGACGGTGATGGACGGCCCTGGATTCTGGTGCTCCTGCATCGATGGCTCTGAGTTTTCGTATACATCCTGGCCGTGTTCGTCAAAGGCGGCGTGTAGGCCGACCATGGGCGAGTCGCCGAGGGAGTTTTGGTAGGGGAAGCCAAAATCCCCAAAGTGGGAGTCGCCCATGTTGTCGTGGGAGGCCGTCATGGTGCCCATGGCGTCCTCCGAGGTCTCGAGCTTGAGGGCTTGGAGGGCAGCTGCTTCGGACTGGTTCATGTGGGCGTCAGCGTCGGCGTCGGCAGCCGAGGGCGCAAAGTCGAGGTCGAGACCAGGAAAGCTCTTGGGGTCGGCGTGGTCGGCGCCAGGTGACATGGCCGGGCGAAGCACCGGTGTTGGAGAGTCGGAACGGGACGGGCGTGTGCCAACTTTGGAGGTTCGCGAGGCGGAGGATGCCGTCGCAGGAACAGGATCCTTGGAGATCCCACGCCTCCAGCCCAGACTTTGCGTGGTCCAACGTAACCCGTTTACTCAATCCAGATGGTCTCGCTTGGTCCCAAGGCAGCGTGTCGGTCTCTCATGGTAAGCGTCCCGAGGGGAGCGCGCGACCCCCGCCTTCCTGGAGGCGAGCAGATCTCTGTCTCAGGGGTTGGTCGGGGAGTTCGTCGGAATCGTGTACGTCGCGGAGGCGGCGTTGGTCGCGATGATGTCGATCGGGGTCGGGGTCGGGGTCGGAGTCGAAATGACAATGGGCACTGCGTATGATGGATGGATGACGACGAGAAGATTGAGAGGGGGAGGCAAAACTGGGGTCGGAGGATTTTGCCTCTAGGCTGGCTGGGGAGTGGTGACGGAGAAGTGGGAGGATCTCAGAGAGGAGTACCAAGACCTTTACGGAGCAAGGGCGGCGTCTTCGGCGTCGGATTGTGGGGTAACGGTAGCCAGCCCTGCAGCGGCGTCAGCGGGCAGGCGGTGCAGATGCTGCGCTGGGTCGCTGTGGTGCTCGGTGTTTAATGCTCGCGGTCACTCCGTCAGGGGGACCGTGGTCACTACGTCCGGTCGGTTTTGAGGGAAGACACGGCGGGCGTCGATGAGCATGGGCAGCAGCAGCAATTGGCTTCACACAGGGCAAGCGGTAGCAGCAACAGGGCACAGGGCAAACGGTCGAGGACGGGAAACCTAGGAGGACAAGGCAGTCCGTCTCCTGTATCGCTTCCGACTCCATGCGGGCAATTTGGGAGGGGGTGTGGGTTGGGTGGATGTCAGCCATGGGGAGAAATGGGTAGCTTTATGGGGAGCCAGGGACGGAGGCGAGTGAGACTGAGAAGAGGGATGCTTGGCCTTGATGGCTGGGACAAATAGATTGATGGACGGTGGAGAGAAACTCCACATATTGTGAGCTCTTCGTCAGCATCGAGGTGGAAGCGGTCGTTGCAGGTTGGAGATGCTGATGGCCAGGGCCGGCGACGACGGCATCGACGGCATCGGCACGAGGAGACCAAGACGCTGGAGATGGAGCCTGTGAGCACGAGGAGAGCGGCACTGCCCAGTATCGAGATGTCCTCACCACCTCTCTATGCTTGGTGCTTGGTGGTGCTAAAAGCTCCCATCCTTCCACGCGCAGGCAGAAAAAGGCCCGGCTCGAAGGAAGAAGCCGTCTTTGCTGTGCAACACGAGCGACCTCCTGAATTTCAACCAACGAGAGGCCGTCTGTTTACAGACATGCGGTGGAGCATGTAACGCCGCGCACGGATCGAGGCAGGGGCAGAAGACGGAGCGACGAGGGGAAGTGGGAAAGGAAGGAAACAAGCGTGACAAGCCACGAGGGACTCGACGATAAAACGTTGCTGCTATAGGCGCACTGGGCCTCGTCCCGTTTGCAACCCTCTGCAGTCCGTCAGCTCAACCTTGGTTCTCAATCTGCAATTCACCCACTTGAAACATTCAACGGAGACATGGAGGTTTGGTTCTGGCGCTGTCCATTTGTTTGATGGACTTTCATCTTCAACACCATCAGATTCCAGACAGCATGGCCTCTCCCCAGCCACCTGCCCCCTGAGAGTCTCACAGAGATCACCGCGGAGGACTCGCCCATTTCCATCTGCCTCGTCCTGCTCTTTGCTTTCTGGCCCAGTTCTCATCTCGACTCTACCATCCTTCATTCCCCATCCGCGTCTGATAAGAACCTTATCCAGCCCGTCTACAGCCATCCAGCCCTTTCGGTGCTTTTTCCCGCACCACACTCTTCTTTCCACAGGTCCTGTGGTCCTGCAACGGGGGATCTAGCCTGGGCGCGACAAATTGTCTTAATTAATGGAAGCCTTCGGCGCCTTCTCTTGCATCCGTCAGTTGAAGACCCTCGACTGCTGCCCCTGGAGGGCCCAGTTTCCACTCTGACCTCTCCGAACCCCGGCCGGCCTCTCTATTTCACTCGACAACACTGGATTGGGAGAGGCCGTCCGGCATGCTCGATCCGTCCCCCCCCAGCGCGGAAATGGAACCAGGATTTTCCAGGGCAGCATTACCCGCAACGCGGCGAGGTGTCTGGCTGTCTTCTTGCATTGAATATGCGGTCTGGCAGGTTCATTACGGAGCTCGGGGCTCGGCCGCCTCGCTGAGTGATTGGCGAGATGGTTGGCGATCCGGAACGACACTCTAGCGGTCTCTCCGCCGAGCCGACTGGTCCCTATTGACGGGCCTACAAGTTTTACGTTGAGCCGCCCACCTAGTTCCATACACCATGCAGCTATGGAGTAGTCTTGTCCAACAGACCAGACGGCCACGTTGCGATGCGAGGGCCTGATGCTACCACTCCCACCAGATCCCGGGACGACCAGCCTATCGTGGTGGGGTTGATCTAGGCTGCAGCCGATTTGCTTCTCAGCGAAACATTGCGGACAGCTCCGCGCCGGCCCCGGAAGGGATCGGTGGGCGATGGCGTTGCATGAAGGAGCATCGACCATCTCGGTCCTCCTACGGCGGCTTCAAAACCAAATATCTATTCCGTGATGCACAGGCATAAACACGGCGAACCGGTCCATCTGCGGCGGCCTTGTATCGTTGGACCGTCACTCATTCACTACCACCTCTGGCCCCGACGTGGAGGGTGAAGAATCAAACCAAGCCCCGCCCATATTCGGCCCCCTCGGGTGTCCGCGGTCGGTCGCATGGAACAAGCCGGCACGAATCGGCGCGTTTCCTTTCCCCGTTTCCATCTGGAGTCTCGAAGCCCCGCCCCCGCAAATCATCACAACGCCCTTGATGCACATCAATCACTTACAGAATCCCTTGCTTGCTCACATGAAATGTCTCAGGCGATGCTCTTGTCTCAACTCTGGCAACACACCGCTGGCACGGTCAATCAACTTAGGTAATCACAATGGGTAGACACAACCACCTTCCAACTCTCCAACTTATGTCCCCAACCACCTCCCCCAAGAGGCTTCCGATTGTCCAGGGCTCGACGGCTGTGGCGCTTCCTGACCCAATGCGGCTCGCAGGGGCGGAAATGCAAGCGCGAAGTTTACAACCCTTTTCAAGAAATCCCATGCATCATCGCACGCAGGCCTCAATCTCAACACACTGCTCCATTTGGCAGATTGATGAAGCGGGCTAAATCCAAACAGGCTGCAAGCGCAGAGAGAGGAGGCTGGTGACGCCCTGCTCTGTCACCAATCCTCATGCTCTGCGGGACATGGTCGTCCTCCCCTCCTCGTTGCGGAATAGTGCGTCCTTCGGTAGCCAATAGGGTATTATGGCCGGCGACTGACAGCTTTCGGCTCATCGTACCGCGCCCATGTGGCACGCTCCCCCGTGGTATGTATCTCGGGGACATTTAACGCACCACACCCCCCGCCCCCGTTGTGAACCAGTCATCGCCCGCCGCCGTATAGTACCCCATCGTGGTGCCCCCCTCGATATGTGGGAAGCGAAGCCTGGGGTACAGAACAGGAAGAAGAAGAAGCCTTTGATCCGTGCACTCACACTGGCCCCCTCCCCTCAAGCATTTCGTGCGCGCCCTACTCAACAGGCGAGGTGCCAAGACAGGCAAGGGAATATGTATACTACTATCCAGGGAGTGTGTGGTGGCGAGGGAGGCGGTCTAGAAGGAATATGGAAGAGCTGATGGAAGGAATTGGCACGGTACTGTACCGCATCGGATCCCTTCCGGTCGCTAGGTCGCTCCCTTCCCGCTCCCCTCAATGGGGAGAATTGCCCGCGTCCTAGCTGCTGCTGCTGCTACGCGCTCCGGAGACGGAGGCAGGGCGATGTGCGATCTGGATGGACGATGGGTGGTGTGTCAGGGGTTGAGAGGTCATTGCAGGTGTACCGTGCCTGTATGGATCGTATCGTTTGATGGTGGTGTTGCACGGGGCGAGTTGGTGTGGCCGTGGTAGTAGTTCTGGCATGGATACCGTGGGCTGTCAGTTGCACTTCGTTTAGTAGCTGGTTGCCTTGGGGCTGGGTGTGTGTGCGTGTGTGCGTGTGCGTGTGTGTCGTGAGCATCTACTGCCCTCCTGGGTATGACGAGGGAAGGCAGAGTAGCAACGCATTTGAGAAAGGAGACACAACCTGAAAAGACAGCCACGTGGAATCGCACTTTCGACGTTGGGTTGGCTTAGGTGTCTTTGTTGCCTGGATGGGCGTGACGTATCTCACAATGCGGTATTTCGGGGAGTCGTGGAGGTCATGGCCAGTGGCGGGAAATCTCGACGTGGAAGAGACGAGCCATCTCGGATGCCCTGAGGGATACCAGATACCCAAACTTGCGATATGTGGGAGGAGGTACCCGGTGTAACAAGATCTCAGGGCAAGAGATGGGCACAATACCATCAACAGTGACCGCGGCGACGGCTTGGAACCCGGAGGAGTTGAGGTCTTCTAAGCTGAAAGAACCGGGGGTTTGGTTCGACAACTATGGGAAGTTTCACCACACAGAGAATACATGATCACGATAGATATCGAGGGGCCAGGCTGCCAAGTCTCAAGTTCAGGTTATCAAGAAATATAGTTTGATATCATACCTCTCATCCGATAGATAAATTCCTGAGCCCATATCACCTTCATGTCACACCCCATCCATAAACCCTAAACATAGGTCCCTAGCACATATCGTCCAACAAACGTCACAGCATGCCCATCAATACTCAAAATCGTCATCCACCGCCGGCCCCTTGCTCTTGGTCACGCTCTCCTGCTTGCGGTACATCTCGGCCACCTGCCGACTGCTCGTCGCCTCGTCCGGCTTCTTGTCGTCGCGCACCTTGATGAACCGGGGAAAGCGCAGGCTGATGCCCTTCTCACCGGCCGGGTCGACGCCCTCCTTGATGCCGGCCTTGTACCGCGGGCTCAGCGTCAGGTCGGCCGTCTTGACCTCCCAGACGTAGCGGGGCTCGAACCAGACGTCGGGCTGGTGCTGTCCGCTCGACGCGTGCGTGTAAAACGGCTTCGGACGGTCGATGACGATGTCCGAGAGCTGCTTGTGCAGCTCCTCGAGCACCACCTCGCTGAAGCCCGTGCCAATGTTGCACACCGTCTCGTAGCTGTCGCTCGAGGGGTTGTAGCAGGCGAGCAGGAAGGCGCCGTAGACGGAGGTGCGCTTGCCCTTGCCGTAGTAGGCGCCGAGGACGACGAGGTCCAGCGAGTCGCCGATGCCCGAGAGATAGTCCTTCTTGATCTGGTGGGGGTTAGTGATGGGCGTCTTGTGACAAGGATAGAGCTAGGACGTACCTTGAGCCAGTTTCGACTGCGCTTGCTGGGCTCGTACCCACTCTCAGTTCCGTCCAGCATCTTGACCATCAAGCCTTCGCAGGAGGCCTTGACGGACTCGTCAAGGAAGGTCTGGATGTCGTCCAACTCTTGGCCGTCCATGGAAGTGGCAAAAGAAAATTCTCCCTCGATGGGCTGGAAGGCCTTGTGGAGGAGCGTGCGGCGCTCTCGGAGCGGCTTCTCCACGACAGACTCTCCATTCAGGTACAAAAGGTCAAAAGCGAAGACGCACACCTTGACCTTGACGTCCTCGATCTTGACATCCTTCTTCTTTCTGGTCATAAGCTGCTGGAAAGGAAGAACCTTCTTCTCCGTCACGTCCCAAGCAACCGATTCGCAGTCCAAGACGAAGCTGGTCGTGTCCTCCTTAACCCAGGTGCTTAGCTTGGCGAGAATGTCGGGATACTTTTTGGACAAGTCCTCGGAGTTTCTGGAGAAGATGGACGCCACGCCGCCGCCGACCTCCTTGCCTGCGCCCTGCGTAGCCTGGCTGAGCGTTTCTTCCGAGTCCTTGGCGACGTAATGAATCTGTGCTCGCTCGCCGTCGTACTTGTACTCGCAAGTAAATGTCTGATTCTCGAAGCGGTCAAGCACCTCGGTAATGGCTTTAGTCGGCTTGGCCAACATGGGCTTCAGGGGCACTCCGGGTCGGAGCTTGCAGTGGTCCCTCAGGTTCATAATTCCGTGGTCCACCATCGCCGGGATAATTACATCGTAGCTCGGGAGTTCACTGATAACAAGTTAACACACCCATGAAGTAGTGGGAGCCGAGACGCATACCTGTAGACCGTCTTGAGGATAGACTCAGCCTTGTCGATATCGGCGGTGCTCGGCACCTTGTCTTTCTGGAAAGTCTCGTGGGCGACTACGGCCTGAGCGAGCGAGACCAAGACCGTCCTCTCGGCAAGACCAAGTCTTAGCTTGCCCTCCAAGAATCGGACCAAGTATTTGGCCTCGCTTGGGCCGCCCTTGTCTTTGGTGATATCCACCTTGCCTGGGTTGGCACTGTCTGCGGAGGAGAGAAGCTTCTTGATTGCGTCCACCTTGCGCCCCTGAGCACCGTTCCCACTCAGCGTGGCAATGCCCATCAAGCCCTTGTGGACACCTCTGATTGTAAGAGGCTTGGGCTTGAACATGGTGGGCTGTGTGGAGCGAGACTTGACCGCGACAAGACCAAGATCTCCTATCTCTTTCTGGTCTGCCTTGATCACGGCAAGACTGCGCCCAGTCGACTCACCGATGGCCTTCATGATCAGAGACTCGCCAATGCCCAGCTCTATGCCGGCATAGTCGGGTGCGAGCTTGTTGATCATGAGCAAGACCGTCGGCAGCAGATCGTCTGGAGTGAGCCTCATGACCTGACGCAGGAACAGAGCGCAATGCTCCATGATGATCAGTCTCTTGGTCGTCATTTCGACGAGGGAAAAGGTCTTGCAGAGTGCGGCATAAGGGACAGGCTCGCCAGGCTTCCAGTCCGGGTATGGGTCCTTGATCGTTGACGTGAGGACAGCCTGGACGACTTTCCTGACCTTTGCCTTGACCTCTGGCTTCTCCTCTTCATCATCGGTGTGGAGCTCTTCCTCGGCTTCGGATGTTGACTCTGAGGTGGCTTCCGCCTTGACTTCCTCCACCACCGGCTTGGCCTCCTTTTTCGACGGTTTGGAAGCAGGTTGCTTCTTCACTACCGCGGCCTTTTTTGGCTCGGGTACGGTTGCTGGGGCGTCTTCCATTGGCTCGTCGTCGTCATCGTCTTCAATGATGCGGCGACCGCCTCTGAGGCGCTTGCTCGCTGGGGCAGCCTCCTCAACCTCGTCGGCTTCCTCGGGATCCTCCTTTTTCACCAAGGCGGTTTTTGCGGTGGCATTTCTGGAGCCAACAGGGCGACCCCTTTTTTTGGTCTCTGTGCTCTTCATCTCTGCTTAAAAGCTAGTTAGCTCAGGGCTGATTGGCGCTGCAATTGGCGAAGCATCTTACCTTTTACAGGCTTCACCTTCTTCTCCTTCTTCTTCGTATCCTCCTCTACCACCTCTTCCTCCGTCTCTTCCTTCACATCCTCCTTTCCACTCTCATCCTTCTTCGGCCGAGGCTCGTCAGAGACGCCTTCGTCTTCGGGCTTCACATCCTCGGCTGGTTTTCGTGCCTTGGGCTTGGGTGCAAAGGAGAGCGTCGTCTGCTGCGTGGGAGCAGGTTTCGGTTTCGCGCCATTGGGCTGGCTGAAAAACTTGCTGTGCGAGGCATCGCGTCAGCAAAGGGGTTCCCAATTGACCACCCTATCGAGGGGGTATAGTCCGTCCTGTGGTGTGCAGGCAGGATCTCTACACACCCCAGCGTGGTTTGGGTCGGCTTCACATACCCCAACGTCGCCTGCTTGGGAGCCATTCTGAGGAGGATTCGAGACGCGCCCAGGACAGGTCTCAGGACCAGTCGTGGAGCCACGGTCGGAACTTGGAATGGTACTTGACGGGAGAAAGGGTGAAATTTCTTGGGGGGAAGGGTCGCCGGCGATATGGGTAGTGTGGGTGGCCGTCGGTCGTTCTTGCCTGCCTGAACGCCAATCAGTTCTGACGCGCACTTCACGCGACTTGGGGAAGGCAGTAACGGGAAGATGGCGCGTAAAGTGCACGGTCACATGTCTTTTGGGTAGGCCCACAGCCCGGCAGGCAGCGCATCGTGGCAACCTCGATCGCTGTGCCTGCCTGAAATGGCGGTGGTCATAGCTCCCATTTGTGACTTTGAGCTGGAACCAAACGCGCTCTGGTGCAGAGCCCAAAGAAGGCACGACAGGCAAGAGGATATCAGGTCCTCGGGAGCTGCCAACTGGCGATCTTTTTCTTCATTTCTTCACTTTTCATCTAGTCTTTTCATCTTTTGCCTTTCCCAAGAGGACAACCTCTGGATTCCGTTTCTGGGCAGTCGGCACCCCTGCTGAAATTGGTTGTTCGAGCAACTCCAGACCCCCGGCATCATGGATGTTTGGTAGTTGCTTTTTTTTCTTCCATCAACGCTTATTTCGACCTCCCAACTTTCGACCAGCAACGCTGCTGAAGTCGCCATCGACACCCCCTTCGGCTTTGGTTGAAGCCCGACCTGGACTACGGCAAAGGCATCAAAGGCGACGTGGAGATATTGGGGTCTGATGCGGCTCTGGAGCTGAGACACGCCCAACCCGCACCGACATCAAGACAATGACATCGTCGCGGACTCAACAACTTCGGCTTCAACCTCACCCCTAATTTTTAATCTCGACTCTTTCCGCTCTCCCAGCATCAGCTTGATCGCATGCCCACCTAATTCAACTATACGACGCCGACTCCGGATTGCTCGCTTGACCGCTTCGTCCTGTTCGACTCCGGCTGCGACCCTCAGCTCCACGGCCCGTTTTGGGCCCAGAAGACGACCCGTCGCCCCAAGACTTCTTTCCTCGGCACACCCTCGCTGTTGTCCAGTGCCTTCCGTTCTCGACTGGGCCGCCGAGGCTGGTCGTTGTCTCTTGGCTCCTGTTCGCTGTCTCCGGGCTCTGTGTGATAGTCTGGACCTGGCTGTTTTCTTCTGAACCTCTGTCATTGTTTCCGGGTCCATGTTATCATTTCCGTGAGATTTCTTATTGTCTTGACATACATAGGATCCGCCTCAACGCCCCGGACCCACGCCGGCTTACACCCTCGTTGCTTTCGGACACCTACTTTATTGCAGAGCGCGCGGATCTGTGGCACTGTCAAAGTTGCACAATTTTGTGACCGCTGTCGCAAGTCCCGGCGAACTTCATGGACATATATTCTCCAGACAGCTCGATCTCTCTTCCCCAAAACATGCACGGAGATTTACAGCCAGGTACCGCAACATTGGCCTCACAACACTCCTCCAGACGACAGCCCGGTGTGGCACAAAACACCAGGCACAATGCCACCACGTCAAAAGAGCTACTATGGTAGCGGAGATACAGTCAACCTGAAGGAGATCGCAGGTTCGTTTACACACCCTCTCACCCCTCCTCGAAAGGTCAGGCATCTAAAGTTGGCGATCATAGGTCTCCTGGGAAACACCTCCGCAACAACGCGAAAGGAGGCGATTGAGAGTAAGGCAGATCTTCTTTTCTTTATGTCCATGTCTCTCGTCCCGGGCTCTCGCTGTCCCCCCCCCCCCCAACTTCAATTCAGACACCAGGCTCCTCCGGGATACTCGAGAGGTCCTCCGCCATGCTCCGGCTTACTCTGGCGGCCCTCAGATTCACTCCGGCGTGTCTTGGGCCCGTTCGTCGTCTTAGACCCCTCACTACATTCCCTGGCATCCCTTTAGCCTTGAGGCTCTCGCACTGTCACGTTTCCTTTGCTCCAAATTAGTGCCTTCAGCTTTAACGTTTTGGTTCTCATTTTTGTCTGGCCTTCCTCTCCCCCCTTTCGGCCGTTTCGCCCCCCCCTTCGTCCCACCCTTTTTGTCCGCGCCCCCCCTCTCCCCACTTTCGTCCTCGTCTCCCCCACCACTTTCATCTTCTTCTCCCCCACCCCTTTCGTCCGCCCCCTCCCCCCACCCTTTCATCCGCCCCCCCCTTCGTCCCGAGCCTCTGCTCCCCCTTCCACCCCAAACTTCTCCCCCCCCTTTTCGTCTATTGTTCACGGCACTAATATAGACGCAGGCCTTCTATCCTACTTCAAGGCCACAGGGAATGGCTCTCAGAGCACCCAGAAACAGTAAGCCTCCTTTCGTCTGAGTACTACCTACGGAGCTGACCCAAACAGAGGCTTTGAAGATAAAACCTACCATTCCCTCTTCGAGGCCCTCTTCCGTTGCATATTGATGGAAAAGGAGACATTCCTCAATACCAAAAAGACATTCAAAACCAGCGTCGGAGCCAGCACCACCAGGCTGGAAAAGTGTGCAGAGGCCCTACGACTTGCTGTTCGCCATGGAGCCAACAGGATCAAGCGAAAGACCGGCCGGGCCATTGTCGACCACATCATTCAGACCTTGCCAGGACCCGACGGTAACCACATCGCTCCGCTTCTCAATGATTATGTCAAGACTCTCGGTATCTATCTTGACGTGCCAGCAAACGTTGAGAATCTAGCCACACTGTCCGGCGATGGCTGGGATCTCTGCACCACTTTCTGTTTTCATGGCCTTCTCCAGTACCTGAACTCGATCGATCCGGAGAACGCCGACTGGATCCCTTCCCCCACTGCCCTGGGAAGCAACTCCAGGGGCAGCATCTCCAGGGCTAAGTCGGCTCTGCCGCTCCAACCCTCCAGCCAGATCACAGGCCAGCTGGCGTTGGAGTTTCTGCAATGCCTGAACTGTCTGGTGTCGGCAGCCAACGCCCCCGTCACAAGAAAGGCAGATGTCCTGGCGCGTGCCGTCTTGCGCATGCTCGGGTACCGGGGAGGCAAGATCGGCGAGCTCCAAAAGACGGGATTCTCGACAATCACCAACATCTTCCTGCATATACAGACGGACGATATTGTGCTTGGAAAAGAAATTTCGACCGCTTTGATACCGCATCTCTCCTATTGGTGGCAACCGCGTACCCTGTCGCGCGATGCCATGCTCAACTCCACCAGGGATGAGATGCTCAAGGCGATGTACTCGACACATCTCTACCTGGAAGCGCTTTTGCGAGAGTCTGAGAATGGTGCCTTCCTAAAGCCCATCGAAGACCTCCTGGATGCTCTGTGGTCGGAATACTCCAAACGAGAGGAGCGCGCTCGGCTTCAACTCGACGACCTTAGCTTTTCGGCCATGCGCTTCCCTGTCGACCATCCAACCACCCCTGCCTTCAAGCTCCGCCCTTTCAATCCATCTGCTGAACAGAATTGGGCTCTGTTGGAGAACATGGCGATTATGGAGGCGTTATGTGCACGCTATCCTAAGCGGCTGGAACACCGTGGCGATGGCGACGCCGATGGGGATCGGCCGAGAAAGAAACGTCAGGTGACCAGCGCGGCAAATAGACTGCACGAAAAGATGATGTCGACAGACCCGGCGGTCCAGTTGACGGCCCTCCAGCTCATTCCGTTCCTGGTACGACATCGGGAGTTCTCCTTGGACCAAGTCACCGAGATCTTGAAAGATGTGAGAAAGTCTACCCCAACCAAGCAGGGTGTGGCAGCGTCGTGGGGGATGCTCGCATATGCGAGGTAGGTGCTCTACCTATGAACCGCGTTCTTGACTAACTCCTCGCAGCATATCAACTCTTGAGCTCGCAAAAGATGCCTCGCTTGCGCCACTTTGGAAGATAACCTGGCAGCACGGGGTCCAGCAGCTAATTCTCCCTTCGGTCAGCCGTGCCTCTTGCGTGTTGCTGGAGTCGATCCTCCAGGCCGAGCTAGTCGTCAAGCACGAACTCACGGACGACGTTACTCTGATCATCACTACTGCTGATATCAGCGGGCCTGCTCTGCTCGTCGACTCGTCGCTCGTCCTGATGGCGAGCTTGTTACGTCTGCGAAACGTCCTCTTTCCCAACGCTAGCCAAAAGACGGCAAACCATGTCACCCGGTGGGTGTTTATGAAATGGAACCCTGCCGAGTTGCAGCAAGTCTCGACGCATGTCATCCTTGTCACGCCGTTCGACCTGGTGTCACTTCTGCGAGCCTGCCTGGGAATGATTCCCCTTTTCATGACGGCGCCGCTCCGCTCCTTTGGCGGGACCCTCGGCCAGTACTGGAAATTTCGGAAGCATGCTCGCGGCGCCATACGGTATTTGCTACACACACCTCACGAAGAGGACGAGAGCCTCTCTTCCGACCGTCTGGGCTACGAGAGGCCGACCGACCCACACCAAGACTCCGATGCGAGCGAGACCCATGCTGTCAGGCGGCTCATCCTCGAGCTTCTCTCCCCGAAGATTCAAGAGATCGCACGCTTGGCAAGCGCGTGGCAAAGTCGCAGCGGTGAAAATGCTACCCCCCCGACCCCCGAGCGTTTCCAGAGCACCTTCCTTGCTCTTCTGACGGCCTTCCTGATAGTCCCTGAACTCGTCGGAACCAAGGCACCCATGGTCACAGAATTCCGAGAAGCTCTGGGCACCATCGTCGGTTCGACCCTCGCGCTGGTCAAGGTCACCCAGAACTGGAAGTTTATGGACTCCATTCTCGTTTTATGCACACCGTTCATACCCCCGACATTCAACCAAGAGCTGTTGTTCTTCAGGAACAAGTACCCGCAGTTGTTGAGACTGTATGCGAGGATCTCCGAGGCGTTAGACTCAAGAGACGAGCGAGAATCTACCGGTCGCAGCCCAGATGATATGGATATCGACGACGAGTTCGAGTCTCAAGCCAGCCAGGGCCACACCGCGTCAAAGATGAGAGCTATGCCGAGAAGAGATATCTCGCTATGCCATACACCGGAGGCCTTTTATATGGAGACCGCCCATCGCCTCCACCATCTTCAAATCGTATTCGAAGACGAAGGATCGTGCGGAACCCTCGCGGAGGAAGTGGCCCAGCGCCTGGTGAAGCTGTCAAATGAGCAGTTTCTATACTGCCAGGCATTCGTCAGGGAAATATTCACGGCATACAACGCCTATGTTTCTGACGTCCCAGATTGGACGGCCGAAAAGATTGGAGGCATCATCGGCGACGACAACCTTAGGTGCTGCGAAGCTGCACTGTGTGCCTGCATCGACATCCTGACGGCCATGGTTGACGACTGGCATGAGCCCGACAAGAAGCCCATGTTTGCCGACATTTACCAGTACCTCGTGAAAACTTCCCTCCCCAACGGCTGCATGTCAACCGCTGCGCAAGTTTCCCTCGCCACGCTCCTCCTTAAGTTGGAAGAACGAAAGCCGCAGTACGCCTCGAAGTTGAAGCTGCCATCGTCCCGGTCCACCCTCTTCACGGTCTTACAGGATGGGCCTATGGAGGTCAAATTCTCCATCGGTCTATTGCTGCCCAAGCTCTTCGGCCTGTTTGTCCTCAAGACTCACGACGAGATATTTGTCGACGTCCTAGAGAGACTCCCCGCAGATCCCAGCCACGTGGAAGGAATTGCGTATCGGCTGTTCGTTCTCGGCGTGTTGGCTTGCGAGTGGCCCACATTGCTCCGGAGGTGCGTCTACCACATCTTCGAGACTCCTGGCAAGATTCCGGGGTCGGCGCCCCACGCCCGGATGTGCTTGCAAAGAGTTTCCGATGCTCTGCACCTGACCGGTCCGCAGGAGCTCTTCACCCTGTTCGCCCCTCAGCTGCTCTACACATGGCTGGAGAGCGGCTCGATCAACTACATCCCGTTCAATATCTTTGGGTTCCAAACCCTCCAAGAGCTCCTGTCAACTGCACAGACCGAAGCAGCCGCCATCATGATGATGCGCGGACAGCAAACTGAAGTTATGGAGCTGGCAAAGCTACTTGGTGACGACCCAGCCACCTTGATAACTCGTGGCTTCACCAAGATTATGGCTTATTGCATGGCGCACGACATCAGCGTCCCGAGCAGCTCGGAATACGTCACGGGCGAAAACCGCATCAGAGCCATCCTCGGCAAAGAGGCCTTCCTCGGGCAGATACACCTCAATTTTGCCGACATCATCGCCACCTTCTTTGACATTTTCGACCAGGAAGACCCCATCGAGATCGCATTTGCTAAGGACGACCGATTCGCCTATGCGGCCAATATCATGGCGGAGATAAAAAAGTACGGCCATCTTCCCACGGCGCTCCCGCCGAACCAGCAGCCCATGTTCAAGGCGAAATATCTCCAGAGGGAGATTTTCCACCTCTGCAGTCGAACCAGTTACGAGCTGGAGAGCCTGTGGACGCGTGCTCTGGTTACTTTTGTGGCTCGCAAGCTCCTGAACACCATCCACCCAGCCTTGGGTCCGCTCCATGCGTGCTCAGTCCTGCGAAAGATAAGGGTTCTCGTCTGCCTGGCGGGCGAACAGGCCTTGGCTGCATATCCGTTGGAGATGCTACTCACCTCCACCAGACCGTTTGTCCTGGATCCGGAGTGCGCCGACGATGCTCTCGGCGTAGCCCAGTATCTACTCGTCCGAGGAAAAGCCCACTTGAACAAAGCACCGTCCTTCTTTGCGGGATATGCCCTGTCCAGCCTGGCTGATCTTCGTGTCTTTATGGAGTCTAGCCAGGCCAGCACCACCCAAGACAGCCAGTTCAGAGAGTCGAAGGATAAGGCACAGAAATTCCACGACTGGTTCCGCAAGCATCTCACGCAGTACACATCTCCGTTCTTCAAGGATCATGACCAACAGCGGGCTTTCCAGACCATCACGTCAGCTGCTGCGGCCATGGATGAGATTGGAAACGCCGTCAAGGGCCGAGAGCCTGGAACCTTACTCCTGGAGATTATCAAAGATTGGGGCCGAGAGAACCAGCTTTTGAATGAGCCTGCGCGGAACGCCGCTTTGACTATGCTCTATGGCGACTTCTGTGAGCCCCCCGTTGTTCCAAAAGATATTATCGACACGGATGAAGCGGCAATTGACCACAGTGCCGTTGTCTGGAAAAGCTGCGGAGCGTTGAAGCAGAGCAAGTCGTACTTGGCCTGGGCTGGGCGCGTGCTGGGCCGCTCGTTCGCGGCATCCGGCGAGGTCCCCCAAGAGCTGCTACGAGAATCTCGCCTCGAGGAATACCGCAAGCTATCCCCGGGGAAGAGCGGCTCTGAAGAGGCCATCGTCAGCCTTGTGTACGCCCTGATGGTCAGCAACGACTGTGCAACGGCCGGGTTGGCTGAATCTGCCATCCGTGCCATCGTCACCGAGGCTACAGTTGATGAAAACCCCGACTTGCTGTACGCTTGTAGCACAAGCCTGCCCGAGTCCTTGTTCTATTCATCGAGCTGGGAGCCATACCAAACCCCTTCCTCTGACGTGGGCAGGGTGTTGTCGCCGACAGAGTCAGAAGTCTTCGATGTGGGCCAACTCGAGGACGCCAAGTGGGCACAGCATCTGACGACGCACTTAGCCCACTCGGTCCCCAACGTGGCAGTCATGAAGGTCTTGCCCCCCTTGCTCAGTCGGGTCAAGGAGTTTGCCGAGAAGGCGTTTGCCCTCATTGTCCACCTTGCCCTGTCGTACCAGCTTGGGGAGCGGGAGACCACCAAGGCACAGTTATCCGACGCCCTGAAGGATTGGCTCGGTCAGGCTGCTGACACGCCAGTGGCCAAGGAGAACATGAAGCTGCTGCTCAACACGATCTTGTACCTCCGGACTCAGCGCCTGCCGAACGAAACGTCGATCGCCGACCGGACCCACTGGCTGGAGTTCAACCACTGGCATGCCGCGCGTGCGGCCACCCGGTGCGGAATGCACAAGGTGGCTCTTCTGTTCGCCGAGATTGCCGGATCCGAGTCCATCCGAGCGTCACGTCGGTCCTCGATGATTAAGGACGTCTCGGACTCTGACGAGATCATTCTCAGCATCTTTGAGAACATTGACGACCCGGATGCCTATTATGGTCTTGACGAGGAGGCCTCTCTCTCGTCAGTGCTGGCCCGCCTCGAGTATGAGAATGACGGCAGCAAGAGCCTTGCCTTCCGCGGAGCGGTCTACGACAACCACCTGCGATCCAGAGACGCCGACTCGGCACAAGATGCCCAAGCTCTTATTAGCTCCCTGAGCACCCTGGGCCTTGCAGGGCTATCCAACTCGCTCCTGCAGGCACAGCAGAGCCTGGATGGTTCGTCTTCGTCGCTCTATGGGTCGTTTACGACGGCCAGACGACTGGAGATGTGGGACCTCCCGGCGCCCGCTGATACCGGCAACTGGGCTGTTACCGTTTACAAGGCGTTCCAGAGCATGCACCAAGCGACGGACATCAAGAGCGTGAGGACGGCCATTTTTGAGGGCCTGGGCGATACCGTCCGACACATGACGAGCCGCAGCCTCAATACCTCGGGGCTGCGGCACCAGCTCGCGGCCCTGGCCGCCTTGACAGAGCTCGACAACCTCGTCAACGTCTCGAACAATCAAGATCTGAAGAGCGTTTTCGCGGGGTTTGAGAGGCGGACAAAGTGGATGATGAGCGGCCGGTACGGCGACGTCAGCCAGGTTCTCTCGTGCCGAGAAACATCGCTGAGCATGTGGGAGAAGGGCTACGCCTTCCGCCCGGCCACGGTTGATTCGAACGAGGCGCGTCTCTACCAGATCCGCGGCATGCTTCTTTCGTCGGGCATCTATCGATTCCACCGCGCCTTCCAGGAGACGCTCAACCTGTCAACCCGCCTCACGGGCCTCATCCAGCCTAGTAAGGTGATGGGCTTGGGCGTGGATGCCGGCATACGAATGGAGGCAGCCAACTCTTTGTGGGACCAGGGCGAGATGGTTGCGTCGATCCGCATGCTGCAGAGAATTGACAAGGACCCGTCCTTCAAGAAGCAGCAGCTCGACGTCAGCAGGTCCGACCTCTTGTCCAAGATTGGCTACCAAGTCTCGGTGGCCCGTCTAGAGAACCCCGACAACATCCAAAAGAAGTACCTGGAGCCAGCCCTCAAGGAGCTCAGGGGCAAGGTGGAGGGAAACGAGGCAGGCAAGGTGTACCACCAGTTTGCCATGTTTTGTGACGAGCAGCTTCAGAATCCGGACAACCTTGAGGATCTCGCTCGGCTAAAGCATCTTAAGCAGGGCAAGAGCGAGGAGGTTTCGCAGCTCAAGGCGTTGATGGCCAGCTCGAGGGACTCACAGCAAAAGCACAAGTACTCGTCTCATCTTGCCAAGGCGAAGCAATGGCTTGAACTCGACCAGCAGGAGCTCCGGCGCGCGGAGCAGTCGCGGGCCGAGTTTGTGAGACTGAGCTTGGAGAACTACCTGCTCTCGCTCCAGGCTTCGGATGAGCACAACAACGACGCGCTGCGCTTCACGGCCATCTGGCTGGAGCGCTCAGAGGAGGACGCCACCAACGATGCGGCTAAGAAACACATCAGCAAGGTTCCGACGCACAAGTTTGCGCCGCTCATGAATCAGCTGTCGTCGCGTCTCCAGGACCACAACTCGGCGTTCCAGAAGCTGCTCATCGACCTGGTGTTCCGCATCTGCATCGACCACCCTTACCACGGAATGTACCAGATCTGGTCGGGCGCCAAGTCACGGGTCAACAAGGAGGACGAGATCGCCGTGTCTCGTCAGCGGGCGACGGAGAGGGTGTCCAAGGCGCTGTCCAAGTCGGAGCAGGTGTCCAAGATCTGGACGGGTATCGACGCGACCAGCAGAGTGTATCATGCCCTGGCGTTGGACCGTGATGCCAGGTACAAAGTGGGCCAGAAGGTGGCGATCAAGGATACCGGTACGGGCAACAACTTTCTCAGCACCGTCGCCAAATATGCGATCCCGCCGCCGACGATGCAACTCGAGCTCTCGGCCGCGCTGGACTACTCAGACGTGCCCATGATTGCGAAATTTGAGCCCGACATGTCGATTGCGTCGGGCGTCTCTGCGCCAAAGATCATCACGGCCGTGGGCACCGATGGCCGGCGGTACAAGCAGCTGGTCAAGGGCGGCAACGACGATCTCCGGCAGGATGCGATCATGGAGCAGGTATTCGCGGCCGTGTCGGAGCTCTTGAAGCTGCACCGCACAACGAGGCAGCGCAATCTTGGCATCCGGACGTACAAGGTGCTGCCGCTCACGTCGTCGTCGGGACTCATCGAGTTCGTGTCGAACACGATCCCGCTGCACGAGTACCTGATGCCGGCGCATGAGCGCTACTACCCCAAGGACCTCAAGGGGTCGCAGTGCCGCAAGGAGATCTTCAATGCGCAGACTAAGAGCATCGACAACCGCGTCTCGGTGTACCGCAAGGTGACGGACCGCTTCCACCCGGTCATGCGCTACTTCTTCATGGAGAACTTTGCCGACCCGGACGAGTGGTTTGGGCGGCGCACGGCGTACACGCGCACGACGGCGGCCATCTCGATGCTGGGCCACGTGCTCGGGCTCGGCGACCGGCACGGGCACAACATCCTCCTCGACACTAAGACGGGCGAGGCGGTGCACATTGACCTGGGCGTGGCGTTTGAGATGGGCCGCGTGCTGCCGGTGCCGGAGCTGGTGCCGTTCCGGCTGACGCGCGACATTGTCGACGGCATGGGCATCAGCAAGACCGAGGGCGTGTTTCGGCGGTGCTGCGAGTTCACACTGGATGCGCTGCGCGAGGAGATGTACTCGATCATGACGATCCTGGACGTGCTGCGGTACGATCCGCTGTACTCGTGGTCCATCTCGCCGGTGCGCATGGCCAAGCTGCAGAATGCGGCGCGCGGGGAGGGGGGCGGCGAGGACGACGACGCCGAGATGGAGGGCAAGCGGTCGGTGA
The DNA here is from genome assembly GCA_030549215.1 of Schizothecium vesticola. Classification (NCBI taxonomy): domain Eukaryota; kingdom Fungi; phylum Ascomycota; class Sordariomycetes; order Sordariales; family Schizotheciaceae; genus Schizothecium; species Schizothecium vesticola. The sequence goes on along the minus strand of JAUKUD010000007.1, from coordinate 1,359,215 downwards.
ATGAGCCGAGCGAGGCGGACCGCGCGCTCGAGGTGGTCAGGAAGAAGTTGAGCAAGACGCTGAGTGTGAATGCCACGGTCAACGACTTGATCAACCAGGCGACGGATGAGCGGAACCTGGCGGTGTTGTACTCTGGTAAGTCTCCTTTTCCCCTCTTCTTGTATTTTCGATGGAAGTGGCTGCTGACTATTTACTGTTAGGATGGGCTGCTTATGCGTAGAGGAAAGAAATCAACAAAAGGGGGGGCGGTTGTGTGAGGACAGGGGTGAAGAAGAAGGGGGTGCGGTCTTTATATAGAGGAAATACGAGAGGGGGAGCAGAGGAGGCAAGAGGGGGGCATATAGTGCGCTGTATAAAATGTATATTATTGCAGAACGCGAGTGTCTACCAAGCTTGTGAGTGCTTCTTGTCCATGTTTACTCGATAACTAAGATGTTTTGTTCCCTTGAAAGTCGTACAGCAACAATACACTGGTGTTTCCGCAATTACAGGGCCGCCGTCAATTCCCCGCTTCCCCACAGCGGGGTTTACAGTGAAATGGCCGGGGGCGGCTGGTGCTTATCGATAAGATGTGAGAGCGCTTGTCGCTTTTGGAGAGCTTCCTTCGCCGACGAGCTTCGATCCAAGTTCAACGTCAACTTCTCAACTCCACCATATCCAAAATCACTACCCCCCAACACTATTCACCGATTTTCTACGACCCAGCAAGTGTCAACACTCAACCGCCCCAACCGAAAAGCCGTCGACACAATCCATCCGCCACCACGGCTCCAAGAGTCAACAAACCCGCTATCTCCGGACCCGGCGCGCGCGACAGGTCGTCGACGCCAGGTCCATGCCTCCTCCTCCTCCCTCCGGTTCCAACCCCCCCCAGCCACCCCACGCCCACGCCCACTCCCACCACCGACCCGCGACCTCGACAGCACCCAACCCTTCCAAGCGCCCCCTCCCCCCCCTCCCTCCGCCGCCGCCTCCCACAACGACCACCCCAAGCGCGCCCGCTCCAGCGCCGCCCACACCAATCCCCGCCACACGCCCCCCACCACCACCACCACCATGTCCACCAAAGCCCAAGGCAAACGCCCCGCCGAGACCATCGACCTCACCTCAGACCCGCACTATGCGGCCACCGGCGCCGGCGGCGGGCGCGGAGGAATATCCCTCCTGCGGCCGCACATGGGCCCCCGCAAGGTCGTGATTAAGAACCTCCGCGTGGCCGGCGCGCCCACGGCGACGGACGAGTACTTTTCGCGCACGCGCGAAGAGCTGGACGAGGCGCTGGCGGCCGTGTTTGCGGGGCGGCCGACGCCGCGCCCGCTGGAGCGGCTGTACCGCGGCGTGGAGGACCTGTGCCGGCGCGGGGAGGGGGAGCCCAAGGCGCTGGCGGGGCGGCTCAAGGAGCGGTGCGAGGCGTTTCTGAGCGGCGACATGATGGCGGGGGTGCTGGAGAAGGGGGGGACGGCGGCGGGGGACCAGCAGGGGTGTCTGAGGGAGGTGGTGGGGTGCTGGAGGCGGTGGAGCAAGATGTTGGTGGTGCTGAGGTGGATTTATAGCTACTTGGACCGGAGCTATCTGCTGCTGAAGAAGCCGGCGCAGGGGGTGAATGAGATGGGGGTGGAGCTGTTTAGGAAGGTGGTGTTTGGGGGGAGGAAGAGCGGGGAGGTGCCGGTGCTCGGGGCGAGGGTGCTGATGGCGGTGTGCGAGCTGGTCGAGTTTGATCGGAGGAGGGATGGGCGGTTCGACACGGGGCTGCTGAAGGAGGCGGTGCTGATGCTGAGGTCGCTGGGGGTGTATGGAAAGCTGTTCGAGGTGCGGTTTCTGGCCGAGTCGTACAAGTACTTTGTCGAGTTTGCCGCCGAGTGGAGCGTCAACTGCGGCCTCAAGGACTACATCACCGCTAGCGATCGGCTGCTGCAGCGCGAGGCCGAGCGGTGCGATATGTACAATTTTGATAGCACGACGAAGCGGGAACTACGCGAGACGGCGCAGCGGCTGCTGACGGTGGAGTACTCGGAGAAGCTCCTGGACAAGGGTAGCGTCGCGAAGCTGCTGGATGCGCACGACGTCGACTCGATGAGGGCGCTCTACGAGCTGCTGCGGCAGTCGGGCATCCAAAAGGGGCTCAAAGGCCCGTGGGAGGAGTACATCCGAACGACGGGGGCTGCCATCGTCAGCGACCAGGCGAGGGCCGGCGACATGATTGTTCGGTTGCTGGAGCTCCGGCGCTCGCTCGACATCATGATCCGCGACGCCTTTGACAAGGACGACGTCTTCACCTACGGCCTCCGCGAGGCCTTTGGCTCCTTCATCAACGAGGAGAAGACGTCCAAGGTCGGCGAGATGCTCGCCAAGTACATCGACATGCTCCTCCGCGGCGGACTCAAGACGCTGCCTAAGACGCTGCTCTCCGACACTCGCGACCGAGCCGACGCCGAGATGAGCGGCATCGCCAGCACGGCCGACGAGGACGCCGAGCTCGACCGCCAGCTCGACAACGGTCTCGAGCTGTTCCGCTTCATCGAGGGCAAGGACGTCTTTGAAGCCTTTTACAAGCGAGACCTCGCGCGCCGACTGCTCATGGGCCGGAGCGCCAGCCAGGACGCCGAGCGCAACATGCTGACCAAGCTCAAGAGCGAGTGCGGCTCCCAGTTCACCCACAACCTCGAGCAAATGTTTCGCGACCAAGAACTCGGCCGCGACGAGATGGCCGCCTACAAGCAATGGCTCGTCGGCACGGGCAAGGCCAACCGCCCCGTCGACCTCCACGTTAGCATCCTCTCGTCGGCCGCCTGGCCCACCTACCCTGACGTGCGCGTCCTCCTCCCCCGCGACGTCCTCGAGCAAATCAACACCTTCGACAACTACTACAAAACCCAGCACAGCGGCCGCGTCCTCACCTGGAAACACCCGCTCGCGCACGCCGTCGTTCGCGCCCACTTCGACAAGGGCCCCAAGGACCTTCTCGTCTCGGCCTTCCAAGCCGTCGTCCTCGTCCTCTTCAACGACGCCCCCGCCGCCGTCCTCTCGCACGAGCAAATTGCCCAGTCCACCGGCCTCCCCCCCGCCGAGCTCGAGCGCACGCTGCAAAGCCTCGCGTGCGGCAAGGCGCGCATCCTGACCAAGCACCCGCGCGGCCGCGACGTCAAGCCGACCGACACGTTCTCGGTCAACCGCGGCTTCTGGGATCCCAAATTCCGCGTCAAGGTCAACCAGATTCAGCTACGCGAGACAAAGGCCGACAACGCCGAGACGTACCAGCGCGTGGCGGCCGACCGGCAGTTTGAGACGCAGGCGGCCATTGTGCGCATCATGAAGGCGCGCAAGACGATGGCGCACGCGCAGCTCGTGGCCGAGGTGATTTCGCAGACTAAGGGGCGGGGCGCGGTCGAGCCGGCGGAGATTAAGGTCAATATTGAAAAGTGAGTCCTCTCTCGCCCTGAGGTGAATGATGTTGGTATGGTAGGCGGTGGTGTTAACCGGGTGGTAGGCTCATTGAGAAGGATTATATCGAGAGGGAGGACGGGAATTATGTCTACCTCGCCTGAAGGGGGTTGGAAACGAAAGGTAGGTAGGTATTCATTAGGCATACATGCATCGGATGAGACAACAAGACTAGAGTCAGCAAGAAGTGATGATGATGTTGGACGATACGGTTGGTTGGCGGTTACGGTAGAGACGGAGGTGTGGGAGGGCGCGAGCAAGGTAGCAACAGGACTGGCGTCTTTGGGTCATTGAAGGGTAGGAATTGGGAGGTAGCCATCCCGTCTCACTGCATTAGTACGTAGAGTGTTGGGCAGCGGAGCTGTACTACCAGCGTGTTGTTGCTTTTAGGTTTTGTCTTGTCTTGTCCTGTGACTCGGAAAACAGGCATTTGTCGTGGACACGCGTCTCAGGGCGCCGTGACATTACACAACAGCAGACAGCACTTTCACGTGGGTGACCTCGAGATGAGGAGGGTCTAGGCACATGGCATTTTTACACGGGGGGGCAGAATCTCTGTTGGCATGGTCAATTTCGCAAGAGATAAACCAGGTACAAGAGCAGCGAAGGTCAGATTAAACGAGCGAGGTCTTCTCAAAGCCAAAACAAGAACCCTTCGTGATGATACATGCTGCTGAACTCGGGTCCCAATGCCCACGAGTCATACAATTTTGTGTGCCGAGCTTCGCTTTCCACCCATCGACCACAACGACCCCATGAGGGACGTGACATGCCAACGGCAAGCACCGCTGTTCCCATGACCAAAAAAGGAATAAAAAAGGCAGTCTTCCTGGTTTCATACCCATATTCTCGGCCCTGATCTCACAATCGGCTCCACACCAGAGGAGCTCACATGGCGAGGAAATTACTCCTCGTCATCAGAGTCCTCCTCGGATTCGGCCTCGGCCAGCCAGGTGAGGAAGGGCTCCGCGGCCTTGCGGACCTTCTTCGAGGTCGGCAGGTCGACGTACTTCTTGGAAGCCTTGGAGCCCCACTTGGTGACGACCTCCTCCGTGACCAGGTCATGGTGGTAGTAGAGCTGCAGAATCTTGACCACCTTCTCGAGCATGTCGGGCTTCTCGGCAAGGAGCGAGCCGACGAGGCGCTCGGTGCCGCCAAGGAGGGCCTTTTGGTGGCGATCAGAAGACCCAATGAGCTAAAGAGGGATTAGCATGAATCACACAAATCATGGAGCCAGCAGACATACCTTCTTGAGCATACCGGCACGCTTGCCAATTTGCGAGCAAATGTTGTCGTCAAAGACGGTCTGGACCAGAACGAGGATGGTGCGGTGCTTCTGTTCAATGCCAAGCTCCTGAGCCTTGAGATAGATCTCAATATCGTCGACATCGTTGACGCCGCCCTTCTCCTTGGCCTGAGCCAGGATCCAGGTGCCCAACTGGTCGTAGGCGGTGTTGCCACCACCCTCGCCCTCCTCGTCGTCATCGTCGCCGTTGAGGACGAGCTTCTGCTTGAACTCGTCGGGAAGCTGCTGCTGGCGGGCCTTGACGGCCTCCTCGCTCATGTCGACGGCCCAGTCGTCGTCGTTAACTTCGACCTCCTTCTTGTCCAGAGTCTGCGCCTCGGTCTTGATCTTGCGAGTAAAGGCGTCATCGTCGCTAGCGATGTCGACGTTGGGGTCCTCGCTGGTGGGGGTAGCCTGGTCCGAGTTGTCGTCGCCCCCGGATCCGTTCTCCTTGTCGCCATTCTTGCCGTTCTGCTTCGCCTTGCGGGCCGCCTTGCGCTCAGCCTTGTCCTTCTTGGTCTTCTTGGGCACAATCTTGAGGATGAAGCCGCTGAGCTTCTGGCGCACGTCAACCTCGCTGCGCTGGCCACAGGCCTTGCAGTCCAGCGTGATGTGGCCGTCCTTGATCTGGACATCGGTCTCGGGGTTCTTGCACTTCTTGCAAAGCACAAACCTCGTGATGAAGGTGTCCAGAAGTTCCTGGAGCTTCGAGGCCTCGTGAGCGCCGTTGATGATCCAGCGGTCATCGGGGGGATCAATGTTGGTCTGGGCGCCGAGCTCAAAACCAAAGTACTTGATGAGGTAGGCGCCGGGGCGGGCGAGCGAGGCAGCGACGCTGCTCAGATTTACGACGACGGTCTTGATGCCGTTGCCCTTGCCCTCAATCTTGGTCTGGAGGCGCTCCATCTTGTAGCGGTAGAAGGGGTCGCTGACATCGCGGCGAACGTTGACGAGAGCCATTTTTGCGGTATTGACGAGAATAATCGGGTGAGATGCGGAGGGGTCTGGTGGACTGGAGATGATCTGGCGGGATCAAAGACAGGACGGGCGGTGATGGGTCTAGCAGAGCTGACGGGTCGGAGAGAGCATGAACGGCGTTGTCGAGAAGGGGCGGAACGAGCCACTGGGTCAGTAAGACACGGGGGGTTGCGTTGACATGGGGTAAACCGGGTCGTGATTGTCGAAGTAAGGCATGAACGCTGGCGATGTCTTCAACCGTCGGAACTGATTTGAGGACTACAAGATCTTTCCGCTATGCGAAAGAAACGCAGCTTGATGGGGCTGTGTCGGAGGACGGAGTTGTGGTCGTGCTGATACATAAACAGCGCCTTGGTGCGTGTCAAGCGGGGGGGTGTCTTGTTTGCTGTGGGCAAATGTGTCGCTGAGAAGATGCGCGAAAGCCAACCAGCTGAAGGTGCGAGACTTTTGTACTCTGGGTTGAACGGAGGCGAGGCCGGGGAGTTTTTTTCTGACCACGATGGATCGCTCGGGGTCGAGTCGGGCGGAGGGGCCAATCTGGGTGGGGAAGGGCAGATAAAAGCCCAAATTTGGACGGGAGTACGATGAGGGGAATTCGAATGGCACTTTTTTGAATGCTGAGTGGTGAGAGGTGTGTCCCTTGGGGGGGAGGCGCGGCTACTGAGGGCTGGATTTATGTTGTAAAAGTGTGGGTTGGTGAGAAAAGTGGGTGTTGAGAGGAGAAAGTTTCGGGTGGAAACTGGGAAGGGGAGCCGGGCGAGAAAATGTTAGCGAGGAGGGGGGGCTGCTGACAGGTCGCAGCCTGACACGGCCAGGCAGATGCCAGATCTGCCCACGGGCCCGTCCCAGGTTCGTTGAGTGGCGGGGCGCCTGCTGAGGCCGGGAAGCAGCGCTAAAGGGCACTGCTATGCTGTGTCCTTCGTCCCCCGCCGTTTGCCCACCTTGGCCGGCCTTGACCTGACATTGTCCCATGGTTGCCCCTCAATGGAAACATCGGATGCCGCCAGAGTTAGTGAATGACCCGCCGCGACGACAAATGCCAGACGCCCGGCTCGGCCCAGATAGACAGTGGTATGTCTTTTTTCTGGGCAGATTTTCTCGTTGGGCATAGTCGCCGATTCTGGCATCGATGAAGCTTGTAAATGCAACGCCGGGCTTTGCATTCCATCCGCCTGCCCGCCGTCACAGGCATGAAAACACGACTAGACCAGGCCATCAACATGTGTCCAACACCTAGCACAGCAAAAAAAGGACAAATCCGAATGTCATTCCTCTTTCCCCTTTAAAAAATCCGAACAAAGATCACATGGAACCATCTAAACTTTGATTTCCATGCTCAATGAGTTGGGCGCCCCCTCTCCTCTCTGCCCGACACTCGGCATTCATACGCACCCCGCAAGTGGCAAATGCAAACGAACCCACAGTTGCAACGGCGTGGGCGCACCGTTTCGTTGTTGGGGAGAGCCGACCTGAGAAGAAAAGCGCTGACGAGTCGACGACCAAACAGATCCTGCATCTACACCACCGCATCGCCAACCCAAACCCTCGCCCTCTTCCAACAACGCGCTACAATGCCAAGGGGGTGAAACTGAGCAGACACCGCTCCCCAAGCGGACGCGCGGATATCAGCTGGTCCGACATCTCCATGTCCCTCGCAGTCATCGAGGGGTCCGGCGCGGTCGAGAACTTCGAGTACACCTCCCGAAGCAGGAGCTTCATCTCGGCAAGCGCCAGGCTGGCGCACCACAGTCTGTCAGCGAACGGATTTCCTTTGTGGTGTCACGGAGAAAAGAGTTGCTCACTGCTTGCCGACGCAGCCCCTCCCGCCGTTGGCAAACGCGAAGAACAGCCGTTTCCTCTCGGCATCTCCCTTATCGGCGAGCCATCGGTCCGGATTGAAGACGTCCGGGTCCGGGAACACCGTCTGATCCATTCGGTGCGTAGAGTACGCCTGGCAGCTGACGATGGTGCCTTCCGGGACGACAAAACCGTCAATCTCACGCCCCCCTGTGGGAACGTAGCGAGGAAGCGACATGGGAATCGGCGGAGTGTAGCGCAGTGCTTCCATGACCACGGCATCTAGGAACGGCAGCTTGTCGTAGTTCGTCCCCGGATTAGACAAGAGTTCGTCCTGCAGACGTTTCTGGAAGCCCCTGTTGGCTGGCTGGGAGAGCTCCCACATCAGAAAACACAGGCCGTCCCCGGTGGTGTCGATCCCGGCCGCCATGTGGTCCAGACACTCGGCGGCCTTGTCGAGGTGGTCCAGATCGAACCCGGGGCCATGGAGACGGTCCAGCAGCGTAAACGGCGCCGGGTCGGCCTTTTGGCTTGCGCCGAGGACAAAGTTATCGGCGAGAGGAGTCTCCCTCGGCTTCGCAAAGAGGTGCAGAATCTTTCCAAAGACCTTATGCAGCGGGGGGTTGTAGTACTCCAACAGCCGGTCTGAGACAAGTCAGAAACTGCGCCCTGACAGCATTTCTCGCCCACTTACTCCGCAGGCTGTCATCAAACGCAACCTCGCGCATGATCTCCTCGTCCTTGGAACTCCCGAGCGAGTCTGCCCCATACGGGTGGAACAAGTGATGGGTTACACAATCGAAGGCGTACGAATGGAGGTCTACTCGTACCACGCATTAGGGGGTGCCATCTGAACTGCAGTGCCGGTGGTGGTGGCCCTCTTACAGATCTGTCCCGGAATGAGATCAGCTTCTGCGGGAACCCGCGAGCGGTGGCGGGCGGGCTTCCACCTACAAAGAGATCGACGACGCCGTCTTTCGACTGGGCGCACCTGTTGACGAACCTGGCGGCCCGCTCCGAGATGCCATCGAGCGATGGACCCTTCATGATGTTAGAGTTGGCATATCGATCGGCCAGGATGCGCTTTCTCCTGGCGTGCTACACATTCACCGTCAAATCAGACGTCCATCTGGCTAACCGGGGACCAAGGTCAGCGGAACACTACTAACATGCTCCTTGTTCAGGGTGGTAAACATGGTTCGCCGGCCGTAGACGCGGAACAGGTCGTAGAACTCGGTCTTGTCATAGCCGCTGCCGCCCGAGCAGTAGATCTCTTTGACGGCCGTGGCGGACGCGAAGGCGACCTCGTTGGGCGCGATGCGGACGGCGGGGCCGTAGCGCAGGTGCAAGGCGTGGACGTAGGTCGTCCGGCGAGCTTGGAATTCATGCCATTTTAGGACGGCCGAGGTGAGCTTTGCGTACCACGGGCCTGGGATGTTGTTGAGCGGTGACGAGAGGGTTCGCCGGAGGGAGTCTCCGAGGAGAAGGAGACCCAGGAGGAGGAAAATGGTCAGAGAAAACATTATGGCCCATCCGAACAACAGCAGTAAGTTGAATTTTGGAGGTCTATGGTATCTCCAAGTGAAGATGGAAGTCGAACGACATGACAAAGGCAGGTCCTTATCGGCCATGTCATGCGAAGCCGACGGGCACCCGAATCTCGGAACCCAAAGGCTATCACCGGCAGCTGATCACCGGAGTTGTATCCCGCTGGGCGGGGACATGTAATTTCACGCCATACCGTATTAATACAAGACCTCGACCCCGGAACCCCTCCAACCCCGCGATAACCCCGACCACCAACACCGGGCTGACCCCCCCCATGGCCATGTGACAACAAGGACGACTCCGAACCAACCCCCATATTCCATCCTGTACTTGTATCAAACCCTTCCGACATGTCTACTTCTTCGCCTCCTCCTTCTCCTCTGCCTTACCACCCACCCAACTTTTCAAAAACGAGGGCATCTCCATCTTCGGCATCAGGTTGACCTTGGCCGCCGGCGGATACGCCTTGCCGTCGACCTCGTACTTTGGATCACACGTGCACCACTGGTCCTCGGGCACGTTGGCGAAGACGGTGGGAAGGTGGGAGCCGCAGCCGCGCCAGGATTGCTTGGCTGAGGGGGGTCAGTCTGGGAGGGGAGATCTAGAGTGGACGGGGATGGGGTAGAGGATGGACGGGGATGGAGATGGGACATACAGCAGGTAGGGCAGGTGGCGCCGAAACACATCTTGATGTTGGGTTCGTGGTGGTTTGACGGGTTGGTGCTTGGTTGTGGGGAGAAGGCGTTGAAATTCGGTAGTTTCGGGGGTAGGGCTGATGGCACATGCAACTCAGAAAAGGTGCTGACAACAGGAGTGATGGGACAATGACGAAGGGGCGATGATGGTTGTTAAATGCTCAAAGCGCTGCTCGGGCGGCGGGCGGCGGGCGGCGGGGATCCATATTTCATGTCTATATCTTGCCCGCCCGGCTGCAAGCGGGAGGGAAGCATGGAAAGGAGGTCGCCGAGCCGGCACGAGCGGAGCCTTGCAGTCGCCGACCTGGCCCGACATCCGACAACCGGCCGGGCTGTGGGGGTCCCACACGGGGACCACCTCGGCAAGGTTGAGAATTAGAAATCCAAAAACCACTCCCTGTCGTCGCCGAATTGATTGCCAAGGTGCCGGGTCTCTCTTCAGGGACTCTAGAATAACAACTTCCACAACAACGTCGCCGAAGCAACGAGCAGTCGGCTTTCATGTGGTGTGATCTCGGGATGTAAATCGCCCTCACTGAAAAGACCCGGATTGTCCTCTGATCCTTGGTTCCTCTACCGCCCATCAAGTCTCATCTCCATCAAGCTGCTCGCCCTTCATCCATCCCGTACTAGACATTGAATTCTGCTTCACCTGATCACCTCTCCAACCCTTTCAAAAACCTCACCACCCTCTCCGCCATCCACTTCTGCGCCTCCTCTCCATCAACCCGATGATTCGCCTTAGGAATCAACCCGCTCTCCTCACTCGCGATCCCCTCCCCACAAGCCGCCATCCACGTCGTCAGCAACCCCTCCACATCCACCCCCTTGGGCACCCACTCATCCTCCCCCGACAGCAAAATCAACACCGGCCTCTTCAACCCCCCCCAAATCCTCTTGACCTCCTCCTCCCCCAAATCTGAACTGAAAAAGTCATCGTCACCCCTACCCCCAGCACGTCAGCACCCCATCCCCACCATCAAACATCAGAGAACTCACCCAACCCCCGCCAGCGACCACCACCGATACGCACTCACCGGCTGCCCCCTCCACCCCCCCGGCAACATCTCCCTCGGCACCATCACCCCCTCCCCCTTTCCCCCCACCTCCAGCGCCCACCTGACCCCCTTCCCCCCATCATCCTCCGCATCCATCCCAATCGCCTCTCGATCCGACACCGCCCCCTGCAGCACCAACCCATCCACCCCCTCGTGCCTGTGTGCATACGCCACGCAATCCTGACACCCCGTCGAATGCCCCATCAACACCACTTTCCCCCCGTTCTCCACCACTTCCGCGCGGAGGTGCCGCACCAGCGCGGCGATCTCCTCCGCGTCTTGGGCGAGGCTGGAGTAACCAAAGGCGGAGTAGGACGAGGAGAGGCGGGTTTCGAAGAGGGAGTAGTTGATTTCGGCGAGGTAGGGGGCCAGGGTGCGGGTGTAGGGGATGTCGAGGGGGCCTTCACCGAGGCCGGGGAGGAAGAGGAGGATGTTTTTCCGTTTGCCGGAGGGGGGTAGGGGGTTGGGGGGGAGGTGTTCATAGGCGAGGAAGGGGCGGTCCGGGGGGGAGGAGGAGGACGGGTAGGGGTGGATGAGGACGGGGAAGGGAGGTTGGGGGGACATGTTAAGTTAGTGGGGGTGAGTTGGTGCGGGTTGGTAGGTTTGGGGTAGAGGACGTTGATGTTGAGGGTGGTTCCAATGGTGAGAGGGAGGTAAGTTTGTTGCTGATTGGGGATGGAACGCCAAGACGTGGAAATTCAATTCAAACGTCGTCATTGTATTTACACCCCTCGATTTCAACCTCTGGGGTGTACCCCGCCATTCATCCCCTGCCAAGCGCAAAAGGGGCCCCGCAACACCAAGACCGCATCGTGACATCGTCACCACCATGACCAAAACGGCCGTGCCGTCCCGACACCCACGTGTTTTCTAAATCTACACGTCCTCTAAGCACACAGTCCTGTACCCATTCATCAACACGACAGAGAAAAACTGTATACCGGCTCGGCCGGCTGGCAGACCAACATCTAGCATCATCATTTGCAACAAAACTGTATCCAGCACGACTCGCCTGCTCATGCATATGTAGGTAAACACAAGCCATCCCGCCACTCTACTCCTTCACAGAACCTCCACCTTACCGCCCCTTGCTACCCTCCTCGGCCGCCAAATCCCGCTCCAGCATCTCAATCGCCGTCAGGCTCGGATATCGCTTCTGAAAGTCGCGGAGATAATCGTCTTTTTCCGCCGCCGTCATCTCCAAAACCGGCTGGCCCGGCAGGTCGGCAGCCATCAAGTTCGTCCTGGGCTTCGCGACGCTACTGCTGGGAAGCAAAGGCTTCAGCGGCGACGCCGGCCGGCCGGGAATAGACCCGCCACTGGTCAGGTTCTTGTTGAGGTGGGTAGGTTTCGGCGGAGCCATGGGCCGACTGCCTCCCGTGGCCATTCGGCCGGCGGCAAGGGGCTCGGCCAAGCTGTTGGGCGTGCGCTGGGAACTTCCCGTTGACTGCCCACCACTGCCGCCCAGGGGCTTCGGGGGAACCGCTGGTCGCGCGGGCAGCGCGGCATCCGAGTACGGACCGTAGCCCTGCGCCGTGCGAGTAACGGTCGAGGACCGGTTCGATTCGTCGAGGAGACTCTGCACCTTGTTCTGGATCGAGACAGCCCGCGAGACGCCGCCTATGCTCTTTGGCAACGGCGTGGCGCCGGTGCTGCTCGACCCGACAGGCCCGCGCTGGGCCACTCGCTGGCGATATTCCGCCTGCGCGGCCGCGACACGTGCCTCCTCCTGGGCCAGCATGCGCGCTTCCTGCTCACGTCGCATCTCTGGCGTGTCTTCGTATTCCCGCGCCATTCCGTCGTCGCTACGGCCGTCCGTGGCCTCGGACCCTGCGATGGGCGTGAGGTCGCGCCGGCCCAACTCCTTCAGAGGCGACGGTGTCCGCGGGGGAGGGGGTGCACTCCCCTCAAAGCGCTTGAAGGCGTCGCCAAACTTGCCGACCAGGATGTTCTTGGTCCCCGCACCTAGGGACGTTAGACTGGACCGTTTGTGGTGGTGGTGCTTCTTGTGTCCTTCTTTCCTCTTCGGATCGCTGTCCTCCATGGCGCGCAAAAAGTCTACATTCGACTCAATGTTGGTCTCCTCTTCGGGTCCGGGCTGAGGAAGATCTTTGTCCATGGAGAATCTCGGAGAGGGTTGAGCGGGAGGCACCTGTGGCTTGGAGTGCGCTTCCTTTTCGCGGAGGTAATCCAGGTTGGATTCGAGGTGGGTACTGACGGGCCTCGGTCGCGAGCTAAGTTGGTGCTTCGGGTTCCCAGGGTCCAACATATCCAGGTTCGGTCGTCCGCCCTCCAGCGACGGTCTCGAGGAAGATGGATGTCGCATAAGTGCCGGTTGTGCCTGAGCCTGCAGGGACGGCGTGCGCGACCCAGTTTGACCCCCACGCGCCACAAGGTTGCTGCTTGGCTCTGATTGCCGGGGTAGACTGGAAGTGCGGTGGCGATTCTCTGCCGGGGCGAACCTGTGTATTTGGTAAGGGGCGCCGGTATCGCTTTCGGGGGGAGGCGTTGTATTTGTCCCTGTAGATACCATGGTGGGCCTTTGCGCAGGCGGTGTATACACGGGCTGAGAGACCTGGGATGAGATGGCCTGGAGCTCAGGCATACTTGAGATGATGGCGGACGCACGGCTCATCTCAGCCTGCCTGGGAGGAGCTGAGGCCGACTTTAGCGGGGGAGAAACTCGAGGTACATCCTGCACATTGGTTGCCGGGACCCTCGGTCGGCTAACCTCTGGTTGTCGCTGGCTCACGACTGGGAGGGGTGGTGAGGCCGACGGTCGGACTTGGAAAGCATCGTCGGCGAGCCTCTCGGCGAGTCGCTGAGATAGGTCCTTCGTCGGCGCTGGGGCGGTTGGAGCGGTTGCGGCAGGCGGAGAGAGGGGGCTGTCGAATTCAAACTTGGAACCGTGATCATGAAGAATCGCAAACTGATCAAGCGTCGGGAACCTAGACGACAGCTCATCCCCACCCGGGACCGCAGCCTTAGAGTCCAGAGCGGCAAACGGGTCTCCATTTGTCACCTTGGCTGGGGACGGATTCTTCCGTGGCGGTTGCGATGCTGGTTGGGAGGCGACAGGCACTCTTCCTCGTCTCATGCGCTCAACCTCGGGCAAAGTGGGCTGTTGGTTAGCTATCTGGGGAGCAAAGACAGCGCCAACCACAGGAGCCACAGGTCCTTTGCTTGTCGACGTCGTTCCATGTCCCGTCCCTGATTTCCCCAAATAAATCTAACGAACCCGTTAGTCAAAGGCTTGTTTCTGCCATGTTCACAACACTCACATCCTTTACAGGTGGCTCCCTCCCTTGCATGGCACATGCCTCCTTTAGCACCTGGTAGATGTTTGGTCTTGTTCGCTGGTCCTCCCGCAACATGGAAGCTATGCGCCAGTCAGCACTCTTCCTGGACAAAGCTTCGGGTTTCTCACCTATCAACTTCTTTAGCCTGTCTGAGAAGACAGGCTGGGCAGGAAACTTGTAACTAGCGTTGAGGATGGCGAGCTGCCCTTGGTCCTCAAAGGGGGTGGTGTAGTAGCAGAGCTTGTAAAGCAAGACGCCGAGGGCCCAAATGTCCGACTTCTCGTCGATGGGCTGTTTCCGGTAGACATCAATCATCTCTGGACTCCGGTACTGCATGGTCGTGTGCTTCTGCACATCCTCGTCCATCAAGCGACACTCGACCACAGTCGTGGGAGCCGGGCGCGGTTCGGCTGCCGACCCAAAGTCGCACAGCTTGAACTTGCGGACGGAGCCACTGGTGGTGATCAGCACGTTCTCGACCTTGAGATCACGGTGCAGCAGGGGCGGCTTGAGGTAGTGCATGCAGGCGACACCTTCGGCGACGTCGGCAAATATGTTGAGGATCTCGGGCTCCGTCAGCCGGTGCTGCAAGCGGGTATTCATAAAGTCGATCAGGCCGCCGCCGTTGCAGTATTCCATCAGCAGAAAGACCTCGTAGCCCCCGCCACCGCCGCTCAGCTCCGAGGCGTGCGAGTCGATGTAGGTAACGATGGCCTTGTGGCCCTTGAGGCGCTTCATGGTCTCGACCTCGATGCGCATCCCCCGCAGCGCTTCCTTGTCTGGCACGGCCACGCGCTTCAGCACGGCCTGGTTGGTGCCGTTGATGGGCTCCGGCATCTTGACGAGGTAGACGTGCGCGAAGCCGCCCTCGGACAGGTATTTCTGAATGACGACCCGGTGGCTGCCGCACTGGATCTTGGTGCCCGGTGTAAAGGTGCCTGCGGGGGCGGCGGGGGCGGCCACGACCCCAGGGGCCGCATAGGCGGCTCCGTAGGCGGCATGGTGAGAGGCCCCCGCGGGCACCGCATGGCCGTACGAAGCCATGGGCGAGTCGGGGAAGTGCGACCGAAGGGGGGAATGTGGTATTATTATGTTCGCAGAGGGACGGTCGGGTATACGTTGCGACGAGAGAGGGAGGGGGTAGGCGGGGGGTATATGGTGAGCAGAGTCGGCGGGATTCGAGAGTTGACGTCGAGTCGAGACAGGGATAGGTGGACGGTTCGTTCCAAGTGGGATGGATTGTGGCAGAGTGCGACCTGTCACCTTGTTGGGAGCCAAAGTTGCCGATCAGGGCATCGAGAGGGGGGCAAGGCGGTGTCAAGGGCACTGCATGGCCAAAGGGTGGTGACAGGCCGATTGGCAACGAGAGCACTGGAATTAGGAGTTGACGACGGCGTGTGACGACAGGATCGTGGCGGTCCGTCGACGTTGGTCGTTTTGGTCAGCGCCGTTCAGGTACCAGCGAGCAGCGGATCGAGGTGGCTCGGGTGGATGGCGGCACCGCCGACGAGCATGGGGCCGCTGATGCGAAACACTGCAGCAGTGCCCGATTTCAGGTGGACGGCCGTCATCAGCTGGCAAACTTCCCCCACCATGATGGCCTCTCCTCTTGCTCACACGTCAGCATCACCATCAAATCGACCAGGCATCCATTTTGAGCATTTCCTTTTTGCCCCTAGTAGAATGTAGAAGTGCTGCCTGCGACTTGTAGTGAGCAGGCTCACAATGTCGTAGTTCGCTATGACCGAGTGTTAGCATACACATTGGTTTGCTTAACATCGTCCTCCTCCTCATCCCAGAGCTCCAGTGTTTGGCCTCCTGGATTTGATGTCTAAAGTTGTGTGTTGCACACGACAGATTTCTACCTAAAAAAGAGCTTGGCCTCATTCCCAATCATCCCAAACATTGAGGGGACTGTACATTCACCAAACTTACATGGGCGTACCACAAGAAAACGGAACCGCCACCCGGAAAGACCCTCCCGACCACTCCCTAACTACAGAAAAATGTCGAAATAGCCATAACAACTATCTGAATCTTGGGAAGATATGCACCTCCGCACTTGTCTCCCGTTGCCACGATCACAATTCACTGAAAAGACCCTTTCTCTTCAGGCTCCTGCCCGTCTCGCTGGTCGGGTGCAGTCGACATCACCATCTGCAACGACACGACTGGACACACCCCCGTTCGTCTTCGGCGGTGTTGCGGTGCTCAATGCATATCTGAAACAAAGCCCGCTTGGCTCAGTGGTAGAGCGTGTCACTAGTACCATCTCTTAGGTATTCTTATTCCATGACAAGGTCATCAGTTCGATTCTGATAGTGGGCAGCCTCTTTTTGGAAAAGGAGGATTTATCCTCCTTTTTGCACCTCATTGTTCAGTCAGGGGCGGCAGGACACCTGGCTGAAGGTGTCTTTTGGACGGCTTTCCGTTTGTTTCATTGCTTTGTGTGATGGTTTAGTTTTGGTCGCCATGTTTACAATCACGTCTTGATCCTTGAAAGGGCAAGTCAATTTGAGAAAGGATGAGATCGAGGACGGCCATGTGGAACTGTTATCTCGGGTGAAAGCTCTCTACCCCAGCTTCATTTCCTATATACAAACAGCCCCCTATTCTCAAGCAGTCTACCTGTCACGAATATATACAGCGAATACTCTCAGCGGCTCCCCACCCTCCGCCATACTACATCCATCAATCATATATCCCATCCACTACTATCCAAATAATCCCCGCCCGTGAGAGCATCACTCGCGTCCCTATTTCGAACCAGCTGCTTTTACTTTTTCGTCCAAACTGGAACAGAAACCATCCTGCATCTCCCACAAATATGCAACGTAGACATACATCCCACTGCCAAAGACACCAATCATCTCTCCACAATACTTCATCCCCAAAGAAGAAAAAAATAGTAGTCAGGAGTGACCCCGACCCGAAGAGAAGTAGACCCAGAGTATCCCACCCCTCCCCAAAAGCCAAAACAACCCCCTCTCGTCAAAACCTGACTGAGGGGATGGGTATCAAGCGCCAGATAATGATGATTACCAGAGAGAAAAAAAAAGCCAGGAAAAAGAAGCCCTTGCGATCGCCAGGCGAAAAAGTCGTCCAACTCGTGTGTCACGTACATGCCAAGAGCGTCGACCAAATCTCATAGGAACCACGGCATCAAAGCCACCGCCGCCGCACCCAGCACCGTCCACGATGGATATTGCCGCGTCCTCCACGCCGCGCTCTGGCGCAACTCCGCGACCAGCGTCTCGTTGACAAACGTTGGCCCGCATATCGAGTTGACCTGCTGGGCGGCCGAGACGTACGTGTTGGCGATGGGCTGGCGGCGGTTGGCCGTGGAGGCCTGGAAGACGTTCATGGTCTGCTGCAGGCAGGGGCTGCACGAGGGGACGGTGCTGCCGGGGAGCGTGATGTTGAGGGGCAGGTAGTAAAAGTAGACGTTGGAGGGGCTCGACATGTTGGTGATGGCGTTGGCGTAGCAATACATGGACGTCTGCGGGTCGATGAGGCAGCCGGCCGTGTAGAGCGGCGCGTAGCCCACCATGGCCAGGTAGGCGTTGCGCACGACGGGGTGGCCGGCGCGGTAGTCCATGCCGCAGTTCTCCTCGGCGACTAGCCTGGTGGCGAGGTCCGTGAGGAAGCGGCTGCAGAAGGTGGCGTTGGCGGCGCACGTGGCGTCGAGAACCTGCGTGGTGCTCACGAGGGAGCGCTCGGCTTCGAAAAAGGACTTGGAGCCCTGCAGGAGGAGGGAGAGGGGGTAGCATTGCTTAAAGATCGGATCCGTGAGAAACGAGTTGATGAAGAGCGGGCAGGGCGTCGAGTTGTCGGCGGCTTTGGAGAAGTTGGACGAGAGGTTGCTGTCGAGGGGGCTCGGCAGCGGGCTCGGCGGGGTGATGGATGTCGCGAGCGTCGTGGCCGACGTCGTCTCGGTCGCTGTCGACACGGCAATCTGGAGCGTTGTCGTGGGGGTGGCCTCCTCGGTCTCGTCGTGGTCACGCTTCCTGACCCTTCGCAGATCGGCCTCGTCCTTTGGCACCATAACCCATGACCCGTCGTTTTGCTGGTAGTTGACCCGTTGGTCGATGATGAGGGTTTCTTCTGGGGGGTGACTGTTTGTGGTCGCAGCCGTGGCATGGCATGCCAGAACTACGAGGATGGTGAGGGCGGCGGTCCACGGTGATCGACGTGTTCGGTGGAGCGATCTCTGGGGTTGCTGCGGCTGCGACTGCGGGGCGGTGGAGGGCGAGCCCATCATGATGCCGATCTTGGAGTCGGTTTGGGGTCAGTGTCGTGGTGGTGGCTGATTCCGTGGCAGCATTCCCTTCTCTCGACGCAGCGGTTGAAACGAGTGGCACGAGACAATCGTCTCTAGATGTTGTTTCTGGAGGCGGGTGGACTGTTGCTATTTTTGCAGGTCGTTGGTCTTCTCGAAGCCAGAGAGACGGCTTGGGTGCCGGGGCGTCTTGTCCAACTTGTTTCGACGCGGCAGAGGACTTATACGTGCCACGACAGGCAAACGGGCGGCATCCAGATTCCGGGGCCTGGCAATTGGGGAACCTAGCTGGTTCGGGCGGGAGACTCGGTCGAGGGCAGTGGCCAATATGGGCCGACGGGTAAATCAGGGGCAGCGCCGTGGGTCGAGGGAGCCCGATCCAATGGGACAGGCGTTTCCGAGAGGGAGAATTTGGGCGACAATGCCGTTTGCCTGCCTTTCGGTCGTTGATGGCAGGAGCAAAAAAACACAGTTGGGGATTCAGAGAGTGAGGCGCATAGCGTCTTCTTGAGAAAGTCACGACGCAACCCAGCCTGCACCTTGGCAGGGGTGGTGGCCGGGGTGCTCAGGGGACACAGCCAATGGACGGGCAACGGACGAGCCACTGCGAGGTGTGAGCGCAGCCCCAGCTGCAAAGGGAAGTTCTGCGGGGCCCGTCTATCGTGCGCCTTGCCTCGTTAGGCGCGTTGTGTTGAGGGCTTGGCAGAGGGTAGGGTTGCGTTCTCCGTTGACGGTTGACAATTGACATGCAGGCGGTGGGCTAGCAGCCGGAGCCAAGGCGTTATCCTCAATAGCCTCCCATGGCATCTCCAAACTCCCCGACGGAGCAGCCCGCCGGCGATAGTGCGGTGGACATGAAGAAAAGACTGGGCCAGATGCAAGTACGGCCAAGAAATTGAGGCCGGCCGATGACATTGATGAGACTACCTTAACCTGCGGTCTGATATTGATCTCGACGACAGTTCCTGGGATCTCTCATCTCTTCGTCTCTTCATCAACCTCCATAAACCGGTGGATTCAAGCAGGATTGCCGTGTAGCATCCGACAGGACATACCATCGCCCGCTCAATGCCACGGCACCACCACCACGACCTGGCCGAGCATTGAGCCACTCTCTCTCGAAAAAAATTGTCCGCGTAAGCGAAATACCTCCCAAGGCGACCGACAAACATCACCCGCCGGTATCCATACTCTCAACGGCCTCCTCTGAGCCTTGAATAGCAACCATCACCGCGGGCCGCCGGGACTCGGTAGTGCGGGCGTTGGTTGCACAAAAATAATGAACTCACACACATCACCAAATCTTGATCGGAAAACACCACCGCATCCACCAAAAAGGATTCAATAGATCATCTTTGCCCAGAAGGAACCAGCCGGATCGGCGCACCCGACAAAACCAAATGGCCACGCGGAGGAGCAGGCCAGCAGGGGCCCAGGCCGCTGGGCATTGATCAAGGATGTGGATCCTTCATCGATTGCATGTCGTCAGCTAGACCAAAAGAAATCGAAATGAGGCATCTCCACACGCGCCGGCGGGCGTTTGCTGGTTTGCCAATTGAGTGAATTTCCAAAATTCGACGACCCGTCATCCGACCCCATTGTTGGCGTCGTCGTCGCCCATGGAATGAACGATTCTGGTCTGCAACCTCCGTAATTCAGCGCACGAGATACTGATAGAAATAACAACCAGGAAGGAAACGGCGCGTGTCGTCCTCGACGCACGTGCAGTAGGGCTGAGTGATGGTGCCTGATGAGTGCGACCTTGCAATCATCCCCCGCTGCCGCCTCTTGCATCGGCCGGCGACGCAGGGCAGACGGGGCGGCTGACGGTATTGACCTCAATCCTTCCCCGCCGCCGTCCGTCGGCGATTTTGACGACGGATTCGGAGGGGGTGAGCAAGATACAAGTTCCCACCCAGCATGCGCGGAAAGCTTCGGTCTTCCGTGCTGACCTGACATACGAGAACATCATGCTCATTGTGAGGTTGCAGAGGTATGTGGGGAGGCAAACCATTGGCCCCCATCGCGCCAACACCACGACTCTCTCATTTCCAGTTTCGTTCGAGCCGCCGGCTGGGTTGACCACACCACCAACACATCTCGCGGGGCCACAATAACAATGACCCGTTTCCCATTTCCCAACGGGACGGTGGTGGTAAAAGTGGTGGTCGGCAGAGCCTTCCATACATGCAAACACATAGGTGTCTGTCTATACGGATACGACTTGCCATGACCGGCGACGGCCAAATTCCACGTTCCCGAATCCGCGATGCTTGGATAATGATGCTTCCTCTCCGCCATCAGATGTCCCATTCATTTCCCTTCCAACCGCCCCGAGAAGATTGCTGGCCGCTCGAGTCGCCAAGTCCAATGTTGAATCGCAAGTGCTTCGCAAGTTGTCATGCTGATAGGACAAGAAGATGGGTGGACGGCCCGAGACATTCCATCGATCGAGCCCCAGCCGTGTGCGAGTGAGGAGGCTCCCGTTTGTGTTAGACATTGGTCTGTCACCCACGTGCGTTCAAGACAGCCTTCCTCGCCTCCCGGGGGCGGTTTGAGGACTGGGAAATAGTGTCGTTTCGGGGTGAGTCTTGTATTTTCTCCAGGCCGAGCTGATGATAGCCGGGTCAAAAAAACACAGAGCAGGGAGAGACGGGGAGATAGAAAGAAACTCTTCTACATACCACTTACTACCTATTCTACATGCTGCAAACAACCTTGTTACCTCTCGGTGCCCCGAATATGCCCCTGAGCTAAGCTCAATCCGCCCGTATCCCGCAGGAACCATGACAGCAGTCTATATAAAGACAACATCATGCGTCTCAAACTTCAACTCGGTGGAAACTCATCTAGACGAGTCTCTGGAACAAGATCCCGCGAGTGCCTGCTTGAAATTAACAAAAGACTGGTCTCTGTCCTGTCGAATCCATCGAGCTTCCGGGGACGGGAAATGAGGAAAGGGGCGCAACCACACCCCAGTGTCGAGATTGACGAAGAGAAGAAAACAAGTGAAAACCCCAGTAACTCCCAAGATATGACGACGAGCTCCCAAAATAATATGTCTGCCTGACAGGGTCCAGTGAACGCCGTCCATGGATGACCGTCCAAAACCCCAAAGTCGGGAAAAAGAGAGTGCGGAAACAAAGATCCGCGTCGATTTGTCAAACCCGTCACCACGAAGATGGAGGTTGGTTGCCAGTAGGATCATCCCCTACACCTTCCGCTGTTCCATTTGCCGGCTCAACGGTGGGATCATTCCACTCGTCCTGCGTTTCTCCATTGTCAGCTCCAGTATCGCCCGAAGAGGCCCCAAAAATGGTTTGCTTGGCAGCAGAAAGAGTGCTCCGACAGCATAAGCCAATCGAAGACAGCACGCTGGTAGTGGTGTCGTTCCAAGTCGAGAGGTTGTGGTCCGCGGGGATGGCGTCGTAGGTAAAGTAGCCGGAGTCTGCGGTGCCGTGGGGGGAACCCGGCTGGGAACCGGTCTGGGGGATGTCCCAGGTGTTCCAAGAACCAGGCATGTGGCTGGCCGGGTTGTTGTCGACAGTATCAGGATCACCAGCCGCCGCTGTCAATGTTAGTAAGAGAGCTGAAAGAATTCACACAATTCTTACATTGAGATGCATCATACCTCAGTGGGGCGGAGCTGCCATTCACCCACTCCGTGTTGCTAGCATCCCAGCTGTCGGCGGCAGGGGCGGTATTAGCCCACTCATCTGCAGTAGTCTGGTTTTCGCCCGAGTTGTTGCCGTTGCTGGTATCCCAGGTGTTTCCATTGTTGTTATTGCTGGTATTGTTGCCGTCGTTGTTGACGTTGTCCCCACCATTACTCTTCTTGTCATCCCAGTGATACCCGTTGGTGCCTCCATCGTTGCCGTCGCCACTGACGCCGTTCTCTGTGGCTGGCTTGGAGGGCACCTTGACGCTACCTGTAGGAGATTTTGCCTTGCTGGGCTCCAAGATTCCCGGAATTCCGTTGGGATGCATCTTCCTCCTCTCCTCTACGAACTTGGCGAACTCTTCATCGGCTTTGGCAGAGGTAGTGGCTCCTCCGGCGATGGTTGTTGGCTGGACCAGGGCCACAGGTGGTTCTCCTGGAGCATTTGGGAGACCAGAGAGAGATGGACCTAAGCCCATGCCCGAAAGACCGGCATTGACAGCGGTGGCGGCCGTCATAGCAGAGGCAGCCGGAGGGGCAGGGTTAGCCGGAGCAGGTGCTCCCCACATGACTCCAGGTTGAGGGTAGGCAACTCCGGGCTGTGAGTAGGGTGGGTACACGCCGTATGACGGATGAAGCTGCGGCACATACATCTGCGGGTGAAGGAAAGCCTGCGCTGTCTGTTGGTTGATTGACTGCTGTTGAGTTGCGGGAATATACGCCGGCTGGTACATATGGTGAGGGTACGCCATTTGGGTGTAGGCGGGCTGTGGATGAACCTGAGGGAGGTACATGGGAGGCATCGAGGGCATGCCGTGGATGTACGGGCCCATTGGATACATCGAGGTCATCTTCTGAGACGGAGCGGGCGGGGGGGTTGCGCAGCTGTGGCTGGGATGGGTCTTCCGATGCGTTCCCCACTCAGAACCATGATACATTCGGCAGACATCGCGGTTGAAGTCCATGTAGGCATTGGGCGGGTGGTCTTTGGCCGTGTCCTCGATGGCATGCTCGATGTGGACGGTCTGCTGGCGGACGGGCAGGATGATGCGGCTGTTTGGCGAGCCTCGGTAAGGGAGGGGGGTGTTTCCTGAAGGCAGGTTGCCCTTGGCCTCCTGCTTGTTGTTTTGTTTTCCCTGATCGCCCTTCCCCTGGTCGCCCTTCTTGTTGTTGTCGCCATCTTTCTTGTTCTCACTGTCGTTCTTCTTGTTTTCACTGTTGTTCTTCTTGTTGTCATTCTCGTCCTTCTTGTTGTTCTCATTGTTGTTGTCCTTCTTCGCGGCGCCATCGTCCTTCTTCTCTTGGTTCTGTGAATCTGCCTGGCCACCGCCGCCCTTGCCCTTCTTGCCTTTGCCCTTGGACTGGGGCTCGCTCTCAGTCTCACCAGCAATTGTCGTCTCGCCTCCGGTGACTTCGCTCTCCACACTCTTCGAGGTCTTGCTCTTCTTCGCAGCATTCGCAACGCTCGCGTGGTCGGAACCGCCCTTTCCCAGCTCTCTCATGAGACTGCGACCAGCGGCACAGAGCATGCAATCGCAATTCGGGTGGGGGCTCATTCCATGACCAACATGGCCTGTCTCACCCTCGGAGGTGTCCGTGTCAACGGTATTTCTCTCCTTTCCCTGCCTGAAGCTCGACTTGCGGGGCTTCACGATGGCCTTGGACGGCGCCACATTGTCGTCGGAGTCGTAGTCGCTGAGGAACTCGCCGCCCGAAGAGTCGGCCAGCAGGCTAAGGGCGTCGACCGAATGGCGCAGCGCGGACGAGTTGAAGGAGACTTTCTTGGAGGACGACTGGCCACGGTCGAACAGACGAAGGGGGCTGTTGTGGTACGGGAACCCCACAGCGACATAGTCCTTTTGGTTGGTATCGTCAGTGACGATGTCGATGCTGGCGCTGAGAAGGGGTCGAAGAGACTTGGTCTTCTTCTTGGGCATGTTTTGGCCAGCCACCCACTCGACGAGCGAGTTGGGCTTGTTGCTGGGAGGCATGGTAGCAGGTGCTCGAAGCCGTCAACGGCTGCTGTCAGTGGGAGGGAGGAGAGATCTGAAATCAGATGAGAGGTCGAGGGGTTGGAAAGTAAGACTTTCGAGGATCTTGGAAGAGGTGTGTGGTGGTTGAAGAGAGAGGAAAAGGAGGAGCGATGGAACGAGATTCGAGAGCTCGGAAAAGGTGAGGGGTCGAGGGAATATGTTGAGGGAAGGCGCTATTCGTAAGTAAACGTGGAAGGCACAATGGGTTGAAGTCTTCGCAGCGTCCACCGGACCCGCGTTGCGATGATCGCCGAGATGTTGAGCGGGTCCAACAACGGCGACCTGTGGTCCAGCTTCTTTTCTTGTATGTCCATTTGAAAGAAACAAATTTTGTTGGAAAGACAATAGGCTCCGCGGCTGTGATCGGTGTGAGCGCGGTGGCTAGACTAGCGACGGCATCATCTCCAAGCACCCCCCACCTTCTCGACCCTGCTGTGAGTAGACGCGCGCCGCAAACACGCCTCCGTGAAAGCTCGAGGGAGGGCATGCGATGGATAGACACACCGAAGGGCAGACAAACTCTCACCACAAGTCTGTATACACCCGTGTCTTGTGCCAGGCGTGACCCCTGACTGCTTTGACAGTCCCCGAATCTGCATCACCTCTAGAGCTTCGCCCTCCTCTTCCCCTCGTCCTCTAACCACCTCTTCCTCTCTCTCAGGTTCCTGATGTACCCCAACGCCGCCACCACCCCCGCGAGCGGCGGACACACCCACAACACCCCCTCCCACCACCCCGGACTTCTCTCCTTCAGCACCCCCATCACCTTCTCCAGCTCCCTCTCCAGCTCCGCCCTATCCCCATCATTCCACACCACCACCCCCCCACCCTCCTCCGCCCTCCTCGCCTTCTCTCTCACATCCCCCTGACTCCGCACCCGATTCCCCGCATCCTCCTCAGTCAAATGCCCATCCCTCGCCATCAACCTCTCCATCTGCACCTTCGGATCCCTCACCCCCACCACCATGACCGTCCCACAGAACCGATCCAACTCGCTCTCATACAGCAGCGGCACATCCAGCACCACCCCCCAGCTCCCGCGCAGATACGCCCTTACCACCCCCCAGAACATGGCCCGCCGCACAGCTGGATGCACAATGCCGTTGAGCACGCGGCGGTCCTCGCGGACCCGGGGGTCGTCGCCGAACACGCGGCGCCCGAGCTTGGGGCGGTCGAGTGGGCGGCCGAGGCCAGCGGGGCCCGTCTCGGGCATGGTCGGGTGCGCGGTCGGCACGAGCACGTCGGTGCCAAAGTGCGCGACGATGTCGCGGTAGCCGGGCGTGCCGGGCTCCACGACCTGGCGCGCGAGGAGGTCGGCGTCGACGACGGGGAGGGAGTAGGGCGGGGTGGAGAGGAGGGAGGAGACGGTGGATTTGCCCGTGGCGATGGAGCCGGTGAGGCCGATGAGGAGCATATTGGCGGGTTTGGGGGTTTCTTTTGGGGGGGAGGTGTTTGGTTGGGAAGGTGTATGGCTTGAGGGGTTGAGTTGGTGAGATGGAGACTGGGTGTGGTGAGATGTGAGATTCGCGGATGAGATTGGACCAAGCGGTTGATCAAGTTGTGTATGTGGGTAATTGGATGATCGCGCTGGCACGAAATCCGATTGTCGCTTTGCTCATAAAGAACAAGTCGAAAAGAACGGCGACCGCGATGCACTTGGTCGTGTGTGGAAAGATGGTGGTGGTGGTGGTCTGACGTTGCCGGAAGACAACAAGCGATTGCGACGACCCCCCGGCAACCGTTTGCGGGTGAATCCCCCCTTTCGAAGGCGGTTGTTCGGCACTACTACAGTAGAGACCGAAATCAGCGTCCAGACCTCCAATGTTCAAACATTCTCCGCACGGGCCAGTTCCACCCCTGGCACAGTGCAACACTGCCCACTCCGTGCCCGGTACAGGTCAGCCCGAATCGACTGCAGCTGCAAATGCGCTGGGGCGGGTGCACTAAGCCGCTTTTGGCCACTGACAGTGTTGCTTCGGCTCTGCAACGTGTGTCATCAGGCCAAATGCCGGAAATCATTTTTCGGGCCGACAGAGTGTTGCATTCCATCGAATATGCACATAACAGCGATCCGATAATTGCATAAGCTCAGCCGTTAGAAACATAAATCGGGGTAAAGCTAATCCATTTGGCCATGGAAATCAAGGACGACAGCATACATGGATACTTGCGCCAAGGACTCCCTCCAAGACTAAGACCATTCCTCCATGAGGGCTACTGTACTGTGACGTTGGGAACGCCGCCGCCGCCGGCTCAGTCACTGCGTACTGCTACTTGGCAAACGCTTTTAACCAGCGCTTTATCCATAGCTGCACAAGCCCTGCCTTATCCTTGATGATGGGACAGTAGTCCCTCAGCATCGCCACACCATGATGCTCCTGCCGCTGCCCGAATCCACCCCTCCACTGCCATCCCGACCTTTCACTTGTATTCCCTTGGCATTATGAGGTTTCAGAGCCCACGGGGACACGTCTTTGTCGCCCGGGGTGATCAAGCAAGCTGGGGCCGGTGAGCGCCCTGTATCTGACGTAAACGGCCCGAGGGTAGGCCGGTCATTAGCGGCCACAGTGGCGGAGTGTATCCTTCCACCTTCGCCGAGTCGAAAAGCTCATGAGCGACAGAGGTCGGCCGTAGGGGGACACAATCTGTGGCAGGTATTTCGCAAGTGGCTGTCCGTTGTGCGTATCGTCGCTGATCGTGCCGTAGAATACATCGCGGTTATCCGCACCGTCGAGGATTATGGCCCATCCGCCATTGAGCTTGTTGGACAGCCAGTAGTACACCAGCTGTGGGATGTTTGTCCCGGCCAGCTTGGCGACGTCAGGGATCATTCTGAGCCCTAACGCGCGCCTGCACGTCGGCGTGGACCTAGGATATCCATATGTCAGGCTGTCCCGCGGCGAGCCGGGCGAGCATGGTTATGACCAGTTGTGACTTGTCGATACCGCCGAGGCCGACGAGAACCAGTCCGGTAGCCGGCTCGGAATCAATCCGCTCGAGAATATCTCCGCAGTCTGCGAAATTGCGGTCGGTCGCGTGAGAAGGGGATGGTCGCGAACGGCGGCGGCGGTACTTCTGGTTATTCTGCGCAGGTTAGCGGCGTCGCGATGGTCTAGAACGGCTGGAACGGCTGGAACACACGGGGTAGCAGAGGAGTTCCGCTGTGGCAGGTGCGTAGCTCTGCCCAACCCGAAAACCTGGTCCCCAAGTCTGAAAGACGCGGGATGCATCTGCGCCATGCCCACGGTCAAGTCAATTGCCTAAGCAAAGGTGGTGGCCGTTGTTGAACAGGGCGCGCAACTTGTAGGGAATGGCGCGGGGAGCTGCATGCAATTCAGCCTTAGTGGAGTTCCAGCCACAGCCAGTGTAGCTTAACCAATGACTCAGACATTGACGGCCCTTCGGCCAGGCTTCGAGAAGCGGATAACCTCACGCCGACAAACCGCAACATCACAGCACCGATGGCTCCGCAACTCGCCCCGTCCCAGCATGAACAGATCCATGCTATGATACTCCGCGAGTTGCCTAATAACGCGATAGCCGAAACCGTCGAGTACAGTAAGCGCGCAGTCCGTAGATGTCACAGCACCAAACCGGCAGCGGACCGCAAGCGGTCACATGACACATCGCGTGGTCACATGACACGTCGCGTACAGAACCCATACCTAGCGAGAAGCACAGAGCTCTTACTCTTCCTCTCTTCGTACAATATCAAGTCCATTTGCCTAGTTCTTGGTCGGCCCCGTGACAGTAGAATCCGATCGAGACTCCGACGATTCGGAACAACGACAGCCCCCCGAACCGCGTCGGTCGCGAGGCGAAGATCACCCCCCTTATGCGAGACGAATTGTTTGAACAGCTAGCCAAACGACCCGATATGTTTCGATACGAGATAATCGATTTCCTGTACGATAGTTTCGGCCTCGAGGTGTCCCCGACCACTATCTCTCGAACCCTGAAGACCGAAAGATGGACCAGAAAAACCAATGTGTTACAACCTGTACCCAAGGGGGGCCAGACTGCAAGGCAGTACGCCGCGGGGTGTATTGACGGTAGGGAGCGAAGGTTGCGCAAGGTCCAGACGGGACTGTGTACCGTCTATAACAGGGTGTTCTACAAAGAGCTTGAAGAAGGTGCTTGCAAGATTGTAGACGGGAACATGATATTGCTTGCGTGAGGAACAAGAACAGTTCCTCACACAAGGGCGCAGTCTACCTATCTATATAGTGACTATCTAAGTGCTGTAGAAGCGATGTGCCAAGGTCCACGGAGTGCCAAGGCCAAGTTGCGCCCTCTGCGCCGGGTGCGCCCCCAGGGCGCACACGGCGCACTCCCTGATTGGCCGGCCCCGGCGGCCCCAGGCCGCCACGGCCCAATGTCAGACCTGGGTCATGACACAATGGCCGCGTAGCGAAACAACGGAACTCGGACCTACGGGGGCTGTACCTCTATAAACTCTCTGATTGCCGCTCGTATCAAGTGGTCTTCATCGACGAGTCGGGCTGTGACAAGCGGAGTGGTCACCGACGCCAGGGTTGGGCGCCGAGCGGAGCAACACCCGTGCAGGTCGAGGAGTTCAACCGCGAACAACGACTTCAGATTCTTGCTGCGTATGCACAGAGTGGCGTTAGACTGGCGCGAATTTACCCTGGATCTACTAATGCCGTTATATTTGAGGATTTTATTGAATAGCTGCTGCTCCATTGTGGTAAATGGCCAGAGCCGAATTCAGTCCTTGTAATGGATAATGCCTCCATCCATCGTTCAAAGAGACTTGAGCAAATGTGCGTCGACGCTGGAGTAAGACTGCTTAAACTAGCGCCCTACTCACCAGACATGAACCCGATCGAGGAGCTCTTTGCAGAGATCAAGACCCACGTCAAACAGCAACGGCACAACCACGCCGATCTCTTTGAGAACGATTTCGAGACGTTCTTGAGGATGTGTGTTGATATTGTGGGGTCTCGGGCTGCGAGCGCTGAAGGTTACTTTCGTCATTCTGGCATTTCCATCGAGTACTCTTCTGAGTGCTCTTCCGAATAGTAGCAACAGTATCACGGCGTACACGGGGAGGCTGAACGTAGGGGGGTGTGGTGGATGAATGATGAAGCACAAGGAGTGCGAAGATCAAGGAGCGAGGGCCGCTCCAGAGGTAAGCTCCGGAGCGGTGCCGAAGGTGATCACGTGACCTGTGCGCTATCTACTCTATCTGCACGTGACCAAGGAACAGGCAAAGCCTGTGACAAACAGATTATTACACAAATAGACTACTGATGCCTGACTCTCTACGTCTACACTTCGTCCAACCAAGCCTTGACCTTGCTAACAAACTGAATGGCAATTCCTCGCTTGACCCCTCTTTCAGCGAGTGACCTAGCTTCCACATCTTGGGCGTTGTAGAGCCGTTCAAGATCGAGACCCTCTTCTAAGGCAATCCTACAAGCGTCCTGGTAACCGTTCTTCCGTACCGGATCGGTTACCCGAGCGCAGAGCCACTTACAGTAACGGTGCAGAGATTTATCGATTGGGGCGGGTATGTCAAGCTTGGGCGTATGCCAAATGTGCGTCTCTTCTTAAGTCTCCGGAGTCGACCCGGTGAGCCAGCTAGCCGAGTCCTGGTTATGA
The DNA here is from genome assembly GCA_030549215.1 of Schizothecium vesticola. Classification (NCBI taxonomy): domain Eukaryota; kingdom Fungi; phylum Ascomycota; class Sordariomycetes; order Sordariales; family Schizotheciaceae; genus Schizothecium; species Schizothecium vesticola. Next base: position 1,329,519 of record JAUKUD010000007.1, on the reverse strand, counting down.
CGTGTAGGCATAACATTCGTGATACGGATCAGAGGTAAGCCGTCGGAGAGGGACGCCTGCCGCTTCTTCTTCCTACGCTCTGAGTCTTGCTGCTCCTTGGCATAGATCAACTCGCGGATCCATGGTGGCACGTCCCCGTGGGTCCTGAGTATGTTACCCTCTTCAGCGTAGTCGACAAGCTTTGTTAACACACTGGTATCCAGCTTGTAATGCTTCCTGTTCTCCGGATCCCGCCAGCAATAAGTCCCTTGGCATGGAGACCCGGTGCACCGTATGAGACTGTAGACTTCCTTCCAGACAGTCGTCAGGCCTACAGCTTCTTATTCTTCGAGGAGCTCGGCCCTCTCTGCGAGTTGTGTAGCCGTCGCCCCTCCTCGTCTCGTAGTCTGCTGCGTCCTTACGGCAACCTGTTGTGTAGTCTCCTTATAAATGAATGAGATGTCGATGCGCAGCTGCCTTCCGTCCCGGAGAAGATGGCTCCAGGCCACCAGCTGGTTCTCTACAACCCCCCAATCGATATCCAGTTCGTCGAAGCGCTTCGTTAGATCTCGCTGGGAGCGGTCGGTAACAGATACGACAACGTTTGTCTCGTCTGGTTCGTAGCACTTGTTTCGCGGTGTCTTTTTCGCCAAAAGCTGCTGTAGCTTCGGCTCCAGAGTCTGGTCCCAAAAAGCGCCCGGCGCCAGCACGAGGTTCTGTTCTGTATCGTTGGTAAGCTTTGACAGTCTTCCTTTCTTCAATAGCAGCTTCCACTCAATGGAGTAATGGATGCACGTGGGCGGTGATTCGTTATATGGTAGGTTTGGGTTCCAGTCGGCCCGCTGGAGCAGTGGCAGTCGCGGTCTGCCTCTTTGCGGCTGGTTCGTTATACCACTGGTTTATATCGAAATCGGGGTTAGCCATGGTGGCGATTGCTTACCGGTGAGGACTGTATTGGCGCCGGCGATGACTCGAAACAGATGAAGCCGTGTCAGCTCGCGACAAACGACGCGCCAATTTTAGCCGAAGACAAGCCGCCTGGACCCCACTTTCCACCCCGCTTCAAACTCTCGAGAACGAAACGGCTTCATGATGGTACAGTAACAGCACGTTCGTGCCACCTGCCGGTATACTGACGCGCCAAAACGACAGCGCTCTGGAAAGAAGGGCGACCGACATCGCTCCAAAGGACGCCTTCATGCTCAGCAGCGGAACACCGCCAATAACAACACTTCAAATCTGGGCAGTTGACGCCAGCCGCCTGGGCGCCAACGCCATCGAATGCCCAACGTGCGGGGCTGGTGTCCGGCAGCGACAACCTCCGACCTCAAAGACACCAACGACAACGACCTTGAGAGTCAACACACTCAACCGAACCCAACAAGATTTGCGCTACGCCCCCTGCCAATTGCTCGCGGTAAGTAACTGCCCAATATCGGGTGTCTCTCTTTGTTTCAAGAACTAATTGTTGTGCCCACAGATCCCACGAATGCTAGAGCAGCCCGACCTCGCCTCCGCTCGCCTTTTCCTACCACCGAACATTCGGCAGGATTTGGACGATGCGGCTCCTAGAACGCGACGACACCGGCGGGTTCCGTCTGACGGGGGATCTCCCCAACGACAAGATTCCACCTTACGCAATACTTTCACACACATGGGGGGACGAGGAGGTTCTCTTCAAAGACCTGGCGGAAGATACGGCCGGGGAGAAAGCAGGTTACGACAAGATTCGGTTTTGCGGAGCTCAAGCCAAGCGTGATGGGCTGAATTTCTTCTGGGTCGACACATGCTGCATCGACAAATCCGACAGCGCCGAGCTTCAGCATGCTCTTAACTCCATGTTTGGGTGGTACCGCAATGCGACTAAATGCTATGTCTATCTCACAGACGTCTCAACCTGTCAGCAGGGTGTCGGCGACAACCCTGGTTGGGAAGTGGCTTTTCGAAAATCTAGATGGTTCACTCGTGGATGGACCCTCCAAGAGCTCATTGCTCCACCAGTTGTTGTGTTCTTCTCTAAAGAGCGCGAGCGCCTAGGAGACAAGAAATCTTTGGAGCAACAAATCCACGATCTAACCAGGATTCCCCTCGGAGCTCTCCAGGGCAGCACATTGTCCAACTTCAGCATCGAGGAGCGCTTGTCGTGGACCGGAAAGCGCAACACAACACGCAAAGAAGACAAGGCGTACTCGCTATTCGGTATCTTTGGCGTACACATACCGCTTCTGTACGGCGAAGGAGAAGACGGAGCATTTGGGCGGCTGCGAGAGGAAATCAGCAAGGACAATCGCTGTCTGTCTAGTCTGCATTCCACCGACCCGCGCCTTGACAAGAAGCGCATCGAAGAGGCGAAGGGTGGATTGCTTGCCGACGCTTACCGCTGGGTTTTCGACACCGCCGATTTCCGCCAATGGCACGACCAGTCAGAGAGCCGCCTTCTCTGGATCAAAGGAGATCCTGGCAAGGGCAAGACCATGTTGCTCTGCGGCATCGTCAACGAGCTTGAGGTCGCCATTACCGCCGATGGACACTGTCGCAATTTGGCCTATTTCTTTTGCCAGGCTACCGACTCACGCATTAATAGCGCCATTACCGTTCTACGTGGCTTGATCTACCTTCTTGCCCACCAGCAGCCACGTCTTATCTCCTACGTGCGCAAATACACCGACGCGGGTACATCCCTCTCCGACGCAAATGCGTGGTTCGCCCTCTCGGATATCTTAGGGGGGATGTTAGGAGATCCGAACTTGAAGTCAACCTACCTGGTCATTGACGCCCTGGACGAATGCATACATGATCTGCCGACACTTCTCAGATTTATTGTCGAGAAGTCATCTACGATTTCTCAGGTCAAGTGGATCGTCTCCAGTCGCAACTGGCCAGATATTGAGAAGGATCTCAACGAAGCGAGATGGAAAGCACGATTGTGTCTCGAGTTGAACGAAACATCCGTCTCCGAGGCTGTTACTGAATACGTCAGGTTCAAGGTACATCGGCTGGCGGAGCGGAACAATTACAAGCCTGATACGCGAGACGCGGTCCAGAGCTATTTGTCGGAAAATGCACACGGCACCTTCCTCTGGGTGGCCTTGGTCTGCCAAAACCTCGCCAAGATCCCAGGATGGAAGGCCCAAAAGAAGTTGACGGCGTTCCCACCCGGACTTGATGCATTTTATCGGCGGATGATGGACCAGATCTGCGATTCTGAAGATTCCGAGGATGCCGAGCTCTGCAAGAGTATACTGGCTGTCATGTCGGCTGTGCGCAGGCCGATCACGCTGGATGAGCTGATAGCTTTTGTCGACATTCCCGAGGAAGCCTCTGCTGATTATGAAGCGTTAACGGAGATCATAGGGCTTTGTGGCTCTTTTCTAACACTTCGTGAACGTACAATCTCCTTCATCCATCAATCCGCAAAGGACTTCTTGCTGGGAAAGGCAGCTGATGAGATTTTCCCTTCCGGGATGGAAGACACCCATCATACCGTCTTCTCGCGATCGCTAGATGTTATGTCGGGAACATTACAACGCGACATCTACAGCCTTGGCGCTCCTGGGTCTTCCACCGATGACGTCAAGCTACCCGATCCGGACCCGCTGGTCGTAGCACGGTATGCTTGTGTGTACTGGGTTGATCATCTCCACGACTGGCAGTCGAACGACAACAGCAAGCGCTCTGATGTTTTCCAAGATAGCGGTGTCATCGATACGTTTCTGAAGAAGCACTATCTCCACTGGCTAGAGGCTCTTTCACTTTGCAAGAGCATGTCGCAGGGGATACTTTCAATGACGAAGCTCGAGAGCATTCTTCAGGTCAGCTTACCTAGTGATATCATCTCAGGGTTAATTAGTTCTGACATTTACTTCAGCAAAGGACAATTGCATCACAACTACCAAGCCTTGTTTATGACATGCGCCGATTTATTCTATACTGTGGTTGGTTAGTTGAGAATCACCCGCTGCAGGTGTACGCTTCCGCACTTGTGTTCAGCCCGGCCCGCAGTATAACAAGAGGCCTATTCAAGCAGGAACGACAGAGGTTGATTACCGCTGTGCCGGTTGTAGAAGATGATTGGAATGCGTGCACGCAGACGCTCGAGGGGCATAGCAGTACCGTCTACTCGGTCGCGTTCTCGCCCGACTCGAAGCTCGTGGCGTCCGGGTCAGGGGACAACACCATGAAGATCTGGGATACGGCGACGGGCGTATGCACGCAGACGCTCGAAGGGCATAGCAATGGCGTCTACTCGGTCGCGTTCTCGCCTGACTCGAAGCTCGTGGCGTCCGGGTCAGGCGACAAGACTATGAAGATCTGGGATGCGGCGACGGGCGTATGCACGCAGACGCTCGAGGGGCATAGCAGTTACGTTTACTCGGTCGCGTTCTCGCCCGACTCGAAGCTCGTGGCGTCCGGGTCAGGCGACAACACCGTCAAGATCTGGGATACGGCGACGGGCGTATGCACGCAGACGCTCGAGGGGCATAGCAATGGCGTCTACTCGGTCGCGTTCTCGCCCGACTCGAAGCTCGTGGCGTCCGGGTCAGGGGACAACACCGTCAAGATCTGGGATACGGCGACGGGCGTATGCACGCAGACGCTCGAAGGGCATAGCAATGGCGTCTACTCGGTCGCGTTCTCGCCCGACTCGAAGCTCGTGGCGTCCGGGTCAGGGGACAACACCATGAAGATCTGGGATGCGGCGACGGGCGTATGCACGCAGACGCTCGAGGGGCATAGCAGTTACGTTTACTCGGTCGCGTTCTCGCCCGACTCGAAGCTCGTGGCGTCCGGGTCAGGGGACAACACCATTAAGATCTGGGATACGGCGACGGGCGTATGTACGCAGACGCTCGAAGGGCATAGCAGTTACGTTAGCTCCGTCGCGTTCTCGCCCGACTCGAAGCTCGTGGCGTCCGGGTCAGGGGACAACACCATTAAGATCTGGGATACGGCGACGGGCGTATGTACGCAGACGCTCGAAGGGCATAGCAGTACCGTCTACTCCGTCGCGTTCTCGCCCGACTCGAAGCTCGTGGCGTCCGGGTCAGGCGACAAGACCATCAAGATCTGGGATACGGCGACGGGCGCATGTACGCAGACGCTCGAGGGGCATAGCGATTTCGTTAGCTCCGTCGCGTTCTCGCCCGACTCGAAGCTCGTGGCGTCCGGGTCATGGGACGAGACCGTTAAGATCTGGGATACGGCGACGGGCGCATGTACGCAGACGCTCGAGGGGCATAGCGATTTCGTCAACTCGGTCGCGTTCTCGCCCGACTCGAAGCTCGTAGCGTCCGGGTCAGACGACAGTACCATCAAGATCTGGGATGCGGCGACGGGCGTATGCACGCAGACGCTCGAGAACATGGGTTTCTCGACCTTTATTGCTTCCTGGTCAGGCGATGCGGAAAACCCCCTTCAACAGTATTATGGTATAGGCTCGGAGGGCAAGTGGATTACGAGGTGCTCAGAAAACTGGCTGTGGCTGCCTCCGGGATGCCGGCCGGTATGTTCGGCCTTAGCGGCATCAACGATTGCCATTGGCTGTTCGTCAGGACGTGTCCTAGTTATGACTTTCCCAGAAGATAGCTAATGCTGATCTTTCTCTCTCTTTTTTTCTATCATAGCGTGCCACAGGAGGGGTCCGGGGGGCGCCTTTAATTTATAGCTGTCATGATATTCTAGAATCTTCCACTCCTCAACTTCCTAATCATTCTGATCGCTCCGTTCCGCCCTGAAGATAGGTGGCTCCGTAGCATCGGTCGATCTCCTTGCAGACTCGACGGTTGCGCGGCTCGACACTGCAAAGAGGTGCCGAAAGCGGCTACTGCACTGTTCCTGGCCATCGGCTGCCGCTAATCTGGGAGCCGCAGCTGCAGTCCGGTTTGTTTGTTAGTGTGAGACATGGGAGATACGAGCCAAGGCCATTGGGAATGTTGATGGAGGCCCCTGAAATCGGAACATGGTTGTACCGACTAGGCCTTGCCAGGAGAGCGTTGGTCTTCGCTTGCTTGGCGAGAGGGCTCGCGCTGACAAACAAACCAGCATTGGATTCTAGGATCGCTGTTCGACGTCATGTCTTGGCACCCGAACGTTAACCTCCTTCATCTTCACCACCTGTCCAAGATAAGAATAAACATTACCCTATGTTACGTACATATCACCTACGGATATACACCAGATCAAAGCCATCTCCATGAGAAAAAAGCAGAAACGCCGTCGCTATACTATCGCTATCTTCTCATCTTGTCCCAATGCCATCCATCCATCTTATCCCCATCTCATCCTGCAAATGCCCATGACTACGCCGGATAAGTCGATATAGCCCGCCCAAAATACCCTGCAAAGAATCACTAAAAGGCATGTATGTCCCTCGCAAGAGACCAAATATGCGATACCCCCCCCCAGGCCCTTCAACGCCCCTTCCAAACCCGCTCATATTGACACCGCCCCCAACCCGGAATCCACCCTGAACAATGGTCAGCGCCGACTCAATTTAGTGCATAGAACACTAAAAGAACCTAGATCCCACCAGACCAACCTAAACATGCACGGCATACCACGACCCATCTGTCTTGCAATACCAAACCACATTCATCTGGTCAATCGCATAGCGGGTCAAGGTGACATACTGCCCGCCATGCTTCCTGAACCAGCAGACCCGGTTCGGATCCGGGTCCGCGGGGGCAAACGGCTGGGGGACGTCTGGGCCGGGACTAGTCAGCTGCTGGTACAGCTGCTGAACTAGCGAGGCTATGTACTGCGGCTGTCCTGACGAGGCCATGCACTGCTGCGCATGGTGGTAGCGTGGCTGCGGCTCGGGAGCACATAGCTGCCCTGGGTTGTTGACCACCACCACGTTCGCAGCAGGCTGGCTTGCTGGCTGGTACACGACGAGGGGGACGCTGGGGGCCGGGGGGGTTGTTAACTGGCACGGTCATGCCGGCGCGGTTTTGTGGGAGGTGGTTAGCGGTTTGTTCTGGGATTTAAAGATGAAAGCAAAGAGGGAAAGGAAAAGGGCCCGACAATGAGCGTTTCTGAGGTCAGAACATGAGATCAAAGAGAGAGCAGAACATCGCCGAGAAAGTCACTTGGCCCAAAGATGAGACGCGGCGACATTATTATTAACTGACAACACTGACCATGGGGTTCATCTGGGGATAGAGCTGTCCAGGCTGGACCACAATAGGTGCGAAGGGAGGGTAGATGTTAGTAGCCATCTGAGGAGTGCCGGACAAGGCCTTACCTCAATTCCCATTCCTCTTCCCAATTCCACCACCAACCAAAACCACAATCCCACTCTCTCCACCACTCCCTCTCCTACACTCAACACACTTCCCAATTCACTGAGCACCTCCCTCTCCCAGTCCCCGCGGGGCTCGTCAATTGGCAACGGGGCGAACGGAGAGAGGCCAAACCAAAACACACGTCCCGCAGATCCAGACCAACCTACCTCGACGCTGGTCGATCTGGACCAGCCAGCTTCAATTCAAAATTCCTTCCTCCAAACCCTTCACAAGACTCGAGCAATCAGCCAGCAAATCCACAAGCGACGCAAGCCGCTCCCGTTTCGCAGCAAATCAATTTCGACTCGATCGCAAGACGGACCGAACACCGAAGGCAATTGGGTTCAATCCTACAAGAGCAGGATGGCGCCCAAGAAGACCCAGAAAAGCGTCACCGATGCCCAGCTCGAGAAATTCTCGTACGCGTTGGATACCATGAAGACTTACATAGCGAATCACCGCGACGGCAAAGATTTCGGATCTCATATCGACAAATGCAAGGTTTTTGCCGAAATCGCGAGATCGACGGCGGATGTCTTTTCAAACCACTCGAGCGGCAAAGCATTCTCGAAGATGCGAGACGAGTTGAATCGATGGCAAAACGAGCGGCAAGACACTGAAGAAGAGAGGAGTGCCGAAGTTGGGGGACCATGACAATCTCGCGGTGGTCAAGATTCTCCTTGCCACACTGGGAGCGGGCGGCGCATCACAGAAGCTCTGGGACGATTTAAACTTGGACTTCATGCTCGAAGAAGGCGCAGTGCCCCCCAAGGGTTCGATTTGGGTGACTTCGAAGTGGAATGATCTGGCTTTGCGCAGCGAAAACGACATCGTTCACATTTCAGGATGGAAAGCTTGCCCATACTCAGCGGAGTCTCTCGACCGACTGCTCAACCTCAAGCGCATGGCAACTGACGACGACACGAATGGCCCCGAAAGGAAGAAAGTCAGCAATGAGGCAGCCACAGAGGCTGAGTCCTCAGGTTCGAATCAGATCGTTCAGACAAGCTCCAGCCCGGAGGACGTCAGTCGGCAGGAGGTTCATGGACCCGCGGAGCAGCAGGCGACCACGACGGCAGACAACACGGCTTCGGCGACACACAACCCTGTCAATTCCACCGAAGAGGGGACTGATAGCGGGGCGATGGACACTGTGGCTGCTGCAACTGGAATCGATCAGAATCGAAACGGTTCGACCGCCAGCGCTGACGGCCGTGTCACCATGGAGAAGAAGGGGCAGGACACGGAGCAAGACAAGGAGAAGAGGGAGGAGCAGGTCAGGTTGGAGGAGGCTGCTGAGGAGATCCTGAAGAAGAAGTCGATCACGAAAAAGGAACTTGAGTTCGTCACCGCTCGCCTGAACGCCCGACTCTGCGAGACCGAGAAGGACACCCGCGCTCTGGGGGAGACCATGGGCAAGGTCGAGAAGAGGACCAAGGTTCTTAAGGGTGGGATCGAGAAGTAGGCGGAGAAAGCAAGAAGCTCGTGAACACGGTCGAAACGTTAGGAAATGAGATTGAGACTCTCAAGATGCAGATGAGGGATCTCATGAATGCATACAACCACTTGCTCAACGAACCCTCTGGCGCGCTCAAGAGCCACGACGACAGCATTGGCGAGATCAGGGTGACGGGCAACGACATCAAGGAAAGGCTGGAGAAGCTGGAGAAGAACACGGACGATTTGGAGGTCATGAGAGGTGACATTGGAGTGTTGGAAAGTGAAATGGTTGACCTGGTTGACCTGAAGAGGGACGGAGACCTGGTGGACAAGATGCAGGCGTTGTCGATTCGCGTCGACGCGGTTGAGCGAGGTCGAATGGAACAGGCCGAGGATATGGAAGCCGAGTAGAGGTAGATGGGGATGCTTGGAGCAAGCAGGAGGAGGCGGAACAGTTTGATTCGAACTGAAGCCTTCGGGACGAAGGCGTTTGGGGAGGGGGCGTTGTTTTGGCAAGAGTCTTCGTCAGACTCGCCACCGCACGGGTCACCACACGGGCTATCTTAGCATTGCCTTTCTCTTGCAGAATCCCCTGCGGGATTTCCTGCAACCTCTTCAGTTATCTTCAGTCTTGAGCTACTCGCAGTCCATTCAGTTCAATTCCATTCCATTCCATCTGCGCCGGTCACATGACCGACCCAAGCTGCACCCCACAGACCACTAGTGACACTCCCTCATGCCCTTGCCCTCTCATCCCGAGCTTCCATCCCTTCCAATCACCGAGCTTCCCTCCCGTCGTTCAACATCGTCGTCCAACAATCCATCCTTCACAAATACAGTAAGTTTCGGCACGCATCAACTCTGTCCGACACCATGTCCGACACGAATCTCTTGAGCCCTCTTCCATCCATTCTAGCCCCTCTCGACACAGGTCAACTCGAGAGTGAGGGATGGCTACTCCCGCGTAGTCCGCACAGCCCACCGGGAACCCGCCAGATCCACAAGCGGCGATTGAACAGTTCCAGTGACGACGAATATGGCTATCTGCCGCTGTCGCCACCCGAAAGCTCGCCAGACGCCTACGTCACAATTCCCGACATCCTGATATCACGGGAGACGCTGGTATATATCGGCCTGTCCAACGAAAATGCGGACGAGAAGTGGGATCAATGGACCAACTGGCCGCAGTATGGTCCTCCCAAAGAGACCGACGCAGCAGACGAAGATGACCAAGTATCCTTCTTCGACTTCATCCTAGGACCTATCAAGAGAAAGGATGATACAATCGATGAAACCGACCAAAACTGGCACAAATGCATGGACGACTGCGGCATTTCGACGGAAACCCAGAACGCTATCATGGATAAGCAGTTCACGTACCTACGGTTGTCCCAGTCCTGCTTGTATTGGGTTGTCGATACGATCTCGATGCGTTATGCAGGCTTGGAGGATATCCAGAGGTCCTCGCTAGCGCGTGAGATGAAGCTACGCCGCACCTCACTACACCCCAACCCACACCGCTCTCAAACGCCGCACGCTCATTCAGGTCGAGATAGGGGGCGGTCGATTTCGGGCGAACAGCAAAGAGGTACCCCTGGGATCGAACTCGACATTTGGAGTTCTGCTCAAGCTGAATCAGCTCGAAACGCTCCTGGTCATACGGCGCTCTTCAAAGGCGTTGACCAAGCCAGGATTCATGGCCTCTTCGACGACTTTGGAAATCTGGCCGATTATGTCGAAGCTGATCAGCGAAAGACCGACAGATTTCGATCCAAAGCTGCCCGTATACTACTTCAGCCCCGATGTCAAGGTTGCGGAGTACTGCGCCGGATTTGCGAAACGACGGACAAGGGCTGAATCGGTTGTGATCGTTTCTCTTACGATTGCAAATACGGCAATCGAAACTTTACGAGCACCTAACATCCAAAGGCTGTTCTTCCCAGACCGTGAGTGGAAAGAGCTGGTCTGGTTCTCTCGTCAACGCAAGAAGCTGCCGTCCCACCTTGCGAAGTATTAGCGGGCTACACTTGTCATCGGGACGACCTCCAGGGGGCCACACCATGTGTACGCGAAATTGGGCTCGAGTGAAGAAGTCACCGAGCGAAATGTTCTCAGCATTGGTACTCATAGGGAGAGGTCCCACGCTGTTCAGTACGCGTTTAGCTCCGACGCTGGGGGTACGTGGTTGGAGGAGAACGCGGGGAACGGAATCAAGGTGACTCCTTTTACGGAAGCGGACCTGGAGGCATGGTATGCAGAGAATTCGACGTAAGAGAATGTTGCGTGGGGGCACATGGTTGGAAGGAGAACGTGGGGAACGGAATCAAAATGACTCCTTTTACGGAAGCGGACTGGTATGGTATGCAGAGAATGTCGCGTTGGAAAGTAGTTTTAGCAGGGGAAAACTATAGTTCATGCAATACATTCATTCCCCTTCCCCTTTTTAGGTTATCCTGTTGAGGGCCCATCTGCTTTCGCACCTACGACTAGAAAAGATCAGATGGAACTGTCCCATACAAGAACAACGGCATCTTAAATCCACAGTCTGGACAGGCAAACGGACAAGACCGACGTCCTGGCTACCGTGCATATGCACCAGATTGTCACACCATTAAACCAAGGCCAAACATCAGAGATGGAAGCCAAAGGCGCAAGGCCAACCACACATGTGTATGCCTTTACCCTCAACCGGGGATCCTCTATGTTGGATCCTCTATGACCGTATGCGCCGCTATTATACAAGTACAACTTTTTGTCATGGGAGGAGAGATACCGTGCGCTATGCTTCATGTCCACCCGCCACCCCCATCTAATGATCCCCTTCCCCTCCTTTCCGTTCGTACACACCTGCCGATGCCTCATCGTGTAGACACTTGGTGCAGACACCCCCGTCAGTTAAAGCATATTGGCTCGTGTGGAGACGGGGGGCTCGAATTGTTTATTTATGTTGGAGAGGCCATGCTTCAAGGAGCGGCCTGTTCCGGTGCGTGATGCTCGTTCGCTGGTGCAAACATGTTTCTCGCAATCTATTGGTCATCAGCATCAGATATCCCGCAACTTGAGCGTTTGCAAAAGGACTTACCGCCCAAGCACCTGCCACCGACGCCACAATGCCGCCCGAGATTACCATGGGCCTCAACCCGCGGGTGCTCTTGAAGAGCATGCCGCTCAGCGCGCCGGCCGCGATGGTGTTGGCGGCGTCATGCTTGCCCCGCATATAGCCAAAGTACGAGTTCATGAGGTTGTAGCAGATGGCAACGACACCGGCCGAGTTTCCGAGGAAGGGCCCCCGGCGTGTGATGGCGTTGAGCACCGAGTTCAGGCGCAGCTTCGGCGGCTGACCACTCGACCGGCGCAGACCCTCTTGGAGACCCCAGGCGCCACCAAGCGACAGCCCCGCCAGGTATGTCACGCCGGTGCCGTAGCAGAGGTCGTCGGTAAAGCCGCGTGTGGGGACGACGCCCTGAGCGCCGGGAAGGTCGGAGAGGGTCGAGTCTTCGAGCGAGATATACTCGAGGGTTTCCTGGTCGAGGCCGGCTAGCGGATGTAATTGGGTCGGATCTGCGAAGGACGAGGTGCCGAGGAAGGCATCTACGCCTTGCGCGACCGAGGGGTCGTAGGGGCTGGGCTGGAAGGGACTGCTGTGCGGGGCATCGTGTGTTGTCGTGGGCGCACTTGGGGACGAGGCGGAGGGCGATGACGGCGACTGGGACGAGGACTTGCGTCCCAGGAGGGCGTCGAAGATGGTCATCTTTGGGTTCGGGGGATCGGTGCGACCGTCGGGGAGCTCGGTGGTGGAGGAGACGGGGCGTGTCTGTTCGGGGAAGTGGGCGGGCTGAGCGGTGCAGCGCTGGGGTTCGGAGATGGTCGACGTCGGGGTTTGCAGAGAATTGGCGGGCTCAAGACAGGACTGCATGCGATTGTCAAAAAAGTTTTGCGGTTCAGACCGCGACCCCGGCGGCCCGTGCGGGGTCATCTGTAAGTGAAGTGCCATCCGATGACGGCCGCTTGATGCCAACTGCAAACCCGAAAATCATGAAACAAAACCATTTGTAGACTTCTCTGTTTTCCTCAGTAATGATTTCTCGTAATAATTTCAACAGTACTCATCTCGTTCTTGGCTCATGGTTGTGACCGAGTCCTGCCTTCAAAGGCCTATTCTCGAAAGACGCTAGCCTGATTCGGCTCAAGGTGAAGGATAAGGAGTCGGTGAGAACCTAGGAACGCTGTCGAAAATTCGCCTGTGCGAGTCCCACGCCCAAACTGGGGAGGAGGGGAGGTCTGCCGATGTGACAAAACACCAAATTTAGAGAGAGGAAAATATCTCGAGATTCCAACATCTTGAATTTTACCGACTGGGGCTCCCATTTCTTTGTCGCCTTCCAAATTCCATGGCGCAGTCGATCTGAATCCGTTTCACCATTTTTTCTCGTTTTCTCGTTTTCTCGTTTTCTCGTTTTTCTCTTCTCATCCGAGACCAGACCTACCAACGCCAGTCACCCCCCCCTGACATGGCCACCACTGAGCATCTCGACGCAGGGGCTGGTGCTGCCCTGGCGAGCATCACCACAGAGGACCTGACCAACGCAAATACCATCACAAAGTGGCTGCTAAACCAGCCTGATCATTCGAGACCGTCGTAGGTACTTCCACTATCAACATGACGAGCCAGGACTTTACTCACACCAAACAGCATCGCCCAGGGCCTGTTCGACAAGCTTCTTGCAGATGCCTCTCAGTCACGCCAGCACCATGGCAGTGGTCAGGCCTGTGTCAAGCTCTGCAGCTTCGTCCAGCAGTGCGCCAAGTCAAGCGACGAGGCCCTCAAGCGTTGGGCTTTCATCGAGGAGCTGTCGGTCAAATTGTTCCACTTCTACCTGGAGTGGTACGAGCACGACCCCCATCGGGCTCTGAGACTGGTTCTCGACTTTCTTGTCACGTCGACTGCCCAAAACCCCTGCCCGTGGACCGGCCAAGCCATCAAGGAGCACATCCTGGAGATCCTAGTATTGATCATCACGCGCAAGTATCCCAAGCTGTTGACAAAATCTGGACTGCAGTGCCTGGACCACTTCTGGACCAAACGTGCGTTCCAGCTTGATGATATTTCCCGCAAGTTGAGGGAGACAGAGCCATCCCTGGCCACCACATCCAAGCTTGGGTTATGGAGGTCCTTTTCTTTCCATCTCTTTTCCTGGATGGAGCAGGCTTATGTCGGCCCCTTGTCCGGCAAATGCCTGGTCCACGTATTCCGGGAACTCGTCAAGGAAGAGTCTGCAACCGACAGTCAGGACTCGGAAAGATTTTCCGTCAACCTGTGGCTTGGATGGCTCAATGATGCCCAGGCTCAGCACCCCGGGATTCTAGAGGACGTCAAGAACTACGTCCTGGTTCCTATATTCAAGACAGACAAAGCTTCTGCATTGTTGCTTTTACAGACCTTCAACCGCTCCGAAGCACTCACCTCGTCCCAGGGTGAGCTGACAGACGGGGCATTTATGCTTCAGCTCGCCGCGTTAGAACTGGGTAAACGATTCGGCCTGGTTGAGGAACCCAGTGAGTCGCCCATGCAAAGCAGCCATATCATTTTCTGACATCTAAAACAGGTAGCAGCGCCGACAGTACCCCATCCGCAACTCATATTGTTCTCCAAGCCGCCGTTTTGGACAGCTTCCTGTCCCACCCCTCTCTGTCCGTCCGGTCCAGTGCCTTCTCGCTCCTGGTATCCTCGCAGGCTACAACGAAGCCCTTTTCTGAATCGGCCTTCATTTTGCTCAAGAAGCATCTGGCTTCCCTCCATGCCGACTATGATGCCAAGTTCAGAAATGAAGTGCTTGGCCTGACCAAAGGCCTCATTCAGAGAACCAAAAGCATCATTACCGTCGCCCAGAGGAATCTCTCCGGACCAACAGCCAGTGGCGTTTACAAGACAGAGTCAACTGCGGACCCCGCGCGGCTGGCACTCAAGAAGAAGCCGGGCCCGGAAGCCGCTTGGAAGGACGGCGTTGAAGCCAACGATGTCCTCGCCAGTCACAAGGAATTCCTGCAGTGGTACATGGGCTTCCTCAAGAGCGAGCTGTTGCTCACCGCGTCTTATCAGCGCCACATTACAGCCCTCAAGGCCACCCTGCTGATGCTCAAGCTTGGGAAGCATGCAGGAGCAGGCGATGAGCTCGACATTGATGCGGCCAAGACAATTTCGACCGATGCTTCATGGACCCGCCTTCTCCTGGATCTGATGCTTGACCCCTTTGACGATGTCAGAGATGGCGCGTCCGCTGTTCTGAGCTTACTCCCTCGGGAAATCGTGGAAGCCCCCACTAATTACGAGAATGGACCGACCAGTTTGTTGGAAACTTTGCGAGAATTCTGTAGCAGAGCACAGGCCTTGGCGGATAGGACCGGTCGTGCTGATCATGGCGACGGCGCCGCTCGTTCTCAGGGTTTACTCTGTAGGTGGCTGGGCAGCCAGGAGCTGAGAATCGAACTCGCCTCGTGTGTTATTCAGGGGCTCGAGGACAAGATCTCCCGGGCAGAGAAGGATCTGGGCCACGCAGCGCTCGATAACCCGGTGCATGGTGACTTTGCTGCCATTAGGTATGTCATTTACATGTTACCAGATAAACCACTGGCCGATGGCTCGTAAATGGACGATGGACAGCTGACTGAGCCACAGTTTCATATGGCAGGTTCTCGCTAGCGAAACGTACCCAGAAGAACAGCTTGCGCTTCTTCACCAAGTCTACCGCCGGATTTTCGACTGTGCCAAGCGTATCTGGATTGCCGTCAATCACATTCTCTGTGACGATTCCCCCGAGGGCCATCTTCCCGAAGAGATGGAGGAGATTGAGGGACTTGATACCAAAGACCTGCTGAGCTACAGCTTCCGTGCCATCCACGAGTCGAGGTACGCGACATGAGCCCTGATTTATGGGTTTAGAAAGGCTGACCCCTGAAAGCAACTTGATGCGTCTCTTGGTCGGAACGCTCCGGCTAGAGCCAGGGGCTGGCGTCCCGTTTCCTCCACTGGACATCTTCAAGCAGGTTGGCGACTTGACCTTTGAGCAGCTTGCTGCCCTGAGGCATCGTGGCGCCTTCTCTACCGTCTCGCTCACATTTACGACATGCTGCCAGCTCACGCAGCGGCTGAAGCCTGTGTACACTGATATCTCTGGTTCTGAGAATCTGTTGAAGGAGTGGTACAAGGTAAGCGTTGAACCCTGAACCTAAGGAAACGAATCTGACATCCCAGGGATCTCTCCGTTGCGTCGAAACCCAAGCGTCGACAACCCGCCGCTCAGCAGGCATTCCGTCACTCGTCGCCGCCATTCTGACAGCCAACGCCGAGTCTCCCTCTTTCGAGGAAGTTTTCCGCGATCTCGAGGAAATCGGCCAGAAGCCCGCCCTCATTGCCGAAACCGACGGTTCCAATTTGCCTCAAGTCCACGCCCTCAACTGTCTACGGGGTGTCTTCCGTAGCTCTCTCCTCAGCAAAAAGGCCGAGAGCTATCTCGCCGTGAACCTCCAGCTCGCAGCCAACAGCCTCAAGTCTGAAGTGTCAGTGCCCCCCCCCCCCCCCCTACCTCTTCAAAATTCTCAAATAACATTTGTGCTCAGATGGGCCATCCGGAACTGCGGCCTTTTACTCCTCCGCAGCTTAATCGACTGCCTCCTCGGCACCGGTGAGAGCAAATCCACGATGGAATCTGGCTGGGACGGGCACTCGGTCCGCATCTCCTACAACAAGTACCCGACCTTGCCTGGTGTCATCCTCTCCCTGCTTCAGTCTGCAGACAAGGCTCTGGACGAGGTCTCGTCGTCCGCCGCGGAAGCAGTCTTCCCCGCGCTCGACATCATCCGTCGCGCAGGCCCGCCTGACGAGCACCGCGCCGAACTGAGACGCTACATCGAAGGCTACCTCAGTAGCCGCATCTGGCACGTCCGTGAGATTGCAGCACGCACGCTGTGCTCATTTCTCCTCCGCGACGACTGGGTGGCGGAGATTTCGCGCCTGCTTGTCGAGAGCGAGAAGCTGGGCGCCAACAGACTGCACGGTATCTTGCTGACGCTGCGATTTGTGATTGAGCGCAAGTTGGATCTACGCGGTGATGTTGACGTCGGTATGCATTCTCTCTTGCTCCCACGTCGCTGATGAATACTAATTCTCCCCATAGACCAAGACAAACTCACCGACCTGCTCGCCCTTCTTGCCGACCACATCTCTGCCGGCCGCTGCCCCGAAAACGAAGCCGCCCTCCTCGAGATCCTCAACCTCCTGCCTCAACCACAACAAGCAACCCCTTCGCCTGCCGTTGACATCGAGACAACCACCCACTCAATACAAGCCACCCAACACGCCCTCCTGGCAATGCATTCCTCCCTGCACCTCCTGCACACGACACCCTCCGTCTCCACCCTCGGCGAGCATGCCCTCTCCCTGTTGCTCCCCAACAACACAACCAGCAGCGACGTCAACACGGCCACCCGCCTCCTCGAATCGCTCCCCTGCATCATCCCCACCACCTCCACCACGACAAAGGACCTGTGCACCCTATACACTAAGATCATTACGCACGCCGTCTCCGCGCCCGAGGCTCGCGCCCAGGCACTCCTCAACCTGGCCGCCATCATCGACTCGACGCTCACCAGTGCCGACGGAGACATCGACGCGCTCCCCAGCGCAGACACAATCCAACAAGCCTGGAGCGCGCTCCAAGCCAAGGGCGAGATGAACCCCACGCTCAGCTGCGCCGTCATCCGAGCGAGCGGAGGTTTCATGGCCCTACTCGCTCACAAGAAGACCAACACCGACAGCGAAGAAGAAGAGAGTCGACTCCGCAGCTGGGGCCAAACGATGTCCAACGCCCTCGAAATCGACAACGTAAGCCCCCTCCCCCCCGGTCTAGCCCCCCTCCCACCACTAATTTCCCCTCCCCCCATCAGACCTTCGACACCCGCCACTCCGCCGCTACCTCCCTCCGCAGCTTCCTCCTCAACTCCCCCGCCCCCCTCACGTGGACCCCTTCCTACCTCCCCGCCCTCGCGGCGCTCTACACGGCCCTCACCGACGACGACGACGAAGTCCGCGACGTCGCCGCCGCCGCCGCCGCCTCGCCCAGCCTCCTCAGCACCCCGCTCGTCCCGCCCGCCGCCGCCACCCGCTTCGTCGCCTGGCTCCGCGATCACTACGCCGCGGACCCCGAGTTCCGGCTGCGGCATGTCGTGGCGCGCATGACGGGCGGCGACAGCCTGGGTCCGGCCGAGGCGCAGCTGGAGCGCGCGCTGGACTTTGACGACTCGCTGTTTGCGACGGAGGAGCAGAATTTGTTTGTGGATGAGGTTCGGGAGACGGAGCGGTGGGCGGCGCGGGGGGGTTAGCGGGGGTTGACGACGACGAGGCGGTCGGGGAGCTGGTGCGGTGGGTGGAGGGGGGCTGAGGCGGATGGTGAGGGTCGCGGGGGAGAGGGAGGACGGGCCGTTGGGGTGGACGGCGGATCAGCATGTGTTTGCGGTGGTGGCGAGGGTGACGCTGTGCGCGGTGGTGGTTGAGGGGACCGAGAGGGGGAAGAGGGCGGGGATTCGGGAGTTGCTGGAGGAGTGGAGGGGGGTGGGGGGGAGGACGAGGGTTCACGGAGCGTTGTTGGAGATGATGAAGGGGTGAGATCACGGGTTTACTGGGGGGTAGATGGGGGTTGCGTGGATTTGGAGAGTTGACATCAAAAGTTGAATCTTTTTTTTGCAGTGGTTTGTTTGTTGATTTGTGGTATGAGTCTATTCAGGGGTGGTTGGCATGGCTTAAGCTCATTGCTCACTACACCAATAGCTGAGGTGCTCAATGACAACGGACACCAAGCTTGACCTCTCGTGATAAAACCTACTAACTGTGCACAGATACAGAGCCTCAAATGGGGTTGGAATATGCATCTGATGACTCACCCAAAATGCATATTTTCTCTTGCAATTTTTTTTGAGGCGGTCAGCTTGGTCCTCCGGGGGGGGGGGGTCGAGCTGTCGATGTGGCGTCGGCTGTCGCACAGGGACCACTCAGGATGCGGGGCGGTCAGGGCGCCACGTCAACGGCTGCCTCCAACAAGAAGCGGCCCCGCCGTTCCCGCATCGGGGCTCTCGCGACGAAATGGTCTTCAGAGTGGCTGTGACTGCCGCTCTTCTTCGTCATGGGCACTGACTGACAGCAGCAAACCATCTGCCACATTTTGTCTGTGCTGTGCGTCGAGCCGTCTAAAAATTGTTTGGTACGGATGTCTTCGTCATGGGTTCTGCAGTCGAGTGCCAACAAGCTGTGATGTCGATCTTTCTTCTTCCATGGTTCTGCGGTTGGTGCCAGTCTCTGCAAGCCTCGCTAGCAGGATCTGCCGAGGAAGACCAAGGAAGCGACCGCAGGTTCCCCTGGATGCTGCTTGTCGTCAACGAGGGGGCGAGCCCAAGTTCTGGTTCTGGATGTGGCTTTCAGTTTAAACCAGGAGCTGCGCCACACCGGTCTGTTGGCGGGCCCTTGAGCCGGGAGTGTCCACCGCGAAGTCTGGGGTATACGATTTGTGAATCGTGTGCCGTACTCCGTAAACGAGACAAGGTTATTGTCGATTAGCGCACGGCACTTTGGATGTGGTGCCGGGGTTGCTGTCTCAGGAGCGCCGTGTCCTCGACCATGTCTTGATCCTGCAAACCGAGAGCCAGCAGGTGATCACGACCACGGAGTGACGGGATTGTGCCGTCGGTAGCCCGTCGCGTGCTCACTTGAGTCGATACTCTCTAGTTTGGGTATGCCGAGAGGAAAAGGCCGAGATGGCCCGTCTATCCAGGACCGGTCCATCTCGTCGACCCAATAAAGCCCACGGGGGAAAAAGGGGAAAGGAGGCCGCTCAACCTGAACCAGACAAGAGTCCATGCGAAGAGTCTCCTTGCCTGTCCTGTGGTGGACGATGCGTCTCCTTGACACTCTAAGAGAATGAGTCTTCCCGTGCGATCGTCGCGAGGAAATGGGAGCATGATTCCATCCATCAGGTGTTTCATGAAACGCGTCGATGGGGGGGGGCGAATGTGGAAGGGGACGCGTCGATAGGCGTGGGGCAGTCGAATGGGCATGAAGATGAAGGGAAGAGGGGCAGTGAACCTCCTGCAGTCGCCATTGGTGTTGCGACCGAGAAGGTCGGCCCAAGTCAAGTGACTTGGAAATGGAAACGCTGTCACGGGATCGACGCCGCCGTGGTTTCCTGCTGCTGAGAAACTCGCTCAAGGGCTGCCGCTCCTCCCGAAAGAGGGAGCGAGACGGTACGGTACGGCATCTGTACTTTACGGTTTTCGCCCCCATCTAAAATAAGAAGCAGCCACACTTTTTCCCGCTGAGGCGCAGAGGCCAGCGGAGTTGGCGGAAATCGGCATGCCAAGTCTGCAATAGCGGTGGCGTCCAGTGCCCGCTGCCGAGGAAAGCTATTGGTGACAGCTGCCGCTTGCCAGCTGTGGTCGGCTCCTCACGACTGGACCGTCTCCTGCCGAACCTCTCCCCTCTCGGGTCTCGACAGTCCTGTCTTTCCATTCTGCCTTGTGGAGGATCCATAACGGCGAATATCCGACCACCAGAGACACACCCAACCCACTCGAACCGCGCGTCCGCCCTGTCTGAGTCACCATCTCTTCGTCCAGCCCCTGGAGGGAGCATCGCCGTCTTGGACATAGACGCACTTGACGCGACCCGTCGTAGCGATGTCGGACCGTCAGCAGCGCAATATCTACACATCCCGCGGGCCTGGAAATGGTTTCACGGAAACGTGCTCCCAGGCCGCCAGCTCGGGGTCTCATCGGACTTCTTGCCACGGATTGGCTGGCTGACTTGAAGGTCAGATTGCCTAGCGATCTCCACGCAAAAATCACTCACCCTGCGGGACGCTCTTGTGTGCGCTCCGGGTCCAGCTGGGACCGTCGGCACTTCCCTCAACGGTGGTCGTTCGACTCGAGACGCGACACCACCCTCCCCACCGACGCGACAGCCATTCTTATCGTCTCCTTTGGGGTGTCCCCTCCTGACCTGACACGATGGCAGCGCCCTGCTCTGATAAGGCCATGCGGTCCGTCTCGACAGCTCGAGTTTCCGAATCTGGCTCAAGCCACAGGGCCGCTCCCCCTCCCCTTCACCTCGACGGCCCATGAATCTGCGGCCCCCTCATTCCTCGCGGTTGGGTTGGAGGGGCCCTTCCGTCCGTTCCAGCCTTTTTCGGTGCCACCCCATTCGTCGACGCTCTGAATTTCGGACCAATGGCGGCTCGTTTTGGGGGTATTCCCAAAATGGAGGCCCGAGATGCGTCGAACCCTGGAGCCAATGAGGCTCAAAAGCAGGGGTCCGACTTCACACACCTCTTCCTCACCTTTGGCACTAGCCCGGGATACTCGCAACACGAGGCCATCTACAGGCTGATGCTGCCCATTGGGCTCCCTGCTCACCACGCGCATCCTCATTGCCGTTGGGACACGCCACGGCTTCCCACGCCCGTCGGATTCGGTCCTGGGGAAAGCCTCTCTCGGTGGTTTGCTTTCCCTCGAGGGTCTCGAGGACCCCCAAACCCCTGAACCTGGCATGAAGCCGTCGTCCGTCTGAGACAGCCGGCCAGCCATTGTTCGACCTGTCATGACGCCGCATGGGCGAGGACGAGGACGAGCCAGGCCCTGGCCCGTCCACACCTTCCCCAGGTCTTAACTCTGTTGGGATGTTGGCTCCGGACCCAAGGCATATGCAAGAGATCTCTTTCGGACGTTGGACCGCGGGACGGATCCAGAGCCGTGGCGCTGCGTGCTACCCAAGGCCCCGAAGCGAACCCGGCCACCTCGCGAGGCGAGGAGAGGGTGGGTGGCTCTGACGGATAGCCTCTGGCACCCATCCACTAAGAAGGGTCAGACGGTAGAGGGGCAGTTCAAGAGCGCGCTTGTTCTGTTTCATGTTTGGATATCGGGAGACGTCGCTTCTTGCGTCTAAAAGCCGCAGTCAAACGATGTGAGTGAGGGTGGAGTGAGGAGTTGAGTGAGGGGGAGAGGGGGTAAGGGCTTCTCATCTCACCTCATGCCGCTATCTGACGATGGTGTCGGTCCTGGAGCAAGCACCGCGGGTACAGTACTTGAGAGGGTCTGTCTGCCTATCTGACGGTGGTTTGTGGCTCTCAGCCCACAGTCAGTCAGTCAGTCAGTCGTCGACATGCTCCGGCCGGGGAGGTTGGGGTTGTCACTGGCAGACTAAGGTGGGCGTAATCTTGCCTTGAATGAGGGCTTCTGCACCCAGTCCCGCACAATCTGGCCAAGGACGAATGGCACGTGTTGTCGACACAACCCCCGTCCAGATGTCTGGAGTCATGACGGCTGTGGGATATCCTGCTCTGCATGCGCGCAGAAAATGGACGCCGTGTATTTTGGGCCGCCCGACGGACAATGTCATTTATCTTGCATTGCGAAACCACCCGAGCCGTCCCTTCCGGATGTGTGCGAGGGCTTCCGCGAGACCCAAATGTCAACAAGCGGGATGTTGATATCTGACAGTTTGGGGGGGTGATGTGCCGACCGCTCACCGGCATGCATCATGAGCCGATTGCGGGAGGGGTAGCTCGATGACACACGCTGATGCACCCACCACCCACCGGGGCACCTGCCGGGCACTCTCGGTAGCCGCTCTTCCCAGCCTTCGCATCGCAGCGAGCCATCGTCGTCTGGATGTTAATCTGCGGATGCATGACATTGGGGCGATGGAGGTTAGGTTGTCGGAATCGGCTAGGCTTGGCATGTTTTGACCTCATACGAGCTCAGCACACTCACTGCCTGGCACCCCTCGGCCGCATCCCAAGGACCTTGTCCGGCGGTTTCGCCCGACAAGTGTTGGGAATGTGTAAAAGGCTCCCATCGTCTGTCACAACTCACAAAATGCAGGCCGGAAAAGAAAGGGGATTTGGTGAATGTGGTGGGTGACATAGCTGCAGGCACCTCCGGCAGCGGCGATATCTCGATCCCAACAAGCACGCAGGCGGCGGCTGTAATGTCCGACTGTCATTCAGAGGACGACATGCAGAGGGACAGCGGAGGAATAGCGGAGGCGCTTGTTCCCGGTAGCTGTTGATGAACGCAGCGGTGTGAGGACGACGCAGGCACGACGAGGTACCATTGTCCGATGACCTGCTGGGCCGACGTGCGGCCATCTGACCTCACCTCCAACTTGATGACCTATGGTTCATCTCAACTCTGAATGTTGTGTGTCTGCATTTCTGCGCTGCACGGACGCACAATCTTGCCAGTGCCGGCTCCCTTGCGTAGGGCTGTCGCGACTGACACTGGTGCGCATTGATGAGGCTGCTGTGAGCGGGAGACTATAACAAGCTCATTTTGAGGGTCGACCACTGAGTGAGCAGAGGACGAAGGTGGTTGAATGAGGGGAGAGGGCATCTCGGGTCAGCCAGGGCCCTTTTTGGGTGGGGCTAGCATTTTCCCGTTTGCAGCTTGCAGGTGCCAGATGGGCAGCACCTGCGAGGTGGGGCCCTTGCCCTGCCTTGGCGCAAAAGCAGGGCCGACGACAACGGGCAACGGGCAAAAACCTAGACGGTACGGCGGTACATGCCCGGTACTGTACCTTACAACAGACGGGCTGTGGGCGCTGGCGTGGCCCACTGACCGGAGCTGCAGCTTTCAGCTCTGGTGGCATGCAGCAAAAAAGCTGGCATTTTGCCCTCGACCGCCCTCATTCGCCTCTGACCGGATTTTTGTCATTCAGCATTGTGCATATGCAACCTCGCAGCACAGCCCACCCAGGTACCACTACCTTTTTCCAGCGGCGACGGGCGAAGACGCCCGGGGAGTACGAAACAAAAGGTACCTCTCTCCATGACGGCTGCTGATCGCTGGATCCTGATCGATGGATGTCCTCCCGGGTCTGTGCCACCCTCCCCTACTCCCACTAGGTCCCCCAGCAGTTGAATGAATGGCCGACAGGGGAGAAACGAGGTGGGCTGGCATGGAAACGTCGAGGAATCTTCCGGCCTCGCAGTCGTAATCTCGAGAGCGCACATTGCGCCGATGACTGCCATGGAGGGGGGGGTGGCTGGAGGTGACTGGCCTCATGATGGATGCCCGCGATCGCTCCCCTCGTCGGGTCGTCAATCGACAAAACCTGGTAGCGGTCAAGCAAGCAGGCGATGGCGACATGGTCCGACCGGCCTGCCCTAAGTCACGATTTTTTTCATCCCAGCCCAGCCGACTTCCAGGTCCGCAGCACTGCTGCAGCCATGCAGAAGCAGCAGTAGGTAATATGGGGAATACCTGGGCATCGTTGGCGTGGTTGGCGTGGTTGGTATGCATCCCGGGGGGGGCTCTCGACTCTGGACCATTCGGCTTCTCCATCCATACAGCTACCCTGCCTCCACCGTCGGCGTCCACGGCCCAGCGCAGCAGCAGCGCAGCGGAGCGGGCGCTGGGTAGGGGCGGAACCTACGCCCCTCCCACTCCCACTCCCACCTTTGGTCCATGGTCCGAGAGGAGCAAAGAGGAAGAGGGGGGGGGGTCATGGTCGGCACGGCTATAACACCCCACAGCCCTCGCACCACCACCTCTTTTACGAGAAAGCTCACCCTACCTCTCCTCACCCACCACTCTCACCCTACCACCCTTCTCTTCTTCCTATTTGCGGTTGTCGGCGTGCACGCTAATTCCCTAGTCTTGGGACCGTCCGACTCCGTCACCTTGCTCACCTTGTTTCTTATTTACTATTCGTTTCCCCCCTCCCCTCCCCCTCCCCCCCCTCTCCGATCGAGCTCCACCGCCCTTCCCTAGCTTTCGGTGTACGACGTCTCGGAACCACCCATCATAATGCCTGTCCAACTCTTACCAGCCTCGGCCGCCGCCTTTGCCCCGCGAGCCTCCTCCGTCAACGTCGTGCTTGGCTCCAAGATCGAGCCGTGGTTGACACAGACACTCAAGCGTATCAACAGAGTCAAGCGCCCCCTCAACAGCGTCCCCCAACACCAAAGATGCCTGACCGAGACCCTGTCGTCGCCCAACGCCCTCTGGAACCTGGCTTCCATCATGCTGCCCAAGGCCCCCGACTCGGAGCTCCGCAGGGACTCGAACCCGCTCATCGAGGCCATCTTCAACTTCCAGATCCTCCACCTCGAGGCCTACATCGTCCACGTCGACATGGTCCTCCGCAACGAGGTCGCCTACAAGCTGACGCCCGACACCATCGAGCTGCTGATCGAGTACCATAAGGACATCCACTGCGTCAACGCAAAGGCCAACACGTACGAGTGGTCCGAGAAGGAGCAGCAGTGCAAGAAGCTGCACGAAGAGTTCATCCAGGCCATCAACAAGTTCGTCTTCCGGACACACGTCTCAGCGCTCGAGGGACTCGAGGAGGACGGAGCCGGTGAGCTGCTCGCCGGCAAGAGCGAGGACGTCAAGAACGCCGTCATGGCCCTCGTCAAGCCCCTGCTCCCGCCACCCCCCGGATCGTCGATGTCATCCGCCAGCCCCCTCTCTTGCCGAGCTCGCCCGCCAACGCCAACATGTGGACCCAGCCGCCGACCCCGTCGTCGTTGCCCGCCCCCGTCGACTCGTGGAGGGTTCTCCCGTCGAGCCCCAGCGTATCCGCCACCTCGGCCGACTCCAACGGCTCCATCTGGGTCAGCATGGGCATGAGCGAGGTGCAAATACCCTCTCCGGCGCCCGCCTACAGCCAGCCGTACTCGTCGGCTGGGCTCTTTTACAGCTCGCCCGTCGTCACGTCGCCCATCCCCCACCTGCCGCTCCCGAGCATGCTTGCCAGCCAGTGCGGAGTCGGCATGGGGTACAACTCGTTCGGGTGGGATCGCTACCAAGAGTACACGAGCACCATGTGACAACCAGCGACGACCATCGCAACCACTCAGTCTTGACTCACCAGACGAGCGGGGTTCGGTCCGGTCTCTCCCCGACACACACCCACGGGGGCTGGCGCTCGGCACAGCGGCATGACGACTCTCTCATTCACCATTGCCAGAGGCATCTCGGCGTTTCTTTTGCATTGGGCTCGGAGCGACACTCGAAACATCCGCATACCCCCCCCCCTCTGGTTGGAGGCGTTTATAATCTTTTTCCTTACTTCCCTTTGTCATTGGTCTTGAGCAAGCGAGCGTTGATTTTTCTTGGCTTTTTGGGACAGCACACCCTCGGAACCGCGAGCCGGTATCCTTCCTGGGCCTCACGACGGCTGGGACTCGTGGCGGAATCGTTGCGATTTGCATTTTTTACAGCATAGGAGGCTGGAGGAGATACAGGTGGTTTTCTTGTGTTTTGTGTGGACAAGAGGAGACGCAGCAATGCACCCCCCTAACGCTCGGCTGAGATCCGAGACAGTTTGTCTTTTCTTTTTGGTGGATTTTCTTGGTTATACTCCCGGGGCATACGACGCATGGGAGGCTGGACACACTGTTTTCTTTTCTGGGCTGGTTTGGTTGTGGAAAGATACCCCCCTCTTCCCTTGGCTGGAATGGTTGGCATACATGGCCGCGACGGACCGCGCGCCCGGGTCTTGGGTCATTTTGGGTTTCCTTTTCTTGTCTCATGGATGCATGGTTACGGCTCTAATGACGGATACCTCCCCGCCCTCTCACCCCTCACCACTAACCTCGACTACCACACCTCCTCAACACTCTTCTTTTCATCTCCCTAATGCCGAAAATCACCGGTCTCGCCAACGCCACTCCGACTTGATGTCGGGCTCGCGCACACGAAACCACCTTTCTTCGACAGGAAACTAAAAGAGGACCGATGGGGATGGAGTCAGGAACGGAAAGGAGGAGCGAAGGAGGGGACATCCGCTTTGCCTGCCACAGACGGGGGGAACAACAAGGCACGTCGGGACTGTGTCCCACCAGACGGGCCTTCCTCCGTTCTTGGCGGCGATGGCCGGCAACCCATGACATCTAGTCCCGCGCGGCAGGCCTGGAGCCGGGGCAGACACTGGCTGTCGACAAGGAAGGGAGAGGGGCCCGGGCCCAAGGAGGGGGTGGTATGCAAACGATGGGATGGGACGAAGGGACGAAGGGATGATGGGCGCCGCTGCTGGGCAGGTGGCGCACACAAACACACAAGAAATATAACCGCGTCGAAACGCTGAACTCAAATCTTTGCCTTTCTCTCTCTCGGGCGATCGAAACCATGACGGGACGGCACCGCACCGGATGCACGAACCGACCGCCGCGGCGAAGGAGAGGGGGCATGGGTTGGGACCGAGGAAAGGAAGAAAGGGAGACACCAGGACGAGATTACCGTTGCGAACGCGAGCTTTCCCCGCCTGTCGGTACCCGCACACCCCGAGCATCGAGACCACCTGCGAGTCGGGCTCTCGCATTCTTATGGGGAAGTTGTTTGTACCGGCTGGGAAAAGATTTGGACCTTTGCAGTTCGGGTCAAGGTTTCCTGGTGTCAGCTTTTCTTTCTAGCCGCGGGACTGAGCCTGAGCCCTTTACTAGGAGCAGGCGAGGAGGGTGTTTAGTGTTGCGGTTGGGAGGGACCTGCTCTGTCCTGGTTGGCAGGGCTGGTCGGAGGTAAAGGGTGGAAGAGGGGTGTTTACTTTGTCACTACAACCAAAATCAAACTAAACCAAGCCTGTCTTTCTGTCTGTCTGTCTGTGTGTCTATCTATCTATCCGAGGTAATGGTAGCTATCTTAATTGGGCACGAAAAATGGAAACTGTTAGTATTGCATTACTTGTCTGCTTTGCGTGCTTTGGACGTTCAACTTTGGCGGCGACTGTAGTGAGCACACACATCCAAAATCACCACGATGTTGAAGTGTACAGCGGCTGGACGCGGTGTAAGTCGAACGCCGAGATGATTATGTGGATTTTAGTCTGTGAGACAATGTACGTAATTCCTGATATGGCACTACAGTGCCAATCTAAAGGGGGGAGGGAGGGTTACACGGCGCTTACGACAAGGTTGGCTCGCTCGGGATATTTCTCAAAGGCCTTTTTCTCTGCTTGGTGGTCACGGTGTTGAAATGCGAGGGCGAGGGTGTGGCTAGCACAAGAGGGTGTAGGTTGGTAGGGTCCGGGATTTACATGGCACGGCACGGCATATCCTGCCCGCCTTCAGCTGCGGCGGCGGCTTCAGCTGGGAGGAGGAAGTAAAGCGAAGGGCGAGGAATGACGAGTTTACCCGCTGCAGGGCAATTTATTTGGTTCCCTTGTCGGGTGCTAGCAGGGCGTGCTATACAGCTGTCGATCGTGGGAGTGTCTGAGGGTGTGAGCGGGTTTCTGGGGATGGTACTTTGGGTTCCAAGTTTCAACATGTGAAATAACTAGGACGAGTTGATGCGGTGTAGTGTCGGTGTAGTGGTTTCCATGGTGGTGCGATGTCGGGGCTGAGATCACGACAGTACGGCATCTTGTTTGATGTTGCGACGACGGGATGTTGAGATTCGCAACCTCGTGTCTATTTGCATCCCGGGGGATATCGGGCATGCAAGGCCCGACAGGTTCTGGGTTTTGTGCATGCGTTGAGTATGCGTGTTAGATTGCCCTGACAGACAATCTGGTTTGTTGTAGAGAGACGTCATTGTAGGCCATCTCAACTCCCATGTGTTTACCACATGCTGAAGATGTCATTTGAGAGGCCGCCCCCAAATCGCATAACACAGGGGCTTGATCGCTGACAAGGGCCCCTGTAAACGCCCTCGGAACCTGGCCAGTGGGATTTACGGGGGGCTGATCGCCTTCCAGGGGTGTTTTCGGGACGCACCGACGTTCGATCGGGGGAGGCAGGGCAGGGACAGTCAGTGCGCTCAACGGTGAGCCTGAACAGAAACCCCTCTTCCGCAGGCTTGTGATTGCGGAGATTGATCGAAGCAGAATTGATGCTGGATGGGTGGTGGACAGAGCCCAAGACGAAAGAATACGACACACCGGAATCGCAACACTGCATCCGGGCGCTTCCAGGTCGACCCGATGATAAGAGCACACGGGATGGTATCGGATCTCTCTCTCTGTTCCTTCCGTACACCGCAACCCACACACCAAACAAATGGGAAAAAGCCCTTGTGCCGTCAAAATCCGCCGCCACCACCCTCCACCAGCTGGCAAGGTGTGCGGTGTCGGCGGGGCGCGGGGCGCGGGGCGACGCACAGCAGCGGCTGAGCCAGGCGGGTAGCCCTTCTTCACCCCCCCTCCCACACCATTTCCAGAAATTCCAACTGTCAACGGCCGAGACATGGTCGTGGCGTGCATGTGCCGGCTGACGTCGGTATTGGTTCGAATACGGGCGTGAAACGAAACGCATGAGGGTAAATGGGGCTAGCTGGGTTGGGGGTTGTGCCTGGCCTAGGTACCTCCGACGACAACGACAGTCACGATGAGGATGAGGGTCCTCAGTAAGGATGCTGGTGTTGGTCAGCTCTACTATACCCCTACCTACTAACATGCTCCTACTTATGTATGCTTATTTATGCCTACAATGTGTATTCTCAAAACGGCAAAACTGGTGGCTGAGGTCAGCGAGTCCAACGAGACCGGGACGCATCTTTCCCTAGCCCCTTTCTCTCGACTCACCACCGACGGGAGCAATAAGAACTGTCGAGGCTAGGAACCAACACAATTCTTGACAATTCCTTTCTTCTCTCAATTGAGGACGAAGGGGAAGGCTCTAAGAATTCCACCCAGCCCGGCGGTATCTAGCCCGCTCCTCGGGAGTTGTCTGCCTTGCGCAATCTCTGCGCAGACCGTTGGCTGACCTGACGAACACTTTTCGAAGAATACGCTTGTTTCCGAGCTCGACGCGCGCAAGATGCATAAGAAGCTGATCGAATCAGACGTGCAGTTGTCCACCGTCCCAACGCCGGGCTGTGTCATGAGGTTGTCTGCGGGCTTCAGGAGTCGGGCATTGTCCTCACCCATCCATCTTCTTGACAGGTCGGTCGGAATATGTACCTTTACAACTCCTCCCCCACAGGTTTCTAGTGAATGTAAGCATGGGCATCACAGGAAAGGATTGGTTTCCAGCCTGCTGGGTGGGAAGTCTGCCAATGTTTCATCTCCTTCCTCAAGGCAGACCTACGGGTCGAGGGGAACAAGCCCGTTCAGCTCTCTGATTCCTCGACTGCCACGCGAAGCTGTCAGATTCCGGCCTCGTGGCAGGCAGGGTCGGCCGTCTCGCTCTCTTCTCAGCAAAAGCCTGCTTACCTTTGCGGTACAGCCATGGCCGACTCCCCTAAACCAGTGAGCACTCGGATATCGAACTTCGTTTGCATGGCCCACCAGCCTTTCTGCCGACAACACCCGAGTAGGATTCCTACAACGACGACAACAACGACCATCATCATCAGCCAAGACCAAGTAAACCACACCGACCCACCGACCGGTGAGAGTCCCCCACGCCGTCTGTACCACGACAACACTCTCTCCCCACGCAGGCACGACTCCGTTCCACAACAGCAGCCTAAACTATATTCGCAAGCGAGCAAGCGAGGTACATACCACTTTGGTTCCACGACGGGAGTCTTCTGCAGGCACGGAGCAACCTCCGATCCCCGACCCCGATCATCCTCTCCCCCTTCCTTGGGATGATCCCCCGAGCCCCCACCACCATCGTGGATCCCTAGCGCCGGACAATGTAGACGTACTCTGGGTATCTTTCGGCCGTGTCGGGGTTTGGCGTACCTCATATGTCAAGTTCGTTTATCCGACCTTACACTCCAGCCCTGGTTTGTTTGTTAGCGTGAGACATAGGAAACACGAGCCAAGGCCATCTAGCTATCGATGGAAGCCCTGGAATCGGAACTAGAGGCCCTGAAATTGGAAAATGGGGCCTATGGCTGTGCCAACTAGGCCTTATCATGAGCGAATCGGTCCTCGCTTGCTTGGCAAGAGATCTCGCGCTAACAAACAAACCAGTATTGGACTATACACAGCGTCGGGGCGAACTTGGCATCACTGGGTACCTACCTAGGTAGGCGCCCTATGTAGAATGCATGGCACGGAGCTTTCATTCTCCGACATGGGAGAAGAACAAGGCCGGCTTGGAACGTGGGGATGGTCGGTGAAGGAAGTTATGGGTTGCGTGTGGGACATCGGGATAGTTAGGTACCTAGGTAGGTAGATAGGCGGAATTGAGATCTATCACGATGGCACGGGCCGGTCCGTCGGTACTTTGCAATGTGCAGGGCTCGAGCAGGTTTCGTCCTTTTCAACTTCGCGCCCTCCCTGGTATGTAAAAGAAAAACAAACGTCTATGGCTCTCGGTGGACGGGCCATACCGCTATCCTCCCTTTACGGCCGCCCCGTCACTCCCAGACAAAAAGATATACAGACACCATGCCAGAAACACACAAAAAGAAGCGCCACCATCCAACTCTCAGTTGGAACCAGGCAATTGCAACTTACCCGGATCGAACGGGTGACCTTCAGATTGCAATTCCCTCCCTCGAGGGAGAGGGAGGAGATGCTAGATGAAGTGGACTTCAGTCTGACGCTCTCCCAACTGAGCTAAAGTTGCTGCGTTGCTCGATGATTTCCATCTGAGCTGGTATCGCGGGGCAAGGAGAAGGAAGGTTGGTTGTCCCGGTGCAAGCATTTCAACACCCCATCATAACTGGGGGTGCAAAAATGAACCAGTGGCTGATCCTTGACATGTTTGCAATTTACCCGGATCGAACGGGTGACCTTTAGATATCAATCTCTTGCGAGGCTTGACGGAGAATGAAGTGGATGCTTCAGTCTAACGCTCTCCCAACTGAGCTAAAGTTGCTTGGGGTGATTTTCGATATTGCGTTGTGCGGGTAAGGGTTTTCAGAAAGGGGGGCGGTGGGGACGAGATGCAGTTTTCCATGTCCACCACAGCTAACATCTCTTGTCGCTTCGATCTCACTGGCACGACCACAAAGGCGGATTGGGAGAATCAAGGGCATTTGGCTCAAACAACTGCTGCGCTGGCTGCTTGATAAAGTCCTATCTGAATGACTCGCTTCCGTTGCCTCTCACGTCAAACGGATTCCCCTTTCTCCTTCTCGCTGAATCGAGGATCGGCAAAATCAACGGCATGCACTCCCAATTCCTTAAGGGCATCCTCCGAAAGAACATCCTCCAAAACGGCATCCTGCTCGTCATTCCGCACCTCCCTGTGCTTCTCCATTGCGCGCTGCTAACGCCCACCCTGCAGCGGTCTTCCCGGCCCCTTCATAATAGTCGGCTCGACAATGTTCTTCTGCTTGGTGATGCGGAAAAACTCCTCGAGCCCCTTGACGACCACGTCGACGTTCATGTTGATCTGCGGCATCTTGTCGTACGAGCCCTCCTTCATGATGGCCACGAGCGCCAGGAAGCGGTCCACCTCGCGCAGCATGATGGGCCGCTGCGAGTCCGACAGGATCATGCCGGCCTCGGCGCGGTCGCACGCCACCTGGTCCTCGAGCGGCTGGTCCCAGGGCTCGCCCTCGAGGCGGTCGCGCCATTGTTGCGTGCGCGGCCAGCTGCCGTAGACCTCGGTAAAGTCGATGATAACGTCGACAAAGTCGCAGCAAATCTCGTAGCTCGACATGTCCTCGGGGGTGTTGTCGGTGGCGATGTAAATCTTGGTGTTGACGTCAAAGAGGTACGCCTTTTCGAATCGGCAGGTCCGGCACAGGTTGGTGAGCATGGCTTCCAGCTGTCCGAGGCGCGGGATGAGCTTCTGGATCACCTTGCTGAAGGCCTCAAAGATGCTGTGATCGTAAATGCTTGTCAGGTGGAAGTTGACGGGGGCATTGTCAATGCCCTGGTCCGACAGCTCGTCCTGGATCTGGATCGTGATGTTGCGCTGAATGTCAAACTTGTAGTCGTCGCTCAGGCCGTCCACCTTGTGGATGAAGACTTCAATGTTGATCTGCGGGTAGCTTCGCTGGAGGTTCAGGATGGTGTGGTGGAGGCGGGCCACTGACTCAGTGTAGTCATCCTGGGCGTCAATGACCCAAATAAGGGCGCCAATCTCGCCAAAGATGGCATCAATGTCAAAGGTGACGTTGGAGTTCTCAAAGATCTCAATCTGGCCGGGAAAGTCCCAGATCTGCACGTCCATAAAGGAACTTGGACCGTCAGCGGAAGTCACGCGAGTAGACAAGAGCTGCGACATACCTCAGGCTATCCTTCTGGATCCTGGCCGTAGACTCGATGAACAGCGTCTCGTTGGGTGGGAGTTTGTGAAAGACGACACTGGAAATGGAGGATTTGCCGCTCCTTGGGGCTCGTCAGCGCGTGAGCCGGCAGACCAGGAAAATAACGTACCTTCTCTGTCCCATCAGCAGAAGGCGAGGCGCTCCCTTTGCAGGTTGCTGCTGCGCTGTGGCGTCAGGCATGGTGCCGGAATCGATCTGCTCAAGCCGCTGGCGGTTCTGTTCGTAAACACGCTGGAGATTTAGCACTGCTGGACTGATCTTTGTAACGGAGACATGGCCGAGAGGGCCGTCGCCAGGCTCCGGAGCCTCCCCCGCCGGGAGGCCGCTGCCTTGCAAAAAAGCAGACATGAGGAAGAAACTCTGGCGGTGGCAAGAGCGGATAGTTCCGGAAGCAGACGGCGGACCCGCCACGGCTCGGCGACGTCAATAGTCAAGGGATCTCGTCTTATAAATGGTTTCGCCAGCCCCCCGGCACCCTGAGGCCTGTGGAAGCAGCAGCCCGCAGACGGGCCGTTATCTTGTCAATCCGTTTGCGACGCGGGAATAGCTTCCAGAACACAAGCCAACGGGATTCGAGAAAACTAGACAGGAGGAAAAGCAGGGGAACTCGAACGAGACAAAGGCTGAGATGGGTTGCGGTTCGGCGCATACGCCTTGGTCGAGTCCAATGCGGCCCGGTGACGACCATCTACCGACACTCTGCAACTTTCATCCTCGACCAATATCGTCATGTTGTCCATCACACCATCGAGGGCTTCCTCGTTCCTCTCTCCATGGCCCATCCGGCCCAGGCGTGACAGGATCCCGTCACTGCCGCGGGAGGCGAGGCGGTCAAGATATCACCACCTTCACCCAGAGCGCAGCAGCAGTGGGTGGTGGTACGAGATGCGTCCCGGGACCGTGGAGGCGTGGCTCAGCACGCTCCCTGGCCCAAGGCAGCGAATGAGTCAACGAAGGCTGCAGGCGATGACCTCGCCAAAGACACGATGATCGACTGTCTGCTTGCGCCAGTTGGGGTGACACTTGCCCCGGCCGCTGACCATAGAAGGGGCTCTTCTTACGAGCGAACTCGCCCCAGCCCGGGGACTGGTTGGAGCGGGCTTGGGCCTGTGGAACTCCACGACTGGCCATGATGCTGCGGCTCTGCGATCCGGGGGCAAGACGGACGGAGAGTCCCGCGCGGCCCCCCCTCCAACCGGGAGAAGAATGGTTGTAGAATGGAAGAGACCATGGGCAGAATCGAGGGAACGAAAGAAATGCATCTGCTTACCTCCATCTTGGCTGCCTATTTGCACAAGAGCCTAAGTGCTCCGTCATGGACCAGCGCCAGCACCATGCGGCCCCTGACCGGGCCGGGACTCGCTGTCGACGGGAGTGGAGGTGGTGTGGGAAAGCAGCTGGTCGGAACAGGCGAATGAGAGGGGAGGTTGCTTCAACGTCAGCCCGTCGGAGGGGTTGTCGTCAATAGGCACCGGCAGTATTTTCTCGCCGGATATTCAGCTCGATGATGGCTATCCAATTGAGAGTTTGCTGGATATGGAAATGGCCCCGGGTTCGTTGGAGGGGGAGGATGTGCGACAGCGACACCAAGGCGAAACAAAGGTGATGAGATGCCCGATGTTCGATGTGCTGCGACCAGTCTGCGGTCACCTATGCTGTTTGAGGATCCTGCTGAGTATTCGAATATTGGGGATGAAATCGGTGCTGGGATGGGTGAGCGTCGTCAGCATGCGTGGTGATCAAGGTGAGGTTGTCCAGCTCGGACAAGGGACAACACACAGTGGGCAACACAGAGGGCGAGCACAGGTCACGACTCACTGAAGAGCAGTGTATGCTTTGATGACGTAATCAACTGGCCCTAACCCTGTATTTGTCGACGACAACCCCCTTTCTCTCCATTCTTACCCACGACATGCTCCGACAAGAAATTCAGCTGTGGTCCTTCATAGGGCCCCCTAGGTGAGATAAATTCTTGTAAAGCCGTCGGTATAAATCTGCTCCAGAACCATGTATTCAGTGAAAAGGCATACATTGGCCAACTCCCTCGACTCTCTCTGCAACGGATCCCAATATCCATCTCCTTCTTCGCCGTGTATTCACTATGCCAGCTATGCGCCTTTAGCTCCGAGCCCTTCCAGACAATAACCTTGCACTTCTTCCGCGTCTATGCAGCCAATATGCTAGATACCTAGGTATGCAGACACCCCTGCGCCCCTCCTCGAGCTAACCCTTGATCACCCCCAGCCTGGGATTGTACTCGGACTTGGAATTCGATCTGCTAAAGATGGTGGCGACAAAGCTCCTCTTCTTCCTTGCCTTTTTAGCCCCTTCACTTTGAGATGGCACGTTCTTATCCGCCAACCCGGCCAGCTGCATCTTTGGCGACAGTCCCGGCGATGCCGGGATGGCAGGAAGCGTCTCGTCGGCGCTCGCAGGAGGCGTGAGCTCCGTGGTTGTACCCTCGACCCCAGTGGGAGGACGGAAACTCGAAAAGGACTGCCAGTGTTAGTCTTGACTCTTGAGAATCCACACCACGCTCATTGGGCGCCAACCTTGACACTAAGCTTCCTGTGCGATCTCGTCTTCTTCGGGATGGACTCGACAGCCGTACTCTCTCCGTCCGTCTCCACGGCAGCCTTCTTGGCGCCCAACGCCCTCTCTAGCTCGTCGATTTCTCCGGCCATTGTCTTTCCCCGGTGCGCCACGTCCTCCTCCCTCGTCGGGACGAAGCGCACATAGCCGCGGTCCGCGCCGACCCCAAGAGACTCCTTCATGTGCTTCTGTATCAATGCCGCGTTGCGTTTGTTGGTCGTCGGCAGGAGCTGAGACGGGAGCGCAAAGATGGACAGGACATAGGCTGCGTCAAACGAACCCCCAAACAACATGCAGGCGCCGTGATGCACCGTCACCACGATCGACGAGACGGGCCGCTGGTATCGGGTCGACAGATGATACGACAGCTCCGTGATGAAGGTGAATTCGTCACCAATCTGCGCCTGTCTGTTAGCCACCTAGCCCGTGGAACTCCAACACAGGAACACATACGATGACGTTCGTCTTGACCTCAGCCATGACAATCGCATCTCCCCTGACCCTCTCCTTGGCCGGGCTGTGGTCGTTAATCGCAAACGCCTCCTCAAAGAAATTAATGTTGCTCCTCCTCTTGGCCAGGTCCGGCTTCGATCCGGTCCTACTCTTCCGTCGCACGACATCGCCAGGAAGCGGCCGGTCAATGTGGCGGAGGAGGTCGTTTCCCTCGACGACCGTCATCGACGCGTTCTTTTCACTCCGCATTTTCCTCTCCGAGAACGAGAGCTTGGCGGGGACCGCGGACCGCGGCGCGCTGCTGGGGTTCGAGAGTCGGCCGGCCATGGCCGGAGTCAGCGGGCGACTCATGCCGGCCTCGCGATGGGTAGTGTCCTGTGCGGTTGAAAGGTCTGTCGATCCTGACGCAATTGGCGCCCCTTTCACAATCGAGCCGAGAGAGGTGGCTTCTCCCCGCCTTTAAGTCTGACGTGCTCGGCGGGAGGGCCGGCCAAGACGAGCGGCACCGGTTGCCAAGCTGGTTGATGGCGGTTATGTTGATCTGGGCAGAGAGTCTGCACTATGGTTAGGAAGCATACCAAGAGGATACCAAGAGACGCGAACGTCAGATGACGGCGAGGCAACTGACAGTTCTGGTTGTTTCTACACGGTTTATTTCTGCACGGTCCGGCGCCGAGATCTACCACCGGCGCCTAGGCGGGAAACGGGCGAGGCGATTGCCGAGGATTGCCGGATGGACCCCGGAAAGGAATCAAGGTTTGGCAACGACGTCGGTAGGGCGGTCGGCATATAGCAGAATGACAGCCCGGGCAACGAAGAAACGAAGCGAACTCTGCGATTCTGGCAGACTCGTCTCGTCGCACCTAGAGAGTCGGGGACGATAGTATGTCTCTCAGGCTTGTGACGATGGCTGAAACAATCCAAAAAAGATGTCGTGCTTTCCTGGAGAAACAGGCTCGTCTCAGGGTTTTGACGACAAGATCGATCCAAGGTCTGGACAAAAGAAGAAGGAGCAGAAAGGAACAAAGGACTCCATACGACAAGGCAGCAGCAGCAGCAGCAGCACCGGCCCTACCTATCCTCCCACCCTTCCAATATTCCCACGAGCATCCAACACCCCCAATGCAACCAACCTTCTTCCCTCCAAGGACCTCTCTGGTGTGCGCGCCCGGCCGTCGACGGCGACGCGTACGACGAGAAACCAGGTCACACGGGTCGCCGCATCGCTCTTCCCCTCCCCTCAGCCTGTCTCGTGCAACAGCATCTCCCTTTTCGCTCTCCAAGCGGCACGATGCAGATAGCTCCCGTCGCGGTCGCGCGGGAGACAATCTCTGGGCCTCGTCCCTGTTTGTGCGCAAGCACCCTACCCAGATTATTCCCGATACTGTAGATTCGACGCAGGCTTGGCAAACGCAGGTTATATGGGCATTTCACCGTCAGGACGAGGCTTATAGCCCCCCACGGACACGATGTGGCGATGAGATAAATACAGGCCGCGCGCCTCTTTCCCGAGACGAGCGACATGGTGCATCTAGAAGGACTCGGTCAAGGCCGCTGGGTGGGAGGGAGGGAGGGGATATACCGGGGAGATAACGGTCGCTTGTCAGGGCGTGCAGTTTACCCGCCAGCGGGTTGGTGGGATGGTATCTAAGATGGATGGCTTCGCCCCGGTTTTGAGTCTGCGGTGGGTGTTTGCGTTCCTCTGGAAAAACCTCGTGGGAGCGGGAGGGTAGCAGCGAGTGCCGCTCATCCATATTGCTGCGTGGATGAGTGGCTTGCTGTACCCGTATCGCGATAGGTTTTGTCCTGGGGTCGGTATCTTGGGGGTTGGGTGTTTTGCCGGAGCGTTTGAGAAAACCGACGGACACTCTGCGACGTCGTGCTTACGCTGGCGTTTGAGACAACCGACGAACACTCTCTGCGACGTCTTGCTTACGCTGACGATGTCGGATTATCAGCTTCAAGGCCCGAGCAAAGGGGTTTCCGGGTTGAGGAATGAGGATTCGCTTGCGAGGGCGTACATAATCGTAGCAGATGGTGGTGTCTGTGATGGTTTCGCGCAGGGTGCGGTTGTCCGGGTGTTGCGCGACACGGCGTCCGTCTCGGTTTCAAGTTGATGTTGGCAACCACCACAGCGCCAACATCAGATGAAGTCGGTGTGAGAATCGAACTCCCAAATAAGAGGAGTGAGAGAAATACCGAGGTTGTTGAAATGAGAGAAAAACACACCAAGGTTGTGATGGAGATGAAGGACATTGAGGAAATAAATTTGATATTGTGAATTCGTAGGAGCCATTGCGCCGGCCCGACGCCATCATCGTGACGACCTGGAAGAACCATCCCCCACACGCCATATGTTGTTACAAGACCCCTAAATACCAAAAGACCCAATCATCCATCTCCCAACCCACTCATTATTCCCCATCTCAACCCCCAGCCGTTGGCCCCAAAGTTACTTGCCCTGAGCAGCTTCATACTCGTCCACTTCCTTCTCCGCCTTCCTGCACCAGACCGCCATCCCCAGCGCCGCCGCTTCGACCGGGATCAGCAGCACGGCCATGTACACGCCCGTCCAGCTCTGCGCGCACAGCGTGTCCCACCTCGGCTGCGTCGCCATGGGCACCGCCTTCCACCGGCACGTCCACGACAGGAACGTGTCCACCTCCTCCGACGCATTCACCGCGTAGAAGAAGATCACGGCCACCAACGCCGCCACCAGCCCCACCAGCGGCGCGGCTAGCGACGTCGACGTGTGCACCATCTTGTTGGCGCGGACCTGTGCCCTCACTGTCAGTAAACACCCCAATAGGTAAAGAGAGAGAGGGAAAAAAACTCACAGCCTTCACCTTCCCCCCTACCAACCCCGCCACGCCAGCCAGCACGACAAACACGCTGCCCGCGACGAGCGAGACTGTCGGGCGCATGTTGAACTCGGACGGCCACAGGCCAGGCAGCGCCGACACGGCGCCGGGGGCAGTCGCCGGCAGCTTGGTGTGGTCGTAGACGGCGAGCGTGTTGCCCGAGACGCCGAGCACCGTCATGCCCATGAGCAGGGCGAGGGTGGTGGCGGCGAGGCGGGCGTTGTCGACGGCGGCGAGGGCGCGGAGCTTGGAGGCGAGGTGGACGTCGCGGGGGGAGGTGGACGAGGCGGAGAAGGAGGAGTGGGAGGGGCGTTTTTCCATTTTGGCGGTTGAGGAGTTTTTGGTTTGAGAGGGAGAGTTTGGTGGGAGCGCTGCTCGTAGAGG
Source organism: Schizothecium vesticola (assembly GCA_030549215.1). Lineage (NCBI taxonomy): Eukaryota > Fungi > Ascomycota > Sordariomycetes > Sordariales > Schizotheciaceae > Schizothecium > Schizothecium vesticola. Next base: position 1,290,365 of record JAUKUD010000007.1, on the reverse strand, counting down.
TTGAGTTTGTTGAGAGGTGGTGGTTGTGAAAGGCAGGGAAGGAAAGAACCTGCTTGTTGAATACGCTCAGAAATAGGGAAGGAAAACCCAACCAGACACACAGACAGAGATATGGAAATACAAAAACCAAAACCAACTTGCACCACCCAGCAACGCGGCGACACCGCTTTACTTATATTCTATCCTCCCCCATCCCCCATCCTCACCACCACCACCACCACCACGATAACCGCCCAAGCGGATCTCCCACTGCCGATCCCCTCCCCTCCCCATGACGCTTGGCGCACAGACATTCCCTGCACCACCCGCACACCCCTGGCCGTCTCAGACGACCGACCTGAAATAGCGCCCCTGACGGAGCCTTCCGAGGGACCCCATTGGTCGGGTCGTCGATCTTGGTATCGGGGTGGCATCGGCGGCTGACAGGGGTCGTCAGCGCGGTTGAGTGGTGGAGGGGGCGCTTAGGGCTGGGCCAATGGGCGCGGGAGGGAGCGCGGGTAATGTCGTGGGAGAGAGAGGCGGGCGGTTGCTATTTCAGTTTGGGGGTTCGGAGGGGAGGGAGAGTGGATTGGATTTGCGGGTTGGACGAGATTGCGAGTATCTTTTCTGATGGGCATCTTTTGGGTTGGGTAATGAACTCGAAGCTTGATGTTGATGGTTGAAGGCCTGCTCAGTTTGAGGGTTAGGGTGCAATCCCCCCTCACCACCTCCGCAATCATTCGAGCTTCTATTGTTATTCTTCTTTCCGTCTTTCTATTCTCATTCAATTTATGTACTCGGCATTCCGCTATAAATTGTATCTCCGTTTCCCGTGTCACGTCTGCACGCAATGCCCTCTAAAGTGTACCACCCCGAATATAGGTCCCCATCCCCTTAATAGGTGCCGGCCGCCATCCTCACTGCCGCGGCCACAGAGGACTGCTATTTCCAGTACCCGACCCCCCAAACCCTCCATCCCCACCACTCACTCCCCCTCCCCCCCACCAATGCCCCTCCCAATCCCCTTCCCCCTCCCCCTCACCACCGCCTCCAGCGCCCTCCCCACCCCGTTCAAATCCCCCAGAATACTCACATGCCCCCGGTCCGTACACACCCTTCCGTTTCTCGCCAGCGCGTACCCCTCGGGCAGCATCGCCTCCCGCGCCAGCACCACGCCGTCGCCCCCGCGAAACACCAGGTCGTCGTACGCGTCGGCGCGCGCCGCGCCCCCCGGCCCCGCCACCCGCGCCCCCCACACCGTCGGCGTGTCCTTACCGTACATGATGGCGAGCGGCGGGTACGCGTTGGCCGCCTGGTGCGCTGGGCGATGCGCGAGCTCGGCGCGGAACCGCTTCGTCTCGGCTAGCGTGCGGCGGAGGTACGCCATGTTGCGGTCGTGCGCGGCCGAGGACGGGGTGGTGGCGGTGGTGGTGGGTGGGGATTGTGGGGATAGCGGGGGCACGGCGGCGGCCGAGTCGGTGACGGCGTCGGCGGGCGTGCGCCGCTGCCGGAGGCTGTTACTGCGGACGCGCAGGGGGAGGGAATCGGAGAGGTTGAGGAGCGAGCCAAGGGTGCTGGTGGGGCGGGAGGGGGCCGCAGGTGGGAGGGCGGGGCCCGAGACGCACGGGGACAGGCGGTGGCGGACCCAGTGGTCGGCGTCGTAGAAGTCGACGGGGTAGGGCTCGCCCGTGGTCTTGTCGATGAAGCAGAAGCCGTCCTCGGGGAGGAAGACGAAGGTGGTGCGCAGCGAGAAATTGACCTGCGCCGTGAGGACCTTTTCGTTGAGGAGGACGGCGTCGCCGTTGCGGAGCGGGCCGAGCACGTTGATGCACCGCTGGGGGGTGCCGGCGTAGACGACGCCCGAGAAGAGTTCGGGCCGCTGGTTCACGGCGTGGCGCGTGATGATCCCGCCCAGGCTGTGCGCGATGACGAGCGCGCCTCGCTGCGCTGCCGGGACGCTGGGTTGGTTGGAGGGGAGCTTCTCCAGGAACTCTGTCAGCTTCCGGGACAGGAGATGGGGACTGAGCCGCCAGTCGTAGCCGTAGTCGTGGACGCGCAGCTTTCCCGTCCGGGCATTTTCACACTCCCGCAGCTTCTTGAAGAGGCGCTTGGAGATGTCTACGGGTCCGATGTTCTGGAGCATGCCCGAGGCAAAGATGTGCTTCTCCATCTCGTCCTCGTCCTCCGGGTCCAGGCCAACCTCCAGGTTCACCTTTCGGATGTTGAGGCCGACCTTTACGGGGACCCATAGCTGCCGATGCGGCGGGTGAGACGACCGGAGGATCGACCCCCGGTACCCGCCCATGACGACAATGTCCCCCGTCAGCGACTCCAGAACAAAATCCAAGGCCGAGATCTCGCGTGACATTCGCTTGTCGGCATGCGAAGGACCTAACCGGTGCCTACCCCCGTCCAACGCCGACTCGGTCAAGGACTTTCTCGGTGGTGGCCCTAGAATATCTGCACGTGTCAGCCATACCCCCATACAAACCCCCCCCCCACCTCGGAATACCTACTAGGAAACTGCGGCATCCGAAACTGCGGCCCATCCCAACTATCCTTGATCGCCTTGAACCTCGAATTGACCTGCTCCCGCACATTGACAAACCGACTATCGTCTCCAAACGACGACACCCTCGATAGCGAGTGATACAGCAGCGAGTCGTTCGACGACGACTTGCGCAGCGCCACCGGCGCATACGGCTTGAGATCCGCCGCCGGGCTCTCCGACTCGTCGCCCCCGTGCCCCAGCTGCCCGCCCCCGCCCCCGCCCCCGCCCTTTTGAAACCCCGACAGGAACGACGGGCTCGCCATGCTCGCCATGAACCCCGACGCGCGCGTCGGAATCGACAGCGACGGCAGCACCTTGGACAGCCGCTTGAGCGCCTTTTCGCCGCCCGACGCCGAGCGACCGGGGCGGCTGCCGTTGAAGACGCCAAACATGGACGACGACGTCGTCATCTTTGGTGATGTTGGGGGGGATTCGGTCACGGTGAAGACGCGGGGTTCGGCCTGCCACGGCGACGGGAGGCCCGGGGGTCGAGGGGGCGGGGCCGGGGTGGCGGTTCTCCGGTAGGCTGCCGCCGCGGGTGTGTCGTCGTCGTCGTCGTACTCGTCGGGGCCGCTGGAGGAGTCGGAGCTGTGCGAGAGGGAGGGCATCGGGGGCGGGGCGGCCGTTTCGGGGTCGAAGAGGCCGTCCATTGCGGCGGCTTTCTCGGCGGCCGGGGTGCGGGCCGAGGTGAGGCGGGTGGCGACGGGGCTGAGGGCGGGCTGGATGAGGGATTGGGCGTCGTCTTGGTCGGCGTAGAGGAGGTCGTCGCCGTCGGATCCGTTGTCGGCGAGGATTGTCGGTGGGGGCGGGGAGGCGTCCTCCATGCTCCGTTCCCTCGAGGCGGCCGCGCCGTCCATGTTGCCCGTCATCAACACCGTGTCGATGTAGTCCATGCTGGGCGTCCTAATGGCGAGCGCCATCGTCGTCTGCGATGTGGTGCTGGTGCAGGGAGGGCGTCAGATCCAGGAGAGGTATACATCCAGGGGTGGTGAGCCAACGCCGTGATGGGCAAGTGTAGATAGGTAGGTAGGTAGTGAGCGTGAGCAAAATTGGCTTGAGAAGAGGCCCTCCGGGGTGTAAACCGGTGCATCCGAACAACTAGAACCAGACGGGACGATGCGAGGCGAAAGAAGTGGGAACCCTTGACTCTGGGTCCAGATCCTCGAGGTCTCGCTCTCTGACCCTCTCTTCATATCAATCAAATGTCGTGCTCTCTGACCCGTCTACGCCGCACCCGCCATCATCATCCCACTGTCCCGATTCGGCCAAACGAGCGAGATCTGAGAGGTGCGAAGGTTCTTTCAGGGGGGGCGGGAATGGGGAGAGCTACCCCACCGAAAACAATGATATTCAGGAAAAGAAGGAGAAAAGGTGGGGGTCGCCGATTGCTTCCTAGGTCAGGAGAGGATGAAAAAAAAAAGCTTTGTGGCTGAAAACAAAACGGACCAGATGGGGAGGAAAATGGTGAGACAGAAAAGAAGACAAAGAAGAAAAGGTCCCCGAGCAGATACCGAGGGCCGACGAAAAGTTGATGACTGATGAGGGACCAGATTAACGACTAGGATGGGATGAGATAAGATGACAAGGCAAGGTCCCTACCACCGATTAGGATACACGTATACACGTATCCGTCCGTACCCTACCATTCACGTCCTTACCAATGCCCTGGAACCACACATCTCTCTCTCCTCTCTCCCCATTTCTTCCTCTCCGGAAACCCGCAACGAACGAACCGAACGAACCGAGCGGCCCCTCTTCCTCTTCCTTCGCGCTTCGCTGCTGCTGCTGATGTCGTTTGCATCCGGGCCTTCCTCAACGCTCGCCTCCCGGGGCGACTCCATTGGAGATGTCTCACATGCTCACTGCCCTGAGTCGCCCTCTCCGTCTCCACACTGCACTGCACCAGGACGAGGAAGCGGGTTGCTTGCGCCTGGAAACGAAACCGACGCGACCGGGACCGCAACCGCGACGACCGAGTCCGATTTCGAAGCCAACCCAACCCGCTTTCGTCAAGCCGGTTGGCAATCAATCAATTGACCGCCGCTTGGTTGTTGGGCCCCAATTGGCGTTTGCGGTGCCGTCGTTCGTTCGCGTCTCCATGATGTCACTTTTGGCATCAAACGTTGAAATTCTTGGCAGCCGGCGGCGGATCTTTTTTTGGGGGGGCGCTGTGGAATGATGAATCTGGAATTCCATCGGAATCGATCTCTTCGCCGCAAAGGTGCTAAGCCAAGCCCAGACCAAGACATCCGATCCGAGCACTGCCGGAGCCGGCCTGCTCGGCCCGGACCATGGACACAGCACAGCAACCAGCTCGACAGAAAGATTCCATGCAAAGGCGACACAAAACCTCACAAAAGTCCGCGACAAATGCAAAACGTCCGCTAGATTCTCTGTTCCTCGGCGCCTCGCACTCCTCTACCGCCCACCCCCCATCTATGTGCTATGTAGATAACATGCATGAAAATGTCCGCTTGTCATGCCCAATTGCCTTGCCCGCCAGAAAATGCAACACGACAAAAAGGAGTCGATCGAGACATGCTTTTCTCCCCTCCCTTCCTCCCTCCCTCCCCACCAAGTAAAAAAAATAATACACCTCCAATGTACTAGTGTAGAAAAGATATGTACCGCTTCATAAGCAAAACACCAATACCCCAACTCCCAAACCCCCAATACAGCACCCCCTAAAGACACGTACATTCACCTCCTCGCCCTCTTGCCCCTCGTCACGGGGGCCTCCGGCTCCGGCACCGCCTCCTTCTTTTTGGTCGTCTGCTTCCGCTGCCTCACCGGCGGTGGCTCGTTGCTGTGCAGATGTCCAATCTCGTCAAGCGCCATAGTATTCTCCCACGCTAGACAGCGGAACGACGGCGGCTCGGGCGTTGTGGCCGTCGCCAAGCGGCCGCGCGTGCTCATGCGCTTCTTGCCGTCGTGTTCCGCGCCCGTCGCCGTGGACGACGACGTCGACGGCGAAGGCACCTCCGCTGCTGCTCCGGCATCGCCGGGCGCGCCGAGGCCGAGGTACTCGTCGCGGGCCGCCATGTTCTTCTGGATCTTGTCGCGGTAATTGACAATCTCCTTGCGCAGCTTGAGCTCATTGACGCCGCGCGGGTCGAGCCAGTCGAGCAGCTTGTCGACCGACTCGAAATCCGCGTAGAAGCCCCACTGCGTGGCGCTAAACACGCTCGTGGCGCCCTCCTCGCGCTTCTTGCGCTCGGGCACCGTCACGTCAAACTTGGCCACGTACTCGTCCTGCCACTCGGCCTTCATGTCGATGTAGCCCTCGCGCTCGAGGTCGTCGGGGCCCTGGACCCACAGCAGACCGTTGGCGTAGCCCGCCGCCGCCGTCGAGCTGCTGGGGAGCCCGCCGTACGGCATGCCGTTGCGCTCGAACCAGTAGTACCGGTTCCAGAAGCGGTCCTTGCCGAGCACTCGCGTGCGCGGGCAGTCGGCCTCGCGCAGGTCGTTGTCGATGATGGCGATCTCGCGCTCGCACTCGGCAATTTCCTCCTCCTTCTTCTGGATGTCCTTGAGCACCTTGATGAACTGCTTGGACTGCTTGGGCACCTTGGCCGCCGCCTCGGCCTTGTCCTTTCGCTCCTGCTCCCTCTCGGCCTTTCGCTTGCGCTCCGCGGCGCGGTCCTGCCCGCGCCGGAGCTTGCGTCCCACCGGGCTGCCGTCGTCCGAGTCGGGGATCTCGTCAGACGTGTTGGCGGGGAGGTCGTCCAGGTCCGTCATCTTGACATCCTCGCTCGCCTTGGCGGCCTCCTGAGTGGGGCTGGGCGGCATGTTGTCGGGGAGCAGGATCTTTCGCTGGTCGTTGAGGTTCTTGAGCTCCTCGATTCTGGGCAATGGTTAGTCATGTCCGGGACAGGCAGGCAAGCAAGCAAACACTACGTACCCCTGCTTCCTCTTCCTCTGCCAATCAATCTTTTCCTTCCTGTACCCCGTCATCGTCTCGCTGCAGTCCTCCATGTAGGCGCGCATGGCCTTGGTCTCGGCCGTAAGCATGCAGATGATCTGGAGCGCCTGCACGCGGAGGTTGATGTCGAGTTCCGCATATTGATGGCGCACCGATTCCTGGCTGGGTTCGACTCCCGTCGGCACGAGCGCCTGCAGGAGCTCCTCGCACCTGTCCCGGAGGCGCTCGCTCTTAGAGAGCTGGTGCAGCAAGCCGACCATGATCATCTCCCAGCCGCCGTCCTTGAAGTCGCGCTTCCGCAGGTGGTCGATCCAGTCGTAGCCCTCGAGGAGCTGCTCGGCATTGTGCTTCGGGGCGTCCTCGGCCTGGCGGATCTCTCTCTCGGCGGCTTCCGCCTCGGCCTGCATCCTCTCGAGCTCCATCTTGGCCAAGCTGCTCCGGGTGGCGCGGCCAGAGGGCTGCGGGTCGGGTTCCGGCGTCTGCAGGGCGCTCTGGTCCTCCATCTCCTCGTCCTCCTCGTCCTCCTCCTCGAGCTCGGGGAGCTGAAACTGCACCTTTCCGCCCTCCGAGGTCGAGCTGACGAGGATCTTGAGCACCGCGCAGTGAATCTCGTCGAAAAGCTGAACGGGGACCTCCTCCGAGGCGATCTGCATGGCCTCGATGTAGTCGTCAAACGTGAACGAGTCCAGCTTGAAGATTTCGCAGTACACGTTGAGCGTATCCCATGTCTCGAGAAGAGGGCCGACAGACTTCATCAAGATCTTTTCGCCAAACGGCGACTTGGCCACGGCGGCTACCTCGGCGTCGACGGGGGGGTCGGAGCACAGGTACTTGAGAGGCGGCCGTACACGACCGCGCATGTCGATTTGCAGATCCTCGATCGGGTACTTGGGCGGCGGCGGCGGTGGCGGGGGTTCGGGGTGGGAAAAGACCTGGGGAGGGATGTGGGTTTGGCGGAGAGGGAAGGCAAACGGATTCCCGGGAAGCGGCAGGTGGTTGAAGCCACCAATCTCGAGACCCTGAACGCTGGATCCATGCCGCCCCTTGGGCGCCCCGCTGAGAAGCGCCTGGGCTTGCGCGGCCTGCTGTGCTTTAGACTTGTGGCTCTTGGGCGCGGGCTTCAATTCCGGAAGGCGCACGGGCCCTGTTGGCGACTGCTGGCCGGCCGAGAGGACCGAGATGTCAGTCTGCGACATCCGCTTTTGGGCCTGCATCTGCTTTCTCTCGAGGAGCTTGTTGTCGTAGAGCAGGTGGGGGGGCACGCGCGTGTCGATGTGATATTGCGCGGCCACTTCGGGCTTGACGAGCCAGGGGGCGCCATTCCAGGCCTCGCGCGTCACCGTCTTCTTGATGAAGGAGCGGAGGACGGATTTTGTAAATACTTTGCGGTCGCGGAAGATGTGGTTATCATCGACAACGGCCTCCTCTCCAGGGCGGTTGTCGAGGCTGACGAAGTACCGGGAGAAGGGTTTGCTCTGGGACCCGTCAGGTTGAATCTGTCGGCCGAAGCGAGTCTTGTCACGGACTATGCCCTCGAGCTTTTCCCCAGTCACCACGCGGACCCCAACCGCCTCGCCGGGGTAGTAGTCATTTTTGAACTCGTCGTAGACTTGGTCGACCAATGTGTCGATGCGCGAGACGGTCTGGAACTGAACGCGGCGGAGGACGGGTCCTTTGAGGGCCTCTGGGAAGGCCTGCTCTACCTCGGCAGCACCCTCCATCTTGAAAGGGGGGACATGTTAGACCTGCAGAGCCATGACGACGGTAAACGAGAAGCTCACCTCGCTCTTGAGAGCTTGAAAGAAAGTCAGGCCAGAGTGGCCGCTGATAGTGCAGATGAACCGCTTCTACAAAGGAGATGAGCAAACCGGACGAGAGGGGAGGTGCAGGTGGTGAAGGGCATCAAAGTACCTGTTTATAAAAGTCCATCCTAACGGCCTGTCAGTCACCAAAGCACATGTATGCGACGGAAGGGGAGTCGGGTGGGGGCCCACCTATTAAGATAGTCCTCATATGTGGGAAAGACCTCGCCCGTCTGGGGGATATGCCAGACCTGGGGGGTGGGGGGGTTAGCCGCAATTGCCGGGGTGGCCGACCAAAAGGAGGAGAGGGGGGGAGAGCGCACCTCCTGGTTTTCATCCTCAATCTCTGGCGCAGTCAGGAACTGCACGGGTTTGCGTTTGAACAGCACCTGGGGGCCAGGGGTCAGCTTCTGGGCGACTGGCGGCGAGTGCGGGCGGAGCGGTACCATGGCGACAGGCGTGTGTGTGTGTGTTCAAGCTTTGTTGTGAGCAGTGGGCGGTTTGGCGGGAGATCTAGTGGTGGGGGGCGTGGGGGGGGGGGAGGGGAGGGGGTGAGAGGGCCTGTCTCTCCCGGGGCGTATGGTGGCCCTTGAAATTGGGAGAGCAGTGCTGGGGGTGAGCGTGGTCGAAGTTGGTGGAGAAGGCGCAAGATGGGGGGGGCGCTGGTGGTGGGCGCGTAGCAGGTCGCGCACGGGTGAGCAGGCGAGCCGTGGTCACCGTGGAGTTGGGTGGTGGGAGAATGGCGCGGCGTTGGGGGCGCGCTCGCGATGCGTGGCGGGCTGTTGGGGGTGGAGAGAGAGGAGGCGAACAGGGTGCGTGGGCGTAGGCGTGTAGGCGTGGGCGGGCGCGTTCGGGGGGGCAGCTCTGGGTTTTGCTTTGGTGGGTTTACATTCAAGGCTGGTGATGCGAGCCCCGGGGGACTCTGGACGGGGTCAAAAGCGGCAAGCGGCAAGCGGCGGGATGCATCCACGGCGCAGGGGCGGAATGTGGTGGACGGGCGTGGGCGCGGGTGCAGGCGCGGGCGCGGGCTTCGTCGTCGATGGTGTTGATGGTGGATGGTTTTGATGGTCGGGGTGCGTGGTGGTGGTGCTGGGCGCTGGTGGGTGCTGCGGCGGGAGGATGGATGCAAGAGGGAGGAGGAGGAGGAGGGAGGAGGAGGGAGGAAAAAGTTCGAGGAGCGGCAAATGGGGAGAGCAGGTAGGGGCCAGGGCTCATGGCCCATGGCCCAGGGTACCGTGCCTTTTTACGTCCGGACCCGCCAGGCAGGAGAACGGCATCACCCCGACCCCAATGGGCTCCTCCTCTCCTGGTCCCCCTCGTCGTCCAGACCCCGACCCCCCCGGCACCCGCTGGCACGACACCGCCCTCGCGATCGCGCGTGTTTGCCCACGTTTTTGTACTTGGCGGGTGCGCACGACCGAGGGCATTCTCCACGAGCTCGAAGCGGCGAAATTGGGTTCGGTTTGAATTATTCACCCCGTGTAGACGGCGGCGGCCCATTTGGTTTGGACGGGTAGGGTGTCCCCGCTCTGGAGTTGGGGACCCCTCGAGGCCGTGGTAGACGAGTACCGACCACCTGCAGCAGCGCGCATCGGCCATCGACCGCCAGCGTCGCCCGAGCATGGCCAAACTGGCCCTCCCATCATCAGCGTGACGGTATCTACCCAGGCCCCTCCTATGCAGGCAAAGAGCGAGCTCGAAATCGCGAATGCGCGGCCGTGAGGAGGTTGTCGAGCGGGACATGTCTCAGTTCCCCGCTACCAGACCCCGAGATCTGGCTTGAAATTCCCTCCGTGGACGGGACCACTACACCACGCACCACACACCACACCTGGGGCTCCCGTGCAACAGACACTGCCCGTCCGGCTGGGGCACCCAACAACAGCCCAACACCCTCGCAGCAATTCAATCCCCTTGGCCTCTGCATCTCGACAAAACGGCCCAGATCCCAACATCCACCGCCCGTTGCCCCGGAGCCTGCGGCCCCGATTCCCCGTCGCGTCTCTCGCTGTTTGCCGACGCGTCGAGAATCATCCGTATAAGTCGGTCGCGGCCGTCGCCTGCACACCCCCAGCGAGCGTCGCCATCCCTTTCCCTCGTCCTCCCAAGCCGGTGCAGGACCGTGGCGACCCCAATTGACGTTCCCGACCCCCGGGTTCCCTCTTTGCGGTGGGCAAGAAGATTGTTCGTGTGCCCCCGCCGAGCCCCCCAAACAAAAATTCTCGGCCGGCCCTGCTCCATGCAGCGGCTGGCGGCCAGCTCAAATTCAAAAAAGTTTGGTTTGCCTGCCGCGGCTGCACGCAACCCCAACTGATGTGGGGCGCCCAGCGCCGTCAGCCTTGCAGAAAAGCTGAAACCTTCTCCAGTCAGAACGCCGCTGGCGATTGCGATAAGCTCGGCGTGTGCTGACTCAGCATTCAACTCGACCTCACTGCAACACCCGTCTCGGAGGTTGGCCTGGATTAGTCGAGCCAACCTGTCAAATGGCCTAAGCATGACGATGCTTTTGAAGACTCAGAAAAAATCAATTTCATCGGCCGCCACTGAGAAGAAAAACAACATTACCAAAAGGGTGCTGCTAGGGAAGGGGGGCCCCGAGCTCTCCCTCGGTTCCCTCAGTCAAGCCACCCAACGCCAACTACTGGGCCCCGAGCTTGGTCTTGGCCGAGGGGTTGGTTAAACAAGATTCAGTGCAGCTGATATGAATCCATAATATTTGATGTAAACCATGGCCGAGTCTATATTCGGGAAAAAAAGGTATCCAACCCCCCCCACCCGTCTAAGACGCAAAGTACACCACCATGAAGCCCACCCAGCTCCCGACAACCCCTATCGCCGAGTACGAGCTCGTAAACATCAACGGGAGGAACTCGTAGCTCTTGCCAAACACAATCCCATGCACCAGTGAGCAATACACAATCAGCGGGATGCTAACCGTGATGTACAGCGTGCTGAACCGGTCAAACAAGAACGTCCTCGCCCGGCTCGACGCCGGCGCCAGGTTGTCAAATACCATCAGGAACAGCATCAGCCAGAATATGGTGTACACCGTCTTGATGGGGAACTCCCCCGGCGTGAACAGCAGCGGGAACAGCGAGACGTGGCCCGAGACCGCCAGGGGCCGGAAGGCGCTCAGGTACCGACGATCTTTGAGCGCAATGAGGCTGAACGGGATGATGACGAGCAAGATGGCCTTCTCGTGCACATGCCAGCCAAACAGAAACGACGCGTACCCGCAGAGCGTGACAGCCCCGACAAACGTCTCCCACGTCGGCTGGACGAAGAGCTTGACGAGCGGAATCGCCTGGAACAGCAGCGTCAGGGCAAAGCACACGCGCGGCGCAATGTCTGGCAGCACGGCAAAAGACGTGTCCCCAACGAGCCCGCGCGTGACGCTCTGCAGCGCGTCCGCCTTGACGGCCAGGCCGAGCCGCGGCGCCACGACGATCAGGGCCCGGTCGAGGAACGAGTACATGGCCCACACGTTCGGTGCCCAGTAAGCATGGCAGAGGCCCCGCGAAAAGGGAAACAGGCGGCTCATGATCTGAGGGATCTGCCCCTTGAGGGCAAAGGGGCCGAATGCCGTTCCGAAGATGGCCACGATGCCTCCGCCGAGCTTGAGGCAGTTGAGGAACTGGATCCGGAACATCGACTTGGGCGACAGGCAGTACACCCGGAGGAGGTAGACAAAGTAGGCCGGGGCGAGATACAGGTAAATGTGCTTCATGCACAGCAGGGCGGCAAACGACAGCCCGCTGAGCAGGAGCGTCGACCGCTTCCTCGCGAGAACCATCGAGGCGATGAGAATGCCGTACATGCAGCCATTGTACTGGAAGTGTATGTGATCGATGATGAGAAGGCCGGGCGACAGCAATATCGAGATGGCGGCGGCCTGGGCGGCGCGCTTGGAGGCGCCGTGCGACGAGTCGACGAACCTAGCCATCCGTTAGCCATGCGCCTCGTGCTAAATAGGGGAGGGGGGGGGGGGGGGGTACATTTGCAGCGCATGCACCAGGAGCAGCTCGCTGACAATGACGGTAAAGCGCTGAAAGTAGACCGTCTCCCAGCTGTCGTATTCCAGGTTGTACACGCGCAGCATGGCCGGGTCAACCAGCTTGGCGACCTGTGACATGAGCCACTCAAAGTAGGCAAAGAAGGGCGGGTAATCGAGGGTCCATTCCGACGTCTTTTCGTAGTACCAGTCCCAGAGGGGCAGACTGTTTGTGATGGCCAGCCAATTGCGATGGACTTCAAAGTCGGTGGATTTGCTGTGCGCGCAGCTGTGGTCAGGAGAGGACTGGGAGACCGACGCGACATCTAGGTGAGGAGGGCCTTACTATGCTGGGAAGAGCAAGATCTTGAATGCGGCCGCGATCACGGCGCATTGCGTGAGGGAGGGGTATATCTCGGTCATGGAGGCATGTCGGGGGGGCTTTCACCGGAAGCCCGTCGCTGGTGGTGGTGGTGGTGGTGGTGGTGTTGGAGACCTGGGTCGGCCACTGTCGCTGTTTGGTGGACAGTGGAAGGTTTTCGGTGGGGCCTAGTTCATCCCTGCCCGTCTGTTCCAGCATGCGGATGACAGCTTTTCCCAAACCTGGAGCTTGAGCCACAGAACCACCACGCCTGTGTGTGCTTCACAAGCCACGTTTCCCCGCAGAGGCCCGTGAGGAGAAAGGGGCCACGACCCCTGTCCGTCTGAGCTTCGAATTGGAGACGGGGGACGGGACCTGGGGCTGCAGGGGAAAGGTGTCGTCTCTTTTCAATGGTCCCGCCCTTTTCATCCCGCCTTTCTCCCATCAGCAGCAGCCATCTTGCGTTGCCTGAGCTGAGACTCGTCGCCCGCAACATCTTTTCTTGCGTTACATAGAGGCCATGAGAGCTACGTAATTGCTGCGGTACAGACCATTACAACTCTCCCTCCAGGTTCTTCTTTTTTTTTGGGGGGTTCTTTTTGCATTGTCGATTCAACCCTCGTTTCGACCTTGTCGCGCCCACTCCTCCACCCTTGTCATCGGAGGCAGACGGTCCCTTGCGCCAGGACACACTTCCGCCTGCAAAGTGTCCTCAACCGCAATCACCCGGGCCTAAAGAGCCGACATAGCATACTTTTCCAGCACTCCAACTTTTTACACGACGCCGCTCTTCAGCTAGCACTATCCTGCCCGTCTTCTCCTGCCCCCTAGGCAACACAGGGCCCCTCACACGCCCGCCATGCGCTTCTCATCGAGGGTGGCGCTCGTCGCCAGCTTGCTTAGCCAGGCGCAAGCTCAATATCTCATCAACGACCTCAGTTTTGGCTATGGCGCTAGGTAAGCACTGCGGACCAAGCAACTGCTCCAGCCTTCAACACCAGAAACTAACGCGGGGTTCCTACTATTAGGATAGCCCCTGAAGGGACCTACACGATCCCCAACTTCGGCCTCCAGGGGAAGCCCAACGTCCCCGAGCTCCTCTCCAACAAGCTCATCCTCACACCGACCATGCCCGGCAACCAGCGCGGCGCCGTCTGGGCCGACAAGGCTCTGCAGCACCAAAGCTGGATCACCGACGTTGAGTTCCGCGCCAACGGCCCCGAGCGCGGCGCCGGCAACATGAACATCTGGCTGGTCAAAGAGGGCCCCCACGCCGTCGGCGCGAGCAGCATCTACACGGTCGGCAAGTTCGAGGGTTTGGCGCTGGTCATTGACCAGTACGGCGGCTCGGGCGGCATGCTGCGCGCCTTCCTCAACGACGGCACCGCCGACTACAAGGCCTCGCACAACGTCGACGCCCTGGCCTTTGCCCACTGCAACTTCCACTACCGCAACCTCGGCCGGCCCTCGCAGGTCAAGCTCCGCCACAACGATAACATGTTCATCGTCGAGATCGACGGCCACGTCTGCATCTCGAGCGACCAGGTCCACCTCCCGACCGGCTACCACTTTGGCATCACGGCCGCCTCGGCCGACAACCCGGACTCGTTCGAGGTCTTCAAGCTCGTCACCCTCACCGAGGACCAGCACCACCAAGACGCCAGCAGCCACCCCGAGCCGCACGCCCCCGCCAGCGAGATGGACCACCACCACGCCGACGAGCACGAACGCCAGGTCCGCGAGGCCCAGGCCGCGCAAAAGTCGGCCCCGCACTCGGGCAAGCTCTCGTTCGGCCGCGCCGGCCAGGCCGTCCTCGACGACCCCTTTGACACGGCCATCCCCGACGCGGACGCCACGTCCATCACCAGCAGCGCCGCGCAGTTCGCCGACCTGCACAACCGCATCCAGAGCGTCAACCACCACCTCTCGACCATCTTCCGCTCGCTCGGGCAGAGCGCGGGCGTCGGCGAGCAGCGGCACGCCGAGCTGTCGGCCATGCTCGGCGACTTCAAGGCGACGCTGGCCGCCAAGCTCGACCGCCTCGAGTCGATCGACAACCGCGTGCGCGAGATGGAGAAGGAGATGCGCACCATGCGCAACGACCTGGCCGCGCGCCTGCGCGAGTCGGAGAATTCCATCAAGTATCACGTCAGCGACAAGCACGAGTCGCTCGCCGACCACGTCGTCAAGCACGCCCCGCCGGGCCACGCGCGCCTCATCTTTGTCATCGTCGGCGGCCAGGCGCTGCTGGTCGGCGCGTTTGTGTGGTATAAGCGCAGGAAGCAGATGCCCAAGAAGTACTTGTAGATGAATTGGGAGGGGTTGATACCAAGTTATGTCTGTTTGGATTGTTCATGACGCCAAGGGTTTATTTTGTGTGGTATGTAAAAGGGAGGGTGCGGGTGCGGGTGCATGGCGTTCTTTTTTTGTTTGGATATCTTTTGGTGGTGGTGGTAGGCCGTGGGTAGGGACGACGTGGCCGCTGTAAATAGAAGAGAGATTAAGGGCTAGGTGCCCTACCTAGCGAGGCTAGAAAGCGACAAATACCATGGTCATATATATATCTCCCGAGACTCTTTGCCAGCTAACAAGAAATCCGTGGCCCCATCTCATACAGTTTCTTGCTCTGAGCGCCACGTATCAACCCTCACCGCCGAGACATTCTTTTTTTTATGTGGTAAAGGTGCGGCGGCAAGACATGTTTCTCTCTCTATTGCCGCCTACAAAGCAAGGGAGCGCTACCCGGCGGCTCTGGTTTTACACATGTTCAATTTCACACAGAGTAAGGTACATCTAGAACTGGCAATAAAAAAACGAGCAAATGGCATGGTAGCGATGGTGGCTCCTGTGAAGCGAGTGGCTCAAGGAAGTAGAACGATGGGCTTCGCTGCCTGTCGGTGGGCAGTGGGAATGCAATACAGGTAGCGACGGACGAAGATCTAATCTGATGTTTGCACTTGCAAGGGCAAGGGCGATTCATGATAACTCGGTGAGCCTTTTGGACTGGCAGGTCGGCATCAACCACACAGCGCTGGGAATCAGTATCCCGAGTTGATAATCTTGAGCATCTCTTCTCCCTTGGGGGCCGACGTCAGGTTGTCAAAACCCTTGTCGGTGATGGCAATGCTGTCGGCTGGTGTCAGTGCTCACTCTGGAAAG
Organism: Schizothecium vesticola; assembly: GCA_030549215.1. Taxonomy (NCBI): domain Eukaryota; kingdom Fungi; phylum Ascomycota; class Sordariomycetes; order Sordariales; family Schizotheciaceae; genus Schizothecium; species Schizothecium vesticola. The sequence continues at coordinate 1,274,600 of JAUKUD010000007.1, read as the reverse complement.
GAATCTGCTCATCATGTCAAATTTTCTAGACCAAAAAGGGGACAACGTACCAATCCTCAATCCTCACTCCTCCCACGGGGTAATACTTTTCGACCACCTCCTTGTTGATATGCTTCGCGTGGTTGGCGTTCTTGAAGAACCACTCCTCGAGATATGGGCGGCAAAAGTAGCTGTCAACTCCCGCTCGTCAGCCCTACTAACCTAGGAGAACAGAAAAGAAGTTGGGCAACTTACATTCCCGGCTCCACCGTCACGACCATGTTCTTCTCCAGCCGTTGCTTCGCCTGCACCGGCACTACCATCATCGAGTGGTGGTCTCGCGCCACTACCACCTCGCGCCACATGCGCGCCGCCGCCTCGTCCGTGATACACCCGCGCTTGCCCACCATGCCGCTGGTCCTGGGCACAGACAGGTAGCCGGCTAGCAGCGGCTGTGACCCGCTGGAGTCGTGCACCTCGAGCCCGACGTGATGACCGAGGCCGTGAGGGAAAAAGGCGGCGACGGTGCCGCGTGCGAGGATCTCCTCGGCCGTGCCGTTCTGGAGGATGCCGAGGCGGAGCAGCTCCTCGACGGCCACGATGCAGGCCTGCACGTGTAGCGAGGCAAATGTGACGCCAGGCAGGACGCGCTTGAAGCACTCGGCCTGCATGCGCTCGACGATGGCGTGGATTTCCGCGGCCTCGGGAGAGAAGGTGCCGTTCAGGGGCATGGTGCGCGTGATGTCGCTGGCGTAGCACTTCCACTCGGTGCCGGCATCGAGGCAGACGAGTTGGCGGCCCTCGAGGGGCTGGTCGTTGGAGTCGTAATGCAGGGTGCTAGCGTTGACGCCGCTACCGGCGATGACGGGGTATGCTTGGTGCTTTGCCCCGTGGGCGCGACACACGCCGCGGAAGATGGCCTCGATCTCGCGCTCGTTGGACAGACGCTTGAGGCGCGTCATGACGGCCTTGTGGGCGGCGCCCTGGGGGGTGTTAGTGCGACTCTCTTGTCCCGTGTCGCCACGAAAAGGGGGGGAGGGGGAACCGAGATAGCGTTGGCTCTCTTGATCATGGCCACTTCGAAGTCGGTCTTGATGACACGGGCGGCATTCATCGCAGGCTTCAGGCTGGCCGTGTCGACCTGGACGACACCCTTGTAATTCTCCATCCTGGGCGTCTGGTTGGGATGGAGAACATACAGGGTGCTCCCCGGGGCCAGCGCGCGGCCAGGGGCCAGCGAAGCCGTCAGGTACCGCTCGAGGCCGCCGATGTAGCGGACCTCATCCACGTGGGACATGGCCAAGCACTCTTCCGGACCAGGCGTCGACCCGTACCAGAGAAAACGTCGCGCATCTGTAATGGGGATCCAAAGGACGAGCCAATCGTAGGGCATCTCGTAAGTGACGCAGCACCCGGGGAAGTCGACTCCGGCAAGGTAGTAGAAACTTACCAAGGGCGAAGACGTCAGTCCAACTAACAGCGCCGGGATTCTAAAGAAAGGGGAGACCAACTACCGCCGTTGTCTGAACTCGGGGCCCATGTCCGAGTCCTCGAACGTGGACGTCTCTTGACCGGGGAGGCAGATGAGGCCCCGGGGATTGCCGAGCTGCTTGGCCACCTTTCGTGCGTGTGTTTTGGCTGGCAGACATGTCAGTCCTCCTGAAGGAAAACAAAAAGACAATGGCCAGTCCATGACGTACCTGGGAATTTTCCGAGGTGACCCCCCTCATCGTTCAGCCATCTTTCGACGCTCTTCTGCTTCTCCTGCCTCTCCTGCCTCTCTTTTGCCCTTTCCTCGATCGGCCTCCTGCTGGGCTTGTCCTCGGCCCTGCCAGCGTCGGGCTTGGTAGGTCTGATATGGATTAGGGAAGAAGAATCAGCGTACCGCTTCCTTCGGTACACAGGGGCGAGGCGGGGTGACATGGAAAAAGGGTGGGGGTTGCTGACAGTCCCTCAATGTCGGCCTTGTCCACCAGGACGAAATCCCCTTCTATCGCATCCATGGCGACGGGCGTGGTGCATCGGGGCATTGAGCTGGTAGGGGCGGCGGTACCGAGCAGTGGTGGTGGTGGTGGTATCTAGGGGTGGTTGGTGTTTAGGGGTGGGGGAGGGGAGGGGCGGGGAGGGGAGGGGCGGAGGCGATTGACGAGGTGGTGACCTTTGGGGAAGGATGAAGGTTCGGCGCCCTGTAATGAGGGGTCTGTCTTGCCAATATATACACAGTACGGATAGCGGGAGCGACCTAGGGAGAAACGACGCCAGTGGACATATCATGTGCATCTTCCATGTCCCACCTGACGGCTTTGTCGGTGCCTACCTACCTAACTGCATGCAACCATCGGGCTCAGGAGCAAAGAGCAAACGAGTTCTGGCATTGCATACCTTAACAATTGGAGTCTCTGCTCGACCCGCATCAGGCGTCTCCGGCCCTCCAATCGATCACCAATAATTCGGCATCAATAATGCACCGATCCAATACCCACGACGGCGATACCGGAGAGGCCGGCCGGTGCATCCATGCGTGGTACAACCTTGCGCCCGGCCGCCGGAGACTTTCAAGCATCCAGAGCTGCAGAGCTCCGGCCCGTTTTGCCACCATCAGGCCAAGGTCCTCCGGATGAGCGGGATATACAGCCATGTCAGCATGTTGACGACGACGTATCGCGATCCAATGATGCTGTTGCGTCTTTCGCATGCATTCCCCTCGCATCCTTGGTGATATCGACCGAGAAGTGATCCCACTTGCCATGGCCTGCCTCGGCCACTCGGTACGGCCCTGTCGGATAAAAAAAGCCCCTAGGTGGCCGTATATGTATTCTACCTCTTCGTTTGTGTAATGCTTTTTCCCTCTTCCATGCCCTTCCCTCTCCTTTCCGCAACCTCTTTTCCCAAAATCCATGCAGACATCCTCCAGTCCCATCCGCCGTCCTCCCTGGACTCTACCTCCACTTTCCCAAGCAAAGAGCCAGGTTCTGATCTTCCCTCCGCGACCCCATATCCAACCGTCCCGAGTCTATTTCGTCGTGCTGCCGCCGCTGGGTATCAAGTGATGGGAATCAAGATAAATCAAACCGACTCGAGATCCATAGTCCTCCCCTGATAGACTCGGTGCCGTACCGGTCTCCGATCCAATGCTAGAATTCGCGCCGGGTCCTTCTCGATTCGCCTGGTTTCGAGACCGTGTGTGTTGAACGTTCATGAGTCGTAGGGTGACCGATCCGGTGCAAGCTTCCACCTGCGCACATGGCCCGGCCCTTGAAAAGATCAAAGGCATGAAAAGCTTTTCTAGGCGCCTCGGGCGCCAGCAAATGTATACCATGGTCGGATCGTTCTGCCGATCCGCTTCTCCAAAGCCTTTGCGCCCCTGAGAGCATGTCATCGATAGCTGCCGGGGTGGTTGAGCATGTCGCTCCATTCATTTGGGTAGTTCGGGTCCACCATAATATCCTCCATCATATCCGGGTGCTGGTGTTGTTGTTGCTGTGACATGTGTGGCTGACGCTGATGTTGGTGCTGTTGCTGGTGTTGACGCTGGTGGCCGTGTGACTGCGCGTGTTGAGAGCGTACCGCGTGCCCTGGTTGCATCCCAAGCATGTTTGAGGCCGTGTACATCTGCGAGGCTGGATCTATCGAGTGTTGCCCTTGGGTTGATGGAACCAGGTAGGGGGGGATGGGGCCAAGGAGCTGGCCCTCGATTCCGTCGTAGACATTCGACATGTAGAACTGACCATCCGGTGCCTGGCCTGGGGCCGGATGCGGTCCTTGCCTTCCGGGATGGTAGCCCGACCCATCCATCAGCGGCTGGTTCGGATATGCAAACGGATCTCCAGACGGAAACATCATGGCATCCAGTTTGTACACCGAGTTGACTCCGCCCGCCGCCGTGGCCGAGGGGAAGCCTGCCGGATGGCGTGGAAGAGACCCCGGCCCTCCCGAGCTGTCGGGACTCGCACCCGCCAGAGATGCATCCATCGGCGTCAAGTCCGCCATCGAACCACTCGCAAATCCCGGACCAGCCAGACCTCCTGACATCCTAGCCGATTCGAACGAAGTCCGCAGGGGCGCTATTGCCTCTCTTTTGAAGGACGCGCCGGGGGCTCTTCCTGCGTCCTCGGATCTTCGCCCGGGAAGGCTGTCTGGAAGTCCTGGTCGAGTAGGCAAGGGCATGTTGCCTGTTTTGGATCCTGGGCCAGGGGCGGATCGTTTCTTGTTGGGTGGGGGCCGGCCTGGCCCTTTTTTGAGGCGGTCTTTCAACTGCTCAAAAAGGGGCTGCCGTTGCTTGTCAGCTCGGGCACTGCAGAAATCATGGGGGGAGCTGGGTGGTAGGAATTACCTTGAGCGCTTCTGCAATACTGCCCGCACCTACGCTCCTCTCGGCCAGAGTCTCAATCACCTCTCTGCCCGCGTGAGCATCCGCCAAAATCTCGGCAGTCCCGTTCTTGTCGGGGTTTTCCATGACATAAAACACGAGAGAGAGGACGGCAAAGAACTCGGTGTACAGGATCAACCAGTATGGACCGATAATCGAAGCCTGTTTTTGGATCTCGACACCAATGTGAACCACGTTTCGAGAAACACTTATCCCCGCCGCGGCGCAGTTGTAGTAACGATCGTCAATGTTTTTTCCAGCCGTCAACCGTGCCGAGATGTAATGCAGAAAGGGCCGGTAGAGCATCGTCTGAACATGCGCATACGCGAATCGAAGTAAAGTCCGGACCCTGGCAGGCCTGTCAGCCATGTTCATTTGATTGGAAAGGGGGGGGGGGGGCAAAAAACACGCACCGGATCACTTCAATAGGGCCATCGGAGCTCGGGCGCCAGTGGATGGGGAGTTTCTCAAACCACTCGTGAAGCTCCCGCTCGATCTCCTTGATCCTAGCGTAGCTGATCATGTATGTCGCGTTGGGCCGCTCGCCTTTCATGACGCACTCTTCCACCCCTTTGAGAGGATAAATATGCTTGACAACCTTGGCCATGATGCTCATGAGCTTGCTGTGGGCGCTAAAAGCTTGGAAGAAGGACGGTGTGCCGGGAGGAGGAAATAGGATCGCATCCTTGGTGATGTACTCGTCGTCCACCTCGGTCGGGAAGGGTTGGTCGACGTCCTCATCGTGAAGGAGAATCGGGAATCCCAAAATCGCCGATATATGCGTGTCCATCTGTCTGATTGTGTGAAAGAGCCGTCGTCTCGTCTCGTCCTCGATCGGGCTCATCTTGGTATGAGGGAGATGGCGGTGGAGTCCCATGCGTAAACTGGACCTGAGAGCGATGCCGAGGTAGGCGTAGCAACCGCTCATGTTAGACGTGGACTGCAGGAAAAGAATCATATAGACCAGCGCTTGGAGGGACGTAACGTCTCGACACTCGGCAACGTCATCCAGCACTTGGCGGGCGGCGGTAAAGTACTTGATGCTGCAAGTCTGGTGAGCTATGGGACAACAATGTGGAAGTACCGGAAGTAGAAGAGGGGAATACGCACCCTTCTTCAGCTGCCGACTGGTACGGCACTAGGGGCTTGGAAGGGTCCTCGTAAGTGTTGTACATGCACCCAAGTGCCATGACTGCGTACAAGAGGCCAAGAAATCTCATCCCGTCGACCCCCCATGACTCCTGCGGCGTGTCGTAGAGATTTTGGAGCTGTTCGTAAAATGTCGGCTGGTGGATGGTCCGGAGCAAGCAGGTGGCGCAGCTGAGCGCAAAGTAGCAAAGCTCGCGGGCCCTCTCCTGCGGTGGCAGCTTGAAGACATTGAGGAGGGAAGGCGACTCCCAGTTGCCGCTTGTTCCTATCTTGGGAGAGCTGAAGGCGCTTGTCTCGGGCCGGGCTGGCCGAAAGAAGGGATCGTTACCCATCTTGCCCTGGAAATGATCCTTCATCCGCTTGAGAAAGACGGCACCCGAGGAGATGCCGTAAAAGTCCCACTCGCCGCCCTCGTTGAGGTCGAGCTGGCCGATGGATTCGATCATTGAAATGATGTGGGCGTCTGGAGTCTCGACCTCTTTGCCCCTTTCCTGCTGCTGGAGACGCATCGCCTGTGCTCTTGCCTGCTCCCTCTTCTGGAACTCATGCTGGACCGCCGGGTCGAGTCCGGGATCTGTCAGGTCCACTTCGGGCATGAACTTGAGGAGGAGGGACTCTGCTCGCTGCAGTCTTGCCTCCAAGGCCTCTATGTACTGCGGTGCAGGGTTTCTGCGACGGTTAGACGGCTTATCGTATGTACAATCTGAACCCAGCGTTAGCAGATGGGGGGGGGGGGTCGGGGACGAGAGACAGTGCCGCGGCCCGTCATGCCCCGCGGGGGTTCACAGGTGGGCTGGCTTACCGTAGCTGTAGACCGAGCAGTGGGTGCATGGCTGCTTCCCGTCGCACTTGATTTTTTTCCTCCGGCACTCGTCACAGGCCCTCGTCACTCTCCTGCGCTTCTGCAGCGGCATACTCGTCGCCCCGCTGGTGCCCGAGGGACCGGCGGAGGGCTCCTCGGACTCGGACTTGTTGGCGTTTTGGACTGACGATTTGACGCTCTCGGAGGGGGAGCCGGCTTCCCGGGGTGACTCGTCAGCCGACTCGTCGTCGGACATGGCATCGGCATCCCGGGAGCCGGTGACACTCGAGGGAGTGTCCTTGGAGTCCTTGTTCGTGCTGGTGCCAGCCCCAGAGCGTTGTGAGGGCTGGGAAGGAGGGCGGGTTGGGCGAGGGCCGGCGCCCTCGGTACGCGGATCCAGCGGCATGTTGTCTCAGCAACCGGAAGGCTGACCACGTGTGCCGTGATACACAGAGTCTGCTAGGCGTTAGGCCAGAAGGGCTAAGGTGACTCGGTTGAAAGTAAGCTTGAATGGTTCGTCTCAGCTACCTAAGTATGTCGTGGAAAGCTTGTTGCCGGTGCGCTTGGCATGTCGGGGCAACAGGGGCGGCGATGACAGCAAAGAGTGCCTTTCCAGAAGCAACAATATGCGTCAAACCCGGCTTCAGCTGACAGATGTGTGCATCCACCAGTCCTCTTGTTGACAAAAGAGGGGGGTAGCTAGCACGTTGGAGGCCGTCCGGAGGGTTGGAGCAGCAGAGAGACCAGCTCGGGTACCGTGCAGACCTTGAGAGGCCCAAGAGGGGGAGGGTTGGGGGGGTGAAGACGCAATATACGTACTTTCCAGTCGCGGATAGGATTGGGGGGGATGGGGGGGGGCGGGGGGGGGGCGAGGGGGTTGGTTGCTTGGGAGACGTTAGGTAGGAAGACGGGACCTAAGGTTGGTATAAAAAGGCGAGCCGGCAGACGGAAGCCCAGAGATAGCGACTTGGACGGAGAGGTAGGTAGCAGGCACTTGAGCCCAAGTACCTATCGGCAGGTCGGTGATGGATAGCAGAAAGGGCTCGGTAGACACCGCTAGCTACTACCTATGGGTCCCCCTAGACACGCGACTATGCCAATGCCACCCACGCACAACCTCGAGTTTTTCTTGGCTCTTGGTCGAGTCGACGGCGGCTCCGAGATGGACACCCAGGGAATCCACTGAGCGGGCTCTAGGGGCAGGGCACAGGGCTCCGCAGCTCCGCCACGAAAGGATGAAAAGATGAATATATGGAGGTCCGCCGAGACGGGACGGCCTAGGATAATTGTAGGTGAGGTCGGGTGGAATGGCAGAAGCCGCAGAACCTGGAAGCCCAGCACCTGACCTGCCCGGCTAGGAACGGGCGGAGAACCAGAGAGACGGGGGTGGCGGAAACCGTCCAGTTCAGTGTTGGCAAACGAGTATAGGTAGGTAGGTATGGAAGAGGTAGGTAGGTGGGTAAGGGATGAGGACGGGTGAGGACGAGTCTTCCTTGGGACGACGCGGAAGATGTGTGCTGTGGCAGCTGTGGGAGCTGCAGGAAGGCGGTTAGAATGAATGCCACAAAGCAGTGAGGCACAGATGTATGGAGTAGCAGGAGCACAGGTAGGCCCGAGGTAGGTGGCAGGCAGGTAGGAAGGAGCATCCGTCTCTGTCCGCCCGGGACTTCAGGTACGTGACAGCCTAACCGCAGCAGCGATCAAGCACCTGCACACAATGGACACACCACACCAGACAGTATGGGTCCATGGACAGGGAAGGCGGCGGCGACCAAGATCCCGTCCGAACTGTGTGGGTCCCCACCAGCCGTACACAGTAGGGGTCGGGGGGGGCGACCGGGGTAGGGGGGTTAGGTGTGCCGAAGCCGAATCGGCCCCAGTCAGTGGTGTCCTGGGTCCATCCAGACGGGGAATAACGAGGAAGCGGGCAAACAAACCGTCAGCCATTACCAACAACCGTAAAACCATACCGACGATCGGAATCCGATGGCGCCAGCAATGGATGGATACTTGCAGCAACCACCTCGATCTCGCGGCTTGGGTGTGCCTGGTTGTATGATGCAAGGCCGAGCAACGGAACCGATATTTTCCTCCCTCGGTCACCTCGCCGTTCCGGGGGTTCGGTGGAAAGAAAATAAACTCTTGGTTGAAGCCGGGGTGGTCGGCTGTCTTGGCCCCTTCACCTGGGCATCTCTCGTCGGGTCGTACCGCGTCGCAACGCACTTACTTGGCGACGGCCGTCGAAGCGTCGAAACGGCGTTAGTCGATTGCAGATGGCGCTGGGAATAGGATCAGGATGACCTAACGCAAGCGACTGACCCTCACCCAAGACTGACAAGCTTTGGGCGCGTTGCCCATGGCCAGGTTGGACAGCAGAGGCGGGGAGGATCCGACGCTGTGGGGAGTGGTGCCCATGTCCTACTGTGTATGGATACACGGTCTCGACACCTAGGCCTTCGGGAAAGGCATGTGGTCACTGGCTGACTGGTAATGTCCATCACTGCCGCGGCCGCAGAGGTGCTTCATCGATAACCTTACCCGGTGTCTATCCCCACCAGCGTCCTTGGGCCAAACGGCTATTCCGAAGGGGGGTGAGGACAGCGGCCCGGAGAACAAGTGCCCCGCGCTGCTGGGCAGGTCGCCCCCTCCCCGTTGCCCAGCTACTGCCCAGTGCCCAGTTACCTCGGCGCGTTCAGGCGTGCAGGCGGATGTGGACATCAAAATGGAAAGGATGAGAAGATGGATATGGACGTCCGTTATTAACACGGCCGGTCAGGTTGCGGAGTGTGGTCCAACTCCATGTCCATGTGCTGTCCGAGCGGGACACAGCACAGATGCCAGGGCCTTGGCGAAGAATATCGGTGTCGGGCTGTCAACACTCAATAGACGCGGAGGGGCGACGTAATATTCTGCGAGCATGTCGTCAAGCGAGACGCAAGGCGGGATACCGGGATAATTTTGGTGCAGTGGCATTCTTGACGCTCCGTCCTCGTTGCGTTGTCCCTGTGTCCCTCTACTTACGGTCCGCCGGTCACGGGTATTTGCCTTGAAAATTGACCGGCAGAGCAAGCTCGAGGCTTAGTGTCGCGCTGTCTTGGATAGATGAGACCTGGGGGCGGCAAGGCAGCATGGCACCTAGGTAGCCTGCCAGCCTGTCACTTGAGAGGCTGACAGGCGTCAACGCTGAAGAACAGCCCCCCTCGAGCGCCTCTTGCATATCGTGCGCCAGCCGGCCGCCTGGGTGGTGGCACTTCGGGGCCGGACGACGAAGCCGTGGCAGATCCGTCACGAGGCAGCAAGGGTTAGCGAGGCGAAGAGGGGGCATCATAGACGAACCCAGGACTCTAGAGACAAGGCAGGACTACAAGACGACCATTAGGACTTTGTTCTCGGGGAGGCCGAAGATGCCCAGGTGGTAGAGCTCGCGAGGACAGCACATCGGCCTCTCATTGGATTCCGCGTCGGTGCGGTCGCGGAACCGGGACGGAGCCAACGTCGAGCCGCCGTAGATACGCATGTTGAGATGCAGAGAGAAAATCCCCACCGCCTATTTTGACGGGGCTGCCATCTGGGTGGCCGTCGGGATGCGCTATCTCCGCGAGCGATGCGGCAGGACAAGCCCCCCGACTTCCAAGCAAACGTTGACGTTGACCAATTGCGGCCCCGATGAGCTCATCGGATAAGGCGTGGGAAGGCGAGGGACAATGACGCGGGAACCCCTCGACTGGTCCCTGAGAAAAAAAAGTGAGACGGCTCGAGCGGGAGCCAAAAATGCCGATTTCGAAAACTCCAAGTCCACGTCCACGTTCACAGCATTGCTTCGAATACAAACGGGAAACCTTTCGCGTGCCAGTCTGTCGCAGCCCATCCTCTCCGGCTCAGAAGGGACAGCCATGATCCGACCGCGAGGACAAGGCAAGAGGAGGGGGGCGAGGGGCGGAGGGGCGGAGGGCAGAGGGGGGAGGGGGCGCGAGGGGGAAGCCACGATGTCGAATTGCTCACAGACTCCAGCTCAGTGCCGTGATGCCGTGTTAGGGGCAGAGAGGAGCAAGGGTCAAAAGCCACAAAGTCTTAGTTGAGGCGCTAAGGCCTTGGCCTATGTCACACTGCTTTTCAGGGCTCTTGGTATGACCTGATTCTGCTTTCCCCGCCAGGGGTGGGCTTTGCAGCAATTTCATTGGGTGCCCAGGGCATGTCCATGTGGCCCATGCGGTTAACGTGGGGGAAAAAAACCGCACCTCGGAGCCAGGCTCCCAGGCTCCAAAGCTTTCCTCGATAGAGAAACCTTCGAGAACCCCCAAGGAACGCCTTCCAAACGAGCTTCCATCTCTTCCTCTCCAAGCATTTTGCGGGCGTTCCTGAACCACGACGATGCAGAGAACATGCGGCACCAGAGATTAGCGGCACCCTGCCTCGAGCCCACCTCCGGTGTGGAATATACACGTGCAGAGGTGGATGTCGGGATCCTACTCTCGACACGCGCGAATGGAGAAAGACCCACGATGACCGACGTCCGATGTCCGACCTCTTGAGCAGGATATGGTTTACCCGTGCGGTTTGGCCCAAATGAATCGAACTGTTGAGTCTCTCTCGAGTGGTCTCCCCACTTCACAGAGTGCAGAGTTTTGTCGTTGAGCCTATCGCATCCCGCAGCCGCTCACCGTAGCGACCGCACAGCATGTTGCACGACCCCGCTCCCGAAAAGAGGTTGGCGATCGCACCGCGCCCAGAGACGGGCCACAGGGATGACCGTTTGGGACCAAGACTCAGCAAGGGCGCAAAGACCCTAGATTCCCCCATATCCCCACCTCGTCGTCAGCCTTGTCAGTTGTGATAGGCCCAGCAACAACGGCAAGCCCGGCGAGATGATAGGGCTTGAAGAAGGGGAACTAAACCCAGTTATGGCTCGACCGAAGCCAGAGCTGACAAAAAGATCACATGCCCGTCTCTATTCGGGAAGCAAGAGAGATGGGGAGTTGATGACACCATCGCAACGGTGTATGGGTTTCATGGCGACAAGGGGCGGGGGGACTCCCTGTGCGACCTTGGGAAGGTCGTAACGGAACTCCCCGGCCCGCCCAGTCTTCCCCCAACGACATCAACAGCCGATGGCGCCAGCAGGGCTCATGAGGGGGAGGACGGCACGATACCGCCGCGAGCCCGCGACGAGGTATCTACCGTAGGTGGCAGTGTCCTGCGTAACTGCTCCTGCGCACTAGTCGGTAGACGAGTTCATCCCGCTCCGAGGCCAATGTGCAACATTCGCTGCTGGCTCGATTCGGTGTGCCATATGCGATCCTGCCTGACCAGGGGGTGACGGCCTGGAGGCTCTGCGTCCCGGATCCCGATGTTCCCCAAACCTAGGTTCGAGAGATCCGCCCCGCATTCCGAAGGCCGGGGCCGGGGGCACCATGGGCAAATGATTCCATGATTCATGGGTAATCTGAGATAGCCGAGCCAGCCTCGCCGTTCTTGCTGAAGGGGGTGGGGATTTCGGGGAGCAAGTTTGACGCGGACGCAGCCCAGATGCATCCCATCCCAGCCACCGCAAGGGAGGCATCCATCCTCCATCCTCCCATCCATGCTGCACAATACTATGTGAGCACGAGGTAAGATGCTGCCGAAGCGCTGCAGTGGCAGAGGGGGGGTGCGAGTGCACTGTGGGCTGCGGAGGGACGGAATAGCAGGCGGTGATATGCGTGCTTGGCAGCATGTATTGAATGTTCCGTTGCTTCGCTGCGCGTTCCATTCTACGGTGAGCGGGCAGCGAGTCTATGTCTGCGAGGTTGGCGCAGGCGCAGACATCTTATTTCGTCCAGTCCCGTCCTGCCCAACCGCTGCCCGCACATTATCGACGGCTCCTTGACCGTCCGCAGATGATCCCCGACTTCATCATGCATCGTGGGAGTCACTTGAGAGGCACGGGAGCGGAGTGGTGGTGGGGAGGACGGCCAAGAGCCAGCAAAATCCATTGGATTCGTGCTTGGTGGTTAGGTAGGTAGGCTTGGAGCCAAGCTCCCAGGCCATGATTCCATGGAGCGCATCGATGGCTTCCTTGGGCATACGCGGGGTCGGGCGGGGAGGTCACAGCACAGATCCCTATCGGAGCCGATACGGAGGGACGGATAACCAACCCACCAAACAACTGGCCAAAAACGGCGCCGAGCTGCCCCGCCTTACCCCGAACCTGAGCTTGGCCAAGACCCTAGCTGACGACCTGCTGAGCCACGGCTCCCGTTCTCAGCCTCGACTCCAGCTTGCTCAACGCCAAACGGCCCACGGAGACGCGACGCGGCGCGACCACCCGCAACATGGCCGAACCTCTTCTCCAGTTTTTCTCCCTGATGGACGCCCAGGGCGGCGTCATTGTCAAAGGTAGATAGCCCCCCTCACCGCCGTCATCCCATGGCCAGGAAACCCAAGCGGTGCCCTATTGCACTTTCGCTGACGAGAATCCACGTACCCTCTAGAGCCCCCCAAGTTTGACCTCGATCTCTATGTCCAGAACTACCGAGGTGCGTTCCTTGCCTTTGCTGGGGGCCGCCCTGTGCCGCCCAGAGACTGATGATCGACCGCCAGGCCGAACCCGCTTTGACCGATTGTTCCTCATTGCGCGCTGCTCGGTGCCCCTCTGTATCGATGCCCTGAAGGCCGCCATCGCCGAGGCCAAGAAGGGTCGCGACACCCAGCAGTACCGCGAGGCCGTCGAGTGCCTGAGAGTAGCATCGCCCCATGACCCGGACGCCATCTTCGACCAGCAATGGCTCGATGCCACCGACAAGGTCAACCGTGTCGAGCTCAACCGTCTCTCTGTGGAGCTCAAGGCATACAAGAACAACCTCGTTAAGGAGAGCATACGCGTAGGTCCGGCCGCTCCGCTCTTTCAAACGGGCAATCTGACTTTGGCGGTAGATGGGCAACGAGGACATAGGGCGTCATCTCGAGAGCACGGGCGATCTCCATGGCGCGGCCGAATCGTACGCCAAGATGCGGCCAGACATCAGCACCCCCAAGCAGATCATCGACGTAGCAAAGCACCTCGTCCGCGTCTCGGCGCTGAAGCAGGACTGGGGCATGATCCTCGCCCACGTAGCCAAGCTTGTCGGCGGCCATTCCTCCGAGGACGAGAAGGTGCTCCACGGCTACATTAAGATCGTCCAGGGCATAGCGTGTCTCGGGCAGGAGAGGTACGAGGATGCCGCCTTCAGCTTCCTCGACGTCGACCCCACCGTCCCGGCCACGGTTTACAACGAGATCGCCAGCCCCAACGACATCGCCGTTTACGGAGGTCTCCTGGCGCTGGCGACGCTGGAGAGAGAGGCACTGGAGAAGCTGTTTCTTGGCAGCCCGACGTTCCGCACGTTCCTGGAGCTGGAGCCGCACATCCGACGCGCCATCACGCTGTTTGTCAACGGGCGGTACTCGGCCTGCATCGCTGCGATAGAAGCGTACCGCGCCGACTACCTCCTGGACATCTACCTCCAGAAGCACGTCCCCAAGATTTTTGCCAAGATCAGGAGCAAGTGCATAGTGCAGTACTTGATCCCGTTCTCATGCGTCAAGCTGGACACGATGAACGCGGCTTTTGGGACCCCCGACCACCCCGTCGAGGAGGAGCTCATTGCCATGATCAAGGAGGGGGTTCTCCAGGCGCGAATTGACGCGATTGATAGAGTACGTCGAGCCGTCCTTCCCTTCACCCCTGTTAGACCGCTGACCATTGTGTTTCTAGCTGTTGATCACCGTCTCGGCCAGCCCGCGGTCGAAGCTCCAGGCTTCGGCGCTCGAGACGGCACAAAAGTACGAGAGGCAAGCCATCGACAAGCTCCGGCTCTTGGGCCTTGCCTCTGCTGATCTGGAGCTCAAGGGGCGCAAGGGACCTGGACCGGCAGCGGGCATTTCCCTTCCGAGCATGGGGGACATGGGGTTGATTGAGGATTCGATCATGGCTTGATGGTCCCAAAACATGGAGTTGGGGGGCGACGGAGTTTGGCGCGTTATCGCATGTATTGATTTGGATTTTTGGTGCATACGGGTATTGGGGACACCGTGACGGTACCCGGGGGGGCAGCACTCCAATAGATGACCCAAGGCATTTCTAGACGAGACTGGCCAAAACAACAGGACAAAATCAAGCATCCTTCCGCGTTGACAGTAACCCCTGCTCTAATAACATTGCCATTCTCCAAGGGTATCAAATGCCTCCCCGTATCCTCCCTCTCCCCGTGGCCACCCCCCCCCCCCCCCCCCGGCTCACCCCATCAACTGCCTCACATCCTCGGGCGGCCACCTCACCTGCGCAAACGACAAACACCGCTTGATGCTCTGCAGATACTTCCTCGTCACCTCGCTCCCCATAATATGCCCCCTCTCGCCATCATGCAGCTTCTCGCGCGCGCTCCGCTCATGAATGCCCACCATGGTCACGCCAATCGGCCACGCCGCCTTACCAATGCTCAGCCGCAGATACCCATCATTGGCGTCCACGTACCGCCGCTCCTGCGCCGCCTTGACAATCTCCACCACCGCCTCGAGGATGCTCTCATCCAGATCCCCCTTCTCAAACTTGCGAAACAGCGGCCGCATCGTCTCCCGGCACTGCGCCATGGCGCTGCGCGCCGCCCGCCCCGGAGCCGTGTCCGCGTTGTCCTCCCGCGCCAGCGCGAGCTCCCACTCGGAGAGGATCATGTTGAAGTACGACGCCAGCTGCCGGAAGAGGCGGCGGCGGCCGCGGCGATCGGATGGCGGGGGGACGGTGGCCGGGACCTTCATTAACTTTTCAGGTAGCGGGCGGAGAGTTGTGGGGATCGCCTGGCGCGCGGCCGGCGGCGCGACGAGGCGCCGGTAGCGCCGGAGGGCGGCGGCGTGTGTCTCGCCGAAGAGGAGGACGGGCTCGCCGAGGGCGCGGAGCTTGGGCGCGAGGTCGGGCGGGGGGATGTCCTCGGAGTCGGGGTCGGAGTCGGAGTCGGAGAGGTCGGAGTCGGGCGCGGAGGGGGTGTCGGTTGTGGTGGGCGGCGGCGTCTCGGGGAGGCCGAGGCGCTTGCGGCGGGCGCGCTCCTCGGCGGCGTCTTTGGCCTCGCGCCGGAGTCGGATCTCTTCGGCGAGGCGCAGGCGCTTCTCCTCGCGCGCTTTGGACTCGGAGGCGGCGTCGTCTTCGCGCTTGCGCTTGGCGGCGGCGCGGGCAGCGCGCTCGGCTTCGAGGCGGGCTTGCTCGGCGAGGTAGGTGACGCGGCGCTGTTCTTCAGCTTCACGCTTAGAGATGTATTTGGGCGGGGGGGCGGCGGGTTCTTTGATGGCGGGGGAGGGGGGGGTGCCTTTTGCCTTGGCGATTTCCTTGGACATGAGCGAGGCAAAGTCCATGGTAGGCGGTCTTCGGGGGGGGGCGGCAGATTCGAGACGGTGTTGGGTGGAAGTTGGGAAATTTAGTACGGATACGAGGCGCGACGTTGAACAACGGGAAGTTTTGGAACGGGACTGACACCAGTGCAGCGTCGTGGGCGGGCCGGCGGGCGCGTCGTTAGCGTTTGCACTGCCTCCCCCAGGCTTGGCATCTGCAGCCCTTCGGAGATCACCCTGTCCAACAAACCTCACCTTGTTGCAACGGCGACGACAAGACATTGGAATCTATACCAATTCTGCAGAAATAACAATGCCATTGTAACCGTACACCGAAAACAACATCATCATGTCATCCCCCGAAAACAACAGCCCCTCCCCACCACGCCACTCCCCCCTCCCCCCAACACCCTTCCTCGTCAACCTCTACTACAAAACAGGCTCATTCCCCAGACCAGAAGACCTCCCCCACCCCACCACCCCCACACCCCGCTCTACGCCTTCAAAACCACCACCCTCCTCCAGCTCGTCCACCTCCTCGCCGACGCGCACCCCGCCGCCCTGCCCTCCCCCGCCATCGGCACGCGCGTGGCCTTCCGCCTCTCCTTTTCCGACGCCCGCGGCGGCCGCCGCCTGACGACCAAGGACCTGGGCTCCGTCGTCATACGAGGCCGCAACCGCGACGTCGACACGGGCATGGACGACGAGGACGCTGACGCTGACGATGAGGAGGACGACGGCGAAAGAACGCTCCACGACGCCAAGTTCATCGTCGGGGATTACTTGAGCTGCGCGATCCTCCCGCCGGATGAGGTGACGGGGAAGGTGGTGCCTGCGGGGGGTACTTGCCGCCCGTTGCGGGAGGCGGGGGGGAGGGAGATGTGGGTGGGAGGAGGGGCGGTGGGGGGTTCCGTGGGGGCAGGGACGTTGCAGATGGGAGACGGAGGGAGGAGTTTGGGGGTGGGAGAGGGGGTGGGTTTCGTGGAAGGGGTTTGGGGTTTGGTTTTGGGAGAGGAGGACCGCCGATGGGAGGGGGGTTCCGTGGGAGAGGAGGGTTTGGTGGTGGTGGTGGTGGTAGGGGGTTTCCGGACGGCGAATGGCGTAGGGGCGAGAATCTGCCGGATGCGTCTTCGCGGGGTGGGTTCGTAGGGAGGGGGGCGAGATAGAGTCTATGGCCTCGCCGTGGTGGGGGAACGGGGAGGGGGGGTGGCGATGGGGGAGCGGGGAGCGGGGGTAGTAGGGGAGCGGATGAGTGGTCAAGAGAGGACTGTGAAGGTAATGGTGGCAGAGGTACGGCCGGCTTCAGTGTAGGGAGAGGGAGCGGACAATTTGGTCCTGGTGGTGGAAGACCTAGAGGAGCAGCAGGGGGGCATCGTGGAGGGGTACTTGACGGCCCCCCAGTGGGATATGGCAGAGGGGAGAGGGTCTACCTCTTAGCAGGGTGCTGAGGTGGAGGTGGAGACGTCGCCGCCCCCAAGAAAGGCCCCGGTGAAGACCTCGTGCCGATGGTGGGGGGGGGGGGAGAGGGTTGCATCCACAGGAGTTTATACCAGTAGAACAGCGATTCAGAGGATCAGGTAGCATAGCGTTTGTTTGATGCAATGCCATAATATTCCCCTTCTTCAGGAGGCTAGACAAGGTCTTTTCTCTTGCGAAAGCCCTAGCCATATGTACATCTCCCCGCTCTCATGCCCCCCAGCCCAGCCTCGTCTCCCTCCCTCCCTAGTACTCCCGAGGATCGTCGCCCTTCCGCTTCGCCCGGAAATCCCACTTGCCCTAGCAACCAACCGTCAGCACCTCCCCTCTCCCATCCTCGCCCAGACTCAACTTACATCGGTCTTGTACGCAATCAGGCCCACAATGGACGGAATCACGATCATGAACACAAAGTTGACACGTGCGGCCCGGGGCGTCCACCGGAAGTACTTGTATCGGTTGGTTTGCATGTCTGCACAACGCTGGTGTTAGCTAACCCTTGGTCCATCCATCTTCAATCCGTTCCCTCAGCCCGGATCCCAATGCTGGCGTGTTCGGTCGGGTATCGTGCTCGGGTCTGGTTCTTCGGTCGGTGTAGGGGGAAACGTACTGGCTAGCCGGACAATCGCCGGGTCCAAGGCCATGTCTGTTTTGGGAGTTGTCAGTAACCAATCTTCGTCATCATCATCATGGCGCGCGCAATTGAGCCAGCGCGAGGCGGGAAGGGGGGATATACGGACCGACATGCTTGAGGCCGGCCATCGTGGATGTGGGAGTGACCGGTACGACGGCCTGCGATCGGGTGGGTTTTGGGCGTGGGCGCAATTGATGTCGTCGTCGTCGAGCTGGGGGGGTAGCTTCAGACAGAGGTGCGGTTGAGGTTGCGGCTTGGCGCTGGGAGCTTGGGGTTGGAGATCACGTGTACGAGATGGCGGTTCGGGTTTTTTCGGCTCGTATGGCCAAAGTTGGGAATGCGACTGGAACACAAGACCGATGCGTCACATGGGATGGGCTGGGGAGCAAGATGAAATGATTTTGAAAAGGTCTTTTTTTTTTTTTTTTTGGCGAGAAGCTCTAGGTCAATTAATGCTCTTCAGACTTGCTGAGAGTCCAAGACGGCAAACCGAGTTTCCCGAAGAAATTGGCCGGTGAGAATTGCAATTGCCTCGGCTCATGTCGGTCGATCGATTGGCGAGTTGGCCGTCATCGTCCATCGCCGACACCCCCAGACCCCCTCCCTGGGGTTTCTAAGGAAGGATGGGCTCCTAGCGTAGCAGTGCTCCCGGGCTGGAACTTGAATGCTTCATAAGCTCGGGCGTTCCCTGGCCGAGGTCGCATTAATTTCCTTCTCCTCTGTTACTGTCGCCTCCATCTTCATCAATACCGGAGAACTTGGATTGTCTCGACTTGTCCCACCTTGTTCCAACAACCTCCATCTAACCCTTCCATCACCATGGCCGAGGACGACGTCAAGGTCACACTGCATTGGTATGTACGACATATCCAATCAGCCCTACACTCGCTGACATCCCATCTTTCAGGCTCAATGGCTCCCGAGCCCAGGGGATCCTGTGGTTGCTCGAAGAGCTCCAGGTCCCGTACGAGCTCGACGTGCACCACCGTCTGCCGAGCATGCTGGCGCCGCCAGAGCTCGAGAAAATCCACCCCCTGGGAAAGTCCCCGCTGGTGACTGTGACGTCTTCGGCGCTGGCCGAGCCGATTGTTCTGGCGGAGAGCGGCTTTATCGTGCAATACCTGTCCGAGCACTTCCCCAGTGCCCGTCGTCTGTTTCCGACCCGCTGGAAGGAGGGCCGGGAGGGGACGGTCGGGGGCGAGACCGAGGAGTCGATGCGGTACCAGTACTTGATGCACTACGTCGAGGGCAGTTTTATGGCGACCATGTCGCTGCACTTTATCATGATGGTACGTCTCTTTGCATATTTTGTTTTGTGGGCGAGGTGCTGACACTCGCCACAGGGCCTTAAGAGCAAAAACGTCCCCTTCCTCATCCGCCCGCTCACCTCGCTCGTCGCAAATCAAGTCCAGGGCCTCGTCAGCATTCCCAACATGAAGAAGCACTTTGCCCTGCTGGAGCAGTACCTGGAGACCTCTCCGGGCAGCGGCCAGTACTTGTGCGGCGACGAGCTCACGGGCGTGGACATCATGCTGGCCTTTCCTCTGCAGTCTGGGTCCACGACGGGCATGTTTGAGACCATGACGGCCTGGGAGAAGGGGACCTTCAAGGACACATTTCCCAAGTTGCAGGCATACAATGAGCGGATATCCAAGGAGCCGGGATGGATCAGGTCGGAGGAGAAGATTAGGGAGGTCGAGGGCAAGTTTTCCCTGTTGCCGTAAGTGAGGCCTCTAGCGAGAATGGGGATGCGATTCGATCTAGGAATGTTGTATTTTTATTTTCCACTCAATACTAATTCCATGTCATGGCAATGTCAGAAAACTTTAAAAAGGAATTTTATTCTCGGTGTGTATTTTCTTAGACGGTAGTCTGATGGCTGAGGGACAACTGCCCGGGTCGCATCCGGGTCGGGTTCTGCCAAGCCGTACCAACGACAACCGTCGACCTTGGTTTCAGGACCAACCTCTCTCAGCTTTCATCCTTGGCGCGGTCCATTTCCTTGCGATTCGAATCCAGATTCTCTCTTCTTACTACGATTGGGGTCCATTGGATTTTATTGTAAATCTTTTGAGCCTTTGACATTTCGCAAAATGACACGACTCCACCCAATCATGTGCCATCTCTTCTTCATCTTGCTGCAGTCTCTTCGACTGGTTTTGGCCTGGGATCATCTTCCGGAAGAGACCTTTCGAGACACCGTCGCCCAAGGTGATACGGTCCTTGTTGCTTGTGAGTAGCGCCCTGAGCAATCCAAGAGAAAACTTGAAGAACCCTGCTGACTCTGGGAACCTGTTCAAGTTGTCGCGGTATGATTGCAGCATCCCCATCATGTGGCCATTACTTATGTATACTTCTTAATCTCATTTAGCCAGACGAGTGAGTCCCCCAACCCCGACTTGATAGCTCCCTGATGCTCGACCGGTGACTGACCTCTGGCCCGCAGACCTAAAAGCGCAGCACTCGAGACAGAATGGCTAGCCGCCGCCGCCGAAAGCAAAGACCGCCTCATCAGCATCAACTGTGGTGACCCAGACAGCTCGTGCGACCACGAGGGAGTCGAGCCCCTGCCCATGATCGTCCTCTTCAACAAAGGGGATGCCATTGCTCATTATCGCGGACCAGCAAGGGCTGCTGCGTATGCCTGCCCGTTTTTGCGTCGAGCGATCTGTCGCTAACCCTTCCAGAATCCTCGGTTTTGTGGCAAGACAGAAGCGGCCCATCGTCTCCACTGTCCGCGCCGAGGACCTAGTGGCATTCAAGATGGCCGACGAGACGGTCTTGGTGGCGTATCTGGATCCCGACGACCATGCCCCCGCCGAAGCCTTTGCGGATGTTGCCATGCAGTATCGGGACGAGTTTACTTTTGGCATTGTCACGGACCCTACCGCCCTCCTAACCCAGAAGATCGTCGCACCGGCAGTGATGTGCTACAAGGTCATTGACGGAGACACATCAAAGTTTGCCCCCTTTGATGACCTATCCAGATTGGATGAGTGGGTGAAGGAGGCCACGAGGCCCGTGATCTCTGAGCTGACCGTCCTGAATCAGAAAAGACTGCTCGAGGTACGTGGCACCCAAGGGTTTGTTCTCAACATGGCACTGACGGCAACCAGCGTGGATGGCCCATGGTCTACCTGTTCGCAAAGAAGGAAAGCGAGCGTCAACAGCTTCGGAAAACGCTGTACAGGTTCGCTCGGAGCTACTACGACTCGCTGACGTCTGTCCTCGTGGACCCGTTGGAGTTCCCGGACCTCATGCCCAGCCTGGGCCTGGACCCGAGCATTCTTCCCGCCGGAGCCGTTCATCAGCTGTCAAAGGACCGAATCTATCACTATCCCAGGGACAAGTTGCTGAATCCGAGCACGCTGCAGCAATGGGGATTGGATGTGTATCAAGGCAGGATCAAGCCTTGGACACCGCCGGGCGTCACAACATCGTATGACGATCTCGGTCCGACACGAGCAGCAAACGCAAGGGTGTCGATTCCGACGATACCGGGCGTCACCATCAGAATCGCGGGACATGATGAGCTTTAGGGGTGCCATCTCTGGATAATTGAAGGGCAAGCCTCGCATCCGATCCGAGACATGCCCTAGCTATTTCCTCGTCCCATTTCGACTGAACGAGTTGCCAAAAACACTTGACCGCCAACGCCTTCGCTAATTATGGCAATCGCCATTATTTACACATACGTCTCAGGACATACCAACACCAAATCTAAGCGGAGAATCCCCGACCCATGCGCCCCTTTACAAAAACCGATCCCGACTTTTTACACATACCCGCAGACCCCTCGCATCCAGCTCATCCTTGATGGTCTTTAGCATAATAGTCGTCCTTCTCTGGGCCCACCAGTACTCATCCCCCTGGAGCAGCGTATCCACAACATGATACACATGATACAGCAGCACCAGCGCCCTCGAATCCCCGCTCGAAATGAGCGACAGCAGCGGTCCAAAGCACAGCATCGGAAACGTCAGCACATACCGCATGATATGCTCCCGTCGAAACATGGAGCCATGCCGCCCCCCCTTGGCCGTCACCGGACACTTCCTCTCGAACCCCCCGTCCTCAATAAACGCCATCGCAATCGCCAACCGGTCCGCCAGCCGCCGATACGCCCGCCGCGTCAGCATCTCATTCCGAACCCCCCCGGCCTTGACAAAGTCCTCGCCCTCCCTGTAGCTCTCCCACAGAATCAGCACCTTGAGCATTTCCGTCGACCAGTGGTGCGCAAACGTCTCGTCGTGCTCCTCAAGCGGCGGCACGCTGCACGCCCTAGACGAGCCAGGACTCAACGCCGGCGACGACGACGACGACGACGACAGCATGGGACTTGACACCGTGTCCGACGTGCCGGACCGACGGACGGTGGTCTCTCTGCGCCCGCCGTGATAGCGCGGGTCGTCGTAGAGATCCATAAACGGGCGGGCCAGCCGCCGCCAGTTGAGCCCGCGCGCGTCGACCTCGTCCGACAGCGCCATGCACGGCTGCAAGATTCCGACGCGCATGAAGATGCTGTTGGAGCTCTGGAAGAGCGGCCAGGACATGAAGAAGATTTGGCGCTGGCCGGTCGAGAGCCAATAGAGGCGGTCGGCGGAGAGGTCGAGAGGTTGATTGGTGGGGTCCGATGCTTGGCCGTCCATGAAGTTGAGGTCGCACCACAGGAGGTAGTGCACCAGGACGGCGCCGCCGAGCAGCGGGTCGCAGTTGTCGGCGGTGATGGGCGCCGAGAGGGCCTCGCGGTAGTCATGCAGGGCGCGGCCGAAGAGGTAGTCCTTGGCGTGCTGGTATCGCGGCTCGTCTGGGACGAGATATGTCAGGTGGGCGGCGGCGAGGGAGAGCATGGCGTTAACCAGGAAGGTGTGCTGCTGGAACTGTCGGACTCACGCGTCAGCTCTGGGTTCCCAAGCCTGTTACCACACCAAGCCACGGATGGGTACATGGGCCGAGCCGAGAGGGTGTCATTTGGGGAAAGATCCTACCCGAAACGCCATCTGCAGCATCGTCGGCCACACCTCCTGCCAGCACAGGGTCGGCATGGTGACGCGCTCAAAGTGGTGCAGCAGCTCCATGTGCAGGAGGTTGACGGGCACGCCCTCGGACGCGGGCGCCACGGTCGGGGACCAGTCCATCTCGCGCGCCATGGACGTGGGCGACGGCGAATCATCGCTCCTCCGGCTGAGGGACAGCGGTGGTGTGCGGACGCATCTCTCGCATCTCTTGACGCAGTTGCCGCACGGGTCGCCCTCGTCGCACTGTTTCGTTTGGGGTCCTATCAGCGACGATGCTCTGCCAGGCAGCCAGGTGGTTGGGCTTGCGGCCACGCGAGACGGAAACGCTTCCCCTTATCTACGCGGAGAAAGAAGGGGGGACGGGGTGTGTAGATGGGGGACAGACCTTGACCTTGCGCCGCTTACAGCGTATACACCCAAGCCGTGATTTCTGGTGGGTACATTAGCCTTGAAACTCCCGCACTCTTCTGGCCCCCATATCACACCCCTTGTCCCAAACCCAACCCAGCATCGCCAGGCCGAATCCGGAGTAGGGGATGGATCGGGTGGGTTGCAGACGACGGCATGGACTTACCCGATGCGGCCGCTTCTTCCGCTGCATTGTCTCCTCGGGCGCCACAATCCGCAGTGACGGCCCCTCTCCGCCGAGGACCAAGAAGGTGTGGGCGAAGATGGAGCCCATGGCGCGTGTTTGTTTTGTTGGGGTAGGGGGGGGGGGCGAGCGGTGCTGTGCTGTGTCGTGCTGCTTGAATGCGAAGCAATGTATTGACGAACGCAGAAAGCGAGCAGGGCTTTGCGCGGACGATAATGTATGGTTTCTTATAAATGTGGGAGGAGGTAGGGGGGTGAATACGAGATGTGTTTCGGGACAACAAGTGACGACCTCCTTGATATCTCTCTCAAGCCCTGTAAGTAGGAGGTAGGCGACGGAGGGGCGTCTTCTATACAAGTGTATGTGTTTCTTCTAGGTAGGAGGACGAATTAACTCCGACGGCTACCGAGCGAGGGCGCGAGAGAGAAAATGTATAGATCGGAACAGAACGGGGGGGGGGTCCAAGAATAGGTACTTGGAGGCGGACGACACGACAGGATCCATGGGAGAAATGATCTAGATGCCAAGCTCCGCGCTCTTCTTCTCCTGCCTCCCAGCTGCGTCCTTGGGAACTTTGGGATACTTTACACGCTTGTCATCGGAGGGACGGGTCAAGGGGAGGAAAGGAATGGGCATATGACAAGCCAGTCCCTCAACTTGGACCCGAAATCTGGCTTCTCCGAGGCGTGTCGGATCGCGTTTCTACATTGACCGCGAGAGATGGAACGTACCGGCAGGGAACCTTGGGGCAATGGGAGACGTGCAGTATGTACCTACCCCCTTGCCCTTCTTTTGTTCGCGCTTCCGATGTTGAACGCGAGAGGGGAGGAGGGGTGGCGGTTCGGGTCGGGTGTGACCCTGACTCTGACACTGCACTGACTGGCTGACTCGACCCAGCCACAAGGACCTGTGAGAGATGGGCGTGCTTTTTGTCTCTTTGGATGATGGGAAACGAGCATGGGAAGACATGAGGAGCCCTGATTCCCATGCTGGTGAGGTGTGGAGATGCATCTTCGCATCCCCAAAACGGAATGCGAGGAGTGTGGGGTTTAAGTAAGCGGGCTTGGCGAAACATATATGTACGCCTTACAGGGCACTGCGATATATATGGGATACCATGGTATGTATCAAGACTCGCAGGGGAGAGAGAGGGAAAGGTTTCGATTGGTGAAGGGGAGGATTATTCAGCGTGCGTCGGCGTTGTCGCGGTGGGCAGGCAACCTGTGGTCCCGACACAGTTGAGCAGAACTGGATGTGGCCTGGCGGCGGCGGTGAGGTTCGGGGACGTGATGAGCCAATGGGCCCTTGCTGACTGTCTGTGTGGTGTTGATGGTGGGTGGGGGGGATTATGCACTGCTTAGTACGAGGGGGATGGATGGTGGACGAAAGCAAGGAAGGAGAAGCTTGGTCTGGTCTCCGCGGAGGAAGAGAGATGGCGGGATTCCCAGGCTGATATAAATGCCCGATGGTGTGGATTGACGCGGGGAATTATTAACGTCCTCAAGGTGTGCCCCGAGATCTCGGCCGAGATGGTACTGATGTTGTGTTTAACTCCACCCTTTCTTGGCACGTCTCTCGTGCCCGAACAGTAGATCCCCAAGAGGCAAGAGGCGCGTCGTGAGACCAACCCCACGACCAACAGGTCAGAGTCAGGAGATTGTAAGTACTAAAGATTACGGAATGGAGTGTATCTGTCCAACCAGGCTTAAACATCACAAGCCCCCCTCAACCCTTTATAAAAAGCGCCACTTGCCATGGGTATCCCATTAACCTGGCACACTGGCACCCCCCGTTTATATGGTATCTTGCTCATCCACCCGCCTGTCCGCCTTCTATATGCAAGTACAAGAAATAGGCATACGCGCCCACGCCATGGCCATGCGCAAGGACCAGCGTCCAGATATGTCACAAAGAAGAAAAGGAACAAACAAAACCACCCCACCTCGACTCAAACCCTCACCGACCCACTTACAACTTTCCCTTCCCCTCGTGCTCTTCCCCCAGCCTAATACTCCCGGTCACCGTCCTCTCATCATCGCTAACCACCTCCTTCCTCGCGGCCATCTGCGCCTTGACACTCCTCGTCCTCTCGAATGTCATCCGCCTCGACCTCGTCCTCTCCATCGTCGTCCTCGTCGCCACCCTCTCCATCGCCTCCTCGGCCAGATCCTCCTCGGTCCTCTCCACGCCCGCCGCCTTGCCGCCCTGCTGCTGCATCGCTAGCATCTGCTCCATCATGGCGGCGGCCTCGCTCGCATACTTGCACCGCATGCGGATGCGCTCTCCGTACTTGTAAAACAGCAAGGGCGCCGGCACGCACGCCAACGCCAGGAACGCCGGTACCGTGCTCGCCCAGTGCGGGCCTAGGTCTTTGTACATATAGGTAGTAAATAACGGGAAGGCAGCGCCAAATAGGGAGCGCAGCACCGAGTTGGACGCGAGCACCGACGCCGCGAAGACGGTGTAGCTGTCGATGAGATACGTCAGGAGGGCGAGGAAGACGAGGACCAGCCCGGCTGCGAAGAAGCCCGAGGCGATAATAGGCACGATCCAGTGAATTTCGGGGCCGTTGGTCCAGGCGAACCAGAACAGGCCGACGGGGAGGAGGATGGAGCCGAGGATGGCGGGGGGCAGGCGGGCCTCCGGCGGGGCACGGCCGCCGGGGGAAGCAGCAGCGACGCGCATGTAGCGCTTGTTGTCGAAGGTGGAGTAGGCCACGGCCATCATCATGCCAACGGCGACGCCGATGAAGGCGAGGCCGCCGATGCCGGGCGACCAGCCGCGCCCCTGCTGGAAGACGATGGGGAAGGCGGCGAAGAGGAGGTAGAGCGTGCCGTACACTATGGCGATATAAATGGACATGACGAGGACGATGGGCTCGCAGAAGAGGAGGATCCACGGCCGCGAGAGAGCCTTCTTCATCTGCGCCTTACGGGCCGATGAGCGCGCGGCGGGCGAGCCGTCGCCGTGGACGGAGAGGTCCAACTTGGAGATGTAAACCTTTTGCGTCAGCGACGAGAGCTTCTCGGCGCGCTTGCGTAAGAGGTACGGCGCGTAGGTCTCGGGCACGAAAATGCTACATGCGATCCAGAGGATGCCCGTGAAGACGGCCATGAGACCTTCGACCCAGCGCCAGCCACCGGCCTCGCCCAAGAACCCCCCGGCGATGGGACCAATGGCGGGGCCGAGGAATGGGGCGATGGAAAAGACACCGGCCGCAAGGCCGCGCTCCTCGGCGTTGAACATGTCGGCGATGACGCCACCGCAGTTGGTCAACGGAGACGAGCCAAAGGCGCCGGCGAAGAAGCGGAGGATGATGAGGGTCTCGATGTTCTTGGCGCCGGCGGCACCGGCGTTGAATGCCGTAAGGGCCATGTAAGTAAAGAAAAACAGGATCTGGCGGCCGTAGAATTCTGCCCTGTGTTAGCCCTCGCCTCCTTTTCACGTCGCGACTTGGCAGACATACCACTCAGCGGCGCCCACAGCAGCGGTCCGACGGCGAATCCAAAGACAAACAGCGAGATGCCCAGGATGGCGACAGTCGTAGAGACGTGGAAATCGCGGATGACCTCGATGACGCCGCCCGAGTAGGCGGTACTTACAAAGGCGACGGCGAGGGTGGCCACGGCCTGGAGGACGGTGATGGTCCACTTCTTCCACTGAGGAAACTGGAGGGGGTTCCTCGAGTCCTGGGGGAGGAAGTCGACGAGGTAGGGCGAAGCGGCGGTGCCCTCGCCCGGGTATGTGTGGTTGAGGACCTCGGGGGTCACGCCGGCCTGGTCCAAGACTATGGAGAGGTGCGAGACCTTGGTGGGCTGTTGGGCCTCGACGTCGATATTTTGGCGCTTCTCGTCGACGGCTGCCGTCTTGGTCGACGACGGCGTCATGGTCGGTAGGGGATCGGAAGCCATGGTAGGCTTGGCGTATCGGAGAGGAAGACAAAATAACAAGACTCTTGCAGCACCACCGAAAAGGGGGTCAGAATATCAAGTAGTAGAACGAGAGAACATCGGCAGAAGACAAAAACAAGCTCCTGCCAAGTGACGAAAGGGGGAGGGGAGGTTTTGTGGTCTTCGCCCAGCAGACTCTGCCGCGCCGCGATGGGGCCGGGAGAGGTTCCCATGGCGAGATCCCGAGCAGGGCGCTCCACCGAGGCATTGCGATGCTGTGGAGATGCGGTATGGATGGTGCCGTGATAGGGTCATGGATCCACGGGTTTGGGTTGGTCCAGGGGCCAGGTCGGCTGAGAGCCCAATAGGGGGACGCCAGCCGGACGAACAGAGGGCCGTTGCGCGAACCGCGAGGGCGACACTGTGGCGACCATGGTGCATCTTGAACTCGCTTTCGGTTAGAATTTGTCAGTCCTATACTCATCCCAACGCCGGGTGGGAGAGCCGATTCAGCATGTCGGCGTCATTCGTGCCCATGGGCAGAGAGCATGCGATGCCATGCGTACTGCATAGCACTGCTGTCACATGTCGTCATGGCGTCCGGTCCTGTCCTGTCCTGTCCATGTTGAGATGCAAGACAAAGAGAAGAGATGAGATCAAGTCGGGTGGGGGCTCGGATGGAAAGGATGCTAGTTCATCCTTGTCGACGTCAACCCTAAATCGACTTGAACCTCGGCATCTCGGCGCCTTGTCCAGGGGGGGTGGATCGAAATCGGCCGACAAGGGAAAAGTTCGGTCGAAAATAAATTCAGATAAGCAGTGCTCGCAGGGAGGGACGAGTAACTAGAAGCTTGAACTGCTCTTCCTCCAGTCGATATTTGCCGTCGAAAAAGTCCTTATGGGAAAAAGTGCTCAAAAAAACGAGGGCAAGATGGGCAACTTCAATCTCAACTCACCCCACCGACAAGCGCCATACTGTCCTGTACATTACGCAGCACATTTCTGCCACGCTTTTCGTCCGAAGAGCAGCATGACCAAAACTTCATCTCTTCCGCGCCCCTCGCTTTCGCATCTGTAGGCATCTCAACTCCCGCCGCAGTCCCATCTGCAAAGGCAGGCGAGGCAAGACGTCGCCCCATGACGCATATGTATGTACGTCCCATGTCACGACCCAACCCCATACAGACTACGATGCGATACTGTACTGTACTGTGCTGTACTGTACCAGTCAAATCGTGCCGAGGCGGTGACTACCGAGATTGGAAATGCACCCCCAATCCCACGCCGAGGCAGTGGTTCTCAACACCACCTCTGCCAAGGATCGAGACATCACCAACTAGATCTAATTCTTTTCGGGCGGGGTTCTAGAAGGTGGACGGAGGAACGGACGGGAAAGTCCGGGTTGAGGTGGGTTTCTTTGGAGTAGCGTAAACTGACCAAAGAGAGGAACACTTTCTCTTGTGAGGAGGGAGACTGGGAACATTGGGTTCCTAGGTGGTAGTATATGGGCACTGACTCTGCAGACGTTGAACACATACGACCATAGGTACTGGAAAACTCGGGATCCCGTCCGCTCTCCCATAGATAAGCCAGTAACTGCCAGACCAGTAGTTGGGTCGGTGACGACCAGCGAATCCCTGGTGTTGTATGTTTTTTCTCCTTTTTTTTGGTGATAATTTTTTTTGGGCAACATGATCTCTTGTCTTTCATGTTTTGTCCACGAGAGAGAGGGTGCGAGATGTGAAAATATTGAGACGTCGAGCCGGGTGGAATGGGTAGCCTCTATTCCGTGGGACAGCTGATATATTCTAGGTATTAAAAGTTATTGTCGTGCTGCTTCTACCCCGTCGTTGCACTCCCTTTTTTTCTACAGCGTCTAACCAAAACAGATGACACCGCGCATCCATTAAAAGGTACTATTTCCCCCGATATCTCCGCCGGTCTGGCCATCACAAACTAAATTAGATTCCCCCACAAAAAAAAACCCCGACAGCCCTTCCATGAAGCGTCATCCTTGTCGTCGAAATGGAGTGAATCCATCAGTGTGCTGGCTTTTGCTGACCAGATGGTCTCCCAACGGGTTTCTTGCAGTCCTTAAAGTGTTGCGTATGCTGGTTCTTGTCCGGCGTCCCGAAGCCGCATGAGCACACAAACTCCCCCACGGCTGCCTTTTCGCACTTTTCGAGGTGTCGATGGTGGTTGTCACGGCGTGCCGGGGTGCGATGGCCACACCCACAAGCAAAGATAGGCCGGTTGTTGTCGTGAGCGGTTTGGTTGTGACGGCGAAGAGCGCTGGTAGAACTAAGCGCTGTATCGCAGCGATCGCAGGGAAAGCTCGGATGGGTGTTTTGATGGGCCGAGAGCTCTCTTTGTCCCGGAAACAGCTGACCGCAGCCCTCGAATGCGCAGGAGAGCGCCATAGAGCCGGGCTCCCAGGCTTCGGGTTGTGGGTATGTGAACCCCGTGGGAGCGTCAGGCAAGGGTTGCCAGATGTCCACTCCCGGGAAGAAACTTGTCTCGTCTCGAGCTGCCGAGTGGGACGTGAAGGTTTGTGGGACGCAAGCTTGGCTGGAAGGGTTGTGGGCGTAGGGATTGACGTTTTCGGGGTTCCCTGGCGATGGATTGGCCGGCGGGACTGTGGGACTAAAAGGCAACCCAGCCCAGTCGCTATCGATGGCGGATGTCGACTCTGCAGATTGCTGTCCTGAAGAATATTGATCCAGGGAAGCTGGAACATTGGAATCGAGCTGCCGGTTGCCCGCCTCAAGCCAAGACATGCTCATCCCCTGGGGCAACGAGTTACCCCCCTGGACATTCGAATAGTCTCGATCCGTCTGGAGAGAAGGCTCTTGTAGGTAACTGTGCATGTCTCTGAAGACTGGGGCTTGGTATCCCAAGGGATCTGCTTGGCCGCGTTGGGACGTTCTGCCTTCTCCAAAATGACCAAGTGGAGGAATCCATGTCGAGAAGTTGTCGAAGAGGTCATTAACCGTGCGTTGGCCAGGAGCCGGGGTTTGATGTCGAGTGGAACCAAATGCATTATCCGGGAACTGATCGAGGTGTTGTGGCTCGCCGCATGGTGAATCAGTCCTGTCAGGCAAGCGGGAAGGTTGTCCTTGGGGATTCTTTGGATCCGCCATGCCGGCGCCGTGCGGCTTTTGGCCACCTTGGTTTCAAGGGCTGGATGAGGGCACGTCAGTCATTGCCGTCGATCAGGAAGGACAGTTGCTGAAGACATAGGGAGAGTTGCGTACTTTCTGTCCTGCCCGCTCGAGACCAGGAGGCGGAAGACTGGAGATCTCTGGAAAGAAAACCATCGTGCCCAAGGAGAAGGCATCGTAGGATACGGCTATATCCTAATAAATTGGCCAGAAGGGAGTAACGAAAAGTTTACATCTCGTCTTGCAAGCATCAAAGGAGGTTCGTTCAAACGTACCTCATCATCCCAAATTACGGTCGAGACGTCGAGTTGTAGGGATCTCCAAGATCCAGGGGCAGAGTATCGCCACCCCAATCTTCCCCACCTAGTGATCCGATGAAGCTCGCCGCGGCGGTGCTCTCAGGCTGTTCGAAGGGCCACGGGGAAGCATTCCTACAGGGATGCGTACCAATGGCCGGAACGTCCACGGGTCCCTTCCGCGGAATCATCCTCACAAGCCCACGCCCTAGGACACTCACCTTGGGCCTCCATGGCGATGAGGCCCGACGCTAAGGACGAATTTTCTTCAGCCCTCGGTTCCATGTCTGGATGCTACCCACCCACGATCCCCCCCTCTCCGTGTGCCGCCCCTGAAAGCAGCGCGGGTAGCACCCCTATGTACGTAGGGGGCAGAAAATTTGGCGCAGGTCCCGAAACGTCAGGATTGGTTAGAGCAGCAACCACGAATGCAGTACATACCTGGACTGGACTTTGCCCTTGGCTTCCGAAGCCTCACCCTCTCGCCGGGAGGTGCTCACGATACCAGACACACCCTACGTGACAGACACCAGCGAAGGACATGGCCTTAGCATCCCGAAACGTACCAGATGGTATACGCTCCGTATTCACAGTCTGGTAACGGTCAGGGAACAGTCGATAGTAGTTGCCGTTTATTCGGTAATTTTGGCTTGCATATTGGCCTACATACGACCTGCATATCCTCCTCCTCCCCCTCCTCCTCCTCCTCCTCCGAGGACCAAAGACCTGCTTTTATTCCCCGTTATCATGGTCCAAGGTCCAAGGTCCAAGGGTATTCGCAATTGCAAGAGCAACAACAATGACGACGGCAACGACGACGACGACGGCAACGACGACAATGGTAGCTAACAACCATCATACAGGTTGTGTACAGGCTGTATACAGGCTGTAGTCTTTTTTTGTGGTCCATAGGGTTAGGGTTAACCTTGAAGGTAGGGTCCCCGCCTCCAATTGATCCAAGTTTGGCAAAATTATAAACAAATAAGACAGCCACCCCAACCCTCCAAAACAGTCAAAATAAGGTGTCGCAGCTCCCTGGGTTGACGTCGACAGGGATGAATCGGCATCCTTCGCACCCGAGTCTCCACCGGGCTTGACCGAACGCCATGGCGACATGTGCGCTCAGCAGGGAAACGCATCGCCTTGCTTGTTTCGAATTTCAAGGAATGCACCTCAAGCAGTGTGGCGTAGGCAGGGACTGCCGGATTCGGGCGGGGATAGGGGTGGTAGGTACTGGGGTTGTCCAAACTGGCGGGTTTAGATTCCCAATATGATCCTGCGAGCCTGCATACCGGAAAGTTTTCCCGCTGCCGGGCTAAGTGACCCAATCCATCCGTCAGAGGCCTTCCGTAGGGCTGTACGACATCGCTTACCTTTGAAGTTTTTTCTCAACGGCGCAGCTCATTTCCCTTCTGCTTCGAACCTCGATTCGTTTCTTTTTTTGTTCTGCGACTGAATTCTTTTTCACCCTCACTGCCAGCTCATCTGCCGCCCACAGGAGGTACATCGGCCCTTCTTGGTGCACATCCTCCCAGGCCGCCCTCCGTCACGGCTGTTGGCAGTGACCGAGCTTGTGGCAGTGGCCGAGCTTGTGGCAGTGGCCGGGGCAACTGAGGCGACCGGCCAACTCGGAGGTCAGAGGTCGGATGACGGATAACGGCCCGGGACGGTAAGGTTGATGACTCCAAAGGCTGCCGTGTTTGTGCTGCAAGTTTTGTGTCGCGGCTTGGCGACGGTTGAGCGCGTACCGCATCTCTCTGCTTTTGGCTCGGCCCGGCCGACAGAACCCAATGGGGTCCGAGGACCCCATGCGCGTTGGGTCTGGGCAGGGGGTTGGAAAGGGATTATTCACGGACACCCCATCGCGGGGGCCCCCATCGTGGAAGAGTGGTTGCGGCTACAGTCGCTAGCGAAATCACCTTCCGCATTTCTCTCTTACATCTTTCTGGCGCACGGACCGTTTATACACCTAACCATCCACACCGTGTGCCCTCGCACGCGCTTGTGTACCAGGCAGGATATTCATATACGGTAATGCAACAACGCAGTATTACGATGACCGTCAGCCAACCTGGACTGTCATCCGACGGGACTGTCAGCCAGAAATGACTGTTGCAAGAAATGGCTGTCATCACGATGACCGTGGTCAAATAATAAGCCGAATCGGCTCTATTGCAATTCCCGTCAACGGCTCTAATACATAAGAGAGGGCACGGCTGGTTCCTTGACCAAATGCCGGATGGCGATGGTTCCGGCTGCTGCTGCTCGACTGCCCGCCCGCCTGTTGGGTCGTCTGCCGTCACCGCATTTCGGACGATTTGGGTACGGTCTCCGTATCGCTGTTCGTCAAGCAGGGGCGCTCTGAGGTGGGGAACACTGGATTCAGCCGCCAAGCAGGGGCGCCATTGCTTCCATTTCAGCGCCTAAATCAGGGCACACTTTCTATTGGCCGATTTAGCGCTAGGCCGTGCTACTTTTGACGCGCCGCTGATAGTCATGTGACCCTGTTGACTCATTCAGTCGAGGTGAGGGCCTCCACTCCAGCGCAGCGCCTCCCAGTGTCTTGTAGCATCCCCCAGCGCACTCTCTGCGAGAACGATCTGTACAGCATTCCGCAGCATGGCGCCAAATCTTTCGCTCTCTCAACATCATCAGATCCGAGACATGATCCTGAGTAATTCGCTGACCAGTGTTCAGATTGCTAGCGTAGCCGGCTGCAGCACACGCTCCGTCCGCACGATTCGAACCAACCTTCGATGCTTTGGAACGACTAAAGCGCCGGTGAACGGGGCTGGACGCCCTAAGAGCATCACGCCGTCTATGCTGCGTGCACTATGCAACCGATTGATCGAGAAGCCGCACATGTACCAGGACGAGATGGTTGTGTTCCTCTGGGACGAGTTCGAGATCTTGGTAACAACACACAGCATCGGTAGAGCTCTGAAAGGAGTGGGTTGGTCCAAAAAAGCCGCACGCCGCGTTGCGCAAGAACGAAACGCGGATCTGCGAGACATCTACCTCCACAATCTCTCCGAGTTTCGCTCTTACCATCTGGTTTACATTGACGAGTCTGGTTGTGACAGGAGGGTTGGATTCAGGCGTACCGGATGGTCTCCCTTGGGGGTATCGCCGGTACAAATTGCTCGATTCCACCGCGGCCGAAGGTACCAGATTCTCCCGGCATATGCGCAGGACGGTATTGTCCTCGCCCAGGTATTCCAAGGCTCCACAGACAGTATTGTGTTCGAGCAATTTATTGAGCTGCTGCTGCCCCATTGTGGGAAATGGCCGGAACCGAAATCGGTTCTCATAATGGACAATGCTTCATTCCATCGCTCTGATAGAATTCATCAGCTTTGTGCCGCAGCTGGAGTGAAACTCGTCTATCTACCTCCCTACTCTCCAGACTTGAACCCGATCGAAGAGTTCTTCGCGGAGCTGAAGGCATTTATTAAACGGAATTGGCCGCTTTATGGGGATCTTCCGCATCAAGACTTTGGAGCGTTCTTGGAGTGGTGTGTTGACACCGTGGGAGCAAGGGAGTTAAGCGCAGCAGGACATTTTCGCAACGCCGGGCTTTGCATTGAAGAACCGTAATACATATATCGTATAAGTACATAGACAGCCTTATCTTTAAACTAAGCTCTCGCATCCAAACTAGAAGTTCTGTTGCTGAGCCCACGTACCAATGTCACTAACGAACCGCCGAGCAATGCCTCTCTTTACGCCGTTGTCAATATAAAACGCAGCATCTTGGTCCCTGAAGACCTGCTCAAGGTCCAGACCATCGGCCAGGGTTAAGTCACAAGCCTTCCAATACTCCATCTTAAGAGCTTCGTCACTAACCTGCGAACATTGCCAATCGTAATATCGTTTGACAGCAATATCACGCAACCCTGGTATTTCAAGCCGAGTGGAATGATCACATGCACCTAATCCTATGGATTCGGGTGTTGCTGGTACCGAACTCAGCGTTGAGGCCTGAGGGGTGGCAGGTATAACGTTGGTGATGTTGATGGGCGGAAAGTTGGCCTGGGAGGCCCCTTGCCTCCTTTGCCGCTCCGCATACTGCGCTTCCTCAGCATACAGCTGTTCGCGAATTTCATGTGGCATATCGTCGTGGGTTTGTAAGCTGCAACCTTGTTCTACGCATTTGATGAGGTTTCTCAGGTGGTGGGTCTTCAGCTTGTAGTGCCGCTTTCCAATGGAGTCACGCCAGCAGTATGGTCCTAGGTGGCAGGGTGGCCCGGGGCATCGCATCAGATTATACACTTCACGCCAGATGGACGGCTGGCCTGAGACTTCTTCGGCATCGAGCTGCATGGCTCGCTCGGAGAGCATCTGTTCAGAGGTGGATGAGAACACTCGCCTGGTACCCTGCTGCGTCGTTGCGTTCCGTGATCGGCTCGTCTCGACGTACTTGAACGACATCTGGATTCTGAGCCTCTTCCCGGCACGAAACAGTCTACTCCATGCCAGGAGCTGCCTCTCCAGGATGGCCCACTCGATATCCAGTTCGTCAAACCGCTTGACGAGGTCCCGCTCCGAGCGATCCGTGACGGATACCACAACATTGGTCTCTTCAGCCTTATATGACTTATTCGGCGGGAGTTTTTTGTCGAGAAGCCTTTCGAGCTTGGGCTGCAGAAATGTATTCCAAAAAGCGTAAGGCACAAGAACAAAGATCCTGTTCGGTATCTTTCGCGGCCATTCTATTATGAATTGTTAATTTCCATTCGATGGAATAGTGGACACAGGTAGGTGGATGTTCGTCGTATGCCGAGTCTTCATGCCAGTCAGCTAGCTGTACAAATGGTAGTTGTCCCCGATTGCGCAGCGCCGTACTTTGGCTGGCCAAGGCGACATCGTCGGCATCGACGTCCGATAACGGAGGTGTCCCGGACGATAGACGGTCGGTCAGAATGTCGGTTGTATAATCGGCGAGCGAATCGGGAGGCTCGGACGGCGGCCAAACGACAAAGTCGTCAAATACGAAAGAGGTCGGATGCGTCATCGCGGCTTGCTCTCGTAGTGTTCGCTCAGCAATCGGTACGACGCAAGGACCTGGGTTCTAACATACTGTGAATTATTGTTCGCATTCGCATGACGGCTGGGAGTTGGGTTTACCTCGTAGTATTATCAACGGACGACGTTGCTTGCTGCCAGCACCAGGACGCGTGTGGTGGAAAGATACCGGATCGATCGCGGATTGCGACGAAGTGGACAAGCGGGTGGGCGGGCCTTGGATTTGTTAAACAGTTCAACATCCTTGTGGCCACGTGACGGGTCAGTCGCTGCCAAATTGAGCTCGTACCAGAATCAGGGGTGCCGGGCGGTCCTGGAAGTGGGCCCTTGTGCGCACTCCGCCTTTACGGACCCTACACGATCATCGGATCAAGCAATCCGACGGGCCCAGCGGCTCTTCGGCGGAATACGGCGACTCCCTTCCGCAAGGGAAAGCCGAAAGCTGCCATCTTGTGAACGATCGCACTCTCGCGTCGATTAGGTGATGGCTCGTCAACAGGGGGGTTGAAGTTGCCTCGAACCCCGCACTGGGCCAGCCCCGCGCAATTGGGTCGAGGCAGCGCGTCGGGCGGCGGTTGGGCAGCTCGACGACCCTCTCTCCTAACCTTGCGATCTTCGGACAGACTGCTGTGACCACGATTCTCCGTCGCTATCTCGAACTGATTCCTCAATCCGCACCAATTCCTCAACTCGCACCACACGCCAATCGTTCCGTTGTTTCGCGACACGATGGAGGGGCTCGGGGCCGCCGCAAGCGTCATCGCCGTCGTCGAGCTGGCCGCCAAGGTCGGAAAGATCTGTCTCGACTACTGGTCTGCCGTCAAGAGCGCCAGGTCCGACATCGAACGCCTGCAAAAACATATCGAAAACCTGAAAACAATCGCCCACGATGTGCAGAAGCTTCTCCAGGGTCCACATGGAGCTCGGCTCGAGACATCGCAAAAGCTGCTCGAAGCCCTTAACAACACCCGCTCGCAGCTTGGTAATGTCGCTACGAAGCTGGAAGCGACATTACATATGGGTCGCAGAGCGAAGGCGATGAGACGCCTAGGGCTGCGAGCTTTAGAGTGGCCGTTTAAGAGCGAGGACGTGGACAAGATTATTGCGAACCTTCAGCGAGACCAGGACTCATTTACGAACGCCCTTCAGATTGATCAAACGTATGCGCAGACTTTATACCCTATTGGATACGTAGCTAACTATAATGCTTAGCACCGAAATCCTCGAAATACACTCTAAGATCGACCTCGCAACGCTTCCGGCCGCAAGCGGCGCGGCCTTCGACTCCCACGCCGAGGAACACAACGCACTATGCCACCCCGATACCCGAACCAAGCTTCTTCGCCAGATCCAGGATTGGGCAAACGATCCTCAAGCAGAGAGCATGTTTTGGCTGAATGGCATGGCGGGGACAGGGAAATCCACCATCTCTCGAACCGTGGCCACCTCGTTCGCAAGAGACGGCCTGCTTGGCGCGAGCTTCTTCTTCAAAAGAGGAGAGGGCGACCGTGGCAAAGCTGGCTTGGTTTTCCCTACCATTACTCGTCAGCTTGTGCTTAAAATCCCTGCCCTGGCGCCTTCCGTCAGGGAGGCCATTGATGCCGACCTGGACGTTCACAAGAAGGCACTGAGAGACCAGTTTGAAAAGCTCATCCTCCAACCACTTGGCAGCATTCGCCGCACTACGGCAATTGTGATCGTCATTGACGCTCTCGACGAATGTGATGGGGACGAAGATGTGAAGACTATTATCGCCCTGCTCGCGCAAGCAAAGGTGGTACGCTCTGTGCATCTGAGGATTTTCATCACCAGTCGGCCGGAGCTGCCTATTCGCCTCGGTTTCAAAGACGTCCAAGGAAAATACCAAGGCCTAGCTCTGCACCAGATACCAGAGCAAGTCGTGGAACAGGACATATCCACATTTTTGGGGTATGAGCTCGCTCGAATCAAGAAGGCATACAACGGACAAGTGCCTCTAGGTTGGCCGGGCGAAGATGACATTCGAACTCTCGCTCAGATGGCTCTCCCACTGTTCATTTTTGCCGCAACTGTCTGTCGTTTTGTGGACGATAAGGGAAGATCGAACCCTGTTAAACGACTCAAGAAAGTCTTGGAATACCGCACGGCGACTCGCAACTCCACGCTCGACAAACTCGACGCCACATACCTCCCCGTTCTCGACCAGCTCACCTCTGGACGCACCGATCAGGACAAGGCCGAAGTGCTAGCCGAGTTCCGAAGTGTCGTTGGCCCTATTGTACTCCTTGCTCAGCCGCTCTCAGTACGGTCACTGGCACAACTTCTAGATGTTGAACTTGAAGAAATTCACGCACTACTCAACTCCCTCCATTCTGTCCTTGATATCCCATCGGAGGAAAATGCCCCAGTCCGACTCTTCCATCTGTCATTCCGCGACTTCCTCGTTGATCCAGCCAAGCGCACTACAAATGAGTTTTGGATCGACGAGCCAAAATGTCACAAGACGCTTGCGGAACGATGCATCCAACTTATGGGCCAACTCCTGAAACGAGATATCTGCGGTTTAAATATGCCGGGAAAGCTGCGGTCAGAGGTCGACCAGGAGACTATCAACACCCACTTGCCGTCTGAAGTTCAGTACGCCTGTCAGTACTGGGTCCACCACCTGAACGAAAGCGAATATAACATAGAGGACGACGGCCCAGTCCACACCTTCTTAACAGGTCATTTCCTCCACTGGATTGAGGCTTTATCCCTCCTGGGAAGACTCTCAGATGGGGTATTGTTGACAAGAACGCTTCTACACGCTGCCCAGGTCAGTTAATACCACCGTTATAATTCTGTATAGTATCTGACTTTTACCAGCTGCAGCCAGATACAGCCTCCCATTGTATTAAATTTCTAGAGGATGCAGAAAGGTTTATTTGCAGTCATGGATCAATTATGGAACGGGTTCCATTACAGATATACGGCTCTGCACTTGTCTTCAGTCCAACCTTAAGTAAGGTCAGAAAGCAGCAGTGGAAGGAGAGGTTGTCATTTATCAAATCGGCCGCAGGCATTAAGGACCACTGGGGTATACACCAACAGACGCTCGAGGGGCATGGCAATTCCGTCAGCGCGGTGGCGTTCTCGCCGGATGGGAAAACGCTTGCGTCAAGCTCGGCCGACAAGACCATCCGGCTCTGGGATGCGGCGACGGGCACGCACCAACGGACGCTCGAGGGGCATAGCGATTCCGTCAGCGCGGTGGCGTTCTCGCCAGATGGGAAAACGCTTGCGTCAAGCTCGGACGACAAGACCATCCGGCTCTGGGATACGGCGACGGGCACGTACCAACGGACGCTCGAGGGGCATAGCGATTCCGTCAGCGCGGTGGCGTTCTCGCCGGATGGGAAAACGCTTACGTCAGGCTCGGCCGACAAGACCATCCGGCTCTGGGATACGGCGACGGGTACGCATCAACGGACGCTCGAGGGGCATAGCGATTCCGTCTGGGCGGTGGCGTTCTCGCCAGATGGGAAAACGCTTGCGTCAAGCTCGGACGACAAGACCATCCGGCTTTGGGATGCGGTAACGGGCACGTACCAACGGACGCTCGAGGGGCATAGCGATTCCGTCTGGGCGGTAGCGTTCTCGCCAGATGGGAAAACGCTTACGTCAAGCTCGGACGACGAGACCATCCGGCTTTGGGATACGGCGACGGGCACGTACCAACGGACGCTCGAGGGGTATAGCGGCTCCGTCTGGGCGGTGGCGTTCTCGCCGGATGGGAAAACGCTTGCGTCAGGCTCGGCCGACAAGACCATCCGGCTCTGGGATACGGCGACGGGCACGCACCAACGGACGCTCGAGGGGCATAGCGGTTCCGTCAGGGCGGTGGCGTTCTCGCCGGATGGGAAAACGCTTGCGTCAGGTTCATACGACGAGACCATCCGGCTCTGGGATGCGGTAACGGGCACGTACCAACGGACGCTCGAGGGGCATAGCGATTTCGTCAGGGCCGTAGCGTTCTCGCCGGATGGGAAAACGCTTGCGTCAAGTTCCACCGATAAGACCATCCGGCTTTGGGATGCGGCGACGGGCACGTACCAACGGACGCTCGAGGGGTATAGCGATTTCGTTAGGGCGGTAACGTTCTCGCCGGATGGGAAAACGCTTATGTCAAGTTCCACCGACGGGACCATCCGGCTCTGGGATACGGTAACGGGCACGTACCAACGGACGCTCGAGGGGCATAGCGGCTACGTCAGGGCGGTGGCGTTCTCGCCGGATAGGAAAACGCTTGCATCAGGCTCGGACGACAAGACCATCCGGCTCTGGGATGCGGCGACGGGCACGTACCAACGGACGCTCGTGGGGCATAGCGGTTACGTCTGGGCCGTGGCGTTCTCGCCGGATGGGAAAACGCTTGCTTCAGGCTCGGCCGACGAGACCATCCGGCTCTGGGATGCGGCGACGGGCACGCACCAACGGACGCTCGAGGGGCATGGCGGTTTCGTCACAAGGCAAAGCGATTACGTCAGAGCGGTAGCGTTCTCGCCGGATGGGAACTCAGGCTTGGACGCCTCTCGAAACCAGGGACCAGTAGGTAATATTCTCTTTGTCGATGGCGAATGGATTACCAGAGGTGGAAAGAATCTTCTCTGGCTTCCTCCCGATTACCGGGCAACGTGCACATCAGTGTATGATCATACACTGGTCCTAGGGCATGCCTCTGGGCAAGTGTCATTCTTCCAGATTGATTCCGCTTAGTAATGCAGTAGTGTTATATATTTCTGATATCTTTGCTCAAATGAAGGGCCTGGGAGAAACGTTTGCATTATACTACTCAGTTTCGCCACTTATCCAAATGTTGACAAATTCATCTTTGCCACTCCTGGCGCCTCAGACGATTTGAGGTGGTATGCCAGGACCTGTAACCCGTACTGCTGCAGTAGGCTTTTCTTCCTACGGCCACTTTTGGCTGGACGTAGATCTGGTTTGGCGAACAGTTACAGTAACTTATGCGGCCTGTGCCTGCTTTACTTAGACACGTGCGAGATCGCACAATGTAGGCGGTTGAATGTATAAAAGGCCCGTGCGCTGAAACGATGTGAAAGAGGAAAGCGGAAGCCGATTTCGCTAGTGACTGCGTCGCAGGACATCAACCGCGTCGAGGCCCCCGTCACCTGGAAGGCCTACATGATCTGCGCCTTTGCCTCGTTCGGTGGCATCTTCTTCGGCTACGACTCCGGCTACATCAACGGAGTTCTGGGCTCCCAGATTTTCAAGGATGCCGTCGAGTTCGCCGGCGCCAAGGAGGTCTCGGCCTCGCACACCTCTCTCATCGTCTCGATTCTCTCCTGCGGAACCTTCTTCGGTGCCATCATCGCCGGCGATCTTGCCGACATGCTCGGCCGCAAGTGGACTGTCATTTATGGCTGCGCTATCTACATGTTTGGTGTCGTCATCCAGATGATCACCGGCGCCGGCAACCCCCTCGCTGCCATCGTCGCCGGCCGTCTCATTGCCGGTATCGGTGTCGGCTTCGAGTCCGCCATTGTCATTCTGTACATGTCTGAAATTGTGAGTACAAGCAGCTCGGGCGTTGTGTTCATGCTCGCATGTGCTGATGCTTGTCCCCCCTTAGTGCCCCCGCAAGGTTCGCGGCGCCCTCGTCGCCGGCTATCAATTCTGCATCACCATCGGTATCATGCTTGCTGCCTGCGTGGTCTACGCCTGCGAGGGTCGCAAGGATACCGGCGCCTATCGCATCCCCATTGCGGTTCAGTTCCTCTGGGCCATCATCCTCGCCACCGGTCTCTTCCTCCTGCCTGACTCGCCCCGCTACTTTGTCAAGCGCGGAAATGTCCAGGCCGCCACTGATGCTCTGTCTCGTCTGCGTGGCCAGCCCAAGGAGTCCGAGTACATCCAATACGAGCTCGCCGAGATTGTCGCCAACGAGGAGTTCGAGCGCCAGCTCATCCCCTCCACCACCTGGTTCGGCAGCTGGGCCAACTGCTTCAAGGGTTCGGTCTGGGACGGCAACTCGAACCTGCGCAAGACCATCCTCGGCACGTCTCTCCAGATGATGCAACAGTGGACCGGTGTCAACTTCATCTTCTACTACTCAACTCCCTTCCTCCAGGCTACAGGTGCCATCAGCAACACGTTCCTGATCTCCATGATCTTCACCATCATCAACGTGTGCTCGACGCCCATCTCGTTCTACACGGTTGAGAAGTGGGGTCGCCGGACCATTCTCCTCTATGGCGCCCTGGGCATGTTGATCTGCCAGTTCCTCGTCGCCATCATTGGTGTCACGGTTGGCTTCAACAAGACGCACCCCGATCCCCTCGATTCGACCAAGACCATCGCCGACAACATCTCGGCTGTCAAACGCTCAGATTGCCTTTATTGCGATCTTCATCTTCTTCTTCGCCTCGACCTGGGGCCCCGGTGCCTGGATCGTCATCGGTGAGATCTTCCCGCTGCCGATCCGCTCGCGCGGTGTTGGTCTCTCTACCGCCTCCAACTGGCTCTGGAACACCATCATTGCCGTCATTACCCCCTACATGACTGGTACCGACAAGGGCAACATGAAGTCGTCCGTCTTCTTCGTGTGGGGTGGTCTCTGCACTTGCGCCCTCGTCTACACGTACTTCCTCGTGCCCGAGACCAAGGGTCTCACCCTCGAGCAGGTCGACCAGATGATGGCCGAGACGACCCCTCGCACCTCGAGAGGCTGGGTCCCGACCCAGACCTTTGCCTCGAAGCTCGCCGACCAGAAGCACAACAAGACTGCCGAGGTCTAATCGCCCATGGCCGTTTGACGCTGGGATGCTCTGCAGCCCAGCTTTATTTTGCGAAGCGTATTTCTTGTCAGCACGGATACCCATTTTGAAGGCGACAGCGCCGTGGCAGGGGATGAATTGGACGATTGGATGAGGGTACGGGAGGGGCATCTGATTATGTATTGAGGAGGCGCTGGAGACTGATCACTGCAACGTACTATCCTTCTGGATAATGTTGGCTATTGATGAAAAGGATGTACATAAAACTCTCCCTTAATAAGACGAAGGAGTTTCCAGGACACACCATGATGCCTCGCACAGTGCCCTTGTATTCGTCATGCTCTGAGCCAGAGGCAATCAATCACGTTCACAGCCAAATCAACCATTGCCAAACTCCACATTGCAAACCACCTGCAGCTTGGTTTTTTATTTCGCCAGGGATACATCCCTGACCACACTCCCCCGAGAGCCTCGACCGACTTCTCCTTTCGGCACGTGAAGCCAACGCAACGTGAGTTGATGGAGCCCTCCCCACTCCACGGATTTAACCTTTTTCTCTTTTTTTCTTTCTCTCTTTCTTTCAGCCTCGGGGACGCAGGAACGGGGCAATCAGTCAAAAATCGTTGGGATGGACCTGGTCACGGCCACGGCACAGGCCGAACATTGCTGGAGATGGGGGAGCCTTGAGTTTAGGAGGAGAGGTTCATGGATACGGGTGAGTCTCATGAACTGTATCTCTGTGGAGCTGTTTTGGAATTCCTAGACCCTGACCTCAAGGGAACATAAGACTTTCAAGGAGTTTTCAGGGGTCTTGAATTTTTACTACCCGGTTCCTGTTCAAGAGCATGAAAATACCAGGAATTAATCACGGCCAATGGTTCATATAAAGTGGCTTCCGCAACTGTCGCCAACCCGTCAACTGCATGCCATCAGTTCGCCCAGACGACAGTCCCTCCCCTCGCCCTCGCCTGCTCCTTGGTGTAGCTCACACCATGCACCTTGAGCCCCTTCCCGTCTAGAAGCGTGATGGTGCCTCCCTTGTTTGACAGCGGCGCCTTGGGCACCTCCACCACCAGCTTCTTCCCAGCCGCGAGCGTCAGCCCCGCCGGAAGCGGCTGCTCCTGGGCGGCCCGGTTCCGAATCTTCCACCCGTCGAGATCCACATTCAAGTCCGAGCGATTATGCAACGTCACCGTCTCGGGGGCCGCACCCGGCTGGCCATCGGGACCCTCTGGGTTCACCAGCGCCTCGGCGATCAGCACGGGCGAGTCGGCAATCTCGGCACCCTCCTTGTCGGCCTCGCGCGCCTCGGGCGCGAGGAAGTTAGCCCACGTCCGATAGCCCGTGCGGGGGATCGGCTGGCCGGCGTCGTCGCCGGGGCCGTCTTCCGTGTGCACGGCCTGCGAGGCGAAGCCGATGAAGACAGCCTCGAAGTGGTCCTCAAACCCGAGGAAAAGGGCGCCGTCCTGGAAGACGCCGTTGTCGCGAGAAAAGCGAGCAGGGTTGCCCTGGTTCTGATGCACGTTGTGGATGCCCTTGCCGTTATCAAAGGCTGAACCGAAGATGTAGACGGTGGCCTTGGCGGCGAGGGCGCGGTCGAGCAGGGGCTTGAGCTCGTCGAGGATGTCGTTGTTAGGACCGTCGACGTCGTGAGGGAGAATACGGCCAGAGCCGCGGTTGAAGAGGTTACCGCGGATGAAGTCGAGGGCGAGGCCGTCGGGACCTTGCTCGGGCGTGTCGGCGAGAAGGGCGAAGCCGGGACTGAGAGCAGACAGCTTGTCCGTGATAGGGTGAGTGAAGTTGGGGACTGTCCAGTAGGCGAGGCGGGATTCTTGACGATCGCCTGACTTGATGTTGATGGCGGCACGGCCCTCACCCTCCTCGTTGTCAGTGTAGAAGAGGGAGAGGTGAGGCGAGATGGAGTCTTGGTCCCTGCCCTCAAAGGTGTAGCGGACAGGTGTGGCCTTCCAGACACCGTAATCTTGGACGACCATAGTGGCGGTTGCTTGGTTCTGAGAGTTTGGTTTTCAAATTGGGCTGAGGAGAGGAGAGTGCGTGGTTGTGGAGTTGAAAGAGTGTGAGCGTCCCGAAAACTGGGGGGCGACCATCTTAAATGC
The DNA here is from genome assembly GCA_030549215.1 of Schizothecium vesticola. Classification (NCBI taxonomy): domain Eukaryota; kingdom Fungi; phylum Ascomycota; class Sordariomycetes; order Sordariales; family Schizotheciaceae; genus Schizothecium; species Schizothecium vesticola. The sequence goes on along the minus strand of JAUKUD010000007.1, from coordinate 1,230,001 downwards.
TGCTCCCTGTTGGCATGGCACTTGCCGTTCCAATGATTGTTGAGTCACTTGCGGGGTGATGCTCGAGATGTGAAGGCAAGGACGATAGCCGATGGGTCGCGTCACTGCATTCCTCATAGTTTCAGCTCATGGCGTACTTTGTCTGCCGTCCCACTCCCAAGCCATTCGTTACGGCAACGAGCTCCTCGTGTTCTGGACGCCAGAAATGACTGGAAGTTCATGTTCCACCATTGTCGCTAAGCCTCTTTTTACTGCTCCGACAGAAGGCTTTTCAGCCCCGAGACTTGAACAACCAATCCCTAGCAGTAGGTTGGATCTCTGCAGCAATGTCGCAGTAGCCATCGGCATCTGGCTGGCTGAAAATGAGGGGTTCCTCAACACGTTTCTTTTTGTCCAAGCCCACCTTTCCAAGCTCTTTGAAGCTTTTGGACGACGATGAGGGGGGCCGCATTTGTGTGTTGAAAATAGCATGTTGTTTATTGACATCCTTTATTGACACCACTTTCCTAGTTGGCAGGCCACTCATGGTGACTCGACGCCGATCCATCTTCGTAAGGCGGAAGATCAAAGAAAGAAGCTTGCCCTCCGAATGAATCGTCCCACTCGGGCCCCAACATGGTTGTATCATTGGAAAGTGATGACTTGTTGAGATTGCCAAAGGTATCCTCCTCAATCGCCCCAAAGTCGGGTATTTGGATGGACTCTCGGTTTCTCGAAGGCATCCAGGCTTCGTATGAGCTGCTACCACTCAGTCGGTTGGAAAAGGGCTGTGCAGGGTCGGCAGCTGCTGACCAGGGTGTCTGGCTTGATGAAGCGCCAGTCAGGACGACGGGGCCAGTTTGGGCGACGTCGGTCTGGTCTCTGGCATGGTGTGAGGGAGGCGATGATGAACCTCGACGTTCCCAGTTGTCCCAAGTCAGCGTCGAGGTTGTAAATGTATCCCCCGAAGTGCTGCCCGGCCACCGGTCGTTTGGGCTTGAATAGACTCCTCCGCTCGAGGGCGAGGGCCTCTGTGGTGAACTCGACGGTGGATCGACATGAGTTGAAGTCGACTCGAAGGGCCCGCTGGAAGGAGGCGACTCGGCCAGGGTCCAGTCAACGCGTGGTCCCGCAACGGCGGACTTGGGCGAGTCGGGGCACCCGCAATCGGAATTCGGGAGGTGCGGACAGGAGGTCAATGGGCGACCTGGTCGACGGACTGGCAGCATGGGCCGCGTTCCTTCATGGCTGCACGTTGAGGATCGATGGCCACGAATGCAGGACCAACTGTTGAAATGAAATATGAGTAAGTGCCTGGAATTGTGGCCAGTCCTTGCGTCATCATCGACTGTTCTGGTGGTGGCAATGGTCCTCCGGGGGGGGGGGGGGGGTCGAGGACACCGAACTCACCAAGCGACTTTTTTCCCACCAATAGTTGGCATCACTGCAACAACATGGAGAAACTCTCCGTTGCTACGTTTTCCGTCCCACGGGACTCTGCCCTCTACAAATAGCCAAGTCCTTCCCCCTGGCGTAATCATCAAGACCGTGACTGCCAGGCAACCATCCAGATGTGTTGGCGAAAAGTTGGACCAAGATGCTGCGGGTGAACCCTGACGGCTTCTCCCTCTGCAGTCTCGCTCATTTCGTGTGGATAGTTGGAAGTTAGTGGGCAACCAAGCTCGAGCTGGTTGGCTGATTCTTTCATGAGAGGGTGGAAATATCTGCGCAAATGTGCTCACCTCGTGGCAGGTGCATCCGCACCCCCATGCCTGTCCCGTCGGGTTGCTCCCGTACCCATCGGTGCCTTCATTACGCCGCATATCCTCGAGGAGATCAGTCGACATCTCCACATTGAAGGTGACCCCTTCTCTTCCGTGCTGCGGCGTGGAATACCATCACCCGTCCCGCTTCCGCTCATGACGTGACGCCCGGCAATCCCGCCATCTCCAGTCCATCACCATCATCAACCACCAACTCCGACAACGACATTCATCCAACCCATCCCATCCTCAACAACAGCCATGGACGCCTTCCGCCAGGCCATCATGCCCAACCCCTCCAACCCCGTCATCCTCGACCCCATGGACGCCGTCAACGTGGTACGCCCTACCCCCCATCCCCCCTCCCCCACCAACCACCAGTCTAACTCCCAAACACCAACAGACCGTCTCCTCCACCACCATCATCGACCCCACCAACGTCCGCGACGCAATGCTCTGGCACTAGGACACAACAGGCACCTGCTTCGTCACATCCTCATGGTGCGTGCGCTCGCCGCGGTCCATGGCAGGCGCGTGCGTGGGCGTCGTCTCGCTGATGATGCTGCTCGAGCTGCTGCGGCGCGCGGCCATCGACCTGGACCGGGCGATCGTGGCCAACGCCAAGGAGAACGCCGGGCTCGGCGGCAGCAGCACGCGCGCGGCGTCGGGGCTGGCCCTCGAGTACCGGCCGAGCTTCTGGGAGCAGCTGATGCGGGCCGTGGTCCACGTGTGCGTCGTTGTGGTGGCGTATACGCTCATGTTGTGAGTTTGCTGGTCCTTGGGAGGGGAGGGAGTGTGCTGACTGGGACTTGTTGTGGGGGACAGGATCGCCATGTCGTTCAACGGGTACATGATCATCTGCATCTGGATTGGGGCGTTTCTCGGATTCTTCGCCTTTCGGTGGGAGATTCTGAGGGGATAAATGTGGTTTGTCTTGGAGTCGGGCGGCCGCCCGAGCGGTCTCGGTTGAGTTTCAAGTGTCGGCGGCCGGGAATTCTATGCTAAGGCGCGGACGGTCTTTTGAGGTCGGAGCAGTATTGCTACAAATTATTTGCCTAATGCCACAGTAATCCTCAATGATGGCTTCAAGTCATTGTCATCACCACTCTCCTTCCGAGTCCCTCTCCCAATACAAGCAGGCGGCCCAAACAATCTCGCGGATCTTTCATGGCTTTCGACACTTGTATCGCTGACCTGCGATAACTTCAAAGTCAAGACAGGGCTGACATGGGATAACGATGGAGACGCTGAAATTGTGGTGTCTAGACTACACGTTTCAATACAAAGCAAAGCTGGGGCTCCAGGAATGTCGTACATCCTGACACATCGCAACCAACCAGACAAACAACCTTTCTCCTCTATCTCTCTTCGCTCAAAGGCTTTGTCCCATTGACCGCCGCCGACGTTGTCCCATTGACCGCCGCCGACGTTGTCCCATTGACCGCCGCCGACGTTGTCCCATTCCCCACCGCCGACGTTGTCTCTGCCGTGGAGCGGGCTTTTAAGACCAAATGCTTGAGGCCCATGTCTGTGTTGATCTTGTCTTTCATATCAACATCCTTCAAGTGATCTATGTCCCGCACGCATATGATCTGGTTCAGGACCGATGACTTCCATCCGGTGTTGGTCAAGGGGCAGGCGGGATATGGGAACGCAGCGTAGACATTTTGCATGAGGTAATCCAGGCGAGGAGAGGCTGGATCGGGGTCTAGCTCCTTTTTCTTTGGATCCATATACGCCCAGAGGGGACGGCCGGCCCAGATCATGGCCGCAGGCGTGGCGATGTCGGCCACGATGGTGCGGACGGGGACATCAGGACGGATGCTGATGACTAGCGTGTCGTCATCAATCTCCAGAAACCCTTGGGGATCGTCGACGAAACCCGCGTTGACCCAGAGGCTTTCCACAACGGCCTTGTCGTGCTCGCGGTAGTCCGGGTCCTGGAGAAGGATGCAAGGCTGTGTTTCGTGGAAGAATTCGGCTACTTGGAGGAGCATCGCGTGCTGAGCGAGGGGACGCGAGAGAGGTTCATCAATATGGTGCTGCATCATGGTCCCGAGCCCGAATGCAACAATCTTCTTGATGGGAGGTATTTCGGCGCGCGTCAGAATTTCGTGCAGCTCTTCACTTGGCGCGCTGGCTCTCCACCTTGCTAGTTCCTGCTGAAAGGCCACGGCAAGTTTGGCGGTCCGGGCCGCGACCTTGAACCTTGACTCGTCTGGTTTGAGAACAGCCTTGAGGGGGAGAGGGTCGTAGACGAGCTTGTCGTCGTGCTGCGTTCGAACCTCAAAGTTGTGATGGCTTTCGTAGTTGATCCTCGGCTTGGACCTGTTGAGCAAACCGTTGTCAGTTGGAAACTCCAGGCCACTGGAACGTAGGTATAGGCTGGACTGAACAACTAACGAATATTGTATGCGACCACGGTCAATCAAGTCCCCTAGCTCCGCAATCTCTCCTCTGGTGAAGACGGGCAATCCCTTCCAGTAGCGATTTTGCAGACTAGCCTGCTCACATGTCCTCGAACCGGAGGGCCCGGCGCCCCCCGAATCCTCGTCGGCCTCTTGAGACTTGAGTTCGATTGGCGAAGAAGGCAAGACGAATTTGACCGACTTTGAATGGGCAGAGGAATCGGCGGGCTTCTTTTCAAGCTTCCTTGCCTTAGGGAGGTCGGTGAACAGTTTGAACGACTCGGCCAGCACCGCGTCGGTGTCGGCAGCGGGGAGCGGTTCTTGGAAATGAGATCCCATGCTGGGCGAGCTTAGTTAGTTGATTTGGTGGTGATGTCGGTGGTGGAGCTGCAAGGGATGCTTGACGCGCAAAGAGACAATTGGCAATCCTGTGAGAAGAGGACCAAAGTCTGGCGTCGAAGGAGCCAAGTGTCGGAGGTGGAAGAGGGGGAACCATACTGTCTACGTCATCAACTGCCTCGCAGCACCAGCCAGCAGCGACTGCGCATACATGACGTGAAGCTCGTACAGAGGCCATGGCAGCCTCCTCAGCTCACTCTGCTCTTTTTGTCCCTCTTCCTGTCGGCAAGTGGTCACCTCGGCCGAAACATAACTCACGCGGACCTTGCCGTCCGCCACCCTCTCCACAATCAGCTCTTGGAAGCCGCCCTCGGGGAATGCCAGGCCTGCCACCCAATCCAGCAGCTTCACACCTACTTGTCCGGCCCTCCAGTACAGCACCGACCCTGCCGCAGGCACCTCGCTGCCCCCCTGCTTGACAAGCTCCCTATTCGATGGAAAGGCAGCCACTGGCCTCGGTGCGCTGTCAGGAACGGCCAGCGGATCGATGTGCTCCCCGGACACGTTGCTCCAAGTTCCCAGCAGGAACGCACCAGGCTCTGGCGTTACTCCAAACAGACGGTGGCCAGGTGCAAACGAAAGGGATGGGACGTCGCGGTCCAGAATCCATGGCTCCGGCCCGGCTGCGCGGGCGTCGAGGAAGGCCGCGAGCAAGCTCTTTGCGAGGGGAAGGACGTCACCACTCGTTTCGGGAATTCGGGAATTTGCGGACAGAATTTCTTCGGGGAGGTCCATCTGCACCGCGACAAACGACGGGATCCAGTGGGTTATCGGCCCTCTATCCTCACCGGGCGGCCACGAAGGGAGCAAGCGCGTTTGGTCAAGACCCCATGCTTTGGGTGAGACGGACGTAGTTGCTGATGCCGAGTTTTCGACAAAGTTTCGACAGGCGCTGGATCGGGGAAGACTTGAGAGGGGGACGCGCCGGCAGGTTTTCTCGAGTCTATGTCTGACGACGAAGAGGGTGGCGGCTGTGAGGCTGACCACGGATAGGGCTCCACCGAGGAGAAGGCGGGGGGGCCAGATGCTGGGCATGGCGTTGCAGAAGGTTGGTTTTCGGTGGCATCCTTTTTTCTGGGGCAGAGGTGCCGGACGAGGCCTGCCTTTTTGTTGTGGTGGAATCGGAGTCGGGTCATCACCATGTCCGCCGGCCCCGGTCCGATCCGGGTCCAAGACCGATCGGGTGTGTCCGGCGACAACCCTTTCCCTCTAACGACAAAGCTGATCCTTTCAAGCGATCCTTGTTCAGCGCCAGAGTATTAGCATCTTGCACTAAAAACAGACAACCTTGGAATTGTGTTGTCGGTAGTTGGCATGACACGTGACCGCCACGAAGGAGGTCACATCCGGGAACCGGCTCAACCCAGTTTCATGGCCCGGAACCAAACTCTGGCACGGCCCTTGCGCCGCCTAATCTTGAAACCATGGCAGCACCCCTGGACGTACCATGAAATGGAGGCTCAACTGTCTCAAACGCCAGCTCATCAATTAGCTTTGTTTTCTTTTGTCTCCATCTCGAACTCCACCAAGACATCACCAACCACGTCGTCGACCCTCCCTCCCGTGGCGCCAAGATGAGGATACCAACCACAGCGTCGAGGCTTCTTTGCCTCTTACTCAGCGCTAGTGCGGCATCTCCAGCCCACGCAACATCGCCCCAAGCCGACCATATCCCCCCATCACCATTCACATGCCCAGCACTCCCAGCCACCGCCTCCCTCTGTCCAGCACACAACCCCCCTCCTCCCCCACCATCACAAACACCCCCACCCTCTCCGCCCGCCGCCACCCCCCACCCCCCTCCACCCCCGCCTCCCCCTGGTCCCGCGCCCCCATCTGCCGCCGCGTCGGCCACTCCGAGTTCTGCGCCTTCACCCACGCCACCTTCGCCTCCGGGCACGGCATCTCGCTCATCACCACGCCCTCGCGCATCCTCCTCCTCGGCTCGCAGCCGCCCCTCAACCTAACCGATGCCCTCTCCAGCGGCGATGACGTCATCCCGCCGCCTCCACCGCCATACAAACCCACCCCCATCCCCGGCAAGGGCCTCGGCCTCGTCGCGACCTCGCTCATCCGCGCCGGCACGCGCGTCATGCGCGCCACGCCGGCGATTATGGTGGACGACGTGGCGTTTCGGGGGCTGCGGCGGGGGGACTTGAAGGTGCTGTTGGGGCAGGGGGTGATGGGGCTGCCGGGGCGGGAGGGGTTTCTGGGGCTGTCAGATGCCGCGGGGGAAGGGGAGGGGGAGAACGGGGTTCTGGATCGGGTGTGGCGGATCTTTAGCACGAATGCGTTTCGGACGACGGTGAAGGGGGTGAAGGCGTTGGGTGGGGAGGAGAAGGCGCCGCAGGGGTGGGAGAAGGAGGTCGAGTTTCATAGTACCTTTGTCGAGGGTGAGTCCCCCTCCCTTCTATTTGTGATGCTAGAGTGGGGAGCTGATGACAGAGACAAGTCTCCCGCCTCAACCACGCGTGCAGCCCCAACCTGGGGTACTACTTCGACTCAGCGACGCTCTCGCACCGCGTCTACGCCGTGCGCGACATCTTTCCCGGCGAGGAGCTAACCATCAGCTATGTCGAGTACGCCCTATTCCCCTCCCCAACCCATCACCAGACAGCTAACCCCCTCCCCCAGCGTAACTCAACCCTCTCCCAAACGCCAATCTCTCCTCTCCCAGACCTGGTCCTTCACCTGCACCTGCCCGCGCTGCACCGCCGAGCCGCACGTCCTCGCCGAGTCCGATGCGCGCTGTGACCACCTCAACCGCCTCCGCCGGGAGCTCGACGACTACTCGGCGTCGGCGACGCCGGAAAAGGCCGAGCTGCTTGTGACGCTGTATGAGCTCGAGGGGCTCGAGGTGCGCATGTACGAGGCCTACTACCGGGCGGCGCTCGAGTGGAACGGCGTCGGGGACTCGGGGCGGGCGGTGCGCTATGCGCGGCTGTGTCTTGATCGGGGGTTGCTGTTGCGAGGGCCGGATCGCCCATTTGTCGAGAGCATGAGGGCCTTGGTGGCGGATCCGACTGGGCATTGGAGTTGGCGCTTCCGAGTCGTAAAGAAGGAGAGGGAAGAAGGGGAGGGCGCGCCAGGGGAAGGCAAGACGGAGGGTTGAATGCGATGGAATGGAGGGTTGTACACATTTTCGCTCCCAAGGGATGGCTCGGTGTAAGATTAAAGTGCAATAGAATCTATCGTTCGTGGCTATAAATGCATCATGAATGTCTTCGCATAGCCCAGTTCTAACAGGTGAACCCACTAAAAGCAAAACCAGCCCGCATCGAATCGATACCGTCACCCGACGCCAACTCCCAGACACCTCTTCCCCGGCATATCTCATGCCCCAGTTTCGGTGGTCTTGTCCTCTGCCGCGCTTCCAATCGCACTTCCACCCGCCACAAGGGATTCGAGCGTCTCCGTCCCGGCGAGGAGCGCCACGCAGTCAATAACGTCCTCAGCCTCCGGCAGGTACCAGCGTGCCAACGTCGGCTTGGTGCTCGGACCGATCGTCACGGCAAAGCAAGTGTCGGGCTCAATCTCGGCCGTTCCGTCCAATGCCGAAACGGCATTGAGCGCCCGGAACATGTCCTCATCCGTGAAGTCGTCGCCCATGCACAGGGCAAGTTCAAGCTTGGAAGGCCCATCCGACTGTCCCGACAACTTGAGCTCCGCGTTGTACGTCGCGACGAGGCGCTTCACAATCTCGCCCTTGTTGATGAATGTGGGGCGAACTTCCAGATTGGCCTTGCCTACCATCACTTCAACGTCCCATTTGCGACCGACCGTCCTCTCCAGCTCCCGGTGGCACTCTTGAGACATGTGAAGGCCCTGCTCAGGGTCGGCAAGGCGGTAGTGCCACGTCAGGGCGCACCGCTTGCGCTCGACAAAGGAACCTAGGCGATGTGTTAGTGATAATTCCAACGGAGCGAGGTGAGAGCGAGGTAAACTCACCAGGTACTTTGTCGGTAACGCTTTGGAAGACAGCATCGACTTCCTCCTGCCACCCCATGTCGAACTTGTCGGCCAGATTCTCCCAATCCGTGGCGCCAGGGTTGCGCATGAAGCTACCATGCTCGGCGCTGAAGCCAAGACCTGGAATGTGGCCGAGATGCTGGGTGAGAAACTCCTGGTCGCGACCCGATATGATCCAGACGGCATTCCGAGGATCGGCGGCAAGCAACGTCAGGCTCTCGAGCAACTTCTTCGAGGGCACCGCTGCGCTGGGCTCACGCACAATAGGCGTAAGGGTGCCGTCGTAGTCGAACATAAAGAGTCGCTTCCGGGCATCGTGGTATTTCTGCAGCATCGAGGAGCGGTCGAGAAGCGGCGTTGTCATGACCTTCTTCCGGCTTCCTAGGACGCTGACAAGACGCCGGAGGAATCCGGCAATCCAGAACTGCACGTTCTTGTTGATGACGTGGGTCAGCAGGTTTCTCTCCATCTTCTGGCGCTCCTCGTCGGACATGGTCAGCGCATGGTTAATCTGGTGGGCGACACCCGACAGATCCCATGGGTTGATGTGGATGGCATCCTTGAGCGAGCCGGCTGTGCCGCTGAACTCGGAGAGAATGAGAGGCCCGGCCGTCTCGCGCTGGCAAATGACGTACTCGAGAGACGTCGTGTTCATGCCGTCGCGGACTGAGGTGATGAGGCCGATGTCGCCAGCGCGAAGCAAGGCAAAGTACTCGTCTTGGCTGATGTATTGCGGGAAATGCTGGACGGGCGAATGGCTCAGAGAGCCGTACATGCCGTTGATCTTCATAACGAGCTCATTGACACGACTGGCGATCTTGTTGTCGGCATCCTCCTTCTCCTCGATGTTAGTGGGCGAAGTGACCTGAATAAGGACAACCTTGTTCCGCCATTCGGGGTACATCTCCAGGAAGCGCTCAAAGGCCATGAGCTTCTGAGCCACGCCACGCACGCTGTCCAGCCGATCACGGCCGACAATGATCTTTTTGCCCTCATACATCTTCTTGAGGCTCGTGTAGTTCTTGTTGACAGAATCGGTCCACGCGAGGCTTGCGACCTTGATAGCGTCGACACCAATGGGGAAGACTCCGACCTCAACACGCGAGCCATACGCTTCAATCCCGGTGGTATCGGAGAAGAAGCCGAGGATTCGCGTGCAGCAGCTCGCAAAATGTCTCGAGTAGCTGTAGCTCTGGAATCCAACCAGGTTGGCACCCAGGACTCCCTCGAGCACCTCCTTCCGCTGGGGAAGGCAGCGAAGGAACTCGCTGCTGGGGAAAGGCGAATGGAGGAAGAAGGAAATGTACATCTGCGGAGCGCGCTGTCGCAGGAGGCGCGGAAGCAGCATGAGGTTGTAATCGTGGACGATGACAATGTCGCCGGGCTTGTAGACCTCCAAGATCTTGGTGGCGAACTTTTGGTTCATACGACAATAGTCTGCCCACGAGAGCTTCTCGGCCCGTCCATCGGTCGGCTCATGTTGCTTGTAGTGGAAAAGTGTGTACAGCTCGTACTCGGCGTAGCGTCTCCATCGCGCCTGGTCCTTGAGACGGATGCCGTCCCCGGAGATATCGGCCTCATCGGCCAGCCAGACAGGGACCGTCTTGATCCTCTTGTCGTGCGACAATTGATGCTCGAGTCGGGAGACATCCTCGCGCGGGATCCAAAGGCCGTCGGCAATTGGCTGCGTCGGGGGCACAGATTCGCCATTGACGGGAACGGGCTTCGAGAGGTTGTTGAGCGCGCTCACATGAAGGGTTGTTCGGGGCGGCGTGCTCGGCGGCGAGATGGGTTCGACGGGCGCGTCGATCTCACCCGTCCAGGCGACGACCGTGTGGTTCCAGGGGCTGTCATCCGATGACAGGTACGAAAAGGCGTCGAACAGGGCCGACTGGCCACGGCGGGGTTGCAGCTCCTGCATAGACGATGACATCAGCCCCACCATTCAGAATCTTGGCACAATTGCAACGGTCTGCAGGTCGTGCGATTCGAGGACATCGTGGATCCTGAACCTGAAGGCAGGACAGAGTATGCGGGGCTGAGGACCATAAAACTTACCCAATCGGTTCCCTTGTGGTATTTCAGCGAGTGTGGGATGTTGAACGTGGCCGAGATGATGTTACCACTCAGGCCGAGGCTTGGGCTGCTCTTCCGAATATCGGAGATGGACTCCCTATGGTCCCCCATGACGGCCTTGTTCAACCTGCGCAGGAACTCGGTGCTTTCCGAGGCGCCAGCCGCTATCAGCGAGTTGAAGCTGTTTTGTGACGAGTAGACTGGCCGCACTGGAGCGGGCGAGGCAGCAATGGCGTGATCCGAAACCCTCTGGGAAAAGTAATCAGGGTCAACACTTCCGTCTCCCGCCGCGAGGAAATCGGGTTCGTAGGCTTCGCGGGTGATGCCAGGGGTGACGGGAACTTCTGTGATCGACGGTCGATAGTGCGGCGGTAGAGAAGACTCGTTACGACTGGGAACCGCGGGACGCGGGGCGAGGGTCGATGTCGACGCCTGGGAGGCGGGTTGGGGGTCTGCTTTCTTCTGCTCCATGGCGGGTTAACGACAGTCTAGGTAGCGCACTTTTTGCTGAAATTGAGTGGCTTGGGAGAAGAGCAAGCCAAAAAAAAATGCAGAAAGAAACAAGAGACTTCGTGGGATAGAAAGTTGATCGTCTTGTTGGGGGGGGGGGGGCACGGGGGTAGTGGTGCGGTGACGGAAACTTGGCACGCTGGCATCAATGATGAGGTTCTGGCGGAGCCCGAATCGCCAGGGGCAAGAAGGACCAAGGCAGCGGCCCAGTGCGGTCCAGGCCATGCCCCGGGCTTGCACGCTGGACTTGGTTCTTCTTGCCGTGAGAAGCTCGCCTGTGCTGCAGGCGAGAAAGGGAGTGGGTCATCGTGTCTGTCTGAGGAGAAAACGCTCCTGCCTTTCGGCGAGAAGCTGAGGCGGGTGGGGAGGTGCTGCTGAGTCTGACCGCCATCTCCAGGGAGGTCGTTCTTTCCCCCTTTGCGCCCGAGTCCCTCCCAGGTAACTTGCCCATAGAGTGTGGCGGGTCAGTGTTCGGTTTTTTGTTGACACCACCTGCCTCCTTCGCCTGCGTTTGAGTTACCAAACCCGATGCATTGTAGGGAAAGCCCCCAAGGCCCAAAACGATGCCCTGACAATCACTGGGACGATGGGGGCGACGCGTCCTTGATTGGGCAGCAATCATCCCTGCGTGGAGGGGTAGCAACGGAAAACACCCGACCATGACAGCGTTGACACACTGCGGGGTCATCGAAGGGAAAAAAGGTGCCATGGCGACCCACGCAATCAACCACGTCACAACAGATCCAGAGACGAGGAATTTTGCAAAAGAAAAATACACAAAGGCTGCTTTCTCCCCATCAACCATGCTGGGACGATCCTCTCCTGCATCCAACCCACTTGGGCTCGCCCGAAGCATCATCGCGCTCCCCGATGAAAGCTGGAGATAGTGGATCTCCCCAACCCAACCCACGACAGCCATGATCATCCACGTACCTGATAGCAGACGCCCTGGGTCCGGCTCGAACCGAATGGCTAGCGCGAGGTTGGTCGAGCTCAATGGCAGCCAATTGACGGCGTCGGTTGTGGTTGGCGGTCGCGAAGCAGACGGTGATGCCGATGGAGAGTCGGCTGTGGGCTGATTGATGTCGGCAGAGGAAAACGCAGAGGTTGCGAGAACCGGATGGGTGACGTCGAGCAACGAAGGGGCAGCGGGCACCGTCGGCCTTTTGACTTCGGGCCAAGTGCACCGTGAGTCTCGCCGAGAACAAGCGTCAGAGACCGGCTGCGATACCACACCAAGGTGGACGGGCTGGAATGATGGTTACGATGTCGTGCTGGTGCCGCTTTTGACGCAGAGAAATCACTCGAACCCATTCTCAGCAAGTTCCAAGTACACAGCACTGTTTATGTCCCTCAAACCTGGAGACCCGGCTCACCTGGGCAAACATGACGACGCATCAGACAGGCCGGATAAGCTTGATGCGCCTTGCATTGGCGCTCGCTGTCGACCTGGACAGCCAAGCATCTCCAGGACGGGACGACGGGCCACTGTCCACTCCCGCGAGAGTCACCAACGCCACAGCGACGTCGACGGTGTGGTTGGCTTCACGCTTCCTAGCCATCCCTCCCACGCTAGTTCCGGCCCAGCGCGATCGCAGAGCCTGGCGACCTCGAAAGATCCACCATCCCGTCGACACATCTCGGACCTTGCCGAGCCTTCCCGTTCAAGCGACGCGGTGCGGCCTGACGATCGATTGGAGTCACATCAGGCTGAATGGTCCTCGACCAGAACTGAGAGAAGATAACGCTCGTCGCTCGCGGTGATAGATTACCTAAAGATGGGATCAAGCCTTCTTGAGCCCCAATCGCCGAGCGGGAAACATGCCCTGGGCTCTTCTTTCTCGGTAGCTCCAGTGGAGTTGCACTCAGGGGCTTTTCCGGCGAATTCGGCCGTGATTCCCCGACAAGCAGCCTGACGTGCCACTCGCTGTCAGCTTCAGCTTTCCGATGTATGCAAGCCCAAGGAAAGAGGATGCAGGACCCGATATGAGGGAGCTATCAAGCCGCCGAGAGCTGCACCATCCATCTCCTGCACATGGTAAATTCTCGCGACCTTACTGGTCTTGGTGCTGGCGGCTCTCTTCCTTTGTAGGGTACATACAATATCGACGCCACCCACGCAACATCGGTCTAGCCGGTCATCGTCACCCCCATCCCGTTGCTCCTCCGAGTTGACGTCCGTCCTCTGCGCAGCGTCTCAGACCACAGTTTGTCTTGCGTCTGCCAACTGCTGATAGCATCCACTGTACTTTTGGTCCAGGATAAGTACCTGATGGGCCGAAACGTGGGTCGACGTGGTCGACGTTGCATCGCAAGGCAAGCGGGGGGGCAACATCAACACGGCTCAACGTGTTCCAGACTCTGCTGCCTCTTGTAAAACTTCATGATACTTGAGATCCATTTCTATTCTTTCGAGGTAAACACTCGAGATCCTCCATGTCCCTGGAGTTGTCCCCTGAAGTCGACATGATGCAGTCTTTCCCTGAGACATGCATGGATGACAAGAAGCCACTGACATCACAGCCCTCCACGTACCAAGAAACACCGGAAGCAGGCCACATGCGCGAATTGGCGCCGCCGACGACAATGGTCAAAATACCTCTCTCTCACTCCCCCTCCCGCTTCTTCCTCTTCTTATCCCCCCTCTGCCCCCTCCGTTCCCCTCCCCACCCTCAATCTCCTCCCCCGTCTCCTCATCCAACAACACACTATCATCATTCATTCCCTTCCACTTGGGCAACCCATCCCTAACCTCAACCACCCTCTGCCCATAAAACATGTGACACCCCGCCTTGAACGCGCTCCTCCCCTCGTCCGTATTAATCCCCTCGATCAGTGTCGGAAACAACAATATCATATTTCGCCCCTCATCCATCACCGGCGTCCGACAATACGCGCACTGCACCTTGCACGGCAGGTGGTGCGTCGTCGACTTGGCCGCCGCGTCGTACCACCCCAAGTCGTGGTGCCCCTGCGTGAAGTTGATGTCCGTCTTGTGGAAGATGGCCGCCCACTGGAACGGCGCGCCGTGCAGCCGCTGGCACGTTGTGCAGTGGCAGTACTTTGACGCGAGCGGGCGCGCGCGCGAGAGCTCGTAGCGGACCGCGCCGCAGTGGCACTTGCCGCGCCACTTTACGGAAAATTCGGACGGGGAGTGCTCGGCGATGCGGTAGGGCGGCCGGAACTTCCATTCGTCTTCGGGGCGGTGGGTGGAGGAGCCGGCTTGGTGCTGGTGCGGCTCGGTGCCGTCGCTGCGCTTGTCTTGAGACGGGTCGCGGGGGGGTTTGTGGTCCGAGTCGGACATGGTGCCGGGGTGCTGGAGGGGTGGGGAGGAGGTGATGCCCCGGGAGAGGTATAGCGTCGGGATCCGGGGAGTAAAGGCGCGCGTGAGTGTGCGGGTGCGTAGCATGAAGCACCCGGTGCCAAGCGACGTCAACACCAGCGAGAGGGTGCCAAGATATTGGTGATGTTTTGACAAGAGTAGTAAGTCTGTGTAACGGGAGCCAAGGTGAGATCAAGGGGCGCGACACGGGTTCATATTCGCTCGTGATCCATGTCGTCAGTGGACATTGGCAGTGTTGTCTTTCGTCGCGTTCCTGCAGGTCCCGGCAGAGTCTTGACGTCATCATGGAGTGGTGATGATCGACGGGGGAAGATGATCGCCAGGGGAATGTATGACTTCGTTGACTCTGCCGACGAACGGCAGAGATGCCTGAATAACGTCACCACCATCACCCCAAAAGTATATCTAGTCGTAGTGATAAGGGTCGGACTCGTAAATGAAGTACCAGGACAGGCGATGGACATCGGCACATGATCATTGGGTCGAACGACGCCACATGGGACCAAAGACTGCGTAATGGGACGGGCGCCCCATTTCCATCTACCGCTGGCTTGAACGCGCTCGCTCTCAATAACGTACTAGACGCCGCCCCGTCCCTCTATTTCTACATGCCAGCAAGTATGCTTCCACTTATGCCAAAATGTTACAAATATCGATAACGCGGAACGAACCGCCGCCCTAAATCTGATGCATGAATCCCCCATTCTGATAAAACCGCATCTGGTGCTCCCTAAAGTCCGTCCAGCTCCTCAACTCCTCCTCCTCGTCCTGCGGAGTCATGTTAAAGTCGCTTGCCCGCACGCCCACCTGCGACCCGCCGCTGCCCGGCCCCGTCTTCTCGAGGCGCATGAGGATATCCACAAACCGGCTCAGCAGCTCCTCGGCCTTGACAGCCAGCGGCCCCTTGCGCTCGGGCGCGTCGTTGACGAGCGTGCTCGCGACCTGGCGGATTTTGTTGATGAGCGAGCCGCCGTTGGGCTCGAGGTTGCGCTGCGAGATAGACCCCAGCACCGTGATGAGGTTCTGCACGATGAGCTCGCGCTCGGCGGCCATGCTGTCGTCGACGGGGTCGGCCTGCTCGGCTGCAGCCTGGAGCGCGGCCGCTGCGACCGATTTGCTGGCGCTGCTGAGCGTATTGTCGGGAGCGTAGACCTGCGCGGCCTGCGCGCGCATGTGGTCGCGGTGCATGTCGCGGAGGTTGAGATATCGCTCAACGTAGTAGGAGCGCGTGGCCAGCTGGGAGGCGTAGATGTTGGCTTTTTGAATCTCGTACTGGAGGAGCCGGCGGCGCTCAGGCTGGTTCTGCATGACATGCCGGATGTCGCTGGAGGGTTGGAGGGCTGGGTAGGCGGGCGGGTGGTAGCCAAAGTGGGATTCGTCAAAGAGGTCGGGGCGGAGGCTGAAGTCGCCCATGCCGGGGGTGGGCTGGGTGTTGGCGGTGAGCGGGTTGAGGTGGAGGGAGAGGTCGTGGGGGATGTCGTCCATCACTTGCTTGACGGCGCGGAGGCAGTCTTCGAGCATGGCCTTTTGATCTTGGAACGGCAGGCTTGTGATGCCGTACGACAGTTCAATGCTAACGACTGGATTCATGGTCATGTAGATTTTGAGGGCCTGGTTGAACCCCGTGAGGAGAGAGACGACGCCATCCGGCTGGCCGAGAATCTGCGAGGGCAGGATGAACCGATCGTCAACTTCGACCGGAAAGTCGGGGTACGGCTCAGTCGGGGTTGGCGGGGGAAGAATGATTTCGCTCTGAGGGCTCCCTAATTGGACCATGGATCTGCTTCATGTCAGTTGTTGCGGCCCAGATGGGCGGACGAGAGACGTACCGGACACCCAAAAACATGCACCAAAAGATCCTCTTGCCAACCTGATCCTGCACATGGTCAAATGGCGGACCTCGGTATGTGACACGGAACATAGAGGATCCAAAATCTCTTGGTTTGTGATATCCCAACTCCCGAATGAAAGACATGGTTTCAATCAAGAAGCGCTTGCAGACCTTCCACTGCATTGTGTAGGCCGCTGCGAGGCCAAGAAAGTAGCTCGTGGCAGCGTCATGAACTGTCACCTCGTCCTTGTTATAGAACATGGGCCCCCGAGCCTCAAGAGCGACACTGCGGCATCGCTCAATCAGGTGGATGGCCTTTGGGAACAAGGTCATGCCGTGCTGCGCCTTGAGGTGTAGCCGTGCGGTTCTAGGGAACGACGCAACGAGGCATCCGATCATGCTCGCCAACAGAGCCAGGAATTCGCGGCTTGTTCGATCCTCTCGGCTCGCAAAGGACTGTCGGAATGTGGGCTCGTGGGGGAAGGGTGTGAGCGGGTGGATGTAGGTGAAGAAGTCGTCGACCATGAGCAGCAGGACAGGCCAGGGCGCAATCGACTCGCCATCCAGCACACTCTGCGAGCCTTGGGTGCCCGCAATCGAGACGAGGGTCTCGGCGGCATTGTGCGGTCCAGGGCTGATGTTCGGCTCGAGTCGAGGCCTCTTGGCGGCCTTTGCAGCTTCGGCGTGCTTGTTGGGAGGCCCGCGTCGCTTCATCTCTCGGTTGAAGGTGCAGTCGACCTGGAGGTCGCGACACGCTTTGCATGGCTGGACCTCGTCACACTGCAATGAAGGCATTGTCAGCTGGGGCAGCGAGAAAGCACCCGCAAAGGAAACCGATGTACCTTGACCTTGCGCTGACTGCACAAATCGCAGGCTCGTCGCAGTCGCGTCTGCTTGGTATTCGTGGGCGAGGGCCCGATTGGCGTCGCGCTGCTTGCGAGGTACGACGAGACCTCTCCGGGCACGGCATATTGCGGTGTCATGGGACCGGGAACCGTGGCCGGGCCGGGGCCTTGCACGGCGGCCTGGAGGGCCTGGAGACCATGATGGGCGGCAGCGGCGGCGGCGGCGGCGGCGGCAGCGACGGCGGTTGCTTGCACGTCGACGGCGGCGAGGGCGGTCTCGTAATCGGGGTGCAGGGAAGGCTCTTCGTCCGCAGGCTGTGGTGCTTGCGACAGCGATGGCGCGTGCTGGTGGGACTGGTGGTCGCGCTCAATCGACGACTGGTCGGCTCTCGCCGGGGCGAAGCTCATTGTCGCGGTGGCGGAAGCTCAGTGTTGGCGTGCTGGCGCTTTGCGGCGATCTGGCCGAAGATTTCCCGACTCGAGATGGACAAGATTGGAGAGCAAACATGCACGCTCGGGCCACATGCTCTTTTCGCAAAACCCCGGCGAACAGCTCTAGGGTCACGTGTATATCACGTGGGGCAGGCAGTTAGGGAAACATGGCATGAAAAGTGGGGATTTGTTTTGCTGCCCCTGAGATTCACACCAGACATGCATCGCATCATTGAGGTGTACCTAGCCATGCCACAATACCCCACGACCTATCCAACGTATTTAGGAAGCAACCGTAGACATCATTGTAAAAATACCTACCTAGGTAGGTTTTGGGGGGGGGGGGTGGGTCTAGGTGGAGGTGAGGAGCGTTTGGTATAAGTTGACTTCGAATAAGGTGAAGGTGTGGAGGATGGAGTTGACGAAGGTGTCCCGGAGGAGGTAGAGCGTGTTGCCCAGGTTGGGCGAAGTTATAGATTACTTGACGATGAGGGATACCGCTTGGTCTGCTAACTTTGATGTCAAGGAAGATGGAGAGGGGGAATGGGAAAGGTGTTCGTCGACGATCGGAGTGAACGGGTGTTGAACTGTGCAGGGTTGAATACAACTACGCCCAGTTGGGTGCTTGGCATACGACCAAGCGGTGTATCAGGTGTAGGTCACGTGAGGTCAGCATTGGGTTATTTTGCTGCGAACTGGCCCTCCTGCGGTTCCCTTTCCCATCCGCGCCGCATCCAGAGCCGAATTGGTCGAACACAAAACCACCAAGTCAAAGCGTCGCAGCCCGAAGCTATGTCACGGCGTCTCTGGGAGCATGTGGAAGAAGTATTCGAGAAAGTGCTTTTCGGAAAGAAAAGCCCCGAGGACGATGGCCCGCTAGCAGGGATCGCGCCGGTTTGTCCTGCCCTATAGTTCTAACGGGCGGCACTGCTCTAGCATTGGTCTGATCATGGCAACTAGGACCGCACTCGAAATGAGTTTGTCAGCGACCAGTACGAATACGGGGGCCTTACAGGAGGCCCTAGGTCTGTCCGTATGCTGGAGCTACTCCCAGGAACCCGCCAACAAGACATCGCCTGCAACCTAACTGAATACTCTTTGGACAGCGGGCTCCGGAAATACGATGCGTTGAGCTATGTCTGGGGCGACATGACTGAGTTGACGCCTGTGCAAATTAATGGGCGTACGCTTCTGGTCACCTTGAATCTCCGGGCCGCCCTCCTTAACATCCGCAAGCTCGATCAACCATGCACCCTATGGGTCGACGCGGTCTGTATCGACCAGGCTAATGTGTCGGAGAGAAACCAGC
Source organism: Schizothecium vesticola (assembly GCA_030549215.1). Taxonomy (NCBI): domain Eukaryota; kingdom Fungi; phylum Ascomycota; class Sordariomycetes; order Sordariales; family Schizotheciaceae; genus Schizothecium; species Schizothecium vesticola. The sequence goes on along the minus strand of JAUKUD010000007.1, from coordinate 1,211,137 downwards.
AGGTCGCCATTATGGATGACATCTACCGCAACGCTGCCCGCACTATTGTGTGGCTAGGAGACAGCCACCCTCCGTATACGAAAACGGCGTATGCTATGGTGGACGAGCTAGCCGCTGAGGCCATCTCTCGGCAGTACGCTGGCGCCATCAACAGCTCGAATTTTTTGTCTTTGTCAATGTTGAGCGCGGAGCGCGTAGAAAGCCCGCTCTTCGACCGCTTCCGAGACGACTTTAGCATCCTCCATCTCGCCTGTGCCCGCTGGTGGTTCCGCACTTGGACGGTGCAAGAGATCCTCCTCGCGTCAGAGGCCGTTGTCATGACGGGTACGTTTACCATGGACTGGGACCGCTTTTGCACTGGCATCGATTATGGTCTCGCGATTGGCATCTGGAACCCCGTGCAACTAGGGATCATTGTCGACCCAATCGTTGCCCCCTATTTGTCAATGAGCGCCTTGCGGAAACACTGCAGGTCTTTCTCAACGCCGACATCCCCTCGACTGCCGCCCACGGCACCAGCGCAGGCTCTGCTGGACCTTTTGATCCGGTGCCGCTTCCGGCAGGCTTCGGATCCCCGAGATAAGGTCTACGGCCTCTTGGGGCTCAAGGACGCGGATCAGATCAGTCGAATCAGCGCCCTCGGAATTGTGCCCGACTACAGGCTATCAGCGAGCCAGGTATTCCGCCACACAGCTCGTCAGCTGCTGCTGCAATCAAACGACCTTAATATGCTCGGCGCCAACACTGCTACCACCAACCAGGAGCTTCCATCCTGGGTGCCCGACTGGAGCACCACAACGAGCGGCCCTCATCCTCTGATGCACGACGCCCGAGGCCGGCCTCGTCAGACGCACGCCTCCCGTAGCACCCAGGCCTCTCTACGCTTCCTCAGCGACGGCGGTGTTCTCGTGCTCTCTGGTCACGTAGTAATGGATGTCACGCGTCTCTCGCCCGTCCTGCACCGTCTTCAACGCGATAGTACCAAGACAAAGGTCATCAAGCTAGGAGATACGCTGGCGACGCGGCTCTTGGCCCTCGGCCAGCTTTTTGCGCACCTCATCTTGTTCTACTGGGAGCTCTTATCCGTCATCCCGCACCTGGCCACCTTCTGGGACTGGGAGACATTTGCGCTGGAGTCTCGGTGCCCGGCCATCCAAGAGGAAGCCGACACTCTGTCGTCGCAGACTACCGATCCCGTCCCTCCCCCCGTCGGAGAGGGCGGGTACGACCCGTTCGCCGTCTACTGGCAGACGCTCTGCGCGGGGACGATGGCGCCGGGGGGCCGCTACGCGACCGCCCGGCTCTTCTATTCGTGGCGCGCCAGCCTGCACGCCATCTTCCAGCTGCACCGGTGGCGGGTGGACAGCCTGCTCCGCCCCGTGGCGTTCGTCGGCTACCTGATGCGCACGTGGCGCACATACAGCGAATTCGCTTGCCTGCTGGAGCATGTGTACGAGCGGCGGCTCGGGCGCTGCTCGGACGGGTCGTTGGTCCTCCTGCCGGCGGAAACCGAGGTGGGCGATAGGGTGGTGTTGGCGAAAGGGGGCCGGCAACCCTTAGTGCTGAGGGGATATGGAGAGGGGCGGTATAGGTTTGTGGGGGAGGCGTATGTCCACGGGATTATGGATGGAGAGAGGTTTGAGGAGGCTAAGTGTGAAGAGATGAGGATAGGGTGACAGGCTGAGCAGCTAAGGATCTAGAATGTTGGCTCGTAGGAGAGGTTATGCTGGATGTTCAATGCGAAGGGAAAAGACTAGGTCGATTTGCCGGAGCCTCTTTGCAGAAGTAGACAAACGGTTCGAAGTTGTCCGGGTTGCCAGCCCGCCGACAGCATCTCAGCGTCATCGAGGTGGTATGGAAGGGCTGAATAGTTGAGCCGCCAAGAGCTATGCCGCCTTTGACAGGAGGGCCGAGCCTATGATTAGACAGCCCTACAATTATGAAACTGAACGGATCCCCTGTTTGTGGTATCTCGGTCTGTGCCGTGACGGGAACAGGGGGCTGTGTCGTGGCTCAGTCCATGAGGTCGCTTCCTTCATGCATTTCGGACTTTTGCCTCGATTTAAGCCCTGCTCGGCGCGTAGCTTTAACTTACGATCCCCGTTCGCAGGTTAACAAATCTGCACAGAATCTGCACTTCTCTAATCGTCACGATGCTCCGAAGAACACTTGCTACAGCCTTCATTGCCGCGCGCGCCGCGCACAGCGCCAGTGCTCCTGTGAGCCACTCAGCCGTCGGACTAGTCAGTAACATGGTCTGGGACGACACTTTCCGTACCTCCAATGCCACCGGTGCAATCCGCGTCAAGGGTTTCAACATAAGCGCTCCCTTCCCGGGCGTTGAATCCGACGACTGGGTATTCACCATCCGGATTCGCGACAGCATCCCACGATCGGACGGCAAGTTCGCCACGGGCATCTGGGTCCAGCTCGACGCGCCCGATAATCTCGTGCAAAATGCCCCAAACGGCACATTCGTCCCGCAAGATCCGTCGTGGCAGGTGTGCCAGAGTTTCTGGGATTTTCCTGTGTTGCAGTCTAGCGCCGAGACAGTGCCTGGGTCTTGTGAGGGGGTGGTGCCCAAGGAGTGCATTGACGCCATCACCGACGGCCTGGCGCGCGGCTTTGGGCGACGAAGCGGGACCTGGTGTTCACCTTTGACCCCACCCGCCCTGTGCGAGGGAGCGCTGGGAAAGTTTTACAGTGGTGTTGGTGGAAGTAAGTAGCCCGAATTCTAGGATGAGAAGGTTGCTGACTGTTGGAGCTCTCGCTGCCGGGAACCTGCAAAATGTCACAGAAAACGGCGTCTTCGACTACGCGCGCATGGGCTTGGATGAGGATAATGACGGACACCAACTCGGCAACAACACAGCCTACGATCTTGCTATCCGCCGCGTGACGCTCGTCGGCCTTACTTGGGGGTACAAGAATGTCTCGGGACGTACTGTCGATAATATCAAGCCTGTTGCAGCATCGGTTAGCTGTTTGCGTGTTAACCAAATCGAGCCGGGTAGTCGTCGGTTGAGTGCCGGGGTGTCGACAAGGATTGAGTCTGTGAGACTCATGGGTGTGGCCGTCGCGATTGTATTGGCATTTGTTTGGATCTCTTGAACCGTTTGAAATGTAGAATTGGTGATATAGAGGGTGGACGGGCAAAAGAGCGTCAGCGATCAGTATGAGTAACGATGGGAGAATATTCACACTCCTGAAACCATCTTCCTTTCCCGGTTTGGTCTTGGCGACGTTCCCACAAGAGCCTGATCTAGGCCTAACCTGTCTTTACTCTTGGGCGCCAAAAATACTCGGCGGGCAGCAAAGATGGTGTGTCGACAGCTATGGCGGCCTCTCCCGGCAAACCAGAGCCCGGGGGCGTGGTCCCCGCCGCAGATCGGGGCTGTGGAAACCTTGAGCCGACCTCCGAGTGCCGGCATGGCACCAAGCACCGGCGAGTCGACACGTCTTGCAGCAGCCCTATCGAGACAGCGCCCCGCCTTTGCCCCTCCAAGCTCAACTGTAGTGTGACGGAACAGCGGCCGCTCCCCATCGTCACGCAATGCTACTAGTCGGAACTTTCCAAATTCTCTACCAAGCCATCCAGATGCGCAGCAGTGAAGTACACCAGACACCATGCAGCCTCACTTCAGCCTCCACCATCGCAGCGGCTCCGATGCCCGGCATCGCGACTTGTCATGGTGGTTGAAGATGGAGAGAATGATAAAAGGGAGGGTTTCATCCACCTCTTTGGCCTGATATCTATCCCAACATCTCCAGTCTCCCATTGAAATCCATCCACAACTTTAGACAGCAACGGCTTCAACACCTCCGCTCCTTAAGACCAACCACCGCAACCCAACCCAACCAACTCGCAACAATGTACCTCTCCCTCGCCCTCCTCTCCCTCGCCCTCGGGGCCCACGCCCGCCTCCAGACCGACCCCTGCCCCGTCGACCCAAAGTCGACCGGCGGCCCCGCCGTCGTCCGCTTCCGCTACGGCTCCGCCTGGGACTGCAGCGCCATCGGCACGTGCGGCGTCACCTACCTCAGGAATGTGACGCGCGCGGGCGTGTGCAATACGTTTCCGTGGGGGACCCGGTCGATTACGATTGATTCGTTGGATCCGCAGTGCAAGTGTGAGTTTTCTCCGGTGCTTTGACCATGGATGGGGATTGGGGATGTATTGACTGATGCTGGTGCGTGCACAGTGACAATTTATAACCAGCCGGGGTGCCGCGGCGATGGGCTGGATATCGGGGTGGGCGGGTGCTATTCGAATGATCCGCTTTATGGGTACAAGGTGACTTGCCCTTGGAAGCCGGGGTATGAGTGAGGACCTACCTTGGGTACTTGGGCTGCCTTTGGTATCTTGGGTGAAAGTGGGGTGGAGTTGGGCATGGAGTGGGGATTTTGGAGTTATGAATTTGGGTGAATAGTAACGGGGGCGTTTCTGGATGGTGGTTTGGGCGGATGCATTTTCAGATTTTATCATCGAGCTCGGGTTTTGCTTTTGTGCTTTTGGATTTGGATACCTAGATTTTTGGTAGATTAGGAACCTGCAAATATACCTGTTTAGACTTCAGGCGCCGGTTAAGAGAATGATGTGTTGTTGTTTCGGTGTGATACGTTCCACTAATTATGGCCTATGCCCAGCAGGTACGGTAACTCCCAAGCTGACATGCTTGATATCCAACCCCTCCCCTCATCCAGCTCCTGCCGACAACGCACCTCTCCAAGGAGGCTAGGTAATTAGGTAAGCACCTCAAGCAAACCTCACCCCCTCTCGCTGCTTCACCACCCTCCCCTCGGCATCCAGCTCGCCCATCACAAAAATTTCCACAAAGAGCTTCTTCCCGTCGGGCAGGTCGCCGGCGACCGTGTGGCGCCACGCGTACTCGTTCCCGCTCCGCACGAGGCCCAGCACGTCGACCTCGAGCTTGGGGCCGGCGCGGAGGTTGCGGAGGTTGGCCTTGACGTGGTCAAAGTCAAAGGGCTCGCCGTTGACGACGGCGTCGAGGTCCGGGGCGAAGAGGGCGCCGAAGTGGGCGTCGAACTCGGCGTCGGGGGCGGTGAAGAGGGCCGAGATGGCGGCGCGGAGAGCAGGTTTGGAGGTGAGGGCAGCGTCCATTTTGGGGTAATTATGGAGTTTGCTAGGTGTGGTGTGGTGGGCAGGTCGTTAGAGTGGGTTTGAGCTGATAATGGTTGTTTGGAGAGTCGGTGGATGTTGGGTGAGGAATTGGATCAGGGATACTAGGTTGATCGAGTATCGTGAGGAGGAAGAACAGGATGCTGGTATTATATAAAGGCGACCGCAGTGGTGGCCTTTTTGGTGGTCGATGCTGACGCTTTTTGTGAACTGGATGATGAATCCTGCGCGGAATGCCGATTCATGTTGTTGATTTGTCCCGGCTGACTGACACAAGAGGCGGTGCCATATGCAGTAATGGGTCAGCCTGAAGAAACTGTCACGGCCCCACGGTGATGACAGCCAACCAAGGGTGATGACAGCCAACCGAGGCGACTTAGGCAGCCATAGACCATCCAATCATTTGCACCCAGGAGGAAATGCGGACTGAGCAATTAGGGAGGACCCGAGGTCCTGAGGTAAGCAAAAATGCTGGGGACTACGGGGCGTCGGGATACATATATCATTGGTCGAGACAGTACCGCTTGGCAGTATCTACATAGTTGAGGCACGAGCACCTCAATGAGGGACATGTTCTTGGTTCTCACACAAGCAATGTCATGTTCACTGTCCACAATCTTCTTTGAAAACCTCTTTGCAGAATAATCTATTGTAACAGTAACGCAACTGTAGTGTGTCCTTGCAGTAACCTTTGTTCATACTGTCAAATCTACCAGGCGTCCTGCCTTGCAGCCCTCGTTCCCTACCACGGCGTAGGTTGCAGCAGGAACCTCTACGAATTATGCGGGTGTTCCCATGAGGCGAAACTACGGATTGTTTCCTGCTTTTGTCAGCTGCATTAGGTACGTATGCTTGAGGTGTATGATTGGAGCCGCTGTTGAGGGTAATAATGCTGGAATTGACATGTTTTCTTCTCTTTCTCTTTATCATTTTCAGGAATTGTCTGTGTTTGGATTTGGGTAGTTATTACTTTGTTTTGCCCATCGTCTAGAAAGTCAAGATGGAATCGACCAAGCACATGCGCTGAGATTATTGCAGCGTTGGTCGTGTTTCAATGAATGGGTCTTCTTTTCGGGAGTACCCATACCCCAGTGATGCTGCTCCATTTCCGGTTACCAGTCGGCAGACGGACGGCCGGACGAGTCGCTGTCCTTGCCGCAGTCGGGGAGGCCTGGGTAAGGGAGGGTTAGGGTAATGCCGGTCGATGCCACGTTCTTACACCTGGCGGACGGGCCGCTCGACTGTCGTCTCCCCTGTGCATGGCGCTTCTCCCAGTTGGGAAAATGATAATGGCGGCTCGGTAGTAGTAGGTAGCGGGTTACAGCAATTTACAGGGGGTTTGGCCTTGGCTCGATCGGCAGTGCGAGATTCGTCGATATGCGACGAAGCCTCAACCACACACCCTTCGTCTCTCCACCCACCGCCAGCCCAGAGCAGGCCACACTCGCTGCTTGCTCCCATATCTGCTTCCGGAAAGCCCCCCCCCCCGGAATTATCTGAAAATTTCCTCACTGTGCCACCAACGCGCCGAAACCCGATTGAAGCCCCCTCAACCCTCGACGATAATCGGGACCAGACAGCAACTGGACAGCCGTGACAATGCCCTAGGAATTTCTGTTTGTCAATCCCGAAAACAAAACCCGCGGAGGCCACAGGATCTCGACCAAGGCTCGCGCCTTTGTCATCAGAAATGCCCGCGCAGCCCAGCCGTGGTCGACCAAGCGCCTGGCCGGCGGAGCACGGCACCGTGAGGAGGCATGGGAAGATGTTGAACCGGAACGCGAGCTCCAGCCGGATAAGCAGAGCTCGAGCTCGTCGCCAGATGATGGCATGGCCCGGAAGCCAATCCGTCTGCACCCGAAGTCGAGTGTCAGGGTTGGCTGCGGCCGAACACCCGCTCGGGAGCCCGTGGTACCGCGATCCGAGTCGCACATGGCTGGACCATGCATACAAGTCCGACGAGTGCAGGCTAGCGGCGTAGAGCCCAAGGCCATACGAGCCTTTCCCTGACTGACGCCCGCTACATCGCTACTGGTTCATCTACGGCCGTTGTGGATCTGGCCATCCAGACGAATCTCCTGACAGGACACCTTGATCCTTTCAATAGCATATCCGTTGTGGTAAAAGGCCAAGATGCCACCCTTCTCGAATACTGTATGTCTCCCCCCCTTTTTTCTTTTCTTAAAACACGCCCGGACCACTGACCTACGGACCTTATAGCAGTCAACACTACTATTACGTCTCGCCTGACACCGCAAACTAAGAGCAAAGAGGTCGAGAGATATTGGTTGTCGGCTTCCTTTGGCCACTCCGGTTTCCTTCACTCCCTACTATGTCTATCTTCCCTCCAGATAGCCATCGATCGGCCCAGTCAGTACAACTTTCCCGCCCTAGAGCGCTTCATACACCACCGGGTCGAGGCCATAGCCGCCATCAAACGCAACCTACAGGACCCCGTTAACGCCGTCAGCGATGAAAACATTACTACCGTCTACAACCTTCCCTGCATCGAAGAGAATCTGTACATACATTATCCTGATACTCTGGCTTCCCAGCCACTCTGGAACCATCTGCAGCCAAGCCCCGCCCAGCGGCAAACACACATGGCCGGCCTGAAGCGCATACTCATACTACGAGGAGGCATAGGACGCATCGGAAACTCGCGTAGCCTACAGTCCTTCATCCTTCAATAGGTATACACCGCCGTAACTTATCGAATAATCATCTTCACCTTACCCGAGTCCTACGCACCCGGTTCGTCGTACGAACCCAACGAAGCACAGCTCGACCACCGCGTCTTTGCCGCGTCGCATCTCCTTCCCGAAGGCCTTCTCTCTTAATTATACAACTACCCCAAGGCGTCGCAGTTCTGGGAGACTACCTACGAGATGGCGGATGCATACGCCAAGCTCAGCTTACACCCAGGCCTAGTAGAACACTTCCGCATCATCGATTACATTCTCAAGGACCTCGAGCTCTGGGCTAGACAGCGGAAGCTATACACCTAGGACGCACTCGACATACAAAATATTCTCTCCATCGCCATTAGTAAGCTTATACGGTAATATATAATTAACGAGCCCGAGCTTTCGTCGTTTGACAATATCTTCTCGACGTCGCCCCCCGCGGCGACGACGACTCCACCGTCTACCTCATGCAGACAGCCGACGACCCGGGGCGCGATTTTTCCGAGTGCGCAACGTTCAGCTACAGCTGGGGCAGCGACAGGCGCACGGGACAACACGGGCGAACCTAGTGTGCCACTGCCGCGCCGGTCTCGCCATCACTAACCTACCACGCACCATCCGCGACGCCATCGCCGTGTGCCGCCGCCTCGCCATCGCCTACTTTTGGGTCGACAGCTTGTGGATTCTCCAGGGCGACCTGGACGACCTCCCGCGCGAGCTCGCCAGCATGCCCCGGATCTACCAGGGCGCTCTCGTCACCATCTACGCGGGTGCCGCCCGTGCCATCACCGACGGCTGCCTACAGCGCCGCCTGTTCTATTATCGCAAGTTCCCCCCGGTCCAGCTGCGTGCGGTCGGCATATCCTCGCGCGGCGAGCAGACCCACACCCACCCGGTGCTCGCTGAGTCGGTCAGCGCCGACAACAGCTACCAGAACCTGGACTTATACAAGCCGCTGGACGCGCTCGACACGCGGGGTTGGGCGTACCAGGAGCGGTTCCTGTCGCCACGCACGCTACCGTTCGGGGCGCGCGAGCTGTCGTGGCAGTGCCACGGCACGGTCCTGCGCGCCGGTAGCCCCCGCCGGTGGTGGTGGACGTACCACTACACGGCGCCGTATCGGCCAGGTATGCCGACGCCACCCTGGGAGGATATCGTCAATGAATACTCGCAGTGTCTTCTCTCTATGCCCCAGGACAAGCTGGCCGCCATCGCCGCGGTTGTCGAGGTCTACCAGCGCAAACAAGGCAAGACGTACGCTGCGGGGTTGTGGAAGGAGGATCTACCGCCAGCCCTGTGTTGGCTTGTCTCAGCGAGTTACCTGGAACCGCGCCCGACGAGGTCCTGCGCGCCGTCGTGGTCATGGGCGGTCGTAGACGGGCGCGTCGCGCCGAGTCCCATCCCGCGCCACCAGAGCCGGGTCGAGATGATCGAGGTGTCGACAACGCTCGGGTCTCAGGTCGCGCCGCTAGCGACGGTCGTGGCCGCTTCCCTTAAGCTCTGCGCAGAGATGGTCCCCGCCGTCTTGGAGATCAAGGTGCATGAGGGCAGGGGGGAGCTGTTTGCGAACGCGAAGATTATTAGTATTGAACATACTGAGGGTAAGTACTATCTACGATATGACCCTTTTCGTCCAAGGTGAATATATTTCTTTTCGGGAAGATCGACAAGACTAAACACCAGCCATCGATACCAAGCTAGACGCACTCTACCGGACCTGGATCGAATGCAGCCTCGTCAAGCTAGATGTGTGGCTGCTGCTGATTACCCTAGTCGACTATGACACTGAGTTGGTTGAGCTGGCGCGGGCGCGGGACCCCGAGGCAATTCTGCCACAAAAGTATAAGGGGCTGGTGCTGAGGGAGACGGTTTGGCTGGGAGAGGCCGAAGGCGATGACGAGGGCCAAGGTGAAGTCACATACTAGAGGATCGGCCTGTTCACGGACAACTAGTTTGTAGGTTCCAACTGGGAGTACATCCTCGCCCCGGAGAAGCTGCAGAATCGGACCGTCACGATCTTATGAGCGAGCTCGAATCGGCCCATCTTGAGGCCGTCTTCGGCATCAAATCCCGATTCTGTCCCCGCTGCCTACCATTCATGACCGACCGGTAGCACCTGCGCCACTTCCCGCCTGACACGTTGAGCATTCAAGTCGTTGCGCAGGGTGGCAGTTGTCACGTGGCGGCTGCCGTTGCGCTCGCTGTTTCCACATGGTGGGGATGCTGCTCTCGATCCATAACTGGGTGTCGTAGTGTGAGAGCACGCATAAATTCCCCCTGCGGCGCGACGGCTGCTCTGGCCTTGACTAAATACACTGATTGGCTCCTTTGTCCACTGTTTTCTTTTGTCCAGACACTTCTTCCATCAATCCTGGCCCATCCAGGGCCTTCCCTGTCTTGCCGCTTCCTTCTGTGCGACACTCCTTTGTATGCGTACATTCCATGCACCACGAATCCTGACACTAGTCGCTCGCCTTCCTTGAGTCGCTCCCTTGGTCCTTAACATACGCGCCTGCTTGGGGACTGAGCTTGTATCCCATGCCGTAACGATCCTTGAATGGCACCGTCTGGCTCCCGTCCGCAATAGGAGGGGTAACCTGTGGGTCACCCTCGAACGGCATCATACGGGCGCCTGGGGAGAAGTCCCGCGAGATCTGCTGGATTGTATCATCGCTGAGTTGGCCTCCAAACTGTACACCCTCCGTGCCAACGGATATGTCTTTGGCATGCACCGGCCTACCTGTCGTAGAGGCAAAAAACTGAAGGACTTTGTCTTCTCCCTTGATGTTATCAAAGACGTTGATGTTGACTTTGGTCACGTTTTCGTTCGCCTTGGCGCAGACGTCGATGCAGAGTCTAGCCGTCTGCCACTCCGTGTGCAGCATCTCGAGTTTAGCTGCATCCTCTGGCGACGACAGAGACCTTTTGGTCGTCGCCATCAGCCGGTCAACCACGGATTTCAGATGATCTTCTAGCCGCTGCGAAGCAGCACCGAGCGCGTCTCTGCATCCCTCCAGCCCATCCGCCGTGATCTGCTCAGCCACAGGGCCGCCTGCAGCGCGCCCGTCGGCAGAGCGCTGGGTGCGGCCCGCCGCCAGCGTGGGCTGAACCTTCTTGATGTGCGCGGATAGCTGGGCGCAGATGACGAGACACTGCTGTGCGCTCGACCGTTCCTCTTCCATTTGCCGCACGAGAACCGCATCCTCGCTTGATCGCTCGGCGGCTCGAACGAATTCGGACTTTAACTTCTCGTTCACGTTGTCGAGGTGATCTTGGAGGTCGGCCGTAGTGTCGTGGATAATAGACTTGTACTTCTCGAGGCCCTCGGCCGAAATGGACGACTGCCGGCTAGACAAAGGGAGAACCAAAGTTAGCACTTCCCATAGTTATCTCAAGGGAAGAGAGGTGCCCTGGGCTACCTACAGGTTTGCGTTGGCAAGCGCAATGGTTATGGTTGACTTGTAGCCGGCTAGCATCCTCCGAAATTCGTCGATGCCATCGCCCATGTATCTGAGCTTTGCCCAGTCGCGGAAGCTCGTCCTCGGCCCGCCCGACCGCGAAGAGCACTTCGCAACCGCGTCTTCAAACTCGCGGCATGCCTTTCCGCATCGGAGCAACGGTAGCTTTAGCGGGGTAAGGTCGGTGTCTCTGTGTTTTTCGATCGTCTCAGAGAGGGACTCCAAGACGGCAGCGAGGGCCTCAAGCTCCTCCTTGAGGTCGCGCACATTCTTTGGGTGGGTGCGGTAGCTCTCGATCGCCTTGTAAAGCACAACGCTAGATTGGAAGGCGAAGGTCACCAGAGTCAAGAGCCCGGAAGTTAGGCTCACTGGTTCTGCCATCGAACTGCTCGTTCAGGGACGAAGATTTGTGAAAGTTGGTCTTCTCATCAAAAAGAGGGGGGAAGCGGGGTGAAGAGAGGTAATTCCATTGCCGTCGCGCTCTGCTGCCTGCTAAGCGCCCGACAAACCCAGCAATGGGGTTCGAATGCTGGCCGAGCCAACCAGCGATGACTCCGGCGGTTTGTGCCAAGGATTACTCCCAATTTAGGTACCGTGTCTCAGCTCCAGCGCGCGAGTCGCCATCATGTGCCTTCGAAGCGGTGGTGTGTTGCCTTTAGGGATTGTTGGGGGCCCCAGGCGGTCAGGCCACCCCACAAGGTGCGGGCCCACGCCTATCCGCCGGCAGCCACCCCCATAGATCCAGGCCTTGGCTCGAGCCGCCTCCCTCCATCTCCGACTCTCTTCCGTAGTAGCAGTAGTAGCAATTCCACTAGTCTTTTGCCCTCCCTGTCTCACCCATCAGGGATTTCTGGATTTCTGGTTCTGTGTTGGGCGCTTCGGACTTGGTGCGCTCGCATTTTAGCTGGGTTTTGCCAGGAGGCAGGAGTCATCCTATCCTGTAAGACGATAAACAGAGACTGAGTAAATGGGATTCCGAATAACGTACTTGATAAGCGAGCGACCAGAATAAGCGAGCGACCACTTTTCTACCACCCCACCACAACTACGCTCAATTATACAACCACAACACTAGGAAACAATAATAACTGAATCAGAAACAGATGAATCAGACGATTCCGCAGCCTCCTTGCAAGTGCGTACGTTATGGCCAGGCTTGCCGCACACGCCACAACACCGAATCTTCGTACGAGACCTCCCCGCACCACCACCATTTTGTCGCATTTCCTGGACCACCTGCTCACCCACAGCCTTCTGATCCAGTAAATCCTGTGCCTCTTGTACAGTAAGTGACCCTCCAAGCCGTACACGTGTTTTTTTGGCTCTCCGTCTTTTGCTAAGGTCCTCATTGGCTTTGCGTAGTGCTGAGACCTCCGTACGTAGAAGGGCCACCTCGTGCATTATTGCCATTGTGCCTTTGGCTAATCGATCCACAGCAGTCAGCATTGAGGTTGGAGAGCTGTCCTGATGGTTGGAGATTCGGGTTTTAATAAATGCAGACTGTAAGGTGGCCTCTCGAGGGTTGTAAGGCGTTTGGGAGACCCAAGGTAGTGCTATTGTTGGGCTTAAGGCTGGAGGTATCGGGGTCCGAATACGCACATCCAACTTAGATATCACCCTCTCTGGGTCGTAAGGCACAAGGCCGGCTCCGGCAACCCCCCCCCCGGATATTGTCTTTTGTGATCGAAGCAAAAAATACCTCTCTAAATGCACAAAGAAACTCCAACTTGCTGATATATGTGATGTTCATCCGTATCAGCTACTCGATTTCGCGGCTGTATGCCTTCTTCAGTGGCGCAAAACAGCCAACATCTAATGGCTGGAGGAGATGCGAGGAGTGCGGAGGCATACAAAGTGTAATAATATTATGCTCTTTACAATAGGCCTCGAATTCCTCGGAGTGGTGGCTATCGTGGCCGTCAAAGATTAACAGCCGGTATATGCCCTTTGTACGAGATTTTGTATGGAAATCGAAGTACCGAATCCAATCCATACCTTTCTCATTCGTAGTCCAGCCATTATCGGTTATTGCAATACGCCAGGTAGCCGGAAGGTTACACTCTTTATACCAGTTGGTAAGGTGATATTACCCAGCTAGGATGATGAATGGTGGGATAGCCTAGCCAAGAGCGTTCACTCCTTGGATAACTGTAGCCCACTCTCGATTACCAGGTTGGGCTTGTTTAGCCCTACTACGGCCATCTGAGGTAGTAACTACCATACTTGGTGTGATGATGCCCATCATAAAGCCGGTCTCGTCGAAATTATACGAATCTTCGTCGAGGATACCGTATTTGGCCTTAGTATTTCGTATAAGTACGAACCACTCGCGAATAACCTTTGGATCTTCGCATTTAGCCCTTTGGTAGTCGTACTTACGCGTAAAACGCGTCCGGAGTTCTGGTTGGCGCTTGACGAAGTTGTGAGCCCATCGTTTGCCAACAGGAGGCGCGTCGCGTTCGCGTAGCAGTCGGTTGGCCATATCTTCCACGTACGAGAGCCGGGGATGAAATGCGCGTGCACATAGCTCGGTTATGTATTGAACAATCGTTTTCTCTTCCAAATCCGAAAGTTTGCGTGAGTTGGCTGGAATATCGCGTCGTGCAGGCCGACCAGCGCGTCGCTGCCTGAGGGTACTGCGGTCAACGTTGTAGATCTTTGCAGCAGTTGTGACCTTAAGATTTGGATCTCTTTGAAGAGCGTTGAGAGCTAAAACCAATTGGGCTTCGTTTAAAGTAGTTGGCATGTTGTGTTGTTGAGAAAATAAGATATTGGTGGTGGGGTGGGTGGTTTGGTAGAAAAGTGGTCGCTCGCTTATTCTGGTCGCTCGCTTATCAAGTACGTTATCTGTAGATGTTTTCGGATACACCTCATCATAAAGCAAAGCAAGACTAGACAAACAAAAACCCTTCCAGATGTAACACGGACTAAAACACGTGATAAGAGAAAGGAAATCATCACTAAGGAACCAACCCCTGGACCATACTCTCAAAATTCTCGGCCTCCTGCGCCCTAAAGCTGCGACGCCGACCCTGACTGTTAGGGCCCTGCATCAATTTCCAAAGTGGTTTGTTCACTTAACACTGCGGACACTGGGCTCGAGCTCAAGCTTGGTTCACTTTACACCCTGATTGTGGTTGCTTTCTACCTAACACATTTGGGGAATTTAAGGGAGACATTGTTTAGGCCACTGGCCATTCTGGTCTGCCTTCTTCGTCTGGGGTGCCGTGTTTCCGCCAAGTCAAGCTCTCGGTCGACGGTCTGCGGAAACGGACATCTGCAACTACGATCCCATCGATGCCACCTATGTATTACAAGTCCTCGTCCCGTACGCAGCGAGAAGGTCAGAGCCGGGCGAGCTCCAGGTCGCTAGGCTCCAAACTGTACTCTCCAAATCGACCAGCGATACCCTTCACGTCCAAGTCGCAGCCCTCTCAACACCAACCGGCGAGAGGAAACACAACGCCATATCAACGGCCACCATGTCGGCCGACCCCCCCCAATATGTTGCCGATGTCGGCAAGGAGAAAGGCACTCGCTCCCTGCTGCGCGTCGTCATCCTCTGCTTGATTGCCGGCGCCGCAATCACGAGTCGTCTGTTCTCGGTGGTTCGTGAGTATCCTCACTTCGGCAGCTCGTGTCCTGGATCGCACTCATGAAGTAAGTGGGCTGGATCGCCTCCTGCCTTGACACTGCTGACTCGAACTCTCTAGGCCGCCTATCCCAGGCTTCATGACCACCCCTACCACGTACGACTACGAGACGGTTCAGTGGATGGAGACGTTCAACACGTGAGTCTGTACTTGACATGTTCACGGCATCAGACTGACCATCTGTTACAGTAGCACCGGCTGATGCGACAAAGCTCTTAGTGAGGTGGTACTCGAAAGCCTCGACTTTGAGTACAGCGACACTCCCACCGACAACACCTGGCGGTGCGTCCTCGGCGGAGCCCAGCAGCTCGCCATCAACATGGATAACTCCCTGAAAAGAAACAAGCCTCAGTTCGGCCAGCGCGTCACCGCCATTCGCGCTCTCGACAAGCTCACCATGCAGGTCGACGTCTTCAACAGCCCCATCGCCAAGACATACAACGGCGTCTTCAACAGTACCACCCTCGGCTGTCTCGGCCGCATCGACACCTCTGGCGCCAACCTTGACTACCCAATCCACGAAGCCAACCGCACCGTTTCGTACGGGCCCTCCGCCAAAGTTGGCGTCCTCTTCGACCACGCCCGGTGGATGTTCGACCTTGGCGAAACCCCCACCACAAACTATAGCATCATGACCGGCGGCTTGGGCACACTCAGACCTCGACATCCGCACCGTAGTCTACCCCTCCTACAACCACGACTTGGCCAAGCACCAAAAGGCCGTCCTCCTCGTCTCCTACACCTGGCAGCAAGACGCCCTCCACCTGGGCTCCCTCATGTCCACCATCCCGGACCACACCCTCGCTAACGCCCAGGAAGACGCCAACGGCCTCCGCAAGCTCCTCGTCCGCGAGCTAGCTCGCTTGCACACCTGCCCCGACGGGCCCTACACACAGCAACAACTGGTGGGTGCGCTGGAGAGCGCGGTGTATGGGGTTTATTCGTGGTTGAATATGCGCAGGGGTGATATCGTGGGGTGGGATGCGGCGTTGGACGGACTGGAGAATAAAAAGAATCCTGTGACGGGAGTTCCATTTGTAGAGCTGCCGGAAAATATGGATACGACGGCGGCGGGATGGTCAGCCATTTTCGGGAATTTGAAGGAGGCGCGGTATTTTAAGGGGCGGGGGAGGAAGTGAGTTGGTGTACGTGTTGAGAGTTAGATGATTTAGTTCGCGATGGCTTTGAAGTGCGGCCTTTGAGATAGCACTTGCGGCAATCGGGGCAAGGTATTTTTAGTCGGCCACGCGGAGTCTTAAAGGATCTCTGTTGCAACCTGCACCCAAGCTGGGTCAGACTGCAAGGTAGTACGTCGCGGGGGTTTGTTGACGGTGGGGAACGATGGTTGCGCAAGGTCCAGACGGGTCGTTACCGTCTCACTATAAAGAGCTTGAAGCAGGTGCTTGCAAGATTGTAGACGGGGACATGATACTGCTTGCGTGAGGAACAAGAACAGTTCCTCACTAAGATGCTCTCATCTCCTGACTATATAGTAACTCTCTATGCTGTGGATCTGTGTCCCGGTGTCCCGAGAGCCCGGGACCTCAGGACAGACCTAGCGGCCTGGGGCCGCCATGGCCCAATGTCGTGACCTGGGTCATGACATTTTCCAGGCATGAACCACAGGAGAAATCTCTCGCAGTCCACCCTCAGCACCACCAGCCTTCAAACAATCACATAACTCCTGTCCTCATCTCCCGAGACAAGATGCTCCCCCTGCATCACTCCATGAACATACGCCTCCCCAACAAGCGTATGCGTTCCTATTTTCACACCCGATCGCAAGAGGTACGGCACGCGGCTGCCAGCAAAGATAACAATCTCATCCCCCTCCTCGGCATCGCCCGGCACAATCATCGGGTATCCCCGGTCTGACATGGCAAACTGCCGTCCTTGAGTGCGGCGCGCGATCAACTCGCCGCTCCGCTGAGACCTGATGACCTGCTCCCTCTCGCTGAAACGGACTCTCGCCGCGCGCAAGAAGCTCATCCTCGTATCGGTTGGTGGATTGTCGTGCATGATGTCGAGGGTGAAGATTTCCAAGTCCTCGATGGTATCTCGGGCTGCCGGGCACTCCATGTTGTCGTCATCGCAGATGAGCGTTCGGAGGATGGCAGGGGCGACGAGTACGGGATGATTGCGGTTTGGGGTGATGGTGCCTTGGGACCTGGATGCTGCCAGCTGGCAAACGCTTTCCAGCCAAGCGCGCATCGCCGTCTTGCTCCTTTGCAAGAAGGCCGGCGACCGTGTCACGCCAACGTTCCCAGGCTCCGCCACGCTGACCGCTGGAGTCAAAGCGCTGCGGGATGAAGAGATGTGCGGATTCTTGTCGTCGACTTCAAGCACACTGCCGAGGGAATATGCGTTGACGAGGAGCTGCGACTCATCATTGCTAAACACAACATCGGCGTAGTCTGCATCGCCACCCCCGGCCCGGTATCGACAAAGTGCGTTGTCCATCGGATAGAGTTTCGGGAGCTGGGAGAGGTCTGGAACCCACGACGGGACCGCGTCGCTTACGGGCTTGTTCGTTCCAGCGATCCCAAAGAGGGCAAACTGCCTCCCGATTTCCTCCTTAAGCACGCATCGGGCGACTTGGCCGTACAGTTTATCCTTGGTAATTTTATAATCCGGCACCAAAGAGTTGAGGTAGTTGGCAGAGGAAATCCCGTAGATCGCCCAGACCTTGTCGTGTGGCATGGTGGCCTCGGATTGGACACATTCGAGAAGCAAGTCGGGAAAGGTCGGCATTCCTTGCTCTTCAAGTTCCAAGCGCGAGGGGCGGGACCCTATCTGCAAACGCACGTCGTTCGGGTCGAGGTGGTACATAGAGTTAAAGTAGCAGAGTCTGCCCATGAAGTCGATTCCGTAAGTCGCAGCCCTGATATCTCGCCTGTCAAGCGAGTCCTCGTTGATGAGCAAGGCCGTGACGCCTTGTTCGAGACTCTTGAATGCCATGGCCACGGGTCCGAGGATCTCAAAGGGGATCTCAGTACGGCCATAGCGCACCACAGCAGTCTTTGCGACCACCATCTCCTGGATGACCCATGCCCTTGTCCAGTAGCGCTGCTGAGCCAATTCGTAGAAACCTTTCCATGCCTTCTTCCTACTACGGTAGGGGTGGTGGTTTGAGCGGTCTGTGTCGACAGGCATGTTTGGATCAAGGCGTGTTACGAGATGGGTATGGAGGTCAGCGACGAAGCTTGCGGCAAGATTGGCGAGTTTGCCCTGGCCTGGGAATGCGACAACGCGAGCGGCAGATTCGTAGATGTTGGTCATCAAGGGGAGCTGGTCTTTCTTCTCCGCCTTGCCCGCCTCCCCTTGCTGGTTGATGCAAATCGAGTCGATCCAGAGCAGCCGGGTGCCGTAGAACGGAGCCAGAGTGGAGATGATGCGATACATGTTTGGGCTGATGCCGAGCGCCATGCCATCGATCCAGAGCGTTCTCGTCCCTTGGTCCGCTGGCTTATCCCACGCCCACGAGATGGCCTCGTAGGGCGGAGGGCCTGTTAACGGCATGCTGATCAAGGTGCATTTGAGGCCCCCCCAAAAGTCGTTGTGGAGTCTCAGAAGCCGAATTTCCTTGTCGGGGTTGACGAATGCAGCGTATTGATATTGTTGGTCCAGCGACTGTGGTGGCCTCGGGGTGAGAATGCTGGCTCTCGCCAGCGCCCCGCGACACAAGTCCACGCCATCCCAGCCAAGGTCATAGATCCAAAACACAAGATGGACGAATGGGCGAAGCGCATGGCAGCACATCGTCACCGACTTCCGGATCACCATGCCACCCACTCCCACGATTACGACAACTCCTTCCTCTCCCAACCAGAAGGCAAACGCGGCGAGCGCAGCCACGATCACCACCAAGACGAAGAGACGAGGGAAGACGGGTGTGCAGACCCACCACACGACGTCCCAAAACAACCAAGGATAGTGTCGGATGAGCCAGGTCACGTAGAGGAAGGTCGGAATGGCCGGCGCAAACCATAGAGCTTCCCGCACTCGGGGGTGGATGCGACTGCTGTTGGCGATATCCTCGTTCGACTCGAAGGAGCACCATAGAATGACGCTTCGGTTGCTCCAGATTTGATGCCATGCGAATAACCATAGTGCGATGGCCTCGGGGACGCAGAGCCAATTGGGGAAGATGAAATGAACGGGGATTCGAATAATTTCTGTGAGGATGGACCACACCGGCGCGGCAAAGACGGCCGTCATGAAGATTGTGGACCATATTTGGACTGCGAGGACGACGAGGGCGGAGCGAAGTTTGAACGGGTAAGAATTGTCGAAAGCGCCCATCAGAAAACTCCAGATTGATTGTGCTGTCGACATTGCGAGCGTGCTGCGGACTACACGGCGACCAATGACCAGCGATATTTGGACGGATGTCGCGCTCACAGAGCTTCAGTTCGCAAAAGATTCCTAGGGAGAGGGCGAGTTCCGCACCAGGTTCAATGCTCACAGAAGAGGGAGTTTCAGGGAAAGAGTGTATGCCATGAGAGGCGCGACAGACGTACACTACTTGGAGAAAAGGGTGCTGTGCAGCCCGAAGCGCTCGTCAGGGGCAGGATGTTGGGAACAACGCCACATTGGTTCCAGACTCTGAATGTTGGAAATTTGCACCAATCACGGCTGGTTCGAACCACCGCAGCGAAAAGCGGCGCTCAGCCTTTCTGCGGCTGAAGCACCCCTAGCTTAGTATTCGTTGATAGTCCGCTTGACTAGCTGAGCAGAACATGGTGAAAGCAACGGGGCCGTTATCCGCGTATCGTTAGGATGCCTCGTAACAGCGTCGAGAGGCATAATTGCATTGTGGAAAGGCCTTGCTGCATTTGTTCGAGGTTAACACAAAAGTCGATAATGCTTTGCCAGATAGCCTTGTAGAGGCTGGAGTCGTGGGAGAATGTAAAGGTCCTCAGGCTGACGTTGTAGGTACCCTTGACCAAAACCTGTGTATGGGAAGATGTTGTTCCGTTTCGGCTCTGACTCGAAGTGTATCCTCTTGGCTTTCAGGGATCCCACCTGGACGAAATACCGCGACCGTTTGCATCTTAAGGGACCTGTCTGTGTACGCTACGCATCTGTCACCAGGACAAAACGGAAGGGAACCAACTCACTATTGGAGCATGAAATCATCAAGGTAACGTAAATACTCAACCAACTATTCTATTCTCAGGCACAACTCCTTTTCACCGCCACGACTCCTTGTCAACGACCTCCAGCACTAGATTTCCGCTGCATCCGCCCTAACCAAGAAGAGCGTCCTCCTTGCCGTCCTTGCCGTTTTCTTTTTGTCCCTCTTTCTCATCCTTATTCTCCTCCTTCCCAAACTCTTCTTCTACTTCGCTATGTCGGGCCTCAGCCGCCTCTATGCTCATAAGCGCTCTGGTAACGTGCTGCTTGGTATCGGTGTCGGCGTCAGCGGAAAGCTCAGCAAGGCGGTGCTTCCACCAGCCCCATCGCTTCCGGCTGGGCTTTTCGGGTCACCTCAATACTCCTCCCCTGTGGAGCTACGCGCTTCTGGGTCATCTGAACACGCCCCCTCGATCTCGGCTCGACAGTTCGAAGCTGATGTAAAGCAGCAGAAATCGCGGCTGATGGACGACCTTGTCGGGCTCGTCATCAAAGGCTCAGAGGAACTTCAGAAAGTCTCTGGCGGCTTCAAAGTTGAGTTGGAACGGCACTGGCTGCCTTCGCATGGCACCTCCGTTCCGCCTGACGAACGCGTTCGTCTGCACGATTTGGTCGACTAGCTAGCTGCACATTCCCGCAAGGACCGCGAGGACATCTTTCGGATCGACCGTCGTAAGCTTACTCCCGAGCCGGGAATCTTTGCCTCCCTCAAAAGCCCGTTGCTTGTGCCCCCTCCCGGCTTTTTAGCGCTCTTTCATCCTGCCCAGCAGGGTTCGTCGGTCACAGGGGCGACGGAAGAGACCATGGACGGGGTCGACTCGGCTCTCATCAGCAGGCATCGAGAACTTGAAGAAGTGCGCCAACGGCTAGGGCTCGTGCAGTGAGAGCATGACGTCGCACGGAATGAAATACATCTCGATGCACGGGAGGAGCGACTCACGGAGGTGCAGCAAGAACTCAACGGTGAAAGGATGCTATCGTCCAGGCAAAGAACGCGTTGGCCGATCAGAACAAAGCGATGGCTGAGGAGAAGAAAGTAATAGCCGACGAGAGGAAAGCGATATACGAGAAAGAAAAGGCGCTAGGCGAGGAAAGAAAGGCCCTGGACGAAGAAAAGAGGGTGTTGGGCGAGGAGAAGAAGGTGATAGCCCAAAAGAACAAGGAACAGCGCGAGGCGGAACAGGGGCTCATGGACCGGGACCGGGCCGTGACAAAATGAGAGGAAGCGCTGGAGGCCCAGCGGTTGCAGATTGAGGCGCACAGTCGGGAGATGTCATCTCGTAAGAGGCAGGTGGCGGCTCACGAGGAGGAGTTGAGGATACGTGAGGGGGAATCCCAAGGTCGACTGTACATGTTTGTTTCGCCCTTCCGCGATGTTTCAACTGCCAATAAAGCCATCATAGACAAGAGGCTCAGATAGGGATGCTCGATCTCGCGTGCTTTGTTTTGCTCCTGACGGAGGATCCATTGCCCCCCCTCGTCTTGGGTGCTTGCGCTATTTTGTTGGGATTCTGGTCATACTAGTACCCGCAATGAGCTTCCGGGGTTCAGTAGAGTGCGTAGGTAGGAAACACTGGACGGGTGGAGGTCTCAGCCCTGGTGGAATGATTACACGGAGTGCCGCTGTGGCAATCACGTTGCTGGAATAGAAGAGGCAGTCAGAGCTTGGATTGTCGGCACCGGTAGTATAGTATGTCTGATCGTCACATATCTCATTGAACTGGTGCATCGTACCCACGGTGACCCCTGATGCATGGCAAAATTTGAGATTGGACCGTCGAAGTACTCGGACTGGGAGTGGGAGAGGACAGCGGAAATTGAGGAAACGCAAGCAAGGTCGACATCGAAGCCCAAGGACAGCCACGACCTGCAGCATTAGTGTTGAATTTCAAGATTAAACTTGACAAATCGGGTGCAGTGGCCTAGTCCTAGTTCTTAATTGCTTTGTGTTCGCTGACGCTGGAGCAGACATCAGGGGGGGTCAAGTTAACAGGTGGCAGCAGGTTGTTTGTCGTGATTCCATAGGTAGGTACATATATATATGGGGTTAGGTGTGTATCTGTCAACACAGCTCCCGGCCAGCGTGCCCGCTAGCTATTGAAACGTCAGCCGAGCAACGAAGGCATGTGTGGTCTAAATGGTTCAGCACTAACTTTGGTTACCCGTGCTAATTTGATCTTACAAGTTGCAGGGCTCTCGGGTTCAAATCCCGAGGCCAGTGCCCTTGGACTTGTGTGGACCCCGTTTTTTTTATACATTCTGGCAGGAAGGAGGACAAAGAGGTCATCGATGACATTGATGACTGACTGTATATTCTCGCGACCGTAACTGGTGAAAGCCTCGCCATGTCCCGTCCCGCAACTACCTGGGCAGCTATCGTGCAGTATGCTTGGTATCCCTCTCGAAAGCAATCTTCGGCGGACGACGCGCAATCTGCTCACGGACTTCAACTCCCGCCCTTCCTTGGTTTTCACCCTTAATGGGCAGACACCTTGATCATCAATATCGCCATTGTTTTGATGGTGTTGATGTTGGCATGACAACACAGGGGGTGCCAAGATCAGGAACATGGCGTTTGGGGGATTTTGAACCGCATTCCCTTTTCCGGCACCGGCACCCCCTCCGCATCTCAAAAATGATGCCGCGAAATCGGCACATCTGCCAAGCCATCTCCAATAACGGCATCTATTATCCACCGGGAATTCAATGTGCACCGACACATTGTTATGGTTCCCGCGATTGTCGCAACATGGGGACTTGGGGGGTTTCTTTCCCCGCTTCTCTTCGAGACTCCATCTCCAACATTGCCATGCGACCTCGATAGCGTGGACGGGTACAAATTCCACTGTTCAAGCATTGATTTGAGAATTCTGGAATCGCAGCATCGACACCGTGACCACTCCAACCACCTGCAACGTCACACCCACCCACCACCCACCATGGGCCTCGAAGAAGACGTCGCCGAGCTCAAAGCTCAGGTCCAGTCCCTGTCGAGGGAGCTCTCTCGAGTCTCTGGTGAGCAATCTCACCCATTACCCCTCTTCCCACATGAACTAACAACCACCCCCTCCAGAGGAAGCCGAAGTCCGCAAAACCCACTTCAAATACGGCTACTACCTCGATAAGTGCCTCTACAACGAAGTCGTCGACATGTTCTCCAACCACCCCGACGCCTACGTCGAGTTCCTCGGCGCGCGCTGGCGCGGCAAGGCCGGCATCAAGCGCCTGTACCAGGACCGCTTCCAGCAAAACTTTGTCGCCGGCCGCAACGGCCCCGTCGAGGGCTGGCTTCTGGACCACATCATGGCGCAGGACATCATCGACGTCGACGCCTCGGGCACGCACGCGTGGTGCCGCATGCGCGCGCTGATGCAGGCCGGTACGCACGAGTCCATTGAAGCCTACTACCCGCGCGGCCACCGCCAGTGGTGGGAGGGCGGGCTGTACGAGAACGAGTACATCAAGGAGGACGGCGCGTGGAAGTTGTTTCGGTACCGCTACTTTCCGCTGTGGCATGCCGAGTTTGAGAAGGGGTGGAGCCATACCAAGAAGAACTACGTGCCGTTCCCGACGGTCTGCTATCCCGAGGACCCTCTGGGCCCGGATGAGTTGATCGAGCAAAAGACCATGTGGCCGGATACCAGGGTCATTCCGTTCCATTATCCTCATCCGGTTACGGGCAAGGCCGTGGCGGGGGATGACATGCGCGCGCCCAAGTATGGAGCGCCGGACGAGACGGGGGAGCCGCCGTTGACGTTGGCGCTGCCAGAGGGTCAGACGAGGCCGGGAGCGAGAGAAGGTGAGCCCAAGAAGGGGGACAAGGTGTTGCCGGATCTGGTGCAGAATGTGGTGTGACGGGGTCTAGGCCATTCGTTTTGAATATTTGCTGTTTGTTTACATCACTTAGGGGTTGAATGGCAAGGATCTTGCTACAAAGGAATTGACCAGTTCTGTCCACACTGTTTGTTCGCAACAGCCGTTGTAGAAGGCACAATGTTTGAGGGTGATTTTTCATCTTCAGATTGTTGGTGTCTAGAATGACTGCCGAAAGTTGGAGAAACCCCCCCTCCAATTCTCCCGTCGCGCTGCTCCCCCGCACGCCGTTATTTAATACCCGGCCGCCGAGGAAAATGGTTCCGGCTACCGAACATCCCACGGTTTCTCGGATGCATCCGAAGACCGAACCTAGCAACCATTTTCCTCCGTCGGCCATCGAACGACGTGTGCGGGGGCAGGGACCAACCATCGATACTTGACCCGGCCGATCACCACCAGACTCACCATCAACACATTCAGCCCACAAAGTCAACAGACCGTCCCGCCCACCAAGTCAACAACACCACCCACAGACCACACTCTTCCTCGTCCAAGTTCTCAACCCCAACAATGGCCCACCTCCACTCCCTCGCCCCCCCCCTCGCCTCACCCCCCAAACCCAACTACGCCTCCTCCCGCCTCCTCCCCGCCCACCCCACCAAATTCCCCCCCACCCCCGTCTTCTCCTCCATGAACGCCCCCTCCCGCTTCGAAGCCTCCCTCCTCGACCTCGAAATCACTGGCACCCTCCCCCCCTCCCTCTCCGGCACCTTCTTCCGCATCCAGCCCGACGCGCGCTTCCCCCCGCTCTTCGCCGACGACATCCACTTCAACGGCGACGGCGCTGTGACCGCCATCCGGCTGCACGACGGGCACGCGGACCTCCTCCACCGGTACGTCCACACGGACCGGTACGTCGCCGAAACCGCCGCGCGGCGCGCGCTGTTCGGACGCTACCGCAACCCGTTCACTGATGATGAGGGGGTGCGCGGCGTGGTGCGCACGGCGAGTAATACGAATGTGGTGTTTTGGCGGGGGATGTTGTTGGCGATGAAGGAGGACGGGCCGCCATTCGCGATGGATCCGGAGACGCTCGAGACGGTGGGAAGGTATGACTTTGAGGGGCAGCTGGGGGTGCCGACGGTGGCGGCGCATCCGAAGGTGGATCCGCGCACCGGGGAGATGGTGTGCTTTGCGTATGAGTGTGGCGGGGACGGGGCGGACGGGTCGAAGGAGGTGGCGGTGTGGACGGTAGAGGGGGAGGGGGGGCGGGTGGTGGAGATGGGGTGGTATGCGGCACCCTTTGCGGGGATGATTCATGATGCTGGGGTGAGTGAGAATTGGGTGGTGTTGCCGCTGACGCCGTTGAAGGTGGATGTGGAGAGGATGAGGAGGGGGGGGAATAAGTTTGCGTGGGATCCGGAGGAGGATCAGTGGTATGGGGTGGTGCCGAGGAGGGGGGGGAAGAGGGAGGATATTGTCTGGTTTCGGGCGGATAATGGTGAGTTTCTTGAGTGGCTTGGTGCCGAGGGTTGATGCTGACGGTCGATAGGGTTTCATGGTCATGTCGCCGGCTGCTATGAGTTGCCGACTGGTGAGGTCGTGTTGGATCTGACCGTGGCGGATGGGAACGTCTTCTTCTTCTTCCCACCTGACAACAAGGACATGCCTAGCGATGGCATGGAGAAGCGAAACAAGCTCAACTCGCCCACGATGCGGTGGATATTCGACCCCAAGGCCAAGAAGACAGCTACGGAATACCCCCATGGAACTGTCTATGTCGCAGACGAGCGCGTGACGCCGGCCGTCCAGTGGCGCACTAATGGAGAGTTCTCCCGGATCGATGATCGATACGTGACCAAGCCATATCGACACTTTTGGCAAGCTGTCGTCGATCCAACGAAGCCCTACGACTTTGCCAAGTGTGGCCCTCCTGCTGGTGGTCTGTTCAACTGTCTCGGGCACTACACCTGGTCGGACGAGCACTTTCACGACGGTTCGAACTCCTCTTCTGAGGTGAATCAGGACGGCGAGAAGCCAAAGTTCGGATCCGAGGATGTCTTCTTCTTTAGTTCAACAACGACCTTCCAGGAGCCAACTTTCATTCCGAAGGAGGGCGGCGGCGAGGGAGAGGGATACCTGATTGCGCTCCTGAACCACCTCGACCAGCTCCGAAATGACATTGTCGTCTTTGACGCACAAAATCTGAGTCAAGGGCCTCTGGCCATCATTCACTTGCCTTTCAAGCTGAAGCTCGGGCTTCATGGAAACTGGGTTGACAACCGAGAGATAGAGGCGTGGAAGAACAGGAGGGCCGAGGGCGGTGATTTAGGCCCAGTGCAGGCAGCAAAAGAGATGCTTCCTTGGCAAAAGGCATTCATTGCCAAGAGGGAGTCGGAGAAAGTACCAAAGCAAGGGGACGAAGGACAGGTTGTGTGAACATATACAGCTCATTGTGGACCTCTGGCCCGAGCTACAAGAGAAAATCATGTACAAGAATCTTCGCTCCTTTGAGAGCCACCCTCAATCTTCCAACTTCCCGTCGTCCCTTCGCCCAGCTACCACCTACAGGCACTGAGAGTACCACTGGTTGCTCGCCTTGCACGTCCCCGAGGAGCAGCACGTTGGTCCCGCCCACCCCTGCCCGCCACACTGTCCCCACATGGACGCGCAGTTGCCCGGCTGAGGACTAGGGTTAGAGGGCTGCGTGGTCGTGGTCGGCTTGGGGGTAGCAGGGCTCGTGGTCGGCGCGGGATTCCCGCCGCCCGTGGTGAGCTTGCCGCGGACGAACTGCAGCGCTTGCTGGCCGTACTTAGTGCCGTACTGTTGGTGCAGGTTGGCGTCGTTGCCCGTGCAGCAGTACGGGTCGGGGCCGTCGCAGTAGTTTTGGATCTTGGAGGCCGAGTTGGAGCCGCAGACGTAGCCGCGAGCGCGCGCGGCGAACTGCCAAGTGTTAGAGAACCTCCTTGGGGGTGGTCTAGGGAGGAAAGACTTACACCCTGGGCAGTGCAGGTGCCGACATTATACGACAGACCCGCCACGTATCGGGGGCTGCCCATGAAGATGGCGGCCTTGACCATGTTGAGTGCGCTAGCTGAGATGCCAGGCGTGGTCGAGGTGATGCCCGAACCGGAATCGGGGCCGCCGCAGACGGCGTTGTCCATGATCTGTCCGCCCTGGGAGTATCCGACAAGGACAATCTGGGTGTTGGGGCAGCGCTGGTGGAAGCTGTTCACGGCCGTGGCCACGGCCGTGGTGCCCTGGGCGGCCGAAGCGCCATACTGGACGCCGCCGCACGACGACTGTCCGCCGCAGGCCGGGTAGCTGATGGCCTCGGACGTGGCACCGGGAAAGGCGCCGAGGATGAGGTTGACGACTTGGCCGGCGGTGCCGAAGCCGGGGGAGACGGTTGTCTCACGGGCGCCAAAGACGTGGACCGATGGGCACGACTGCCTCGCTACCAGCTGCTCCGCCTCGATGGGAGACGCGCTGACGAGCAGCGAGTGGGCGGCCAGGAGAAGGGCGGCGTTCTTGGGGCTGGGCCACATTTTGAAGTCTTGGGGGGGGTTGAGGGTGAGAACTTGGAGGCTTGGATGCCAAGGGGTTGTCCTATGTTGGTGCCACGAGATCGGGGCACCATGCCGGGGAGAGAGACAAATAGATCTCTTATACAAGTTAATGAGATATGCTTGGTCCTAGGCAATTTCCCAGCTAGCGGTGACGTTGAATCAAGACCAGCTAGTGGATATGTCCGGGGTCGGTGCACATCATGGATCCAACCCCAGGTGTGGTCGAGTTGCATTCCGCTCCTCCGCCTCCTCTCCGTCGACCTGGTATTCTTCAAGCCTCTTCTATTCCAGGACGCACAGACAGCCACCCTCCTGGCCATTCCAGCTAGTGCTGGCAGTCGGCGCTGAATTCACACAGCGTGCAGCGGAGCTAGGTTTCATTGCCCAAGCCGGGTGGTCTGTGTCTCGCGAGGGGACTCGATCGAGACAGGCCAGTCCGAGCAGCGCAACAATGTTGTCGACGACCAGCCTGGAGTGAGATTGTGCATTTACCGGAAGCTCTGGAATGGAAGAAGAATAGAAATTTTGAGATGAGCAAAACAATACAGGATCATTTCCGCGTCCCCGACCCAGAACCGGGTCGACTGGTCCACCGGTTCACGACGTTGCTGGCGTCGCATTGTGGGGAAGTCAGGGGGACGACGATCCGAAACGACAGTCGAGGTCACTCGGACCTTTTTAGCCTGAATGCGGGGCCTCGGTCGCCGGCAGCAGCTACTATCGGAGGGACGCCCGATGCGGGACGCGCTGGGCCGGTTCGGGACACGGAAACCATGCCCGAAGACTCGAGGGCCGACTTCCTGTGGTGAATGTTACCTTCGTTTCCCTTTTCGCCGGACCTGAAAAAACGTGGTCGGCTGACCCAGAACCTGCCTGTCCACACCGACATGGTCATGACAAAGCTTGATGTTTCTGTCCCTGGCTCCAATGCGTCAAGCAATGAGTAGCCCTGGCACAAAAGCGGGAAACAACAACGCCCTGTTGTCAACACGAAAGAAATTTGGAGGGACATCTCCTCTTCCATTGCAAAGTCTCCCAGTGATGGATCATTCCAACTTTAGACTTGCGGTCTTAAAAACAGCGCCGGTAATTCCATTCCATAAATCTGATATTAGCCGTCCCCAAGTTCAAAGGCCACCAATTTTCCATTTCCACAATGGCAACATGAAATCTCAAATCCCGAGCTGCCCATGCCAACAATCCCATAACCACATCAAGGAAGCAGCCAAAATCATGGCAAAAACCACCTCCCTTTTCTCCCTCCTCTCCACCATCACCCTCTCCACCCTCTGCCTCGCCCAAACCAACACCACAGCGCCCAGGCCGACCTGGCATTTTCGCGGCTTCACCGACGACAACTGTCAGGAAGAGCTCATCAACGAGACGGGCGACAACCAGATATACTGCAACGACACCCCTGCTCTACTTCAATCCTATCGATTCACAGCGACCTCCGACCCCGAAACTGGCGAGACGTTTGGCTTAAGACTCTACGTTGAGCAAGAATGTAACATCCCGGCCATCATATATGACGCCTACGAGGATGGCATCGGAGACTGTCGGACGACGGTTCCGTACAATAGTTGGAATACATTTCCTTGGTAGAGGGTAGACAACATACAACAGGGACGATGGAATCAATTTCTGCCCAGACTACCTCCCACAATCCCCCCTCACTCCTCCCCCGGCGGATCCGTCAACAGGACATACCTCACCCCAAACAGCCTCTCCTTCTTCACCCTCCCCTCCCCATCCTTATCCACACACCAAACATACTGCCCACCATCCCCCCCTCCTCCTCCACCGGGATAAACATCCTCCCCGGCGCCCTCAACTGCCCCAGCAACTCCCCATGCACCTCCCTCGCCGCCGCCCCGACATGAATCGCATCCCACCCCTCCCCCTCCCCATCATCCCACCCCTTCCTCCCGTCGCCCACCACGAACCTCACCCTCCCGCTGTCCAACAACCCCTGCCCCTCCTCCGACCGCTGCATGTTCGCCTCCCCCAGGTCCCGCAGCTCGCGGATGTGCTCCAGCCCCAC
This sequence comes from Schizothecium vesticola, assembly GCA_030549215.1. Classification (NCBI taxonomy): domain Eukaryota; kingdom Fungi; phylum Ascomycota; class Sordariomycetes; order Sordariales; family Schizotheciaceae; genus Schizothecium; species Schizothecium vesticola. Next base: position 1,181,634 of record JAUKUD010000007.1, on the reverse strand, counting down.
GACCGTCGCCGCCCCGAGCTCCGCCAGCACGTGCGTGAGGTATCCGGAGCCAGAGCCGACGTCGAGGACGCGAGGGGCGGGGCGCGCGGGGGAGGGTGTGGCGAAGGGGAGGAGTTTCTCGGCGGCGGCGGCGTGCATGTGCGGGGCCGAGATGGTGGCACGGTGGCCGATGGACTGGGGGGTGTCTTGGTAGGGGGAGCGGGGGGCGTAGTGGGCGCGGTCGACCTGGTTTTGGGGTCAGCGGGTGGCGACAAGAAAAGAGCCCCGGGAGGGCATACCTTGAGAAAGGCCTCTTTGACGGCGGGGGATTTGATGAGGTTGTTACGAGAGAGGTTTTCGATGAGTTCGCGGTTGGTGGCGCCGGAGCTTCGCCAGGCCATTTTGGGTGGGTGGTGGGGGGTTGGAGGTGAGGGGTGGTTGAGTCTGGTTGAGGGATGGAAGGTACTCAAGACGAGCAAGGTCCTAAGGAGAGAGACGCCTTTTCGAGACCGTGGGAAACAAAGGTGCAGATATTAACGGACTGGGAGTGTTGATCATCCGTGATGTTGAAGATTGAAAGGGTGATGACCAAAGACAAGAAGGAAGGTAATTTGGAGGACCAATAGCTCGAGGCGTTGACGCTGATATCTGACGAGGAAGAGTTGCTATCTCGCGTACCTGGCTTCGCCACGCGCATGCGATATACTCACCGGCACAAATTGCAATGCGTGATGTTGGGCTGACGTCGGTGATGTAATGGGGATCTCCAATAGGTGTCGGGAAGGGGACCCTTCACTGAAGCCCCGCACTAGCGGCACCACCAATTGCCCCGAGCCCCTCTTTCACGGAGGGCGGCTCTGCAACGCGACAGCACATATGACACTGGGCGCAAATGATCTCATTCGAATGGACGGCTTGTATAGTGCGCTTTCTCGATGGGCAGTCCCGGACAAAGCCAGCGACCTCGAGACAAAGACGCTCAACACCACATGGGCTAGATAAACCACCGATTGAAGGACAACGAATTGAAGCTAGAAACGCCATACCTGCCTCCAAGGTCTGAGAAAAAGCTCGTTCAGACCCAGAGGCCACAGTCCCATGCGACCAATATGCATACATGCCCCGTCCTGTTTCCCGTGGAGCCCCCTTGACAAAAGAGATGACGCTATACGACCCGTTCCGACGACTCGCCCACGGCGATGATGGGAATCCCGAGCCCACGGTCAGGGCTTTGCAGTACCAACTGCTTATGGCGCATTGCCTTCAGGTAGTCGCCCACAGCCCGGATGAGAATAAACCACCCGACAATCATGAGGATGTACGAGAGCCAGTCCCCGCTGTCAAAACCCGTCATGCCTCCGCTGTTGTTGTCCGGCTGGTTGTTGTCAGGGTTGTAGTCGTGCGAATTTGGGTCCTGTGGCCTCGTGAAGCCATCGCCACCGACGCTCGTTCCCATTGTCCCATCACTGCTTGGCCCGACATCCGATTCACTGTTCATGTAGAAGCCGTAGTGGATGAGCGTGATGCCGAGACCGAAGCGCGAGCCATTCTTGGACGCGTGCGTGGAGTGCAAGAGGTAGGTGAAGAGGAAGCCGACGAGTTGGAAGGTCGTAGAGATCAAGGCGTTCCAGCCGAAGCTGATCAAGGATCCCACCGGCATTCCGTCAATGTAGACGTCGTCGGGCATCCCAAGGCCCGGAACCGAGAGCGTCGTCTCCCAGTATTGGGGCAAGGGGTCGGCGGCAGCCTCTTCGTATGACTGCGAGAGAGTTAGCTATCACCCGAGTTCGGTGGTTGTCCTGAAGAAAACATACCGGAGGAAGTTCTTCCTTTTCCTCCCCGCCCAGCTCCGGCTTCGCAGTCAAGTTGGAAAACACTCCATCGGACTGGATGCCGCCACCGTAAACACGACCTGAAGTGGGGACCGATCCCGTCGCAGTGGCTGGTGTTGAGGTTGTGCGCGTCGTTGTCCCTTGCGTCTGCGAGGACAAGAACGAGGCCGCGTCATTCGGCGTCGCACCGCCGGTACCGCGCACTAATCGTTGCCTGTCGTCCCCTTCATCGTCGCTCTCGTCGCTATCGTCATCAAATGCGTCGGCGAGATCTGGGTTTACGAGTTGATTGCGTTCCCTCGACGAGGCCCTGGAACGAAAGGACGGTGGTGGAGAGTTGGGGATCGGGTGTGTCGGTCTTGGCAAGGGTTCGGTCGGGGAGTCGATGAAGTCGTCGTCGTCGCGGGCGTTCACCTGTCGGGGCATGTCAGATATTGCGTCGAATGAACCACGAGGTTTGAAGCGCATCAAAATACCCTCTCGTAGCCTCCGGCCATTGTGTCGAGATGCGCAACTGCGCGGTTGCCGGTGTCTTCGGAGTCGGGAGGCCTCCCCTCTTTCAATCGGCCAAGGGGAACGAGACTGGTTGTCGGCGACAAAAGGAAGGCGGTGGTGGTGGATGCGAATCAGAAAAAAAAAAGGAATCAGTAGGGTGCGACGGCGGCGAGTAAAGGGAATTGAAGTCGAAGGTGAAGGGAAAGGAGTGGATGGACGACGCCGTCAATGGGACGGGGCGGAATCATGGAAAGGGTTCCAAGTGTCACAATCGCCAGAGGCGACAGGGCAGATGACGGGAGCAGCAGCACAAGGGGAAGGTGGTGGAGCCAGGCGGAAACAAGTGTGGCAACATCGCTGATGCCAAGCCTGTATTCTCCCATACAGTGGCGCTTATCGATAGCATGGCGTGGCTTGTAACGAATCGCTGATGTCGCGCCCCTGCGAATCTTTTGTCATCATCGAGCGATCGGGACCGTCGGCGACATGTCTGGAGCTGCAAAAAAGGTGAGCCTCCAATTCCAATGCTGGCCCACTTAGGTTAAATACTAACCGTCAGTCTACAGGGCCTCTCATCCATCCAGCGCGCGCTGGAGCGCTGGCCCAAGGATCTCCTTCGACCAGAAGTTCAGCTCCGGGAAGTCCTCGCCAGGCGCTTGCAGTCTGCCACAGCTGCCGACGAGCTGAGCCAGGCCCGCCCTCTGTTTGCGCTACTTGACAACCAATATGCGAAAAAGGTTGGCCTTCCTGGACTCTCCGATCCTCAACCTGACGGGGACTGACGAGAGCCACAGTACCAACTCAGCGACCGAATCATGAAGCCCAAGTTCAATCCAACATACTACGAGGAAATTCTCGACGAAGTCAGGAATGTACCGAACAGGGGGTTGATCGAGAGAATCTCGAAGAAACTCTCGGGGATGTTCCGGGTACAGTGATGCCGGAGCACACATTGAGGGACTTTAAACCACAAGGGAGCATATTGCATACGGTGGCGTTGAGGTGGGCTGGCTTCTTGGGTCCCAAATCGCAAGGCGAACATTACATGGGGCCATGTCCCGAAAATGCTGCTGTTCGAACACATGGTGCAGCGCTGGCGACATTCGTTTTCCCATCACCCATGTACTCGGAGCCCGATGTCCCTGGTTCGAGCACGGCCGCTTTCCAACGTTGACGTATATACAGCGCAGATGTACAGCCAAACCGCTCGTCTGCTGCGTGAGAGGAGGCCCGTTGCAATGCTTCTCAACATCATATGTACTTGCGTTCTGGATCGGCCCTGTCCATCAACTCCATGCTCTTCTCGTACATGGTAAACACGATACCGCCGCTCAAGATGAGCCTGACCAACCGAGGTAACGCCCCGCTCCAGAAAGTCAAGACGCCCTCCTGCTTGAAGATCATGCTCGCGCAGCGGAACGAGTTGCCGTACAGCGAGCGGGCTTCAATGCTCTGCATGCGCGTCTTGATGGTGTCAAGAGGTTGCGTCACATAGACAGTGATCAACCCAGCAATGCCGCCCATCGCAAAGGTACTGGTCGCTCCCAACTTCTCCCCAGGCGCTGTGTAACCCTCGGCCAGCTGCTTGAGGCCATTGTATACGGAGAAGCGAGTCGCGCTGTTGGCGGCCTGCCGCGCAGTCGTGGGCACGAATCCCTGGAAGAAGCCCCGGATGCCACGCTCGCGGGCGATGATGGGGACGGCATGGAGGAAGCCGCGTAACCGGGGCTTGGCGGACTTTCGGTCGTCGATTCTGCGATGGGGGTGCAGGGTTAGACACCATTCTCCTTGCTGGACGAGAGACAGGGTGGGGGAAAGCATACAATGTGGTCTTTATACTCTCTGTTGGCGTGACTGCAAGGAGCGACTCCGTCACGCCGGCTCCAAAGCCCGCGAGGACCGTCCGGGGCCCGGAGAGCTTGCCATCAGCGTCCATCAAGAGCGTCTTGTACTGATCGAATGCGACGAATCCTGTTTTCTACCTTTAGCCCCCTCGCGTCCCTTTGTGATTTAGAGTCCAGTTCATACGAATGCCCGCCTTGGCCGCGTTGCCAATGATCAGTGTAGTGCACCCGGCATACCATTGCGATCCAAACGGCGGCCATGGCAGCTTCTGCCCCTCAGCTAGCCTTCGATTGAGCTGCGTCCTGGTCTTCGCAACTGCGGTCGCTCGTCAGGTTCTCGTGGCGCGCGGGGATCAATTGGTCGGGAGGTCGACGTACACTCTGCTGGGTAGGTGATTGCTGTCATCACGGTCGCGCATTAGCAAGGTCCAGTCATTTTCCGATCCAGAGCACGCGACAGTGGAATGCTCACAAATCTCGACGGCGCCGGCCGTGGAACCAGCGATGATGGATCTCAGGGCACTGGGCCCCTTCAGCGCCGGATGTGAATCATCCTTGGGCGTGGCAGAAGACATCTTGAATGCGCGACGAAGGGAGACGCCGGTGTCGGGAGGATGCTTCCAGTATGCAGCTTTGACTGGCGATGATGCAATTCAATGTTTGGCGTTCGCTTGGTGGGGTCAACAAGACAGCGTTTCGTGGTACACGGGGTTAGGGTTCGACTTGTCCTTCAACGCCACCACTTCACTCAGCTTAACTCTCTCCATCGTGCTCAAGTGTCCATATTTCAGCAGGTTTTTTCCACAGAAAATGATAAACCCTTTAATATGACGAGCAAATATCTATCACCAATGGATTCTCATTCCAAATTTCCGCTACCCAGGTCACCAACAGATTGCACAAGAAGCACTCCTCTGAATGGAGTCTTCAAGTTCGAGGCATTCCCAAAACTACCTAGGTATCTTCCAACCACAAATGTGAAAATTAGAGTTTTACCATCGCCATTAGAATTGAAAGGTAGAGCCTTGGATCAGATATGAACTATTCGCCGGGAATTATTGTAGCGCAGTTGAGGTACTCTCCTTGATCCACATGTATTATTTTCGGCCTCAGGCATATAGCAGACCAGACTCCTCTAAGTCCTCTCCCAATGACTTCTGCCCTCTTCCACCCTCCTGTGGTCAACACAAGTAACGCCATCTCTTAAATATTATCATGGAAACAAAAAACGCCGGGGTTTGCGCATCCTGTCGCGTGGTTGGCAAGCCATCAAGATCTCGCAGGTAAATCACATATGTCCGCCCGCAAACATTTTCAACCATCTTCTATCCCTTCACGCAAGGACAACGCACGGGCAAGCCGTCTCCACTTCTCTGTTTTCCCATTTCCAAAACCGATTGCTACAATACACAACCCCCAGCCAACTTAATTGTCACCAACCTAATCCCCACCAAAGTATTTCTCCTACTCCGCCCCGAATCTCACGAACCCACGTCATGGATCATTTCGCAACAGCGGTTGAAGAATTGGAGCAACATAGATCCAGTCCTGAAGACCACGAGATGGCTTCAGCTCCAACTGGCGAGCGGACCGATATGAGACAGCCTCGTGGGTCCTCGTCGGAAGATGCGACCATGACATCGGCGGCGCACAACAGCCGCGGCACCACGCCATTCCCATACCCGAGCCAGCAGAATTGGATTCAGTCCCACCAGCAGCAAGTCTTCAACTCTTTTCAGCAACGCCCTGTCAACTACTACCATGCGCCGTCTCACTATCCCCTCCTCAACCCTGTCCCTCGATCCTACCCATCCCCGCAAGCCGCACCGCCGCCGCTCCGAGTTAGCAACAACTTGACCACTCTCCGATATGGGCAACCTCAACGACCGGGCCAGATGCCCCCACCCCAATTCCAACAACGCTCAGCCCGCGCCATCGACCCCTTCGAACCCCTCTCCTCCCACCTCACCAACGAACCCAACCACCCCTTCACCCCCGCCAACCTCGCCACCCTCCCGACCTTCCTCAAAGAGCGCGGCACCGCCACCTTCTCCCTCCCCGGCTCCCTCCTCCACGTCGCCGGCCTCCTCTACCCCGGCGCGACCTTCACCGTCACCCTCGCCACCGCCAACGTCCCCATGCGCCTCGGCGGCGACGGCCTCGCCAAATTCAGCCAGCTCCTGCCGCCCGCCGCCCGCAACGAGAAATACCACCTCCACCTCGTCTTCCGCGACTGGCCGGCGGGCCAGGTCGCCGAGTTCCCCGACGATGCAGTGGCGCGGCAGTACGTCGAGCGGATGGAGGCGGTCATCTCGCCGATGCCTGGGCATGAGGTGTGGTACTATGACAGGTTTTTTAAGGTCGCGGATGATAGGTTCGGGGAGTATGAGACGGGGGAGAGGTGCTTCCGGGTGCTGAGGGGGTTTCGCGGGCATGGAATGGGCGCGGCGAGTGGGGAGGAGGTGCTGGGGTGGATGAGGAGGAGGGAGGGAAGGGTGCCGGTGGATGAGAGTGGGGGGAGGGTGATTGAGTTTGCGACGGGATTGTACTTTGCGCTGGGGAATCAGAGGATTACAGGAGGGAGGGAGTGTGGAGATGGAGATGGGGGTGGGAGGGGTTCTATCATTGCCGGGGCTGTGGAGGAGAGTGACGTTTTTCAGAGGGACGAAGAGGAAGGCGACGGAAATACAAGCAAGGTGGGGGAAAGTACGGCGAAGGAAAGAAAGGCTTCGACGAGCAGGGGGAAGTATACCAAGCGCCGCAAAAGCAGCGCATCGCAGGCGTCCAAAGTCACGCCTGCTGTGACGGCCTTGACGGCTGGGATCTCCGCGATCGTTGCGGCCCCTGCACAGGTTGAGCAGAAGGTTCTTCGGGAGGGTCTCCGTCCCCGCTCCGGGCAACCAGCCAATTACGCCACGCCGTGGTGGACAGAGAAGAAAAAAGGGCGGTTGGTGGTGGATCTGGATGCGCCTGAGGACGAGCGACTTGTCGAGGTGAAAGAGGAGGATACTGAGGAGGAAGCTGAGGAGGAAATTGAGGACGAGGTCATTGCGAAATTCCCCCTCCCAGACGATATCTATGGCTACGACCCTTAATCGTGCCGTACAACGTCCCGAAGAATGCCGTTTGCATTTGGGCCATGCGTTGGCATCGGATGAAAGGAAGCCTGTTTTGCTCTGGGTATCAACGAGGAGCTGAGGCGTTAGCGAAGGTTCAGGCGTTGTTTAGATGCCAATGAGACTAGCGAATAGTGGCGATGCCGTTTTCAGACACTGTCGCAATCCCTCGGAAGAGAAGATGACTGAAAATATGACGTGACAAGAGGTGCAACGGTGAGAATCTCGATGGCATTGAGAGGGAGGGCGTAGGAAACAACGACGCAGGCTTGTTCGTATTATGGCCGCGCAAGCTGATGGGCGGCACAGTCGGGGACTTTGGCATCGATGGCCTTGGGTTTTTCTCGACCGCCCCGCCTGCCGGGTGCGACGACACTACTTGTCGGGGCTGGGGATCACGGAATTAGCTCGATATCAATATATTCGCACGGCAAGGGCTTACCAGAGCCATATTCGGGATCAATATGTTTCGATCATGTTTTTCAGCCGCAGCCAAGTACATCGGGAGTTTCGTGTCAGGGTCCAATATTCTTGTCCCTCTCTCAACGCGTGGTACGGAGGGCACCCGAGATGCCCGAGACAGATATATCCGCCCCCCTAAGAGTCAATGGATGCGCTGTCTTGCTTGGGATCCACTGCACAGGTAGAGCTGAACTCAGCTCGGGTGAGGTGGGTGCCCAGACGAGAGTCGTATTGGATCGACGGACAACTGTGCTACTTTTGGGGCGTGGAGGATTTCGTGCTCAATAAATTCTTTGCTAGAAGCAAACGAGACAAAATCGGGGACATGGGCAACCAATTGCTAGGACTCGGCACTGTTTCACAAGCACAAGGTGCCTTGATCGATTGTGCAGATGGGGGTCGTCTTCCGGAAAGAGCAGCACAGGTGGATGCAGCTTGCCGTGGAGGACACTGAATCGGTGGCACCCGGAAGCCGACAGCATCCGACGTACCTACTTTCTGCCTTTTGTTTTATAGTGGGCGGCTCGCTGTTTGCGACAATCTCTCAGAAGAGATGGTCCAAGCCAAGTCGAACTGCTACGACTGGGAAGATGGTTCTGCGCATCGACCCGGCTGGCAAAGACGTTCGGCCATCTGTTATCCCCCCAGCCATGTTGACGATTGCCACGCCCGAGCTTCTCGTTCTTGGGGGCGCTGTGCCGCCGGGAGACGCGCATGTAAGGACCCCTCTCATCGGATCCCATCTCTCTCGGAGAGAAGCTAACTGTTATTTTGTCATCGTCAGGCCGTCAGTGTTCAGCTCCCCACGTGGGCCGATACCGTGGGCTGGTCGGTGCGAGAACCTCGAGTCGTCAACGCCCTGCTCACCGGATACCCTCGTTTCATGATCCCTCGGACAGTCACGTCTCTGTCGAAGAGGATAGCCAAGAAGTGTCTCGAGGGCGGCGGATTCAAAAGCCAAAGTGTTGACAAGTTCTTCGTTCTGCTGGTCTCCACGTACCGACACGCAGCTCTGTGCCAACGCTCCTTGCGACAGAAAATGGAGCCTGGGGTTGAGCCGTCCGACATTGCCGTCATGGAGATTTCCTGGGATGGCACCGTCACCAGAGTCGACGGGCAGCCCGAAGCCGAGACAGCAAGTCCTGGTCTCGGAAAGGAACCCATATTCGCCATCACCCATCCGACCGAACTACAGCTATCTGCGAGATACTTTTGGCAGCACACAGGCTTCGGAATCTCCAGTCGAAGATCGGACTTCTGGTTAGAACAGGGTCCGTTTGGACCGGAGGAGGAGGAGGTTGAAGTGCCCGTCGGCCCGTACGATGCTAACGAGGTCAACACGGCAAGGGCCGCTATGAGGAGCAGGATTGCAGCGGGCAATTCTGCCCCCGAGGAGAACGTCTTCCTGTACTCAGGTGGCATGGCAGCCATAACAGAGACGGCCATGGCCATCCAGACACTTCGAGATCCAGAGCAGAACTCGTCCTGCTGTGCTGCCGTGTTTGGGTTTGTTCTATCTCCCTCCCCGAATTTATTGACACATACTAATGACAGACGCACAGATTCCTGTACGTCGACACCTTCAAAGTCCTCACCAACATCCTGGGCTACGAGACAACTCTCTACAAGTACAGCGACGCCGACGTCGACCAGCTCGAAGACCGGCTGCGTGCCGGCGACAGGCTTGACGTCGTCTTCACCGAGTTTCCCGGAAACCCCCTCCTACAATGCCCCGACTTGGGCCGCCTCTACAAGCTCTCGATAAAATACAAATTCCTGCTCGTTGTCGACGACACGGTCGGCTGCTACGCCAACGTTAGCCTCATTGCCTCGTGCGACATCATCTGCACTAGCCTCACCAAGATGTTTAGCGGCGGATGCAACGTCATGGGGGGGTCCGCAGTCGTGTCCCCGCACTCTCCCTTCGCCGATGACATGCGCGCTGCTATGCAGGCAGGCTACCAACCCGGGCAGTGGTTTCCCGCAGATGTGCTCGTCATGGAGAAGAACAGTAGGGACTTTGTCGAACGCACCCGGCGCGCTAGTGCCAATGCTGCGGCCGTGGCATATATGCTGAGAAACGACCCCCTGGTAGAGGAGGTGTACTACCCCAAGGGAAGCCCGACGCAGCACATCTACGACTCGTACAAGCTCCCCGAGGGTGGGTACGGGTTTCTGATGTCGTTCCGGTTCCGGTCCTCCGAGAGGGCCGCGGCATTCTACGATGCGCTGGAGACGGCCAAGGGGCCGAGTTTGGGGACAAACTTTACATTGTCGTGTAAGTTCTATTCATGTTTCTGCTTTTGCTTTGTCGGGTGGTGGTCTGACCGTAGGATTGTAGGCGCTTACACGATTCTGGCTCACCCCCATGAGATGGAGTGGGCTGCAAGCTATGGGGTGGTTAAGGAACTCATTAGGATCAGCATTGGCTTGGAAGGCGAGGACTGGTTGAAGGCACGGGTGCAAGCGGCCTTGGACGCAGCTTCACGAGTTGATTGAGGGCTGGTGGTCAGGGGCTTGGCTGTTTTGAAGGCGGAAATTGGGCGTTGTCACGCCCATTGGTGCGAGAAACAAGGCTGGGTGTAGGATAGGGGGCGCATCCCACCGGTGTGTGGCCTTCCGGCTGGTAAAGAGGGAAGCAACTCGGAGGGCTGGCTTTGGGGATGGCGACTTGGTTGTGCAACAATATATACTAGACTGAGCTTCATTAATAAATATTTTCGTTCTCAAGTTTGGGACATTCTTTTCATGGGGCAAGTATGCAACAGCAAAGTTGGCGCCCTGGTCGATACTTGAGATGCTAAATGCTTATCAGATCGCCAAGCATTACCGCGGAACGGGTACCCTTCTCATGAGCCTCCAAGACCACCGGTGGCTCCAGGACGCCTTGTTAAGGTTGCAGGCTTCCATCCCGTGAGATTTGAGATGCGGGGATAGACCCAGGGGGATGGTTTCTTCTCTTCTCGAACCTTGTGTAAGTTGCAAACCCTATTCAGTATGCAAATTGCCAAGTCTTGACCGGCTGCGCCACTGAGCAGCGAGACACCATCTGGATGGTGCTTTGACCTTTTAGCACCACATTGCTGCGCGGTAGACTTGATTTAGGCGAAAAGAGATCCCCATTCGGACATCTGCATTCAAGGCCCATGGCCATTGGGGCGCCTATAAAGCTGACAACGATCGTGGCTTTTGATCGTGACCACTCGCAACTTCTTATTCTTTCCACCCCTCCACATCAACAGACTGAGAAATATTCTCACCGAGTTTCCTGCTCTGCATGATGATGGTCGTTTGCGAGAAATTATGGCCGTCCGGCCTCACCGGTGACAACCTTACCAGGGCCTGAGTCCTTTTGCTCACTCGGGTGTTTGTTCTGGGTGCTCGGATCATCTCATCTAGCCATTCCTTCTCGCCATCTCCGGGATGAACACATTGGCCTGAGCTTGACCAGCGTCGGCGGCGGGACAGCTTTTGGTTGAGGGAGATTCTTCTATTTGCATTGGTAGCAGAGCAAACCAGCAATGTCCCAGTCATTCAGGTGTTGACACGGGCAAATACACCTAAATTAACCCCTTTTCCATATCTTGACCATCCCGTCAAAGAGGAACACCCACCCGCTCGCCCAAAACCAAACACAAGAAGTTAAACCCGTAATCTCAACCCAACCCTGCCTGCCAGTAGAGAACTCAGAGCTTCCCTCCCCCCCTCCTCTCAGGCCCCCTCCGTACCTCTCAGTTCCCCTCTAACATCCACGCATCAATCAACGCCGTCGACCCCTCCACCTTGAGGATCCCCACCGCCACGATGTTGTTCAGCCAATAGTACTTTTCGCTGCCTGTCTCAAACTGCAGGCGCAGGTGCAGCCTCCCATCCGCCTGTGCCGGCCCGCTCGTGCGGATAAAGATGTGCGCGCCGTCGTCCGTCTGCAGGTGGTAGCGCGTGTCGGCGCTGAAGGTGCCCTTGGCGTCGATCAGGCCCCAGTCGGCGCCGAGGTTGAAGACCTTGCCTGTTTTTACCCAAATCTGTCAGTTTTTTTGGGGGGGAGGAGGGGAAGGGGGGGGTACCGGAAAGCTTGGGTCCCGAAAAGGTACCGCCCGTGATAGGGATGACGACGCGCGAGCCGACGGGGGAGGGGCCGACGTCGAGGGACGGGCCGAGGGTGCAGTTGAGCGAGTAGAGGAAGCTGAGCTTTGGGGTCTTGGGCGCGGCCGGGGCTGGAGTTTGGGCGCGGCCGGCGAGGGCGCCGGTGGCGGCGAGGAGGAGGGCGGCGAGGGTGAGACGCATCGTGGTGGTTGTTGGTGTGGAGGGGGGGAGGGGGGGGTAAACGAGTGTGGGCGGCGACGATGGTGCAAATCGAGTGATGCACTTGGGGAATCCCGGCGACTTGTAATTCGAGATTCAAGAAGAATGAATGCGTGCAGGATTGGGGGAGGTGGCTTATATCCATCCCCCCATGACGTCTGAGGGTCAGACCCCCTGGACCCCAGCCGACCGGTCAGCGATCTGCGGGACGCCACATGGAGCAATAACCGACAGGCCCGTGGGAGTGTGGGTCGTTTTGCCGCGAGGGCATACCGGGGAGGGATTGCCGCCCGTCCGTCAAATGTCCGGTTCGTGCGTTGCAACGAGTGCGGGCTGTTTCTCCAATCCTTGGCTGTCGGGTATTTTGGATCGCTCTGGGGCAACGTGGAAGCAATCAGCGCATGCTGGGTAAATGGGAGCTGGACTTATAGCCTCCGCCGTGGGGCCCACTGGATATATCCCACTGTGCCTGATGCACTATGACTTGCGGTTTCTCGGCGAGATTCCCGATGTTACGGCGCAGCCGGCCTTTGGGGTGCATCGTATGGGACAGGGACAGGGATGGGCTGGTAATGGCCCGTCGAGGGAACGGGATGGGACGGGGTTTCCTGATATCTAGGCGAACCAGGCTTTTGGAATCATGAAAATTTGTATTCTTCGTGAGAAGTCCAGGAGCATCAACGATACTCTCCGAGTGTAGTCGCCCCTTGGTGAACAAGAACGTAACAGTAGCTCCCGTTCGACCAGCAAATACCCAGCGCAACTAAATACAAAGAGGGGGTATGAGTGCGTAGACAGGCTGTCTGTGTCACCAACAAATAGGAAAGTCGTGGCTCGTAATGTTCGTTTCCATTGCGCCTTGCTTCATCTCCTGTCCCGAGACGGATAGTAGGAGTCCAAAGGGCGCCTCAACCACAAACCCCAACTCAACACCACCGCCATTTCCCTGCGCTAGGAGGCGTTTTCTCCGAACTGGTAAGAGTACGCCTTACAGTGCGTCTCCGCATCGCTCGCCGTCACAACAGGTCGGAGGAGTTTGAATCGACCCAAGTTGTCAAGGGCCTCAACTGGGGGAAGTGCAACTTCTGCGCACCCCTGGTACCGCATCTTGGGGACTCGAACGACGATTTCGGTGCTCTCGGGGATCTCGGCGAGCGGCTTGACGACCTCCCGCAGCTGATTCGACAGAGCGATTATGAGGCTCGGGAAAAAGCTGATCTCGAGGCGCTCCATGTTGGCAAAGCGTCGGAACAGCTCGACGGCATCCCCCTGAGCCTCTGTCTGAAAGTATTCGCCCTTGATGAACCGCTGACAGGCCTGGGGATCCTGCGGCTGCGTGTGTGCGATGAAGGAGACGAAGCGGACGCGGTCGAGCATCGTCTCGGGCGTCGTCTCCACAAAGGCTCGCATTTCGGGGATGCTCGAAAAGGTAAACACCATGGTGCGGTATAGATACTCGGAGATCTCAAGGTAGGCGAACTTGGAGGTGCGCATGAAGGCGACGAGGTCGGCCAGGCGGACATCCGATTCGTCACCCTCCCCGTCCTGCGATTTCAGGCACTCCCAGTGGCCACATGCCAGCATGTTCGTGAAGCGGCTGTCGGGGCATGTCTTGGAGCTTGTGTAGTGGCTGAAGAACTCCTTGGTCTGGCCTGTGCGTGCCACGGATGGGCAGAGGATGTGCTGTCGGAATCGGGACTTGAGGAAGGCGTCGTATATCAATCGTCGGCAGTCGTAGTTGAGGAGCTGGAAAAAGGGCGAACTGTCGACGAAACGGGTTGAATCGAGGCGGATGGGGCGGCCAACAGGCAGGGCGCGCTTGAACTCGACTGGCCAGGAAATGGGCTTCGGGCTCGTGTCTGGAATTTCGCGAAAGGGCAGTCGTCGTTTATTCTTCAAATTGATGCTGCTGCTGCTGCTGCTGGAGGCAGTTGGGCGGCGTTTGGCCCTGGTCTTGGGGGTGGTGACGGGTGGTGTCTGGGGTACGGCTGCTGGGCGGGGCGTCATAGCGGTGGTGAGAGATGGGCGGAATTGCATCAGCAACGAGGTGAGGGTGTTGGCAGCAGAGGGGGTTGGCTCTCTTTTTGTGCTGATGTCGGCCTTGACGTGGCAGCCCAACAGGGGAACAAGAGACGTGGGCGCGATTGGGGGGTCGGGAAGCTGCAGGAGGAGTCACGCTGCCACGTGCCTGGACGAGGAGCTTTGGCATCACCATTCACCAAGTGTACCTGACCAGCGTTCTCCTCAATTGCAGTAGCGGCCTCTCAGAATCGGATGCTGTGCGGGGCGGCCATTGTGATTCGTCAGGAGACTCAGCTGCCGAGCAAAGCGGTGGTCTGGGAATGGAAGCAGGCGTTGAACATGTGATGAATTATTGAGATGGTGACAAAGTCTTGCTGGTGGCTGAAGAAGTGTCCAGGCAGCTGAGCGAGAGCCTAAAAGACCCCTGGGGAGGGGGAGATGAGGGGGAGACGGAGGGGTTATCTTGGGGGTCGCAGGTGCCTGGAACACAACGGAGACCACATTCAAGCAAACAGGGCCATTAAACCTAGGAGTTCTTCATTTTGACTTGGCAGATCCCACAACACCTGCCCATTGCATGGAAACAACACTTGCTTCCAATATTCCAAGCGGAAGACGCGGAAGGATATCGGGAGCTGATGGGGCCGGCACGCCCCGCCATCACCGGGGCCGGATTGCTGCCCAGCGCATGGATCGCCAGCCTGACCTGAGCTGATCGAAGCTCGGAAGTCGTCCACAACCACCACCGTTCACCTTCTGTACCTCTCCCACTGCGGAGAATCTCCATCCTGCAATTGTCCCGGGTCCGGGAAAGCAAGCCCTAAAACGAGATACACCTCCGCAGCGTCCTCTCTCTACGCAGTACATTTCCAGATGCTTTCTCCAACATTGCATCCCCGCATCCCCGCATTATCGATCGCCCCTGCAGCCATGAGGTCCCTTAGGTATCATTGCAACGCGTGACCCCTCACCCCTCCAGTCGGGGTCGCTTGATGTGAAACAGGCCGTGATCACGTGACACCCTTCCTCTTGAATCTGGGACGCGGAGAGTCGTTGAGGAACGAATTAGTCGCCTAAGTACGTCTAGATCTTGAAAGATGTTGCTCCCAGAATATGTCTACCTATTGACCGGACCCACCCCCTCTCGTGGACCGATCCGAGTCCGATGTCCTCCAAACCATATAGCACCTTTGACCTTGTCGGGCCGGGAGGCCTGGAGGCTGGAACTCCATTGTATGCAGCCACATGCATAGATACTGTGCTTGAAACTCATCACCGATCTTGTCCCCTCCAATTCGCACTCCTCTTCATCTCAGGAATTGTCATATTGGCACTGTGACTTGACATGGTGCCCGTTTGTTTCTTCTGTTGAACCGGGGCACTTGCTGATTGGTAATTTCCATATCATGTCCCCGCTCGCAGTTCTGATTGCTAGATCCGCGAAAACTGAGCCCTTCAAAGCGGAAACTTTGAAACCTCCAATCTCCTACATAAACCTCACTCGGCACCGTTCAACCTGTTGCTCACGGTTTCCCAACTACTCTCTTCTCACAACCGCCAACCGCAATCTCGCAAAAATGGCGGTTCTCGACGCCATCAAGGACCACCTCAACCTCCCGTCCTGGGATAGCCCGTCCCTCCTCTCTGGGGCGGCCTTGCTCCTTCTTCTCTTCATCACCTACTTTCTTGTCTCGAGCGTCAATGCGTGGCGTCGTCTTCGTCACTTCCCCGGCGCTTTCTTTGCCCGCATTTCCTACCTGCCCCTCCTTCGCCAGACCTGGAACGCCAATCTCCTCGCCACGCTCGACGAGCTCGAGCAAAAGTATGGCAAGGTGGTCTGCATCGGCCCCAACGAGCTCCTCTGCGCCGATGCCGACGAGATCGCCCGCATCTCTGGCGTGCGTTCGACATGGGGACGGGCTGGATGGTATCGTATCATGTCCTTTGACCCCGACAACGAGAGCATGGTGACGTTCATGGACCCCCCCTCGCACGACAAGAGAAAGGCCATGCTCATGCGTGGCTACGAGGGCCGCGGCTTGGTCAAGTGGGAGGAGGTGGTCGACTCCCAGATCGACATCATGGTCTGCCTCTTGAGAGAGAAGTACGCCAAGCCAGGGTCCACGGCCGTGGTCGACTGGGCAGCCATGGCGAGATACTTTTCCCTCGACATTGCCGTCACGGGCGTCACTGGCAAGTCCTGGGGGACGCTGCACAGTGAGAAGGACGTCCATGGCTTCTTTTCGGTCGGCGAAGCATTGATCCCCTTTATGCACTGCCTGGCCGTTTGGTCTGGGGTCCGGTCCATCATTGCATCGCCACGGGTCCTCAGACTTGTCGGGCCTGGTGTGGGCGACAAGAGCGGCTTGGGTCACTTCATGGGGTTCGTTTGTTCGTAGTCCTCGAGCTTGATGGCCCTGACAAGTTGCAGACAAGTCCAGGCCGAGACAGCCGCGCGCGTGACTGATCCCCATGCTAAAGGCAACGATCTGATTGTAAGTTGTTCCTACCCAAACATTGGCTGTCTTGCGCTAACCATTGCAGTCTGACTTCCTGAACAACGGCCTTGCGCCCCGCGACTGCGAAACAGAGGCAGCTCTGGCCGCCATTGCCGGGTCCGACACGGCGGCTTCTCCCATCCGCCACATCATGTTGTTCCTCGCGT
This sequence comes from Schizothecium vesticola, assembly GCA_030549215.1. NCBI lineage: Eukaryota > Fungi > Ascomycota > Sordariomycetes > Sordariales > Schizotheciaceae > Schizothecium > Schizothecium vesticola. The sequence continues at coordinate 1,164,917 of JAUKUD010000007.1, read as the reverse complement.
CCACCCCCTACGTCTACAACAAGCTCAAGGCGGAGATCGCCCAAGGCATCAAGACGGGACAAATCTCGAGCCCAGTCAGACACGCCGAGGCCCAGAACCTGCCGTATCTGCAAGCCGTCCTCCACGAGGGCTTCCGCATCATGCCCACGACACTCACGGGGTTTCCCAAGAGGGTCCCGCCCGAGGGCGACACAATCTGCGGGATGAAGGTGCCTCCCGGAACCGACATTTACCCCAACAACCGAGCCATCCTGCTGGACAAGAGCGTCTACGGCGACGACGTGCACCTCTTCCGGCCCGAGAGATGGCTAGAGTGCTCTCCCGAGGCCAAGACGGTCATGTCGCGCAACCTGGACATCATATTCAGCAAGGGCCGCTGGCAGTGTCCGGGGAAGAACCTGGCGTGGATGGAGCTGCACAAGGTATATGTTGAGCTGCTGAGGAACTTTGACGTTCAGATCGTCAACCCGGGCGCTCAGCCCTGGAAGATCCGGTCTTACACGACGATTGTCATCGAGAACTTCTATCTTCGGTTCACCGAGGCTAAGCTGGGCTGATGGGAGGGTAACAGCCTGGGGCTTGGTGAATAGCTTGGGTTCTGAGCAGCCTGGGAGTGGTGGTCGGGCAGGGAGAAGTCAAAGTTTTGGAACTTGACGGGGACAGACAGATCCGTAGGCAGCAGTGCATTCAACTTTGGACAATTTCGCCCATCATCCATGAAAAAGACTGCAGTCTCCAATCTCCATTTCCCCCAATGCCTCTGACCGGGAATCAACAAGTTTGGATGGCGCCCCATCACTCTGGCCTCCAATCCACCAACAAAGGGAAGCGGCGGCAGCTCCGTAATCGGCATCAACTCATGCCCCCATGCCTTGGGCTTCGCCGCCCCCGTCCGCGCCTTGTTCATAGTGTCCCTAGCCGCCAAGATGGACTCATGCCCCTTGTCGGCGATATCTCTCTGGAACGCATCCAACTTCGGCCTCAGCATCTCGTGATCCACCCGAAATTCTCGGCCAATAGCCGACTGAGCTGCATGGCGTCGCGAATGGCAAAGATGTCGCCCTCCCCTCGGTCTACACCGCCATGTTAGCCGCACCGTGGATCCTCCGCACCGTGCCGGGTGCAGTCTCGGAAGAGGGGGCACCCACTCGGCGTCATCGGGTGACAGGCATCTCCAATCAGCAGCACGCGATTGACCGGCGGCAACTGGTCGCCGAGAATCAAGGCGTCGTACCAGCCCTATCATGTCGGGTCAGCAAATGTCCAATCGCCACGCTCCCGTCCGGCCTCGACCCGGTGCTCGGACCGGTCTGGGAGTCTGGCTCTCTGGGTCCCGAGGCGATGCAGTCGCAACCAATCGACAACACAAACACACCGAACAGAGAAAAGAGGAGAAAACTCATAAACCTCTCCTTCACATCCTCTACCCTCATCCCCTCCGCCGTAACCTTAAACTCCTCCCCTCCACCGTAACCTAAGCTCCTCCCCCAATCCCTTCACCCTCTCCCTCGCAAACCCCAACATCTCCCCCCTCCCTCTCCCCACCCTTTGCGCCCCCAACCCCTCCAAGTTCCCCAACACTCAATAATACTCCCCCACCACCTCTCCCCCATCCCACACCACCCGATTCACCCCGTTAAACAGCGTAGACCCCTCCCCAAACCCCACAAACCCCGTATACCCCAGCCGCAACTGCCCCTCCATCTCCTCGCCCCGAAGCGTCACCGTTTCGAACACCGGCGTCGCGCTCCCCGTGAACACCTCGCTATTCGAGCGGCGTAGCACAAACGGCCGCACGGCGCTGCCAACGCCGTCGGGCTCGTAGATGGTAAAGGGGGTGTTTTGCTTGCGGAGGCATTGGGCGAGGGTGAGACCGGCGATACCGGCGCCGATGATGAGAACTTTTTGGATGGTGGTGTCGGCCATTTTGGTGATGGGTTGGGGAGTGGTTCAAGGGAAGCGCTGCTGGGGTGATCGCGTTGGATCCTGTTCAGGGGCTGGAGTTGAGAGGGTGCTCGAATTCTGGAGAGAGGAGGACAAAAGTGCGATGTTCGAAGGGAAAACGGAATGCCCACTGTATTGACTATCAAGAGGGGGTATAATGTCGCACTGCGCCGTGATGATGGGGTTGATGATCGAGTCATTCGAGTCGCATCCGGGAGGCCTTCATTACTTTCGGTATTTTTGGACCAAGACTAACGCAACCCTGCTGATAGTGTGGAGAACAGCCTGGTTGTCTGCGACGAATCTGGGCACACGAAATTTCCTTTTTCGTTCGTCGTCCTGAGCTGGGGTGAGCTGTAGCTGATTTGTCCTGAGCTTCCTCTGACTCTTCCCTGAGCTAGGGTGATCCCATACGCCGCTGCTGCACAGCCTCAGAGGCCTATTTTCAGTCCCCCTCGGCTAAAATTTCCTATCTATGGAAAACAAATGACTCGTAACCTGTAAGGATAGCTCCCAGGCAATAATTCCAATTACGACGTACACGTATACTGGGTGTGTGCAACTCGTTCTGAAAGCCCTATTATCAAAGCTGAGCAACCCATACCTACAAAAAAAGAAATTAAGACAAACTAAAAGGATCTAATTATACTACTTTTAAACCTATAGTATTATTATGCTATGTTATAGAAGGATGCAGTATGGATGAAGTCGCTAATAACAACAGCAACGTCACTTGTATTTGCTCTTATCATGTTGACAAATTATTTATTTTCTATTATTAAGGATAACGTTATAAGAACTTATCTTATAACGAAGAGCTGGTAGGTAGTTCCTGTAAGAGGCAACACTTGGCTAATCGATGCGGGAGGCCGGTGCTTTCTTAAGTACTCCTTCTCGACCGATAATGGGGTATCCCCGGCCAGCAATTACTAATGTGGGGTATTGGCGGTGACGGTACGAAAAGACGAGGAAACGAATTTTATGATCCATTGCAGTCGAGACCATATCTCGAATCTGCTTAGCAGACGCGCCCGCTGTAGACAGAATTCGTGTTATAATGATTTGCGGAAAGGCAGGGGCCAAGTTTTGGGACCGCTAGTCCGTGCTTTGTCTGCCCAGTGCTTGGGCGACACGGTGAAACTGTTGTGGAGCCCAGTTCTGGGCCCGTTCGCTATAGTAGAGTGCCGAGCTGCGTCGGACCACTCGCCAGGCGTCACTGTTACAACCTGTACCCAAGGTGGGTCAGACTGCAAGGCAGTACGCCGCGGGTGTAGTGACGGTAGGGAACGAAGGTTGCGCAAGGTCCAGACGGTGCTGTGTACCGTCTATAACAGGGTGTTCTACAAAGAGCTTGAAGAAGGTGCTTGCAAGATTGTAGACGGGAACATGATATTGCTTGCGTGAGGAACAAGAACAGTTCCTCACCAAGGGGCGCGGTCTACCTATCTATATAGTTGATCTATCTAAGTGCTGTAGAAGCAGTGTGTCTGGTCCCGGCCGGAACTGGTCCCGGCCTCGGGACCTGTTTCCTTCGGGACCAACCTGATTGGTGGTCTTAGACCCCGCAGTCCTTCTGCTTGTGATTGGCTGGCCACGGCTGCCCCAGGCCGTCGCGGCCCAATGTCGTGACCTGGTCATGACACACCCTCATCAAGGTGTCGACCCTTGCGCGAAGAATGTTCTCAACGGAGTACGCTGCAACCATGATAACCCACACGTACGAGGACCTTTTCTATCTTCTTTTAAACTCCTACTTGGCGAAGAAACAAACTGCTAACCCATCTAAATCTACGCGTGCTACAGAGGCGCATGTGTTTCAGAAAGACGAGCTATACGGCCACTTTTCCCGAGGACAAGATGGTCAATTACCTTCGCACCGGGGACGAGAAGATCTGCAGCGACGTGGGTAATCACTCCGAGAATGGTGGATACAGGAAACTGACTTTAGGATCCTTGCATGTGGAAATTGGAGTACGACCTCGTTATGCCTAGTGAGGATATCTACAACCTCCTCTACCAAGTGGACTCCGCTGATATCCTGTAAGTTCAAACCTCAACGAGCAATTCTCAGAGGAGGTGGGAGCGCACAGAAAATACTTACCCAGTGTTCCTGCCTACCCAGCTTCTTCCCCAAGGCCAGCCCCGGCAAGATGGGCTGCTCCTCGGAGATCTTTCGGCAGATGGTGTTGAACTGGAAGCTGCCGTCAGCATCCCTAGCGCCTCTCATGAGACAGATGTCATATTGCTCTGCTAAACTGGACGTGCTGGAGTTCTGATCCGGCCGGTTCCGTAAGTTTGCCCTATCAAAAGAGCTTGTTTTTGTTTTCACGTCGATCCACGTTGTTGTCCACTTCAAAGGCGCCAACACAGCCTTGCATGCTGCCATTATCGGAGCGGACAAGGACACCGCGAGGATGAAAGCAGTGAAGGACGGCTTCCTTGCCCTCGACACGGCCCTCGTATGCCCCCTGACAATCCCACTCCTTGCCCTTGAGCTGGAGTGTCTCGACTGGACACTTGAGCTCATCAAGCACAAGACGTTTCTCGACGAAGTTGCAGACTTTGTGGGATTGAGCAGCTCGGGCGCTGGGAGCATTCGTGTCGAAGCACGCTCCATTGCCTGGAAAATGGCCGGGATCCAGCGCCAGCTCTTGGAGGCCAAGAAGTGGACGCGGGGGCTCGAGGAGGCCACCAGAGCCCTGCAGGAAGTCAGCATGATGCTCTGCACGGACAAAGATGGCTGGGATGATAGCTGGCTCTACGACAACTCGCAGCCCAACGATTTGCAAATGGGTAGAGCCCTATTAGGACGCATTCAGTTGCGGATTGAATCGGCGGTTGAGCAGTCTCGCTTGTGCTGCGAGACCGTCTCCGAGTTGACACACGACTGCAAGTTCTTGAAGAAGGCCGTGAGTAGTACCTAACACACCTCTTCCGGATGACATAATCGACCGCAGTGAACTAACACAACCCTGCTCCTTTCCAGTTGAAGACCTTGAAGAGAAGGGGACAGGTGTTTCAGGGGCTTGATGCTCTGTCCTTAGGTACTTAGGCATACGTGGAGGAACGCAAAGCGTATTATGGCGAGCATGGGTCAAGGATAGATGATCAGGGCCAGGGCAGATTCCACTGCTGGGTCGCGACTGATCTGGGTTGAATAGGTAGAAAGATGCGTGTCGAAATAAAGGTTTGAAAAGTCCCAAGCAACACCGCTTTCAGGCTGTATCGGATACGAGAAGATTACTGCCTTTACGGCTAGTGCTTGCAAGGTTTCCCATCATGACTGCAATTTACGCATTGTTGCAGCATTCTATATTGGCTTTAAACCAACACACCACCAACACCAGTCATGCTTTCAGCTCTCCACGTTGGATAACAAAGCATGTCTCGAAAACGATACTGAATACCGTCGGTGCCCAGAAGTCTGTTTATTTGGGTTGGGGTATTGGGGCACAAGTTCTATTCTTAGCATTTCGAGGGAAGTATTGTATGTTCTGAACCCCACAACCCGTCACCATTTTCAGCCGTCGCTTAAGTGTGCAGACGTAGGGTCCATGGTGCCAAGACTGCGACACCAACTCCCATCCTCCATATTAATCGCTTCGAATCTGGATGAGATCCCGCAATCACACGTTGGGCCCAAAGGGTGGCCACCATTTTCTTGCCTGAGGATCTGGAGATGTACGTCTGGCCTGGTGCTTTACGAGCAGCAAAGGAGTAGTCCTTCGGTGCCAGCCAATTGGTTCATGCTAGTGCACGGGACATGTTTGGACGTCAACTCTCGTTGGTACTTGGTACCTAGACATGTCATTTATATGTCGTAAAGGCCAACCCAAAGGCACTCGGCACTCAGCTGTCTGAGAATTCCAAGAGTTTCCAAGCGACTGACGGGTATGGCGCCTTGCTTCAAAGGCAACATCTTCGATGAAGGGAGATCACGCGTGGATGCTCTGGGAAGGTAGGATCAAACATCAGCGGACATGTTGTCGCCCAATAAGCGACTCCTGCAACTACTACCCTCATATATGGTTAATTACAAAGCTCCCTTAGCTGGAAGCAGCCCATATTAATGTCTTGCAACAAGCTTGTAATCGAATGACCGCGCACACTCTAGATCCCTATGAGTTATTGTAACGACTCACGACGAGTTTCCAGGAGCTACGCGACAATCAACGAGTTTTTTTTTTTGGTGGTGTGAGGATGAGGTTATGTAGCAATGACCCACGTACCGGGACTCATGTTCAATATCCCAAAGTGCATTTGCCTCTACTGGGGAATGCGACCACCCAAACACCCAGTTGGGTTAGATAGTCTGATCATCTCATGCTACCAACTGAGTATAAAAACGACATGGTGTCCGGTTGCTCTGTGTTAATAGAAGACCAACATCACTCAGCAAGAAGCAAGTGTCACCCATACTTTTCAAATCCAGCCCCCTCGCATTAGCATATACATCACCGGCATAATGCGTCTCTTCTCGCTAGCTCTCTTCACTTGGGGCGCCGCTGCCCTCCCGGCCCTCAGCGTCCCAGTCATTGCACCCCAAGTCAGCGACGTCAAGATCATCAACATTACCGCCGTCGGAAGCGGATGCCCAGCAGGCCACGCGGTCATCAACATTGATGCAACCGGGACAATCTTCGATGTTGCATTTGACCAATACACTGCTAGCGTGGGCCCCGGAAATCTACCAGCCGACGCCCGAAAGAACTGCCGAGTCAGCATTAACATGCAGTTCCCATCGGGATACCAGTAAGGAAACCATGCCCCGTTGAGATAACCAAGAATACTGACCAGAAATCCTCCTAGGTTCTCCATTATCGAAACCCGTTTCCAAGGCTACGCTTCGCTCACCGACGGCCAGACGGGCGTATGCCGCGCCGGATACACCTTTTCCGGCGATAGCTCGCAGGAGGTTGTCTTCCAGAAGAACATTGTGGCACCCCACGAGGATAACTACAACATGCTCGCGGGCGTCGGCATCGAGTCATACTCAAGGTGCGGTACAACCGCCATCCTCAACGTCAATTCCGAGATCCGCATCATTCCTGTAACTAGCCCGTACAAGGGTCTGATGACTGTGAGCGCCCCTGCACTTGTTGTGATGAACTGGCGCCGGTGCATGGCTTAGGCGACTAACCGTTATTCTTAGGTTGACTCCTTCGATGGAAATGTGCACGTCGTTTTCAAGGCATTGTGGCGCAAGTGCTGAAGAAGGGGGAAAGGTGAGGGGCCGACTATTGCCACGATTTGGCGGTAGCGAGGGAGAGGGTGGATATGTCGCTTGCCTAGTCGTTATGTCAACAGCTTCGTGGTGTTGAGCTTAGGAAGCTAGACTGCCAGCTTTGTTTTGAGTTCTTAGGTCAGCGGCTAGCTCCAAAAAATGCTCGCTTGAGCGTTCTGATGGTGCTGCGAAGTTGACGTTTGAGTTCTGATGCCATTGACGCTCAAGGTAATTATTGTGCTGTTAAAAGTGTAGTGCACCTTAGGATCTCCTCGCAGCCAACGTAGTCATAGACGAACCAGTGCAATCTCTCGGTGGTCGAGTTTTTCGACAGTGGCGAGCGGCCTGCGGGCGGCGCCAAAGAGGCTTATCAAGCCAAGTTTCTTGGATGACAATTAATTATCTCCCTCAAGGGTCGAGTCCGTACGGGGAGGTCAAACACACGGCGGGATCCGGGTGCAAGGGCCACTGATGGAAGCCCAGATCGTCATCTTCGACACTGCGCCGCGAACGGGTATTTTATGGCTACCCGAAGAGAAAATATGGGTGGGAGATGTGCCCATGCAAGATTGGGGGGCAGAACTACTCCAGACTGTCTCGGTCCATCTAGCCAGTAGCATGCAGCTCCAGCCAACAACCAATCGCAGGAACTTGCGGGATGGCAGTCACCCGCTAGACACGTACAAGGCGTATTTCCTGCGGGTGGCTGCACTGGGTTGTTTCGATTGCACACTGGTGCTTTTGAAGATTGAGGATCCGGATGGAAGATGGCTTGACCATCGACTCGGTATCGTAGTGGAGGACAAAGGGCTCTCTGGGCCCACAAAGAGAAGGCAAGATCCCGTGGGGCAAGGTGGATAGAACACCCACTATGGTGAAGATGTACTAGCAACTTACAATGAGGGACGTGGCGGGTGGTTTTTTTCTTCCCGTTCTCTGGAGGGGCAAGGGGGAGGGGGTCACCTTCTTTGCACCCCCCAAACGGTCCACAAGCTCTAAGCTTCTGAAATCACCTTTCACTCGAGTCCATTTCGAGAACGTCGGTGGGTGGGACGGGAAAGGGCGGGCCACCTCGGACTTCATGCAGTTTCTGCCCATGTCGCTCCAAGGCAGCATCATATTGATCACTCAGGCGAAGGACCGCTGTCCGTGGTCAAGTGTGGAATTTCCCGCTCCAACATGGTCTGAAGAGGAGGCGGTAAATCTTTTTCTCACAGGAGCGCAGGCTGAGAACTCAGAATCAAATCGTAAGAGCCGCTCCCACATGTACACAGGTATGAACAGTGCTGACCCATTGCAACTAGGAACAACGGCAAAAGCAATAGCAAGGATTTTGGAATATACACCGCCGTTATTGTCTGCAACTGGAACTTATCTTGCAAAGAACCGCACTGAGCTCTCACTCGCGAAATACCTGCATCGCCTCACCAACCAGCCTTCTTCCTCAGCGGAAAGTGGAGAGGTTTCTCCTTGCTCGCCAAGCGTATTCTCAGTATCAGTGCCGTGTTATCTGTCCATCCGGTTCCGATGTCACTCTTTACAGAGGATGTCTCTATCCCGACTGGCATGGTACAAGACCAATACGAGCGTGACCAGCACGGTGAGATTTACCCACAACAGCAGCCTCACGGACGAACTATGGCCAACCTCTTCTCTTTTTTAGTCATCAGTATCGTATCCAAACTAGCAGAGGAGAGCCCCGTGCAGCACATTCCCTAGTATACGTGCAGCGGTGCCTTGCCAGCCAACAATAGCCTTTAGTCATTTTTCCTCTCAGAGCCAGCTCGGCAGTGGAACGTCCTGTTTCGACTGCATGTGAGCTGCTAGTCACGCGGTGTAGCGTGTGCTGTCCACTGCGGCGTATGTGCTGCTTGCAAACTCGATGTCAGCCCCCTTTCCTCTTGGGATCTCTGGGCATGCCCATGGTGCTTGGCTAGCAAGCGGTTTCGACAAAATCGAGATTTATTACCTCGCCGGTACTGCCATTACCATACAAAGTACGCCGCAAAGGACGGTAGCTTAACAGATGGTAGCTTAACAGATGTAGAGCGAGAGAAGGTAAAGGAGCTGTTGAGGCTACTGTTAATACGAGGTTCACGTGCTCTATTTTGCGGTCTCTGTTTTTGCTGAAACTGCTTGGCTAGGTACCTACCTACTCTTGGCGCTGGTCCGATCGCATAAGGATGAATGAGCATATGTGACACTATAGACCTAGGTTCCTAACCATCAGCCGGAAAGAACTGCAATTTTACCCCCGCGCCAAGAGAATCCCATAGGCCACGCTCACAATTCCCATTCCTCTTCAACCCATCGCGTCAACTGTCTGCCCAGAAACACCTCTAGCATGTCCGCCCCCGGCATACAATTCCCCTACGAGCCTCCCCCCACACCAAGCTCTGTCCGCATCCTCCACCTTTCCCACGATCCCGGAACCAGGTCCGTCTCCGGCACCCTCCAAACAATATGTCTCGACACCAAAGACCATCCCCCCTCCACCGCCCTCTCCTACACCTCGGGGAATCCGACCCAGCAAGCACACTCCAGCACCCTCGATGGCCGTACCTTCCTGGTTCTCGACACTCTCCACCACGTCCTTGAAGCCATCGCCGCCCCCTCCACCCGGACGTCACACCCCGGCCTCGATCCCAACGCATGGTACTGGATCGACTCAATCTGCATCGACCAATCCTCCAGTGTAGTAACTATTTTGAAATCCAGCACGGTAAAAGAAGATCCGGTATTGCTCTGTGTCCTGGAATTGTGGTGATGCGGGAGGCGGTGAGAGCATGGAAGTTCCTGGGGAAGTGGGGTGCGCAACGGTTGTGGGGTGAAGGGGTCAAGATGATCTCCCGGAACTAGGTTTTCCGCGCGGTATCATTAACAGACGACGGGGTCCCGGTGCCGTTGGCCGGATCACGGGATGAGTTATAAGCAGCGCGACCAAGATGTATTGTAGAGATGAATCATGAGCGGAGAAGTATTATACACTTTGAATCAAGAGCGGGTAGTTCATGTTACTATGTCAATGGAACTCAGCTCGACAGATCCCATGAAAAGTTGGCTCAATTTCCCACCCGCATGCTGCTTTCGATAATCTGGCGGCTTGGGGTGGTGGCGTGTGCCTGGACGGGAGGATCGCCCAGTTTCCAAAACTGGGCAAACCCCTTCGTTAAACCTCCGCCGTCGGGCGATGGCCGGGCCCGCTCCAACCAGGCTGCCCGCGACGAGCTCTTGGCGTGCGATATCTTCTTGCTATTGGCGCTGGCTCGGACAACGCAGCGCTGGGCGTCTAGTAAGGCGTCCCCCTTCGTCGACCTCCTCGCTTCTCGCATCAATCGACGGTCCCCCATTTTCCTCCCCACACCTTGTCATCCGCACCTGATTCGGCGAACCTCTGGGTTCGTTGTGTCAACCATGGCTCTGCCAGTATCATCGCCCATATTCAGTTTATTCAGCCGTCATTCCCTCGCGGCAGCGCCATTTTCCATGCTTAACCTACTGCTTCTTCTCAGCCATCTGCAACTCGCCACGACCACCGTTACGACAATGTTGATGATGATAACTTAGGGGTATTATCCACATGGGCTCCGGCGCCGCATCGCTCAGTCCCTCGGCCAGTGCGGCGGCGGCCGAGCTTCAGAAGCAGGGCATCCCCGTCGTGACGACGCCCCCGTTCCGTGACCGGGACTAGTATGTCGGCTGTTCGACTTGGGGGAGTGTAAGTACCCGCTCGAAGGGTTGAAGGATGAACAACGATGGCAGAGGCTTACAATGAACATGATTTACGCAAGTTATCTCGGCGCTCCGTAGGCCCGTATTGTACTCCAGCTCGCTCTGGCCACCGGTCTCAGCATGGACGAGATCCGGGACTTGTTTGAGTCTCCGCTGCGGGACGCGATCTATGCTCAGACACCAAACACTGAGTGGTATATCTAGACACAGGAAACCTGATAAAACTTAGGTATTTATCCCAGTGATTCAATAGGAGGGACTGTAAATAGAATGAGTCATGGAATAATGAAAGATGAGTTGTGACCAAAAGGGCAGCATCAAACTTTTTTTCTCTGCCTAGATGATCCGGTCTTGTTGGTTTCTCTCTCGCCTTGTGGGGCCCGAGCGAATGGACGCTGGTGTCAGTAAGGTCTGGGGGGCCAGTTGTTCACTTCGTCCTTGTCGACTAGATGTTCCGACCTTTCTAGGTCCATCCAAGAAGGACGATGCCCACGCCCGGCTACCTCTCTTATCTTCCTTTTCATTCCAGGGATTGATAGTCGGTGCTTTGAACCATCCAACAACACACGAAAATCCGTTAACGCTTCCAGTAAGAGTGAGCTATTGGCCTCGTCTACTTCCAACAGCGACCCAGCATTTTCAGGAGTAAGGTGGAGGAGGCTCCTAGAGGCACCCGGAGTAATAAGCCAAACCTTGGCTTTTTTCGGCGTCGAGAAGCCTGTCAGTGCGGCAGTGAGACGGTGGACTATCTCTGCCGAAAGCCTGTGCTCATTCACAAGGCCTCGGTACAGACGCAGAATGACGTCGATGATGTAGGCCACGTTCGCCTCGACGAGAACTCGGGTTACGAACGATAGCAACATATCCAAGTGGAAGGAGTGCATATGTATAGCGTAAATATCGTCATCAGCATCTGTATCCGACTCAAAGTCCGAGTCGGAATCGTCCGTGTTCGACGCCTGTATTGCTCTCTCTTCCTCTACCGCGAATGTTGTGATGTCCTGTAGATCACCGCCGGTACCGTGGCGAAGCATGTTCTCCAGAGCCGAGAGGAAAACGTCGGGTGACCCCCCAGAAAGCGCGAACCGGCAGAGAGCCATCATGGGCGTGCAAGGCACCATGTATGAGTCGCTATCATCCTTCGTGCAGTGGTACCCCCATCGTCCCATGTCGGTCCACCTACTGGTCAGCATCCCCACCATCTCAGCTGTTCTAGGGCCCGAGATTTCGACGGCCGGCCCTACTATGTCGCCACAAACACAGGCGGTGGTGATCAGATAGCTTCGATATGCGGGGGATAGCGAACCATCCGGTGCAGACGCCTCAAGCTTCGCCAGGGCTGGGGTCACGAACTCTAAAAACCCGCTGGCGACGGCCTCACCCAGGAGATCTAGATTCAACGGCTGCTCTGTCCCGTGGGGTAGACGCCAGGGTGCCGTGTTGCAGATGTCCTCGACGTGCTCCATCAGCCGCAAGGCCCTCGCGGCCGGCAGATGGCCCTGGTGGCAGAGTTGGCAAAGTCTTCTAACGACGTTGGCCAGAGTGGGCGGGTTCCACGTCGGTGTCAGCACCCGGTGTATCAGTTTGAGGCGCGTAACGGCTATCTCGGCAGACATAAGGTCTGCGAGGCAATCCTCAGAGGTTGAGTCATCATGGCTCAGAATCCGCCGGCCGTCGGGGGTTGCTTCGAGGAACTCCTTGGCCGAGCGGTGGACTAACCTGACGACGCACGCTTTTTCTTCAAGCAGGCTGGCGCTTCGAGCCTCCAAACGCTTGCGCGCGAGCTTGATCGTGTCCACCCACTCGGTCCTGGACGGACAGTAGTTCTTGCGTAGGACCTTGCCCCGGAGGCGCGGATCCTGTGCCAGCGCCAGGACGAAAATTGAAACCCGGGGGTCCTCACGCTCCTTGCCCCACAGGGACAGGCTGCCTGTACCGTTGCCCACCTCGAGCAGCACAAGCTTTAGGAGCCTCGCGCATTCTTTGCGATACACGGCCTTGTCACCGTTGAGACTCTGCCACAGAGAGCCAAATATCGGATACAGGTTGCCGGGAAGTTCATCGACTCTCCCGTGTAGCTCCGTGATCGAGTCACCGTACGCGTATTGCCCGAGGCTCTTGACCGCGAAGAAGACCCAGAGAAACACGCCGTCGCTTCTTTCGCCGACCCTCTTAGCGAGACTTCGAAGATCCGGGCTGTCGTGCTCGAAGTAGGGGCGAAGTTTCTCCCAGGCATATCTTCTAATGTCTCCAGATGTGAGGTCCTGGAGGCGGAGCGCCGGATACTTGCTGAGGCGAAGCTTGATAGCTGGCTCGGGGCGACTCGCTATGCACATCCTTAATCGTGGAACACTGAGGTACCCCTCCAGCTGATCTAGTACCTCGTCAAGCCCCTGGTCCCGGTCGATCTCATCGACGCCGTCCACGAACATACATACCGGCTGTGGAGATGCCAAGACCGCGGCGTGCATTGCGTCGTTCAGCTCCTCGATGGACCAGTCCCTGGGCGACTTCTTGGGCCGGTTGGGTGGGATTGTGTCGGATACAGTGATTGCGAGCTCGGGGTGTATGAGGAGAAGTTGCCGGAGCAGGGAGCAGTACATCCCCTCGATTCGCCGCTCCATGGGTTGCCCCGAGGCCCAGAAGAAATGGTGCACAAGAGCAACGCTGCCAAGCCCGGCCCTCGTTCGTGGATCCTCCACCAGAAACCTCATGAAGGTGCTCTTTCCAGACCCGACTTTCCCGCTGACCCAGTAAAGTGCCGGTCCTCTAGAATGCAGCCAGCCCAGAAACTTTTTGGATGCCCGAGATACGACAGGCTCGTCGGCAGCCCAGTACAGTGAGGATTGGCTGTCCGTGTCCTCATTATCGTAATCTTCACTGTCGCCGTCTTCATCTCCTTTCTCGTCAGGCGTCTCTGTCTTGGAACTAGTCCCCGTTTTCTCTCGTCGTAGCCCGAAGATCCAATGAAAGGTCCTTTGGTGCGGCATAGTAATTTGGCTGTATCGATCATTCATAGCTTCGTATTGCAGGCTCTCAATGAGGCTGCGTCGTTCGGCCTCGCGTTGGTGGCTGCTGATAGCCTCTTTGATGCTGGTCGTGAGCTCGCGGCGAGTCTGGATACCCTCGGATAGCACTAAATCGCGCAGCTCGCTGGTACAATGAGTGACGTGCTCGCTGAGGTCTTGCGACTGTTGGTTGACGACACTTGTAAGACGCGCCTCCCCGGCTGCGACGGTCTCAATCAGATGGCATAATGTAGAACCGAGAGCCGCGAAGCCGCTATCTTGTTTAAGGGATAATGCTTCGATCTGCGTCCTGCAACAAGGGTCAGTAAGCAAGTCTGTAAGTCTAAGTATGGGCAGTCTCTGTCGTCCCAATCCTCCTACTTTGTTTCCATGAAGCGAAAAAGACGCCAAGGGATAAAGCTGGGGTGTTGGATTTGGAAGTTATGACTGATTCAACCTACCAATTCCGCTGGAGCAGCCGCATCTCCAAGTTCTTCCGGTGGGCACAAAGCATGCTTTCCAGTTCCTCAATCTCCCTTTTATTCCACATCTTCTTCACCGCACTGGCGACTCCAGCTCTGTAGGACCCGCTACTCGTGTCGTCACCTCTTATCTTCTCCAACCTGGTTGTCAGATTACCAGCGGCAGCCAGGCATTCCTTCGCGATATCAAGTATCTCAGTCTCATCCGCATCCAGCGCCTTAGGCACTGCCCTGAGAGATTGCGAAACAGCAACAGACGCTGTTGCCAGCTGGGCAGCGATGGCCTCAGCGAAGGGGTCGATGGACCTGCCACTCTTGACCGCCTTCACGACCGAAACGACTTCCCCGGAGAAGCTGATTAGCTGCATGACGTTGCATGCCAAGCCCAGGGCTGCGAGCGGTTCCATTCCCGACATTGCTGGCGTCAATTCTGTTGAAGGTATTCAGGCTGTGGATGCGAGTTCGTGGGCGTCTACTGGTGAGAGAAGTATCTGATATGAAAAATCCTCGAAGAAGAAAAAGAGAAGGGGCAGAGTAGCAATCATGGACCAGAGGGAAGCCGGTGAGGAGGCACACAGAAGCGGCGGTTGCGTTCAGTGCATCAGCCCCTGTTTGGTGATATGTCTCATCCATCCCCTCGGGACAACTTCGTCTCAAGGCCACGCTGCAATGTAACCCGCAAAACCCAACGGAGTAGGCTTCCGAATAGTAACTGTCAATTTTGAAATCTCATGGGTTTTGGGGAAACCTTATGTCCTGCTGGCCCAGAAATATAAGAAACTTAGGGGTATGTATGATAGGCTTACATGTATGTATGGTTATGGGTGGGCTGCGCAACTGGCGAAGTTCCGCAGCATAGACACACACTAACCCGTGAAAATTCTCCATGATTTTTGGATATTGTTGAAAATTTGAAACTCAGGTCAAAAGGGCAGTGTATGGAAAACTGAAACCACAGACGGTCCGAGCTACAGACACTCGTGACACGGGCTCGTCCCGATAAATATTTTTGCATGAGTGGACGGTGAACGATTGCGGTCGCTGGATACCAGGTATGCTTTCGCCGCATGCAGTCGGAACACTCGATCTATACGACATGTTCAACCGTCGACCAAAACATGTATCCGGCACGTCAGTCGCGGATGCTGTTGGTGGGAGATATACCTATTAACTTAACAATGTTTTCTGCTTAGATTCATCTTGCGAAAATTCCGGATGCAAGGGCGTGAGTGCTAGGGTGGGACTCATCAGTTCGGCGAAGAAGTCTCTAACACCGAACCAGGCAGCAGCCAAGATTAGCGGCGGCAAATTTGGAATCCGGCCGAAACTCTGGGCATCGCTAGGCGCCAAAGATAACAATGCTCATCCTCTGCTCTCCTTCCTGATCTTGCTTAGGCTACGATATCTGGGCACGTTACGCGCAAAGCAAAGGCAATTCGGACACCAAGCTGTCCAAAATGGCGGCCGATCTAATCACATAACGGCGCAACTCCAGCTCGTTAGTCATATGCGTGGTGGTACGAGATGGACGCATCTTGCTAGCGTCAATGTTCGGCAGTTGGCCGGATAGCGTCTTTGCAGTAGTCTCGGCGGTGCTGGGCAAGTACGCTGAGAAATCGGCGCCAGGCCAGGTGAGCTTGTTGCAGCCACATGGTCTTGGCGACATTGAAACTGGTTCAGAGCGATATCACGAATTTTTGGACTTCTCATCTCCAGTCTCCAGAGCTGTGCGGTTGCAGAAGATGGCGGCGAATGAAACGAGTAATTTGGCAGACTGGGGTTGACATGTCCCCGCAATGATTATGCTGCAGGATATCTGAAAGGTTGCACTGCTGTCGTGATCACTACCAGAGCGATCAGAAAAATGAGGGTTGTAATTGATTCTGTTCCTTGGCTCTCTGGCGAAACTAGAGGGCCATCTTTTGTATAGCTACGTGCATGATCTAGATCGCCAGATCGTGGCTGATCGCCAGTTTGATCGTCACAACTGCCAGCCACGGCCACGATCCACGCAGTGGATCGTACCCTCCTTTTTGACACTAAGCAATGGGAGGCGTGTTTGTGGGAGTTGTAAGTAGGAGACTTGGAGAACAGAGATCTCTCGATATCTCTAGTGCGGAAGAAAAGCAATACGAATACACAAAGACTGTTAGGTCCTAAAATAGGGCATATTCTGGCCATTTTTATATATAGGACCAGTTCTGGGTCCCCTCGGCTAGAGCTGAAGCGCAGCCTGCCGAAAATGGTAATTAGGGTGAGCAAAAGGTGAGCCAGCCTGAGCGAATCCTGAGCAGCGACTGAGCCGAGCCTGAGCCGGGGTGAGCCGTGTCACGTGGACACCTTACGGAGAAGGAAATTTTATTTGCCCAGATTCGTCGCATACAACAGCTTGTCCGTGGGCCTTTTCTCACAATTTGAAGGGGTCGTCGGGTCGACATCTTTCGTGAGGAAAAGATGTGAAGACTTCAACAAGATCCGGCATTCAATTCCTCTCAACCTGAACAACTCCCCGCGACAATCATACCTCAAAATTTCCCCAGCCCATCACTTCCTCAAGGTCTCTAACAACAGCGCCAGTATATCTCTGCAATACAGATATCCCGGCCAGCCGATCCCGATGACTACTGCTATCCCAGCACCAAGTTTCAAGCACCAGTTCTGGTACTCCGCCGTGTCGACAGTTTCTTTGCCCAAGCGGTTGTGGTAAAAGATGACCGACGACGAGATTCCGACCACTAGAGCCGTGAGAAAAGACTCCAGGGTGTATTGGAGACGCCAATTGAGCAGGCCCACGTTGCATTGGAACCAGTTGTTGTTGACAATGAAAATAACAGCGAAGGCTGCTAAGGAGGCGGCGGTGGTGCGTTGGACGGAAGCCATGATGAAAACTTGGACGGTGTTGAGTCAAGGTGTCGGGGTTTTTGGAGAAGAACAGAATATCTAGTGCCTCGTTCTTCATATATCCCCTGGGGAAGACGGCGGGGTGCGGTGACTCGGGAGGGAGCCAATATTAATAAGGTGTACCGCCTCCAACTCTTATCCGGGTTTACCCACTGTATCTCCAGACGCCTGTTCGCTTGTTGGTTCTCGGGGCAATATGTTGGAGGCTAGATACTATGTTGCCGTCATTTACCGGCAAGGCTGCCTCTACCTGTTAAGTCAAGAAAACCAGACCATCGGATCCCTGGTCCGTACCTCAGCCAAACACATCTCTCCTACTGTTAACCCTCCTCATCGAACGACTCACCCACCCTGCGCCTCTCTTCTCCTCAAGCCCACCCATCTTGCCCCGCTCCCTAAACTTCGGATCCAACATCGCCACCAAGAACATGCCCAAAACCACCACCTCCACCGCAAACACAAAGCAATAACACGCCGCCCTCGAAAACATCCACCCCGGCCTCGCCCCCTCCCCCCCTCAAAAGCCACCCCACACCTAAACCCTACTTCCAAAACCAACAACACCGCAACCCCCACCACCAACGCCCTCCTCCCCCTGCCCCTTTCCCCCAACCCACTCGCCCACCTCCCCACAACCCCTACAAACCCCACCGGCGCCGCCGCCAGAAACACCAACACCACCGCCGACGCCTTCTGCACGTTCCCCGCCCGCCTCAGCGCGTCCTCGTCGTCGAGGTAGAACCCCTCGGCCGACGCGCTCACCACCATGACCAGACACGCCACCACGGCGAAGACCAGGAACCGGAACACGCGGATCGGCGCCTTGAGCCACACCCCCTCGGACGGGCAGTAGTCGCGCACGAGGCGGTGCGCGAGCACGAGGTTGACGACCAGGAGGAGGGCGACGCCGGCCGAGGTGAATTCGGCGGCGGCGATGGCGAGGGGGAGGTGCGAGGGGTGGACGGCCGAGGCGATGCGCAGGGAGAGGGCGGTGATGCGGAGGAGGGAGAAGACGAAGAGGAGGGCGGTGGGGAGGGGGCGGGAACCGTGTTGGTGGGATGGTGGCGGGAGTTGGGTGTCGGTGTCGTCGTCGGTGATGGGGGGGTAGTGGCTGGAGCGGGAGAGGGTGGTGGCGATGGTGTCGTTTGGGGGGAGGGGCGGGGGTGGTTTGGAAAGGGGGGTGGGCGGGGAGCGACGGCGGTCGAGGAAGATGGTCAGGAGATGGAAGAGGGCGGAGAGGAGGAAGAGGAGGATGAAGACGGCGGAGATGGGGATGTCGGGGATGGGGGTTGGGGTGCCGCCAAGTTGGGGGGATCGGGGTGGGAAGGGGGGTCCCGCGGGGTAAGCCTGGTGGAGGTTAGCTTGGTGATGAGGGCATTGAAGGGGAAATAAGGGGTATGGTACCTCATCGGGGCTTGGTGAAGCCATTGGGGGTATTCATTCAGGGGTTCGTTGAACTCTTTTTTTCACAAGCAATGATGTTGGCGTCAAAGAGAGCAGCTGCGGATGGCATAGATATTTTTCTTGATTTGAGCCAGAGATCAGACCACGAAAAGCGGGTGGAGTTGATGAGATCATGGCCGGTGCCGGTTTGCCGATCCGGTCGAATCACGGATGATCATTGTCACGGCCCCACCTTTCCGGAGCCGAGCTCCGATCGCCGGTCGCACCGGATATTGTCACACCACAGCCATCACTCAGATTTTGGGAGAGTTGATACAATTTATTTTGGACAAATGCATATGGGATTTATCCCGAAGGGCTATAAGACTCGCCCTCAGCATTAAGACTTTCGTCGCGCTTGGGCTGTCAATATTCTCCATCTTGTAATTAGAGATGCGGTCTCTCATCCCCCTGGCGTTATGCTGAATCCGTAGTACAGGCCGGTGCTCTTGTCGTCGCACGGTAGCACATGTGCGTACACCCCCATTCGCGTGTCCAGCGCGCTGTTGCTGGCGGCCTCGCTGGCGACCTAGCTGGCGGCATCGCTTGCGGCATCGCTCTGACGGGACATGGGTTCGCCCTCTGGCCAGGTGCTATCATCGGTGACTTCCAGCCTCCGCAGGAATGGTCGGCAGTCTTCGCGCAAACGCATTCGTTTATGCAGGAAGTAGTCCAATATCAATTATTGGTATAGGTCCTCTAGGGTAAGCGCGTCGGCGCCTAATATTGTCTGCGTCACGGCCGGAATCCCGGCAAGGACGAAATGGGTAAGGAGTTCTAGGTTAAAACTTGCAAAAGATACGCCATAGCCCTATGACCAGTATGCTGGCGTCCTGATTGCGCCTCAGGACTGGACTCCCTTAATAGACGCTTCATCGCCGCATCTTGTGTGTATGGCCTATCCCGCCTAAAAGACAACCTAGAACCGTTCTCACCGCTTCCAGCTGCTTCATCTTGCACGAGAGAAGACATACGTCCCCTTTATCCCGAGCATCCGTCTAGAAGCAGTCCGGACACAATTCCGCTAAGTTTAGGTATAGGTTTTGAGAGACGACGCGACAAGCTCCCGGGACCCCAACTTAGATAATAACATAGCACGGAGGGAGTTTGGTTCACTTAGATACAGTCTCCATCGCCCTAACTCTGGATCTTTACATACTGTAACCCGTCCTCAATAATGAAACGATGCCCCTATCCATCCTTTAAAACCACTTGCCGCCACAGGACCATGGATCTTGCCCACGTCCACCCGTCCACTTCCTCGCTCGCCTCGGTTGTCCTCGGTGTATCCCGCGTTTACGAATACCCCAACCTAGTCCTTCTTCGCCGCACACTTTCAGCACCTACGCGTCCAGCCTCCGTTCCCCAAGTACGCGGCCACTCCTACCTAACCCATTACCACCACGGATTTCCAGCAAAGCATCTTCCGCGGCCAACAGGACGTCGTCCGCGATCCCGGGCATCAGGACGGGTCGGCGCCGGTGCTCATCAAAGAGTCGTTCTACAAAGACTTGGACCACTTCATTCATGTTGTTTCAAACAGCACCAGCGGGCGTCCTATGCCTCGCGCCTCCCATCCCTTCCCGGTTACCAATCCAGGTTTCTCACCCCACCCCATTTCGACATACACACAGTACGCCGCCCCCCATCAGTCGCCCGTCAATTTTCGCCGATCAAGGCCACGAAACTGACCAAACCGTTGTATCTATTGAATACTCCCGACGGGACCGGAAGAACATCATGCGACAAGCTTTACAACGAGACGGATACAAATGTATCTACGCAAGGTATTTCGACCGTCCACGGCCACTGGAGGTCCGTCGAGCGATCACGGCCCTGCCCGCCGCATGCTCTCGTCGACTGGGAGACACCCGCCCCGCTGCTGCTGCTGACCGTCCGGGGACGGGCAGCGGTGTGAAGCGATGGCTCGGTTCAATGGCAGTGGGATATTCCATGTCGGGCGTAGCCGGTGTCGTCGTTTGGATCTGAAGATGCAAGGCTCGGTGCCTGGCCTCTAGGATGCGCAGCTTAAGTCCCAGGCCATCACCAAATTCTCAAAAAGATGTCGTCCTCATCAAATCCCCGCAGGGATGCGCCAGGCGGATCGTTTGCCCGAAGACGTCTTCTTGGCGGCTGCGTGCGGCTGGCCACTGTCTTGGCCTTCTCCTTCGCCTTCGTCTTCTCCTTCTTGTCGTTGGGCGAGGGAGTGGCGGGGCAGCGGATGTCGACGGCGGGAAAGGGGACGTCAGCGGAGGGGGAGGGGAGATGGAGGCGTAGGGTCTGTCGACCTCGTCGATGAAGATCCATTCCCCGGCATCCTCGCCGCTACATGTAGGCTCCGGGAAACTGGCCCAAGGCCGCCGCGCGTTCTCCTGTAGTGTACATCGTCGTTCTCGTCGTCGGTGATCATGTAATTTCAGTACGTGGAAGGGCTGGACGGGTACGGCCCGATGACCTGTTGTATGGGTGTCTGCGTAAAGTTGAAAATGCTAGAATCCATCGCATCGCCTAGGGATGGCTCCTACTTCTTCCCAAGGCAAAGTCTTTTGGAATGATATCATCAAGGTGATGGCGCCTTTTGATCGTCCTTGTGTCAGCGTGCCTTGTGATATCGGCGACACCGATTTCTCTTATTCTGATCTTGGTGTCTTTACCTTTTATCTTCCCGGTCCTTTGTAGGGTGTTGTTCTCCTTTGTATGATGAGAGTTGTCATGCCCAAACACATCGCAAGGGGACGAGGGAGCTTCCTCAAACGGGCAGGCCGTCACTTTGTGTCAGTCCTGACGTGAGGATCATACGCATGCAATAATACGTCAAAGCCCTTACATGTGCAGTCCAGCCCCCGTTTATTAGCGTGAGACATTCGAGATATCTGCCAAGGCTACACCCCTTTTGACCGAGGCCCTAAAGTCGGAACTCGAGGCTTGCCGTCTTGTCAGATAGTACTGGCATTCAGGGGCATCAGGAGTGTTGACATGGTCCCGTACATTTTACATTCAGCTTTATTTACTGTATGGCACCTTCAAAATTCCCAGTTAATAGCCTCTGCACTCTCAAACCCAAACAGAAAATCCGACATCTCCAACCCACCACCTCCCCCCCCATCAAACACCACCTCCTCCACAGCCACTCCCCCCTCTTCCCCCCCAAGCGCGGCCAACATCCCCTCCAAAATCCCCACACACCTCCCCCCGCCTCCTGCGCCGTCCCCCCCAACACCTCCGCCACATCCTTCTCCCCCACCACCCCCCTCCTCAGCGCCTCCAACTGCGCCCGCACCATAGCAATAAACAAATACCCCTTGACATTCGTCTCCCCCCCTCGCACACACTTGAGCGCCCACTCCTCGGCCTGCTCCATCACCCGTACCAGATCCGGCCTCACCTCGGTCGGCACCAGACTCTCCCGCTCGGCGAACAGCTGCGCGCGCAGCTCGGCCGTTACAACAAACACGGCCTGCACCGAGGACGCGCGCAGGAACGACGCGGCGTTGGAGGCGAAGCGCGTGAAGAGCGGGACGGATGAGGCGGTGCTGGTGGACCAGATGCGGAGGGCCGCAGCGAGGGACGAGGTGCGCGAGTAGAGGAACGGGGACGGGTCGGGGGACGGGATGAGGGCGGCCGCGAGGAAGGGGACGTGCAAGGCGACGAGGTAGCGGTGGATGAGAAGTTCGAGGTGGAGGATGGCGAGGGTGGGGGAGTGTGGGCGGAGGAGGGGCGAGAGGGAGGCATAGGCGGCACGGAGGGCGGCGTCGAGGGAGAGGGTGGTTCGGTAGATGGCGGATGGGGAGGGCGCGGGGAGGCCGTTGAGAAAGTGGACGATGGCGAGGCGGGCGGAGAGGGTTTGACGGAAGACGATGGCGACGGTGGTCTCGGTGAACTTGGTGAGGGGGTGGGGTGATATGGGGGGGACGTAGGCAAGATTTCGTAGTCGTTGAAGTTGGAGGGGGGAAGGGTGTCAAAGTCGTCGAGGGTGAGGAGGGGAGATCCGCCGACGTCGATACTGGTTTGCATGGTGAGTTCTAGGATGGTATTCCAGAGCCGTCTGCGGAGTTCGGTTGTGCGGATGTCTGAAGCGGGCTTCAGCTTGGAAGGGTCTCTGTGGAGGCCCATGTGCATGGCGCACCGTAGCAAGGAAGCCGCCCCGGGCCAAACCAGGTCACGCCCGACACCCACGAACGACTGCGCCAGAATGATGAGGACGCTGTTCTGGAGTCCTCGGATCGTCAGGCGTGCTTTGAAGTCGTTTGGGGACGAATTCCAGGTCATAGCTTCATGAATCCATCTTGCGGCGGAGGAGCGGAGCGAAAACTCGTCATCGTAGGTCGTGGCGCCAATGGCAAGGACGAGTTTGACTTGTACAAAAGCGTCCATCGGGGGGTCCTCAACGTCGGCGTCCCATATGTCGACATACGACTGACGAAAGCTTGGGCCATGAAGCACGCGGTAGAAGGTCTCGCTCGTCTCAAAGTAGCGCTCAACAAGGGCATCGGCGACATCCTTGGGCGGCAGGTCACGCGTGGGTATGGTTGGCCAAGGGGGCGAACGACGAGCCTTGATGGTACGGGCGAGCGACTTGCAACGGTGAAGGTTGGCAAAGGCTTGTGGCGGAATAGACCTGGCGAGGACTCCAATCAGATCCGAGTCCTTGCCGTAGAGCGTGATGCATGGATTTATCCAGTGGGACTGGCCAAAGACGCGCGTCTTGTGGGAGACGAGACGCGGTAGGGACTGTCCAGGCGTGCCGGCAGTTTCTGGGTCCTGATCCTGATCGTACTGGATGTAGAAAGCGTCGCTCACCGGCGGAAGCGACGTCTTGGTGGAGGAGGACCCTGGGAGGAAGCAAATCACCGGCTGGGTCGACCACGGGGTGCCTATGGCCGAACGGGTATCGCAAAGTGTCGTATGGGACTCGCTGTCGGTGTCCAGATTTGCGAGAACGGGGGGATGGGGAGGGGTTGCTTGTTGGGGGTGTTGGGGCTGATGGGGAGGACCGTAGTAGTCGCACTCCTGCGGCGGCGTGTGCTTTGTGCAATTGCTACATGGCATGGAGCGATCGCATTTGATCTTTCGCTTGCGGCACTGGATGCAGCTCATGGCTGGTCGTCTTCGCTTTCGAGGGAGTTCGTGTTCCGACATTTTTTTGGTGAAGAAATATTTGAGGAAGATGAAGCAGAGAGGTCGTCGTTGCGGAAGGAAGCTGCACTCTTAAACCCGGGCGGGAAATTCCAATTTCCCGAGTCCGAGTCCGTAGATGCAAGTGGAGGCTGCATTGAATTTGCCGAGCCCGGCCACAGCTAACTCCGAATAAGCCGACGCCGGCCACCGGCCATCCACATATATAAACAACACGAGAACCTGAACTCTTCCAACAAGGAATCAGTCAGAGAGTGTTGGCTCAGTTTTACAGTGGCTTTCCGTCCACTTTCTCAGAGATCCCTCACCCTGTCATCTCCTTCAACCTCACCACACCAACAACATGTCTTCCTCCGACCTCGAAAAGCCCCTCCAAGGCACAATTCCAATGCCCCAAGACGCCCAAGACGACGCCGAACCCTCCGAAGAGCTTACCACCCCCTCCAATTCCGATCCCGCCCCCGACGGCGGCCTCCGCGCCTGGCTCGTCGCCCTCGGCGCCGCCAGTACCGCCTTCGCGTGCCTCGGCCTCACCAACTCCTTCGGCGTCTTCCAATCTTACTACGCCACACAACTCCTTTCCTCCTCCTCCCCCGACGCCATCGCCTGGATCGGCTCCCTCTCCACCTTCCTCCAATTCGCCTTCGGCGGCCTCGCCGGCCCGCTCTTCGACCGCTTCGGCCCCGCCTGGATCATCCGCCCCGCCGCCGTCACCTACGTGCTCTCCATATTCCTCCTCTCGCTCTGCACGCAGTACTGGCACTTTATGCTGCAGACCGTCCTCTCCGGCTTGAGCATGGCCATGCTGCAGTTCCCGGCCTTCGCCGCCGTTTCGCAGTACTTTGACCGGCGGCGGGGCGCGGCTCTGGGCCTAGTGCTCGCCGGGTCGTCGGTGGGCGGCGTCGTCTTCCCCATTGCGCTGTCGCGCATGCTCAACGGAAGCAACCCGGTGTCGTTTGCGTGGACCGTGAGGATTATGGGGTTCGTGGTGCTCCCTCTCATGGTTTTTGCGTGCCTGACGATCCGGGCGCGGCTGCCGCCGAGGCGGACCGAGTTCTTCATCCTCGGGGCATTTCGGGAGGCGAGGTTCTTGGGGTTGGTGGCGGCGCTGTTCCTGGGGTTCCTGGGCATGATGACGCCGATGTTCTTTCTGCCGACGTATGCGGTGTCGAAGGGGATGGAACCGGCACTGGCGGGCTATCTGTCGGCGATCCTGAACGCGGCGTCGACGTTTGGGAGGGTCATTCCGGGGGTTCTGGCAGACAAGTACGGGAGGCTCAATATCTTTGCGCTGGGGAGCGTGGCGACGGGGGTGGTGGTCATGTGTATGAACTCGGCGACAACTACAGCGGGACTGATTGGGTATTCGGTGGCGTTTGGGTTTGCCTCGGGGACCATCATCTCGGGGGCAACGACGGCCTTTTCCATCTGTACGGATGATATGAGGAACATGGGAACGTACATGGGCATGGGGCTGGCGGTGGGGTCCCTCGCGGCTTTGATCGGGCCTCCGGTCAATGGCGCCATGCTGGAGAAGTACGGCGGCTTCCTCGAGGTGAGCATCTTCAGCGGCGTCATGTGTCTGGCTGGCGGAGTGGTGGCCTTTGGCACCAAGGCGGCGACAAAGCAAGGGCTGTTCGGGAGGGTGTAGTCTGTGTCGAGGGTTTTTCTTTCTCTTTTGTTGCTGTATAGATCTGCATATGTAAGGATAGACAAGTCTCTTCTCTTTGTATTCCATAGACCGTGGGGAGAATCGGCCTTGGCTTCCTCTTCTAGAGCAAATCCTTCAACTTCTCGAGCGCGCCCCTGAACCCGATGACTTCGTCTTCGCGAATACCCAACTCGGCCGGGCTGATGAACTCGTCAGTCTCCTCCCATGGGTCACACATCTCACCAAACTTCAACTGCTGGGCCAACTCTTCCCCAAGAGGCCCCCACATCTTGGCCCAAGAATCGCTCGTCGTTTCGACAAAGACAGCTTTGCGACCCGTGATCTCCGACCAGACGTCCAGCATCTGCTGAAACGACCACTTCTCGAGCGCTACATTGGCGTATTTTCCATACGCCTTGTGCCCAGTAGCTAAGACCTGGCGCACCCAGACGCCCGGGGTCGTGGTCAAATCGCCAGCCAGCAGGATAGTCGCGTCGGGTTTGGTCGGCATGGCCTGGATCCATTGACCGCTCCCGGGGTACAGAATGGGCTTGATGGCCGGAAAGAAGGCCATGTTCTGGGGGTAGTACCCGAGGTACAGATATGTCGTGATGGCGGCAAGATCGGGCAGTTCCTTTTTGATCCGCGCATCGACTCTGGCCTTGTAGTCCATGTGCGGCACCGGCTGGACCCCTGCCGTCCTCTTGATGCCGCTCGGTGTCGTCGACCAGATGTAGTGCTCGACCGTGTACGTGGCCGCGGCGGCCCTCGCAAGCTTCATGCCCTGCTCCTCCTCCAACTCGCCCGCCTCGGTCTGCGACTTGCCCCGGAACAGATGCTCCCACCAGTTCGTCACGGCAAACACGGCCGCCACGCCGTCAAACGCCCTGACGAGACTCTCCTCGTTGTCGTAATCTGCCTCGACCACCTCGATCCCCCCCGCCGCGAGTTTCTTGGCCGTGTCGCTCTCCTTGTTCCGCGTAATGGCTCTGACCCTCCACCCCTTCACCGCCCTCATCACATTCACCACGCCCCCACCCTGCGCGCCCGTCGCGCCCGTGACAGCAATGATCTTGTCCCCCTGCACCGGCGGCCCATCCATCACCATCTCCTTCGGGAGCCCGCTCCTCTCGCCATGCAGCATCTCAAACCACGGCTCATAGACCTTCGCCACCCTCTTCGCAAACGCCCCGCTCTTCCACTCGGACGGGCCCCACTCCACCAGCCGATCATGTGCCGCCTCACAACACTCCCCGCTCGCCTCGGCCCGCTCCCCGCCCTCGAGGAAGCGCGTAAAGACTGCCATCATGACCTCCTTCCGGACCATGTGCTCCGGCCGGAACGCCACGCTGAACCCCGGCATCGCCGGCGTATCGTACGCCCCGGGCATGACGCAGTTGACCGTGATCCCGTCCTTGGCCTTGATCACCGGCCCGACGGACCGCACCCAGTGATGCGCCGCTGCCTTGGCGGCGGCATACTCGGGCATGAGCGCCATGGGGTACACCCCAAATATGCTTCCCGTGACCACCACGCGACCCTTGATGGCCTCGTCGGTGGGGGGGTTGAACCGCATAAAGTGCCGCGCCAGCACCGTGCCGTAGATGACGCCCTTGTAGTCGGTGTCGGTGCAGCCCGTGTCGGGCTCGGGCGGGACGGAGGAGAGCGGCGCGTCCGAGAGGCGGAAGTTGTACTTGGAGTCGGCGTCGATCTTGCCGGCGTTGGCGACGAAGACGTCGAGCCGGCCAAAGTGCGCCCAGACGGCGCGGAAGAGGTCGGCTTGCGAGGCGTAGGACGCGACGTCGACGGTGAAGAAGACGGCCGAGGGGTCGATGGCGGCGGCAACGACGAGACCAAGGTCGGTGCGCCGACCGGAGAGGGCGACGCGGTAGCCGAGGGTGTGGAGATGGTGGGCGAGCTCGGCGCCGATGCCGCTCTGGCGTGGGGTGTTAGTTTGGCGCTGTCTGTGTAGGGGAAGGGGAAGGGGGACGAACCGTGGCACCGGTGATGAGGGCTACCTTGCGGATTTCGTGAGTGGAACCCATGGCGATGGATGTATGTGTTGACGCTGGGAGATTGGGGAGGTCTGGGGATTATCCTGCTGGCTGGGAGAGGCCCGGAGCTTCATCTTTATCCTACATATTGTGATTCTCCGTCATGCCGATCACCCAGACGCCCCCATTATCGTCCGTTGAGGATAGCGGATGGCTGCGATGCAGGGATCGTGCAGAAGAGGGGGGATATAGTTCGCTGTGCAGACGATGTCTACTGTTTTGATGCCGGCAGTATCGGCGGGATGCTCTGGATGGCACCAGTCAGTGGCATAGACCCTTGTCGGCAGACATCCCGTGCCCTGCTCGCTGCACTTGATCACCTTGGAATGCTACCTTGGAATGTTACATCATTTGTTCTGCCGCTCCTCTGGCCGTGGTTTGGCCCGCTCGTAAAAAGGGTAAGCGGAGGCTAGAGTGAGATGCCCGCCGCGGGCCAGGAGGCGAGTCTTGCGACGGTGGAATCGGTAGACCTGGTTGGGCCTGCGCCGTTGACATAGTGGACTTGTAGCCTGTAATGAGCTCCCAACAGGGTGGGAAGGGAAGGAGTGGGACGAGGGGGGTGTGCTTGGCCGCATGCGAGCATCGTGAGATGATGGAGTTGTAAAACTCCGGCTCTCCGGTCCGTGCCGGTCCGCGCCAGTCCGCGGTGTGATAGCGCAAACACGTTTCGGGGATGAACTGATGCATACAAGGTGAGAAAACAAGGTTTGTGCGTGTGAGCAGTGCCAACCCCGCCGTCGAGAAGGAGCCGGAGCGGGGTGGATCATGCGGCCTGCCGACCGCCAGAATCTTATCGCCGGGCCCACCAGCCGGAGAAGAAGGCGGCCTCACGGCTCCAATCTCGAATCCATTTATGATTGAACGTCCCTTGAGGTGGTGCTTGAATGTCTGTCTATTTCTTGGTGCCACTGCTTTACAGTCTCGGGAAGACTTTTAATGCCTCGGGTGGTATATATAGCCTGATGTTGTGCGGGACAAACATGCAACTGATGAGTTATAACATCCCATCGCTGCCATCAGTCATCCACATCGCACAGTGAGGTGCTCCTAAAATCAATGTGTTGCCAATGATCAGTAAACCATATCCGACCCTAACACTGGCACTGAGCTCCCTCTCCAGCGCCACCATCAATACCCCTCGCCTGTAGTCAGTATTCTATCCATGATCCATCTGAAACCGGTGGCGCACTTGAGGAAAAAAGTCAATATTTATTTTCCCCTACCCCTACGCGCTGCGTTGTTCCTTTCCAACCGAGGCTGCGGTGTGATGAGTTGCGCCGTCCCGACCGGAATTGACTCGCAACGGGAACCCGCACGGAATTACCAAGCCAAATGCAGACGAAAAGCTTGGAATTCCTCCGGCGTTCCTTGCGGGGTTCTTGATGGACTTCAGCCCAGATGATGGTTGCTTATCAATCTTGAGGTCCATTGCCTCGGCACTGACAGCTCGATCGTTGCCCCTCCATAACCTCAATTCCAGGCCCTGACGCATCGCCCGTCTTGTTCCCCTCTGCAAGGGCGGGATTTGAAGGGACTGCCGAACCCCGTAGCGTCACCACTTGCTCTCCGCGAATGAACAATGATCCTGCAGTTCGATGGCGAGACCCAACTGCTTTCCAATGCCTTCCAAGAACCCAGCAGAACGGGATTGAGAGAAAAAATCAACCCACCGTTTCCCCACCACGTCTTTTCGACGTCACCATTGACTTTGCCGAGCTCCCCGTGCACCAACGTCCCCGATATAAAGTCGACACTTCGTCACCACTTGCAACACCATCAAGTCACACAACCCCATTCCAACCACATCCCATCCCGACACACAACCCCAAAAACACAACACCACATCCCCAAACACTTCCCAACACTCCCCCAAATCACCGCCAAAATGCCCACCACCACTAACAAGACCCTCATCTTCAAGAAGGTCCCCGCCGGCCTCCCCGTCGCCGGCGAGCACCTCACCATCGAAGACCGCGCCCCCCCCAACTTCGACCCGTCCACCGCCGCCCCGCCCAACGGCGGCCTCGCCCTCTCGATCCTCTACGCCTCGTACGACCCCTACCTCCGCGGCAAGATGCGGCCCTCGCACATCAAGTCGTACTCCCCCGCCTTCGAGCTCGACAGCCCCGTGACCAACGCCACTGTCGCGCGCGTCGTGGCGGCGTCCGACGGCGCCGCCTACGCCGTCGGCGACCTGGTTATCGCGCACCTCCCGCTGGCGGAGTACGCGGTGCTCACCAAGGAGCAGGCGGCGAAGGCGGTGCAGAGGAAGGTGGAGAATCCGCACGGGTTGGATCTGGCGGTTTTTCTGGGCCCGCTGGGGATGCCGGGGCTGACGGGGTGGTCGGCCTTGTATGAGATTGGGAAGCCGAAGAAGGGGGAGACGATTTTTATCAGCAGTGCCGCGGGCGCGGTCGGGCAGGTGGTTGGGCAGGTGGCGAAGCGGGAGGGGTTGCGGGTGATTGGGTCGGTGGGGAGCGATGACAAGCTGGAGTTCATTCTGAAGGAGATGGAGTTTGATGGGGGGTGGAATTACAAGAAAGAGGGGACTAAGCAGGCCCTGGAGAGGTTGGCGCCCGATGGGGTGGATATTTACTTTGACAATGTCGGGGGGAGCAGCTGGAGGCGACGATTGACAGGATGAATCAGCATGGGAGGCTGATTGAGTGCGGCATGGTAAGCGGTGCTGGTGGTAGTTTGGGGGACGGGGGCTAACTGGGAATACGCGCAGATTTCGCAGTACAACCTGCCGGCGGAGAAGCGGTACCCCATCAAGAACATGTTCTTGTTCGTCAGCAAGAGGCTCAAGATGGAGGGCTTCATCGTGGGCGATGAGAACTTTGGCCCCAAGCACTACAAGGAGCACCAGGAAAAGATGCAGAAGTGGTATGTGTCCGTGTGGGGTTTCGGCGAATGGCACAGCTAACTAACATGGGTACAGGCTCGCCGACGGCAGCGTCAAGGCAAAGATCCATCTCACCGAGGGAATTGACAAGGCCGCCGACGGCTTCGTCGACATGCTCGAGGGCCGCAACTTTGGCAAGGCCGTGCTCAAGATCAAGGACGAGTGAATTTCTCGTTGAGCTTGCAGAGTTGCGTATCTAGGAGAGAGTTCAATGACTAGTACCCTGTTCTACAAACTTCGAGACCATCAAAGACGAAATGTCAGAAACCCTCACCAAGCCATGACAGCCATCAGCACAGTAGCACGACGTCTCGTATACCGGGCTTGCTTGCCGTGGGATGTGTCTAGCAGTCCGCCGCCCTGACAACGACGTTCCATTGCCACTTTGAAAGGCCTGTCCCTTGACCCAGCACTCCGGGGCGTTGTTAGGCGCATAGCACCACTTGCATTGGTCGGCGACCTGCTGGGCACCGTCTGCCACGGAATTCCAGCTGGATCTTCAGGTTACTCGTGTTCTGCAGCAGGCCAGGCGGCCCCGGTTAGCATTCCCAGCCGGACGGAACACTGCGCCACCGACTGCACTCACATCATCATTGCACAGCCAGATGGACGCGCTGTAGCGGCAGCTGACGCGATCGCACTTCCTGGGGCGGATGTTTGTCTAGCCCTTGACCTTGCGGAGGTACCTGATGCCCTCGTCGATCCTGGCCAGCTGGGCCTCGGGCCACTGGGCTTGCGCCTTGCAGTTCATGTCGGCGCGGGCCTCCAGGACCAAAGGCGAGCGCTCCACGAGGGTCGTGCCCTCGTTAGCCGCGCGCCTGAGCATCTTGGCCTCGAGCTCGGGGTCGTACCGCGCCGTGATCTCGGCGATGGCCTGCTCGACGATGCCGCGGGCCGTCACCAGTTTGCCGGGGGCCACCTCGATTTCCCACCTCGCCTCCTCGACGGTGTAGCCGGGGATGGGGGAGTCGAGGAGGACGGGTTCTATTCGGTGGCATGTCAGTTTGGGGGCTTCGAGGGAAGGGAGAGGGGAGGGGCTCGTACAGCGATGGCGGAGGCGGCCAGGGAGAGGAGGGAGAGGAACTTGGTCGAAGGCATGATGAAGGCGACGGTCGGTATTGCAGTAGTGCTGATGGTTGTGTGGTGATGGAGTTGATGGTGGCGATGGTGATGGTGATGAGAGGGACTGAGGAAGCAAAGGGGGTAGTTGTTCCCTTGTTATACTCGAGGTCGTCGCCATGTTCTGATAGATTCAAGTTTCAACGCTTAGTCGGCCTCCAGGCTGCACCCATCCACTCTACTCCTCCTGCGTCATGACTGGCGGCAGCAAGACAGCGTACAAGAGAGTTCGCCCTTCCGGAGAGTGCGTCTCCAGCTGATGCCTATTCTGCCCCCGAATCGTGAACTCGGTAGACAAGAGGACCAGTGCGCCTGTCTTCCTATTAGTTGAGCTTGGACTGAGATGCGCTACAAACCCGAGTGCAAACCGGCCCGAAAAAAAAGAACGAAAAAAAAGGGAGCGGAAACCGCTCCGGAGCGAGCCAAGGCGAGGTACAACCACCCCAGGCCGCACCTCGTCTCCACCAGGACCCACCAGGCTGAAGTATCGAACCCGGGGCGAGGAAAAGATCGCACCCAAAGGAACTGTGAAAGAGATTAGGTGGTGTCATTTGGATCGCTAGGTACATTGTTGAGAACTCTCTCTGGCACTGCTTGTCTGGACAACAAAAATCTCCTCGCCAAATTCTCCATGACATAGCCCTTCCACATCCACTTGTCCACCATGGTCTCCTCAGCTCGAACATAGCACGGCACAAAGCGTTCTACCAACAACACACCATTGCTTCTAGTTACAAGGGTGGCGACCAGTTCGTCCTACGACCCGGCGCGTGTTGCTGCAGTGGAGGGTCGATCCCCGGACTGAGAAGGGGTAGATGATGCTTGGGTGTGGGCCTGGACATGAACTTCGGCGATGGCATGGAAGGGGTCTTCTTCTGGCAGTTGCGACAGCCATCTGTCCATGCTGGACATAGCAGGTGACCTGTGGAGGTTGGTCATCGGAGGACGATGAGGTCTTGCTGTGGCCCAGGGGCGGTCGACCGCCAGCCATCCGCTGGTAGCTGGCTGGTGGTTTTTGTCGTTTTGTTTGACGCTGGACTGGCAGCGGGAGGTGGCCATAATGGATGCTGGATTTGGTGTGTGGGAGGAGAGTCTGTGGGAAGTGCAGTTTGTGTGGGTGAAGAAGAAACCCAACGAGTTGAAGCTGACTTTGAGAGAAGAGCAGAGGGAGGAGGGACACGGTGGTTTTAAATGCGTCAACCTCATCGTCACGGTGTTCTGTTCTGCTGGTACGACTTGATGCATTCAGATTTTGGACTGTGGTGTCCTGAGCCAACCGGTCAGGGCAGGGGCAGTTGTGCGATACGGGCCAGCCTGGGCCTTCAGCTGCGTCATTGGTCGACACGTCGGGTATGGGCAAAGCAAACTGCAAGAGGGAAAATGAAGAGCGGCATCCCCCCCCCCCCCCAGGAGGCCGGGACACGTTCTCATCACGTAGTCTTCGGTAGATGCGACGTTCCTGTCCCTTCCGATTTTGGATACGACCTACCAGGTGGGATATCATGCATTCAGATTTTGGGCTGCAAGGGCCCGAGAGGGACTGGTGAGGCAAGCAGCGGATCTGGGCTTCCCTAAGCACGCCCTAATTCGGCATGCATGGCAGGACAGCGGAGCGACACGCCTCAGATCATGTGCTCTTCAGTCGCTGCGGCACTCTCGCATTCTACCTAGCTCTATTGGATTGGTCCTATCACAGAAGATGACATCGAGATGCATTCAGATTTTGGAAGCTTCCCCTCTGGGCCTGCTACTGGCCCTGTAACTCACTGCACCTGCACGTCTGGGTCGCTGCTGCGTTCCGATTTTGGACATCACCATTCAGGATGCTCTAGGTTGCAGATAACAGCGCCCAATCACGGCAGACCAGGGTCTGTGAGGACGCGAGACTGAAATTCTCTTGCGCACCATCCCTACTTCTCCCGTTCTCCATCTTCTCCCCATCTTCTGCTGCCCCTTTCACCCGTTGACTGACTCACGACAGACAACACGCTGTCCTGGCCCAATGCAATGAAACAATCATCAGTCCTGGATTGGGAAGTTCTTAAGCTCGAGATTTGGTAGTTGTATCTCCTCGAGAACAAAACACTCTCGCAAGTTGTGGTTGACAAAATAAAGGGACCAAAATTAGACGCGCTTACAAAGTGGCACATGCCTTACCCCACCAACAGACCCTCCAATATAATTCTTCTAGTTTCACTTACCACATTATAACTATAATCGCTGCAACCGCGCAGTTGCGATGACCTGGTAACCTACGTCATACATGAAGGCCTTGATAATTAAGGTTTAGAAGACGAGTTGTGACTATCCCTACGGCGAATAAGCTGGTGGGTTCTATGGTAGTACGGATAGCCGATGTGTTAGCCGGCGACGGTCAAATGACTGGTGAGAGTACGAGGAAGGTACCCTTCTTTTAACCAGAATCGCATACGTGGCAAGGTGCCGGCGAGGTAGTGAGTGTGTTTTATTTTGTCAACCGCTTGGCTGTGTTGAGGGGGGGTAGGGGGTGGTGTGGGGCGGTTGGTACACCAACAAGCGCGTCGCGACGGAGTATCTTCCCCGCCCACTTATCGAAGGACGTGCACTTCGCCCCTTGCGTAGACAGCCGGAGGTGGGGCTGCTTTTGGTGTCCGATTTTGGCTTTCTCCAATCAAAAGTCTCCACGATGAGGCAGGCTGCGGCAGGAAGACCACAGGCAGCATTGAGTGTCTCAGCTATTTATCTACCTACCTAGTCAGCCTCCGAATCAAATCTAACTCTTCAACGATACATCCTGAACAGCGGAGTTCAATCCTTAAGACATGGACCTTTCTCAAGACATGGAACCTTTCCGAGCAGCTCCGCATCCACCTGAGAGGGTTGGACAGCGGAAGTGGCAATCGCTCAAACCTGCAATTCGCCGGCTCTTCCTGATTGACAGACTCTCCCACAAAGAAATAGTCGCCTGGCTAAAGACACAAGGTGTCGTGGCGACGTCAGTAATCCCACACAGGGCAGCCCGGCCCGTTCCTTATTACTTAATGGCATCGCTGACACAAAACAGAACTGCCCAAGTCGAGTTTCAGCTGAAAAAGTGGAACTTCATGAAGAACCTGCATAGCGATGCACTGAAGTATATCAAAGCTCGCATACAGGCGGGCCTTGAGACCGATGTTATCCTTTCAGGGGTCTATCTCCCTCCCACGATCTGGCGAAGACGGGCGCTACGGCATAATACTCCATTCATCCACCCATCAATCGCTGGTTCGCCACCCCAGGCACTACT
This sequence comes from Schizothecium vesticola, assembly GCA_030549215.1. Lineage (NCBI taxonomy): Eukaryota > Fungi > Ascomycota > Sordariomycetes > Sordariales > Schizotheciaceae > Schizothecium > Schizothecium vesticola. Next base: position 1,130,053 of record JAUKUD010000007.1, on the reverse strand, counting down.
TTCGGGTACCCGCATACGAGAAAGCCGCTGACCCAGGAGCCAGGACCAATCCAAGAGCCCTCAGACACCATGGATCTATCAATATCATCACCAGCTCCGCTTCCATTGCGATTCGACTCTTGGCCGTCCGAGTTACCCTGGCTGAAATCTCAGCAAAGCATCTCCGCAAGTAAGCGAAGCCATTCCATATCCCATTCCCATCGAGTTATGCCTAATAGAATCGCTTAGTTGCCCTGGCGTTCTATTCCATCATTGCAGACCAGGTTGCGCCCACAGGCAGTGACGGCGTGTTTTCCTCAGTCTTGGTCGCCAATCCTCTTCGACATGGCTCCTACCCCGCTTCCCGAGGCTTGACCAACCTACCCCACGCAGCTGCGTCCATTAGCAAGTTCATGCCGGAAGTTTTCATTGGGGAGAACACGATTCGGGCAAATCTTCTCTTGAACGGCACTGATGACTGCGAAGCGGGAGTCGAAGTTGTCAAAGCACTTCTTTTCCGGGTCTCTAACGACTTGGACACCGACGAAGACTGGAAAGTTCTGGATCTGTTTCGGATGGACACAATAGCGTCACGGATACCACGCGGAACAACTTTATCTATGGACGACCTGACCATCATGGCTATTGTCGACAAGCTACTCGCCCGCGCCATCAGCACGAATGAGGTGGAAACTGCCAAAATGCTCATTCCCTTGCGCTCGGATGTCGATTGCCCCATCACGGTGGGAGGGATGCATGGGACGCCTCTTCAAATTGCGGCTTACCTCAGACGTGTGGCCCTTGCGAGGATATTCATCAACGCTGGTGCAGACGTCAACACAACGTTCGGCGGCCGAGACCCGCTTCTTATTTCATGCGCCTCTGGGTTTGACCACCGCGTGGCTTTACAGCTAGTCACGGCCCTTTTCTCGGTTCAAGGCCTAGAGAGGAACGCGGTGCGACTTAATATGGCCTTGCTATCGTCTGCATCTCAATGCAACCTCGATGCCTTGAAATTCTTGCTACATCAAGGAGCGGACCCTTACTTTTGCATCGATGCAGACGACAAGACACCCTACTCCAAAGTCGGTCTTCTGGTCCAAGCACTCAATCATTGGGCCAGAGGCGAAAAGAACAGTGGATATAACCTAGTCCAGTATCTACTCCGGCCTGGTTTGGAGGAGGGTGCTTGGCGGGGAATGCCTCCTGCTCGAATCCCCCCAGATGCCATGATTGCGGCTTGTTGCACTGGCAACGGTGCTGTCCTCGAAGTCCTACTCGATCACGGCGTTGATATCGAAGCTCGCAACGCAAAAGGCTTTTCCCCTCTATCTGTCGCAATTTACCATCACCAATGTCATATCTTGAAGATCTTAATCGATCATGGGGTGAACATGGACACTCTGACCGTCCCGCGCCCATTGGATCAACCGCATCCTCTCCACTCTGCCGCCCGCGATGGCCATATCAGCCGCCTACGGGTGCTTCTCCCGCTCTGTCACGGCACGTCTGAACCCTTATTCTCGGGCTGGGGCAAGCGACCATCCTTACTTCACCTCGCGGCCGCGAATGGCCGGGTGGGAGTCCTGGACTTGGTTCTGCAACACAGCAGCGTCATTAATGTGGACCATCCCATCGATCTGAGCGAAGACTCCGACTGGACCGCCAGCGCGATGCACTATTACCTTTGCCACCAGGGGTATCTGTCGCTGCGGCGCTCACGGACTCCATTTCAAGTGGCCCTAACCGCCCGAAAATACTCGTGCGCTATTCGCCTGCTGCAACTTGGCGCGACAATAGACAAAGACGGCAACGACCTTCCGATGGCAGTTCGGAGCGCAAACCTCCCCCTGATCAAAGAAATTCTGTCGACTGGCGGGAATCTTGGCAATCACACCATCGTCAGAGAATTGGTCGGGCAGATCGCGCAGAGGGAGAAGCAGAGAGAGATTGTGGAACTGGTCTTGGGGAAGCCTCCCAGTCCTGTTAGGAGCAGAGTTCAAAAGTTCCTTATGGATGGGGCGGAATCGTGGTGTTGGCGCGGTGGGATTCTTTTGGAAGCAATCCAAGATGAAGACATGCCCGCCGTCAAACAAATCTTCCTCAAAAGCCGGCGACTTTACGACTCACAGACCCTCTGTAAGGTTGTTGAGGCGTGGAGCGATGGTTGCCCTATCGACTTTCCCTGGGTGGTAGAGACTCTGCTCAAGAACAGACAGCCGGAACGGCGGTCCAATGTAATCGAGGGAACAGTTGTGGCTCTGGCAAGTTTGAAAGGCAACCTGGAACTCGTCAGTTTGCTGCTCAAGCATATCCCGACTCCAAGCCGCTGCATTTTACCTTACGAGTCAATGCACAAGGCGCTTGGTGATTCCGAGCGTGAAGGACTTTGGTGGGATCTCATCGAGCGTGACCCACAGTTCTCATACTGGGACCAACCTCTCCGCACATCGCCGCTATTAATGGGCGTAAAGGGGGGGTCAGAGAGCGTCGTTCGCAAACTCCTCGATGCCGGGCTCGCTCCAGACCAGGTTGTCCTCACAGCAACCATTCTTTCTAAGAACAAGTCCCTGGCAGGGATGGCGGAAGAAATGATGCAGAACGGGGCATGCACACGAGGGAAGCTGGTTAGGCGAATGTTGACCCCTCTACAAGCTGCGGTGAAGATTCAAAATTCGGAACTTGCGAAGAGACTTATCGACTACGGTGCAGACGTAAATGCACGGCCGGGAGGGATGCTCCACGAGTATGACTGGAGTAATGAAGTTTCGGAACCTAGGACGGCGCTGCAAGGAGCAGTGGAAAACGAAAATCTGGGACTGATTCGTATTCTGCTCGACGCCGGCGCCGATGCCAACGACAAAGCCGCACCGAACGCGGGGGCAACGGCACTACAGCTAGCAGCCATGAAAGGACTTCTTGGCATTGCTAGACTGTTGCTCGATCGAGGTGCTGACGTGAACGCAAGGCGTAGTCAGGGATATGGACGAACAGCACTGGAAGGGGCGGCTGAAAGAGGACGAGTGGACATGGTGCAGTGGCTACTGAGCAACGGAGCTGAGATAGAGGGCAAGGGAAGGAGACAGTACATTCGTGCTGTCAAATTCGCGCGCAACGAAGGACACCACGCAGTTGAACGTCTCCTGACGCAGCAACGAGATTGGACAGAGGAAGACCTGAAGTTGCTGGAAGAGGAGGACCTGGATGAACGGCTTTATGATGTTGAGGAATGGCCAGACCCAGATGAATATGAGGAGTATGAGCGCGACTCAGAAGGTGACGAACCCGATACCGCATCGGTAGCAGAGTGGTATGATTCCAAAGAATACTACGGCGAGGAGGCGGAGGAGGGGACGGATAGCGAGGCGGATAGCAAAGAGATGGGTGAGGGGGCAAGTAGCGAAGCGGATGGCGAGGAAGCGGATGGCGGGGAGGCAGGCGGTCAAGAGGTGGATGGTATGCAGCTAGATGAGGGGACCATACATGTGCCCGACCAAGAAGCGGGGGACGAAGAAGTGGACAGGGTTATATGTGCTGATGGCAGCCAAAACAGTTGGTCGCCTGTTGACGGGGTGTTTGGCATTTCCTGGGGAAGCGAGGTCGCCTCTGGTTATGCTTTCACCGGAGGAGAAATGGATTGGTCAGAGGAATGGGATAGTTTCTTTGAGACTCCTTGACTCAATCTTCGCATGCCCCCTATCTTGGGCCCAAATTCCGAATCAGATCACAACCCACCCCTGCATTTCAACCACTGCTCTCGATAAATCCTTTGTAAAGGTTCTCCGTGATGTATTTCCGGCAGGCCTCTAACTCGTCCGCGGTCATCCGGTGCAACAGACTGAAGCCGAGATCCTCCGGCCGAGCGCCTTCAATCAGCTTGATCTTGTAGTTGTGTTTCGGCCGGGAGGAGGATAGCTGGTCTGACACGTCCTCGCTAAACATATCGAGATACTTGTAATGTTCTAGGGGCACCTCCTGGACTTTCTGACAGAGAATTTCTGATCGCCTTTAAGTCATCTGAGCCGAAGCTGAGCCGGGGGTGAAGCGAACCTGATTTCGGCGTCATTGAAGGCGCCGCAAAGCCGGCACATGAAGCTGTACAAGGGATGCGTATCAGCAAGGAGGGAACTGCAGATGTAGCAAACTCGGAGACGGGTTGGGGGGTTGCGCGCAGTATTTGCCGATCTTATCGTTCCATCGAGTCGAGACGTCGGTGTGTGGTGGGTTGACCTCCTCCTCGTCTTATTGCAAGCCGAGCCGCGTCTCGGCGGACTTAATGGCTGGTCTCAAGTGATCCAGAGATATCCCAGGGCTGAGCGAGAGTCAGTCCAGTAGGAGCCGATTTGGACTGACAGCGGATTCGAAAGCAGTTTCAACGCTATATTATTCCAAAGCTCGTATTCTTCCCATTTCATTGATTCTTCTAGATTAGAGTGACTCTATACATCAAGCCTAGGAGCTGCAGATGCACGGGGGGGGCGGGTGTTACAACCTGCACCCAAGGTGGGTCAGACTGCAAGGCAGTACGCCGCGGGGTTGTTGACGGTAGGGAACGAAGGTTGCGCAAGGTCCAGACGGTGCCGTGTACCGTCTGCAACAGGGTGTTCTACAAAGAGCTTGAAGAAGGTGCTTGCAAGATTGTAGACGGGAACATGATATTGCTTACGTGAGGAACAAGAACAGTTCCTCACTTCAAAGTGCGGTCTACCTATCTATATAGGAAACTATCTAGAAGCGCTGTAGCGAATGAGAGAGGTCCCTTGGTCCCGGTAACATCTGGTCCCGGACCCGGGACAAAATGTCCTGGGACCATCCTGATTGGTTGTACAGGGCCCACAGGCCCTGTCCTTAATGATTGGTTGCCAGTGGCTGCCCCAGGCTGCCATGGCCCAATGGCGTGACCTGGGTCATGACACTAAGCTATTAATTTAACTATAAAATAGCTACGATTTAACGATATTTAGCTATAAAATCGTTTGTTTTAAGCGAAAATAGAACTCTACCTTATCCACGGTTTATATAGTAGTCTACGGTTTTTATAGCCGACTCTAAGCCTACGAAGAATAAGTCGGTCCCTTATAGCGCACGGACCGACAGGTAGTTATGGCGTAGTCGGGGGAGAATTCGGCCAATCTCGTGCAACCACAGCAAAGTCGTCGGACGGACTGGTGGCCACTTTCGTAGCAATGTTCATTGGACGATATTTCCGAAGTATTCCCGACACACGCCCTGACTTCGGAAAGTTAAGGTAGTCGGCAACAAGCTGGATAGCCGGCGATGCAGACGTGCCTCTCCCTGCACTAACTTCCCGACTTCTCGACGAACCCATTCCAGCGCACCTCGTCTGCAACCACACTCCCGCTCTGGTCGATGCCGAGCGAGTCTATCATGCGCGTGACGCTCTGGTCGACCATGTCCTGGACCGAGGCGGGCCGGGTGTAGAAGGTCATGACCGGCGGGAAGACGGTGGCGCCCGCCCGCGTGAGCTCGAGCATGTTCTCGAGGTGGATGCTGCTCAGGGGCGTCTCGCGCGCCACCACCACCAGCCGCCGCCTCTCCTTGAGCATGACCCCCGCCGCGCGGGCGATGAGGTCGCTGTCGTAGCCCATGCGCACGGCCGCCAGCGTCTTCATGCTGCAGGGGACCACGATCATGGCGTCGGTCAGGTAGGACCCGGACGATATGGGCGCCGACACGTCGTACGGCGAGTAGACCCGCGAGGCAAGACCCTCGAGGTAGGACCGCGTGTTGTCGGGAGCCGCGAGCTCGTACTTGAGCGTGGCGCCGCCCCATTTTGACAGGACGAGGTGCGTCTCGACATCGAGCTGTCGCAGGCGCTGGAGGAGCGTCACGGCGAGAGGGGACCCGGTCGCGCCCGTGACAGCGACAATGACGCGCTTCCGTCGGGGAGAGGGTGTGGTTTGCGCAGCTCGACTGCATGTGGTGTGAAGTCGAGATGCTGCTGATGATGATGGTGCGAGACGGGAAGTGCAGTTGGGCTGGGGCTTGACTGCACGCAGCCCACTTTGCATTATTCGTAGTCCGGCATTCATTGTGTTGTAGTGGTTAAGATAATCTAGATGCTTGGTACGCCAGTGAACCGAGCAACGCATCGAGAAGACGATTGTGGCATTTTAATGCATCGAGGATTGCCATGGTGTTTACTAAGTTACACTTCAGGGGCATCGCCACAGCTGAACTTGATACCCCGGATGACGCGGTTGTGGCTGGTTTGCCAAGTCCGTTCCTTCCAATAGGTAGCAGGTTTCCGAATAAAGTCCGCTAGGGCCCGTATCGTGGAAGTTATTGTCACTACCTATAAAGTGTAGAATGCGCTGAGTGAGACTATCCCTAGTGGTGTGTTATTAAGCCATTGGCTAAATACGAGGAAATACCAAGTGATGTGTTATTAAGCCATTGGCTGAATACGAGGAAATACCACCTACATCATAGCCTACGTAATCAGGAGTCTTACTCCAGTCCCCAATCGGCCGCGCCGACACCATTCGTGGTGGTATATGTTGGCCATCTCGGCCGGCTGTTTCCTCAGGCGCACCATGATCCAGCATCCAGCCAACGAAGATGTTTCGGTTCGCCAGCCACACGAGACTTGCACCGGTCAACGGCCGCCACACACGTTGTGCGGCAAGGAGATGGCTGTCCCAAGACGCGCGCAACAATGAACCACACCTCGACTTCCGTCAGTTCGTGGAGGCCCTCCGCCGCGACGGCGACCTGGCCTCGATCGATGCCGAGGTCGACCCGCACCTCGAGGTGGCCGCCATCATCCGACGCGTCTACGAGCAGCGCGCCAAAGCACCGCTCTTTAACAACGTCAAGGGCGCCCGCAACGGGCTCTACCGCATTCTCGGCGCACCAGGCGGGCTGTCCAGCGACCCCAAATTCCCCTACCGGCGTCTGGCGCGGCAGCTTGCCCTCCCCGGCGACGCCACACTCGGAGACGTCATCGATAAGATGTTGTCGGCCAAGAAATCGCAGCCTCTGCCTCCTGTCCACGTCGCCACGGGCCCCTGCAAGGAGAACATCATCCTCGGCAACGACGTCGACCTCACCAAGCTGCCGAACCCGCTGCTCAACCGCGCCGACGGGGGCGACTACATCCAGACGCTCGGCATCAACATCGTGCAGCACCCGACCCAGGACTGGACCAACTGGTCCATCGCGCGCGCCATGGTGACGGACAAGAACAAGATGGTCGGGCTCATCATGAAGCCGCAGCACATCGCCCGGCTGTTCGACGCCTGGAAGAAGTCGGGCAGCGGCCGCGACATACCCTACGCCATTGCACTCGGCGCCCCGCCCATCGCGACAATGGCGGCCTCGATGCCCCTGCCCGCCGGCGTGTCCGAGGCCGAGTACGTTGGCGCCCTGTGCGGGTCGCCGTTGGAGCTGGTCAAGTGCGAGACCAACGACATGTACGTGCCGGCCAACAGCGAGATCGTGCTCGAGGGCACGATATCCATCTCCGAGACGGCCAAGGAGGGACCGTTTGGCGAGATGCACGGGTACAGCTTCCTGGACGAGAACTCGCAGCAGCCGATCTACAACGTCACGGCCATCACGCACCGCAACGACGCCATCCTCCCGGTGTGTGTGCCCGGCCGCTCCAGCCTGGGCCCGGACGAGACCCATACCATGATCGGCACCCTGGCCTCGGCCGAAATGCGCCAGCTCCTGCAGGACGCCGGCCTCCCCGTCACGCAGGTATTCACTCCCTACGAGACGCAGGTCATCTGGGCCGCCGTGCAGGTCGACCGCAAGAGGCTCGCCGAGATGGGCACCAACGCGCAGGAGCTGTGCAACAAGATTGGCAGCCTGGTGTTCCGCCACAAGGCCGGCATGCAGGTCCACCGTCTGCTGGTGGTAGGCGACGACATCGACCCGTTCGACTTCAACGACGTCACCTGGGCCTATGCCACGAGGTGTCGCCCGTACCTGGACGAGTTTCATTTTGAGGATGTGCCGGCTTATCCACTCGTACCGTACATGTCGCACGGCACGGGTACCAAGCTTACCGGCGGAAAGGTCGTGGCCAATTGTCTGCTGCCGGCCGAGTACAAGGGGCAACAGGAATGGGTGACGTGCGATTTTGAGAATGGGTATCCCGAGGAGATCAAGAAGAAAGTTCTGAGCAGGTGGGCTGACTTTGGGCTGTGATGCGCATCGCCCATAATGGTATTGGTGACGATGGTCGCGGTGCTTTGTATTGTAAGACCAAAATAAAGAGGGAGCAAAAAGAGGTATTGGGGGTGCTGGGACTCGAACCCAGTACCTCTCGACAACGCTGATGGAAAAGCAACGCTAGGAGAGAGAGTTTTAGGTGTAATGATAATTCGCTGCGCGCGCTCTACCGGATGAGCTACACCCCCGTCTTCGTTTGATGCTGTAGCGTCAGACAAACTAAAGAGGTGAGGGACTGGAGGGGACGTTCGTCTCCGGAGACTGTGTCTTCGGGGACTGTATCCTGAATGTCCGTATGCAGAGACGGGATGGGACGAAAGGAGGGACATGAAAGTGGGCGAGAGAAGCGGATATTCCCAATTGTCGGCATGTCTATCTTGCAAAATTCTGACGTTGTGATTGTCCGAGCGTCTGTTGGTCAACTGTGTTCCCGTTGTCGAGATCGGCCAACGCCGCATGTCTTTTGACGTTGCCGCCACCTCACCACCCCGCACTCTCCACGATCCGCTGCAGCAGCTCATGCGTCGCCAACGCCGACTCATACGTAGCAAACCGCGTCTCGTCTCCTTTAGCAAAGGCATCGTACGACCGCGCCGTGTTGAGCGCGACGTGTATCTGGCCCCCCGTCCGCTCATCCTCCTGTCCGGCGACGTAGTCCACCTCCCGTGCCGTCTCCTCGCCCACCTTCTTGATCCGGAGCTTCATCCGCGGGTCCGCGAACTGCCAGTTCATCTCGGGCACGGTGACTTCGATCTCGCCCTTGGTGCCTGTGATGAGCCACCGGAAGCCGACGTCGTCAACGGCCGTCGAGGGGGGCTTGCGAAATGCAAACGACGCAACGGCGCCGCTGGCCAGGACGCCCTGGACGAGGATGTGGTCCGGAGATGTCACGGGGTACGCTGGGTTGACGACCTTGCTGTCCGGTTTCATCGAGTCATACAGGGCAGTTGTTTTGTTCACCGTCTTCAGAATGGCGTGGATGTTGGAGGCGTCGAAGGGGCCAAGCACGTTGGTGAAGGAGTCCAGGACTGGTTCGGCAGTTAGTTGCGAACCAGCGGTGACGAGTGTGAAGGATGGAACTCACAGTGGCCAAGAAGATGTGGTACGAGTTACCGCCGGTCGCCATGTCGAGGTAATACGCGGATGCCTCCGTCCACCGGATCGAATTGATCAAGCCCATGGAAGCCGCGACGGTGGAGCTGACCACGTCGCCAATCTCGTTGGTGGCAAGTAGCTCCTTGAGTTTGAGCACCAGCCTATCCGAGCGCGCCTGCAGGCCGACGGCCGTCCTGACACCCTTCTCGCGGGCCAGGTCCGTGAGCTCCCTGGCATCGGCAACGGTCGCATCGAGCGGCCACTCGACGTAGACGTCCTTCTTCCCCAGCAAGGCTGGCTTGGCCAGCTCGTAGTGCTTCCCAACGTTGACGCACACAATCACAAGATCAACATCAGGGTCGGCGGCAAGATCGGTGGCGCTGCCGTACGCCCTGACGACGGCTGGTAGTTTGTGGGCGGCGATGGACCGACGGGCCGAGTCTGCGGTCGAGTTATCTGCCTAAGTGTTACAACCTGTACCCAAAGGGTCAGACTGCAAGGCAGTCCGCCGCGGGGTTCTGTTGACGGTGGGGAACGAAGGTTGCGCAAGGTCCAGACGGAGTCGTGTACCGTCTCAAACAGGGTGTTCTACAAAGAGCTTGAAGAAGGTGCTTGCAAGATTGTAGACGGGAACATGATATTGCTTGCGTGAGGAACAAGAACAGTTCCTCACTCAAGGGCGTGGTCTACCTATCTATATAACTGACTATCTAAGTGCTGCTAAAGTTGTATGTCTGGTCCCGGACCAGGTTCGGGGTCCAGTGTCCCGGTCCCGCGCCGGGACCCCTCTGATTGGCCGTAGGGTATCCACCCTGTTCCTGTGGTTGATTGGTCCCTCGTGGCAGCCCCAGGCTGCCACGGCCCAATGTCGTGACCTGGGTCATGACAGCGGGTTTGGCTGTACTGACGTTTATTGTTTTCAGCGGCAGCTAAGCCAACTGCCGTGACTACAATGCATAGGTGAAAGCTGGTACAGCTGCGGGGTAGTTAATTCCAATGCACCCAGTAAGCCGCTGTAAGCTGCCGATATTGGTCAAAGGAGCTTTAAGGAGGGGTAATGGTGAGAGGCCTGGGGGAACGGGAAAAAGCCTAGGATGGCATAATATCTAAAACCTGTTCTTATGGTCTTCTATACCTATTTAATCGCGCTGGTTAGAGCCGTACCTTCGATTTAAACCCTCACAAACCCCCATAGGGACCAAGACAAATTCTTAACTCAAACGCCAGCACCAAGATCGTCGCCACAATGCATCTCCTAAAAAGGAGCGGATCCTATGCATCGCGGAATGCAGCCATCGACATGTTAGCAGTCCTGCTCTATTCCCCCCTGTTTGCTACCGCCGAGGCGCCAACTGCGAAGAGAAAGCCGATCGTCTTGGACAGCTCTGGAGGATTCACAGTCGGGGGTAGGGTTATCGTCAGTCCCTTGGATGAGACCCTTACTCTCTCCTGCGATCATGGCTACGTGGAATATTTCCTCCCATGGTCGCCACGAAAGACGAGTCTCGTCATGTGGCACAGCTCGAGTACCCAGTCGTTCCAGAACCGCTTCGATGGCGGTGAAGGATACAAGGACATGTTTCTTCGTCGGGATTATCCTGTTTACCTGTGGGAGGGTCCCCGGATCGGCCGAGCGAATTGGCCCTGCGAGCCGACCACCTACGTCCCCGAGTACCGAGACCAGAGCAATTTCGTGGCATGGAACTTCGGCACGGCTTATAAACAATGGTGGCCAGATACTCAGTTCCCCAAAGACGACGCTGAGGCCTGGAACCAGGCGACATGTTCGCGGTACCCAGAGTATGACACGGAGGAGAATCTCGTACTTCACACAGACACAGCCGCAATCGCCGCCGACTCGGGAAAGATAGGCTCCAGCATTGTTTACCTCACCAACTCGGCAGCATGCATTCGCGCCATGCTCACAGCCACGACCAGCAACTCGACAAACATAAAGGGAATAGTCGCCTATGAATGTGTCGGTGCGATTGTCCCGGACTCAGCAACAGAGGTGCCGGAATTTAACGCTACGGCTGCTTACTTTGGGCCTAAATCCGTCCCCGTTGAGGACTTCAAGAAGCTCGCCCGCCTCAAAGCTGTTCAGTTCGTGTGGGGCGACCACCGCGGAGCGGACGGCGTTAGCAACACTCTCACCCAGTTTGTAGAAGTATCGCGATATATGGCCGATGCCATCAACCATTATGGTGGCAATGCTGAGGTGATCATGCTTGGAGACGACTTTGGCCTTAAAGGCAGCACTCACATTGCTTTTGCGGACATGGATAATGAGAAGGTTGGTGGGCTGCTGGAGGATTTCCTGAAAAAGAACGGGCTAGATAGCTATGCTTAATATGACATTCCTACTTTTCTTCAAGCTATTTTAGAGTATGTACTTGGAATAAATATGTAAAAGTGCTGTTTACTCGGAGTGCACCTATCTGTCAGGTATGTAAGGTAGGTGGTGAAATACCTTTTCTTTCCAGCATTATGACAAACCAAGGCGGCTAAACCTCTGCTCGACAAATTCAGACATCAACGGCGGAGCGGGGGTAGTATGCTGGGGCCGATGCTCTCGCTCTGTAACGGACTATCGGCGGTGGGACCGGTAGTGGCGGGGGCGATGGCCAACTTTACGGGGGGTTATACGTAGATGTTTTTCGCGTTACTGATTGTCTCGGTGCTATCTCTGGTTCTGGCTAGGCTTACTATACCCGAGACGGCGAAAGGAGTTGTCGGGAACGGGTCGAAGCGGCGAAAGGGACCTTGCGGACGTAGTAATCGTGTTGGAGGATGGCAGGAGGGAAAGGCCGAGGTATATCGAAGGTCACCCTCTGTTGCCATACTCTGCGTCCCACGAGGGAGAAAGGCCAAAGTAAAAGCCGTTAAGCATGCTAGCGTCGCTGCGTATTATCTTGCACCCGGACGCTACCGTAGTGTTATGGATAGTAGTATCGTCGTACTACGTATACTATACCTTCTAAGTGGCCATCCTGACCATTTTCGATGATATCTACGGTTATAACGATCTCTTATTGGCTTGGCCTTCCTCCCTGGCCTGGGAGGGATGATTATCGGTAGCATCAATGCAGGGAAACTGGTCGACTATAACTATACACGAACGGCAGAAATCTAGGACGAAGCTCTGAGCCGTGGGAGTCCACTCGGCAGTGTCCCTATTGGGGCGGCAAGGTATCGTCGGTACGGAGTCATTTCTGCTAGTACAGATCCTGTTAATTGTGGGATATGAATAAGCTATGTACTTTGGCGTCCATGTTGCCGTATCTCTTCTCTTGTCCTATAGTTTCCATGTTGCGTTCTATCGACTCTGTTAAGCCATACTGCCGGCGCGTTACTGGTTAATATCTTTCCAGACAACTCGAGCAGCGCGTATACTTCCGGCCAGATTGCGCGCTATGGGCTAAGTGCTACGTCAGCCGCGGCCCTGCAACCGCTGGTAGGTACTAAGGGCCGTGGATGGTATTTTACTGTATTTTCTCTCTTTATCGGTCTCTCTAGACTGTGCTCGACCTAGGTGAGTAGATGGAGGGAAATAGGATGGCGGCAAAGAAGGTGATACTCCCAAGTATTTAGCTGTAGCCAGCTCTATGAAGAGAGTAATCTTAGCGTATCTCAAAATCTTCCCGAGCTGCCTCTTTTGCCCAGGCATACTCATGGTTCCTGCCTTCCATTAAACCCACGACAAAACATGTACTTATGTGGGTATAGTGGTCTCCATTCTTGCGCAACATGACCGGCACTCCACAGCCCTTGAGAATACACAAAAGATCACCTAGGCGGCTTTCTTCGGCAGTTATTCCCAAGAATCCATCCTCAGTTTCAAAGAAACGCCAAGAGCCACGACCAAGTTCGCGAAAGTTATTTATTATACCGGCCAAGGCCTTGGACATTGGACCGCTCAACCCCTCCAAGAGGCAACGAATAACACCCGATTCGGGCAGCTCCTCGAGACTGAGTCCCGGAAAGAAGGCGTCCCTGAACCAGATGTCAAACTCTCCAAGGACGTTGGGGTTGGCAGCTGCGCCAATGAAGGGCTGCGAAAAGCCCAGCGCAGATAGAGTCGCACCAAACCCCCCTGAAGACCTGCCACAATGGGTCAACAAGAAGGCCGATGCCTTCAAGACTGTGAGTCGGCTGACGTCTGGTGAGGCGTCTTGGCACACAAGCCGGAAGATGGCTTGCAGAGGCGGTGTTCCCGTAATGTAAACGGGATGGCGCTCTTTGAAGTCGACGAAGAAGGAATTCATGCGCCCGTCCGTCTGAGTAGCACCCCCCGGGGCCTCGGAAACCTGGAGGACTTTGCCAACGACCATTCCCCGTACAAAGAGGCTCGGACCTTTTATGAAGGCGATGCTGTTATCAGACGCAAACAGGCCTTCGTCGGCGCGTGTGTCATCGTCTCGCCCAGTGAGTCCGAAATAAAGGGTCGAACTCGCCCTAGCTGCGAAGTTGGGGGCCCACGAAGGCAGCCCTTTGCTAGGGCTAAACAAGCCGATTCCGGCGTAGCCAAGATATTTGAGGGCCTTCAAGCCTCTCGGAAACTCCGGTGTGGATGCCGTGACAGATGGTAGCTGGGCCACTCGAAGCCACGTCTCGGCGAACTCGCAATAGACGTCATGGGTGGTTTTGTCTTGACTGTAGTCTGGCTTCATGTCGATGTTGGTGAGACCAAGGACGCCGTAGATGAGGTCCTTGGGGTCGGTAGCGTCGTACATAATGGCGCAACGGAAAGCCAAGTCCCATCGTTGAGCCAAATTTGCGAAACCGACCTTGTCCGCCTCTGCTCCTGGCAGACGTAACTTGTCGTAGCTGACCCCCATGACGTTTATGTACCTGACATAGCGGTCTGATGCAAAACGAGTCCACACAATAGGGGCGACCCATCCAGGCTTGGCCATACCGCCCTGGTTGATAACACCTTGCAAGATAAGCAGTCGAGCCATGGTGAGGTGCATTGGGGCCAAGTCCATGACGGACCGGTCCGTAGCCAGCAACAGCCGTTGAGCGAGCACCACTTCCTGGAAGATCCACACTCTCGACCAATACGGGTTGTTGATCAATACGGCGACGGCCGTCCACGCGGAGTTATCGCCGTCACCATCCTCGTCGCGCAGCTCCGGGTAACGCTGCATCCACTCGAGGGTATTGAATACCTCGGGACCAAGGTCGGCACACCGCCCGGCCTCGATCGCAACCTTTGTGACTGTGTCGAATGCCAGCGAGGTTTCTCCGCTGTCGTCCTCCCCGAACCAGGCGAGGACTACTGCGGCGGACCTGTAGAGGTCTCCCATACGCTGGACTTGCGATGCCCGCTCAACAAAGTCCTTTTGGTTGATGCAGATGGCATCTGCCCAAAGCCGGAACTGGCCGGGCTCATATCCGAGGTCGCTCCACATGGTAGCGCATTGCCGTTTGGCGTGCCGCAAGGCGGCCGCCAGATTTGCCGTCACCGGCATCGTGGTGACATTGGATGCGGAGTCATGGTCAGGCCCAAGGAGGATCTGAATGTCGACTGTCACACCTGGGTCGCCCCAGAGATATGATAAGGCGCAGAAGTTGGGTTTGCCGTCTAGTGACACGGTGTGAAGCCGGCATTTGACGGGATGATTCGCCTCTTCTCCCTGGTCGTCAATGATCTCCAGAAGCCGGACCTCGAATCGAGACTCGGAGGCCGCCAGTGGCGTATATATGGACGTGTCGGAGCTCATCTTGAATTGATTCCGGCGGAACTCGAAAGACTTTCTGAAACTGCAAGCGCGGCTCAGCCAAGAGTCAGTGCTTGTCGGGAGCGGAGGAAGGGTGAAAAATGGACGGGAAAAAAACAGGTAGCTCCCTTTAGTATAGAGACCAACCAGACTCCAGAGTGAAGAAGAGTGTGTCACAGACCTAACTTTGGGGCTAACTCTTACTGAGAAAGCCCATGGCATATAGCGCGAGAATCGAGGAGTGATGAGCGGGGGAGTTCAGGCTCAAAACCGTCAGCCAGATCAATTTATCCCACGCCTCGTAAGCTCCGGTCAGCCCTGCGAAACTGGGCGTCTGCAGTGGGTGTTCATATGAGGTACCTCGGTATGTACCTACATTTCTGAGCCACCAATAACGTGTTTGGCACAGTCCAGGGACGACCAAGGCTGCCAATCTTTTTCATTGCGTGCCACACCAAACTGCACACACCGCAACAACGAGACGAAGCTACACATTAAACTTGGGGCTGTACTTGACGGTCTGTGCGGAATTTCTCCAAAGACCACAGTTCGATCTCGAGGCCACTAACCTCCACGGGAATAACCCTCTCCTCTTTGCTCTCTACTACCTCCCCGCGCCCCAACTCTTCCCCGTCGCTCGCCTCTCGCGCCGTGTCGGCGCGAATCCCAACACCTGAAACAAACTCTCGCGAAGACAGCCTGCACACGCCTCCTCCGCCAGCTCAGCGCATGCGACAACCCCCTCACCTCCTCCGCTGACGACGTTGTAGCCCTCCTCACGGCCCTCCCCCACGCGGGCGCTGACTTCACCCGCGGGAACCAGCCACCGCCGTCGACTAAACCATGACGCCTACTTGCGTGAAACATTATTGGGTTTGAGAAGTAGGCTGCATCAATCTAGAAAAGGGAAACTTGGAGTTTAGGTCTTAGAAAACAAGTGTAAGCAAACATCAAAGAAGATTCTGTCTTCTCATTGCATTGTGACAACCTGAATGACATGGATCTCGATGCTTTGTCACCCGTATTGACAGGCGCTCCAATTACAGCATATTCGCTGGCCTCCCAGCCCGCTCCAGCTGCCGAATTCCCGCCTGACACCAAATAAATTAATTTCGTCCATGTGCCCTGTTTCTTTCGTCCATTCGCTGCACCCCAACCATGGAAGCCGGCAGTTGGCGGTCCGCAACGGAACGGGCTAAATTCCCCCACAAACCGCACGTCGTCCAAGCCCAGGCAAATTAACCGAATGGGACTCGATAAGTTGCTTCGGGGGGCACTCTGTATATTTGGTTTTATGTTGGAAGGTTGAGTGCCGAGTCGCAGCGGAGGTGTTCAAAAACAAGCTCGAGTCCGTGCCAGTTTTCATTTTGCTCCTACTAGTTCGTTTTGGAGCCATTCTCATCAGAGAGGAAGTACGCGAGTCATCGTCGCCGAAATGAAGCTATTCGCACTCCTCCTCGCTGCAGGCGTGCAAGCGCATTGTTCGTTCCCCCTTCCCCTTTTGTAACCCTACCTAGCCCGTTTTTCTCACCACTAACAACAACTGACAGACACCTTCCCGCGGCTCGTCATCAACGGCGTCCCCGAAGCCAAAGACTGGTCCGTCACGCGCCAGACCAAAAACGCCCAAAGCAAAAGCGGCATCGAAAACCCCACCAGCGGCGACATCCGCTGCTATTCGTCCGCAACAGCCGCCAACGTGGCTGAAGTACTAGCCGGCTCGACGGTTCATTACGTGTCGACGCAGCAGGTGAACCACCCGGGGCCGACGCAGTACTACCTCGCCAAAGTGCCGGGTGGGCAGTCGGCCTCAAAGTGGGATGGGTCCGGGGCAGTGTGGTTCAAGTTTTTTACGACGACGCCGACGGTGGACAAGAATAAGCAGTTGACTTGGCCGGGGCAGAGTATGTTCTACTTCACTTTCTTCTGGGGGCGGATAGGAGCTAATAAGGCATAGATATGTATACGACTGTCAACGCGACCATTCCGTCGGATACGCCGGACGGAGAGTACCTCTTGCGCGTGGAGCATATTGCGCTGCACATGGCCATGCAGGCAAACAAGGCGCAGTTCTACCTTTCGTGTTCGCAGATCAAGATCACCGGCGGTGGGAATGGTACCCCGGGACCGCTGGTGGCGCTGCCTGGGGCGTACAAGGCAAATGATCCAGGAATTCTCGTCAACCTCGGTGCGATCCAGCCAAATGGGTATCAGCCCCCTGGCCCGGCTGTGTGGGGAAGCGCTGCGGCTTAGTGTGTGGTATAAGTATCTCTGATGTTGGCGAATGTGCGGTTTATAGCACGGAGAGCGTCTTCACTGTTGTACAGAGAAGTTGATCAAGATCCAAGAACGTCTTAGAGAATATCTGTTTACACCATAAGAATTTTCATATTGCACCGTAAAAAAGCCCCCCATATAAAACCCTAACACACCAGCGCCCACTACACACAGTCAAGCTATCAGATGGAAGGGGTCCCTGGCCATCTAGTCAGCAGAGCAGGCGTGATGCCTGGCACTACCTGAGCGCCAGTGAGTCTCAGCCATTACTGTGACGGAGCCTGAATCTTACTAAAACGTCTACAAAGAAAAAGGTTCCGGCCGGCACGCAGTTAGGACCCCTTAAATCCACCGAATCCGGTGTACAGCACGTCTGACAGGTTGTGGCTGATGATCGGCCTAAAAAAGAGACAGCGGGGTGGGGGCACACTTGGATGATATTATTCAGTCCCAGCAAAATGACTGATACGGCCTCCTTAATTACATCCCTCAGTGTCGACTTGATGTCATGGGCTAGAGCCCGGGGGTTTGCTTCGGCAGGTTGGTTTGCGGGGTTGGGTGAGGGGAGTTTTGGGCGTCGTGCTTGAGGTCAGGGAGAGGATGATACGGGGCCGGCTTGGTGCCTTGTCGCGGATCTCGTGGAGTGGTTGGTATTATTTAGACGTGCGCGGTGAGGGTTGGGTGGAGGGGACCTGATCTTTGGTTCTTGGGGGAATCGATGGGAGGGGTTAAGCTTAATTGATTGTTGTTTTCTTGAGACTGGAAGAATTAGAGAGTGAGTTGAGGTATAAGGTGGGTCATTATTCCGTAGTTTGCTCTTGGTTGCTGATTGACAGTGAGTGTGTCTGTCTCGGGTGAGAGTGAGACATACTGGTGTTCCAATGTTGGCTGTGCTGATGACGTGGGTTTTGCTTCAAGACCCCGGACTTGTTTTCCTTTGTTGTCTTCCC
Organism: Schizothecium vesticola; assembly: GCA_030549215.1. Taxonomy (NCBI): domain Eukaryota; kingdom Fungi; phylum Ascomycota; class Sordariomycetes; order Sordariales; family Schizotheciaceae; genus Schizothecium; species Schizothecium vesticola. The sequence continues at coordinate 1,111,827 of JAUKUD010000007.1, read as the reverse complement.
TACGATGTCCGGTTGATATCATGGGCCACGATGTGAGATCGCCTGAGGGGGGTAGCGCATTTCATCAACTGCTTGCGAGCTGTCATACCGCGGGCTAATCTTCTAAACTGCCTTCCGTAACTTCAACGCTGCTGCCTCCAGTAGCTTCGACAGCTTCGCCAGACTCCCGTAGGTTGCTGCCGACATGTTCTGCGAGTCCATCAGATCCTCGAGAATCGCGTCTGCGAGCCCAATATCTGTCCTGGCTGCTTGACTGGCGTCGCGGAGTTCGGTCAGCTCGCCTTCGACGCGCTGGACACTGGCCCTTAGCCTATCGTTGTTGCGCCACAATTGCATCGTCGTTACGTCATTCGCGATGCTGCTCGCCTGCGTGAGCGGGGAGGAGACGGAGTCTTTGTTCGGCGGCATTGCCTGCAGTGAGGCCGCAGGCATTGGGAGAATCCAGCTGTCGGATAGAGGTTTTGATGACGCAGCGGTACCGAAGTTGATCCAGCTCGTTTGCGATGGTGTGAAGCTCATCTGGGATGACGACTCTGGGGGTGAGGAGCGGGTTGAGCAACACATGGGGACTGACAGGGCTTGGGAGAGAGCATGTGCGGTCGCTCCGAGGGCAGTAGGCCGGCGAAATGGGAAGCTGTGAGCTGAACGACTCGAATCTGCAAATAAGTAAGTACGTGAAGAACGATAAAAGGGAGTTTTTAATGTATTAGAGTCACCCATTGGTTACTAGCCCACCTGTCTGGGGTCCTGGGAAAACCACATCCGTGAAATGCAGGTTTGGGATCGCCAGTGACGCATCGCAAACGATGTAATCTAGAAATTGTCAGTCTTGAAGAAGCATAATGCATGTATCATCCCTTACATGGGCAGTATTGCTTCTTCAGTAACGATAGATCCTACGGCTCCATCCCCGGGATCAGGAGCTGGAATAGCTTCCACCAAGTGTCCTCCGTCCTGGCTCCACAAGGTTCCTCAACCTCGCTCTCGTGGAGGGGATCCATGAAGCGCTCGTTCCCTGGCTTTAGCTTCTTGGAGCATTTCCCGCTCTGAACATACTCTTGTCGTTTAAGTTTCGCGGCAAAAGACCTCCAGCACGCTTGACATCGAACCGACATCATGTGTCTTCGACTGAGGGGTTGCCTAGTAACTTTGTCAGCATCTCGTCTTGATGTGCTCCGCGTTTTCGAACTGGTCAACGTTCAGATTTTCAACTTGGGAGTGGTAGAGCACTGACCTCAGCCGATAAATCCCATCGCAACCCCCCTTAGGGTTTCTTGGCCCTCGCTTCAAACAGTCCTGAAGTGGCTCGTACACCTAATACTGGCAAGTGAACCGCAAAGAAAGCTTGTTGTCGGAAATCCGGAGAGCTTTGCCGTCGTCGCTTTCTGCCGCCGCCCCGCCCGCCATTTCTCCTCTCCCTTGAACCTGACCTCCGTTTATCGCCCCCTGGCGGGCCAGGGGCTTGAAAGCCTTGATCAGCTCCAGCAGTGTTCCCGTCACTAGATAAATTACCGTGTTGTTCGATCCACCACCTTGATCGCCATCACCGTCTAACCCCACCAAATGCACAAGAAATAATTCCCAGGCCCTGGCCGTCCACGTAAGGCGTTCCCAAAGTTTTCCTCCTCGTGGTAGCGGCTTTGCCATAGGTCGCCGAATACTGGACAAAAGAATAAACCCAAACGGGCCGTTCCGATCCAAGAAAATAGTGTCTTCAAACCCGTCGATGCGCACATTGCCATAATGATCGCCGTGGCAATCCAAAAGATTGGCAAAACCTTCAAGTATGTCCTTGTTGATAGTGGTTAGCGTTGTATGACCTTGAACTACCCCCTGGCGTGGATCCGCACCACAGCCAGGGGCCCAACCACACGCCAAAGCGTGTGGACAATCCACAACTTCTTGAATATAACTTAAGAATTCAAAGCTACCAGAAGTCTATACATCAGAGGATGGAAATTCGGGAGGCCATGTCTCCTCGGTTCCCATCCATGCTCTATAGACGATGGCAACATCTTCTATCACAACGTCTTTAACCAAGCAACATCGACTTCCGCTTCTCCGCTTCCCACTCTCCATACACATCGCTTTGCAAATACCCAGATTCAGAACATAGATATGACTAGGTGCCGAACTTCAAGACCCACAATTTCCCTATCGCAAGCCGACAGCTATCACGGCGACCCCCCCCCCACCCCAGTCCTGCCTTCCCGCCAGCCCATACCTAGGTTTGGGGCATCATGGGCGGCATCATGGTAAAGTTAGCGCAGGCGATGCGTGCCGAGCTTGCCGAATGAAAGACGATGCTCCGGTTGCCAAAGAAAGCGCCAATACCCGCAACAAGGGTGGCGTACATGTCCACGAAGCTTTCCAGGGTTATGTCAGTGGACCTGGACTGAGAAGAAATGAAAAGATAGGTACTGCATCTTGTCTTCACCTTTTCATCGACGAGGGGCCATCCAGCTTTCCATGCTTTCCGGACAAGTCCCCGACCTCGCACGTCTGAGGATTCATCATATCACAGGCAACAGCCTGGACTCGTTGGTAGGGATCGAGATGCGCGAGGGTGCCGTTGCAGTTTCCATCCATGGGCACGGGCTGGTCGTGGAGGTGATAACCTGCACGCACATGTTTGTCAGTAGGTAGGTAGGGTAGGTGCGGTAGCTGCGATCAGACACCGTCACGACGTACTGAAGGGGCCTCCGGACATGGGCAGACCCATGATGTTCAGGTCAAACATGACTCCCTTCCCCCCCGGGCCCGACATGGCAGCAACCTTTCCTTTGACGGAACTGCCGTCGCCGCCGTCAAACATGGCGGAGTAGGCGGCACCGGGAGGGTTGTTCATGATGGCCATGGCGTCTCCGAGCTTGCCAGTCATCATTTGGGGGTGGCGCCGTGGAGGGTGCTAAGGAGGACAAGGACTGTAGAATGGCGCATTTTGAGTGGTACTGACAGTGTAGATAGGTTTGCTAATCGATTCTTATGCCTGAACTATGCGCTGCTTCCCACGCCCACGGCAACATGCTATCGAGCAAAGAACAAGTCTTTATACTAAAAGACAGGGTGGCTCAAGATCTCCTCCCACCACACTGGACTTTCATTCCCATCTCAGTATCAAGACTTCAATCTGTCGCCAGAATTAAATGGAACAGAGCGTCCGTCTTGGCGTGATACGGATGTTTACCGCCTGCATCGACGAACATCGAGATGCGATGCGAGCCGCCCAGCCCGCTTGTCCTTTGGCTAAAGTTTCAGTGACGGGGCTTCCGCCAATCGGGCGCTAGGCGCCTGCGCAAACCGAATGAGGAAATTTTGATCTGTAATCCTCGCGTCGCACCAGACCAGCCCCTACACAGTGCATCATTCGAGAATGGCCATGCCCATTGCATTCCGGCCTGCCACCCCGTCGAGCCCAAAGCGTTGGACCATGGATGCCGAACCGGGGCCACCAGACACATCCAACACGACGATGCCCGCCTGCGTGGTGCCGTTACCAGGTGATAGGGCGTAGATGAAGCGGCCAGCGGCACGCAGATCTATCAGACCCGGATCGCCATTGGCGGACAGATCCACCTCGGAGAGGACGCTGGCATCCTGGAGGCTCATCTCGACGACTCGATTCGCGCCGACGTCGGTTACGAAAGCCGTGTCCGTGGCCCGCGAGATTGTCACCCAGCACGTTGCAACCTGCCCCTCGACTCTGCCCGCCGCCTTGGCCGTCGCCTGGCCGCTGGTCGGATCGACCGACAGGACCACGGCGCCAAACGACGCGTCCGTGGCAAAGACGCTGAACGTGCCGGGGATGGCCTGCGACCCGAAGAGCACTGCAGTTCCTTGGGGCGTGCTGCGTTGCTCAACGCTCGAGACCGACGCCCGGCTCCGTCCTGCTCGTCCACAGGTGCGCTGCACGGGAAAGGCCGAGAAGAAGCCGGTCTTGTTGGTGGGTGGGTCACCTTTGACCGTTGCGAAAAGAAAGGACTCGTCGGCCGAGAAGAAGACTTGAGACAGCGTGTTTGTGGGGCCGACGGGTGGTGTTGTCTGTCCAAGGTCAAATGGCCGGACGTCGTCCATGGGTCCCAGTCCACGGGTGCTGGAGAAGCTGCTGCACGAAATGCCAGCTCGTGCGCCTGACATGCCGACACACACGATGCCCTGGTTGAGGGATGCAGCTACCGTATTGGCGAACTCGCCAGGTACCGCAACTGGCGTCCCCAGGAGAGACAACTTGGTTGGGTCGGAGGGAGAGATAGCCAGCATACTGAGCGAGTTTGAGCCGGCGTTGACGGCAAAGACGAACTAATGACGGTTAGCAAGATGTACGTCACAGTACCATCAGTTGGTCGCACTCACATTTCCGGCAACTGTCAGGGCGGACTGGCTGACCAAGGCATCGGGAGTCGCAGGCTGATTGTCGCCATTCAATGCCACCGAGCCCCCTCCACCAGTCGGAATCACTCTGCCGGGCGAGAGCCGGCCGTCGGTTCCAATAGGGAGCGCGACGACCGAGTTGCTTTCGTCGTTGGTGATCAGGTAAAGTGCTCTTCCTTGTCCGGGAGCTGCGTTTCCACCCCGGGACTTGTGAGCGGTACTGATGGTAGCTTGGAATGCCAACAGGAATAATACCGCCAATGAAAAGTAGCGAGGGTGCGAAATGAAAGACATTTTGCAATGAGGCTTCCGGGTCTGCAGGCGGTGAGGGGGAAAATCGAATGTTGAGAGAATAAGGACAGGCCTGCCGTCGCTTCACTGTCTTTTATCGGAGGCAAGGAGATGGAGATGAGATGGAGTACACTGAAGCCCGAACCCGGGCCTTTATGTAGTTGACCATTTTCATCTTGAAAGGTCCTCGAAGGAATCAGCACGTCCTCTCTCTTCTTTAGGGGTTTCATCCCTTCATCGATTGAGAGGTGGATAAGCCGCTCAGGATGCAATGGAGGTTGAGAGGGGCCTGGGTACGAAATGTAAGGGTCCAAACAGAAACACCCAACTCTAAAGACAAAGTGCTATGAGGAATCATTCCCGCACGTATGTTCATTAACTGTCGCAGGACCATGGCCGGACCCACATGATCACCATATCATCATCTCCCAATGTGGTAAGGCGGGCGTCAACGCTTCCAAACACCGGGGAAGGCAGACATGGCCCAGGTCCAAGCGCGTCTGCCGGCCGGAAAGGGTAATTTAGATGAGGTGAACACGATTTCCGGATTTGTCCATTACCCCTTGATACCCGCTCCGCGATGCAGGTGCCTCGCCTTGGTGAAACCAGGCGCATAGCAGCAACGACAATGATGAGATGATGCATGGCAAAATTTCCCGGCTTGTCATCCAGATGAGCTGGCCGGACGATATCTTGCACTACCCGACACTGCCGAAATGTCGTTTCCCACTTGCAACATTACGCGCCCGCGGTGATATTTTTGTTCTTCTTTTTTCTGCCGGACTGGCCGCTGGCATTCGCGTTGGATACTGCAGGCAGACATGTTCTCGCGCGAATGACTGTACTCTGCACTGATGAACGTCTTTCGATTTTTTCGTCCGCCGGGAGGTGCGCGATTCCTCTTTTCTGCCCTTACAAACTTCTGAGATGCACCAAGTCCTGACTCTGTGTGAGCGACAGAACAGAAGGAAGAGCGCTCCGATAAACGGCGGGCGCAAGTGAGGCGGGCGCAACAGTAAGCTCGGCTTCCTGCCCCCATGATCCATCCACCATTATCTTCTTGGCTCGATTGCCTCCTGACACCGCCATGCTTGTTCGGGTTTAGGACGTACCGTCTTCGCAAGGACCAGTATGCAAGAGCTCTCGAGAAGGAAGTGTCTCGCCTGCGTGCCCTGGAGTTAGACCTGGTGCGAGAGAATCAGCGTCTCCGTGACGAGGTTAGGTCACAGCAATACTACCTTGCAGAGCAACGAAGTTGGGCAGACTTATCAACAGGTCAAGCGATCGACACCGAGACATACCAAGAGCGCAACATAATTCTCTCTCATCATGACCGAGGTTCCGGTCCAGGAACAAGCACGATTGCCCAACCATGCTCCGAGCCATTCACCAGCCACTCAAATCACAAGGAAGGTGGCATCCAAGTTCTTTCGGATCCCGCGGCTCTTGCATGCAAAGACCACCAATTCTCGACAGCCAGCGCAGCACCGTGGGAAAACGGATCCGGAAATACCCAAGCTGTTAGTTCCGACTTGATGGACAAAGGAATGGAGTTTGTATTGGCGTAAGCATTGCCCTCCACTACCATCGGAGCAATAGAAAGATGGCCAGGCGTTTCTAACCGCTGAGCCCCATTCATAGTCTCGAGGCGCCTTGTCTAGGCCACATCCGCGGCGACCCTGATGCCCCGGACCAAGCGAGCGGACATGTGCTGACAACATCGTCGTACGTTCTGGACTTATCGCTATCGCCATCATCATCATCATCGCTACCATCCTCACCCGACTCGAACGCGGCGTCCATCACCGAAACCCTGGGCAGTGCGCCCAGAGCCATTCTCGATCGACTGATTACCCTTTCAACAGCCCTCACTCTCGAAGACGAAGTCACACCCGTCCAAGCATGGAACCGCATCCACGCACATCTGCAGCTTGGTACGCTCAGAGAGGACAGGCTACAGCCCTTGGTCAGCAAGTTGGCGGGGGCTGTCAAGTGTCATGGGTACGTTCACTTCAAGAAAATCGACCCAAACGAGCCCTCTAATGACCGCCGCATCAGATTCGGAGCCGTCCTCAAAGTCGACATTTTTGAAAAGCTGCTTCGAGAGGTCCTCATTATAGGGCCCGCGCGCTAAGAGAATCCGTTTGGGGACCTCTAATCCCTCCCCACAGCTCCTTGCATCCTTTTGCTGGGTGTCGGGCTGGACCGTATATCCCAAGCGCGAGAGGTACTCGAAGCACGCAGTCAAGCAGCTCTTCCCAGCGCCCCTGTTGATGAAGCTAATTATCCGAAATTCGATTACCGAGTGGTATCGACCGTGGGAGGGTGAGGCCTCCTGAGGGTGATCGACGGTCTAAGCGCGCAACTTTTTCTCTCAAGGCAAGAGCGAAATGTGCGGTAAGGGTGTAATATGATGATTCTTGTAGCTTTTGACGGTGGCAGAGCAGTGCTAGTACCCGGCGGGGGCTACCAGTATTGGTAGGCGAACTATCCATGTCAGTCTCTTCGTAGAGGGTTAGTTGGGGGATGAAATATTCAGGGTTCTATCTATATCAAAGCGGAAAGGCCTTATCTTGTGATGTTGATGGTTATGCCGCACAGCTATGGGGAAAGTCATCGCGTTGAGTAATTGGCGGAGTCGGGTTTGAAGTAGGTTTAATTGCTAAAGCTTTTCCATTGTTTAAGCACCTGCAATAGGAAGTTTGTTTGGATGTGAGATTTATATATGGCAGTGAGCATCACGTTCCCGCACGAGAGGTGAATGGGCTACTAACTTTAACTTATAACTGATCTCCAACACGGCCCTGGTAAACTTATCTACCTCTCTATGTTCCAGTTTCTTCATAAGGCGAAACGCCTCCATACTTTAAATTAACAACAGTCCTTTCCCCTCATCTATCCCGCGTACGCTTCTTTCTTACTTCTAGGCTCTTATAGCATCCCATAAGCCCTCCCCGGCCGTAAATGCCAACCCTCCCGGACGTACCGACCACCCCTTTAACATTGTTATATATACCGACTACATATAACGTACATGATAAGCGAGCGGCGCAGATAAGCGAGCGGCGCACTGTTTTGACGTGACGCGCTACCTCTCCTCTTAACACTAATTCCCCCCTTACCATAAGATGCCTTCTACTTTAAATGAAGCCAGGGTAATCTTGGCCCTTGAAGCTATCCAAAACGATAAAGACCTCAGTATCCGAGCTGCAGCTAAGATCTATGGCGTCCCTGCAACAACTATCCGCCGTCGGCTCGCTGGCCGACCTGCACGACGCGACATTCCAGCCAACTCACGCAGTCTGACGGATTTGGAAGAGCAGACGATAGTTCAGTATGTAATTGAGCTATCTACACGCGCATTTCCTCCTAGGTTGTATGACGTTGAAGATATGGCCAACCATCTCCGACGCGAACTTGACGCGCCCCCTGTCGGCAAACGCTGGGCTTATAACTTCGTTAAACGGCAGCCAGAGCTTCGAACGCGTTGGACGCGTAAGTACGACTACCAGAGGGCCAAGTGCGAGGATCCAAAGGTCATTAGCGAGTGGTTTGCCCTCGTACGAAACGTCAAGGCCAAGTACGGCATCGTGGACGACGATACCTACAATTTCGATGAGACTGGGTTTATAATGGGTATTATCTTCGCAGGTATGGTGGTTACGACTTCGGACGGCCGTAGCAAGGCAAAGCTGGCCCAGCCTGGCAACCGCGAGTGGGCAACGGTGATTCAGGGAGTCAACGCCCTCGGCTGGGCTATCCCTCCGTTCATCATCTTGGCCGCGCAATACCACCTCGCCAACTGGTATACCGAATGCGACCTCCCAGCCGACTGGCGTATTACAACCACCGATAATGGTTGGACGACCAATGTAGTAGGCCTGGATTGGATCAAGCACTTCGACTTCCATACAGCACCTCGTACAAAAGGCAAATATCGGTTTTTGATCCTCGACGGCCACGAGAGCCACCACTCGACCGAATTCGAGCTCTATTGCCAGCAGAACAACATCATCACGCTCTGCATGCCTCCGCATTCCTCCCACCTCCTCCAGCCACTCGATATTGGCTGCTTTGGGCCACTAAAGCAGGCGTACGGCCGCCAGGTTGAGGACTTGATGCGGATGCACATCAACCACATCAGCAAGCTCGAGTTCCTCTGTGCCTTTCGCGAGGCCTTCTTCGCCTCCATCACCGAGAAGAATATCCAGGGCGGCTTCGCAGGGGCTGGCCTTATTCCATTCGATCCAGAGAGGGTGCTTTCCAAGTTAGATATCAAGCTTCGTACGCCAACACCCCCAACCTCACGGCCTGGCACCGCACAGCCTTGGGTCTTCCAGACACCCCACAACCCCCGAGAAGCCGACTCGCAGTCAACGCTTATCAAGACTCGCATTGCCAACCATCAAAACAGCTCCCCAACCTCGATGTTGGCGGCTGTGGACCAGCTCACCAAGGGTACGATGGCTGTGATGCATCGGGTGGCCCTCCTTCAGGCAGAGAACACTTCGCTCCGTAAGGCCAACGAGGCACTAAGCAAGCGCCGGAGAGCCAAAAGGACACGTGTGCAGCTTGGAGGATCACTTACTCTACAAGATGCAATGGATCTACTAGGCCCAGGGGCCGTGGGTGGGGAGGGAGCGCAAGAAACACAGGCGGATGGGAGTGGTGCAGGGGGGTCTCGTAGGAAGATTCGGTGCTGTGGCGTGTGCGGCAAGCCTGGCCATAACGCCCGTACTTGCCAGGTGGCTGCAGAAGCATCTGATTCAGCTGCTTCTGATGTAATTATAGTTGGTTCTTAGTGTTGTTGTTTCACAATTGAGGACATTTGTTATAGAGTAGGATGAAGTGCGCCGCTCGCTTATCTGCGCCGCTCGCTTATCATGTACGTTACCCGGCTATCAAAAACACTTTGCTTACGGTCTCTACTAGCATCTACCCCCTTTAAACCGCGTCGTTAACTCTAACACAACCCGTCGTCCTAATAAGCAACCCCGCTCCTACACAATTAAACTACGTACTCTCGTACATTAGCGTCCCCTACGCACCTAGTACATCCACCCTCCTCCCGCTATCGACCGCGCTTCAATATCCACGTCGAACAACGCGACGATCTAATATACCAATAACGCCATCATGCCGTCTACCTCGTTCAAGGCAAAGTAGTACACCTGCAACCTCAGTTGCATCTGGGCCAACGAGATGGCTTAGCGTTGAAAGAGCCCTATGAAATGAGGGAAATAGTTAGAGCCTACAGGCAAGAGGCCGCCGCAGAGGCGCCCCCGACGCATGCGGGCAGGGGTCTTGTAAACTCAACCATCTGTCATTTCGACTTCTCATTGGCCAGGGGGGTGTCTGCCTTGAGTGGCTGTGCGCATGTACTGTACTGCACTGATGTCTTGGTACTGACCGAAATACAGGCGAACACTCTCACCCCAACGGTGGACAAGATATGAGGTAGGTGGTAATGTTAAAATATGACAAGGCAGCCGGCTCCCACCATCATCTTCCCCCCCCCTTCCTTGGGGCCCAGGCCTTTTCCACCTCGATTTTTCGACTTTCGATTGTTCAACTTTTGAAAGCCTTTTGAAATGTCATTCGGCTATAGTGTTGGCGACTTTGTCGCCGGGGCGAACCTCGCCTACACCCTCATCCGCGTCATGGCCGAGACCCAGAGCGCCAGCGAAGAGTACCACGAAGCGATGACGGAGCTCTGCGGGATCCAGCAGGCCTTCATCCACGTTAGTCACATCACGCGCAGCAGCATCCTTCCACAGGCGACGCTCAACTCGGCGTCGTTTATCGTACTGTCATCAATGGAGATCATCGCGCGATTTCTCGAGCGGACGCGCGAGTACCGCAAGCGGTTCGAATCGAAAGCCGGCGGTGTCGGTGGCATCAGCAGCAGCAGTTGGTGCAAGGTGGGATGGTCCCTGTACAAGCGCGACGAGCTGCGCAGTCTGCGAGACTCGTTGCACTGCCGGCTGGTGGCCGTGAATACGCTGTTTGCCGCCGCGAGACAGTTCGTGGTTTTATTCTTACCTGTGCTCACTGAATTGCTAGAGCTAATTGATGTCTAAGCAGCGAGCATGCACTACCTTCGCCAGTCTCGCAGTACCAAGACGCGGAGGATGAGGACGCCGTATCCGCGACTGAGTCCACAATCTCGGGCATCACTCTGATGGACAACACTTTCGGCCCCGAGCCCAACACAACAGGCCCAGTGCACCGGCTAGGCAGGATCGAGCGCAAAGGGATTGAGAAAGAAGTGCAAGAGCGTCTGGAGGCCGCAAGGGCAGAGTGGGAGGCCGAACGCATCGCCACAGCAGATGAATGGCGAACAGAGGTGGAGATACAAGCGAAGGCAGCAGCGATGGATGAGGCGCGCGCTGAGCTGGGGATTGAGGAGCGGGTCCAAGAGAGGATGAAGGCTGCGCAGGAGGAGATGAAGAACGTCGAGGCCGAGCTGAGAGCGCGCATCACAAAGGAAGCCATCGAAAGGGTGAAGGAAGACATGAAGAAGGAGACCAAACCGATCAGGTTCAAGGACGCAATAGGGAGGAAGTTCACCTTCCCATTCCACCTTGTTCAAACATGGAGCGGCATGGAGGAATTGATCAAGCAGGCCTTTCTTCACGTCGAGGTGGTCGGTCCTCAGGTAGCGCAAGGCCACTACGACTTGATCAGCCCAGACGGTGAGGTCATCCTGCCCACCGTGTGGGAAAGAATGGTTGAGCCAGACTGGTCTATTACTATGGTCATGTGGCCCATGGAAAGAATGCCGCCGAGGCCACGAATGCCGGGGATGCCACCGGGACACTTCCATCTACAGGGGCGGCCGCCGATGCCGGGAAGTCACATCCCTGGTCACGGGCATGGTTCCCGACCAGGTAGACCCCCGGCCGAAATCATTGACGTTGGGCCCCGCACGCCTTTACGGGATGGCACGGAGCGGATGCCACCACCCGTTGACGCTAGCGAGACCAGCAGCATCGTTTCAGCAAGGAGCAAAAGCAGTATCGAGGACGGCGAACAGGACGGAAAGCGCGTCTCCGGCTTTGGACGCCTCATTCCCAGAAAATTCGCCAAGCTCAAGATGTGGAAACATTCCGTGTCAAAGAAAGACGAAGCCGACTTCTCCGACTTCTGACCGGAAACACAATCAAAGGGGACTGAACTAGGGTACCTTTTACATCGGTGGCAAACAGCTTAGCCCAGGGCTTCTTTGCGGAGGATTCCGGAGAGCCACTCGGATTGGTTACCAGTGTTCAGCTGAACAACCTGGAAACACGGAACCGCTGTGGCTGGTCTCTGTCAGGCGGCCTCCTACAGCCGCAACGTCATATCCTTGCGTCTGAGAGCTGATGTCCAATACAACGCTCTGTTTTCTTTGAACCTGCCTAACTTTGTAAGCTAGAAACAGTACTCTCCATCCATATTTCGAAGCCCTTTGATACGGCTCTCGAATCATCCTTTTCTCAGCATATTCCCACCAAAGAAAAACGAGCACCAACTACAACACGCAGCCATACAAACATCCTTCACCTCATCAGAACTTAGTCGATAGTAGCCAACTACCCCAGACCGTCAACCTAGGACCTACAATGACCCTCTCCCGCCTACGCCTCTACCTCCTCCTCCTCCTCCAAACGTCCCTATCCACCATCCCCACAACCAATGCCCTCGAAACCCTCATGCAAGACTTCCCAGCATTTACCTCGGCAGCCGAAACAAGACCCTGCGCGACAGAATGCGCTATCGTTCCCTCGGCCACGTTCAAGGTAAAGTACAGCTGCAGCCCCGGCAACCCCGTCAGCTGCATCTGCGCCAACGAGACGGCTTCGGTGGAGCTCCGCGACAGCATGTCGACCTACTGCTACAACAAGTGCGATGGTCTCGTGGGACCGCGTCTCGCGACCGCCATCCTGGCCGATTATTGCGGGCAGGACTGGGAGGGGAAAGCGACGATTACCAAACCTCCGGAGGGACCGACGACGACACCTGCAGCTCCCAAGGGTGGCGGCCCCAACACGGAAGATTCCGACGGCGGGCTGAAGAGGTGGGAGACCATTGTTATCGGCACCTTGGTTCCCATTGGGTGCGTGGTTTTGGGCGTTTGGATGAAGCGGAAGTGGATATGCGGACGGAGGCATAATAGGTCGGCCGGCCAAAACATGGAACCGCAGGGCGGGCCAAGGTCAACAAACACAACCCAGTAATCATTATGCCTTACATAATCCAAGCTGGTTTTGTTTTAATACGGGCATAGGACCGCATCTAATGCAGTCTTAAACCCCAAGCAAGACACCCCAAAACCCAGCCAAACTCACCATCGTTCCGAAAGCGAAATCAACCTCCCGCCACACCGCTCACAAATCCCCTCCAAGTCAACATCATCCTCCCTGTCAAGCAACTCCACGAGAGCTTCGGTCCTCGTGTAAGGAGAGACGATGTGTTGTGAGCAAGACTGAAAGGACTAGAGCGTCAGATGTCTTGGAATTGGATTCTGTTTCGTCGGTTGATTCTGTCGACTTCTGATTCTTCTGGGTCCCTGTTTTCCGGGGATTCTCGGCGAGCTTCCTTCGATGCTTGTAATACGCAGATAGCTTCTACGTTCCAATTGACCGCGACGGTAAGTTCTCGGATGGAAAAGAGAAAGCGGCGGTTACGTAGCGAAAGTGACCGTTACGTGCAGGGACCGGCATCCCAAAATTGGGCCGAGGGATCGTTCTTGTACACGCCGGCCCGTTTATGGTCGCGGCAAGTATAGCCGGGGCTTACCTCGGCTCAGGCAGTCCTCAGTACGGCTCACCTCTTGCCCAGGATCTACGACTAGCGCGGACTCGGCCAGAAGGGAGTGTCGGGTGTGACTATCGAGGTAGACAAACATCGGTAGAACCTTTTCCGGGAATGGAATGCAATTTGTTCCATGGGTGGAGAATGAAATCAATTCTGCGTTACACGCACCCCGTTGGCGACTAGCTGCTTAGCGTCCAAGTTTCAAGCTGTATTGTATGTAACCGTTCTCGCAAGCGCGATGTTGCTTCACTTCCGCCATCTTATATCTTTTGTGAAACTTGCGATTGAGAGCGTTGAATGACCTCGAGAGCGTCTGGAAGTCCTGTGTCGGGGAGGCTGAACCGGTGCCAAGACATGTAATGGACAAGGAGGAGCATCAAGGCGCAAACGCTGTGGGGATGAGAGGCAATGCAAATCATAATAATGAGTGCCCGCTATCCGGCCGCTGAGCCAAAGCCAATGCTCTATCCAAATCAAACCAAAGGGCATAAGATGTCATCTAAATCGTCGCTGAGAGGAGCAATACAAACAAAACTAAACTAGATGCAAAAGCAGAAATCCCGAGGGAAGACGGAGCACCGTCTTCTTCAACGTTCTCCAGCGGAGAAGGCACTCGCACATCAACTGCAGCCGCATTAAAGTTGATCTGTTCAACATGTTAGTAGCTGTCTCTGCATCGAACAAACGAAGACTTACGATTCCCGTCTTAGGGCATTTGTCCGTGATTTCAGGCCCCTCCGCCCCCGCCACGCCCTTCATCATGATCTGCACCTTTCCAACGGGCATCTCAAACTCCCTGAAAGGGATCTGGAAGAATCGCGGCTCCCCCGGGGGAACAGGGAGCGTCTTGATCCCATTGCCGAGCGTTATGCTGACCGTGGTGTCCGGCTTGGCGGCGATGGCGATGATGTTGATGGCATCGACGACTGCCGCCTTAGCCGTCAGGGTTCCGTTCTGGCCCCAGTGAGAGCCGCCGTCGTCGCACTTGGTGAGGTTGGCGGGCGTGGTGCGGTACCAGGCCACGGCGACGCCGTCGCCGAGAGAGGCGGGCATGGGGATGTCCCTGGAGCCCGCCTTGTACGCCGCAATGTACCAGGGAAGAACAGCGCGGAGGCCTTCGTGGTGGAAACCGTCGACGTAGGGCTTGGCTTGGTCGAGCACCTGTTCCTCGCGGATCTCGCTGATATAGTGGCTCTCGCCAAAGTCGTTCCAGCTGATGATCTGGGCGAAGTCGGGCTGCAGGTCGACCATTTGCTCCAGGCGATCGAACCACAAGCTGTCGCTGGAGGAATACCAGTTTTTGCTCAAGGACTTGAGGTCTGCGAGGGAGGTCAGCATTGGAGCTGGGAGCACAGAGGGCAAGTTATGTTGTTTGAGCCGAAAAGGGGGCGGTCGGTACGCTTACTGGTGTAAAAGTACGGGCTGACGCCCATCATGTATGAGCGTGTGCTCCCAAGAACCTTTTGATATAACTTGTCGATCCTGGTCGTTATTGTGGTCTCTTCGCGCTGAGGCCATGCATCGAAGGAAAAGTGGCCGTCGATTTCGTTCGTCACGTTCTGGATGCCTTCATAGCCAAGACTGGACCAGTCGGGCACGAAGTAAATGTCGCCTGGGACCTTGCGACGGACATCCTTCCATTTGTCGGCGAAGCCGACCCCCTCGAACGTAGACACCAAGGGTTTCCCGTCCACCTTGAACTGGGCCGGCTCGTCCCTGAAGTCGTTGATAAGGGACGCCACGCTGTCAACCGTCCAGTTGCCCGTGGCACCAAAGTCGAAGGACAGAAAAAGAGAGAAGTTGCCAATCTTTGCGGCTGAGTCGTAGGCTCCGTGAAGCGCTTCTAGAGTGTGATTATCGCCTGCACCAATGTTCAAGGCGAAACCATCGATGGCCGACGCCGTGGCGTTTCCGATGTCATACTGCCAATGCTCGGTTTTTTGGTTGAAAGTCAACCCCACCTGGAAATAATTAGAGGAGGTCCAAGAAGAGTTGAGCTGTGGAGTTGGGACCTACCAGGTAGTGGCAGAACACGGCCTTGGGGAACAACATGGCAGTCGTCTTGCACTTCCAGTGAGAGAGAGGGGGCGGCGACGGTCACATGGAGGCACCATCTTCTTTATCGTGCTTTTTCGGTTTCCGTGCCAGCCTGTGCGAGTGAAGATACGGCCTCAATGTCAGGGATCCGTATCCATGGCGAGCGGGAGCACCTCCACCACAATCCACAGAGCTCCGCCCGAAAGTCGCGAGAACACGACGGAAACTCCACATGAGCGGGTGAGCTTCATCCAAGCGGGCGGGAATATTCGTGGCCTGAACTCTGCGGGTCGCTGTTTGTATGCGGAGGCTCGGAGGGCCGCCTGCGATCGCCACTGCTGTGTTTCTAAACGGGCCCTCAAGTTAGCACCTCAGGCGGTGTCAACAAAAAACCGAACACTCGGCCCGCCACATCGTATGGTTGAATGTTTGATTTTTTGTTGACACCACTGCACCTGCACGTTGCTGACGATGCGGTTTGGGCGGGCTCAGGTTTTGTGGACCGACGTCCAGCATGGTCGTATCTGCAGTCGCCAAACCGTCGAACGCGTGATACGGGTGGCAACATAGGATCTTGCCTGTCGTGTCTGCACCGATAAGAGATGTTGTGGATTTATCGTGAATGGAGTGTTGGACCGTGGGAGGAGTCGCGTCCACATTCCCGGTCCCGATAGGGCCGACTGTCTGGCTTTGGAGAAAGTCCTTTTTTCCACATCCTTGGGATCCTTGGGGCCTGAGATGCGAGACCTCAATGGACCGGGGCGGGCAGAAATGGCCGAGACCATCGTCGCATGACAACCTGCCATGTGCACCAGCAGCAGCGCTGATTGTCCCAACAGGGTTGTCTCTTCGGGCGACGCTCAGCTTCCAAACAGCATGGACGGTCAATTTGCCACGTTGAAGAACGCCTCCAAATAGATATTCGATGTAGAACGCTGGACGGGAACCTGGAAGACACGGTGGGTCTGAAGAAATCTTCCGGGTTGTGGTGGAGAAGATGGGAGAGGGGGGGGGCCCTGCCGTCGATACGCGACCCCTCTGGTCACGATTTGTCAAGAGCCGCATTTTCTGGACGCCCTGTCGACCTGGAGACGCCCATTCGAAACTGGGACACCACAAAGAAAACCGAAAGACAATATCACGGGAGTCGTGGATTTATTATGAGTTTCAGCAGAGGGAAAGCAGAACTTGCGGGGATCCCAGCATAATCAGAACAGTCACGACTCGGCATGGCGGGAAGGAATGTCACTTGGGAGGGGAAGAGCAAACGCATTGGTGCAATCCTCACACAAGGATCGAGATCGACATATCTTTTTGTATTTTCTCGTACTTAGTGACGCAATGCAACAATTGAACGGCACTGCAATTCGGACCCGACATCGGTGTCCGCCAAGACCGGCGCCCGGAGAATCGTTGCCGGCTTTCCCCACCGCCATCCGGTATTCTTCCGCCCCTCATTCCGCCCCCCCTCCGACAACGACGTGACGGCCGAGTCTCCCCGCCCCCCGCTGAGCCGGCAGAACACCGCTCACCACCACTACCATCACCATCTGCGCTACCATGGCTTCCCCGTCTCCGTACATCATTGGCGACGCGCTGTACAAGACGGCGCCCCATCACGAATCATTCGCTGCGCTCTGGGAGACAAAATGGAAGCCCCTCTGGTAAGCCCTTCATTGTCTCGACAACCATGAGAAATGCTTCGACTTGCGGGCTTGCTAACACCCCCCAGCGCCAAGGGTATCTACCCGTTCATGTTTGGCTCCATCAAGGATTTCCAGCCCGTGGTAGACAGCATCGTCGAGGTACGACCAACCCAGCCGACACCCGCACCGCACCACACTGACAACCCCCTAGAAAGGTCTCAAGCCGCCTTACAACTGGGATGAATACGCCGAGTGCTTCTTCCCCAAAGCCCTCGAGCTCACCCACATCGCCGAAGAAGCCGAGGCCGCCGGCCACACGGAAAAGGCATGCGAGTACTACCTCCGCGCCTCAGCCATCTACCGCATCGCGCGTTTCCCCGCCCCCCGCTCCCCCAAGCAAAAGCACGCCTGGGAAGCCGGCAAGGCCGTCTTTTACAAAGGCGCCGCCCTCCTCGAACATCCCATCCGCGAGGTCCTCATCCCCCACCACCACCGCCACCCCCACGAAGGCGCCACCATCCCCGCCAACCTCCTCGTCCCGCCGTCCGCCTCCCCTTCCAACCCCGCCCCCCTCGTCATCATCTTCACCGGACTCGACGGCTACCGCACCGAGCTCGCCGTCTGGCAGCGCCCCTTTCTCGACCGCGGCATTGCCACCCTCATCCTCGAGATCCCAGGCACCGGCGACTCGCCCGCGGACCCGCGCGACCCCACCAGCCCCGACCGGCAACTCGCGTCGATCCTCGCCTTCCTCGGCACACGCCCGGATCTCGACGCGTCGCGCGTCGTCGTCTGGGGCTTCTCCACGGGCGGCTACTACGCGCTGCGGGCGGCGCACACCCCCGCTGGCCGCGCAGGTCTGCTCGGATGTGTCAGTCTCGGCGGCGGGTGCCACCACATGTTTGACCGCGCGTGGCTGGAGCGGGCGGATTACATGGAGTATCCGTTTGATTTGGCGTCGACGCTGGCGTACAAGTTTGGGTATACGCTTGAGGAG
Source organism: Schizothecium vesticola (assembly GCA_030549215.1). Lineage (NCBI taxonomy): Eukaryota > Fungi > Ascomycota > Sordariomycetes > Sordariales > Schizotheciaceae > Schizothecium > Schizothecium vesticola. Next base: position 1,093,686 of record JAUKUD010000007.1, on the reverse strand, counting down.
TTTTATACCGAGGGGGCCAGGTTCTCGCTCAAGGGGGACGGGACGCTGGGGAACAAGTGCTGCAGGGTGTTGCTGGTGAATGGGAAGCTGGATGAGATTTTTCCGATTGAGGACTTGTATGTGGCCCTGGAGGAGGGGGGGCCCAAGGAGGTGAGGGTGGTGCCGGAGACAAAGCATATGGGGGAGCCGATGTCGTTTTTTTATATCTTGCAGTGGATTGGGAAGTTGGTGGGCAGCCCGATTGAGAATCCGTGGGAATTTTTGGGGGGGCTGCCGTTTGTTACCAAATACTAGACTCTTCGGCTAGGACGCTGCGACGAGCAATAGCCTGAGTCCCGACGCCACTGCTCCTGATCTTGTCGGCGCAGTGACCGAGAGATCTGTGCTTCAGCTGGCTGAGGGCAATCTCACGGGCGTCGACCTCCTTGACGATGTCGTCACCGGGATGGGCCGACGCCACGGTGAGAGCCCGGGTGGTCGCTACGAAATTGAAGAATCGCATACTAAGAGCTTGGGTGTTCCAACTCTGGCGCCAAGCTCTGACCTTAACCCGAATGCAGACCCAGTCCTGCGATACCCATATCGACAGACACGTCACCCACTCGTCACACCTTTCCTGCAACTTGTACTCCAAACATTGCATTTGCCCACCCAACAGTCATCCATCGCCATCCAGCGTACTCGTCGCCGAAACACATGACACTCTGTCCAGTCCCAAACACCATCGCCACAACCATGGGGTATACAGTCACGCCACCACCCATACCCCCCCCCCCCCCCCAAGCACAAAAAAAACTCCGACGGGCCGCATCACTAGGCCATACCCTTACAACCCACACGATACACCGCCATCGCCGCAACTACAGCGATTTCCCGCACACCGCCGCAGACACCAAGATGCACGATACACACAAACATGAAGAGGAGTATGTCGGGGGTCACCATGATGCCCTGGCCGCAACAGGGGTATCCTTCCTGGCACCCAACGGCTCGCTAGCCCTGTCAAACGTCACCAAAGAGGAGCTCAAGCTAGCCAGGAATCACCTCCTACACCATTTCAATGTCTACGACATCACCATATACGGCTTCTGGGCAGAACTCACCTGCGATCCTGCCGTCCCAGATGGGCGGCTACCGTCATCCGTCGGAGGACTAGTTGCTATATGGCGGCATACCGACGATCCCGCCTTCATGTCTTTTATCGGCGAAGGAGGACAACTGGACGAGGACGAGTCCGAAGAATCCGCGGCGGTAGCTGCAGGCTTTCTCGGTGACGATGGCGCAACCGACGCCGCTATCATCAAGCTAGCAGACTTCTTCACCGACTGCCAGGCTATAACATTCCTCCAGCATGTCGCGATCATCGAGTTCCCGTCCACCGACTCGAAAGCATTCCGCGACCGACTCTCATCACTCCCAAGCTCGATTGCATACTTCCCGCATGCCATCCGATACCACAATGGGCCATTGCCCAACACACCAAGACGAAGACGAGCACAGAAACCAAAGCTAGAGGTAGACGTTGACGAACGTATTGAAGACGAGACCGATTATGTCAAACTGGACGGGAAATTCTATCCTGGGACGATGATCTCGTCCGTCGACAAAGCCGGATCTATACACGCATCGGTATCCGCCGGGGTCCTCGTCGAGAATGGTACGGAAACACGCCTTACCTGTTCGTGGCATTGCTGGGAACAACACTGGGAAAAATACAAGGATATCTTTGAGCAAGACACCCAGGAGGTCCGACAAGCTTCCCGCATTGTGCAAGGAAACCCCGGCACGGAGGTTGGCCAGGTCGTAAGGCGCATTGGTATGACAGATATCGCCTTGGCCAAGCTCAACCTAGGCATTAAGTTCGAGAATCGGCTTATGGACGTCCAGGCGACCGCAAAGAAGCTAGTTCACAGCTCCAACATCGCCTATTACGATGAACTACTCATCGATGCTTTCCCGACGGGAGTACAGAGACTTATGTCCGTCGGGTCGAGAATCGCCTTTGAAAGGGGCAAAGGCTCTCATCCAAAACTCAGGGCACCAAACGGGGACGAGTCTCTTCTCCCGCCCTCGAATGTTACCTACATCGCTGCCAGACAAGGCGTGTGTGCAACAGGGGACCCCATCTTAACCGATAAACCCTACATCCGGGATAGAGCCTGCGGTGCAGTTCTTTTGAGGTGCAAGGACGCTTCCGGCAAAACCAGTTCGAGGGATGTGCTGGCTCGGAGGGAAGTTTGCGGCATGTTCCATTACGCCGACCTCACGCCAAAGTACGCAAATTCCGCAAGTGAATACTTGATATATGCCGAATCATTCGATCCTTTGATCGAGGAAGGGTGGCAGGTGGTGCCCCTCCCGGGCGAGGAGGCGGAGACGAACATACAGTAATTCGTTGTAGCACCGACTCCTTCGAGACGCGCTGGTTTGAGGAGCCAGGGCAGCCCGCCCGGGTGAGTATTAGAGGTGGATTGAAGTGGGTGGGACGGAGAAAGCTGGGGATAACCCTGGGCTGGCCCTGGGGCCGCCCTGGGCTGGCCCTGGGGGAACCCCAAGGGTTCTATTCAGGTCAAGAAGAAGGAATACAATGGGTAGTTAGCGCCACAAAGATTGACATCGGCTGTGGGAGCACCTCACTCTATTGATATTGCTTCTATTGTTGCCTTTTACTGCCATTGTGTTTTGAAGCCTTCCTTCCTTCTCTATTTTCATCTTCCCACCATCGACAACTGAGCTAAATTATCACCAGCCAACAACGTGCCAACTTCTTTGATCGTATCTTGATCACCAGATTGACTCTCTGACCTCTCTCTCCAAGCCAACCAGCCATACCACCAAAACCCTCTTCTCCAAAACTTTCCGCCGCAAACTCCGCAAACTCACCCGCTTCCTTCCCTCGAAGCCGTCAATATGGACATACCTTCTAGCCAGGTCCACTCCGGCCTGTCGCGCCAGCTCGACAAGACCAGCGACCTATCCACCGTCCAGCTGCAATCATGCGACGACATCATCATGCTTGTGGGAGAAGCAAACGCCACTGGCGAGACAGCATGTGCCAGTTCACGGGAGGGCCTCTGGGACGCAGTTTTCGCACGGGGCTAGAACACCAATTGCCCAAACCGACACCCGGGAGCAGTCCGTGAACGGCAGGCGGTCGAGTCCATGGTCTGCGTTGAAACCTGGGCCGTTGACCTGCCTGTTCCCTCCACACCAGGCAAGCGCAAGAGGGGAAGTGAGGGCGCCCTTCCCGCAGAAATCAGCCCCCATCGCCGAGCTGGGGCACCGGCATTCTTGAAGCCAAACCTCCAGTGGAGCAACTTTGGCGTAACGTACCTCTTCTGTGACGCAAAGAGTTCAGCAGCAAACGACAAGTACGTTCGCCTCTACGAGAGATGGACAATGGCTCAAGCGCACTCTGAGGCCATCACACATTTCGACCGCAAAGAAACCGAGCGAGTCGCGGACTACAACTATGAGCTTGCGGTTTGCTGGGCGCGTTCCCGTCTGCTGCTCAGCCTTCGTGTGGCGGGTGCCGGCAACCAAGGATTGTCTGTCCCAGCGGGAGCGAGACCAGTTGCTGGGGGCAACGAGGTCGTCGTCAGGACGGACGAGCTTGTCAAGTTACAAACCTGCAGACAACGGATCCTTGACATGGAGCAGCTTGTCAAGGATACAGGCATGATAGCAAGGCAAGTGGAGACACGAACTTTTGCTAGCCCGCGCCGCGTGAGGGACTCTGAAGGTATGTACATATACGTCCTGGCAGCAGAGTCCTTAAGTATGGTGGTGACTAATTCCGTATAGTTTAAGGACTGGCTGAGTAGGAAGTGAGGGCTGGGTGGGTTGTGGTTGTTGGCATTTTGAACGTCGAGCTGCAGTGCATTTTTGGGGTGGGCAACGGGACGGCTGGAGTTTCATGGGCCGCATATTCCTGTTGGTGGAGAGGATGGTCCATGATGCCTGGACAGATATCAAGGGAGGCTATGGGGCATTGCGGAAGCGGTAGTTTTTATCTGATCAAGCAACTGGACACGGGCAGAAATGTTCATTGACGGGCAACCCCCAGATCTTACCACAGCAGGGCACTGGCCACTAAATGACCGGCCCTGAAGAAAAACATTTGCATGAGCAAAGACGAGCAGTCCACTCGCCCCCTGATGGGGTGGTCTTTGCATTCCCTCTTGATCAAAACTCCGACTTGGGGCGTGGGCCAAACTGCAGGAAAGGCGGCCACATGTTGACACGAGACGGAAAGACTTGCCACTGCCTGGACCGCATTTCTATGCATTATCTAGGCCGAACTTCTTCAACAATCCATCTAAAGAGAAACAGATGACTGGGCCACATTTTTGCCCACCACCAGCACCGCCGCGGGCACCCCACCGCCTTGCAGCACATTGGCAGTCACCGTCAGCTTCTCCCGGGGCCACAGCGTGACATAGTTGTCAGACCATGTCAACGGGAGGACGTCCTCTCTCGCCGCATCCACCAGGCTCAGCGAGACAAAGAAGGCCGGGACATCAGACTTGTTCTCTAGCGTCACGTTGATGCTTCCGTCTGTCGCCTTGGTCGTGGTGATGGAAACGACCGCCGGCGCTAGGCTGTTTAGCGCCGTGTAGTCACTGTAGCGCGAGACCGGCGTGTAGTACCAGTCCGACTTGGCCCAGTCGAGTGTGTCCAGGGACTTGGCAAGCCAGTAGACGTTTCGGCTCAGGACAACGCCCTTGTCGTTTGTCAACACCAGCCTCAGAAAGACGACATTGGGATTCTGTGCCAGTGCTGTGGCCAGTGACGTGATGTTCTTGCTTGTGTTTGGAGTGGTGGTTGCGTCGACGTTGCCACTGTAGAGGACCTTTCCGGCGGTGTCAATGACTTGTACTTGGACAGTCCTCTTCCCGGACCTGTCCTGGGACCGGTTGATGAGATAGACGGCCTTGTTTTGGTAGTCGTACGCCACATGTTCCAACCGGCTGCCAACCTTGGCTCCAAAGAAGCTGCCGGCAGGGCGCATGTAGTAGTCCCAAATGTTCCAGTGCAGGCTTGGAAAGGCATTGGTCAGCATCCAATAAATCAGGCCCGTGGCCGGCCGGCGCGCGTTCCAATTTGCCGCAAATGCCTCGAATTGGGAGCGGGTGGCCTCGTAGTCGGACATCTGCGCCTTTTGGATGTAATCCTCGAGGGACACGGGGGCGCCGAGGCGCTTCCACAACGCCGTGTTGTAGATCTCGCGGGTGTGAAAGCTGGAGGCCGCAGTCGACATGTGAAAGAGACCTTTGTTGGGGCGCTTCCAGAGGTCTTCGAGATCAGATGGGGAGAGGAACCTTTGGAGGCTCGAGAGCTCGGGTGTCCCAACTCCAGCGCCAAGCTCTGACCCAAACCCGAAGGCAGACCCCACTCGAGTTTGATCCCACCAGTAGTTGCTCGGAACCCAGTCGTACGGGCCCTCCATCTTGAGCCCGGATGGGCCCGTCTGCGGCGAGGAGCCGCGTTTCGACGCTGCCGCTATGATAGGAGTCTGCCAGTTGACGGCTCGGAAGGCGTTCATGTACAGCGTTGTCGCCCTCTCGTCGGGTGCAAAGTCACTGCCGATCAGAAAGGTGAGGACGCTCGGATGGGGTTGCAGCATGGCCGCCTCGTGGACCATGCTCGCATTAGCGATGGAGTAGTCGGCATCGTTCCACAGGTACTTGGTAGAGAGATGGTCGTTGTAGGACCAAGCCTCCCATTTGTCACAGCACTCCCACCCCACCATGAGCATGACGCCGAGCCGGTCGGCAATGTCGTACAGCTCCGGGTGCTGGTTCTTGCCCTCGAGCCGCACCGTGTTGAAGCCAAGATCGAGAACGTACTGGAGCTCCCGTTCCCACCTCTTGGCGTCCCATCGCAGGAACATGTCGGGCGCATACCCGCCGCCAATGACCTGGAAGGGTAGACCGTTGATGTAAAAGGTTGTGTCGTTGAACGAGTTCAGTTTGGATGTGACGGTGCGGAAGCCGAACGTGGCCGTGACGGAGTCGAGGGGGGCTTGGGCGACAGTTCGGGCCGAGAAGGTGGCGTGGTAGAGGGGTTGTTCCCCCCATTGCTTGGGCCACCAGATTCGCGGGTTTGGGACGGTGGCGTCAAAGACGATGTCAACGGTGGAGAGGGCCGGAATATCGACTAGCTTGGACCACGTCATGTTCCCGCCCGCGCCGCCGGCTCCCCAGGCGGGCACGGCATAGGCCGAGGCCTCAATCCTAATGGGAGCATTGCCGAGATTTCGGGCCTTGGTTCGGAGCGTCACCACAGCGGGCTTGTCGGAGCCGACTGGTGTGTTGAGCTCTGTCGTGATGCGCAAGACATCCAGCACCACCGCGCCCGTCTGCTTGATCTCGACGGCGCGCCAAACGCCGGTGCCGTTGTCGGCGGGTTGCGGGTTCCAATCGACCCATCCGAGGGCAAGATCGCGGTCGTAGTCGGTCGGGTAGGCTCGAATGGCGAGGCCATTGGCCTTGGCGACGACGCTGGTGATGTCGTATTGGTAGCCGGCGTACGAGCCTGCTTGGGCTGTCCTGTCGGCGATCTGTTTCCCGTTGAGAAAGATGTCAGCCCGCGACGAGATGCCGTGTGTCTGGAGGAAGTAGTGTTGCCCGGGGGCCGGGTCGAGCTCGAATTCGTGGTGGTAGATCCATGGCTCTGAGAACTGTGCAGTGTCGAGCTGGTTGAGGTTGTCGGAGAAGAAGAGGTGGGTGTCGTTGTAGAGGCCGGTGTCGAGCAGACAGGCGACGACGGTGCAAAAGGGCCTGTCGACGTGATGCCACTGCGACACGTCGGCACCAGCGGCTGACGTTTGGGCTAGGTTGCTCCCCAGGGCCCCTGCTCGGGACTGTCGCTGCAGGCTCCATTTTGGGATTTGTGCGACCTGCCCTGGCCTGGAAACCAGGGCCTCAGCGGACGCCCCACTGAACCTCCCGCTGAGCGTCAACGCTGCGATTGCTGTTCTCAACTTCATGGCGATTTCCAAACTTGGTCCCGTCTTGGAAAAGACAAGCTTCACGACACACCACATTTCCCCGTTTCCATGCGCTGCCCAGATCTATATACGAGGGGCATGTTTCTGTTCCTCGAGGGACTTGTCCTTCCATGTCACAAATTCGGCCATTTCCCCCCCGCAGTCAATCAATGGCCTCCCCGCACGGCAGTCTGGCCAGCCAACCGTCCATGTTTCTGCGACGGCCACGCGATGGAATGAATCTAGTTCCCATAGTGCCTCCGGGCTTGTCCCTCGGGGCTGGGACCCGTGCCGGCCACCATCCGGCCATCTTGGCAGCGCCCCAACAACGGGTACGGATAAAACTGGTGACCACCGGAATGCGACGCCCGCCTCTTCTCCCGGCAAACCAAAGACATGGAAGCTCCAAGACTTGTCTCGACTTTATTCCGCGAGAAAACTACACGAGATTCTTGGCATGGCAATGGCAACTGGGATTTCATCCAGCCACAAGACATCTCGCCATGGCATGGTTCTAAACTTTGTCCATCAGCCACCAGAAAATCGCACAACTTCCAAGCCAAGCCATCGGTATTGTCTTTTCCTGTTTTTCTTTAATCTCCTTTATCCTACCCACATATCGCGCCGTAGCAAGGTCCTATAGAAGAAAAGAAGAATAACATGTCAAAGTTCAACATCGGCAGATCTGCCTCAGCGGCGCCGGTTTGGCTCGGCAAAGACTCTGCGCCCTGGTATGGGCTCTTCGTGTACCGACACCTGCCTAGTTCGACGAATTCGATGCCTTCGAGCTGATATGCCACCGCTGCACTCAGGTTGATAGGCCAGGTCCAGTACGAGCGTACCAAACCCTATGCCTGACCCACGTCTCCGTCGGAAACAAACCCCCAAGACAGCCAATGGCCGGCTTCCCTTCTCCTCAACGGTCTTCTAACTGTGCTTCCAGAGCCCAATCCTTTGACTGACTGCGTCCATCGGTGATCAACTGAGTCCTAAGAATTGTGGCAGAATGAAACTGCCTGACGACTCAGTGCCGATCGCTGGCTTGATGAAGTCATACCGTTACCCTCAACAACAACATCGACTCCTTTTCTAAGTTATACTATCTGTCCCCTTTCGATGACCTAGAAGAACTCGATGAAAAGGACAGCTAGACTGGATGTCAGGAGTCTGCCTCGCCAACTCTTCTCGGCGTGACGGCCAAAATGGAGAACTCTCTGGATATAAAGACCGCGGTTGTTCGCCGTCAAAATACTCAAAAAGTCTTAAGCCAACATCATCTCAGCAACACATCACAATCCTAGCAGTCTCAAGCATCCCTCGCCCACCATGCGTTTCATCATTGCTCTCACCATTCTCCTCCCCTTGGCTCTTGCCGCGCCGGGATCGCTCGACCAGAGGCAAACACCTTGCGCCTTTCCCGAGTACAAGACGGAGTTGGTCAGCGACAGCGACCCTCACCAAAACTTCTACCACATTCAACTGAGCGTAAGCCACTACGAACTTGAACCCATGCAGCTAGCGCAAGGCTAAGAAGAACCCCAACGCAGGAGAACAATGATTGCGGCGAGGCCACTGAGTGCTCGGTCGGCCATGAGGTCAGCAAATCGTACACGGTGGGCTGGTTTGGCGGCGTGTCCGGGTTCAACTTCTTCTCGGGCGGCTTCGAGGTCCAGGAGTCCTATACGACGGGCAAAACGTACACGTGCACCGGCAAGACGGGCGAGATCGTGTGTGTCTAGTACATTGTCGCCCATACGGCGTACACGGTCGACAGCTGGATCGAGTACCCCGGCTGCCCCACCGGCCAGCCCATCGAGAAGAAATGGGCCGTGATCAAGGCGCCGAACAAGGACAACGCGGGCGGGAACTACGATTGCAGGATTGGGCCCGAGAACTGCCGTACCCAGAGTGATAACTACTGGGCGTAGACACCGTTGTCGGGTGGGCTGTGGACTTCACCATCAGTCGTCCGGGCTTGGGTTACGTGCAGCTGGTCGTATGGTCTGTTTCCGTCATTCGAGCTTAAGGAGTCTCCTTTTCAGTGGTACGGATGTGAGTTGGGTTTGGTTTTCTTCTCAGATCATGTAATAATTACAATATTCCTAGCTCTTCCCTAGTTGTTTTCAAGTTACTGCCTCACTCAGCCCTGTCAACACTACAACAACCTCACTTGTTTGGATCTCCCTCAACACGCTCACGCAATGGCGATCACGTCTTACATGCATCTCGGCGCCGAACGCCAAGAACCTTGGCACTCACACATCACAACCGCAGCCGATCAATATGCTCGCCAAGACGGGCAACCAAGACAGCCGGGAAAATGTTTAACCTTCACCAAGCCCTGCCCGGCCGGGGTCCGACTAATTGGAACCCGTGTTGCGCCGCAGTAGGCAACAGCCCAGATGCCCCATTGATTGGTACCGGTAAGCAATATCGCGGCACAGAATCCGGGTGGGATTGGGTGATGGGGATCTCTGCAGGTCGTCAACAAGACCGAACGGACGTCGGAGAGGTAAACACAGGGAAGCGATGCTGACCAACTCTTCCTTCCGCGTCGTCATCGCCGTTCTGGTACGGTCATCTGCCCACCTGCATCCCGGATTGGCCCGCGGGCGAGGAGGAGGCCAGCGCGGCATGCAATGCTACCTTGGGGCCGCAGCGGGTCTGCAAATGCGAGCTTACCGAGTCCAAGACGGCGTGGGAGAAGACGGAAACATGTCATGGACTTGATGAGGGGGGTGCGGGTTCCTGAATTGATGATTTCGTGTATAAGAGGTGTTTGTCGCCCGTCACCGGTCTCGCACCCATCCACCGCGTTCTTCATCCTTGTTGTGATCCCCTAATCGTAATGCGTACCTCACACTACCTCCCCTTCCTCGCGGCGCCGCTGCTCGCCGAGGCTTCGTCGATCCTCTTCAACGGCGGGACGATCGTCGCGTTTAATCGTAATAAGAACGCCCTCGAGGTGATCCGCGATGGCTCGCTGCTCATCAACGACGACCGCATCGTGAGCGTGTCCGCCGGCGCTCCCTCGGCGAGCCTCCTGCGCAAGGACACCGAGGTGGTGGATGCCAAGGGCAAGATCATTACGCCCGGCTTGTAAGACCAGCCATGACACTCTGCCAGGGCCACACTGACCTCGCCCAGCATCGACACCCACAAGCACGGTTGGCAGACGTCCTTCAAGACGCTCGCCAGCAACACCTCCCTCCTCGAGTACTTCAGCCGCTACGGCGAGTTCGCCGCCGCCGGCCTCCTCACCGCCGAGGACGTCTACATCGGCCAGCTCGCGGGCATCTACGAAGCGCTCCACGGCGGCGTCACCACCATCCTCGACCACGCGCACCACGCCTGGTCCAACCAGACCGCCGAGGCCGGCCTGCTCGCCAGCGTCGACTCGGGCGCGCGCATCTTCTGGGCCTACGCCTTCCACAACATCCCCTCCACCCCGCCCTACCTCGTGCCTGAGCAGCTCGCGCACTTCCGCGCCCTCGCGGGCAACACCACCCTCCTCCGCTCCTCCCCCACCAGCCTCGGCGTCGCCTACGACGCCTGGGACCCCGCCGCCTCGACCGCCACGGAGCGCCAAGCCGTCGTCGCCCTCGCCACGTCCCTCAACGTCTCCGTCGTCACCACCCACACCGTCCTCGGCCCCTGGGGCCTGACCAACACCCCCTCCGCGCTCCTCGCCGCCGGCATCCTCAACACATCCATCCCCGTCGTCCTCAGCCACGGCAGCTTCCTCTCCCCCACCGACGCGCAGCTCCTCCGCACCGTCAACCAGTACGTCAGCGTCACGCCCGAGTCCGAGTTCCACTACGGCCACAGCAACCCCACGAGCCACCGGTTCCTGGACCAGGCGGCGCTCGGGGTGGACACGCACTTTACCTACTCGGGGGATATTCTCTCGCAGGCGCGGCTGTGGCTGCAGACGGCGCGGCTGCGCCTGTACGAGGCGGTGCTGGAGCGGTGGGAGCTGCCGGTGAACAATCCCATGTCGGCGACGCAGGCGTTCTTGCTGGCGACGCGGAACGGGGGGTTGGCGCTGCGGAGGGAGGATCTGGGGGTGATTGCGGTGGGGGCCAAGGCGGACGTGGTGGTGTGGGATGGGGATGCGCCGGCGCTGTTGGGGTGGAATGACCCCGTGGCGGCGGTGATTCTGCATGCGAGCGTGGGGGATGTGGAGAGCGTGGTGGTGGATGGGAAGTGGAGGAAGAGGGATTTCAAGATTGTGGTGGGGGATGGGAAGGGGAAGGGGGGGTATGAGGCGGTCAAGAAGAGGTTCGTGGAGAGCGCGAGGAGGGTGCAGAAGAAGCTGATTGAGACGAAGTCGCCGGTGCCGGTCAAGGGGGATGTGTGGCCGTATAGTGGGTATCTGGTGGGAGAGGCGGAGACGGTGGATGTCTTGAGGGGGGAGGGCACAGGGTATGGGACCACGTTTTTGAAGGCTTGAGCGGGGGTTGGTGGTTGGGGTAATGTAATACAGTGGGAGAGAATGAGAAAGGTATCTGCGTTACGCAGACAGCTTGTATGTCTTTCCTCATTGCCTTGTTGCCTTGCTGTGTGGCCCCATATAGGGTCGAACTATTCAACTAGATTCTAATCTAAGACTCCTGCTGGCTTAATCGGCTTAGCGGGCGATTACTCGACACAATTTCCTCCCCCTACTGGATTTAGGAGGTTCCTCCATCTCGAAGGGGTGGAACCGACTGCCGTCCCACGAAAGTAAACCACCACTGGGCGGTTTTGTACCCCCCAACCCCGCCCCATTGGCGCCCCATTGAGTGGGCTTGTGGGCTTGGGGGCGAACTTTTGCTATTTTGTTTCAATTGATGGCTTCTTTTACCCGACAATTCTGGTTGGCGGTGTCCTGCAAGAGCAAGGGCACCAAGGCAACTGACGATGACATCACTAACTGTGGTACTCGAAACGTTTAAGAGTGATCCTTGGTTTGATGTGGAAATTGTGTGCTGAAGCAATTGCAATGTTTGCGAGGTTGGGCGACGCAAAGCATCCAGGGGAATCAAAACAAACACCATCCCATCACCGTCACGAGCATCAATTTTCACGTCGATGACAAAAGGTAAGCACAACGCAATGCTTTGTGGACCTGATCTTCTCCCCTAGCGGCTCCTGCTATATATCGGGCGCCTATTCCACGGCAACCACCAACCCGCCAAATTTTGTCTCCGTCTCCTAATACTCTACGCCATCTCCTCATCCTCACTCTCATCCTCCTCTAGGCCCTTGAAGCCACAACTCTCCCCCAATCTTCGCATCATCCAGCTGACCCTGCAGGTCCAAACTCATTGTGGTGAGTTCCACCACGCGAACCTTCAGCTGGCCTTTCTCCTCCGCCGCCGCCTCCTTCTCCGTCTCCAGCTGAAAGATCCTCCCCTCCCTCTGCTTGGTCTCTTTGCTCATCATATCGACAGTGGCGGAGAGAGCGGCCTTCTCCTCCTCTAACGTTTTATTCCGCGCCTGGAGATTGGCGACTACGAGTGCGGTCATCGAGGAGGCCCTGGCTGCGCACTCGGCCTTTTTCTCATCGAGCTCCTTGCGAATGGTGGCCAGCTGCTTCTGCTGCTCGCCCATGTCTCGGCGGTACCGGGCATCCATGGAGGTGATTCGAGCCTTGAGGCTCGCCTCGGTACTCTTGGGCTCGCGTCCCTGGCGCTGGAGGGAGCCACTACGGGCGCGTTTGGTCGGGGCCTGGTTGACGGGGGCTCTCGACGCCTCTACCGCGCCGTGCATCAACTGGTCAAGGGCCATCTCATCGGCAAAGATCATCTTCCTCCCGGGCCTGGTCGTCGTCCAGGGACCAGCCGCCTGCTGCTGTTGCTGTTGAGCCTTGGAAGTCTGCCACAGGAACGCGGGCGCGTCCTGCTGATCTGCTGTCTCATAAAACTCCGTTTTCATCGAAGTCGATCGCAACTTGATCCGCGTCACGCGGTCCGGATACGCTGCGTTCCACATCTTTTCGAGATCGGGGCCCCCGCGCTCGGGCAGCTTTCCGGCATTCCAGAGCTTGTTCTCAGTCCATGCAGCTGCAAGCCACGATGAACTTTTGTTCTCGTCCAACGAATTTTACTGCTCACCGAGGCGAGGTGCAGCGACGGTTGGCTCCGCGCCCAATGACGGCCCCGAACTTAGGTACCTCTATTTGACGTTATGGCGAGAACACCAGGCTTCTCTGCTCTACCAAGTTCCTTCCTCCTTCCTTCACCCTTTTCTCCGGAGTCTACGGCATCGCACGCCACATCATGGAGACAACGACAATCGACAGCCACCGCGGGCAGATATTCCTGCTGTACATTGTGCAGAACAAGACCCTGGCGCAGGTGCGGGAAGTCCTCAAGGAACAACACGCGCTCGATATCCCGTACGCGCGCCTTCCCATCCTCCCACGTCCTACTGCGGTTCTCTTCGGGCACTGGCTGACTCGTGGCACCCCCAGACCCAAGAAGCTCAAGACCCAGCTCATGGAGTGGGGTTACACCAAAAACATCAAGCGCGGCGAAGTCCAGCACATCCTGCGCGAAAAGCAGAGCCGCGAATCGGCAGGCAAGCAGTCGTCATTCACCCTTCACCAACGGCCCGTCGCTCTCGACAAGGTCGCCAAGCACGGCCGCCGTGCCCGACTTCCAACACAGCCAGCCGGCACCGCTCCGCTCTTCCCGGCCACGGACAATCCTATTTCTGGGGACCGACAGATCGCATGCCGCACACCTCCACCCGCGCAGATCCCTGCCGCACTTCCGCCGCACCAGCACTGGGTCGTTGCTGAAAAGATCCTCTTCCACGTTGACGCGCTGGTCAAGGGCTCTTTCGAAGCCGGCCGCTGGCGCTTTAACGGCAACGACGCCATCATCCACGGCTCGCCCGCCCAGCATGTTGAGTGCGCCCGTCTACACGGCTTCCTCGGCAGCCTGATCAACGGCTCCGCAGCCGCTGCGGCCAGCGACTTTGTCAGTGCAGGTTCACACTGGCGCCATGCCTTCCTGGCGGTCGAAGACCTCGTGGTGCAGGGCGAGTACCACGACATTGTACCCAACCTCGTGCAAAGATCAACGACTTGAATCGGCAGGGCCTGAGTGAGGTCGCAACAGTGCTCAAGACGCACATCGCGCGGTGCTGTAGCAAAGCTGAAATGAAGGAGACGCCGGCGGCGACGATATACCACGAGCTGGGGCGGCTGGACCTAGCAGATCTGGAGGACGTCGAGGAACGCATCATGCAGCGCTTCATGCTCTATCTCGGGCCGAGGTGCTACAACAGTTTCGTCTTGGCCATGAATCGTGCGAGACGCAGACTGACGCACCAGCCGTGGACCACGTTTGCCGACTTTGTCCCTCCCCTAGAGGACCTTGACGCGCAATTTGGGCACGCCGACCGTCGGTCACTCGACGTGCTCAGTCTCCGCGCTGAGATCCTCAGCCAGCGCGGCGGTTCCGAGGAGTAGGTTGAGGCGGAAGCAGCGGCCATTGTTGAAAGAGCTGCAGCGATTCCGGAGGATGACAAGTGGCAGTGGCTCTACAATCTCGTTCGCGCCTGGTTCTTTCTCGGCCAAGCACAATTCCGCCTGGGAAAGCGGGAGGCCGCCCTCGCCAGTTTATACACAGCCCTGGGCTTTGCCGAGGAATTTCGCATGGTCGAAGAGAGTGATATATTTTAGCCTGAGAGGTCCTTGATTGCTGGGTATCTTGAGACACTGCAAGTCGGAGACAGAGACGGTGGCTGCCGTGGCCTATCAGAACCCTAAACCCTTCAATATCTTGTTCTGGTTCATGCCAGTAGTCCAGTCAGCCAAACTGTTTATAGTTTGTGGAGATCTGTGCCTGAAAATAGGACGAAGTGCGGGAACTGCGTGCTGTTGATGCTGTGACCGTTTCTGCGAGCGCATCATCTGCTGCCGTGGTTGCACTGCTAGACGAAAGCCTTGACAGGGAAAGAGGAAGCTCCGGCCTCGTGGTTCGGTGTGTATGCGTATGAAACAGCGTGCTAAACTCTTGGGGTCTTACAATACAAGTTGTTAGATTCTGATAAAATGGCATAGATCAGAGACCCAAAGTATACAGGTTATCGCTCACCTTTTGCCTCCTTAAACGTGATCACCACGTCTCTTTCCCCAGGGCAAGACGGGAACCGTGCCCTAAGCTCGACGTCACTCCCATTGTTATCCGGCCGCTCCAGCTCAAAATTCTCGAGATGCCACTCGTCGAATTTCTTGGAATGGCTCCCAGTGGCAAGGTAGCTAATGCTTATCGTAGACTCCCCATTTCCGCTCCAGACTTGGATGAACCGGGAGAGCGCTCGCGTTTTCTGGTCAGCTTGGATTTTTGTGGTCCTGAACTCGCGGAGGAGTTCTCGCCCGCCACGCAGGTATTCTTGGAATCTCTTGCGGGTCGTCCTGTTATCGAACCGGAAGTTTTCCTGGTAGGTAATTCGAGACCCAGCGTTGTCAAAGATGGTGGACTCGTTCAGGAGGATCGCTTCATTGAGGGATGACGTGGGAACTGCTGAGATCCAGTCTGACGAGACGGTAGGAGACAGGGTGTCAGTATTCCTACAAGATGTATATAAGACCGAGTTATGGCACACCTGTCTGCCGAACATGGCGGACCAAGCGGGTAGGACTCTGAATGTATAAAGTCCTTTTGTCCTTCACCGCGACCTCGTTGAACTCTCGTAAGTGTCAATCTTGTCAAGATGAGGACCACGGCACTCACAATCTGACGCTCCCTACGAAGGGTTTAAAGACAACTCCACCCAAATCGTCTGCGGTATTGTCTGCGACTCCCACGACTTCAGCATTTGCGTAGACGCTGGCCTAAGCGGTGTTCAACCCGCTGGATGAATTTGGATATGACGTTATGGCCGCTTGGACTGGTACATGTAGTGGGGGAGGCTCCGCCAACGGCCCGCGTTGTTGTGGGAGATAATTTAGACTCGCCCAGATTTTCGTGATTAGCTTGAATTCAACCGAGAGGTATGCCAGGGAGATTAATGATTAGTACCCGCTGCAAAAAGGCAAAACTATCCGAATATAAAGAGAGTTAACTTTTTGTTCAAATCCCTGTAACTCTTGGACATGTACAGTATTCTGGTACCACCAGAAACGTGCCAACGTACCTGACCTCCCTGGCGTGGTGAGTGTCTTTCTATGTTTTTCAAGTAATTTAAACAGGGTTATGAGTGCTTGTTCAATCTAACCCTAACCCTAATAACCCTAATCTCATCATGGACGTTACTTAGATATCCATTACCGAGCCTCTACCAGAGACGGCTTTGACACTTGGGAGGGCGAGACAAGTCAACAATGCTGTTTGGCGGCGAGGGTCTCTCAGGCACGCATGTGTGAGAGCGCCTGCCCTGATGATGCCCGGGGGCGGTCTGCTCGTCCAAACTTTCTATCGACATCATAATCCCAACTCTTCCCCCTCTGGTCTCGCCACCACCATCGATCGAATGTCTGAAAAATACGCGCTTGTCGTAGGCAGAGATACACGGCTTGCTTCTGCTTGCGGATTGGCTTCGTCGGTTTCACATCTTGTCGAGGTTGCAAGAAGGGTCGGTCTTGCTGGCCAGGCCCATCTGGCACGCGAGGCAGGGCAGCTTCCATGGAAAAGAAATGCTTGAACTTGCCATAACTTGCCTCCTCCTCCGTACATCCACCTAACCCATGCCCATGATGATGCCGCCTTGCCTACTTTCATTAGGCTACCGACCCTACCGGGAGCCTGCATTACCCGCCTAGGCCGTAGAGAAACGTTTGTCTGTATGTTAGAGGAAGAAATGATAGACCTGCGAGGGTTATTCTCACTCTTTTAAGCACGGCCAGCTTGCCACTTACAAGTTTAACTCGTCGTCTAGGTAAAAGGTCGTACCTAGCGCCTTAAAATAGCTGCCCTGGTCTCCAACCCCTCGGCGCCCATTGGGCCTCGAGACGCCCTGGGCCATAGGCACCACCGCCTGGGCCTTCCTCCTGCACCCCCTCAGTCGCGGCACCGTCCGCCTCGATCCCGCCGACGAGATCTCGCCCGGCGCGGCGATCCAGGGTGATCCCGCCCTGGTCGAGTATATCCGCGACCAGAGCATCCTCTCGTTCATGCACCCGTGCTGCACGGCGGCGATGCTGCCCAAAAGCAACGGCGGTGTCGTAGGGCCGGATCTAAAGGTCCATGGGCTCGAGGGACTACGTGTGGTGGATATGAGTGTGAAGCCGTCGCTGCCCGGCACGCATCGTAGTGCGACAGCATATACGGTTGGTGAGAAGGTATGTCTTTTTCGGCTTGTAATATTGTCCGTCTTTTGGGTCATGAGCTGACTGAGTCTTTTTGTGACAGGCGGCAGATATCATCATCAAGCAGTGGTCCAACGGCAGGTAGAGCGTGATATTGTAAAAAGCAGAAGCCCCTGCAGTTCCTGCCAAAATAGAGTGGCATACCTGCACTGTAATCTTATTCCTGTGACTTACTTCAGGAAACATCTGTAATTACACGCCGTGGTACGAGGTAAGCAGTCTCCGTCACGACGGAGTTACACGTCGCCAGGCTAGGCGCCGGCCTCTTCCTTGCCCAGCATAACAAGCGGCGAGGCGAGGGGCATCAGGTACAGCCCGACACTTTGGTCCGGCACCATCCGGGCAACTTCCCCCTTCTCGGTCGGCCCAGTCTCGCCATTACATCATACCCCGACTCACCTTCCACCCCCAGACCCGCCATCAGAGCCGCCACGTCCAGCGGGTGGGCATGAGCTGTCCTCTGGCGACGAGAAAGCCATCGTTGACGGCGGGGCCGTGAGGTCTGCGCCCTCGAGGTCCGCGCTTGCGCCGTGGATCTGGCAGAGGTAGTCGGGGCGTAGCCGGAAAGGAGGATATTGGACCTGCTCCATCCCCGGGGCCCACGGGCCACGAGGTGGCGATGCACACGACCGGTCTCGGTGGCGTGGCCGCCGAATCCGAGTAGGGGCGAGGGAGCTTATTGTGCGCAGGGTAGGGGCTCGAGCGTTGGGCTGAAGCTAGTCTCAAAAATGTGCGCCTCTTTTGATTCGCGTTCAATGAGCTCCAGTGAAAGCCAGCAAGGTGACTTCGGATAGTGGGGGGAGGCGTGGGCCACTGCTGTTGGCAAGACGAATCTAATCTCTGCCCAGCGTGCCAAGCAACGTCCTCCATTGACCGACGCACACTACTGTGTAGTCACCCGGAGTGGGGAGGCGGTCTAACCGAAGTACGTAGATATTTAGGGCGCTCCTGTCACCCTCCTCGAGGGCGGATGGGTTGCCTTTAAAGTCGACGACGAAAAAAATGGATTCGCCGCCCGAGATACGGATTCCCATCTCGGACCGTGCCGCCTACCTGGGCCGAGTCCACGTCGGCGTAACCATTCCCCTCTTGGCACTATGCCTCGTACCGTTTTCCGCCCGGCTGTACACCCGTGTCCGACCAGTCATGAGGTGCGGTTGGGACGATGTCTTTATGGTCCTCGGTTTTGTAAGTGGGCTGATTATTCTCGATTCCACTGAAGACCAGGAACCTAATTTTGAGGGTGCCAGGGCCTTACTATTTCCGACTGGGTCATGCTCCAATTCGAGATGCATATGACGCCCCAGACGATTTCGATTTCGACAGCCACCAACGCCATGAAACTGGCATACCTGGCCATCCCGGTCTGGAACGCCGCCATGACATGCATCAAGATCTCGGTCGCCCTGACGTTGCTCCGGATCCCCGTCAACAGGCTCTGGACGGTCTTTTTGCACACTGTCGTTTCTCTCCAGATCGCTTTCTTCACTGGCAACACCGTTTACGTCTTCCTTGCGTGCCGTCCTCTCGCGGCTCTCTGGGACTTTTCCATCACAGACGCAATATGCCTCGGCCCAGCGTCATCGCGCATTGCGTCCAACGTGGGCTCCGGAATCAACATCACGACAGACTTGACCCTGTCGCTGGCACCTATCGTGGTCCTCTGGAACATGCGTCGTCCTCTCCGCGAGAGGATTCTCGTCTGTGCTCTCATGGCCACTGGTCTATTCGCTAGCGCTGCCTCTATCGTCAAGGCTGTCATTGTTCGCGAGTGGGGCGACCCAAACGTTGATGCCTGGGCGCTCTCCACGTCTATTGCCACCTGGACTATTCTGGAACAGCTCCTTGCCGTGCTGGCGGCGTGCAGCCCGTCTCTCAAGGGGCCTCTTCAGCGTTTACTGGGCCAGTTTGGCATTCTCCTGACACGGTATAACTCCCGGATTTCTTTTATAAGCCGGAACGACTCACGTACAACGGGCCAGGAAATGGGACAGGATGCGAGGCCGGTGCACCTTTGCCCGAGTGATGGCTCCTATAGCAAAGCAGATGATAACTCGGTTGAGCTTAGACTTGAGGGCACGTCTTCTTTACCGCGAGATGAGGAAGATGGTGTCGTTGCCAAGGCCAGGGCAGCTTGAGACGGATAACTGAATTCAAGATCATGAAGCCGTGGACCCCACAATGGCATGTAGTGTCGGTCCTTGATAATGGCCTATGGAACTACAACAACCCGGATCATGCGCATCCTAACCTGGGCACCATCGCCATGTGCCGAGGCGAGTTTGGTCATGCCTACCACTTACACGGAAGAGGGTTGGTCCCTCCCCCGGTACCACTGACAGCGGCACAAGGAGCATCTGCGCATGGAAGCCACTTCACCAAGGAGTTTACCCGATTGGCTCACCGCCGGGGAATCGTCGACTTCTGTCGTCAACAACATCTGCCGAGCGAATCGGCTGTTTGCCGAAAGCCTGCTCGCCCCAAGATAGGATGTACAGATTGCTGGAGGTTATTTGCATCCAAGGGTGGTGTGCTATGGCAGTTGAGAGTCTGTGGTGCTCTCGAGCGTGCTGTGTGGGAGGGTATGGAAGATATAAGCCTTGGGTGTGCCAGAGCGGACAGACTTTGTACCAACCTTCGAGTCCTGACTCCCACGATTCTCGTTCCTGGTACCGCCAGCAAACAATATTACTTCAGCGACGAATCAAACATCAATGAACAACATGGTTTGGGCCACGCTCCTCTTCGCGGCGCTCATCGATGCGCAGGGCTTGATGAACGGACTGAACCACCTGCGCTTCGGATGCTCGCAAATCACCATCGAAAGGCTCGATCCGCTCGTCGAACCGGGCATGATCCCGACCCCTCACATGCACCAAGTTGTCGGAGGCAATGCCTTTAACGCCACGATGCCCAACTCAGACATCTCTCAGGTCGCAACCTGTACGACCTGTGGACCAGCTGATGATTTGTCCAATTATTGGACTGCCAACCTGTACTTCAAAGCGCCCAACAAGAGCTACAAGCGTGTACCTCAGATTCCGAACAGGTTCCTCTTCAACGACAGGTTCACCACTCAGACGAGCGGGGGCGTGACGGTCTACTACATCTCCCCTGGAGCCGGCAAGGTCACTGCGTTCAAGCCTGTATTTACGCGCCCCCACCTAAAACATCGATCGCCACCAGAGTGCTAACAGCGACAGGGGTTCCGCATGTTTGTCGGTGACGTCCACCGCCGAAAGCCGCTTTACAAATCGCAGAGCTGCTTCCGATGCTTCTCGGCCAAGAATTTCGGGGGTGACGACATGGCGCCTTGCGCCGATTCCCGCCGTGACTTTGAGGGATTCCCGACACAGGCGTGCCCGGGTGGCATCCGGTCCAACGTCCTCTACCCTACGTAGGTATCACCGGGAAATCCTATAAACACCCTCAAGCTGACAGTACCTATCAAGCTGCTGGGACGGCAAAAACCTCGACAGCCCGAATCACAAAGATTAAGTCTTTCCTTTCTTGATTCCTGACCGAGGCCCCCCCCTAACACGTCCCAGTCACGTCGCGTACCCAACTGCGGGGCCATCGACATTCTTGCAAACGGGCAACTGTCCCGCTAGTCACCCCGTCAAAATCCCACAACTCATGTTGGAGGTGAAAACACCCGAAATAAACAAGGAGAGACTCGCAAGATCGCGCTGACCGCTGCTACAGATCGTTTGGGACACATCCAGCTTCAATGACAAGTCCCTCTGGCCGGCCACAGGCCAGCCTTTTGTCTTGAGCACCGGAGACGACACTGGTTACGGTCAGCACGGTGATTATGTCTTTGGGTATGCTCCTGGGACGTAAATTCACCTGAGGGACGGTGCTAATCCTCAACAGCTGGAAGGGCGACGCCCTCCAACGCGCCATGGATGTCAAGAACGGATGCTTTGCGGCCGACTGTGGCAACCAAAAGACACAGACCATCGACACAGCCAATCGCTGCCAGATTAGCAAGAAGGTCAGGGAAGAGGTCGACGGCTGTAAGTGATCAGTGAAAGCTCGCAACGCCTGGTGTGATGTATGACTTGCTGATATTTTAGGGTTCGATGCGCTGCCTGGAATGAACATGCCCATGAAAACTTGAGGTACAGGAGATGGGTGGAGTCTGGTGACGTAGGGGACAGGACGGTTAATGGTTGGAAAGGGGCTGTGGTAGGTTGTCAGCTGCCTTGAAAGGTTATCTCGCCAAGGATACTTGTGGTTGGGACAAAGGGGGCAGACTTGGCCCGGGGTTTTGTGTACCAGCATATGACGCTTTATTTCGTTCATCTGCTTGAAGCCTTTGTCTTCCTTGCTCCCTTTGCCTTTCTTGCTCCGTGGACAGGTTGGCTTAGGGCAGAAATAAGGTCTCGAGGACGAGCGATGCGTCACATGTGATTTGAGGAGAGATTTTGTGGGGAAAGACATGGTGCACTCTTCGAAATGGCCCGATGTGCGACTGTCGAGGATGTTGCCGTAGGTTGCTCCAAGTAATTATCAGCAATCGAAGCGGCTGGTGTAGAGTCCGACCTGTTAGAACCGGGAGTTGCCATTGCTGCCGGAAATAATCGACGCGGTGAAACTTCTTGTTCCGGTCGTACATCTTGAATTTGTGCGCATCCTCCAGATGGCGTATACGTTCCTTCCTGTCGTTAGCTGTCACGAGGGAATTGCCTATGTTCCGCCCTGATCTTTAGAACTCGTCGTCGCAGTTGCTGTCCGCGCATCTCAAGGGTTTGTTTACTCCGATCTCCATCAGAGTCAAAGTCTCAGGGCGGCTTGGTCAACCTGAGAAAGGGTCCGTGGGCCTTGCAGACGACCGCACATTCGAACTCCTGGTCAAGACATCTTCAAAATGATGTGAATCGAGACATATCTTGATAATGACCCTTTGTCTTTAACAGCTTCAAACATACAAATAACAAAAATATCTCAACATTCACAGCTCACTGCAACCAGTATAGCATCGTACAAACCCCAAAGTAGCTGCCCACTCTTGCACAACCAACCCACTCCCCCCCCCTTTCCCCTTCACTTACTCCCCCTCCTTAACCTCAGCCTTGCCAGGCACCGCACAAGCCCCCCCCGCACACTTCAAGAATGGATTCCCCCTTCCCGCTTCTATCTCCTTTTTTATATGCTCCCTCATCTTCTCCAACCCCTCCATCTTCTCAAACAAGGCCTCATCCACCGCCTTCCAAACCTCCGGATAACTCTCCCCCAACAAGTCCCTCACCTCCCCCCTCACCTCCTTCACCACCCCCTCCTCAAACACCTCCTCATACATCCTCGTCGTAATCACATTCAACTTCTTCCCTGTTTCCTCATCCAGCGTCTATCAATCCCCCATCAGTACAACCTCCCAACTTAACACACCCCAACCTTGCTAGCGACAGGGGGAGCACATACCTTGATCACCCTCCCGAAATCCACCGCCACCTCCGCCCAATTCTTCCCCTCCCACTCCTTGCCACCCTGCCCCACCCCAAACGGCATATCAGGAAACTCCTTCCTCACCGCGTCCATGGTCGCCTCGTAAAAGGCGATTTGCTCGGCGCGCGACAGCGTGCCAAAGCTCGCAGCGTCGTAGGGTATGGAGGCGGTAACCCGAGCCATCCGGGCGTCAAAGTCGGGAGGGCGGACCCATTTCGGGGCCGGGTCCTCAGGTTGGACGGGGAGATCGTCGGCCTTGGCTTGCTGACCACCGATGGCAAACTGCCCCTCCGCGCCAACCGGCATGTCGGGGAACTCGCGCCGTACGGCGGCCAGGCTGGCTTCGTAAAAGGCGGTCTGCTCAGCGGGAGAGAGGGCGGAAAAGGTCGCGGGGTCGTGGGGGAGGGAGGCGGTGACGCGGGCGAGGCGGGCGTCGAAGTCGGGGGGCCGGGACCATTCCGGGGCGGGGTTGGAGGGTTGGGCGGGGGTGAGGGAGTCGGCTGGGAGCGGCGGGGTTGTCGGTTGGGGAGGGGGGGCAGGGGAGGACATCGTGATGGTTGATGGGGGGTTGGTTGAGTTGGGCTGGGTTGGATTTTGGTGATGGGGACGATGGAGTATGATGGAGATGATGGAGTATGTTGGGAGAAGGAGATTGAGGACGTCGCTCGTCGACAGTTATATGCTGGCCCGCGTCGCACGGATTTAGTTGGGGGTGGGCGGCGCAGGCAGCAGCAGCAGGGTGGGAGCGGGATTCGGACTTGTTGGCAAAGTTCCTCAACTCAGTACACCTTGTTTGAACCAATAGCCTAGGACATGGAGATGCCGGCAACTTGGCATTGGTGCCGTGGTCCGGGGTATTGAGAGCTTGGGTTATTTGTAGCTCGTGTTGATCGGAGAACGAGCTCCCAGTGCATGTCCAGATGCCTGTTGAAGCCTTGAAGTTCCCATCCCCTGCGACTCACAAGGTCCCCATAGATGCGCAACAATTCCATTGATGGTGACCTCCCCTAGGTACTTTCTAGGTATCCAATCTCACACTTAGTCAATCCGAATCCCCACCTTGCCAAAGTGCTTCTTGTCCCACATGTAATCATACGCCTCCCGGACCTTGTCCAGCGTAAACTCCTGCCCATCCACCACGGGCTTGATATCGTTCGCCTCAATCGCGGCGCACATGTCTTCCATCTGCTCGCGCGAGCCCACGTACACGCCGCGGATCGTGACCACGCGGTTCAGCGCCTCGAGGATGCTGTCCTTGGGCTTGGCGCCACCTAAGAATCCAATGATGGAGATGATGCCCTCGTACTTGGTGGCAACCAGGCTCTGAGTCATGGTCGCGGCGCCGCCGACCTCAATGACATGGTCGCAGCCGACGCCGCCGGGCGTCAGCTTGCGCGCCGTCTCGCCCCACTTGGTGTCCTCCACGTAGTTGATGATGTGGTCGGCGCCGAGCTGCTTGAGCTTGTCGGCCTTGGCTTTGGACGAGGTTGTGGCGATGACGCGCGCGCCGGCGGCTTTGGCGAACTAGGGGCTTGTCAGTTTTGCTTTCGGGCGTGTGGTGGAGCGTGGACTCCTAGTGGACGTACCTGCAGCGCAAACAGACTGACACCTCCGGTGCCCTGCACCAGAACCGTCTGGCCGGGCTTCAGGGGCTTGATACCGTAGAGAGCGTTCCAGCTCGTCACGGCAGCGCACGGAAGCGTGGCGGCTTCGATGTCGGAAAGGTTGTCGGGCGTCTTGACAAGGCCATTCTCGTTGAACGTGCCGTACTGGCGGAGAGTGCCGTCAAGCACGCCGCCCAGACCAGACTTGCTCGCTGCCTCGGTCATGGGGCCGAACTGATGGCCCTGGTTGAAGAGGGTGGTAACTCGGCTTCCCTTCTTCCACCTGGTGACCTTGGATCCGACGGCGACAACCTCGCCGGCGCCGTCAGAGGCGGGGACGACGGGAAGGTCCAGGGGGAAGGGGTACATTCCCTGTTCAATGTTAGCCTTGTGCTCAGCACTGACTGAATGGAGATACATGCCCTGGGGATGATGAGATCGCGGTAGTTGAGAGAGGCGCCGCGGAGACGAACCAGCACCTCATTCTCGCCCACCTCTGGGATGGGGACGTTGTCCTGGCGGACGAGGCCATCGATGCCCTTATCTGTGCCCTGGACGAGCCATTGCTTCTGGGATTTAGGGATGGACATGTTGAGGGCACTATGAACTTGTCTCGCTGTGTTGAATACGGTGGGGGAAATAGTCCAAGTGAAGATGTGTTTTTGGAGCTGGGATCGTGTCTCTTTTGAGCTGGATGGTAAATTGCTAAGATCGTGACGTCAATCTTAGATGTCGTTCCAGTGTCGTCAGAAACGACCGTCTCCCTCTATTTATGTCATGATGCGAACATGCGTGACTGCGTGGGTCACAGCGGTGGACACGGGCCAATATTTCTTCATAGGCCACGGGTTCGACATCTGCGAAGAATGGCATGGCGCCGTGTCAACAATGTTCCCGGCCTGTGTTCGCCGAGATCCCATATGTCATCCACTACTCCAGGAGTCCAGGATACCCCTGGATTGGTAATGCGCACTCCGGAGGGTATCTTTATGCGGAATACGCCATGCCGTTCGTTGAGTATCTGTGGAGAGTTGGTTGAAACCATTCATTCATTGCCATTGGGACCGGAGCAGGCTCGGCAGGCCACCGATGGAACCCCCGGAGCTCCGCAAAAAGTTTCCACTCCTGCCGGCACTTTGTCACTGTGGGTGGAGACAAAGAGCCCACCGTCCCGTCGGCTCGGCTCTTGGCGAGGAAAAGTTTGTCAGACGGAAACGCGGTACGCGTTCATCGGGTCCGTCCATCGACCCCCTTTTCACCGATGGCTTAGCAATCATAATCCGGCCCGGCTTGTTGTTGTTCCCAATGTTTGACGCCCGGGAGCATCGTCGATGCCAAGCGGAGTGGAGTCGCCCTTGGGAGCGCACCGGCTACCGGGCTGGGGAGTCGCTAGGCCAGTAGGGCGACAAATCGGAGTGATTGAGGCCAGAGACTGGTGTTGAATTGCTTCTCATGTGTGGTGCTGTTCCGATGGGGACCAAAAGGCCGAGAACACCCAAACCCATCAACGCGAAGATGACCGTCGCGCCGGCCGATTCGGACCGGCCAGCTGCCGCATCATTCCGGGACCCACCCCCGTGACGCCGAAGAGTCGGACCCATGCATCACGGGAAGAAGCGTCAAGACGCCATGCCCAAACCTTCTTTTGACGCCCACGGATTGCCGCAACGCATCTCTGCCACAGCCCGAAAGAATCGGGGGTGGCATCCCTGGCCTCAAGCGGTCCAGTAGAAGTGCGGGGTTCTCACCATGCCCAGCTGAATGCTCGCTGTCGACGCGGGATTTCCCCCATCTCCAACACCCCTTTGGGCACCCTAGCAAGCCACTCAGATAAGGAGGAACCACCACCAGCGGCGCGTCGCCAACGACATGAGCGGCGGCGATAAGGACACCGAGCAATCCCTTAGACCCTCGGGCGTCGCTCATGTCTTCTCCATAAACCTTCTCGAGTCTTGACAAACGTGTTGTCGACACAGTGGAGATGGCCTCCCCCAAGCTCCGCCCCGAACGGTCCCGCGGCGAGGAAGTCGACGAAGCGACCCCGCTCGTCGACGCGAATCCCCTCCACGGCGTTGGCTACGGCCACACCACACGAAGACGCAGTGTAGGCACGGCCTCGTCCATTCGCTCGAGCCGGATCTCCCTCGATGAACTCGCGCTGGCCGATACCGCCATTGGCGAGCGCCTCCCCTACAATGCCTACCAGACGATTGACTGGCTGCACGACCTGGTATGTTCCCGGCGTCCGAGCACCGATGGACCTAGACTGAGACCCCGCAGATCAAGGACGCCTTCCGGCACCGCGCCGTCAAGAGCCAGCGGGGCGTGCGCGCCGCGTTTTCCTCTGCGTATGAAGACTACCAGGGATGGCTGGTTGCGGGCATGGTGGGGATCCTGACGGCATTTGTCGCCTTCTTCGTCGACTACGCCGAGTCGTCGTTTGGGGACCTCAAGTTCGGTATGTGCAAGCGGAATCCCTTCTTCGGGAGGGAGGCCTGCTGCTTTCCCAGGGAGATTTGCCCAAGCTGGGAGCCCTGGTCGACCGACTACAACACGTCGTTTGCGATATATGCCGGCGTTGCCTGGGTGCTGGCCATGGGGGCCGGGCTCGTGACCAAGCTGACGAGGGAGGAGATCCCGGCGTTTGCGCATCACGAGGAGCATGATGATGCGTGGCATGAGGAGAATAGGCACGCGCCCAACAAGGTCATTTACATGGCAGCAGGGAGCGGGATTCCTGAGATCAAGCTCCTCTTGTCGGGGTTTGAGTTCCCTAACTTGCTGAGCTTCAAGGTCTTGGTGGTGAAGGCGGTTGGCGCGGCGCTGGCGGTGGCCTCGGGATTGTGCTTGGGAAAGGAAGGCCCATTCGTCCATATTGCGACGAGCGCGGGCTACGTGGTAGCCAGACTCTTTCCTCAGTTCAAAGACAATGGCCGGAGTCTGCGCGAGATGCTCTCCGTGGCCTGTTCCTCGGCGCTCGCAGTCGCGTTCGGGTCCCCGATTGGGGGCGTCTTGTTCGTCTATGAGGTGAGATGGGTTTCTTTGCCCTTGGGGTGTTTATGGCGTAGCTGACGTGACCTAGGAAATGAGCAGCCATTTTCCGCGCAAGGTGCTGTGGAAGGCATTCCTGTGCTCCATGGTCGCTGCGATGATGCTCAAGTCGCTTGACCCCACACGAACGGGCAGACTGGTCCTCTTTGAGACCAACTTTGGTGTGGTGTACAAGCCGCACAATTACCTCTTCTTCGTATTGCTCGGGATATGCGGCGGTCTGTTTGGCGCCATGTTCTGCAAAGGCAGTCGGCTTTGGACCCGGACGATGAAGACGTTTATCGATCGTCACCCCCTCGCGGAGCTGACGGTGATTGTTTTGGTCACTGCACTTCTTCAATATCCGGACCCTATCACCAGAGAGCCCGCCTTGCTGATGATCAAGAACTTGCTGAGGGACTGTGAGCACAAGGGAGGGGGGTGGATTTGCGAACAGGAGCGCCTCGACGACAAGACGGCGTACTATGGGTGGCTGATATACGGGAGCGTTGTCAAGATTGCCCTCATGACCATCACCGCGGGGGCCAGAGGTATGTTTCCCTGTAGGGTTTATTGATATCATTGCTGATGGTCGCAGTTCCTTCTGGCTTGATCGTTCCGGCACTCGGAGCTGGGGCCATCTTTGGCAGACTCGTTGGACAGGTCGTTACGGACACGTCGCCAGCCATCTTTGCCATGGTGGGGGCAGCGGCATTTCTCGCAGGCGTATCTCGGATGACGGTGTCGCTGACGGTCATCATGCTCGAGCTGACGGGGGAGGTCGAGTACATTCCGCCCTTCATGATCGCCATCTTGACGGCCAAGGTGGTGGTGGATGGGCTGCACGAAGAGGGCGTCAACGATCACACTGTTCTAGGCGAGTATCTGGAACCACAGCATGCCTCGAGTCTCGTGCGAGCCCATGGGGGTCTGGCCGAAGACTTGATCCCGCCTGCACAGAGCATGGCCGACATGACGTTGCATCTCGGACCGGAGTACAAGGTGTTGAAGCAGACGCTGGCGCACAAGCTGCATCGAATGACGCGGCGCGGGCTTCGAGATGCGGCGCTGGTGCTGGTGGACGATCGGGAGATGCTCCACGGCATCATCTCCGAGGCAGAGCTGGACTTTGCCGTCAACGAGGAAGGCTGTCTGTCGGACAGCGAGCCGTTTGACATTTTGACGGGGCCACTGTCGGCGTTTGTCGACAGGAGCCCGCTGACGGTCAACTCCAACGCGCCGCTGGAGATGGTTGTCGAGATGGTCTTTCAGCTGGGTCTGAGGCATGTCGTGATTGTCGAGGAGGGGAGCTCGCGTGTGCTGGGTGTGGTGCTCAAGCAGCAGCTAATTCTGTACCTGGAGCATCTTCGGAAACTGTAGCACATAGCTTTTTCTGGATATGGAGAGATTGATTGCAAGTTTTTTCGGTGTGATTTTGCAAACGGGCAACATTTGCGTCCAAATCGGTGCCAAGTGATCGTGACTTCCAAGGCCTCCGGCAGGCACCAACCTCAGCCCCAACCCCGAAAGCTGAACGTTTTCTCTTCTCATCATCTCTCTCTTTCCATCTTTCTTTTCCATATTTCATTCCATATCTCGCCCATCACCCAACCATCCAAGCACCCACCAAAGCAAAAAAAAAAACATGGACCTCCTCCCCCCCACAACCACCACCCCCCTCCTCCGCTCCACCCTCCACGACCGCCTCGTCGGCTGCCTCGTCGGCTCCGCCCTCGGCGACACCATCGGCCTCTACACCGAATTCCTCTCGCGCCCCTCCGTCCTCGCCGCCTACCCATCCCGCACCTTCACCCTCCTCCCCACCCCCACCCTCTCCCACCCCGACCTCCACCGCCTCTCCAAGCCCCCCGCCCACTGGACCGACGACACGGACCACGCCCTCCTCCTCGTCCTCGCCTTCCTGCACACCGCCCACACCGCCTCCCCGCCCCCGCTCCCCTCGCAGACTGACCTCGCCGTCCGTCTCCGCGTCTGGGCGCAGCAGGGCCTTCGCGCCCTCGACACGATGCCCCTTGGCCTCGGCCGGCTGGTGGGTACCGTGCTGGCAACCAAGGGGTTCGACGTGGAGCCGGCGCGCGTGGCGAGGGAGGCCTGGGAGGTGGGGGGGCGGCGGGTCGCGCCGAATGGGAGTCTGATGCGGACGCATCCGCTGGGGGTGATGTGCGCGTGGCGCGGGGAGGAGGAGGCGTTTGCGGTGGCGGCGGAGGTGTCGATGGTGACGCATGCGGATCCGAGGTGTGTGGTGGCGTGTGTGATTGGGACGGGGCTGGTGAGGGGGTTGGTGAGGGGGGAGGTTAGGGATGAGGAGGAGTTGAGGGGGGTGGTGGAAAGGGGGAGGGCATGGTTTGTGGGTGGGCAAGGGGATGGGGAAGAGGAGGTGTTGGATGGGGAGGAGTTGAGGAGGCATGTGGAGGCGGAGAGTTTGGAGGAGCTGAAGTTGGATGAGGCGGAGGCGATTGGGTATGTGTACAAGGCGTTGGGGTCGGGGGTGGTGGTGCTGCACTTGGCGATGCGGAAGATGGCGGAGGCGGAGGGGGGGTTGTTGGTGAGGTCAAAACTGTTTGAGAAGTTGATCACGGATCTGATCATGCAGGGTGGCGACGCGGATACTAACGCTTGCTTTGCTGGTGCGCTGCTGGGGGCGTATCTGGGATATGGGTCTCTTCCAGATCACTGGAAGCACGGGTTGAAGCATGGGGAGTGGCTGCTTGGGAAGGCGGAGGCCCTCAGTCAAGTGATGGGACTGAAGACTGGGAAATATAACGGCCAAGAGGACAAGGACACGCTCCCGGACGGTGGGAAGGGTATCACTCAGGACGAGATGGAAGGGCGATGGATGGTTCTGCAGGCGGAAGTTGCAAAGAAGATGGACGAACACGCCAAAGCGTCGTCTTCCAAACCAGCCAAGGGATCGGGGTGGCACGTTTCCATGCCCTGGCAGTCTGACAAGAAGCGGGCAAAGAAGTGAGGCCAGGCGGGAGGGTTTGGATATAGGATGGAAGTGCTCGAGATATCGCCTTCTCCTTAACCGCTCATCTATGTTTCGATCTTTCACACGGTCAGATGGTCTTGCCCGGCTCCTCCAAAACACCTTCCTCGAGCACCCTCTCCCCGGGCCTCTCAATCTTCTTGATGACCCTGGCCGGATTCCCCGCCACGACAACATAATCCGGAACGTCCTTGGTCACGACACTCCCCGCCCCGATGGTGACACCATTACCGATCGTCACACCGGGCAGGACGATGCAGTTGCCCCCGAACCAGCAGTCCTCGCCGATGGTGATGGGCTTTCCGCCTTCGGGGCCCCGCGTGCCGTTCCGCAGGGTTGGGTCGATGGGATGCGTGGC
The DNA here is from genome assembly GCA_030549215.1 of Schizothecium vesticola. NCBI lineage: Eukaryota > Fungi > Ascomycota > Sordariomycetes > Sordariales > Schizotheciaceae > Schizothecium > Schizothecium vesticola. Next base: position 1,062,939 of record JAUKUD010000007.1, on the reverse strand, counting down.
GGCGTAAAAGGAGCAGCTGGGGCCGATCAACGTCCGCGCCCCGACGGTGATGAGGCACGTGTCGAGCCAGGTGCTGTTGAAGTTTACAAACACGCCTTTTCCGAGCCTTGTGGGCTGGACGTCAGCGGCAGGCCGGGTGGTTGGGGAAAGGGGGAAAGGGGGTCCCACTTGACGTTGAAGCCGTAATCGACTTTGAGCGGCCCGTCAACATACGGATAGTCGACGAGGAGGTCGCTATCCTCGTCCGGGGTGGGTGCCTCTGGCGGGATGGGGGTGTCATCCATGGTCAGTCTGCCTCATTTTGTCAACATTGCGTGGGAGGGACTGGAGCGCAATCCGGCCTACTTTTGCCAGAGCTCGATCAGCTTCCTCCGCGGCGCCACCCCGCTGGTGACTTGGAGGTTGTACTCTGTGCATGCCGCCTTGCACCGCTCACGACTTGCTGTGAGATCGGGGGTGAAGGCATAGTACAGCTCTCCGGCCAGCATGCGGCGCCGGTTCTCGGCGGGGTCGATGGTGCGGTGCATGGCGATGTGGGGAAGGGGGGCCGGGACTGGAGTCGTTCAGTATTGTCACAGAAACCCGGGATCAACTTTCGGAGGGATGTTGACGGCTTAAAATGATCAGTTCAGAAGACGTCAAGTTTGAGAAATAAACACAACTAAAGACCTCCAACATGACGGGCCCGGTTATTATATCCCGGGCCGGCCGAGCCTGTGGCGGTATTGCGGGGTTGGCGGAGAGGGTGTCTTGGCGGCCGAGGATGGATTTCAGCAACGATGAGGGCATCACCTTTGCGATGTTCCAATAAATTTCACAGCCCAAATTCCAAGAGCCAAGTCGTTTCCGACGTCATGCCAAAGGTGAGGGCCCCATGGCATGCTCCTCCGTGTATGTTTAGGGACGACGGGGAAGCACTGGCCACCCCCTGAAACCCGTCGGAGAGATTGTGGCACACTCAAGAGGCACAAGATACGTGGAGTACGTAGATTGTTGGTGGTGTCCAAGGCAGAATAATCTGCTAAGGACCAAAACCTATGGACTATCTAGGGTGCTGGGCTGCAAAGCAGGGGTCTCTAAGTGGCCCAGGGTGGGTCCCCCACCACAGAGATCTCTTTCACGGGTTCATCATCTTTATGTCAACCAGGCAGCGAGGAGCGATGTGATGCTGCTCCATCTGTTGGACGGACACGATCAATAGATCACGGCTCCGTTTTCTAGGTACACTTAGGCTCTTATGGCCTGTTGAAGACGTTAAGCTTTATTTAAAGTCAACACAGGCCCTCTTGGCTATTGGGACTTCCCTTCGCCATCGACCTTGACCACCTTGACCACCCGCGAGACAGATACCATGACCCTCAACATCGTCAGCCTCCCCGAGGAGATCATCTTCAACATCTTCACCCCCCTCGAGCGAAACGAACTCTGCTCCCTCCGCCTCGTCTGCCACCGCCTCCACAGCACCGCCACCCAGACCCTCTTCTCCCTCGTCTGCCTCTACGCTTCGGACGAGAGCCTCGCCCGCTACAACCGAATCATCCAGCACCCCTCCTTCAAAACCTACGTCCGCCACGTCGAGCTCAACACCCTTACAGATAAAAAAGTAACTCCCCGCCCCCCCCTCTCCCCTGCCTACTCCTCCGCCCTCCGCTTCCTCCCCCCCCTCCCCTCCCTAACCAGCACCACCCTCCGCTTCTCCCCCTACGGCTCCCGCAAATGGGACTACCCCAGCGAGCACACGAGATGAAACCCGGAACGGCCCCAAGACTCCACCTTCCGCCACGCCGTCCTCACCACCCTCTTCACCGCCCTCGCCCCCACAAACCTCACCACCCTCCACCTCGACAACCTCCTCAACACCACCTCCCTTGCCCCCTCCTCTCCTTCCCCCCTCGCCTCCCCCTCTGCCCTCACTGTCTTCTCCCACCTCACCGCCCTCCACCTCTCCATCATCACCGAAGCCAACGTCGCCGCGCCCAAGAACGCAATCCACGACCCGCGCCTCCACGCCTTCATGGCCGAACTCCGCACCACCGTCCTCGCCCCCGATTGCACCGCCAACCTGCGCACCCTCGCGCTCTACCAGACGACGTTCCACTTTGGGTTCGCGCCCAAGCTGGACCTGCGCGGGACGCACTTCCCGCGGCTGCGGACGCTGGCGCTAGGGAGGTACACGTTTACGCATGCGTGGCAGCTGGAATGGCTGGGGGGGCATGGGGGGACGTTGGAGGAGGTGTACTTTGATGATTATATTGTGATTTACTATGCGAAGCTGATGGGGTGCGGGGTGGATGGGGAAGGATATCCTGTTTTCGAGAGCCCGGGGGGGGGAAGGCGGCGGTGGGGGCTGGTGGGGGGGAGGATAATCATTTTCGGTTTTATGACATGACGTGGGCGAGGATCTTGGGGTATATTGAGGGGGAGATGGTCGGGGAGGGGAAGGGATTGAAGAAGATCATGGTGGGGTCATCGCCGAGGTGGGATGGGTGGACGTCGAGGCATTGGACGGTGGCGGACGATGTGGAGGATAGGAGGCAGAAGCGGTATGCGGGGAAGGAGTGGGAGAATATCGCGGTGGGGATGTTCAATGTGAATTATTGCATGTTTGACATGGAGGTTGGGCCGCATCAGTTTACGGATGGGGAGCGGCCGGAGGCGGGGTTCACGCTGGATGCATTTGATGGCGGAGAGACGGAGGATGGGAGGAGATGTGCCGAGTTCTTGGGGAGGATCGGGGAGCAAGACAAGGAGGACGTGGCAGCGTTGAGGGGGTTGCTGGGGGAGTTGGGACAAGAAGTGATCGAAACCTGGGAGGATGATGTGATGACGATGGAGGGACTGATGGGGCGCAGGTACTGGTAGGGTATGGTTGGGCGGAGGCATGGTCACGAACAGCGGGCGGAGCGGATGATGTGCAATATATTACAGATGGTACTGTTACAACGCGGGGATTTTCCCAGAGACCTCGAGGTCCCGCCGCTTCTCTTGGATCTGGATTGACACGGCCGTGAACCAATGCTTGATGCGCGGACGGATGGCGTACTCGTAGTCAGGCAGGCTGACTAGCTCCTTGAGGAAGGGCCCCGAGTTGCCCGTTCGAGCCTTGTTGAACACGTGGCTGATGCTGTGGACAACCGAAAATGTCCCCTCGTCACAGTACAGACCGGCGTGGCGCATCTCTTCAAGCAGGTTGAACACGGCCTCGGCATTGCCGTAGCGGTTCCACTGGATGGTAGCGAGGGCATTGTAGAAGGGCGTGCTGGCGCCGAGCACATAGCTCATGAGGCCCAGCTCCTTGATTCGAGGCAAGAGGTTGAGGGCAAGGGGCGAAGACTTGGTGAAGGACGAATCCAGCATGCGGAGGGCGCTCAGCAGGAAGTAGGGGTACAGTGGGCCGTGAATACGCATGCTCAACGTCGGCTCCTGCCCCTGAACTGGTTCCTCAGCAGCAGCCTTCTTCTGTCCCCCCTTGGCAGACGCCTTGGGGGCCTTCTTCTTGTCCATCAGGCCCAGCTTGTCGACCATGGGGAAGACATGGGCTTCCAAGACGTCCCACAGCTCAAAGTCGGTCTTAGCATCGCGCATGATTTGCTCAACGCGGCGGCGCTCGATTCGTCGAATGGACTCTTGCTCGACGGTCCGCGCAAGCGTGCTTCGGGTGGTATAGTCCTTGGCTTCTGGCTGGACTTGATCCAGGCCGGGGGTGTCCTGGTCCTCCCAAGGAGGTGGAATAGATTCAACCTCTGGCGCGAGAAAAGGGACTGCGGCTCTCCTGTCGGCTTCAAACACACCAAGTGCCATGCGTGCTGCCCGTCGCAGGCTGGGCGGGAACCGGAGGAGAGCTTTCGTCTGGTCCGCCGTCGACGCGAGTTGGCCGACTGGGCTAAGGGGATCAAATGGTTGTATGATGGGCCGCCAGCTCTGGTTCTGGGTCGCGGCGGCATCTTGAAGCACGATGTTGATGGCCAGCTTCGCCTTCTCTTCGTCTCCCTCGACCCGGGCGCTCGATGCGCCAATGCCGTGGCGGGGCTCCTTTTCCGGGGCGGCAGCAATGGATCTCGGTCTAAGGCCGCGAGACGCTATCTCGTCAAAGATACGACTGAAGGTTTCTTGCTCTAGTGGTGTGATGGTGGCCTCGTGGCCTGGTGGGGCGTCCTCGGCGTCTTCCTGTCCGAACTGGCCCTGGTCGGGGCCGAAGGAGAAGGGAATCGCATCGGGGGACGCGCGCTGGGCGGCCGTACGGGCTGCTCCTCGCAGTCTCTGGTTTCGAGGAGGAGGCTCGCGGGAGTCGGTCCTCGCAGTGGCAGTGGCGTGGAAAAAGGCTCGGAGGAGTGGTGTGGCAATGGCTCGTTGGAGCGTCCTGGTCTGGTAGAGGAAGGGGAGGAGGGTTGCGGGCATGGTTTCGGTGTGAATGCCAGAATCGACGGTATGATAAACCAGACTTCTCCTGTTGGCGGATTAAAAAAAAGAAAGAAAAAAGGCACGTTGAGAAGCGACTGTGGAAGGGTTGTCTTCCATGTCAGGGTTGACGATCTCGACATCGAAGCCAAAATTTCCATTGCCTGCCGGGGCATGCGCTATCGATTAGCATGGAGTTACAGGGTCAGGGTTAGTGCAGGGGACCTGAACATTGAAGTGGGGGCACTCCCTTTGTCGCGTGATGACGCGGGAGACTTCCCCGACGCGACTCGCGCTTCAGGGCGTGTTTAAGTGATTCCAGGGGTTTTCGCGTCAACCTGGCCCCAGTCGCGACGCCACGTCCATCCCGAGTTCCAACACGAGCTTCCTTCTTGCGCCCGCCATTGTCGACAACATAACTAAGCACACATCGAGCCCAACACCGCAATCATCTCTTTCGCCTCAGACAAACCGCCGCTTGTCACGATGCCCCCTAAAAAGGAACCGGCCATGAGCGCCTTCGAGCGCAAGCGCCTCGAGAATATCGCAAACAATACCGCGCTCCTCAACGACATAAGCACGACTGCGATCAAGCTAGAAGCGGCGAAACCCAAGCCCAAGCCGAAACCAGTGCGTTCGTCGAAACCTAGGGCAAAGCACGAGCCGGCCCGGCGAGAGTCGGTGCGCGTTGCGACGCGACAGAGCAGTCGCCTCGCCGGACTCGATGCCACCTCCGACGTGCTCAAGCGCAAGTTTGAGGTTGAAGCGGAAGCCGAATCCGACAAAGCCCGAGCCAAGCGAAGCCGTGTCAATGGAGACCTGAGCTTGGGGGACATTAAGGTTGACGGTCGAAAATGGGAGAACGGACTCGACGGGATGGCTGGTCTCAAGGGGCTCGGCCTCTATGGGCGGGGTGCAGAACCTGGAGTCCGGACCTTTACCGAGGACGATGTCAAGGAGACGACAGATCAGAATCTCAAGGATTTGAGGGTGCGCATGAGCGGCTTGAAGCTGTACGAAAAGTGGCCCGTCAATGGCAAGCTTCCCGGTCCTGCTCCTCCACGCGAAGCATGCCCTAACATACCGCAGATATCAAGATCACCCCCCAGCGAGTGTATTCCCTGGCCCTTCATCCCACGGAAGACAAGCCAGTCATCTTTGCCGGCGACAAAGAGGGCGCCCTGGGCATTTTCGATGCGTCGCAAGACGCCCCCGAGGTCGATGACGACGACGACGAGCTGGAATATCCGGATCCTGTCATCTCGGCCTTCAAGATGCACTCCCGCACGATTACGGCGATCCATTTCTCTCCGACCGACGCAAACGCCATGTATGCTGCGTCGTACGACTCGTCCATCCGAAAGCTGGACATTGAGAAATCCGTAACGACCCAGCTCTGGGCGCCATCCGACCCAGATGAAGATATGCCCATCAGTGCGATAGATCTATACGATCCAAACACAATCATTTTCTCCACCCTGCAAGGCGCAATGGGGCGACACGACATTCGAACCAAGGCAGAGGATGCCGAGATATGGGCCCTCGCTGACCAAAAGATTGGAGGCTTCTCCCTCCACCCGCTCCAACCACACCTGGCTGCGACGGCTTCCCTGGACAGAACTCTCAAGATATGGGATCTCCGCAAGATTACGGGCAAAGGAGACCTCCGGCATCCCGCCCTTCTAGGAGAACACACCTCTCGTCTCTCCGTGTCGCACGCCAGCTGGTCGAGCGCCGGTCACATTGCCACGTCCAGCTATGACGACCGGATTAAAATCTACTCGTTTCCCGACGCTGCATCGTGGGAGCCCGGCCACGACATATCGGAGCAGATGGACCCCAAACACCAGATCGCTCACAACAACCAGACGGGGCGGTGGGTGACGATCCTCAAACCCCAATGGCAGAGGCAACCGCGGGACGGGCTGATGAAGTTTGTCATTGGCAACATGAACCGTTTTGTCGATGTCTACGCTGCCGATGGCGAGCAGCTCGCCCAGCTGGGAGGCGATGGCATCACTGCTGTGCCGGCTGCTGCGCATTTCCACCCCTCTTTGGATTGGGTGGCGGGTGGAAATGCCAGTGGGAAACTGTCGTTGTGGATGTAAGCGGAAATCAGATCTCTGGAGTGTGGACAGGGATTGGCTGGGCTTTTTTTTCCTGCTTCTTTTTGTGGGAGCGACGGAGCATGCAAGCGTTTCGTGGCATGCGTGCATGAGAGCACAGGATGGTCGGGACAACGGGGAGGTCGACGTGTCGCCCGGAGCCCGTGTGTGTGACCTGTGCCTATCGGCATGGTAACCGGGCTTTGGATTTGCATTTTTAAATAATTGCGTTGAACCGAAGAGCACATGTATGGGATCAGCTAGAGGAGATGTATATGTGGGAAGACGTATATGTGGGAAAGTGTAGGAAAAGATGGAGGTGCATTTCACTGCAGAGGAGGCAGAGGAGCAGTTCGGGGCGGTGTCTGGGAAGCCTTGAGGACGGAACTTGGTCAGATTCGTATAGTTGGTGAGGATGGGAAAGCAGGTGTGCAGATTCCACAATTATTTTCCAGTCACCAGCTTCCGCGCGTCCATTGTTCAAAGGCCCGGCACGGGCTGGCTGTCTCGCATGTGATGCAGGTCGGATGTCAGAATGGTGGGCAGCCACAGCACACTCAGGAACTGGCACAGGTCACCCGCCCCCCGTCCTGGCATCATTGCTTATCGATATGGATAAGCAGCCATCCCATCCCACCTATCCCACGCGATTGCGAGATCAGTCAACTGTCACACAAGGACCGAAAAAGTTTCCCTTCCTTCCTGCGGACATGCTGATGCGCATTCAACCGTTGGGCTAGATGGCAAGACCTGAACTGCTCAAAAGCCGGCTCGTCGAAATCCTTTTCCTCTGCACATCTAGCCCCAGATATCCTCCATGACCAAAGCGCTCGTCACAAAGTGTCAAACGGCCCCTCTGAACCAAGGCACCCGCATAACCTTCGTCCAGGTGGTTCGTTCCGCAGCTGCCCACTGACCCCGGTCGAGGTAATCGCTTGGCAGCCCAGACGGGCAATTGGCCTGACCCTGACCCGGACCTGTCCCGCGACACCATCATCGCAGAGCCGAGACCGACGCTTCTCAATTGACATCGGCTCTCGACCAAGGTAGTCTCGGCGCTGAGGTATACCAGTACCTACAATCCAGGGCGTCCTCCCTCTCCAGCTCTCCAAGCCTTGACCGTCAGACAGCCACTCCAGAAAGCAACCTCCACCTAAATCCTGGGGGGCTGTCGAAACCATCCCGTGGCCGCCCGAATCGCGTCGTCCCAGCCTCTCGCTCGCAGCACTGTCGACAAGCCTTGAGTGCCTGCAACCACCCGCCAATCGCCAGCGATCCATCCTCTCCCGTCCACCTGACAAGGCTCAACGCAGGCGGCCGCTGGCTATCGCCTAGTGCTCCCCTGCCAGTGCCACTGCACGCGCCGGGTAGCGCATGGCCCCGGGCCTCTGAGGTGTGTGTCTGGCCTTGGCTTCGCGCATCCGACCGACGTCCACCTACGCCAACTCCCGGCTCCCACTTCCTCCTCTCCTGCCTGGCTGTCTGCCTGTCTCGCCGTCCCCAAAACAGCACTGTGATCCATCCTTTGCTCCTATAATTCGTGCAGCCTGATTCAGGAACCTTGGGACCAATCCACCTGCATCCCCAAGGCGACCACCAGTACCTACAGAGTACCCCCTTTGGTTCCACACCTACCGACCGAACTACCTCGACCTTCCTCGACTACCCTCGACCATCTCGACCACCTCCCAGACTCCCCAAGATGGCCCCCTCGCCGTCTCCCTCTCCATCACCTGCCACCGCTGGCCCCGCCACGACGTCCACCTCCAACACAGCACACACACCTCTGCTCTCCCGCCCGGCCCTTCCGCCCTCATCGCTTTCCCAATCACAGATCCTCGAACCTCCATCACCCGCCCCACCCCTACGATCCCCCGCCGTCCCGACCCTCACCTTCGACGACAGCACCGCTCGCCGCATAGCAAAGAAGCTGCAGAAGAAGCGGCGTGACGGCGAGCACACACCCACCATGGAGCTCCCCGAGCGCCTCCAAGACCATGGTGACCCGGCCGATAACGAAGAGGAGGTGCTCCAGCCCCAGTACCAGGGCGGCATGTTTATGAACATGAACCAGAGCATATTTGGCATGCTGGCCGCCGCCGGAAGCCAGGTTGACTTCTCGGACCGATTCGAAGGCGGCCAGAGCTCCGATGAAGACGACGACAGCGAAGCCGCCATGGCCATGACCATCGCCGGCCACCGACCAACCCCTCCCCGCCGAGGCCCCTCCGACGGGGTGGGCGCAGGCCCCTTGGCCCAGACAACCATTCTCAGGAAGCCGGCCGCCGTCGTCAAGAGCGAGGGTCGCCATCGTAGGAAACTGTCAGAAACCCGCCTCATCAGCGGACTCAAGAGACTGTCGTCCAAGTCCAGGGCAGCCAAGAGCCCCAAGGGAAAGGGCGTGGCCGAGAATCAACTGCGGGAGGACCAAGAAGAAGATGCCGCAAGCGGGTCTCGCTCCGTGCCCCTCGTGCCGCCCAGCGTCGGAGTCGTCCGGTCCGAGGGCAGCAGACACGCGCCAGTCATGAGTAGGATGCTTGAGGCACGCGCCGAAATGGTCGCTCGACCCAGCTTTGACCTAGACAGACTATCGAGCGAGCAAGGGCAAGCCGCCGAGACGGGCGAGACGGGGCCCACGGAGCTGGCCAAGAGACTCAAGGAGATCTTTGAGTTTGAGCAGCCGGAGGAAGTCATTGAGGGTATGTCCCTTGCCAGGCTCGTCGCCATCACTGCATAACTGACCTGGGCACAGAGTACCCCTGCTGGCTACTCCAACATGTCCTCCTCCAAGGGTACATGTATATCACGACACGACATATCGCCTTTTACGCCTATCTGCCCAAGAAGGCAAACGAAGTTGCAAAGTCTGGCTATCTTGGCAAGAGCGGAAAGCGAAACCCAAAGTTCAACCGCTACTGGTTTCGCCTGAAGGGCGATGTTCTCTCCTACTACCGCGACCCCCAAGATCTTTACTTTCCCAGTGGCTCCATCGATCTCAGATACGGCATCTCGGCTTCCGTGACCGACAAGGATAAGGAAAACATACACTTTGCCGTCACCACCCATCACCGCACCTACAACTTCAAGGCCGACAGCGTCCAGAGTGCCAGGGAATGGGTCAAGGCGCTCCAGAGAGTCATATTTCGGTCTCACAACGAGGGTGACAGTGTCAAGATATCGCTGCCTATTGAGAACGTGATCGACATTGAAGAGACGCAGATGCTAGACTTTGCAGACACGTGCAAGATCCGCGTCATCGACAACGACGAGACCTATGCTATTGATGAGGTAGGAAGGCCTCCTTGCCACGTCTTCGAACTCGTCACTGACAAGTATGCAGTACTTTTTCTCCTTTTTCTCCTATGGAAAAGAGGCTCTCAACGTTCTCAAAATCCTCATCGAGGACAACTCCGATCAGACTCCAGCTTCCAAGGAGCTCCCTCTGGTCCGCGAAGGGGAAAGACTTGCCACCTCCGCGTTCTCGTCCAAGCGGACAAGTGTGAGCGGTCCGCTCCACGTCCGGACTAGCAAGCTCGCCGAAGGCGTCAGAGCCACCCTCTCGCCGCTCTCTCCTAGCGCGCACTCCCCCAGCCCGCGCGCGAGCGGTGATTTTACGCGGAGCAGCTTTGACGCGCTGCGTCCATTCGGGCGGCGAAGTCTCGACATCAACCAACTTGCTGGTCTCCATCAAGAGTCGCCGCGCCGTAGCTTTAGTGATAGCAGACGGTCGGTTAGCAGAAACCGATTGAACGATCAGACAGACAGGGAGAAGCAAGATGGCAGCGACTCGTACGTCCAGAGCCTGGAGGACCCGAGCCAGGCTAGCCTATCGGCGCTGGTCGCGTCAGGAAGTAGCGAGGACCAGTCGGCCAGCCAGATTCTCCGTGGCAGCGATGTGTTTCACAGCCCAACGATCCGACGATCTGCGTCGGCGACGAGAGTGCACAAGACGGAGGACTCGCCGCGGCCTCAAGTCGGACGTCATCAGACGGCCGAACCAGCCAAGACAACGTCTCGCCCTTCGGCCTTCACCGGACAAGCTACGGACTCGTCCGGCGTCGATATTGATCCGGATGCCACGACGCCGACGCTGCAGAGCATCGCCAAGATGGGCGGCTATCCGCTCCAGCGGGCCAACGCCTTCATGGGCTACCTGGATAGGACATCTAGGCGAATGAGCTCCCTCTTGGCGACCGAGTCGATGGGCTACGTCGAAAAGGTGTCGGGCATGTGGAGGGGCGGCAAGAAGCACTACGACGAGCCTGACGGTCTCCGGACGGACGAGGAGGAGATGGAGGCCGACCCCGATGAGCGAGCGAACCACGAGGCACGATTCAAGGAGCACTTTGCCCTCCCGGAGAGCGAAAAGCTCCAGGCGGCCTACTTTGGCCACATCATTCGCGTGCTCCCTCTCTACGGCAAGATCTATATCGGAGATCGCCATTTCTGCTTCCGCAGTCTCCTGCCCGGAACCCGCACCAAGCTGGTTCTCCCCATTAAGGATATCGAGAACGTGAACAAGGAGAAGGGTTTCCGGTTTGGCTACGCCGGTCTTGTCGTCGTCATTCGGGGCCACGAGGAGTTGTTTTTTGAGTTCCCCAGGGAGGAGACGCGCGACGACTGCACCATCACCTTGTTGCAGAACGTGGAAGCCAACCGGTACCTGCGCGGATCTAGCCTCCTTGACTACGAAGAGGCCGAAAACGCACAAGCCGCTGCGGCCGAGCGAGATGCTCTCCAGCAAGCCCGCAACGATGAGTTCCCAGAGCATCAAATCCAGCTTCCCCGCCAAGCCTCGGAGGCGCCCACAATTCTCTTCGACGACCCCAACACATCGTTCCTCAACTTCAAGCCAAAAGAGTCGCTCAGGGTCACCTGCTTGACCATTGGCTCGCGCGGCGATGTGCAGCCCTACATTGCCCTGTGCAAGAAGCTGCTCCAGGAGGGTCACCGTCCTCGCATCGCCACCCACGCCGAGTTCAAGGACTGGGTGGAAGGACACGGCATCGAGTTTGCGTGCATTGGCGGCGACCCCAGCGAGCTCATGCGCATCTGCATCCAGAACGGCACCTTCACCTGGGCCTTCCTCCGGGAGGCCAACTCCAAGTTCCGCGGCTGGCTCGACGACCTGCTGGCGTCGGCCTGGGACGCCTGCCAGGGCAGCGATCTCCTCATCGAATCCCCCAGCGCCATGGCGGGCATCCACATCGCCGAAGCCCTCGGCATCCCCTACTTCCGCGCCTTTACGATGCCCTGGACGCGCACGCGCGCCTACCCGCACGCCTTCATCATGCCGGGCCAAAAGATGGGCGGCGCCTACAACTACCTGACGTACGTCATGTTTGACAATGTGTTTTGGAAGGCCATGGCGCACCAGGTGAACCGCTGGCGCAACAATATGCTGAAGCTGCCCAACACGAACCTGGAGAAGCTGCAGCTGAACAAGGTGCCGTTCCTGTACAACTTTTCGCCGTACGTGGTGCCGCCGCCGCTGGACTATAGCGACTGGATCCGCGTGACGGGGTACTGGTTCCTAGACGAGGGCAACGACAAGTGGACGCCGCCGGCGGACCTGGTCGCGTTCATCGACAAGGCGCGGCGCGACGACAAGAAGCTGGTCTACGTCGGCTTCGGGTCCATCATCGTGCCGGACCCGGTCAAGATGACGCAGGAGGTCATTGACGCGGTGCTCAAGGCCGACGTGCGGTGCATCCTCAGCAAGGGCTGGAGCGACCGCGTCGAGGAGGCCGGGGCGCAACAGACGGGTGGCGTCGAGAAGCCGGAGCCCGTGCTGCCGCCCGAGATCTTACAGATCAAGTCGGCGCCGCACGACTGGCTGTTTCGGCAGATTGACGCGGCGGCGCACCACGGCGGCAGCGGGACGACGGGCGCGAGCCTGCGGGCCGGCATCCCGACCATCATCCGGCCCTTCTTTGGCGACCAGTTCTTCTTTGGCACGCGGGTCGAGGACCTCGGCGTGGGAATCTGCCTCAAGAAGTGGGGAGCCAACTCGTTCGCGCGCGCGCTGTGGGAGGCGACGCACAGCCAGCGGATGATTGTCAAGGCGCGCGTGCTTGGCGAGCAGATTCGTAAGGTGTGTATCCCTGCTCCCCTTTTCCCCCCACCGATCTCAAGCTAACACCGCCCACCAGGAAAACGGTGTCGACGCCGCCGTGCAGTGCATCTACCGCGACATGGAGTACGCCACGAACCTGATCCGGTCCAAGGCCGGCAAGAACCACGCGCGTCGCGATAGCGCCGCGGCGGCGTGCAGCGGTGACGCCGACGGCGACGACATTGAGGACGAGGAGGAGGAGAGCTGGACGTTTGTCGGCGCCGACGCCGAGTCGCAGGATGATCTCAGCCCGGAGAACGTGGTGAAGCGGGCGGCGGCCGACTTTAGGATGGGGTCGCCGGCGCCGCTCGGTGTCCACACGACGACGCCGACCAGGGCGCTTAGGAGTCGGGTGCTGGGGACGCCGGCGAGTGGGAGTAGGGGGTCGAGGTTGAACTAGGAGGTTTGAAGAATGGGGGGGTGGAGGCGAGGGATTTCTAAACCCGTGCGAAGGGGAGGGGAAGTGTAGAGGGACCCTGACCTTGTGGATGGTGGGTTTCCCTCTTGGGTGGGGGGGCGTCTTTGGGGAGATGGGGGCGGCGTCTTTGGGGAGGTGGGGGCGGAGTAGAGATGCATTGCAAGGCGCGGATGCGTACCTTGAGACAAGCTGGTGCTCAACTCCTTTTCGGGCACCATGAAATTAATGGCTTTGCTTTTCCGCGAAAGAAGGACACGCATGCACGCTTTTAGAGGGAGAGGGCCATGGGCGTGGGCCAAGCAGACTGTCAAGTAAGACCTGAGCGGAGCGGATTCGGGGGAGGATTCGGGAGGGAGAGGGTGGGTGAGACAAGAGGATAGGACAGTCCTGGGACGACAACAGAACAACAGAACAGAGTACACCGAAAGAAGCAATGCGAGGGAAAGAAGGGCATGGGTTGGCTTGGCTTGGTCATTCATACCCAGGGGTTAATAGGGATAGAGGGCAGGTAGTTTATTGCTAGACGGTAGGTGGGTTGGGGGGGTGTTTGGTGACGAGAATGCGTACATTTTGAGTTGCTTCCGTTGCTTCAAGTGCAGATGGTCTGGCTGTGTCGTGGTTTGATCATGTTTGGTGGTGTAGGTGAAGTTGGCTGTGGTGGAAGAAATGAATAGGGTCTTCGACAAGACGCCCAGCTTGGTCTCGGTTTTGTAGGCTTTGACGTTGTCTGCGCATGAGCTGGGTCGGGTCAAGAACTTTTTTTTTTGGTTTGGAACCAACACTCCCTCTGTGACCTGGGTGTATTGGCCTGGTTGCTGGTAAAGATGACCTTGTCCAAGCAATCCGTTTGCTCACCGAGAGAGCTTTGAAGTTCAGGTGTGTCGGGCAGGAAAAAGAGTGGACAATGTGTGCGGCTAATGGTGTCTGTGACTGTTCACGGTAGGTGGCAGACGCCGTGAACGACTTCACGGATTGGTGCTCGTGGGGTAGGGACTGATGATGTATATAAGCTACGCGTATTCCTGTTCCAAGGCCCGCCCAGTGCAGAGGCAACACTGTCGATTCAATGGCGTAAAGGAGTCAGGGGGCGTTTGGAGATGGCGAGGCATCAGTGTCACGCCACCCGCCGTGACAAAGGGGTGCCAGGAACAAGCTCGCTGCCTTTGGTATGGTGGAAGCCTACGGGGGATAGGTTTTGTACTCTTAGGTAAACGGGGGAATGATTTGATATCGGAAAATTATTTGGCTGGCGTGGACGGGAGATGTTGGGACCAGATCTGGTGAGATGGGATTGCAGAGGGAACAAACGGGAGAATCACCTTGTCATCCCAAATGGCAGGGGAGGAGGGGCACTGAAGTCGAGTCAGGGTCTTGGCGCGGCGAAGACGCCAAAAAAACCGAGACAACCTGGAAGAAAAAGACGCCACACTAGAGTACACCAGCCACATAACCCCGCAAACAGTTGGAGAAACAGCCGGTCGACGGCGCGGATTGGTCCAAATGACAGCTCCCCCCGGCATGCCACCATCACTCAGAGGCCCAGGTACAAAAGGTCAAGCTCATCCCGCCCATCTTCGGGCAACGGGCTTCTCCAAGGCCCGCCACGTCTTGGTCATCATCGCAAGTACTTTGGTACCTATCTTTTTTTTCGACATACACGGCAATTCCACTCGCGCTATTGCACCACGTCTTGCAAGCAACCCCTCTCTCCATTGGAAACCTAACGATTCCCGTCCATTCGAGATACTTTCTGGGACACCGAATCCATACCCCCCCTCAACTTTGGAATCCCTCGAAAAGCCCCTTTCCATCTGTGGCTGACACCCTCCACCCTCCAAGCTCGGGCCACATTCCCATCCACGAGTAACCCCGCTAAACCAAACCTGGAAAGCTCTCCACCTTTTTCACAGCTTCGGGCAGTCCATTCGCAAGGACGACGGCAGCATCCATCCGGCTTTCGCATCACCACATTTCGCGTCGCCCCCATCCATCAACGCGACTCAACACCCCTCCCCACCCACCCAATTCCTAATTGACTGCGCGCCCTCGGTGCGCGATGGGTGAAGCAATCCACCTCTTCCCCAGCTCCCCGACCAAGCTTCCCCTCGAAGCCCTGCCGTAAGTCTCCTGCAATCAGACAAGAGACAAAACACCACGAATAAAAGAGGCCCTCGAGACTGATTGCGACGACTCCCCGTCCAGACCATCTCGCTGCACTTGGCACGGCTAGTGCGCCCTCTCACCCCCCCCCCCCCCGACCGATACCCATCGCGACCCCCCACGATGAGCAAGACCCTCCGGCTGGGGCCCCGACTGCGGTACCCCATCACCATCGTCAACCTCCTCAAGCAGCCCGGCGATGCCGTCAAGAAGCAGCAGCCCCTCTTCCGCTACTCGTACAAGTGGATGAAGGAGGTCGGCGACGCCATCCGCGACGACACGTGGGAGGAGGAGCAGACGAGCAGCGCCACGTTTGACTCGCCCACCGAGGGCGACCTCAAACAATGGCTGATCAAAGAGGGCCAGGTCATACGTGCCGACTGCCCGGGGCTGGTCGTCAAGGAGGCCTGCGGACACGAGATTCAGTTCCAGGGCATGTGCGGCATCTGCGGCAAGGACATGACCGAGGTCTCGTGGGCCAGCGAGACGCGCGACACGGACCGCGCCCCCATCAGCATGGTCCACGACCAGACCAGCCTCACCGTCAGCAAGACGCAGGCCCAGCGCACCGAGAACGAGCTGCAGAAGCGCCTGTTGCAGTCGCGCAAGCTGACGCTCGTCGTCGACCTGGACCAGACCATCATCCACGCCTGCATCGACCCGACGGTCGGCGAGTGGCAAAAGGACCCGACCAACCCCAACTACGAGTCGGTCAAGAACGTCAAGGCCTTTCAGCTCAACGACGGCCCGCGCGGCGTCGCCCACCAGTGCTGGTACTACATCAAGATGCGCCCGCGCCTCGAGGAGTTCCTCCGCCGCATCGCCACCATGTACGAGCTGCACGTCTACACCATGGGCACGCGCGCCTACGCCGAGGGCGTGGCGCGCATCGTCGACCCCGAGCGCAAGCTGTTTGGCAACCGCGTCATCAGCCGCGACGAGAACGGCAACATGTTTGCCAAGAGCCTGCAGCGACTCTTCCCCGTCAGCACCAACATGGTGGTCATCATCGACGACCGCGCCGACGTGTGGCCCAAGAACCGGAGCAACCTCATCAAGGTGTCGCCCTATGACTTTTTCAGGGGGATCGGAGATATCAACTCGAGCTTCCTGCCCAAGCGGCAGGACATCATCACCCCCGCCGCCGACATCCCGGCGGTCAACGGCAACGGTGCCCCGCCAGTGGGAGGCAAAAAGGCAAAGGAGGGTGAGGCCGCCGCGCCGGCCGAGGGCGATCTCGCCGTCACACAACTGCAGGTTGAGGAGCAGAAGCGCGCGCTGGAGAAGCAGATGATGGACAGGCCTCTGCAGCTGCTCCAGCTCAAGCAGGACAAGGAAGACGAAGAGGCCGAAAAGGCCACGACCCAATCCGAAAACAGCCAAGACGCACCCCCCTCGTCCCAGCCGCAAACCCGCCACCAGGTGCTCCGCGACGACGACGACGAGCTCGAATACCTCGAGCAGCACCTCACCCGCCTCCACAAGGTCTACTTTGAGGAGCACGACCGGGAGCTCCAAGACGCCGCCGCCACGGACGACTTCCAGCTCCCCGACGTCGGCCGCACCCTCTCGACCCTCAAGCGGCGCGCCATGCGCGGCGTCACGGTCGCCCTCACGGGCATGATCCCCAACGGCGTGACGGTCGAGGACACCGAGATCGGCCAGCAGCTGCGCTCGTTCGGCGCCACCGTCGCCTCCCGGATCACGCGCGACGTCACGCACCTCGTGGTCAACACGCTCCGGCCCATGACGGACAAGTGGCGCCAGGCGCGGCGCATCCCCTCGATCAAGATTGTCAACCAGGACTGGCTGGCCGCGTGCTTCTCGCAGTGGGCGACGGTCGACGAGACGCCGTACCTGTTCTCCGTCGCGTCGAATGGCGCCCCGGCGCCGGCCGTCGAGGAGGCTTCGGATCCCGATGTCGCAAGCGGCTCGGACGAAGACGCCCCGCCCAAGGGGATCAAGCGGTTGCGACTTAAGGCGCCGACGCTGAAGCTCGTCGGCGTGGGGGGCGACACGCAGGAGCTGGACGGCGACGAGTCGGACGATGAGGATGATGGCGAGGACGAGTTGGAGGCCGAGTTCAACAACCTCGCGCCGGACGCGCTCGAGGACGGCCAGCTCTCGCCGATTGACGGGCTCAAATCCTTTAATTGGGGATCCGTCGACGAAGAGCTGGATGAGTTTCTCGCCAGCGGGTCCGACGACGACGACGACGACGAAGATGAAGACGAGGACGAAGACGAGGGCATGACGGATGCGGACGGGCCGGCGGCCACGAGGAAGCGCAAGTTTGACGCGGACGAGGACAAGGAGGAGGGCGGGACCGACTCGGAGGTGCCGTCGTCGCAGGAGACGGCGGGGTCGAGGAGCGGGAGGACGAGCCAGGCTAAGAGGCTGAGGAGAACCAAGAGCGCGAGGGGGACGTCGTCGCTGAGGAATCAGTACGTGTCTGATGTGGACGGGGAGGAGGCGGGGAAGCAGAAGAAGAGCAGTCTGCCGACGCCGCAGGTCACGGGGGATGAGGACGGCGGGGAGCTGAATGGGTTGGATGCGGAGATGGAGGCCGAGATGGAGGCCGAGCTGATGGCGGAGTTTGAGGCCGCGCCGGGGATCATGGTGGAGGAGAAGGGTTAGGTCGTGTCTTTTTTGCATTGTGTGAGTGATGGGGAGTGTCTTTGGGGAAGGGCGGTGTTTTGTTTTAGCGGGTGTCTGTTTTGTCGGCACATATTGGTTCATGGAGTTTCTGGTCAGCATGGGAGGGATTGCTGTGGAAGCTTGCCAGGCGTTTTAGCTTAGTTTGAGATGGCATTTACGAACCAAGATTTCTTCTGATATTTCTTCTCCGGGTGAAGCACCGAATCGAAAGTGTTGTTGGCCTTGTGTCCCAATCTCGTCCGTCCGACCCTAACCCCCACCACTTCCCGCTTCACCCTTACATAATCCTCCCCACCAGCCCGCCCGCCAAGCAAACGAAACGCAACCGCCACAATCACCACCACGACCAAAGCTCCGAGACAAAAGCTCGCCAGGTTCCGCGCCCTCGCGACGACGACGACGACAGTCCATTCCACTCAATCGCCCTTGCCCCACCACCGACCGGAAACTGAGAACCGCCGACGGACCGATTGATTGGCCGGCCCGACGCCAATTGCCCGATTGACGGAGGAGAGAGGGAATTGGACGACGACGACCAGCGCACACCACACACCGAGGAAGAGGGAAGAGGTCGCCCACCATGCCGCAGGATATGCCGCCCAAGGGGGGGTACGAGGCTGTGCAGTTTAAGGTGAGCTTGTTTGTTTGAGTTCTGGGCGTGTTGAGCTGGTGGAGGGAAGTTGGTGGTTGCAAGAGGAGAGCGGGAGGGGAGGGGGGTCCGGACATTGGATTCTGGAGACAAGAAAGAGGAGGAGAGGACCTGTCGGAGGGACAATGTCGTTGAGCAGAAGTCGACCGACTCCCGGAGCTCACCTGGACCACTACCATCACCAAACACACAGCTAACACTCCCCCCCCCCCAGCGCAACCTCCCCGCCCGCGGCTTCCGCCCCGCCACCATGCTCGTCGGCGTCGGTCTCATCACGCTCTACGGCTGGTACCGCATCATCAAGGGCATCCGGGAAAAGAAGTAAGCGGTTCCTCCCCCTCTTTCTCTCAGACACAAGCTAACCCCCGTAACCAGCGAACTCGCCCGCGAAAAGATGTGGGGCCGCGTCCACCTCATCCCCCTGCTCCAGGCCGAGGAGGACCGCGACCTCGTGCGCCGCCACCTGGCAGACCAGGCGCGTGAGAAGGCGCTGACGGGCGAGAACTTTAAAGTGTACAACTCGGATCGGTACGTGCGGCCGACGTTTGCGGCGACGCCGGGGTATACGACTAAGTGAGGGGACCTTGTCAAGAGGAGAAGGGGGGAGGAGGCTTGGCTGGGAGAGAGGTGGGGGAAGGGGGGGTGTATATATGTATGGATTGTTGGGATGGCGGTGGGGGTAGGCAAAGTCAATTGAGTATTCTTGGCGGGATGAGGATTGAGGGATGGTGATGTGCCGTGTGAAGGTTGGGTCTGTGCTATCTGTGGTCGGGACGAGAACACCAAGGACTGCATCGAAAGTGACTGGCTTGACGGCCGAGACAGCCTTGAGCGGAACTGCAGTTCCCACCCAACTCCAACTCCAAACGATTTTGATGCTCTGAAAAAAAAACTCTAACCCGCATCTTCAGCGACGACGACGACCTCCCCCCTCTTCAGACTCACTTCCCGCCCCTGCAAACACAAAAATGAATATCCTTAACAGCCGCACACTCATCCTACCTGCCGAGTCCCTCCATGAGCGAGACCCCTTCGCATACAGAGTACTCAACATCCCACCAACATCCTACCACCCTCCCCAAACCTCCAGTCCACGCCCTGTGCTCATCTCTATCCCCCTCCCCATTCCCATCTTCGCCCTCCATGTCCAAACGGTCCACATACCATCCACAACCCGCAAAGCCCCATGCCTCACGAGGTGCAAATTCCACATGCGGGATCGTCAAACACACAAACTCACCATGGTGTAGTTGGCTATCACGTCCGGCTGTGATTGCAACAATTGTTTACCGAAATGTCCCCGGCTCGATTCCAGTTGGTGAGAGGTGTTGATCTTGACATTTTTTGTCGTCGTGGTTGTAATTTGTGGCTGATAGCGTCGATGACCCCTTTTTTGGTGTTGGCGGCTTGGGGTACAAACAGAGACGAAGCAATGAACGATGCACTCTGAGAGTGATATCGCATTTCCAGGTGGTTTGGGGACCCAACAAGGGAATGAGAACCTCCCACACGAGCAACACCACGCCAAGACAACCATTCGTCAGGAACACTTCATCATTGCTTCGTCACACAGCGTCCGTAGCGCATTACATCCAGAACCCACCACCCCAACCTCTTTTCCATGCTTGCCGTCCTCCACCATGTATGCAACCAGCCCCCAGCCCCCAGCCCCCAAAAACTCCATCGCTGCGCTGATCCCGAAATACCCAAACAGAACCCCCCACCCCCCCTCAAGCCGACGCCTGCACCATCTTGAACCCCTCCGCCACCACCTTGGCAATGTCCTCGTTCTTGTGCTGCAGCAGCCCCAGCGCAAACGCCACGTCGCTCCACTGCCTCTCGGTGTCGCACCTCGCCAGCCGCGCCGCCAGCTTTTCCGACAGCTGCTTGGCGTGTTTGTCCTATTTCCCGTTAGTACCATGCCCACAAAACCTGCAGAACCACCCCAACGTACCTTTTCCACAAACCCCAGCAGGAATCTGACGATCCGCCTGAAGCTCTCCTCGTCCAGGTCCCGCTCCGCCGATAGCAGGCTGAACATGTCGACAAAGTGGTTGTAGACGGCATTGTCCTTTGTGCTGAGCTCGGTGAAGAACATGCGCGCCAGGTCAGCGATGCGCTTGTCCTCGTCCTCGAGGCACTTTGCCATCTCGCCCAGCTGGCCCTTGACCTTGACCTGGCCCGCGAGGATGAGGAACGTCAGCGTCATGAGGCAGGTGCGCTTGACCGAGGGCTCGGGGTCGGCGAGGCGGCGGTACAGGAAGTCCGTGTTCTCGTCAATCAGGTGGTTGAAGCAGACCGCCATGTCGCCGAGGGCGATGACGGCGTTGCTGCGCACCGTGGCGTCGGCCGAGCGCTCCATGATGGTGATGAGCAGCGGGAGGTTGGCCTCGCAGTACTCGGACGACACGCACATGAGCTTGGCCAGGCACAGCGTGGCGGCCTGCTGCAGCCCGCGGTCCTTGTACGTCGTATTGTTGGCGCAGATCTCGCTGACCATCGGGCCGAACATGGCTAGCAGCGAGTTGGGGCCGTAGAGCAGCTCGCGCTCGCGGATGTGCGCCATGGCCTCGGTGAAGTCGTCTTCCGTCGTGCCGCCGATGAGGTCGAGCTCGTCGGCTTCCTCGTCCTCCTTGGGCTTGCCCGGGATTTGGGCAGACGATTTGCGGCTGGTGGTGCTGGCGGCGAGCTCCTTGGCGGCCTGGACCGACTTCTCCTTTTCTTGCTTGCGGCGCTTGAAGTCGAGCTCGCAGAGCTCGAGGTGGACGATCTGCTTGATGGCGACGTGGCCGACAATAAAGAGGAGCTGGGAGAGGGCGATGGCGTTGTCCTTCTTCTGCTTCTTTACCGGGCTGGCAGGGACCTGTTGGGTAGGCCCGTTGAAGCTGATGTCGTCGGTCTCCATGGCGTCGTTCTCGACGGTCTGAGTAGGCATCGCCTGTGTCTCATCTCGAGAGCTGGGCCGCGACTGTTGCTGCGAAAATGTTGAACGGGTTTTGCGGCGGATGATCTCGGAGCAGAGGACGTCCGGGTGCTTGGAGATGGCATAGATGGCGTTGATGGCTTGCTCGGCGACGCCGTACCACTCCTTGCTCTCCGAGGGGACTTCTGTGATCCCGGCGAGTCGCGTCAGGATGGCGTGGTCGTTTGGAAGTCGAGAGAACTTGACGGTGGAATCCTTGGCCTGGCGACCCGTGGGGTTGATGCGTCGCAGCGCAACGCAGGTAAACTTGGCCAGCTGGAGATCAGCCCGGCCGTGAGCGCCCAGTCCGGTGCGCAGCATCGTCTCCATTTCGCCAACGACAATCTCGGGGTTGGCTGTCGCCAGCATGCCGAGGACAATGATGGCGCCTCTCCTCTGCTTGCGAGAAATCTCGCGCTTCTGGACGCCGTACACCTGCCAGAGCTTGGCAATCACAATCTCGGGGATGAAGCCGCCCTTCATCATGGTGCTCAGCAGCTGCTCTAGAGAGGTAAGCTCTGCTGGCGTTGCGCCGAAAGTCAGACTGATCATGTTGCGGGCAATGTAGTTGGCCGCATCGTTCGGGCTGAAGCTGTCGGGGGCCTCGAAAAAGAGCCGCTTATAAGACTCGATGAGGTGGGTCTGGACGCCCTTGCCCTCGTCGCTGTTGCCCTTGGTCCAGATGAGCCTGAGCATGCGCCGAATGCCGACCTTGTTCTGCTCAATGTTGTAGGCGTCGCCAATCTCAAAGTAGTCCATGGCCTCGATGACCTCGCTCTTGTTCTTGGAGCCCAGGAGCTGGCAGACGGTCTCGGTGGCCTTGTGAAGGACGTCGATAAACTTGAGCGCCTCCGAGTAGTACCGCTTGGTGAGGGTGAGCTTCTCGATGGCCTCGGATGTGGCAGCCTCTTCTTGAGCCTTTCGGATGGCAGCAACCTTTTCCTCCTCTGTCATTTGGGCGGGCTGCTTCCGTGGAGACTCGAGCTGTGTCGCGTCATCGAGCAGACCGGGATCGACAGTCGTGTTGCCCTTGTCGCCGTCGAGACCAGGAGCATCGACCGGCGGCCTGAGGGCGTTGAGTTCCGCATCGACCTTTTCGAGACGTTCCTGCCAGTCCTTGCGGGCGAGCTGGGACCCGTGAAGGGCGGTGAAGGGGTGTGTACGGATGAGGGTGCCGAGGAGCTTGATGGCATTCTTCCGGACATGACTGCTCTTGTCTTCGAGACTCTGGCAGGCGAGCTCAGCTGCCCTCTGCCGTCGCTTGGGGAACTTTTGGTCCAGGTCGCACAGTTTGACATAGACTTGGATGGTTCTGCACCGACAATAGGGGTTGATGTCGAGGAAGCGCTCCTCGAGCACGTCAAAAAAGGCGTTCATCTGGGTCTTGTGGTTCTCTCCCCTCTCGTCCGACTTGCTGAGGTAGGCGAGCATGTTTCCAAATACCTCAATAAGGGCTGATCGGAGGGCATGGGACTGAGCGTGTTAGCATGCGACCCTGTGGCAAGCATGAAGAACAAATACCTCGCTATCCAACTGCTTCGCCAGCAGAGTGACCTGCTTAATCACGACCCTCGGGGCCAACTCGGACAATTTCACCATGAACGTCGACACCGACTTGGGGCCCTTGGTATCATTGCTGTTGAACTCCTTGTTACTGAGCTCCCGCAAAATCTCGTCGGCCAGCTGTGGGTAGTCATATTGCTCGGCCAAGATGTGAAGGAACTCGGCCATGGGCTCCGACAGGTGCTCAAAATATGTCAAGTTCTGGACGATGGATATTTGCGCGGCTGTGTTTGTTAGTGACACGGTCGGTTAAGAAAACCCGGGGCGGCTTACCATATCCATGGCCGTGGTGCTTGACGGCGATGCAGAGCACCTTGAACGTGTGCATCCGGATGCTGGTATTCTTCACCCGCTGCTCGCTCTCGAGAATCAGATACACCGGTCGGGTCAGCAGCCCAATAAACGTGTCCCGCTCCGATGTCGTCAAAAAGATCTTGCCCAGCTTCAGCCGCAAGACCTTGCACATGGTGCCCAGCGCCGACTCGAGCTGGGCCGAGGAGTCCCAGCTGCCGTCTTTGCCGACATCCTTCTTGCCCTTGGGCTTTCCGCGACCGCGTGCCGGGGCAGCGGTGGACGACTTCTCGGCGGCCTTGGTCTCGACGGCGGAGATGGTCCATTGTAGGAGGAACCCGTATATTTCGAGAAGCTGCTTGTGATGGGCGAGGAGTTCCTGCTCGTCGGACTCGAGATCGTGGTGAATGGCGTCGGCTTCGGCGGCGAGGCCGGATGTGATGAGGTCGAAGATCTTGCTGAGCGCATGCGCCGACAGGAAAGACGTGTACCTGGAAGATTCAAACAGTTTAGAGACTGGTACACGCAGAGGATGCGCGCGCGCGCGAGGAGAACCGGGTGGTGCAGGTCGTTTTACAGGCGTCGCGCAGGCCCTGGGGTCAGGGAACGAGGGGGTAGAGGAGATGGGTGCACACTTTAACAGGAACTGCAAAGAGTCAAAGATTTGGCTTCGCATGATGGCGTCGGGGTTCTCGGCGACCGCATCGACGATGGGATTGAGGACGCCATTGACGACGGCATTGTCCGTCAGCGACTCGGGATCGTTCTCGCAGTCCACCAGCGCCCCGTCAGCCTCCGGAGTAGGGAGACTGGCGGGATCGCTCATGTAGTGCTTGAGCGCATCGTTGATGTCGAAGTTGACGGTATCCATGGCGGACCACGGTCGGGGGGGGGATGTGTCCGTAGGGGAGATGATGCGCTTGAGGCCTGTCGCGATGCTCGAGAAGAAAGGTCGGGTCGGGAGTCGAGTCGACTTTTATTTGCAGCAGGGCAATGCAGACTTGGGATCAAAGAGGCCCAAGGCCAAGGATTGTCGGTCGGCTGCCTGCAGACGCGCTGCGAAGGTATCACGGGAGGACTGCACCTAGGGCAGGGCAGCAGTGGGTGACGTCGGGGTTGTTGGTGTTGGGTGGTGCTGGTGTTGTGTTCCCCTCATCAGGCCCTGTTGTGTTTTGCGACTTTTGCGACTCTTGGTGGGGAGTCCCCAGCAACGACGTGCACTGTTTTGTTGACTCTGGGCCGTGCGGGGCGCTGATTGGGCGTCGAGCCCCTCTGTTCTGACGCGACTTGGCCTGTGCGCGGCCCCTCCAACATGCTCTATGCGAGGTCGAATTCGGGGACCAACGTCAATCAGCGCTGCAATATCCATTCGCAGCACCTGAGCCCGCCACAGCATTTGCAGTCACCAATTTCTGTGCTGTACCCAGGACGACCAAACGAAGACCTCGAGACATTCCCAATTCCACCAGCTGAGACCACAGTATCTCCCATCTTATCTCGACAATTCCCTATTTGTCGCGAGGGTACATGCATCGCCGATAACACCCTATCCGAGTTGGATCGTGGGGGACCAAGCCGAGGGGAAGTGTCCTGTTCATTCTTGTCTTGACCATGGCAGAAACGATGCGCCACCATGGCGAGGACCGGGAGGGTTTCTACATCCACGAGGATATCGCGTCGACCGCCGATACCGAGTACCCAGACGAGCACGACGCCGAGAATGACGAAGACGAAGACCAGATGGAAGACGGGGACGACCGCGAGTCGCAGGAAGCCGACAGTTCCGACGGGGACACGGTTGACGGCGAAATCCAGAACGACATGGACAAGCTGCAAGATGCCTTTCCGGGGTTTCGAGACAAGTTCAGACTGATCAAGCGGATTGGCGAGGGTTGGTTCACCAAAAATGCCTGGCCTTGCCACAGCAAACGCTAACCTTGACTCCGGCCAGGTACTTTTTCCACCGTCTACAAGGCCGAGGACCTCCAATACGACCGCTACGACAACTCCTGGGACCTTGACAAGGATTGTGACAAGTGGTCCCCCCCACCACTGAAGAGCAGTTTTGCGGGCCAGTCCAGCTCGACCGCCGACCACCGCCGGCGCAGACCCAAATACGTCGCCATCAAAAAGATTTACGTGACGTCCTCCCCGGCTCGTATCCTTAACGAGCTCGAGCTCCTCCACGATGTCCGAAACTGCGCCTCCGTCGCCCCGCTGATCACGGCGTTCCGGCACACCGACCAGGTCGTGGCTATCCTCCCCTACTGCCGCCATACCGACTTCCGCATGTACTTTCGCAAGATGACGGTGCCCGACATGGCTATTTACCTGCGGTCCCTCTTCTCCGCCCTCAGCTTCGTGCACAGCCGCCACATTCTCCACCGCGACGTCAAGCCGACCAATTTCCTCTACGACCCAACCACCCAGCGCGGCGTCCTTGTGGATTTCGGCCTAGCCGAGCGCGAAGGCGTCGAGTCCAAGCCCTGCATGTGCCACGACGACCCCGTCCAGCGCAAGAACCGCCTCCGGACTGCCCATCAGGCCAGCAGTGTGCCCCACAACGGATATCCGAAGCAGGACACGCGACCATCCCGCAGGGCGAATCGCGCAGGCACCAGGGGTTTCCGGGCACCCGAAGTCCTTTTCAAGTGCACCGAGCAGACGACCAAGATTGACATCTGGAGCGTCGGCGTTATCCTCCTGACGATCCTCTCCCGCCGATTCCCCTTTTTCAACTCGGCCGACGACGTCGAGGCCATGATCGAAATTGCCACCATCTTTGGTATCAAGAGGATGCGAGCGGCCGGTCAGCTGCACGGCTGCATGTTTGATTCTACGATTCCCACCATTGGACAGGGGGGTTTCAGCCTGGAGCGCATCATCTTATGGAGCACGTGCAGAAGTGACACGGGCGAGACGTTGTCGGATGAAGAGAAGATGGCTGTCGACTTCCTCTCGCGGTGCATGGAACTGGATCCCGCTCGTCGCATCAGCGCCAAGGAAGCGCTGGATCACGAGTTTCTGCGCCTTGGGCTGGATGAGACGGTGGAGCAGGTGGTGGATGGTGCCGAAGACGATGAGATGGACATTTTGCGGGTATGAAGCGAAGGGCATGGAGTATTGGGGAGTTTGGGTTTGGGCTTGTCCGGCTTGGTCTGTATCATATAGGGGTTTGGTTGATATATAATGTATAAATACATTTGACTCAAACATTGCCAAATAAGCCGTGTCTGTCAAGGCATCTTTGTTTCGTTGTTCTGCCATGTCATCTGGAAAAGTCGTGGTCAGGGGACCACGTGACCCCGCGTTTGGCGCGATTTCTCGCGGCGCCGACTGGAGTCCGTCATGTTCCGCCACCTCACCACGACAACGACTCGTCACACTTTCTTCATGTAACATTCCAATTTTCATCTGCTGGGTCATTTCCCACATCGAGACCATCAACAGCACCCTCAATCGCAAAAATGCCTCCCACCGACAACAATGACGACAATACGCCCCCAATCGACTTCCACCACCCCTACACCCCCTACGATGTCCAGCTCGAATTCATGCGCGCCGTCTACTCGGTCCTCGAAAAAGGCAACGGCCAAGTCGGCATCCTCGAGAGCCCAACCGGCACCGTACACCACCCCTTCCCCCCCACCCAA
The DNA here is from genome assembly GCA_030549215.1 of Schizothecium vesticola. Classification (NCBI taxonomy): domain Eukaryota; kingdom Fungi; phylum Ascomycota; class Sordariomycetes; order Sordariales; family Schizotheciaceae; genus Schizothecium; species Schizothecium vesticola. Next base: position 1,035,967 of record JAUKUD010000007.1, on the reverse strand, counting down.
GTGACACCCCTCCCCCCCACTAACATTCCCCCCTAGGGAAAATCCCTCTCCCTCATCTGCTCCGCCCTCACCTGGCTCCGTAACCACAAGCGCGCGCGCTTCTCCGCCTCGTTCGACGCCGTCGCCGCCAGCCTGCACGGCGAGCCCGACTGGATGATCGAGACGGCCCTGCGGCGGAAGCGCGACGAGCTGGCGCGCGGGTGGGAGGAGCGCGAGGCCAAGCTCAAGGCGCTAAGGGCCAAGGAGCGCGCGATGGAGGAGAGGGGACGCGCGGGGAAGAGGCAGCGGGTTGGTGGTGATGATGCCGGCGGGGCGAGGGGGAAGAAGGAAGTGGATGAGGAGAAGGAGTTTCTGATTGGCGAGTGGAGGGATGATGATGAGGGGAGGGCGGGGGATGATCCGCTGGGGATGTTTGGGAGGGAGACGAGGGAGTTGTTGGAGAAGGTGGGGTTGGCGAGGAGGAAGGGGGGGGAGGAGGAGGAGGATGGGGGCGTGGAGGAGGAGGTCAAGGTAGGGTTGCTTGGGTTCATCTAGGATGGGACCGGTGCTGACGAGGAACCAGATCTTTTATACGTCGAGGACGCACTCGCAGCTTACGCAGTTTATCGCGGAGCTGAGGCGGCCAGAGTTCCCTCCTTCGCTGCCGGAGGGGATGGTCCCGGCTGGGGATAACGAAAAGGGCGGGGATATGAAGGAGGTCGTCAAACAGCTGCCGCTGTCTTCGAGGCAGAAGCTGTGCATCAATCCCTCGGTGTCTCGACTCGGTTCCTTGTCGGCCATCAACGACCGGTGTACGGAGCTGCAACAGTCCAAGACCAAGGAGAAATGCTCCTTCATGCCCAACCCCGAGAACTTGAAGGGGACACACCAGTTTCGGGATAAGGTGCTGGCGACCCTCCCGGATATCGAGGACATGCATCGGATCGGCAAGGAAATGCAGGTGTGTCCGTACTATGCCTCCAGGACGGTCATCCCAGGGGCGGAGGTCATTACGCTTCCATACCCTCTGTTGCTGCAAGAGAGTGCACGGAATGCACTCGGGATCAAGCTAGAAGGGAATGTTGTCATCATAGACGAGGCGCATAATATCATGGATGCTGTCGCCAATGTCTACGCCGCCGAGATACGCCTGGCCGAGTTGCGCCGAGCGCGGCAGATGCTGGGAGTGTACGTCAAGCGATTTGGGAAGAAGCTCAAAGGCGAAAACCGTGTCATGGTTGCGCAGGTTGGAAGAGTCGTTGAGTCTCTGAGCGAGTGGCTGTCTGCAAGACTTTTGGTCAAGGTGGGCGCGACCCGGCTTTCTATTTCCTGAATTATCGTACTGACCTGCTCTTAAACAGGGTGACCATGGCATCGCAGAACCCAACGAGCTGCTGAAAGCCCGCGGCGCTGACCAAATCAACCTATACAAGCTGATCCGGTACATTCAAGAGTCGAAGCTCGCCTACAAGGCCGAGAGCTACGCCAGCCATGTCGAGGAGCAGGAAACCGCAGCGCCCGACGGGAAACTACCTTCCTCCACACCAGTCCTTCACACCCTCGTTTCTTTTCTCACGGCGCTCACCAATCTCAGCACCGAAGGACGAGTGTTTTTCGAAAAGATCCCTGGGCCCTCTTCGGATGTCAAACTCTCGTATCTCCTCCTCTCTCCAACCCACGCATTCTCATCCATCGCCTCGAGTGCGCGGGCCGTCATCCTCGCCGGAGGAACCATGTCTCCATTTGAGGACTACAAGGCGCATCTCTTCCCAACCTTTCCACCCGAGAAAATAACAACCCTGAGCTGCGGCCACGTCATTCCAGCGTCTAGCCTATGCGTTTGGACACTGGCTTCAACGAAACCAATACCGATGGGATCTTCCAGTGCGAATGTCCCCGACTCGTTCGAATTCAGCTTTCAAAGGAGAAGCGATCCGTCTCAGATCCGTCAGTTGGGACTCGCGGTGCTCAATATTTGCACTGTCGTGCCAGATGGCGTGGTTGTCTTCTTCCCCAGCTACGGCTATCTTGATGAAGTCGTCAAGATCTGGCAGCAGGCTCCCGACAGCGCCACCAAGTCGATATGGGAGCGCCTCGCGGGGAAGAAGCACATCTTTCGCGAGACCAAAGGCGGTTCGAGTGACGAGATACTCCAGACCTACACGCAGGCTATCCTCTCCCCCAACGATCTGAAAAAGGCCCCTAGCGCCCCACACGGAACCCAGACTGGCGCACTCCTGCTCAGCGTTGTCGGCGGGAAGATGAGCGAAGGCATCAACTTCTCCGACCGTCTCGGCCGATGCGTCGTCATTGTCGGACTGCCATACCCCAACATCAACTCGCCCGAGTGGAAGGCCCGGATCGAGTACATTGAGTCTTCGACGCTGTCGAGGCTCACAGAGGGACCCCAAGCCAGCGTCGCATTGAGCCGCGACCAAGCCATGGCTGCAGCGAAGCAAGCGGCAAGGGACTTTTACGAGAATGCATGCATGCGGGCCGTCAACCAGAGCATCGGGCGCGCGATTCGACACCAGGGCGACTATGCCGCGATTGTGCTGGTGGACCGAAGGTTCGGGACGGAGAGGATACGGGCCAAGCTGCCCGGGTGGATCAGGGGGGGCATGGCGGAGGGGAGTGAGGGAAAGGGGTTACAGGGGCTGATGGGGGCGTTGAGTGGGTTTTTTCGGGGCAAGAGGAGATGTTGATATTGCCCAACGGAGCTTGTGAGGGTTTCTCTGGGGGCTTGTTTGTTTTTGTCTTTGGGGCTAGTTCGACTCCGACATCAGGACGACCAAATATCATGACGATATCTTCCGCGAACATCCATGTGCGGAAACCAACTTCTGACATGTTCCCCAGCTTCCCCAATTTTCACGTCCTGACTCGCACACGGCCGTTCACCGCATCAGTTCTTGAGAAAGTGGCGAAACACCCACTCCAAATACGATAAAATCTGCACCCGGCCCGATCAGTCAACTAAATAGCTTGTTCCCGGGGCGGAGAACGACTTCTCGTGTCTGGGAGCCTGCCGATTCGCCAGGCTTCACGACCAGCTCCGAAAATACCTGATGGGGAAAAGGGGGTGCTGAGATTGGGTAGCCCGCCAAGCAAATGTAACCCATCAAAGCTCAGAAATCCTGGGGTAAGCAGGTGGAGTTGGCTCGTCGATGGCGACGGGTAACCCTCGCCGTCTGGCGGTCACATGCACGAGCCAAGATGCCAGCTCCTCTCTCAGAATGCGGAGGAGATGCGGAGGGAAAGTCTCCTCCTTGCTCCTCCAGGCTCCGACCGTGTCGCTTCACGAGACCAGCACCGACGACGTAGCGCTGGAAAAGAACGACCTCGACACCCTCTTCGTCGTCGCCGACACGTGTTGCCTTGCCGAGTATCAGACGACCAGCACCCGCTCCACCGCGGACAGCTCACCGGCAAGTTTACCATCGTATCGCGCCGTCGAGTTTGTCAGGTGTCTTCACCGCTTCCACCAGAGTGCAAAACACCAGCAAAGAGCATCGCGACGACGAACAACAGACGTAACGTTCAGGTCGACGACGAGAGGTCCCTCTTATACCCACATCGGCGTTCCCTCCGTTAGCCCGACCGAACCTGTACCAGTCCCCACATTAGCCGGAATCGACGGGTGGACCAAGACGCCCTCGTCTTCCCGCCCGAAAGCGACGGTTCCTCGTGCTAGCCCCCCGAGCTGCACCAGGACCACTGGAAACCACCAGCAGCCTAAATCTGACAGCACCACCCTGCGCCTCTCGCTCCATCGCGTCAGCGGAGACCGACGACAGTTCAGGGCCAACGACCGGCGAGCCGCAGTCGCGTCGCAGCGCACCACCTGCCGTTGGTGGCAACCGAGCCGCCCCCCCCCCCTTGCTGCCGACCAAGTGTACCGGCAGGCCGCAACGGCGCGGCGCCTACCGACCCGCGGCGGGTCTACTGGACCTTTCTGCAGCTACGGGATTGACCAGAGCCGTCCCACATGGCCGGGCCCTTTGTTGACCCGTTTCCCTTTGAGCCGTTTGGCCAGGGAAACGGAAACGGATCTCACGACTTCTCCTCTACCCAACAACAGGAGCAGCAACAACAGTACGACTTCTTCAGCCACCTCACCGTCAACCATGGGCAGCTCCCGCCCTTCCCCGGCGACGTCGCCGGCGGCACCACCGACTCCCCCCCACTAACCACCACCACCCACGCCCCCTTCCACCGGCCCCTCCCCATGCCCGTCGACCTCGACATGGACACCATGGACATGGACCTCCTCCTCTCCCTCCCCACCATGCCAACTTCCCTCCCCCCGTCCACCACCACAAATACCGCCACCACCGCCGCTCCCCAAAACCACCACCACCAACCCGCCACCTGGCCCGACCAACCCCCCCAACCGACTCCCCCCCCTGGCAAAACCACCCCCAACAACAAGAACAACAACAACAACAACAACAGCAACAACAACAACAACCATCCCCAGAAAACCAAGACCTCGCCCCCAAACTCGCCCTCGCCCTCCACGACCGCGACGCCGCCCGCGTCGCCCTCTCCTCCCTCCAGAACCAAGTCTACGCCGCGCGCCAGCTCGAGAAGCGCCTGCGCGCCGAGCGTGACGACGCCCGCGGGCAGGCCGCGTTCTTGCGCAAGGAGCGGACCGCGGTGCGCGCGACCGAGGCGCGGCTGCGGCGGGAGCGGAACCAGGCGCGGCTACAGGTCGCAGTGCTGTTGGGGCGGTATCATCCCGGCGCCGGCGGCGGGGCGCCGGCGGGGGGAGGGGAGGTAGGGAAGGTGAGGAGTTTGAGTGGGGGGATTCCCGGGGGGTTGGAGGCTGTGCTGGGGGGAGGACAGGGCGGGAAGGAGAAGAGTTTGAGTGGGGGGATGGAGGGGGGTTGGAGGGCGTTTTGGAGGGGTTGAGGGGGGGGGCGTTGGCATTGGGTGGGGAGGCTGGCGGGAAGGATGGAGGGAGGGAGGTAATGCAGACGGAGAGGATGGAGGAGCTGTTGGGGGAGGTGTCGCCTTCGCTGCTGTATTCGCCGGTGGAGGGGGAGTTTACGAGTTTGAGTGAGTAGAGGGGATTGGGAGGTTGTACAGATATTATTGTCAGCATTGTTGGGAGGGTAAAAAGGAAATGTTTACAAAAAGCGGGCGTTGGACCATTTAGGCTAGACAAGCCCTCATCATGCGGCTGACTGTTCAATACTTGCGAACATCGCGGCTCAGGAGCTGGTGTGGATGGGGGGCTGCTTTATCTATATTCATAGGTATGTATGTGCCACGGACGGACGGTTTGTATCCACGCAGGGAAAGGTATTCAGGTTGCTGTTTCGCACTGATGGGAAACGAGTAAAGGCGGATGTGATAGCTGATTCTCGATTCCTTTGTTCATTCATTTAAAAGTTATCACCCTTTCCCGTCCATGATCTCGTCTCGTTGTTCTGCTGCTACTTTGTTTGGTACTTCCCCCCGTTCCTTGCCCCGTTCCCGTAGTCCGGCATCGAATTTCACCCGTAGACGTCGTTCCTGCCCCCACCATGTCTCATCTCCTGCCATGTCAAGCTCCAAGGTCCTCGGTGGTGTCTTGAACCTGGCCGGGCCTGAGTTTCCAGCGAGGCGCCTGGTTCGGACACCCACAGGTACCAGGCTCTCAATGCCCATGTTCGCAACCGCTCTTCCACGTTGTTCGCTTTGACAATCCCTTCCCTATCCTCGGAGCTGACGAGTTGAATCTCGGGGGGAGCAGCTCAACCGCATCACCTCCCTATCCCCTGTCCTGAGTGCAAAGTTCTCGATACCGAGCCGGAAAGGGTTATATGTTGACCCTAATTTCTTTGTCCCCTGAGCCGCAAATATCCCAACCATGTGGGCAGCCATGAAGTTTTGGTGTCATCCATGTTTTCGTCGAGTTCATTCTCGCAGGTCGTCGTCGTCATCGAATCGTCCTCGGCCCATCGTTCAAACCCTCCCCTAACCCACTCAGTGTAATCCTAACCCTTCCAGGCGGCCAGTCCCTCACCCTCTCACTTCTCGACCCTAACCTCCACCGTCTTCACAATCGCCCCAAACCCCTCCCCCTCCCCCCTCTCCCATCATGTCCCTCCTCCTCCTCCTCAAAGCTCCTCATCTTCTCCCCTCCCTCACTCCCTCCCCTCACCCTCGCACTGAACCCCGTCCCCACCCGATTCACCCGCGCCCACTCGGCCCCCTTGAGAAAATTTGTCGGGCTCGGGCTCGTATTCCCCGGATGCTGCTGCAACAGCCCGGACTCGACGAGCGCGGCGTCGGATCCGCGCTTCTTCTTCTTTTGGTTGTCGGCAGCGGCGGCGGCGCCGCCGTTGCCGCTCTTGGGAATGCGGTCGAGAGCTTTGCCGGCGCGGTAGTAGTTGGCTTCGCGGTACTCGTCCTCGCGCGAGATGTTGAGGAGGGTGCCGAGGAGGGGGCGGAGGGTCGGGGCGCAGGCGGCGATGATGCCGATGTGGAGTTGGAGGGAGCCGAAGAAGGGGGCGAAGGGCCAGCTGGGCGTGGGGATTAGTTATGGGACGAGGTGGGGGAGGGGGAGGGGCAGGTACAAGGTGCCGTCGCGCTCGTGGACGTAGGCGATGATGAAGATGGCTTTGGCGATGCCCATGCCTACGGCTCTGGTTGAAGTGTTAGTGGTGATGGGGGAGGGAGAGTGGGCAGACAAACAGGTAGCCGCCGCTGAGGATGACGATGAGATATATTCGGACTCTGCGTTGGAGCTGGAGACTCCAGATGAGTGGGATGGGGAGGGTTGCAAAGAGTATGTCGGTTGTGATGTTGCAAGCTGGGAGGAGTTAGCCACGAGACATTAACGAAATCCGAGTACATCGCAACATACCCACGTTAAAGAGACCAAAGTCCCTGAACAACTCCTTGTCGTAACATTTCGTTCTTATTTTAAAGTTCCACTGCCCCGAAATCGGCTGGCACCACGTCATGAACGTGATAAAGGAAAACAGCGTGTAGACGACAATGAAGCCGATCAGCGTCCACAGGATCCTCCTGTACTTGGTCCCCTTGCTGAGCCGCAGCAGGGACAGCGCGATGGAGACCTTGAGAAAGCCAAATGCAAACGACGCCTCCAGCACGGACTGGTAGAACTGCGCCTCCAGCAGTACCATCCACTCGCGTGCTCGGATCGTGTCCATGTGTCGCCCGTAGCCGTTGTGATTTCCGACGACCCATGCGGCGAGACCACCTATCCCAAGAACCTTGAGGCCAACTCATTAGCCATTTGAGGTGATCGCCTAACAGTTCAGCGCGACTTACCACGGCGAAGACCATGAAGATGTCATCCTTGGCAAACGAACGCACAAGCACCGCGCGCGTGTAAAAGCGCGCACATGCCGTTATCAGCGAGAGCCCCCAGACGACGCAAATGACGCTGATCATGATGGTGGAGTTGTCTTCGGCCGCCCGCGCGGCTTTTGCGGCGGCGGCGGCGTCCATGCTGGGCACCAGCAGACGTGGCGAGGCCTTGGGAGCCTTGAGAGTTGCTTCGCGGCCTCCTAGCGGCCGAGCATTCTCGACGGGGAACGAGGCCGGCGGAGGGAAGCGAAGGTGGGAAAGAGGATGGTCGCGGTTTGATAAAAGTGGGCTTGGTGACAGCCATCATGTCTAAACCAACGTCTCCCGACCCGGGCCGCGTCCCAAACGTCGCCCCTTTGGGAAGGACAAAGCTACGCGGGGGACCACTCTCGGCACTGGTTCCGCAATATCGGGATATTGAATCTGGGGAAAGGCGACGCTCGAGCCTGTCCTATGAGGTTGGAGGCTCGCGTGTGGCCAGGGTCGTCTTTACGTTCTGGCTAAAGTCGGGCTCAACCAGGTGCGCCCGCCACAGCACCAAAGCCCCGCGTTGGAAACAATGCACCGGGTTATCGTTAAAGGCCTGGTTTGATCCAGAGAGCGCCATACGTCAGCTCGCTCTCTGCACCGGCATTGCCACCATGCTCCGCGGGCAGAAAAGCACGGCGGAAGCGACTCAAGCGAGGCCTGTGCCTCCTGTCATGCAATATCGATCGGAGTCGGCCCGGCTGTGACGCCCAGAAAATGATCGCTTACACCCCGCTGTCGGTATATGGGTCGTCTGCAACTGGCAGTCGCAGAGAATGGAAAGGTCAAGTGTGTTGACCTGATATTGTTTCATGCTGTGTTTCCTCGAAGGCTGGGCATCAATCTGACATCGTCTTGATTAGGCCACAGCCACCCAACCGCGCTGCATCCCCTCCTCTCTTTGCCGGATTCCGAGATCATTTCGCTACCCGGAAGGGAAAAGTCATTGCGCTCCCTCGAGGATGGCCGACGCTTTCCGCGGTCTGTTCTGAGCTGATCGCGTTGGCGAGACTTGCCCTCGTGTCGACAGTGGTCAAATGGCCGTGGGCTGCGAGACGTCTTGCAGCCTTGCTAACTCCAAGGGTATTATTGAGCCGTTTTCCTCCATGGTGCCTTTGATGTATGGTCTCTTGTTTTCCCACGACAGTGTTACGTCTCGGTGACCTGTCTCGACAAACTGTGAAATTTTGCCGCCACGAGGAGATCCTGGACCCCATCAATGGCGGCGAGATGTTTGGCAGGACATCTCTCCGTGGCTTCACCACCCATAATTCATGCTGTGTCGGGTTTCAATTGGCATCCTTGATCACCCACCGTGGTGACGGCAAGCTGCACATGTTGCCGTATTTGGCGGCATCTTGATCTGTCCCGGAAACAGCCGTCAGCAATGATCCCTGCAAACCGGTATGTAGGAGCAACAACTTGGACCAAACAACAAGACTGGAAGCAGTGTGGCAAATTGATGCTGTTGAAGCGACGGTGTTTGCGAGGGTAAGGTTGCAGGACCGGCGCCTTGCTTTGGTGTACCAGTGCTGAATGGTCCTGGTCATCTGATATGCGAAGAGCCAGGGTGACGTATCTGACTGATTTTCATTGATGGGGAGAGCAATGACATGATGTTGCAAGTGATTTTGTCGGGACAGAGTTGAGAAGGTCTTGTCGAGTTTGCCAAGACGTGATGGCCAGGACTCATCCTTATCGATAAGGCGTGCCCATGCTAACACCATGCCCCTGAGTCCTCAGGGGAATATCAACAAACCAAACAACCTCGCAATCTCGCAATCATGATTGCTGCCTTTGAGTCAGAGAAGAGGTGATGAGGTCTAGATACATAAACCGACCGCGGTCCTTCGATCTCTAGGTTTGAGAGGTTCTCTCTCCTCTAGATGTCGACGGTCAGGACATGGATCATAAGCGGCCAAAGATGACCAAAGATCTTTCCAAGGGGGCATTCATTTTCTTTGCCGGACTCCACGATGCTTGATGGCAGCGGAAAAGGGTGCCCTGGCATCAATCTCCAGTTTCATCTCTGTGTAGAACAGCATGTCGAACAACCCGACAAGCATTGATGAGAAGCATCGGCGTCTGAGAAGTCCAATTTATTTTCATTGAATTTGTCAAAATACCGTCGTCAGAGAAAGGTCCAATGATTTACCTTTTCGCCGCGTTTTGCGGCGGAACCGCATTGTCTTTTTTCTTGTTTTAATCATCCTCTTTTCCTCTTCGCACTCTCCATTTTCTAAGCCCAATTTCTAGAGCGAGTCTTTCCCAGCTTCCATACCGTCTCCCCTTTTTGCCCAGCTTCACCGCTACGAAAGTCACGACTCTAACAAGCAGGAACTGCAAGCCGATACCAGATAAGTCCTCCTCAAGTCCTGGAATCTCAGCCTCTCTCTACCTCCATGTCACCTGCCTCATTTTGCCTTCCGGCAGACTTCTTCTGTAATGGTCATGTCCTTTTCGTAGACGTTGATTTCTCACCAGTCTCAAGCCTCTATCGACGTACTAGCCAGCGAGTCCGACTCCACTCAATGGATCCCAGTCCACCAAAGCGCCCTCCGAGGCCCTCCTACGTCAGCTGGATATACAGATGCAAGGGCAAGGCTTCCAACACCGATATTCCCCACACCGAGCCGCGTGGGGAAGCTGCCCACGCATCCTCCAATTTTACCAGTGACGTCGAGGCGATCCTCGGGCAGCAGTGGGCGTTGGCCACACATAGAGCCCTCTATAATAAGTACCTGGGCCTATCCCCGACTACCCGCTAACCGACGCCAACCTGAGCCTCGAGGCCAGGAGATTCCTCCACTTTCTCGTTCAGCCCCACGTCGCGACCCGTCCCACAGCCGGCCAGGCGCTGGCGTACGAGTGGATACGGCCCCGTCGCGGACCTAACCCCTTCCTCCGCCAGCTCTGTACCCTCTACCTCGAGCACCAGCCCATCCTCCAGATCTTCTTCTCCAGCGACCAGACCTACTACTTAAATCTCTCCGGCAGTCTTCAAGTCCCTCCATCACTCAACCACTTCCTCTTTCATCACCTTTAACTTCCTACAATACCTCGCACTACAGCACATCTCCTGCTCGCTCGAGGCTAGCCACCCCCATCTCCTCCTTCTCAGGAAGACTTGGCTTGAAGTCCGCATTCATTGCAACGACCACCTATTAACGCCAAGTCAAATCAGGGAAAGCGCACCTTTTAACATCGCGTGGCTTCTGCCCACGCAAGCCCTGCTCGGCCAGATGTTTGTATTGGCTGGGCCGCCAGCCAGACCTTTGATCCGTGCTAGCGTGGCGAGCTGGCACTGTTGGTCTTTCTTTCGGTCTCCTTTCTCTGCTTCCGCTGGATGCTCGTCCCATTACAAGCATAGCACTCTCGCGACGTCTTTCTAAATCACGTCTGGTTGTCTTCCCCTTTCATCGGTTGCCTTGTCCAATCTGATTTTTCTATTCTGCACAACTGGATCACCCCTGGGTGCAGATCTGAGCTGCAGTTCCTAAGCCACATTTGGTTACCTTATCCTATGCTCTTCTGAGGAATTGGAAATTCGTGTGCTGTTGGGCGGCCGTTGTGTTCGTGACTACTTAAAAGTGGCAACCTGCCTGCGCTTCTCCTCGTCTTTCCCTCTCCTGCTTCATCGTTGGCCTATCCCCTTCTAAACTCGCTCCACAAACAAACGCCTTGGCCATGCTCCGAGTTAGGACTGGAACTCTCAACTTGCTTCGCCCTATCCATGTAGAAAAGATCCGGCGTCGGCCGGGGCAAGACGGGGCAGATTCACCATGGTCGGCACTGCAGCTTGCTTTCTTCCTCCTGGTTCCCACAGTGGCAGAGCTGCACACCGGGAGAGGGGATCCTCTTCCTGCTTGGAGGTATGTCCAACGCCGCCCACTTCTGTTTTCACCGGCTATCAGCCCCAGTGCCGGCACAAACTCGCTCCACCCACATTATCATCTGTCTTAGTCTCTCTCTTATTCCGGGGATGTACTTCGTGGTGGACTTGCGGCAGACTCTCTCATGGTGGACTTGCGGCAGACTCTCTCCGTCTCTACCCTCCTCCGGGACATGTCCTTTGTTCCTTCGACTGACTCCTGAGCCAGGCGCTCGTCGCGTTCCATATTCTGCTCCGCTCCCTAAACCACGATTCTGTTCTCGTCCGAACCCCCCGTGGGCTGACGAATCTAAATTGGGGGGCTTGCCCTTGACCCATGTCCGGTCTCCTGCTGTGGGAATCAGACCTGGGGAAATGGGATTTCACCGCGTTCCGTATCCGTCATCAAAGTTTACCCCCGATCTTATTGCCTGGCTGGGTGGTCTCCCCAAGTCTGGGTCACGCCACGCTTCACGGCATTACCCTTCAGTGTTTCCAAAACCTTATTACATTTTCTCCCATAACATTGGCACCATGGTGCTGGCTGTCGCTAACTTCCAAGAAGCACCTATCCGCCCTGCTTCCACCACTTTTCATCCTCTCAACCTTCCTCCATCTCCCCAAACCTCAGTTAGCAGAGTTCCTTCGCCATGATGGTGACCATTTCGCTGACCTGACTCTTTTATCAGTCCAAGAAGTCGCGATGGCTCAAAATGAAACCGAGTGTTGGGTGCCCCAGGCGGTCAGGCCGCCCCAAAAGGTGCGGGCCCATGCCTATCCGCCGGCAGCCACCCCCATAGATCCAGGCCTTGGCTCGAGCCGCCTCCCTCCATCTCCGGCTCTCTTCCATAGCAGTAGTAGTAGCGAATTCCACCAGTCTTTTGTTCTCCCTGTCTCACCCATCACCGAGTACTACCCTTCGGTGCCACCGTCTTGCGAAGAATGGCTTCAACAGACGCAGGAAATATACCTTGCCCGGACTCGCGCCATTGCCTAAGCCGTCACCGACTCGCTCGGACAAGCTGCTACCGCTTCATCCAACGTTGAAGTCACCCGCGACGTGGAGGTAACCTCCGGAAGACGATGGATTGCGGGCGCACAGCGATCAGGCCGCGGCCTAGGTATGGGAGGCTTTACTTCCGGCGACCATGACGCAGAGAATGCGGCGACCGCTGGAACCTCGAACATCGGCAACACGGCCATTGGCAGAACACGTTTCAGGAACAACACTCAGTACTCCCCATCCAGCACTTCATTCTCGACTTCTCCATCCTCGCGCCCTACCCCTGCTACCCGCTCAAGTCCCAACGTCACGACTATATACGACAGTCAGGCTGCGGCCAGTTCTTGCTACGGCAGCACTAGAGCACAGGCAGATAGCCCAGCCCGGCCGGCCGTCGCCGCCACCCCCGGTGCCAATGGCGGAAACGTCAACGCCATCACTACCATGGGTCAAGCTGGCAGGAACAATACTCTCGCAACCCCAGGCCACGCCAGCAGCAGCAGGGCTTCAACTGCCCTTTTCTATTCCAGCAAAGACTAGGATGGCTCCTCAGTGACCCTGGTCAAGAGCAACAACTCCACAGCCTCGGTGCGCCCCAGTAACAACAACACCAGCATCACCCACAACCCCTTTGTCAACAGAAACAACGACTTGGTGGTTCATTCTCCCACCATCTTGCCAAACTACCAGGGAGACACCAGCCTAGCAGAGAACCACTCTGCCGACATTCTACCCGAGCACAACACGTCGCTTTTATCCGCTTCCTGCCAGCCGGCACCACGGTCTCGGACATCCTGGCAGCCATCCACAATACCGGAAAAGTCTACTCGATCAACATCAACCCCCCATCCGCATCCCACTCTGGAGTCGCTGCCACGCTCTGCTTCTTCACAAGGGAAGCGGCCGCGCGGTTTCATGCTGTCACTCGCGGGGGTTTCATGCTAACAGAACATGACAACCACGGTGTCATTGTGGTCTGGAACCTTGTGCTCGTCCCGGAACACAACCACGGCCCCTGGACAACGGCATCCCGCATCGTGGTCGTTACTGGACGGGCCGCTGTGGTCAATCAGGATACGCTCTTTGACACCGTTGATCGGGAAATAAGACACTACGATCTTATCAACGTGTCTGAGTCGAGTGAAGGACTTGCCAAGGGATTGGTGCGGATCGAGCTCGAGTTTGGAAGCTTCCGGGCCTAGGCCCATAGCGAGTATATCGTGCTCAACAAGGCGCTTCGGAACCAGTGGGTAAGGGTTACGTATGGCGTGGATCCCTGCAAGTGAGGGTGAAATGCCTGGAGGACTGGAGCTTGGAGTCTATCGGGTAAAGGTATCAGAAGGGCAGCTTTGGCTAGATGCTGGATGGTTTTGGGGGTAGTGTTTCGACACAGTGTCCCACAAAGACCCTGTCAAGGCTCTGGGGAATTATTTTTGTCTTGCAGCAACGAGCATTCATCTAGCATCAATTCATCGGTCTGGATATATTGCTTTTCAATGATGTGACCACTGGCCACCCAAGGAAACCGCGGCAGACCCTGGCGCCGCGTTACCCGCGCTGCGCGGGGTTCTCAATCCACCAGGACATTCTGGACAAGTTTGTGGTGTCTGGGATGATAGGCCCATGGTTTACTCGATAGGCGACGTGCGCAAAACCAAGGCCATTGTCGCATGGTATCAAGTATTTGCAAGGGTTTCATGACGACAACGACCGCCCCAGGCTCGCTAAGTTGGGGGGGACATTGCCTTGTCCGAAGGACTTCTTTGACCTTTGGGTGGTTTGTCAGTCTGCTAGTTTCTGAAATTCTAGCCCAGTCATCAAGGTAGACACCCTTCCGCCTCGTGCGCCTGGTGATTAGGATGAAGACGCCTACCCTAATTGCCTTGCTGCCTTGTGTGCTTTGCGATCTTTTTGACGTTCTGGGATTCTTGTCCTCTCTTCGAGGGCACTAGACGTATATCTGTCGCTTTCTGCGAGTTGCGTGCTCCTTCCTAGACCATATTCACCCCCGAGGCATGCCGTTACTCTACCCTGCGAACTCAGGATCATTTCGCCGGTTTGATCCAGCTGCTTCCAAAGTTTTCCCAACTCACAGTTAAGCCCTTTCATTTTCGACAGCCTGAGCTTCTTTAGAACCCCTCAACGCGGTCTGAGTTTAATACCGTTCTTCTTTCTCTCAGCACAACGCCACTCATCGCCTAAGCCATACCTCCATCTCTTCCTTGTTTTGACTGGAGGTCGCAAAGGTAGAACTCCTGGCCTCCACGATACGCCCCGCATTTCAATCCTTTCCACCGAGAAGCAGGTCTCGCAGGTCCCTCCTTCGATCCTTTTCGCTGAGACGTCGGGTCTCGCAGCTCCTTTCTTCCGCCACGGCCTTTCCGAATATCGGCAAGTGCCTCTCAGCTCGTTTCTGACTCCTCTCATCTTCAGTCTCGTCGATTACTCCCCAGGCCGTCGTGCCCAACAAAATGGATCCCAGTCCGCCGAAACCAGAAAGAGGTTGGATCTACAAGGTCCAGGACGAATTTCTGGACAACCTCGCTTCCAGCTCTTCAACCCACCCCGACGTTGAAGTCACAGCCAAGGACCCTTTCGGACTGACTTGGACTGCTGCCGCCACCAAGGCAGCAAGAGAGCTGTGCCTGGGATATAATGCAGCATCAGCCAGCGACACGTCCGACCCGCACAGCTGCCGTCCCGTCACGGACACGAACGCGGTCCCGCAGTGCGGCAGCAATCCTGTCGAGAATGCGGTCCCGCAGTACGACAATCAGCTTGTCAAGCATGCGGTGATCGCAGGCCCTTCAAGCGGTCCCGACAAAGCAACCTCCCAAGGAACTAGCACAGGAGGACAAGCTTATTCTCTTGCCGATTACGCCTACTGGTCTGGGCCCTATGGCCCTTTCTACTATATACCGTCAACCAGTACTGATCGTGCGAACTTCGACGCTGTCAGGTACCTCTGGGATCCGCAAAACCCCCACATTGAATATCACGAAGCCGGCCCGGCTTACCTCGAGAACACCTTTACCAACATGGAACGCGGTGACAACAGCGATACCCACCTGACAACCGGCAATACCCAGACTATCGGCACGGCCAGCCCTCTCGTCCCAACCAGCTCACTCGGCACGGCCAACCTCCTCGGCGCCTCGACAGAGTATCTCGGTGATCCCAGCATCCCCGAGAACATGTCTGCAGATATCCCTGCTGACCAAAACACGTCGCTCTATGTCTGCGGCTTGGGCCCGGACACCAAGTTCTCGGACATCCTCTCGGCAATCCGCGGCGTCGGGAAGATTTACGCACTCCACGTCAACCCGCCATCGGACTTTCACCCGGGCTCCGCAGCTAAAATCTGCTTCTTCACCAGAGCAGCTGCAGAAAAGTTCTACAACATCACTCGCGGCGGCTTCCTGGTGAAGGGCTGGTTGGCAGCGGTTGTGTGGAACCGAATCCGGGTTCCCGAGCAGACCATCCACAAGGACGCCTCCCGCGTTGTCATCATCCGAGGACCGAAGTACGTGGTCAACATTAAGGTCATTTCCAAAGTCATTGATGAGAATATCCGGTACTATGACATGGAAAAGGCCAGCGTCAAGACCCATGATTTCATCGAGGGCTTCGCTGAGATGGAGCTGCACTTTGCCTGCTTCAGGGCACAGGCACACAGCGCCGTGATCGTTCTGAACCGGGAGCTCCGAGGCGCAGGATTCCGTATCAGCTACGGGACTGACCGGTGCGAGTAGGGGAGGAAGGAAACCGGGTGTTGGGAAAATTACGGGTTATAGTTTAGGGTAGAAGTCTTTACATCAGTCCCTAGATGCTAGGTCTTCTCTTTAGTTCTCTAAATCTCCCTCAAGGAAAATATCCTGGCGGCTAGGTGGCTGAGGAGTCGGACATGGAGTTTCTAGACATGAGAGCAACCAGAATTTCTACACTGAAGTCATTCCTCGATTTCCAGCCTTTGAAGGTTTTCCTCGAGGCGACGGACAATGATGCATATCTTATCTGCAACGGGGGCATCTCTGTGAAATGCTAGTACTGTGCTGGACCAGACGCTCCTGCGTTCTATTGTTCAAGTTTCCGTCCCAACCTCCCTGAGTAATGTGCCCGTGACGCTGGTGGTGGAGAGCATGAATAGCGTAGAAATCGCCCGCGCTACCAGTGCCACGGCCGTATTTTCCTACCACGATGCGGGCATGGCGGCAGGTGGGAGTGTGGGTGTTGGAATCTCAGGTGACACCAGCCCACCGGACCTGGGGTCACCCAAGACCCGATCACCTATACCGCGTGGCAGCCCACCACACCAAGTCCTCCCTGCCCCCATAAACACAACAAGTCCCTCGGCGTCGACAGGGCTTTCCTCGGAAGCTACAAATACATATGGCTTCAACTCATCTCTGGAAGCAACTGCGAGGATTGGCCTCGAATATCAGGTGAATGCTACAGGGTGGAACCGATTCCATGAAAGTACCAAGGTACCTCTATTCCCTCCAGCTCAACCTCGGGGCAGTTTCGCAGGTCAACAACTCAGCAGTAGTTTTATAATTTTCCAACACAACCCACCACCTCCATTCCTCTCCACTGCACTTTTCCTCAAACCACCACCTCATTCCTCTACATCTTCCCCAAACTTTTCAAGGCCGCGCTTCAAACCACCAGAAGCCGTGACTAGTAGGTACGTCTTCTCCCAAACATATTCATTGTGTCTTCCAACTCTTCCACAATTCCACACAACCTCCCCTCGACTTCTGCCTCAATATTTCCATCACATTTGCCAACATCTCGCTGACGCCTGCGATCTTTTAGTCTATCACACTCCAGGCCATACAAACCTCTCAGAGCTCGTGGCAATGTCTGCGGGCACACCAAACCACCTTTTCCCCCACCGTCGGGCCTCCGAGTCCGATGAGGGACGAGGGAAGACCGATGCTCACCCCACGGGATCTCATCACGAAGACGAGGTGATCCTGGAGGATTTCTTAGACATCCTATGTCAGGAGTCCAGGGCGATAGAATTACTTGGAAGAGACTTAATCGTCGATATCCTGAGAACAGGCCGAGGCCTGGGGGTGGGAAACGCCAGTTCGAGCCATCACGCTACGAATAGTGCGGCGGCTTCTGGTTCCCATGGAAGCTCGAGTGACACCAGCACCTCAGCAAATATCAACGCTAGCGGCAGTTTCTCTCCGTCCACAGTCAGGGCCGCTGTTCCAACTCACCACAGCACCAATGCGATCCGCGTCACGCCCGCTATTCCAACCCACCACAGCACCAATGTGACCCGCGTCAAGCTTGAGCATTGCACCGAAGTCCAGCCAGCCCGCTATGCCTAAGACAGGGCACCAATCTCCCCAGTCCTCGCTTGGCCAAGCAACACCAGCATCACAACACTCCCCAGCCCGCAGACAGCCCTCTCAGCCGCGTACCGAGGCGACCCCCGCCTTGTCGAGAACTACTCTGCCGCCATCTCTCCAGACCAGAGCACATCCCTCTTTATCAAGAACCTTCCCGTAGGCACCACCATCACCAAAATCCTTGCCCACATCCGGGCTACCGGCAAGGTCTTCTCGCTCTACCTCAACCCGCCCACCCCTCCCCACCACGGTTGCGCGGCCAAAATCTGCTTCTTCACCAGAGAAGTAGCCGCCACGTTCTACCACAACACGCGGTCGGGCTTCCTCATTGACGGACACTGCGCAACCGTAGTGTGGTGAGGGTGGGGGTTGAGGGGGTTGAGGGCTGGGAATGGAGATGGGCGTCATTGATGTGTAATTCTAGCTTTGGTCGCCAGATGCCCGGATAGTTTTGAGGAGACTCTACAAGCTCCCATGACAAACCATCCCCATTGGTTCTGGAAGACGACATGGAGAGAGAGCGTATCGTCATCTTGAGGCAAGGAATTCGAGGAAAAAGACATTGATGAATGTCCCATGAAGACAACGACCGGGCACCGTGTTGGAACGCATTATTTGGTGTCAATGTTCGCAAGGCAGTAGCAGTAGTCCTACCACAGTGCCTCTTTCTCATCTAGACGGCACACAACTGGATTTCCACTCGAAATATCATCCTCGCCTTCCGTGACCAAACCACGAGCCGAGCGAAGAAAATGGACCCTCAACTTGACAAAAAGCAAACAACATCTCATATTGGCCGCCACAGTCCTCCATCAATGTTTTCTGCCACCAGGCTGAGCTCCCCAAAGATGTAGTGCCATCGGCGTGTACTGATCGCCAACCTTTGCTTTCATCAGGACCTCACCTCTCAGCCATTAACCAAGATCGCCGGATCGGTCTGGCATTCGTTATGGAGGTTATGTTAGAAACAGTCTTGTAGCTGAAGTTTGGCAGCCCATCCTCGGATACAGTTGAATCGCCATGCTTGGCAAATTCAGATCCGAGGAGTTGTCTATGTCGGGGAAGGTTAAAGATCCGTCTCAATATTGTCTCGTCGGCGACGCCTAAGATCAGGCATTAATCTCCAAGGTGAAGAGTGGCAGTGTATTTGAATGCCGAGTTTCTAGCTAGAAGGGCTCTGCTCCGCTCCACTCGTTTACAGGCGCAGCGAGCTGTCACTTCAACAAGGACAAAGAACAGAATATAAAGCGGAATACGAAGATTAACCACATAAGAAAAGAGGCGAGAAGACTACGAAAAGCAAACTCTTCCACTCTAGATTATGAAAATCAAAATACAAAACCGTAAAACAAACCATATGCAACCCATCACGTCTACTCTCCCTGTCTCAGCGAGATAACCGTGGCTGCATGATCCCATTAGGGGTCATCCTCATTGCCAGACGATTCTGAAACTTCCAGCTCAGGCCAAAAGGATTGCTCGAGAGGAGGCCCATCAGTTGTTCGGTCAGCCCCTAAGCCGGTGAGAAAAAAGTCGCTTTTCGCCCCGTCTCCAGAAATCGGCAGGGATGGACGCTGAGTGCCTGTAGATTTGGTTTTGGTGAGGGTCCCCGAGACCATGGAGGCATAACCAGAGTCGTTATCAAACATTCCACCCGAACCACCACTGATGGCTAGGCGCTCCGTCTGATGCACATTGTCTTGGTTGCGCCTTACCGTTTCGGTTGTGAGCCCCTGTGTCCGTTCCGGGACATCGGAACCGGGAACTTCTGGCAGTTGAAAACCACGAAAGAGAGACCTGGGTGCATCCGGTGGTCGGGCTGCAAGTGGGTGGATATCTGCAGCAGGGTTAGGATAGAAATATATCAGGGGCTTGCACGCGCTTACGGTAGCTCTCTGGAGTCGGTACGCCGCAGACCTCATATATCAGCCGCAGTCTCTCCTCATCAAACCGCCTATTACCAGGTGCGCTCAGCTGGCCCAACTGTTCAGTATCCAGCACCTGTACTCCCACAGCCTGGTCATAGCTGCATCTGTGCTCGTTCTGCTTGGATTTGACCGTTTCATACCCGTATTTGCGGTTGACCTTTAAACTTGCGCCGCACCATTCGCAGTTGTAGTGCGCACCATGCGATTTCTTGATGTGCTGCCTGCATGATAATGTTAGCAGAGTGAGCAGTAGACATTACGAATGTTGGGTACTCACACCAACTTTCTCGGTTCGTCAAAGCCCGGCTCGTAATGATGTTTGCAGGTTGAAAACGGGCACGCTAAACCATTCGACGACAACACGGATCGGTCAAATCGAGCCGATCCGGCTTCCATGTCGTTGGCTTCGTTGAAGAAGCTATCTCGTAGCCCCTGACGACGGCGAGCTGCCAAAGGCACGGTCGATCCAAGAAATTGTCTCAGATGCACGTGCAACGTGATGAGAGCCTGAAATAGCCTGATTAGGAATAAACTTTACAAAAGACAGCAGGCGACTCACTTTTTGGGCTGTAGCTAGTAGAGCTGAGACGGGACAAGACGGGCTCGCTGAAGGGTGAGGTGTCTCGATATTGCTTCAACTGCCACGTTTGTCTGGCATCCCCCGAAGATCTGCCCGACCGAGACTTGGCCGCAGAGGACGAGGAACGACTGTGTACAAAGCCATTAGCCCCAAAACACTTTCAGTGAGAGTTTCAGCAGAGGCATTGTGATCCGAAAATCTTCGTACCTTCCCAGCATCTAGACCTTAGCTGATAGGGTCATGAAGGTATGGTATGACACAAGGGAGTAGCCGCGATGACCAGTAAAGGAGCCCAGACGGAATTGCTCTGGGGAGAATTGACGGTTTCGATGGTCTGGGTCAGATACAGTGCAGCGAGCACCTTGAAGTACACAGGATTAGGCCATACCGCACCGCCTTTCTTCGCTGTGATCACAGTTTCATGTGGGGCCTGCCGCCACTTAGAGGGCCTGACCAATCGAAGATGAGAGGACTTTTCTGGAGGGCTGCCAAGAATTTAAGCAGCGGAAACCCCTTAATGCCGTACATCTCACTTGGATTTCTGGGAACTCGTGGCACTGCCCAAATTGTGGCTGGGCAGAGACGAGAGTCGTGGCCTTCGGTCGAAGATAATGAGCGGCCAGGTGCCAATTCTAGCCCAAGAGAATACCGATTCCCGAGCTGGACAGGGACGGACAGGTGCGTCGACCCCCACTTCTAGTGTCGTAAGCCATCTCCCAGATCTCAGAGGGACAAGCCACATCCAACCTCAGGCCTGCTTCCTCACAAGCCACCGCTTGGGTTAGCATTGTTGTGCTCTCGCATTCCAACGGATTGCGTCCGCCCTGCCAGCGTCGACAGGGGTCCCACTGTGATCACAGCCTGAGGCGAACCACCTTATATGGACTAAGATGGCAGCACAAATCTCTTCGTCTTTAATATGAAGGCATCGCAAGGCGGCCATTTTCTTCCCGTTACGGCTACACCAACTTGAAGTCACACTCCGAATTCCGATGAACCTGGCCGCCCCCGATTCCGCCTCGCCTACAGGCACGGCTACTTCTCATGCCGCACCACCCTCGCCTGGCAACTCGGAAATACCCGCACCAGGCGTCAACACCTCCGTCTATGTTCGTGTCGCCTTCAAAGCTCTGCTCTGGGGCCCGTGCAAGCTCCATATCTTCGAAGCTCCCCCCACAACCACCATCAGCGACATCATTAGCCTTGCTGCCCAGCATCGCCATGGCCACCTGCTGCCAATCTTGCAGCTTCTACTGGCCATTTTCGTCCACACCACCATCGAGGAGACCCGCTTCTCCCAGGTACGTTGGGTCTGGAGCCATGTACACCTCCAAAACATCCCATCCGAGCCCGGCTCGCTAACAGTGACTATCCTGAACAGGTTACAGCAACAGACACGCTCACGACCGAGCCGATCGAAATAGTGACCTTCGATGCCAAATTCCACGACGAGCTGACGCAGGCGTACCGTCGTCCCGAGTTCTTCCGACACATCCTCGCAGATCGATACCCCGACCTCCTCACGTCTTCCCCTAGCCCTGCCAAAGCTATGCTTGTCAAGCCTGCAGAGCGTTCGCTTGTGGCGATAATGATCTGGCTTATCGTCACAGCTTTTTCGCTTGCGCAAATCGGTGGATCCACAGCCGCCTTTCAGACGATCGTCGCCGCGAATATCATCGCTTGTTGGGTGCACGTGTGGTTCAAGTTGTGGTGGTGAGAAGTGAGAAGACACGTGGCCGGGGATAACCATTGGGACTTCTATCAGCAGCATGGAATGTCAACTCTGTATTATTTGTTAGACCTGTTTATAAGAGGAGTGCATCCACAATAGAACCATGGCAAAACACATATCGGGTATATACTCTAAATAGCAGCTCAATCTGGCACTTCTTTTGTTGTGAGGATAAGCAAGACGGGTGAATCCTGAGCAAAGACTATGCCGGGCCTAAGCTGGGCGAGTAATGTTGCGTGGTGAGGAGCTGCTTAAAACAACTAATAGGAACTATATAGGCATTAACATACTGCAGTATTTACCCCTGTTCTGGACCAGGTAGTGTGCTTACAGCTAGCCTAAACAAATACTAGTACTTTGGCTTAACGAGCAACTCCAGTAGGTGCTTTCTTTACCCCTGAATTTTCAGTCATGACTCAAGCTGCCGGGTGGATGTCAATCGGGCTCCCAAGTTGACGACGGAATGAGTGGGAAGAACCCAGACTTCTGCTTCCGGCTTTGTCTATTCCAGATCGTCCTTAGAAACAAATCGTACATTATCCCAGCCTCCATCGTCCAAGATCTCGTTCCCGACCCTCCCACTCCAACTACGGCGACGCCCCCCAGGTAACATTATTAATCTTCGCCGTCCACGAATTCGTCGTATCCGTCTCGCACTCCAGATATCCCTGAACCATCTTACACCCCAGCGGCGTCTCCACCTTTGTCGTGCTCGTCCCGCTAAACGCAATGCTACCATCACAGCATCATCAGCATCAAACTCTCCCCATTAATGAAGACACAAAAAATGGCACTTACGGCTGCTCCGGATCTAAATCCGCACACTTCCACTCCGCCTTCAACTCCATCTCCCTCGTCGCCCCATCATACCTAAACGTGCACGTCTCGGGCCACAGCGGCTGCCCGTTCCCCCCGTCCGGCCCAACCTCGCACCGGAACCACCCCGCCTGACCGGCCACCGCGGCGCCCTGTGAGATCGTGATGGGGTACTGGTACCCGCGGTTTTGCGTCTGCAGGATGATGTCGAACGAGACGGCCGCGGGCGCCTTGGTCTCGTCGACGACAAAAGAGCTGAAGCTCCACGCCGGGTTGAAGAGCGACGTCAGCGTGCAGCCGTCGCGCGGGGCCGTGGGGTCCGTGATGGAGTACGGGGCGAGGGGGGTCGTGACCGTGACCGTGCCGGGGACGGTGGCGCGCGAGGCGGTGGTGCAGGTTGTTTGGTTGGTGTGGGTGTTGATGAGGGTGCTTTCGCAAGTGAGGGGGAGGGGGAGGCTGCCGGTGGCGGTGATGGAGGTGCTGGGTTGGGAGTGGTTAGCTTGGGGGGCTAAGGGGAGCTGGGTGGGCTTACGGCTTGCTGGGGTCGATATCGGAGCAGTACCACGTCTGGGAGAGGGAGAGGGCAAAAGAGGGCAGGCTCAGGGAGGCGCTGGTGGAGATGCTGTAGCGGCCGATGCGGAAGTCCTGGAACTCGGTGCCGGCGCACGTCAGCGGGATGGTCGTGGTGCTGGTGGGGTCCGAGTCGCCGGACATGCAGCTGGCCTCGTAGCCGGTGGCGGGATTGGTGACTTGGAGCGTTAGGCGCTTGGAAGCGACCGAGTTAACGCCGTCGCCGGTCTGCTCCTCGTAGACCACCGAGTCGACGACCCAGGCGGGAGAGGCGGTGGTGCAGCCCTTGGTGTCATGTCCCGTGGGGCCGGTCATGTAGAGGGGATTGACGGCGACGGGGGAGACCAGGGCCCCTCGAATCAGAAAGGGCGAGACGGACGCCTTGGACGCTTGGAGGGGCAGGGTTCCGTTGCCCACGGCCGTGAATTTGAGGCTGTTCCAGCCCGTCAGCACTACCAGTTTCTGACCACCTAGGTTGAGGAAAAAGCACTCACCGGTCGGCCC
Source organism: Schizothecium vesticola (assembly GCA_030549215.1). Classification (NCBI taxonomy): domain Eukaryota; kingdom Fungi; phylum Ascomycota; class Sordariomycetes; order Sordariales; family Schizotheciaceae; genus Schizothecium; species Schizothecium vesticola. The sequence continues at coordinate 1,012,268 of JAUKUD010000007.1, read as the reverse complement.
CGGCTCTGTCGTTGCACCCCCAGGTCTGGCTCAAGAGAATATGGAGAGAGCTGGCGCCCACCTCGACCAATGCCTCGAGTCCCTTGTCAACGGCAGTACAGGAACCCCCTGCCTTGCAAGCCACATTCGTCGTCCCATTTGTGGCCCTGTTGAGGGCGTTGAAGCTGACGGTCTGACTTGCCCCTTCCCCAGCCAGGGCGACATCTTGGACGAACCAGCTGGGAATCGAAAACGAGTTCGACGTGCATCCCGCAGCGGCAACCGGCTGTCCCTGGGCCGAGACCAGCACTGCCGCCGACGCAGCGAGGAGGAACTTGGGGAGAGTCGGAGACAACATGTTGTCCGGGTTCTTACACGTGGGAGACGGGCACTCGGGAACAAATCGCAGCAGGGAACATCGCTCAGGGAACCACGACTTTTATTCAAGCTATTCCTTCTAGAAAAATGACCGAACATTCTAGTGCTATATACCCGACCCTCTCCTAAGCCCTTCGTGAGGGGAACCCGTCCCTGCAGCAATGTATCTCGCCCGATCTCCCGACGTTGTGTCCTGGAATACCCATATTACCCGCCAATCCGCGCGCCATCACCTGCTGACCTGGCCGAGAGCGGGGACATGCGGCTCAATTTCACCGGTAGCCTAGGCCTTGGTATCGCGGGATCCGTCGGCAGAATCCGAGGGGGAACTATCTTCTCCAGGGGTTGGTGTCCGTCGGCGATTGAACTTTCTCCGGGCATATTCCGCTTTTGGGGGCATGGGAAATATTCCACCTCGGGCTACCCCAAGGATTTCCAGGCGGTAATGACGGCGAGATGAATGAGCCTGCGAGGCGGGGGTGCTTGCCGCGGCGTCGAGTTTGCACCGTCAAACTTGAGAAACAGTTGGAGATCCGGGTTGCCAATGTGCAAACTTGGAGTGACAGGTGGTCGGGCTTCCCTAGAATTGAAGGAAAATTTGGCTGCAGATGGAACAGACGTGGATTTGTGCCTGCGTGGTCAGGCGTGCATTGAATGTCGACCTGAGCATGCCTGTTACTTCCCATGCTACCCTAGGGCTTCCGTGGTGAGGCTCTCTTTCCAACTTAGTCCCTGCCACGGACACGACATGGCCTTTTCTCTTTAACAGAATGGGGAGTTTTCCCCTCTCGAAGTTCAACTGCGTCGCTCGAGGAGACAGCGCTTCCTTTCGAAGAACTCCATGCACAGTTTTCTCAGCAACGTCCCTCGCCAGCTTCCATTTCTATCTTCCACAAAGACCCGTGCGCTTCCCCGAGCAACTCTTTTGGGATCTCCGACCATCAATATCCAAGCCCAGCTCGATCCGCACCAACTCCCTCCCGGTCCCACAGCACCACCGCTTTCCCGCCCGCAGACATGAATCGGTTTCCGGAAGAGATCCTCGACATGATCATCGGCTATCTCGTAAAAAGCTGCCGCCGACGACTGCGGAACCCCTTCAAACGCTCATGCTGGAAGTACCTGGGCCCTTGTCCCGTTCGAGTTGCGCCCTTTGCCACCGTCTGCAAACGCTTTCAGAGACTCATCGAGCCCCACACATTCAGCGAACTCTACATGGACGAGGGTGAGTTTGAGGACCACAGCATTTCTCGCATTCTGACACCCGAGCGCGTTGCATGACTTCGGGTGTTGGATTGCTTGGTCCCACTGGCAAATCGACAAGTTGTCTACTCTTATGCATGGACCATACGGCTACGTGATCACATCGTAGAACTGTTCAGTTTTCTCAATAGACACTCGGTAGGCCTCAGACCCTTCACCGCTTGAATACAACGTTGAGTGGCTAATTTCAAGTTTGTGCCATATTCAGAACGAAATCCACTACACCCTCAAATTCACACTCCACCTGAACTGGAACAAGGAACCTTCGCATAATACTGCCAACCCCGCAGGCAGCGTGTCCGAGGACAAGTTCAAATTATCCTTCTTTCATTCCCACGAGTCGAAAGGCTGGCGGCTCCCTGTTGTACCAACAATCGGTAGCTTTGCCTTAAGCAGCACCAACCGCCCCGCAGGTGGCAGGCCAGCGCTGCCAACCCGGCTCATCGAGGCAATCCTGGTGAGCGTCGGGACACACAAGAACTTGCCTCGGATACCCAGCCACAGAGCAACTTTCAACCGGACGGTCGGTTCCAGGAACTCAACCAGTCCTGGATTCAACAGGTGAGCACTCTATTCAAACCGGAGGAGTGGAGTGCGGCTTGTTTTCCAGATTCCGAGGCTTTCTAACTCGGATTCACCCAGATCTGCTAGAACTCATCACAACAGCACGTCTGCATACCCTCCCGCCCACGGTGAAGAGGCTCTCAGTTCAGTGTGTGCGACGCGAGCCGGGTCAAGTCTTTAGCTCGGATAAGCTTCAAGTTTTTGAGGACTTTGTTTGGGTTCAAGTTGGTTGGCTGGAGAGCCTCGCCCTATATCTGGACACCGTCCCTGCTAGCGGGCAGCTCTTTCGCGAAAGGGACTTGGCTCAATTGCGAAACCTCACGCTCCAGAACGTTATGCTATCGCCGCATTTGGCAAAGTTGGAGGTGTGCGACAGACTGCACTTGATGCCTGGGTTTGATGACTTCATGATTGTACTTTTGAGCGCTATGGTCACCACTATGCCTAGACTTGAGACGTTACTCATATCGTTCAGGCTGTTCCACGGACCGATTGCGCACAACGGCCCGTACTATGTCAAATACGACCGACCGTCGGTACTGCGAATGTGGAGAGCGTTGAACGATGCACATCGTGAAGGGATATATGGTCCAGTTGGAAGAGGCCGCCAAGGTCCAGGGGGCTGGATTGTGCCGAAAGAGGTCCTGGAGAACTTGGGGGCTCTCCTGCAAAAGATGAGGAAGCGTGTTGAAGGGGAAGGGTCAGCCACGTAAAATTCATTGTTTGGTTGAGAAGTACCTGGGCGGTATGTACTACATGAAGAGAAATACGTGACAGTGTCATGAAAGGTTTCATTAGGCTAGCACTGCAGGGTTATGCCAGATCTCTTTTATCGCTGTCGATCCGGTGGTCACCGTTGGCGGCGGGTGAGCGAGGGGTCCTTCCAACAACTCCATCAAGCCATGCGAAACCCATACAAGTAGACCCCGGACAAGAATTTCAACATCCCAACACCATGGACACAGATCTCCATGCACACCAAGCATCAACCGCAAGGTCCGCTGGCTCAATGGCAGAGCGTCTGGCTACGAACCAGGAGGTTCCAGGTTCCACGCCTGGTTGGATCGACGATGAAAATAACTGATGATGCCTCATATATGTAGCAGAGGATTATTTATTTTTGGAATTCTCAGCTGCCGCAATCTGAATTGTTGGAAACAGGTTGCTACGCGGAATGACCCGTGGCGCATCGAGACGCGGTGGGTTTGATCGACCCCTACTTTTTGCCTGGGTGTGTTTGGGCCCAAGAAAACGTGGCTCGGCAACCTGGGTTTCGAAACAAAACCGTGGTGATCGCGGAAGCAATTGGTGCGTCTTTGTTTGTGCATTGCTACTCGACCGGCCGGTCCACAGTACCAGAGGCAAGTTGTGTCTGGTCCGGGGGCTGGCCCGGCCGGCATTGAGGGTCGATCAATGCGGTGCGGAGAGAAGAAGTAGATCTAGTTGCTTGATCCTCAAAGTCGGAGGCGAGTTCGTTCCCGGGTTCTTCTCCTATTCTTGCAATTCTCATGTTTGAAGCTGTAGGGTGACGATGCTTTCCGCCAGCTTCACCACTCTCGCCCTTGTCGGGTTGGCGGCGGCCAAGGTCAAGTTTCTGGTATGTCAGCATCTCAACCAAGAGAAATTGAGAGAGTAATACTAACACGCAATCAGGGAGTGAGCATCTCTAGCGGCGACTTTGGATGCACGATCGAGGTACAGACACACTGACACCGCGTCGACCTCTTCAACGCTGACCTAGCCTAGGGAACATGTCGAACCAACGCCACCCAACTCCCGAGCCTCTCCCTCGGCACAAACAACACGAGCGACATCGAATCCCAAATGAAACACTTCGCCACCGACGACCTAATGAACGTCTTCCGCCTCCCCATTTCCTGGCAATCCCTCGTCGCCAACAACACCCCCACCGCGCCCCTCCAAGTCTACCCGCCCTCCCTCGCCCAATACGACCGCCTCCTCCAATCCTGCCTCGCCACCGGCGCGCACTGCATCATCGCCCTCCTCAACACCCCCCCCCCGCAGACGCAGACCTCACCCCCCTCTGGACCGCCCTCGCCAAAACCTACGCCGCCTCCCCCTCCATCATCTTTGAGCTCCCCCCACCCCCACCCAACACCACCACAACCGTCCAGTCCTCCGTGACCGCCATCCGCGCCGCCGGCGCCACCTCCCAAATCATCCTCCTCCCCGGCCTCGCCTTCTCCTCCCCTGACGCCGCGCAATCCACCGGCGCCGCCCTCGCCGCCATCACCAACCCCGACGGGAGCAAGGATAACCTCCTGTTCGCGCTGCGGCGGTACCTCGATGACGAGGACAACAACTCCGGGCAGTGCACGACGAACAACAACGCGGCGTTTGAGACGGCGGCGCGGTATCTCCGGGGGATAGGGCGGCAGGCAGTGGTGAGCGAGACGGGGGTGCCGCCGGCGGGGGAGGGTGGGGATGGGCTTTGTTTGGTGTGGTTTTGCGAGCAGAATCGGTTTGTGAATGGGAATGCGGATGTGCTGGTTGGGTTGGTGGCGGGTGGGGAGGGGATGGCGCCGGGGTGGGAGGGGGGGAGGTGGGTTGATGCGCCGGTGGTGGCGAATTGTGTGGTTGGGACGTGGTTGGCGAGTATGGACGGTGGTGGTGAAGGGGGGAGTGGGGGGATGGGGATTGGCGGGGTGAGAGGGGGAGTGGGAAAGATGGGGGTGGCTTGGTGGGTGGTGGGGGCGGGGTTGGGGGTTGGGTTGTTGGGGTTGTAAGAAAGTTGGAGAAGTTATTGAATGGACTTTTGGTTGTGACTTTCTCTTTTCGGCTTAGACGCCTTTTGCAAGCCCATGTCTCGTCCACGATTGGTGTAGATGCAGAGAAAAGCGGGACACAGTCAGCCCCTTGGGACTCATTTCCCATTTCTCGACGACGTTCCATGTCTCCAACTTCAATGATGCCCAACCTTGTCCTCAGACGTGATCCTCGAGTCCCGCGCAATCGACGCGATGGCCGCCCTCGTTGGCCCCTATCGCTACGCGCCACTTCTCCCCGGCCGACAGATCCGCGTTCTCCTTCTCTACCCCGACTACAACTTCACGGCCCCCCTGCGCTGCTCGCTGTTGCAGCTGTCCTTGGATCAAGTCAGCAATGGCGAGTCTTCGTACGAAGCCCTCTCGTATGTCTGGGGGTCGGAAAATCGAAGCCACAAGGTTCTTTGTGATGGCCACACCCTTACCGTCACGAGAAACTGCTTCTTGGCGCTCAAGCATCTCCGCCTTGTGTCCCAGGCACGCGCTCTCTGGGTCGACGCCATCTGCATCGACCAGTCCTCGATATCCGAACGAAACCAGCAGGTCAGGCTGATGGGCGACATCTACAAGCTCTCCTTAACTGTCCTGATATGGCTTGGGGAAGGGGATACCAAAACAGATGCCATCCTTCGTCGCGCCCGCAAGCTCGACGCGCTTTGCAGCTTTCTGTACCGATCCCAGCTGACACGACCCCTGGAAGCTATTGCCTGCCGTGCGTCTAGGAATTTTCCGGGCTCGTTTAGCTTTTCAAAGCGCTGAAGCGCTGACATGCTAGTAGACCTCTTTCGACTAATTGCCATTTCCGATTTGCCCAGGGAGTGGTTCACCCGAGCCTGGACGTTCCAGGAGCTGATCCTCGCGAATCGCCCTGCCCTCGTCTGCGGCTTCTCATCCTCTCCCTGGAACGAAAGGGGCTTTCTACAAGCGTGGTGGAGATTTCCCTTGAATCAAGTCCATCCTAGCTTTCTGGACAAACATCCCGAGCTTGTCGCATGCTTGGCGCGGCTTCTCTACTACGGCCTTCGCAAACGCTTTGCCGTTTTTGCCCCCGACCAGCTCCCTCCCAACTCCCTCCAGCAAAAGGCAATCAGGACGGAGATCTTCACCGGCAAGACCATCAACCCCAACGACCCCAAGTTCGCCCGCAAACGCGAAGACTACACCATGGCGGGTTCCATGGATCCCTTCGCCAAGGGGATCCTGTACTCTTGCCAGATGCTGCTTACCGGCGTCTTTCAACGCAAGACTGTGGATCCCCGGGATGTCGTCTTCTGCCTTCATGGCATCATGTCGGACCTCAACTTTCGCCTCCCGGAGCCCGACTATAGCTTGCCCGTGTCGGTCATCTATGAGAACTTTGCTGTTTCCATCATGCGCCGTACCAACAGCCTGATCATTCTAACGACACTCTTGGGCGTCTTTGGCACGCCTGATTGGCCAACCTGGGTTCCGGAGCTTTCCAAAAGAGACCCGGAACCCGAGAGCCGCGAGCCACCCCTCCGCCACCTCCTCTGGTGGGATGACAACCTCGAAACCAGTGGGTGTCGCTTCCGGCCAACTTTTCAGCTCGTCCACCAATCCGGACGGCTCACAGTGGAAGGAATCAAATTTTCCACCATTGCCAGCATTGGGTCGATACTCCGTCGGCCGACTCCGGAGCAGCTGGAGGAGCCCGGGAGGCGCGGACATCTTATCTTCGACGCCGTTTGCTGGTTCCAGGATCTTTTGGAGACGGAGAAGGACGAGGTATGTCCTAACGGCGATAATCGTCGCTCGGCATTTTACAACACGTTGGCCGCGCTCGAGGAGGTAGCTCCAGCTTTGGGTGTCATCAAGCCAGGCATCAACATTGAACGTATGGTCCCGACATGGGCCCGAGACTTGGACATGGTTGATGCGCTCCTCAAGGACAAGAAATATTCGCCTCTTTTGGATCAACACCGAGACGAGGTCGCGACGGCCGGTGCGGGCCTACCTCGAAGGGCCGATAAAACCGCGGTGGACAAGCTATTTAGCACCAGAATCCCCACCAGCAGATTTGTTGGCGGCTTCCTGGCGAGAATCGCGGATCTTTGCTACGCGAGCCCGATGAGGGTGCCATTTGTCCTCTCAAACGGCAGCGTAGGCATGGGTTATATTCCTGACTACCAGGTCGGAGACTGCGTGACTTTCATGTATGGGGCCCATCTCCCGATCGTCATTCGACCCGAAGGAGACGCATATCGCTTCATTGGACCGGCCGTTATCGGGGGCATCCCAAAGGAACTCTGGCCTCTCGAGCACGGCAAAGATCAGGGCGAGGTGGAGTTGATAACATTGATATAGCCTCTGGTACTCGACGCCGCTCAACCGATGCTCCTTTCCTCCGGCTGGATGCCCGGCTCAGGCTCTCGTGCGACACTTTGTCCAAGTAGGGGTACCTTCCACCGGCCCCCCAGACGTGAAGTTCCTCGAGCTGAGAATCACTGGCCTCCCATCCGCCCTCTCCGGGACGTCATTCGTCACATTCCACCGCAAGTCCCAGACACCCGGGCTTTCCACGGACGGGAACGCGCAAAACACAGACAGGTAGCCGGTATGGGTGATGTCTTCGATGAGGTAGAAGCGCTGCTGTGAGTGGAGGAACCCACCCGCCTTCTTACCCTCCACAGTCGCATTTTCGCTCGTGGCAAAACCGACGGCGTGGGATTCCCACGAGGACCGGTCCGAGACGAACATGATCGCGCTCTCCAATGTCGCGGGATGTGTCAGCTTAGCAAGGTCGGGTGTGGCGATGAAGGAGTATCCGAGTCCCTGGAGCCCGGGTGGGGGTTGCTGGCGTTGGGTGAAGGTGACTTGGAGGATCGTCAGTAACGGAGAATGCTCGACGAAAGGGACACGGGAAACGGACATGTCACGGGAGTGAGGTTGGGTTTCGTCTTGGCGGTGTCGTAGTCTGTGACGACGGCGGCGCCTGGAGGGTTGTCAGCTCCAGCAACAAAGAGAACGGTCCGTCAAGTTTGATTGACAACGCACCATTGTCGTAAAACATCGGCAATCCCGAGATTCCGATGCCCCAAACGTAGTAGAGGAACGTTGTCCCTACTGGGCCCGCGGCTGCTGTCGCTGGGACGGCAGCTACCGATGCCAGGAGGGAGGAGAAGGAGAGGAAGAGAAGGTTCATGTTTGCGATGAGCAGAGGTTGCAGCGACAACAGGGATGTAGAGATGAAGATTGCAGGGCGAACTTGACAAAAGAGACAGAGATGGAGTTCAAGTCCCCCACATTCTGCGCCGCCCCTTTTCAGGGTTGTTGACGTTGGACGCCGCCCAACGGCGCGGCATAACACCAACGCACCACGACCACTCTAATTTTGACGACCCTGGCCGTCGCCGTGACCTGCTCGCCTGGTCGTCATTGGCCCCCGCAGCGCGAGGGAACCAGCCAACAAACTCAATTTTGTCGACGTCTCACTCGCTTTGGCAAGGCAGCATTCCAGGTAATTGGTTGTCGAATTAGGGTTAGAGCGGGAGGAGGGGCTTCGTCTGGGAAGGGAGTTTTCTATTCTACGCGTTCATCTCGTGTAGATGAAGTTGCGGTGCCTTGCTCAGAGGGTTCTGAGATCTCAGCTGCGCCGCTCATTTACTTCCGGGCTTTGTCGGGTGCCATTTCATCGACATCAAATTCCCCGGCCGTGGCGCCGCTCGACATGCCAGATGAAGTGTGGAGGAGGCGCAAGAACATGCTTTCAGTGGCTGGTAGCTTGTAGGTTTGAGGTTTGTCCTACCTGACTTTGATTCGTGGGTTGATGTCCTATAATCTGACCAAGGCAGTTGGTTCACTCTCAATGTCTTCGGCATCTCTACATCCAGGACGTTTCCCTACCGGGATGAAATCTCCCTATCACTCTCGAGAGCAAATGCGATGACCTTGCGTCCCTTTATCGCCGACTCGGCGGTAAGATACGTGCAGAACCCGTTGACGCGCTCGGCTTCAAAAGGGGGAGGTGGGCCAATGTTATGGCGAAAGTGGCCGCCAGATGGTACAGCATTACCAGTTGGCAATGCAGTGCTCTTAAGCAGTTGTCGTCGTTCCGTCTCAGCAACATCCGCCGCCGAAGCCACCCCGGTTCCATGATGCGGCAACCTCCCACCAACCCACGAAACGACACAGCGTCCCGCTTTCGGTCAAACAAAGAACACGGCTAGTTCCCGCCGTAAAAACAGCCTAGACCCACGTCCAGAGAATCCACCAGGTCCCAAAACGCTCTGATTTGCGCGGCACTCGGGAAAAAGCCACCACGACAATACCCACGACCCGGCTCCGTGCCTGTTCCACCGACCGGTCGCCCACGCCCCTACGTTCCACCACGGCAGCATCGTAGCGACGCCACGGCAATATGGATCGAGCCCGCTAGAATCATCCGCCGACCCGGTCACTGAAAAAATGGGTTCCCCTCAAGGGGTGTCAATGGGATTTAGAGGAGACGCCAACTCTTCTCCGACCTCCAAGTTTTCTTTAGATGTGAGATTGCCAGACGTTGATCGTGAGAACCCTCGTACAAGATGCTCCATCCGTCGTGCCTCTCGCTCCTCCTCGCCGCCCTGAGCGGCGCGGTTGCATCCGCCTTTGACCAGGCGCAGTTCATGCCGCGGTCGGGCATCGCCCAAGCCGCTACCGACGTCCCGTCGCCCATCGTGGACCTGGGGTACTCGCAGTATCAGGGGTTTTACAACTCGACGGTGAATTGGAACGTGTACAGGGGGTTCGTACCCTTGGCGAGAGGGGAAACGATCATGAGAGACGCCGCTGACATGGCGCAGAATCCGTTTCGCAGCTCCCCCGAAGCGATTCCAGCTCCCGGAACCGCCGGCTATCAGTCGCGACAAGGTGTTTCCGGCGCTCAATGACCCGCCGAGATGTCCTCAGACTCCGTCGGGGCCGATGTGAGTACCCCGAGATTGACTGGAATGGTGGGAGGGTGTGTGACTGACAGCTCTCACTCACAGGCCAACTGGGGCAGTCAATTTTGAAGCGTCGATCCAAGGCAGCGAGGACTGTCTCTTCCTTAACGTGTTCGCCCCACCCAACGCGACGAAGCTGCCCGTTGCTGTGTGGATCCGTATGTCCCCCGTCTCCTCCTCAACGGCACTTGCTAACCTCGGAAGACGGCGGCGGATACGGCGTCGGCTCGGCCAACTCTTTCGACTACGGACACATTGCCAAGACGGTCAACAACGGCATGGTGATCGTCCAGATCCAGTACCGCATCGGCGCGTTTGGGTTTCTGTCTTCGGCGGAGATCGCCAAGCACGGAACCCTCAACACCGGGGTCCACGACATGGTGTTCGCGCTGGAGTGGGTGCAAAAGTACATTAAATTGTTTGGCGGCGACCCGAACGAGGTCACCATCTCCGGCGAGTCGGCCGGCGGGGGGGCCGTGATGCTCATGGCGATGGCCAATGGAGGAACTGAGGGGACGCGCCTGTTCAAGAGGGGCATCGCCAGCAGCCCGTACTATCCGACCCAGCCGTGAGTTTGTCTGTTCAAGTTTGGAGATTGAGGACTGACCGGACGCAGGAAATTTTTCGACAGCCTGCCCGAGGAGTATTACCGCCAGTTTGCCCGCCGAGCCAACTGCTTGGACGCCAACGCCACCGTCCTGCCATCTGACGGCTCGGTCTTCAAGTGCCTCCAAAACGCCGACACTCTGTTGCTGCAAAATGCCAGCGCGTGGACAAGCTACAGCGGCAAAAACGGCCAATGGGCCTTCATCCCCGTCACCGACGGGACCCTCCTCCGCGAGCAGCCCGAGGTGCAGCTGCTCAAGGGCAAAGTCAACGGCGAAAGCGTCCTATCTGCTGTAAGCATCTCCCTCCCCACCAACACCTACAAACTCCTAACCCACCCTCTACAGGCCAACGCCAACGAAGCCACCTACTTCATCAAGCAAAACATCACCTCCTCCGCCGACTTCGTCTCCCTGCTCCACCTCCTGTACCCCCACCTCGCCAAGACCCCGCGCCCCCTCTACAACCGCCTCCTCGAGCTCTACGCCGTCCCCGCCTCCTTCCCCGCCAACCTCACGGCCGCCCAGCGCTTCGACACCGACGGCCTGCACCCGCCCTTCGCCACCACCATGTCGGCCTACGCCTCGGGCTGGCAGCAGGCCGCCAACAACCTGTACGCCGAGACCACCTTCGTCTGCTCGGCCTACTGGCTCGCCGACGCGTACGCGATCGCCGGCAAGACGGCGTGGCGCTACCAGTTCTCCATCCCCAACGCGTTCCACGGGTCCGATCTCACGGCGCTGCAGCGGGATCCTGTGGGCATCGCGTCGCTGAGGTATGACGCGGATTTTCAGTGGGGGTTCCAGAACATATGGGGGCGGTATGTCGTGGGGGGGGTGCCGACGCTGGAGGGAAGGTTGCCGGCGGGGCTGGCGGCGGGTGCGGAGTGGTCGTGGAAGCCTTGGGGGGCGGGCGGCAAGTATGAGCTGTTGAACGTCAATGTGACGGACACGAAGCCGGTGAAGGCGAACTTGAGTGTTGTGGACGCGATGGCGTTTGAGGGCGGGAGGGGGGAGAGGTGCAAGTTGTGGGCGGAGATTGGGTTTAGATAAGGGGTGTTTCTGGGTGGTTGTCGATGAGGGGTTCTGTCTCTGTATCGGCGAAGACCTACGAGCTGGTAGCACTTCCGTGTCTGTGCCCGTTTGTTTTGGCCGTGAGAGTGGTGGCCCCACTTGGACATTGGGATGAAAGGAACGGTAGCCACGGTATATAGGTAGGTACTCCAACGCACCTTCCCATCCGAATAGCACTACGGACAGCGGAACGACCTGTAATCGCAGCCGGTTGTGGTGTAGTGTGAGTAGGTAGGCCTGTCCTCTTCACGGTTTACGCTGCGTCGACGCTTGCGACCAGGTTCGAACACATTTTTTGTCACTTTGCTCGAGGGATCTTGCTAGTGATGCATTTTGCAGCAAGAGAGCGCTCAATTACCTCGCAAGTCGCAACAGGATCCCGGTTACACCAAATTTTATTCTGATAGACGAGCCTTTGACCCTCTCCAAAGATTTGTTTCATCGTCCTCCGGTAATCATTTGATAAGTCAGTAGGTGACAGTAACCGCCTCCAGCATCCTATCCAACGGTTCAACTACTCGTACCAGGAACGCAGTCGATAGGTCGACAGCGACAATACTATCCACACAGCCCTGCTGAGTATCAGTGCCACTAGATGTGTGCATCCTCCGGACGTCTCCGCTCAGACACATTCGGGTGATGTTGGCGTACACATCTCCCATGGTACCCGGGAGGGCGGTCTCAGCCAGTGCGAGAAAGACAAGCTTGGCCCGCCTTGCCGCGCTCCGCGCGTCCGTCATTTCGCGCGCAACCTGCTCGATGCCGCCACCCGTCATGTGCGGCGCGAGCTTCACGAGCTCGTCGGCTGGCCGGCCGAGCCCGATCTCAAGCAGCACGACCCCGAGCGAGTAGATATCGTGGTGCGGGCGGTGAGGCTTCTTTGGAGAGCCATCGTTGTCGTTGTCGTCGCCGTCCTCCAGCTGCCGCCACATCTGCCTGTCGGGATGGCGGTGGAGGTTGTCCCTTGGCGACAGGTGGGCCCACATCTGCCGGTCCGAGTACTCGTCCGTAAGTCGGGTGTATAGAAACCCGAAGAGGTAAGGTTCTCCCAGTCGTAGTTTTGGCAGTCTGGTGGCGGTGGCGGTCATATTGTTGACAACGGGCGATAGTGATGATGATGAGCTCGGTTGGTGCTCGTGGAAGAAGTAAATGTTTCTGCTATTGATGTTTCCGTGCACCCAATCTGCTTGGTGGAGGTGCTGGACACTTCTCGCAAGACTCACGGCCAGGGATAGGCGATGGCCGATCGACACGGGTTCGTGCAGGCGGGCTTCATGCACTTTATAGTGTCGTAAGATGCCGGGCTGCCCACCTTCATCCTGTTTGGAAAGCTGGGAGTAGAGAGAGTGAAATCCATCCAGAATGGTGTCGGCCGAGGCGGTGTTGATACGGGCGCCATTGCTAGCGCCCTTGATCACGTCGGCCTGTAGGCTTGCCAGGTCAAACATGAACTCAAATCGGCGCTCGGCTCTATTCTGACAGATGCCGATACAAGGAAGGACACCGAGATATTGGACCCGGGACTGACTTAGCAGCATCGCTAGCCGGACAGCGCGGTCTATCGATCCGGGGAGGAAGTCGGCCGATGGTACGTGTTCCACTAGCACGGGGGTGCTGCCCGCGACCGTGCCTTGCCTGAGACTTGAGTCCGGCCCGAATGAAGCAGTCTGCTTCCTCTCCAGGAACCCCGGCTCCATCAGGAGATCCATGTTTGTAGGTGTCCTGTCGTGTTGGATGGCAAGACGGTTGATGTGAGCTACCACCCCGTCTCGCGTAGTGTGGTTGTTGTTGTTGTTGTTGTTGTTGTTGTTGTTGTTGTTGTTGTTGTTGTTGTTGTTGTTGTTGTTGCTCCTACTGTTAGAATCAACAACGCTGGATAAAAATGCAGCCGTGAAGCCGCTGGGGGCGGACTGGGGGTCATCAGCCTGTCCGAGTTGGTATCGAAAGACAGCATTGATGGATCCGTCTAGAAACTCGTTGGACAAGCGGATCTGCTCCAAGAGCCTCTTCGCTCTCGACTTGCCCTTCCAGGCCCACAGAATCCCACGCCACTGCCGCCTACTATGATCAATGACACCTGGAGTATTGACCAATGCGCCGGTTGTTGTAATCATCTCGGAGGTTGTTACTGGCCAGGTATTATGAGCAGCGGTAGCTACTTCAGGTGCGTCTGGATTGCGTGGCTGTTCTAGGAATGCTTGGAGTTCCTGCCAGGCCTCGTGGACGTCTTGGACAGCATTCAGCAGTGTCGCTCGGTGGAAGCCGTCGACGGAATCGATGAAAGATGGGCGCTTGATAATCCCATCGTAGAAGCCCGTTCGAGCTACCTCGCGACGGAAGTGTTTGGCCAGTTCGGAACTATCCGTTTCGAACTGTCTCGCGTCCCTGGCCGTTTTGAGGATCTTTTTGACAATCTCGTTCAAATCGATGTTGAGCTGAAGTGGAGAGGCCATCTTGACTATCCGTGCTTAAGATATGGCGATATCGAATATAGCACGCTTGACGTCTTGACTTATCACTGTCGTTCGTGGGCGGGTTTGTGTCGGATCACACCGGTAAATGAGGCACGTGGCGATAATTGATTGAATTGAAACAGAGGAGAGTCTGCGAGAGCTAGAGAGAGATCTGGGGAGGGCTAGATACCCCCAGATGGTGGGGGTCTGCGCCACCTGCATGCTATGGCTAAGGCGGATATCTTGGCCCTTGGCCACTGCCAGAATCGCCAATACGACACTTTGTCGGTGGTCTTGAGGTATCTGGAAAGTTATGGCAAGACTCAAGAGCAGCTTTTCTGAATACTGCCTGCATGGGGGGCTGTGCGGACTATTGATTTCCAATGCAGACGCATGTAATATTGGAAAAAGGTGTGGTGGTGTTTGGCATCTTGATTGGATCCTACACCATGCCCCTCAGTCCGGACATTTTTGCCCTGCCCATGGCTTTTTCCAAGGCTGCCACCGAACCTCAGCACCCCTCCAGGCTCTCACCAGACCTCATCGCCGGGCAGCTGCCCTCCATCTTGCAACTGCATTAAACGGCGCTTCGTGCCGTCAACGCTGGAAAAGACGAACCCTTCATCAATCTTTGCCCAGACTCGCATGAGTCGACCGACTAATGTCAGTCATGGATTCGAGCAACGTGAGTGCCTGTCTAAGGAGTGTGCAGAAGAACGGCAAATTGACGCATTGTCCTCTAATAACAGTCCGCACCAGCTGGTCCGCAGAACGACTGGTTCCGAGACGGCGACTCGCCCGCCAAGCCCGTGGAGCCAGAGCAGTCTAGGAACTCCAACTTCGTCCCATTGTTTCTCTCGCATATGGAGTCCATGACGGTGCTGGGGACTTTGCCCCCTTTTTTTCTTGACCAGGCCTTTGAGGGGGATCTCGGTGACGGCAGCTTCTTTGATGTGCAAAAGAAGAGCATTGAGCGTGGTGGCAAAACCAGCGTCGTCGCTGTGAAGCGCTTGAAGTCGAGTGCCGTGGCGTCGTCCAATCCGCAACCGCGACATTCTGCCACCGACTCCAGGAGCCTGCGGGTTATGTTGCGAGAGATTCAGGTCATGGAGACCATGGAGAACTGTCCATTCACCCTACAGCTGCTGGACGTCGGGTCGTGGTCTGATCCCGACTTCCGCTCCATGCCGTTCCTGCTCGTCGAATTCGCAGCGTCGGGGACGCTCACAAAGTTCCTTGCCATCCAGAAGCCAACCGACGCGGCGGTATCAGATCTCGCGGCGTACGTCGCCTCTCGCTACCACGATCGTGACTATGCGCTAAGGAAATCGCTCCTCCTGGATGTTGCCCGAGGTCTTCATGCGCTTCATCAGGCCGGAATCTTCCACACTGACCTGAAGCCGGATAACATTCTGATATTTGGCACTGGTAATGGCCCCCAGGACAATATTATCGCAAACAGATTCCACGCCAAGGTGTCCGACTTCGGTTCCTCTATCATGAGGAACAAGGCGACCCCTGACCGCCGTATTCTCTTTGGTCGCGACTCGGGGGGGACGAGGGGCTACATGGCCCCGGAGCTCTATGGGATGAGGGCTTCCGAAGTGCTCAACCTGTCGGACTCAGCACTGAGAATGCTCGACACCTTCTCATTTGGCGTAGTACTCGTCGAAGCTATCTCGTCGTGCCGTGTCACCGGGGCACCATTTGATGGGGGGCTGACGGCGGACTCTGTGGTGCCTCTACTCGGACCCTTTGTCCGAAGCCATGTTGGAGCGGCAGAGTGGGATGACACAATCACAAAGCTGCTTGGCAGTTGCTTGACTGGTTCGCCATTAAGGTCCGACGAGTTCGGCTATCTCCTCGCACTCTTCGGTCAAGAAAGCCAGGAAAGCGAGGAAACCTCGGCAAAGACTCTTTCCAAACCCACACCCACTTCAAAGTTGCTAGCCTTTATAGATGGAGCCAGTCAGCTTGTGAAGGCAAGTGGGGAAGACTTGAACATACCTCTACTTCTTACTGTAAGTATCCTACTCCTCGATCACGTAACCACGCGCTTATAGAGGTTGCAGGACTATCCCGTCCCTGCATTTGATCTACTTGGAAATATGAGGGCCTTCCGACGTGGACTTGACGGTCTACAGCCGTTCCAAGAGATTCTGCGTCAATGGATTGAAGCCATGCCCCAAGATAAAGGCGAGCACCACCTGGCTTCTGGCCTTTCGCATGTTTTTGGCTGTGGCGTGATCAGCTTTGAAGACTGCTGTGATAACCTCCTTGAGGCCGCGCGCAGGGACAACAGCACAGCCCAGATCATATACAAGCGATTCTACGAGGCGCTGTTCTCGATATTCCTTGGAGAAAGCCAGCCGCCATCACTAATAACACCTACGGCCATTCGAGACATTAATCCCGATATTTTCCAAGCACTGGAAGAACTGGTCGAATTGCGCCCGGATGACAACCATGTAGCTCACCTGATCCGTTTCTGTGAGCGATCGACATGGGCGATGCTGATCGATAATCGGCTTTGCGAAAGGATGGAGCTTGAGCCTGCCGAGGCCACATCATGGGACGTCATCGGACATGGAAGAATCCACGACGAGCGAATAAAGGGGTTCTTACGACAGCAGATATGCTCCCTCCGATCTCTTCCGTCTGCTGGTCCGAACTCGGAACTCTTAGCACCGAGACATTACGATCTACTCATGGCAGCTGCCATCGTCTTTGGAGATGAGCAGTCGGAATGTGATCAGCTGGAGCTTCTCTGCGACACATTCGACGGCCTCGGAATCTCGCTCAACGACCTCGTCATTACCTCCCTCGACGATAGTGATAATTCCATCTCGCCGCTGATGTTGGCGTCATGTTGTGGGAACGCACACGCGGTCCGCGTGTTAGCCAAGGCCGCCGATGGCCCTTCGGCGAAGCAACAAAGGTGCGGAGACGGTCCAATCCCGCTCCATTACCTGTTTGCGTTCGCAGAAGACGACATAGACGACGTCTGCCGCATTCTAGCCGACGGCATCTCGCTGGAGGGCATACACAGCGGACTGTTCTATCCAGCCGGCCACTTTTGCTCCCTTGCCGGCAGCCCTCTCGACTTTTCTCTAAAAGTCGGCAGCGTGGCGGCCACGGCTTCACTCTGGAGGCAGATTTACAGCAGGGATCACCGTTTTCGGGAGACGATCAGGGTCTATCCCAGTATGGACAGCAAGTTCCTAGAGACGATCCCGCATCTCGTCGACATACCACCGTTGGACGCCTTTGCCATTCGGTGCTGGGGGAGCATGCAGCCGTCTATGTGGGAACTCTTCCTTACGTTGCTGGACGAAGAAGAGGATCCACAAGCTACCAGAGTCGAAATGACAGCAAGGTTGAGGGAGCGTGTGTTCGACGGCGACGTCTCAGATCGCGGCCACTACTACTTCATCACCTGCATCATCCTTACTTTTGCGTTCCCGCTCTTGCCCATGCTTCTTCACGGGCCAAAATACACGGAACGTCTCACCCAACAGCTGCGCCGGGGCATGAAGTTTTTCATGGACGTCAGTCACCCAGACTTCGTTCCGTTTCTCTTCGATCCGGTAGTCACCCTCACACCCGATCCTCATTTGCAGGTTGCCCTCGTCGAAGCTTGCCAAGGTTTGGGAACCGCGCCGGAGGCGGCACAATATGACACCGAGACACTCAAGGGGCTCTTTTTCTTGCTCATCGTGAAGGGTGCAGAGCAGCGACTGAGCCTGGGCCATTCGTTGGGGTTTGTCATGCCCAAGAATCAGCCGGCGGAGACTATCTTCAAGGCCCTTGCGGCAGCGGCGGGGGCCGGCGACGCGCCGGCATATCGGAGGATCGTACAAAAATCGGCAGAATATGGCATCAACCTGCCAGAGGAAGGGGCGGTACAGTTTTTGGCCGCATGGTTTGCAAGGAATCATAACCCTCTTCAGCAGCCGGCAAACGTAATACGCCAATACCTAGACGCAGTTTCGGAGATGCCCGTCCTCCCCCAGTCAAGGTCAGGGAGGCCCTGGCGATTCACATTTGTCCCCACCTGGCTCCACGTCAGCGCGATGGAACACAGGCACTCCAAGACGGGTCGCGTACTCTGGGACGCCGTCAAGTACGACAACCTACCGCTAGTCCTCGCACTGGTCGACCGCAACCCGTCGCACCTTTACCCGGGGCTCATTGAACCGGGCGTGTTTTTCTTGCTTTGCGTCAACGACCGACACAGGGCAGTGCTCCAGGGACTGCTGGAGCACCTTGGCCCCGCCAAATCGCTGGACTGTCTGCGGCGGCGCACCCGGTTCCCATCGCGCTTGACGGCCATGGACGTGGCCGTCTACCATGGGAGCACGCAGTGTTTGCTTGTCATTGCGAGGTTCCTTTCTGCCGCGGTTGTTCCGCTTGACGCCCTGTTTCCAGGAAATAAAAATGGCAATGGTCTGATGGATACGTTGCCTGTCTCCTTGTTTGACTGCGCGCGAGGCTACCAGGTGCTCATGGGCCTGAGCGGCGTCCTGGCCAGCCCCTGGCGTGCTCTTACATCACGCCAGTGGGGGTCTGATCTTGAAAGCCACGTGGGTGAGGCGATCGTAGTACCGGGGCTTCTTTCGATTGTACCGTTTGTGTGGGAGATGTGTCGCCATGAGCCAGCCAGATTCGAGGCGGTCCAGTCTTCGGTGAAGCAGTAAGTCTGACCCAGCTTCATCACTTCCCACGGATTGCTGACAGGTTCATGTTCTTCCGGTTTCTTAGATTGTTCGGGGCCGACTTCGACATCAGTTTAGCCTCTCAACGAAACAACAACAGGCCAATGTCCAAGGATAAGCTCGACCCCGCCGACGAGGTGGGTATGGTCTGGGCTGTCTCTTGCGTTGGAAAGGCAGCCAAACACTGGAAGCTCTCACTCCTTGTCGT
This sequence comes from Schizothecium vesticola, assembly GCA_030549215.1. NCBI lineage: Eukaryota > Fungi > Ascomycota > Sordariomycetes > Sordariales > Schizotheciaceae > Schizothecium > Schizothecium vesticola. The sequence goes on along the minus strand of JAUKUD010000007.1, from coordinate 993,300 downwards.
TGGGATTTTCACCTACACATCAGTCACCGTATCTCGTGTGCTAGTAAGGGAGCTTTTCATCAGGAAGGGGTGATAGGCTTGAGTTATAGCGACTACCGCAGTCACATAAAACACAACCGTCGACATTAAGTTTTGTCCCCCGCCTATCCTTCGATGAGTCCGTGGGCATTTCTATTCCCCGCCAACTCACATCACTGACCTTTACCTTTCTGCCTGATGGAAAAGGGTACCATGGATCCCCTGATCAGCGACAATGAGTCTCCCACGCGAATAATCGTATCGCGATGTATCCCCCTATCCTCCTCATGACTCGCATACTCAAGACGAACACGAACTGGCAGCTCGAGGTGAAGTCCCCCGTCCGGCCCAGCAGCCCCGCCTCATCCGTCGGACTACCAGCGCCAGGAAGAGGAGGGCGGCCAACGACGTTCTGGGGTGTCGGCAGATGGTCTACGGTCAAGGGGGCAGGCCGCACGAGGGCCCGGACCATCCCTGCGCCGTCCTTACAAATCACCTGATGTCGGGATGGCACGGGAAACTATTGCGCTGATGCGATAAAAAGATGATCACCAGTGGCCGCACAGACATCTGGTATTACTTCGAGCAGTTCCCTTGCGACTACACACCCCCTGTTGGACAACGATTCAATTTGTGGCTGGCTATTCAATCGCAACCCAACCAAATCCCAACCTGACCCCTCCAAGGTAGCAGGGACCTTGAAATTGGGGGTAGAAATCTGCGACTTCGTAGTCGCGGCATGGCTTGGAACCCGACGTTCCGTGGAGCACGGGGTTGGGTTCCGAGAGTAACGGGTGGTATTAGAATCAGCCGGAAAGGACTGGATGCGACGAAGATGCTGTACTCTCACGTCGATGCTGGCCGAAGGCGGGGGGGCAGAAGCCTGGGCCTGGAAGGCAACAAGACCCAAGACGGCCAGGGCGCAGATGCGGCTGTCATGGTATTTGTTGCCGTCGATTTGAGAAATCGGGAGTTGAAGTAATGGTTAAGCTGTCGGAATCTATTATATTGTTACGATGGGGTCCAGGACAACGAAACGTTCGAGCAGGTTCCGTGGTCGACTCGTATATGCTCCAGGGAGTGAAGAGAAGACCAATTCCTTTTCTCGACCGGACTCCTTATGACACCTTGATGTCTGTCTTGCACAGCACCCTAGATTGACAGTTTTTCCGAAAGGTAAGGTTAAGCCATCCGGCAAGGTTAACTGCTATGATGAGGATAGTCCAATAGTGAGTAGACAATATCAGAAGCCGCGAAATCTGGTTTTATGGCTTCTGAGCTGGTGAGCGCATAACCCGGTGAGGTAAACGAGATGCAGAATGCACCTAGATTACGGCCCTGGGCTGCCGAAAACTATCGCAATAGACAAGTTGGAAATACGGCAAGGCCGGCGTTCCCAACTACGGCCTTGTTTACACTCAAGTATCTTCCGACTACGTACCATCAACATAATCCGCCCCGCCTTGTTCTCGCCTAGTTAACGCCGTTAGGACGCTTCCTAAGGTACGGACTATCTAAGTCGTTACACTTTAGGTCTCCAGCTGTCAGGTAAGTAACACGAAAAATAAAGAAACAAAGGCGAAACTGATCAGTTTCACAATGTGGTCCCACTCGGCTAGATTTGAAGCAATTCAGCAGGCTGCGCCATAGCTTGCCGAAAATAGCTATTAGGGTGAGCAAAGGTGAGCAAGTCCGAGCAAAAATTGAGCCAGGCCTGAGCAGCGTCACGTGGGCGAGGTACAAAAAAGGAAACTTCGTGTGCCCAGAATCGTCTCAGACAATAGATCGATGCATCACGCCTTAGTTTGCCCGCCGACAAACTTGAACGCGCCATTTTTCGCATGACCAGAAACAAGAACTGAGGCTCGGCTTTGGCAACCCTCCCCCGCCACGTCCCTACCCCCTCGTTCGTTCCGCCTCTAGTGACTGACTGTCACTTGTGCCCGATCCTCGAGCACTGCAGCCGCCTGGGCATCGAGGTCCAGCCCAGCTGTCGAGAACCGGACGAGCCACCTATTCTCAAGTATAGCTTGACTCACTAGTGAATAAGCCGGGGACGTCGATACAGTGCCATGACGGTGGGACTCACGTCGATCTGCCTTCATTGGAGTGTGGGAGTGGACTGGGCGGGCTCTCAGCTGCGCCGGACTTCCTTCTACCACTCCTTGGTGGAGGGACACGATGCAAGTCAATCTGGACGGCTGCGGGTTCATTCTGCCGGGGTGGTCGAGGTCCATATACAGGGACTACGAAGCCATTCCATGTCCTCAAATTGCCAAGTTCAGGGCTACCTGGGATGTAACTAGAAGGGGGGGGGGGGTGCGGGACTGTCCGATGCCAAGGGGAGGGGTGGTCAGGGACGATCGTTGATGGGACGGGGATTTTCAGAGGCGGAAGAGCCAAGGTGTCCTTTGATGACGACGCCCGGGACCTTCGTCGGTTTCGAGTGATTCATGGGCTTGAGGCTGGTGTCAGGCCGAGGATGTAGGGTAAGGGCAAGGGCAAGAACATCGTCGTGTCCTCGAGGACAAGCACGGACCAGGCAGGTCTTCTCATAAAAGGCGGTTCCCCCTCAGACTTCAACACTTTTCCTTTTCTTCTTCTCTCCATCAGCTTTCATACTGATCACTGCCATCATCACCAGCTTTCATGCTGGTCATCACATGACACGGGGGGGAGTAGCTCAGTGGCAGAGCACTCAATGTTCTTGCAGACAGCGGTTGATTTGAATCTTGCTTTTTTTCTGACCAGAATATTTTATCAAGCGGTTGGTGAGGGAGCGATCGGTCCTGGGTTCGATTTCCAGCTCCCCCAAAACATTCCTGCCCGGGGTCAGTGGACATTTGTCCATTGGGTCCGGGCTTTTTTTATGTCATTTTTTTCTCAACCCATCCTAGGTGCTCACTCCGGGCAGTGAGGGCTGTCCAGTCCAGTGCACCAGACTCATGGTAGACGTCGTTCAGGTAAGCGCCCATTTTCAATCTTGACCCACTGAGTGGGTGTTCAGCGCGTCGCTCGCTGAACCGATTGGCTCTCGTCCCAACCAATCGACCCGGCTCAGGACAGCCGCGCTGCGCTTCTCGAAACACCACAATCAGGCCGTCGATTCCCGACTCTTTAACAATGCTGGCCGTGTCGGGTCGATTTCAGGTTGTAGTTTGTACTACCTACTACATAGGAGCAATCGGCCCAGCCCTGTGACACCGTGATCATTCTGTCCTATCCATCCATGTGACCACACTCCCGTTTCCAACGTCCACTGACATGGCTCAAGATTCCGGGCATTCTTCCACCCACAATATCATCACCAACCGTGACGCCGTCATTGCCTTGACCGACATCCAGCACTTCAACCACAACACACACCCAGCGCTCACACCACGACAGCTGTACGCGACCCTGCCCCTGTCCGCCACGGATCGATCAATTCGACTCCTCGACTTGGACGCTGCTACCGACGAAACCCCTTTGTCTGGTCGTCTCCGGGTGGCATCGCTTGCGTCGAGCCCTCGCTTCACTGCCTTATCATACGTTTGGGGCGGGTACTCGGAGCCCAGGGACACCATCTCGTGCAATGACAACTCCTGCGCCATCGACATCACCTCCAATTGCCGCGATGCCCTTGTTGCTGCGCGGCGGCGCTACGGCGCAGTCACAATCTGGGTCGACGCCATCTGCATCAACCAGGGCGACGACGCGGAAAAGGTGGTGCAAATTGAGCTGATGAATGAGATTTACACCTGGGCACATACCACGCTAGTCTGGCTGGGAAAGGGAGATGCCTTTTCGGATGTGGCGTTGACGTGGTTGGCAAAGAACGCTCGAGGTGTCATGATCACGGATGTTTTTCGCTTTGGAAGTGCACCAAGCCAGGCTGGAAGAGTGCAGGCTTGGTGCAAGATAATCGGGGCCATCATGACCGATCCGTTCGAGCAAGGGGTTGCTTGGCTGAGATTGGAACGGAGTGTTTGGGGTGACTCAACGACGTCCTGGATAGGTAGGGAACCACCCAAACATCAGGGCGTATGCGACTACTCGGTCCGGTATTGACATGCGTTATACAGACAAATTATTCTGGAAGGGCCGCATTCACCGCGGTTTCGAACCCGCGGCCCTCGACAATCTCTTCTCGAAAGCGTGGTTCCAGCGGGCCTGGACGTTCCAGGAGTACATCTTGTCAACAAACCAGATCTTCCTGTGTGGCGACAAGGCAATAACCGGGGACAACCTCATCGGTGGCCTCGAAGCTCTCTTCAAGGGTTTCGAGGGCACCGATGTCATGCCCACAATCTCCCGCAGTGTCTCCAGCATGCGAGACCTCGCCGTCGCCTGGATGAACGTCAGCCGCCTTACCCAGTGGAACAACCAGGAGCCTGTCCGCAGAACACTCCCCCTGGCGACATTGCGCGCCTATCAACAAACCGCCCTCGCCACTCTCCTGGAACCATCCACGATTCTCGCCGTCTGGACAACCTACGTCCTCACCCTCGCCACCCTCAGCTTCCTCATCATCTTCACCGTCGTCATCCTCCTCGGCATCATCCCCGCCGTCCTCCGCCGAGAAGTCGCCCAGCTTCTAACCGCCAGCTGGATCACGCCCATGTCCCTCGTCGGCATCGGGCTGGCCGCTTTCCTCCTCGCGCTGATGGCATTCGGCCTAATCAACCTGTTCAGTCCCACCCGGCAACACCACAGCAGCCTCCGCCGCGGCAACCACCGTTTCCCTCACACATGCCGCCAACCCGGCTTCACCCTCCCCCCCGCATCCTCCACCGTTGCAGCTCGAAAACGCTCAGACAGCTCCAGCATCGAAGACAGCCTCTCTAAGCCCCAAGATCTAAAAGCCTCGGACTCAGAAACAGTCCACCTCGCCGCCATCCTCCACGCCCTCCGCGAGCGCGACGCCACGAACCCGCGCGATCGCTCCTTCGCCCTGCACGGCGTGCTCTCCCGCCTCGAGGGCTTCCATCTGACCTCCGTCGACTACTCCATCTCATGCACGCGCATCTACCAGGCCCTCGTGGCCGACTTCATCCGCTGGCGTCCGGACATGACGAACCTGCTCCTCGACGCGGGCTGGTCCCGGGTGGGAACGTCGGGGGAGGAGGAAGACCCGGCGCCGTCGTGGGTCCCGGACTGGGACGTCGTCTCCAGGAGGAAATCAGTTCGACAAAATCCAGGCCTCTTCGCCCCGGACAGGTACTACCGCCCGCACGAGCAGTCCTTTGCCACGGACGGCTGGCCGATGCGCGCCGAGGTAGACGGGGATAGGCTCCGCGTCGCTGGGGTGTGGATCGGGCAAGTCGGATTCAGCACCGGGGTGTTTTCCCGCGTCTCGTCGGAGATGGGGGTCACAGACGGCGTCATCAGCGCAGAAGACCGGCAGGCACGGATCCGCGCCACAGCTGCTGATTACCTGCTCTGGAGGCAGATCGCTGTGCTGGCGATATGGGTCCTGTACTGCCGGCGGAACCCCTCGCTGAAGTATGAAAGCGTCCCGAACGTCATGCACGCCGTCTTGTGCGGCCCTGCGAAACCGACTTTGGGACGGAAGCATACTGCGACTGCCAGGAATGGGTTCTTTGCCGTGTATCAGGTTCTTTCCGCTGCTGAGCCGGCGGCCGTGGACCGCGCGGCCGCTGGCGAGCCGGAAGAGGCTGAGGTGAAGCTTCGTCGATTGTTTGAGGAGAGAGAGGACGGGCTGTTTGCGTTGACTCTTGCTGTGAAGTACATCAACGAGTACATTGCTGAGAGAAGGGCATTGTTTGCTACCGAGAGGGGGTTTATTGGCGCAAGTGCGACGGGAGTTCAGGCTGGTGATCGGCTGGCTCTGATTGCTGGGGTCAGCGTACCCATGGTGCTGCGGGAGAAGGGGGGAAGCGGTGGAAAGTATTTCGTCGTCGGGCCAGCTTTTGTACCAGGGTTTATGGAGAGTGGTGATGTTGGAATGGTGATCACCGAGACGATTACGCTTGTCTGATATGTTTCAATGTTATTTGGAAGGGTTAAGGAAAGTGTGTGGCCCCAATGATGAAAAGGGGAAGCCTAAGCGATGAGGTAGTGTCAGTGGCCAAGTGATGTTGACGATCAGGGAACACGACGACGACGTTGTGTGCATACCCCAAAGTCCAACATCCAGGATCAATACCTAACTAATCGTCATGTGAAACCTCCCATCAAATTCCAAGGTCTCGGACGGCCTCACTGGGTCGGTCGCCAGTGACGCCAAGCAGATCCGCACCGCGAAGATCTGATGACGTCAACGGCACTCACACATAAAGAACCCCCCCCCCGGCACTAGACGACAGACGGCAAATGCGACATCAACAACACGAGAGCACTCACTGAACAACTAAGCCAATCCACCCAGAATCCCCAAATACATCACAAACCTACCCCCAGTCACAATGCAGTCTGCCCCCGAAGGCACCTACGGCCCGCACACCACCCGCGCCGCCAACACCCTCGACCCCCGCGTCGACTCGGACATGGACCACCGGAGCGCGGCGCCCACTACCCACCAAGCCCCCGTCACCGCCGGGCTCAACTCGACCGCCTCAACCACCACGGCCACCACCGAGAACACTGGCGAGCGCATCGCGCGTGGCATCAAGGGCAAGATCGCTCAGGGGCATGTACGTCACCCCCTCTCCCCCCGGCTTTCCATATGTGCATGCATAGATGGGTACTGACTGTGTTCAGGGCATCACGGAATCCCTCCGCGGCAACATCATGTCGGGGGTTGATAGTCTGGTGGGTGATACGGTGAAGCAGCCGGAGCATGAGGCGATTGCGGCCGGGGGGGATCGGGAGGTTTTGACCAAGGAGTTTGAGAGGAAGGGGACGCTGCATAAGAGTTTGTAGATTCTTGCATTTTTTTTCTTTCTACTTGGGGGTATCTTGGGTGGCGTTTTGATCTACGAGTTGGATGTTGCAGGGAGAAGTGGTGCTTGTCTGCGCCTTGGATGCGAATGAAGTCCAAGAAGTCGTACCGAAATTAATTTCTTGGTCTGCTAAAAATATGCGTCTTTGCAAGGGTCGGCCGGGCGTGTTGCACCAGCCAAGCCTTCGGCTGTGGCGAGCCGTTGTCGATGCATTCTTACAGGGGTATGGCTGTCCCGAGATTGCCCAAGTTTCCCATAGGGCTGTGGTGGTGGGACATTTTCCGGTCATGTCATCAGCGTCGCGACGGACATGGCCCTATCAACGGTCGGGGTGTCAGCGACACGACAGAACGATGTGTTGGCTGTTTACGACATTTCCTCTTCCGGTCCCGGACGTGTCAATGTGCTGCAGGGCGGGGGCGAAGTCGAGGTTGACGAGGGAGATTAAGGTTCCATGTTCTGGATTGATGCCACCTGAATGGGTCAAAATTTGCGACGTTCCCCTCGGCTCCGTCCTTGTGGAGTGGCACAGTCGGGGGGGGGGTTTGCGGCGAGTGTCAATAAGGGGGGACTCGGGGGGCCATTTCAGTCTTTGCGGCTCACGGCCAGAGGTATCTCCATCTCGTAGGACGGATACTGGAGCCGCATTATCAGGTAAAGGTCCCTTTTCTGGCCGTGACTGCGCCCTGGATATGCGGGCTGAAGAGCGTTGGCCTTGTGGCTTTGAAACAGGCGTTCCATGGTCGCATCGTCTGTGCGCTGCTAGGTAGTCTTTCAGCGCTGCTTGCTGAACGGGGCGCCAAGGCCTGTTCTCAGCACAAACAGTTGAAAAACTTTGTCCAACATGTCTTCCTGTTGATAGCATTCCACGGCTATAAAGGCTGGTCTCGACCTTCGATGAACTCGGAGGCGACAAACAATGTCATGGGATGCCTCAATCGACAATCAAGGCCAATACGGCAGGAAAATGCGACCTTGGAGTGGATTTGGGTCTTTAAAGGAGCACTGCCATTGGGGCAGCCCCCTGACCTGAATTCTTAACTCCTTTCTAGGCAGGGGTCCCGGAGCCAAGCCTGCACCGCCGGGGGCATTGGCTCATTTCCCCCGAGTCGGGCGGCTTGCCCCTGGGTCTGGGGCATGGCCTGCCTGGACCATCTGCCTGCGCGCCCAGAATAAAACAGAGCGCGGTTGCCCGCATTGTTGACGATGGCGCTTCGTCTTCTTCGTCTCTGATAAATTCCAGTCGCTCGCTCACCGATCCTCTGTTCCAGTCAAAATAAGGTTTTGCCACAGTCCCCGCCACCACTCTCCACCAAATCCACCACAGGCAACAACAACAACCGCCAACATGACCGGCCCCTACGTCCGCAAGGAGTCGTCGCCCTTTCTCAAACGCGTCCTCATCCCCTTTTGGGTCCTGCGCCTCCTCGTTCTGGTTATCGGCCTCGGCATCTACGCCTTCACTCTCGCCGTCATCATCACTTACAGCGACGACCTTGAGGACTATGAGCGCCGGTACAACACCACGCTGGGCATCGGCTCGGCCAAGGCCCTCCTGGGCGTCATCCTCGCTCTGCTCCTCATCTGCTTCGGCCTTGAGATCACGTGCATCGTCAAGCGTGGCCGACGCACGCTGAGCCCCAAATTCTTCCTCATCGTCAACGTCGTGCAAACGATATTTGTCCTCGTCCTGTTCATCCTGGCCATGGTGGGCACGCCGGCTGCCGGTGGCGTTGCTGTTTCCGTCGTCATTCTGTAAGTAGCCCCAGTCCGCTTGCTTGGGTAGCTTTGAGCGGCTTGCTAACCATGATCTAGTCTCTTCTTCCTCGGCTTTCTCATCTACGCTTCGGTCATCTTCCACCGGTTCCGCAAGGGAGGGCTCCGCGCGGACGTGGAACACGTGCACCAGCCCGTCCCCATGGCGAACTACTAGAGGATCGTTCGGTCGACGACGAGAGAAGCGGTGCATTTTGGATACCCATAGAGACGGACTGGCGTTGTGGTTTGGATTAAAATGTCTTGGTTTCTCCGGACGAAGCACGTCGTTGGGGTTCTTGAGGAGAAGGGCCTGGACCGGGGGCTGCCGATATCAAGGATGCAATTGATGAAGTTTGCGTCTGAGTTTCGTACCTGATTGGTCCCCAAGCGTAGCAGCCTGATCGATCCTCACAATCCCCTCTACCGCCCCTCCCACATTTCTCAACCTCACTTGCTCTCAACCCCGACCTTGCCATCTTTTCGGTCACATGCACCGCGACCCATCCTCAATCCAGCTTCCTTCTGGCGCAGCACACCACTCATCACCATGGGTGACTGGGTAGGGGTATATCTTGATTTTTACCAAGACGGCGCTGGCGACGAGCCCCTAGTCGACGGAAGAACTGCGCACATTCTCGACACCGACTGGGCCGACAGGCCGACCAAGGCCGGATCAGCCCTGTTTTTCGTTTTCGACAGCCGCTACCATCTTCTCGACCCCGACGAGGCCGCAGAGCAATGGCTTTCTCGTACAAGGGATACTTGGGGTCTCCTCAGTCAATGGAAGTTGTGCCGCGATTGTCACGCCGCTGGAATGGGCGCAACACGCAAGGATCACCTCCATCAACTTTCAACCGCATTTCCACCCTTCCAAAGGCTAAAACCGGACGAAAACTGCGACTTTTGCCCTCTCTTGCGTCACACGGGCCCGTGTTTTCTTGAAGAAAAGATTGCGCGGCGGCTTCAGCGAACCTCCCACTCGGACAACTCACACCTGGACATAACGTGTAAACTTGATGCTTTCATGCCAATCCTCCGAAGCCCAACGTCCATGACCATCTCTCTCTCTCTCGCGCCGCCGGGTGCAGAGGAGCTTGTGACGGGCAACCTAGGTGACGAGGCTCTGGACGGGCTTGAGGGTTTCTCCATTTATGTCACCTTCGAAAAAGGCGGGAGCCAACACTCCCGTTCCCTTGATTTGTCCCCAGGGCCAACGCTCAAAGAATCCAAACCAACTCAAAATAGACCATATACCTCGAGAACCAGAGTCGGCTCTCTCCCCTGTAGCTCTAGATTTGGTCCGCAAGAATCTCGATGATTGCTTCTCGGGGCCGGATCATGCCAACTGTCACCGGGACGCAGGGCTGCACACCGACTAGCCGAGTAGAGTGCTTCGGATTGCCGGGGAAGGCACAATTTTTCTGGTTGACTTTCAAACAGACATGGCCCGTCAGTATGTTGCCCTGAGCTACTGCTGGGGAAGCACCGAAGAGCTCAGCCATCATCCGCCCCTGAGAGCAACGGTGGCAACGCTGCAATCGTTTCGCGATGGAATCCAGCTGAATCAACTTCCGAAAACTATCGAGCAAGCTGTCAGCATCTGCATCCACCTGGGCATACAGTATTCTTGGGTTGACGCCCTTTGCATCATTCAAGATGATGGGTTGGACTGGGAGAAGGAATCGCGAAAGATGGCGACAGTATACTCCGAGGCCAGGGTCACCATCATCGCCGCGTCTTCGACCTCGTGTCACAGTGGGTTCCTTGACATGGACATGGGAGGAATTGTGCTCGACACGCCGTCCATGCTCGATGACTACACGCGCCACGCGGCCACCCACTGCCCAGCGCGACGGCATTCTAGCCTCGCATTTTGACAAAACCGACGACCGCGCCAGGAGGAAGCAAAGGTTCAATGAGGAACGCTGCGCCATCGTCGCCTCCCAGAATACCTTGCCCTTGATGATGCGACGGGGGAGGCAAGCCCTTTCCCGTCTTGTCCTGTGCGTACCACACAAGGTACTACGCCGCATATGGCTTGACTTCTTCTGAAGGTAAGTCACGATACGCCTTCTTTCCCCTCATAATCGCAATCAACTCCCTCCGAATCCACTCCTCCCCCTTCCTCATCTCCCACCCCTCCATCACCCCCACCGCATCCTCAATCTCCTTCTTCTCCATCTCGTTAAGCGGCACCTCATTCTCCACAATCTCCATGTAATCCCCCTCGTAACTCATGTCAATCAGCGCATACCCAATTACACTTGACAAGCTCTCAATCGTCTCCATCCGTAGCGTCGACCCGTAGCTCGACCGCGCCACAATACGCACTAGCGCCGCGCATGCCACCGACAGCGGGACTGTCTGCATATAGGGCGGAAGGGTAATGTTGCTGTACTGGAGGGCGATGTTGCTGTGATGAACCTTACTAGTGGCGGAGGTGATGGGGATTGCGTCCGAGGGCGTAATACCTGTCCAGGAGAAGGGCGCAAAGACAAGTCTACGGCTCGGGCCATATTTTGGTGTTGTTAAGTCGTCGAGCGGGAAACGTAGGGCGAGAGGACACCACTCGCAGGGGTAGTCGTATGTAAGGGTGCTCTCGTTTACCGGGAAGAGGCCCACGTTGGCGGCGAGAAAGCGGACTTGTTGTAACTGGGTGTCGGGGACAAGAAGAAAAATGCTCTGTAATAGACATGTTAGCTAGATGGTTATAGGTGGTCGTTATTTGGACGGGCTGTATAGCGGGTTGTGACTCACTCCATTCGACACTAGGGGGTAACCGAGACGGACGAAGAGGCTGGTCTCCCACTCGACGAGAAGGATGCCGGAGCTTTCGAGGCTGTCCAGGAGGGCTCTTGTACGGTCTTGGAGACCGATGGTGGTGGTTGTGGTCATTTTGTTTGTAATTTGTAGTTGTTTGGAAAGGCTATGTCGAAATAAAGTGTGGTCTGTCCGACAAAGAAGGGGAGGTGGGGCAGACCTTCTCCACCTCATGCATAACATGCAAAGGGTTAGGGTTAGGTTCTTCGATGTTTCTTCCCCACTCCCTTTTCCCGCCAGCTCCAGCAACACTCGTTCCTTCCATGCTCCAGGAGCTACTGTGCTTTTAAGCAGGGCTTCTTTTCTTCCTGTCCATCAATACCACGACGAATAACAGCATTGAACACTCGCAAACAACAACCATGGACGCCGACGCTACCCACACTGCCCACAAAACCGCCGCCGAAGCCTTCACTGCCGTCCTCACCGCCGCCAAAGTTCCTCATGCCTTTATCGGCGGCTTCGCCGTCAACATGCTCGGCCACCATCGGTATACGGGCGACGTCGATATAGAGGTAGACGCGGCCGATATTATCTCCCTGCGCGCTAGCCTGGTCGCTGCGGACCCGCGCTTCGTCCTAGTGCAGAACAAGCTCGTATTTCTGCCTGCTGGGCCTAGTGAGGGGGGAACGAGGGTGCTGTTCCCGTCGAGACGCTGCCGATCGGGGAGATCGGGCTCCCGAGGGTGCTACATATCATGGAGTTGAAGGACTGTAAGCTTTCTTTTCTTTTCGTTTCTTCCTTCTCCACATCCATGAACGGGCATTGTTCCCTACATAGCCAAGTCTTTAACTGACGCACATCCCCCCCAACACAGCCCCGATCCCGATTCTCCGCTCCAGCATCCTCGTCCTCACCAAGATTAAGCGCTGCGTCCAGTTCATCGACAGCACTCACCCCAAGTCACTCACCAAGCTCGGACAGGATCTAGCCGACATCGGGTTCCTGTTACGATGGCTGCACCAAAACAACCAAAAGGTCGATTTTGTTGACTATTCCTACGCCTCAATGGACAGACTCTACGAGGCGACGAAGAAGCTGGCTGGGTACTAACGGACGGGAAGGGAGGATACATTGGTCGCACTGCTCGCGTCGGTTTTGGAGGATGGAGATCGGCAGAGGGTAATGGGTATGGACTGACGGATAGATAGATAGAGAGATGGGGAGAAGCCCCGGAAGGTGTTAAGGCCACCACTTAGCATTAATAATGGCGTCGAGGTTCAGGTGTCTGCGTGTCCGTCCCAAAGATAAAGTGTCTGCGTGTCGGCCGCTGTGTTCTAAGGCTACCTTCATGGGTTCCGGACTAGAGCTTCGCCGGCCGCACCATCATTTCCTCTTGCCTAGAGGATTGTGTCGTCATGCGACATAACCCCTCGGGCGGTCTAACGCAGACCTTCTTACGCCCCCTCGATGGCAACAGGCTCGAGCTTGACGTAATCGTCCTGGATGAGAATGATATGATCCGCCACCTCGGGCCTGCATTCGAACGGCCGCCGCCCTCGTCTGACAAGAGTACTGCCTCTATAGATCTAGGCCTTGAAGAAGCCTTTTGGAGGACCCTTATTGGCGATACAGTCCCTTTCTTTGAGAGACCAGCTCCAGCTGTCTATAGGATCTATTACCTGGATTTTCTGTAGGGGGATAAGGAGGCAGCCATTCAGGCTGTTTTGGGTTTGGGCGGATATCCCATCGAAGAACAGCCGGCAGATCCTGGCGAGAGAATCCGCCTTTCATCGCAATGGGCCACTACTGCGCAAAGATGTTACCTCTCCCGTCGGCTTGCTGCTACCAACAGTGGTTTTATCGGAACTTTGGAATCTTTACCTTAGGCAATAAGGCGGCTTTACTAACTATTATCCTAACGCGAGAAGTATCCTAAAAGAATAAGCGTACTTAATATATTAAGTTATAAAGGTTACTTAAGTACAATATGGCGAATCCGAGCCGGACATGGACCCGAATAATCTTAAAAGCTATCTATCTAATGGTAATCTTCGGGTGGAATAAGAAAACGGTATTTACATAGCGAGGGAAACTAACCGCTATGTATAATGGACCGGTCCCAAAGCTTAGTCTATCCCTATAAATACTAGGTAGTCATAGCAACTATAGCCGGGACAGGTTTCTGGACTTACTTCGGCTTAGGCGGCCCTCAGTGCGGCTCACCCTTTGCTCAGGATCTGCGACTAATACAGATTCAGCCTGAAAAATGTGTCGGGTGAGACTATAGAGGTAGGAGAGTAAAAAAGGGAGACCTGGTTACTTACCAGGGTCAAGCCGCCGCAATCGCAAACGGTGATCAAAGAATCCTCCTAGCGCAGTGTTAGTCTCTCCAAGCACATTCAGCGGGTCTTGAGAATTAGATGAAGAGCCATACCGCAAATGAACCCTCATTGCTGGCGGTGAAAACTGCGAGGGCTGCTGCTTCCTGCTCCGAGAGATAATCGAAGGAAAAGGTCGATGTCTCGGCCAGGGAAGCAAGGTGGGCCTTCTCTACCGCCACCCTCATGCGATTGCAGCCTTCAGGTTTCCAGCTTGCCGGGAAAGTGAAGACGCAGTGAAAATCGCAGGGACCGGGTACGGGCTCTCCTCCTCGCAACCTGTCAAAGAAGCGTTGCATCAGGGCCCGCAGGAAGGGAGCGATCATGTCGGCAGCCGAACGACTTCCCCACGACATTCGGGCCTCTTCAAATAGTGGCTGCAAGTCCCTCGACAAGTGATCGCGGTGCACGAGAGCTAGTTTGCACCATCGTATGTCCGATGGGCCGGCCTGGCTGAGACTGAGCACGATTTTGCCAGCTTGGTCAAATGTAAACGCGGTGTGCCGAGGCTCAACAGCGTCATGGAGCAGAGACATGATGCATCCCTTATCCGATATCACTGCATCAGGGTGCAGGTATATGTAGGATATGGATAAGTATCTTTGTGACCCCCAAAGCGGCAAGTCAATCATGCAAGTCATCTGCAAGGACTGAGGAGGGCACCTACGTCGCGCCGAAATCGATTCCGACGAAGAATCTTCCCATGGTAGCGGCTTCAGACATGATGGCTGGCGCTTGGGTGTTGGTGCGGAGGGAAAGTGATGGATTGGGGGATGTTGACGGGGCTGTGTCACACCCTTGAGGAGGTCGCCCGGTCGCGCTTTGTTTTGCATTTCTAGATCAATCAACTCTTGTTCTTTTCGACGGCACCCAGTGTCTCTACGTGATCCCGGGCGTGGCCCTACCTTTGATCGAAGCGTTCCGATGCGAAGGCAAGATTCTCCCCAAGCAAAGAAAGTCAAGCAAGTCCAGAAAGTTCAGCAAGTCCTTTCTCATTCCTTCCGCTTCCACTACCACCAGCGGTGGCGGCGTATGGGATCACCCCAACTCAGGACGACGTACAAAAAAGGAAATTTCGTGTGCCCAGATTCGTCGCAGACAACTAGGCTGTTTTCAAGCTACCGATGAAGCCCAACAAATCCCGATTCACCTCGTCCGCAAACACATTTGGGAGCGCATGCGGCGCCCCGGGATACACCCTAAGCAGCCCCCGCGGCAGCAACTTAACCGCCTTCTTCGCCGCCGCCTCAATCGGTACCACTTGATCATCGTCCCCGTGCAGCAACAGCACGGGAAACTCCATCTTTTTCAGATCCTCACTGAAGTCCGTCTCGCTAAACTGCTTGATGCACTCATACGCCCCGACAAAACTCGCCTGCATCCCCTGCGCGAACCAGCTCTCGACCATGCCGCGGCTCGTCACCGCCCCGGGGCGATTAAACCCAAAGAACGGCCCGCTCGGCACGTCGAGAAAGAACTGCGCCCTGTCCTTCTTCATGGCGGCCCGGAACCCGTCAAACACGGCCATCTCCGTCCCCTCGGGGTTCGCCTCGGTCCGCACCATCAGCGGCGTCACGGCGCTGATGAGCACAGCGCCGCGCACGCGCGCGGTGCCGTGGCGCCCGACGAAGCGCGCCACCTCGCCGCCGCCGGTCGAGTGGCCGACCATGACGGCGTCGCGGAGGTCGAGCGCCACGAACAGCTCGTGCAGGTCGTCGGCGTACGTGTCCATGTCGTTGCCCGTCCAGGGCTGGTCGCTACGGCCGTGGCCGCGGCGGTCGTGCGCGATGACGCGGTAGCCGGCCGAGGCGAGGAAGTGCAGCTGGGCGTCGAAGTTGTCGGACGAGAGGGGCCAGCCGTGGGAGAAGGTCACCACGGGGCCGGAGGGTAGGCCCCAGTCTTTGTAGAAGATGCGGGTGGTGGTGTCGGAGAGGGTGAGGTAGGGCATCTTGGGGGGGGAGGGGGTTGTGTGGTGGTGGGGGTTGTCAGGGATTGTGTGCTGTGATGATGGTGCTGTGTGACTGCGTGCGAGGCGGGAGTGTGATGATGCAAAATGAAGCCATGGATGCCATTGTTTGAGGGTATATATACCTGTCTCGAGAACAACGGAGCAACGGAGACGTACGTAGCATCCAGGCGGCAACAATGGGTGTATGCCCGGTGCTCAGTCATCACCACATCCGGAGCTTCTAAGTTCTCCGGGCTTAATCCGAGGATCCCCAGGTACGGATACACTATTCCGTATGCTAATGGCTTGCAGCTCGTGTTGTTTTCGTTGCTGACTCGTCTCAGATTTCTGATTGATCTGACGTCGTGCGAATACTTGGGCGCATGCCAAGATTCGAGTGTGGTCGAAGCGTGACATCAACAGACTCCTGACGCCAGAGAGCCACCCCCTAAATGGTGGGGTTGACGCTCCCCCGTAGTGCCTCGCGACATGGTTCACAAGCAGAACAAGCAGAGCTCGCCATACAAAGGGTGATGAAACCCATAAAAATGAACCGACGAGTTTATTTGTATGGCTTCATACACTGAGAGCAAATATAATAAAATGGGGCTGTGGGAATCTGTGGTCAAAGGATGATCGTATTGAGGTGTATTGGGTTTGTCCCGGGAGGTATCAAGCTACCTGCCAAGACGCCAAGGAGACTCAAGCTCACAGCAGCCTCCACCTACGTCATCGGGGTCTCTTGCAATTGACCCCGTCAGGCGATGCAAGCGGGGAGCTCCCCTCTTGTCAACACCATCGCCCAAGTCTTCTCATACATATCGGCATTGCATCTGAAGAAGAGACGCCACCCACCCCCACTCACACGATACCATGGCCGAAGTCGCTGCTGGCGCACTCGTCGCAGAGCAAGTCGTCGCAACAGGCGTCGAAGCTGCTGCCCTTGTGGCCGTTGCTACTCCAACGCATCCCCTCAAGGTCTCCCTCACACAGCTAGCGGCGCCCTCTGTCGATGGGACCTCGCAGTACGTGTTCATCATCTCTCCGCCCCTGGAATCTCTGAGCTGACTGCGAGACACAGGACCCAGTCCCTCGCCCGCTCCCACCACACCATCACGACCATCAGAGACAAGGCCTACATCTTTGGCGGCGAAGGGCCCGATGGAAACCTCTGCTCCAGCGACGTGCACATCATCCACCTTCCCGCGCAGGCCCCAACCTCGACCACCAAACCCAAACATGCCGTCCAGGAACCCTTCCCCCTCGAAGACGCCCGAACCGGCGAGCTCCTCCTCCCCGAGCCCCGAACCCAACACGCCGCCTGCGCCCGCGGCAAGCACATAATCATCCACGGCGGCCTCGATGCCTCGGGCAACCCCATCGAAGAAGACAATTGCCTCTGGCTCTACGACACCTCGTCCCTCCAGTGGTCCAAGCTCCCTTCCGTCACGCAGCTCGGCAAGGCCATGCCCTCCCGGTATGGACACTCCCTCTTCTACGACGCCGCCCAAGACTTTCTTGTCCTCCACGGCGGCCATACGACGCGCTACATCAAAGAACACCCCCCCTCCTTCTCGATCCTCTCGGACCCGCACCTTCCCACGGAAACCGAAACCTGGATGTACGATTTCCCCTCGCACTCTTGGACCGCCCTTCCCCGCGCCCCCTCCGCGCCCCTCTCCGTCGCCTACGTCGACACCACCCTCGTCACCATCGCCGCGGGCGACAAGCTCTCCGGCACCATCCACCACCTCCGCCTCCTCCCCAACGCCACGGAGCGCGAGAAGCCCGGCGCCCTCAAGTGGCGCACCGTCACGTACCCCACCAACCCGCTGACGCCCGGCCCCCGGCCCCGCTCCGATGCCGTCCTCGTCCCGCTCGCCACCGGCCACGGACGGTACTACCTCGTCTATATGCTCGGCCGCGACGACGACGGCGCGTACTGCTCGGACATGTGGACGCTGCAGCTGCCGTCGCACGGGCTGACGGCGGCGTCGGCCAAGGACAAGATCCGCGACGCCGTGATGCACGGGTCGGGGGCGTGGAGCTGGGCGGGCGTGGAGCTGGTGCCGACGGAGCAGATGGTGCCGGACGGCAAGGTGCACCCGGGGCCGAGGGCGAGGGTGGCGGCGGATGCGTGTCTGGGGGGGAAGGGGGTGGTGCTGTGGGGGGGCGAGAATGCAAAGGGGGAGAGGGAGGGGGATGGATGGGTCGTGGGGTTGGCGTATGGGTATGCGGACAGGGATCGGTGGGAGTGAGCTAGTTTGGGGCAAGGGATTTTATGCTAGAGTTTGTGAATGTTCAAGGTGCGTGTTTTGTGTGAAAGTAGAAACGTGGAAACACAGATATGATATTTCTACGATCCTATGCAGCGGGCGTGCATATCTAGTGCCTGGCTGCGGCTGACGTCTCCTGCGGCTCTTCTACAATAAACCGGCCCGATCTATTGCAGGTGTTTTAATGGACTCTAGCGTGGCACACTCGTAACGATCCACGACCTAGAAGAGGTCAAAAGTAGGGTTTTATTCATCAACAATGCCAGGTGTCAAACTTGGTCAAACTGAAAGTCCCCGTGCATCTGCACTGCCGAACCGGCGGTCCGCAGTAGTGTCGGGTGAGTCG
The DNA here is from genome assembly GCA_030549215.1 of Schizothecium vesticola. NCBI lineage: Eukaryota > Fungi > Ascomycota > Sordariomycetes > Sordariales > Schizotheciaceae > Schizothecium > Schizothecium vesticola. The sequence continues at coordinate 974,929 of JAUKUD010000007.1, read as the reverse complement.
GCAGACGAAGGATCATTGCGTAGAATTTGTCTGCACAGTAGCCTCTTCTTGGTCTTCTTGGCAGGGATAGGGGACTTTGGGCACAAAATGAACTTGGCTGCAGCGTGTCCGTCGGTGAATTCGGGGACAACTGAAGGTCTAGTGGGAGTCGCTGGTGCGGTGCACTTTTGTCTCCGAGAATCGGATGAAGCCCGAGAGCGCGCTCGGTTCCAACAGGGCGGCACTGCGGTTGTGTCTCGGATGTGTCAACGGTAACGAATGGCCGCGGTATCCAGCGCGGGACGGGAGAGCTTGGGAGGTTGGGGAGCGCGGGATTGTGATGTTATTGGGGGGCGAGGAAGAGGAGTGGTAGGCAGAGGTGATGGAGGAGTAGTCAGGAGGGACGCCATGTTGCGCTGCAGCCCTTGGCACCACCCCGCACCTAGTGGAGGGGAGGGGCACAAGCAACACGAGACAAGGTTTTATCAGATTGATCTGATAAGATGCCCGCAATCAGATGAAGAATTTTCCACCCTTTTGCGCCGGCGGCGTCGCCAAGCACGGCGACCTTTCCACTTTCATCGACGAGCAGGGACATGGCATACCGCCACCGCCGTCACTCGGCCTTACCACCCGCCGCGCAGCGCCTTGATTGGAGCAATTGCGCCCGGCCTCGATGCCGTCGATGGAGACGCCCGACGCCTGGAGCTGCTAGAACGGGCCCTGCTCCACGGTGTGCCCGCGGGACAGGACTGACTGACCGAATGGCATCCCAAGCCTCCAAAATACCAAGCCCGAGGAATCGCGAAGGAATGGCAAATGGCGCGAGAAAGGATTTTCGCTCTGGGGTTTCTTCCCTTCTAGGCCAATTTTCCCCGTCATTTGTCTGGTCTGGTGCCGGCTTTTTGTCGTCTGGACCCTGCCTCGCCTGCCCGTCACGGGCTACCAACATACTGCAAAGTCCACACGAGTCGACGGTCCTGCCGTGACACACACGCACTGCAACTCCCCACCTAACCCAGTGCCGGGCACGCATCAATATTCGAGGGAAACTCCACGGGACCCAGGGACCTAGGGACTCAGCCCGCCCGAGAGCTTCCACCAGTGCAAATAGCAAATGGCGGGTCGTCCCAAGTGCTGGGCTACTAGGTTTCGGCGAGGCGACGTGGAGGACGCACCTCGGATTGCCCGCACCTGCAGCGCTACCACCCAAACCTAATGCCATCGGAGCCCCTCACCCACATGTCGATCGTCCATAACATCCCCAGCTGCCCATCATATAAAGTAGCAGCAGCGCCCATCCCTTCTAGCTCTTCTCACACACCACTCCCACCCCCACCTACAAGGTCTCAGACACCCGATCGCGTGTGTCGAAACTGTGACACCAGCTGTCCAGCATATTTTAATCTTGCAAGCCATTCCCCAATTCACTCGAGACCTCCCAACCTTAGTCATGGGTGGCTTCGCAGGTCACCTCCATCGCTTCCGCAACACCGACGTCCCCATCGTCGACCAGTCTGCCGAGAAGATGGCTGACGACAAGGAAGCCGGTACTGTCGCCAGCCCCGCCGACCCCAGCATTCACACCGACAGCGACGCGGACAAGATCGAGGAAGACGCCCAGCTCGGCGTCCAGAGCATCCAGGCCCTCACAAAGGTGTGGACCAAGAATGACATTATCCTCGCCTACATCACGTATGCCTCCCTCCCCTTCCCTTGACGGCCGTCTCTGACCTTCACCCCCACAGCATCTGGACCATCTTCTTCATCGACGCCATGCAGCAAAACATGGGCAACTCGCTGCTGGCCTATGTCACGAGCGATTTCTACGCCCACGGCCTCACGGCCACCACGGGCATCATGTCTGGCCTCATCGGCGGCCTGTCCAAGCTCCCGCTCGCCAAGATCCTCGACATCTGGGGCCGCCCCCACGGCTTCTTCCTCATGATGTGCTGCCTCACCATCGGCCTCATCCTCATGGCTGCCAGCAACGGCGTCAAGATGTACTGCGCCGCCCAGGTCTTTTACTGGGTCGGCTACAACGGCATGAGCTACTCCATCTCGGTCTTCCTCGCCGACACGACGCACCTCAAGAACAGATCGCTCGTCTTCGCCTTTGCGCAGTCCCCTTACATCGCCACCGTCTGGATCGGCGGCCCCCTCGCGACTGCCTTCCTCAACGGTCCCGGCTGGCGCTGGGCCTACGGTACCTTTGCCATCATCACCCCCGTTATCTGCATGCCGCTCTTCTTCCTGTTTTGGCGCAACTACCGCAAGGCCGCCGCGGCCGGCCTGCTGCCCAACCGCCCCGGCAAGGACCGCTCCGCCTGGGAGACGACCAAGTACTACCTCGTCGAGTTTGACGTGGTCGGCCTGCTCCTCATCGTCACGGGCCTCGCCCTCTTCCTGCTCTCCTTCAGCCTCTACGGCTACCAGGCCCAGGGCTGGAAGTCGCCGCTCGTCATCTCGTTCATCATCATCGGCGGCCTGCTCTGCATCGTCTTCGTCCTGTGGGAGAAGTACTGGGCGCCCGTGACCTTTATCCCCTACGACCTGCTCACGGACCGCACCGTGCTCGGCGCCTGTGTCCTCTGCGCCAATCTCTTCGTGTCCTTCTACATCTGGAACAGCTACTTCTTCTCCTTCCTGCAGGTCGTCTCGGGCCTCACCATCACGACGGCCAGCTACGTCGTCAACATCTACAGCATCGGCTCGTGCTTCTGGGCGCTCGTCGTCGCCTACCTCATCCGCGTGACGGGCCGCTTCAAGTGGCTCGCGCAGTACTTTGGCGTGCCCATCACCATCCTCGGCGTCGGCCTCATGATCCAGTTCCGCCAGCCGGGCGTCAACATCGGCTACATCGTCATGTGCCAGATCTTCATCGCCTTTGGCGGCGGCACCCTCGTCATCTGCGAGCAGATGGCCGCCATGGCCGCCACGACGCACCAGTGGGTCGCCACCGTGCTCGCCGTCGAGGGCATGTTTGCCAGCGTCGGCGGCGCCGTCGGCGCCTCCATCGCCTCGGCCGTCTGGAACGGCGTGTTCCCCGCCCGCCTCCAGCAGCTGCTGCCCCAGGAGAGCATGGCCAACTTTACCGACATCTACAAGCAGCTACCCGTGCAGCTGTCGTACGAGCAGGGGACGCCGACGCGCGACGCCATCAACAGCGCGTATGGCGAGGCGCAAAAGTGGATGATTGTCGCGTCGACGGTTACTCAGATCATTTCCATTGTGGCGGTCTTTGTATGGCGGGATATCAGCGTCAAGGACTTTAAGCAGACCAAGGGGTTGGTGGTGTAATGGGGGGCTTCGACATGTCCCGTGCATTTTCTGGTTGGACATCTTCTTGTGGTTTTCGGATACGGAGTTACCGGGGGTGGGCCGGGGGCAAATGGGCAGAATACCCATACTTTACATTCTGCATTCCGTAATTACAATAGTAATAAATTTTCATGTGTCGGAAACTCTGTTGCTTGATCTTGATCCCATCGACACACACACGCACATGCAGCGTCGAATCCGCCACAACCACTGCATCCCGCGCTCGCCACGCAGCGAAAAATGCGCTCATGCGGCACCACATGGTTTTTCGCAGATCGTGCTCGTGCTCTTGTGCAGTGCTGTACCTGTAGTGTCGCTCGGCGCGATACTAGTCCGTCTGAATTCGATCGACCGACGTCAGCGTCGGTCACCGGGAGGAGGAGCAGCCGCTAGGCTGGATGCGGCAGGAGGTCAGGCCCGCTTTCGGGGTTCGGTCATCGAGGAAAAGGCTACATGGAGGAAGAGGGTGGGGATGAAGAACGACTTTTCTGAGGGTTGGAATTTCATCCCGACGGCGTTTGCAGAAGGGGTGTTGGTGTATGTTGAATTTGTTGGAGTTGGTTTCGAAATATGGTTGGAAGAAAGAGTTGGGGTTGTTTTATTTCTTGGCGTCGACGCATAGGTACCTGCAATACAAGCGAGGACCGATTCTCTCCTGGTAAGGCCCGGTTGGCACAACCATAGGCCTCCTGTTCCGATTTCAGGGCATCTATCAACCGCTAGATGGCCTTGGCTCGTATCTCCCATGTCTCGCGCTAGCAATAAACCAGTAATGGATTGTACTCGTGTAGAAAGGGTTTAGTGTAAGCGGCTGTAGCTCTCCGTCCTTCCCTTTCCCCGTCGTTATAAGTCCGGACTACTTCGGGTTGAAAGTGCGTGACGACAATTCCGAGATCCACCTCCAGTTGAGGGCCGAAAAAAAGGATATTCAAAGTTTGCGATGTTCATGAGGTAAACAATCCTCTCAAAAACAGCGCTCATACCAAATGAGCACCCGAAGGACGAGCAAATGGAAAAGCTACTTCAGTCAATCAAAAAGTCCAGGCATGCTTTGTTACAAGCCGTGACGCAGCACCTCAAGCAGGCCTCTCTCCGCACCATGCCACGCGAATTTTCCGGGGCACTCAACAAACAAGCAAGCTGGCCGAGATCGTTGTCGTTGGCGCTAAGCACCAACAATGGCATCCACGACGAGCGGGGCATTTCGAGTTGCAGAGTACCTGCAGACACGACCTCGACCTGCTCGCCGGCCATTAGCGGGCTAGCCCGCTCTTCGTCGTGAGTACAACCGAGGGTCCTATCGCCGTACTGGAGGCCCCAGCTCATCTTCACAACTTGGTATACCGAACTGGATACCCTAAGCCCGAAGCTCTCGCTTTTCAGATGCATCTCCAGGTCGATGCTGTGATCTCCCTCCTCCACCGTCCAGCTGATGTTGAGCGGCCCGGTCCGGTCCTGAGGCCTCAGCTTGGCACTCGGCCCCTCGAGCGTGGCCCGGTAGTGCGGCTCTTGGTGGACGGAATGCCCGTTGCCGGGACCGCGTACCTCGGTAAGACGCTGGCCGTCAGTGCAGATGTGGCCAGGCTCAACAGTCACCGTCTCGCAGGACTCGGGACTTAGGCTTAGATCCAGAAGCAAACTCCTGTAGATCATGTACCCGTCGATCGTGATGACATCGAGGCCGTAGTTGCTCTCGGGCTGCTTTGGCAGCTTTCCGGCTAGCCAAAAGTACCAGCTGTAGAGCACGTCCGACTGGCGGAGCGGCTCTACCTGGTTGAGCGTCTTGACCGCCCGGCCCAGTTCGGAATTCTGGGCTTGGCAGGTGGAACGCACACGCAGTTTGCACGCCGTAGAGGGGTTGTGTCGGAGGAATGCAATGAGTATGAGCTGCGTTGCTAGCATGTGTGCCAGCTTTGCAAAGTCTCGCTGGTCTTGGGCGTGATTCGTGTGCGATCTCTTCGTGGCTTTTTGCTCGGCAGTGAGCCCCTCAAACTCGGCGATCTTCCCTTGTATAGTGCGCGGGAAACGCAGCTGCATCCAAGAGCAGTCTTGGTCCTGGCTGGCAAATGCTTTCTCGCTCTCTCTGAGCAAGTTCAAGGCCGTCTTTGTGGGACATCCCCACCACTCGGCGATGGCGTCGAGAGTGATGCGAGTCTTTACGGGAGCCGGCTGCACCTTATTCTCCTGGCCGCCAACACCCTCTCCTTCATCCGTCCCCGATTCAGAGTCTGAGAAGGAAACGTCGGAGGCGTCGCCGTCACCGCTCTCGTCAACAACTTCTCTCCTCCATCTCCCCAGTGCCGAGACCGCAGCCCCAATAGCGAGGGCAGCTATCTCTTCGCCCTCCGAGATGCTCAGACCTTGGCCAATAGTTGCCGTTTGGGCAATGCCGCGGACGGGTATGCGGTTCGCCCGAAGCGGGCCGACTTCGTCGATGACCAGCAAATTTTGAGCATCCTCCAGTTTGCGTCCCAACTTGATCTCGGTGCTCCCGGATGGAATCCTCTCCAATTTCACTCGCCACAGCCCAGGCACAGAACTTCCGTAAACGACCTCTCCGTCAACAATAACACAGACGCGGAAGCCGCAGATGGAATGAGCTAGCGCGAAGGGCAGAGTGAGGCTCAAGGGCGTTCGGACGGTGCAGTGGTAATCGGCCGGGAATCGCGAGATGACAGACAATGCGTGGTATAGCTCCCGCATAGCATCCACGGGGAGGTCGAACGACGCTACAGGCAGCTGGTGGTCTCCCGTCCAAACAACAGGTCGTTCGCACACGCTTTCCTGCGCATTGGATATTTCTTGGTGCCAGCTGACGCATGCCGTCTGGGCTGAGACGGCTGAGACAACACTGATGGTCTGTCCCCTTCGCGGCCGGATCGGGAGAAGATGGGAGGGCGTGGCATCAATGATCTTCCGCGCAAGTTCCGACGCCGTCTTCACGCCGACAGCTTCGATTAGAAATGAAAGAACGAGGAGCGCGGCCTCGCCGTCGCTGGTCTTGGCCATTTCTCCCGTTGTCGACGACTTCCCAGTGACAACTTCGATGCCGGTTTCGTGGAGCTTCCAGCGCACTGATTCCTTGGCCCACCTATTGTTAAAAGATTCGATTATCCCATCCGAAGGTCGTAGTAGACCGAGCGCCTGGACAACGGACACGAGGCCTACTGGCTCGCTGTGGTCCTTGTATAGGGATTGATACATCGGAAGCCCAAAGGACTGGCCGAGGTCAATGAGCTTGAAAGCGCTGAATGGGATCTGGACGACTTGAGACATTTTGCCGATGCTTGGGTTGGTGAAATTAGCGATGAAGTCGATTCCTGCTGTGACGAGGGTCTGTTGCCAGAGACTCGGACTCGTGCGTGCGAACAAAAGAGTGGCTGCAAGCAGTTAATTCAACTAATGATTCTCAATGGCTCAAGGTCCTTGATCCTCCCAGAACTCTGGGGGGTCCAAAGCCTCTTGTATCTCCAGCCGGCTCTGCCGGCCTTCATGACCATTGGCTTGCTCCAGTGCCCAATAGGCTACAAAGTTCTGTGTATGGCTCTTATTGCCGTGACTCGCTCCGTGTGCTGGCAGTTGGCCTGTTGCGGCGCAATTGCTTCCAACTGCGGCCTTGATGGCCAGTCAGTCTGTTGCCTTGCGCTGGAAGCGCTTCAATCTCTGTGGGTGTGGCCGGAACTGGCTCCGATTGGTGCCACCCGTATAACACCTGCGGCGTGTTTTTTAGCGTGTTGTCAGAAGATGGGCGGGGTAACAGGCTTGCAGGAAGGCGCTGAGGAATTGTCCTGTTGCCCAAGAAGCCACTCACGTGCAGACATGACCACCTACGAAGGGTAATAGCAAAAACTGTTTCTTTTTGTTGTCCAATTCACTGGATGGCAGAAATTGGAAGATTAACATGAAGTTTTGTTAACGCCTGACGTTGAAAAAAAGCCGTCTCCCATTCAATCGGCCCTAAACGTGTTCTGTCTTCAACCATGCTGCATAGGGGTTGGTCTACAAAGTTCAGAATGGTACAACTGTTCGGGCCCCAAGGAGAGAACAAATCAACAAAAAAAGAAACACCTGCCCTCCGGAAAACAAATGCCCTAGGGTCTAAGGACCCTAATACTTGTCACCACCATCCATCGTGAACATGGAAAGCGAACAAACCTGAATTGGGTTTGGCGTTGTCAAATTTGCAGCCTCGACACAACACAACATTGGAAATGAGAAGCTTCAATTCTTGGGCTGCCACACAGCGCGCCAATCCATCGAGCTTCTCTTTGTGCGTCCTATGTATGAAAAGGCCCCAGCGAAAAAGAACTGCCGTCAAAGATCGAGACTAGCAATGACGCGGGGACCAAAATACCGACGCCTTCCAACGTGAGGCAGACATCCTTGACCTACGCCATTGGCCTCAAAGACATTCGAGCCCGGGTCTCTGCAAAGCGAAAATAGCTGCCTTCTTTGTCTCGGGAAGTTGGCGTGCTCGACAAATGAAGGGACCAAACGATGAACACCGAGTCCAGTGAGGGATCCAAAGGACCTGTGCGCGGGGCATGTCAAAGGCTTTGCCCTGCGATCAATGAATCTAGCACCCCTTTCCCGCTACCGCTTCTGCCTCCGGCGCTGGCCGACCTCCTCCGGGCTGCCCTGCTCCACTTTGCCGAATCCCCCTCCTGGGCGTATGGCATCAACGGCTTCTTTCTGTGGACGGCCTCCAAAGCCTGCCAGATCCCGGTCAAGGGTGCCTCCCGTTCCGACGGGCCTACCACCGGCTTCTGGCTCGGCGAGCTCGAGAACGCCATCTGGGTCGCCGCCGTGTCGAGGACCATTGTCCTCATGCACGGCAACAAGACGCCCATCCCTGTCCTCACCCGCCAGGCACTCCGCGAGGGCTTCTATACCCTGTTCAACCTGACCAAGGACACTCGGCATTTCGCCGAGTCCTGCGTCTGCGAGGACAAGGTGTTTGCCTACGAGGACACGTCCTACCACAAGGACATCTACGCCGAGAACGTTCTGCCGATCGGCTGGGCCGTCCCCACTGTCCCCGCCGTCGCTGACAAGAAGCCCATCAAGGCCTCTGACAAGACACGGCGGTCTGCCAAGGCCACGGTCGAGAAGATCTCGGACGACGAGATGGAGCTCCGCAAGGCCTCCATCAAGCGCATCGAGATCAATCACATCGAGACGTGTGACCGTCTCGTCTGGCCTGAAATGGACCGCGAGGCCGAGGCCGACACGCTCCGCCGCGACCGCCAGCAGGCGCGCTCCAAGGGCGCCGCTACGCCAGCTCCCACCAAGCCCGTGGACCACAGCTTCTCCCCCAGCGGCATCGCTAGCCTGTACGTTGGCAAGCAGCGCCCCTTCTCGAGCCGCATCATTGCCGCTCACTGGGTGATGGCCACACCGCTGCTCGAGAAGGCCGAAAAGGACGCTACTGCGTTCTCCGCCAAGCTCCGCCGCGGCTGCCACATCATGGCGTTTGACCCTGTTGCCTCCCAGGCTGCGGCGAGCGTCCCGGCGCCGGTCAAGGCTGCAAAGGCCGAGTCAAAGAACTCCTTTGCGCTGCTCGGGGATGAGTAACTCGGGACTAACTCGGATCGCGATACGTCATCCGGAGTTTCCCTACCCATTCCCCTCTTGTCCTTTCTTTTGTACCACATTGGCTGTAGACTCTGGCATTCCCATCCGGGAATATTGGGCCACGGCTTTGGATTCGATCATCTGGGATAATTGGTCCCTGGAGTTTTGGTGCTAATATTTGAACAGGATTTGGCTTGGATTTGGGAAATGGCGCAGAAATTTATATAGATATTGGATTATCCAACTTTGGCTCAAACATTGCGTGTGACTTGATCGGAAACTCTAGAATACTTGATTTTTAGTTCCTTTTAGAATGCGTTTCATAACATGGGACTTTGCCATGGGAAGGGAATGGGGAAAGAAAAGTCAAGGAACAGGTTCTCACTCGCCGAGCGAGACGTATCGCTCTTATAAACCAACCAGCAGGTACTAAACTTATACGGTGGAACCCTTGAATCTAAATAATTCATCGGTGCTTGGGCAATTACGGCTGGATGTGTATCTCTGTCGATGCATTCTGCGCGGATCTTGCAATTACAAGGTCTCGTTGCCAGTTCCTAGAAGGATTTGCATCCATCCTTCGTCCCACCGATTTGTCATCGGGTCAGCAGCCGGCCCGCAATGCGATCCGGCCAATACTAGTATCAGCCCCATGCTGTGTAATCCGAATCTTGACGCGACTCCTGCCAGCGATCTATACCCCTTTTGCAGACGCTCCATAGTATCCTAGAACGAGGATATATGCAGCTGTGCCATCACTCCTAGTCTCAACTTTCTAGTCCCCGTTCATCCTCACCAACACCCTGCACACCCCAATTGACCACCAACCTTTCCCATCCCAACAACCAACCTTGAACCACCCTCCAACCCACAATGTCCTCCCCCCCAAGACCCTCGCCATCCTCGGCGCCACCGGCAAACAAGGCTCCTCCGTCCTCTCCGCCGTCCTCGCCTCCTCCGTCCTCACCACGCTCTACCCCTCCATCCGCGCCCTCACCCGCTCCCCCACCTCCCCCGCCGCCCTCGCCCTCCTCTCCTCCCACCCCAACCCCCACTCCGCCAACATTACCCTCCACGCCGCCGATCTCTCCTCCTCCTCCTCCACCCTCCCCCCCGCCCTCTCCGGCGTGCACACCCTCTTCGCCATGACCGTCCCGGCGCCCCCGGGCCCCCCCGCCACCATGGAATCCGCCGAATACACCGCCGGCGTCACCCTCGTCGACGCAGCCATCGCCGCCGGCGTGGATACCATCGTCTGGAGCACGCTCCCGTCGTACCGTACCCTCTCGGGGGGGAAGTTCCCGAGGGTCGCGGTGTTTGAGGCCAAGGCGCGAGTGGAGGGGTATATCCGCTCTAAACAAGCCGAGGGGGTGATAAAGGGGGTTTTCATCTCGCCAGGGTATTTTTTTGAGAATTTTCTGAATGCGGGTCACTTTTTCGCGCCGAAGCCCACTACAGCCCCGGGAGAGGACGAGGAGTGGGTCGTGGCGCTGCCGCTGAGGAGGGAGACGCGGATCCCGCTGGTGGATGGGGGGAGGGATGTGGGGAGGTTTGTGGCGGGGGTGTTGGAGGGTGTTGGTGGTTTCGTGGGGAGGACTGTGGCAGCGTCGGAGAAGAGGTATTCGGTGGGAGAGATTGTGGAGGCGCTGGGGAGGGGGACTGGGAAGAGGGTGGTGTTTCGGGAGGTGGAGGCGGGGGAGTGGGAGACAGGGTTGAGGGGGGTGGTGGGGGATGTGGCAGGGGTGTTGGCGGATGCGATGGGGACGCTGAGGGAGGTGGGGCATTATAGTGCGGAGGAAGGGGAGGAGGAGGACATGATTCGGTGGGCGGTGGAGAATGCTGCCGGGGGGGAGGTGAGGACGTTGGTGGAGTTTTTGGCGGATGGGCCGAAGGAGCTGGTGGGGGGCGGGGAGTTGAAGTTTGCTGGGAATGGGGGTCAATGAGTGCCTTCGTATCAGACTGGACAGTGGCGATTGTAAATTTGCTTCGGGTGACTCAAGGGGTTGGAAACCATAAAACTCTGCTTCAAGGGCAGAGAACGGTGTGATGGGCGTGCCAATTTCTTCGTCAAACATAACAATCGTTTAATTGGATGCCAACCTAAATGCAGACAAGAATCGATGCATGCTTTTGCCCCATTCTCTGCTCAAAGACAATTCCGTATCCGAGCGCCAGTCATGAACCATGTGCTTCCTCGTCATACCAAGGACAACGGCACACGAGACTTGTAAGACACCATTCCCCTGAGTGGCCAAAACACAACACAATATCTCAGCCACCGGACTCATTCAGCTTCCAACACCCTTACTCCTCATCACCGACACGGATGCGGCCATCCGCGGCCAGGCCATGGGACCAGTAACCCTCGAGGTCAATGTTGGTGTCAGCCATGGCACGGTGGCTGATGATGAGCCAAACGCCAAAGACAGGCTTGGCAAGGGCGTCCAGGATAGCATAGATCAGGATCTCTTTGTCGACGTTGATCTTGCGAGCGCCGTCGGCAACGGCCCAGACACTAAGGCAAGTCAGCAATATATCCAACTAAGGCCTGGGCAAGTGTACATACACGGGATACACGCTCCACAGGGCGAAGGTAAAGACAGCCATCCAGGTAAATAGCTTGCTGACCCGAGCCCCCTTGGCATCCGACATGCGCGCGCCATGCAGCGCGACATGCCAGATGACAAAGACGTACGAGGCGCAGGCGATCGTGTACCAGCCCCACTTCTGGGCGGTACCGGTGGTGCCAAAGGCCGAGAAGAGGCCGCTCAGGATCATGATGACGTTGGCGGCGATGGCCATCAGGGTGTGCGCGCCGTCGACGCCGGCGAGGAGGCATAGGTTGAGGAGTAGGAGGGGCGTCGTCAGGGCCCAGTCGACGTAGCGTGCCCAGTAAACTTGGCGGCAGACATCGTGGAAGGTATCTGGGACGTTCTCGTGCGAGTCCCGCACATTGATGCAATTGTAGGAGATGGCCTGCCCCGAGGCCAGGGCAAAGTAGGAGAGCGAGGCGATGATGGCCGTGAGGGTTGTTGTGACGTAGAAGATGCGCTTGGAGACAGGCACGTTCCACGAGGACACGGCAAAGACGCCGGACGAAGCCAACATGATGGCGAACATGACCCAGAGGGTTCGGTGGCCATCGCCGCTGGCGGCCTGGTATTCGATGGGAGTGGCTGGGAAATTGTCAATTGTCTGTCTGGCCGAAGCTGAGGACATGCCAAGCGGGAGGATACATACGAATAATGGTGGGAATAGGCTTGGGGGTGGCCGTGGCCGTGGCCGTGGGCACCAGCAACGAGGTTGCCATCTCGACGACTTGATCGGCGTGCATCTTTGCGTATATGTTTAGCGTTTCTTTCGTGGATTCAGACACGAAGAAGATATCTCAGAGATCGGAACACGCAACAGACGGGACGATCGCCGGTCTTTATAAAAGGAATCTGCGGCGCCCTGGGGCGAGAAAGCAGGACGACGGACGCCATGGAAGGATCATGGTGACCCTTGTGTAAGACCGACGTCATTCACTTTTCCGGGTGTCACCGTTGCTCGGCACCGTCTCTCCATTGCTTGCCCGATTTGGGGACGCATCGAAAACTGCGGGGAAGGCAACAGCCGCATCATGCATCATCGCGATTGATGAATCCGATTCGACGGCTGGATCAATCCTGAGACTACTTTCCTGGAGCCCAAAGGACTGTCCCACCATCACGCGCCGCAAAATTGGCAGATCGGTGGATGTTGGGGACCTGGAAGCCTAGAGATGCAGCCGTCAACCCTGTTGAACCTGTGGTAAAGGGCGCGACGCGTGGCAGGTTGCTGGAGAAGGTGGTGGTAAGCCGGTGCAACAGAGCATCAATTGCACTCGCAGCGGGTCCTTGATGCTCAACTGCGCAACAGTGAAAAGAGGCATTCCATCTTGTGTCCATGGAATGCTGAAACTTGGAGGGGAGGTCCCCACCCTTTTTGGAGGTCAAGCTTTTCGGCGAGCGGTGTGGGACAGTGGGAGCAGCCCTGGAGCTTCCCCGCTGCTAGCCGACAGCACTGTCCCTTTCCAATCCAAGGCCCATAATTGGTCCATCTAGCAAACAAAATAGTCGGTAGGCGCTGACTCCGTTTCGGCAGGCGCTGACTCCGTTACGTCATGCCTGAATGAAGCCCCGGAGCTTCGCTGGCTCGGCTGGTTCTTTGTTGCTTGAACCTCTTGGAGCCGGCCTTTGCGGCCAGTGCGCATCAGCCCACAACGGAGGAGAGGAGGGGATGCTTGTTGGCACTGAATCCCTTGCAAGGCAGACCCTCACTCCCCCAGACTTCCCCCGTTTCCTCCACTGAACAAAGGCAAACCCAACATCTCCGTCGTCTCGATCATCGACCCACCATCCTCTCGACACTGCACCTATCCGACCTCTCTGTCTTCCTCGTCGCTTGAACGAAATCAACAAGCCCCGACGAACCCGAAACCGTCACAATGGCCTCCGTCGCCGGCAACTGCCCCGTCGTCGGCACCACCAACACGACGCTCCCCCCCTCGCACCCCGACATCGACCTCTCCAAGCCCGGCCAGGTCTGCCCCAAGGTCGGCGCCAAGACGGAGCACCACCACAACCTCCACCAGCACCCCAACGTCATCATCCCCGAGGGCCGCGAGCCGACCGATGCCTGCGCTTGCCCCTTTGTGACCAACAAGCTAGTCAACGAACCAAAGTCCAAGGCCATGGACGACGAAGTCTGTCCCGTCGTCGGCACCGCGACCACGATCCTGCCGCCTGACCACCCGGCCACCGACGGCAAGAGCGACGACGCCGAGTGCCCCGTCACCAAGGCCAAGGTTGGCCACCACAAAGGGAAGCTCCATGACCATCCCGACGTGAGCCATGCGCCCAAGAACGCCGTCTGCCCCGTGGCTGGCATCAAGGCGACGGCGTGAACAAGAGTTGGAATACAGGCATGGTATGAGATATGGAGGGCACGACACAAGGAGCGAGCTATGGGACTCTCAGCCCGGCGGAGCCCAGAGGTAGCTGTGCAAGGCGGGACCCTGTTCTTTTCTCGTGGGGTTGTCAAGCGATGTGAGATATCGGCTGGGAAACGGAATCTATACCATCAATCTATCTGCATCGGAAGCCACATTGTCCAATACTGGGTTATAAATGTAATAATGTCCCTCGATCCATCTCCGTGGTCACGCCTCAACCCCCACACCTGCCGCCCCCCGCCCTGGAGCCGCTTCAAACTTGGCCTGCCATTTGCCCAACTGGTTGAACATGGCAATGCAGTCCTGGGCGGACGGTGCGCCAAGCTCAGGGTCTGCGCCACCGGCTAGAAGAGTCTCCCATGCATGAGTTAGCGCGCCCATTGACACTTGACAGGGTATAGGTCCTACCTCGACCACTGCATCCTCCATCTTGAAGACGGCACCAGCGAGGGGACTCTGGCCCCGATCATTGACGCGGTTCGGGTCTGCCCCGTGGTCCATCAGCAACTTGACGAGCTGAGCGTGTCCATGATACGCGGCAAGCATGAGCTGGTTAACCCACCCACAAAGTATCAGCACATGTCTTGGGAGCGGGCCAGCTCAGGTCTCAACCCACCAGAGTGTCCCCCTTTTCGTTGGTCAGGTTCGCCGGCAATCCAGCGGGAAGTGCCTGCTCAAAGACGTCCACGTGCCCCTGGCGCGCGGCGTTGTACATGCGACTTGCCAGCTCGAGGGCCTCGGGGGGGATGTCGGGGGCTGCCATCCTCGGTCGCTGCGGTGGGTTGCTTGCTTTCTTTCAGTCCAGGCTTTGCGAGAATTGGATACAACCGCCTCTTTGTCCTTTCATATCGGCTTTAGTCGGAGGCAAAGCTGCCTGGGCCTGACAAAGCCACCAGCGCCATCACGTGCTGCCGAAGACGATGGAACGTCGACGTCAATGGCCGGGAATGCGTATGCATGAGGCTTGTTCAAGTCTTCCATGCTGCAAATGTTTGTCCCGGGAATCGCGACAGTTTCGGTCGCCTGCGACGCTTTTGGAATCCGCCAGAAAATGACCCTCCAACTTGGTGTGCCGCTGTGGGATGTCGGATGACCTCCCCATCAAGACACGGCGGGCCGTTTGCTCGAATCACGTTGGCCCTCCGCAGGCGTCAGATGCGGCCTTGCATCCCCGCACAACAACACCATCCCAACGGGCGCATGTGAGATGATGGTTGCCGTCGCCATGATAAGAAACCATCGTCGGTCCGTCCCGTCGGTCGACGCGATGCATCATGTTCAACCACAGGAAACGATGCCCTCCCCTCCAGCGGTCGCACCACCATGACATCCCCTCCGCCGCTCTCCTACTCCGGCTTCGGCCTCCCCGCCATCCACACCCACTACCCCCGGCGGCGTCAAAGTCCATACCTTCTAAACTCCAACTCCTCATCATCCACCTCATCCTCATCCTCATCCTCAAGCCTCTCCTCCTCCTCCTCCTCCTCTTCCCCCTTCGTCACAGCTCTCCAAAGTCGTTCCTCCTCCCCCACATCCACGTCCAAATCCGTGTCCCGAACCCCTTCGCCCACCACCCCGACCCCGACCGTGCGCACGTGCCGCCGAACTCCGTATTACCCGCCCAACAGCTCGCGGACGGCGGATAACAAGGCGAGGGTATACATGCCGAGGGGGCCGCACTATGTGGCGAACTGGACGCCGCTGTCGACGCTGTCGAGGGGGTCGCAGCTGATGGTGGAGGAGAGGATGGTGCTGTCTTTGTTGTTTTAAGGGGGCGGATTCTGATGATGGGGAGTGTTGAGGGCCGTGTATTAGGGAAGGAGAAGAATCAACAAGCAGGTTGGTTGGGCGTCGCGATGCATGAGATGGAGTATTGAATGGACGTTTGAAAGACGTACGTGTGAAAACTTGCACAGGGATGAGCAGTGCTGACAGAAGCCCAGTGAGATTTGTACTAGACACATTATTCTCTTGACCAGACCATATTCATATTGAATCCGCTGTAAAGTGGTGGTCTACCACAACCTGAGAGCCACTAGAAGCATCACTCTACTTCTTGTCAAGAGATCCGGCTTGCCTCCGAAACCCCCCTTCGGATTTGTACGACATCGACCCAAGCCAGGAATCCAGTGCCCGGCACCAACAACACGTCCACTCAGCCTGCTTTGTCAACAGAGGCTCTCTCAAGGAGCCCCCCTCTTCCTCCCGCAACAGGAACCACTCCAACATGGAAGACAAGGCATACTCAACCTCTTGCACCATGGCTCCAATCAGTCTTGTCGCCATCCGAGCCAATAACAGGTAACACTTGCGGTCTGTGAACACCACCCCCGCGTGTACGACATAGCTCAATAGCCATGGCACCCAGCCGTCGTACCCCCACCCTCACAGCCTACTGATCCCGTTGTCGAACAGCACAAGCGCCAGGTACCGAAAGCGACTGAAGAAAATACCGCTTACCGCGAGGGAGAGGAGCGCGGCATCAAACTTGTTCTTGTCCTCTTCACTGAGACTGTCACCCGCCACGAGCCCTTCCATGCGCATGGGGTCAATGTGCAGCATGGCCTTTTTCGCCAGCATGGCCTTGTCCTCGGTGAATAGTTCGGACACTACCGCCCGAAACAGAGAAAATAGTCCGCCGATAACCAGGGCCTGGAGAGTCAGGTCACCGATGACCAGGGCGTGGTAGACCTCGGTGCACGCGGCGCCGCTGAGGAGTAAGAGAGCGATGGTGATGATCAAGAGACTGGTGTAGAAGCGACTGGGACTGATTCTTCGAAGCGCTTCCATCGTCGCTGTCTGAAGGGGAGGTATTGGCCGGACGTGGCCCGCGGAGACAGTCAATGGTTTTGAAATACACAACGAATGATCAAGTTTCCTGGGGAGGAGAGGAATGGGCAGGAGAAGGAGCCATTTTGACTGTTTTGAAGTGCGCCCAAGTCCACCCGGGGCATTGTGACTTCCACGTCTTCCCTTGGCATAGTTGTACCGACAGAAATTCCAATCGCCCCCGCAACCTCATATCCGTTTCCAATTGCCGCCACCAGAGAAGCCTCCGCGTCCTCGAGCAATTCACTATTCTGAGCTCGCGACTCTTTGTTCCCATTGATGCGATTGCCAATGGCTCTGTCCATGCCCGTCTCCGTTAATCGTGGCAGGATGAGCTTGAGAAAAGGGCAATGGTGACGCTAAGCGTCGTCGGGCAGCTGATCCGAGTCGTTGGGTCCGGAGGTTGTAAAGAGAGCAATAGCCACAAAAACGAAGAGGCATCATACTCTCACCCACCACTTTAATAAAAACACCCACCTTTTCAATGAACACACCCACTATAACCAAATGCGGATAGTTGGTACTAGCAACCGGCCGCCATCCAGAAGGGCTACATTTGGGTAGGAAATGGTGCTTTTCTACACTAAAATCTCGCGATAATCGCCATGGTGTTGAGGCCCCTGCACCCACACGCATACAAGAGCCCCGCAGCTATCTCCACGCCCACAGTCGCCTGCGTACTGACCAAAATCTCGCTATAGTTGGCTATGGTGTTGCGACCCGTGCACCACTCAAGACTGACTGCTCGCCAACGTGCGAGGTGATAGCGAGGAAGGTTGGCGGTGCACCGTTACACCATGGCCAACTATCACGAGATTCTGGTGTGGGCGGAGGCGACTGTGCGTGTGGAGATGACTGCGGGGAGGGTTGGAGATGTATTGCGCATAGGAAAAGGTAGATTTCCTACTTGAATGTACGATCTTGGATGACAGAGTTGGTATGTGTGGATCAGTTTCCGCATTAGGTAACAGTGGGTGTGTTTACTGGAGTGGTGGGTGAGGATATGATGCCTTGAAACGAAATAGGCTCCGCCTATCTCAGCCCGATATGGCAAAACAAACACAAAATTTGAAATTAAAAGCCTTGGTCTCAGTCCCCAAGCAGCGCTTTCCCTCGCTCCGGGGAGCAGCAATCTGCTCGGCCAGGTCATCTGGCGCCACGAAGGCGCCACGGCTGGCCTACACGTCCCGAGTCCCCCTTGGCAGCACTCGGCCCGGAAGCCTTTTGATCGCTTCCTGCTCGGTCCGCAAGAGACCGCCCAGGCGTGCTACGCCAAGCAACGGTGGTTCCTGTTCCTGACGATGGCGGTCGACGGCTGCGGCTACTTACTACGCCGACGTCGCCGCACTTCACCACCCGCCGCCGCCTCAAGCTCGAGGCCGGCTTTGCCGCACTCAAGTCCGTCCCTGAGGTGCGTCGCGGCCAAAGAGTCAATCACCCGGGCCGGCAGCTGTGATGCCGATCGAGGTGGCTGCCGTATTGAGCCGAAGTTTCCAATGCCCAGTCTCGTAATCTTCCTCCTGAACGGAACAAACCGAAGTTGCGTGTTGCCTGCCGCCAGCGAGTGCGTGCAGCGCCGGGTTGCAGAACCGGCGAAGAAGTACGATCCGCTTGGCGTTATCAGTCGCGCTGTGTGGTGTGACCGGCCCCTCTTTTTGGCGCTTGCCCCCTGAAGGCCGAGGTGGGGGAGAAAAAAAGAAAGTGATTTGACTCAGTTTTGCTGCGTGAGGCGTCCGGGGAGGAGGCGGGTCCAATGTGATTCGGCGTGAGCTCGCTATTCCTCACATCTCAGTTTTCCAGGAGGCGACGGATCAGCGGAAGCAGCTCCGTCCTCCCACCGATAACTGCAGCTACCGACCAAAACGACGAAAAAGGCGTCGGTCCCAAGAAAAAAAGTCCTCAGACCGTCGCCATCCCCGTATCCCTGTCAGGTGGTGTCAACAAAAAACCGAACACGGACCACACGATTTTGCGGGTCGAGTGTTCGGTTTTTTTTGTTGACACCACCTGCCTGTCTCTGAGTGATGGCGCTCGACGATCGGCGAGGGCTTCTACCGAGGTGCCGGGGAACTTGGATTTGGTCCCCTGCCCAACCGCGCCTCGTTCTTATGGTATGAGCAGTGGGCGGCGGGGTCTTGGTTCGGGTTTGGCTGAATCGCGGCGTCACCAACGTTCACCGAGTCCTGCTGGGCAAACATCCAGAAAGTCTGGGCGACTGAAATCAAGCGATGTTTAAAGAGAACGGGGGTCGCGAGGTGGGAACGCGATTGAAATGCCGCTAACCTTTCCTCTCCGGACGTCAAGCAAAGACGGCACCCGTTTAATCGACTAGTATCTTCGAGTCGGGCCAAAATACGGATGGTTCCTTCCCGAGCACCACGCGATCCCTCCCGGTTCGGACTATTGACCCGATTCCCGGTGCGGTCGCCTTAATGTCGATGCCTGCAGCGCCGCTGGATCCGGCCCGCGCGGCGGAATCCCGGGCCTACCAACTCACGATAACCATCATCGTCGGCCCAGCCGTCTCGCTCGTGCTGGTGTCGCTGCGCATCTACACGCGTCTCGCCATTCTCCGGATGCGTTTCTGGGAGGACGTGGCCATTGTCATATCGACGGTATGTGGGCTTCCGCAAAGTTTTTTCCCCCAGCAACCAGGATAGAGTGGAGACATGGATGCATTGAATGACGCAAGGAGAGAGAAAGGGAGAGAGAAAGGGAGAGAGAGGGGGGGGGGCGGATGGATGCTGACCTTGGTCGCATTGTTGTCTAGATCTGTGCCATCGCCATGTCCGTCTTGTGCCAGTTAGGTATGTGTAGTCTGCATGCCTTTTCCAGTCTCCTTCTGGTCCTCTGAGGTTCTGTTTTGCGCATATTCTGATCTGGGGCTGTTGGCATGTAGCCGTCGTCTACGGCAGCGGACGACACATCGAGACAATCAGCCCTGAAGACTGGGCCAAGTTCCTCAAAGTCAGTCACTCATCCCCCTCATCAAACAAATAAACGCCAAAAAAAAAACAAGAGACAGCAAACTCACCAACACGGGAAATGGCCCCTCTAGCTCACGCTACCCGTTGCGCAATCTTACTCGCTCTGCCACTTCTTCCTCAAGCTCTCCATTCTCCTGCAGTTCCTCCGCCTGAGCGTTATGCCAGTCGACCGCCGCCTCTGCCGCACGCTGCTCGCTCTCCTCTGTGCTGGCTACGGCATTTTTATTGTCCTGCGCATGGTCCGCTGTATCCCTATCCAGGCGCAGTGGACCCCTAAGCTGCCCGGCGCGCGCTGCTATTTCAACGCCACGTGGTTCTTCTTTGCGTCGCAGGCCTGGAACATGGTCATGGACGTTGTGGTCCTCGTCGTCCCAGCGTTCATACTGCGACATTCCAGGGCCCCGCTGCTGCAGAAGGTGCTGATTGGGGTGGTGTTGGCTTTTGGCGCCTCGTAAGCGTCTCATCTCTCCCCTACGTTTTCCAAAACGTTTGTGAAAATGTCGAGGGATTGGACTAATGTGTTAACCAACTGTGCAGGGCTTGCATTGTCTCTGCTCTCCGCCTCCAAACCCTCCACCCCTCCACCACCTCCAAGGACCCATCGTGGGATAAGGTCCCAAGCGCCATCTACGGTCTTATCGAGATCAACGTCGGTATCTCTTGCGCGTCAATCGTCACTCTCCGCCCCCTGCACCGGCAATTGCGGGTGGCCATTTCCGATAACGACAAGCCGGACGAAGATTCGCTCAACAACTTTGCTGAGGCTGTTGCTGGGGCTGTGGCGAGGCCACGGTTTAGACGTGATAGCCTCGACTTCATCACTGGAGAGACAACGCAGGTCGGTAGCAATTTGGACGGCGAGGTGGAGCGAGGGCAAGGCATGGGACGGGAACACAGCAGGACTTCGTCGGTGACTGGCAAGTCGCTGACCCAGAGCAAGACATCGGCATCTGATGAAGATATGCAGGGGCCCGAGAGCAAGCGAGAAAAGGGAGTATAAGCGGCCTCCTGGGTAGCACCATGGTGTCGTGGAGCTTTGTTCCTTATTTTTCTTTTTTTCTTTGGACAGAGTAGTAGTACTTTTGTAATTGCTCCGGGAGTAACGGCCTTCGAGCGCGCGGGAAAACTAAAGCTGATATCTGCAGTTGAAATCAATTGAGGAATGTGACGACAAGTGGCCAATTTGAAGCGTCTTGGAAAGAAATGTACCAAGCCCCTTAGTCCAGCTTGTGTTCTAATATCCCGACGACCGGAGGTCACATCAGATCTGCAAACTCTCTCGCTGGTATCCCCCGCTGATAACCCAAGTCGGGCGACGGCGTGTAGTTAGTATCCTTAAGACGAATAGTGAGGGAAGACGGTTGCAAAGAGAAGAGTCTTTTGTAAGGAGTTTCCTCGTTACTGATAGGCTTTTGTTTCAACAAATGGAGCTTGGGCTGAGGGCAAAGCTCTCGGCGGTATTTATTTGTATACTCAGCTAAGCGTATGTCTCCGTAATGTTATATCTTGTCTCGCTTTCGGGGCGGGTGATGTCGCAGACAGTTCGAACAATCTCTCTCTTTTACACTAAGACAAGGCCGCCTAAAAGCTAGCCCCTCCTCAGCGGCGGCGGCTGCTGCGCTGAATGGGCGTAACACTACTCTCAGAGCAGATCTGGGGCTGCACTGCTGCAGGCAGTGCAGGGAGGGCGATCGAGGGCTGCGGGACAGGCGAAACTGGTGATGGCCGTGGCATACGCCGTCTAGCGCCACACATAGACCCCCAAGATGGCACTCCAGCCACAGAATTCTCCTTAATCTCCCGGCACCCTGACTTAATGCTAAATGGTACATTTTATCTCTATCGATGTGATACTCGGTTGTTGTGGCTTATAACATGAGGCCAAAAGAGGCTTAACGTGAAGGCGGCGAAGTTATGCATCTATATGCGGCCGGTCTTTGGTTCTGGGTTGTGGACGGGAACTACATTGTTGGGAAAGCGCGGCGGCCTCGGAGAATAATTTTCTATCAAATTATAACGTTACATCACCTCTTTTTACTTAGTTTTCCACAACTATTCATCCATTGCAGTACCGTCCGTCTTAACTTGTAGCGGCCCAATTCTTAGTTACCTGTCGTTTAGGTAAACAGTAGCTCCTGTCTCCGCATTGCCTCACCCCCGATATTCGTAAGGATTACACCTTGCACACTTAAATTAAAGCCGCCCCTTTCTCACTTTTTCTCCGGCTACCTCATGTATTCCTTTGCCTGTTGCTTAGCTTAGATATATAACTAGCACGTTTCTGAGCGGCGAATCGCTAGTACTTTGGATTACACTTAGCATATAGGCACAATCCCACGGCGGGTTCGGGCTAACATGTCGCAGAAAACGTCAGTTGTCCTTCTGCTCCTCTGTTTAGCTGGGTACTCAGAATCCCGCCTCCTGCGGAGCTACTGGACTCGAAATGGACCTCCAATCTTCCTTCGCCAGGTCGGATCCACGACAACTCAACATTAGATCAAGGAATAATGTCTATTCCTGTAACGCTGGGATGAGCAGGCGGTGGGAATTGGTTCATGTGTTATCGGTGCGGCCCAATGGTAGCTCACCCGACTTCATCAACAGTTGGCACTACCTAACTGGTGTTCGATGTGGGACAGACGTTCGGAGCCGGAGCGAGATCGCCTGCCCTGCGGCAATGAACAGAACAATTGAGGTCAGTTTGCGCGACCTTCTCAATTGGTGCGCACGCTTTCAAGGGTTGATGTCGGTGCAAGATTCACAAGGGCCAATAGTTGTAAGTCAATGCTCGAACCTGCTTCCTGTCCACATAGGTAGGATCAATAGTTCCAGAAGCACTGCAGGGCCAATCTGCAAGTATGGGTGACGCAGCAAGCGAACCCCTCACAATAAACCTTCACAATTCCAAGCTAAGGGTCTCCTGACTATGGAATCACTGAAGCCTTATACCATGACAACTTGTCATTGGTCTATCATTTCCATACAAGGTTTGCGACGGCTGACATGCTGCATCCGGCGCGTCCAAGCGCGCAGAGCAGCATGCATGAATGGCTGTTTTGGGGGGTTTTATCCGCGGGCATGGTGCCAGCCCTGGAAAGACCGGGAATTTCGACGAGCCAGATGCATCCGGGCCCTGGCGCTGGTGCGAGAGTGGCAGCCGAGTCAGCAATGACGCAGCGAGCCTGTTGGACGATATAATATCCTGCCCCTCCTCCCGCATAGGAGAGGATGTTGGGCTACTGAGAGCTTTCGCATCATCATCGACTGAGCCATTGTCCACAGCCCGAAGAACGGGAACGAAATCGAGCTGCCACTCTACACGCCGCCGCCATGCGCGCCCACAGCTTTGCCGCTTCCCTCCTGCTGGCGTTCTCGGCCGCCGCCCAAGATGGCACAAGCGAGCGCCCGAAGCCGCCAGGCCTCACCGTCAAGACAACAAGTGGCACCTACACAGGTCTGGTCAATTCCACTGCTCCCGATGTGTGCCAGTGGCTTGGCATTCCCTACGCCCGGCCGCCCCTGGGCGCCCTACGTTTTATGCCTCCCAAAAAGGCGCCCAACTACGGCGCTGCGGACGCCAAGGCCTACAAGCCAACCTGCTACCAGAACAGCGGCAACAAGTCGAGTCTCTATTGGCAGCTCCTCCCTGAGTACCTTAATACGGGCCTAGAGAGCGAGGATTGTCTTTATGTTAACCTCTGGGCCCCTCGGCAACCGGCTGAGAAGGTGCCCGTTATTATATGGGTCTCCGGGGGTGGGTTCAAGGAGGGCGGAGGCCACGCGTTGTATCAGGTCCCTGATCAATGGGTCCAGAGGATGCAGACGCATATTGTTGTAACATTTAAGTATGCTTACCGTCTCTCTTTGCGGGAGTAAGAGTTAGGAAAGGATATCGATGTGCTGACCTGCTGCCTACGTTGTTTCTAGCTTCCGCCTCCATATTTTCGGTTTTCCCGGCTCGCCGGCTGCAAGTATCAACGCCGGGCTGATGGATCTCAGACTTGTGTATGAAGCAATCCTTACCCCCCTACCCTAGCCTCGCTAAGATCTTGCGTAACTGACATTTTGCGGCAGTGTTGAGTGGCTAAAGGATAATATAGAGGGGTTTGGGTAAGTCACGACCGCGCCTCTTTGAACCCCCTTCCCTGATGTATCGACACGCTTGCCAGAGAAGAGTCGCTGATATCCCCTTTACCCGATGTAAACAGCGGCGACCCCAACCGCATGATCCTCTACGGCCAGTCCTCGGGGAACAACATGGTCCTAATGTACTCCTACGCACACCCAAAGAAACCCATTGTTCGCGGCTTTATCGGGACGTCGGGGGGGACGCCACTCACCAATCCGACCACTAGCCCGAATTTCCACAATGTCGCACAGGTGGCAGGCTGCGCCAACCTTACTGCGACTGCTGAGCTTACGTGCATGCAGAATGTGGATGCGCTGGCGCTGCAGCAAGCGGTTGATACTATTAACACGGACCCTAACCGTGGCCTCTTCCGCCCAATAGCCGATAACATCACTACCTTCACCAACCTGACGGAGCGGCTTGAGAAGGGACTGGTGGCGAAGTTAGTAAGTCGCATAGTCTCCGTGTCCTAGCGGTGACAAGGGGGTTTTATTTGATATTATGGAAGGGCTTGCGACGCTGACCCAGATTACTAATGGCGCTTACAGCCCTTCATTGGCGGCTTTATGTACAACGAGGGGGCGGTCTTCTTGCCTTTTGACCCCGAAGCCACGACGGCACCACCCCCCGTTTCGATCCCCGGCGTGGAGGGGCTAACCTGTAGCATCAAGCGCGAGGTAGAGTAAGTCATACCGTGTGCATGGGCTGGCTTTGGGCGGCATCTCCAGGGAAGGAGATAGGGGGGGCGTGTCGCAACCGACTTGCTAATGCTCGACTATGTAGCAAACGCAATGCATACGGCTTAACAACGTACCGTTATCTCTATTCAGGCAACTTCACCAATGTTACGCCCCGGTACTGGCTGGGCGGCATGCATAGCTGTTCGTGCTCTCCCTTCTATCTCTCACGGCAACACGTCGTATCTAACCAAGAGACAGCTGACATACCTCTCATATTTGGTACACACTACCAATTCCGTGGCAACTCGACTGAGTTCGAGTGGCAGACTAGCTTCGCGATGCAAGGTAAGTGACCCCTACTCTTCTCCCACATCGCACCTTGACTGTCGCTTGCGATCTGCCGCGAGCCAGCCCTGCGAACGGTAAAAACTGCAGGAATAGAAGAGTATGAGAGACTGATTCAGAACAGAGTTTTGGGTCTCCTTCGCCGCCAACCCTAACAAAGATCCCCGCAACAGCTTGGGCCAAGTGTGGCCCAAGTATAAAGGACCCAATGGCCTGATCATGGACTTTGGGAATGCCACGGGAACCGGCCCATCTTACGTCGCCCCGGTATCAGTCGCGGACAGCTATAGTGGTCCTTGCTTGTAGAGCGAAATGTACCTAGTCAACTTGACGTCAACACACTACGATAGTTGTGGCTGGCTCTTGTGGGGACCAAGATTAATGAGAGAGATATCAACTTTGACAGATGCGATGCCCTCGCTCCCGAATCCTGAATTGCGTTTGAGAGCAAATAAGTCTACTTTGCTAATGCAGCCTCGGATGGGGTTGAAAATATAGGTAGCTATGGTCTTGGGTAGTATAATACAAATCTATCCCGCATCTAGGTTCTTCTCCACGCCAACTGCAAATTGCAACTTGCAATTTGGAAAACAGCAGTCGGCAGCTGCCCGAAAGAGATGGCACAACCCCGGTGGACATGTATTTTCCAAGGCTTTGCTGGCTCGGATTTCACTTGTTTACTTCCCCTCGCAGGGGTACTTCTGCCCTCCAATGAATTGTTAGCGCGAGATGGACATTTGGAGACACCCCCAATAGATAAGGTTCTAGAATTGGAACTGGCGTCCAACACTTTGGCCAACATGGTTCTGTCAGGGCGAGAGCTAGCGTTTGCTGGCCTGACAGGAGGTTTTGCGCTAACAAAAAACCAGTATTACATCACCTTTGGCTTGGAATCTCAGGGTGTACACAATGGGGGGAGAAGGAATCCCCAGAAATGATCCTGGAGGCTTGAAGATGTCTAACCCTTGTACGTTCCGCCTCTCTGTAGACCGGGCGCTTTCTGCATCGCCGGCACTCCTCCCCAGAGTCGCAGAGGACTTTTCCTCTGAGGGGTAAAGCCACCCACCTATCGCCTCCTTATCGCGTTAGCGAGCGCCCGAAGAGCTGGGCCTGATCCGCTGTCCCGCTGCAGGCCTCACTGCTTGCAACCACTTGCAACTCATGCGTGCTTCCATTTAGCAAACATAGACAAAACGCTTGCGCTTCGTCAGAAACCAACGGCGACGATTTGACTGCATCAGCTGTTGACGCATTTCTATCGCGTCTAGCGGGTTCCCGCTGCGCCCAGCTTTTAGCAGGGCACCGTTTTCTTTTTCCCTCACTACCCCGTCTCCTCAAATATTCCCCCTCCATCTCATCTCGACTCGTCACCACCCAACCATCACGCAACCCACGGACACTCAACCACGACTTCAACCAAAATGACCTCCTCGACCCTCCCCCCACCCCTCGTGGTCGACCCAACCGCCCCCCACACCCACACCATCGTCTTCCTGCACCGCTTCCCTTCCCCTCTCCCGTCAGACCTCACCCCGCGCCTCCTCTCCTCCAAGCGCCCGCGCGACCACCGCCCCTTGGCCACCCAATTTCCCTCGATCCGCTGGGTCTTCCCTTTCCACAAGCCCCCGCCTGCCGCCCGCCCCTACGCCAACCTCACCCCCGCCGACCGCGCCGCCGTCGGCCTTGACGCCCGCACCACGACCCCCTACATCACCCAGCTCGTCCTGCAAGAAGCCCGCCGCCTCGGCGGTCTGCACCGCGTCATCCTCGGCGGGCAAGGCGACACCTCCGAGGCCGCGCACGAGGCCCTCCTCGCGTTTCCCGATGTCCTCCCGGATGGGATGACCGAAGACGAACCGCGACTGGCAGGGTTCGTGGGAATGCACGCCGACGTGCGGGAGCAGACGCGGGACGTCAAGGCGTACGCCATCACGACCAAGATGGAGGAAGGGGACGAGCGACGGCCGGGGAGGGGGGGCGGGGGGTGGTGCGGAGGACGCCGCATCGGTTTATTCACGGGGGGTACAAGGTGCAGACGCAGACGTGGGACGGGAAGCGGATTGACGAGATGGCGAAGTTTTTGGAGGAGGAGATGGGGGTGGAGAGGGTGCCGACGGAGGAGCAGAGGAAGTTGGGGCGGGAGACGCTGACGCCCAAGGATAGGGAGAAGAAGCCCGAGGAGGTGAAGGAGACGCTGACTGAGGGGCAGAAGTATGCGTTGGAGCTAGCAAAGGATAAGAAGGCGAATGAGGAGTTGACGGAGAAGATTAAGGTCCGGATTGAGGCGGACAAGGTGGAGAGGAAGATCCGACAGGAGCGGGAGAGGCGGAAGCGCGCCGCGACGGGCGAGACGAAGGAGGCCGACGACCTGGCTCACGGGACGGCTGTGCCGACGGTGAAGGACGAGCCGGAAGCTAGTACGGCCAACCTCACCGAGGCCCAAAAGGTCGCCCTGGAGCTCGCCAAGGAGAAGAAAGCCAACAAGGCCCTGGCGGATAGGACGCGCCAGCGCATCGAGGCGGACAAGGTCGAGCGCAAGATCAAGCAGGAGCGGGAACGCGAAAGACGGCTAGCGGCAGAGGACGGGCCTCTAGCTCCCAAGGAGGAGGAGGACGATGACGACGACGAAGACGTATCCCAATCCGCCAGGAGCAACAGCGAGGAGACGGGGGAGGATTGGGACAGAGCCTTGGCGGCCAACAACGCAAAGGCCCGGTCCCCTCCGAGCCCTGCCGAAGGCAGACGCCTTCCCAAGAGGCGGGCCAAAAAGCTGGGTCCCGGGCGGGTCGCCTCGGCCGGCCAACCGTGGCAGGGTGGAAGCCCGGCCCGGGGCGAGATGACTGAGGCGCAGTTGAGGGCGCTTGGGCTGATTGAGGAGACAAAGGTGAAGGAGGAGGATATCTGAGGTGTTGGATGAGAGTCCCGGGATCTGGAATGATATGGGTTGACTTTTTGGACTAGTATGGGATCATGACAATGGAACAGTGGGAGAGGGCCCAGGACAAATACCCCGCAAACTAGAACAGAAGTTACCAGGAATATTGCGGCACCATGGAGAATGAGTTGTTTTGAACGCGCCGACAGTGAGCACCCCCAACATCAATGCATGTCGTCAAGCTTCAGCGAGAACATCACCACCTCTAACGCGAGGACAGCCGAGCCGGCCTGTCAGAACGAGAACCCCAAAGATCCCCACCGGGACCAACGGGCGGAGCGATAGGATGGAGTCGCAACTTGTTCTAAAAGCCTATCAGGTATGCGGGTGATTTGCGGATACGGGTATGGTGCCACGGTAAGGAAGTCAATGCCTGACATTCTCATCAAGGCTTCCTCACTCGATGTCGCTCCAGGGACTTGGGATCTCATTTCTTCATATGTGATGATGGTTGCTGGATGCGACCGCTGGATGAGGATCGCGTCCTTCAGTTCATGAAACGTATATCTTCATTGCTGTAGCAGAGGGGGTTCACTATATGCGTCGGAGACCAGATTGATGAATCGTCATGTCGTTTGGTAAGCTTTGGGACAGTCAAGTCGTGACTCGTCTGCTCTTGTTTCACCACCCAAATGAAACAGAGACACGTGATTTCGCCACTACCGCAAATCAATGATAGTGGGGTCGAAACGCGTCGCAGGGCCTGTCGCGTCTCGCGTCTTTCTTCTTCAACCCCTCGTTTCCATTTTCCACTTACACAACTTCAACACCCCCAATTTGTCGAATCTTGCCCAAAAGATACCCAAACCACCGCCGCCACAATGACTGTAACACAAAGCGCCCCGGCTGTCGAGCCCACCACCCAATCTACACCCGAAACGATGTCCTCCCCCCCAAACACAGAAGAACACCAATATCTCGACCTCTGCCGCGAAATCATAGACCAAGGCGAACTCCGACAAGACCGGTGCGCTGCCCCCTTCCTCCCACCCTTCCATCCCCTACCACAACTAACCTCACCCCCCTCTCCAGAACCGGAACAGGCACCTACTCCATCTTCGCCCCGCGACCACTCAAATTCGCCCTCAGCACCTCCGGCGTCCCCGTCCTCCCCCTCCTCACCACCAAGCGCGTCTTCACGCGCGCCATCATCGCCGAGCTCCTCTGGTTCATCTCGGGCAACACCTCCTCGACCCCGCTCTCCGCCGCGGGCGTCAAGATCTGGGACGGCAACGGCTCGCGCGCCTTCCTCGACAGCCTGGGCCTGCACGACCGCGCCGAAGGCGACCTCGGCCCCGTCTACGGCTTCCAGTGGCGGCACTTTGGCGCCAACTACGTCTCCGCCGACACCGACTACACAGGCCAAGGGTACGACCAGCTCGCGCGCATCATCGACACCCTCCGCACCAACCCCTACGACCGACGCATGGTGCTCTCGGCGTGGAACCCGCGCGACCTGCACCAGATGGTGCTCCCGCCGTGCCACATGTTTGCGCAGTTTTACGTTTCCTTCCCGCGCTCCGCCGAGGGGGAGGAGAAGCCGAGGGGCCACCTTCACTGCCAGCTCTATCAGCGCTCGTGCGACATGGGCCTGGGTGTGCCCTTCAACATCG
The DNA here is from genome assembly GCA_030549215.1 of Schizothecium vesticola. Classification (NCBI taxonomy): domain Eukaryota; kingdom Fungi; phylum Ascomycota; class Sordariomycetes; order Sordariales; family Schizotheciaceae; genus Schizothecium; species Schizothecium vesticola. Next base: position 945,562 of record JAUKUD010000007.1, on the reverse strand, counting down.
CCAGCTACGCGCTACTGACGCACATGCTGGCGCACGTGTGCGATCTCGTGCCAGGTAGCCTGACGCACGTCATGGGCGACGCGCACGTCTATCTCAACCACGTCGACGCGTTGCGGACGCAGTTGGAGCGGGAGCCGCGGGCGTTTCCGACGCTCGAGATTGCGCGGCCGCCCGGCGGGAGCATTGACGGGTGGAAGCCCGAGGACTTTGTCATCAAGGGGTATACTCCGCACAAGACGATTGCGATGGAGATGTCGGTGTAGTCGGGGCGGTCAGGGGTAGCGTGCTTTGTTTTCCTGCAGAGATATCCTAGAATTGATATGCCGTGACTGGGCCGGCCTCCGGATTCTAGCTGCTCCATTGTCGTCAGGGCTCTTCATGTCAATTTGTGCTCGGGCTTGACTCGTACAGGTTGCGAAATCGCACATGGGAAGACTCGACACTCCCATGACCCGACTAAGGTAACTCATGAGACTTTGCCAAACTTCTACTCGTACCTCTGACCAATCGACCAAAGGCTCGGAATGATAACGCTACCCAGGTTTAAGTGAATATCAGCCATGATCTGCGCCCTCTCGAGACACTCCTTGACGGAGAAAACAGATGACCAGGCTGCGCTTCGTACCTCGCACGTCTATTCTTTCAATCCAGCCCTGGTTTGTTTGTTAGCGCGGGACTTTTACGGTACTTGCCAATGCCACACACCTTCTTCATCAAGACCACAAAGTCTGAGCTCGAGGCTTGCTGTCCTTTTAGAAAGGTCTCGCTCTTCCATAAGAAGGCCCGGTCGGGGTAGATACGCGCCTTTAGTTTATATCTTGGGGTCTCGAATAAACACAGAGATGGCCAGCGCTCAACAAACAAACTAGTGCTGGATTGTATTGTAGAAAGCAAGATCTCCTTACAGGCGCCAAGCTTGCCGGAGGTTCTCTGGTTCCCCAAATTCGCTTGGAGATCTCTTTTCCAAATCGCCCAGCTTGGCCACGAAACCGATGTCGAGACATGATTCGCCCATTCCCGGAACCATCCGGCGAAGTTCGGCACCATCTTTCGCCAGAGCCTCGCGTGGAAGCCTTAAACTCAAACAACCTCTTCAGGCTCAATCCTACGAACTCGACATCTCGACAACTCCCAGTTCGACAACCACCCCCAAGACCCCTTCCACCCACCCCAGCCACCATGCCCCCCTGCTGGTTCCTCGCCCCCGACTTCACCTTCACCCAAACCTCCCTCCTCCGCCTCGGCACCATCCTCTCCTCCCCGCACCGCCCCACCCTCGCCCTCGCCACCACGCATACCGGCCTCCCCACCTCCCCCCCGCCGCCGCCGCACCTCATCCTCACCGAGCTCAACCACACCCACCGCACCTCCGCCGAAGCCGCCGCCGCACACAAGCTCTTCGCGCGCTTCCTGCACGCGTCCACCTCCGCCTCGGCGTCCCTCCGCCGCGCCCGCGACTTCGGCACCCTCGACCTCGAGCTACATACCTTCGCGCACGAGTTCAGCGACGAATACCTGCGCGCCACGGTGGCCGTGCCGCGCGTGAAGCGGCACGTCGACGGGGGGTTCCTACGGCCGCGGCACGTATACGTGATTACAGGGGTGCGCGTGGCCAAGACGAAGTTGACCGTGGCGTGGGACGCGGAGGGGGGTGCGGCGGTGGCGGGGCAGGTGAGGGTGCCGGTGGGAGGGGTGGGGGCGGAAGGGGGCGCGAGGTTCGAGGTGGCGGGGAGGCATTCGTTCGAGGCGGCGGAGGGGGTGGTGTTTGCGTATCGGGTGAATGTGATTCGGGTGAGGGGGGAGGAGGTGGAGGAGGAGTTGTTTTCGCACAGGGCGGCGTTTATGACGGGTGCTGCCAGGGGGGTGGGGGGGCCGGAGTGGGAGTGCGTCGAGGGGACGGAGGAGGTGCTGAGGCAGGGCGATGAGGAGGAGGACGACGACGAGGCGGTGGAGATGGAGATGGTGGATGAGGAGGGTGGGTCCATGGGGTTCTTCGCTTGGGCGAAGGGTGATGCGCAGGCTGGCTCGTCGTGATGGCTTCGGATGTTCCTGAGGGTACTAAGATTGTTTCTAGTTCCGGGCTCTTTTGTAGCGATGAGGATTTCAAACTGAATGGATAGCAATATGGGTTTCCATATGGAAGCAACGAATGGTTCGGACATTAATGGGTCACAATGCAGCCAAAGGTGAAAGCTCCTAAAGTTTATATACTCGCTAATATCATTTCCGCGTTTGAACTCATCGGATTTCGGCAGCACAGTCCAAAAAAGCGCACAGCTTCATGATGTTTTCCGGTCGATTGACGAAAAACTTGACAGGATTGACGAACCTGACCCGGTTGCCGACGTCGTCTGATAACTTCTCAAACAGTGCCCGGACGCCAGCGCTAGTCTTCAGCTTAGACACTCTTTCGACGCCTGGGATGTTGGGAAAAAATAAGGGGAGCCAAGCTGCGAGCCCAAGCATGGTTGCAGCCACTCCCGCGGCGACAGCGGTCGAAACAGAAGAACCCGGCTGGCATACATTCGGGTTTGGGTGTGTCTCCTTCAGGCGGAGAGGGATGGCGCCCCCAAACGTGGCGAATGACACCGCCTGAGACCTATCTGAAGGCGGGTTCGTCCCCATTGGCACCCCGAGGTGGTCTGTAGCCCGGATGGACGTCACGCCGTCTTGGTTGGCGGGAAATGCCTCGTCTTGGTGTAAGCCTAGATTTCCGGCACTGGCGAAGAAGATGACTTCATCGTTGCGCGAACTTCGGACATCAAGGATCGCCTGGTGGATTAGGCCTTGGGTATCGGAGACGCCAAACGACATGGATATAATGTCTGCTTTGCAGTCCACCCCGGCCCATCGAATTGCCTGCGCAGTCGGGTAAGGTTTGAACCTCATGGCAACGCAGGGAAACCCGGGACGAGTTGCCAGGATATGAAAACGACTTACCTGGCTAATGGCATCTTCCATCCCTTCTAGCTGGGTTGTGTTCTCGGCAACTCGGCCGATAATGAGCTCTGCGTTGGGCGCAATGTCGATCAAAAGCATCGCCATGAGGGTGCCGTGTCCACACGAGTCCCTTTCGACCTCGGATGGCGGCTGGTCAACAAAGTCTCTCCACGTAACGACACGAGAAGCTCGCCTCGGCTGCTCGCGAAAGTATTCAGCTTGCAAGTTGCAACCCGAATCCAGAATGGCCACTCGGATAGGTGACGGTGTCTTTTCACTTGCGTCCAGGCGTCTGATGACATGATTGAGGTAGCGACCAATGACTCGGAGATCTTCAAGCCATTCCTCTGGGTTGACAGTTCTCCCTGTGTGGAACGCGGCCAACGTGGCCGGGCGAAATTCGTCCACCTGTACTGGCGCCGTGGCTGCTGTAGAACCCCGAAGGGTCTCGTTTCTCATCGTGATATTAGCCTGTCTCTGAGGAGGGAAAGAGCCGGCCAGTAAACCAAGCGGTTCAACCACCTTTTCGTAGAAGGCTGCACGTCGCTCAGCAATGGTGCTGCAACCGAGGTTCCCGCCCTGACCGGGAGAGAAGTTTTTGCCGTTCAAGCAATTACCAACGGCGCTGTCAAAGAGCCGTTTGCTGCAATAGCCCTTCCAGGACACCCCCTTCAATTCGTCGAGCTGCCTCGTGGCGGAGGCATGGTCCTCGTTTGTCTTTCGAACGAAATACCGATCGTTTGGCTTGGGATGATGGCAACCTTCCATCGGTCGTGCCAACCCTATTTCGAGCAGCAAGACCCCCACAGCCAAGATGCGAGGACACTTGTGAATGAGACCAGCCTTTTCGTACTCCTGAAGCTCCTCTTGTATGTCTTGGAGGGGAAGCTCCATGTATGCCTTGCAGGGAGGGTTATCGCCGCCGTTTGACATGAACCAAACGTCATGATGTGTCCATCTTGCTAACGTCATTCGAGTCTCGTAAAGCTGCCAGAACGCTCGCGCGATGATGAAGGCAAGGATGATCTTCTCAGGGACGCCAATTTCGTAGTGACGGAGAATTTGCAAAAGAGGCACTCCTTTTCCACTGTCGAGGTTATGTTGCAGTGCTTCGAAGGTCTCCGTTTCTAACAAGTCTTGGACGCTGTGCTCTAGGAATATGCGAGCCGAAGTTTCCCTTTCTAGAATACTGCAGAAACTAGAAACTGCTCTCCTCGGTAGTGGTGGAATCGGGGCAAGAGAGGCTGGGTCCCCATCTTCAAACCGGACGCGTTTCTTTCTCCCCAAGCTGTCCTCCGGTGCGCAGCTAGTATCCGAGTCATACAAGGGCAAGGAAATGCCTATCTCCTGCCAATAGTGGTGGGAATGGCTAGAGACGAAGAGGTCGAAGATTGCTGTGACACTTCCCGACTGGTGGGGCTTCCCAAGGTAAAGCCTGGCTGGATGATGCGTCTCCCGCGGCCTCTGGCGGGTGGGAAATGCAGCCGACCATGCGCAAACCTCGGTGGCACAGAGAGCACACTTCGACACAGCAGCAAGAAGGTTGTCCACTGTCGGCCCAGGGATGGCATTCTCCTGTTCTTCGCGCGTCAAGACGTCAGGCTGATCGGCGGGTGCTTGAGAGATGATTTGGTCGCAGATCTCAATGATACTTTCCCTGAGTGCGCTGGGTGCGCTCTCGAGAAATGCCCGGATGGTAGATTTTAGTTCAGGTCTTGGGCCGTTGATTGCGGCTCGAAGGCATGCTCGGATTTGCTCGACTGGCCGGGACGTGAATTGTTTCGACAATTTGGGCCACTGCTCGCGTCAGACGTCAATCAGACCTGAAATCCGGGACACCCAAACATACCGTCACAACACGCTCGATTTCGTGGAGGATTTCCTCGTCCAGACGGAGCAGGGCACCATTCGAAAGGGGAAGCGTGACATCTTCAAGGCACTTTGCCACGGCGCAGAGCCTCGCAGAGAGGGAGATGCTCAGAGCGCGAAGCTCGCCGCTGTCATCGCCTGCTTCGGCGATGAGCTCTCCAACGAGCCTTGCGGCCAGCGCCGAGATGTTTGTTCTCTGTGCGGTCAGGTCGACGTTGGTGGGATCCTCGTACGTTGCCGGGCGCGGTTGCTTGAATGCGCGAAGGAGCCTGGCGACAGTGGAAACGACCGACAACTGTGCTCCTAGCGGTTCCATCGTTCCGCGTCAAGCTCATGCTGTGTTGCGTCCTTGCTTGGCCGGAGTTTCCATACTGCTCACAGAGCTGAAGATGGTGTTGAATCTTTGATTGGTCTTGACGGGGCATGGCGGGGCATGGCGAACCGGCTACCCCGCTTCGCTCCTCCCTCTCGAGTCTCGAGTGCCCAGTCTCGAGTGCCCTTCTCATAGTGACATTGAGGCGCATCTCGACAACGGACAAAGCAGCTGGACACACAATCCAAAACTAGTTTGTTAGCGCGAGACCTCTCGCCAAGCAAGCGAGGTCCGATTCTCTCCTGGTAAGGCCGAGTTGGCACAACCATAGGCTTCCTGTTCCGATTCAGGGCCTCCATCAACCTTTAGATGGCATTGGTTTATATCTCCCATGTCTCGCGCTAACCAACAAACCAGAGCTGGAGTGTAAACATGTCTTGTTCAAGATGAACCGGAACCGGAACCCCAGCCCCGCCCTGCCGGTCAACAAACTGGCCATCCAGATCCGCCAAGAGTTCCAGCAATGCGTCACCCACCAAGACCTCATGGAGGGAAACTGGGCTGAGCTAAGGATGTCCGACTTCAATCTATGGGTGGCGGGCGTGGGCGCGACGGCGAGGAAAAGGGCCTCTCTTGACGCCAGACTTGAAGCTCTCCCCAGCGAACTGGTCACGCTGAAGCACCTGCTCTCATCGCTCCGCAAGTCGCTGAGAGACTGCCGAATCTCTGACGGGACCAAGCGTCAAGAGTCGAGGGAGATCGTCGACATGATCATCGAAAATCTGGGCATGTTGGCCAGCGTCATTCGGCGGACTGGACACAAATCGCGCCTTCGCCGAGCCGACGACGACTTTGACCCGCAGCGGCAGGCTGAATTCCGACGGCACTTGGAGTGCGTCGCACTTCTTCGACCCAGCGAAGACGGGGTCTTCAAGCAGCGGTTCGTGGGCAGGGAGCGGCTCGACGTGTCGCCCACGTCCGACTTTTCTGCTACAGGAGACAACAACCCCCTAACCCCACTCCAGGCGCGACTTGTCGAAGCCAACCTCATACGGCGATATCGCTTCATCCGTGCTCAGCGCCATGCGGTCAAGCTTGCTGGCTCAGCCCGCCAGGAAGAAGGACAAGATGCTCCAATGGCCCACAATCCGCCGAACAGGTCAGGAGGCGAGGGCCAAAGCAGTCCCATGGAGGTTGACGACGATGCTATGCTCATCGATCCCCAACACGCTCGTCCCCCAGAACCCAAACCTGAGTTGCAAAATACCAAGGCATCCGGCAATGCCCAGGATCGTGGTGTTGTTGCAGGCCCAGCCTGTTCGTCAACCAAAGCGTCAACCGTCGATACTCGTGTGAGGATCGAGGAGGTCCGGAACTTCACCAGGGCGGCGGCAACCCAAATCACTGACATTACGGCGGCCGCTCGCTACCCTACCTTGTTGGGATCACATGACCGAACCGGAGAGATGCTGCGTCTCATCATGAAATGTCCTTGCTGCTGTCAGGCACTGCCCATCTCCTCAGTCATGATTGAGGCAAAATGGAGGTATGGAGATGGCCATCTGAGCCAACCCCGTTGGTCATCAGGTAGTGAGGCTGACTGACCACGATAGAAAACACCTCGCAAGGGACCTCTATCCTTACACCTGCATCGCCGAGCGCTGTCCCACACCGAGTGCGCTGTTTTTGACCCAAAAAGACCTTCAGGAGCACATCGAGACGGATCACACTCCCTCTAGGTGGACATGTTCGGTCTGTGACGACCCGGACATGACCTTCGTTGAGCTTCAGGCACTCGTCCGCCACCTCCAAGTCGAGCATGCCGAAGATATAATGCCGGGAAGCATCGAAGCGGCCATCAGCTGGGGTGCTGTCAAGTCATATGGGTTAACTTCATGCCCCTTGTGCAATTTTCGAGGTAACTTGAAGCTCGACAACCCCGAACTCATCCATCACGTCCTCGAGTGCACGCACGACTTTGCTCTCCGAGCGCTGCCTTGGCCGAATGTAGACGCCCCTGTGTCGAGCGTGGCAGGAACATATAACCTCACACACCCTGTGGCAGATCCTGTTGACACTTGGCTACGGGGCATTATTGATGACGATGTTTCTCAGGAAAATCAACCGCCGCTAACGCTGGAGACGAGGCCCTGCGATTTCATGATACTTGGTTCAGGTCTCGCCCAAGGGTGTGGGGCTCTGGATTACTTTGCCGACAACGAGTATTTCCCTGAACAATCGGACAGTTTCTCGAGCGGACGGACAGGAGTGAAGCTCAGCGCGGCCTCCCTACCAGAGGCCGAGAATAAACAAATCGCATACGACAGCCTGTTTCTCGACCTTTTAGGGCTAGGTCTCCCATTAATAGCCGAGAAACACCACTCGCCTGACGAGCTTGCCATCCATCTTTCTGATATCCCAGAGGTGCAGTCAATCCTGTTTCTCATGTTACATTTGTATCCAACTCTGACATTATGGGTATAGGGTCAAGATTCGCCCATCGATGGGCCAGCATTGATGGCAATCCGCGGACAGTTCCAGTTAGGCGGTGAAGAGCTTTCCATGGCGCGCGATTATCACCAGCCCGACGTGTTGTCTGTTGGAGGCGCTCAAGGCACACTGAGCTCAGAAGCTACTCTGTACAAGTACGGACCGCCAATCCCAGAAATCTCAATAAGACCTCCGTCTCCTCGATCGCTATCCCCTGTCCAAAGCCACTGGACGCTGTCATCCAGCCGGACAGGTTTTCGGCATTGGGAATAGCGTTTTCCTTACAACAGGTGGCTACGGCAATGGAACGGATGGCCCCGGTAGTTTACATCTGGTCGTCATAATGGCCCAAGGTTCTCAACTGGGGATTTTTCTGGCTTGCTTCTGCCGAGCACATGTGTCCACGCATGCAGTGAGGGATGCCAAGGGGAACTTCAGGCATCGGACATCGAACCCCCTCTATTCCAACCTTAACTACTCCACCCCTAAGCTGTTAGACATAACAACACAATTACCACCAGAACCAAGACTCCAGGCACCCAAAAGTACCACATGCACGCCCATAAAAACCGGATGACAGAGAAAAGTGTGTGCTAGGTCTATTGACATGCTTGTGCGTATGTATCGGTAAACGTCCAACAGCTCCTTAATTACTCCGTACACGAACAAGCCATAACCACATTTATCTCCCAAATCCATCATAAAGTCTGATCAATGCTGAAACACAAAAACACGCCAAGGTATCATTCCCGTCCACCATTCCAGTGCCCAGCTGCAAAACCAGTCACCGCCCGCTAAGCAGCGTCGGTCTTGGCCTCAGTAGGCTTGGCCTCCTCGGTAGGCTTGGCCTCCTCGGTAGGCTTGACTTCCTCGGTAGGCTTGGCCTCCTCGGTAGGCTTCAGGTTCTCCGTCAACTTCTTGTGCTGGGTGAAGTGGCGTGGCAGGCGGTTCTCTCCCTCTGCGTACGGGAACCCGGCTTCCTCTCGGGCCATGTCGTTCACCCACAGCTCGCTGCCCTTGAGGCCGCCCTTGCCGTGCTTCTCAACGCCAACCTCGGCCCATTTGGCCGCAAGATAGTACCACCCGAGGGCGTTTCCAACAGTGCCCACCTCGTCCGAGACACCGGTTCTCGCCGCATAGCTCATCTTCTTGTGCAGCTCGGTATCTTGGAACAGGTTCATCAAGTGCCCGGCAACGGCCTTCCAGTCACCAGGCTGGACAAGGAATCCATTCACCTTATCCTTGACCTGGAGTGGAATGCCGCCAGTGGCAGTCACAATGACGGGACGGCCGGCGTGGAGAGCCTCAGACACCTTGACCTCAAAGCCCTCGCGGGTGGAAAGCTGCAGGACGACATGAGCATTGGCGAGAAGCGTGTTGATGAGCTGGTCGTTGGGATCAAGACGCATCACGCTGATGTCCTTGATGAGGTCAGGGTAGTACGTCTCAAGCTGGGCCATGGTCTGGTCGTAGATTAGGCTCGCATCGGGGTCATCGACCGAACCGTTTCCGCAGACAACGAGTTGAGGAACGTCGGTAAAGTTGGCCTTCTCGCATTGCCGACGGAACTCAGCATACGAGTCAATGACAGTGGGAATCCCCTTGGCAGGATCGAAACGGGCGACTTGGACAATGTACTTGCGGGCAGGCCAGTTAAGCTCAGTCCTGCAGAGTGATCAGTTTCAAGTTCCAACCGCGTTCATGCTTCGACATGGTTAACTTACATCCGCTGCTGGTGGCAGGCAGCATTGTAGATGTGGCCGTAGTAGCCCGTATCCCAAGAGTTGAGGTGCTTGTTCAAGCCGTCAAGCCAGTCTGTGGTGGCCGGAAGGTAGACCACCTTCTCACGAGGAACATTGTGTGGGACGAAGATGGGGATCGGGTGGCTGATGAACATGTCACATCCCTGAATGTTGTTCCAGAGGAAGTCCCAGATATCTGCCTGGGGGGTCCCGGCCTTGGCGACCAGATCGCTGCGGATCTGGATGTGAGACCGGTAGAGGACCGGGCGGTCGGGAGTGACCTTCTTGATCAATGGGATGAGTCCGGGCATTTGCGGATCATCAATCTGGCCCTGTCAGTTCCAAAGATCACGAAGCCGATGGGAAGGAGGTTGTAGACTTACAATCACAACATCAGCGCCGCCGTCCTGAGGCGAGCACAGAGGACCACCCGCGGAGAACCAGTACCGATTAGCATTTTCGGTGATCCAGTCGATGATGGCCTGCTTCTCTTCAGCAGTAACGCGCTGGTCGGGGTGGCTGACGCCCTGAAGAATGTTGTGGATGTTTTTGGTGATGCGGAAGACACCCGGTCTCGGCTTCGGCACTGTTCAGGTGTTAGAACGGAGCCCTGCCGGCGGCGTCAGAATCAAGTCTACTCACCGTACCAGGTCAAGTCGACACCCATGAGTCGAGAGAATCGCACCAGGGCATGGCGCATGAGTGCAACACCGCCACCCTGGGGGGTCGAGCTGAAGAAGGCAATCTTGGTCTTGGATCCGCGGAGCTTCTTGACGTATGTCATCGTGGACTCCCAGGTTGCACTTCCGCAGGTGTCCTTGTGGTTCTGGACGGTGGTAAGGTGGGCGCGGAAGCCGGCATCGGTCTGCACAATGCCTCGGAATCCCACCTGCAAGAGGGGAACGAGCGAGGGACCAAAATTCCTGGCAAAGCACTGTCAGTGATGGCCAGAGTCATGGCTCTAGGGGAGACTCACATGATGCACTTGCGGGCCATGGAGTCGGCCTGCTCATCCACCCGCTTGACATCCCAGAAGCTCTTATCCTTGTGCTCGTCATCTGGACGCATCACAATGGGGACGATATCGACGTCCAACCACAGACGCGAGCAGAGCGTGGGGCTCATATACTTGAGCGTGGTCGGAAGACCGGCACCAATGAACTTGGAAAAGTTCTCGTGCTCGTAGCGTTGGACCTCCTCGATGACGTAGTCGGCAATGAGGTCGGCGCCCATCTTCATGGCATCGTCAAGCAGAATATGCTTGACCGAGAAATCGAGTAGGTACGTAGTGTCGTGGATAGCAAGCGAAACAACGGCAGTGTGGTCGTCGGCGAAGACAGCCGAGATACCGAGGTACAGAGTCTAGAGCACGTCTAGTCAGTACGTGTCTCTGGGTATTGAGGAACCATTGCTGCGAGGCCCCATGTCACGGTATTTGGGTTGCAATGGGCGTCAGGTGCTGTGGTGAAGCTGCAGCCGGTCGGGAAAGGGGCGCGACGGCATGTTTGGAAGGGAACATGTTTGGAGCATAGAAAATAGCAACAGAATAGAACGACAGAGCATCACAGGGAAAGGCAAAAGCGTACCGTCAGAGCTGGGCCGAAACGTCCCTCCTTTTCGACCAGAGTGCTCATCTGACGCTTTCGGTGCACCGAAGTGCTCGTCGAAAAGCGCCGTCCCTCCCGGAAGGTAGAGGCAGGCATGATTGCGAAGTCGTACGGAAGAAGGCTCTTTGGTCGGTGACTGGACTCGAGTGTCGAGTGGACGAAGATTCGTCTACAGCAGACTTGAGTCGATGCGGTTGTCCAACAGGACGGTAATCGAGTTGAGGATCAGAGACAGGACGTATCTTTGTGTTGGAGAAAGGCGGTTGAAGTTGGAAACAAAGCGGAACGAAGGATGAGAGCCGGCAGAGGATCGGACGGGATTATGTATGGGGAGACACTGGTTGGGAAGGCAGGCGCGACTGAGCAGTTCAGTCTCGAGACGACCTAGGTTTTCACGAGGTGGCGTGGCGGTTCTTCTGCTGGGCAGTCGCGAACATCCAACCACGGAAAGAGATGCTGGGAGTCTCGTCTCTGTGGCCAGTCTTGGAGGGCGTGACGCAGATCGTGGTCATGCAACTGCACGTCGTCCTGCATCGACTGCCTTGTCCGTATCCTGGCTGTGGCGGGGTAGCGGGGTAGCTACGTCTGCTGGCTGCCCTCTCCTGCTCCCACCCCCCTGCTCCACCCCTCGCTGTCTCAAGTCAAAACGCCGGCTGGAAGTCGAGCTCAAGTCGCTGTGTCGATTGGGATGGGACGGGAGAATTCGAGAACCGTTTCTCCATGTCGTCCGCCCACACCCTTCCTGCCGGGACGGTTGGAAAACCGGGGACCGCTGACCGGGCTGGCCGATGCTGGGCCGCCGACCTGCGAGATGGTCAAGATGCATTCTCAATCTTCGGTGTGGCATGTCTATCGGATGGCGAAAATGCATCTTGAGCACTGCTGATCCCCTCGCCCCTGACCGGTCATCGACGCTGGCCGACCATGGACCTACATCTCAACCATCCATGGACGCTGGCGCCGGGCCTAACAAGAAGCCATGTCGCACAGTGATCAATTGGTGCTCCTTCTGCAAGGAGCTGCATCAGAGTGAAAAGGGACAAACTGCTCTTTTCTCGTGGGCTTGCCGCTCTTGACAGGATGGGATCGAGCTGCAGCCGTGGGTTGAATCCCTCCTGATGCACATCGAGAGGTCGTGATAGCGGGGGTTTGCTGCGCGTCTTGGGGAGCCATTGGGTGGCGAGCATGCTTCTCTAGCAGAGAGGGCTTGGGCTTCTCCGAGAGGATGCAAGCAACAAAGTCGGTGAGAAGGAGACAGTGAAACCACACAGTCTGGCGTTCGGGGTGGTGGCAAGAGGATAGGAGGGGAGCTGTGGGAGGGACTCTACGCTCTGGAAGACGCGATGTCGAGACCATCCTCACTCTCGACCATTTGGCATGTGGCTGTCTGGTGAACGCGAGAAGCTAGCACCGTCTTGCAAGTTAGGAGAGTGAGAGTAGGTAAGATCGCAGAGGTTGCAACGCCAATTGTATCGTTTGTCGTCTGAGGCCCATAGCAGATGTAGAGACCACCAAGTTCGGAAGGCTCGTATTGTTTTCCCACGAGGAGATGTCCGGCACGCTGGTAGTGGTGTCCCCCCAGCGGGCCGCTGGGTCGGGTCACCTACTACCGAGTTGTGGTTGTGTCGTTAAGGATCGGTACCTCGTTCTGCTTGTGCAACACTGAGCTGTTGAGCCGCGCTTCCATCATCTAACAAAAAGAATTATGTTTCCTCCCGAAACATAATTATACCTAATTTCTCCTCTGTCTGGCGAGGACCTTGCCAACATCCCGTACCAAGAAGGAGGTGAGGTTCCTCGTCCGTTCCACCCCGCTTCCCCCCCCCTCTCTCTTGCTAATGTCCGGAAAACGAAAACGTTGTGGCAATTCCGTCACCCGTGCCGGGCCCTTCTAGGGGGTCGCAGCGGCAGTGACCCGAGTTTGGGTCCCTGTTAGCGCCGCGGTTCGGGTGTGTCGTGCCTCGGACCCCGGCTCACCTTCCTGTGGCGGGGGGTTGATTCCAACCGGTGAGCATGTCCTTCCGCAGCATATTGAATGGAGGTTTTGGGTAGAGCGCAAATTCGAAATCTCGATTTGGGGAGCTACTAACTAGCTAACTTATTCGCAGTCGTCGGGATGGCCTATCCGTCCACCCCAATGCCTTGGCGCGGAGAGGGGACCTGGCGATCCCACCTAGTGACAACAACAGTGGTCTGAAATTGACATTGGGCTCGGCACTGTGCCGGGCTTCCATATTTACCTTGCCCTGTTGGCTAATAATTTGACGAAAATCTGGCCGCATTGTTCCTCCAAAAGGAGAGGCAGCCCTCCCACTCAGCTTGGTATCGTGGACTCATGACCACCGATACAGCACCTCCCCTAGTCAATTCTTTGGGGTGATCTTGGCACCCCGACCTTGAGTGCGGGGGGGACTGCACGGCACCCTTGGGGGTTGCGTGTTGCGCTGACATTGTCCCAGTGGAATGTGTTTCCAGAAGCAGTCGTGGTCGCCCAAGGTCAAGCCGATATCCTCGATATCCTCCAGCCCGGCATTAGCCCACGCATGGAAAGACGCAAGGACTCGGGTCATCAGCTTCGAAGAATAGGTGAGATGGAGGGTGCGTCACCCCACTAGCCCACCTCCCAAACGTCACTGTTTCAAAACCCCCACGCCTACAGCCGACGACTACTTCGTTGGCAGCAGATCAATTGATCATGGCAAACTGTCAGAACCATGGCGGAAAATCCCGCACTGATGAGGCGGTGTCGAGCATCTGATTCGGTGTGCCGTTGCCTTTATCCTAACTTGTTCATCGGGATCCGCGATGGGGTCGTGGGGGTCTGGCTGACTGGTGAGGCGTTCGAGAACCTTTGGGGCCGGGGGAGGCGAGTTAGGGATTGTACCCTGCCGGCGGTTTCAGCGAGGACGGGCCGGTCCGAGTCGAAGTTCTCAGCCATGTCCTGGTTGACTCTCTTGAACCTGCCCAGGACCGGTGCTGACTCTTCCCCCAACATATTTTGCTAGGAGCTCCCATCGAAAAGGCAGTGACCTTTGGGCTGTGAGATTAGGCCACCCCACACCACTCGTCCAGATGCAAACTAGCTGTCGGCCGAGGGCGTTCGGGAACCTGTATTCATGAAGAACAGGGCGTCATGAAGTGGTGAGAAATCGACTCAAACGTTGTATAACACTGCTGATATACACGATCAAATGGCCTAATACACGCATACCGCAGACTGATCTCCGTCTTTTACTTGCCAGAAAGTCCTTCCTCTCAAGACTTGTCGAAACGAGAGGCGACCGTCTTCCAGTTCACCACGTTCCAGATGGCCTCAAAGTACTCGGCCTTGCGGTTCTCGTACTGGAGGTAGTAGGCATGCTCCCAGGCATCGATACCCAGCAATGGCACAAAGTTGCCGGTGACGGGGTCCTGGTTGGCGCGCGTCACCACACCCAGAGTCCCGCTCTGCTTGTCCTTGACCAGCCACGCCCACCCGCTGCCCTGGATGCCGGCCAGCGCAGTGTTCATCTGCTTGCGGAGGGTGTCGAATGACCCAAAGTCCTCACCAATGGCTTTCTGGAGGTTGGCAGAGAAATCAACATCGTGTTTCTTGTGTAGGGTGGGGGATGCGCTGCTAACCTTGAGGCTCCCCGACGGCTCACCGCCGCCATCCCGGCTGGCCGGCGCCAGGTTCTCCCAGAATAGGGAGTGGTTGAGGTGGCCGCCGCCGTGGAAGTTGAGGAGGGGCGCGACCGAGGCGGCCTTGGTGAAGTCGCCCTTGCTCTCAGCCTCGCCGATCGTCTCCAGCGCGCTATTGAGGCCCGTCACGTAGGTTTGGTGGTGCTTTTTGTGGTGAAGCTCCATGATCTTGCCCGAGATATGCGGCTCGAGTGCGCCATAGTCGTCTGCAGGCGCAATGTTCTGGTTAGATACGGACTGGCCAGTGTGAGTTTGAGTACCGCTTACAAGACAGGTCGGGGAGGGTAGCCTTGCCGCGGACAAAGCTGGTGCTGGCCATGGCCATGGGCTTGACAGCTCCCGAAGCTCGGGCAGCGGCCCGGAGGACGGGCGCAGTGCGCATGAGGGTGGCGGACATGGTGGATATGGTAGACTTTAGCTCAATTGAAGAGAGAAGGGCACTTGAAGGGAGCAACGATAGCTGGGACAGGTGGTTGCAATTGTGTCGTCTGTGTCTCCTCCGTCGAAGCCGAATCCGCTGATGTTTTGTCTTGTCGTCATAGTGGGGCCGTGCTTGGCGGTGGCATGTGCCGTGGCCAAGCCCGCCAAGCAGACGAGCCCACCATCGCGTCGCGCCGAGCCCGATCAACAGTACCCCGCGCCCTCGAGATCCCCATCCCCCGCCTGTCAACACCGTCGCAAACTCTCAATTGTTCGTGCCGACGCCCCGGGAAAAAATGTCATACTACGATATTGACTCTATCCTTACAGATGCAGAGGTACTGCGCCCTCGAAAATTCCCTTCGAAATGGCGCTGTGCACCGAGCTGACAGACCGGCGCCCAACAGAAGATACCATGCACATTCCAACTTGACGTTCCCGAGCTCGGCTACCTCGATAACCAGCCCGGCCAGACCCTCAAGACCGGGACCAAGATCCTGCTTCCCCTGTGGATAGCCGAGATGCTGGCCATTGCCAACACGGGCGACATTGACAACAAATCCTTTGTCGATTTCGACCTCCCTTCGGCGCTGGGAAACGATGTCCAGCAGGCGCTCAAAGCCGATCCACGCGCCGTTCCCTTGCGCGACCAGAGCGCGCACTTTTACGCTCTCGCGACGCACATGATGGATCTCTCCGACGAGCCGCAACTCAGTGCCACACTGCGAAGAACCTTTGTTACGCGCGCGGCCGAGATCTCCCTTCACGCCCGGAAGGTGGGAGGCGGAGTGGGAAAAGGGAAAGGCGGTGCGTCGGAAGAAGCCAGCAACATTGGTGTCGGTGGTGCTGGCGAGGAGTTTCTGCGAGGTCTCGAAGAATGGGAGAGGAAGCTCTTTCGCAAGGCGCACGACGGGTCCAAGGCTGCCAAGGAGTGGATGGAGACGGTCAAGAAGCATTGATCGTCCTTCAGTCAATGTCAGGGAGATTCTGAGCCTGAGGATCTGCCCCGGGAAGGTCATATGGGGATTCCTCGTCTTTGCCTAAACCGAAACCATCACATGGTGTCTAGATTGAAAGATCAAGGGACATCTATCCCGAGCCCAGCCTAGCCACCACCATCGAGACGCGCCGCCTCGAGAGGGAAGTCGAAAGAGGGACCTGCGTATACCAGCCAAACCATCCCCGTTGTCGACCATCTGCGCACCGTTGGCTGGTCTCGCCCCAACACGGCCTGTGTGGATTGCCTCTTGGGCTCGGACGAGCCGTCGAGACCTCTGATTCATGGATACAGACCACACAATCGAGATGTGCCCTCAAACCCAAGGGACCAGGGAGCACGCCAACTGATGACAAGAAGAAGGGGGGTGGCATCCGGGGCAAGTAGGGGGCAGTTCGGTCTACCATTCATGACTCTAGACTAGAGGCTGTGACCTGAAGCAAGTACACGGCATCATTGGATTACTGGAAAGCCCGCTGGTTCCATCGCTGCTCAGAGTTAGTTATACAGATTGGTGGTCTGGTTCAGCTTGACGTAGTGGAATTTGAACAAATATGCGATGCCAAGAGCCAGTATCCCATGATGTCGTGAGAAGCGAGCTAGATATTACGTAGGTAAATAAAAACATAAATATATGCATCTCAATGCTGAAATCGTCTCTTTGACATATGACGTGAAGTCAAATCTGGACCCCGAAATCTGTCGTCTCATGATGCCAGTAGCCATCAAGGTTCTCGTGGATCATGCGAAAACCCTAACCCAGCGATTACATAACACCAGTTCTCTCCCGCATTTTCGACAGAATTCGAGAAAGTCGCCCAGGCTGATTTCATCAACCGATCAACTCGACGCCCATCAACTTCTCCCTGCCACGCCAACATCTCCAACCCGTTCTTCGCCCCAAACTCAAGCTCAAAGCAGCTATAGAAATCCGCTGATCTGACTGTCCGCCAGTGACTTGCTAATCCGCAAACATGGGCAGGTAGGTCGACGCAATCCCTCCCCCCCCCCCCCCCGCCCCCCTCCCCGCGCCACCCGCTAACCTCGGCATCGAACAGCATCGTCCTCCCCCACCTCGACACGGGCTGGCACGTCGACCAGGCGATCCTCAGCGAAGACGAGCGGCTGGTAGTGATTCGGTTCGGGCGCGACCACAGCCCGGCGTGCATGGCGCAGGACGAGGTGCTGTACCGCATCGCGGACCGCGTCAAGAACTTTGCCGTCATCTACCTCTGCGACATTGACAAGGTGCCCGACTTCAACCAGATGTACGAGCTCTACGACGAGTGCACGCTCATGTTCTTCTTCCGCAACAAGCACATGATGATCGACCTGGGCACGGGCGACAACAACAAGATCAAGTGGGTGCTCGAGGACAAGCAGGAGCTGATAGACATTGTCGAGACGATATACCGCGGCGCGAAGAAGGGGCGGGGTCTGGTGGTCAGTCCAAAGGACTACTCGACAAGGCATCGGTACTAGGATTGATCGGTATGGAGCGGGGGAATACACGGGTGGGTTAGTTTTTGGTTTCGTGGGGGCTGGGCTGGGAAAAGCCTGGCTCAAGTCGTGAGTACAGCGTCGGCGTTTGGGGAGGGGGGAAGGGGAAAGGGAGACGTCTTGGACTATCATTTCCGCCGGCACGCGGTGGAGGAGTGCTGCCGTGGCCGGCGTACAGATGACTCGGCCGTAGGACGTTCTTGTTGGCATCTGGCCGACATTGAAGCTCCCATTTTGTTACAGTCCACAAGTACTTGTACGAGCGTGTGGTAGATTGGTATCTGGAGAGGAGGCAAACCGCTCAGTGCCATCAAATGCCCAATGAACTAGAGTTTACAGTGGTACGGCGCCCCTTTGAGTTTGGACCTTTTCTCTTCAACCCAAGTTGGGCTTGACTCCGCGCTTGTTGGCAGTGACCTGGTGTACAAGTCTGCTTTGTTTTATACCCGCATCGTTGATGTTTTGCAGCAAGTCGTATCGTCTGATGTAATACCACGCCACCTCCCAGAGAAGAACCCCCATGTCCAAGCGCTGCATGTGCGCGCCATCATGCAAGCTCTTTGCATTCGCATTCGTGCCACAACACAATGTCCAAATTGTATTGTGTACGAACAACCCATCGTGGAACGTCACGTCGTAAAGCCCAAAACTAGGGGATATTACCGGCGGGATGTGGCACTTTTTCTCGATGCGGCTGCAATTTGGCAAATCGTACCATGCAGCTTGGCATCCGCCAGCACGGGATTTCCAGCTCGCTTCCAGGTTTTGAAGTCGCATTGTCGATATCGATCTCCAGACCGGCCCGACAGACGACATATGCTCATCAACCCGATTTCGCCAAGTTCCCCAGATTCTGTTGGCGGCATTGATCATGACTTTAGCGTTGGACATAGGTACTGTGTACGACGGCGCGTTTTTCACTGACGGGATCAAGTGTGGCGATTGGTTGTGTGAAGATCCCCCCTAACCGGATGGCGTTAAACAGTCTTGTCGTGCTTGCTGGGGTGAGTGAGATATTTAATCTGAGGTCGACACAGAAATCGTGAACTGTCAGGGGTGGAAATCGTTATCACTGGCGGGATGGTGCGCGGGAGTGGCCCTCTAGCCCAGCGGGGGTCACAAGCGCTATCGCTGCCATCCACAAGACCTCACCCAGGCGTGTCGGTCACAGGCTTCACAAGTGGGGAGTCTCCAAGGGTCCCAAGACTCCCAAGACCCTCCTGTTCCTCCCCCCTTTCGATCTCGCCCCAGGATGGGGCCGGTTTTGCCATGTCATTACTCGGCGCTCTCGCCCTTCCTTGTACCTTCAATCCTCGCCAACTCGACCCGGACCTCGAACTCGCGCAACCCCTCCCGATGCAATAATACCTCACCACCACGATGCTAGGGTGGAAAGGTCTCTCGAGGCGCGCGGGCATTGACCCCATAGTCGTCGAGAAGCTCGGCACCGTTGCCGCCCATCGCCTCGCGCCCGCTTGGCCTCGGATACGGCGCTGCGCATCGGCCCGCCAGACCATCGTCCTCCTCGTCCTCGGCTTCGTCTCCTGGTTCGTCTTCGTTCAGCTCAGCATCTTCTCCTCGGCGTGGACCGCACCCCTAGCCTTTATCGGAGTCCCGGGATACGGCCCCGCCCCTAAGCGCATGACGAGCGCGTACAACACGTTGCCGCCCCTCGCTGCGCCGATTCCCTGCTATGGCGCCCGCGGGAAGCTCCTCTCGGACAGCTACGACGACCGAATGGAGGAGACGAGCCTCAACATCCGTACGGAATACCCATCCAAGGTTCTTCCCCAGACACAGACCATGCTAACACTTGCCTGGCAGCTTATCCCACCACCTTCACGGGCTCCTACGAGGCAGTGGGGCTGGACATGACCTGGACGACCGCCGAGGATCGATACGCTGCCTACGGCTACGGCGAGAAACGAGAATCCTACAACCGAACCAAGGTCCAGTGGGACAAGGTAGACTGGGGCGCGCTGCAGAACGAATGTTTCGAGCGCAACGAGCAGCGCTTCCCCTCGGCCGCCAAGAAGTTCGACGACCCCCTCGAGACCCTCCGCCTCGGCTTCCGAAACCGCACCCGCATCCCCGTGGTCCGCCACTGGCACGAGTTCAACCAGACGCAGCGGACGGCCCTTGTCGTGCGCTGCTGGCGCGGCTACAACTTTCAGCCCGAAGACATGTACTACCTGCGCTCGCTGATCACCGAGACTTCGCTCCACTCGGGCGGCGAGTACCAAGTCATCCTCCTCGTCGACATGCGCGAGTCCCCGGAAAACATCTTTGCCTCCAAAGCCGCCTACGAGAAGGGCCTCCACGCCGCCGGCATCCCCCCCGAGTTGCGATCCATCGCCGTCCTATGGGACGAGCACCTCCTCCAATCCTGGTACCGCGATATTGACGAACACAGGTAAGACACCCCTTCCCCCACCCCCGTGCCGTGCCGTGCCGTCCCGTCCCATGCCGTGCGACACGCCACACCCGCTAACCCCCCTCCCACGTCCCAGAACAATGTGGCAAGTCTACCAACCCATGCAGCTCCTCGCCCTGCACTACCCCGAATTCGACCACTTCTGGCAACTCGAGCTCGACATGCGCTTCACCGGCCACACCGGCCACTACCTCACCGCCCTCTCCACCACCGCCCGCTCCGAACCCCGCAAACAAGCCCTCGAGCGCTCCCTCTTCCCGTACATGCCCTCCCGCCTCCCCTCCCCCTCCCCCCTCGCCTTCTTCTCCGCCGTCAACGCCACCAGCCTCGGCTCCTCCCTCGCCTGGGGCCCCATCCCCATCCCGGAACTCCCCCCCATCGGCCCCGTCCCCCCCGTCCCCGACCCCCGCGCTGACCCCTTCTCCTGGGGCGTCGGCGAAGACGCCGACGTCATCGTCACCTCCTTCTGCGCCAACGCCTCGGCCGCCGACTCGTGGGTCTTTCGCGACTGGATCGGCGGGCTGCGCGCGGGCGTCGCGACCCCGCGCTTCTTCTGCCCGCCCGCCGTGACGCGCACGTCGCGCGCGCTGATGCTGGTCGCGCACGAGGCGCAGGTGCGGCGCGCGGTGCGCGTGCCGAGCGAGGCGACGCCCGTGAGCTTTGCGCTGTGGCATGGGTTGAAGATGAGTTTTCCGCAGGGGCCGGTGTTCTTCCGGCGGGAGGGGGATGAAGAGTTTGAGGAGGCGTGGTGGAGGGGGGGACCGGAGAAGGGGAGGAAGGACGGCGGGGTGGGGCCTGTGGTGGTGGAGCATCCGAGCGGGGATGGGCTTTCGTTTTGGTGGGGGGGGGATTGGCCGAGGAGGATTTTTGATGCGTGGCAGGGCGAGGAGGAGAGGGAGGAGGAGTGGCCGTGGGTGTTGAGGAGGGAGGGGGGGAGGGTGTGGGCGCCGAATATGATGGTGCATCCGATGAAGCGGAGGGAGGGGGAGCCGGCCGGGTCGAGGCCGTGAGGGATGGTTGGGTTCATTGCATTGCGTTGGCGTTGGCGTTTTGGAAGGGCATAGCATGAGAGGGGGGTTCATCTGGGTCTGCATTGTGACATGGCGCTGGACCAGCAATGGGGGATCGGGATAAACCGAGGGTGGTGGTTTGGTCCCCTGGTGGGTGGATTGGTCATTCATGGCTTTGATATCCTTCATCTTGCCCGCTTCTCTGTACTTATATATACCCCTTGCCGCATGGGGAGCCGCCTGCGGAGATTTGTTCGCCGCTTTATGGGGCTTGCTACTTTGAGTTAATGTATACAACTATTTGGTCAACTGTAAGCTGGCGCGTTGTCTTGTGCGTGGTAAGTTCCCTTTCTTTCTACATTGGCATGATTCAATGTCTCTTTTGGCTTGCCTTGCATCAATCACTCACGCATCATCACACGAGTTGGACACTAAAACTAGGAGACGGATTACTATTCGGTATGATACTTGGCTAAGAAGCCCTTTGATCAATGGCATCCACCATCCACCGCCATATCTCTGCCAATAGCAGCAATGCACGCAAAGGCTACTATCCACTCCGACACCCCTCCCCTCCCCTCCCCTCCCCGATGCCAACCAAGACAACGTCCAAGTCGCGAGAGCAAGACAACCCAGCCACTCAGTGAAACTCGCCCACGCCGGGTCCAAAGTGCTCGCCCGGCGCCAGCGTCTTGAGCGGGCAAGGGACGCCTTCGCAGCCCATGGCAACCACCGAGTTGCCCCACCAGTTGACCTCGACCTCGGGCCACTGGAGTGCAAAGAAGATGAAGATGCCGGCGAGCGAGATGCCGGCGCTCAGGGCCGAGGCGAGCACAAAGTTGTACTTTGACCAAAACTCGAGGAACCGGTTCTTGCACCATATCCAAGACAGCCAGCTGATCCAGACACCGGGGAAGGTGTACGACATGTTGTAGGGGGCCCAGGTGCAGGCGCCGTTGAGCAGGAGGACGGGATGGATCTGGCGGAGCCAGCTGGTGGCGGGGTAGCGGCGGCGGAGGAGCCACAGGATGAGGGGGATGGCCACGCCGATGGGCCAGCCGGCCATGAGGGCCGTGTACTGGCCGCCGGAGCCAAAGATCTTGGTCGGGCCGATGGTGCCCCAGAGGACCGAGGCGGTGAAAAAGGTTTGGATGCCCGGGCACGTCATCTTGTTCGGGGCCAGTTCGGTGCACACGTTCGGGATCTGGTTCATCTGGAAGTTCAAGACCCCCGTGCAGATAAAGGTCGAGACGAGGGTGGCGATGATTTGGGCCGCAAAGGTATGGCGCGGCGGGATCTTGACGTAGTGGGCCAGCTTGAGATCGTTGGCGAAGGCCATGGTGTGCGCGCAGGTAACGTATCCGTACGTCTTGAAGTAGTTCATGGCCAGGGCGTTGCCTGCGACCCATGACCCGCCGATGAATTCAGCCAAGACGTTGAGCCCGACCTCCACGCCCGTGATGGCCTTGATGATGCCAAAGGGAATGACGAAGACGACGCAGAGCGCCAAGCCGTAGAAAATAACACCGGCCGTAGTGTAGGTCTCGTATCCAGTAATACCGGCGAGGCCGCAGGCAACGGCCGCCACAAGCAGGGCCATGTACCACCATTCCGGGGCTGTCAAAAGATTAGTCCCCAACCGAGAATCACCAGTTTTGCGGAACTCGAATGCCTACCTTCGGGATACTTCGCCATCAGCGTGTTGTGCACATCTTGGTACTCTGCGGTGGGCTGCGGGCCCTTGTTCTTCCGGAAGCTCCTGAAGAGGTTCTTGAACCCCGACGTGACTTCGTATCTGTGGTTCAGGATGACATACTATGATAATCAGCTTCTCCTCAAGCATAAACATGCCAGAGCGGAAACTTACCACAATGGTGGCCGGGTAGACGGAAAAGAAGAACATGTAGGTCGTGAGGTGGCTGGCCGTCAGATACGCTGGAGAGTATGACATGTACTTTGCTGCGTCAAAGAGGCCCTTTTCGTTGACCGCCATCGACACATTGTAGGGCTTGCCCGTGTTGTCGTAGACGAGATTCTGGTTGATGGGCAGGAAAGACGTGCCCCAGGCGTTGCCGTACCAAATGGCGAGGATGAGAGGTACCGAGCACAGCATCCCCATGAAGTTGTTGAACGAGGTGTAGAACGGAACCATGAGGGGGTCGGGCGCGTTGGCCGTGACGATATTGTAGTCGAATGTGGAAAGCGGGTTGATGCCGAGTCCACTTTGGAAGCCTGTGATGGCCGACAGGTGGACGTTGTTTGGCGCGATCCAGGTTATCCAGCTGAAAATGCTGGTGGCGGCGAAGAGGTAATTTGGGATAAAGAAGTAGAAAAACATGGCGGCGCAGGCAATCATGAAGAGGCGGTAACGGGACATGTGGAAGATCTTGCCAAATGGACCGTCGACGAATTGGTTCTCCTTGGAGTGGAAGGCTGCGTTCAAGGCGATGGTCGACAGGGAGGCGGGCCACACGCAGTAGGCCGGGTAGACAAGAAAACGCCGCGTGAGTCCTGCCATGCCGTAGCCAACAAAATTGGTAGACAGTGCCACTAGGATCTGGTAGCTGAACTGTCCCGCGTACGGCTGGTTGAAGAATCTGGGAAGGTACTGAATCCAAATGATATTGGCGGTGTAAGGGGTGTTGCCCGCGACAGTTCCCATGATGGTGATCAGCATGTGCTCCTTTTTCGAGAAGGGACCCGGGTTCAGGCTGTGACGGCTGCCAAAGAGAGTAAAGCCCCAATCCGGGAGAGTGTACTCGGCGGCCTTGCCAAGGGGGAAGGCCAGCAGCTGGGCAACGTTGGAGTACAGCCCGATGGAAGGTTGGCGGATCGAGAAGAGCTGATTGACAAAGGCCATGATGGCTGAGAAAAAGAGACCGATGACCCAGACGCGGATGGTGGAGCTTGGCATGCTCGGATCGTCGTGATTGTCAACGACGGAACGAACCTCGGCGTAAGGGCTGTTGTTGGTGATGAGGGCCGCCTCGAGCTTCATCTCGTAGATCAGATCGCCATGATGCTCGGGGGCCGCAAAAACGTCGTCGTTTCCTGTGGCAGTCGCCGTGTCAGCACGATGATTACTATCCCCTGACCCTCTAATCTTGCGCTGGACGGCTACTCACCCAGAAACTCCTTGATCTTGGTGATAATCGGAAAGGGGAAGTTGGGATCGCTCTCGTGGACCAGCAAGACCTTCTCCATGAGCTGTCGGGGCGGGTCAGCGCATGTCGCACAACTTGGGTGTCGCCATCGGGCGTCTCACAGCCTTGACTTCGTCGAGCGTCATGGTGTCGGCGATGGCCTTGGCCTCGTGAAGGTCGCGGTCCGTGACATTGAAGGCGCTGGGAGAAGGGCGGGCTGTTAGCAGGGGCCAGAGAGATCAAGGGCCGAAGATAAGAAAGGGTGTGCGCACATCTCGACATCGCGGTCCATCATCAGCTCCTCGTCAACAGACGTCTCGAGGCGCTCCTCGCGCTCGACCCGTAAATTGGAGGGCTTGTCATCAGAGGTGCCGTCGGGCTGAAGAGGGCGAAGGTCGATGCCCTCGGGCTCGTCCCCGCTGTTGACGCGCATGGTGAGGAACCCTGTGCTCGCGGAATGGTAAGATGCTGCTTCTTAGGGCGCTGTAATCGCGTACCAAATGCGACTTCAGCCGCGCCGGAACCAAGGTGCTCGGCGTCGTGGTGGCGGAGATGTTGAAGGGTGGTATTTTGAGGTTTAGTGCGGAGGACGGCGGAAGAGTTGGTGAGAATTCTGGAAGATGGCAGCGAGGATGGGGGGGGGGGGGAGGGGGGGGGGGGGGGCGCGAAAAAGCGGACCTCGAGCAGCAGCGGAGGAAGGCACGGCTTTTGGTCTGCGTACTTGCCAAACGGGATCCAGGAAACCGGGCGGTGAGTTCAAGTTGACCTCGTTTCTTCCTTCCCAGTTCGCACGCCGGTCGGGGAACGTGAAGAGGGTGAACCTCTGTATTTACAGCGAGCTTGGGGTGAATGGAAGCTTTGAATGGCCCCTATCATGACTTCATCTGTAGTACAGACAGGTGAATGTCTCAGCACCGCAGAGAGATTCTTCTGCACGTCTCAGGGTTGGTGCGTCCATATTCAAGAGATGAGCTCCCAGTCCGGTGGCACACGATTGAATTTGAGACTTTCGCCAGCTCCTCGATTTGCTTCTTCGTCTCATGGAACGATTTCCGTTCAAGTGTAACGGTCTTGGTTGCGGCCAGTACAACTTTCGGGACATTTCCGACCCGGGCAGTCCGTGATGGTGATGGTTGGTTCAAGCTATGGTGACGAAAAGGGGTTTGTTTTGTCTGCTGCCAAGACCAAATAAATACCACATTCACCTGGCCAAGCATAAGTCCATTGACGACCTCCCACACATTTGTCCCAGCTATCACATTCGTTGGTAAGAACAACATCACATCTGGGCTCCCAAAGAATTGCTCTTTAAAATCGATGGGTTGTTGGACAGCGTACGGAGATGGGACAAGCCCAAACCGCCTTTCAAGTTTCAAGATAAACCGGCATTGCCAAGGAAGAAAGTTGTATGTATCCAAGACAAATCATTAATTGACTGTACTTGTATCTGACATTGGAATAATTACACCCCCATTTTAAAGGTCCAGTCCTGCCCCTCCTCCACCTCACCCCTCACCAAGTCCCAGATACGTATCACTCCGGGACGCTTTAAAGAAGACCAAAGGTCCACGAGCTCTCCCAGCTGTACTTCTCGCCAGGTCCAAGGAGCTGAGCATCAGCGCGACCCCACTCGGGACTGTTTAAAATGTCAGCTCAATTATTCTCTCCAAAAGACAAAATGAGTGGGAGAGAGAAACTGGGGACGTACCGGTTGATACCATCGGGATAATCCTGCGCCTCGATGGCCACGCACGAGCTCTTGACGACGCGCTGCTTGTCATTCAGGCCCTGGGTGCTCTTGAGGATGGCGCTCCCGTCCATCCACGAGCACGAGTAGAGCACGACGCCCGGCTGGTCGGTGCGCAGCTCGGCCTTGACGCCCGAGAACTCCGAGGCAATCGTCAGCACGGCCGCGCCCTTGGGCGCGTCCTCAATGAGCCAGTAGCCGTTGTAGCCCTCGCACACGCCGTCGGCGCCGCAGTTGCCCTTGAACTTGGGGTCCGTCTTGGAGTGGCCAAACTTGACGCCGGCCTTGCTGGCAAAGTCATTGATGCTGCCCGGCTCGGCCGTCAGGATCTTGCCCGTGGGGAGCGCGCCCTGGTCCGCCTCGAGGTAGCGCTTCGAGTAGGGGAGGTGCAGGGTGTGGTCCCAGATGAGGTCGGTGGCGGGGTTGCGGTAGGCGTCCAGATTGAAGTAGGTGTGCTGGGTGAGGAGGACGGCTGGTTTGGTCAGCCAAAGATTCATCTTGGAATGGCCGGGGCCAGGGAAACTCACGGGTCAGCTGGTCGGGCGAGGTGGCCTCAATCTTGATGTTCCAGACGCTGTTCTTGACGCTGTACGTGACGCTGGCGTCGACATCGCCGAGCATGCCCAGCGACGAGTTGGACTTGTCGTGGATGGCAAAGGTGATGGAGTCCTTGGTGTACGCCGTCACGTTCCAGAAGCGGAACGACCAGTTGTTGGTGCCGCTGTGGAGCGTGTTGCCGCCGTCGTTGTCCTGGGTGGTGTACGTGGTGCCGTTGATGCTGTACTTGGCCTTGCCAATGCGGTTGGCATAGCGGCCGGGGATGGCATTGTACACGGGGTGACCCGGGTCGACGGCTGTGGTGGTGATCTTGTCAGCTGCTGCTCATCCCGTGGAGTTTTGCCTCGAAACTTACGGTAGTAGGCAACGTCGTCGTACCCGAGAACGACGTCGATGGAGCCTCCGGCCTTGTCGCGGACAAACAGATTCGTCAGGCTGGCGCCGTAGGGAATGAACTATTCCCATGTTAGCCCTCCATTTTCGCGCCGCTACCGTCTGCAGGGGGGCCCACCTTGGCCGTGATGCCAGGAGCCGAGATGGTGTAACGTCCATCAGCGTCCGGGGCGGGGACAGCGGCTCCATAGACGGAGCTCGCCAACGCGGCAACAAATGCAGCAGTGGTCCACATCGTGTCAGTTTTACGGGCTTGTTCGTTTCCCGGCGTAGAGGATGGAGCAGCACCAGGAGGAGACACGGCCCAATCCCCACGAGCCCGGTCCTGGGTCGCCGTTTATATATTCGGACGTGGTACGGCATGGGCTCCCCCATGCTTCTCCGCATCTGACACGTCCAGATGGGATACCACGCTGCCCGCCACGGCCATGACCACGGGGCACTTTGTGGGTATTCTCTGTCGGGCAAGGAAAGTGGACTCCGCCCCCGAGACCCCGGATGGATCGCATATTGGGAGGAGTGGTCCGTCGCGTTCTCGACGCCAATAACGAGGCCGTCCACAGGCAAAATGAGGGGAATGATCCACTGGCCTGGGTGTTTTTGTTTATTACGGCAGATCAGCCTGAGTCCCGAAGGAACCAGCCAAGACCCGACCAAGGTGGCCGATCACCCGTCTCCGACCGTTTCATGCAGGAACCCTTATGACGGCGGAATAGGGCGAGGGATGCTTATTCGTCGGCATGTCCAATCAGACGTCGTCCGGATGACGGATAGGCCAACCTCGACACTACCCGGGTCGTCCTGAGTCGACAGGGCATCCGGCCAGCCCACACCCACCCCCTCACTCTCATCGCAGCTGCAGGCAGGCAGATCTCGCGACACGGCAAACGGGATACTCGTGAGGGCTGCATCTCGTCAGCAGGGCCGTCGTCAATTGGATACGCCAGACACACCTGGACCCAAACTCCGTCTCTGCCATGCCGCGTGGGCAGGGACAATACCCAGCACCCGCGATCCCAGACAAACACAATCTATCGGCACGGATCAGCCATGGCTCGCTTGTCCATGCTCCCCGTGCCACACCAGTCCTAGTAGGGCACGCAGGAGCAGCTTACCGGGAGACGGAATGCGCTGGCGAGCCATGGTCGATTTTTGCCTCGACACGGTCGCGCGTGGGTAAAGATGCCGGGAAATGGGGTACGGGCTGCTGCACCGGTAAGCTGACGATGTCCGGAGTCGAGACCGCGGGCGAGCGACGGAGTCTCGAGAGTCCAGAACGTGAATGGCAACATGCTTGGTGGATATTAGCTACCCCGTCCGGGGCCCGGATGCACGAGGGCTAAACCGGACCCGTGGGAGCCGGATACCAAGTCTCGGTCAGCCGAAGGTGGTCGTGATTGGTGGGTTCGGGCGCGGGTTGCCATCAGACATCGAGACGGGAGGGTCGGTGCGTTTGTTCCAGTCTCGAGCCAGTCTTCTATGTGGCGAATGTTGGCTTTCTGGACTTCACCGCCCTAAACAACGAGCGTCGCACGGTTGCAATGGTGACTCGGCAGAGGACATCGATATCCAAATTCCGACGGCCGCCTGCTGCGCGACGAAAGCTTTGCAAGGGGATGGCGGCGGTGAAGTTTGTATTTTGAAACGAGACGGAAAGGGGGGGAAAGATATGGATGTCTCAGCCATCCGTTTGCCTACAGCGACACTCCTGTCGCTGTCGAACGACTTGGGAATTTATATCACAGGGTTAGGGCCAGGTTGGGCATCATGGGTGCTAGTGACTCGGGCAGCAAGTCTTCTTGAGGTACACTTGAGCGTCTTACCAGGCGTTAGGAGAGGACGAGAAAACAAAACCATGTCATGCAAAATCAAATTTGTTGGAGGTTTCCATCCTCCGTTTGCATCTTCCGGTCCGCAGCCAACTTTAAACGGAGCATGAAGCCCGATGTGGGGCCCCATTGAGTCTGCCTCTTGTGCATTCTTCTGTTTGGTTAGCAGGCAGGGAGAAGAGGAAGGTAAGAGTGGAAGACGATGGAGTGATTTCGTGATTCGTGGCCCTGTCTCTGTTTCAGTTTTTTTCCTGCTTCTGCACTCTTGCCATTTGGTGGAACAACCGGGCCTGTTCCCATTTGATTCTCATCATCTGCGTCTGCCTCAACCGCCGTCGGTACCCCCAACGAGGGGACCACATAATAGGTACATGGCGACCTTTGTTTGGGTTGGCTCCATGATGCTGGCCGGCCTGTATCTCCGACTGTTTGCAACCAACCCGACGGCAAGCCTCCCTGCCATGAGGCCACCCGCCGACGAATCCGAATGGCCTCGGAGCTGCAGGGCGCCGCTCATTGGGTGGGTTTCTGAATCTCTCTGGGGATGGTCGTCTAGCCTGCCTGGTACCGCGTTTGGCCCCGTTTTCCTTCTGGTTGCGTTTGACAGATGGGCAGCTTCCTCATTCATGATAACCCTTTGGCACTCCCCAGGTTCTTATATACCATCCGTCGCCAGTCAACACAAGACCCGATCGAGGAGCACAAATCACAACCCAAACCACCTTGACATTCTCTTTGACAAACCTGCCCGCACCTTTTGCCCACCATCCATCTCACCAACCCCCGCAGCCCGCTGTGGCCGACAGAGCGGCACCAGATGGACCCCCCAGTGCCGGACGAGAGTCCTGGAGACCTGAGGTTTGTCATCAATCATGTCTTCCTGCCGCCTCGACTGCCCCAAGAAGACGACACAACTGCCGACAACGATCTTGCCCTCGTGGCATCGCTTTACAAGTCTCTTCTCAAGTTCAGGGAGCTGGAGCCAACGGCCTCGGGGGCTCTGAGCCCGGCTATCGACATGGTAGGCCGGTTCTACAGAAAGGAGGCCACAACTGTCGCCACTATCCAAGAGAATATCTGTGATCTCGCGGATGGAAGTAAGCATCAAAGGTCGTCCCCCAAACACCAAGCCACATCTCTAACTCGGTTGCTTTTGCTCATAGATCATTCCATCTTCTACTTCCCACCACAGAATGCCGGAATGCTTGCTACCAGAAAGGAAAACGGCATGCTTTTCGAGGCTTTCGAGCTCCTAGCACCAAACAGAGATGTCATGTCCTGCGAGGGGTCGTTGCTGCGAGAGTTCCCAACGCGAGCTGCCCTGGTCAGCGGCCAGGTGGTTGCTGAGGAGAACCATGAGTTCAAGTTGAACTTCGCCGAGGTCATAACGACATTGGAGCACGACCTAGCCCCCAATGCGCACCCAAAGTCAAAGAAGGCTGGAAGCGACCATGCCGAGATACGAGACACCATCGCCCCGGTTCTCGTCACCGGCATGTTGATGGATTTCTTGACCGGTCTTGGCCGCTGTGTTGAGCCGCAGCGATACACCAAGCGAAGCCGCGAACAGGTGAACTGGTCGGACTCCCTCCTGCCTTTTCACCGATCGCCTGTCTGGCTTCTCCTCCGGGTTTCTTTACGCCTGGCATTGGAGCACCGAGCCACCTGCGATGTCTGGCCATCTCCAAAAGCGCTGTACAAGGCCGTCCTCGCATTCCATCACTGCCGACTGCTCCAGCAGGCGACTGCGAGTGCGCTCGGAAATGAGCACGGTCTGCTGCATTGCCTGAACGCCAAGATCGCACATCGCATCATCAAACTCGATCCCCCGGGGCCCCCCTTCCAGCGCCCTTGGCTCCAAGAAGTGGCAGTGGCAGTCGAGGTGGCCAAGACGAGGCTGGAGCTTCAATGGGGCAAAGTGCAGGCCAACGACAATGAGCCGATCGACCTCGGGTGCCTATCGAGCCTTGCTTTTCGCGATGATTGCAACCTTCGCCTTGGTAACCTTGGCCCATATCTGTCCTGGGTGAACGATCGAGGATTTGGTCAGCGTGGAGATATTGGGCCCGGTGACCCAACCAGGTTTTACCCTCTGCCGTCAATGGAGCTGCCCACCTCGCAGTGCCTTGCGTCCAGGAGCCGAGGTCTACAGCGCTTTGAGCTACTTGAGTTTGAAGCCTGGGTCAGCCACCACTTGGACTCGTGGCGGAGTTCCCACGGCGCACTCCTTGCCAGCCAGACTATGGAGATCAGACAGACCCTAGTTGAATACTTGATCAAGCAGCTCGATGACCTGATCAACATATACTACTGCAGAGCCAAGGCAGCATACCAAGACATTCCCGAGGCGTTGTCGGTGATGTTCCTGACCATCATGGAGCTGTGGGTCACGCTGGACGAAATTGCAGGTCAAGGTGTCGAGCTTCTTCGGGACTACGACCCTGGTTTGAGATGCAATCTGCTCAACCCATTGCTTCTTAGCACGAAGCAGCAAATGCATCGTCTACATTCAGTTGAGCAGTACCTCTCAAGTCGAAAGGAGAAGGCAGGTGCAAATTATCCCTCGGCCTTCTCGAACTTTGGTGGATCGTCCTCCCTTGCCGTTCGTTTTTTTCACGGTTCGACCCGTCACCAGACCTTGCTTGGGAACATCACCAGAGAGGCTGGGGAGAAAAAAGAAGCCAAGATTCGCGAGTATGAAGACATGAAGTCTTTATACCACACCCGTGTCCGCGAGAGAGACGGGATGGGCCACAATGACAGCAAAGACCGTCACGGCGACTGGGCTCACAAATACTGGGGCTGTGACCGCTGCCGGCTGGACGACAAGATCAGTCGGATGAATATCTCCATCTTTGAATGGCCACTCCCCGCGGACACGAATCACGCCAGGGCGGCGGTTTTTGAGATCGACGTCAACGAAATTGTCAAGATTTGGCGCGGTATTACCATGCATCTCCTGACAAAGATCTTCAGGGAGGATGCTTCCTCATTGTCAACCACGAGCCAACTGTGGTGGCTAGCCACTCACTCCGAGCTTCATAGCTCTGTGACCTCCAAGAGCCGTCTACACCCTGCCAGTGGCAACAAGCGGACGAACGAGACACATTACAACACCATGCACATCCGTGACGCCACGGCCGAGAAAGTTTGCCCGAAACACGGTACCCGATACAGCTACTACGATGAGGATCTTCATGTTGAGCCAAGCACGTGGGCCAGCGGAACCGTGGTTCCATCGCATTGCTCATACGCCCAGCCTGGGTCATTCGAATCATGGGTTCGGTCTTCCAGCCACACCTCAAATGAGGTCATTGCCGCGCAAGGTAGCTGCCCTGAAAGCGTGTCCCTTGAGGAGTTCCGAACCATTGGGAACCTTCGGTCTGGAGACGGACTGCAGTGGGCAAACATCCTCTGCCAATTGGTCATCCCCGCACTGGATCTCAACAAAGATTCCTCTTACGACCTCATCATGCAGGCTTCTCTTGAAGCTGGCGTTGCAGATGATGGTGGGAGTGTGCTACGAAGGGCTCATTTTGACGCAGGATGTGAGCGATACTCCAAAAACGCTGTCAAGTCTCTCCGGGAAGCCATACAGAGAGTTCAGGAGAGCTGGCAGAACGAGACGTCCCTCTGCATCCTTGCCCGCTTGTCGGCCCGCTTGTTCTCGGTCTCATCTCCAACCGAGACGTCGAATGGTTTCTTGACGCGCCTGGACGAGATCCGTCGTGTGTCGATTGACTGGACCCGAGAACTCGTCGGGAAGCTTGACGAGAGCGTGTCGGCCCTTGACCGAGATGTCTTTTCACGAAGAATACTGATGTCGGCTCTCATCTGTGCCACCACCTTCGATGTTGACGCACAATCTTTGCGTTCAATCCTCGGTTCCGCGTCTGGGGCCGACCTGAACCTCGCGATTTACACCGAAATCGCCACATTGGTTCATGATTACCTCCCTGGTAACGAGATTCCGTCCGAGAGAATTTCCCGGCACTTGCTCGATCGATGGCAACGGACCAAGCACGCTTCGTACAGCATCATCAAGGAGGAAATTTTGAGCCGAGGAAACCTCGGACTTGACCAGACCATGAATCGACTCTGGGGAGATTTCACATCTTCTCAATCAGGTTGGCTGGCTGAAGAGTCTCCTCAAGGCCATGTTTTGGTCACCGACATGGAAGTGGAAGAGTCGGATAGGCAACCGATCAAGGTCTCCTTCAACATCCTCAAGGGGCTTGTTCTTGTCGACGGCTACCCCCTTGCACGGCTTCCAGAGTCCTACCAAGTCCATCCCACGTTTGTTCAACTATTTGGGCAGCAAATTTTGGACGTCATGCCTTCAGCCGTCCGGGGCATGCAGTTTTCGGCGCGCCGGGAGCAGATGGGATGGATTGTTCATTTTAACATGATCAATGACAGGCTTGTCATACGTGCCGTTGCAAAGCGTCCAACGACTCTCGACGCCCAAGCTCCGGAGGTCTGGGAGTACATTCCCCGCGAGTATGTGCGAGGCGATCTGCCTTCGTCATTTGTGGAAGGCTGCTCCCACTGGGTCAATTTATCTACCGGTGAAGTCCAATTCCGCGAGGTCGGCAATCCCTGGGTTTCAACCCCGAACGGGTGGACATTGACTCAGAATGCTCAGTCGCGCGTTCTCAGCAAAGATGATTGCAGTGTGGTCGATCCACACAGCGACACAGCTAAGGAGGTCCTGAAGATCATGGGCCCCCTCGAATCAAAATATCAAATCAACTGCATTTTCCAGCGGAACCGGGGGACGCCCTTTCTTGCCGTGGAACTCCCAAGGTTCCGTCTTTCGTTCAGCCTGTTTAAAGGACAGTCGGTTCTCAAGTCAAAGGATTATCCAGGAATGCGTGTCAGCGAGATGCAAGGAATCGGGACTCTTATTGGACTCAAGAACAAGCTGGTCCTCGCACCCGAGTGCCCTTCTTCCACCCAGCCGCGAAAGGTTCTGATTCCCGAATCAGACTTCTCTTCAGCCATTGTCGGCGACCATGTCGAAGTGGCTGCGAGCCCGTCCAGGAAGCACCACATTCGCCATCAAGTCTTCGAAGTACACAAAATTCTGGGTGTGCTGTCGGATAACGGATCGTTGCGAGGCAAAATGCTAGTCTGCTATCTGCACGCATTGACATCCCATTGTCTTCCGGACCCTCTGACTCTCCGGACCGGCACAGAGGAGTCTCTGAGACTCTTGAGCTCCGCAGCAATATACTCGGCGAATCAACTCGATACCCGGTCAGCGGCATACCTGCAAGCGATCGCAGACATCTCACCACTCCGATCTTACTATCCGGACCATCTGCAGGTGATGGAGACCGTGAGATGGTCTGACAGCCTCCCCCCATTGTCCCAACAGGACGACTTTTGGCAGCTGGCGCAGGATATCCTCGAGCATTTCAAGGGCTTTGGCGACATCTTCACCCCCAGCGAGGTAGCGAATCTTCCTCAAAAGCTTGAGCATAAGTCGTCTGAGAAGCTGGTGAAGCGAGCGCGGCTCAGAAGCTCTGTCTTCCGTGTATCTGAGTTTGGAGCCGAATTTGGTTGCGAGACATTGAACAATCACAGCCAGGATGTTTCGAAATACGACTGCTGGTACCACAGCACAGATCTTCGTCACCAAAAAGGCCCTTCCCAAGAGTGCAATCGAGTCAGTCTCCTGGTGCGATGTCTTGACGCCGGTCTTCTCCGTTCTTTGTACTCCCCAGAGGGGTCTTTGCAGAGCAAAATCCGCGCGGTGACAGGTGACACCTTCGGCGGAAGAACCCCAGCCAGTCTGGGGATCAGTCTCGAAAATCTTCGGCTGCCAGCGGAATCCATCGGAGAAGTGTGGTGTAATCTTCACCACATTTTGGTAGATGAGCCAAACAAATACCGCGTCATGTTCTTCCTGTCTACCTTGCTATACGCACAGGGCGCTGAATGGGAGATCGTTCAAGCTTTGATGGTTCTGAGCATGTCTCAGTCTGCCTTCCCAGCGCCACCGGCAGCAGAGGACTTCAACCTCGACATCCACAGAGAAACATTCCAGCGACACGCCGAACGGGAGATCAATCATTGGATTCATCGGCGTGAGATTTGCCCAGCTTGGAGCATCCCTCGGAACTGGGGCGAAACGAACCGACAATACGCCGAACGGCGTGACAGCCTGCGGCAGTCCGAATCAGCGAGACTGACACGACAACTCGCCGCTGACTTGGCGAGTCAACTGCAGTTCTCATGGTCTCTGGCGACGCCGGCTGGGAACACCTACAGCTCCTATATCGACATCAGCAGGGCGATGCAAAAGGTTCAGAAACTTGCGTGGAAGGCCCGGGATTCACATGCCTTCTTCGATTATCTTGATAACATGGCCCGCATCATCAGCCACGCAGACTTGATGCCAGATCAGGCCAGAGGCAACATTTCGGAGTCACGAATTCTCCCAACAGACAAGCCTCGACAGACAAGTAGGCGGTTCGTTGACGCAGGCTCGCTTTTCTTGAGCAGCCCAGCACCCCGGGTTGACTGCCCACGGCTGAAGCAGATTCCTGCTCCGAGTCCCGAACGCGAGGATGAATCTCAGAAGAGGAAAGAAAATGGATGTTCCCTTTACCCCCTTCTTGTCCGGCTGTCGAAGAAAGCATTGCAGAGTCACCAGAGGGAATACATCCAGGAGCTCCGCGGCAGCGCCGAGAGCAACATTCTCCCTTGCACGACATCGTCTGGGCGAGCTGATCCCAACACGCTTCTTCAAGTCGCTCACGATCTTGTCAACAAAATCCGAACCACCATCGACACCGCATTGAGTGGCGGTTCCATTGCCCATGAGATTTGCCTCTCAGCAGGCGTCTACCCTCGTCTTTCACCAGTGTTCATCCTTGGACGACTCACGGGACGCCATTGGGGAAAGCTGTCTAGGGAGTGGCAGATATGCTTGGTCCGCTATGCCCTCAGCCTGATTTATCTCCAGCGTGCTGAGCGTCTCAGCGACCCCAGTCGCAAGAGCGAGCTTTTGCGGGAGCTGGCAAACTTGGGAAGTCATGACGAACTCGACCTGCTCCAACGACCAGAGAGCCTTTTGCTTGAACTTGAGCAAG
This sequence comes from Schizothecium vesticola, assembly GCA_030549215.1. NCBI lineage: Eukaryota > Fungi > Ascomycota > Sordariomycetes > Sordariales > Schizotheciaceae > Schizothecium > Schizothecium vesticola. The sequence continues at coordinate 909,789 of JAUKUD010000007.1, read as the reverse complement.
AGATCCTGATCCGCCCCGTCCAGCAAAGGATCGCAGAGACGATGAGAGCACCCCCCAGCGGCGCAAGCGCCGTGATGCAGCTGAACATGGGCGAGGGCAAGTCTTCAGTCATTGTTCCTTTGGTCGTCTTAGACGTGGCGGATGGTACTCGCCTCGCATGTGCCGTCGTGGCAAAGCCGCAATCAAAGCAGATGAGGCACACGTTGATAGCCAAGCTCGGCGGTCTTGTGAATCGGAGGGTGTTTTATCTGCCGTTTTCTCGGTCCATCAGACTCTCTGCGGCGCAGATGGAGACTGTTCGACAGATTATCAAGACTTGCAGGGAGCAGGGCGGAGTTCTGCTTATGCAGCCAGAGCACTTGCTCTCGTTCAAGCTGATGGGCATCGAGAAGATTTGGAATGAGGGCTCAGGGAGCGCAACCGCCAGTGGTGACGCCCTGAAGCTCTACCAAGAGTTTGAGGAGGTTTCCAGATACATCGTTGACGAAAGTGACGAGAACTTCAGCGTCAAGTTCGAGCTCATCTACACCATGGGCTCCCAGCAACCCGTCGAGATGAGTCCTGGGCGATGGACCCTCATCGAGGCAGTGCTGGAGCTTCTGCGAGACATTGTCAAGAGCATGGCTGACTCGAAACTCGGCGGAGGCGGCCTGGAAGGACTTTTGTTCGAAGAACGGTTCGATACACCAGGCGGTTTTCCCACCATTCGCGTCCTTGAAGAGGCAGCGGGTCGGCGCTTGATGGAAAAACTTGCCCGAATTGTTTGCAAGTTAGGGTTGCCAGGCTTCCCCATTCACAACCAGACAGCCAGCATGCGAGAAGCGGTCCTCACCTACATGGTCAAGGAAGACCTTAACCAGAATGAGATTTCCAAAGTCGAGAAGGCAGAGAACGGATTCTTTGGAGAGAACAACACCCAACAGGCAGTCCTCCTCCTGCGAGGTCTCCTTGCCAAGGGAGTTCTTCTCTTTGCTCTGGGGCAGAAGCGGTACCGTGTCAACTACGGACTCGCCCCTGATCGGCGTCCAGCGACTATGCTCGCTGTTCCCTATCGAGCCAAGGACATGCCGTCACCTCGCTCCGAGTTCAGCCACCCAGACGTCATCATTGTCTTGACTTGCCTGAGCTACTACTACCGTGGCTTGTCCTTCGAGGAGCTTTTCGTCAGTCTCGAGACTCTGAGCAGGTCTGACCTTGCCAGTCAAGAGTACAGCATCTGGACCTCCGCGGCCACCACAATATCTCCGACGCTTCGACACTTCTCGGGCGTCAACCTGAAGGACGAGGCTCGCTGCAGGAATCTGGTGTACCCAGCGCTGCGATATGTGAAGCCGGCCATTGATTTTTACCTCTCCAATGTCGTCTTCGCCAAGGAGATGAAGGAGTTTCCCTCCAAGCTCTCGGCATCCGGCTGGGATCTGGCGAAGCCAAAGACTCACCCGTTGACTGGTTTCAGCGGCACCATCGATTCCAAGCGAGTCTTGCCTCTTACGATTACGGCTCTTGATCTACCAGACCAAAGGCACACCAACGCGGCTGTTTTGGACTGCCTCCTTCGCGAGGAGAACAAGGTGCTGGAACTGGGGGGGCAGCAGTCCAAGCTATCTGCGCTCACCATCGAGATGCTCCTCGAGGCGGTGACGCGGAACAAGATGAGGGTCATCCTGGACGTGGGGGCTCAGATCATTGAATGCAGCAACGCTGAGCTGGCCAAGCGATGGCTTGACAGCGCCCCCGAAATCGATACAGATGCTGTCATTTTCTTCAACGACGACGACGAGCTCTCGGTACTCACCCGCAGTGGATCCGCGGACGCTTTCTTGACGTCTCCCTTTGCCTCCCACACCGACCGTTGCCTGGTGTTCCTTGATCAGGCCCACACGCGGGGGACAGACCTCAGGCTCCCGGACTTGTATCGCGCCGCCGTCACGCTAGGGCCTGCCATCACCAAAGACACACTTGTGCAAGGTGAGTTGCCCTTGAATGCCTGGTAGCTTCTGGTGGATTTACTGACCCTCCCATTTACAGCGTGCATGAGGATGCGCAAGCTTGGCCGCGGTCAATCGGTCACATTTTGCGTCTCGCCAGAAATGCAGAGACGGATCCGAACTACCTGCTCAGTGGAACCTTCGCAAGCCATCGCTGTCATTGACGTCCTCGAGTGGGCCATCTCGGAGACGTGGGATGAGGAGGTCCGCAGCATGCCACTTTGGGAAAACCAAGGCGTCCGTCACCTCTACCAGGAGACGGTTTGGAATCACGCAGCCCGCGAAGGAAAGTTCACCCAGAAAGATGCCGAATATTACATCGAACCAGAAGCCCAGACGCTGGAGCATCGATATCGGCCAATCTCAGCTGCAGCAGCGGCGCAGTTCTCTGGACCTCCCACCCTCCTGGACAAGCTTGCCTCAAGCCGGGATTTCTCCCGTACTGGAAAAGAGCGGCTTACGCTGATCCAGAACAAGGCCGAAGCGTTCAAGACTGCATCGGCCACCAGATCCGCCAATCTCCAGGAAGAACAGGAACGGGAGCTGGCTCCCGAGATTGAACAGGAACGGCAAGTCGAACGCCCCACCGAGAAGGAGCCTCAAACGCACAAGCGGCATCCAGACTTGGAAACATTCGTGTACACAGGGAGGTTGAAGTCCGGGAGCAATGCCTTTCTCCCTCCCTTCCAGGCGCTCGAGAAGAGCAGCGCCGTTCAATACCTTCCCGCCGGTGTGTCCAACTTCCCCTGCGACCTACTAATCACGGCCGACTACGCCCGCACCGTCCACGAGGGAGGACAGGGATACTACTCCGACATGTACCAGCGACCGGTGCAGTGGGTGCTCACGTCCAAGTCTCACATGGTCATCATCAGCCAGTGGGAGGCCAACGAACTCAAGTCGATTCTCATGAAATCCTCGGGCGCTGTCGTCCTCCGCGCCTACCTTCCCCGACCGAGCCTCACCTATCGCACACTGGAGGATCTGCAACTCTACACTGTCCCGGCGTCTGCAAGTCAGGAAATCTCGCCGGAACTGGTGATGCAGCTCAACCTGTTTGCGGGCCAGCTCTACCTGCGGAGCTACCGGCACTACGTCGCGCTCTGTCGGTACTTGGGACTGTCATACAAGAAGAACGAGGGCAACGAGATGATTGCGGCGGATGGGTTTGTGGGCAAGAGGGACGGGGAGAACGCGGCGTGTCGGTTTGAGACGAGCCCGGTGATGTTTTTGAGCGTGCTGTTCAAGACGATTCGGAGGGATTGTACGGGAATTGAAAAAACGCACATGGGAAAGATTCTGGCGGGGGAGATTTTGACGGAGAAGGACTTTGTTGAGGAAGATTGAAGGGGGGATGGAGTGTGGTTTGGAGAGGGTTTTGGTTCTGAAGTTTGGAGACGGATTCTTGGGGGATGCTTCACTTCTGGACAGATGTTTGTTCTTTTGGTACTGGGGATTCTTGTATGTTGCTGAACTAGTAGTTTTTGGATATGGAAAAAGATGGATTACATGTCATTTTATTGTTATGATGTGCTGATGCTTAAGAGGGGAGTGATCAGTCGCCGCACGAGATACCGGGCGGATGGACGGCAATGGCCACAGACCACGAGGATATGGGAAAGTATATGTCTACCTACCTAGGCTTCTATAGCACAGTGATGACTCTCCTCCTTCAATAAATAAAGGGAAAATGCCAGGTACCAGGGCGATCAATCCACCACAGTCCCACTGGTGGTAGTGACCCTAACCCTTATGTTGCTGACACTGCATGGCGCTGCCAAGTTTTGGTGCCGCCGGACAATCGCTCGCTCAGCACCATCGCATCCCCGCCGAGACTTCAACGTCCAAAAGACGCGACGCGACGAGACGAGACGAGACGAGACGAGCCACCAAGATGGCCGGAGTTCAGCAGGGCCTGGAGGTCGCCTTTTACGCCTATCCCTGTGGGCTATTCGCGACTCTCCTTACATCACAGGCTGTGTACTACTACCGCAGCCGGCAGCAGTCAATTGGCAATGCCGCCGCCACCTCCCTCAGCACACCCGACGACAAGGCGACGACTGGCATCCGACGCCGCTACGCGCTGCTGATCCGCGTGTCTCAGGCCCTCCTCGCCCTCCTGCTCATCCCCAGTCTCGCCTTCGTCGTGCGCGACGCCCTCGCCAGCCAGCAGCCCGAGAGCAAGACCACGTTCCCCTACAGCGCCTACCTCGCGGCCCACGTCGGCGTCGCCCTCTATTTCTTCTCCGGCCTGCTCCCGGACCCCGACGGGCCATGGACACCCACCGCCTCCCACTGCCATGCCTGGATCTTTGGCGCCTCCATGGAGGCCGTTGTCGCAGCCATCTTCTTCGTCGAGCGACGCCACATTGACGTGTCGCACGCCCTGCTCGACGCCCTCTTCGGAATCGGCCTGGCCCGCATCGCCATCCTCGTCGCCATGATCGGCCTCCTCGTGCGGCGCCACTATGCCGTGCGCGCCTCCCTCAAGAGCTCGACCGACGGAGAGCGCCAGGGTCTCCTCGAGAACGGCAGCGGCAGGCCGCCGCCCGCCGGCACGAAGAAGCGCGACGCCCAGGCCGCGGGCTGGTTCGACTACATCGCCGGCTTCCGCGTGCTCTTCCCCTACCTCTGGCCCAAGGACTCGGCCCTGTATCAGGCCATCGTCCTCGTCTGCGTCGTGCTGCTCATCGCCCAGCGCATCGTCAACCTCATGGTGCCCCTGCAGCTGGGCGTGCTGGTCGACTCGCTCGGCGAGGGCAAGATCCCCTACCGGGATATCATCCTCTACGTCGTCTACCGCGCTCTGCAGGGCAACTCGGGCGCGCTCGGCGCCGCGCGCTCAGTCCTGTGGATTCCCGTGTCGCAGTCGCTCTTCCGCCGTCTGTCGTGCGCCGCCTTTGAGCACGTTCTCGGTCTCTCGCTCGACTTCCACCTCAGCAAGAAGATTGGCGAGGTCACCAGCGCGCTGGGCCGCGGCGCCGCCATGAACAGCTTCCTTGAGAACTTTGTATTCCAGGTCTTCCCCATGGTGTTTGACATTTTCGTGGCGGGCGTCGTCTTCTTCGTCAAGTACGACGTGTTTTACACCATCATCGTCTTCTTCATTATGTGGTCCTACATCTTCTTGACCATCTACATGGCCAAGTTTCGCGGCCGCCAGCGCCGGGATATGGCCACCAAGTCGCGCGAGATGGACGCCGTCAAGACGGACGCCATCATGGCCTACGAGACGGTCCAGCACAACGGCGCCGTCAAGCCCGAGACGGACCGGTTCCGCGGCCAGGTCATGGTCTACCAGCACGCCGAGCGGCTGGTGCAGTGGTCGCTCAACGGGCTCAACCTCACGCAGAGCTCCATCTTCTCGGTCGGCACGGCGCTGCTCGTCGCCGTGTCGGCCTACAAGATCTCCAAGGGCCAGCAGACGGTGCCCGAGTTCGTCAGCCTCATCGTCTACTTTACGCAGCTCCAGGGCCCGCTCAACTTCTTTGGGACGTACTACACCATGCTACAGAACAACTTGATCGAGGCGGAGCGCATGCTGGACCTGTTCAAGGAGACGTCGGGCATCGTCGAGAAGCCCGACGCGGCCAAGCTGCCGACACCCGTACGGGGCGAGGTGGAGTTCAAGGACGTCAAGTTTGCGTACCAGGGCAAGAGCAGCCGGCCGGCTATCGGCGGCATCAGCTTCAGGGTTGCCCCCGGCACCAAGACGGCCATCGTGGGCGAGTCGGGCAGCGGCAAGTCGACGTGCCTCAAGCTCCTCTTCCGCTTTTACGACGTGCAGGATGGCGCGATTACCGTCGACGGCCGCGATATCCGAGACCTGCAGCTCGATAGTCTTCGGCGGGCCATCGGCGTGGTACCCCAGGACACGGTGCTCTTCAACGCGACCATCATGTACAACCTCTTGTACGCCCACCCCTCCGCCACCGAGGCCGACGTCTACGCGGCCTGCCGCGCGGCCAACATCCACGAGCGCATCATGGACTTCCCCGACCAGTACCAGACCATGGTGGGCGAGCGCGGGCTCAAGCTGTCGGGCGGCGAGCGGCAGCGCGTCGCCATCGCGCGCGCCATCCTCAAGGACGCGCGCATCCTGCTCCTCGACGAGGCCACGGCCTCGCTCGACTCGCACACGGAGCACCTGATCCAGGAGGCCCTCGAGCGCGTCACGCAGGGCCGCACCACCATCACCATCGCCCACCGCCTGTCGACCATCACGGCGTCGGACCAGATCGTCGTGCTGCACCAAGGCGAGATCGTCGAGACGGGCACCCACAAGGAGCTGCTGGACCTCGGGGGGTGGTACTTTGCCATGTGGGAGAAGCAGACGTCAACGGCGGACAAGGAGGCGGACAAGGAGGTGGACAAGGAGGCCTAGAGGGCCGTCATAAAGGCGGGGAAGGGGACAGCCACACAAGAAACGCCCGGCGTGGCTGCAGCTGTTCCTAGATGCAGTTCCGAGTCCGGGGGGGTGCGCCTTGGTGCTGTACCCGACTGCCACCCGCCGTTGGGACGGTGCGGGCTGCATGAATACCGACGATATCGGACGGACCGAGAGTCAGGTCAGCGGAAAGATCACGTGTAAACTACATAGAGAAGGGGGTGGATCAGTCACAATCCATCAGCGATTACTACAGTGTCGGGACTTCATGCCGAACAACGATGGCAGAATTTTCTTCCTTACGAGAGCAATCGCCACCCGTTGGCACCCGTCTCGGACATGACCGCATCTTGCGCCTCGAGGGGGAGTGGAGACCACGCAGTGTTGAACCCGCGGCATGCAGGCCAAGGGGCCGGGTAATATCGACGAGAATTACGAGGCGAAGTTCTACCGACGACTTCCCGTCGACAATAGTCAATTTATGGGTTTTTCGGCGAGGGGATCTCGATCGAGTCATGTCATGCTCTCGGGGATGCATGGTTGGAGGAGGAGCAGCACCGGGCGGCGGGTATTGACAACAATCAATTTGAGCGCAGCGCAGCGCAATCCTTCCGGGCATACATTGTACTGTATCGTACCTTGCAGCGAACCTGGAAAACTTTGCGGAAGAATACCGTGGATTTCAATCCACCCCGTGCCAGGGGCGTGTGTGTGGCGGTGTGCTGGGTGTGTGTCAGTGTCAGACCACACACTCCCGTTCACGGATGATGACTGGATCGTCGAGATCAGATCAGATCAGGGCAGGGCGAAAAGGAAACACCGGGGCGCGCGGGCGGCCAAAGATGGACGGACGAACGAATGAACGAGAGGGTGAGTGAAAATTTCTTCAAGGTGAGGTGCTCGTGCCTGTGCACGGCGGCCCGGGTGCCGATTGGTTCAGGTTCCCCGTTCGCGGAGTCCGGTCGGGCCCCGCTCGGAATTTGCTCCGCGCTCTCCGCCACGAGGGGTGGACCTCCGATAACTAACTCCCCGAGCTCCCAACAACTATCCCCACCGGCGCATCCGGCGCCCACCCACGTGGTATTTCTGTCTCGTGGACCGACGCGTCCGCCGTCCGGGCTGGGCCCAACGCTGCCAGCTGGACTCTCACCGTCCATGCTCAGTTTTCTCACCGCCACCAAGCATCCGCTCTACCAATACACCCTGTCTGTGATGGTTCCCAAGAGCCGTATCCCCGGGATGTCGGAGGTGTTAGGCGGGGTGGGAGGAAGTGGCACTTGGCGGGGGCCAGCCAGGGTGTGTGGCGGCTCGGCTCCGCGTTCCGGGCTCCGGGCTCCGGGCCAGTCCGGCGCCATCAAGCGGCAGCGAGAGGGCATGTGGATGTTACTGGGGCCACTTGTTAGTGGGAATCTGGTGCCAGGGGGCGGCGGGGGGCGGTGCATGTGCTGCCGGCGATGGAGGAGCCATAGGTTGTGTGAGTTTCGGGGAGGGGAGGGGGTGTTGTTTTTGCGAAAAAGGGGTGGGATCTCCTGTTGGGGTTTGTTTTGTGGGCATGTGCCAATAGGGGTTGTTTGATGGCATGAACAGGCGCTACATTCAGTGTCAAGTGACGATGCATGTTTTGAAGAGGGCCGAGGACGAAGTGGCTTGTGGAATCTGCATCTGCATCGACTCGGGCAGCCTTCAGACGGGAAGACTCTGAGCTTCTCGAGTTGGTTCCAAAGCATCTTCTGATCGAAACTGATGGCAACTGACATCCAGTCGGCGCAGGAACTCTAAAGTCAACTTGTTTGACAAGACTCATCAAGATCTTCAACGCCTGCCACAAAGCATCAATCCCATCTCAACCTTACCCTACGACGAAGCCCATGCCCCCAGTCATACATCGCCCATCAAAAGTCCAAACCCAATCCCCAAATTAGACGCCAACTAACCGCCGCCGGATGACGAAACCATCCCCTAAGCTATCCCTGCTTCCATGATTCCCCGTCAACAACAACCAAGATTCTACAAAAAGCACCTTCAACCCCCTTGTCCCACCACACCCAACCGGTCCGGTCCCATAACCGGGCCAACCAACACAGCCAGTAAAACCACTCCCGCTATCAAGCAGAGCGGGATGCAAGGTACGCAGCGCGGATAGAAATCTGCCAGATGGTTGCCTGAACGATACAGGCAACCAACAGATTAGTACATCCAAATCCTGCCACCACCACCCACAAGAACAATCTCCATCAGAGATATATCCCAAAGTACGAATACGTATCCCAGTATTCTCACCCGCCGAGCCGAAAGTCCATCGACAAGTTTCGGTACTCCCGTGACGCACTCGACTCCCACGGCTTCCCACCGGGCGGGCATACGCGATATCAAGCGATATCCGGCAAAAAGGCCTTCTGCGCTGCGCTGCGCTGTGCTGCGCCGCCCCGCCCCGGGAGGCCTTCTAGCGCGACAGCTGATGCAAGAATTACGAGCACGTCAACGCTCCCTCGCTAATCGTGCGCTTGCTTACTCCCGTCCGTCTTACATGGCACTGGCTGGGGTGCGAAGTAGCAGTAGAGCAGTCTGGCAGGTGAGTGGTACCGGTAGAGTATCAAAGGCCCGATGTCGGTGCAGGAGAGGCCGCCTATTTGGATGAACTACGTTTCATGTTTGATGCCAGTCGCTGGATTTGGATGACTCTGGGTTCCCGGTGTCGGTGGATAGAGTTGCAGTGCAGCTTCCTGCTTGAGTAGCAGTTGGATGGCCATACTAGGTGGGAGCTGACTGCTTTGCGGAAGAGTCGGGTTCCGCTTCTGATGCTGAGACTGCCTGAGAAACGGCAAATTGTGCCCGGGGAGTTGTAGAGAGCTCATGACAGACACTGCGTGAGTTCAGAAAGAGCTGAGGCATCGCATCAGGGTCTGGGCCCATTCTTAGGATCGCCAGAACGATAGAAGGGCTTTGACGAACCAATCAAGTCGGCAGGTTACCAACCCACACACCTTCAACAACATCAACGCAACGAATGCCGCACCTCCGGAGAGGATCCGCCGGTGAGAGGCCCGGCAATGCGCCGAAGGTGGTCCCCGACGCCGTCTCAGGGCCAAGAATAGCGCAACCGATCCCACAACACAACAGTGCGAATCCGATTCGATCCGATCCGATCCAGTATATATATATCTCCACCACCCGAAAAGCCAACACGATACACTCGCGGCGTGCATTGCATGCATGGCCGCTGTCAGATATGCAGGTCGCGGTGTCTGGTCGCTGAATGGTCCGGTCTGAGATAGCTCCCACCCTTTGATGTGATCTGATCTGATCTGTACGACAACATTGGGGGATCGTCTGGGGTTAAACGGGGTCCCGACGGGACGCGCAATCAGATAGGAAAGGGCCCTCTGCATAGGGTGGCAGTTCCTATCGCCAACGGCCATTTCCGATGCGATTGGCATGGCTGGCTCATCACTATCCCACGCATACCGATATGTGAGCGTCCCACACGGTCCAAGGAGAAGTCGCGCTCGAGACCGGTGTCGCTGCAGCACATCAATCGGTGAGGGGTCGACGATACGCTGGCGGCGATAGTCGATAGTGAAGACGGCGAGGGGAGCATCCGTGGCGTTCATGCAGCCATGTTGACGTTTGGCGGGGTTGGGATCCCGACATCGGTGCCTTGTCCTACCCAGCGGCTTGAACAGGCCAAACCCACCCCGGGGCCCCGGAAACCGCTGTCAAGTGGGTTCTGTGGAGAGTTTCGTGATCCCCTCTCGCAAACTAGTGACGGCCATCATCTTAAATGCGGTTGGCAAGCGGAAGAAATCTCTTCTCGACATGGCAAGCCGAAGATGCGGCCGCTACCCGATGATGTCAACAGAGCACGACTGCGGTCAAAGCCCTGGGCGCCGAACGTGGGCCCGGGGCCGGGCGCCCCGCCGACAAGTGCATCCGTTCCCGGACCTGTGGACGTCGGCGAGTGGTTGCGAGTGGTAGCGGCTAAAACCAGCCCCACCGATACCGGTGGCCCCAGCGGCCGCGACACAAATAGGGGTACTTGGTACCAAACAAACAAACTGAGGACGTCGCTATCATATCCACTAAAGTGAAGCCAAAGTTAAACCAAAGTCGTTGTCTCCACTGGATGCGTACCGGGAGCTCCTTACCTGTCTTTTTGAAGGATCGGAAACCTGTTTGCAGCATGCCATCTGCTGCCATCCCCACCATCCCCTCCCCCATATCCGCTGTGCACGCTGCCTTGGATCCCTCTTTACCCGACAGGCAGTTATGTCGTGGACTCCATCCAAGTTCCCCGAGCGTACAAGGCCGTCGCACAGCAGCAGGGTACATCCTTCTCCAGAGCGAACCCACTGATGGCGACAAGTCGCATTCACCTGTTGTCGACATCTGGGATAGCCATTCAGCGCCAGCCCCTTCTCTCGAGGCGGCCCGGTTGCCGATTGCTGCTGCAGAGCCAAGCTCCCAATGAGGAATTGAGCTGACCCTGAATGCGAGTCTGCAGGTCGACTTGCTGCCGCAAAAATTGGCCATCCTTGGTGGGATGAGAGCAATCGAAACGGGGCACCACCACGGACCGGGCCACGCGCGGACGGCGGACCGCGCGCGATTGTGTCCCGTTCCTCAGAGATGGTCGTCCAACGCGGGACGCAGGTGACCTTTGTCTTCTGACGATCGCCTGCCAACGCGCAAGACACGGCGTGCTCGGGGTCAGCGTCGCCCGCGCCCTCACCTCGTGATACACGGCGCGCGGGTCGGCTATCGAAAATGGCGCGTGGGAGTTTCTACTTTGAACTTTGCTGTCCACGAAAAAGGTCCATGGAGCCCACAAAAGGTCCCCTAGTTTGAGCTGCGTTTGGGTTCCTGGTCCACTGGCTAGACGTTACGTAACGGCCCCAATGTTGAGCTTCTCACCAGGCCAGGTGACTGGACAGCACTCAGCAACCATGGAAACGAACGAAACAACCATCGCGGAGCTGTCGCGGGACGGATTCTTCACCCCACAGGCTAAGGAAAATTTACCCCAAAGTCCCCCCGGAGTCCTGGCGACAGCACTCTTACAGGCTGGCGGGCCGCTGAGGTGTGCAAAGGGGTGTGGTGCGTGTGTGGGTTGACGGCGAGGGAACAACGACCGGTACCCGGGGTGTTACCAATTGTAACCTCGATCAGCGCCAAGGACGGGAATGTTGCGGGGAGCCTTAGCGAGGGTGGGTGTCGCGGCGCCGTGGCAGGTCTCTCCACTCGGGACAGACGGCGAAACGGCCAGGGGGAGGAATTGACTGCGCTCCCATAGGGCCATGAGGTGGGACGTGGAGGTGGGGTGATCGATCGCACCCCACGACACCCTCTTGATGGGATGGCGGGCGTGGTGGTGAGGGTCGTCGTGGAGGGTCAGAGGGGGAGGTCAAAGGTTCGGCATCGAAGGGGTTCAGGAACAGCCATCTCTTGCTGGGTGTCGAGGGGTGTGTCGTACAGATCCGGCTTGAGACTTCGAGACTGTTCTTTTTCTGGCGGGTGTAGGTTCTGTCGCACAGTAAGCAGACGTCGAAACACAAAGGTGCGAGAGCTGCAGCCAGGGCGGCGAGGATCAAGACTTTGACGGACGAGGACTTGGTCAGCGTGCCGTCGACCCGCTCGAGGCTCGACATTGCCATGGCTGCCATGATGAAGCCGAGAAAGCCAATGTACCTGATGATACGAAGCTTCGAATCCCACCAGCTGCAGTGATGTCATGCTCAGTGTTCTGCCATCCATTTGACTCTGGCGAACCCGGATTATTTGCCGCCTGCAATCTACAGGAGCAGTCGCAAATGCCGGCAATATCGGCCTCGGGCTCCCTCTCGGCGAGACAATTTGCGTTTCTGCTGCTCGCGTCAGTTTTGCCCTCTCTCGATGGCGTGCATCCACTCGCGGTTGGGCTGTCCATCCAGGAGCCAGCAGCGTCCACGGAATCGTCGCAATGTCGCATCGCCATCGACAGAAACTTCCGACTTGTCTGGGGCAGCGCCTTTGCTGCGTTCGGCCTAGCCCCTGAGCATGTCCACCGTGAGAACGGGGGGCAGTTGTCGCAGTGGCTGGTACGGGTGCAGTTTCTGAACATCATATGACCGCGACATCCCAGCGAGACAGCATGCCAGCGGGACATTCCAGACCGGTCAGCATGGGAGTGCCGTCAACAGTTTTTTTTTTTTTTTTGTTTTTCCTTCCCGACTTGCCATGCAGCTCCGTATTTCCCTCGAATTCAAAGAGGAACTGCGCAGCGAGGCGACCGGCCTTCCTGATGCGGGATCGAGGCCGCGGGATGTTTGCAGTCCGATGTGGCCTGCAGTGGATGCAGCTCGACGGTTTTGGCGGAGCTACGGCGCTCGCACAGTGGGTGGCCTGCCCCATCGACCCCATCGCTGGCGCTCGTCGGCGCCCGCACCGTCGCAGTCGCGGGGGGCCCGAACGGCAGAGCTAGAGTGCCCGTGGGGGTTTGTAGTGAGTTTTTTTCCACGGGGCCCCGGGGATCCATCCATCGTCGGGATGGAGTCGTCGAAGCCAGGTAGCGGGAAAAAGTAGCTGAGGGACTGAAGGTCATGTGGATGGAAACGGGGGAGGGGTCGCGGGCTTGAGTGAATGAATGAATGAAATCTATCCCGGGGGCTGTCAAGGAACAATGGAACGGCCGCGACAGGGCTCCCGCTCGAGGTCAGTCAATGGCCGGCAGTGTCACAGTTCGAGGTCCGTGAATCGTTGAGAATGAATTGAATTGAATTTCCCAAACCCGGGACGGACGCAGCAAAAGACCCAGACGCAAAATGAAAAACGCCATGCTACCTTCCCTTGCTCACCGCAGAGTCGCGGACGAAACTAGCAAATGGGCAGCGGCCATTCACCAACGGGCTCAGCGAGCGACTGGGAGAGGGCGGTCGCGAGGCGGTCGCGAGGCGGTGACTTCCTGATTCCCAGCCTGCCAGCCTGCCAGGCGCGGGGAGGTTCCGGTTCTCGGACGTGCCCTTACGGTGTAAACGGGCCCCCAATGGCTGCATCTGCCCTGCGATGGCCTGCAACTGCCTCGCTGTGTCCCAGCCAAGCACTGCTGGGTCCCGCGCCTTGTGCCAAGTGAAGAAGCGGTGAGCTATTTTTTCATGCAACCGATTCTCCCGGTTGAACGCCCCTGCAGTTCGCAGTGGAAATGTTGGGACGGGATGGTCAGCTGAGAGGGAGGCCCGGCAAGGGGAGTGGAGGCACCGCCCATGCCCACTCACCCGCTCATCCCACCCACTGTTCCATCGCCGTCTCCGTCGATGGTGGGCTGTTTGTCGCCCACTCACCCGCTGGAGAGGCCGCAAGCGTGCTGTGAGCCCCCCATGACGTTCAAAGCTTCGCTTCCACGTTCCTTCTGTTCCCCTTCTCTTGCAGCTGCCAATTGCCATCTGCCATCCTCATCCCATCCGTGCCGACCCCGTCCCCCAATTCAAACAACAAAAGCGCCAATCCATCCCCCTCGAGGTCCCAGCTTTCCGATTCACTCTCTCCCCCCTCCGCCCTCCTTTTCCCATCCACTCGATAAAAAATACACAAAACAAATAAAAAAGGCCCGGTTGCTGCGGTTCCCCCCTGTGTTCAACCACACCTGCTGCCTTCTCTCTCCCATCCTGCCTCCCACCCTTCAGCGCCTTCCGCCCTCCCCGCCTCGCCCCTACCACGCCTGCGACACACTCTTCTCCGTTGTCGCTCGTCCTCTTCCTCCGTCTCTCTCTCTCTTTCTCTCTCCCACGCTCTCTCAACCTCTTGCTCGTAAATCGCAAAGAAACAGTAGAGTCCCGTCACCATGAGAAAAGAGGCCACATTACTGCGTCCCACCCAAAATGGGGACCGCTACGAGCTCACATCGCCCACGGCCATGCCCAAGGCCGCCGGCTTCCTCTGGAACCAGCGCATGATGATCCAGCTCACTTGCCGTGGTTTCGCGACAGCCCAGTTCATGCAGCCTGAACCGGCCAAGTACGCCCACCCGCCCAACATCGAGGCCAAGACGTTCATGCAGCCCGAGCAAAACTACTACGCCCACCACCCCGGCCGCTTCGTCTACGTCAAGGATGAGGACTCGGAACACCTCTTCTCGGCCCCCTACGAGCCCGTCCGCTCGCCCGCCGAGCGCTACGTCTTTTCGGTCGGCAAGAGCGACGTCGCCTGGGCCGTCGAGAATGGCGGCGTCCGCGTCGAGATGTCGATGGGCCTGCCCACGCACGACGTGGCCGAGCTCTGGACCATCAAGGTCACCAACATCTCGAGCCGCAGCCGCCGTCTCGCCATCACGCCCTACTTCCCCATCGGCTACATGTCGTGGATGAACCAGTCCGCCGAGTGGAACCCCGACCTGCAGGCCGTCGTCGCCAGCTGCATCGCCCCCTACCAAAAGGCGTCCGAGTACTTCAAGAACAAGTACAACAAGGACAAGACGTACTTTATGTGCGAGACGCCGCCAGATTCGTGGTCCGCCAACCAGCAGTACTTTGAGGGCGAGGGCGGCATCCACAACCCCTCGGCCCTGCAGGCGTCCCAGCTCCCCTGCGACGACGCCCGCTACGAGACGCCGACGGCCGCCGTCCAGTACCGCGTCTCGCTCAAGCCCGGCGAGCACCGCGAGTACCGCTTCATGTTTGGCCCCGCCTACGACGAGGCCGAGATTGCCGACATGCGCCAGCGCTACCTCAGCAAGCCCGCCTTCGTCCGCGCCGCCGAGGAGTACGCGGCCTACATGGCCCGCGGCAGCGGCTGCCTGCGCATCGAGACGCCCGACAAGGACCTCGACAACTTCATCAACAACTGGCTCCCGCGCCAGGTCTACTACCACGGCGACGTCAACCGGCTGACCACTGACCCGCAGACGCGCAACTACCTCCAGGACAACATGGGGATGAACTACATCAAGCCTGCGGTCTCCCGTCAATCCTTCCTGACGGCCGTCTCCCAGCAAGAGGCCAACGGGTCCATGCCCGACGGCATTTTGCTCGCCGAAGGCGCCGAGCTCAAGTACATCAACCAGATTCCCCACACTGACCACTGCGTCTGGCTCCCCGTGACCCTCGACGTCTACCTCGCCGAGACGGCCGACTACGGGATGCTCCGCGAGCGTGTCCGCACCGCCAACGGCGACAACTTCACCGTCTTTGAGCGCTTCAGCCGTGCCATGGACTGGCTCCTCAAGGCCCGCGACGAGCGCGGCCTGAGCTTCATCGCCCAGGGCGATTGGTGCGACCCCATGAACATGGTTGGCTACAAGGGCCGTGGTGTGTCGGGCTGGTTGACCCTTGCCACGGCCTACGCATTGAACCTGTGGGCCGATGTGTGCGAGCACGAGGGCGACGGCGAGCTTGCCGAGCGCTTCCGCGCTGGTGCCGAGGAGTGCAACGACGCCGTCAACAAGCACATGTGGGATGGCGACTGGTTTGCCCGCGGCATCACGGACGACAACGTCACGTTTGGCATCAAGAAGGACACCGAGGGTCGCATCTGGCTCAACCCCCAGTCCTTTGCCATGCTCAGCGGCGCCGCCAGCCCCGTCCAGATCTCCAAGATTCTGCCCCAGATCGACCAGCAGCTCAACACGCCATACGGCGTGCTCATGTTCGCGCCTCCCTTCACCAAGATGCGCGAGGACGTTGGGCGAGTGACGCAAAAGGCCATCGGTTCTGCCGAGAACGGTGCCGTCTACAACCACGCCGGCGTCTTTTACGCCCACAGTCTCTACCAGCTCGGCGGCCAGCATGACAGGGCTTATACCATCCTCCGGCAGCTTCTTCCTGGTCCCACCGAGGACGACTACCTCCAACGCGGCCAGCTGCCCATCTACATCCCCAACTACTACCGCGGTGCGTGGCGTGAGTTCCCCCGCACGGCCGGCCGATCGAGCCAGCTGTTCAACACGGGCACCGTCTCGTGGGCATACCGCTGCTTCGCCGAGGGTCTCTGCGGTCTCCGCGGTGACTCGGAGGGCCTCAACATCCGCCCACAGCTTCCGAGCTCCTGGGACGCCATCAAAGTCACTCGCCTGTTCCGTGGCGCCACATTCTACCTCGACATTCGCCGCGACAACGTCAAGGACGTGACGATCAAGCACAATGGCCGCACACTCCCGGAGTCTCGGGTCACCAACATTAAGAGCGGCGAGAGCTACCACCTCACCGTCTTGGTGCCCCAATAGACGCCTCGGCTGGTTCTGTGCTGATTGCCCTGCTGCCGCACCCCCCCGCCCACGAGTCAGGAACGGACAACACAACATGAAGGATTGCCATACAGCAAGTTGAGTAAAGAGGAGGACAACAACGGAGACTTAGAATACATCGTCAACTTTCCCCTTCCCCGGTCGTCCTGTCAGCGACATGGATGGCCAGGCAATGAAGGCTTGGAACGGTTCAAGGGAGGGATTCTGCTTTCATGCGATTGAGATCTTGGATAATGGGCTGCAGAGAAGGACGCAACGAGGTCGATGGGCACACATTGGACTGGACTGAAGATCTTCTCTTTGAGGCATGGGACGGCACACACACTGGGGCACATCGGCACACTGGCAACCAGCCCCTTTTTAGACTTGGGAAACGGCGAACAGCACACCTCCAGCAGGTGGTCAGCACGATGCAACGACGCGAGAGGGAGGGAGAGGGTGCGAAAAACGGAGAACGAAGGGACCGGGGCGCGTCGTCTGCCGCAACGAGTGCTGCTCGGGGCGGACGAGGCAACCCAAGGGGTTTCGCGACGGAGGGGATTGCATCATTTCTCATGCACATGGAGTTTCGTTTCTGGTTTTTTTTTTCTTCTTTTTTCTTTTGGGTTCGTATCTATCATGGATCATCATCGGCATCCTAGAATGTCTGATCTGGGTGGGCGGCTATCTATCGTTTCGCGCGCGCGTTTGCTTTCTTCCCCCAACCCATATAGCTGGGTTTCGAGGGTGTAGGTCTTTATAATACGAGCTTGTTCCGTCGTTTTGCAAACTTTGTTTCCCATGCCGTGAGCTTTTGGTTGAACTGTGTGTCGACTCGGCTAACCTGGACAGTTCAAGACTCGCTGGCTCCGCACTGGCGAGCAGAATCAACCCTCCCGCGGCAAGCGCGGCGGCGGCGGCGGCAGTATCGGGATCTGATGTCCAGCGACCGGCAGCACCGAGTTTCCGTATCCCCGCACAGCATGCCCGCGCACGTCGCACCATGTCGTGCATGGCCGTGTCGCGGGAACTCGGTGTTTGTGTCCACGACCTCACCCCGGAAGCGCGATACGCGTTCTCTATTAAAAATGAGCCTCCTACTCAGGGACGCGCGGCAAGATCATAGTGAACATGTGTTTGGATCTTGAAGTCGCAACGGGGCGCATCTGAGTCCCTCCCTACCTACATTATTAGGTCCCTAGGTAAGGCCGGCATGTTCCTCCTCTTGAGCTGGGCTGTATGTCACGAGACAACGGTACGGGGATGGGATCGAGAATTGCCTGGTCGACATGTCCCACCCTTCTTGGTCTGGAATTGGGACGTACCGGCGTCAACATCAATGGAGGAGAATCAAGGGACCCTGAACATCAATTTTCAATGGCTCAGAGAGGTGAATGACGTCGGGCGGACTGGACGGTTGCAGCTCACAAGCCAAAAGTTATTTACAGTGTTGACAGTCTTGGCAGTGTGAGCGAGACTTGGACTTGGACTTGCTCGTTGACGGGTTGCCGGAAGTGATTGGACCGGAGCTGACCTGTCGGAGAAGACTGGCAAGCCAGCGGATGTCAGTTACCTTTCGAGATGGATGGCACCCTCTGTCACATCCCGAGTAAAAATACCTCGACGAGATAAAAAAGAAAGAAAGAAAGACAGAAAAAAAAAGCACACAAAAAGCTCATGGCCCAACTTCCCTATGGGAAGGTCGGCCGCTACAAAAACCCCTCAGTAAAGAGGAGTTTTGCTTCCGTCGAGAAGCGAACTCGGGGTCCCCCATGTCGAGCTGTGGTTTGTAAATGGGACCCTCCAAGGAGGGGCGGCGCCCATGACCGCTTGAGTTGCGGCCACTGGGGATCTTGGCGACGGAAGGAAGGTGCGAAAACAAACACTGTATAGGCCGGGGCGGGGCAGCCGGTGACGGCCCGGGCTCTCGCCGGGACGTGATTGCTGGACACAGGCCCGTCTTGCGATTGCTCTTGTGGTTCTCAGCTGGTCAGAGCTGTTATCGAGAAACTTTGGGTTAGTACGCTCTTCCCCTGTACAAGTGGCGTGAACCGTCTGGTTCAATGTTCTGGAGATGAAACTATGGGGATACGCTTGGTGACACAGGGAGGAAAGGCTATCTTCCATTTTCTGCAAGAAGCTAGGGGTTTTCAGTGAAGAGGACGTGTTTCCTGTTAGATCACATATTTTTGTTGGGGACCACATAGCAAGCAAGTTTGCTCGATGATCGGGGGGCCCCGGGGTTGGATAAGGAAGTGAAGGAGAAGAATGTAGGTAAAATATGGAGTTGTAGTTTTAGATCGCTTGTAGTTGGGATTGGTAGTACTATCCAACCACGATAGAGCTGACGAGCAGTTAATGAAGATAGGTACGATAGATAAATCCCCTTGTCGACTATACCATGTCAGTGATATCCCATGATATCCCAGGGGCTTCATCTGTTGGGCGTGCAAGTCTTCACGATGTCGTATCATTTCGGCGTCGAGAATGGGATGGGATAAAATGGACTCAGTAAACACAGGATCATCAGGAAAGAGCTCTGAGTGGTGCTCTGGGTCGCTTTCAACACCATAATTATCATGATAAGCTTGTGCCGTGTGGTAACCTGATACCATTCAACTCCAAGACACCGGCATGCCATGTTCGAATGTGATCATTTGCGTATATCGAGAATGGAACAGGAGACTCGCGGTTTCAATTCCAAAGTCATGGCCAGGGGTAAGATTCAGCGCAAACCGTTGACGCCGTGACCTGATATCTTTGAGGTCCAGCAGACCATACCAAAGTACAATGTGATGTTTGAGAACCATCGCCCCGGAAGCCCAGAGACTGCCCAACATACTCGAGCCAGAAATGGGACAGAGATTTGGCGATGTGAGCTACACGTCTCCTCCACCTGAGGGAGGAGTTCTCACGAAGCGTAGGGACTAGATTCCTTCCAAACCAGCGAGACCGCCATGTCATGGTAGCCACTTT
This sequence comes from Schizothecium vesticola, assembly GCA_030549215.1. Classification (NCBI taxonomy): domain Eukaryota; kingdom Fungi; phylum Ascomycota; class Sordariomycetes; order Sordariales; family Schizotheciaceae; genus Schizothecium; species Schizothecium vesticola. The sequence goes on along the minus strand of JAUKUD010000007.1, from coordinate 890,249 downwards.
ACGAATGGACGGTCAAGACCCAGGTCTGCAGGCGCGACATCATGCATCGGCATTCCGGGACAGACAGCTGAGGGTCGAGGCACCTTTGCTCGGGGACAGCGACTCCGCTACGTCCAGATTTGTGCGCTCAGGCTCAAAGTCGGGAGTCTAGGCTTGCCACGAGATCATGAAGCAACTAGTATGCATGAACCCCCTTCCTGTGGCATCGAGTATACCATCCTCTACTGCACTTGGGGGGTCTGGAATGCTCGGTTGCTACTACCGACACATGGCCGACACGTGGCGGGAACGGATCGCCTCTGCGCGCTTGAGCCTTAGCACTAGTGTCTGACATGGTGAGTACGTGTCGTCAAAATGGTCGTGAGCAGGCTGTCAGCTTGTCGCCAAGCGTAGTCAGGTTCTCTGACCGTGCCAGGAGCCAAGAGGGGCTAGGCTGGAACTGAGGGAGGTTGTCGGAATGGGAGGGCCTACTGCAGCGGGCACACCTTGTTCGAAACACCGTGGGTGCGGGGTTCAGTGACAGTCCTCGTGTTATTCAGGAGGTTGGTCGGACATCTGTGGTTGCTGGGCGTTCATTGACCGAAGCGTGACCAGGAAGAAATCCTCCGCTGGTGACTGAAGTTGGTGTGGATGCGCCGCTGAGAGCTGAACTTGCCAACCCCGCTCGAGCCTCGTGGCATTTCGACCAGGTGTAATCCTCTTTATCAGTGAGCCAAGCCTAATGCCATGCGTGACGCTGCCCCAAGCTCAAGCGAACCGTTCACCTTTTCACCTTGTCGTGGTTTGTCGTTGCTGAATTTTAAAGGGGCGCCCATATTTTTTGGACCACTTCGAAGCGACGTCTCTCGGGTGCCGGGTGAGAAGTGAAATGAGCCCCCGCTCGCAGCCCCGGACACCCGTACGGGAAGGATGATTAAGCTGTGTCCTCCTCCCCGCCGTTAGTGCAAATTCGGAGATAAGAGGGGCTTGCTTCGATCGTGGCGGTGAGAGAGGCGCGACAGGTTCGCCTGGCTCTCTGACAGGGACGACCTCGGGTGTCCCTGGACTCGCACCGTCATGTCATTGCCCAGATCTTGAGAGTCTCGTGGCGAAAGATCTCGGGACCGGCCTTAATGATGGCTGGTCAAGCCGGCGAGGACGAATTGTTGCGAGGGCGCGGAGACGCTATCGTTCGGGCACGGTGGTTCTCTTGGCGGGATGTCCCCTAGTCTAGGCCGAACTGAGAGAGCGGAGGCACTTGTCGTCAACGTTGAGGATTAGCGTCTCCGTCGAGATTCGGCGTCAAGAAGTCGTTGCGAACGGTGAAAGGACATCGTTGGGTCTAAATAATATAATAAAAATGGACTTGGTCCCACGGCTGGGTTGTGGATGGCGCTGTTAGCAAATCGTGCAGTTTAGTTCGGGTCGGAAGTATTGTACCGGCGATCCAGTGATGCCGTCACAGGCCGTGAAGCCATGTCTGGCATTCCATGTATTACGCTGGCGGTCAACCGGTCAAGGTGTACCTTGAATATATGCTGCCCTGGAGAGGTTCAACTCTGTCGCGCGTGCCATTGCTGACTTGGTCAATTGTCAGCGGCATTCCATCCCCTCTCCGACTCACAATGCTCCTCAACAAAGCAAGGCCTTTGTCCATGGCGTGAAGGGCCCGAGCGCTGCGATGATACCCTACCTTTTGGTGAAGAGGCAAAGTGGATGTCGGTCCGGGGATGGCCTCCTCGGCACTGCAAATGCAGGGACGGGTCGGCAGCAAAGTGAGGAGAACAAGACTGGAACCGTTGATGCTCCAGACCGCGGCCAACGTCAAAATCGGTAAAGGGAAGAGCAGCTACGGTGAACCCGAGGTCCTCGCGACACTAAACAAAAGCGTGTTCCGTGCGCTTCATCTGTCGGGGGAGGGTCACTTTCGGCTCCAGCCTGCCCAAGTCTCTCCTGCGTTGGGAAATGAGTTGGGGGCGGCTTTGGGCAAGCACCAAACCACACAATTCAGGCGGTCGTGATTCCGGGTCCAGTCTGCATGGCCTCTGCGGCTCGCTAGAGCGAGCGCTGCGACGACCCTTTCAGGTACATGGTTAGAATCTGGTCACTGCTTGAGGCTCTTTCGCACAGACTGCGGGTGTGCGGGTGGTGGGTTGCCCCTTTTTGGCGGTGGGTGGCAGTGAAATAGGGGACAAGACGACGGTCGGAATGGCAAAACTATACAGTTGGAGGCTGGGTGCTTTCGCAACACCCCGTCGGTGCTTGATAGTGCGCAACAATGTGAGCTGATGTCGTGGTGAAGACCTACTGTAAGCTTGATCAAGGCTAAAACTCCTGCCTGCCGGAAGCAGATGTTCTGGCAAGACGCAGTAGCGCAGTTTTGCTCAACATCCAGAGTCTGGTTGCGAGCAGCTTGGCTCGGCTTGGCTCGGTGCACGGTGCCCTCCGGCATCAATTCTGGCTCCTAGGAGACGCTTGGGGGCTTGGTGTTGGGGCTTGGAGACAGAAGACACCTCGATGAAGAAGTTGGAGGTCTAGCATGCGGGGTTGGTGAGGAGCACTCGAGATGTTGCTGGTTGCTGAGGTGGTTGCTGGCTTGTTGCATTGGGCTGAACAAGAGGGCTGGATTCTGCGCCTGGGCGGGCGTTATCTGCCGTCGTCTCGTGTGGGTGTCGTATCATTGTCTTCAGCGCAACAACCAACTCGGTCAAGGTGTTGGCGTCGCAGCGACCGATCGGGAGCCTTCAAGCCGCCACACCGGCCTATTTCCAAGACATTGACTGGTTTTGGGAATCAGCGGCGTGGGGTCCGGCCCGCTCGACTGGGTCGTCTTGTTTCTGATGACTTGATGCCGGGCAGTGGCGTGCAAGACGCAACGGAATGTTCGGAAGACGAGCGGCGGCCGGAAGGGAGGTGGTCACTGGTCGATTTGGGAGCCGAGCTGCCGAAATCCAAAGCTCGTAGCCGTCGCACTGACGCCCTTTTGCTGTCAATATTCTTGGTAAACCTGGAATAATGGGGAAGCAGAGGCTCGTTGCCATGGAATTCGGACGATAAGTCAGAAACCGGGAGGGGCGGCAAACCCATCGAGCCATCCTTGGTATCCGTCATCAACCACATGGCGAACTCGATCGTTGCCGCATTGAGGTAGGCGCCGACGAGCCCCCGACGAGCCCCCTTCCCCCTTGAGGTCCCCCTGGCCTGCGCCATGGAATTGATGCGGTTGACGTCTGTGCTCTGATGAAAATCATGGGCCATTCGCCCTGCTGATTTGCTGGACACCGAATGTCGCCCGGTGTGGTGGAGGGTGGGAAGGGGATGAGGGGCCTGCAATAGGATCGGAGTCGCAATTCCGAAGCTGGTCCATTATCGTTTCGTCTTTTCTCCTCTCTGCAGCAGTTCAGCAGGCCACCGAAAGCCGCTTGTGACGCGCTGTGACACTAAGTCAGCTCGCCACCTTTCCCTTTTTGCATTTTGCTTCGGTGGTTGGCGATTCTGCCGTCGAAAATGGCAGCCTGGTCGACTCGGTGCTCTCGTGTATATTTTGAGGTTCCAAAGTAATTTCGAGATGCGCCGGGTCGGGGGGTTTATGTCTTGGATGAGTGATGTGGCGCCCAACGCCTCCAGTGTTGAAGAAGAAAGAATTGTGATTTTTTTTCACCCGGTTAAGTTGCAGCACAGGGTGGAGGGGCGGAGAGGGGTTTCGGCCCCGCCCCCGCATTCGTGCGCTGAGTGACGGGAGGATTGGACGCTAAGGGAGCTAGGACGGAAGCGGTCCCGCTCTTTTTGTTTTGGACCCGGATTCTGCGCAGCGCTGGTTCTTCATCTCGACACATCCTAACCAAACTAGACGCATGAAGTCCAACTTGAATCAACAATTGGGGATGGGGATTCTCACAATCCCCGAGGCTCCATGTCTTGCTCTTACTCAATCTCCATCTTTTTTGCCTCTTCTCGACTAGTCCGTCCGTCCATCGACGGGTGGCGTTTTCGACGCTCTCCATTCCAGTTCCTTTTTTTCCACTAGATAGGTCTCGTTCCACAAACCTCCCTCTCTTAATTGTTCTCGACGGCAAATCGTAGCACAAACCCCCCGCAAACAAGCTGGCCATGCAGCCCGGCAGGATCCAATGTCCCAGATACGAGCGAGGGCTGAGAGCTGCAAGGTGAGAAGCCTTCTTCCCGTCGTCTTCCAGACACCATTTCGGTCCACGCGAGGCACTCTCCCAGATACAACACTGCCAAGTGCCGCCTGAGGCGCCCTTGGGATCTCTATTCTGGTGTAGCGTGCCAGCCACGACCTTGGGTCGCACTGTTGCTGCCCTCGCTCCCAGTGTGCTTATGGAATAGACCTCCAAGGTCGCCTCGAGGTCGCCTCCCAACGTGGCTCACCACCGAGATAACCATCGAGGCCAAGTCCTGCGTACTATAGTAGGCAGGCTCGGCACCTGCACGGGCCTTAGGCATGGCTGGTCGGATGGTGTGTGTCAGGCGGCCAGTATCGAAACGTCTTCGCACCACACACATGGTCATCGGCCTCTTCGGAAACGGCTACTGGCGTGTGCTGCCGAGCAAGGGGCGTCTTCGTCCGCGCTCGCTTGCGTGCTCGTTCCCGCTTGGCGGCCGCAAAGTAACCCTCCATCCCGGACCTCATCCCCCCAACAGGTCTGGACTCGAAAGCGACTGGCCATGGGTACGCTGCCGGTCCCTGGGGCACGCTCGAGGCTCAAGCGCTGAGATTGCAGTCGACATGAATGGGATTTGCTCGCCAGTGTCTGGGGAGTCGGGACGGCTGGAGGACGGCACAAACCAGCGGGTTCCTGGTTCCTGGTTCCTCCTCTCCCCAGACCCCTGGCCCACCCGTGTCTTCACGCCCCAGCAGACCGGCTCCTCGCCCGCTGCCGGGAGGCGTCTGGTCAATGCCATCCTGGCGTTGGGGCGTGTATACAAGGGCGGCCTGCAGGTCATCCTGGCACCGTTCATGTCCAACCCTCCGCTTGGCGTCTTCACCAGGACGCCCTCTCTCCCCCCCAACCTTATTTGTACGCACCCTTCCCCAATCCCCCCGAGTCTACAAAGATATCTCCGATCCACACGGCCCAGGCATCGACAAGATCAGCGCTGCCCACTGCCGCCTGCCTCGCCACGAACCACCTTCCCGCAGTACATATGCCGGGCCTCACCCCTCGACCTTGATCAAGGTGCCGCAACCGCTCTGCTCGGACGGCGCCCCCGGCCCCCAATCCAATCATCATGTCGTCGAGCCTCACCCAGCAAGATCTCGACAATGTCGTCACCATCGAGCGCGTCGGGTCCGTCTTCTCGCTGCTGGGATGTCTCTTTGTGCTCGTCACCTTCTCGTGCTCGTCAGCCTTTCGACAGCGAGCCATCAACCGCATGGTCTTCTTCGCCACCTTTGGCAACATGTTGACCAACATTGCTACCCTTATGACGAGATCATACACGTCCGACGTCGACTCATTTGGGTGCCAGCTCCAAGGCTTCTTGATCCAAGTGTACGATATCCTGCCACCGTGCTCCCCCGACGTGCCCAGGGCTTACACACCATCCCAGCTTCATGCAGAGTGATGCGTACTGGGCCACGGCCATGGCCATCAATGTCTACCTCACCTTCTACCACAAGTTTGATGCCCGGGCGCTTCGCAGGATGGAACTTACCTACTGGGCCGTGTGTTACGGCATCCCGTTCGTGCCCGGCTTCACCTTCATATTCGTGTCGACGCAGAGCCAGGGTCGGCCATATGGAAACGCCGTTTTGTGGTGCTGGCTGAAGCCCCAGTGGGAGATTTACCGCATCGCCACCTTTTATGGCCCCGTCTGGTAAGGACACTTTTGAAGTCACAATCAAGGAGGTCGTGCTAACAGATGTGCCACAGGATTGCCATTGTCATCACCATGGCCATCTACATCAGGGCTGGGCGGGAGATTTACAAGAAGCGCAGAAAGATGTTGAAATTCGGCTCTAACATGTCCAACGCCAGGACCAACACTAGCGCCGGTCGCCCCGACGAGCCCATGTCTCCCATGCAGGACGTCTTTGCCCCGGGGTTCCGGACCACCGAGGTCGTCCAGACCACAGAGATTGTCCAGCAGACTGGAACAGGCGCGGCCATCATCACCGCCGAGCCGGGGCCGCCAAAAGACCCCAACAACGTGTCATACTCGGTAACAATTTCCGCCGACGCCCAGGCCAACGATAATGATTCGTTGAGCGGCATCGACCTGGATGGCGAGGAGATTGTCGACCACGACATCGAAGCTGCCGCCGCTGCCGCGTCGCTGGACAAGGAGCAGCAGCGCACCGACTCTTCGATCCAGGTGCCGGCCAACCCTGTTGCCAACCTGCAGGCTCGACGACGCTTCCAACGTACCATGGATGCGCACAACGCGACGTGGTCCTACGCCAAGTGCGCTGTTCTCTTCTTCGCCGCCCTACTCATCACCTGGATGCCGTCGTCCGGCAACCGTGTCTACAGCATGGTCAACGGCGGTGCCATCTCCAAGCCCCTCTTCTACGCCAGCGCCTTTGTGCTCCCCCTCCAGGGCTTCTGGAACGCCATCATCTACATGGTGACATCGTGGTCGGCCTGTAAGTCCTTCTGGGAGACGGTAGTCTCCATCGTCTGGAGGAGCGGCTCCCGCCGGCCCATCATCGAGATCACGTCGGTCGGGCGGAGCCGCGACACCCGGCCCATCGGGAGCAAGTGGGGCAAGGGCGAGGAGACGACCAGCATGGAAGACCTCACCGGCAGCAGCAGGACGCTGCGCATCCCGGACAGGACGGCCAATCCCATGATGATTTGAGTCGTCCGCCCTGTTTTCTTTTCTCTTCGTGTCATATTTTCGCACAATCTTTTACATACACACGCAAACCTCACGATATGGCACATACGTAATTGGGAGCATACCTAGCGGCCGGGACATTGCTTGGGGAGGCCGGTCACCCTTTTCCATTGGGATGGACACGAGGGGACTCGGGATATTGGATGGCGGATACACGATACGACTACAGATACCCCTGACGTGCGGCATTGTCTGCAGTCAGATGTTTGATGGCTGGAAACTACTACATGCGCGGTGGTCTTGTTTTTTCCAACATACTGGAGTTGGGAGCTGGGGTTTGGGGCTTGGGATTTCAGGGGTTTGCTCGGCCACCCAGAGTGGTTTGGAAAGCGGGGGGGGGTCGTTTGGCGCAACAACTCGTCAGTCTCTCCACGCAATGCTCATGGAGCAAGACTCTTACACGCAGGGGCGCGAAGATGTGGTGGGATTTGAGCCCAATGAAGTCAATGATAGTCGCGATAGATTGCTTGGTAGCAATACAGCCGACATGCTGACCATGCTAGGACCAGCGATTCGCTGTTTCTCGCATGCACTTGTCATCTTGGTCCACCCCTCTTCTTATCAGCGCCCCCTTTTGATTGAGATTGACCTTGGCGGCATCGGGACACAAGTGGTGAACCGCTGGGACACTGAGTTTGGTACATTTCTTGGCAGAGCACGGGCAACCACCTTGCATCGACGGCATTGACGACGAGGCGAAGGATCATACCACGACTGCTCGAGGGCATCTATGAAGTGAACCCCGAGAGCACCATGCTCAATCTGTGAGCTGGAGGGGTACTATCTGTGAAATGCTGCTGATTTCATGCATTCACGTGATCCCATGTTCCTTCCGGGGGGGGGGGGGGGGGGTCAAGAGCAAGCTCTAAGGCCATTCAACTGATCTTTCCCACCCACTGCAGTCATTTCACAAGGCATGCCTCCTATAAACTCTAAGTGCCATTACCCCTCACCTTCCCAAAATCTCCCCAAAAAAACAGTAGAAACCCACAAAACTGTCCTCACTCCCTCCCATGGTGACAACCATCACCAACCACCCCCCCAACCACCTCCCTCACCCGCACACACGTCCTCCTCTCCCTCCCCCCCGCCTTGACCACCGCAAACCCCGTCGCCACCCTCCCCCGCCCACCGCCACCTTGACCCCCGACTAGGGCGCCACATCATCCTCCTTGATCGTCACCACGTCACCCCAGCCGCGACCCTTCACCACGGCAACCTGAACGCCCTTCACAACCGCCATCATCCCCGGCTTGGAACCGGAAACAATACTCCCAGCCGCGACTTGCTCTCCCCTGCGCCAGCATCCCCACGCCGCGCGCGTCGTCCACGTCTTGCCGTCGGACGTAGTCATGGTTATGACGTCGCCGTCGGGGGCGAGGGAGATGTTGTTGGGTGCGCCAGTGATGGTGGGGTATGGGACGGCGCGCTCGTCGTCGAGGAGAATGGTGCGGTCGTCGGGGATGGTGGATAGAGGGAGGTAGTGGAGGGCGGTTTGGGTCGCGACGATGAGCTGGTCCGTGGTTGGGGTGGCATCTGTCTTGAGGAATTGCACGCCGAGGATGGGGGAGTCCATGATGGTGTGGAGGCCGCCTTTGATTGGAGACGACTTGGTCTCGGTCGTGGTGATGAGGGTGAGCTGGCCGTCGCGGGCGATAGCGAGGCGGGTAAAAGTGGGGGAGGCGGCGATGTGGTACGTGTTGCTCGCGTTGAGGGGCTTGACTTGTACCGTGTCGACGACGGTCCGCGAGAGGACGTGAATGCGCGTGATAGTGCCGCTGGCCTCGAAGAGGGTGAGGATGCCGACGAGGAGCGGGGCGACGACGACGATCTTGCCTATGGCCTGGAAGATGACTTCTGCGTTGCCCGGCACGACGGGGACGAGGGTGACTTGGTGCTTGGTCACGACGATCAGGTACGTCTGGTCAAAGGAGAAGAACATCTCGAGGATCGGCTGATGCTCGAGATAGAAGGTGTAGAGCTCGCGGAGGAAGGGGATAGGTCCGCGACGGGGCCGCATCCACTCGTGTGCCAGCGCCTGGTCGGCCGTGGGACGGATCGCGACGTGGGGCTGAACAAGAAACTGGAGGAATCTCCTGGCCTCGAGGCTCAGGTTGGCGTCGGTTAGTGGGTGGTCGGGGATAGGGGCCAGGTATTTTTTGTAGAGGCCTAGCACCTCAGCGTCACTGGCGCTGCGCCAGAGGGGGAGGCCCCTGGCCGCGGTGACGAGCAGGGTGATGCCTACTGCCCAGATGTCGGCCTTTTGCGCCTGTTCGAAGGACGAGGGTACCGGGCGCTCCTCGTCGAGCCTCAGCATGTCGGGCGAGAGGAAGGGGACGGTCCCCCAAGGCCCGGGGACGCGGTGGCGATCGTTCCGCGGGTGGTAGTAGCTGGCTACCCCCATGTCTGTGAGCTTGATCCACCACCCATCCCCGGACCTTGCGGGGCCGCCGGTGCCGGAGGGCAATTGCTTGACCATGATATTCTGTAGGAGGAGGGAGGGCGTCAGTCAGAGCTTCGCACGCACTTTCGACGAGCGTACGGGTGTGGACGACTTACCGCTGGCTTGATATCATGGTGCGCAATTCTGTGCGCATGAAGAACAGGGCCTCCAGCACCTGCTTGATGATCTCCCGTGCGGAAATCTCGTCAACGATACCGACGTGGCAGAGGTCGCCGCACGGGAGATACTCCATTCTGAGCGACGGGCAATACGTCCACTCCATGGCCTTGACGAACATGGCTTCCGACTATAGCAGCCGATCACTGTCAGCAAATCGACCAAGACGTCATGATGTCGCTGGAGAATGAACTTACCCTTGGCTAGGAGAAGAAGAACATTATATTGACCTCAGCGCCAAAGTCGTGCGCACCCTCGACTCCATTTGTGGCCGTGGCCCTGTAGAAGGCATCCGGCTCCTTGACGGCCCTCAGCGTGCCGAGAACTTTCGCTAGGCTGCTAATGCACTTCTCTAGGTGCACCGTCCCACCGCCACCCGCACCAAGTCGCGAGACCCGCTCCTAGCAGTCCTCACGACTGGCGCTGTGGCGGATGGTGGTGATGCCCGAGGCGCGGTCCCAGCGTGCGTCGACGAGCTTGGCCATGCCCACCGAGGAGATCTCGTCCAAGATGTTGAGGTTGGAGGGGACTTTGACCGTCCTGGCCATGCCGAGGATGCGAGCGGATGGGCGGGCGAACTTCTTGGGGATTATGGGGTGGGCCGACAGGCTGGGCGAGCGTGCAGCGAAGGGCTTGAAGACAAGTTGCGAGCGTGCGGCGCCGGGCTGGGAGAGGCTCGAAGCCTCCTCGTCGTCCGGCGCCTCCTGGGAGGCCGTTCCCTTCTTCCCCTTCGGGAAGATCTTTCGGAACATTGTGGTAGTAGGGCCTGGCGATGAGGCGAGTTAGCAGAGGCAACGTGATGCCGGGACAGCACGTGATCGGAAGAGGACGGCGTTGCGTAAGAGAAGGGCGAGACTGGGCAAAGATAAGGGTGAGGCTGGGCAAAGAGAAGGGCGAGGCTGGTCTCGTGGTGGTGATGTGATTGAGAATAAACTTATGGGGTGACTTTAGTGAAAGGGTCAAGTTGGCTTCAGTCTCCGCTGTCTGGCCTTTGCTGTCTGGAAAAGATCCTTGGTGCTCGTCTTCGGCAGTCTGACAAAGCCCTGGTGGCTGTATTTGACAGTCTGGCAAGATCTTTGGTGTTCTGGGTTACAAATTCTGGCAATTAAAAGGGATTCGATTTGTATTCGGGGTTTACCCCCCCCAAGCCCTGAACAAAGGGTATCCGCCGTCGAAACCCACGATTTCAATATGAATTCAATTCCGAGAGATTCCGCCGGGGAATGGCCGGGGGTACCGTCAAGCGGAGACGCGCGGGGATCATGGCTCGCCGAGACCTGCGGTTGCAACCCGCCCCTCATACTGCTTGCCATGAGACTGCGGATGATGGCCTCAAAGAAGCCCATGGATGGCCTTTGCTACGCGCCGTCCCTACGTGTTCAACGGTCTACGGCTGGTGACGGGGGGTGACGGGGGTGATGGGGGGCGAAACGACGACGAGGACGGGCCCGAACAGACGGCGACGGCGGGGGCCGAAACGACGGTGACGAGACAGGAGACGACGACGACGACGGAGGGGCGGCAGCCAACAACGACGAAGGTCCCTAATATAGGCCAATCTATCTACTCGGGGTGAAGATGAAGTAAGATGTCACGACGAACAGGATATCACGAACAGGCTGCCGCGTCGAACAGGCTTTTGGTCACAAATTTAGGCACACTTGAAAGGGAACGAGGGAAATTGGTTAAGGGAGATCCTATTCGATGTCAACAATGCTTGGCATTCAGGGGTAACAAAACACTGACCCCTATCGAGTCGCATCCTGACCGGCAGGAAGAAGAAGAAAAAACAGCGACCAGGACAATGAAAATAAACCAATTTCCACCGCCAGTCCACCCAACCTCACCTACTACCTACTCACCTAGGCACCATGCAACCAATTGCTGGTCGCCAGCATCGTGCTCGCCATGGGACGGCCGGCCGGCCGCACCGCGAGTAGGAACTGGACCAGGGCCTTGCAGTCGGGACCGCATATGGAGCTATTCAGGTAGGTGAAGGGGAACCCGATCGGCATTTCGCCGTGCGCGTAGCGATCCAAATGCATGCCCGCCTTGCCAAAGGGGGCCAGGCGCGTTAGCATGATGAACAGCACGGCGCCCGCGGCGAACATGTCGGCCTTGCACGCCTGGAGGAACGTGTTCATCTCGTCGTTAGGGCAGTAACCCAGAACGTCAGGTGGGACGAACCCAGGGGTGCCGCCCGGTCGGATCTGGCTCTTGTCGGAGATGTCGGAGTAGTACTCTAGGCTGCCAAAGTCGCCGAGCTTGATGATCCACGAGTCCTGGAAGGGCGGCATCGAGTGGACCATGATGTTCTGGGGCTTGAGATCGCGGTGGACTAGCTGCTGCGAGTGGAGGAACTCTAGGGCCTGTAGTAGCTGCTTCATGACGACGCGAGCGTGGTCGGGGGCGATGGGGCCTCGCGGGGTGAGCTGGACCGCGCCGAGGTCGCCAAGGAGGTGCTGCATGCCGAGGTTGGGGGCTTCGTCGATGGTGAACCAGCTGTGAGTCTTGACAAAGTGCCGCTCACACCAGGGCTGCGAGAGGAAGATGCTGACGAGGAGCTCCTTGTGACGCAAGCTGGCGAGTTGCTGGGCGGTAATGCCGGGATGGTCATAGGCAAGGACTTTTACAGCTCGGGTTTCTCCGGTCCTGACCCCGGAGATGCCATGTTCGAGGAACACGGTGCCGTGGCCGCCCTTGCCGAGAAGCTCGGCGCGGTTCCAGATGTTGAGGATCTTGAACTCCGTGCTGAGCTCCGTGCGATACCACTCGGTGACCTGAATGGCATTGGGGCACTCGGGTGTGGGCATGGGGAGAACGGAGACGTTGAGTTTGGCCTCCTGGACCAAGCGCTCGGCGAGGGCGACGGTGAATTTAGGCGGTGGCGCTTGGGTGGAGGCGCCGGTGTTGGTGGTGTTGGCCATGTTGTTCGGGTGGAAAGACATGGCGAGGGATGTCGAGAGAGAATAATATTCTATCTGGGAGTTGGCCCTGAGCTGTATATATAATCTAGACACTTCATCTTCCGGGGGTCTTGTGCTGTTTGGACAGAACTGTTGTCCAGAAACAGCGAGATTCTGAGCATGATGTCCGACTAAACGTCCCACAGGGCTTAAAAAGTAACGGGGAAAGCATAGGTAGGTAGTAAAGGAGGACATGACCTTTGTCAGGATACAATGCTGATAGGGATATAGAAGACTGTGAGATGTCCTCTTTGTATTCCGACAATCGACAGTCTGGAAACAATGGCGAGATCTCGATGAAAAATGTGAGATCAGCAACATACAATGGCTTTATTCTCCCAAGAGCATGCAAGTCCGATCCGAGGGAAAGATCACGTCATGAGAAGATGAGTAGGTAGAATACAACAACACAGGATGCTCGTTTCGTAAAGTTTAAATTCACTTAGAGTCAAGTCTGGGGGTACGCGACCCAAAAGTTGCCAAGTTTGGAAGGGGATAAAGGGAAAAGGCACTTATAGATGGTAGATCCAACACATACGCGTAATGCTAGCCTCCTGAAGTTATCAGTAGGGGCATCACATGTATCAAGGGTCACTATATGTACGAAAGATCATTTTAGCTTAATGCTGGACTTTTGATTTATTCACATTGGGTATCACGGGTATTAAGGGGCGCTAAATGTACAAAAACCTTCTCCTAAAATTCCAGACTTCCGTCTTCCGTCTTCCGACTTTCCTGCCCGCAGGTGTCACCATTCCTCACACCTCACCCAGCTCACCCTCAGGCAGTCTCACTCACCCAGCGCGAATGCTCCAGCGCCTGTCCCGCCGTCGGCCTCTGCCGCGCGCTCTTCTTCGTCAACACCCCGATGAACCCCCTCGCCAGCTCCGAAACCCCCGCCTTATCCAACGGTCCTTTCGGCGGTCCCTCCCTGCAAAACTTTCTCACCTGGCTCGGGTCCGGATCCTCCGGCAAGACTCCATACGGCGCCTCTCCCGTCAACATGCGGTAGACCGTCACCCCAAGCGCCCACATGTCCGCCTTGGCCTCGAACAGCAGCAGCGTTGCCTCCTCCGGCTCGACCTGGTAGAACAGCTCGGGCGCCTTGTAATTCGGCGTGCCGTGCGTGTTGATACGCCCGTCGGGCGCGAGCGCCGGGTCGGCGTGGTACTGGCTGGTGCCAAAGTCGCCGAGGCGGACGGACCAGGGGGTCGCAGGGGCGTCCGGGGTGGGCTTGGTGGCGATCATGATATTATTGAGTTTGACGTCTCGGTGGGAGACGTGCTTCTCGTGCATGAACGCGAGTGCGGCGAGGACCTGGCCGACGACGACGCGTGCATCGGGCTCGGAGAAGGGGTGCCCCGAGTGGTAGAGGTGGTCGTCGAGGTCGCCATGGAGGAGGTCCATGGCGATGACGAGGTGGGAGTCCTCCATGAACCACCCGTGGCACCGGGTGAAGAGGTCGGGGCGCCCGGAGGATTGGGAGAAGAGGATCAGGAGGCTTAGCTCGTTCTTGATTTCGTCGGGGGTGGACGCGGCCTTGCCTGCGGCGGTGACCTGCTTTTTCACGACGCGGGAGGTCGGGTTGGCGGCGCCGGAGTGGATATACTCGCGGAAGATGAGGCCGGCGCCGCCTTTTCCAATCCGCTGGTCGCGACGCCAGACTTGGTTCAGCGTGGGGTGTGCGACCATCACCTCGTTGTTGGTAGTGGTGATGGTGGCAGCGAGCTGTGAGTCCTCGACGAGTTTGAGGCCCTGCGGCTGGGTGTGGAAACCCGCAAGGGGAGGAATATTGGGCTCATCAAAATTGAGGTGAGCGTAGTCGTAGTCCTCGAAGTTGTCCATGGTGATGTTCGGAGGGTGAGGAAGCGATGTAGGTGTGATATGCTGTGGCTGGGAGAAGATGTGCTGTCAGAAGCGATAGTCGACGACTCGAAAACTCGAGGCGATGTACAATGTTTGGCGCCGCGCTGGAGAGCAAACATGGAAAATAAAGTGGCCCATTACTCTTCAAATAGATGGCATCGCGACAAAATGTGCAAGGGATTCTTCCCAAACACTGGGGAGAACCCATTCCATATATGCTGTTGCTGGATAGTGATGGTAACAAAGTGTGGTCAAGGGAAGGCATTCTCAACAGGTAATGGGTGGGCATCAAAAATAGCAATACTAGTAAGGTACCAAAGCTAAGCGTATGCGCAGAACTGGGGTTTTTGGTTCTTACTTCGAGTACAATGGCATTGTGCCTGGGCAGTGGAGAGACTTTATTGGTGTCGTCCAGGGGGGCTGCCTCCCACGATGATGGCATCGCTTGTATGACTTCATTGGGGAGTTCATTGTCTAGCCTCCCAAGATCGACGCCAAAGTCCAAGTTGCTCATGGGTGCCATTAGCAGTGGTACATCGATGGCCTCCATGATGGCCTCGATTTTGTGAGCGGCAGCTGCAGTCGGGGAAGTTGAAAGAATGTCTTCGGGCGACGGGTCCGAGAGGTCCCTGTTGGAATCGTTCATGATGGCCTTGGCTTGGGCGGTTGATGCTTCAGTTGGAATATGGATCGGGCACTTCAATTCGTCGTTTGTGGCCATCATAAAGAAAGGAACAAAGAAACAAAGAATGATTGTAAGTATTAGGTCGACGAGGGATGGTATGCGTGTTGAGGAGGGAATGTAAAGAAGGAACGCACGATCAAGACGATGGAGAAGATTGAAATGGTGGGCGGGAGGGAGGAGCACAACCCTTTTATCGAGGAAAAGCCCTCCAAGTAGTTGCCACTTGTAAAGATTGTGTCTTCACATGGAGTCCTTCTCATTTCCATGCCCGCGCCGGGTTTGCAGCTGCAGCCCATCATCCCAACTGTCAGACGTTCATCGGCACGGTGACGTCGTTACAATCCAAAAGACTGTGGCAGCGGATGACCGAGAGGGTGATCTCTCGCGGAATCGACTCCAAGTCTCGAAACCGAACATTGGGCTTAATGTTGGATGAGTCAAACTGGAGCCCGTGAAAGTCATTTCTCCGGCCGGTGATGTTAAAGTCGTGATGGTGGCTGGTCGAAAATCAGCAACCAGGTGTGACGCAACATTCCATCAAGCGAGGGCGTTGTGCCAGGCGTTGCCCCTAAACTCGCACTTGGCACCCATGACATGCCCGTGGACACCTGCCCTAAGCTTGCATTAAGTAGGCCATGCGGACATGAAAGAAGGTTATGTGCTCGCCCTGCACACGGGTAGGGTGGTAGGTACAAAAAACGCCTTGCATGCTGGCCTGAGATGGTCACCACCTCGGCCCAGAAAAAAAGTCTATCCAGGAACCGAGCCATGTCGTCGTGCTCCTCCTCATCTACTGCCGCCCGGGCAGATTACTTGAGCTCGCCTCTTTTTGGACAAAGTCAGACGATGAAACATCAGGATACAACATGGAGATGGCCTACCTCGACCTTCCTATCTTCCTCAGTCCCATTCCATCAGGTCCTCCGGCAGGCGTGTTTTGAGGTTGGCGAGCCTACCCGCGTATTCTACCCGGAGGCTCAAACTCATGTTGTAACGGCAAAGTTCTTCTAGAAATGCAGCTCAAGGTGACTGCTCGCCGTAGCGATGGCCTCGAGAATGAAGTAGGGCGGGTAGAGATGACCGTAGAGATGGCCTGCTGTATGCATCTGTAGATCAGGGGTGACGTACGTCGAGAACGATGTCTCTGTCAAGGTTGAAGTCGGCATCCCAGGTGATGAGCTCCGAAAAGAATTTTGCCTCTGACACATGGGTCGGTGTCCCCGCCGGTGAAAATAAAATAAAAGCCTATGTACGCTCTCAATTAAGAGGTATCCAAGTTACTATTTACAATCAATGCCATCTGTCCATACCCACACAATCGCTATTCAAAACACCATTCGCTTTTCAAGATGTTCCCGTGTCCAGCACTCGGTCTCCCATCAGCCACCCCCTACCAAGTCTCCAGCCTGTGCTCTCTATCCCCCTCTCCCCACCCCATCTTCATCCCCTCCCTCTCCCAAAGCCTAATCTTCCGCCCATTTACCGTCGCCAACATCCCCACCCTGTAGTCATGAACCGGCAAAATCGCCGTCATGACCTCCCTTCTCGTCCACGCGTCCATCGCCGTCAGCGCCACCCCAAACTCGGGCTCCGCCGTGTTGATATGCAACATCCGCCGCTTCCGCACCCCCGCCCTAGCCACGAGCTCATAGTGCTCCTTCCTCTGCAACTTGACCCAGTCCGACAGCTCGTCTCCCCTCCCGCCCCACGACACAAACACGTCGCACTGGCCCTGCCGCTCCACCTCCCACTGCCGCGCCACGACGGGGAACGTGCCCTTGTGCTCGTCGCTCGTCAGCATATCGATACAGTCCCAGGGCTCGTACTCCACTTCCGGCGCGGGAAACGGCTTTCCGACGTCCTTGTCCAGCCGCGGCTCGGCCCCACTGTCGGCTCCGTCGAGGAACTTCATGCGGTAGAGTATCCCGTGTTGCGCGATGCGCAGCGTGGTCGACGGCTGGATGCTTGTCCGCTCAAAGATGACGGCGGGGATGGGGCGGCCGGGGATAGCCGCGGGGAGGGTGAGGGCGCGGCCATCGGGGTAGAAAGGGAGGAGGTGCCCGGTGGCGCGGTGGTAGCGCCAGATGGTGATTTGACCCGTCGCGTGGCCGATGGGGAAGTACTCGCAGGGGTCGCGGACGTTGGTGTCGCCGGTGGTGTCGGGTTCGTAGAGGTTGGGGGGGAAGGGCACGAGGAGGCCGGCGAGGGTGGCGGCCGTGTCGATGTGGGAGATGGGTTCGAGGGTCAGGGTGGAGAGGGAGATAAGCCTGTCGTCTTGGGTGGCGAGAATGACGTGCTTGTTGTCGGAGGGGCATGGGAAGACAAATTTGATAAAAGATCTAGTGGTGTCGGGGTCCCAGGGGTACGAGGCGACGATGCCCGAGGGGGAGTCAGTCTCGAGGCTGAGCTTAACGAGTGTTAGGTCGGTGGGCGTGAGGACGAGGAGGTGGTGGCCCGGAATGTTGCTATTGACCTGCGCAATCTGGGTAATTCCAGGTCCGGCCTGGTGAACCAGCTTCGGAATGATCACCTTGTTGCGAAGGCTGAAGCGAACAACACGAGGCGAGGCACTCTTGAACCAGGGGTGCTGGAGAGCCTGCGAGGCGTCGGGGCGGTAGGTGGGTCGAGGCTCGACGAGGAAGTTGACAAAGTCGATGGCGAGAGACGAAGCGCCTCGTCGTCGGAACAGCGTCGCATCGAGCTTTCTGTCGCGAACATGGTTGTAAAGCCCGGAAGGACAGTCCAAGCTATCCCACCCGATGTTAATGAAAAAGAACCCCTCTTCACCTATGAACAAGAATGCCGCGAGGATCCCGGCTGCCCAGATGTCGGCCTTTAGCTCCTGGCGGAAGAGCGTTTTCTCCTGGCAGGAGACGTCGAATCGAGGGAACATCTCGGGGGCGAAGTAATCCGGGGTACCCCTTCGGGTAAGAACCGGAGAGTCTGCCAGCTTGTCGGGGTTGGTGTGGTGCTCGCCCAGCCCAAAGTCCCCCAGCTTGACTTTGATCGCCTTATCCCCCGGCAAACTGGCGATTAGCACGTTGCCGGCTTTTATGTCACGGTGGGTGATATTTAAACTGTGGAGGCGTTCAGCTGCCTCCAGGACCTGCCTCATGACTCGTCGGACTATCTCTTCGAGGTCCTCCGTGTCGTCGTCACCGGGCTTCCGACGCTTAAATTTGTCCACACAGCTTCCCCCTGGCAAGAGCTCCATGGCAAGGCTGATTCTGCCTTTTTTGTCTTCGTACCAGCAATGGCACTGGGGGAAGTGGTCTGGCGAAAGCCTGGACGCGAGCAACTGGACTCGCACCTCGTTCATGATGTTCTGTCGAGGGACCTCTTTCGCGGCCTTTGCCTCTGGCTCGTCGCAGTGGGAAAGAGCTTTGCGCTCGTTCTCGACCAGCTCCTCGTCTGAAAAGGTCTTGACCGCGCGGAATGTTCCCACCGTTGAGTCAGGACCCTCGATGCATTGCTCGCAATATACATGACCGAAGCCTCCGGAGCCGATGTGTTCTATCCGGACATATTTATAGCCGGTGGACGGGTGAAAGGTCACAACTCTTCCCCCTTCATCACGGGTGAAGATGGCGCCGCACCGGAACTGCCCAAGAATGTCGTCGGAGCCGACGTTGGTCGAAGACATGGATATCCGTCGCGTCTGATGCACAAGTGCTGGCAATGATGGGTGTAGCTGAGAAATTTGCCTTTGCGGCAGTAATGAGGGATGAGTATTTTGCTGGAACTGAGCGTCTTGCTGAGATATTGATACTGCGAGTTGTCGTGGCTTGTGGAAAACGAAAACGGCCACTTTGGAGGTGACAAGTCCTTTCCCTGGGAACCCTTCGAACAAGGAGCTGAGGACTGGTCATCCATCATGCAACGCAACTTCTGCGAGTTCAATGTCAGTGCCATTCTCGGTCGTGGACCATGGTAGGAGCTATTCTCGGCCTTGGACTTGAAAGGGAGGTGCAATTCTCGGCCTTGGATTAAGGGAGGACTGATCAACTTGCCAGATGTGTATATGCCCAGACTCGGAAGCACCAGCCGATAGACAGGCGTGGGAATGAATTCCGAGTGAGGGTTGTGCTGCCAGGGTTGTGTAACAAGAATCTGGCAGCGACTGCGGAGGTGGGCTCTGAGATGAAGGTGAAGAGAACTTTGTATTTCTGCGCGGCGAGTCATTGGTTTATAACGTAATATCGTGTTCCTTAAGATCGGATGATATGGCGTCAGTTGGTCTAGAACACGTCGTGGTTTATTCGTGTTCATCTGAGCTACCACATCCGTCACGGGGGTCAAGGCATCGGCCATGCCTTGCACTGCACACCAAACCAACGTCATAATTTTGCCTTTCTGGACAACACCATGCCGTGGCCTCAAGCTCCCAACTTCACCCCCTTTGGACCTCCCTGCCCCCACGAAAAGTACTCTGTCGTGTGATTGAGCCCAAAAAACTCCAGTACCGTATTCTCCTGAACGCGGATATCGTGGGGCACCCCTGCAGCACTGAATGCCTCAAGCCATCCACTCGGCCCATATGTCGTCCTCGTCCAGCCTGCCAGCGGCGTGTTCGAGTTCGTCGTCACCGGCGTCTCGCTCAGTCCCAGCACGGCAGTCCACTCCTTGATCCCCTCCTCGTGGTTTTTGTAATCCAGAATCTCGTCCGCCGTCCCATGGAACAGCTGCAGCTTCGGCCGCCACCCATCATACATTGGATATGCGGCCTTGACCACGGCAGCCCACTCCTGTCCAGTGCGCCTCACCCGTCCCTTGGCGCAGTCGTCGCTCCAGTAACCGTAGACGCCCGAGTTGTTTCCAGGGGGCGCGAAGCAGCCAAACGGAACCCCCGAGAAGGCACTGCCTGCGGCGAAAACGTCGGGGTATGAGCCGAGGAGCACCTGCGTCATCATGGCGCCCGAGGAGACGCCCGTGACGAAGACACGCGAGGAGTCGCCGTTGTACTTGGAAAGCGTCCAGTTGACCATGCTAACGATGCCCTGGCTGTCGCCGCCACCGTTATGCGTCAGGGTTTGCTTAGAGGACACGTCCCAGCAGTGGTCTGACAAGTTGGGGCTGTCAGGGTAGATGACAATGAAACCGTGCTTGCTGGCGAGGGTGGCGTACTGGCTGCCGCGGTGGGCTGCTTCGGCTGATCCATGGCACCAGTGGGGGTTGACCAGGACGGCGGGCTTGGAGGGGAGGGTGTCGGGCACAAAGATATAGAAACCCACGTTGGTGGGGTTCGGTGTGATTTTGTCTGCGACCTTTTGAAGTATAGCTGCATCAGCAGACAAAGTGAGGAGAGGGAGAAGGAAGGCGCCCCATGTTGAACCAACGGCAGCTCTCATCTTTGCGGTATCGACGGAGATGCGGTGTCGAGTGTGTAGTCGCCATCTGCTTCAGACGCGAACGACGAGCTCTTTATCCATGGAGAACCTGGTGCATCAATATCCCGTCGTCCGCCGCTCAAAATTGCACCGGGGGAACAATTGAGGGCGGCCCACTGCGTGGAGCACGAGGGCGGGAGAAGGCAATCCGGCGTCTCCTTTGGTGTAAATCAGCCGGCGGGCCTCTGAACATGTCGGTCTCTTGGCGAAGCATCGCCCGGTTTCGCGGGAAAGAGCATATATAGTCCAGTATGATCGCGCAGAGGTGTCTAGCCTGCCAGACAGTCCTCGCGCGACCGTGGATTGTCCGTGGATTGTCCATGATGAAGTTGGTGTCTCGAACGCCTAAATGGATCCGCCGAGGGGCATAGAGGATCGCGAATGGCAAAGCCATGAATCAAGGTGATGAAAGAGCCTGGAACCCCAGAAAGGTGGGATGATTGAATTATGAAGATAGAAGTCATTCGAGAATGGAGCTGGGGTGCTTGCTGGGGGAGAATGTTTCCACTGGTCTGTGCACTGGGCGCTGTCACGGGGAGACTGCTTGCACAGTAGACTCCCCCGAAAACCCTCTGTGACCATACAGCTATACAGCGAGATGGTGTACTGTACGGAAGAGTGGAGGGTCGCATTTTCTGGAGGAAAATGGACGCTGTGGCTCTGTCTCGAAATGCAACGCTACCAGATCTGGGTGCGATGACGGGCACGATTGGTGATGGCATTCTTGGCTCTGGATTGACGTCCGCCCTTTCAAGTATTTCTCCAGAGGCCAATGCAAAGGAACTCAAACTTATCGCGGCACGTTCCTGTCCCGCTCCGCCTAGGCTCAGCCTTCTAAGATGAGGGCTGTCACATACCGTATCAGCACAGACCATGGCTCCGAAGCTCAGCGCCGTTTCGCGCGTCGCGCTCGCGACCATCGTCGAGGTTTTTGTCGTCCGACGCCACCCCAACTGGGTTCCTCTCCTCCCATCCCTCGTCCTCCCAGCGTTGGTCGTGCTGGTGGTTTGCCTCAACTTCGCACTCTTGGTGACATGGAACACATTCATCCATCCATTTTTCTTTCATCCCCTACGGAACTTCCCGGCGCCAAAGGTGAGGCTCGCTCCAGAGGAACCTGTCAACTCTAGATAAGACCATTGTTGGAGCAGCTCGACTAACAATGGCCGCGTGCCTAGGCAATCATCTACTCCAGAGCCCTCAAGCGACTCCGAACCAAGAAGCCCCCCGGCCAGTTGCTCCTCGAGATCGCCGAGAACACACCGAATGATGGACTCCTTGTCGTGCTGGGCCAGGACCCCAGCCTGGCCTTGACAAAGCCCTCGGCACTCGCCGACGTCCTGGTGCACCACCCCTACGATTTTGCCAAGTTTGACTCAGTGCGCGACTTCCTGCGCCCAGTGCTGGGAAATGGGCTGATTGTGGTCGAGGGCGAGGAGCACAAGTTCCTCCGCAAGAATGCCCAGCCCGCCTTCAAGTTCAGCGAGATCAAGGAGCTCTACCCCATGATGTGGAACAAGGCCGTCACCTTCACCAATACACTCAGGGGTGCCATTGAGGGCGACGGTAGCAATAAGGCGATAGAGATGAACTGGTGGGCAAGCAAGGTCACCATTGACATCATTGGCCTCGCCGCCTTTGGCCAGGACTTTCGAGTCCTCGCCAACTTCGACGACCCCTTGATCAAGAGTTACGACCAGCTGCTCAAGCCAGGCAAGGGAAAGTTTCTCTACTTTCTCCTGTCCATCATGCTTGGTCGCGACTTTGTCAAGCTGCTGCCATGGAAGACGGCCCGTACGTTTGAGCAGACGACGGCCAACATTCGGAGCATCTGTGGTCAGATCGTCAGTGACAAGCGAGCGGCCATCGCTAAGACCCCACTGGACGGTCACCTCGACATCCTCTCGCTGCTCATCAAGAGCGACAACTTCTCCCACGAAGAGCTTGTGGACCAGCTCCTCACGTTCCTCGCTGCCGGTCACGAAACTAGCTCTTCCGTCTTCACCTGGGCGACGTACCTTCTCGCCACACATCCAACCGTTCGACTCAAGCTTCATTCCGAACTCCGGGAGGCGCTCCCCTCGTTCCCGGCCCTTCCTCCCGACACGGACCTTTCCTCTCTTCTCACGGCTCTTCCCTACCTCAATGGTGTGCTGAACGAGACGCTCCGGCTCTACCCGACCGTGCCCCTCACGGTGCGCGTCGCTGTGCGCGATACGACTATAGCCGGCCACCCCATCGCCAAGGGCACCGAACTCACCATCTCGCCATGGTTGGTCAACAGGTACACGGAGAACTGGGGCCCTGATGCTACCAGTTTTGTGCCGGAGCGGTGGATCAACGCCGATGACGGGCGACCGAACAACACGGGCGGGGCCGCGAGCAACTACGCCAACATGACGTTCTTGCACGGGCCTCGGAGTTGCATCGGCCAGGGGTTCGCCAAGGCCGAGCTCCGATGCCTGCTGGCGGCATTCGCGAGGCGGTTTGACTGGGAGTTGGACATGAAGGAGGAAGACGTCGTCCCTGGGGGTGTCATCACCATCAAGCCGGCCAGCGGGCTATTTCTGGCGGTGAAGGTTGCCGAGGGGTGAAGACCGTGAAGGTTGCAGATGGCGCCATCATGAAGCACGCACGGCATTCACGGATGTGCGAAGCAATTCCATACATTCCAATCCGCTCGAGACATTACGACGTGACACCCGGCTGAAGAGAAGAAAAAAAACAGCCCCCAAGCCACCCACTGATCAATACGCCGTATAAAACGTCCCATCCTTCAACCCCTCCACACCTCCCAGTCCCTCTGCGTACGCCGTATAAAACGTCCCGTCCTCCAACTCACCCACCCCCTCGTACGACCCATAGCTCGCATACGAGGCCTCGTTCTTACCAGCGTCCTCGTACAACCCATAGCTCGCGTACGCGGGCAACTTTGTTTCCTCGTCTTCGTCCACCGTCGCCCCGGCGTTCTCGTACGAGCCGTAGCTAGCGTACGTCGCGACCTCGGGGGCGGGCTTGATGCTGTCATCGGCGTACCAGAATGCATTTGCTGTTCCGCCTCCGTCTGAGCCGCGGTTCTCGACGTCGGGGGAGGGGGCGGTCAGGGGAATAGTGGTTGGGGCGGCGAGGGCCAGGGAGAGGAAGGGGAGGAGAGCTGAGGGCCTCATGGTGATGGGTTTGTGGTGGGTGTTGGGCTTGTGTGTGGTACGGTGTTTAGCGTTGTTGTGGCTTGTGGTGCGCTCCATCGTTGGGAGCCTCCGAGACAGGTCCTCACTTATCTACGAGGAGGAAAGTCAGAGATGGGCTTCATGTTTGAATGTGAACATGAGCGCAGAGTTCCGGATTCATTTTCTGTGGTCAGTTGTCTCTCATCCACACGGGAGCCAGGTCTGAGGCCATCGCTGAACCGTTTCGGCGTCGATAGCACCATGGTTCCGGTTGACATTCCTACGATCTAGCGTGCTGCACGCAGCAGTTGCTGTGTTTTGCGATGCAGTTTGTCGCAAACATACAAGCCCTTTGTCAGAGCCGATGACAACGCTGCCCGGCGCTTGACAGCCTTGTGAGACAGTCAGTCATGTGTCCCATTGTTCTGACAATCAAGCTCACGCAAACAGCGCACCAGTCTCCACCACGACGCCGTGAGCGTTGCGATACGAGCGACGAAAAATGGGAGACAGCCGATCGCAACGGTACAGTGCATCCGGCCAGGGATTCAATTGGGTGTTGTTTGTTTTGTTCCCCCTTTTCTCGGTGCGACATGGCCAAGCAAACGCGACAAGCGAATCGGCGCTGATGAGGTCAGCTCGCCATCACAACCCGGTCGCCCCGACCCGACGGACCGTCGACCCATGGAGACCACATGGACCTGCGCGTTGCGCAATGCTGAACCACTTGTGACTTCTCGAGAGAGGCCAAATGGCTCAGCTCATCGATGTCCTACAAAACCGCGACAGCACCTACCCACTTGCTCAAACCACCGCCCAGCCCCAAACCAACCCACACCCACAAGGCCATCACACCACCCCCATCCCACCGGTCTTCACCCTCTCCAGCGACCTCTACACCACCAACCCCAACTTCACCACGCTCTTCCGCCTACTCGCGCGAGGTCCAAGAAGAGGAGGGCAGCCCGAACGCCGCCATAAGACCCCGCGGTGGCGGCCATGGGCGCCACCGCCGCGGCCCCCGCCCGCGCTTCGACATCCGCGAGACGCGCGACGCCTACGAGCTCTACGGCGAGATGCCGGGTACCGACCGCAAGGACGTGCACGTCGAGCTGACGGGACAGAACACGCTGATGATATGGGAGCACGTGGACCGGGGGTATGATGCGCCAGTGGGGGGACGGCAAGAGGGGCAGGGGAAGAAGAAGGGGAAGAAAGGGGAGGAAGAGAACAAGAAGGAGGAGGGGGGAGGGGGGAGGAGGGGGGACGAGGCCTTTCGGTTCTTGACGAGGGAGAGGTTCGTCGGGGACTTTGAGAGGGAGTTTGCGTTCCCGGGGCCGTTGCAGGAGTTTGATATTGAGGCGAGCTTGGAGAATGGGGTTTTGAAGGTGACGGTGCCCAAGTCGGGGACGGGGTAGTGGAGGAGGATTGAAGTGCAGTAGTGGAGAGGTGATGGTTGGGTTCAAAGAGAGTGTGTTGGGCTTCTGTAATGGGTTTTGGGTATCGGGTTTCTGGCGAGGGTGCCTTGTGTGAGTCCGAGGTGGATGTTGGATGTTGGGCGCTGCGGTGAAGGTCCATGTCGAACAGCAACATATGACCACTGCCTAGCGAGGTTTCTGGATATCTTAGGGTGCTTTTCCTCGGACCTGTCAGGTTACTGTCGTATAGATCCTTTTCCAAGCCCCCCAGTCCACGCCTCTTTGGTCACGACGACAGTCGACGCAGAGCTTCCAAGATGGTGGCTGCGGCTGTGGTGGCGCTGGGATTGCCAGAAAAGAGCTGCCTGGCTCTTGTCGAATTGTCGATGAGCAGGTGAGGTGATGGGAGCCTGGCATGGTGATCGTGTCTTTCTTTTTTTTGAGGCAGGTATCGCATCCTGTCTTCAGTCCCCAGACCGGACTCGATGACAATGATGGTCTCGAGATGGTGAAGAAACAAGGAAGTTGTGGCTTGTGGCGCCGGGTTCGTGTGAAAACAGAGCTCATAGGTCGAGGGTACGGCCCGCCGTCGGACAAAGCCTTGGCATTTCTGTTTGCTCTCCGTGACTTTTTGGACAGCCATCGTCCCCAACAGCCCTTTTACCCAAACCACGATCCTGAAGGTTCCGCCAGTTCGAGCTTTTGTCCCACCACATACCGCTAGGCAGGGAATTCTTTGATTCCGAGTCCAACGGGCGCACTATGTCCGCGGTACGGAGTATTCCCTGCGAACCGTCGCCATGATCGAGCGCCATCGAGGGTTGAGACATCGTCGACCAGCCCTCAATCAATTCGCAGGCAGCCTTCAAAACCACGACCTGCGCAAACCCGATCCGAACTCTGCATGGTGCCCACGAGACCCTCGCTGACGCATCACGCACTTCACCGACAAGCCATACTGCGCGATGCCCGAGCAATGGACCAAGTTCTGACAGGACTTCGATGCGGGAAGTTGTTGGCCTAAATCAGCGCTGACGCCCCAAGGCAGGCGTCGCAAATGTCTGCAATTGGTTTTTTTTGGTCCATGAGCGACTCTTCTGCCAACCATTTTGCCTCGGATCACACCATCGCCCATGCAGCCCAACACACGCATCTCTTGGCTCCTGAAAGAGCTGGGACCGCAACTTGGCCGTCTATGTGGCGTCGCCCGTCTCAATACTGGGAAAGCTTGACTGTATCAAAGAGAAGGGCTGGCCGGACGACCAGGGGTTCGTGGTTGAACAAGAAAACCGACCCCTTGGGCCGGATTGCGACACCAATCAGTGCGAGGGACATCCTTTGTTCAACGACCTGCCAACCTGGAGAACCCAGCAGACGCGGCATCGCAACACCAGGCCAATCCGTGTTGTCGCCAGACCTCCATCACGGCTTCTTTGGAATGCACCGCGCCTCTGGGGTGCGCCCACGGCATGTTTCGCCGTCAGCAGGCTAGCCCGAGAAGGGGGATGGTTGCATGGCCATGAGAAAAAAAGAGCCACAGGCAGATCAAACGGCAGATCCAGAAACAGCCAATCCGCAACCGGGAACACTGTCGATATCGCCGACGACGCCCCATCCTACCCACCCGCAGGAATGCGGCACGAGGATGGGATCCGATGCTTTGTCTCACACCCTCTACGCCTGACGACGTCCCGCCATTCTTGATACGGCTGCCAATGGGCAAGGCCCGAATAAAACGCCCACCGCCCGTCCGTCATAATGCGACCCGGAGCCGGCTCTAATATGTGGGATGCACCTCTACGTAGATTTACCCGTCGCTACCAGCTTTCCCTCCGATCTCCCCGGCGAGCCAGCCCTACTTGACTGAGGCGTTCCGCTTCTCAGAGTGCCGCTCGAGTTCTCACGACCAACAGCATGCTTGCTTTCCTCACCAAATCCGCCGCTGCGATGTACCCCAGCTCGGAAAAGAGCTGGCCGGCCAAGTCCCAATACATGCCGCTTCAACATGACGACCCCCAGCATGGCTCCGAGGCCCAGTCGCCGACGGACAACGACTACAGCTCGGAACAGGGTCTCCTTGGATGGGAAAGGCAAAGGCGGTCCACAAGTCGACACGCATGGATACCCTTTACGTTGTTGGTGCTGGTCAGCAACCTACTGAGCGCCATTATGGGTGCCATGTTGGGGGAGGCCAACGTGGATCTGAACAAGGCGTGCTCATACTATACGTCGGACTACTGTGCGTGGCCCGTTTTCGACCCTGAATACACCATGGCTGACGTTTTGTAGCTGCCGTCCTGAAGGACGTCAAGATTGAATACGCGCCACAACACTTCAACGGATCTCTCCTCGACGTCAATATCTATCGTGAACCCCCATCGCCTGCCGTCGATACTGCCTGGGAAGAGCTTGGTATTGACTGTGCGTACCGTCTACCCAAGCCTGTTGACCCTCGCGCTAATCGTTGCCCTCTCAGACCGAGCGACCGTCATCTCGTACGACGAAGGGATCAAGAATGGGCTCACCCCAGCCCACGTCCAGCGCGACGAAAAGTACGGTGGTGGTTTCTTCGTCAACGTCGAGGGCATGCACCACTTGCACTGCTTGGTAGGCCAACCACCCGGCCTCTGCAACACGCAGTCAAGCTAACACACAACGACAGAACCTCGTTCGCCAGGCGGCGTACTTCAACTACCAGTACTACAAGGACCGAGGCACTCATTCCTTCAAGAACGAGGGCAAGATCCTGGAATTGCACATAAGTACGTAGCCGACCCCTGTCTCTGCTGTACCGTTGACAAGTACTGACACACGCCGCCCAGCACATTGCATCGACGCCATCCGCCAAGTGCTCATGTGCAATGTCGACACGCGACTGATGGGCCAGGTCTGGTACGACAAGAAGCACCCGCGCGCCTTTCCCGACTTCAACACAAAACATACGTGCAAAAACTACAACGTCGTCCGGGCTTGGGCGAGGGAGCGGCAGGTATGTGCAAGCCAAGTCTCTCTGGAACAGGAACCATGAGAGCATAATCCCCTGACATTCGTCACAGTTGCCAACCGCCGACAAGCTTCCCGATGATTACACGAGGCGGCCAGATAACATGGATGATGTTCTTACCTACATGCCATGACCAGAGATGGAGGAGGGTGTATACAGACGGGGTTTCAATGACGGGTTTGGGTTGTTTTCAAGGGCTGAGCTGGGCAATCGTTTTGGGAACGGAAAGATACCATGGTTAGACTGCAGCGATGGAGAACCTCCGGGCTCAGACACGCAAACTGTTTCTGGCGTACAGGCGTATAGGGCGGAGGGTGCGGATACTTCTTGGGTATGGTGGTACAGGAGTGGGGGGTACGGGGGGTCCGCTGAATTGAATACGAGGGCATCATTTAAACAGCGGAGGAATAGAGATTCGGATTTGACCGCGTTCCTCCCCCGATGAAATCATGGGTTTGGAGAATAGGGCCCGCTCGAGTTGACGGCAACGAAGCTCCCGCTGCAGCTCGTGGAGTCCGCGTCAAGTTCATGCATCTGGCTTGGTCACATGTGAATTGAATATGCCATGTCTTTGAGGAGGAATGAGCCAATTATGTCTGTTTCTGCATGTTGGTGAAGACAAGCGCTACAGAGAAGTCCGAACGATACGCGTCCCCATGATGCCCTTGAACCCTTGACGCCACCGGTAGCTCGTTGTTAGCACGAGGCCATTCGCCAGGCCAACGAGGCCAATTCTCTTGTGACATGACAGGGTCTCGGTAGTACCTAAATTTCGGCCTCCAGTTTCAACTTCAGGACCCGTGTCAGTACATAGAGAATGTGTAGACAGACAACTCTTGCCTGTGTCTGCAATGTCCTGTGCTAAAAAGTTGGCTCGGGTGGAGTAAACCGACGGCGGATGCATCAGGTAGCAACGTCATGTGAGGGAGGTGCGATGAAATCCAGTCGGAAGTAAACTGCGAAGATTCTTCCCCCCTCCACTCCCCCAGGCCGTTTATCTTCTTTAGTTACACGCCCCCTCGCCCAACAAGTCACCGAACTCAACTAAGCCACAGCTCGCAAGCACCACCTACTCTCCCTACCACGCCGAGTCAAAACCATGGAGCGTTGGCAGATCATTCTCTTGGCGCTTGCGGCGGTTCTCTACGTCCTAATCGCATCTTTCATCGCTTTCGGCCTCTTTACCCCAACGCCTCCAGGCAGCCCACCAAGCCCGTATCGCAAATTTGTACGCCGCGACTTCGGGTGCTGTCTACTGGCCATTCTCGCAAGCATCGCATGGCCCGTCCCCGTCGTCCTCGCGGCTGCCGTCGCGCTCGTTGACAAATTCCTTTGCACACCCGGCTACACCTGCTGTGGATGCAGCTGCGCAAAATATTTCCCGCCACAGCACCGGCCCACGCCGGCCATGACGAGGAGCGACGAGCAAAACTTGGAGGCAGGCCTGAGCCCCGCGCCGCCCACGACAGGCCTGGCAGAGGTCATTGTCGTTCCTCCACCGGTACATGACGCGATGGGGTCGGGCAGGGCCGTAGTAGTGGATCCACCCCCTCCTTACAAGTAGGGGGAGGCACTGGACTCGACTCGGAGACGCCGGGGGTTTAAGCTGGGCATACACGGGAGACAGGCAGGGAAGGGGAGATTTGGGGATCCCAGCCGGCAGCATTAGACATATGTATAGATGGGAGGCAGGCAGCACCTTGATAAGGAACCGTTATTGTTCCTCACGCAAAAAATATCGTGTTTGCGTCTATAATCTTGTAAGTGACTTCCTTAAGCTCTTTCTCCAGGGGGCAGTTTGAACACGGCTTCTTCACGGTAACAACATGCCTTTAAATTGCAAAAGGTAGCCAGAAATTATAACCATCATATAAAGTGGATCTTCCCTGCTAGGTAGTATGTAGTGTATATAGTCTATTCGCCTCCAAATAGCGCCCCTTAATAACCAAGGTGTCATAAACCCTTATCCACGCCTTAACAGCCTTCCTTTGTTTTCTGTTGTAGGTACCGCCAAACCAAAGTATCCGGCAAAGCTCTCCACGCACTTCAAGCGAGACCAACCCAACCCCGCCTATCATGCGTAACCAAACAACAAATAGCGTCAGAGCTCACGACTCAGCTCGAGTCCCGGCGGGCTGGTCTGGAAGGGGAGCGTTAACAGCACGCTGTACTTGCTGAAGGCGAATCCCGGCGCTAGGAGGAGAGTTTGTGTTCTCTTCTGTAATTAGGTAGGTAACTTTTGTTAGCTGAGTTGGCCAAGACCACATCGAATAATAGTTGGGAAGCGATCAGAGTAGTAGGAACAAGGAGAAGACTAACCATCGTGTCTCGTGATAGCTTCCTGTCGCCGCGCCCCCGCCGGCCAGGCTGAATTGTCCACCAATGCATCCATGATGTAATGGGTGCCGGAAAATGGGTTCTTGCTCAAGCTGGTTACAGACAAAGGAGGAGCAGGAGGAGGAGGAGCTCATGCACTGACGCGAGGGTGCTCGCTAATCTTATACTAATCCCCTCCTATAGTTCCTGCTCTCGTATTCCGTCGCATTGTGCAGGTAGAGCCAAGGAAAACCAGCAGGGACTGTCGGCCCATGGCGTCTCACCTCGGCCTCGATGAAGGTTCTTGACAGACACCGCTGACAATCTCACCAACGCAGATATGTACGGCAAGTACAGCGTAAGGCATGTATGGAAAATAAAGCAAATACCTAAGCTTGAATGAGGGCCCGGGGTGAGTATTTCTTTCTCCGCACATGCCCTGATAGAGTACAGATATGCCGTAGCCCAATATCACGACCCTGCCAACCTCCGGTACCAAAATTTTGGTTTCCTCTACCCCCTGTCTTGCAAGCTTCGGTTGGATTGCGTCAAAATAACGACATCGGCATGCTAGAAGGGCTCCTATACATACAAACGACATGTTGTTAGTTTTAGACTGTGCATTGTGTAGTGGGTTACTGCTAGTAACCCGCTTAATATTGGGCTATGTCACGCTGTGACGGTTTCTTAAATGCAATCAAGGCATTGCAACATCAGAGGAGAGCTGAACTGGGCTCATGGATTTTCCTAACCTGGGACAAGGTAATAAACCGCTTCCAAGGTTGTGGTTGATCGACCCCGTCAACGCCAAACCTTACCAAGCGAAGCCGTGCCAACTTCGTTGCTTTATTAACGGAAACTCATATCCACATCGAACCACTGGATGTCCGAATCGGTGTACGCAAGGTCAATGGGATTTGCATCGTGATCAGGGCGCACCACCACCGAGGTTGACAAGCCCACACTGCCCCGTTTCAAGAACTGCCACAACACATTCACCGCAACTCAGAGTAGCCCGCTGGTATTTCAAGGACGTTCAGCCACTATAGCGCAGCTTCAATCTCGTAACAGCAGCACGCGGCTGTGCTCATCAGCTGGCGATGCCCTCAAACGCACACCTGCCTAGGACCCCTAAAACCCAGAGCTACCAGGCCCCCTACACCTTCAAAATCCCACCTGTTACCAGTGAAACCGGCACCTCTCTCCTCGCCACCACCCCCATAAGGAGAGTGGGTATCCAGACCAACCAGTCTAAACAACAGACCCCAGCCCCTCCAACCAAACCGCCGTCTTGACACTCGGCCTCGCTTCCAGCCTCTTGGCCAGCTCCGTCCACTTCGGATACGCCTCGTCCATCTTGATCCCTAACCCCTTGCCCCAACGATAAAACACGTACAGATTGAAATCCGCCACCGTCAGTCCCTCGCCCACCGCAAACCGCCCCTCGACCAAGCGCTCCTCCATCTGCCCATAAAATAGGTCGATGCTCCTCCGCCCGGCCTCTCTCACCGCCATCTCCGCCTGCGGAAATTGTTGCCCGTCAATGTACCGCCGCGGCCGGTGCAGCGCCCCGTACGCCTGTCCGTGGACGGAACCCGACAGGAACGACAGCCAGCTTGCGACCTGGGCGCGCTCCAGGTCGGTGGCGCCCGCGAGTTTCACCGCGGGGTTGAGCGTGCTGGCGAGGTCGGCAATGTACAAGAGGATGGCGGGGTTTTCGGTGATAACCACCGGCGCTGCCTTTTCCGCGCCGCCATCCGAGGACGAGGACGCGGGGAGCTGGACCTCGAGCGCGGGAACTTGGCCGTTGGGGTGGATCTCGCGCACGTAGTCGTCACCAGTGAGCGAACCGTCTGCGGCTTCGGCCATTTCGGTCGAGGGGTTAAGGACCATGCGCGTCGATGTGAAGGGGATTTGTGCCTCGTGCAGCGCCATGTGCGCGGCGAGCGAGCATGCGCCGTCTATTCGGTAGAGCGTCAGGCTGGGGAGCGGGGGCGCCATGGTTAGGCTGGGTTGGCAAGGGCGGCGTTTAGGAGAAATTGTAGTAATGGAGGTTTGGGTTGTCCGCGTTTCTTGATGATTGGGTGGTTGGGCTGATAAAGCTATTTCACTACTGTCGAGATCACGTGTATTTATCGAGGCGGACCCCAAGGGCCCGGCTCGCTAGGCTAGACTAGTATCGTTGGCTCTATGAAAACAGGCATTTGGTCAAACTTTCCTGGCCTTAGGGCCCCCTTACGTTGTTTCTACCCCCGCCATTCTTGCCGCTAAAACTTCCCCCCACTGCCCATAGAGGGCATCGGCCGCGACTGACTTTCCCCTTCCCGTGAGGGCCAGGGCTCTTTCAACCATGTTTTCCCACTGAGGACAGGACGCGAAGTGCCGGAGCTCCCGTGGGAGGCCGCACCCGCCGCACCCCGCCTGTTCCAGGATTTTCATTCTGTCAAAAGTCGACTGATAGTAGCCGAATTCTGTTCTTTCGGCGAGGGCTTCCCGCCACCACGTCCTGTCTGGTGCAAGGGATTCCTGAAAAGACCAATGTACAGTACCCGGTCGGGGCCTGTGGGCGCGAGCTATGGGCGACCATGTCACTCGTGGCTGGTGGGGCCTATGGTTTGTGGCACTTGTGGCACGGTGTGCCCAGGTAGGCCCTAGTGGAATGGCTGGTCGGGCTGAGGAGAAACTCTGGCAAAAATGTACCGCTCTCGATGACAGCTGGCATATGTGGGGCTACTGGCCGCATTTGGTTAGAAGGGTACGGAAGTGGGGATGCACCCCCTCCGCAAGCTGACACAAGCTCGCCTCGGTTGTCGCCGCGCTCTCAAGACAGCGGCCAAGTCTAGTATCCGCAGGCA
This sequence comes from Schizothecium vesticola, assembly GCA_030549215.1. Taxonomy (NCBI): domain Eukaryota; kingdom Fungi; phylum Ascomycota; class Sordariomycetes; order Sordariales; family Schizotheciaceae; genus Schizothecium; species Schizothecium vesticola. The sequence continues at coordinate 857,122 of JAUKUD010000007.1, read as the reverse complement.
TGGACCCTCTCACCGCCTTATCCGTCGCGACCAGCGTCATCTCATTCGTAGATTTTGGGAGCAGGTTGCTGTCCAAGTCGCGAAAGCTTTACAAATCTTCAAATGGGGTCTTGACGGAAAATGTGGACCTCCACATCATCGCCTTGGACATCGCGACACTGGCCCAAGGCCTCCGGAGGAAGCTGCCCGAACACCGACCACTTTCTGATCCGTCGAAGGGTTCGGCCACGTTTGAGGATGATGGCGCTCTCGATCATATGTGTCGCAGATGCGTGGAGATTGCGAGCGAATTGATGGCGCGCCTGGACAAGCTCAAGGTCGACGCGCCGTCCACTGAGAGAGACAAAAAGGACAAGAAAAACAAGAAAGCAGAGAACGAGACCAAAGCCGAAAAGGACAAGGAATACACGAAGGAGAAGCACGACAAAACCGACGAGCCGGCGAGGAATGAGATAACTGATGTATCCGTCAAAGAGGCAGAGAAATCTGCGCGGCCAACGAGGGGACCTCTGGCAAGCAAGGCGCAAGGTGGGCCTCTCCGTATGGGCGCCGCACAGTCACGCCAACTGACACGATAGCTGGGTTGCAGGACGAATTCCGCTCTCCTTCGCGAATACTACCAGCAGAGAGTTTCCGCTATTTCGAAGTTGGAAAAGCTTCCAAAAGGCATTGGAAGCATCGTGGAAAAAGCAGGAGATAGAAGACCTGGCGGCTACCCTACGAGATTTTCGGGGAGAAATTGAGTTTCGCATGCTTCTTATGTTCCGGTAATTTATCCCACACACACTTGACCCGAATACCCTTTCTCTCTCTCTGACCGGATCAACTTGAATACAGCGGCTCGCTCAATGACCTCGCGGCTCAGCAGACACACACCTCCCGCGAGCTCGCCCAAGCCACACGTCTCATTTTGGACGCGTCCCTCCATACTCGAGACAGCCTAGCCCGCCAGCTTCAGCAGCAGGCTGAGAGACTGTTGCAGATCAAAGAGCTCCAAGAGTGTGGAACAACGAGAGACGTCCAGAGAGACGAAAACTTTTTCCAGGGCACCCTTGGCCGTGTCGGAAATTTCGAGGCGCCTCGACAAGAGGAAGATGCCGAGGTTTCGGGTCCAGAGACTTGTCGCAAAGACCAGCAGATTCAAGATGAGCTCCGCCTGTTGATGGTTGAGAACGGAATCTTGGAGAGCCTTTCCTTCGCCTCATCCGCGGACCGGCGGCAAAGCGTGGAGATGCCCCACCGAGACACGTTTGAATGGATATTCGAAGATGACTCCGGCAACCCCGAAAGGCGATGGAGCAGCCTCACCGAATGGCTGCGGACCGGGTCGGGGATTTATTGGATCAACGGCAAAGTTGGGTCTGGGAAGTCAACGTTGATGAAGTACCTCTACCAGAACAGTCGAACGGCAGCGGCGCTTCAAACGTGGGCAGCCGGGATGCCGCTTGAGGTGTCGGCATTTTTCTTCTGGAACAGCGGAGATGAAAATCAAAAGTCTCAACGAGGGCTTTTGAAGTCTCTTTTGCACGACATTCTGGGACGGCACCGGAACCTGCTTCCCCTTGTTTTACGGGACACCTGGGATGCGTGGTCGCTCCGAGCCGCTGCGATAATCAACCACAATAAGTTGCCAAAGGGTTTCTCGGCACCTCCGGAGCCGGCACCATGGGCGCTCGCACAGCTGAAGCGGGCGTTTGCAGACTTGATTCATCACCTCCACCTCCAGCTCGAAGTCAAAATTTGCTTGTTCATCGACGGAATGGACGAGTACAGCGGGGACCATGCAGATCTGATCGACCTATTTCGCGGCTTGGCCCGTTTCCCTAACCTCAAGTTATGCGTTTCAAGCCGGCCGCTTCTCGCCTTCTGCACGGCGTTCGAAGATCTGCCAGGCCTGAGACTCCAAGACCTCACGGAACCAGATATCAGCCAGTACGTGCATGACCACCTCGGTGGCGGCAGTAAGATACCGTCCAGTAGGTATTCGATCGAGGCGAGAGCACTCGAGAAGGACATCGTGGCAAAAGCTCAGGGCGTCTTCCTCTGGGTGAAGCTAGTTGTCAGATCTTTAGCGAAGGGGATATCCGACTACACCCGCATCTCAGATCTCCGGAGGAGGGTCGACCATCTCCCAGGCGATCTGGAAGCGCTTTACGCCCACATGCTCGCCAACGTCACTGAGCAATCCTACCGCGAGCAAGCGTCACAGATCTTTCAGATCGTGCAAGCCGTTCGGCGGACGTCGACGGGTGGAATCACTCTCTTGATGTTGTCCTGGGCCGAAGATGAGGACCTTGAATTGGCCGAGAGCGCACCAATACGACCGATCACCCGCGATCAGATCCTCGAGAGATGCGAAGTTATGGACGCCCGCCTCAAAAGCATCTGTGCCGGCTTACTAGAGTCGGTAAACCCCCCGTATTCCGAGATTGCACCTGATGCTAAGGTCGTGTTCCTCCATCGAACAGTCTACGACTGGATCTCCAAGCCGTGCGTGTGGGATGGCATCGTAGGGCACACTGCGGGGTTGGATTTCAGTCCCAACCTCTGCATGCTCCGGTCGTGCGTCCTACAGCTGAAAGCGTTCGACTCCACTGTGTCCCCGTTGGACATGACTGTAGTGACCGACGCTTTGAAATACGCCCGAGTAGCCGAGGCAGAGCTAAACTGTGAATTTTCTAAGCTCCTTGACCAGCTTGATGTCGTCGTTTCATATCACTGGCGGGCCAACGACGCGAATGCTCAACATCAGGCAAGCTATGCAAGTCGCCGCAACGAGACCAACTTATTCAAGGATTCAGGCTCGGGCAGCGATGAGGAAGATGGCGTATTGAGAAGCATACGGTCGATTGAAGGGGGCCTACAGATCATGACTTATGAGAATCGTCTCCAACATTGGTCATACGGGGTCGAGATACCCGGCATCAAAACGATTGGCGAGTCCAGCACATTCTTCGATCTCGCAAAAGACTTGGGCCTGTCCCACTACGTCGCGGCCAAGGACCGAACCGGTGGAATTGTGGATCAGGACGTCAACGTGCACATCCTTCACCACGCTCTCTCCGGGTTGGGTATTAGCACACCTGATCCCCGTCTCATCCAGCAAATCCTCGCCGCTGGGACGAACCCAAACCTAGTTTATTGCGGCATCACGCCCTGGGAGGCTGCGTTGACCGCAGCAGCGTCGCATCTCTCAGCTCGCCATGGCCATAACGCCAACCTGAGGCCCCAAATTTGGGAGCGAAATGCTGAGGCATGGGCTGACATTCTCAAAGTCTTCCTCGAGCATGGCGCCGACCCCACGCAGATAGTCAAACCTAGGCAAGTGCTGATGCATTGTCCACCAAGGCTCTCGCCCAAGCTCGTGGTCGACATGTTGCCTGAGACGCTCGCGTTCCGGTCGGCCGAGCTCAAGGCTCTTTTGTCGAGCAGCAGCGAATCATGGAAACGGAGAACAGGTGGCGCACGGAGGGGGACTGTGGCCCTTCCAGGAGAAGTATTCACCAGAGCGACAGATAGCAGCGCTGGGTATGTTGATGCCAGGGAAGAGTTGAACAAGGCTAGGGTAGCGGCTGCATTTGGTTTGCTGGGATGGGTTGTGTCTTGGCTTCCTGCGTGATTATGGAGGTTGCGATTCAGTAAACCTGGAAACACCCCGAAGCGTTCAATGTAGGGCTGCAGAATGACTTTTCTTCGTATCCTAGGAGAAACAAAACAAAAAGAGGAGGGGGATCAACTACATTCCTTTGCATTCTAGGGTCTTCAGAGCCTGAACCATACCCATGCAGGGGTGGCAGGCAGAGAATCTTGTTGGATTATCCAGGAGAGAATTTAGTGATAATACTAGTAGTTCGTCTTTATAGGATAGGATTCTTAATATTATCGCTATTTTCAGACGGATAGTTCGACTCTGGCCTCCATCACACCGCCCTTATATGACGCAGATACCTGATACACCTACAACCGTTGGTACACTGCAGGTATCTCAAACGTCTCGCACTAACAAACAAAGTGCTCAAACAAACTCTGGCTATTGTACAGATTCCCAAACCCGCCATCGCCGCCACTGCCGGAGTGTAGTATACCCGTACCCCCCCTTCCTTGAACCCAGCCAAAAGGCCCTCTGAGCAATGTCTACTACTTGTATAGAGGAGGTAGTCCCTTCGACCCCATCCCCTCATGTGCCGGTGGAAAAACAGAAACGATCTCTGCCGGGCCATCTACAGGCACTACAAGCCTCGGGTTCCGACTTCAGGACCTCAATCAACAGGCATGTGGTCTTGGCAAGCATCTCGAATATCTCGCGCTAACAAACTAAGGCTATTGTACAGATTCCCAAGTCCAGCGTCACCGTACTGCTGGAGTGTAGGTAGGTAGTCCCATTCCCCATTCTTTGAACCAGACGTGCCTCCGAGTGACGTCCAATGCCTACTACCTCTACTTGTATGGAGGAGATGGTCCCGCTAGCGCAGCCGACTTCGACCCCATCGCCTCATGTGCCGGTGGAGGAACAGAAACAACCTCTGCCGGGCCTTGGAGCGTGGGCGGTGTGGGCGGCGCAGGATTTAGTCCTGCCTCCAAGTTGTGCTCGTCACTCCTCGCTTTAGCCGGCGTGGATAGCTGTTGCAAAGGCTGTTGTTGCGGAGGCTGCTTCGCGCAAGTGCGGCCGCAGCAGGTGTAGCCGGGTGTGTATAGGAACTGGCGAACAAGTCCGGCGACAAGCTTGACGACAAGGACGACGGGCCATGCGAGGCTTGCGAGGAGAATAAGTATCGTGGCAACAGCACACCATCCGAATTCCCGCTGTACAGTCTGGCCGCTCGGGGGTGGTGCGCGTGGGTAGTGCGCCTCTTCGGAAAGGGCGAGAATCATGCCAATGGCGATGAGGGCGTAAATGAGTGGCCCAATCGTCAAGAGCGCGATCTCCCAATCTTCCATGGTTTTCGCTTGTGGTGGTATGGAGGGTGGTATTTGCTGGCTGTTGGGTGAGGGGGCGTCGTGACTAAAGGAGAAGAGAAACTTGAAGGGCTGGGCGGGGGGATTTCTCCATTTAAGCCCGGGTCTGTCTCCTTCCACATGACGCGGTTCCTTACCTAGCCCTGTTTGATAGCGCGGCCCGTGACATGCAGACACAACCTAGGTACCTTATCCATTGATACAGGCCCTGAAATCGGAACCAGACAGCTGTCCTTCCCTGTAGGCTACCTAGGTACTATCACGAGAGAGTTGGCACTCGCTGGTCTGGCGCAACGTCTCGTGCTAACAACAAACCAGTCTTGAATTGACATTGTAGTATTGGTGAGAACAGCTGCAGCGCTATAGAAAAGCCCCGACGACACGCGTTCCACATGACGGCTTCAAAGTCATTACACCACCTCCCTCACCTTTTAACCCTCCAGATTCCCAACCTAGCCCCCAGCCGCCGCCACAAACGCCCTCCAATGCTCTCATACCCCCTCTCGTGTCCGTCTCCCATACTCATCTTCCTTGGATGAGAGGTATCTTCGTGTGGAGTTTGAGTTCAAACCCCCCATTGCTGGTACGGGGGAGGAGGTGACGCCGCCACGGTCGACTTCTTCTTCGCGACGGGCGTCAACTCCATCGCCTCGGCCTGTACTGGTGGAGGAGCAAAAATGATGGCGTTTTAAGGCGGGGACGGCGTCACGTTGAGGCCCGCCTCCAGGTCGTGCCCATCGCTCCTCGGCGCTTGTCGCGGACTCGGAGTCCGTTTGACGCGGGTCAACCCGCAGCAGGTGTAGCCGGGTGTGTGAAGGTATTTGTGAGAAGCTCGATAAACAAGTATAGTGACAATGAAGAGCGGCCAGACGAGGCATCCGAAAAAGACCATTGTGCGGAGAAGAAAAGCTCCTGCCCAGTCTCGGGACAGACTCGTTTTGATCTCCAGGAAGCTCTTCAACGACTTGGAAGTGAAAGCGAACATTATGGACACGAATATCCCGACACCGTAAAAGACTCCCACAAAGGGAGGGACCAATATGACAACCAACGGGTCTACACTCATGCTTTCGAGGAGTCGTAAAGAGTGTGCTGGTTACGGGTGGGGTTGGCTGAAGACTTGCAAAATGTACCCAGTTGGGTGAGACGGTGTCGTATGTTGTAAATGAAGAAGAGGGCAAAAAAGGCGGTCGAGAAGAATTGATGCTCGTATTTAAGGCAGTATTTAACCTCGACTCTGGCGCCCAGTGCGCCTGACATGCACACCCCCTTCCACATGGCGTGGATACTTGACAGCCCCCCTATCACCTGAACCATTCCTTGCCCTTCCACGCGGCCGCCACCGCCTCGGCCACAAGGCGGTTGATGGCCACGCCCGGATGGTAGTCGTTGAACCACAGACACGACACCCCGTTACCATTGTAGCACGTCGCATCCGGCGCGCCATACTTTGTCGGATTCCCGATGGCCTCGTTGAACGCCGGCGCCGTGTCGACATAAACGGCCTCAATGTCAGGGTGCGCCGCCCTAAACAGCCCCAACCTCGTCACTAGCGCAGCATTGTATTTGTCAATCGCCGCAGCCTCTGCAGCCTGCACGTCGGGCGTCTGCGTCTTGACCGAGGGAGTTTTGTGGATGGCTGTATGTCACACGTCAGCATCATCCCCCCACCGGTCCCGAAAAGGAGTAACATGACCCCTGTCAAAACAAAGCCCCTTTCCTCTCCTCCCAAGGCCCCACCACCCACAGCTCTAGCCCCCGAAACGAAACAGAAGAGAAAAAACTCACGCGGCACCCCCAAAACCACCACCGCCTTCACCCCCCCATCCCCCACCACCTTCTCCAACCCCCGCCCCCCAAACAACCCCTCCATCACCCCCCAAGCAGCACCTCATACTCCCCTGCCTCCTTCCACCACGCATTCCCCACATCATTCACCCCCATCCACACCACCACCACCTTCTCCCCGCCCGCCCACCTCCCCCCCTTCTCCACCTCCCCAGCCTGCTTCACCTGGTCCCCAAAGCTCCGCACCTCCTCCTTCCACGGCTTCACCAGCGCCGCGTCCGTCGTCGCCCCGCCGTCGGCAAAGTTGTACGATAATACCGTCGTGGCGTTGAGCTGCGAGACCAGGAAGCCGACCCAGTTGAGGCCGCCCGAGGCGGTCCACCCCGGCAGGGCGGGGTTGCCGAGGGGGTTGGAGGGGGAGGGGGCGAGGCCCGTGGGGGAGAAGCCGGTTTGGGTGTAGGAGTCGCCGCTGTGGGAGGTTAGTTTTTGGTTTGGGTTAGTTTGGGCGGGGGTGGGGGGGCGGACAAGGTGATGAGGTATTTGGGGGTGTTGGATGCCGCGGGGGCGGAGAGGACGAGGGAGGCGAGTAGGGGGAGAAGGTTGGTGGGTTTCATTTTCCTAGTGGTGTCGGCGTCGACTTTGGAGGAAGAAAAGGGGCAGAGGGAGTGGAAAGAAGAATGAGGCTCAACTCCTTCACAATCACCTCTTAAGATCGTGCCAGGGCATTTCCACTTATAACCAGGCCCTCGGCTTCAAAAGTGGCATCTCATTTGCGCCGTGGGACAATTGCAATCTAAAGGCAGGTCCCCCGGCTACCGGACAGCCGGGGCGGTCATCTCCAGCCAAAATCGTGTAATACGATTGGTGGACCTGAGCCGACGGCACGCTCCAGATCCGGGACCGCGGAGGGGGGGATCGCGACGGCAGAATAGCCGTGGAGTGTGAAGAGTTGTTTGGTGGGCTGTGTCTGGTCTTCTTAAGGTAACGTGTCGAGTGTAGGCTAAAGTCAAGTCTCCCTAGTTAGTTAAGGGGAGCTTCTTGGCTTTTAACAAGTGTATTATTCTTGTTCTATATGTTGTAAATATGAAAGTGACCAATCTTGCCAATGTAAATGTACATATTAATTTTGAAGACCGGGCACGTTTATCGCACCCTCCGGCAAATATCCTAGCCTGGCCAAATAGAATATATATTCCTGTACAAGCCCAACTATCCTAGACCTCCCTGACATTTTCCCACTATGGTAGGTACGTTGGCCTTTGTATCAGACTCGAGCTAGGCGAGGAACGTCCTCTTGCCAGACGATACGGTACCGGATGTCCCCCCCATCCTTCCTTACCCTCTCCTTAAACACATCGCCTCTGTCCCGACAAGCATCGAGGAGTATCGGGCGGGTGTCTTCCGTCACTAGCTGCGCAACTGCTTGCCACGAGTTACCGAGCTCGCTGCACCGCGTTTCACCCACAAACAAGACGGTCACCATGACAGCGGCTAGTACGTGGAGGACAACAACGGCCGTCAGGAGTATGAGCCCGCTCCAACGCGTAGGTACCAGAGCAGGCGACCAAGTGCTGTACCGTACGGGCATCTCGTAGTCGAAGTACTGCTGGAGTTCGACGTAAGCATTCGCCGAGGCCATGGTTAAGAGGCTTTGAACTGCAACGGCCGGGTTCCTCGTGCCCTGGATGATTTCTTGGAACACGGCTGTGAAGGAACTGTGCAAGCCGAAAAACCCGTCTAGGTCGGTGCCGTAGCATAAATCAGCCACCCAGCGGGAGTTCGCGAAGATGATCTTGCTGGGATCGAGAGTGGCAAGTTTGAGCTTCATGACCTCCATAGCGAGAGTGACCTGACCAGTTATGGTGGAGCCGATATCCTTTGTCTCAAATGTCGTGTTGCTCTTTGGAATCTCAGATGTAGGGGGAAGGGCTTGCATGGACAGGATTCCGTCTCGTCCTTTGTCAGGTGCGCCTAGGTGCTTCGCGGCCCTGGCCTTGGTGAGCATGCCAGACGCGCCATCCCATCCCACCTCAGGTTCGACTTCGGCTTTTCCGGCCTCGGTGCTGATGAGATATGGAGTGCTGTTGAACCAAGTGAGACAGACGGTAATATCAACCGACAATTCCCTCGCGCGGTGCGAAATGGCGACCCACTCCTCTCGGTTCCGACCGACCCACGATTCTTCAAATGCCAAGTCATCTTCGCCCCAGTTGTCCGTCGAGCCCGTCCAGTTGAAGAGCAGATAGGTGCTCGCGCCGCCAGGATACCGGGATTTCGTTACGGACATGGACCACTGTTTGTCTTCATTTTGGCCCTGCGGCGAGCCCGTGTCGGAGAGGGACGTATCTTTTATCACGGGGACGGAGACGTTTGTCGGCCGTTTGGCGTGCTCCACAAACTCATCCGAGAAGATGTTGATAGTCCTCAGACGAGCAGGTGTGTCGAGGGAAAAGGTCAGGTTGGCGAGGAGAAGTTGCGAATAAAAGGGTATTTGGGGAGATGAGATGGCGAATCGAGAAATGGTGGGCCGAACACACACGACCCGGGAATTCAAGACCGTCGCGGGACCTGCGTATTGTCTAAGAATCTGGCGGTCATCCTTGCGCAGCGGCAGAAAGGCCCGGTATACTGCGCCTGTGTCGCGGAATTTCCGTTCTTGGATTGTAGTATCCGGCTGGAGCGGAGGCTGGCTGAACTCGGCAAAGCGAGGGAACTGGGCTGCGGAGTGGAAGAAAGCAGCCTGGTTGGTGCCGACATAGTAGGTTGGGCCCCTTGCTGCTGAGTGAGCAAAGGGGATCCTAGCATCTGCGGGAAGGAGGACCCGGGGGATGGTAGTGTCGGTAAAGTCGAGCAGCAGGATGGTGGACGAGAGCTGCGTAACCAGGGTGGTGATCAGGAGGAGGAACAAGAAATACCGCGACACGTGTAAGGGGGGCGTCAGCAGATCATGGAGCGCTCTCCACGCCAGCACGTGCGGCGGGCTGTCGACGCTCCGGAGAACCGCCACGTCAGCTAGGCGAGAGACGCGGACTCCCGGTCGCTCAAGGAGGAGTGCGGCTACCATGGACGTCGCGAGGCCGGCTTCCATGGATGTCGCCGTACGGAGCACTGCGGACACGACTGGGATGGCTCGGAGAACCCAGCCGCTGTCTAGCATCTTGTACCAAGTTGGCTGAATAGTTTGACCGTCCTGGGCCATGTATGACTGAATCCATAGGAACGCCAGAAATCCGAGTACGCCGAACGACACCAAAGGGCCAGCAACGAGGATGGAGATCTGAAGCGGAGTAAAACGCCCCAGTGGTCGAGGTTCCAAATTGTTGGGCTGCGGCAGATCGGGCTGGTCACTGTTTGGGTCCAGGCCCGTATCGGGTCGATTTGAACCATCTGTCTGAGTGTTCATCTGCGAAAGTTCGATAAGTTCACCCGCCGTTTCGGGTTGCGCATCTGTCCGTGGCGGGCTAGTCTGGTGAGTACTCGACATATCGACTTCCACTTGTGTTGTTGCCTATCAATTGTCTTGAGCGGGGGTGTAGATCTGAGAAGCAGGGACTTGGCTCTTCAAAGTAGCTCGTCGCGACAAGCTCGAGATGCGGTGCTGCCGTGTGTCTATCGTCGCTCCAGTATCCCCCCCCCCCCCTAGCTCATCGGCGCAGTCATCCATATGTATTTGTCAATCGGTCCTTCATCAAATGGGAGACCTGTCGATAATTGGGTCACGTCGTCCGCCAGTCAGCCGTCGGGCAGAGCGATAAAAGCTTGGGAGGTCTCGAGGGCGCGCCAAAGAATGTTACGAGGCTCTGGTCAGAAGCGATGAGCCTACCTACCTACCTGCCCCGACACCCCACGCCGAGACTTGTTAGCGGACGCCTCGTTACCATCAAGCGAATTATACCAAAGGGCACACCCCCTCCGAGTCAGCTCGTTTCTGCCAATGAAGCTTTCATGACAAATTTCAGCTGCTTTATCAATGCCACATGCCTCATGTACACTCAGTACCTATGAGGCCAGCCTTTTAGAAATGCGTTTCTTTGAGCCTGCGGGGATATTTCAGCTTGACATCGTGCAGGCCGGGCACCATCTAGTGTGGCTGGCTGCCAACAGCAGTGACGAACAGAGGAAGAGAATTTCGAACGGGTCTTTGTTGCTTGATATAAGGCTGCGTGGCAACCAGAGACTCAACGCCCAGACTCCTCGAGCAAAACGTCTTACCAATAATCATTCGCTGTGAGAATTGTCGGCATTTTCACTTGCATCGCATTTTCAAAATACAGATTTTCCGTCGCTTGACGAGTGGATGATTAGCTGCTCCAATGCGTATCCTACCCGCCATCCTTCAACTTGGTGTTCTGGCCGCCACGGCGGCGGCTTTGCCCCTGGGTGAAGAGCTGCCAACACCTACATCCGAGCCGCCGTCGCATCTCCTAGCCCGCGCTACGTCTTTTCAGTGCCCAGTCTTCACAAACTACCCCGTCGCCAATACGACCTGCTCGGCGACAGACATTGTTCTCGATTCCGTCAATCTATACGGCAGGACTGTGTTTTTCTACGTCAGACGCAATGATCCCCTGATTGTCAGGATGGGGATCGCCGGCCTGAACACGCGCATCTCGAAAGTCAAGGACGCGATCACGAAGGCGCTCCAACAATACAGCGGGTGGTGTGGCAGGTTCAAGATCTATATTGGCCTCATTGGCGAAGTGGTCGAGGGCAACTATGGCCAGGCTCAGCCCGTCACCGACGGAACAACATTCGGTCACTGCAACGTCCTCGTATCTGCCGCCAACGATATCATCAGTGTGGATGCCCTCCAGAGAATTCAAAAATCGGTTGCCCATGAGATTTACCACTGTCTCCAGTACGCGCAGAATCTCGCAGGGAAGAGGAAGGCAGCAAAAGGGCGCGACGACTGGTGGATTGAGGGCACCGCAAGATTCATGGACGGCGAGCTCTACCCCATCGCTCCAGGGAGCGGCGTCGTCAATCTAGGGATATTCCCAGAACACTACGACCCCCGCGTTTCTATTGTCGAGCAGCCAGGCAAAGGCTATGCAGCGTCTCTCTTCTTCCACTACCTTTTGACGACGGGACACACCCTCTCAAACATCAACCAATGGGTCTCCAAAAAGATCGGGCAAAAGTCCGTCGCTAGCGACCTCGCCGACCTTGCCGCCGACACGAGCCCCCACTTGTCCTTTCCGAAGAACTGGCATGGCTTTGCCGTGGCCTTTGCAAGTCGGACCATCAAGTACCTTTCCTCGGGAGACCTCATCGAGCTGACTTCAAATCCGCCGTCTGTGACGCTTTCCCGGAACCTCGCTGTGGGGCAGACGAGAGCCTTGAGCCGCAGCATAAAGTCCTTCACTTTCGACGTGGTGCGGTACACGTTCCCGGTCAACACTACCAATTCACTACAATTCCCTGATACGGCCACCACTCTTCGCTGCTCCTATCGTCTGCGAGGCCGCACCTTTTGGGACTCGGCCCGCGCTGGCCTCTCGATCTCTATCCAGCCCGTCGCCAGCGGCACTTCGTACATCGATACCCTCTGCTCTTGCAGTGCTGCAACAACCTGCTCCGATACTTTTAATATCGAGAGGTCATTGTAGGGAAGCCCTTTTGCCGGTTGTGTTTGCGTCTAGGCTCTGTTTAGGTATCTAGTAGCACACGAGGAGACACATGAGAATGCCGAGTAACAGAAATTGTTTCGTTGATGCTAGGTTCTGTGGTCTTTCATCTGAGTTGGGTAGAGCGGGGGTATGTCCTGGAAGGAGGATGTTTGACTTGGTTACAGTCCTTACCCATGAATGTACCTCCTATCTGCAACCGCCAAATCACCACACCTTTGGTAGCCTGATAATCTGCCCGTGAACTGTCTTTTAAGTAGGTAAATTCTAGTTTTTCTTACAAACTCGGATGCTTCTGATGACCGCGTCATCGGTTGAAATCCTTGCCGTAGTACTACATTGGCAAAGCAGCTTCACGCAACCCCCTACGCCATCAACTCTAAATTCTGTGAGTAATCAATATTCAAATCCCGACAACCACCCCCTTCCACTCCAACGCCTCCTTCATCACCGATCGAGCTCCCTGGAGCTCTTCACACTCATCCCCTTCGCCCCCATAGACTCGGCATGCTTCTTGAAGTCCACTCCGCCCAACTCAACCCCTGGACTTCTCCCGTACTTATCCACCTCCTGGAACTCCACCATGTTGTAATGCCCGTCATTTCAAAGGAACTGTGTGATGTCACACCCCTGCTGAACAGCAGTCACGAGTTCCTGGCCGCTGAAGAGGGACCCGCCAAGAGGTTGAGGTGAGGCTGTTCAATTTCAAAATGGGGACCAATTCTGGGCCCACTCGGCTAGGGTTGAAGCAGTTCAGCATGCTGCTGCGCAGCGTGCCGAAAATGGCACTTAGCCTGAGCAAAGGTGAGCGAAGCCTGAGCAAATCCTGAGCCGGGCCTGAGCTGGGGTGTCACGTGGGAGAGGTACAAAAATGGAAATTCTGTGTGCTCAGATTCGTCTCATAAAACACTACATACACACACTCGTTTCACGGAACTGACCTGATAGCCGTGTCCGGGTCTCCATCCATAACGCCATGCCCAACCAAGTCCGGGTATCCCTTCGCCCACCGCCGCTCTGGTATCATATCAAGCAGACCAATCCCATACCGTGCAAGTCATAACCCACAGCATACTACTATACCCAGATCATAAACAAAGGAGCGTAAGAACCAAACACAATTCAGCCCACAAACAGCGACTCAAATCGTCTCCCTCCAAATCGGCAAAAACACAAACAGCAGCACCCCGCTCGTCGCAAACACGGCCCCCCCAAAGATGCTCTGCAGCACAATCTTCCTCTGCAGCCGCCTCAGATGCCTCTCCTTGACCTTGAGCCTCCGATCAAAGATCATCAGCCGCGAAATCTTCCTCACAATCGTCCACTGACTCGCCCCGGTCGTTGACGCGCTGTCGTCGAACCGCTCCCACGGCAGCATCTGCCGCTGCGAGAAGAGCAGCAGGAAGAAGCAGCTGCCCCGCAGCCCCGACAGGATCAGGCTCAGGCCCAACCACCACAGTGGCCAGGCGGCAAACACCTCCCAGCGGGTGTGGGCGCCGCGGTACGGCGCAAATGCGCGCGACAGGACGACGATGAAGCCGGCGATAGTGCAGACGATGCCGAGCATGGTGGCGACGCAGAGGGTCTCAAAGGTGCCGTTGCCGACGCCGAGGCGGACAAAGTTGCGGTGCGAGCAGTTGCGGAGGAGGCCGTAGACGTGGTCCGCGACGGGCTTGAGCGCCGAGGGGTGCGACGACGTCTGCAGTTCGGCGATGGCCTGCTGGCGGAGGGCGGGGGGGAGGTTGAGTTCCTTTTCGGCGCCGGGGCGGAGGAAGAGGTCGATGACGGTGTCCAGCTCGCTACGGGCAATGGGCACGGCGGGGCGGAGGAGCTTCGAGGTGGCGGCGGCGGCGTCTTCAAAGTTGGCGCCCTTTACGAGGGCGGGGGCGCAGCTGGACTTGGAGGAGCAGAGGGCGTCGCTGGAGATGAGATGAGAGATGCGGGCGAGGGTCTCTTTGGCTGGATGGCAGTCAGCTTCCACGTCACGGCGACAAGAGCCCGGCATGTTCTGGTACATACCAACTTCGGGGTCCTCCTCGTCCTCCTCGTGCCCCTCGGCGGAGTGGCTCTTCTTGAGGGTGGCCTGTGATGAGACGCTTTCGACGCTTCCTGTGGATCGCAAGTTCTTCTCGCCGACTACTGCCATGCCCCGGGCATAGGCGTCTTCGTAGTTTTTGAACCTGTCGAGAGTCAGCCCCAGTCATCCCACTCAGGGGCCAGACAGCATACCACATGTAGAACTCGAGGTTCTCAGACGAATGCTCAATGTACTTGAGATACATGTAAAAGTCATACAACGACATGGGGGAGCCTGGACATCTTGTCAGGCACTGTGAACGGATGGCACACGCCAAGAGGCATAATTACATGTCTTGTTCTGAAGAATCCGATCCAGTCGGAGCCGGCTCGGGATGGAGATGTTGCTGCGGCCGGCCGGACTCATAGTCCGGCGGCCAGTGTTGATCTCATCGGCATAGGTGCGGATGTCTCTGTACTCGGGCTTCTTGTACCAAGACAGCCAAGACGGGAGGTGGAGGCGCATAGTGGGCAACGGGGCTCACAGCACGCCTGTGCTGCTAGGAAGGCGGTGGGTATGGGGCTTCTCAAGTCGAGTCAAGAAGGGGCATGGATAGACAGCAGGAAACAAGAGCTTTGTGCGAGGCGCGAGGGTGGGGATGCCATGAGATATGTAGCTGCTGGTCTCGGAAGAGATGGGCCTGGCCAGCAAGACCGAGCCCCCGAGCGAGCTAGTAGACACGGAAACCGACGAAGCCAAACCGCAAGCAGAAGCAAACCAAGTTGACGCTCGTCATCTCATGATCCACACTGAAACGGGGACTTGATCCCTCTAGGGCGAGGCGGAGGGAGGGTGTGGCAGCGAGACCCCCCTAGGCTTGCGCTTTGGGCACAGTGCGGTGGTCAAGTCGACCTGAGCTCCTGCAGGTCGACGATCTAGCGGCGCATGGCTGCCAATACCAGCCCTCCAGCATGTCCCCCTTCGGTTGTCGGCTCACCGACGCCGCCGCATCGAGCGAGCAAAATCGGACGCAAAATTCCGGCGGCTCCCACGAGGCACCAGATGTCGGCCAAGCTCGGCTGTTTCCGAGACCCTAGAGTAGTGGCTGGCTGGAATCCTCCCGGCTTGTCCAACAAGGGGGAGGTCGATCGCCTGGGTTTGGATCTGGGCCCTATGCCGGTCAGGCCATGTTGGCGTCCAGGTTGTGTCGTGGATGGCCATCTCATCTCCATCAGGCAGTGTGTTGGTGAGCTGTTCCAGCTCTCATCTCCCACCAAAATTGCAGAATAAGAGTTTGTTGTTTTTGCGCGTCGATGCCCCGCCGTGATTACATCGTGTCGAGCCGTGGCGCACCAGACAAACTTGACGAGCCGTCGTGTCGCAAAGCGGGGCGGCAATGGCAGGCCGGCTCGTCGAGGTCAGTGCCCTTGGGGGCTGCCTTGATACGTCGGCTTTGCGGAGGTGTGGCGGGGCGATAGACCTAAAAGCGCTTTCATGGCAGCCATCGCCAGCCCGACGGCGGTGTTGTGTGTTTCTGCGCAAGTGGTGGACAGTACATGGTAATATTTAAAGTGGGCCGAACGGGCGGGGCGAAGCGGGAGGTCGGGGGAGATCGTCTTGGTCTGGGGCTCTGGGACGGACTGGACTCGGCGGTGTGGAGAGGTGCCGTCCAGGTGGATGATGGTCTGGGCGTGGTCGGGTCGAGGCCGACGAGGTCAGAGCAAGAAAGCCGCACGTGGCTGACAGGCCTCCCTCCCCTTTGTCGTCGCCGCCAGCAAGGGTGTCACCGCCATGGCGTTGTTCTCATTCGCAATGGAGATTCGAGAGACGCTCGGACGCCGACTGGGTAAATGGATTGTGCCATTTCCGGGCACTCTGCCTTGTTCCGGACAGACGATGTTGCGCAGCTGAGGGGAAGAGGGTCGGAGAGTCGGAGAGATCTCGAGGTGGAAGAGTCGCTCTCCATAGAAACTTCCAATGTGCCTGGTGTTCCAAACAAGCTGAGGGGCAGTGGGCGCCAGTGGGGGACAGCTGCTCGGGCCCCGGCTCGGGCCTGGCACGGACGCTGTGGTTGCGGTTCAGCGCCAAGCGAGCAGGGCCCAGAGCCTCCTGGGTTAGGGTGCTCAAAGGCGCGAGGGTGCTCAGACCCGAAAAGGGCCCAAGCAGCGACCCTCATTGGCGGGAGATCGACGCTCTGAACCTGGGCGGGACTGGAAAGGAGGGGTTGGGGAAGTGAGGGCAAAGTTCAGACGGGAGGGGTAAAATCACAACCTCAATCATCCACGTCAACCCTTTTCAGCTTCTTGTGCCCTGTTCCCGCTCCACGACAGGGAACTTGAGACGACAGTTGATCACCTGCAGGCCTCCAGACTTCATATCTATCACATCCATACCTACCTACATTTGTCGACCCCCCTCATCACAACTCCATTCCCAGCGCACAATGTCACGGCAAGGTCAGGGCACACATTTTTCTGATATCAGATTCGTTTTCATTGGCTTTCCCTCTACTTCTCCCACTACTACCCACCTATCTATCCTCGCATCCATCTCGGGGATGCTACACCTCTCCTCAGTCCCTGATGCAACACTAACTACCAGACCCTCCCCAAACGAGAAGCGGCGAGATTCCAGTGGTTGCTCACTTCTCCTTTGTCCCGGACACCAGACACCACTCAAAGTCAGTCTAGCCAGATGCGACCCCACCCACTCACAACAAGTATGAGCCAGCGTGCCACAACCCCGACCACACTTTTGTGTCCGTCCGCTCCTCGCGGGGAATCTTGATCTGCCTAATGGCCCCTGCTACGGCTTTCGACATGAAGCCGCAGGCGTGGACGAGGTGCAGTACCATGAAGACGAGAGTCCCAGTGATGGCAGCATGCGCGGTCGTGTTCATAGGCGTCGGGTCATGTTCAAGCAACAGCCGCCATTCGGCGAGCTGCGCGATGACCAGCGAGTACACCGTGGTAATTAAGAGAGCAATGGTCCAGCCCCCCCAGGCACCATGGTGGCAGATGACATAGGCCCGCCATTCGATGTGTTTCTCGAATACAAGGTTGGGGTCGATATTGCCGAATTTGACGCGAATGGGTATCCCGTTCATATCCATCGGGAGCGGGTCACTAGTATAGATGAGCACCCAGTGGCGCATGTGACAGATGACGAGGAATAGAACGCCGATCAGGGAAAACCGAACCATGAAGGATGGCTCGAAGTCGTAGATGGCGTCCAGGGCGTGGAAGACGGGGTAGATCCAGCAGGCGAGGATCAAGAACAAAGCAACCATCAGCAAACACTCCTTGGTCATCATTAGGGCTCGGGCGACGTGGGGGTGCTGCTTCACCATGGGCCTGGCGTACCAAGAACGAGTGAGACTCAACATGGTGACGACTCGTTGGGGACTCGTTTGGAATCCAGAAAGTCGTAGCTGTTTGCGAGTTGAGGGAGGTTCGTGGTTGTCTGTGAAGAAAAGAGGGATAAGCCGGGCCGAGGAATTCACCTCCAGTCAACTGGACAGAGAAGTACTCCATATTTATACTACTATTCTTGAATCCTTGACGTTACAGTGATACTGTTCATGAAGTTGTGCCTTGTTCTTGAACAGCCGCCATAGTCAGAGAGCCATGGCACCCGTTCTCGATGGCGACATAGGTTGTAAGAACCCAGATCAATGGAAGCCATAGAAGGTCCTTTGTTTGCCGAGGCCCCCATGTCGTCCTCGAAAGCTGCTGACATGCCCAAGTCGAGTCCAACAATGGCATTGAAAGGTTCTTTCCAAGGTTTCGACTTAACCAAAGGAGCCTGGAGAATGTCATTCAAGGCTCAGCACACCCCTGTCCTCCATGACTACCACTCCCCAGATATAAACACCGTCCACGACACTCCAAGTCCATTTCTCTTCGTCCGCCTCATCCGCTTCTTCTCTTCGAGTACAAACACACACAAACCACCCACAAGCATCCTTCCCACCACGAAATTGATGGCCACCGCCACCACCACCCACTCCACCCCCACTATCTCCTTCCAAAACACCCCCTCCACCGGTCTCGCAGGTGAGATCTTCACCATCCCCCTCTCCTCCGCCTCCCACTCCACCCTCCTCTCCGACCTCCACGAAGACCTCTTCGACCTCTCCCCCTCCTCCCCTTACCCGGACATCATCATCCCCCTGATGATCGACCGCACCTCTGACGCCGCCCTCTCCGCCATCGCCGCCTGGCTCATACACAACACCCCCCTCTCCCCTCTCTCCCCTCCCAATACCTCCCCGGCGTCCTTCTCCGGCTCCCACCCTGCCTCCGTCTTCCCCTCCCAGGTCGACGACGACGACCTCGGCGCCCCGCTTCCCGTATGGGAGTACGCCCTGCTAGACGTGCCGTACCCGCGGCTGTTCGAGGTCATGATCGCGGCGAATTATCTAGGCATGGAGCGGCTGGTGCGGCAGGCGGCGCAGGTGGTGGGGGAGCGGCTGAGAGGTTTGACGGCGGGGCAGATCCGGAGAGTGCTGTGCATTGAGGAGGACGAGCTAAGTGCGGAGCAGAGGGCGCAGGCGGAGTGGGTGAGGGAGCGCGGGGTGTAGGAGAGGCGGAGGCAGGAGAGGGAGGACAAGAGGGAGGCCGAGGAGGGGGGACAGAGGTGGTGGGAGTCGGACTGAGTGATAGATAGGTAGGGGTGTGGGTTGTTTCTTTTGGCCAAGTCTTTGGGACTTACGTTGGTGAGTTTGTGGTGTCGCGGTCTGCATTGGCTATGGTTGCTCTCGTTTGTTTCCCAGTTAGGACTTTTGTGGTGGGGGACCCACCCTGGGCCACTTCGTGGCCCTGCTTTGCAGCCCAGCACCCTAGATAGTCCATAGATTTTGGCCCTTGGCAGATTATTCTGCCTTGGACACCACCAACAATATGCGTATTCTACGTATCTTGTAGAGTGTGCCACAACTTTCGAGTTGGGACGGCAAGAAATGATGGTCGAAGTGAAAAATACAGAAGAAAAAGGGTTTCCCCCAAAAGATACTGTTCCTGTGTCGGTGTGATCCCGGTGTCCTTCTTGAATTTGTCTCTGTGACGAGTGATTAACCCCCTGGTTGTTGAACTCGGCAATCTGCTGTCTGGGCAACGTGCAACTTTAGTACCTATCGACAGATGGAAGAAACCATTTGATCTTTCCTCTTCATTCGCCGTCGCAAAGACTCTCGTAAAACATCGATCTGCCAACATAATCTCGTTAGAATAGCGGGGATCCTCTCATGTGCCATTGAAACCTCTTCACCATCCCCCCCTAACTACCCCAGCCCTTCAACACCGGGAACCCAGGCAGCAAGTGATGTCGTCAACACCTCTCCTCAATGAGACTATTGAACAGGCTCAACTGCCGGTCCAAACCTTGGAGCCAATAAACGCGACAAAGTCCCCTGCATGGTGAAGGCGAGGCGCTATGTAGATGCAGCCCTGGTGTTAGTCATCGTCGAACCCCAATGAGATTGAAATGCTCACTATCTTCAGTCCCCGTCCTCTGACTCGATCGATGCAGCTGCATCTATCCCGAAATCTTGCGTGCAGTGGTTGCAACCGTCTGAGCCGTCGAGTCAGCAACGGAGGAGAGACATGCCGAGCCTTGAGCTTCCTAGTTGACAGTCTAGATGCATCTCAGGCACCCGTTGCTTGCGTGGTTATCGGTGCCTTGATCTTCTATCCAGCTGGATGATACCAAGCTGCTTTATGTTGCAGGAAATATCGATCCTCCATGCAGTGCCGGAGTCGACGGAGTCTGCAGCAAAACGTGGAGCTAGCGGAGCGACGATATAAGTCTTATACCTAGACCCCCCTCCCGTGGTCAGTTCCTAGATGGAATGTCACTTTTCCGTCATCTGACTTCTCGTGCTCTCTTGTCCGCTCCCCTTACCTACCGTCGCCGCCCCTTCACCACACTAACAACCGCAACCATGGCTACCCAATCCGGCATCACCATTTCGGCCCCCAACGCCCCCCACCTCATCACAAACGACATCCCCGTACCCTCCCTCGCCTCCAAAAAAGCGCTCGTCAAGAGTCTCTACACCAGCATCAACCCCGTGTAAGCGCTCCCCATGCACCGCATCTCCAAACCCTATCCTCACACTCCCAGCGAACCTTTCATGTCCCACACCGGCGTGCTCATTGAATCCTACCCCGCTGTCCTCGGCAGCGACGCCACCGGCGTCGTCCTCTCCACCTCTCCCGACTGCACCAAGCTCCACGTCGGCGACTACGTCTACGGCTGCGTGCCCATCGGGCTGAGCGCGTACTCGCCGTTCCAAGAGACGTTTCTCGTCGACGAGCGCTGGATCTTCAAGAAGGCAGACCGGATCGGGCTGGAGGAGTCGAGTACCATTGGCGCGGGGGTGTTGGTAAGTTCCCCTTTCCTGCGCTGCGAACCTAGCAGGGGACTGACATGTGGATGTGAAGACGGCGGGTCATCTCGTCCTCTTCGGTCTCGAGATCACCCTCCCTGCCCCTGGGACATCCCCAGGAGCGAAAGACGAATGGATCGTCGTCATGGGCGGTAGCGGATCGGTTGGGCAGTATGTCTCGCAGATTGCGAGAATTGCGGGGTACGAGGTGCTGGCGTCGAGTTCAAAGGCCAAGGCCGAGGTGTGTTCCGTCCGAGTTTCCACGTCTTATATATATACGTATTGACGAACCCAGCGCGCCCTCTCCTCGGGTGCTACCGCGACGTTCGACAACCGCGCCAGCGAAGCCGATCAGCTCGCTGCTATCAAGGACATCACGGGAGGTCGGTTCCGCCGTGTTGTGGATGCTAGCGCGCAGGCAGCGGAGCTCTCGCTCAAGGCGCTCGAGATGTCGACGCAGGGAGGGACCAAGTACTTTGCTACGGTCGATGACTCGTGAGTGCTCTCTTTTATTGATCGTGTTAACGCCCTGACGTATATTGACATGTAAATAGGTCCCCCATGGAGGCAACCCCTTCCGTCACTATACACCGCGTGCAGCTGGGCCTTCTCGGGCGAGTGGGGGAGCCGGAGGGGAGGAAGGTGACGGCGCAAACGGCCGAAATGATTGAGAAGTTTGAGCCGTACCTGGAGACGGGCGAATTGACAGCGCTGGACTACGAGCTTGCCGAGGGCCAGGGGTGGCAGGCAATTATCGATGCTCTTGGTGGGTTTGAGGCAGGAAAGTTTGCGAAGAAGGTGGTGGTCAAGGTGCAGGACGAGTGAGTGGGCCAAAGAAAGAGAGGCCAGCCATTGTTGAGCAGAGAATTCGGACAACAATTTCTTTGTGACCCTTTTGTCCCCAATATGCATTCCCATTTGCCCCAGACGAACTTGCCAACCACATGGGGTAGGCATGGCAAGTACGCCGACCCGCATAGTTATTCCAGAATCTCCATCCGCATCGAGACAACTCGACCCTGGAAATGTGGCCCAAAGGCTACCACCGACCCCAAAAAGGAGAAGGAAAGGCATGACAGTAATGCAAAGGGCAAATTTTCAAAAAAGATGGGCCCGAACCCGGGATTGAACCGGGGACCTCTCGCATTTTAGACTCAGGGTTGAACCCTAAGCGAGAATCATACCGCTAGACCATCCGGGCTGTTCAGAACAAGCTTGTTCTGTGATTGTTGGAAAGCAGTGTCGGTGTTGGGGTATTTGGCTCGTGCCTTGCGCCGTGCAGGTGGATGCGCTGCATTGCGGTTGCGGGACTTGAAAAGTGGAGTAGGGTGAGACCCGCATCCCTTTTGGTGGGGCCAGTAACATTTCCCACAGGAAAGACGGGTTGGGTGGCTTCGAGGCAGTTCCTACTTGGTGGTTTGCTGCCAGAGCCCGAAGGAGAAGAGAGAGTGGATGGAGTTGGCTCGACGACAGAATTTACAGGCGACGAACCCAAGAAGATATCCGAGTCTTTCAAAAAAATCCCAGAAGCAATGATAATTATCGTATAAAAAAGTAGAGGTCATGTACATCGTATGCATCCGGCTGTCTAGCACCACCATCATGACACCCGCCACCAGAACACCACCGCACCTCACTTACACTCAAACTGGCTACCCTCCCTCAACCACGTCTCAAAGTCCTGCGTCGGCAACTCCCTCCTCCTCGCCTCAATATCGGCGCCATACCCCTCTTCCTCAAAAAAGGCAAACATATTCCCCACGTCCGCGACCATCCAAAGCAACAAGCTCCCCAAAAACGTCCACGTCTGCGGCAGCGTTTGCCCCGTCACCCTCTCAAACTTCTCCTGCGCCTCCCCCAGCGTCAACTCATCCCCGGCTAACCCGACCGCGCGCCCGGCCCACCTCTCGGGGTCCGTCAGCGCCGCTGCCGCAAACATGCCAATGTCGCGCGCGCTCACGAGCTGCAGCTTAGTCGTCGGCTTCATCGACGCGGCGATCATGGCGCTGAACATTTTCCCCATCATCCCCGGTGCCCAGTTATCGAGGAACGCGACGGGGCGCAGGATGGTCCAGGTAAACTTGCCCGGCTGCGCGCGCGCGAGCTCGCGCAGGTGCAGCTCGATGTTGTGCTTCTCGTAAAAGTGCTTGATCTTGGTGGGGTTCGTCCAGCTCTTTTCGTCGCCGCCGCGGTCGACCGACGAGAGGACGATGTGCTGGACGCCGTGCGCGACGGCGGCCTCGATGAGCGGGATGGCTTGGGTCTCCTCCGAGACCTTGCCGGGGAGGGTGACGACGTAGACGGCGTGGATGGAGCCCTTGGGGCGGGCGGAGAAGATGGGCTCCGGAGTGGTGCTGTCGCCTTGGACGAGCTCGACAACGTCTGGGTGGGCCGTGGCCAGGGTCTGGGCGGCGGGGGAGGAGGGGTTGCGGGTCAGGGCGAGGATGTGGATGGGGCTGGCGTCCTTGGGGCGGTCGAGCAGGGACTTGATGGTGGCGCCGCCCTGCTTGCCGGTTGCGCCGAGGACCAGTATGGTTTGTGTAGCCATGGTGCGTGACGCTGGGTGGACGGTTGCTTGAGATGCTGTAGAAGTTGAGATGTTGTGATGTTGATGTGAAACGGCACGGCACTCAGGTGGGGGGAAATGACGTCGGATAAATAGTGACGCGACGACTTGGCAGCTTTGGATATCACAACCAAAGGATGGGAATTGGGCTTTGGAAGCTGACAAATGACGATGGCGGCGTTTGTCCCTACAGAACTGTGGTCTGTGTCGAGAAATGTCGTTGTGTTGAGACTTGAGAGCGATACGGCGGCGGCGAGGATACGGAAATCGGAGTTCATCAAGGCCGGATGACAAACGACCAGACCAGTGACCATCTCAGCCCGCGCGGCTCCTTCAGGCCTCTATAACTCTGGTCGGAATCCGGCCTGGCTTAATAAGCAATATTTGAAAGCAATACCACGCCAGTCCATATTCCCTTACTGCTTTCTCGCAAAATGTCAACAGGCTCTTCATTTTCCAGTGGCATTTCCAGTGGCATTTCCAGTGGGGATTGAGGCGAGTTCAGGTGAGGTACAGTGTCTTAAGCCGGAAACGAGGAAGCTTTCCATTGTGACCTGCCAATGCCCCACACCTGCCACCAGCGGGCACGTTAGAGCGCCCTGCCTCCCATTCGCCAGCCTCACCCAAGCCTGCACCCCACCGTCCCTCCTCCGCCTTCCCCAGCCTTACCCATCCCACTCCCCAGCTGGCGACAGCGTCGTCGTCACCACACTAAGCACCGCGAAGCCATCTCCCTCGAAACCCGATCGATCACCACGCGCACGCAGCAACAACCTCACCCCACCCCCCGACCTCCCAACCAACAACTCTCCCCGAACCCCCCCCCCTCCCCAAAATGAACCGCCTCTTCGGCTCCTCGGGCCCCAAACCCCCAAAGGCCACCCTCCACTCCGCCATCTCCAACATCGACACGCGCGTCTCCTCCATCGACGTCAAGCTCGCGGCGCTGACCGCCGAGCTCACGGGCTACCAAACCAAGCTCTCCAAGATGCGCGACGGGCCGGGAAAAACCGCACTGAAGCAAAAAGCGCTCAAGGTGCTCCAGCGTCGCAAGCAGTACGAGGCGCAGCGCGACCAGCTCCAGGGGCAGGTCTGGAACATGGAGCAGGCGCAGACGATGCAGGACAACCTCAAGAACACCATGGTGACGGTGGACGCGCTGCGCAGTACCAACAAGGCGCTGCGCAAGGAGTACGGCAAGGTCGACATCGACAAGATCGAGCGGCTGCAGGACGAGATGGCGGATCTGCTGGACGTGGGGAACGAGATCCAGGAGAGCCTGGCGCGGAGCTATGATGTGCCCGAGGATGTGGACGAGGCCGAGTTGGATGCCGAGCTGGAGGCGCTGGGGCAGGAGGTGGAGATGGAGAGGGAGTTTGGCGGGATGGAGGGCGCGGTGCCGAGTTTTATGCAAGATGAGGTGCCAGAGTTTATTGATGAGGCGCCGAAGGCGGGGGGGAAGGTGCAGGAGGTGGCGAGGTAGACGGGGGCGCTGCGGCGGGAGAAGTTCAGGATGGTTGCGGTTGGAGGAGTTGGGATCGGATTGCGTAAGGCAAGGACATGGGACGGCGTCGGAGTCATTTTTGGGGGTGAACGTTGGGTTATTGTGCGGGGGGTCACGTCTACTACCTCCCACAGATTGTCTCCCAGTAGTAGGTAAATAGCAGGTACGGATACTGCGGGAGTCCATTATCGGTCGAGTTGCCAAACCTAGCTGCCTCTTCGTCTATCTGTCTTTCTGCTAACAAACTTCCTACCTGACGCCGTGCCGTGCTTCCATGCCAATGCTCTGTAGATGTCCACCGTTCGCCGTTGATGCACTCGTTGTCTGCCGAGCTTCGTGATTCGCTGTGGAGCAGTATGAACCAAACGCTGCTACTCGTATCCATCCCCTAAATAGTCCCGCACCCCTTTCCCTCGGGCTATCCAACTATTGGACATGTCCAAAGAAGCGGCTCGCCTCTTCCAGCTCGGGGTCGCCGTTGCAAAAGTCCCAGCCGACAATGACGCTGGTCTGGCTGCAGCAAATGATTCGGCGGGCATCGTATTGTAACTTGAACACGCGAGCGGAATTAGCGGCGTCGACTCGGGCTTGGGTGGGACCGGGACCGGGGGGGGAGGCGGGGCGGGGGGCAGGTGGGACGGAGTGGACGGGGGCAGGTGGGACGGGAGGGGCGGGAGGGAGGGAATCGGGTACCTGATGCAAGTGAACCCCGTGGGTCGGGGCATGGGCTTGGTGCGCCGCTGCTGCCGCCGCCGCCGCCGCCGACAGTTGCGCCGCATTCGGCCGGACCGCCGCAGGTCTTGCGGTGCCCCCTGCTACCACCGGCCCTGCCGCCGCCGGCTGTTGATCATCCTGGGCCGTGTTGTTCCCGGTGGCGGCCTCGGCCTGGTTCCGCAGCGCCTCCCGTCTCTGCCGCGCGTGCTCAAACTGGGCCCGGATCATGGCAGCTGAAAAGGCTTGCCGTAGCTGGCTCCTGACAACCGGGCTCGGCTGGCGGTCGATGGCGCCCTCTACGTACGCTCGGAGCCGGAGGATAGTCGGGTGCGCCACCAGCGCCTGCGCAAGGCTCTGGGGTCCGAGCTGAACGACCTGGTCAATGAGCCGTTGATAGTGCTGCGCGACCGCGGGTTGCAGCGCGGCAAGGGCCATGGCGTCCATCTGGGCCATTGTGTTGATCGGTGCAAGTGTTGGTCCAGGTACCGCGCCCGCTGACGTCGAGGCTGACGCGAAACCCATCGCCGTCGGCACGCCTGTCGACATCGGGCCGAGGGCGGAGGATCTTACCGACGGGTGAAACTGCATGCTGCCAAAAGGGGGAAGGGTTTGGGACCGCGAGCCCCTTCGCAGGGCGGCAGCGGCAGCGTCCTCCTGCTTAAGGTGGTGCTGAGCTTTCCATTTCCCTTCCTTGTCCCTGCGCCAGATGATTATGCTGGTATCATAACTCCCACTGACAATGCGACCAAACCTTCCGCCTCCGCCGCCGGGGGGTAGTTTGGCCCCGTATGCGCAAATGTCCCGCGGTTGCTTGGAGCCAGCATTGTCGGGCCGTGGACCGCTAGAACGCGTGCGCCTGTACTCTGGCTCGATCTCTCCGCTCTCGACGGCCTTGAAGTAGGCAGCATCCACCTTCCTCGCCTCGGCCTCGTCCTCCTCCTCGCTGTTGGGCAGGTCACCAAACCCGGCCTGAACCGTGCGCACGAGGTTGGAGTGGCCGCGAAGGCTCGCCACCTCCAAGCCAGTTTGCCGGTCAAAGACCTTGACCACATTATCACTACTCCCGCTCACGATGCGGCGACCGTCATACTGCACACAGGCGATGCCTTTGGTATGTCCCACAATCGTGCGGATGCACGCCTGAGTCGGCCAGTCCCAGACTTTGATGTGCCGGTCGCCGCTTGCCGACACAACCTCCCTCTCGTGGATCTGGACAGCGTTGACGGCGGCGCTGTGCCCCTGAAGGACGCCAATCAGGGTCCAAGCGGGGGTCACGGGCAGATCGCTCGGGCTGACGGGGATCGACGAGCCATATCGGATGTTTATCGGCACGGGGTCGACTTCCATGTAGCCGAGGTCGCCGGCACGAAGGGGTCTGCGGTTAAAAATCTTGATGGTCTTGTCCTTGGAACAGGTCACCAAGATGCGCTTGTCAAACTTGACGTTGAGGACCGATTCTTGGTGGGCCTTGTCCAGCTTCTGTATCTCTTCCCCGGTGCTGAACTTCCAGACGATGACGTCGGAGTCGGAGCTGCCCGACACGATGATGTCCTCGTCGGGGTGCGAATCGAACTGCAGGCACAGAACCGATCCTCGGTGCTTGGTCAAGGTCCGCAAACAGCGTCCCGTCTCTAGCTCCCACACCTTGAGCGTGCGGTCCCGGCTCCCGCTGACGAGGAATTTCTCGTTGAACTGTAGGCTGTAGATGCACTCGCCATGGCCTTCCTCGGGGTGGTTGGGGTGCGGGAGCTGGAAGTTTGTGTACTTTCCTAGCTCCCAGTTGGACTCGAGCCGTCGCCGTAAGGTGTACAGGTATCGCCAGTTCAGCTTGTACCGTTTCGAAGAACCATCAAGCATCCACAGCGCGGCCTGAGGTAGCCCGTACGAGGCAGCGGCCTTGTGCGGGAGTCCGTCCTTGGGGGACAAGAGGAAATCAGGCTCTGGCGAGACCGCCACTTCTTTTCCCTTGCTGCCCCCAGGGCTTGCGGCCGAATTCTGTACCTCGAGAGCGCCCATCCTCTGAGAAATGCTCGACTTGGCAGTCGGGTCGCCAAAGATGCTGGACTCGGTCATTTCGGTGTCGGCAGGTTCGGATCGGGTCACGGTGTCGGCTCCGGCCATCTCCACATCGGGGTCGCCGTCCCGCGGTGGACTGGCGGATAGGGCGCGTTTCTTGTGGGCGTGTCCGTCAGGTTGATCGTGGCTCAGGGCGTCGTCGCCGTTAGCCTTGCGCTCCCAGCTCGCAATTTCTCCTTCCTTGGCCCTGAAGCCCTCCATGTAGTAGACCTGCTCCCAGAGCTTCCAGTCGAGCGCCAAGTCATACCAGGTCCGGCATGACCTTGCGACGTTAATCAGCGAGACCGGATCCAGGTAGCCGAGGATCTTGAGACAGACTTCGGGCGGGAGGTAGCGGACAAAATCGATGTACAGGCGTGGATTGAGCTGCTCGACGATTTGCGCGATCACGCTGGTGGGGAGGTCGCTGAGAATAGCCATGGCGAGCTCTGGCTGTCGTGTGAGCATCTCCACAGCAAGACGATGGGCAGTGGGAAGACGAGGGGCGGTTCCGGTCGGGCACGCGATGCATGGCATGGCAGCACCGCCGTCCGTCTTGGGAAGCGATGACAAAGCAGCGAAACGAAACAACACAGTGGGACATACCAGTCTTTTGGGCCGTGGGAAGGCCGGCGATGTGCTGTGTCAGCCAGTCGGGAAAGTGGCCGTCGGACGGGGCCAGGGCCAGCGACGAGAGGCCTTCGTCTCTGGGCTTGGCCGAGAAGGGCTGGGACGGCGGGAGGGGATTCAGAGGGTCTTCGGAGTAGCCTTCGTCGGGCTGTGTGGAGAAGTTGGCCATTGTCATTGTCAGGCGACGCGGGACGCTTGCGAGCCGCCGGTCCGAGGAATCGGCGTCGGTGTCGGTGTCGGCGGTACTGGATAGCGGGGACCGGTCCCGGCGGTGCAATGTCGCGATGAGAGGTGGTGCAGGCGGTGCGCGCCCTTGTCGTTGTTGCGGGTGATTTGGAGCAAGCTGGAAGTGGAAGAGAGCGAGATGTCGTTTGCAGGGCGATCGCAATGAGGCTGGACAGCGGGTGAGGTGAGTGGCAGTGGGACAGTGGGCTGCTGGCGGGGAGGGGACGGCAACGGGCACGCACTTCCTTGCCACAGGCCAGCGATGGGTTGCTGCCTTTTTTTGGCGGTCCACGGTTCCCTCGGGTGTCACCCACTGCGACCGACCGACCGACCGACCGACCGATGCTTGGCCAGATTCTTGTTTTCGTGATTGGCGTGACGCAGGGCAGCGGCACAAGCCGCAGCTTTATGGCATGGTCGCTCTCGTTGCTTATCGCTCCTGTTGATTCTTATTTACATAATTCCTGATTTTGATAACTACCACGCATCCCATCAAGATGACATCGTGGCACTCTGCTGAACGATTCCTCTTTTTCTCCGGTGGCCGTCTCTCCAAGGCTCCTTTGTTATTGCTTTCGGCATCCCAAGGTTCAAAGAACTGTAAATTCCAACATCTCGTACTTGGTGCCATTCAGAAAAGTCACCATTCCCGTTCCTCGAGGCTCGGTCCCGGTTGTTTGTTTGCTTCGGCGCGACCTAGATACCCAACAAGGACGCCCATTTCCGGTCAAAGATGGTTTTGGGCAGTTGTGATTAGAATCTGTATTGTAGATTTGCCTCACAATCCTACTAAAGTTGATGGCCTTCTGCGGCCGTTTCATCTGGGTAGACATGACGGCATGTCACCCCTCGCCTTGGACTGACCTAGATTGCGCGGCTGTGGACCCGGAGTTGCTCTCGCCAACCGCCCCTTGGCAACACTCGCGGACGACTCTTGATCGATTGTATTGCTCCTTCGACGTAGCTTCGGCTCTGAGACCCGTGGTAAATACAGATCAGATAACGGCCACTCCAAAGACGCGAAATGGAGACAACACAGTTGGGCGGAGAGACGGTCCGTTCCTCCCAGGTTTTCATGCCTCCCTCGGGATGCGTATCAAGACCACTTGGCGGATTCATGGTATGGCCTCTCCGTCTTATGCGTGTTGCCATGGGAGGTGGGTAAGATATCTGCAAACTTGGAGCATGGAAGTCGGGTGGTATTTGGAGATGTTACGAGCGTGGAACCAAGCACCTGGTACATTCCCTCAAGAGGTTGAACTCATTTTGGGGCCAAAAACCATACAAATACACCGAGAGAGCCTCGCAAGATGTTGTATTCTGGCAAGAAAGCGGGATGACAAGTCTCAAGGTGGAACAGTGTGGATGTTTTGACAATGTGAAACGGTGAGCCCCATGGTCGTCATGCCGAATGGAGGGGTACATTCGGTGGAGAGGGAGGGGCGAAGAATGGGAATGCCTCTGAATACACACTCTATTCATTCACTCATCTATGGCCAGATTGAAGTAAGCCATTCCTCCAGAAATACACTACCATGTGAAAATGACCTTTTTGTGGTGTTGATGACCTTCATCTTGCTATTTGGGCTGCATCTTCCCCGTCCAACCAAGACTACTGTCAAAGGCCATGTCAATCGTCGCCCTACCCAGGTCACCGCTCATGTCTACCTACGCAATATCCTACCAACTGGTCATTTGACACATTTGACACATTTGACATCTAAACTCCAGACGGAACCCGCACATCAATGTACAAGCTGGATGGCGGGAGCAATGACCTTTGTCCCACTGCCGGCGGGCATTGTCCTGCAGACAGTCGAAACGACCCGAATGCCGACTGGACAGGGAAAAGGGAAATCCAAATGGCAAAATACGGATGGAAAACCTGGGCTGCGGGCAGGCAGAGGCAGAACGGCAATGATGTGCCTTTCCCGACACACTCGACACACTGCGCAGACGGGCAGACGGAAAGCCGCACATCCATCTCTCGGTTTTTGAACAGACAAGAGTTGATGAAGTGTTGCGGTCATCAGGTCGGTTCCTTGGCGACTCTTGCAGACACCATGTCCTGACCAACCAGATTCGGCACCAGGCCCAAGTTGCCGCCGCCGCCGCCGCCCTTCTGGACCCCAATCCTTCCCTTCCACTGCAAGTTCCCACCAGCCTGTCAGCCTCGACCACAACGGACCACCCCCCTCAACCAGGACCGACTGCCTTGCCTTGCGCACCAGCCAACCACCAACCACCAACCTCCGAGAGCGGGACTTGCCACGACGTCCCGTTTCAAACCACACACTCTTGACGCCGACTCTGCGCGCCCACGATACCACCACCTGCCCGACGCAGCACCCCGCCTGAGCAGCACTCTACGCGAACAAAGACTGCAGCGCACGCTCGCAGCACATTATCGAGACGAGACGAGCAGCGGCACGCCGCACCGAGACCCCTAGGTTGGGCAGATCAGATCGACGCTGAAAGACGGAGAGAGGGGCCGCCACTGTTGCATCGAGCGACTTCGACGACGGAACCCAACGCCGACGGCGATCGACACCGAGTCCGCACCGAGCCTCTCTGAGCGCGACAACTGCTGCCGACCGACGGCGGACGACGTGAACCCGAACCCGACCTTCGACGACTCCCGCACCAAGGCGGATCCAATCCGACAGCGTCACAGGGTGCTCGATCCACAATCGTATCCATTTGCCTCGTCTTTCAGGCACGGCGCCCGAGTGACAACCGACCCGAGTCGCTTCGGAAGTCATCTACTTCGCCCACCACGGGACCCCCCTCTCTCGCCGACGGAATCGCAGACGCCAGGCGCCTGACCCATGCGGGAGCCCGATTGACGCCCAGTCACGACACTGCCTGGGAGCGCGCCGAGCCAGCGACGGGCCCCGCCACCCGCGTTGCGAATGGAGACCTAGGTCATCCGGACCCCGCTGAAAGAATCCCACTTCCAACTCCTACAACACCCTCGACGGCTGTCGCCGAGCCACCTCCACCATGAGTGTTTCAAGCGCCCCGCGCGCGAGCCAGCTCTCTGGCCCGACGCCGTTCGCCTCGACCACCTCGCTCAACTCCATCGGCTCCTCAGCGACCCTTGTAAACAGCCAGGCCAGCTCGACCTCTGGCCCGGTCATGGCCACGGGCAACATCATAAACCAGCGAGCCGATGCATCACGGTCCCTCTACCAAATATGCGTGTCGCTCAAGCAGAGGCTTGCGCAGGTGCCAGGCTTCGAGGCATACTCCGGCCAACTCGACCAGATGGCGGACGACCCCGAGGAGGGAGGGCCCGTTGAGTCGGTGTGGAAGCTCCTCCGGACAGGCCACCCGCTCCTGGTCATCTACAACGTCCTGGAGCCCGAGAAGCGCTTGGCTGTGGACGATGTGCCGAATGCCACCGAGGAAAAGCTGTCCAAGATCGCCATCATGAAGTTTTACCAGGCCTGTCTTGCGGATCTGAAGCTCCCACCCAACGAGTCTTTTATGATCAAGGATCTCACAGGGTCTGACACCACGGGTTTCGTCAAGGTAAGAACTGGTTACGGTTGGCGTGCTACTTGGCTCTAACAATATCTAGGTCATTGCGGTGATCAACTACGTATTGGATCTCGCCGACCAGCGCGGTCTACTCATCAAGACGCAGCCCTACCCCGAGGACGACACCATGCAGCCTGGAGGATCGAAGATGAGCTACCGGGACTACGTCGTGAGGGAGTTGGTAGATACAGAGCGCAAATACGTTCAAGATCTCGAAAACCTGTACGACCTCAAAAAGACGCTCGAGGTCAAGGGCATAATTCCCGGTGATGTCGTGCACAACATCTTTCTCAACATTCACGCCATCCTCGACTTCCAGCGACGATTCCTTATCAGGGTCGAGACGACCAACTCGATGCCTCAGTCCCGCCAGGAATGGGGCAGCCCGTTTGTCACAAACGAAGAGTCCTTCGAAATCTACCAGCCCTTTATCGCCAACCAGAGAAAGGCTGCGGCGCTTGCCAGTCAAGTCTTTGACAAGATTCAAGGCGCCGAGCATCCGGTGGCTTGTGATTTCAATACACTAGATGGCTTTCTTCTAAAGCCGATGCAGCGCCTTGTCAAGTATCCTCTGCTGCTCAAGGTATTTCCCTCATTTTCCCAATAACGCAATCTTTCGAGACTGACAGTATGCTAGGACCTGCTGAAGAAGAGTGAAGACGATGTAGTACGGGCCGACCTCTCAGCTGGCATTGCCGCTGCCGAGCGCGCCTTGCAAAAAGCCAACGAAGCTGTCGATAGAGATCTCTTGGACGAAGCGTTAGATGACCTAATCGGCCGAGTGGATGACTGGAAAAAGCACCAGGTCAACCAGTTCGGGAAGTTGCTGCTGCACGGCGTTTACACAGTGATAACAGGAAAAACAGAGCAGGAAAAGGATGTACGTGACTCGACCCCTGCTCCATCCAAGGACCGCTCACTGACGGCTGCTCTCCTCAACAAGTACGAAATTTACCTGTTTGAGTGCATCCTCCTCTGCTGCAAAGAGCTCGTGCCGAGCAAGAGCAAGGACAAGAAGGACAAGACACGGTCAACAGGTCCCAAAGTCCGCAATCGCAATGCCAAGCTTCAACTAAAGGGGCGCATCTTCATGACCAATGTCACAGATGTGGTTGCGCTCTCCCGAACCGGTACGGAATCCCCTCCTCCCGTGCCCCCAAAGCTGCTGACCCTGTACCGTTAGGCTCGTATACTGTGCAGATTTGGTGGAAAGGGGATCCTGGGGTCGAGAACTTTATGATCAAGTTCCAGAACGAAGAGACGATGAAGAAGTGGGCTGTGTGCTTAGATCTTCAACGGAAACAGAACGCAGCAGCCCCCGCGCAGTCCGAGGTTGACCAGCCGATGCCCAACTTTGCCTGGATACAAGGGGGACCCGCCATGGAGAACCCGTACGCGCAACAGGACGACGACGACGACGATGACACACCCTACGCCACCCCGATGATTGGCGGTCCAACACCCGCTCACTATGGCGGAGTTGCCCCTGTCGCCCTTCCGGGGACGATGCAGCGAAATGGCTCCAGCACAAGCCTGCGGCAACGGTCCATGACGGGCGAGAGCGCACAGTCCATGGCTAGCATCGCGCGCGCACCGGCTCCCCGCTACCCTCTTCCCCAGCCGCCAACTCCCCTGAGCGTGCAGACGCAGATGGGCGGATCCCAATCCCCAGCCCCGCGTGGCGGGGAGTCGTACTTCTCCCCAGTTGCTGAATCGCCAGCGTCGAGTCGGACGAGCACAACGAGCGGATTTGGCGGCTATCCCTTCCCCAAAACCATCACCCCTCAACCGTCGTGGGGCCCCGAAGATAACAACAGATACACAGCTCCCGCCATGCCGCGGGCGCCCTCGAGAGACGGGCCATCCCCCGTCAACGCGTACGGCATGCGCACCAACAACCCCCGAGGTCCTTCGATGCCCGTCATGCCCCGGGACTCGGCCCAGATGCAGCAGCAGCGCAGCAGAAGCTATAGCACACCGGACATCAACGGGCAGGCCAATGGGACCAGGGGGCAGGCCGTCCCTGCGGTACCAGGAATCCCAGCACACTTGTACCCATCCCATCCCACCCATGCTCGACACGATTCGAACATCCCGAGGAGCAGTGCCGGCAGCCCAGCCAACGAACTGCCGCTGCGAACCAACACGAACTCCCCCGGGAGCCAACGGAACAAGCAGTACGGAGGCACGATGGCGCAGTTTCCGGCCCAGCCCATCTATCCCCGCCAAGGGACACCCGGCAGCATGTCCAACATGCCTCCTCCGCAGGGGCCTCCACCCATGGGTCTTGCACCTCTCGGACCCAGCGACATGCCGCGAAGTGTCCCGCCGTCCGAAGCCGTCCCTCCGACGCCCGACATCATCCCGCTGCCCACGCAGCTCAAAGTCAAGGTCAACTGCGAAGGCGGTAACTACGTCACGCTTGTTGTCACCTTCAATATCACGTACCAAAGTCTCATCGACCGCATCGACGCCAAGCTCGCGAGGTTCACTAACAGTGGCATCGGGAAGGGCAACCTGCGGCTGCGATACCGGGACGAGGACGGAGACTTTGTCATGATTGAGAGCGACGACGACATCCAGATTGCCATCTCGGACTGGCGCGAGGGGGCGCGCAATGTGTACCCGCAAGGCGTAGGAGAGATAGAGCTCTTTTGCGTCGGGGTGATGTGATGGGGGCCCCCCATCCGTCGGACAAAATCTGTGCGTCACCTTTGGATACGAAGAGGGCGGGACACTGCACGGCGGGGCATAATTATCTCGAATCGCATCTACCACGGGCTTTGGTTCCCGAATGACTTATGGGTTTGCATGGGGCGCGAAGCGGCATCTTGCACCTTGTTCTTTCAGCGGCATGATCGATACCTATCCTTTTTTCACGGGCCCTGGCCTTCTCTGTCGATTCGGTCTGGCTGTGCTGGAGGCGTCTGACATGGACGAGGGGTTCTGGTCGAGCGTCGACGGGAGGCTACTTACCTTCTCGACATTGGAGGCTGGGATGGGAACATGAGCAACACTTTTTTTTGCAGAGGCTTCCCCGCCGATGCTGCATTCTTTTTCTTGATATTTTCGCACAACGGTTTCGATACTCCCTGGGCAGTTTTTGAGGTTTTACAATTTATACAGGATGTTCTTTGTCATGATGCTGCAACTGATGTAGGTGGCTTTGTCGGCTTGTATGAATGGACAGGCCTTTTCTCAGCCCTGCCTCCTTTTCGTCCGGCATGAAATGAAAAGGCTGCTGTTTCCCATGGCGGTGGTAGATGTTGTCGTTATTCTCGCGCCCTTGTGGGCTTCAGGTTTTCCTAGCAAACCTCCCATCTTCATTTCCAGATGCGCTGCGGACAGATTCAGTAGGACCAGTCTTGCAAAAGCCCAAAAGTGCCATCAAACCCCCAAGACGAGGTCAGTCTCTGAAACGAGTCAGAATGCCCTCACCCTGCCAGAACCAGATGATTTGAACCGTCCCTGAAATACAATAGCCGCAGAGAGCGCACAATACACACCGATTACGGTCGGTTGTCGCGTATAGCAGTTCCCTCAACCGAACATGAACGCCAATGTTCCCCCTTCTCGTCATCCCATTCCCCCATCCATGCATTTCTCGTCTTTCCCCGTCTAGATGTTCCTCAACCCGCCTTCGTCGCCAGCTCTCTCCCCAGACAGCGGGTGAGCCCAACCCCCCGGTCCTCCTAGTCCGATCCGCCATAGATGTACAAGTCCGCGGGACTCGAATCCTTTCCTCGAGGATATACCGCCTTTCGCAGTCGCATAGTGGCTGGCTCCCGTCGTAGCTCTTTCATGTCTCTCATTTTTTCATCCCCGCCTTCTGCGTCAGCTGCTTCGAGAAGCGCTCCAGGTGGAAGTTGATTGTGCTGGCCTTGCGCGCCGGCGCCGGCGGCTTGTCCATGCACGCCCGCAGCGTCTGCTCGACGTTGGCGCAGCCGGAGGTGGCGAGGCCGCCCGAGGCCCAGCATGCTGTTTGTTGGCTGTCAGCAACGACTACCGGGAGGGGATGGGGGAGGGGCGGGGGGGGCGACGAACAGAGTACTTGGCTCATGATGAGCATGCACGGGTTGGGCTCGATCTTGTTGGGGTTGCGCACGCGAAGGCGCTCGAGCGGGGGGAGGCGCATTGGTTTTACCATGGTGAATGTGTTGTGGGGGTGGTTCAGGGTGCCGGGAGGAGGCTATCGCATCATCGCCGTCGGCTTCGGGGGGGACGTCGAATTCTCAATTGGCTTCTGCCCCTAGAAGAGCGGACCTCGAAATTCGAGGTCGAAAAGATACGCGCCATCACGTGGCGATAAGGGATGGAGTTGCTTTGGGGGCCAAGGGCGGGGCATCCGGTGCGACGCCAGACCCAAAACGAGACGGCAGAGGGTTTTGCCGATGGTGATTGGCCGAGAGTTGGAGATGTAAACAATGGGGTCTTGTCCCCCCCCCTGCCCCCCGTTCCCAGTTGCAGGGACCTTGACGAGCTTTCCCTTCTCGCGACTTTTTGTGTGTCCCACTTCATCCCGCAACACGCAACACGCAACACGCGTCTTCTCGGTTTGGAATTCCGCACCACGCACGTCGTCGTCTTCCTCCGTCCTCGACCCCCCCTCCCATGAAGCATTACTACGACGCATGACGCGGACGGTGTAATTTTTATATAACTCTTTCCACGCACCGCAACCACCTCCTCTGCTCGTGCTGCAACACTTTGCCATTTTCTCCCGCCAGGGCCAGCATGTCGGGACTTCCCAGCAGCGACCCTGGGGTCGCC
Organism: Schizothecium vesticola; assembly: GCA_030549215.1. Lineage (NCBI taxonomy): Eukaryota > Fungi > Ascomycota > Sordariomycetes > Sordariales > Schizotheciaceae > Schizothecium > Schizothecium vesticola. The sequence continues at coordinate 820,339 of JAUKUD010000007.1, read as the reverse complement.
AGTCGCGATGGATTGTCGATGTCTGAGTGAGTGATGTCAACATGGCCCCAGGGATAACTGACATTTGCTTACCCTTTCCGGTGAACAGAGCGCCCATCACCGCGGCATGCTTCCTCCCTTCCCACGTCCCCGCCGCCAGGGCCTGGCACCGCGTCGCCGTCGTCCCGGCCGCCCACTCAGGGCGCCAGCGTAAGATATGGAAACGCGTCCCCGGTCTGCTTTCGGGGCAACGCGACGCCGACTATCTTCGCGCGATGGGGGAACTGGAGCGCCACGGCGCCGAGCCACGAAAACGCGCTCGTCACGAGAAGCACGTCGACGCCTGGGGAGAGGCGGGGTGGCATGAGGGTGTCGACGACCCGCGCGATGGAAAATGGGATCTTGTTCAGGCCCGAGGTACGAACATCACAGGCATCACGGCTTCGAAACTCGCTAACGTGACAATGTAATTAGCCGCCGTGTCGCTGGTGAAGGAGTCTCAAAAGTCGCCCATCGTCCCCAATATCACCACGACTAAGCACGCAACATTTCCCGAAGAGCCCCTGCGGTGCGTCCCCCGAAAGCGACACAGCTCCCGCTTCCCCATCGAACCCCTCACCAAGACGTCACGCATGGTCGCCGACATGCAGCCGTTGATCGAGTTCGAGGTGCCCGCTAGAGTCGAGCAGCTCGACGAGATGCATCACGCCAACGAGGAGCAGCTGGGACGCAGGCCTGCCCGCCGCCTCAGCAGACGCCTCTCCCTCTTCCCAGGGGAGTTCTCGCCGCAAAAGAACTCGGCCGTCACCCTCGCGCCGATCAAGATGGGAGCCCCGAGACTCTCGCCCATCAAGCGGCCCGCCATCGTGCCCTCGCCAGCCAAGGTGGCAGAGTCCCCGCTTCAGGCCTTCCGTGTCAACGCTACTCCCGTCAAGGTTGTCCTCGAGTCACCAAAGGCCAGCATGCCCGTTACATCCCCGACCAAGTCCTCCCCCGTCTCCAGGCCCGAGGGGGCCCATCCCAAGGTCCCGGACACCCCGTCCACGCCCTACTTGGCTATCAATGGCGCTCTCATCTTTGACCAGCCGTGCCCCGACGTCGTGGCCGAGCCCCAGTACGAGGCGCAGCGACGCCGCTCCCTGCAGTCTGCTCGACGCAGTGACCGAAGATCTAGCGGCGTCGGTCGCTTGATCAAGTTTGACGCAGTTACCGAGGCACCCAACCGCCGCCACAGCTTCACCGCTGCCACGACAGATACCAAAGATGCGGCATCTCGACGGAAGACGCTAGATGCTTTCTTCTCTCTTGAAAAGGACCTAGATGAGGTGTCTAAGGACGGGGAGGAATCCGCGGTTGTGAGCATTGACGCAGGGGCCGATCTTGATATTTTCGGCCACCAACCTGCTCCTCGTCGCATGTCGTCGACGCAGCTGGATGTACGTCGCTCGTCTCTCGGTCTCGAGGCGAAGTCCCTTGAATCCGAGGGACCCGCCGAGAACCTGCACGATATTTCTTTGCCCTCGACGCCTCGGCACATCGACTTGGCATCGCCTATAAAGAATGATGTGGGTGTAACAAACACTGCATCTCCCAACGCATCATCCCCGAATCAGGCAGCAATGTGTCAAAGCCCAGGCACAACGGCCGAAACAGAGCAACACCGCTCATCTCTAGAGCCTGACGCTCACCCCGCCACGATGGACGAGTCATCACCTTTCACCACCGAAGTTGACCAGGAGGAGGTCGGCTTCGAATACCAGGATCCTGAAGGCCTCTCGACGATTTACGAGGAGATGTCCTTCCTGGGGTCTGAAGCTCCCCTCGACGTTGGCATCGAGGTTACACCTCAGCTGCCCCAGGGAGACGATGTCAGCGATACCGAGACGGCAGTTGGCTCGCCTGTTCCTCACAAGACGACAAACGACCCTGAGGACCAGGACGGCGTGGAGAGGGGTGGCTCTGCAGACAGTCGACCACTGGCCAATTACGCCGCGAAGATGGACGGTGACGCGAAGTGCACATCGACAAACCACGTTGTCACGCCGACCGATGTCATGTTCGACCATGATTCGCCAGAGCGCTCGCAGCTCTCCACTAAGAAATCGTTTCGGGCTCGACTGCTCGAGACTAAAGGTATGGATGCCGGATCGCCTGCTTCATCCGAAGGTTTTTCCGTTACGTTTGACGATAATATCTGCGTTACTTCCTTTGTTGCCGAGGATGATGGCCATCTCCCACCAACAACAGCCAAGATGGGTATTATTCACTCAACACCCACCAAGGAGGTGTCCACACCCCCACCCAGCTCACCAGAGCTGGGTTCCATGGCGACGGATGCCCGAGTCGAGAGCTCGGGCTTCACCCCGATCAACGGTCGCCAGGTCTCGCCGCCCAATCAGGCTTCCAGCCTCGCTGTCGACGAGGATGATCGTGAGAGCGAAGGCAGCGACATGGGCGACGATATGAACATGGGCGACTATGAGGTTACTGAGACGATTGATGACGACATGACCCTCACCGTCGTGGGCCCCTTCATCGAAAACGATACCCTCACGTTTTCCCACGAGGACTCGGAGACGGAGATGCTGCGCAAGTTTGTGACGCGGGTAGCGGCCGATAAGAACGCCAAAGCCGCTGCCGCAGCAGCGGCTGCGAAGACCCAGCGGCCCAAACGTCGGTCAGGCTCGAACGGCTCTGCCGCTTCGTCCACCGGCTCGCCCATCGCCAACGCAGAAACCCCTCGCAGGAGGAAGCCGCTCGGCGAGATGAACACTAACAGCCCCAGCCCCGCCAAGAAGCGGAAACACAAGGGCGACGACGACGAGAAGCAGGGTGGTGATGCGCCCGACTCGGCAGACAAGCCTAAGCGCAAGCGGCCTCGCACCCGAGGCGACCCCACCCTCGACGCGGCACCCGAACCCCTAGGCCTCGCCCTGGCCTCGGACGTGGCGGCCGCCGACCTGGCCCCTAGGCGATCCACCAGGTCGCGCAACTCCCGTATCGCCCTCAAGCCAACCGCCCCCTCGGCCAACTCCATCGCGCTGTCGCTCCTCCCCGTCCGCCTCCCCGGCATGGCGGGAGACGAGGCCACCAACGACACCCACGTCAACGCCGCGTCTAGGAACCGCAGCGAAGAAAAGGACCTCGCTGCCATCACCAGAGTCAACACACGCAAGAACAAGTCGGGCGCTATGCCCGCGCGCCTCGTCCTCGCCCGCCAGGTCGAGGATCCCACGTGGCGCATGAAGGAGCTCAAGGGCGTCTTCGACGCCAAGGAGAGCCGCGCCGCTGCTGCCGCCGCCGAGGCGGACGACAAGTCCGGCCGCAAGACGCGCAAGGCCAAGAGCGTCCGCTGGGACGCCGAGCTCGTCCGCTTCCAAGGCGACGACCCCGCTGCGGCCCCGTCGGCGTTCAAGGCCCTGTCTAGCTCGCTACTCGCCGACGTGCTCATGGACGACGATCCCGACGAGCTGGCGCCTACGCCCGAGGCGGCCAAGCCGGAGGCGCTGCCGCCGACGCCGATCAAGAAGGCGCTGCCGAGGCGCGCGCCGAGTACCAGGTCGTCGAAGCTGCAGGCGCCGACGCCGGTGGTCAAGATGGCGGCTGTCGATACTACCACGCCGGTACCGGTGCCGACGGCGCCGGCGCCGGGGCGGACGGCGGGGATCCCTAAGTTGGCAACTGCTGCTGCTGCGGCTGCCGGCACGGCTAAGACGGCGGAGGCAGGGCCGAAGACGGGGATGGCGACGAGGAGGTCAAAGATTGCGAAGCTGGGGATGGGGGTGAATGGGACGCCGGCGCCGAAGAGGAGGGCGAGGGCGGGAGTTTGAATGGGGTGCCGGAGGTACTAGAGAATGGGGGCGTTTAGGTTGTTTCCTGTCTTAGTGTGCTTGTAGCGACGTTGTTGGAGCTGGTGTTGGCACATGTTCTGCGTTGTTTGGCAGCATTCTTGCATGTGGAAATGGAAAGAGGAGGGTTCGGGAGCTGGGAACTGGGAGCTGTCGTTATCGAGAGAGCGCGCGTCGTCGTCGTCAAAAATACCCGGTGTGTTACTGTAGGCAAGGTGAGAGAGCGGCTTGTAGGGTTCTGGTTTTGTATTTCTTTTAATAGTACTAGCTGTAGTGGCACACTGTCTTCTGTCTCTGCAGGGTCTAGGGGGATGGGAAGCTAGGTTGGCTGGGTTGGCTGGGCAGGTGGGATTTTCGGTTTGAATGGCGGGTGGGTTCAAGGTAGAGATTGAGCAATCAAGAGATTTATCATCTCGTGGGCGAGACAGGGCGAGACCGGGTGAGACCGCACAGCAGGGCAGAACCCATTGTTGCTGCTGATGTTGCTGTTCATCTTGTTTGGGGGTGTAGCAATGAGGCTGGTCGACTCTCTGGGCACTGGGAAATCTTTTTTATGTTAGTAGAGAGAGTAGGTACCAACGTGTTGAATCTCCATCTTTCCCTTCAAAACGTTCAGAGGGATTTTGCAGTCACCGGCGTTGCTGACCTTGTGTATGAGTTCTGGTCCGTCATCAACTTCAGTCCTTCTCACAGCCACGGCGATTAAGCCCTCACAATAAGATCACGGAGATACAGTCCATAGAATCATCCCCCAGCTGCACCTGTACCCCCTCACCTGACTGATATCCGCTGCGGCCCACCCCCTTCCCCTGCCCTTCATGGTCCAGATCATAAACGGTGCATACCTACCTATGCAAGTAGCTGAGTAACACCTCTCCCAGCAGATCTAATCTGAAGTGTCCCGAAAATGCGAGAATCCGGGAATCCACCAAGAGTTTCGAGGATAGGGCCGGGATATGCCCGTTCCAATTGCAAACCACTACACCGGGTCGTTCATGGCTTCGATACTCAGGAAGGATGCTAATGCCGTGGGAAGGACACGTCGTGTACACAGTAGTAGTAGTACTAGGCCTATAAGTAAAGGAAAGAGGAGAGACTCTCATGCAGTCCCTGCTTGAAGCCGGCATGCTGAAGGATCGGATGGCTTACTGAGACACATGGCGCCCAGCCCCCAGCCATGAAACCCCGAGCAGACATGGACGGGTTGGCGTGTGTACTTCCCCGGGTTTCTGGCTCGCTCCCGTTGTGTCTCGGACTCTTCAATGTTATGCGGAGGGAGAGTTGTCGGATGCCGAGTGTGACTGGAATTGCCGGGAAGATGGCCGGGGCGGGACGGTGGCAGTCAAGTAAAGTTCGAGCGCGTCTACTTTCCATCAACGTTGGGCACTGGTCGGGATGAGTGTTGGAACATGTAACCTTTCAGATTTTCCAGTCTTGTCCAACCCCTTTCCATAGTAAGGGGAGATGGTATTGTCAGCGCTCCGTTTTCAATCTTATATCCAGGCCCCGTGCATGATCCGGGGGTGCAGCCCTGTGATTATCGAGCTTCGAGCTGGTTTGATAATATTGGCCACGGGGCAGGTGCAAAACTCCTGGGGGCCGAGATGGGTGCTTGGGGTTTGACTACGCCTCTGTTCCGCAGTGAGTGGCGCCCAGGTTGGGGAACCGTTCACCCGTACTTGTCCAAACCTTCTGGCACCGCAGCTGCATGGAACAAAATGTTAAGCGGGGATGTTTGTGGTCGGGAGGATACAGGTATCCGCATTCCTTTTCCCTTTTCGATTCGGCTTTCCACGGGGTTCATTGGGTTGCTTTCTTTGATTTCCAAGAACTTTGGGACTCCCCCAAATGGAGAGTTTTGTGGCGTTTGTCTGGGCCTTGACACCACCGATATGTATTGGGAAGACCGAAGTTGAGCTTGGGATTTCGAGTTTCGAGTTCATATGCAGTGTTGCAATATTTTGTCTGCTGAGCTAGTAACTCGGATCTGGTACATGGCAGTCTTTTGATGGGACAGAAAAACGACCCGTGAAGCAGATGAGCACCAAGAGCATTTGGGAAAGTTCTCCGATAAAAGCTTCCCGTCAAGACATGGGAAAGTCATCCTCTGGGTTGTGATATTTCAGGCAGGAAGAGGCGACTCTTCACCCAAGTCTGAACCACTTGGGAGCATTCCGGCCGCGCGGTCCACGATCTCGTGTCACCAGGATTGTCATGGAGCATAACAAGACTTAAACTCGGCCGAGTCCTCCAAATGGGCGTCCTGCCAAAACTTCACTCTCGTTAGATCCATCGACAATGAGGGCCGCAGGAAGAGCCCGCCAGGTGATGAAACCAGTCCTTCCTCTTCCAGTCCTCCATCCCTCGCTGCTACTCTACTACTCCCGGCACTCGAGCCTTAAAGCTCCTAGACCACCTGCATTCAGACGGCCGATGCGAGAGGAACGTAAAAGGCCACTAGTCGGCACATGTCATTGTCGCTTAGAAGGGCAGCCGCCGCCGTGGGATGGAGCGCACATGCTTTCAACGGTGGCATGTGATGGACCGCCAGACTTCCACCAGCGTCCGTTTCCAATTCGTTGGGACCTTCTAGGTAAGCAAGCCGCACATGCCTTTTGGAGCTTGGACAGACCGCGCCGTGAAGGAAAAAGAAGTCTCGCTGCATAACCCCATCGAGCAGGACCTCCGGTGTGGTTGTTAGTGCCAGGTGCGGCACGTCTCCCGGCCCGCCTGCTTTGGAGCGGTGATGCGGCCGCACTGCGGAGGGCAAGGCAATAGGAACGAATGAAAGGCCCGAAAGACTGAAACAGACACGGGTGGTAAAAGTGGGAAATGCCGTATAATGTAGGGAGGGTGCGCGCGCAGAACCGGCAGCCCGGGACGACCGGCGGCCTCGGAGTCCATGGCGTCAAAAGGGGATAGCAACCGCCACCGCCCCGTACCATCCAACGCCGCCTCCACCGCATCGGTATCGCGCCCCCCCGCTCCCCCCCCTCCCCTCACACACCGGCAACGACTCGAAATCGGGGTGAGATTGTAATCTGACCAGCAGGAGCAACAAGGACCTGACAGGAAGGATAGGGGTGTCCCGCTAGCGGAGCGTTCTCCGCGCGCGCAAATTGGCCAGGCGAGCACCCCGCCCGCACGAGATGGTGACCAGATAAAGTTGGCTTGGGGAGCGTCTCCTGCCATCTGAAATGCTAACAGGGCAGGCTGTTGGGTCCTAAACTCCTGCTAGTTCCGGAAGGGGAGAGGGATCGGTCTTGCATACACGCCGGCCGGGGGAGCTCCCTCTAGTTCGTTTGAAGATGATGGCGGGTCACCGAGTCTGCGCCGGGCGATCAGCTCCGGGGAAAATACGCAGATCAGATGAGCGCCTATCCTTTCCTGATATCTTCCTCTGAGCTGCAATGCAATCTTGGGAAAGTTGGTTGGGCATCAACATCCAATTTCTGCACTGATACGCTGCGGGCAGGAAATGGAGAGCCCTGTCCCTGCTGTTCTCGGGGAGGGCTTGTCGCTCCAGTGGTGATATCAAGTGTGGGCAGAGGTCGGGCGACAGGACCTTGGTGGGTCGCCGATGTCAATGTAGGTAGCGCCGTCCAGCCCGGACCGGGCCCGGGTACCTGGCCCCTCACGGAAGTGGTCCCATGACAGCCGCTCGCCGGAGCGGTGCTAGCAGGGACGACACCGGCCGGCATCTTTTCACTCGGCGCTGCGCAAAAGTCTACTTACTATTCCGACACCACTCACCGGCGACCCTTCCTTCGCCCTGACGGTCCTTTGTTGGTTGTCAGGGCTTGGGGATTCCACCAAATAATCGTCAGCAACATCGATTTCACGTCTCGAAATCCACTAAGGCGACGCTAACCCATCCTTTCGTCAAGTTGTGCATGCCTAGATCCGCATGGCCCCCTGGCATCGTATGTTCTGCGCGTTCTGGCGCCACGAAGGCTGTCACAAAGCCGGATCGCTGGGACTGCGCCAAACCACTCCTTTGGATCGCGGGGAAAGGGGCATATCGGATAATAAACCCTGCCTGGGGGCCGACTTGTTGATGCCCCCCCCCCCCGTCTTTTCATTCATCTTGATCATTCATGGATGCTTGGTGAAGGCCGAGGAGGAGCTGTTGTCATCGCAGGGGTGTCTAACGACCGCATGACCCGTTCTTAGGTAGAGTCGGGTTGAAATGCCCCGAATACCCCACCGCCTCCGTACATTAGGCTCCGGACATTGGGCTCCGTACACTGAGGGATTGTCCAAAGTGAGCGGCGCGTCCCGCTTGACTTCCATGTGAGACAAGCAGCTGTTATGCGGCCGTCGAGATATCCCCGACAGGACCCTGATGTCTCACGGCCAGGCTTGCGGGGAAGAGTGGATTGTGTCTCTGGCGATCATTCTCTCGGGGCTCCCGGTCGGTATTCCAAGGCGGACTGAGGCTAGAGCCGCCTCAACGGCAAGTCTCATGACATGTCGAGCTCAGCGGCAACGTCGGTGGCATCGGCGTCTTTGACACCCGATGTCCCCTCCAGGGCAACTGTGGCGTCCGTCACGGGAGGGAGCATTCGCGGAATCGTGGGGGTTGGGATGGGATACCGGCGCACTGGCGGCGTCGAGTCCAACGCGACGTCTTGGCAAGGGGAGATTGCCATCGGCAAGGCAGGCGGGACAAGCCCATCACGCAATCAACAATGTTTCCCGTCATCTTCGTGGCGCTCGAGGTGCCTTAAAGGGCTTCGTCTTGCAAAGGGTGCGCTGTTCGCCATGGCCACGCACTTCACAACGTCGCGATGCTGAGGGATGGCATGCCGAGCGCATCCAAGGTCTGCACAGGCACACCGGTGGTGAGAAGATGGTTCCAACACGAGCCCCCGTGTTGGGATACCTGATCCGGAATTTCAATGATCATCAAAGTCCCTCCTCACACCTTGGCTTGGCCGAGTGTTGGGCCCCTTCTTGGCGCGACCCAGCGACGCGCCCTAGGGACCAAGGCCGGCGTATGATTGGGCACCACAGCCATGCCATGCCTCCATGCTCACGCCCACAGCAACCGGGACAAGCACCGGGTCCATGTTGCGGCGTCGATTGGCTGGCTGCAGCTTGGGCCTCCCACCTTTGGATAACCTCCTGCGGCGTCGTCCAATATCTCTTCTCTGCTGCTTGGATCCGAGACGTCTTGATGAGCCTGGTGTGTCGGTGCGGGAAGAAGAAACTTGAGACACCAGCATGTCTTGCCGCAATGGGCTTGGGACAGAGTGGCGTCGTGATGAGGCGGAGAAGAAGCCATAGGAGGCGAATGCTGGAAGACGGACGGTTGGACGTGGCGGGGACGAAGGGTGTCAAGGTTGGCGCGCTTTGAGACTCTAGACGTGCTCTCTGAGAAGTTCCGAGACGTACTGCTCAGAACAACGTAAAGTTCCACCGGGTCCAGGGAGTCAAGCTACACATCCTAGCATGCCACGAGACGTTGTCCCATCTCCCAAAACATGTCGCGAATGGCTTTTTGGGGGGCGAGCCCGGACAGTGCCATCCTGACGGCGGCCGGCTCGAAGAGAAGGTTCATGCCAGAAAATGCAAACCAAACCTTTCCTCGCTTCGGACAGCGAGCCCGTTTCCTCTTGTAGCTCAGCGTGACTGCTGGGTGGACAACGCGGTGCTGCAGCCGTTTTGAGCTAAGTGAGAGAGGGGTTGCTGAGGGACCCATTGCCGGCCTTGGTGCGCCGTGCCGTGGCGCTGCCCTGCGAATGTCATGGCGTTCGGGGCCCCCTGTCGCCCGTGTTTTGGAAGCTTCCAAAATTGTTCCATCGGGTGCCCCTGGGGACCTGAGTGGCAGTCCACCGTGGCGACGACGGGGACGGCGGGCTCCAGCCCAAATGCAAATGTTTCGTGACATGGACAATCGAGATGGAGTTGCCGGCCAACCTTCCCTTTCCGAGCAGGAGGACGCCGTCGGTCGGCATTACGTACAGAGGTGAGCCTGAAAGTGGCCCCAGGCGGATACCTAACGTCGAGTTTGGAAGGTGAGGAAAAGCGAGCAAAGAGGGAGATGTTGAGGAAGGCGGAGGTAGTGGGAGGGCCGCCCGGGAAATCCATCAAGCGGCGCCTCCAAAACATCGCGGTCCAGCCCGAACCTGGACGATGATCCCTGTGGACTGGGTGGATTTATCTGCGGTTTTTTTTTTCTTTTCTCAGCATTTGGTGGTTGCCGGTTCTCTGGGCGATGGGTCTGTGGTTGGGATGGATGCCGGTAGAGGACGTGAGGGAGGGCGCGAGCCCACAACACCAGGGTCTTGGTGTGGGTGCCTGAGACATGAGCCTCGGCGCAGCGCTCCAGCAGATCCAGGATCTCTCCCTCGGGTGTTTCCAAAGAAATGGGAAGGGTTCGACGAGATGGGATGGCCGGTTCGGCAGCGAGGCGAGAAGCGAAAGCTTCTAGAAGCTCAAGCCCAGGGCTGGCGAGCATTCCTGGCATGGAACATGAACTCCCAGCATGAGGGATCCACGGAGCCACGACCCATCACTATTGCGGCAGGACCCTTTGTCATGGAGTCATGGAGATTTGCGCTATGCAAAAGAGACAGCAGTTCCTGACCGGTGCGGGCCCAGCAGACGACATAAGCATCTAATTGCCAGGGCGCAGCGGGGCGCGCTTAGCATGCTCAAAGCTGGGAGTCGAGCATTGGGGATGCAACGGTCCGGTGTCGCAGGTGTCGTGGCTCCGAGTTCAGTGCTGGCTTGGTGCAATGTCTCGTTGTCGGCGCGAGACTCCGGCACAGGTGGCATCGCAGGCCATAATCCATAATGAAGGGCAGCGCAATAGCGGCGACGGCTTGTCCGCGACGGATTGGAGACAGTCATTGCGAATTAGCGTCAATATGTAGCTTGGCAGTCATACAACGCTGCCTACAGACGCCAGAGTCCAGACATGTGAGACTTGGGTCGAAGTGATGATGATGGACGAACGAGACCGAAGAGGAAAAAAGCTGTGCGTTGCCCAATTCCCCTCAGAACGAGGCGTGCGGGGGTGCGGGGATGGAAACATGGGCCAATCGAGACAGGGAGCTTGGTCAGAGACCGAGACGGTTGCTCCAATCCAAGGTACCTCCGTTTTCACTTTGGCCCCAATTAAAACGGAGGCGCTCAAGCGTCGGTCTCGACTCCAGCTTCTTCCAGCTCTTCACGTTACGTGCGGATGATGCCTCTCCATGACGACGCAACACCACCCGCAGTCCCATCAGTCTGATTCTTCGGTAGAGATGGTGCGCAGGCGAGAAACCGCAGTTGCATGTGGTTGTCGCCATCAGGTACCGAGCCCGCTTAATCACGAGACACGGCGAGTCGTAGCACTCGCCCCAGATGAGTCTGATCAGAAGCAGCCGATGCCGTTCGGGATGTCCTCTGGGTTCCCATGTTCAAGTTCATCGGTCGAGGGCCGCGAGTCGAGAGTCACGGGCTTCACATGTCGGCGTGAGGGCCTTCCGGATCCCGACAACTGCCCTTGTCATGCCCGTCTCAGTGTTCCCAATTCATTCCTGGGCGGCCGGGGGAGGGAGGAGGGGACGTCTTCCACAGCTTCCACGATCCATGTCGCCTCCATTTTGTCTCACACACGCCCCTTCGGCCCGGCTCAATCAGTCAATCTGTCACACCCACCCCCCCCCCCACCCTGGAGTTGTTCAGGTACGTACCTAGTACGTACCGGCGTACCTGTCCGCTCACGATGGACACCCTCTCTGCTCTCTCGGCTCTCTCCCAACGTGCTTCATTGCTCCGCACTATACGGGACTGAGCTAGCGGGGTTCCTTCGCAGCCTACCACGTTCTTCTAGGGTGATGCATTGAAGGCAATACATGGACTCCTGGGACATAGAGTCTGGCCCCTAGCAACTGACAGCTTCCTCCGTGTACCATGCACCCTACCATCTGGCAAGCGCACATACCGACGAGGTCTCGCCCTTCCTCTTTGCTTAAATACAAAACATAGCGCCCATCACCACTCCCACTCCCACTCGTCCCCAGATTTCTCTTTTCTCGCCACCGACATCACCGTTCTCGCTACATTGCTCATCGACGCTGCACCATCTTCTATACAAACGCACCCCTCATTTGTCGAGACCGCACACAACTCTCTGGTTCCTGACCTAGCAGCCATTCCACCTACCAGCCAAGCCACCACAACCCCGAGTGCCCTTTTCTCCTCTCGGTACCCGCCCACCATCATCATGTGCGACTATACTCAACGCGAATACTCTTGCGGTCACTTCCGCTGGATCGCCTCCAAGTGGTGCCGGGACTACACCATGACGCACAAGCGCTGCGAGCCCAATGTCACCCACTTCGAATTCAAGTCCAAGGAGCCTTGCGGTATGTGATCGACACTCTTGCATCACTCCGGCATCACGGGCTCGGGGGGTCGAATCTGACTGACGTTGCTTCCCACAGGCGAGTGCAAGCCCAAGGAGTATCCCGCCTGGGAGAACATGATCAAGCGCTCCAGCAAGCAGGCCTACACCTACTAGACGACAGCACGCCTAGTTTTTCTTTGCTCTCTCCGACCTGGCTCTCTCCCTCGGCAGCACTCCCCCGGCCGAGGCCAGAATCCTTCGACTACCCAGCTCGACGGGACTGCGAGAGAGTGCGAGTGCCACGGCACGATACCCGAATCGAGCTCAGCGCAGCGTGAGACAACAAAAGCACCCACGCCCAGCGCCTCTTTGAGGTCGATGAGATGGATGGATGGATGGATGGATGGATGGAGAGTGGGGGTTCCAGCCCCCCAGAGCGTCAATGTGACGCTCAGTCCCATCACCATCATTTCAATCAGCAATGGAGGGAAAAGACGACGCGACGATGAAATTCCGACGCCCATGACAGGAATGCCCAGCACGGGCAAGCTCCAACGGCCTGGCGCCCAGGGAGCCTTCGGTCTCGTCACTTTGGGGGATTTTGGAGTCGGTCCACGGAAAGGGGGACCAGGGCCGTTGGTGGCGCCGATCCGATAAGGCGGAAATGGGGTGGGAGGGGAAGTCGACCCAACGCATCCCTCTTCAGCACGCATGCACTGCAATTCAGCCCAGCTGCAACGAGCACAAGGCTGGCGCTGTGCAGCAGCGGTCACGACAAGAGTTGGCCGCTGCATGCCGTGAGGGGTGGGATGAAGTGTGGGATAGAGGAGATTGGGCTCGCGCATGGTGGGGAGGCACCTCAAGCCCCGACCTTCCGTGTGGCGCCCACCTGCCGTCTTCCCCGTTGGCTGTCCAATCCCTCCTCATCGCATCGCATCGCGCGCACACCCGCCCGACCCCCCCGGCCAAACGAATTGCCCGTCGCCCCCCGGAGCCTAGCGTCATTTGCATTGTGCCGTTGAAGAAAGCTGGGCGTCTCGACTCGACCACACTTGAGCGCCGCTTCTTCAACCCCGCCATCACACTAGCGTCGACGGCATCTCATCTCGCACCCACTCGCCTCGCTGAATCATCTCCTTTTCACGCTTAGACTTTTGGCGACGCCAGTGTCAGGTTGGATCAGGTCACTCTGGTTGGTGGATTTTCCAACCAATGTATTTGCTTTCCGGAAGGACGGACGGGCGTTTTTACATAGACGGGACAGTTTGCTTTACCTGGACAGATTCGGCCGTCCAGGGAAACGGGTCAGGGATGAGCCGGGACTGGCGTTTTTATTTATTTACAGGATACATGTACCCACGGTGTGGGCGGGATGGGATGGCGAAGGATGCTTGCGAGCGATAGATACTAAAGCTGCCAGGCCTATTTAGCCTCTGGCGTTCTTTTGAGCACAGAGCGTGGGACACGGGAACATTGGTCTGTTTTTTGCCTTTTTGATACCAGGATGCGGGCGCACAGAAAAGAGCTCAATAGGAAGAATCAAGAGCCGTTCAATCGGAGACTTTGACAGCAACATGGATCCTTTTTGGCGTTCCATTCCCTAGGCGTGTGCGTGATGATCTTCCGGAATGCCTGTCTAGGCCCAGAACCTCCCCCCCATCGGCACCTCCCTACCAACGCATCTGGCCCATCGACCAAGGAGAGTCGCCGGTCTCGATCCTCGGCCAACAACAGCAGCTGTTCAAGAGTTTGGTTCTGGGCTCGGGATCCATGTCAATCCCCTCCCCCCCCCCGGTTCTGGGGCTGCTGACATGGCGGGGAAACCACTGCAGGACACGGACACTCCATGCTCACTCGCTCGCCTTGCAGAATTGGCCACGTCCGGGGAAGGGATTGTGAGTTCCCAGCTCCCTTGGCTGGCATTGACAGGTCTGGACTGGGGAGGGATACGCCGTTGCAGAGTACCTTTCGCTGTGCTCGTCGGGCCACAAAGCAACGTGACCAAACGGCGCAATATGTCGCGCATCGTCAACGGCGGCGGTGAGTGAATCAAGGCCGAGATTCCCGAGGTTGGAGGGGGCCTCTCGGGGGAGAAGTCACCGGACGGACAGGGGCATGGGATGGGCTGCGGTCAAGACTCTAGCCTTCTTGCTTTGGGGTACTTATCCAAGGAAAGTTTAGCATGCCGAGGCTTCATCGAGTCCCTTCCATATTATAGTGCCGAGAGGGAACCGCTGCCGACAACAACGACAATGGAGCGAGGTCCCCCTCGGCTTGCAACCCAAGATCTCGAGGACGCCAAGTTTCCCACCAAGCCAGCCTGCCTTAACGCGCCAACGCCATCGCTCGTCCATGGTGGATGGAGATGCAGCAACAGCAGCAGTCAGTTAACCATTGTGATGACAGGCGTGTTTACAGGGGTGGGTAGCAGTGCTGATTTTGGTGTATGTATTGTGTGTCGGGACCCGGGAAGGGCAAGGGGAAGCGAGAAGCTAAGTCTTGGCCGTTGTTGTGTGTGCCTTGAATAATTCGGGCTGATGTTGATGTTTGTTTGGGGGTCTCACCAACAGATAGACGTCCAGAGACGGGAGGTCACAGCACCAGGAACCAGGCGAGCGACAGCAAGATGGATAGATACTCCGTGACCGTGTAGCCTTGTCAGTCGTCGTACAGCAGTTGAAGCTGAGTGCATGCGTCCGGAGCGAATCTAAGCTTGCACGTGCGACTCACGACACACACCCCGAAGATCTTGTCGAACTGCGTGGTACATAGCGTGGTACATAGTACAGAGGACGGAGTACCGCAGGGCAGCAATGCCTTGCCTTGCCGACGGCAGACCCTGCTTACGGCACTGCTGCAAAGGACATGTTCGGACATAGGGAGGCATCGTGGAGGAGTGGAAGTGGCACAATTGAAGGGGGGGCTGCCCGGCTTGGTAGGGTTGTAAAGTGCCACGCTTTAGCCTCCAATTGATGCTCTGGGGAGGCGGCCACCACTACATCTTCTGCCTGTCCAGCATGGTGGAGCAGCGACGGTTGAGGTGCGCGTCAAGCCGCCGTCGTACAAAGAACCACGTGTATAAGCCTCAGAAGCCAGCCTACCGTCCTCACCGGTCGAGTGCGGCACTACCGAGACAGCGGCAGTTCTGTCTCTCTGCACATGCAAAGACCGGGCGGCTGCCAGGTTTTCTGCCTTTATCCGGCCAGTCGTGGTGTCGCCTCTGTTTCCTCGGCGGTTCATCCGCCCAAGGTGGTTGCTGAAGAGGCTGATGGCCAAGCGTCCGTTGCTGTGATGGTGTGCCGGTGGCTGTCTGCGAAATATGATGCCCTCATGTGTCTGGTTGTGTGGCAATCAACAGGTGAGTCGGTCCAGGGTTGGTTGTGTTTGCTACCCCGCCGCTGCCCAAGTGCGGGCGTCGGTTCGGGGGCGGTTCGAGGGGGGGCGCCGAGTGATGGAGGGGCAGCGGCGTCATCGGGTGTTTGCTGATTCCATGCTTTTTTTCGGCCGTTGACCAAGGAGACGAGTAAGGATGGGAGCCTCGATGTTGTGTCGCTCGAGATGGTGCGGCGGACTGGATTCCCTGGTGTTGATGGTGGGTTGTCAGTGTGCCGGCAGACCCCACCACGGGCCTATCAACGACTGAAGACGCGGCGCTGCAGCTCTTGAAACTGGATGATCTGGAACCTACCTCAACCAGTGCGCCCACGATGCACAGCAGCGGCTTCCAGCAGGTGCTGGCATTGATCTGATGAGTTCCCAGCCAGATGGACTCGCCAACAGGGGGAGGTTCCGGGCTCCAGGTTTCCCCAGGGCGGCCCGGTACAGCTTTGGGGTTGCCGAGCACAACATCAAGCCCGAAAACTCGAGGACCGGAGACACAGTGCGACGGCGATGGCAGGCTGCAGAATAGGCCCGGGTCGTGTTAATTTGGTCGGGACAGCTGCCGTTGGAGTTATGATGGGCGATGAGCTCTGCCCACCTAACCTACCTACCCACTTTAGGTAGAACCAGGTGGCCCTTCTGCCTCTCCAGCGGCCTGACGACAAACAGGCAAACAGTTGATGCCACTTCCGTCAGTCCTAGGGGCTAGGTACTTCTGGTGTGTGAACCAAACCTAGGGTACTTGCCATTCTCCCGTCCTTATCGTCGTGCATGGCGGTCGTGCTGCGGGCCCCGACGGCGACCCGCATGCCATGTCTGCCATCGAAACTCACGCGCCGGGCGTCATGAGGACCGGTTTTTCCCCTTGCTGTTTCCCATCGGGCTGCCATCTACAGCCCAGCTTTCGCCCCCAAACACGGCTTTCAACCACTATGGAGGTACGTCCGTATGCGAAGGATTAGAAACATGACCTTGTCCAAGAGCAGGAAGTCCCTGTCGTCTGCCGTCGCAGCCCGATGCCATTCGGATTCCGGTCCAGCACGTGGATGGTTCAAGAGAGCCCAGCGCCTGGACCCCTGGTGGCATCAAAGCGCCAAAACGGTGGACCAGCTTCTGAAATCCCACCGGTGAGGGGCAACCGGCCGCTGACCATCTCTGTCATTTTGTGACAGAGATTTGCAGATTGATCACCGATCACACACTGCCATGGTTCGTCATTCCGTCCAATGTCGCATCCGCCCGTCTTTCTGTCTTCTCGACCTACTTTAGCTCCCACCAGACACAGGGCATCTCCGCAATTGGCTCTCTCGCTGGTCTTGACAGCACTTCGACAGCGGCTGCCCCGGGTACATTGACAAGCAGCAATGAGGGAGCTTTGGCAGCACCTCGGGGCATCCGTCGACTGCTACTTGGCCCCTATCGACCCATCCAGACACAACGGCAGGCAATGGTCGCGATGGCATAGCCTGGCGACCACCTGAGGGATCCCCCCTCAGCAGGTGGCTCCAGCCATGGCATGAAGACGGAACAATGCCCGAAATGGGCTTGGAGAAGGCCGTCCACCCCTTCATGCGCGTAGGCCCGGACGGCGGTTGATCTCCACGCGTCCCTAGCTGTCACAGTTCGTCTGATGTCGTTGCTAGCTTCTGCAGCACGCCTCGAATCAGATGAGTTGATCGTCAGGAACGACATCGACATTCCCGGCTCCGTTCCAACGTCTCCCCTCTCCCCTCTCCCCTCTCCCCGCACGCCCGGATGCGGGAGGCTCGGGACATGGCAGCCCGGATGGCCTAGTTCTACTTTTCAATTGCACTCTGGAGACCAGCATTCGTCACTCCAGAGGTCGTGTCGGCCCGTTCATCATGAGACTGTCGCACAAGCTGATTCTCCGGTCGCCCTTCTCCCACCCCTCCACATGTCTTCGGTCAGCACGCACGACAGCCATGCGAACCCTTCGAACGTGTGTCACTATCGGCTCACAGGCTCTGACGACCGCTCATCCCGCCCCCAGATTCCCACACCCTTTTTCGTCCTGACCTTGGCTCTAACACGGCTCGCAGACTGATCATAACGATGCTCCCAGAGGTGCATGACGGTACAGGCTAAAGTCTGCAGTTAAGCGATGTCGGACAGCATATATGTACGCCTGGGCGTGCCGACGAGCCGCCGCAGCCAAGACGGGCCATGTGGTCACCTAGGGTTTATCAAGAGGTATTGATCTGGCAGTCAGCCCAGCTGGGACCTCTGCGCACCCAAGACGGCACATCTCGACCCCTTCGGGCACCACAGAGAACGGCTTCAGGACAAGTTCGGACGCCAAGGTCAGGTCCCTCGCCTGGGAGCAGCGACGTTGATCAACCGGACAAGTGGATGCCGGCAGTCGCTCAAGGCAAAAAAGCACCATGCTGGCCGGCTCATTGGGCCGCGCTTGGGTTCGACGGTTCGCAGCATCAAGATGGACGGCGACGCGCAGGCTCTGCCGAGACACATGCCAACCCTCGATGTCTTAGCACCCTTCCCTTCCATCTTGGCCAACTTATCACTCGTATTAGCGACAGGAGCACTAGTCTTGTCGTTACACAATATACGCTGGGCGGAGACAGCCAACGGGCATGCCTACCTGCAAGTTCGACCGAGTATCCATAGATTGGCGCTGCGACAGGCCGGCGGACTGGCCATGATGGTAACCAAGGCCGCGTCGAGCAACCTCAGGAGCCCGCCATGACCTGCAGCACTCGGTTCGGATGCTCCTTCGGTAGGGCGACCGACTGGCAACGAGTTGTTCAGTGGCTTCACGGCCTGTGGTTGAAACATGTCGACGTACGTCGTCCGAGACCACCCCTGTCATGGGCGGTTCGAGGCTCGTGGAACCTCGTGGCAATTTTCGCACTGAACCACTACGAACTTAACGCCAGCCGCGTTAAGACCCCACACTCTCATCGACACCACCCATCTGACGCGGGAAGCTCCCCAAAAGGCTCACACCGATGTATAGAAGGCTTCATTAAGACCGATTAGGGGGGCGTCGCAAGACCACTCTCTGCCCAACTTGGGGCAGAATGGTTCGTCGTGGGCAGGAGCTGTGCCGCTTGATGGAGGATGCGGGATGCTCGTACCCGCTCCAACGCCCGGAACAGCCACAGACGAAGAAACATTGTCGGTGCGGAGCAGGGAGGGATCATCGGCTGTCTATTTGGCACGAGTTGTTTCGAACTGTCCCGAGATATCCATACGCCCCCCCGTCTGGGAGGACAAAACGGTGCAGGGTGAGATTGGGGAGCAACCGTTATTGTCATTCGGTCATGACATGAAGTCCTCCCCCCCCCCCGGCTTGAACTCATGACTTGGGAGAGGTTTGAGGAAATGCGGAGAAGAGGGGGAAATGCGGGGGAAGTCGCTCGAAGGCGAGACTCGGATCACATCACAACACGCACCCTTCTCGCATCGTCTCACCGGCCCAGCTCTCGGGAGATCCTGCGACGACAAAATCTGTGGACGCGCCGGGTTCCCAACATTTGATGGCACCCTAAGGGCCGAGCTTTGCGCGCTGAAAATCGGATCACACATGGACAGACGAGCTCGAGGCCGTTTTGGATGACTGTTGGTCCCGCCACCTGAGGGGTATCGCCGCCACGTTTAATGCCCTCAGGTTCCATCTCCGGACATGGAGTTCTGAAACTCCGTCTCGTGGCAATCGACATCTTTGCCCTTTGGTCAAGTCAAGCTTTGGGGCAGCACTCCCCTGCCTCCATCACAGTATGATATCGCCGCTTTGAGAACTGCTGCCCGAGCTGTTGAGACTACGGGGATTATCCGTCCCAATGAGGTTCCGAATCCTGCTCTCAAGCCCCGGCAGCTCCAGCGATGGGCGCCCGGAATTTGTGTCGAGCTGCTGTGTAACCACGCCTCGGAATAGGGTCCGGGCGGTGCGTCCCCATGGTTAGCACGAGGAGCTGATGCTAGTGAGCGCCGGTCACGCCTCCGAGTCATTGCCGCGTCCCTCGTCTTCGCTCAGGCCCCTGCAGCCGCGCGCGGCGCGTGTCTCTCGAGGACAGACTGGTAAGAGCTATGGACCATGGCTTTTTTTCTAGTTCCCCATCCGGAGATGGATATCGAAGCGAACGGTGAAGTCGGCGACCGCGGCGAGCGCGTGTGCGCAAGCTGTCGTCTCCGTCGGAGAGCGCCCACAATCCGCCGCAAGGTCGCAAAAGCTCGACACAACCGGCCCATTCGTCGCTCTCCCATACCGGCTGCGAAATGAGCTTCTCCAGCAGGCTTGCTTCCCGCCACTTACGTTTCGCCAACCTCGACGGCGACACCACGTGCTCAAGACACTCGTCGGCGCGTCTCGGCATCCCATCCCCTCCTCCCGCAGCCTCCCCCCACGGACCGACCACCTTGTCGGCCGAGAATGGCCACCGACTAATACGCACCACAAGGGCATCTCATGCCATGCCTGGCTCCCCACGAGGATGGTGTGCACGATACTGGATGAATTAAGGCCCCGACGGCGCGGCGGTGAAGAGATGCTTGACGAGAAGATTGTGTGGGGTGCACCGCCCTCTCGTCGGTGAACCTCCCATCCCCTTTGAAAAGTGCCCGAGTGCTCTGCTTTAGCGCGTGACGCCAGCGGCAGGATGTGGAGGGCGGCGGCGGGCGCGGGGCGGCGCGCATGTGGGGGCTCCTGGTCTCATCCGCGGAAGGGCGGACCCCGACCGAAGGCGCCGATAGTGGGGGCTCGGGTGACGCGGCGGCGGCAGCGGCAGCGGCGGCCGGTGGCGGGTGGTATCATTGTTTCATCGGGTTATCTACTGTGGGGGTTGTGTGCCCATCCTTGTCTCCGCGGAGGTGACGCCGGCGGGTGCGCTTTGCTTCATTGGCGTCACTACCCACAGAGGTTGCCGGTCTCGGGAAACGTCGATAACGAAGGAAGACGCCCACGACAGCCAGCCAGAGAGTGGTGAGTGATCTCCAGCTGGGATAAGGGGTGTCATGCGCCTATCGACTACGACGGGCAACCAGAGGCGGTGTGAAGCTGCTCAACACCAATGGCGGGCACTCGACGACCAGCACGTAGGGTCTGCATCGAAATGCAATGCGGGCAAGTCTCGAAGAGGAAAATGATGTCAGAGGGCATTCCTCTGGCCGACCCCCCTTTGAGACGGATGCACACGAGACAGCCGCGCACCAAGGGTGTAGTGGGTGACTGGAGGTCCCTATCGACGGTGAGAAGCGCTAGGTCAAGGTTGAGTCCCACCACCCACCCACCGTTTTGCCGGGGAGACCAACCACCTCATTCCGCTCCGAATCCCCGGCTCCCCAGCTCCCGAGAAGAAGGCCCCACAGGCTCCGGCGCCGGACCCGCCAAAATCGGGATCCTCGCCGTACTGTGCCGGGCCGGGGCTGGGGTTAACCTCGGATCGGCAAATTGTACACGGGAGCCTACGCTTTGCGACGGTCCCCGCAGTGGCATGCCGCTGAATTCCTCGCTACGGATTTCCCGCGCGCACACTGAGAATGCGGCGTGAGTTGCGATTGTTCTAGACAACAACCCCTCCCCCGCGCCGCTTCGTCTCTCCGTCTCCTCCCATCTTTCTTCCCCGCGACAGTTTCTATGTATTGCATCCCACAAAACCCTGTCCTTCCCGACGAAGCGATTCTGGGCGTGGCGACAGCCAGCAATCCGGCCATTTTCTTTATGGGAGACTCTGTGCTGCAGCGGAAGCCTATCTCTGGGAAGATGGAACAAGACTTGGCACGTTACAACTCGCACCGTTTTGGGGGCATTGGAATGAACAGACGCCTACCTCTGCCGCCGGGTTTCCAGCTCCCGCTGGCCCGCCCGAATTTACACGGTGGAATAATTATTTCTACCGTACAACGAAGGTGCCGTGTTGCGCACGCGCGCGAGGTGAGGCCGCATCATGCAGCGCTCATGTGACCGGACGGACGGAGGGACTAGTCTAGATACTGCCGCCGCACAGGGATAGTTGGACGCGTTTCGGCATGCGGCGGGATGGGGATTTCCTCTCTGAGTGTGATATAGGTGAGTAGCTGGCGGAGTTGGGGGGGTGTTCCTTGGTCGAGCCCGACGTCTATGGTATGTTGACAGTGGGCGCGTCCTATTAGGGACCTTATGGGTAATTATTTGGTGTGCTCCGGTGCAAGGCCCCTCGGGGACTACCTGCTCTAGTTCACGATATGGATGCCTTTGCGACGGTCATCAATCTCCGTCCGATCCACATTGTTGAACGCCGGTCAGCAGGCTGCCTCTCGTGGACGACCCGGGAGCCCGGGTACACCACCCACCCCCACGCCCCTTGTTGACGCCAACCACGACGTCCTCCAATACCACTTTCCTCCAGTCCAAGTCCAACACACCCCGTTCAATCCAGCCCTACCTCCATCGCCTCACATCCACACAGTCTCCCTCATCCACCGCCAACACCCCCCTCATGTCACGCTGGGCAACCTCGATGCACCCGGCCGAATCCGGACGGCAAATAGACCCGATAGCCCGGGTAGGGTGGTTTCCTCAACAAACGATTCAACGACTAACCATAACAGCGGCGCTAACCACGCCTATCGTACTGTGCAGTGCCACAAGTACACTACCTTCATATCGATCCTAGCACGACGACAGAGCTGGAGCAGACAGACCATTCAGTTTGTCCCCCGCTCCTCCTCCTCTCCTCTCCTCTCATTTCATCAACACCGTGGTTGACGTGCGGCCAAGAGACAAACTGCTTTATCAACTCTTCCAGTCGTCTCACATGTCTGGTCGGCGACCATTAACATGGTGGAACCCCCCGCATATCTGGTGGCACACACGTGAGGGGGGATGGGATGTGTGTTTGCGGGGGGGGGGAGGAGAACTGTCTGACCCCGGGGAAAGGAAGCCGGAACTTTGACTCGGGGCATGATCACCAACGCGCCGACCGAAGCGCCAACAGGACGCGACCAGCGGGACGGCCCTTTGCGGATCCCACTACTCCCGTCACATCCTTCCTGCCAGGTGGGGGAACAGAGCTCCTGGTTCCCGGCTCCCGGGCTTCTAAGGACAAGGAGACGAAATCCGCCCGCAGTCTTCCCCCAGCCTTCGCGGGGGACCGAGTCAATCTGATCCGGGACATTTGCTGCCGAAGCAGCGAGGTTGGTACGCTACCTGGCAATGTGCTTATCGTATGTGTACCTAGGTAAGATGACAAGTCACTTTTTTTCCTGCGATCGTGATCGTGATCATCCCTGGTGGCCGGCGTCGCGGATGCAAGGACTAGTCAGAGATTTGCGGAGTTCCGCCCGCAAACACACACATGCAGGGGGATCGAAAGTTTGACAGGCCGGGGAGGGGCTGCCATCGCACAATCACGACCGGGATGGTGGTGTGTACCTGTACTTACGCTGAATGGAGGGCGGGACAGCAAGATGGTTGTCCGAGCCTTGAATGGCCTAGTGGTATGTGAAAACGGTGTTGTCGATTCTCATTGAGTGTGCTGCAGGTACATGGGGGTTGGGAGGAGAACGGAGGACGCCTCTGTATTGGGCCGGGAGTGGCTACCTATGTAATGGACTTGAGCCTTGCGTTCGCCGAACAATTGCCCTTGGCTATGTCTTCCCTGGGCGTGATGATGGCGGACGGGGCGAGTGAACATGGCATTATGTTTGCGTGCACAATACCTTGACTCAACGACGGGGACGACAGTCCCGAGTCCCGAGTCACCGGTCCACGTCCATCAGGCTCCGGCTGTGTCAAGTGAGTTGGTGGCCTTCGTCTCAGCTTCACAGCTCGTGCCTGCTGCCGTCACAGGACGCGGGGCAGATAGATATTACAAAGTATGACATCACGACGACGGACTGGGAGAATTCGTGACTTGTTCTGTGACGTGTACCAAGAGGAATGTACAACAGACTAGGAACTTGCATCGTATATGGGCACACACCCGAACATGTATACCCCCTTCCCTGCGTCCACCCCTCTGCGTCTACCCCTCACCGCGACTCCTCTTCCTCTTTTCATGGAATATACCCCTTAACCCTTCCCATACTAGGCACCGAGATATTGTGTACTCCAGCTACAGAAGCAGATATCCTCCGATATCTAAAGCAAAAATCCTCCCAAATATCCAAACCAACCGTCCTCCTGAATCCCCAAATCGCCCAACTCCTTCCACGGGTCCCCCAACTCAATGACTGGATATCGGCATGGACCTCTCCGGCTTCTTCGCATATACCAGTTTTCTGCACCCCCGTTAGTTACCTGTCCAAGCCCACAAGAGAGCAACACTCACATCTCATAGTACGGCTGCCACCGCTTCCACTGCTTCCACCCCTCCTTCATCTGCGCAATCAGCACCTGGATCTCTTCAAACTCCCAGCCCATGACGCTCTTGAGCATGTACAGCGCGAAGCCCTCGACGCTCTGGTCCAGGAACAGCAGCGTGTACAGCCCGACGCTCTTGAGCCGCGGGTCCTTGGCCCACCCGCCAATCGGCACCTTCCACGTGCGCGCGACCACGTCGACGTAGCCCGCGTCCTCAATGTACCCGCGCATCTGGTCGTAGATCTGAAAGGTGCGGCCCATGCGCTCGCCGGCCTCGGCAAAGAGGGCGTTCCATCGGTGGTAGATGTGATCGGGCGGCGCAATGTCCGACAGGGTGCGGATGTTGAACTCGACGTGCTCGATGTGCCCGCCGGGCTGGGTGCAGCGGAAGGCCTCGTGGTAGAGGGCGGGCCAGTCCGAGATGCCGCCGTGCAGGTTGCGGAGGTGGACAAAGTCAAAGTGGTCGGCCGGGTAGGTCCAGGGGAGCTGGGCGTCGTCGATCTCGAAGCGGAGGTTGGGCGGGACCCAGGCGGGCTGGATGGGGCTGATGTCGAAGCCGATAACCGAGGCCGAGGGGAACTCGTCGGCGAAGTCGCTGGGGGGGGGGGGAGGGTCAGGGCGGGCCATTGGGCAATCGGGGGAAGAGGAACCTACATGGCCCAGATGCCGGTGCCGGTGCCTACGTCGAGAACATGCTGCGGTACATGTCAGTGGGTAGTTGTGGGATTGCGGGGGCGGACAAGCCAACGGACCTGGGGATTGTCGCCAATTGGCGCCAGGGACAATTTGTCGTCGAACAGCAGGGTCATGAAGTGGTGACTAGGTATCGTCAGATGTTGCACACGTGGGACAGGGGATGATGCATGGGATGCACACGTTATGTCGAGACCCTCGGCCTGTTCCTCGTCGATGGGGGCCCTGCAATTGGCGCGTGGCGTCAGTGTCGATCGCGTCGGATGCGGATGCGGCTGCTTCGGGCACGATGACCGCCACAAAGAACTTGCCAGTACTCCGTTGTCTGCGAGTTTTGGTACGTGCGACCGTGGATCTTGCGATAGTCGAAGAGGCTCGCCGTCAGCGACGTCGTCGACTCGGGTCTCCCGCTGGAGTCGCGACGGTGGTCAGCAAACGGGCGGCGCGTGTCTTGGCAGCTGGGAGAAACTCACTCGTCGCCGGCGGCCGAGTCGGTGCCATCGCTGAGGTCCGGGTCCTGCACACGTCAGGGTCGGCGTGGGAGAAGGAGGGGGGCGCGCTTACGACGGTGATGTCGTGCGCTTCAAAGAATTCGTCGTCGTCGCCGGCGCCGAGGGGTGAGGCCGACGTGGACGAGGGCCGGGGCGGGGGACTGGGCATGGCGGTCGGTTGGCGGTAACAGGTGACGATCGACCGCTAATTTCCAATCGATGCGCCGCTGGCCGAAGTGGTTTGGTGGAGAAAATGCACCTCATCCTGCCGCAGCGAGACGAACAAGGGGAGCAGTTCGCTTGAGTTTTGTGCTGAGCACGGGCCTCGTGTTCCCGGCCGCTTCAGCTCGCTGCTTGCCCACTGGTGACTGGACACGCTGGAGTCTGGACAGCACAGGTCGTCGGTAGGATCACGCCCGGCCTCACCACTGGACACTGGACAGTGGACTGGGACGCGGGCTAGCCAATGGGGCGCGAAGCCGGCCAGCCAGCGCCGAACTTGCAGGCTTGGGTGCGCTGCCACGCCTTCGGTTCCAGTGGGGGGGACATTCTTCGCTGACCAAAAACCACCCTCGCTTCCGTCGTCGGGACGCCTCGTTATCGTCCCCCCGCATTCCGCCTGCAGCCAAAAGGGTCGTTTTCCACGAAATATTTGGGGTGCCCTGCCAGCTGCAGGCGAATTACTGTGAAGAATTGGCAATGGGGCACACGTTTTTCGTTTTGGGAAGATGGGGCTCCCCTTGTCCCGAGAGCACCGAGGAGCCCCCCTCCACCTCCGACGCCGTGTTCCGTTCCGCCCTCCCTCCTTCCACCTCACCTCCATTGCGGCTCACGGCGACACACTGTACGGAACGCGCCCGACCACGCTGATATCGCGCCGCCCCAGCACCGCGCCGCAAGCCACTCGATCTCCAAAAGTCGTGTGACCGCACCTCCGAGACACCGGCTCGGCCCACTGTCTCAGCATGGCCCTGGTGTGGGCGCTGTATGCCTTCCAGGCGCTGGTGCTGTACGTCGTCTCAACCGTCGTCTACCGCTGCCTCTTCCACCCGCTCGCCGGAATCCCCGGTCCCTTTGTGCCCTCCGTGACCCGCCTCTACATCTGGTACTGGAACGTCATCAAGGACGGCAAGTTCTACCTCCAGCTCGATGAGTTGCATGCGCGCTACGGCCCCGTGGTGCGCATCGCCCCCAACGAGATCCATCTCGCCGACCCCGACAACTACGACAAGATTTACAGCGTGGGCGGTCGCTTTTACAAGGACCCCGGCTTCTATGATGCCCTCAACGTCCCCGTCGCCTTTACGGCCATCTCGAACGAGGAGCACCGTCGTCGGCGCGCACCGCTGAACCACTTCTTCTCGCGCCGCGCCGTCCTCGACCTCGAGGACATTGTCCAGGAAAAGGCCGCCAAGCTGTGCCGTCGCGTGCGCAAGGACCTGGATGCCGGCCAGCCCGCCGACCTCCGCTCGGGACTCCGCGCTGTGAGCATTGATGTCCTGACCGAGTATGCCTTTGCCGACTGCTGGGACCACCTGGACGCCCCCGACTACAACGAGTGGTTCTCCGAGGCCGTCCGGGACACGGGCGTCATGTGGTGGACCTTTCAGCAGTTTCCCATCCTGATCGGGCCCATGGCTCTGATGCCCATGAGCGTAGCCCGCAAGATGAGCCCGGCCATGAACGGCTGGATGGATTGCATTGTGGTGAGTACAGCTGTCCCGAGTGGCGGGCACGTACTGATTCGTGTGCCAGCGAACAAGCGAGTACGTTGCCGAGGTCCAAAAGAAGTTTGCGGCCGGCATCAAGCCACCGCGGCGGACCATCTTCCACGAGCTCCTGGACCCAACCACGCAGGATGAGGAAACCCCCATCCAGGCCACTCTCGAGTCCCTGTCGGGCGAGGCCCTCAGTTTCTGCACTGCTGCCGCCGACAACACGGGCAACGCGCTCGAGACAGCCGCCTACTACGTCATCACCAACCCTAAGATCTATGCTGCCCTGACCAAGGAGCTCCGTGACGCCTTTCCCGATCCCAACGCCAGCATTAACTTTGTTACCTTGGAGAAACTCCCCTATCTGACGGCCGTGATCAAGGAGGGGCAGAGGTAGGATCTCTCTCCGAACCTTTCTGCAAGGACTTGCTCGTGCTGACGTTCCCTAGACTCGCCTACGGCGTCATCGGCCGTCTTCCCCGAGTCACGGCCTCGGGCGGCGCCACTTTCAACGACTACTACGTCCCAGAAGGAGTAAGCTCGCCCCGTGCCCTCTGCTCCTGTCCCCTCTAACACGATGGCCCACAGACGGTAGTATCCATGTCCTCCTGGACGATGCACCGCAACCCCGACGCCTTCCCCAACCCCGACGTCTTTGACCCGACCCGCTGGACTACCGGCGACGTCCGCGCGCGGGAAAAGTGCCTGGTGACGTTTGGCCGCGGCTCGCGCGCCTGCATCGGGCAGAACCTGGCCATGTGCGAGCTGTACGTGACGCTGGGGAACCTGTTTCGCAAGTTTGACCACCTCCAGGCGGCGGGGGGGATCAAGGACTCGGACCGGACGTTTGTGGATTACTTTACCGCGTTTCATCCCAAGGACGCCAAGGGGTTCAAGGTTGTTGAGGTGCGGAAGTGAGCCGGACGAAGACTACGATGTCATGATAATATCCATAATTGTACAGACAGCGAGCTACGACGAACCAACTCCCACCCAAAGAACAAGATCTCCACCCCAGCCCTGCACCACCAGCACTCAGGGCAAGTCCGTGCAAAACTGCGTCCCCTTGAGGTCCCGCCAAAAGGTAAAGTCGATAAAGCTATAATCATAGTACTTGATCCTCACCCACCCCGTCGTCCACGTCCCCCACTGCTTGTCCGCCACGCCGTTGAAGAAGTCGACCAGCGTCGGGTTCGTGTACCGCGCCGTAAAGTCGTTGTCTGGCCATCATCAGCACCCCCTCCCTTCATACGGAACTCGACAAAAGAGAGAAGAGACTCACTCCGGTAATTACACCCCGCCAACACCGCCTCCCCATACGTGCATAGAAACAAGAAATGCCCCTTGACCACGCCGCCGTTGGCGAAGAAGAGCCGCCACGAATCCGTGCACTCGTTGTAGTCGCCGTGGTTGGGGAACATTCGGTCCGTCCGGCCGATGGCGTACTTTGTCTTTTCCTGGCGGCGGTCGACGGCGCGACGCGAGGTGGAGGCGGCCGAGTGCGAGTGCGAGGCCACGAGGGCGTCGAGGTCCACGCACTGCAGGTCCGCGGCAGAGGTCCCGTTAATAGGGGCCAGGTAGAGCCCGTCGGGTAGCGAGGCGGGGATGAGGAAGGCGGAGCTCAGGGGGAGGAGGGAGAGGAGAAGGGTGGGGAGATGCATTTTGAGTGACTTGCCCGGGGTGGGTGGGTGTATGGAGGGTAGCTGCCGGGGCTTCTCTAGGATGGGTTGACGTCTTGGGGAGGGAAAGGGGAGGAGAATCTATAGATGTTGCTGGGGTAGCAGACCGGCGAGGCCGAGGAAGGGTCGGGCGGAGGGCCCGGGGGACTGTACAGGCGGAGAGTCTGTTTGGAACTCGGCAAATCTGGTTCCCGATGTCGCTGGTGATATATGTATCTGTTGTGCCGCAGAACCGCGATATTAAGAACATGAAGCTCTACGGGCAAAGGGTGGCCAAGCCGCCGTGGTATTGCAGAACCATTTAGAGTGGTACATTTCTCTGTCGCGAGGTAACACTCGATCTCCAGGGTCGTACTACTTGTTTGGAATAAATCCATGCTACGCTGTCTGTTCAATGAACTTCTGCAATGGACTCAAATCATTTGAGCTTGCTTTTGAGCGGCCAGTGGTAGATGTGTTCAATCTCCGAGCCCATCAGCACATAACCGTTGGGAACAAGGTTGTCGGGTATTCTCATCTGCCCAATTATTTGAGGCCTCCTTGGGCGTCAATTCCCGTAATGGCGGCTTAGATAAACGCGGGGGGCGGAGACGACCCAAATGTAAACTGGAATAAACGCCGGGTAATGCCATATACACAGCATGGCCTCATGGGCATGGCATGTGGTTGCTCAGGCAGCCGCTCAGCCAACACCGCCTCTTGGAAGCTTAAGCGATGTATTGGACTGCACGACAACTGTTACACAAATCTCACGGGCTGAAGAGACCCAAGTTGTCTCTGCAAGACCCATCTAACCGGTGGGCGCGTATAATGGATCACATTTCCTCATCACAGTCCAACTCCTATATCGCCGGTATAGTTGTCGAACCAACATGTCCACGACACAGAGCGTAATTCTGCACTCCCTCCCCCCGGGTTTCCGAACCATGTCTCTGAAAACACCTCAGCCAGGAAAATGTGCGTGACAATGTTCCCACATATCAGGAAATCCTCCTATGCCAGCCATGTCTGTCCATACTACATCCATCCTCGTCAAGGAAAGTATTGCCACCAGACGGAAGAAAAAACAATGTCAAACGCCGGTTGCTTAAAGCCTCCATCTCGTCCTGCATTCGAATCGTTGCGGGCACTAATATCTCTGCTCCTGCCTGTTACCCCCGTAAGGACGGAGAGCTGACCGCACCCCAAAGGCTAGATCCCTGCTGGAAGATGTGGTGGTAGTTCTGGAACCACACGGCTTGGGGATATACGCTGTTCTTGGGGTCGTTCTAGTGCCGGATGGGCCGTTTTCTAAACTTGTTTTTGTTCCGCAGTTCAATACCTGCTCCTCATCGCCATGTTTCTCTACCCCCGCCGCCCCCCGGACAGCAGCGTCAAGCACCCCCCCCCCCCCGTCGCATACGCGTACTACTCTAGCATCGCTGCCCCATCCGGCTTGACCATCGCCCCGCCCCGCGCACAGCGTACTGCCGCTAGGAGTCGGCTCTTTGTACACGAACACATCCGGACGCACTAGCCGTCGCCCATTTTCCCTGACAGGAGCGTACCCGTTAGACACCCCGACAGGCCCCGCACCCCCCCAACGACCGCACCCCGGCAGACGCTGTCTGTGGAGAACCGTCTGAGACGCTGGCCACGTCGGGGGAAAGATTGATTCAAGGGCAGTGGTTTCTTTGCCCTACGAGGTACTTTCTCTTTTCTAGACAAGTCTGGGTGGTTTTGAAAATCGACCTGCAGCTTGCCACGGAGAACCTTGTGCACCTCGCTGGACCCCCCTCCCCCACCCAAGCTCTCATACCTGCCACATTTTCAGAAGATGGGCGCAAAGAACCCAAACCGATTTTTAGGATCCAACTCCTTCTTCAAACCCCTCAGCTTCTCCAGCCGCCAGGCCTCATACCTGAACGAGTTCCACATACGTCAGCAATCATCCCCGACGACATCAGGAGGGGAAGCCAGAACTTACCCATACATGGACTCCAAACTCTCCTGCTTCACCGCGTAATTAACATAACTCCTCTGCCGGTCTTGACCCTCCAACTTGGCCGCGCGGATCTCCTCGCCCCGCTTCTGCACAATCCCTTCCAACGTCGCATTCATCTGATCCGCCTTGTACGCCAACACCACATTTATGCCAGATCCGTCAGTCCAGCACATGCCATGGGGGACTCGAGCTTACGGAAACGCCCTGATACCCCGATGCGCCCACGCCGTGCTCCTCTCCGGCACCTGTCTCATCGCTTCCGTCCCGTAGCCCTCCACAAAGATATACGAAGCCCAGAGCTCTGGGATCGTCTTGATCACCTCGTTGAAGAGGTTGTACATCTTGCGCATCGCCGCCGGCACGTGCCTTTCCACAGCCGCCCCAAACACACTGCCGAATGACCCTGCGGGAGGGGTGCATCCCTCGGGCGCGGTGGCGTAGCCCATCTCGGCGATGAGGCCGGGGTAGTCGAGGGCGAGAGTGGTGGTGTTTTTGAGGGGCGACAGGGCGAGGAAGGACGCCGCATAGGCCTCGAGTTGGGAGGGGGAGAATGCGTTGGAGAACAGGCGGAGGTCGATGATTGCCTGCAGTACGTCAATCAACTGGTAGAGGATTTCAGATAGGGGGGGGGGGGGGGACGCCCTCCTCCTCCTCCTGGTAAATGGACACATCGTAGGTCAAGTGTCCTAGATGGACGGGGAACTTGTTGTTGATCTCATCAAAGACGGCCTCGACCTTGTCCCCGGAGAAGGAGAGTTGGCGGTACGACCAGTCTGACGAGCCCTTCCGATCATAGATGCGCAGCTTCACCTCGGTGATGATACCAAAATTGTGCCCCGCTCCCCTCAGTGCCCAAAACAAATCGGGATTCGTCTCTACGTCCGCCGAGACGACAGTCCCGTT
The DNA here is from genome assembly GCA_030549215.1 of Schizothecium vesticola. Classification (NCBI taxonomy): domain Eukaryota; kingdom Fungi; phylum Ascomycota; class Sordariomycetes; order Sordariales; family Schizotheciaceae; genus Schizothecium; species Schizothecium vesticola. The sequence continues at coordinate 789,002 of JAUKUD010000007.1, read as the reverse complement.
GGCCAAAACAACACGAAACCCAACAAACTGGTCCAGCCCAAGACCGTACACCCCCATCAGCGGCCCGAGCCCACCACCGATTCCAGACCCCGTGATGCCGATGCATTGGCCCAGAGCGGTCGCTGTCCCTCGTCAACACCACAAGATCGAAGAGAGAAGAAGGAAAAAAAGAACCAGTTTGCTTCCCCCCCTCCCACAATCTCCCCACCACCTCATCGACCATCGCACCCCCGCCCACCACGACGTGCCCCCGGTCTTCCGCAACGACAACACTGCTCAAATTCCGCAGCCAAATGTTCATCCCCCCCTTGATGTCGCCCAGCCCGGCCCACGTGCCGTGCCCGCTGACCTTGGCCGTGAACGGGATGTCATGCTTGTTGGCGAACGTGACGGCGGCCGAGACGTCGGCCTCGGTGGCAACGACGACGACGACGCTGTACTGCGGGCTCTTACTCTTGAGGTTCTGGTGCGTGTAGTACGAGAACTGGGGGTTGTCCGGGGTGACGACGAGGGCGGACGTGGAGAGGGTTGGGGCGAGGTCGATGTGAAAGTTGAGGGGGGGCGGTTTTGGAGGGTGGGTGTCGCAGGAGGAGGAGGCGGAGGTGAGGGGGGCGAGGGCGAGGAGGGCGAAGGGGAGCATTTGGATGGCAGCGCAAGTGGTTAGAGGGCGTTCGCGGTCACGTTGACGACTTCAATCGAGGCTTTTCGGGGGGTGAGAAGCTCAAATACCATTTCCCATATGTTTTGGACGTCATCCTTTTAATGCCACGCGATGATGGCCCGACATTTCCAGCCCTACAGAGACAATCTAACGCCTCGTCTCGATAGTGGCACAGGATTCGACTTCCCCATGTTTTCCTAGGGAATCCCAGCATCTGCGCTAGATTTGTGAATAGCCTGTTTTGTGCGACGAATCTGGGCACACAAAATTTCCTTTTTCGTACCTCACCTACATGACATTGCTCACCCCGGCTCAGGTCCGGCTCAGGATTGGCTCAAGATTTGGAAGGCTACGCCGCAGCCTGCACAAATACTTCAATTCCAGCCGAGCGAGCCCAGAATTAGTTCTACATATAAAAATAGCCAAATCGGTCCCCGTCCTTCTGGAAACCGGGCAAGTTAAGGCCCAAATTTTGGGACCGCGGTTGGAAACTGCTAAAAAAGCGACAGTGCCTTAATGGCCCAAATCCTGGACCACGGACCCGAATTATGACCCAGAATATACTAGTACATGCCCTAGGATGGTACATAATACCCCAGCTCGGAATTTGGGACAGTACCAATGGGATGTCCCACAGTATACCAGTATATGATGGGATGGCTTAAAATATATTGGTATATGCCCTGGGATATATAGTATAGCTAGAAAAGGAAGCAGATTGTACAGACATAGTGGGAGTCAGCAGCCCCAGAGAGTTATAAAGGGCTAGGGCTGGGACCCTTCCCTGATTCGAAAGGGCTAAGCAAGAAGGATATGGTAAGATTGGTAGCACACAGAGTAGGCCACGGGCCGTTTGCCTCGTATTTCAAAAGGTTAAAAGTCGATGCGGAGGACCCAGAGTGCTCTTGTGGGGCTGTAGCCGAGCCGGAACATCTGACACGGTGTCTACGAAGGAGGAAGGTAGTGTACGAAGCTAAAGAGAAGTACAAACTTGATACGGAGAACGAGGTAGATCAGTTTTTCCTAGGAGAGGGACATAAAGGGGTAGGAGCCAGGGAGTAGTTCCTTAGACTGTTTATGTAAAGAAAATTTAAGTAGGACTCGGAGGATGCCGACACCTAAACTACTAGGGGAGCGAGGCCGTAAAAGCGGCGTGGCTACGGGGACTGGGTCTTCCCCCTCCACCTTCGGCGGGGTAAGCTAGCTCTTAAAATCAAACTGAATTGAATTGTAGTACAGCTAGGAGCGAAATTGGCGTCCTGTCGCTTGCACTGTTCTCTGATAAGATAGACGCACGTACCTGCTGATAGGAGTCTGGATTCGTTTTTGTTCGTACTGGTTACTTGTGACTAAGGCATGGGTGTGGTTTCCAAAAGATCTGTCTTAAACTCGAACTCGGATTTTCCACCACCCGGGGTCCGAAGCACCCCGTTCAGAACTTGTACGTGCGCCTAATTTCCCCAGCAATTGCGCAAACAAAACTACGCGTTTTCTTTATTGCACGCACATTCGCCATGGCATTCTTCTGGCATGACGACCCATTGGCAGGCCTGCCAGAAATAGCGCCGCACCCGGGACGATCTGAATCGCCGTCTTCCGCGGCTGTCTCATCTCCGCCCACAAGTCCGATCATCCGGCAAAATTTCACTGACATCGTCAACAATATCCTGAGCGAGTACCAGCCAATCCATGCCAGCGACGATACTGTCAAGGTGCTACGGGCATTTGTCGATAATCTGTCTGGCCAAGGTCTGTCAAGGTTGCAATCCGAAATCTACGAATTCGCCAAGAACCCCCACCAACTGCGCCAACTGCGCAATTCCCTCACCGACGGGATTCTGAAGCCTAGTATGTTTACACCCTATCAGGCCACTTACCGTATACTAACGCTTCACTGTAGTGGCTGCTGCTGGCGGCAAACAGCCCCCAGTTACACCTTCGCCCAACCAGTCGGCAGCGTTCGAAATCGAATTGGCCATGACACAGATTGAAGGGTCGAGCCGAACAGGACATCATGACGGTCATGCCAGAGCTCGCAGTGGAACGCAACCACCAAGGCTTCACACCCCTCGAAGCCCTCCAGCGCCAGCTGCACCTTGTGCGAACCTGGCCCTACATCGAACGCGGCGTCGGCCTCGTCCCTGGCCGCTTCCTTGGATTCACCCCGCCGACCATACAATGCATCGTGCGCCTGTCCGGCCCCACCCTATACCGCGACCTCACCCCGATCCAGGTGCTCCGCCTCAAGTACGGCTGCACCTGCGACGCCTGCGACGGCGGCTTCCTGAGCCCCAGGATGCGGGCCGCGCTCAAGCTCCACGCCAAATATTTTTCGATCTACGCGGGCCACGAGTGGATGGAGGACTACTACGGCAACAAAGACGAGCCCATCGTCCGTCTGATGTGGCCCCGTGTCGCAGACGTCCTATCCACATGCCTCGAGGACGACGAGAAGATCCCCGACATGGCTACTGTGCAGGCCGAGTGGGCAAGCGACGGGGGAGACCGCTACGGGGACACCGAGAGGCACATTCAGCACGTTGCGGATAAGATGATTCGCAACGCGTTCGAGTTCACGCCCTCGCCTGAAGCGGCGCCTGTCGAAGAGGTGCCGGGGTGCCGCAATGACTACGAGTTTGCCTTGGTCCGTGACGTTTGTGGATATTTTTGCGAGCCGGAGGTCCAGAGCGGGGAGAGTTGAGGAGGGGTGGGGAGGGAGCGGCTTGGAGGGGTCTGGATTTCGGCATTTGTTTTGCTTGGAGCGACGGAGTTCAGGCGGGATTGGAGTTTAGGAGTCAGGATTTGGGAAGCTCAGGAAGCCAGGGTTTGGGATGCTCAGGAAAGGTAAGAGTTGTGGATATCAAGGTTGTTTGTTGGTGTTTTGGTGTTTTTGGGCCCGACTGGACAGGGAGCGATAGTTGGCGCATGTCTAGGGGGATCTTTTTCTGACCCGGGAGGAAAGGGAGAGCAATGTTTACTTTTGGTCAGGGGGTTGCCCGTGCGACAGACCAAAGATTAGTAGGATTAGGAAAGACATGCGCAAAAAGATGACATGCGCCTAAAGGACGCGCCCTGCGAGGCGTTTCCCAACTTGACTGGCAATGAGTGCAGCTCGGACTGAACAGGTTAGAGCAACTTCCGGTTCTTTTCGCCTCCGTCGGCACTTCGTTCATTCCCGAGTCTGGAACTAACAAGGCACCTCTTGTCCAAATCTTTCGCCCCTCAAAACCTCGCACGTTCCGATTTGACATGCGAGCAGCGAATACGAGATGGCACCAAAGTTGGTCGGATGTAGTTCTCCCGTCTTAGCCTCCCGATATCGAATCTAGATAGAACACATCTCGAGGTAGTTTACTCCCGCGGTGCCCACATGTCTCAGCCAGCCACCGCATCGTGCTTTAATCCGGCAGTGGACGCCCCTCCGCTGACAGGCTGCGGTGCAACTCGTGGGGAACGGTAGGCGAGGTCAGCTGCTGGGACGGGACCACGCGAGTGGTTGTCGCCAAGCGGGTGTTTTCGTATTGCGGCTGCTGAGGGGTACCACATTACATCACCACGTTACTCTCTAAAAAAAACAGAGCCCGGTATTGGCCAACGGTCGGGGCAATGCGACGTCTGCCGGGTGATGGTTGGGCCCAACCCCGTATTGTCGATTCAGCCCTAGGGCGGAGGAGAGTGCTCGATATTGCCGTCAGATGCTAGCAAGTGGACTGACGAGCCATCATCAGGATACTTTGGATGAGGGACGCGAGGTATAAATCCTTTCGTCTCTTCCGTCTTAGACATCAATTTTCGTTCAACTCATCGACACATCACTTCATCCAAACCTTCAAGTCCAAGTTGCCAAACAATCACCATCACCATCAAACACCCACCATGAAGTCACTCACCCTCCTCCTCCTCCTCCCCTTCACCCTCGCCACCCCTCTCCAGGAGCGAGCCGACCCCCCTCAAACAGTCCACCTCACCTTCCACGGCGGTCCCGCCTCCTACTCCCTGTCCTTCCCCGCCGACGGCGTCATCCGGCAAACCAGTGCGCCCCCCCCCCCATCTCCCCAACACCCCACCTCCCCCTTCTAACCAGTGCCCCCACCAGACAACAACATCGCAGTCAACATCATCGACGCCCCGGATTACAACGCCCTGACCAGCTGCACCTTCTACACCTCCGGCGAAAAGGCCCTTGTCGGCGGCGTCGACCCTACGACCGGCGCGGGCCAGATCATCATCGGCCCGCCGCAGCCAGTGACGGCGGTAAGGTGCGAGGGGTTCTGTGTGCCGACGTATAGCGACTGCTATCGCAACGGGCAGTACGTGGGGGCGTGCTGCAATGGGTTTTGCGCGGCGAATAAGTGCCGGCCGTGGATTTCGCCGTTTTGAGTTTGTACCTGGTTAAAAGGGAAGGGTTGGGGTTGGGTTGTCCCTCTGGGAGATGGGGGGGGGGGTCGGGCGGAATGGATGCATTACATGATTGGAGTTGGTTGGGGTTTCTTGCTTGGGTTCCTAGCTTAGTTGTTTTGTTGGTTCGGTATTGCCTCGCATTGCCTGGGATAGGATTCGAGAAGGCAGTAATGTAATATATCGATGTTTCCATGTCCGAGCGACTCCGACTTCCTTGATGTCAAAGGCTTCCTCTTTCCAACCTTCAAGTGGTGTGGCGTGGTGGGCACTGTGCACATGTCGAGGGGCTAAAGCATATGAGAAACTTCTCGCATAACAATCGTACTATACTGTGTGAGAGTTGGCTCCCAGGTAGCATTGCTGCGCCTCTGCTGAAAGTTGTCGTATTGTAGCGAATAAAGCGGTCTCGTTGATATTTATTTACCCATGCCGCATCTCTGCATGAATCTTTTTTGGTCCATTATGTGAGAGGGCCGCCAGCATCATGACGAGAGGCACAGCTAGGCCTCCATTTTGAAAAACTCGATTCTTATTTGATGGTTTGAGCCTGTGGGTTTTCGAGTGATTTTTCATGACACTCATCTCATCTTCAACACGGCCACGAGTAGCACCATGGCAGTTCTGTGAACAACAGGTTGGGTATCATCAAGGAATTATCTATTACGTGCAAAACAACGCGTGCCCCCATGATCCGTATCCAAAACCTCGTAAACATGCTTCATCGTATCCCCATAAAAAAATCGAGAATCGATCCAAACCCTCACATCCCCATAACCACAACCAACCCCATCGCCCCCACCAACCCCCACACTCCCACCCTCTTCATCCCCTCGGCCGCCCCCGACCCCTGGATCGGCGCGGCGCACGCCGTCGGGCTCACCGTCTTCTCCGCGCCCGCCGTGATGGCCACGTCATGGCGATACACGTTCGTGCCGAGGTAGGTCGTCGTCGAGCTCGTGATCGTCGACGTCTTGTCGACGGACGCGCCCACCGTCCACGCGCACACCGCCTCGGTCGTCTCCGCCAGCCGGCACGTCCCCTGCACCGTGGCGCTGAGGTCATTGCCCATGGTGCGCGTGACGGCGGCCGACGAGACCCGGAAAAAGGTGGGGTTGGTGGTCACGGTGATTTGCTACGAGTTCCACGAGTCAGCGCGCCGATATCATGTCAAGAAGGGAAAGGGGGGGTGGAGGGGCCGTACCTCGGCGTTGGCGCCGCAGATGCCCGGCGAGATCATGGCCGGGCCCGACGTGCACCGCAGGGCGTAGGTGGTGGCGTCGGCGCAGGCGTCGACAATGGAGGCGGCGAAGCGTATGTTGCGCTCGGCCCCGCCGACAAACATCTTGATGGTGGGGACGGCCGAGTCGTTGCGCGGGACGACCATGCGGGGGGCGCGGTGGGGGAGGCCGCGGACGGCGACGGGGGCGGCGGGGAGGAAGGCGTTGAGGAGGTCGGGCTCGCCGGCACCGGCGGCGAGGGCGGCGAGGTTGAGGGCCATTGTGGTGTGTGTTTTGGTATGTGGTGTTGGAGATGCCTGGTGCGAGGAGGTTCTCGGAGGATTCAAGGGTAGGGGTGGTCTAGAGCGGCGTTGATGCGTTTGGGTATGTTATTGTGAGTTGGCGGGATGCACGCAGGTCGACGACCATGCGATCCTGGGATGCCTCCGTCTCTTATACCCTCCAAATTGACCGCAGCCTGGCGGCTTCGCTCACCCTCGGTGATCATTGGTGTGCCTGAAAGGGATTGCGCCAAGGAACAGCCCAGCAGAGGGCTGTGTTGGGCCGTTGGAGGTAACGGCAGTGGCCGAAGGTGGGAACAGCGGCAAAGCAAGGCTCCGGGCGCATACTCGGTGGCACTGGGACACAGTACGAAGTACAACATGACATGGCCGCCTGCGCTTGATGAAAAATACGGCCGTCCTCGACGAGCGTGTAGGTTGATTGGAAGAAAAAGCGCACGCGGTTTTGTTGCTGAGGATGGGAATCCAGGACCGAAATCTTCAGGTCCACTATTTTTAGGCTGCCAGTCAAATGATGAGGGTGAGCCCAATCTTGCCGCATCTGGAGGATTTCTCGGTTCGCCTAGCCGTTTGTCCGAGCGATGGGACTCTGGGGGAGCCAAGACTCCAAGAGATCGAGTCCGCCCGATGAAACAATGAAAACTCGGACGCCGAGTGGGTAAAGTGACATTCAAAATCCATAAAACCTTGGACAAATCATAGGTACAAGAGTCCCAGAGTTTGTCGATAAAAGACACTCTCCAGCGACGAGTCACAACCAAACAAACACACCAGAATGACTTCAACTCCAATCTAGTAGGGGGCAGGGCGGGCGCTGCTCCGGCATGACGGAACTGAACCTCACTCCCACAGCAACACCAAAAGATTGCCCCCAGAAATGGTTCCCAGAAAAGAGGGGATTATTGGCGGTAGGATTCAAGTCTGGCGGGAATAACCACAGTCCAAATTCAAGTTCAACCAAGCGGGTGGAGAGGAGCTGTCAAAATTGTTGCATGGCACCTAGAAACAAACTAGCAACCATCGAAGCCAAAAAGTTCAATCTTGGCATCACTGTACTCGTGCTCCCTCAGTACTTGTAGCACAACTTGGCACTCTTGACGTCCATATAGTCCCTCACAACCCCTTCAGCGGCCAAGCCACCCATGGGGAGCTTGTCATTGAGGGACACTGGGGGCCCGTTGGAACCATCTGGCAGCGAGGGGCTGTTCCCGTTGTACTCCATGGTCCTGGCGCTGGGGTTCTGCTGCTGCCAGAGCCACCAGAGCCGGTCGACCTGAGTGTGATGGAGGAAGAAGAGGGGGTCTGGTCAACGAGTTAGCAGAGCCACATCACTGGAAACCACAAAAAGACTTACCGCTCGGAGACGCGTTGTTGAACCCCATGTCTCCCAGCCCGCGGTTATCATCAGCGGCGCCGACACCGCCGTGCACCGCCGCATGCGGCCCGTCCTCCAGCGCCGCGCGGAACTCGTCAAAGACGGTCTTGGCATTGACCGGGACCATCGCTGTGGGCGAGTAAAAGGCGCCACGGAGCTCGGGGTCGCCGTTCTGGGCGGTCGACCAGTCGCGGCTCAGCGCGTGGGGTTGGACGGACGAGTGCCAGAACTGGGGGCGCCAGTTCTTGAAAGGGCCGTCGATAACGCGCTTGCGGATGTCGTTGGGGTTCGTCTCGACGCCGTTACCGCCAAAGCCCGTCACGTTGTGCCATACGGCTGCCTTGGACGGCGCCGCCCAGTCGTTGACCCAGTTCCAGTACATGGCGGTGCCCGTGTAGCCGCAGTCGCGAAGGGCCTTTTCGTAGACCATGACGTAATAACGGTGCCAGGGGAGGAAGGCGGCAAAATTATGAACTGCTGCAGTTAGTCGCGGACGGTGTTGGAAGCTGGGGGAGAGTCAAGACTCACTCTGATTGTACAGGATGGCGTGGGTGTAGGCAAAGTCGTCTTGAACAGTCGCGTTCACGAGGCCGAGGCGCGAAGGCTTCTTGGTGACGCAGACGGCGGCATTGAGATAGGCCGTCTTCTCGGCGGTGGTCGCCTTGGCCCAGTCCTTGCGGAGCTTGGGGGTGGTGCATGTCTGCCGGGCGTCAAGGTCCGCGGCGGGGACAGCCAGGGCGGCGCCAAAGAGGGAGGCGAGCTGGAGGAACTTCATAGCGAAAGACTGGAGTGAGAGACTGTGGGTGGATGTTGTGCTTCTCGGTGGTCAGTAGAGCGAGGCAACTCGCCTCTTTAGTACCCGTTCAAGTTCATGTCGCTAAGCTAGTTGATGCTCTGTTCTCTTCCAATCTCTCCATAGCCCTGCTGCAGCCTCAGCTTCAACCAGAAGCAGTCACGGTCATGGCTGGTAATAGACACGGGATCACCACACCCACAAACTATCGAGAATCGATAGTTTGCTTGAGATCCAAGAACCAGGTTGCCACATGGCTCGGCGGACGAGGAATCAGCTCCTCCCAGCAACCCCTCTATGACCGCCGTCGACGCGGGCCGACTGTGATACGTGGTTCTCCAATCCGAACCCAGGCGGCGTGCACGGGATGGGTGCATCAGCCCTGTAAGTCAGGTTGAAGCTTGTGGTGGTCGGCCCGCATGAACGGGAGGGTTGTAGCATCCCGGCCGCGCGGGCGCAGCGCCTCTCCCGCGGACGCGGCAGGGCGGCGAGGCTCACCAGGCACCCCAGGCGAGGGTTGGGGTCCTTCATTTGTGTCGGGCTGAACCTTGAGCTTGGGGCGGGAAGGCTTTCAAGCGAGGGGTAGTGTCGTCGACGGCGCGAATCCAGTATGCGTACCTGGTTGCTGTTGACGGTTTGTGGCCGACTTTGGACGAGAAAGTTGGAATTGTGGAAGAGGTTGACGCTGACTGCCTATCTCCTCAGATAAGGAGAGAGAGACTCGTCTTGGGAAGGCACGGGCAAGTCTCTATCCTTCCACTGGCGTGCTACAATACCGGAAGACTCGGAGATATTAACCCTTCCCAAAACAAAACCAGACAACCTGGAGCCAGAAACAACATGCCCAAGATCCAGAATCCCCAAGATCTAGACTCGCATTCCGTGTTCTGGTTCTCATCCCAAAGATAACCGGGAAGTCGGGCTCGTTCCCGACGCCACCGTCAGCCCCCTGGACACGGCTGGCCCTGCGAACCAAACTTTTGGAGATGTAAACCTTGCACGACACCAAGCGCGGGTAATCAGTCCGTCCGCGCGCGCAGCAAACGACGTTTTTCGCCAGTCTGAGAAGAGGAAAGGCAGAAAAGGAAACGGTTGTACGTAACGCCGCGGAGCGTTATTGATCCCGTCAGCCCCCGATCCCGCCATCGCATCCCGCACAAGGCGCACACCGCACATACCTCGCGCGCGCACATGGCGACGAGGGGGGGAAGAGATGCAAATATGCGCGTGATGAAACAATGGCTTCGATGGCCTCGCCGATGCTCATCTACTTGTCCAATATCGTGACTGTCCAATACCACGACTATACCTCAGGGCGGGGCAGAATGCCCGGTGGAATCAGGTAACGGCTTATACCCTGGGCGACAGGAAATGCATGGGATATCAGTTCGGACGAACGTTGGAAGCCATTGCAGTGTTCAACAACCTAGGTACATTCTTGGTCAACGTGAACAAGCCATGGGAATGGACGTCGATTCTCCTGCTCCTGTCCTCGGTTCCTCGTCTTCGTTGCCTATGACAATCCACGATATCCAAGCCAGCTACACATTGAAGGTCGACCCCCTCTCCCCCAGGTACAGCTTCCCCAACCATCACCCCCCCAAACCCAGCCTACTCGTACGTATAGCACAACCCAGGACTATTCACATCCATGTAGTCTCTCACCACCCCATTCTCCGCCAGCCCCATCATCGGCAGCACATCATCCAGCTCCACCGCCCGTCCATTCTGATCAACCCCATCATACATCCCCGTCCTCCCCTCGCCCTGCTGCTGCCACAACCACCACAGCCGATCCACCTCCCCGTGAAGCAAGAAGAAAATCGGATCTGTTCCACCGTCAGCTTTTCCATCTCAACAAATCCCCCCCCCCCCCCCCAGCAAAACCTCACTCACCATTCGGCGAAGCCGTATTCGCCCCCAAATCCCCCGGCCCCCCCTCCCCGCGCTGCAGTCCCCCTCCGACCCCCCCATGCACATGGTTATGCGGATCCTCCAACTTCGCCCTAAACCCCGCGTAGGTTGTTTCCTCAAACACCCCCCTCATAATCTCCGCACTATACTTTCCCCCGGCCATCTCCGGCTCCCCCTCACTCCCCTTGGGGATCCAGTTCCTCGCCAGCCCGTGCGGGTTGACCCCCGCGTTCCAGTACAGCGGCCGCCAGTCCTTGAACGGCCCGTCGACGACGCGCGGCGCGAACCCGCCGTTGGACTCCGTGCCGGCGCCGTTGCCGCCGAAGCCCGTGGTCGGGTCCCAGACCGGGGAGCGCGACGGAGAAGGCGAGTCGTGCACAAAGTCCCAGTAGAGCGCGGGGCCGGCGTAGCCACAGGCGTGGAGGGCGTCTTCGTAGACGCGGAGGAAGTAGCGGTGCCAGGGGAGGAAGGCGGGGACGGTGTGGACTGCAGGGGGGGGGGACGGGGTAGGTTAGTATGAGCGGAGGGGGGGGGGGGAGGGTTGTGAAGAGGGGAGGGGGGGCGGCGTACTATAGATGGAAGTCAAACTGTCAGAGAGGAGGGCGTGGACAAAGGAAAAGTCGTCCTGGAGGGTGGCGTTGGGGTGGATGCCGAGGCGGGAAGGAGACTTTGTGATGCAGACGGCGGCGGAGAGGTAGGCGAGGCGGTCGGTGACGGTGGCGTTGCGCCATTCTTTGCGGACGGTGGGGTTGGTGCAGGCACGAGAGGAGAGGGGGGCCGAGGGGAGTGCGAGGGCGGCGCCGAAGAGGGCGACGAAGGAGGTGAGCTTCATGGTGAGCGAAGGGAACAAGACTATAGAAGGAGGTCTTTGGGGTGTTGGCTCAGTTAATGATCGCGACGTTGAAGTTGTGGGAGCTTGACTTTTATATCCCATGAGCCCCAGAAGGCAAGGCAAACTGGGGGATCGACGAGAAAGGAGCCTTGTACACACCATGATCGTATACGCCGGTCCAGCATAACCAGTCCCGAATGTGTTGATTCCCCCGGGTCAGCTTATTATCGCCGTAGGGACCCTGTCCGGGCTGATGCTCGTAACAGTGCGTGATAGCTTTCTGTAGGGGAGGTAGGGAAGACCGGTAAAATGGTGGTTGTTCTTGGATTCTGAAGCGGCCCTATGGCCGCCCCTTGTACGGTGGAGAACAGACACTTCGATGAGTAGCGTCAACGAGCTTCGACCAAAAATGTACCCAAGGACTTGACACGGCAAGCGTGTCTGAAGGGCATTGACGGACGGTCGACATCCTCGTCTTGGCTATGTAGTTGCGTGGCTCCGCCCCCGAAGTCAGCCCTACCCCTGAGAGTGGCTATTGCGCCGCACTCATACAGATGTGCCAAGACGTCCCGTGAACCTCTTCATTAGCTACCATACCTGTACCACATGCGGCACGCGTATCCACCTGCCTTCGACCACCAAACCAAGAAACCGCCTCCCCTGTCCAGCCGTATCGCAAACACTCAGTCCTACCCAAATAACAAGGCAAGTGTACTACATTGCCGCAAGATAGACGCCCCTCCCCCCCCCCCCCCCCAAACCTTCCCCTCCTTCATCATCACCCCCATCCAGTCCCCGTCCCAGATGCCCCCACCTCATTATCATCCTCACCGACCTTCCTAAAGGTTGTAATACCTCGGCTCATCAAAGACATGGTACCGATGATCCCTCCTTCCCTCCCCCTTAAACATGGCCGGGAACCTTAGCCCCTCCGGCACCTCCTTCTCCAGCACGCGCTTGCCCCTCTGCTCGGGGCTCGCGTTCCACGCGGCCGCCACCTCCTCCGGCCCCTCGGGCACCACAAACTTGGCGACCTGTAGCTCCGTATCGGTAATGCTACCGCGACTCACACGCGCGTAACCGGTGCGGCGCAAGCCCTTGAAGAGGATGTACTCGCACCAGCGGTCCCAGTCCGTGGGGTCGACGTCGTGCATCCCGCTCACGTCCGACACGAAGTTGTTGTAGTTGCCCTTGAGCGGTTTCGTGACGAGATACGAGAGTAGAAAGCTCGGGCGTGGCGAGCTGCCCATGAGCTTGGCCATGTACTCGGACTGGAGCCGGCGATCCTCAGGGTCCTCCTCCTGGCCCGAGTGGAAGACGAAGACGTCGACGAAGGTGCCGTACATGTCGAGTGTGGCGTGGATGGCGGGCGCCAGCTCGCCGACGGGGCTGGGTAGGAGGTGGTGCGTCGAGTTGACAATGGGGAACTTGGACAGCAGCGCGGCGCCCCATGTGTGCTTGTTGGGGCCCGGCCCGTAGTCGACGTACATGCCCAAGTCCTCGGCGAGGAACTGCGTCGTGTCGCGGTTGCCCATGATGATGCGCTGCAGGTCCGACTCGAGCAGGCCGATGACGTCGACCTCCATCTCCTTGATCAGGTCGCGCATGCGGTGCTCGGACGACCACATGTCGTTGTCGAGCGAGAAGTGGATCGTCCAGATGCCCGCCGTGAAGGAGCGCGTCTCGGGGTGGTACGGCTTGTAGTCGTTGGTCGGGAAGCGGAGGAAGTTGGCGCAGAGGAAGAAGACGTTGAGCGCGGCGAGAACACCGACGTGGTACTTTCTGTAGCCGGTCGAGGCGGTGCGGCGTCGGTTGTTGGTCTTGTTGTGAGCAGCGCCCGCGTTCTGGGAGATAAGATCAAATACGCCGGCGCCGATGCACAGCATCATGGTGAGCATGACCCAGTCGGTGCGTTCGCGGACCAGGTGACCACCGGGCACGAAGGCGTACGCCACCACCCAGACGTGGAAGAGAACAATGAAGTTGTAAATGAGGAAGCCGAGTCCAAAGGTGAGACCGGGGCGCTGCTTGGCAGCGTTGGCGATGATAGGCACCGAAATGGCCATGAGGTACGCGGCGAGGGCGAGAGCGCCATAGTAGCCCGTCCACCGCTCGTAGACAGTGAGCAGAGCGGCCGCGATGCAGCCGACGCCATAGGCGGTCCAGGTGGTGACGGCAGCCGGTCGGTAGATGGTGCAAATGAGACCCCCCGTCATGGCAGCGATGGTGTACCAGCCATGCACGTTGGACACAGGCCCGCGGATCGGGTACCCGTCCCAGACCCAGAGGATCATGGTGCTCGTGTCCGACAGCAGCGAGTGCAAGCCGAAGAACAGACCACCAAGACCAATCGAGGCAAGGAGAGGCGAACCGCCCTTCTCGCCCGAATCACCAGTCTGCAGGGGTGCCTTGCGGTTGAATGTCAAGACTGCCCAGAGGGCGAAGATAAAGCCGGTGCCGTTCCAGCCGCCGTTTTCGGCGTGCATAACGGGCCAAATGGGATTGTTGGTGTACCAGGCAAACTTGGCCACCGACGACATGATGAGGCCGGCAGCCCAGGCAAGAATGCGGGCCTCGAGCCTCGCCGGCTGGACCGAGTCCGAGTAAAACGTGGCAGCCCAGGCCAGGCACTGCACAGAAAGGCCGAAGCCAACGATAAAGAGACGGGCCTCGGGTGCCTTGACCTGGTATGCCAGCAGGCCGGCCAGGGACAGGACATGGGCCATGCCCTGGTTCCTGATCACAAAGGTGCGTACCGACTTAATGCCGAGCAGAAGGGGGCTGACCGTCGACATAATGAGGACCTCGTAGCCCGAGATGCCCATGTGCCAGAGGGGGAAGTCTGTAAGATGTCAGCGTGGGTTGGAGGATGCAAGACTGGCACACCGTACACCAGACGACAACACCCAGGCTGGTGAGAATGGACCAAAAGACAAACTAGAACCGGTTAGTCGCCGGCGTCAATTGGTTGGAGGGCATACGTGCGCCATGGTAGACATCGGCGGCAATGTCAAGAGCATCTCTCAGATGGAAGCCCGCGGCAAAGACACCGCCCGTGGCCCTCTCCTTCCTGGTCCGGCATCAGCACTGTTCCATCACGGCTGCGATGGAACGACAGAAACTTACTCCTTTTCGAGAACAGCAGTGGACACCGACGAGTTATTGGCACTATGAGACGTTTAGAAGATGGACTCGGATCGCATTGAGCAATATGTTTCCAATATGTACAAGCTCCTCGGCCCGCCTCCAAAGGAACCGGGAACCTAGGCGACGGGAGCTATTTCGGGAGCCATTGCACGTACCCCTTGGTGGCCCCCTTGACGTCCTTGATTACCACCTCGAAAGTGCTAAAGTCCAGGGCCGTGACCGCATCGAAGCCCACGTCAAACAGGATCAGGGCCCATTCGAAAAACGCGTAGATGGTGTAGGCTGTGGTCACGTCAGCAACACTGCCTGTACGGGCTCAAGGACTCTGACTTACCTCCAGCGACCCGGTAGACCTTATGTTGGATGAAAAAGTAGACCAGCGGTATGAGCGTGCCAAAGAAGCAGCCAGCAAGATATTTCCGGTACTTGATCGCCTTGGCGTTGGGTGGGCTGAGGGCGAGGCACCCGACCGTCCACGGGATCGTGATGACGAGGTACGAGATCATCAGGATGTCGTGCCAGCCGTGATCGTCGGTCGACGTGATGTAGGTCCAGCCGCCGCATGTCAAGGTGCGTACCAGCCCGGAGAGGGCGACGACCTTGGGGAGGACGTGTCCGGGCCTCTTTGTGAGGAGGTAGAACAGCCCTACGAGGGCAAACCTGGGGCCTGTTTGTTGCACTTGCATTAGCCATCCGCCTCCTCCTGTGCACTGGGAGAGAGGGATCATACCCGACGTAATGGCGATGAAGAGCATAAACAGCGACCGCTCGGGGTAGCGATCGCCAATGGTGGCCGACACGGAGGGGAACCACTCGTCCGGGTAGCCGTACCACTCGTTCTGCACAATCTTGCGATAGTGCAACGCGCACCCGACGATGAGGGCTGTGAGAAAGGCGCCGTACGCGGCACCCGTGTGTAGCCAGCTAACCCATTGCCCGCCAAACGCCAGGACGACGCCGCCGTCCTTGTCCTTGTATCGTGACGACATTGCGGGATCCGTGTGTTTTTCGATTTCCGAGAGGACCGCCCTACCTCAATCGCAGTCGCAAGCAATCATAGCACGCCCCCGATGGAAGAGGGAAATTCAGAAGTGGTGGGATGGAAGAGAAAAAGCAGAGCAAGCGAATGGGCTGGGAAAAGAGGGATGGGGACAAGTTGGACGTTCCGGATTGCTCGGCGCATCCAAGACGCCAATGTGGAATTTTCGCGTCAAGTGAAAGTCTTGGTCATGTCATCCCTCCATCCTCCCTTCTCCGCACCCCAGGCTTCAAGAGCGCGCGCAGGCCAAGCCGCCCCCCCCTGTCCGAGCTTGGGGTTCGGTGACTTTCGGTCTCGCTACAGGGGGGCACAACCACAATCCCCACTAAAAAGTTTCTGTCCCACTTCACCTCGGACCTCTGAAGACAAACAATTCCGAGCCTCGTCTTTTGCAACACCTCGAAACCCACCTACCACCACACACCACCACCCCAACCATCATGGCGGGCGTCTCCGACAAGGCCCGCTTCTACCTCGAGCGGGCCGCCCCCGAGCTCCGCGAATTCGAAGACAAGGAAATCTTCTCCAAGGTACTTCCCCCAAATCACCACCACCACTACTACCACCAAAAGCTAACCCCCCCTCCCCTCCCCTCCCAGGACGAAATCCGCTCCCTCGTCACCAAGCGCTCCGATCACGAACACACCATCCTCTCCCCGGGCGCCAAGCCCTCCGACTTCCTCGCCTACGTCGCCTGGGAGCGCTCGCTCGACCGGCTGCGCACCAAGCGCTGCGCGCGCCTCCGCATCCACCAGTCAACCTCGCGCGCCAGCCACGCCCGCACCTTTTCCATCTTTGAGCGCGCCGTGCTCAAGCACCCGGGCTCCCTCCAACTGTGGACGGCGTACCTCGACTTCGCGGCGCGCGAGGCCAAGGCCAGCAAGCGCTGGCGGCGCATCGTGACGCGCGCGATCCGGCTGCACCCGGCGGACGCGGGGCTGTGGGCGCTGGCGGGGAAGCGAGCGGCGCGGGACGGGGACATGGAGAGGGCGCGGGCGCACTTTTTGCGGGGGTGTCGGTTCTGCACGGGGGAGCCAACGCTGTGGGTTGAGTATGCGCGGTGCGAGATGGAGTGGTTGGGGAGGGTAGAGGCGAAGAAGGCCGGGAAGGGGGTGAGGAGGGGGGTGGCGGTTATGGATGCGATCCAGGCGACCGAGGGTGGGGAGCAGGAGGGGGATTACATTGAGGTTGGGGGGGAGGAGGACGAGGACAGCGATGAGGATATTGTGCTGCCGGACCCGGATGCTGGGGGGGTCAAGGCCAAGGTCGCTGTGTTTGATGCCGAGGCGACGAGGAAGTTGGAGCAGAGCCCGGCGCTGGGCGGGGCGATACCGATGGCCATCTTTGATTTTGCGAGGAAGCAGCCGTTCTTTGGGCCGGCGGCGGCGGAGGAGTTCTTCAACTTATTTGCGGGGTTCACCGGCGTCTCGTCGCACGCCAAGATTGTGCAGCATGTGCTGGCAGCGATGGAGGAAGCGTACTCGAATCATCCCGCCACCGGCAGCTGCCAGGTCCGCCAGCCGCTGGTCGGGGTCGAGGTCAACACGGCCGAGTTCCCCAGGGCGCTGCGGGAGTCGCTGGGGCGGCTACGGGCGGCCATGGACAAGACGGAGGACAAGGAGGCGCTGGCGGAAAAGATGGTAGTTTGGCTGGACACGCTGCTCCGCGTTGGGGGCCTCGACGAGGGCATCCGGACGGTGCTGGAGGCGACGAAGCGCTCTATGGAGGAGCTCTCCAACTGATGTTGATAACCAGACAGAAGCAGACCATGACTGTTATAATACATTTGTTTTACATGTATACATACTTGTCCCTAGCTATTAGATTCCACAGGTCACTTCTGGCTGGCAGCCCCTCTTTCCTCGGCCACACTCATCAAATACTCCCACTCCGCCGCGCTGACCTTGCTGACGCTCAACCTCGTCTGCTTGAGCATCTGCATGTTCTCCAGCGGCTTCCCCTTCTCGCCCATCTGGCGCAGCTCCTTGAGGCCAATAGGCGCGGTGAACTTGGAACGAAACTCGACATGTACGACGCTCCACTTGGGGTCCGACGGCTTGGACGAGGCGTCGTAGTATGGCGCCTTGGGGTCATGGGCGGACACTTGGGGGGGCGTCAGTCAACATACACCCTTCAGGGAGGGGGGCGCGGGGGCAATACAATCCGGCGAGTGCTCCTCGACAATCTCCATGGTCCCGACAATACCCGGCTCCTTGATGTTGGAGTGGTAGAAGAAGGCGAGGTCGCCCTTCTTCATGGCGCGGAGGTTGTTGCGAGCGGCATACGCGCGGATTCCTGGTCATCACGTCAGTTTTCTTGTTTCGCTCGGGGGAGAGAAGGCGTGGGTACCATCCCACGGTTCGGGCACCGTCTTGGCCGCCAGATCGTCGATAGAGAAGCGGACGTCGACGCCATTTTCGAAGCGCGATTCGGGCTCGGCTTTGAGGAGCCAGTACGTCTTTTCGTCGGTGTCTTTGTCTTGGGGTTTGGCATCTGCGGAGGAGGCCTTTTTTGGCCTGGTTTTGGGGGTGGGAGCCTTTGCCTTTGACGTGGGCTGCTGCTTGGATGCCCTGGCCTTTTTGGCGGGCGGTTCAGGTTCCGATTCGGGTTCCGATTCTACAGCATCCTCCTGTCGGGCAAGTTAGAGACGACGAGGTTGTACATTGGGGGCGGGAGGAGAAGCCATCCCCAAATTTTGTGTTGATATCGCAAGGGGAGGAGACATGTCGTTTGTCTAGAAAAGGCCCTTCCATCCAGATACTAAAATGAAGAAAAAGCCTACCGATTCCTCTTCGACTTTCTGAGGAGTCTTCCGTCCACCCTTTTTCACCACCGCCTTTGGTGTATTTTTGGGCTGTACCGTCTTCAACTCCTTCGCCGCCGGGGTTGATGCCGCGACTGGCTCAGGCTCACTCGCGGGTTGAGCATTTCGAAGGGAGCGACGTGGACGGGCCTCTGCCACGGCGACTTCGGCAGCTGTGGATTTCCGCTTTGACATTGTGAGTGTAGAGTAAGCCCGACTTTGGAAAGCGTCAAAACGCGTTGAAAAAAGGTAAGAAATGAGATTGTTTGTTTGAAATTTTGTCCAAGGCGTGGTGCTTAACGCGTTGCCCTTTCGAGTCTCGAGTCTGGGGCAAACCCATGTCGATTGAAGGCTACCACAGTGTGAGAGCCGTGTAAAGGGTGCAATGGCGGACCGAAGACGTTTTCCCACACTGTGTCTGGTACCATCCAACACTGTCTGGCAGCACGAGACCTCTCCCCGAGCAATAAGGGAATGGCTCGCTCTTGGTCAGGCCTGATGGGGGCAGGAATAGGCCGCGAATTATCAGATCTTGGGTCCTTGAGTCCAGATTCCGGGGCCCCGATGAGCAGGTTAATGGCCCTGGCGAGTACCTATCCTCAATGTCCCGTGCTACCAAGAGACCAGGGGCCAGAGTTTACCCATACCTAGAATTTCGAGCGATGGGCTTTAAGTTCCGGACGATGTTGGATATTGAACAGCCGTGCTGTTCTTGAGAGAAACATGGCCTTCTGAAGAAATGGACATGCCGGTTCCAACGATCGAATGAATTGTCCCAAGGCCTGTGATGGCGAGGGCCCCTCCATCCCACCACACCAAGCCCCGCTTGACCGGGAGGTGGACGTCGACTGAAATGTTCCTAGCGACCCTCTTCAATCTTCTCTCAGTGAGAAGGGCCCAAAAAGCAATGAATGTCACTTTCTGCTTGAATACCTGCAAAACCCCTCGACTTGCTGCAGTCAGTGAGAAGCCGAGGTGGGACAGGATCTGACGCGGCCAAGTGGCGGATGTCACAAATGGGGCATGGCGGCGGCGGCGGCGGGATGCCTTGCTCACAGAATGGAACGGACGACAACCCCGCGACATGAGCTTCTGAGAGGAACCCTCCCCACCCTTGCCATCTTTGCCCGCTTGCTTTTGCCCATCGTGTCACGGTGTGGGCCTCTAATTCTCCGTCTCACCACTGGGCGTGTGGAAGGGAAGGGATAAGAAGTCAAGACCTCGGTGCTGTGGGAAGAGCTCATCACGGGCGGCGGGAGAGGCTTCGCTTCGCCGAGTCCTTCTTGGCGATGGTCCATGGATGCCGGCTGGCTTCAATCTGTTGGTTGCGAGACGGATCTGCAACCACGACGGAATTGTTTCAGCCCGAGGTCTGGGAGACTGGTCGTTTCTGCCGATGCCAAAACCTGCCGGGTACTATGTCAGGGACAGGGAATTAGGTCGAGTCGGAGGGCCATCATGTCGTTGTGGTTGACATGACGAGTGCATGCCCGGGCATGGCCGCTTGCTGCGAGCTCAGACACCCTGCGCAAGTGGCTCGTCACAGGCGAGAGAGAAGAGAAATTACCCTAGACGAGACGAGACGAGGGACTATTTGGAAAGCTCCCGACCGTGACAATGTTTGTCGGATGGAACACACGGCATCCAGAGTGTATGGCAAGAGGCAGGGATCCGGGAGTCTCCCAACAAAGCCGGCCGCGATCATTCCACCCAACTCGGTCCGGACCCCAACGGCCTATCAGCAGCGCAGCCACTCGAGAGCAGAGAGGTAGGGGCCAGCAGGTCCAGGCCGCGACATTGGGTCGCGAGACACGTCGATTTGCCCTTTGTGCTGATGGGGACGAGCGAGTAGGGTCGGCCGAATGACGAGGGGTAGCAGAGTAGCTGAACCATCGCAGGGCGAGACAGACGGACGGACCATAGATCCTGCTGCGAGTGACAGAGGGGGGCCGGGTGACGGGGCGTCTTTGTGACGCTGGAGAGGCGGAAGCTTATCCGTTTTCATGGATGGGGCACGATGACAGACAGACGTCCGGAAGGGGGGAAGGAGGGGGGAGTAGGACATTTCATATGCGTCTGGGTGGGTGTTCGCTCCGGTTCCAGGCTGGTCGTCATTGAGGAGGAGGAGGAGGAGATGGATGGTCTTGCTAGTGCTTGCTTAGCTGTTGCCCCCTCTCCTCCTCGTGGACGTTGCATTTCTTCCGCCCGAAACGTGCGGTGGTCTGGTATTCTGGAAGTCTGGTAATGCGAGCGTCGTGTATCCGTCTCGTGCGAGAGAGTGAGCGAGGAACCGAAATGGGCACCCGAGTGATGAGGGAGTGCTGGAATGGCACAGATGGCTGGCGCTCTTTTTTTTAAGTTTGCCTGGTCTGGTCCCGTCACGGGCAGTTGCAAATGCCCGCGTGCCTGCGGGCCTGCCCCTCTGCTGGCTCGGGCTGCTGGCGGCGGGTGCGGAGAATTTTAGTGCCCTGGCTGCAAAAGTGACTTTGCTGGTCGAGGCAGTCGACATTAAATGCCCAACTGCCCACCTCCCCCGGCCTGGTCCTTTCCCTGTTCCCTCTCCATTCCTCTTTTCTGCCTCTTTTCCTCTCCTTCTCGGCTTTTCGTCCCCAGGCTTTCAGTGTTGCTGCTTCTGGCGGGCTCTACGCAACATGGCTCTCCGTCGCTCCAAGTCGCTCATTCCCCAGACGGCCAAAACCTAGCCGCTCCTCGCGGGCTGTTAGTGCACACGCCTCTGGGCCTTGGGCGGGCCTAACAGCCAGACGAGAACTGGGCGACACAGCCAACAAAACCACCGACATGGAGAATCCAAACCGAAACCTATGGACTGTCGATTTCCTCTGGATTCCCCGAGAGAGGATGGTCGCTCAACTCGCCCCAGAGAATGTGGGCGACCGGGATCTCGCCAACACAAAGCCTCGACGTGCCAAGCAGACACACAGCGCCCACGCCATGCCATGCCATGCCCGTGGGCCCATTCAGCCAGTCCCGAATGACATAACCCACCACCAGTCGGCACCGCTGGACGAAGCCACCTACCAGGCAACGGCGGAGAAGGAGAGATAGCAGTCATTTCTCTGCTCTTCTTCGTCAGACGCCTCAAACTGTCGCTTTTCGGGCGCTCGAAATGGCCGCAGGACGACCCGGTGGTGCCAATCATCCAGTCATGTGGTGACGGGGTTGGTGGGGCCGGCAATCCCAAGTGACGACAGGAGGCAATTGAAGCGGTCAAGCGACTCTTCCAAGGCCTTTTTCGTCACTTCCGAGTCCTCGAATGGCTCTGGATGTTGAACCAACATTTTCCATGGACCTGGGAATTCAGGACGACCGGGGGCCTTCCAGGGCTGCCCGAGACGAGGGCGACGCCCCCGTCACACCTCGACCGAACGCCCTCGCCTCACAGCAGCATGGGTTCAAAGATGAGAAAGCCTCTTTTTGCTCTCTTATTCGAATCACTTTGGCCACAAGTGTCCCCATGGCGAACGCTGTTCGGGATCAACTTGAGTTCGGATCATGGACGAAGCAAAGCTGCCCCCACTGTTGGATTCCCCTCGAGACCGGCGAAACTCAAACCAGCGCCACACGTCTAGCTAACTGAAACCCCTTGGATATTTTTCAGCAAGAGAACCCGACTCGATCAGGATTGCCTACCATCAGGATTGTCTGGTGGAAGGCTCAGAGATCGAAGACGGCCATTGTCAATCAGCAGCAGCTCCTTTTCTCGACTCTCACTCATCAGCTCAAACATGGGAAGTGGGGAGAGGCAAAGGAGGGACATCTTCAAACGCCAGTGCTCCGTGCTCCCCGCCACTGATAGGGAGGACTAGAAAGACGACGGCTAATTGGCCAGAGTACCTGTTTGGCTCACTGCGCTAGACCAAAACGAGCCAAAGCGCCAAACCGGCGGATTGATTTGGCTGGCTTTTTTGAAAAGCAATCCAGCGTTCACTCGCTGGGCAGGTGGACAGACACACCACCACCCGAACGCACGCCTTGGGAACGGAGGTAAGACCTTTTTATTCCTCTGTTTCTCCCACCTTATCCGCCCCGACCAGCCGATTAGCGTTGCCGTAGACCTCCGGTCTTGTGCTTCTGGGTCCCCGGCCTGCACCGCTGGTTGCGACCGATCCTGCGCGAGTCTGCCCGTTTGCCGAAAAGTGTCGGTGACGGTGACGCGGCTGTCCACTCCAGGACAAGGCCCAGCCAGTGCCGCCTGCGAAATTTTCATCGCGGCTCGCCGCGCGTGCTCCACGCTCCACGCTCCCGCACCCATCCCCGTTCGTCAACGTTGCGCATCCATCGCATCGGTCGCGCGCGTCGGGTGTGTTGGTAGACGACTTGAGTTCAGTTCAGTACGTACGTCAGTTTCCTTCCACCATGTCGTCTTCCATCCATTCCCTTTTTCGCGACCTGCCCTGCACCTCTCCTGGCTCGCGCCACCTATTCCGCTCAAGTGTCCATTCTGGCCACTGGGCCCAGCAGCACCGACTGTAGGCCTGGGACCACCCAGCACCGAGCAGCACTCAGCGTCCATCTCCAACACGAGTTTCTGGCTGGGCTGTTCTGCCCGTGTCCCCCTCGGCTCTGAGCGGCCTGCCCGCTGCTGCCCGCTGCCGCCCGCTGCCCCCCCAGTCCTGACACCTGGCGAGCCATGGTCGCGCGCTCGCTTCAGTCGCAAGTGGAGCCCAGCCCCCCGATGCCCACGGACCATGGCCATGGCCAACGCCCACCTCAGCAGCACCAGCCAGAAACCGCCTCTGCCCCCGTTACCCACCGCACACTGCTTTGCCTGCACACCCGCGACGCGACTCCTCCATCGCGACAAGCCTCTGCCGTGTCACTGCACTCCTTTCTTTTATCGGATTCTTGTTCATTACAGTGCCGGCTTCGCCCTTTTGATGGTCGCTGACGTCGCTCAAAGAACGTAGCCTCATGGGTTCGGCCATTGCCATTGCCGCCCTCGCATCCCGACCGACATGAGCTCTTGGGTCAACGACACCGCTGTCCCGAACCACCATGGCAACGGCTTCCCTCAGATTACCGACCCCTCCGCCGTTGCCGGGACCATGATGGACCCCTCCGCCTTCATGGGCGGCCCGGCCCAGTTCAATCCGCAGTTCGCGAGCACCCAGCCGATGATCATGCCCAATGGCCCCATGCGCAACGCATCGCCGGGCTTCGCCAACTCCATGTACCAGACCAACCCTGTCGTGCCGACCAAGCGACCGCGCCCTCGCGAAGACAGCATCGGCCAGTCGCCGCGACAAGCCCCGGGCATGCTGCCGACGTCGCGCTCCGAGACGCCGCAGTCGCAGTTCTCTGCCTTTTCCCAGCCGGGCGTGCAGCAGGCCGGCCAGGCGCAATACCCACACCTCCAGCCAAATGGCTCGGCCAACGCGACACCATCGCCCATCATGGCGAACCAGATGCGCCCGGGTAGCGTCCCTCAAAGAGTCTCGACAACGTCGCCGCATCCCTTCTCGCCCGCGGCGCAACAGTTTCCCCAGCAATCCCCGATCCCCTCGGAACACAGCGTGACGCCCCAGCCCTACATACAGCAGGCCAATGCCTATCAGCAGGGCTTCAACCCCCAGTTCAACCCGGCGCAATCGCCCGCGAGGCCTCCTTCGACGCCCAACTCGATGGGCGGCCAGATGATGCCCCAACAAATGATGCCCCAGCGCATGCAACACATGCAAGCCCAGATGCAGGGCCAGATGCCGAATCAAATGAGCGCGACGGGGCAGATGCCGAGCCACATGTTCAACCCGCAACAAATGGCACAGGGACAGAGCCAGCTGGACCAGCAAAGGATGATGTACCAGATGCAGCTTCAGCAACAGACCCAGCGAACAAACATGATGCAGCAGCAGCAGCAGCAGCAGATGCAGAACCAGGGCAACCCTAACCAAGTTCAGGCTCAGGCCCAGGCTCAAGCTCAGGCTCAGGCTCAGGCTCAGGCCCACGTGCAGGCCCAGGTCCAGGCTCAGCAACAAGCCCAGGCTCAGCAACAGGCGCAAGCGAGGAATATGATGGCTGCGCGCCAGGGCATTCCCAACGGACAGATGTCTCCCGGACAGATGCAGGGGCAGATGCAGGCACATATGGGACAAATGTCGCCAGGGCAGATGGGTCAAGGGCAAATGGGTCAACAAATGGGCCAAGGGCAAATGGGCCAAGGGCAGATGGCCCAGGGGCAGATGCCCCCAGGGCAAGTGAGGCCCCAGTACCCGATGCCGCAGCAAGGTCCCATGGCGCGAATGCTCCAACCCGAAGGGTTCATGAAGAACTTGGTCGCGTTCATGAACTCGAAGAACCTACCCCTCGAACCCAACCCGCTCATCGAAGGCCGACCCGTCAGTCTCTTTCAGCTCTTCCAGCGAGTCTCCAAGTTTCGGGGATACCGCAATGTCACGCAGTCTAATCTCTGGCCTCAAGTGGCCGGCTCTCTGCAATTGATGCCGCAGCAGTTTCCTCACGCGCCCCAGCAACTCAAGGCAGTGTACGAACGCAATCTTTTCAAGTACGAGGAGATGCTCAAGATGCGCCAGCAACAGCAGGAGCAGCAGACAGGCATGTCGAACCCTCAAACCATGCAGCCGGGCACGCCGACCAAGCCCATGCCGCCCGGCCAGCCCCAACACGCCTCGCACATGATGGGGCCCGGGGGACAGCAGCAGCAGCTTCAGCAGGCACCGATGCCGTCGCCCATAAAACCCCCAGGGCAGCACCCGGGCGCGATGAATGGCTTCCCGGCGCCCCATCCCGCCCACGGCCAGCCACCGCCAGGCGCTCAGGGACACGTACGGAACAGTCTGTCGAGGAGTGTTCAGGCCCCGTCGGAGCAGGAGTTTTCCATGCCTTCCCCGGCCCAGAGTAAATCGGGCTCGCTCTCGCTCCCAGGGTCTGCCCATCCAGAGAGCCAAGCAACACAAGGGGAGACGGCTGCAACCATGCGATTCCCAGCGCCTTTCGCTTCGGATCCCGAGGAGTACATGCCCTGCTCCCGTGTACTTACAACGTACGGGGGCATCGATCTCAAGGCCATTGAAAAGGTGGCCGAGGACCTGCGCCACAGCAAGGTGGATCTGCCAGCACCCATAGAGTTGGGCATCGTTGATCTACATGCCCTCACCAAGAGCATCCAGAGTGGCATCCATGGTGAAGTTCGGCTCGCGTTGGACAACTTGGCCACCCTCAGCTGCACCGACCACTACGGCCCATTTCCTATTCCCCAAATCGACCTTCGCTACTGCGACGAACTCGTCGAGACGCTAGTGGAGTGCGCCGAGGAGCAGGCCGACCTCTTGGCCGAGAATTCCGAGGAAGCCTCCAACGAAGTGACGCTTCCGCTGTACGAAGAGGTGACTAGGGCGTGCCGGATCGAACGGTTGACTCTGCGAAAGTCTTTGGTTATGGGCACGCAGCCCTACGAGCTGGACCACGCCGTGGATCGTTTGATATGCATCACGACCATTCTCCGAAATTTCTCCGACGCCAGCCTCGAACACAACCAAAAGATTTTGGCCGACGAGTCAGTCATCAAGTTCCTGTGTGTCGTCATCAGGTACCTTGGCACACGGGAGATGCTGTGTCAAACCAACGCCAACACACTAGACTTGATGAAGGACATTGTCATTTTGCTTTCCAACATCGCTAGCGAAGTCGAGATACCCGGACGAGAGCAGGCGTACTGTCTCCTTCAGTTCTTGCTGTCTTTTGCGCCCTCACCAGCACCCACATCACCCAGCGACACCCTCTTCTTTGCGCCATACGACCCCACCCTTCACCCCTATCTGCCTCACGCGGTCGATGCGCTGGCCAAGTTGCTGGCCCGTGACCAACCCAACAGGAGTTTCTACGAAGCCATCTTTGCGGCGGATGCAAGCTCTTCGTCGCCATGCGAGCTCATCACGCGGGCCTTTGCTTTGGCGATCTCTCCCATCCCGCTGCCGACGGTCGACCACCCCCGGGACCCGCGACTCGCCGACGCCTTGGACACGCGCCCTCCCAACTTCCCCTCCCTCGTCGAGGTCAGGAAGCCGATCTTGATGCAGGGGCTCTTGGCAGCCGATATTCTCGCCTTGGTCGCGCCTCGCGACAGCGGCGTGACCCGTGCCTGGCTGGCGTCTGGTGACGGGTTTGCACGAAACCTCTTCCTGCTCGCGCGGCAGCTGAGTGTTCAGTTTGAGAACACGGTGCTCAGGCAGGTCGGTGGCCCGCAGTCTAGGAACCAGCCCCGCCGGGATTCCGACCTCTCGTACATTGTCCGGCTCGCCGTCAGGTTGCTTAAGCGGCTGAGCGAGAGTGCACGGGACGCGGATCCGAGCTGTCCTATCCCGGCGCAGGCTCTTCCCGACAAGGAGATGGTGCTCGGGGCCCTCCAGATGCAGGCGCCCGAGTGGTCCAAGGAGGGGATGCTGGCGGATTTGGTGGCGTTTGTGAAGCTTGGGTCATGAGAAGACTCCGGGGAGGTGCAATGGAAGCGGAGCTAAAGTCGTCGGGGAGGTACAGCGCCCGTCGAACTGGAGCTGGAGGTTCAGATGGGAGTTGAGTGGTGGAGGACGGGATTTGTACATGAAGTTTGTGGAGTCGGGAGTGGGACGGTCAAGATTTGATGAGCGAAAAGACATGGACGGGACAAGAGGCTTGGTGTGACTGTATCAGATCTCAGGCGAAGAAGCATGGGGAGCAACGGGAGGCGGGTTCACTTGGTGTATTATGATTTCCTTTGCAAGGTGATTGAATGGAATGTATGATGCCGGAATCAGTGTGTGCATATGCCAACTTGTGACTGTGATTTGTATGTGTTACAATACTTGTACATGGCATTTTTCTCCTCGTCGTCTCGGCGTAACCTGGAGATGGGCATTCCATCTTGCTCGTCATCTCGAGGGAGGATCGCCACTGCGTCTTCTCGCCGGTGTTGATATCCTCGTCCACCCCAACTCCCAACCCGTCATTGAGTCAGGCGGATGTGGTGGCCTTTCCAGTCCTCTTCTTTCCAATCTCCCCGATCTCTCTCAAAAACCCTGCTTAGCCAACCACGAAGTGATCTCGTTCGCGTAGTTCCCCTATGGCCAGTCAGTCTCCGCCCACCATGTCTCTAGGTACGCCGACGCCCAAACTCACCGAAACTTCAATATGCCCTGTCGGCACCTTGATCCGCACCTGGTCCGCCTCGAGCCGCAGCTCCTTCATCAACGCCGACTTGAACGCCGCCTTGTCGCCCTCAATCTTCTTGACCATCGTCAGCTTGAGGCTGCCGCCGCGCTTGTTGAGCGCGTAGACGGCCAGCTTCTTGAAGGGCGTGCGGGAGACGAAGTATGGCAGCCGGGGGTCCGGTGGCCCTGGTCGGGAGGTGGAAGGGGCGGGTGGCGTTGCTAGTGGTGGTGGAGGTTGGGCGGTCGCGGCGGCGGTTGTGAGGGGGCGGAAAGAGGGGGTCAGTTGTTGGAGGAGTCGCCTTGGAGCGGCAGTTCGGAGGAGGGAGGGGAGCATTGTGGCGATTTGGAGGGGTGTTGCAGAGGGTGGACGGGTTGGCGCGATGTTGTCCCCGGGAGTGAATGTCGAGATGTTTTTTTTTGGCGGAGAGACGGCAACTGCAGGGACCGATCTTCAATTCAGCGAACCGGCCATTCGCAGACTTTGGGGAGGCAGAATCAATTCACCGCCTACCTGCTTTGTCGCTGATTGGGTGGTCAGTGCTTTTTCGCAGCGCCCCACGAATTTTTGACCCCACCACAGAAACACAAGACAGCGCCTTTCAGCGAAAATTGGGCGGTCGACCTCTCTCCACCCCTCCGCTTCGCCCGCAACCACGAAGCCGGCCGAACTCGATCAACCTCGCTGTCACCACCCACGCGAGCCGATTATCGAATTTTCGCATTCCCCCCCCGCGAACGAAAGACCAACCGCCCAGCATGGCCTCCACGACGCCGGCCAACGGCGACAAGCCGGTCGAGACGGCCGCCGACTACGAGCTCTTCCTTAAGCTCGTCCCCCACCTCGACCGCCACATGATCTTCCCGCTGCTCGAGTTCTCGGCCAGCCAACTCGTCGACGAGGAGACCGAGTCCGTATCGGACGAGAAGAAGGCACGCGAGATCACCGAGGCTAAGTTCGCCCTTCTCAACAAGACGGACATGGCCGACTACGTCGCCAACCTCTACTGCGAGCTGCACGGGCTCGACAACCCCCCCGTCGAGTACGCCGACCGCAAGCAAAAGGTTTTTGCCAAGCTGGAGAAGTTTGAGCAGGAGACGGCCGTCATCCGCGAGTTGCTCGAGCGGGAAGAGGTCCTCAACAACCTGCGCAGCGACAAGGTGGCCAACTTGGAGTATCTCAAGAAGGAGCACAATGTGAGCATCAAGCTGGCAGGAGTTGAGGAGGCAGTGGTGCTGACGGAACCAGGTTACGATTGACATGGTCAACGCGCTCTACGACTACGGCATGCTCCAGTACAGCTGTGGTGCGTACCAAGATGCCTCCGAGCTCCTCTACCGATTCCGCGTCCTCTCCACCGACAACGACAAGGTTTCGTACGCGACATGGGGACGTCTGGCCTGCGAGATCCTCAGCATGAGCTGGGAGTCGGCCATGGAGGAACTGCAAAAGGTCCGCGAGGGAATCGACACCAAGCTGGTCAACAACCCGCTGGCCCAGCTCCAGCACCGCACCTCGCTCATCCACTGGGCGTTGTTTCCCCTCTTCAACTACCCCGAAGCCCGCGAGCCCCTCCTCGAGCTCCTCTTCAGCGCCCCCTACATCAACAGCATCCAGGCCAACTGCCCCTGGATTCTGCGTTACCTCACCGTAGCCGTCATTACGAACCGCGGCCGGGCCAAGAACGCCGGCGTCCAGCAGAAGCAGATGAAGGATATTGTCCGCATCGTTAAGCAGGAGGCGTACGAGTACCAGGACCCCGTCACCCGCTTCGTGCACGCGCTGTGCATCGACTTTGACTTTGAGGAGGCACAGAACCAGCTTGTGATCGCTGAGGAGATCCTCCGCAGCGACTTCTTCCTCGTGGCCCACGCCGACTCGTTTGTTGACTCGGCCCGCCACCTCATCTTTGAGAGCTACTGCAAGATCCACGCGCGCATCTCGCTCAAGGATCTGAGCGCCCGTCTGGGCCTCAACGCAGACGACGCCGAGAAGTGGATCGTTAACCTCATCCGCGACACGCGCCTCGACGCAAAGATCGACTACAAGGAGGCCACAGTCGTCATGAACCACCCCCCCAGCTCGGTGTACCAGCAGGTGATTGAGCGGACCAAGGGCGGCTTCTTCCGCACTCAAGTCCTTAGCGCGGCTGTGGCGAGATAAAAAGCTGACCCAAGTGAGGGGCACGAAGGGGTGAAGCACTAGATCTTCCCAAGGAAGAAGCCCCTCCCAATGGTGAGGACCCTCCCGCGGGCGAGGGCCAAGTGTTGCCTTTCCGGATTTGCCCAACTCAGTGACCAGAGCCAGCAACCGTTCAAGGCGAGGAGGGGGTTAGCCAGGGGCATGGATGACAAAAGGGAGGACTAAAGGAGCCAGGGAAGGGCCGGGGCGGATGGACAAGGGTAGCAGATAGCAGTGGGCCGTCGGGAAGGTTTGGCGTCATGGCCCCGGGCTGGGCGGGCTGGGGCGAACGGCACTTGGCACGCATTAGACTTTTACTGGCATGGTCTAAGTTTTGGGACAATGGCACGGCGCCGGGATATCGGTGTCCGGGCAAAACAGCGATGTAATTTTACCTTTTGCGGCGCATCGATATGGTTTGGGGCTGGATGCAAGCCGGTCGCTAGGGTTGGGAGACGATGGAGATTTGACAAGACTTTTGTGTATGTCTTTGAGTTTATGAGCGGTGCTGTATATGGGGATTTTGTGTTCGAGGACAATCTTGGGGGCCTGTGGCTTGTTGACTGTCGTTGAGAGGTGAGGCATGCCGGATTTCACCACACGACTTGAGGATGGCAGAGCTGCTGCTTGTGCCCAGACAATCGAAGTCAGAATTGTCTCCGGTTATGTTCGAACATGTGGTAGACTGGAAGCAACAAACAACGATGGAAATCGACTAGCCCCCTCTAGTTCCAGATTGTCACTTGAGTCGGCATTGTTCACCAGATCACCTAGAATATCACCATCCAGCCCCTCCCCCACACCCTCCACACCCTCGGCCTCATCAGCCAGCGCACCAAGGCCGTGCTGCTCCGCCTCGTCCTCTTCTCCGACCGCACCATCCGCGTCAACGTCGCGAACGGCGACCTCGGATTCGGCGGAGGACTCGGAGCACCGCTCCCTTCAGTCTCGGCTGTGGTTCTCCCTAGCTCGTGCGTCGGGTGTGCGGCTGGCACTGGCGCTGAGGGCCGGGAGGTGTAGGTTTCTGTGTGGGGAGCCGGACATAGTCGGTTTGTGCTGGCGCGGTCTGAGGGCGTAGGTGGCTGGCTGGCCTTATGTGCCAGGGGGCCCCTGGGCCCCTTGGGAGAGGTAAGTCGAGGATATAGGATTGTGCTAATGCTACTGTTACCGAGGTAGAGAAGGAATTTCGCTGGGCGAGACTGCCGGACTTGAGAGGAGGAATGAAAACATTTAAACAAAACAATCTTTTGCAGATATTGTAGGTGACTGACTGTTCCGAACAAGCCATTTTGTGCTTGTCTCTTGTGTGCTGATTTGTCGCCGAGGTGTTGTGCGAGGAGATGATGAGCAACTTTCTGTTTAAAGGTGCTAAGGCGACTGTTGCGAAACTTTGAGATGGGACGCGCAAAGAACTGATGACAATAAGATAGTAAGATGATTGAGGAAGATATCTCGCCGCGGAAGAGAGGGAATCACCCCAAAGACCTACATCGGCGCCTACGCATGTCATATTGATACCCTAGGCAGAATCTACATCCTTCATAACACCCCCACTTATAAATCTATACACAAGACTTCAGACTCTATGTATCCATAGCGCAATCATCACCGACGTGACATCATGACCCTTCCCGTTCCACCCTAATCCTGACGTCCAGCCAGGTACGTCTTACCCTTTAGCTCCTCAATGGCACTGTCTCGCAGCCACCACCCATTGTCCTTCTCGGGCGCACCCACTTCGGTTTGCGGAGCAGCCACCATTGGTTCTTCATCAGCTGTCGGCTTCATCGACACCTTCTTTTTCCCCTTCCTAACATCCGTCTTCTTCGTCTTTCCCTTGTCCTGGGCCGTCATTGCAGTCGAAGCCTGGTTGGCATTGGCAGCAATCGCGCTCACCAGCGACGGCCTGCGGTCTGACCACTCAAACAACAGCTTCAGCCCAAGCAGTCTATCGCGAGACCAGCCGCTGAGCCCGCTACGCAGAACAAGCTTGGCATCGACAGCCGTGCTGGCTCCCTCTCCCTCGCCCACACCCCCACCTGACCCAAGACGGTCGAGCACAACAGCCCGCTCCGAATGGGTGAGGTCTCTGAGAGCATCCAACTCAAAGACCCACTCCATCGTATCGCGGTCCAGGGACTCGGCGCCCGCAATCTCGTTTCTACCGAGGGCGCGCAGCGTCGCCGAGTACGGGTTCTCGTGGGCAGGTCGGTGTCGGAGGTACACCGACTGGTTCTTGCGAAAGTCGTCGACGAGGTGCGGCGACCGCTCAAAGTCGATGGTCAGATTCCAGTATCCCAGGGCTTTGGCGTCGGTTATGACGCTGGCGACATCCTCAAGCGGAGGAAGCAG
Source organism: Schizothecium vesticola (assembly GCA_030549215.1). Lineage (NCBI taxonomy): Eukaryota > Fungi > Ascomycota > Sordariomycetes > Sordariales > Schizotheciaceae > Schizothecium > Schizothecium vesticola. The sequence goes on along the minus strand of JAUKUD010000007.1, from coordinate 756,823 downwards.
GCATGGCGTTTGTCGGAGAATGACAGTGGGTTCGCCTGACCGTGAGGACATTGGAACGTTGGCCAACGCAGCTGTGGCAGAGGGGGAACCCTGCTTGAGTTGTATCTTGACCGGAATGTTGATGGGCTGTCCGGTCAAAAGATCTTTGGTCACGAGACAGCGCGGATCGGTAGCCAGGACCCAGAAATGCCGGAAAGCCTGCAGATGCGAGCGGTTGTCCTGCACGCTGGTCGGGAAGAGCGGGTAGAAAGCGACGATGAGAGATGCCGTCGCGATGTTGCTGGTGCCAAAAGTGGCCGTGCCACAGCCCAAGAACAGAGCGCCGATGGCGAGGTGGGCGGCGAGGTGGCTTCCATAAGTAGTGTTGGCATCATCTCGTCCGTGCAGAGACCTCAGGCGGCGGAGCACCACGAGGTCGCCCGTGCCAGCCATGACCATGGCGCTCGAGAGTGCGAGCATGTCCATACACATCCGCGCATTACCACGCGTTATCTCGCAGTCAAAATTGCCGGGTTGGATCCGGACAATGCGGATGAACTCGTCCAAGTAGTGGATGAGAAGATCGCGCACCAGCGGGTTGGCCGACCCGGCGAACCGCAGACCAAGTGCCCAGCAGAGCCCCGCGATGATCGAGAAGAAGGGGAGATCCTGACTCCGCAACTTTGTGACACCCGTCAGCTTGAACCGGGATCGGTACTCGATGGGCAGCCCCTTCTTGATCCACTCAAAGGCGGGTGTTATCTCATTCCAAAGGATGATGCTCTTTGCCATGGTCCGCAGCAGCAAGACGTCGGGCCGGACATAGTCAAATTGCAGAATGGTGTCGGGCACGTCGATCTTGCGCGCCACAATGTGGTCCTCTGACTTCATAAAGATGAGCGCGATGGCGACAACGGCCGCTGAGGCGGACCTGTCGAGAACGTGAACCACCTCCACCCTCTTGGTAGTTGTGGCGATGGTGAGGAGCTTCTCAGTCAGGCGCATGTCTCGCAGCCCCTTGAGGTCGGTTCCTTTGCCGAGGTTGATGAAGCCGAGCGCAAAGCCAGCCGCGAGACGGTAGCCTTCGTCGCGCAGGGGATCCTCTTCCTCCATGTCCTCGACGTACTCGATCTCCGACATCATAATCTCGCTCATTCGTCGGTGCTGACTGTTGCAGTACAGAAGCCCAATGCCCATGATGCCGGTCGTTTGGGTGTGTTTGGAAAGGTTGAGCTCGGCTGCGCCCCGTGGGAGCATTCGGGTGACGTGAACCGAAAGCAGGCGGGTGATGAGAGAGTCCATAGTCCCGATGTACGATGCTGCCAGGCCAAGTAGCAGCCCGATCGATGTCATGGTGTGCTTGGGTGTGAGGTATTTGAACGCAACCCACTTGGCGACGGATTTGAGATGCCCGTTTAGGCCGAGAGCGAGCAGGAACCCGGCGTGACGGTTGCTCAGGTCCTGGCCGGGCTTATTGTACAAGATCCAGGACGTGTCAATTCCTTTGGCATGTGGGGAGATGGCAAGCCCTCCGGCGACACCCTGGTGGAAGAAAGCCCAGTTAATCTTTTCTTCGGTAAACAGGTTCTTGTCGACACCAACGGTGATGTTGGAGGGTTTCAAAACACAAGTCAGGTTGAAGCCTCCAATGTGGTATTTTTGAGTCAGCAATGGAAAGCGAAGGGAATAATAGAGCAGACCACGTCCGGCTGGGATGGCGAGGCTGCCCGTCGCAGCCGTCGTTGCGAGCTCTTTTTGTCGCTCGAGGTACTGGCTTTCCGTCCACTCGGGTTGGGGGTCCAGCTGGAGGACGCGCGGTTTTGTCGACGAGAGAAGACTCTGCGCGTCGTTGAGTCTCCGATCATCGCGGAATAGCGACCGCACGACAGCCTGCCGTTCGGTGCCATCTGTTTCTTCGACATGGTCATGGAAATCCTCGAGATGTTGGCATATCATGCGGAAGTCCCACTTTGCCGTGTGGCTGGGCGACTGGACACGAGTCAACGACAAGTACAGGAACGAGGAGGTGAGCAGACTTACCTGCGCGTCAGATCCGTGGGGTCGCCAGATCTTAGCTGGCTGGAGCACGCCACATATATCCGTCCGGTTCACGAGCGACAACAAGGACTTGGGCCACGATGGCGGGGGGTTCGGCTGGCACATGTAGATGACGTCTTGCAGGGGCGTCAGCACGGCTTCGGGCAGTGTTTCCAGAATCTGAGGGGTGAAGCCGCAATCGTGCATGGCGACAACCATCTCGACATGGTTGTTGACCGACGGCAAGAGACGAAACAGCTTCTCAAACATAAAGGTCCGAGGCGTGATGCTGTTCCACAGGTGCGCCCGTAGGCTATTCGTGGACGACGAGGCCACGATGCTAGCGTGTACTTGGTCGAGTGTTGGAAAAGCAACCGCGTTCTTCGCCGTCAGATGACCCTGGATCCAAGACATTACGCAGTACACGTCAGAGGGCTCGGGTATCTTGGTGGTTGACAGAGAAACTGGAATGGGTAAGTCACGGTCTAAAAGGGCAAAAAGAGGGGGCACTTACCGGAGTTGTCATCGCAGTCACTTTGAACCCCGAGCCGGTAGACCTCGTGGAATCGGGACCATCCAAGCCACTCAGTGAGGAGGCAGAGAAGGCTCTTCAAGTCACTTGGACCTGGCGATGTCTCTTCCGGCGCCAGAATATTCAGCTTCTGCTCCTCCAAGAGCAAATGGAGAGCCAGCATCAGGACCTGAGCAGCCTTGGTGCGGCTCGCATGGTCCCAGCCGGTGGCAGTCGGCAGATACCCATTCGGCCCAAACATGGCGGTCCCTTCTGTCGAAGCGATGAACTTCTTGGCGAGTCCAATATGGGCGGCCATGAAACTGGTGCGCCCCCTCGTCGCCCCATCAGTTACGTCCTGTTGCTCGAGGACCTCCTCGTCCAGCAGCCACTGCCAAGCATTGTTGCGCATCCACGGTGGATAGGCGGACGCGTTCGGAGCGACGTGAAGCTCCATGGCTTCGAACTTGGACCTCGCTGCGGGTTTGACGTGGGCGCGGGAAGCACCATGAATTTGGCTAGGGTCCAGGGCCAGGAAACAGGCCAGGAGGAGGATGACCAGTGAAGACCATTCGGGGTCCGTTGAAGTGTCCTCGGTCTCTTGCGGCTTGGTCGCCTGGAGCCATTGCATGATGTGCCCCCAACCCACCAGTATCCTCTCTGCGTAGGCGGCTGGGAGGACACTTCTGCAAGCCTCGAGCACCTTGCGGACCTGATGTGATGATGGCTGCAAAGCGAGCCGGACGCGATGGTATTTGCCCTGCCTATCCTGAAGATCAATAATACCCCGCGACTGGGGATGACAGAGGGACTGGATGTGGGTGCCGGTCATGCCCATGCTAATGGGCCGCCCCACTCGGTCCTCCTTTTTGATCCGGTGGCTGCCGCTGTACTCGAGGCTGTTGAGGTTGTCGTAGAAGAGGAGAGGCAGGACAACTTTGGTGATCTTCCCCCATGGGGACTGGAGACTCAGCTCCCGGCCTCCTGACTTGTCTTCGGTGAGGATGAGCATGGTCTCGTAGCCGTCGTCTGATATCTTGCACGAGTCGACGACACTCTGGACCCTGCGGAGCTCCCCAAAGACGATGCTGATCGAATTGGCATCCGAAGCAGCGGGCTGGTTCCCAGCACTCTTCTCGGCCAGCAAGGTAAGAAGTTGCAGCCTCCTGTCGACGGGGTCCTGGATGCCCACTAGGATAGGCACCCGACGCTGGTCGTCCGTTGCGGTCGGTGGTGCTACGAGGACGAAGACTTTTGACTGTGTCCGAGCAGGCAGGTCAGAGAGGGAGTAGCGCACGTTCGTATTTTCCATGGGGATGCTGTAAATCTTTGTGAGCAAGATCTCATGAGTGAGCCCGTCAAAGTCATGGTCGTCGAGGCCCATGTTGTGGAAGCCCTCAAAGTCGCCGCCAGCCTTGAGCTCCTCGAGAAGATTGTCGACGGGGGCTTCGCTCAAACTATTAAGGCCCTGGCTGTTGAAAGAGCCAAAACCGGGACCACCGAAGCTGCCGCTCACGCGGGCTCGCTGGCTGCCATAGGACTCTGCTCGCCTCCCCGCATGGCTGGGGTGTAGGGCTGCTGGGTCGACAAATGTGGACCTGTCCTGCGAGGCTGAGAGATCAGCCCGGGCCAAGAGAGAGCTCACTCGCCTGGACTGCCTCCTCGTCGCGTCGCTGCCCTTTTCGGGGTCGAGCGAGCTGAGGGCATTGTCCAGCACCTTGTCTCTTTCGTCAATCTTGACGCTCTTTCTTGGCTTCTTCCCTGGGAGGGGCACGCCAAAACTCTCTCGTATGTTCGGGTGGACAGGTGTCGCAGCACCACTAGCCATGGGGGGCATGGAGCTTCGCCGCCTCGAAGGCTTGCTCTTTTTTTGCTTCTTCTGCCCCGTGAACGGGTCGTCATTGTCAATGTATGCAAGGCGCCAAACGCTATACATGGTCGTCTCCTTGTTGACGGTGATAGCGAGATTGAGCTTGATTTTCGCATTGACCGTCGCCATGGGGAGCTCGATCTCTTGGACGTGAATGATCTCTTCCGCAGGGTTCAGGAACAGCGGGCTTATCGAGCTCCTGCGACGCCTGGACGTCCGATCCTTTTCCGGTTGCGTAACCACCAGCCCAATCTCCAGCAGAGGATCTGTCAGACAGACGAGACGGGGCCAATGGCTGTCGGGACTCTCCATCGTGGGTTGCCACATGTTTTCCAATGTTGAGCTCAAGCGCAATGGCAGTGGCTGCAGCTTCCCCAGGCCTTCGAAGGAGAACCCCCCCACCTTGTCGCTTGGGGCGGGCATGGCTGTGACTTGAGACGAGAGGAACGAATTGGGCGGTACCCTGGGCATCCGCAGCGCTACGGATGCTGTGTTGTTCCCCTTGGACTTTCGCTGTATTATGACCCCCATGGGTGTCGCGCAGGCCGACTCGACCTCGAAGGGCATGTGGACGACATGGCTGGCTCCGGAAAGAAAGAAGATATGGGCTTGGGTCTTGAGGAAGACGACGAGGGCTCTCGAGAGGGGTGGTCGGGCTGCCGTCTTCTTGGCAGGCTTCTTGGGGCTGGTTCTGGGATCGAGGTCGGCTCTTTGATTATCGGCGGAGGCGGGGAAGTAGGTGAGCAGGGCCTGAGTTACGGTCTCGTTCTCGGCGGTCGATGTGAAGCTCTTGCGGAAGATGCCCCCGCGGGACCAGAGGACGCATTTATCCGTGGTGAGGATCTCGTCTTCGTAGATGGTGCCGCCAGTCCTGTCGACGACAATGTCCCAGGTGTAGGAGGACGGAGGAGGGTCGGGCGGGAGGATGCCTTCATCGATGGCATGCTGGAGTGCAGTTGGCTGGTGCACGCCCAGCGATGTGACCGACGCCATCGTGGGCGCGGGGAGAAGCAGAGAAGAGGGGCGTTACCCCAAACGACAAGCAACGTAGGCTGAAGGCAAGCCAAATCGAGCCATGTCGTCACTGTGATGTGGTGGTGGTGGTGGTGTGCTTGTCGTGGTGGAGAGAGCAGGAATTGGCAGAGTCCCAGCCCTGAACTGAGGTTTGGTTGTCGTTATCGACCTGCCCAACAAGTTTGGCTTGCACTTTTGGAGGGGAGCTTCAGGCGAGGCCTATGCCGTCTTCGATTGGGAGAAACAAAACCGCGTCTTCACGCGCCTGCAGCCAAAATGCTCCCAAATGCCCCACTGAATCCCCCAAGGCAGCGCTTGATTGGCCCGGGCTCGGCAGGCAGACCTCAATGGCCTGAAGCGCTGAAGCAGGGCCTGATCTCCCCCAACACCAGCTCTCCAGCTCCCGCAGGTCTCTGACGTAGCTCCCCCAGGCACCACCAGCTCAGCTCCTCAGCTCCTAAGACACCCAACATTGATCCAAGACCGCATTGTGCGCCCGTTGCCGAGCCATGAAGTTGCTGCCACGCCTCCAAGCAACATGACCGAAGCTTCGCCCGATGCAGGTGACACCGAGGCACGCCAGAAGCTGGAGGCAGAGTCGACCCCAGATGCCGAGGCAGCTGGCCTTTCCCATGGCGACGCCGATGCGCCATCCTCGTCTGGCGCCGATGACCGCCCCGTAGCCCCGACGGGCGAGGGTGCCCGCGATGGTGGCGATACGGACTCTAAGGCTACCGCAGGCGGGAACGGCGACAGCGACAGCGACGACGACGACGAGAACGACGACGATGGCGGCGACGATAACGACGGGGCCGTCGAAGAGGACGATAGTGATGACGAGGACGAAGAACCAAAGCTGAAATATGCCCGGCTCACCCAGCATCTCGGGGCCGTTTACCGGAATGGCGATGCGACAAGCTCGTTTCTCGTAGCTGGAGACAAAATGATCATCGGGACGCATAGCGGCAATATCGTGAGTGGCCTTGACGGCAGCAACTCTGCGCCCCCTCTGACTTGTAATGTAGCACGTCATCCAGCTCCCGATATTCCAGTCCCTCCGTGTCTACCACGCCCACTCCGCCTCGGTCACCAGCATCTCCATCTCGCCCTACCCACCACCGCTGCCCTCCTTCAAAGCCGAGACGGCCGCCCGCGCTGCTGCCCAGTCGGCGAGCAGTCCCGCACGATCATCATCGGGCAAGGCCGAGAGTGTCGCGTCGTCCGCCGCTGTCTCGAGGAAGCCGCGAGATGCTGCCGTCGTCCCCAACACACCCTCGAACAATATCTACATTGCGACATCGTCCACCGACGGCAATGTGTGCGTGCAATCGCTCGTGGACATGCGCGACGTCTCGTTGCGCAATTTTGCTCGACCTGTTCAAGCCGTAGCCCTGTCCCCCGAGTACAAGACGGACAGAACCTATCTCTCGGGCGGCCTGGCGGGGCAGCTCATCCTGACCACGGGGGCCCCCAACGGCCGCAGCACATCCACAACGACGGGCGCGGCGGCACAAGCAGCGGGGTGGCTAGGAGGGATGGTGGGGGCCGGGACAGGAAAGGATACGGTCCTTCACTCGGGCGAGGGCACCATCAACGCCATCAAGTGGTCTCTGACGGGTCGATACGTGGCATGGCTCAACGAGCATGGGATCAAGATCATGCGCACGAAACTGCACCTCGAAGCTGCCGACGCCGAAGACGCCTGGAAGCGCATCGGTCACGAAGATCGGCCGCAGACGGAAGAGTGGGAGGAGATGGCCAGCGTCTGGAAGGGGAGGGTTGAATGGATTGACGAGCAGTCCATCGAGCCCGACGAACCTGCCAAGGAAACTCAAGAGGAGGCTAAATCCCTGGCTACTGAGAAGTTGAAGCAGCAGCAGCTCAAAGCTACTAAGAAGGTTGAGCGGCTGCTCGTGGGATGGGGAGGCACCATCTGGATCATGCATATTCACCCTGGGGAAATTGGCGTCGGCAAGAATGCCGGAGAAAGGTCCGCTGGCCGGGCAGATATCGCGAAAAAGTATGCCAACCTCCTCCTCGGCCTCGTGGGCGTATTGCTAATCATGGCGCAGACTGCGACTGGATTGTCTTATTTCTGGCATCTCGTTATATACTCAAAACCTGTTACTCGTACTGGCGTTTTGTTTGCCCGACAAGGACGAAGAGGAGGAGCCGAAGCCATCCCCCCGCGGCCACAAACACCATTCTTCAGTTACATCTACCGGAAGTGAGCCATCTGGGGGGCTCCGGCGCCGCCAAAACAACTCGCCACCAGAGCTGCGACTCATTGATCTCACATCACACGCCGAAGTGGACATGGACGTCCTCACTGTCAGCCGCTTTGAGCGCTTGTCCTCAAATGACTACCATCTCGGAGTTTTACCTGCTCGAAATGTCGCCGCCGCTACATCGACTCGCGGCGCGTTGGAGACCTTGGCCGGCTTTGGCACTGACATGCTGAATGCCGCCCTGAACCCCAAGTCCTTGTTATTCAACTCGGGGGCAAGTGTGAGGAGCAAGGATAGCAATGACGGAGCATCGAGCGGCACTATATCGACGGTGCGAGGCGGCCGGGCATCTGTGCATCCCAATCTCGGCAAACCAGGAGTCAAGATATTCATCCACAGCCCCTACGACTGCATATTGGCGACGAAGCGCGACCTGGGCGACCACCTGGCGTGGTTGCTGGAGCACAAGCTCTACCAACAGGCTTGGGATCTGGTGGACGACCACCCAGAGACTGTGGGCTCTCCGGAGAGATCTTTTGAGCAGGGCTCCGGGACCCCCGACAGATCACAGAGCACGGATGACTTCTTTGACGACACAGCCTCCGTCATGGACGGCATGCGCAACTTTTACTCATCGGCCGAGAAGGAGAAGCGACGGATCGGGGAGCTGTGGGTGCAGCAGCTCATCGAAGCCGGGGACTGGGCCCAGGCGGGCAAGGTGTGCGGACAGGTTGTGCGCACCCCGGACAAGTGGGAGAAGTGGGTGTGGAACTTTGCCCACGCCAAACGGTTCGATGAGATTGTCGACTATATCCCGACGGAGCCGACACACCCCCCGATCCCGAGGGCCATCTACGAAATCATTTTGACGCACTACATCAAGATCAGCAAGCCCAGGTTCCGCGACCTGCTCGACCGGTGGTCGCCTGATCTCTTTGATGTCGGGGCAATTACGACGTTTCTGGAGAAGCAGTTGCAATATCGAGATGTCCGCGAGGACAGCGTTGAGGAGGGCGAGGTGGGCCGCGACTGGCGGATTGTCATGGAGAGCCTCGCTCGTCTGCACGAGGTCAATGGGCGCAAGCGAGAAGCTCTCAAGTGCTTCATCAGGCTGCAGGACGCCGACTCGGCGATGAGGCTCATCAAGGATGCGCATCTTGCCGTGGCCGTTGCCGACGACATTCCCAGCTTCATCGGCTTGCGGGTGCCGCAGGACCGCGTCAACAAAATGACAAAGGCCGAACTTGAGGAGGCCACCATGGAACCGATTGCGCTGCTGGTAGACGAAGCGCAGCACGGCCTCGTTTCGCCCGAGGTGGTTGTCAAGCAGCTCCAGGAAAAGGAGCTGAACCTCTACACCTTTTTCTACCTCCGCGGTCTCTGGAAAGGAGAGGGCATTCACGAACACGGCAACGAAACGCGCGCCCGATTGGTTTCTGACAGCCAACTGCTGGTCAACACTTTTGCCGACCTCGCCGTTCATCTATTTGCCATCTTTGACCAGTCTCTGCTCATGGCTTTCCTCAAGACTTCGACGGCATATTCCATTGACAAGGTATGCATCACCAATGCCGTTTGATCATCGCTGCTAACACACGACAGGCCTGCCAAGAGTGCGAACACTACAACTACATCCCAGAACTGGTCTACCTGTACTCCAAGACCGGCCAGATGAAGCGCGCCCTGTACCTCATCATCGAACGCCTCCGCGACGTCAGCCGGGCCATCGCTTTTGCCAAGGAGCAAGACGACCCCGACCTCTGGGAAGACCTGCTCAACTACAGCATGGACAAGCCCCGCTTCATCCGCGGCCTGCTGGAGGAAGTTGGCACCGCCATCGACCCCATCACCCTCGTCCGGCGCATCCCCGAGGGCCTCGAGGTCGAAGGGCTCCGCGAGGGCCTCAAGCACATCATGAAGGAGCACGAGCTCCAGTACACCATCAGCTCGGGCGTCGCGCGCATCCTCCGCAGCGAGGTCGCCGCCGCCCAGAACCAGCTCCGCAGCGGCCAGCGCAAGGGCGTCAAGTTTGAGGTGGTCGTGCACGCCGGCGACCACGTCGACGTCTCGCCCAAGGACGTGCCGACGCCGGCGCAGGTCGAGGACGCCGCCCCGGACGCCCCGGCGACCGCCGCCGCGAGGAAGTGGGAACCGGGACACTGCGCCGAGTGCTGCGAGCCGTTTGTCGAGTGGGAGACCAAGACGATGGTGGGGTTCGCGTGCGGGCACGTCTTTCACCTGGAGCATCTGCTGAAGCGGCTGCACCCGGATGAGGAGGTGGATGAGGATATTCTTGGGGTTGTCGCGGAGCAGCGGCCGCATCTCGTCGGCGCCAAGGTGACGCATGCGAGGTTGTTGAGGGATCGGATGACGGGTGGGTGTCCGGTGTGTACGACGGCGGAGGCAGCGTTAGTGTAATTGTACGGAGGAAAGCATTCATTTACGGGAGCATGCATATACCAGGCGGGATTTGCCTTTTTTTCTGCTGAAGTTGAATGGGCGGGACGGTGTGGTTGGTGGGTTGAGGATGTTTGCGGCAGTCTTTGTTTTCACGCCAGGGAGCACGGCCAACCAAGAATCCGTGAGGAGCAATTGCTTCAACTCCAGCCACAGGAGCGGAAAACAGACACTAAGATTACAGGGGGTTAAAACCGACTTCTAAGTGTGGAATGAAGCACTTCATCGCAACAACAGCGCGAGGCCCAACATACGAATGCGCGCAGCCCTGAGATGGTGATGGTTATGTGCGGATCACGCGTTATTGGCTTAGCAGTAGCCGCTCGTTTCCTAGCAGGCATAATCCTTCTCGGCCGTAAGGTGCGGCACTAGCCTGAGTTGTCCGCTTACATCCGCCTCCGCGTCCGAGCGCCTTGAACAACAACAATTGCTCCCGACCGTCTTGGGTCCCTCGTCGTAGTAGGTACCCAAACCACTCCCAATGCGCGACCATGTCTACAGCACTACCAGATTCGCCTCGGCCGACGGCCTCGGGTGGTATCGCGATTGACATGAGCGGGCGGCAATCCCATCCGCGACGGCGCAGAAGGCTTGCGCTTTCATGCCTCGAGTGCCGGCGCCGCAAGATCAAGTGCGACAGAGCAGACCCCTGTCGACATTGTGTGTCTGCCAGAGTGCAGTGCACATTCCGAATCTACAGTCACGACATGGAGTCAAGCATTCACCCGCAGCCCCAGCCGCAGCCACAGTCCCGGCTTCCTCCGCCCCCGGGCCAAGGCCCCGTCCAGGCGGCCCAAGGATTGCTTAGCGCCGGCGAAGTCACAGCGCCAACGGAGCCGGTCCGCACGTCGTATGCCAGTACCCCGACATCACACTCAAACTATCAAAACAGCAACGACAGGCAGGTCAATGCGCCTGCTTGCCCCGACCACAATAGTGTGGCAGACCTCGAGTCAGGCCTGCAGGACCTCCATATAATTTTGAATACGACGAGAATCATGAGGTTTCGGACGAGCATTGCTCACGAGTTCGCCCCCATCATCACTTGCTTCGCCAGGGCCTCGGGTAGTGGCGCCGGGGAAGGCGGCCCATGGCATAGCCCCGAGACCGAAGCCGTAGTCGGCCAAATCGGCGAGCTCCTGCGCGAGTGCAAGGACACTGCCAGGAAGATCAAAGCCGGGCGACATGCGAGCAGGCCCCCGAACGCCGTCCTGGGCACCACGCTGCCCCAACGCGACGTGGCAGCCGAGATGGCCACTCTGTACTTCCAATTCTTCGAGTCCACACACCGAATACTCCACACGTCCAGCTTTTGGTCCGGCTTCGACAAGTTCTGGAACGACCCGGAGAATACCACGGCCGACAGTCGTCTCACGGTGCTGCTTGTCGTTGCGATAGGGTCTAGTCTGTACGACCACGGAGAGGGCCGTGGCGCCTGGCGCAGCATGGTTGACCAGTGGGTGTACGCAGCCGAGGCCTGGCTCGCGGTGCCGCTGAAGAACCGCCTTACCGTTGCGGGGCTCCAAGTCCACTGCTTGACCATCCTGGCGAGGCAGATGCTCTCGGTCGGCGGAGATCTGGTGTGGGTATCCGTGGGATCGCTCATTCACAAGGCCATGGAACTTGGTCTGCACCGCGACCCCAAGCGTCTCCCATCCATGTCCGTGCTGCAAGCCGAGCTCCGGAGGCGGCTTTGGGCGACCATCGTTGAAATGGCGATCCAGGCCTCGCTTGACTCGGCCATGCCGCCGAGGATCTCGCTTGACGAGTTTGACACGGAGGCTCCCGCCAATGTGAACGATGACGAAATGGAAAACGCCTCGTCATCTCTTCTGTCACGCCCCAGGCACGCAGGAGGCTACACCTCGACGTCGATTCAGTTGCTGCTGCTCGACTCCCTCCCCACCCGGCTTCGCACCCTGCAGCTTCTCAACGGCCTTCACTCCAGCCTCGAATATTCCGACGTCCTAGCACTCAGTGCTGAAATTTCCGACGCGTGCCGGGCAGCTACCGCCTTCATGCGAGAGAACAAGGGGTTCGGGATTTTGCCCTTTCATCGGAACATGGCCGACTACCTAGTGCGGCGCTTTCTGCTACCTCTGCACTGCCCCTTTGCCACAGAGGCCCAGAGCAACCCGCTGCTCTATGGGTCAGTCAAAGTCAGCCTGGACACGGCCATGTCCATTATAGCCCCCGAGCCAGATGAATACTTCTCTCGCGTGATGGCCGTCGGCGGAGGTTTGTTCAGGGAGGGTTTCCGGTCTGCAATGACGGCCGTTGCCCTCGAGCTTCTCGTCCATGTCCAGGCACAGCACCTGGACGGTACGCTGCACCGCAATGCCCAGTACCGAGGCGTGCTGAAGCAGGCCGTCAGGGACATGATCGTCTTGTCAGTCCAGAGAATTGAGCAAGGCGAAACCAATGTCAAGGCGCACATGTTCCTCAGCATGATCTTGGCCCAGGCAGAGGCCACTGAGACGGGCGTCTCGTGCGAGCAGGCCATCGCGCAGAGCGCAAGGGATAGTCTGGCGTTTTGTCTAACACTCCTCCAAGCAGAGGCTGATAGCAGCACGCGTTCCGACTTGACAGCAACAGGATTTGATGGCGGCGATTTTGAGGGGTATGGGCTGGATGCAGACATTGATTTTGACTTTGACTTTCTCCAGCCTGACACGAGCTTTTTCTGATGGAAGATACCACTTTCGCTTTTCCGTCGTACCTCGGGCTGTTTGTATGCGACCGCCTGGGTCAGATAAGCGAGGTGATCCGAAAGCACACCTCCGGGTTAGCCGTCGGACGTATTGGCACCGAGATCGCGCTCTCGGCCGAGGCCGGGTTTGTTGTTACTGGAGGTAGATGCCAGGGGTGGCTTCACGGAGATAAGTGGTGCAACACAACCCCCATCTGAAGTACAAAACAAAGCCTTCCGCGGGGACTTGTTCTACCAACCCTACCTAATCAAGTCTCACCTTCCACCCACGCAAGGTCTTGAGTGTTGCCATCCTCGCGACAGCTTCAAACCACCACCCCCTCATTCAACTCCCGTCATCCACAACCCAAGCCATGACACGAATGAAGGTCCTCGTCAGCGGGGCCGGCATTGCCGGCAACTCCCTCGCGTTTTGGCTCTCACGACTAGGCCACGACGTTACCGTTATCGAGAGGTTCTCCGACCTGCGTACGACAGGCCTGCAGGTCGACCTCCGCGGCCACGGGATAGACGTCATCAAGCGCATGGGTCTGGAAGACGAAGTCAAGGCTAGACTTGCGCCCGAGCAGGGATTCGAGGTCGTCAACAGCGCCGGCACGCGACAGGGCTTCTTTCCGGCAAACAAGTCAACAACTTCCAACTCCCGGCGGCCGAAGGTGCGGCAAAACTTTACATCCGACTATGAGATCATGAGAGGCGATCTATGTCGGCTCCTCTACGACGCCGCCGTCAGGTCTCACGCGCGGTTTCAGTTCAACACGTCCATTGAGAGCTTCGAGGACCAAGGAGGCGCCGTTCAAGTCAAGTTTGCAGATGGCAGGACCGGTCGTTTTGACCTCGTTGTGGGCGCCGACGGCCAGGGCTCCAGCACCCGAAGGAAGCTTTTCGGATCCGCGGTGGCCGATGCGGCATACCATCCGTTCAAGGACACGTACATGGCGTACTTCACCATCCCGCGGCCAATCCAGCCGGGCGAGGACTACGTTGCCACAATGTATATTGCCCCGGGCCGACGCGGCATCATGACCCGCAGACATTCCCCCCACGAGCTTCAAGTCTACATTGGGTGCAGCGCCAGGTTGCCACGGCTCGAGGCGGCAAGCCACCGTGGTGGAGACGTGGAGGAGCAAAAGGCCGCCTGGGCGGAGGTGTTCAAAGGGGCGGGTTGGAGGAGCGACGAGATTATGCAGGCGCTCATGGCCACCACCGAGTCGGACATCTACGTCGAGTCGCCAGCCCTCGTCAAGCTTGCGTCGTGGTCTCGCGGCCGTGTCACGCTCGTGGGGGATGCCGCCTGGTGCCCGACCGCGACGACCGGCATGGGCACGACATGCGGCATTGTGGGTGCCTACGTTCTTGCTTCCGAGATTGCAAAGCATTGCGCGGGTGGAAATGGAAATTCATCTGATCCCGAGGATGCGCTACGCAGCGCCCTTCAGGCCTATGAGCAAAAGTTCCAGCCGCACATGGCCCAAGTCCAGAAGGATGTGTCTGTCGAGGACGACAGCTACTGGGCCGGTCTGGCGTCGTCGGAATGGGGTATTTATGCCTTCCACTGGTTGGTGGCAATCGCCTCCTTTTTGAGGCTGAACGTAGGACGGTGGTTCCTCAAGGAGGAAATCAAGGGGTGGCATCTCCCGAACTACGACGGGATGGATGTACGGAAAGATGAGCTTGAAGAGTGAATTTCGGAAGAAAGGTGATCGTTGGAATGGAGTACAGCAACAACCTCTCATCTTATTTGGGGACACTGCTGTACATAGACGGGTATTAACATGTCATAACTGGCTGCTTTTGTAAGGGTTTGCTGCCACGCACTCCCCGTAACTAAACACTTGTACACCGAGAAACACCCACATCAGGGGGGTGGTGTTACATCCTGTGCCTCCCTGGAGACCCTGTTCGCCATAGGAAAGCTGTAAATTGCAACACATCTTTCCATCACATCCAGTTAGGGCGTGTGGCTCAGTTGGTAGAGCGTTCGCTTAGCATACTCTGTATGCGAAAGGTCCTGGGTTCGATTCCCAGCTCGTCCACATATTTTTGCTCCCTGCATAAACACCTGACCTGGTGATGCCCTTTTTTGGTTTTCGTTTATACTAACGGAGCTAGAGCTTGCTGTATAGTACAGCCCATTTGGAGGACCTCCACAAACTGTAACGGTGCTGATAAAGTATAGAGCAGCCGCCGTAGCGCTGAAAAGATTGCTGAATGTGGTGTAAACCAACGTCAACGTCTTGGAAGGTGTTTGTTTGCCTGCCTAGGTGGTACATGTAATGTCAGAGAAGAAAAACTCCAAAAAAAAAATCCAAGTAACTGAAAAGATATAATCCCCGCTGCTAAACCTCTAGCGTTTAATTATGGACCCCTACACAACGGACCTAGGTAGTTGGCATTAGTTGTAAACAGCACTACTAACACCAATTCTTCCAGCTTCGATTCTCGACGTCAAACTCGCCCGGGTAAGTCGCCAAGCGCACGGAACACCTCACGCATCATGGCATTGTGTCGTTCGAACTCAGAGCCCTCCCACAAGAACTTGGTGTACTCCCAGTACTCGGGATAGTACCCAGCGGACTCCCAATCACAATGTCGCTCAGGGTCCAGCTCAAGGTGCCGTCGGGCCGAACAGACTTTCAACCACCATGCTTCGAGGGTTCAGGTCGGCGTGCGTGAAGACGATTGTGTCCACGGCGGGCGGGATTGTTCGAAAATCTCAGTGGCTGCAACGTCCGGCTGTTGATAACCCCATTGAGAGCCCGAATGGTCAATCTTCAAGCCTCCGCCGCTTTCTCGACTCCTCTGGTAGGGTCTTCTCTCCCGACAAGATGCCGATCACTGCCTGCACATTATCGTCGCTCCTAGCCTCGTACCATCGTTCCCTGTCAACTTTGAAAATATCCAGAGTGCCAAGTTGAAGCCCAAGAACTATGGATTGCTGTCAGCACGCTACAAGGTGAGACGGGGTTTTCATGAGAGAACACGTACCAAATGATGTAGGACGCGGGATGTTAGCAACCGGTGGCGACCCAGCGGCAGCGGGCTCTCTTGCCGGCGTGATGGAGATATCACTATTCGATTTTGAACAGAATGATGAGCTGGGTGGTGGGGCTGACGCCGGACCGTTAGCAGAATCCATGTCTCCCTCAGGGCTAATGCCACTGCCGCTTGGGGATTCAGGTAGGGGCCTATGTGGTGGGGAACTTGAGATTTCCAGGGGCTCGGCTATGATGCGCTGAGGGGCAGTCAAGTGGCTGCGACTTGGCGAGCCCGGTGCGGGACAAGTCAAGGTGCGTATAATGCTCGATATACCGACAAAAGAATCCGGGTCTCTAGGCGCCACAAGGACGACAAATACTACTCACCGTCCACGAGGACGTCAAGACGGGCTTGCTCCCTCCTGTGGTTGTCTCGGTAGACACGGCAGGCATCCCGATCCCCGAGGGTCATGCAAGCCATATTATCGGTGTGGGCTGCAGAGACCGGATTAGCGTGGCCTTAGGTGGACGAGCGAATGAAAAGTTGATGGGGGTATTAAGGTGGTACGCACCGTCCTCCGCGGTCAACAGCTTACTCCGAAGGTGGGCACAGCGCGAAGCCTTGTGGCACTGAATCTCGACCACGGCGCCCAAGCTAGACTGTGCATCCGGCCACCAACCCCAGGCAACGATCAACCCGACGAAGTCGGGAATCACGCGAACGCTTGACCCGACAAGGCGCAAATAGCTAAGCAGCCGCTGCTCGGAGAGGCTGATCTCCAGCTTCCCTCGCCACTCGGTCGTCCTCGCGTCGTTGGCATCGACAACATGAAAGACGTCAAGGGGCAGTTGTTCAAGCGCATCCGAAAACAATCTTTTGACGGTGTGGAAAACGACATCAGCCTCGGGCAGGCTGTCTGGTAGGCCTAGCTCATCGACGGCACTGCGGACAGAGAGCCACCGGTCGTGCACGCGAAACAGCTCTTCAGTCTCGGAATAGAAGAGTTGGAGGTGGAGCTGTCCGGCCTGGACAAAATGGAAGGCCACGCCCTTGCTCTTGGGGCAGGCATACCCACACGCACGGAGGAGGTATCGCACAGAAGTTGCGAATGTGGACCCGGCGTCAATGTTGGTGATGAGAGGCGCCGCCGTGAAGCGGTGCTGCTCTTCTTCTTCAGCGGTGCGAAGGAGATTGTGCCGCCGAAGGATGGTCCAGTACGTTTTGGTGAGCTCGACGCCTTCGTACCCAAGGCCCTCGATGATGTGATCGAGCCGCGGATTCTAGTAAGACAAGGCAAAGGAGTCAGCTACCCGGCCTCTTAGCTAGCGGTGGCATACCACTCACCTTGGCTTTGTCATCACTGGAGTAGTACCACTTGCCCGAGAACGGCTGGCCGGTGAGATAGTCTCGCAGAACAGTTGCCATCTCCAGGCCCATATCCTCCTTTGCGCCGATGACATCCGCGCACGTGGGGGTGTGGGATTGTTGAGCATTTCACTCAGCTCGGCCGCCATGTCGGGCTTCGCGGCCAAGACACTGCCCCAGATAGCGAGGATGGCCTCTGCTTCCTCGCCGGCTCCAGCAACCGACTGTCGCTCTCGATTGGTCCTGCCATGGGCGAAGTTATAGCCAAACTTCAGCGAACGGTTTGTGATACTGGCTGACCGTGTCTCTTTCGCCAGGAAAGCGCCAAGACGCCTGACGGCCAGTGGCAGGCTGGAGCCAGGCTGGAGACACAAAGATCCTCACAGGCGGCTGAAACAATTGGGACATCCAATCTCAAGTAACCTTGCTCAGGCCTGTGTAACCTCTATGACGCTGGGGTCTGGATACGATGGATCTAAACGCTGGGGTTACGGATACAGAAATATATAAAATAAACTATGATTGATTGTACAAGGCTCTATTCCCTTTCCATTAGAAACTTAATTCTAGATTATCGCCGAAAATATCATAAGCAAGGAATTCCAGGTCCTCCTTCCTCCACAGCATTGGGTTCAGGCCTTTTCTATTCGCAGGGGCAGTCGATGCCTGCTTTTCCTGAAGTGAGGGTACGTCGTCGTTATTAAATGAAAGTGCGTCAACAGGGTTTTCTGGGCGCCCGTTATATTGAGGGGGCGAAGCGGACGAAGCGGACAAAGCGGACGAAGCGGACGAAGCGGACGAAGTTAAATTGGTTGGCGATAACGTCTTACTACAGCTCGGGTGAGTTCGGGTAATATAGCCCAGATCTCTCAGGAGCCGTTCATCTCCGTAAATCAACGTCTTGCCCTTGAATGTCGATATTATGGTCGCTCGGCCTTCGGTAAGGGCATTAAGTGCTTTAATTTTAGATCGAAGAGTGCTCAGCCTCTTATTGAACTTCCTGCGGACCTTGTCGGCGTGGCTCCTGCTTCGCTTCTTGTAAGCCATTGCGAAGACTAGCTAAATGACTGATGAAAGAATTACGGTTGGTGTTTAATGTGTAGAGACGTAAACGAAGAGCTAGGACACCTAATATATTACATATGTTGGACATGGAGAGGGTCGGAGGCTGAAACGGGGCGGTACTGGCAGTACTCGTTTCAGCATTACTGCCACTACAGAAAAAAACAGCTTGGTACTATTAAAAGAGTAGGAGACCTGAGCCTCCGAATTCCCAGGTTCCAGGGGTTGACTTGATCAGTGAACCTCGTTCCAGGGTCCACCTCTAGTGTTCTGGATTCCCGGAGTCGTGTACACTGGTTACAGAGTAAAATGAACGGACTTCCAGCATGGAGTTGTCTCGATGACAGCTACGTAACTTTTTGCAACAGTGCAATGTCTCACCACCCGGGAGACCCGCCAGGGCTGTCTCGGCCTCCAACCCCGTATCCCTTCCTGCCTGATCCATCCTGGGGAACAATTGAGACACGACGAAGCGACCGCCATCCTCCGAACCAAAGGAAATTTATTCGCGCGATAGATCGAACCATCTACCAATCTCCTCGCATCCATAAGCAGCGATTCAGCCAAATGCCAAATGCAGAGGCTGACAAGCAGCCTGGCCGCTCTAGTATCTACCCAGTCGAGCGCCGTAGAGTTGCTATTAGGGCCGAAGACAAAGACATTCAGCGGCAGATCCTCGCGCAGAATGCAAAGATTGACAGACGACCCGGCCCCCGCCAAGCTGTTATGCAAGGGCGGGTTGACAAGCGAAGAGTCCGCTTTCAACTACCTGGCAAAAGCACACAGACCTGCCACCGTGGAGCCGATCTTGTGGGATCGCTGGAACGGCTGCAGCTAGAGGATTCCCGGCCCCAGGCTCCGCGATGTAGCTCTTGCCGCCAACCGTTGCGTTGCCGCGTATGTAAGGTTATTGTGTTTGCAGACCTTCCTTAAGATTGGCAATTGATATGGGTGCAGTATCACTTTTTGATAGGGGTGCAGTATCCCTTTTTTATTCTACAGGGTTAGGGTTATGTATGGGTGCCTCCCCCCCCTTTTTTTCGACTTTTGACTTGGTCAAAATCCAAATTCTGAACAGAGAAGACAACCACACTAAGCCAGCCAAGACAGCGATTTCCACACTGCACAGCAAAATAGACGATCAATCCAGGCGCAGTCCCACAGGCAAGATTTAGACATCTATATACCTATCAAAACATATACAAATTAGATGCACACGCGCCATCTCAAAGACACACCTACGCCCCCCCCCGACTCTTACACTCTCAAGCCCTCCGCGTATCTGCCGCCTTCTTAATTAACTTGACTGCCTGCCAGACTTTGTTGTCTGGCCAGTTGCGTCAACTGCTACCTGTGTACCAATTGCTCTCTGTGAGGCTATTCCCGCTCCAATAGTGGCTGTAGCCGGCTCCCGCTTGGTGTTGCGCGCTGGCGCTTCGGCTCCAATACGGCGGTCTCTTTGTTCTTTAGGGGTCGGCCTCGTCTCTTCGGAGCCGGCGCAGGCGCCTCGACGGCGGCCTCCTCTCGTGAGGCATCATCTCGTGGCTGGGGGCGCCGAGCGCGCGCAGGTCGTTGTGATGATCCTCCTCATGGTGATGATCCTCCTCATGGTGGGGATCCTCCTCGTCGTCAGAGAACCCTGCGAAATCGTCGTCTTCGGCGACTTGGAGTGGGCAGCCGTGGCTGCGAAGGGGCCTTGCAGCGCCGTGGCTCGCTGATTCTGTGTCCTGAATTAGTAGGGGTAGGTGGCTGCAGGAAGGTGCTGGAACACACCGTTCACAGGGGGGCGGCGGCGCGCAGGGGCGCGCCGAGGCTCAATTGATCCGACTGGATCGCTTGCGCCGGCGCGACACGGCTATCTTGGCTGTTCTGGCGATTGTGGTGGTTTGGTGGAAATCGCTGTTTTGGCTGTTTTGGCTGGCTTGGGGGGTGGGTGGCTGTCTTGTTTGTTCAGAATTTTGCCAAGGTTGGATTTTTTTGTATTTCTGGCTACCCATACATAACCCTAACCCCGGCCCTAAAAACAAAAGTGATACTGCACCCCTATCAAAAAATGATACTGCACCCATATCAATTAAGATTGGGCTTCCTTATTCTTGTCAGATTATGTACCAAGTAGCATGAATCACCTAGCACGAGCTTAGAGAACATCAATCATTTTCTGGATGCCATCAAAAGCCCAATAGCCGTTGGTATCACACAATTTCCCAATTAATCAGAACGGCCGGCGGTAAGAGTATGATCGATTGGTCAAGATAAAGATACATTAGGGCGAAAGTCCAAAGTTGCGCCCACCTTGTCATGACCAGGTCACGACATCAGGCCGGTTTGGCCTAAGGCAGCACCCGAACCACCTATCAGGAGCCGCGGGGTTCGGGGGGGGCACCACAGCCAATCAGGGAGGTCCCTGGGTCCCGGACCACCGGGACCCCGGGACCGTCGGCAGTCCCGGGGCGGCGGTGCTCCGGGACCAGACACACCGCTTCCGCAGCACTTAGATAGTTTACTATATAGATAGGTAGACCGCGCTGTTGTGTGAGGAACTGTTCTTGTTCCTTACGCAAGCAATATCATGTTCCCGTCTACAATCTTGCAAGCACCTTCTTCAAGCTCTTTGTAGAACACCCTGTTGCAGACGGTACACGGCACCGTCTGGACCTTGCGCAACCTTCGTTCCCTACCGTCAGCACACCCCGCGGCGTACTGCCTTGCAGTCTGACCCACCTTGGGTACAGGTTGTAACACGTGGCTGTATGTTACAACCTGTACCCAAGGTGGGTCAGACTGCAAGGCAGTACGCCGCGGGGTGTGTTGACGGTAGGGAACGAAGGTTGCGCAAGGTCCAGACGGGACTGTGTACCGTCTGCAACAGGGTGTTCTACAAAGAGCTTGAAGAAGGTGCTTGCAAGATTGTAGACGGGAACATGATATTGCTTGCGTGAGGAACAAGCACAGTTCCTCACCAAGAGGCGTGGTCTACCTATCTATATAGTAAACTATCTAAGTGCTGTAGAAGCAGTGTGTCTGGACCCGGAGCTCCGCAGCTCCGGGACCAGAGGTGGTCCCGGGGACCCGGAGGTCCGGGTCCCAGGGTCCTCCCTGATTGGCCGCAGCTCCCCCGGACCCCGCGCCTTCTGATAGGTGCTCCGGATGCTGCCTCAGGCCCTACCGGCCTGATGTCGTGACCTGGTCATGACACGATTCCCCTCCTTCCAGCTTCTTTTTCCACAAAGAATAGTGAGCGTATTTCCTCCTTGCAACCACAACCATGTCTGCTAATCGCGTGCAGAAACGCTCCCTCCGTTCCTCCCAGAAGGTTTCCGCCGAATCCGCCTTGTCCTTCTATCTTTCGCGCTCTGGCGTTCCGGCCCCGATGCCTTGTTCCAATTGCTTTCGGCTGCAGCTGACCTGTATCACTGCTCCTGGATCCAAGCGCTGTCGCGAATGTATCGAGCGGCACGTCAACTGTGACGGTACCGATTTCGCGAGCGCTCTGGTTCGTAACGTTGAGAAACTGCAGGTTCTGGACGCCGAAGAAGACAAACTCCTCGCTCGGCTTATTGCAATCCGGCGCGAGAAACGCGCTGCCCAAGGCCGAGCAGACGCCTTGTTCCAACGGGGGTCCGCCATTGTCGACGCTTCTTTGTCCGCTGGTGCTACTCCGGCACCGGCGTTCCTAAACGCTCAACTTGGCTCGCCACCGATCGGGGAGGTCTCTGATACCATTGGTTTCCGCCCCTTAACCGATGCGGACTGGGCCGCGCTGGGCCTCGATCCAGCCCTCCTGGCCGATCCGGGTTCTGCCGGTGGAACTGTTCCCTCAGGGCGGGACAGTCCAGGTTCTCGAGAGGTTCCCACGAGTTAGACTCTGGTTCGTAGTCCATCCACTTGATAAGGTACTCGAGTCTTCCTTGGCTAACTCTGGAGTCTAGGATTGTTTCGACCTCGAGGTCCTCCTCGTGGTCCTCTGCTTCGGCTTGGGTGTCGATTCTGGCGTGGCGAGGGGCTGGTTCAAGGAGAGATATGTGAAAGACGTTGGTTCTGAGTCGCATGGTCTTAGGTAGCGCGAGCTCGTAGTTTGATGTTGAGATCTTCTTCACAATCTTGAATGGGCCGATTTTCTTGAAATCCAGCTTCTCGCTTGGTCGTTTTGTCTTGAGATTCTGTGTTTTTAGGAACACTTTATCTCCCTCCTCCAGGCGAGGTCCCTCGAGCCTTTTCTTGTCGTAGTGTTCCCGCATTCTTTCGCGGACGAACTCGAGCGAGTCGCGGAGCATGCCCTGCATCTCGTGTAGTCGGTTCGCGCGGACTGCAGCTCTGGGTACTTCTGCTGCTGGTCCTTGCCGGAGCTCAGGTTCGTATCCGTAGTTCGCGAAGAATGGCGACACTTCTGTGGTGTTTGTTTTAGATGCGTTGTAGGCCATCTGTGCCGTTGGTAGGAGATCAACCCAGTTGTCCTGCTCGAAGTTGACGTAGCTCCGAAGGTATTGTTCAATGACTTGGTTGAGTCTCTCAGTCTGTCCGTCCGTCTGGGGGTGGAAGCTTGTCGAGAGTTTTGACTTGATGTCGAGCCGTTTTGTAAGGGCTTGCCAGAATTTCGATGTAAACAGAGTATCTCTGTCTGACGTGATGTCGTCCGGCAGCCCGTGGTGGCTGGCGATGTGCCGTTCGAATAGGTAGGCCAGTTGTTCTGCTGTTGTCTTCTTTTTCCAAGGTAGGAAGTAGGCCCATTTTGTAAGTCTGTCGACCACGACCCAGATGGCGTTGTAGGTAGCTCCAGAGCCATCTGGTACTGTTGATTCCGGTATTCCGGTGATGAAGTCCATCGATATGGATCCCCATGCTCTTTCTGCTGTCGGGAGTGGTTCGAGCAGCCCGTATGGCTTGTGTCGTAGTGACTTCGTTTTGGCGCATGTTTCGCATGCCTTGACAACCTTTTCCACTTTCCCCTTTAGCCCGGGGAACGCGTAGTGTTGCTCGACGCGTTCTTTTGTTTTCTTGATGCCTGGATGTCCTCCCAAAGGTGCTTCGTGAAGTTCCTTGATAACAGCCTCTTGTTGGCTTGGTAGGACAAAGGCCTTACCGTTGTACCATAGGGGGTCGTCGTCATTGAGACCTCCTGTTATTCCTTCTCTTTCCCAGTGGTGCTCTGGGCGGAGTTGGTGCCTTTTTGCTTGGTGTGGGAATTCTTCCCACTCTGCGCGGTATGTTCTGGCGCAGTCTTCCCAGATCTGGAGCGGGTGCTCCAGAACGTCGCCTGTTGTTGTGAACAGCGGCGTTGATTCCGAGTTTTCGTTTCCCTTGTGATCCGGCCGTCGGCTGAGCGCGTCAGCTCTGGCGTTGTCTTTTCCTTTGACATAGTGAATTCTGAAGTTGAAAGGTCCGAGGAACTCGGCCCAGCGGATCTGCCGAGGGGAGAGTTCCTTTGTCGTAAAGTACTTGAGATTCCGGTGGTCTGTATAGACATCCACTGGTTCCTCTGTTCCGCTTAGATATGGCCTCCATTCATCGAAAGCCTCGATGATGGCCATGAGTTCCTTGTCGTGTACGGGGTAGTTAAGTGCTGGTCCCGAGATTTTCTTCGAGAAGAATGCCACCGGGTGTCTTCCGTCCTCGTGTTTCTGATAGAGCTCTGCTCCGATAGCAAAGTCTGAGGCGTCGGTTTCGACGAAGAACGGTTTGCTGAAGTCTGGCATTCGTAGCACGGGTTCCTTGCTGACGGCTTCTTTTAGCGCGTCGAAGGCGGTCTGTTGTGTGGCGGTCCATTCGAATGTGGTTCCTTCTCCTGTAAGGTCGTGGAGAGGTTTCGCGATGCCGCCGAATCCTTTGATAAAGGCTCTGTAGAAGTTGATGAACCCGATGAACATCCGAACTTCCTTTTTGTTCTTTGGTGTGGGCCAGTCCCTGACTGCCGTGATTTTTGCTGGTTCCATCCGGATCTCTCCTGGCGTAATCTCGAAGCCTAGGAAGATGGTTTTCTGGACATGGAACTCGCTTTTTCCTGGGTGAACTGACAGGTTCGCGTCTGCCAGCTTCTGGAGTACCTGTCGAACATGTTTCTTATGTTCTTCGAGGGTTTTCGAGTAGATCAAGATGTCGTCGATATACACAAAGGCGAACCGGTCCAAGAAAGGTCGCAGGGTATGGTCTATCATGCTCTGAAAGGTCGCGGGGGCGTTGGTGAGTCCCATGGGCATAACCTGGTACTCAAAGTGCCTGTTGCGAGTTCGGAAAGCTGTTTTCCACTCGTCCCCTTCTCTGACTCGGATATGGCCAAACCCCCAGGGGAGGTCGAGCCTGGTGAACCATTGTGCTCCCGCCAGTCGGTCCTTCATCTCCTTGATGAGAGGTAGCGGGTATCGGTTCTTGATTGTATCATCGTTTAGACGTCGGTAGTCTACCACAAGCCGTAGTTTTGTTGTTCCTTTCTTTGGGACGAACAGGATGGGGAACGCCGCCGGTGACTCGGACTTCCTGATGAATCCTTTGGGCTCGTTTTCCGCGATGTATTCTTTCAAGGCCTCTTCTTGTCGTGGCCCGAGGTGGTATGCTTTGTGGTATTTTAACTCCGTGCCGGGTTTGAGCTCAATCTTGTGGTCAAATGCCGTGCGCTCGGGGAGTTTGTCGATGATTTTCTTTCTGAATACCGGGTACACGTGGTACTCTGCCGGCACTCCTTCGAGGTCTTCTGGTCGTTTCTCGGGGCGAGGCTCTATATCGCTGTAATAGCCCTCGTCTTCTTTGTCCGTTCTGACGTGCATGACCATATGGCATGGTTTTTCGCCTTCGTCAGTTGTCGTCGCCGCGCCTTGGGTCGATCCGACGTATTGCTCGCGGGGATTTCGTATCCTCCGGGCACCTGGAGACTCTATCCCTTCGAGCCCTTGTGGCTGGGATTCGAGATGGCCATTTCTCCAGTCTATCCATGGGTTGAACTGTTTCAGCCATGGGAGACCCAAGATGATATCGCATCTTGGTCCTGTTGGCAGGACATCGAGAGTCACTTCCTGCGGGGTATCGGCGACTGTGATCAATAGTGTCGATTCTCGCTGACTTTGTCCTCCATCGTACGAGGCTACCTCTCCTTCGTAGGTCCTCATTCTGTATGGTACCGTTTTCTTCGTCCAAGGGAGCCGGAGTTGGTTGATGAACCGGGGGTTGATGATGTTGATGGAGCTCCCGGAGTCCACCAGCGCCGTCGCGGTTATTGTAGCTCCCTTTGGTGTTTGGCACTGTATTTCCAGGTACAAGGCGTCGTCGTCCTTCGTACCGGCTCGGGCTACCACCTTATCTGTGTGGTGCCATGAAGGTCTTGGTCGGGGCCCGGCTCGCTGCCTTCGGTTGCGAGTTCTGGCCCGGATCCAGCTGTTGTTCAGTTGGACCCATCGGGGGCGGGCAAGCCCCCTTGGTCGTTTCCCTGAATCGGACTCATCGTCGAGGGTTCTGCTTGTCCCAGCGTGCCGTAGTGTCCGATTACCTGCCATGGGAGGTGGTGGCGGTTTCTGAGCCACTTGTTTCGTGTTCGTCGTTCTTGTTTGGCCTGGTATTGCCGTTTCTCGCGTTCCTCGTGGTCCTCGTGCCAGTCGCGGAGTTTGGCGTACATGTGGTGTGAGCATTTGTAGCTTTCGCATTCTCGCCAGGTTCGTCGTCCGCGGGTGCAGTCGTTTGGCGCCGTTGCGTGTACCTCTATCACCACTTGTGGGTATTGCGAGGCGAAGTGTTCGTCGAGGAATTCGTAGTCGTGGGGCTCGCGGATCTTCACTCTCCACTCGTCTTCGTTGTCGTATAGGTGTACCTTTTTGGTCGGCTCGTGGGGATCACGTGCTGGTGAGACGTGGTGCTTCAGTTTCTGCCACTGGTGGTCGGAGCAGGTTGGGTAGTGGCATTCGAACCAGGCGAGTAGTTCGTGGTCTTCGTGTTCGGGGTGTAGCTGTGGTGCCTGGCCCTCGAGTTCCTTTGGTCCGGGGAGTTGCTCGAGGTCCGGTATCCCGTAGATGGGGTATCCGGTGAACTGGGTTCCTCGGATTCTCTCGTAGAGTTGGATCCAGCAGTCGTATGCTGTTTGTTCATGCCTTTCTCCCGGCCCTCTTATATTTTCCTTGTCGCTGTCGTAGCTGCTAGGCGCAGTGCCAGTATCTGCTTCGTGGGTATCGAGTGCTTCGGTGAGTCTTGCCCATGCGTCGGCCATTCGTTGTTCTGCGTCCTGCGAGGCTTGTAGCTCTTCGTATGCCTCTCGTGCTCCATCTTCGTCGATGGTTTCGATTGTGACGTAGGGGCGTTGACGGAGGTTTTCCTGTAGGTTAGGGGTGTTTACGAGCCACCTACTCGTATTCCTTTGCTGACCCTCCTCTTGTTCCTCCTCCTCCCCTACTACTGTCGCTTCTTCGACCTCTAAAGCCCTTGCGGCTTCTCCTGTGCCTGTCGGGGAGTCATTTGCCGGGCCGTCGTGCTCAACCCGTGTTCCGTCGTCGGAGCTGGGGTGTTGTTCTTCGAGGTCGGAGTCGGGGTACTCGTATTCGCGCTCCGGGTCACCGGCCGAGTCGTCGTACCAGTCTTCCGAGTTGGCCATCCTGACGTATCTGTCGCTGGTATCCGCCCTTCTGACTTGTCTCTGTTCTGGAACTGGCTTCCAGCCTTCCTTCTTGGGGCTGCGGCATTCTCGGGCGTAGTGGCCGAGTTTGTCGCAGTTGAAGCATTTGACGTTGGCTTTGTTGTTGTTGTTGCCGTCCCGGGGCTTCTCGTTCCATCGTCCTACGGGTTTCTTGTTGACTTGGGCCGCGCCGATGTCCATAGGCCCGGGGTGTGTTCCGTAAGCCGTGCTTGGGTACTGGCGTTTCTTTTTGTCATTCGCCTGCCGTGGCGATTGTTGGTAGCGTCCTCGTTTCTCCTGGGCACGCTCGTAGAGCCGGTTGTCGATAGTAATGGCTTCCTTCATGTAGTCGTCCAGGTCTATGGCGTGCCGGTCGATCTTGACGAGTTCATCCTTGACTTCTTCTTTGAGACCTCGGTAGAACTTGTTTTTCAAAGCATCGTCTCCCCAGCTGACCCTAAAGGATTCCTGTCGGAGGGCTGAGGCGTATGCTGCGGCGGACGTAGTCTGCCGGAGTCGTTCGATCCGTTCTTCGGCTGCCCTGATCTCATCGGGTTCTCCAAAGATCTTCTTCAGTTCATCCTCAAGTACTCCGAGGCCCCCTACGTCAAAGATGCGTTGGGTCAGGGGGTGTCGTTCGGACTCGGCGTGTGTGAGGTAGTCCGTGAGCGTGGATTCGAACCATTTCTTAGGTGCTCCCGTAAGGAAGCTTTCGGCGAACAGGACCTGGTCGGCTGGTTCCTCGAAGTTGTCTGCGTAGAAACGGACATAGGCTTTGACACTGGAGATCCAGCCGGGTAAGTCTCTCTTGTTGCCGTCGTACCTGGCGGGCGTGGCGAGCTTGACCCTCTTGTTTGTGGCGTAAACCGTAGTGTTGGTCG
Organism: Schizothecium vesticola; assembly: GCA_030549215.1. Lineage (NCBI taxonomy): Eukaryota > Fungi > Ascomycota > Sordariomycetes > Sordariales > Schizotheciaceae > Schizothecium > Schizothecium vesticola. The sequence goes on along the minus strand of JAUKUD010000007.1, from coordinate 729,140 downwards.
TACCTGGGGTTCCCATGGCGTCGAGTTGGGTTTTCAGGAGCTTCATCTCTTCGAGCGCCTTCTTCGGAGCGTTGCCCACTCCTTCGTTAAGACTTCGGATGATAAGGTTGAGTTTCTCCTTGACCTTTGCCACTTCCTCGCCCACTTTCCTGATCTCCGCTTCGTCCTCCTCATCGCTGTTAGGCTCAGTGTCAGGGGTGAGTTTCATACCGGTATCGATGTCTCCTCCTTCCGCCGTGCCGGCCGTGCCGGCAGGCTGTTTTCCCTTTCCCTTGCTGGTCGACATCGTGTCGACAGGGACTTGAGTTGTCTGGACTCAACGTTCGTTCCTAGGAGACGCAAGCAACGTGTTACAACCTGTACCCAAGGTGGGTCAGACTGCAAGGCAGTACGCCGCGGGGTGTGTTGACGGTAGGGAACGAAGGTTGCGCAAGGTCCAGACGGGACTGTGTACCGTCTGCAACAGGGTGTTCTACAAAGAGCTTGAAGAAGGTGCTTGCAAGATTGTAGACGGGAACATGATATTGCTTGCGTGAGGAACAAGCACAGTTCCTCACCAAGAGGCGTGGTCTACCTATCTATATAGTAAACTATCTAAGTGCTGTAGAAGCAGTGTGTCTGGACCCGGAGCTCCGCAGCTCCGGGACCAGAGGTGGTCCCGGGGACCCGGAGGTCCGGGTCCCAGGGTCCTCCCTGATTGGCCGCAGCTCCCCCGGACCCCGCGCCTTCTGATAGGTGCTCCGGATGCTGCCTCAGGCCCTACCGGCCTGATGTCGTGACCTGGTCATGACACTGTACCAGAGTCCTGTACGGCGGTTGTCGGTACAGGATAATTAATCAGCCGCTACCAGGGTAGTTCTTTAGCCCTACGGTATGTTGGTAAGGAGTTGACGGCTCCGCTGGTTTTCGTCGTCTTCTAAAGCTTTATCTTGCTTAGTATAGCGTAATAGCGGGCTCCGTGAGTTGATACTAGGGTGCTCGACCGGGCGCTCCTCGGAGAATCTAAGCTTGAAAACAACAGAGTGGCGTCGGAGATTCGAGATGTCGGTATACAAATGCCTTTGTTTAAGTTAAAGGATGGAAGATCGAGTCTGGGTGTAGGGAGGCTAACTTGGTGTTGAATGGTGTTGGGGGAAGGATTTAAAGGAAGAAGGATAACGCTTTTGGCGAACTAATTGTTAATTACTGACCAGCGAACGGCGTTGACGCGTCTAAACGTAAAAAGGTAGGCTATATCTCTCCCTAGGACTTATTAAATACTACGAGATTACTAAAAGACGGCGAACTTAGTAGTTACTATTTTTCGTACGGCGTACCTCTATAGACTACTATCGTCGTAATTAATGGCTATAACAAATACAATAAAGATAACGTACGCCTTAACCTTGTTAGGTATAAAAGTAAATATATGTCACAGGCTTTGCCTGTTCCTTGGTCACGTGCAGATAGAGTAGATAGCGCACAGGTCACGTGATCACCCTCGGCACCGCTCCGGAGCTTACCTCTGGAGCGGCCCTCGCTCCTGGATCTTCGCACTCCTTGTGCTTCATCATTCATCCACCACACCCCCTACGTTCAGCCTCCCCGCGTACGCCGTGATAGTATGAAGCACCTACTCTTGTAGAGCGCTACTATCTCGAGCTGCCTTACGTTTTCCACGTTCAATTCCACCGGCGCGATCCCCAGCGCCCCGAACCCTCGACCCCCGACCGCGAAAAATTTCAATTCGCACCCCCGCGACCACCATCACGAACCTCACCGGCGCCAGCAACGCGCCGCCGCCCACGTTCCCCCGCCCAAGGAGACAGCTCTCTACAAGCAGGGTATATCCCTCTTTTTCGCAGCTCACCCTCTCGTCTTCTCGTTTTCCACTTCCTGCTCGCGCGCGCCGCCAGCAACTCAAGATGTCTGACAACTACTTTGCAGTCCCCGACAATGGCGCCGACTACGTCGGCGACCTACCTAGCTCCCTATTCCAAGCGAACCCGGTCCCCGATACCCCGAAGACTACCGACAACTACTATGCGATCCTTCCCCCCGACCCTCCGTAGGCGACCTTCCGCCTTAAGTACCCCGCCAACATGGCCGACGCCGCGTCGCAGGCATTCAGAGATATCGGCTGCGAAGCGGCCGCCACCGTGGCCGAGGAGTCCGTCAACTCCTACGAGTACGACGTCGCCGCGGTGATCCGCCAGGCCTGTAAGGAAGCGACCAGCGGCTACAGATCCGCAGTCTTTACCATGTTCCAGTTTGTCAACGACAACTACGCCAAGCTTCTCTTCGATCGCAACAACCTCCGTAACGCTAACCGCGAGTACAACGCCGCCGCCGAATCCCACGGCGCGGAGGTAGCCTCCCTCCAAACGCGTAACGCAGTCCTACAGGCGTAGCTTAAGGGTCAGACCGCCTTTGTTGCCGGCCTCCGCAACCTCGGCGTTAACTCTATAGTCCCTAAGAAGTCCATCGCCAAGGACCCCGCCCCGTTTAAGGCTATAGAGAAGGACGCCTCGAAGAGATATGTCGAATACCAGAATTAGCGCTCGAAGATTATGATCCGCTGGGCGTAGGATTCTTACGAGTTCCCCAACGAGTATAAGAAGATTCTCCACATCGCTAGCCTCTTCGACGGCCAAGCGTACCAAAGCATTTACAAGGGCATCTTAACGATTATCGAGCACCCCTAAGACCACACCAAGTGGGCTTAGGTAACCGGCGCTGATCTGGTTAAGGTCCTCGACAAGACGTACAGTAACCTCGACGTCTCCGCTAAGGCCGAGAAAAAGCTCTCGACGCTCGAGTAGTGTCATGACCAGGTCACGACATTGGGCCGCGGCGGCCTGGGGCAGCCGTGGCCAGCCAATCACAAGCAGAAGGACTGCGGGGTCCAGGACCACCAATCAGGGTGGTCCCGAAGGAATCAGGTCCCGAGGCCGGGACCAGTTCCGGCCGGGACCAGACACACTGCTTCTACAGCACTTAGATAGTTTACTATATAGATAGGTAGACCGCGCCCCTTGGTGAGGAACTGTTCTTGTTCCTCACGCAAGCAATATCATGTTCCCGTCTACAATCTTGCAAGCACCTTCTTCAAGCTCTTTGTAGAACACCCTGTTATAGACGGTACACGGCACCGTTTGGACCTTGCGCAACCTTCGTTCCCTACCGTCAATACACCCGCGGCGTACTGCCTTGCAGTCTGACCCACCTTGGGTACAGGTTGTAACACATACAGTACTCTTCCACCAAGAGCCTTATCTTACAGTTGCCTACGGCCACTGTAGGACCACTGTTATAGTGGCTGTTTCGCTTCCCTTAGCACCTTACCAAGCTCTGCTATTGTAACCACCTGCCGCAGTCTTCCAACCCACCTTCCGTTTCGTACGCTACAGCGCACCTTGCCCTGTAGCAACCCTATACAGGTGCTATCTTCATAGGCCTGTTAGGGCGTACCCAGCAACACTTACCTATATTTTAAAAGCTAGGTTTGTTTTATTAAGATAAGTAGTCTTGTATCTAAAACCTCTTATCTTAGTATTTTTTTACAAAAGTAGCTTAAAATCGGTCTTTATATCGCGTAAACTTCCTAATTTTCATAGTAGGGTGAGTAATAGTAAGCCGAAGCTAAGCTAAGGGTAAAGCGAGCTTAATTTCAAGCTAACTATTTTTAAACGGAGCCTATTTATTTTATATAGTAGACTACCTTTATAGTTAACGTTACCCTTTATAATATTTTCTAACTAAGTCCGGATTAGTCGTAGAGACTAAACCGAGGACTAAGCGTAGCGAACAGCTTCCTAAGACGAGGTAAGTACAGGGAAGCGATCTTTAAGCCCGGCTATAGTTACTATAATTTAAAATAGGGTGTATGTTAGTTACGGACTTAGCTTTGGGATACTATTCCACCGCTAAATAATAATATAATAACTTACTGAGTACTTTTAGGTATCTTTCTTACTACCAATATTTATTATAGATACGTTCGTTAATTCCTCGTACTTGGATAATTTTTATTTGCTACAGTATATACGAGGCTATATGTATAATGGTAGGAGAAGTAGGAACCTAATGATAGAAATGCTTTTAACTCTCCGCCTTGTCTAATTTTCCTATAAACGCTACTGCTACGCTAGTCCTTATGTTATCAAAATCAGCGTAATGCTGCAGCATCTTAACGGCCATCGTGCCGTATTCCCTTGCATTCTTCAAATCTCCCATCTTTAGATAGATGTCGGCGATGATCCCGTAAAAGTCCCCAATCTGTCCTGCCAATCCTTCTTTCTTCCCCAAGTCTTCCACCTCGTCCACTGCAGCTCGTAAATTTTCTTGCGTTCGGTTCTCAACTTGGTCGAGAGACTCCAAGATATCCTGTATACGGCCACGGTTAACGTCTGAAACCCTACAGGCTTCGGCATCGTTACACAACGAGCAGGTGCAGTTGAAGCCCCATTTCTGGATTAACTGTGCCCGCTGCTCTGACAGAAGATTCATAGGGAGATCTACCACGCTGTCAGAACCTCCTTTTTTTGGGGACATCCTGTTGACTTACAACTCAGCGACACCTCCTCCCCAGCTTGAATCTCCTTGTAAGCAACCGCCTCAATTACTAGTGTCGTTGGCGAATATCTCACAAACGCACTACCAAGGTCAGCAAATCCCTCCCTACACCACCATCTCCCCTTAACCATTCACCTACTTCGGCCTACAAGCATGATTAATCCTCTGCCTACATCGTCAGCAACATCTCCTTGAAGTTTCTCCTTTCTCCCCTGCACGACCCCCTAGGGAAAAAAAAGGGACAAAACCTACCGCAATCTCTGGATACAACCCCGTATGATCCACCCCCTCCACCGTAACATGAAAACCATTCGTCCTCAGTATATCATCAACCACATACCCATCCTCCTTCCTCGACAAGCCCAACAACGCCTGCTTCTCCCTCCTCGGCAACCGCGTACTCGCATGTGACAGCCCCGTATACACATCCCTCACTCTCCAATGCCGCTGCTCCGTCAATCGTATGAGGATGGGCGTGTTCGCCATAAGTGTCTCTCCTTCTTGGATACGTCTCGTCGCAAAGACGCCCAGTCCTTTGTTTTGAGCCTGGGTGATTGTGAATGGTCCGTCCGAGGCGGAAAAGAGGCGGGAGCCGCGTTGTTTTTCAAGCCAGGCGACGTCCGGGTCCTGGATATGGGGGGCGAGGGAGGCGGCGACGTAGGGCGTAGTGAGAAGGGAGAGGCCGCGGGAGGAGCCGCGGAGGTTGGTGACGGTGTAGGTGCATAGTTTGGCGGCGGTGGAGGCTTTTCCGGCGGGAGGGGTACACCAGGGGGGATAGGACCAGGGGTGGTGGGGAGGGGGGGAGGTGTTGTCGAGGACGGGGGAGCAGGTTTTGTAGTGGGGGAGGGGGTTTAGGGGCCCGGGAGGGTTGTTGGTGCATCTAAAATGGGGGATATCATGATGGCCGGTAGCGAGGTGGATGAGGGTGAGGTAGATGCTGAGTTGCGGCGCGGAGAGTAACATGGTTTGGTGTTTATTGTCATGTCGTGCATCGCGGTGAGTAAAAGGCGGCGGACGGTTGGTTTTGGCAACACATTACAGCTCAGCTCAGCTGTCCTTATGATACCGTGTAAATGCAACTGCGGCTAATGTGTCAATGGTAAGAAACCGTTTCAAGTGGCGATCTGGGCGGGCTTCTAAGCTTCTGATTCGGATGGCTTGGTTTCCAAGACTTCGAGAGGAAGCACGGCCATTAGCCGCGGCCTGTTACATGCTACTGCTCCGGCTATTGCGGCAGAATTTTCTCCTTGCATTAATCTCGGTCATTAGAATAAGCGCCAGCTTTACAGCATTCCTACATCCTCAAAATGCCTACGCCGCCGTCGCTACCATCCGGGTACACATTTACCATCCGGGTACACATTTCATAGGGGGGCGCTCCTATCGGAGATACAACATCTTATCAACTCCTAACATCAACAATCAACCTCATCCCCGACGCAGCATGTACACGCACCCATCACGACACCCACCACATCAAACCGAGCTTTGCCCACGCAGCTGGTCCAGCTTCTGATCGATGTTGTCGGCTACTACCTCCAGCTGCTCGAGTTTGGAAAGCCGTCGTCGTCACTCCTCCACACAGGCCCCCTCCTCCTTCAGCTGTGCTACCTCGCTGTTGGCGCTCTGTGGCCCATCTGCTGGGACGGCTGCCCTGGCAGACCGCGTCAACACCGAGACTCCCGCCCAACTGATGATGCCCTCGCGTTCAGGCCAGACGTTATAGCCCCTAGCATCCACAAGTTGGCTCATTCGCTAGCATTCGGAAAGATAACGCGCGCAATATACCACTATCGCTGCCGTCTCCGATAACTCAGCCAGCTGGGGGTTCAGCGTGCTGCCTGGTCAATATGTCGCGCGCGATGCTGTCCAGGGCAAGGGACGCTGGTTGTCTACATACCTTATGTAGGGAGGGTACTGAGATTTGCCCTACATATAGCAATGTAAGTTGTGTATTGTTTTTCGAAGCGCCAAGTGCATTTGCATCAGGGCTTTAAAATATAAACCCAGGGAGTGAAATCAATAGCACGGCTCCCCTCTCCTCTGCTGTTTCAGATCTCAAACTACACGTAAACCACAAACCCCGTTCAGACCCTCCGAAAAGTCCTGCCCATCCCCGGATTCTCCACCGCCCTCGCATTCTTGCCCCCCTCAGCCTCAAAAACATACAAATCCCCTGGATAATTCCCCCACCGCAAGCGATCGCTCTCGGCCCAAGACCCACAATCCACCGCCGGCCTCTCCCCCACAACCCCAGGCCACCCCCTAAACGCCACCCTCCCCGTCACCCTCCCCTCCACCTCCGCTTTCTCCCTCTCATCCACCAGCCTCATCGGATACAGCCACAACCCAACCGTGCCCTTCTTCCCACCCAACCCCCCATAACTAGTCTCAGCAAGAAACTTTAAAAAGTCCGTCCCATTACTGACAAGCTCACTAACAAACAACGCCGGCTCCCCATCCATCACCCCCACCACCATCGATGAGTTATCCCCCGCCCCATTCCCTCCATAACTCCCCGCAAACTTCTCCACAGCCTGCTCCCTCGCCGCCTCCTCCGCCGCTCCCACCCAGACATCCAAAAACGCTTTCCGAATCGTATTAAAATCCCCCTGCGTCGCATCTCCCGACGTGAGAATTGACACGCCGATATCATGGTCGGGCGAGAGAGCAAGAAGTGTCGTGTACACACCACCACCGCCTTGCTTGGTGTAGACGTCAGCGTTGCGAGTCACGTTGGAGGTGAGCGTGGCGGGGACGGGGTGGCGCATGATTTCCCAGGGGCGGCCCATGGAGAAAACGAGGGAGCCGGAGTGGATTATGGGGGAGAGCCAGCGCCGGGTGACGAGACGCGGGAGGAGGGTCGAGCGGAGGATGGATCTGCCTAGGGTGGAGAGGTCGGTTGCCGAGGAGGAGTAGCCACCTCCTGGGGAGAGATCGCCTAAGTCGACGTTCCAGATTCCCGCGGGGTAGTTAACGGTGTTGGTGTCGTTGATTGGGATTGGGACTGAGGTGCGGGTTAGGTTCAGAGGTTTGATCAGCTGGTTGGTGATGATGTCGGGGAAGGATTCGCCCGTGATGTTCTCGGCTGCGTATGCGAGGAGTTGAAAGGCCATGGTGGAGTAGTTTGGGGTACTGGTGCTTGGGGCCCAGGGGTAGGTTTTCATGATCATTTGCAGCGCCTCTTGTCTGGTGCATGGGCGCAGGCCGCCCACGGAACCGCATTTGACAATCTCGGAGTCTTTCAGCTCGCGGAGTCCTGGGATATCGGATTGGAGGGTGGTCAAGTCTCTGAGAGAGTCTTTGGTGCCGAAGAGAGATAGAGGTCAGCAACTGCCCACATGTGGACTTCTTCCTGGTGCGCGAACTTACAATCTCTCGTAAGACCACTCGACTGCCCAGCCAAAGATCCCAGCGTGACCTCAGCCCAGTTCACATCCCGGATAGGGTCGCGAAAAGGGACATCCGCCAGCTCGGGGACGTACTTTGTAATAGGTTCATTCCAGTAATTATCCCCAAGTCTCGCAAGAAAAGCGTAAACAGTCATGGCCTTGGAGATGCTGAGCAGGCGCCAGATGGTATCAGGACCCACGGTAGCCGCTCCGACTTGGGCCGCTGCCGTGTGGTACGTTTCATAGATAAGCTTGTCATCGTGCGCAGAATAGACCTGGACCGCAAACGAAGTCGAACTGCGGTTGACCGACTCCAGCGCCTTTTCGAATCTCGCCTTCGCTGCTTGAAGGTTGGGAGCGGCGACGTTGGTCACAGCTGGGTATGCGGGACCGAGGATTGGGCAGTTCTGGGCAGCGCCTAGCTGCGAGGATACCGCCGCGATGTAGAGCAAGGAGCCGAACGAAAAGTTCCTCATGTTGCAATCTCTCTGGGGATGAGGCTCTGAGAGAGTTCCTGTCAGTCAGAAATAATGGCTCTTGAACCAGTGGCGCGAGACTAGAGAAATGGCCGTAGTGGTATTTGTCGTAGTGTGATAAAATGCCTTGAACTAGAACAAAAGAAACAGGCTGGAAGAGCCAAGTTAAATACAGAAACCAGTGCCGTCTGTCGATGGCGGCACGGATGAGAGGGATAGTTTGAGGGAGATGCCGGCATCCCGGGCCATGTGCTGGAGGACGAGACTGATATGTGCACCGGCCGAAACACCGCCGATCGATACCGATGTAGGGTTGATGTTGAGAGGGCTGGACGAATCCCGGGCCTTGATTCACCCCGAGTCAGCCTTGCACTCGGTCCGCACATGAGAGACTTACCCAGTTCAAGGCGGCCCAGGCATCCTGGATGCACTTGCCCCAGATGGTTTCTTGACGGCGAGTCAGCACAATGCATGTGAAGTTAAGCCTCCTGCCAGCCAGGACTTCCCCTTCCAGGGGGCTGGAAGTGCCTTTGTTGGTGCTAATGTGGCTTCCATGGGTGGGCACCCGCAGATGTGGGCGCCAAGGTGCCAAGCCGCCAATCAACCTTGACAGTACGGATACCCCAATCAAAAGTCTTTTCTCACCGCTTTTGAATGCCAAGAAGACGGACGCTCAGGGGGTCGCTGTACTTTCAGGGCGCTTCATCGCTAAGAAAAATCTTCAGTGAACAAGCTGTAGCGGTGCTAGCGACCAGGCCCCCTGAAGTGACAGTGACCTTTTATTGCCGGATTTATACTCTTGGCAGACTTGGCAAAAGCGGTGAAAAAAGACTTTTGATTGGGATATCCGTATTGTTTACCTACTCCTGGAAATACGCCGGGGTTTGTTTGCTGTCAATGACGACTACCGTCCCCCGCAGCCGAACTCTTTGTAGCGGTGCGGGCCGTGTGCAGGTTGAAGGATTGTGCCTATGGTCCATCGTATCTGAGGATCCTACCACTAAATCCGAGCCGTTGCCATCATTTGTCGTATCGATCCCGCTCTTGTTGATGGAAAAGTTGGCTGAGGTGGTATTCTAATTACCGCTGTGGTGTTTCCCCCAAGGCGACAAGGCTTCTGGAGGCTTACAAACCCTATCAACGCTCATGCATGAGCCTTGTGTTGTCAATGAGCCTTGTTAACACAATGGGCCTTTTCGACCTGCCCCGCTTTTAAACTGTCGAAAATGCACAGGCCGGCCAGGCAATTCCGCTCTACATCGATGCACCGAAAGTCGGGGACGCACTCGGCAGCGTTGGATCTGCCCAGCTTCTTCAAAATAGAGTATCTATGACACGCCTCGCCGTGATGGGTGTTGCACAGCGCCAGCCACCGTCGCACCAGGCCAAAGTCGATCCGGTCCTTCGCGATGGGGCGAACGAGGTAAGTAGTCGAGGTAGTGGTGGGCGGAGCATCGTTCGCCAGGAGGGTGATCTCCGGGAAGAAGGTGTAATCCTCGTAGCTAAAGAACCCACCATCCCGGATGCCTTGACCACCTTGGGTATCAAAACCCGGCTCTGAGGCAAATGCACCCACGACTCCTTCGCATCCGGCGCCGTGCCGTGGGTATCCCAGCCCACCGTCACACGCAGCGACTCTCCAGACGCTGAGTGGGTGGGGACTTTGTTCTCCCCGCCCAGAGCCGCCACGACAAGGCGACACATGGGACAGCGCGTCCTCGTCAGGAGATCCTCCACCGTACCGAGAGGAATGGGCGGCCCGATGCGCCCGCTTGGCTTGCCCCATTCATCGTCGCCCGGGAGGACTTCGAATCGTCGAGTGGTTAGCTCGAGTTTGTCGCAGGCGTGACAGAGTTTGTCCATGCTTCAAATACTTGTTGGAAAAGAGGAGTGGTGAGTATATTTAGGTACTTGGAGTGTTGGAAGACGAGGCGATAGAGTTACTGACGGGTGAAAGACAGACTAGTAAAATTGTGCTCAGTGTTGCGGAGTCTGAGATTGGGTTGGAGCTCTTGTTGGGCTGATTGGGTGCGAAGGCTCCGGCCGAAAGAAAGAGTCCTTCGGCCAGTACGCAAGATGGGTTAATACTGTGCTGTCAACTAACTTCACCTAAACGCAACCCCATTTTATAGATTATTGACGGGTTTTGTTCTATCTCCGCATGTGTAGGCTCTTAGCCCTACCTCAGCCTTTTGTCTTCTCTACCTATGATAAAATGTGATGCGCAAGAAATAACTACCTCTTGCTTTGTTCTCCAAACGGTCATCCGCTTGTGCCCTTCAAGCTAGCAATGTCCTGGCCATTCTCAAGATCCGTTTTCTTGGTCCCATCATGTCCGCCAAGCACAGACCACAGCTTCCATCTTCTTCGTGTCATGGCATCCTTACCATCCACTAGAGGCCGAGAGCTAACAGAAGAACTGCCACCCTTGGAGCCGGTGGGTAAGTCTCCCATCCTCCTCGCTACACTTCCCACAAAGGAACTTATCACGGCGTACGCGGGGAGGCTGAACGTAGGGGGTGTGGTGGATGAATGATGAAGCACAAGGAGTGCGAAGATCCAGGAGCGAGGGCCGCTCCAGAGGTAAGCTCCGGAGCGGTGCCGAGGGTGATCACGTGACCTGTGCGCTATCTACTCTATCTGCACGTGACCAAGGAACAGGCAAAGCCTGTGACACTTAATATATCACTTCTTCCACCTGTCTGCCTTCCAACGTACTACAGTACTCTACAGGGTTATAGGCCTATATTATAGCGCTTATACCTACTGAGATACACTATAGTATACTGGTATTTTACCAACCCTATAACCCTGACGCCTCGTTGTTATTTATTAATAATCCTACTCTTAACGTGCGTGATAAGCGAGCGGATAAAACAAGCGAACGGATAATTTTCCACCACCACAACACAAAGACCCTCAATTACACAACCATAACCTTAGGAAATAACAATAACTGAATCGGAAACAGATGAATCAGACGATTCTGCAGCCTCCTTGCACGTACGTACATTATGGCCAGGCTTGCCGCACACGCCACAACACCGAATCTTCGTTCGAGACCCCCCTGCACCACCACCATTTTGTCGTGTTTCCTGGGCCAACTGCTCACCCGCAGCCTTCTGATCTAGTAGATCCTGTGCTTCTTGTACAGTAAGTGACCCTCCAAGCCGTACACGTATTTTTTTGGCTCTCCGTCTCTTGCTAAGCTCCTCATTGGCCTTTCGTAGGGCTGAGACCTCCGTACGTAGAAGAGCCACCTCGTGCATCACAACCATTGTACTCTTGGCTAATCGATCCACAGCAGTAAGCATCGAAGTTGGAGAGCTATTCTGGTGGTTGGAAATTCGGTTTTTAATAAAAGCCGATTGTGAGGTGGCCTCTCGAGGGTTGTGTGGCGTTTGGGAAACCCAAGGTAGTCAGTCCTATTGTTGGACTTGATACTGGAGGTGTCGGGGTCCGAATACGCACATCCAGCTTGGATATCACCCTCTCTGGGTCGTACGGCACAAGGCCGGCCCCAGCAAAACCACCCTGGATATTCTTTTCTGTAATCGAAGCAAAAAACGCCTCTTTAAACCCACAGAGAAACTCCAACTTGCTGATATGTGTGATGTTCATCCTCATCAACTGCTCAATCTGACGACCGTACGCCTTCTTCAACGGCGAAAAACAGCCTATATCCAATGGCTGTAGTAGGTGTGAGGAGTGCGGAGGTATACAGAGCGTAATGATGTTATGCTCCTGGCAGTAGGTCTCGAATTCTTCGGAGTGGTGGCTTTCGTGGCCGTCGAGAATTAACAATCGGTGTGTACCTTTTGTACGAGATGTTGTATAGAAATCGAAGTGCCGAATCCAATCCATACCCTTCTCATTGGTAGTCCAGCCGTTTTCGGTTGTTACAATACACCAGGTAGGCGGAAGGTTGCACTCCTGATACCAGTTGGCAAGGTGATATTGCCCGGCTAAGATGATAAATAGTAGGATAGCCCAGCCTTAAGCATTTACTCCTTAGATAACCGTAGCCCACTCCCGATTACCAGGCTGGGCCTGTTTAGCCCTGCCACGGCTATCAGAGGTAGTAACTACCATGCTAGGGACGATAACGCCCATCATAAAGCCGGTCTCGTCGAAATTGTACGTATCTTCGTCGAGGATGCCGTACTTGGCCTTAGTGTTGTACACAAGGGCAAACCACTCGCCAATAATCTTTGGATCTTCGCACTTAGCCCTCTGGTAGTCGTATTTACGCGTAAAACGCGTCCGGAGTTCTGGCTGGCGTTTAATGAAGTTGTAAGCCCAGCGTTTGCCGACAAGGGGCGCGTCGCGTTCGCGGAGTAGTCGGTTGGCCATATCTTCCACGTAACAAAGCCGAGGATGAAATGCACGCGTACATAGCTCAACTATATATCGGACAATAGTTTGCTCTTCTGTTACAACCTGTACCCAAGGTGGGTCAGACTGCAAGGCAGTACGCCGCGGGGTGTATTGACGGTAGGGAACGAAGGTTGCGCAAGGTCCAGACGGTGCTGTGTACCGTCTATAACAGGGTGTTCTACAAAGAGCTTGAAGAAGGTGCTTGCAAGATTGTAGACGGGAACATGATATTGCTTGCGTGAGGAACAAGAGCTGTTCCTCACCAAGGGGTGCTGTCTACCTATCTATATAGTAGCTATCTAAGTGCTGTAGAAGCAGTGTGTTCAGAGAGTCGGTGCCAAGAGTCCTCGACTCTGGCATCTATGCCAAGAGTCCTCGACTCTGGCATCTATGCCAAGAGTCCTCGACTCTGGCATCTATGCCAAGAGTCCTCGACTCTCTTCTGACTGGCCCCTATTGTTCCACAATGGGGCTTCTCCTGATTGGCTTGCTTCGGCTGCCGGCAGGCAACCGAGGCCCAATGTCGTGACCTGGGTCATGACATCTTCCAAATCCGTGAGTTTGCGTGAGTTGGCTGGAGTATCGCGACGTGCAGGCCGACCGGCGCGTCGGCTGTAAAGGGTAGTATATGGAACAGAATAGATTTCCGCTGCTTTGGAAAGACGAAGTTTTGGGTCTTTTTCAAGAACTTGAAGGGCTAAGATTAATTGCGCTTCGTTTGAACGCGATGCCATGTTGTGTGGTGGAGGAAAACGTTGTAAGAGGTGAAGGGGGCGCGTCGCGGGGGAAATTATCCGTTCGCTTGTTTTATCCGCTCGCTTATCACGCACGTTATCCAGCGTCTACTGGTTACATTTATCCCCTACATTTTTACAACGATGATGGAAGGAAGAGTAGTAAGAGCGAGTAGCTCCTACAGCCAGCTTTTCATCCCCGCTCGCAATTAGGGCTTCGAGTACTGCTTGATAAAGGTTTCGCAGTTCGGCCTACTCTAGCAACACCGGCAAGGTATGTAACAACGTTGGCGAGCTGGCAAGGCATGTAACAGCGATGTAGAGCCGAGAGGCAGTAAGTTCGATTCACGCCGGGAGTATTTTTTTTACAGAGCCAAGTGCAGGGTAAAGCACACTTTTTTTTTTGGAACAGAACCATTCTGTTAAACTATATATATATAGATTACGTATCGTCTACTTCCTATCGATAGCAAAGTTTAGCCGGGGGGACTGAAAAGCAGCCTCTAAGGCTGTACGGCGGCGGTGTACGGGCTTACCCTAGCTCAGGGAAAAATCAAGGGGAGCTTAGGACAAATCAGCTACAGCTTACCCCAGCTTAGGATGACGGACGAAAGTTGAAATTTCGTATGCCCAGATTCGTCGCAGGAAACCAGGCTGTTTCATCCGTCTCGGTCAGTAACGACCTTGAGATTTTGGGTTACAGTGATCCGCGGAGCATCAGGAATTGGATACCTGTTACATCTACAGGGCCCGTCAGTTTCCTCAGTCGAGGGACGCTGGGCATGCACTCAGGTTCATCAGACTGGTGGTCTGAGTTGCACACAGATGTCGACCATTCACTCTTTTTATCCTACGAAGCTGATTTCGCACTGCTAACAATCCCCTAAGCCCTATACATGCGCAATACGTCCAGGCAGGTTGGAAAGGGACCCAGCTCACTCTCTGTGGCCGTATGGCAGCTTCCGAGCTACGGGAATCCTGACTCCTGCGCCGTGCAAATTCTCGTCGACGCGGCAGAGCCAATCGAAGGCTTTCTTCTGTCGGATACAGCCGACATCAGATTCGGAGAACGCGTTATTCAGACGAGGAAGGTCGAGTTGTCAGCTCTACTATGTAGGTTACTATTAGCCACAACGTCTTTCATTTATGACTTGAAACTAGCCAAACTAGCCTCGCCCTACTCCTGCCAGCCAAAGGAACATCGGGGTTATAGGTAGTCCGAGGAGACTGTCTTTACGGAGTTATCATCGCCGTAGATGAGCTGGAGCCAAATGCACACATGATCACCGCGAAAAAGGGTTGCCACGACATCGTACACTCACTTCTAGGCTTCATCTCGGCAACACCCAGTGCTTCCGATGACGCTGTGGGCCCTATTGGGACAACTATCCTGGACACCCTCACCACCACCATCCCCGACTCCGACATAGAGCGCCTCCGCTCCAGCGCCGCCATCATCCAAGAGCGCATCTCGTTCTGCGTTTCTTCCTACGACGACACCCTCTGTAACACCAATGCGCCAGGCGCGGCCCCCAAACCGCTCCTCCACATTAACAAGGACTTAACCACCTCGTTCATCACTTACAAACTCATCAATACCCCCTCCCCCCTCCCCCGCTACGCGGCCCTCAGCTACATCTAGGGCCCCGACCAGGACAATCTGTATACTGTTAAATCCAACCTCAAGGACATACAGGCCTCTGTCCCTCTCGACCGCCTTCCGCTTACCGTACGCCATACCGTAGTACTTGTCTCGCTTCTGGAGCTGGAGTATCTGTGGGTGGATACGCTGTGCATCATCCAGGACTGTAATAAGGACAAGGCGTGTGAGATTGCGAACATGGCGGCGACGTACATCAATGCGTTTCTCCAGATTGCGGCGATATCGTCGCCTGGGGCTAGTCATGGTCTGCGTATATATTGTTTTCCAGTGGCATTCATGTTCGCTCAGGACACCTACCCTGACAGGATAACTGACAAAAAGCGCAGTTCCCTCCCTGACCTCCAACCACGAGGAAGAGAGACGCAGATCGTTCACGAGTCTTACCGGAGGCCGCGACGAGCCGAGGAGAACAGTAGCCCGCAAATCCATCGGAGTTTCTTAGCGGAGGATTGGGAACGCTAGCATAAATGCTCTAGGGAATCACTTTGGTGGTAATTAGTTTAGATGTAATATGTTATGTAGTGGAAAACCATATGCTCGAGATTGAAGCTAGCACAAACATGCTACATAAGTAAACATCATAATAGTACTCATTCATGGGCATGCCCATTCGCAACCCCTCTTCCCGTTTCTTCACCATCAGGTCCATCACAATCTCCCCCGCCCCCCTTCTCCCCCTATCCCCTCCTCAATCAACCACGGTCCGATCAATTTCCTTCCCCAAAGCCGCCGCGCCCAAACCCTCGGCGATCAACTTCAGAATCGCATGATTCTTATGGCCCATCATCTGCCTTCCCAGTGCATACGCGCCCGCCGCCTCGGCTGCCAAGTCCATGACATGCCCCTTGTTGTCGGCATCCCCGTAGTCAGGCCGTGGCTCGTATCCGATCTCGTGTTCTTTGTGCTCTTTCCGCTCTTTGTTCTCGTCCTTCTCCATCAGCGCGAAGGCCCCGACGGCAATGGCGCCCGCGATGACGGCCTTGACGTAGTGGCTGTTGGCGTCGCTGTTTTTACCTTCGCGGTGGTCGCGCACGCCGAGCATGACTTGGTCGGCGCAGGCGATGGTGGAGACGGCGAGGGCGGCGGTTTCGGCCTTACTGCCTGTCATTGTGGTGTTCAGTTCGGGTTGGTTTGTGTTGTATTGTGTTGTGTGGAGCAGGTAAGGTAGGTAGTTCTTGTTGAACGATGGTGACCGGTTCGGCGGAACGAGATTGAATAAAGCCGAGTTATTTATAGTGGTCGGCGATTGGAACTGTGTGCCAGCCGAGGCGTGACTATCAGTCGAGGCTTGCCTCTTCCGACGGCTTGGTGTTACTATGGTATGATGGGTAAGTAAAACCCCCGCACGCGTACTGGCAAGGGGGGGTGAAGGGGGTGTGCGAATGCCCTCAAGGGCTTTTTGGCTGGCGTTGTGGAAGAGTCGGTGGAGCAGTCTGGGGGCTCTTGTCTAGCGAGGTACTTGATAGGGGGGGCTTTACTTTTGCACCAAACCGCAGTATACGCATCAAGGCGGTGAGGCTTCGTCAGCTGCCGATGTTGTGTTTTATCATGAGCTCTTCTGTGTGAGGTAAGATGCCGACTTTTCACCTGACTGCCTGCAGGGCCGTGGTTGACAGTCCTGTTTGCAAGTGGACGCCACTGATGGAGGAGCACTATCGCCACGTCATGCAAGGTCACGAAATAGGTCGGGGTGGATCATACGAATCTCTGATGATATATACGTGTCAATATCAGATGTGAGTCCAGAAACGGCATCATGCCACCCTGTCATGACCCAGGTCACGACATTGGGCCTTGGCTGCCGCGGGCAGCCAAGCCAGACCAATCAGACAAGCCCAACGGGTGGAACAATAGGGGCCAATAAGGAGAGGCTCGAGGAGCCTTGGCATCGAGCGCAGAGGATCGATACGCTCGAGCGTCGAGCGTGTCGAGCGGAACGCTCGACGACTCTTGGCATCGATTCTCTAGACATACTGCTTCTACAGCGCTTAGATAGTCAACTATATAGATAGGTAGACAACGCCCCTTAATAAGGAACTGTTCTTGTTCCTTACGTAAGCAATATCATGTTCCCGTCTACAATCTTGCAAGCACCTTCTTCAAGCTCTTTGTAGAACACCCTGTTATAGACGGTACAAAGCACCGTCTGGACCTTGCGCAACCTTCGTTCCCTACCGTCAATACACCCGCGGCGTACTGCCTTGCAGTCTGACCCACCTTGGGTACAGGTTGTAACACACCCCTTAAGCCTCGCCCCCCAATCTCTTGCTAGGTAGGTAGGTCCCTGACGTGTACCAGCACAGGCAATTGAAACTTTGCAATCCCGATTAGGGTAGTAGGTATTTCGGCAACAGCTTGCAATGTAGGTGGTTTGAGATGTAGTAACATTAATAAAAGCATCCTGATATGTAAAACAAAATCTCCGATACGATTTTCCCATCGCCGAAACCCCACCAAACCCCACATCTCAATTTCTGAAAAAACTACGTCACAAAATCTCAATCCTGTGCGCTCCATCCTCTTGCACACCCATAACCCTCGGCACAACGACCCTCAAAACCCCCTCCTCCAAGGTTGCCCTAATCCCCGCCCTACTCACCTCTCCGGGCAGTCTAAACCTCTTCTCAAACGCCCCCATCCCCCTCTCCCCTATGATATAAGTCCCCTGCGCGCCTTCGCCTCCCTCCCCCGTCACGCTGCACTCCCCCCTCTTGCCCTTCACAACCAAGACCTTCTCCCGATCTTGGAGTTCCACAACAAGATCGGCTTTGTTCACGCCGGGGAGATC
Source organism: Schizothecium vesticola (assembly GCA_030549215.1). Taxonomy (NCBI): domain Eukaryota; kingdom Fungi; phylum Ascomycota; class Sordariomycetes; order Sordariales; family Schizotheciaceae; genus Schizothecium; species Schizothecium vesticola. The sequence goes on along the minus strand of JAUKUD010000007.1, from coordinate 711,156 downwards.
GCCGTAGAGCTCGAACTGAGCTGGGAGTTCGAGTATATCGAAGCGTGGAGAGAAGGCGCGCCTGTCGCGGTGGCGGGGGACGTCGAGGCGTTTGTCGACGTCCTCGAGGAAGCGGAGGAGCGGGCCAAAGGTGGGGGAGGAGAGGAGGGCGGGGGGAGGAGGTCGTGCGCTCTGCTGGTGATGTTGGGAGTAACGGTGGTTGCCATTGTGACGTTTTGATGATTTTTGTGATCAAGTGGATTGGTTGACGAAGTGGTTGATAAAGTATTGTTTTAATCACGTTGATTTCGGTGCTTTGGATGCCGGTGCTTTGGATGCATTTATGTGAAGCCGTGATCGTGTGGTTGGGAAGTTAAGTATACTTGCGGTGGCGTTTGAGAGGGGGCACTTCGTAGGTGAATGGCAGTGTGATCATCATCTGACAGTTTGCATGTTGGAGTGTGGCATGATGCTGCCCGGATATAGTTCTCGGATTTACTTACTCGAAGTGCACGCTCTTTTGCAAGTCTGCATGTAGTTCTAGGCTGACAACCTGAAACCATGATCTGACCACTGCATTCGTGATTGTTCATGACGAACGTCGCATCGGTCATTCTTTGGAGGCTAGTACTTTGTACCTATCTTCCACTTTTGCCACCCTGCTACACAACACCAAACTCCAGGTCATGAACTCCAACAAAATCTCAGGTGAAATGACTACCGGGACTCTTACAAAGCCAATATTTTCCGAAATGCCACCAAAGTAAATCGGACAACAAAAAACCCACCCCGCAATTACCTACACGCTCGCCCTCTCCGGGCAGAATTTGGGTCCTGCCATATCTCCGTACTAGTACGCCCCAAGCTCAGCCCCACACTACAAAAGCTCACTTCTGAACATGTCTATGATGATTCATCTCCGACCTCTGATGTCTCTTCTTTATCATCCACACCGCCCAGGACATCATCGACGTGCTCGCAAACAGTACTCTGCTGATTATTAGCGCCTCTCCCCTCTCAACGCCTAGGCAAAAAAACAGCCTAGGCACATCAAAACAGTATAAACTTACACCGCAACAACAGCACATCCAAAACAAGTCTTCACCAGCCTCCTATCAGGCAAATACCCCGTCCACATCTCCCCGTTCCACACCATGTACGTCTCCCAAAACGACGTTCTCGTGCACGACGCCTCCTTGCTCAGCATAGCCGCCTGTGCGATCGACATGCCCACACAAAGCAAATCCAGCGTCGTCTCCAATTCCAGAATGATCTTCCCCGCACAGCAGGTGAGCAGCAAGGCGACGAGGCTCCACACAGCGCCGACGCAGGAGATGGCCAGGACAGCGACGTGCGTCTGCGGCAGGGCGGAGTCGTGCTCGGAGAGGGTCGAGAGAAACTGCGACATGCAGCCGACGATGACGAGGGAGAGGGTGAATTGGATTATGCGGAGGAAGAGGGAGATGAGCTTTAGGAGGGCTTCGTTGAGGTGGTCGGCCATTTTGCGTAGGTAATGATTTGAGTTGATTCAATGATAAAATGAGTTTGTTGCCCAGTTACAGTATTGAGAGTATGATGGATTTTGATCTGGAGGTCGGGATCGCCATGGAGCGAAGAAATAGGGAAGACAAAAAGACCCATATGATCATGCTGGCCGTTGGAGGGAATCCCCCAAGGAACGTCTGATCGCAATAGTGGTGTGCGCATCACCCCACTGTGCAGCAAACTCGCCATCAAAGTTCAGCCAATGAGGCGTTACAGATGGATTTGACACGGACTGCACACTCGGGAATTGGCTGCCCTCTTTCCATCCCTTCGATATTTTGCTTGTTTCACACTCATGTTTTGAACTTACACAGAGTAAGTGGAAAAATATCGGGATTCGCCGTAAGGCTCCCAAACCCCCATTCCTTCGATACCCCTTGTTAACACACTCACTGCAGCGCAACCCTCGCCCCAACCTCTGCAAGATAATGATAGCCGTGGTGCGTAATCCAAAAGCAGGGTTGGGAGCTCAGCACCTTGCCCTTCCGCGCAGACTTGGTGCTTAGCGCTGCACTCGCTTACCCAGGAAGATATCAAGGGAACAACGCTTTCGACCGAAGGTTGAGTCAGGTTTCAACCACCTCGGATGACAGTCCAAGGCAGTGACCCATCCGGGGTTAGCGCCAGCGCCGGCCCTGTCTCCGATAGAGCTGGTGGAATCTCCTCCGGACTGGCAGATTGGCTTTCCTCGGTATCAACCGTGAAGAACCGGGCTCTGTCGCTGAGATGTATCCTGTCATCGTTACCCACGGCTTCATTAGGCTCTGAGAAATGCGTGACAACGTCAAGAGACGTCTTGCAAGCGAGACAACTTGGAGCGGCGGAGGCAGTAGCGGAGGCAGTGGTGCGCACCTCTCCGACGATGACTGTGTGCTTAAAGTCGCTATCATGCCAGTGGAGAAGAAGTACTCAAACCACAATCGTACCGTCGCTGGTCAGGGCTGGGGATTGTTGTACCAAATTCCCTGCGGCGGCATTGCTTTCGGGTGCGCCTGGAGTGTCCCTCATGCTAGGAATGTCAACCTGCGACTCTGGCGTAGTATCATAAGTCAGACGGGGGGGTTCCTGCACACCCCCTGTTCCTGCACAGGCCACCAAAACTGCTCCCAACCACAACCATCAATTTCAACAAGGCCTAACACAACTATTTACAGGACCTCAATACAACTTTCGATATCAGAAGAATCCTCTTCTTTTGAAGAATCCGAATCCAAAGCCACCTCCCTACCAACTAGCCTTTGGGCGTCAGAAATAGTACGGATACTAGCGAAGGTCGTATTTGGATCTTCTTCGACCTTCCTCTTCTTCGTACGCCGTAGCCTTTCCACCTCTTGCTCCAGGGCCTGAATCTTACGCTTACAGGCGGCCAATTCGAAGGTTTTTTCATCCAGGGCCTTACCGGTCTTCCTGAGAAACAACCGCTCTGTAGGTGTGGCCTTAATGGTGGTAGCAAATTTCCTGGATTGCTCCGACCACTCCTTTGCCTTCCTTGGGGTTGACCATACTACTTGCTTCTCACTACCACAGTCCAAAATTGGTGTTTCGAAGGTCTGCATCTTAACGGCAACCTTCTGAGCCGCCTTGTTGGGTTTGGAGGCGCTTATACCGTTGGTATTCTTAAGGAGAAGGCGGCTCATCAGGGGCTTGGCCATGGAAAGGGGCCATAGGCCGGTTGCTCGCCACCCAGCCTTGACGTTGGCCTCTGTAAGAGCCACAGACCTAGCCTGATGATAACACTCGAGAAAAGCGCGCTTGCCAATAACGGAGGTGTCGTCAATAGCCATAGAAAGAAGGCGGTCAAGCCGATTCCGGTAAGCGCGCTTTAGGGGGCTAAAGATCGAGAGATCTAAAGGCTGGAGGACGTGGGAGGTGTGGGCAGGTAAATAAATGATGTAGATGTTGTTGATATAGGCCTCGTACATATATTCCGCCGTTACGTGGCTACCGTGACCGTCAAGAACGAGGAGGCGCTTCTGGGTAGGGGAGGCCGGCTTGGTCAGGGGTATGAACACGTTCTTCAGCCATTTAAGCCCAGTTTCGTCATCGGTCCAGCCCTTTGGCGTTGCTGTAAACTTCCAATCCTTGAAAGGCCGTAAATCCGTTGGAAACCACTGTTGTTGAACCGTCTTACCCCTGAAAATAACGAGGGGAGGAAGAAACCGGCCGGTAGCTGAGATACACTCGATAAATGACGTCCAGGTACGACCACCTGGTTGTTTCTTTTGTAGGGCCTTGTGATCAGCCGTACCAACGACCAAGCCATTCTCCCCACGGCCCTCTATAATACCGGCTTCGTCCTTATTCCAGCGATTCTCAGGTAAGATGGCCTTAACCTCAGGTATCTGGAATAGGTTGAACCAAGGCCGAATCGTAGCTTCTGTGGCATAGTGAATGCGGTCTGCGTCGACTACCCGGGCCCTCTGGGTCTTGAGATAGGGGTGCCTCCTTAAAAAGCCGTCCATCCAAGAAATACCCAGCTTATCCTTGTCCCCCCTCTCGAGGCACACACGGCTGGCCATCTCTCTGATCTGCGCATGCGTAGGAGGGACCCCTAAAGCTTGTTGTACGCGTATCCAATCGGCTAGATGGCGCTCCTGGGTTACAGAAAGGCGTTGGTAATCCTGGTAGGCGATTGAACGAGGTAGGGCGCCATTGAGGCGCAGGCGTAGGGTAGAGGGAGGAATTGCCCAATTTCGAGCAGTTGCGCGCAATAGGCCGGTTTTGGCGTATTCCTGACATGCGTTGCGCATGTCAGATTCGGTATACTGTTGCTCCATTGATTGAAGAAAAGATTGCTGGAAAGTTGAAGAAATTTGGAGAAGAATTGAAGGAGGTAGGTCAAAATATAACTGGGGGTGACGCGTAGCCGGGGTACGCGGTGGCCTGTGCAGGAACAGGGGGTGTGCAGGAACCCCCCCCTCCGACTTAGCCAATATAGCCCATTCGAAGGGAAACCAGTTCACCACATAGATGACCACAAGATAGCGAGCCGCCGGACCGTCTGCAACCGAGAAGGTCGGACAATTGGCTTTGTTTTTCTCGAAGAAGAGGTTAGGTTCTTTGTGATGCGGATGCGCTTTCCGTTACAGACGGCACTCCTGGTTCTTGTTTGAGGTCACTTTGTAGGCTGCGGGTGCTTTTTCCTATTGTGTTGCAGAAGGGCGACGTGAGGTGGAGCAGCAGTCATGGCGAACCTCTGAAGCGTGAAACGACGGGAACGTCTAGGCCACTCGTGTTGATGACCTTGAGGAGTCAAGTTTCTGGGTCTGCAAATAAGGCGTATTCGAAGGCTGGCAGCAACGATGCTGCCGCGGGAGCCTCGTCTGAACGAGTGTCTAGCGAAGTCGCGTCCGCCGTGAACGGATTAACTACCACTAAACAATAATTGGATCAATCAAGGACAGGTTGTTGGAATGCGTAAACCGCGGGATGGGTAGAATGTAACTTGGATGGGACAATCTCCGACCGCGTCGAACATCGTTCGCGCCTTTCTGAGAGCTGCGCAAAACCTTCCCGCCGCCGACCTGCTCCCTGCTAGAACAGGCCGTGGCACCCTCCGAAGCGATCTACTCCGGCTTAAGCTCTCCCTCGACGCTGACGAATTCGAATTCGATTGTATCAGAACTCTCCTCCGGTGGAGCAAAGGGAAAGACTGGCACGATAACTTTCATGGCGATCGGGGCGCTCCTGGGCGAACAACACTCTTTCATGCACGATCTCGAGTCATTCTTCTGGGTGCTGTTCTGGATTTGTATCCACCGCAATGGGCCGGGCAAAGACATTGGGCCACGGAGTCTGACAGCCGGAATTACGAGAGCGCTAGCAAGCTGGCTGGGTCTAAGAAGAGCGTGATCGACGACGAGGATTCCTCTATGAAAGAGATTCTTCGCGAGGCACAGAAGGACCTAAACGTGGTGGCGGTTGGCGGAAAGATAGCAGTGTCATGCGCTTATTACTTCATCCTGCTTACGCCGCTCTTCTCGAACTTGTCAAATTAAACGTGCCGCCTTGTGCTGGATCACAAACGCCGGTTCCATCTTGTTTCATGTACAATCTCACCGATATAGTACGCGAACGGGAGCGCCAGTTCACTTGACGGCCCCCAGTTGTTGATATCCATGCAAGCCTGGCACCATGGGCCGGAAGAACAGGGGCTCGCCGAATACCACATGCCCCCCTCCCGTGTTTACGCCCGGGATACGAACGTCGGGTCCTTTCTATGCTGGTACAACGCAGTCAACGGTGTACCGTCGTGCGGAAGTAAATATCTGCTACAGACAGTCCTCCGCGAGCACTGGAACTGGACCTCGCACAACAACTACATCGCCAGCAACTGTGAGGACGTGGCCGACTTGTTTAGGGGACATAAATACTCGTCTTGTCTAGCGGCAGGTACCGCAACCGCTTTCAACACTGGTATAGATAACAGCTGCGAGTGCTCCGGTAGATCGTCAGACATCAAGGGTGCTGTGAATAGTGGCGCTCTGACCGAGGCGACCATGAACCGGGCTCTGACGCGGCAGCATGAGGGCCTCGTGCGCGCCGGCTACTTCGACGGCCCAGCTTCCCAGTACGCGTCACTAGGCACGTCTAGTGTCAACACTCCGGTCGCAAAACAGCTAGCGCTTCAAGCCGTGATAGACAGCATCGTCATACTGAAAAATAATGGCACGCTCCCCATCAAGGCGGGCATCAAGGTTGCCATGGTGGGATTCTGGGCCGACGACAAGATCAAGCTACGGGGTAGCTACAGTAGCCCGCCGCCGTATCTAATCACGCCCGTGGCTGCTACCAAGGACATAGGTATTACCGTTAACGTGGCCAACGACAACACAGATGCCGCCGTAGCCGCCGCGTAAAAGTTAGATGTTATTCTGTACTTTAGCGGCCTGGACACGGATTCGGCGGCCTAGGGTAAAGACCGAACTACGATCGCTTGGCCGTCTACGCAGCTTACCCTTAGCGAGAAACTCGCCGGACTCGGTAAGCCGCTAGTCATTATTCGGATAGGTAACTAGGTTAATAACTCGCCCCTACTTAAAAACAAGGGGGTCGGCTCTATTTTATAGGCGAGCTGGCCAGGCTAGGAAGGGCGGCTCTGGCATTATTTAGCTGATCACGGGCAAGAAAAGTCCCACCGGCCGCCTCCCCGTTACCCAGCACCCGTCCAGCTACACCTCCCTAGCCATAACGGACATAAACCTACGGCCCAGCGGCTCGAACCCGGGCCGTACGTACATATAGTACCCGAACGCCGTCCAGCCCTTCGGGTACGGTCTGCACTACACGACTTTTAAGCCGTCCTACGGTACCTTCTCGGAAACCCTCGCCATTGCCGACCTAACCGACGGCTGCAAGGAATAGTACCCCGACAAGTGCCCGCTGCCGGGCCTGCCGATCCGTGTCAAGAACACGGGCAACGCGACGTCCGACTACGTAGCGCTCGCTTTCGTGTCCACGGCGGATGCTGGGCCGGGCCTGTACCACGTCTGATTAAACAGCTGGCGACGTACGGGCGGCTGCGTGATATCGCGCGTGGTGCTACTACGGAGACGACGCTGGGGTGGACGCTGGCGAACCTGGCGCGTCACGACGCCAAGGGCAACATGATTTTGTATCCGGGCACGTATACGCTCACGCTTGACCAACCGACACTGGCGACGTTTAAGCTGACGCTGACGGGTACGGCGGTGACGTTGGATAATTGGCCGGCTGCTTGAGGAGAGTTGCTGGCGGAATTTTGTTAGGGGAGCCTCAGGTGTATGTTGTTTCAGTAAGCGCAGAGTGGCTAGATGGGGCTCTCGGTAGCGTTGTTCCATTCATTTCCCATCATTACTTCGACTCCGAGGTACTTCCAATACCGCATCAGATTATCTCCAACACAACTGCCACGCGATGACTCAACGCCAACTCGGCGGCCCCAAGAATTGAACCATATAGGTGTCTTTGAACCCTGCCGACGGGAGGTGTTCTTCCACAGAACCCACATCCACCTCCTCCATCATCTCCTCATCCGAGTCCTCCGCCACACTGACAATCACCCGCACCTCTTTTTTATCCGTATCACCGTGGAAGCAGAGGCAGTTGTCAACCTCGGCATCCTCGTCTCCTTCGAAATTCTCCCAAGTCTCGTCATCCTCATCATCATCCTCGTCCGTCTCATCATCATCATCACCGTCACTCTCCCTGCTCAAGGCATAGTAAGCCCTATCCTCCTCCTCGTGGTCCTCTCCCTCGCCACCCTCTACCTCCTCCCCCCCTTCCTCCTCCTCTTCCTCCTCTCCAGCCCCGCGATTCCAGCTTGAACCCAAACTCACACTCCTCTCCAAGGCCGCGTCCGCTTCAGCTTCCAGCTCCTCTATCCGACCAAAGATATCATCTAATAAGTTCGCGTGTCCCACAAGAAGCAAAAGGCTGTGATCAGGATACGACGCTTCACGGTAGAGCTTCGCGCGCGCAATAATGGATAGTCTGTGCAGCTGTGCGAGGGTGTTGGTCGCTGGGGGGCCTGCGATGCCAGCCTGAGTAGGAAACGCGGAGTGCCCCCGGTTGCGGCCGCAAGGGGCGGCGTGCGAATTGGTGGTGGGTGAGGTTGGGAGCTGGTCTTGGTGGGTTCGCAGTGGGAATGGATGTGGCATGTTAAGTTTGGTAGGGTGGGTGGGTAGTTTGTTGGTTTTGTTGACTTTAAGGTTTGGCTTCCCTTTTTTGGTGGGGTATAGTAGTAAGGTAAATTCCGAAGTGGGTGTGACACTGCTCCGTTTTTGTGCCTAGTTAGGGGGGGGATGGGCAGGTACCCGGCGCGGGCCGGAGATCGCAGGCTGGAATCGGACGCGAAGTCACGTGGTGACGTACCGTTCGGAAACCGTCCGGTGTCAGGAACTTGTCGGACCACCTTTTTCTTACCTATGGTACCCTGGAATACGGGGCAGACCATCGCCGAGCGGGGAAAAGGGCGGAAGGATGAGACCATCGAACCATCAACCTGGCATGGCCTGAGTGCTGGAGCAAGTGCACACGTTGTATTATCATTTGTCAATTTAGGGGTCTTGCGTGCCCCACCCGTGTGCGGGTCGGTCGGGTCGGTCAAGGCGCCGGGTCGGTGTTCAGGTGTCGGGCGCTTGGTTTGCGGCTCAGCAGTGGGCGGGCGCGCTAATCATGAGTGGGAGAAGCGATCGTTGCCAGCTGGGTTCAGTTATCGACAACCCACGGATTACAGGAACTGGACATGGTTGTCTCAAGGGCCTCGTGACCACCTGGGGCGCATCACCATGATAACCCTCGTTCTAGTGTACGATCTCCTGAGATTCTCGAAGAAGAAAAAAAGAGCTCTGGTAGTGCAGGCAATGGTAATTGGCATAGCCTATCGGAGCGAGAGAATGACACGCCGAATCGCCTGACAGACTCTCGAGGCACGACGATCCAGGGCGGCTGTCTTGACCGCGATTGGTGAAAAACGTCCCAACCGCTGCAGGCGACCTCAGTCTCTCCGGCCGGGGAACATACGCAGTGCCGCGGCTCGGCAGTTGTTGCCAACTTTCATTCCATCTGCCGGGTCTAGAACGCCGTCGTAGGGATCAGTAACCAAGCAAGCTGGTAACGTGATCCACCACCGAGCTGCGCACTTTTCCAGACATCGCGACTACAAACTGCCAAAAGTCCACCAAAAACACATGCAATCAATTAAAACTACTCAGAATCACTTAAACTATCAATCGATCCAGCATCTGGACATGTCCTTACATTGTGGCCGGTCTTGCGGCAGATGCCACAGTGCCGCGCACCCGTCCGACGCCTCTTGGATGGACCCCCATTTTCCTCTTCAACGCGCTCCTCCACCTCAACCACACCCTTCTCTACCATTATCTCCCTGGCTTGGCTTCCATCAATAGCCCCCCCATCCTGGAGACGGGGTTTTTTAGCCCTCCGTCGCTTCGAAAGTGCCGTGTTAGCCTCCTGCAATGTCTGTACCTCCCCCTCCAACAGGTGGACTAGATGGGCAAACGCTTGCATTCCTTTCGAAAGCTGGTCGACAGCGGCTAAAATTGGTGTCGGAGAGCTTCCCTGGTGTCTGGCGATTCGACTTTTAATAAGAGTCGATTGCGAAAAGGCTTCGTCGGTAGTCTTGGGCGTCTTAGAGACCCAAGGTGTCGGCGGTCCATTACGGGTCCCGGGAGGTATTGGCGTCCGTAACTTGATATCCAGCTTTGAAAGCACAGCCTACGGGTCGTAGGGGATAAGTCCGGACCCTCGAAAACCCCCGAGAACGTTTTCTGTGGAGAAAGTCCGGTAAAAGGTAGCCCTAAACGTAAGGAAGAACTCGGGCTTCGCGATATAGGTAATTCGGGCCTTGATAAAGTACTCGATTTTAACGCCGTACATCTTCTTAAGGACGCTAAAACAACTTACGTCTAAAGGCTGGGTTAGATACGAAGAATGGGGAGGTAGGCAAATGGTAATAATGTTATTCTCCTTACAATATTCCTCGAATTCGGCGCTAACGTAGCTCTTATAGCCATCAAGAACTAATATCCAATAGCCACCTATCCGACGGCCTTTAATATACTTGTTGAAATACTGTAACTAATCTAAACCGGTCTTATTGTCCGTCCATCCGTTAGGCGTTGTCTTAACAGCCCAGTCGTCGGGAATCTAGTGTTCGGAGTACCAGCTCGCGAGGTGAAAACGGCCCTTTACTACTAAAAAAGGCGGTACTATAAAGCCGTCGCCAGTAATACTATAAATCGCGGTCTATTCTCGATTCCCTGGCTAAATAGCCTTTAGTTTTCCGACCCGATCGGAGCGCGTGACGACCATCCTAGGCCGAATCATACCCATCATAAAGCCCGTCTCGTCGAAGTTGTAGAAGTGTCATGACCCAGGTCTGACATTGGGCCGCGGCGGCCTGGGGCCGCCGTGGCCGGCCAATAGGAGGAAAGCAAGCCGGAGGTCCGGAGTGGCCAATCAGGGAGTGCGCCGTGTGCGCCGTGTGCACCCTGGGGGCGCACCCGGCGCAGAGGGCGCAACTTGGCCTTGGCACCCCGTGGGCCTTGGCACACTGCTTCTACAGCACTTAGATAATTACTATATAAGATAGGTAGACTACACCCTTGGGTGAGGAACTGTTCTTGTTCCTCACGCAAGCAATATCATGTTCCCGTCTACAATCTTGCAAGCACCTTCTTCAAGCTCTTTGTAGAACACCCTGCTATAGACGGTACACGGCACCGTCTGGACCTTGCGCAACCTTCGTTCCCTACCGTCAATACACCCGCGGTGTACTGCCTTGCAGTCTGACCCACCTTGGGTACAGGTTGTAACAAGAAGTCGGTATCCGTAATGCTGTATTTCGCCCGTATGTTGGTAACCAGTCGGAACCAAGGCTTAAGAATTGCAGGGTCTTCGCAGAGGCCTCTCTAATAGTTATAGACGCGATTAAAACGCGTCTTTAACTCCGGGCGTCGCGTGATGAAGCGTGCCGGCCAGTTCTTTCCAACGGGACGCGTATCTCGTTTCCGAAGCAGAAGATTAGCCATATCTCCAACATTAGCGACCCGGTTTTGAAAGGCGTTGACGCTAAGGGCTTTGGGAGTGACTCCGGTCATTCTGGCGCGGAGGGTTGATTCGGGGACGTTGTAGATCGCAGCTGCGCGTCGGCGGGAAAGTTTTTGGGTCGTACGGATAGCCTCGATGGCAAGGATGATTCTCGCTTCTTTGGTTTGCATAGACATTCTGTTGTTGTGGTGTGGTGGAGCAATTGCTGATGAAGGTCGCGATGTCTGGAAAAGTGCGCAGCTCGGTGGGGTGCGCAGCTCGCTGGTGGATCACGTTAAATAGTAATAATATTGTTGTCCTTACAGTAGTCCTCGAACTCGGCGTTAACGTAGCTCTTATAGCCGTTAAGTACTAGTATCCGATATATATCTCTCTATTAGCGTTTAGTATACTCGTCGAAATACTACAGCTATTCTAAACCAGTCGTATTATCCGTCTATCTATTAGTTATTATCTTAACAGCCTAGTCGTTAGGAATCTAGTATTTAAAGTACCAGCAGCAAACCCTTGAGGTAAATGTTGCCACGAAGCTGTGAGTCCGTCAACAGATCACCATACTCGGTCGAGACAATTGCTCCATCCCCTGCATTTTCGCATAGGAACAACGCAGCCTTCGTCCAGTCGTCGAACTCCTGGCGAGTTACTCCGCTTCGGCGCACGCTGTTGCCCCATTCGTCGCGACCTTTGTATGTTTCGCCTATGACAAATTGCACATCCCCGGCCGGCTTCGCCGCGAAAGGCAGAAGGGTTCTTTCGCTGAGACGGCGAGCCTGGTCCTCGGCCTTCTGTATGGCTTGGGGAGACATGCGGCGCAAACGGCAGACCAGCCGGCCGCGGGTCGTAAAGTTAAACTTCCAGTTGAAGCCACCGGAGCGGCACCGGATGCTGTGGTTCTGGCGGCCGCGCATGAGAACCAGCAAGGCGAGTTTGAGACCCTCACCGTGGGCTCCAGCCTGGTTAGAGTCGCCAGCTTTCGTCGTCCCCCCTAGATCAAGGTGCCGGGGCTGGAGCATGGCAGCCCGGTTGGTCAACTCAACCGTGCCCACGCTGCCACCGTCTCTCGTGGTAAACCGTATGTAGCCCAGCCATTCCTTGCTGTCACTGGGGCCAATCCGAAGTACCTTGTAGACGATCTCGGTCCCTCGACCTGACGCCTTCTCTTCACGGAGAACACAGAAATCTCGCTCCGCAATTTGGAAAGATCTGATGATGCCGTCTCGCCTGCGTTTGTCCAGAGGTTAGAAAGACTGCAGGCTGGAGGCACCGAAGAGAAAAAGGGAGCCAAGCTACCAGTTCTGCACGAGCTCACGGAAAGCTTCCCGAGGTACCCAGTTGGTGTAATTGGCGCGGATCGAAAAGTTGATCGTTTTGCTTTTTTGGATGGATTCCAGCGTCACCTCGGGGTCGTAGTCGTATTCATCAGAATCAAAATCTTCATCTGAAAAGGGTTGGTAGGCCCTTTGATTACCAACAGAGGCAAATTCTTGAATGAAAGTGGGGATGTCCATTTCGCGCTCGTGGGAACGAGCTTGGTTCTGGAAGATGATGTTCTGTCAAGTTATGTTGACAAACGGTTTGAGGGGCATGTCGGCCTTAAGTAAGACCCTCTGAATTTGCACTGCAGCCATCCGCCCCAGGGTCTTGAAATTAGTGGCTGAACCACTGCAGATCGTCACTGGAACCAGCGCGGCTCGAGACAAGCCAGCACATACGGAACAGTGCAGAGTACAGGGGAACACTGGCCCAGTTAAGGGCGGGTCATTGGGAAGGCGTTCTGTCAGAAACACCACACCCCGAATTCGGTGGAAATATGGGAGTTGCAACAGCTTGATTCAATTGTGTGCAGAAAGTTCCTTGTTTTTCCGGCTCTCTGGCGAAACTCACTCAAACTCCACCACATCCACCTCCTCATTTCTCCCCCCTCCGTCTCCAACACTCGCCTCACCGCGCCCCCCACAAACCCCGTCAAGCACGTCCCCGCCCTCTCCCCGCTGGAAGCTAGATTTTTATTAGCTCACGACGGAGTTATATAAGTAGACCCGTGTTACAACCTGTATTCAAAGGGTCAGACTGCAAGGCAGTACGCCGCGGGGTTCTGTTGACGGTGGGGAACAAAGGTTGCGCAAGGTCCAGACGGGGTCGTGTATCGTCTTAACAGGGTGTTCTATAAAGAGCTTGAAGAAGGTGCTTGCAATATTGTAGACGGGAACATGATATTGCTTGCGTGAGGAACAGGAACAGTTCCTCACTTAAGGGTGCGGTCTGCTTATCTATATAGGAAACTACCTAAGTGTTGTAATAGCTGTGTGTCTGGACCCGAACTTCCTTCGGGCTTGTTGTCCCGAGCCATCTGGACCCGGGCTTACGTCGGGTCCAATGTAATTGGTTTCTTTGGTCTAGTAGGGTTAGTCCTCTGTGATTAGTCTGCCGTGGGTGCCCTAGGCAGCCACGGCCTAATGTCACGACCTGGGTCACGACAATAGAATACCCTATTTAAGACAGTACACAACCCCGTCTGGACCTTACGCAACCTTTATTCCTTACCGTTAACAAACCCCCGCGGCGTACTACCTTGTAGTCTAACCCACCTTAGGTACAGGTTGTAATACCTCTCCACTTAGTACATTCGGCTATTACCCTACTATCTGTTAAACTAAAAATCTATAGCTAAGTCTAGATTTTAATACGTCGATAAATATGGCGCCGTGGTATTTAAGGGCCTAGTCTTTATCGATGCCGCCGTCGCTGCAAACTCAGTGCTATGGCCTATACAATAAGCTTGGCTATAATATACGTAGGTATGAGGAGGCTAGAGAGTTATCTGATTTATCTACTTCTTGTTTAGTTATTATTATTTCTTAGTATTTTAGTAGGGTAACTGTAGATAGTTATAGTAAGGTAGTGGATAAGTACTCGCTCGCTTGTATTAACTTAGTCGTTTATAACGTACGTTATCAAAATCACGAGGATATCATTACAACCTGTACCTAAAGGTGGTAGATTGTAAGGTAGTACGTTCAGTATGTTAAAAGAAGTGAACAAAGGTTACCTTAATATCTGGACAATGCAGCCACTGCTACAGCGGGTTATTCTGCAAAGAGCTTGGTAGCAGATAACAGACGTAAATAAACGATTGCTTGCGTAACTGTAAACATCCCAACTAAATAGAATTGTTGTTGCTGTAAAGCTACCTCGTTGCTTATTGTGATTGGTGTTCTTGGCACTAATCAGACCGAGTATGCCCTTGACTGGTTGTGTTGAACGCGCTCTCCTCTCCTTAATCAAGTGAATTCTCACGAGTGATCAGTCACTGAGATCCAGAGTGTGTGGATTCTAATAGGTTGCGTAGGTTCGTTGCAACTTGGGCCCAATGGTTGGTTCCTGCGTTGCTGCCTTAGGCCACTTCTGCTAGTAAGATGCGGGAATATTGCTGTCATGTATGTGTTTCCCACGCCCTTCCGGTCAACGACCTGGGAATGATGACGCAAAGGGCGAATCCTACTACGACAGGGCTCTGCCGATTTTCAGTCCACTCCCAGCTTCCTCTTTGACACCCAAAACAACACCGAGATACCAAATTCACCTCATCGATTCAAGCACCATCAAAATGTCTCAGACAGCGACAACACAGATCAACCTCCAGCCCCTATCAAGCCCCCCCTTACTAAACCCGTCCCCCAAACTCGACAACACCACCCCGCAAACACCAACCAATACCAATCCAACAACCTCCTCCGAAGATGCCATCCGCCCAGCGCTCCCACACTCCTCCTCGACCCCCGAAGCGCCACCTGGCATAACATCCCAAGCAAAAACAACATACCTAACCCCGTCCCGCTCAAGCCTCCTAGTAACCCACCTGACACTAGTAATCGCCATGGCGAGCGTCTCAACAGGCCTGATCACGACGTCAATCCCGCGCATGGCCTCCGACCTCTCGATCCCCCCGCAGACAAGCTACTGGCCCCTCTCAGTCTACGGTCTGACTAGTGGCGCATGCCTTTTGGTATCGGGCGCCATCGCCGACGTGGTGGGTAGCAATCGCGTTTTTTCCGCAGGGAACCTGCTGCTTGGGTGCTTCATGTTCGCGTGCGGGCTCGCGCGAACTAATGTGCAGGTTGTCATGGCACGCGCGATGCAGGGGGTTGCCGTGGCGCTTTGTTTCCCGTCTTCGGTGGGGATCATCGCAAGGAGTGTGGTCCCCGGCCAGAGGAGGAATCTGGCGTTCGCGTGCACCGGGCTGGGACAGGTGCTGGGGTATTTTGCTGGGTTGCTGTTCGGGGGCCTCTTCATTGATACGGTTGGGTGGCGCGTTGGGTGGTATGTCACTGGTTCTGTGCTGGTGGGGTTGTTTGTTTTTGGTGTGGTTTGGGTTCTCCCTGCGGATGGGACAACGGGGAATCTTTTGAACGTGGGGCGGGAGTTGAGAACCAAGGTGGATTGGGTCGGTGCTGGGCTGGCATCGGCGTCGTTGGCATTGTTGGCGTATGTGCTGGTGCAGTTGTCGAATTCCGAGTTGGCAATCCGAGCACCTGTGATCGTGGCCATGCTGGCGGTGAGTCTCGGGTTGATGCCGGTGTTTGTGGCGTGGACACACTTTGCAGAGAAAAGGGGGTATCCGGTGTTGATTCCGAATCGTCTGTGGAAGGAGACGGCGTTTGTGGGGGTTTGCGTGATGATGCTGCTGTCGTACGCCGTCATGCAGACCATGGAGTTGTTCTGCACCTTGTTCTTCCAGCATGTGCAAGGGCTGAGTGCCATGCAGTCGTCGGTACGGATGGTGCCGGCCATGGTGGTGGCGACGCTGATGGTCTTGACGACGGGTCTGTTTATCCACAAGATCTCGCCGGTGTATTTAGTGCTGCCGACGTCGTTTCTATGTGCTGGCGCGCCGTTGTTGATGGCCCTGAATCAACCCGAGTGGCCGTATTGGTATGCTGCGTTTCCGGCGCAGGCGCTTCAGCCGGTGAGTGATGCCCTTCTTCAGGGGAGCTCAAGAGGTACTGACTAAATCCAGATGTCGGCTGACGTCCTCTTCTCGGTCGGCATCATCGTCGTCAGCGAGGTCTTCCCCGACGACACGCAGGCTGTGGCTGGGGCTGTCTTCAACACGGCTGGCCAGTTTGGGTTGTCCATCGGCCTGGCTTTGATCGGCATTGTCTCGGAGAGCTTCATCCAGCGGTCGCCCCATGCCGACAAATCGGGTCCTGAGGCGCTGGCCGACGGCTACCGAGCTGCGTTTTGGACCGCGTTTGGTTGGATGTTGTTAATCTGCGTAGTGGCATTGGTGTCACTGAGAAAGGTTGAGAGAGTTGGACTGAAGAGAGACTAGAGAGTAACCGCGAGCTTTACGGTTGGTCATCAAGCAGACTTTGCTATCTTAGTTACGGTTCCTCCTGGAGCAACCGATATGCCGATATATTCCTTTAACTTTCCCCCAGCATACACAATCCAGTCCTTATCTCGCCGTAATACGTGTCGTAGCCGCATAAGCAAATAGATCCAAGATGCCTCAGAGTGACTCGGAGGGTGGCCTAATTGCTTAACGGATCAGTTATTCCGTACGCCAGCGTAAGATAATCCCGTTTCTCAGCCAAAACCGATGGCTGTTTCGCCGTTTTACGCTAGTGAAAAGAAGGCTGTCGCACAACTATTTGGCTAACTTTTCGGCCGACTTTACGTAGTCTTCTAGCGAGGTGCTCTTCTCGTTCTTTAGTAGCTGTTGCATGGCTGGCACTCCTAGATCAGGCGAGGCAGAGGGCGAAATTCTATTGTTCTGTTCTAGTGCGCCTCTCCATAAGATAGACGCCCGGTTTGCCCAGCTTCAGTGCCCCTAGCCACGAGGGCCTGGAGAAATTTAGTGCGGCAATGAGGGCAGTTTGCATCTGTATTGTTTTACCCTAAAGTTGCCCTCACCGACCCCAGTCACACGCACCACCCCTAGCCACCTTATTCAGGTGCAACGACAGTCGAAGGGTCGGCTGTGAACGAGTGATAGCCGTCCCAGAGAGCTGGGCGTCGGGAGACAAACCCAAGAACCGATTGCTGGTCGGCCAGAAGGGAGAAAGAGAGGGTCGGAGAGGTGGTCGACGACATTCAACCCTTTTTCGCTTGTCGCTTGCCGAGAGTTTCTTGATTGCCCGCGCATCTCAAGGAGGCCAAAGCGACGCGTCTAAATTGCAAGGTCTGCAGTCTTCTGGCGGCAATACAGGCGCGATCGTTGGAAAGCCGTAGAACATGGCACGCTTAACCCACATCGGGTTAGGCGGGCGCCGCGCTGTTACCCCGTGTCGGGCGCGACGGAGAGTGGGATGAAGCTCCCATACGCATCTTGAGCACTGGGACTTCTTCGTACCTACCCCAGGAAGCCCTTGCGTGTGAAAACATGGCTGAAGGGAGTTGCAACGTTTGCTGGAACTTGAACGTCCACCATGTTCGTTCGGCCGCAGAACAAAAGCTTTTGGCCGTTTCGGCGCGCTCCGAGCTGTACGACCGCTCCCGCCAACCAACCACACCTTCTCTCAACTCGTCAGCATCATCATGTCCGTTTTGCAACCTCCTCTTCCAGGGCGCCACCGCAGGGCTAAAACAGATGGGCCTGATATCCGATCCGGCAGGAGCACCAGAAATCGATGTCTTCCTCGCCGCACCGGGGCATGCAGTCGAGGCAACGTTTACGTTCAAGGACCAGATGAGTCGACCATTACTTGCGCCCTTCGAGTTCTTTTCGGAGGAAGGCGCTCCATGTCCGGCAGGGACCTGCTCCGTCGCACGCCTGATCACAAACTCGAGCCGCTCTGTCTTGGCGCCCGGTGGTCTCGCATCTCAGTGGCTTGATGACTGTTCACGCAACCATGCCCAGTGCGGGAAGCATGACGAGCAAGTTCTCCCCACTAGAGTCATCGACGTCTCTGGGGATGAACTATTCCTCTACGCGACAGCGCCGGGTGAAAAGGGTCGCTACATCTGCCTAAGTTATTGCTGGGGTGGCCCTCAACGAGTTATGACTACCGTGGGCACTCTCGCCGAACGAAAACGTGGCATCACCTACAGCAACCTGCCCTTGACTCTCCGCGATGCAGTTGACGTCACCCGGGATCTTGGCATTCGGTACATCTGGATCGACGCTCTGTGTATCGTTCAGGACGACCTGCTCGATTGGCAGCGGGAGTCCGCCGCCATGGCCGATGTTTACGGCAACTCCTATCTGACCATCTCGGCATCAGCAAGTCCCAGTGCCGAGGCCGGTATGTTCATCCCTCCAACAAACAATACCCAGGCCTGGTGCTTTCCCGTTTCTGCAACGCTCGCGAACGGCGAGGAACTCAGGATGATTGCCAGAAGGATGGAACGACACCGCGATTTGGTTCGCCAGAGCCCCATTGAAGACTCGCCGCTAGTCAAGAGAGCGTGGTGTTTCCAAGAACATCTGCTACCCACGAGGGTCCTTCAGTTTGGAACTCGTGAGGCAGTCTGGGAGTGCAGTGAGTCGACATGCTGCAGCTGCTCGGTTGAACTGATGGATGCCGCCGATGTCAGCCTGAAGAAACCATTCACGCGCCAACTGTCCGAGTCGAGACCGGACTCAGGTGACGACAGTTGGGCTCTCTGGTCTGCCATCATTCAGGGCTACGCGGGCAGGTCGTTGACCCAGGGCACCGACAAGCTCGTTGCTTTGTCTGGCGTGGCGAGACGACTCCAAGAAAGCTGGAACTGTCGATATGTGGCGGGGCTGTGGGAAACCAGTTTGGTCCGGTGGTTATGCTGGTCAGCGACCGAGTCGACGCACGTACTGCCGCCGAGGCCCAGTCCCTATCGAGCACCTACTTGGTCATGGGCTTCCATCGACAGGGCAATCAAGCTCTCCCGCGAGTTAAACCAGTTCGCGAGCCCGCAGTGTTCGGTGGAAGCAACGATACTCGATGTAAAGTGCATTCCTGCCACCAACGACATGTCGGGGGCAATTTCAGGGGCGAAGCTAGTGATTTCCGGTCCGCTGATACAGGCTGAGTACATTGGCAAGTCGGCAGCTGGTTTCTACATGCTACGATGCGGATCCCGGGAAAATCGATTCAATCCCGACGCTGACCTTGGCCCGTTCACCGAACCTACGCCGGTCTCCTATTTTTGCCTCCTACACATCCAAATCGACCCTCGGGATCAGAAGTACCGTGCTTGGAGGCTGGAGCCCAATCTCCCATGGTACAAATCCTTCATGCTGGTGCTGAAAAGGGCCCTAGGCTTAACGGGGGGATTTGAGAGAATCGGCATCATGGAATACTGGCACAACGGATCCGACAGCTTGTGTAACGGGGTGGAAAAGTCGACCGTTAGTCTCGTTTAAGCCCACATCTCGCACAAATATGTCACACCCTCTGCTTCAACAGCTACTATGTAGCCAGTAATCATCACATCGATTATTGCATTTTGAAAAATTCTGAGTTGATCCTCTAGTGCCAGGGAAGCCTGAAGGATTTCTAGGGGCGCTTTCCGTATTCCGTTTCCGCATACCTCGTAATCCCCGGCGGCGAAAGTGCCGGCGCTCCCTTTAAGTAAGAGGGCCAATGCTGTGCTGAGAGGGTTGTTGCTGCTGTGGCCGCTGAATTCGGCTGGCACAGGGCATGGTCGCCACTTTTCAGCGTCCTGTAGCTGCAAGGCAAACAAGTCAAAACGAGGCCACGTACCCTCTGTACCGCATTCTCCAGGGTCGTATGCACCAGCTCCAATCCTCTAGTGCCTGCTGATGTATCTGCTCGGTGTAGTGCTAAGCCAGCACAATTTCCCTCACTCCCAGCCCTTCAAACTCGCCTAGCCGATCCTGGTAGATAAATCCCAAAGCCCTCCTCTCCCAAAAAACTTGGCCGTGATTGCTCCTATCTCCGGCCGCCGCCTGTCGAACGACCAAAAGCGCCCACACGACCGGTCGATCCGGCTTCAAATGCAGCCCCCCGTCAACCTCTTCTTGTGCCGTTGCATGTCCACCTTCGCCCGCTAGCATCCATTCTAGTCGGAAGTTCTCGTAGCAATCTGCCCTTGACAGCAATACCAACTCACACGCCTGCTCGGCACGCAGCTCTTCCCACAGCAGCCCCACATCGCTAACCACAAAGTTACCGGCCGCCGAGGAAGCAAAGTAGTTGGTATTGTCACCGCATCTGGGCCAGATCATGACGTTGTCAAACCGGGAGAGACGCATTTCGAAACTACCGGCGTAGACGGTGCGTGCGCGAAAGTAAAGCATCGGGTATGCCCGAGGAATAACATGCCAGTTAACTTCATCATCGTCTTTGTCCACAGAATCGGAATATTGTCGTCCAAATCCCCACTGGCCTGATGTCAACCGAGCTTGATCCGAGGGGCTCCAGACTCGGCGAATAGGGGCCGCGGCGAAAGGCGTTATCGTGGCCTCGTTACTCCCTGGGGATGATGACAGAGGATCGTAAACATAGTATACGGTATCCTCGGTGCACGTCAGCAGCCAGCTCTTGGGATTTCCGCCTGGCATCGACTTGTCATCTGGAAGCGTAGTTACCGCAACGCCAGCCCAACCAGCCCAGCACCAACTTGGGAAGGCAGGCCGCCGGCGGACATCTTGGAAGCCTTCCTGCCAGAAACGCGGGTGCCAGAACAGGAGGCAAACATCAAACGCAGACTTCAGCAGTCCACACAGCAAGCCAGAACTGGCGGCGACGGCGAGCCGCGCTAGGATACCCGACAGGGCGTGGATGGCGTCTTCGTCCGGCTTCGTCAGATGCCGGCCCGTATATCGTAACACCTGTTCAGAGTACGCGCCGATGGGATCCGGGATGAACTCGGGGAGAAAAGGCGTCATGACACTCGCGCCCGACAGGTCTTCGGGACGGCGCTGGGTCGGGTGCTGGTCCCACAACGTATCTTCGGAGAAGCGGGTGAAGTGGCATCGGAAGAAGATGCAGTCGTCGACGAAGATGAGACACCGTCGTGAGAGCACCTGCTCCTGCATTCTGATAGCAAGGCGTTAGTACCTGCTATATTTCACTGTGTTGGTGGCGGAGGTGTGCCAATTTCAGGTCGCTTACGTCCAGCCGCGGGATGAGTAGGGAGTCATCCCAAGATACTCGGATACACCCCCAGTTATAGTCATCTTGATGCCCGGCACTACCTCCTGGACAGGTTGCTGGGCAAGGCGTTCGACGTCGTTGATACCAGTCAGCCCACTGTTCTGGTCCTTTCCGTTTGCGGCAATTACGGTAGCAAGCGCGCCTTCGTAAATGATGTCCATATTTTCGATGCCATGCGTCATATCCTGCCCATCGTCCTGCACGAGACACAGAGCGTCGATCCACAGGTATCTCTCCCCCATCAAGGCCACCAGCCGAATTGCATCCTTGACCGTCTGTGAGAGCTTGCTCTGAATGGCTCTCAGGCCGCCAGACTCGCATAGTCTTGCGAGGTTGTCCCTCAGCAGCCGGAAGCTAGGCGCTTGGCCCCAGACGTAGCTAAGAACTACATACCTCTCCGGGGCCGTGATGTCGACTAGCCGTTCTTCGCGAACATCGATGGCTCGGAGGAAACGTAACGGCTGGTTCATGCGGCCGGGGATGGGACCAAAGCGTAATGGCAGGGGTCGGCACTCGTCGTGGTGCTTCTCGCACGCGTGCAGCCATCTCCTCGGGAGCGCTGGGGGGATCTTAGGCTAGACCAGACACCCGAAGCCGTATGACGTCTTCGTAGTGCTGCCATCTTTTTCCACAAACACGATGGGATTGGCGGCCGAGCCCATGGCGGAGAACCCGCTCTCGTCCCATTTGACAGTGACTTCTTCGTCCCAGGAGTACTGGCTCTCCCCGGCACTCGAGACCCAGACCAGCCAGCAAAACGGGCACTGCCTCGCCGAGAAGCCGATGCCTCGCTTGATGCCGAGACTGTACTCTTTGCGCTCTCTGGAAAATTCGGCAAAGCCGATCTTAGCGCATTGTTTACACAGTTGCTGTTGGGTGCCCCAGGCGGTCAGGCCGCCCCACGGAGCGCGTGGCCCACACCTATCCGCCGGCAGCCACCCCCATAGATCCAGGCCTTGGCTCGAGCCGCCTCGCTCCATCTCCCACTCTCTTCAGTAGCAGTAGTAGTAGGCAACTCAACCAGTCTTTGCCCCCTCTGTCTCACTCATCAGTTGCCCTCTCTGGTGGGAGTGTTAGAACACATTTGTAAAGAGGAGGTGGGACATGGAACTAACTCCATCATTTTTTCTCCAGCCGGCTCTCTGAATCACGGCGTCGCTGGTCATGGTTCAAGCTTAGGCAGTTCGTAGGTTGTTAAAGTTACTTGGGAAGGCGGGATATCAGCAACAGTAACTATTGTTCAAGACGGCCTACAACCCGACGATAGGGTCGAGCCGAACGTTTGTCGGATGGTCACCCAATGCAGTCACGTGACACGCATCACATGACCATGGCTTTGCCGCCTCCTTATGTAACTTGCAACGCGAATCGTGTCAACAGAATATTTTTTAAAACCTCTAGATCTACTTATATAACAGTGAGTTCACCTTTAGGAGTTACGCTAGCCTTCATTCAGTTCGTTGACCCTTACCGCTTTTAACCGTCCTAATCTAAGATCTATCTTTATCAGGATCACCTCGGTGTTCCTAGAACATTCCGTAACAGCATGCAGGCAGGTGTAGGTGCGAGATGGCGAGGCAAAGGTAATGTGATGGGAAAACCATTTGCTCTCGAAAGACGGGACCCAATTTAGCCATTTTCATGTTTGGGACCAACTTTGGGCTCGCTCAGCTAGAATTAAAGCAGTTGTACATACTGCGGCGCATCCTCCCGGAAATGGTTCTTTGTCATGACCAGGTCACGACATTGGGCCACGACGGCCTGGGGCAGCCGTGGCCAGCCAATCACAAGCAGAAGGACTGCGGGGTCTAAGACCACCAATCAGGATGGTCCCGAAGGAAACAGGTCCCGAGGCCGGGACCAGTTCCGGCCGGGACTAGACACACTGCTCCTACAGCACTTAGATAGATCAACTATATAGATAGGTAGACCGCGCCCCTTGGTGAGGAACTGTTCTTGTTCCTCACGCAAGCAATATCATGTTCCCGTCTACAATCTTGCAAGCACCTTCTTCAAGCTCTTTGTAGAACACCCTGTTATAGACGGTACACAGCACCGTCTGGACCTTGCGCAACCTTCGCTCCCTACCGTCAATACACCCGCGGCGTACTGCCTTGCAGTCTGACCCACCTTGGGCACAGGTTGTAACATTCTTAGGGTGAGCAAGCCTGAGCAAATCCTGAGCCGGCCCTGAGCCAGGGTGAGCAACGTCATGTAGGCGAGGTACAGAAAAGGAAATTTCGTGTGCCCAGATTTGTCGCACAAAACAGCTATTTCAGCACTTAGATAGTTTCCTATATAGATAGGTAGGTAGACGCACCCCTTAGTAAGGAACTGTTCTTGTTCCTCACGTAAGCAATATCATGTTCCCGTCTACAATCTTGCAAGCAGCTTATTCAAGCTCTTTGTAGAATACCCTGTTAAGACGGTACACGAGTCTGGACCTTACGCAACCTTCGTTCCCCACCGTCAACAAACCCCCGCGGCGTACTGCCTTGCAGTCTGAACCATTTTGGGTGCAGGTTGTACCACAACCCTGTCAGAGGAAGCTAAGTACGCGCTTCGATCCGAGTTCCATTTCGCTCGTGCTTAGCTGTAACATTACGGGATCGAGCCCCTCGCCACCGCTTCCTCCGCCCGCCTCCCCACCTCCCCCGCCGCCTCCCTCCTCACCAACTTCATCTCCACCCCCCCTTCCTCCTCCACCACCCCCCTCACCTCATTCAAACTCACCTCAAAACTCCACCACATCCAGCTCCTCATTCCTCCCCCTCCGTCTCCAACACGCGCCTCACCGCGCCCCCACAAACCCTGTCGAGCACGTCTTCGCCCTCTCCTCCCGGAATCCACCACCCTTGCCTCCCTCCTCTCCCAATTCATCTCCCACAGCCCGTGATCCAGCCCCATTTCAAAAAACGTCCCCGTCGCCACCCCCGTCCACGCGAACACGGGGTTCCCCGCCGCCGTCTCGACCAGGTACGCCACCACGTCCCTCTTGGCGTGCATCAGCCGCGCCAGCGTCCCGTCGTCGCCGAGCACGCCGCTGGCGGTGTTGTGGCCGTAGTCGGAGGGGAGGGAGCGCCGCAGGCGAGGGCGGGGAGGGAGGCGAGGTCGACGCGAAGGACGCGGACGGAGGGGGGGAAGGTGGCGAGCGAGGTGGGGCGGGTGAGGACGGTGATGTGAAGGGGGTGGGGGGGGGGGAGGCGGAGAGGATGGGGGCGCCGATGTTGCCCGAGGCGCCGATGATGGTAGTATTTTGGAGGGGCATTTTCGGGTTTGCAGGGGGGGAGGTGAGTTGATTGGGGTACGTGATGTAAGTGAAGGCTGAGGCCTTGTCGGTGTCGATGAAGTGTTGAGGTGATGAACGGCGGCGTGAGGAGAAGAGTTGGATGGGTTGGGGGAGAGACAAGACATCCAAAGTATTTGCTTTCGACAGAAAAAGCCCGGCTTAGAATGCCATCAGTTGACGTGTAGTGGTGTAGGATGCCATCCTTCGCATGCGGATGCTTGGTCAGTGGCCTAGATGGACTTAAGGAACCATGCAGATTCCGTAACTCCAAAGCCCATATATCACCGCGTACCCGGCCGGCCTGCGAGTACGCATCCTTCAGCGTCTGCATCGCCGATTACCAATCTGGACGACCGTGCTTGGGGATACCGTCTCTGGGGTGTGGAAGAAGGACAAGGCACAAATTCGAGTGTCCAGTCTCTGAAGAGCGAAAAAAAAGGGGGCGACGCCAAGACAACAACACAAACCCTAATTGGGAAAGGGGCAAAAATGCCATGTCCCTGGTAGGGACTTGGGTTGTTTGTGGGATTGCCAGGAATCGAACCTGGGTCCTCTCGGATCGCTGTGAGAAACCACAACGAGAAGTACTGACCACTATACTACAATCCCTGCTGGTTGATGCAACATGGGGTCGGATTTCCATTCTGTGACCGGTCAGATGGGCTTGAGGGTGGGTCATTTTGGCCTTTGCATTTTCGTTGCGTATGTCGACAAGGAAGCTTCCAACCACAAACGAAGAAGAAAATATTGATTTCCAGCATCCCTAGACTCGTCGCATTTTTTTTTCGATTGTCTAGGGAGGCTCTATTTTTTCAGCCACCAGGGAAAACCTCCTTTCGGAGGAAGTTCAGAAGGCGAGGAATAACGACCTGGATGCGAAGATCGCCGAATACGAATTGACACAAATCTCCCACTGGGCAGGCAGACAGAGGAAAGGACCGCTTGTAGTGTTTGATGTCATTAGGTTTCGTGGTAGATCTATATCTCGTCTCCTTCTAAGTCTAAAGTATCCTCTTCTAATCCGTGTACAAACAAATTGCCTCCAGAGCCCTGCCATTACGCCTTCACTTCTTCTTCATTATCAATACAAAACATGGTGGTCACCCACATGGATGCACCTCAAGAACTCCCGGCACCCTTGACAAGGACGAGGTTGCTCTTGCTAGCAGCATTGTGCTTGCAAACATTCTTTCCTCTCAACGCCAGCTCGAAAAAGGAGTACAGCTCCACATAGCTGTAGGCAAGCATGGTCGGCAACATCATGATCCAGTGCAACAGCCCTCTTGTCACACCCCGAACGCCCTTGTTGTACTGGTTGCCGCCGGGGGCAGGCAGGCACCAGCGGACGAGGATGGTGGCGACCAGGAAAAAGGCGTATTGCGTGGCCAAGAAGATGAAGGAGATGAGCTGGAACAGAGAATCGCTGACCAAGAGACGATCATGCTCGGCAGTGACCATGTTGATGAGCTGAACCAGGATGGGGCCAAAGATGGAGAAGATGGCGCTGGCGCAGAGGACGAGACCGTAGTAGACGAAGAAGCGAGTGGCCCAGCTGATGGACAGGAGGAGCGAAGGCATCCGGTACGTCTTGACGATGAAGTAGTGGAAGACCTCGCCGGCGCCAATGGTCCATCGGCGAACCTGAAGGGACCATTCTCGGATCTCGTCGATGTAGTTGGCGCCAGAAGTCGGACCGTTGATGGAAATGAGATTCAGAGGCCGGATGCGGATCTCTCGTCGCGTCATGATGGTGTAGCGGATCAAGGCAATGATGTCCTCCATCTGGTAGGCCGGGTGGGTGAAGGCGCCATCCTCCAACAGCTTGACACTGAGCGAGTAATGAGACATGGGGTTGATGTTCCAGGGGATCAGGACACCCATGAAGAAAAAGGTGCGCAACACACCGGTGATGTCGACAAAGAAGGGCATGGAGTCGCGCTTGTAGATGATGATGGATTGCCAGATGGACGAGTGGCGGTCGACGGGATCGAGCTTGGAGTACTCGGTCTCCAGCTCCAGCATGTAGTCGGGATCGAAGACGGCGTCGCAGTCGCAGTTGGTGAAGACGTGCTCGTACTTTTCGTAGTTGTAGTCGGCATCCTGACGGAGGATCTCGAGGCCTTGGCGACAAGCAAAGTTCATGTTGGAACACTTCCCACTGATCTCGCCGGGGACGCCCGAGGGATGAAAGGTGACGATGAGACGGAGGAACTTGTTGTCGTACTTGGCGTAGACTTCCTGGCGCTTGGCTTCCTTGTCGGGCGTGCGGCACTCCATGCCGATGATGACGGAGACGCGGGAGGCGGCATCTTTTTGCTGCACGAGAGAGTCCAAGGTGGTTTGCAGCACGCTCATGGGCTCCTTGTACAAGGTCATGGCAACGATGTGGCGGATGTTTGAGGAGTCGTTGGCCGTGGCGTCAGCGGATTCGACATCCTGGGCTTTGCTGGTCTTGAGCTTGTTGCGGCTGACGATGGCGAGTGTTCGACGGATGGCACAGATGGTGGCGATCAGCCAGACGAGTTGGAAGAGACCGATGATGATGATGATGACGACGTTGGTGACTTGGTTGACATAGGGAACAAGAGACATCCATATCGGAAGGAGAAGGAAGGCGAAGATGGCGAGCAAAAACAAGAGATTCCACCGCACATAACGGTTGGCTGCCTCTAGTTTGGCCGCGTCGGTGCCCAGGTCGAGGCTGGCGGCGGAAGAGGAGGTTGGCGATGAGCCGGATGAACTTGGTGGCGGCGGCATGTTGGGCGGACTTTCTCTGATGGATGAATCACAGGGCACGTCCGAGGAAGGGCTTTTCCCTTGTTTTTTTGTACCTCGAGTCCCGTTTGCCAAGTGTGCGTGCTCGTTGTTTACAAACGTGCTCTCATCTCGGGTGCTCCATCTCAGCTGGCTAACTGTCAATAAAGGACGAAAAGCTCCCCAATCTCGATTGCTTCATCGTTCAGCTGGCTCCAGCGCCCTCGTCAAGAGTGATAAGCGAAGCGTCATTCCATGCCTTCAGTCAGCCACGCGGCCAGGGGGCCATGCCGCGGCCGCTGCCCTGCTAGGGACCCTGCGGGGACCTCCAGGGCACTTGGTGCTCTACGGGCATCTGGATTCGCCGAAGAAGAGGCTCCTGGACGCTGGACGGCGACGGCGACAGCGCTGCACGCAAAAAAATAAAAGCAGTGAAGTGGAGAATTTGCGGCAGCCCTGTGGAAGATTGGAGCGTTCCAGATCAAAGGCCGCATGGCCTGTGTGAACTATTGGTGCTAGCGCCATATTTGTTCGCCAAAAAAAGTCAGAGTCTCCACCAAGAATCAGCGCAGCCTCGGGCTCTCGGCACCTGGAGAGCAAATCCCAGCGCTGTAATCTAGCCGTGGTATCCGTCCGGCAGGGCGAGCTTAGCACGTGCTTGGGTGCAGCTGTGGAAAGGGGTGTCGGTTTGGATGGAAAACTTCCAATGCTTCCAATGTGCATTGCCTTGGCTGAGCTGATGTCGTGACACGGCCAATAGGAAGTCGTTCACCTTCCCAGCGCGAGCCATCGCTAGCGCCACCATCGCCGTTCTCAGAACGCCATGAGGCCATCAACCGCGACCAATCTCCTCGACAGCGATATCCACATCTTCACGCGTGTCAACGTCAACCAGGCAAAATGTTTTATTTATCACTTCCAAGTATCCACAAAACATCCATCCACGATCAAAACCGTAGCGACAAAATGCAATCCACCTAGCGCACCCCCCACCAATTCGTATAAGCTTCG
This sequence comes from Schizothecium vesticola, assembly GCA_030549215.1. Taxonomy (NCBI): domain Eukaryota; kingdom Fungi; phylum Ascomycota; class Sordariomycetes; order Sordariales; family Schizotheciaceae; genus Schizothecium; species Schizothecium vesticola. Next base: position 682,926 of record JAUKUD010000007.1, on the reverse strand, counting down.
TGTCCATATCCGGGCCACTGGTCTAGTGACATGATTCTCGTAAACATCCCTTGCATGGTGAATATTGACACATGTCGCCGTGCGTTCAGCAAAACTAACAACAACCCCAGGCTTAGGGCTCACCCTTAAGTACGCTTTGCGAGAGGTCCCGGGTTCAATCCAGGTGGCCCCTATCTTTTTGGGTCTTTCCTGCTTGCTCTCTCGAGTCTTGACACTTCTGCTCGTTCCACGAGGCTTGTGTCTTGTGTCCTTCCCTTGCCCGGTCTGCAAATGGGACTCAAGATGTACCGGTATTGTCACACAACAAGGCAGCCAACCTCATAATCTATTCCAAGAGGAGATGCAACATGTCCGCGACAGTAGAATGCCGCCCCTAGAGTATTACACCGTGGGACACTCATGTTCGGTGAGAATGCCAGTGTCGTACTGGTCCAAGTTGCCTGAGTGTAACTTCATGCCAGATCCCGAGGACACCAGCCATGGCGCAGCTAGACGGCGGTATATTGAGCAACTCCCACCTGTGTAGATGCCGTCTGTTCAGTCATGCAGCAATGGTGATTCCTTCAGCATGGAGAACATATTCTCGTTCGTTTTCCCCAGAAAAGGGGCACAGCTCTGCGTTTCATGCCAGAAACCCTTCTCAAAGGACTGGCAGGCTCAGTCAACATCACAGCCTTCGACGGCAAGGGGCAAACTCTACGCCTTCCATGGAACACTGAAAGAAATTCGAAATTGTGACAAAACCACCAGCTGTCCATTATGCAAGCTTGTGGCTTCCCAGGGCAATTGGGAGAATGCCAGTGACTTGACCTCAATGGCCTTTGTGCAAATTCCGGGCAAGGACGCTCTGTTCATACACATCACAGCTGCCGATTCATCATTTGAGAAGGATGGGCTTGTTATTCCCATGCATCTTGGTATGTGATTCATGCTTTCTGGGAGGCACACCGTCGTCACTTCTGAAGACGCTGATGTTTGATGGCGTGGCTATTATTCTAGTCGATGAAACCGAACTGCGGTACTTCATCAAGCCAAAGCTGAGGGACAGCACCTTTACTCACGCCAGCCGATCCTTCATCAAGGCAAAGATGTCCCACTGTTACAAAATCCACACTCTATGCCGTACAGCTACTTCTGGCGACTTTGTTCCAACGCGCCTCCTTGACACGCGCGCATCACCCGCATCGGTTGTCAAGCTCGTCAGAGGCTCGAAGAAGAATCTCAAATATGCTACTCTGAGCCATTGCTGGGGCAAGACACAGATAATCCAACTTAAGAAGGCGGTCGAGGGCACTTTCACTGGCAACGGAATCCCAGTCGACTCCCTCCCACCGACATTCCAACAGGCCGTGATCGTCACACGCTGCCTCGGAATCCGCTACCTCTGGATCGACTCCCTCTGCATCATGCAAGACTCCAAGAAGACTGGGAGACCGAGTCTGCCCTGATGGCTAGCGTCTACGGCCGTGCCGTCGTCAACATCGCGGCCTCGTCCTCATCCGACTCGCGCGGCGGTCTCTTTTACAACCGAGACCCCCTCGTCGTCCAACCATTCGCCGCCCGCAGCAGGAACCTCCCCGGGGTCCCGGACGGATGGTATCTCTGGAAAAACGACCACCGATGGAGCGCCCTGAGCATCCAGCCCCTGAACCGACGGGGGTGGGTCCTGCAGGAGCGGCTGCTCTCGGCGCGGACGATACACTTTTCCGACACGGAGCTCGTCTGGCACTGCTTGGAGGACATGGCCTCCGAGTCGGTGCCGCTGCAGGTCAACTACGGGACAGCCACCCAGCTGGCCGTGCCGATCATGCAGGTCGGGGACTACACGGACATGAGGGTGGCCATGGCCGCGGTGCAGCGGGACGGGTTGACGGACGACAACAAAGTGAAGCTGTACCGCGAAAGGAAGCGGGTCTTGGCGCATTATACCCAGTGCGGACTCACCAACGGCGGGGACAAGCTCATCGCCATCGCGGGTATTGTCGATCGTCTTGAAGCGCTCTCGGGTGATCGCTGCTATGCTGGATTGTGGCGGAGCGAGATGCCGGGTTGTCTTGTGTGGCTTCCGGAGTGGGGGACAGATGAGCTGGATGTCGAGTTGCTACGTCAACAGGGCATCCCCAAGGAACCCGTGGAGTGACGTGCTCCTTCGTGGAGTTGGGCGTCCCGAGACGGAGCGCTGGAATATTCCAAGTGCCCATGCCTGGGAACCTCAAACTCTCTCACCCACGCAGAGATATTAGATATATCGCTGGAGAGGGAGCCGAATGGGCGAATCAAGGCTGGGCCAGGTTTCCTTGTTATTCGAGCGCCCCTGGTGAACCTCGATCTCGGATTCACTTATCGGGTCGGGGAGATTGTATCGAGATGGTGCACCGGGTATCTGACGTCTGTCGGCGATGGCCTAGAGGCAAAATTTCTTGTTCGGACTGACGGTATCGTGGGCGAAGGGTCGATTCACCCCAAGGCATTGCTGGTGCAAGAAGATTGGACTTACATGTTCTTGCTACTCCAGCCCTTGGATCCAGGCCCTCCGGCACTGGAGGGTAGACGCCCCCGGTTTCGTCGCATTGGGGTGGCCTTGATGGCCCGCGAGGATCCAGAAAAGCCTAATTACAACCACGGCGCTGAATGTTGGGACTTTCTACAGGGATATCAACATTGGCCGTCCATGAGAGAAAGACAACGTGGGATCCGTATATTCAAGAGGTTGAAATCACGTAAGTGTTCGGGGGAGAATAGAGCCGGTCTTGGGCGCAGAGTTTAAAGGTACCTTAGGTGGGGGAATATATCTGGCATCTATTTAGCCTTACTAGAAGTAGGCAGCAAAAGCAACGTCTGAGTTACAGTCCTACCTAGATAGGTAGTGCCTTTCCAGCTACCCACCGACCTCCTTATTTCCTAGTTCGAAAGGTACGGAACCTGGGCTGAGCACTAATGCAGTACAAATCGCAACGCCTCCCAAACCCATTTACGCTAACTTCATTCCGGTGCAAGAACTGCTAGTCCGAACCAAAACCACCTCCCCTTCCGCTGTCGAAAGGACTCGGACGAAGCCCTGGTACTGCCCCCCAAACCGTACATCATGGCAGATGACATAATGCACTCACATCTCAATCCCATATACATTCCCGGGCATTTCTGCAGTTAGTGCAGAATCCCCTGGCGGAGGAACTCAAGCTGCACGTGATACGGCGGCGTATACATTGCCCGCATGACACGTATCCCTGAAAGACATTAGTTCAGTATCGGGTATCTATCTATTCAGTGATGGTATGTGGGTGGGTGGGTAATGAGGTGGTATTGATTCGTTGGACACCCTGTTTGTGTTGCTTCGCTGAATAAAAGAAAAGGCTTGAACTTACCATATCCTTCGCCGTGGGCTTGCTTGGAGTTCCGGCCGCTGTCCTGTTTTGGCGCGCCTGACATCGGCCTGGACGTTGTTGGCAATACAGTCAGCGTTGTTGATAATTACGTGAGCTTGCTGTCCGAGGTATCAAAACTTGTCTTCGTGCTGCCACTGTTCCTGCACCCTCATTTGGTGTTCCGCATAGCTCGTGGGTCGGTTCTGCCCCCATGTCGAAAGCAGACGCTCTCTCGTGATTTGCTCTTCCAACTGGATGAGTTGCTGTAAACTCAGCGCGTCCTTCTTAATGCTCCGAATCTCTGCTGCGATAGATGATTGTAAGAACCGTCCTTGATCTCGCCTGGTGTTCCTCGAGCTGCCAGCTGTGTTGTTCTCACTCTCTGAGCTGGCTGCTCCGTAGATGTATTGCCAGGTCGCGTCAACATATGTCTTGATTGCTTGAGTCGCTGTCTGTAGATCACCATTGCCAGTGCTCTTAGCCAGATCTTCTTTCAATTTCAAGGCATTGGTGGTGATGTTCTTGAGCAGCTCTGCCTGAGTCCGCACCTCTGCTCTGGGCGGCAAACTGGGTCTTCTGGGCATGTTGACGTTGCCGAGATTGGTGTTGCTGAAATCGCGACTCTGAGCCCAGGTGACAAGGTGAAGTCAAGACTGATATTGTGTTGCGAGTCTGAGTGTTGGTGAAGAGCCAGACAAGTTGAGAATTTTGGGCGGATTCAGCGTAAATCTTTAACTGATGACGGTCATTGTAGCCTGAGAGGTTCCATCAACGTTCCGGGGCTCTCTGGGTTGCTTCTAGAATTGAATGGTCCGGTTGGAAGGGTGTGGTTGGGAATCTTTCTGCAGTGGCCGAGAAACTGAGGACTTTGGACGTGCTTGGGAGAGTCTAGGACTGGCTTTTAAGGTTGAAGCCGTCTGATGTTGCCATGGCCTAATCTTTGCCAAAAGATAACGCGGTATACTTGTCATCTGATATTACTTTGGCTTATTACTTGCTAAAGATAACGCAGTATATTTACCGTCTAATGTTACCATAGCCTATTCTTTGCCAAAAGGTAACGCGGCATACTTCTCGTCTAATGTTACCACGGCCTATTCTTTGCTAAAGGATGAGGCGGTATGCTTGTCGTCTGATGTTACTATAGCTTATTCTTTATCAAAAGATAACGTAGTAAACTTGTCGTCTAATATTGCTATAGTAAGTTGGGGCGTAGTGTGCGCAAGGGTTGGACGGTGGCAGTGGAGGTCACGTGCGCAGCATCGCGTTCATTTCCATCATCTTGGACCACTGGAGCTTCTCTCCTTTGGCATCTCGCAGGCAGGCAGGCAGGCAGGCAGGCAGTTACGATGCGTTGACTTGCACCATTCTTTTGACCACGGTGCGCCTATTGCTGTGATTACTGGATATCTTGAAGGTGTGCCCAGTACGACTTAAGGTGCGGCCTCGCCGCTACCTCTCTCCCTCCACCTGTGTTGCGCAACAACGAGCGAAAATCATCCCCGGACCAATGCGCCCGGGACCAGTTGTATGTAGGCTGCGGCTGGCTTGGTCCAGGACTGTAGTTTGCATATAGCTTCCTGTTCAATAGCTTATTCTTTACTAAAAAGATAACGCGGCGTACTTACCGTCTAATGTTGCCATAGCTTATTATTTGCCAAAAGACAACGCGGCGTACTTGTCGTCCAAATCAATAACATAAGAGAAGAGATTAGAGATGTCATTAGCAATCTCGTCAGGACTTTAAGTTATACCAAGCGATCAAAAGAAGGATTCCAGGTTGTGTCTACGTGAGCCTGGAACAAACCTTTTGTTTCCAAACCCCCAAAAACTTGGACCCGAGAATAGAAAGTCTATTAGCCCTAGTGAAAAGCTCTACCGGATTGGGACCTTTTTGAAAAAGGTCCCAATCCGGTAAGACGTCGTCGCAAGGTGGCGCCAATGCAGCCTCTAAACAGTGCAGGTGTATATGGCAGTACACATTGGTTTCTAAGGCTTGGGAACTAATCGCGGCGAAAACCTAGATCGAAAGTGCAAGCACACAAGCACGTCACTCGGTTGAGAGATGGAAAGCATAAGGGACGAGACGACAGGTCCAAACGGAAATTGAAATATCCGGGCTATGTAAAACCCAGCAGAAAAGAAACAGCAATGAGGAAGAATTACATGTTGCGGGAACTCCAGTCCTGCAAGAAGCATTTGACAAGAACTACCAATCTTCCCCCACGACGCCCGCTAAAAGAGAAACAACAAGTACAAACCACCACCCGAGCCCCCTAGCTCCCATCCATCATCCCCTCCACTCTAAGCACGCCGCTCCTTCTTCTATTTCTCAGATGAGCTGAGGCAAAAAGTGATGATGCACTTAATCGTGATGCTCCTGCCGAGCTGCTTGACCCCGCGCTGAAATACGGTCGGCAGGCCACCATAAAACTCCTCATCGCTCGGCTCCATCTCGACGTACGGGATGCCAATGTCGGTGCCGCCGACGTCGTCGGGAACGCAGACGATGCCCGTCTTAGTCTTGACAGACAGGGCGTTGTAATCGGCCTGCTCGTGGATGACGGTGACGTTGCCGTAGATGGAGCGGTCGTCGTGGTCGTACCAGGTGCCGTTGGCATTGCGCACAATCATGTGGCCTTGGGGGGTGCCCTTGATGTCGTCGTAGATGTAGCAGCTGACGCCGGGGAGGCCCATGTTGGCGTAGTGGGCGGTTGCGGAGCCGGAGACGAGGGCCAGGGCGAGGAGGGTCTTGGTGAGGGAGGTGAGCATTTTGGCGGTTGGGAGGTGTTGTGGTTTGGATTTTGGAGCCGGTGAAAAGGATAATTTGGGGTTGATGTTGGAAGTGTTGAAGTAGAGTTGAAGCGGAAGTTGTGGGAGTTGATGCTCTGGGTGATGACTTGGAGAGGGGGAAATCGATGATCTTTTATGTCTTTTCGAGACCAGCGAGAAATTTCATCTTCATTGTCTTCACGGCGTACTTGTGTGTCGTCGGCGTTGAACCTCCTTTCTCTGTCAACCCAACTTCTCAGCCGTGAAGCCTTCACCATCAAGGTTTCGGGCAGTGCAGAGCCCACAGTCTCTCTTCACCAATCATATTATACGCGGCAGTTGTTCGATCGGGCGAGTGCCGCTACGACGGCCGCCGGGGCTGAGTGAAATAGGGGTTCCAACCAATCATCGAGTTCAATGAACAGCTGAACCTCGGCAGACTCCATTGCCGTCTCCAGAAACATCGCGCTCCAACACCACGGCCCAATGATGCAGGAAGTCCCCTAAACACCAAATCCAGACATGTGGCCTTAATGGCACATTCAGGGGGGGAGGGAGCACCTTGGCCGTGCAAAACCAAGACTTCCACTAAGAATCAGGAGAAACTTTGGAATGTTTTTGGCCATGAGTTGGTGATTTGCCAACATGAGCTGTGGCTTGTTTGGATATTTGCGCTCTGCTGTGATTATGCGCAAGTGCGAGTATGCCTCTCCTCAGGCATGCTGAGGTGAAGCCCTTGAGTTGGGCAACATTGTACCACCCAACACTTTGGGAACTGCGGCTATCCAGATCGACCCTCAGTCCGAGTGGGAATAAGGATCGGCATAGTATCTCCAGCGTTCTCCAGACGCCATTGGACCAATGATCCTCCATTGTTGTCTTGGCCCCCAACCGCCGTTGGGCAAAGTTGGGTGCTGAACGCGGATGACTTCGCCTTAACTTCCACCCCTCACCAACAGTCAAGATGGCATCTCCAACGAGACTTTGCGTCTTTTGTCGGCGCATTGAGCTTATAACGCAGCCATGCAACCCACAAGAGTCATATTCCCTCCCCAAAGTGGTCTCGCCCCTTCAACCCCACGAGGAGACCATGCTCCTGGGCCTCCAGCAACAGCCCAGTGTCCTCTGTCAGCGATGCTCCGACTACGACATTGTCCGCGCGTTTCGGGATGCAGAGGCCATGGATGGCAGAAAACTCCCTGATCCCGAGCGAAATTCCAGAGAGGACAACATCCGGTACCACGACATAATGGATGAGCACTACAAGCTAGCTGACAACTACAAGATGAACCTCGGGACCATGTCATCTCTGGTCCTGAAACCCTCGTGCCCGGTGTGTCGTCTGATCTTTCGCATCCTGCCGCGGGAGGGTATCAGTCCGTCGACCGACAATCTCAAGATTGCGCCGTTTCGATCCTACCTCCAGCACACGGGCTGGGAGATGCTGGTCGACGAGTACCACTCCAAGGGCGCCATCTTCCTCGGACTGGATCACACTGCCAATCTCCTAGGCTACATGATGGGCTCACGGATGGGATCAGACAGCGGGCTCAAGCAGTCCCAGATGGCCGGCGAGTCCATCTGTCTCGCCACCTCTGACACGTTTCCTGGTCGTAAGATGGGAAACGGGAAGCCCGTGAAGCCGCTCATCGACTTTTCCTTTCCAAGACAAGCTTTGGAGAACTGCAGGGAGCACCATGGCACGTTCTGCGAGATCCAAAAGCCGCCCGAGATCAGACGCATCCGCGTGATCGACACCCTCCACAGAACGGTCATCCCCTATCCCGACAACTGCGACTACCTCGCCCTCAGCTACGTCTGGGGGGGCGTGATGCCGGCCGAGGGAGCTCTGGAAACCTGCACCCTGCCCCAAACCATCGAAGACGCTATCACCGTGACCAAAAATATGGGATACCGCTACCTCTGGGTCGACGCTCTCTGCATCGACCAGACCCAAAACCCCAACCCCCAGCAGCGCGCCGAGAAGGAGCAGCAGCTCCGCATGATGGACATGATCTACAGCTCCGCCACCCTCACCCTCATCGCCATGGCCGGCGCCGACTCCAACGTCGGCCTCCTCGGCGTCGCCGCCCCCCGCAGCCCGCAGCTCACCGAGACGGTCGCCGGCCTTACCCTGTTCACCGTCCCGCCCGTCCTCACGGCCGAGCAAGCCGTATCCACTTGGTCCACCCGGGCCTGGACGCTGCAGGAGGAGATCCTCTCCCGCCGCCACCTCTTCTTCACCCCCTCGCAGCTCGAGTTCCAGTGCAGCCGCAGCCGCATCCCCGAGTCGCTCGACACGGAGACCTACCCCGGCTGGACGAGCCCCCTACCAGAAATCCTCGACATGCTCGTCCCCGGGGCGTATCAGGTATGCCCCCCTCCCCAAATCCCCTTCTGATAAAAGCTAACCCCCCTCCCCCCAGCCAACCCTTCTCTCCCCCCCTCAGGCCGAGTCCCAGCTCCTCTCCGACGTCTACTGGCTCATCACGTCCGACTACACCTCCCGCGCTATGACCAACGACGGCGACTCGCTCAACGCGCTGCTCGGCGTGCTCAACGTGTGGGAGCGCACACTGCTCCCGCCGGGGTCGTGCGTGTGGGGACTCCCGGTCAAGGCGCACCCGCCGTGTCTGGGATGGATGCACCCGCGCGGGGTCGGGGCGACACCGAGGCGGCGGCCGGCGTTTCCGTCGTGGTCGTGGACGGGGTGGGCGGGGGAAGTGAGTATCGATGTGGGGCTGCTGCCGGGGGAGGGGGCGACGGGAATGGGGGTGGTGGGCAGGGATATGACGGTGGAGGTGGTGGGGGTGGATGGGAAGGAGTTGGAGGTGGAGGGGTGGGCGGTGGAGGGCGGGCTGGGGGTAAGGACGGAGCCGTTTAGTGAGGTGGTGGTGCCGAGGGGTGGGGAGGGGGAGGTGATGGGGTTGGTGACAGAGAGGAACTTCCTGCATCCGAATACGTTGAGGACGGGGAGGTATGATGTTTTGGTGGTGGAGAGGGTCAGGTATCAGACTAGGGAGGATGGGCCCGTGTTTGAAAAGGTGTTTATGGTGGTGTTGGATGGGGATGGGGTGGGGAGGCCGGCGCAGAGGAAGACGACGATCACGTTGAAGACAGAGGCGGGGTATGGGTTTGAGTGCTTGGGAGTGGTCAAGAGGAGGATGAAACTTGTGTAGCGCTCGGTTTTATGTACCCAGTCGAGCCAGTATCTCTAATGCGAGGTCAAGTTTAAAACAGGATTCTCCCGTCGCTGCCTGCTATGCACCCCGCGCGTGGCTGACGAAGACCCTTCTCCACCAATGACCTCACCCACAACATGCAGCTAGCACACCCAGGCGAGGGGGGATTATAAGGCGGGGTCATGTCCATGAAGATGTCCTTGATGCTCTGCTTTCTCAGCCAAAGACCGTCTGATGCTCAGAATGGCCAGCAAGAAAATCATCACCGTCTTCGGAGCTACCGGTGCCCAAGGGGGCGCCGTCGCGAACACCTTCCTCCACGATGCCAAGCTTAAGGCAGACTGGACTGTTCGCGCCGTGACCCGGGACGTCACCAAGCCATCTGCCACCAAGCTCCGCGACCAGGGCGCCGAAGTTGTCTCGGTGGGACACCCCCCCCCTCTCCCTCCCACCTTCCTGCCACCACAGCACTAACACCCCCAGGCCGACATGAACACCCCCTCGACCCTCCGCGAGGCCATGACCGGCGCCTACGCCGTCTACGCCGTCACCAACTACTGGGAATCCAAGGACGCCGCCGTCGAGATCCGCCAAGGCAAGGCCCTCGCCGACGCCGCCCTCGCCGCCGGCGTTCAGCACTACATCTGGAGCTCTCTCCTCAACATGACCAAACGTAACCCCCCTCTCCTACCCCCTCTCCCCATCCCAGGCCTAACCCCTTCGTCCAGTCTCCAACGGCCGCTTCCCCCACATCCACCACTTCGACAGCAAAGCCCAAATCGAAGACTACATCCGCACCACCCCGCTCCCCGCCACCTTCTTCCTCCCTGGCTTCTACATGCCCAACATCCCCTCGGGCCAGATGCGCCTCGACGCCGACTCCGGCGCCTGGACCTTTGCGCTCCCCGTGCCCGCGACGGCGCGCATCCCGCTGTTCAACCCGGCCGACACGGGCAAGTTCGTCGCGTCTGCGGTCCTGCAGCGCGAGGCGACGCTGGGGAAGCGGATCCTCGGCGCGAGCGAGTATCTGACGTGTGAAGAGGTCGTGGAGGCGTTTAGGAGGGTGTTTCCCGAGGCGGGGAAGGGGGCGAGGTACGTGCAGTTGAAGGAGGAACAGTTTAAGGAGGGGTTGGTGGGGAAGGGGATGGGGGAGGATGTGGCGCAGGAGCTGCTAGAGAATATGTTGATTCTGGAGGCGCCGGGGTATTATGGCGGGGAGGGGTTGGAGGAAACGTTGGAGTTGGTGAAGGGGGCAGGGCTTTCGGTGGGGGGGTGGGAGGAGTTTGTGAAAGGGGGGAGGGGATGGGAGGCGTTGAAGTAGGGGTTGAGTTGATTTATTCTGCTGTTCTTGCAGATTTCTGTGTCGATCATGTGTCCGTGGTTCACGTGGCTGTCCGTCTAATGTTGACCGTTCTAAAATATATGGGGCGCCGGTGTACGCATCATCAATTTCTCTTTGCTTTCCCTCCCTTTACACGTAGAATTTGTCCTGGGGCCCCCGAGGATGCTCCCCCTCCGCCTCGGTCGTGTGGACACGAATATCAGTGTGCTTGCGGATCCCCCCCCCGGCTGCATCTCGACGGCGTCGACGGTCCTGACGAGATCCTCCTCCGACTCGTACTGGTTCTTGGTGTTGGTACTGCTCGCGGCCTGCTTGGACTGGAAGGCGTCGCGCCCGTCGGCGCGCTGGTAGGCCGCGTAGCCCGGCGTAGCGTTGGACAGGGGCTTGGTGCTGGAGATGGAGATGCCGACCGACGAGAAGCACGTCTCGATGGCGGGCTTGCAAAAGGGGATGCAGGCGGCGATAATGCCGAGGAGCATCTCGAGCGATGTCCAGGTGCTAATGGACACGCCCATAGCCCACATGTCGAGGTTGGGCTTGCCAAAGTCGGCGATCATGAGGTTCTTGATGATGGACGAGACACCGGCCAGCAGACCGAGTCCCATCAAGAAGCCGAGGACCAAGCGCTCGCGCAGCGGGCGCTTGAGGTTCCAGAGGAAGCTGATGGGGGCCAGGGACAGCATTATATCGGTGGACACGCTGACGACGGCGCCCGTCACTGAGGCGATGCGGATGGACGATGGCGGCAGGCAGGTGGCATCCTCGGGATTGGCAAAGTCACCCCAGGCCGCCGAGAGGGGCCGGCAACTGAGTAAAATGAAACAGGTATTCGCACACGCGTAAGCACAGGCGAGGGCGACGTTGGCCCAGATAAACGTCTTGTACCAGACATTGCTCTGGATGCGCAGGAGGGTCAAGCCGACCGAAAGCTTGATGAAGCCCATGGCCATGCCCCAGATAGGGATCGACAGGAACGAGCCCTTTTGGCCTTCCATCATCGCGGCTGGGTCCTTGATGCCAGGAGTCAAGAAGGACTGCGGGATGTACAGGCCACAGCAGGCGAGGGTGAGGACCTGTGCCACGTCTGGTTAGCATCTGACTAGAGGAGAGCAGAGGGTCCGGGAGAGCCTGAGAGTCTGAGAGTCTTACATAGCCCACGCTGATGCATCCGTCGGACCACATGTTCATGCGGGACTTGATCCGCGTCTTATACCGGCCCAGACGATAGGCGAGGGTTGCCGAAGCCAGGACGACGAGCGGGATGGTGACCCCGTAGTAGATCTGCGCGACCACAACGGCGCGGTCGCTGATGGGCATGGGGCCTCCCGGGGAAGCCATGGCGATGATCGGGTCCAGTCAGATTGCCGTGGTCGGGATGTCGAGATGATCAGCACGGCAGGGTCCCAACCTTGAAGGGTTGGGAGGAGCCCCAAAGCTCTTTATCAAGTCTTCACTCTGGGCTGGGCATGTCGATCCTACGCCTCCTCTGCTTCCCCTGCTCGGCCTCTGGATGCAGCCCCTTTGCCCTTTGCTCTTGGCTTGTGGAGGGATTCCTTTTGCTGCCTTCCACATCCTTCCCCTTTCAATCTGGCCTGCAGCTCCCAGGATTGCATCGGACCACGAGCCACTTCCGCGGGTCGTTCGTTGTGTGGCTCCATGCAGCCACGGCAAACGGCCGGCAATGGGGTCAGGCCGGGTCCAGCCGTCGGGTAGTGTAGTGAGATCCTGCGATGGCCCCTAAGCTCCAACTGTCAACTACTGGTCCACAGACATTGTTGCCTGAGCGGGCATGAGTTGCGAAGAAAAGTGCTATGCAAGATACACTCCAGCCCTGGTTTGTTTGTTAGCATGAGACATGGGAAATACGAGCCAAGGCCATCTAACTGTCGATGGAGGCCCTGAAATCGGAACATGAGGCCTATTGCGGCGTCAACTAGGCCTTACCAGGAGCGAATCGGTCCTCGCCTGCTTGGGGAGAGGTCTCGCACTAACAAACAAACCAGTATTGGATTGTAAGGCGAGATGATTGCCATGGCGGCAGAGAGAGGGAGCGCGCGAAAAATCACAGGCTGTGACGTGCACTGACCCTTTCTAGAATTGTTTTTCTTCAGCTTTTGTAATCCGAGACATATGTCTGGGTATTGCCTCCTTTTTTCTTTTTCCCTTCCCCACCCCCTGCTAGCTGGTAGCATGGCCCAGTAGGGATGCCAGCCCTGTCCCGGCATAAAAAGATCTCAGCTGGGTGCATGGGACTAATACCGATTTCGACAAGGTTCTCCAGGTAATGTCGTATTCTACTACATCAAAGACGCTTGTCCACGGACGCAAGGCCGGTCACCCTTTCGATGTCTAGGAACTTACCTAATATTATTCAACGCCCGCGATGAGAAGGCCGCGCCGGGCGGGATGCAACTCAGCAGACAGCGGAGCGACTTTCACAATCTCCCCTCCGCAGCGGCCTAAGCCGTTCCCAGGGCTCGGCCCTTGGCACTACCTATCATGGTCCGACCCATGCAGACCGAGGAGACAGTGCGCAGTGCGGAGCTGCCGGGGCCGGTGATTACGTCCCCTCGCCGGTTATAAGATGTCCACAGTGTTTCACTCGTTGCTTTCTCCTGCGTTTCCCACGTGGCTTCCTTCCTTTCCAGCAGAGAAATCAAGAGAAAGAAAATCATAACCATGAAGGTTGCTCTGCACACCGTGGGTCTCGTGACGGTCCTCATCGGCGCCACCGCCGGTGGCTGCACGCCCTCCGGCCCAGTCAGTGGTACCAGTGGCTGCAAGCCCTACGTCCGGAAAGAATGGTGGGCCATCCCGTCCCGTCCCTGACATGACTTGCTCCGGGCCGCCTAAACTGACCACATTACGGCCAGGCGCCGCCTCAAGCCTCCCCAGAGATGGGCTTACCTCGACGCCGTTAAGTGCCTCCAGAACAGCCCAAGTCTCGCACCGGTTGCCGCTGCCGAGAGTCGCTACGATGACTTTATCGCCACACACCAGGCGCAGACTGAGTTTGTCCACTTTGTGGTAAGGGAACCCCTCTTCCTCGTCGCGACGACGACCATCCCACTGACTCTTTCAACCCGTAGGGCATCTTCTACCCGTACCACCGCCTGCTCTTGTCCGAGTACGAAAAGGCTCTCTGGGCCTGCGGCTGGGACAGGAAGCTCGGCCAGCCCTACTGGGACTGGACGCTCGACACGGGCAGCGAGGAGGAGTTCCTCAGCTCGCCCGTCTTCCACAAGAAGCACGGCTTCGGAGGCAACGGCGCGTACATTCCCGGGAACCTGACCCATCCCCAACTCCCCGGATTCGTAAGTAGCCCCGTATCCCACCATCTTATCCTGTATTGACACTCGTCTCCCAGATCGGCGGCCCGCCCTTTGACATCCCCGACCGCAGCGGCGGCGGCTGCCTGACCACTGGCCCCTTCGCCGGCCTCACCACCAAGCTCGGCCCGCAAAACATCAGCACCGGCACTACGTCCCGGTGCGTGCGGCGCGACTTCTCGTACGCCTCGCTGCGCGACTTCTCGGGCACCGCGCAGGTCCAGCAGGCCATGGCGCTCCCCGACTTTGGTAGCTTCGAGTTCGTCACCGACACGACGACGTTCCACCCCGGCGGCCACTGGGCCGTCGGCGGGCTGTACGGCACCATGTCGGACACGTACGTGTCGCCGGCGGACCCGCTGTTCTACCTGCACCACAGCAACATGGACCGGGCGTGGTGGTCGTGGCAGACGCTGAACCTGGCGGTGCGCGAGAAGGAGATTGCCGGGCCGCTGGTGTTCTTCGACTACGCCAACCAGCTTGGGGGGAACGCGACGCTGACTACGCCCGTGTGGGTTGGCCTGACGAACAGGGTGGAGTATCCCGCTGGGAAGTTGTTGCATATTCGCAAGGGGCCGTTTTGCTACACGTACGACGAGGTGTACGACTACGAGGACTGAGGGGGGGGTTTGGTTGTTATTGTTTTTCTGGCTCGGCGTCTGGCATCATACCACACATGGCAACATAGCATAGTAAACGTAATTTTAATGTCATTTTGTGTGATTCACTTCACTGGGCAGGTTATGGGAAGGGACTGAGGCGAAAGTGAGGTATCTTGGGAGAAACATACGGTGTCTGACTTCCTCGCAAACTTCATGCTGGCTACTTTCTCACACCTTCCGATCTCACCCAGCCGTGGATCACTGCCAAGATCAGGGACTCAGGGGTCGAAGAGGAGGAGGGGCGAAGGATCGGGACCGTCGAGCGTACGATCGAGACAGGGTACCTGCCAAGGGAGCCAGAGGAAATTGATGTTCTGATCGAGGAGACAGAAATCTTTTTCGACCATCTCGGCACAAGACCAGCTTCATATTTGAGATCGTCGTGTCGTCCTCAACGTACAAGTTGCAGCTAAATTGAGGCTTACGTCGCAAGCTGCCCGACAATATTCTCTCGACCCCTCCCCCCCGGAGGAAAAATAGAGGACAGGAAATCTCTCCATGCGATCCAATCAGCGAGTGTGGGGATTTCCAACCTTCCTGCTCGTCTTTGCGGGGGCGGCTCCAGGGACCGACGGATTCTGGAAGATGGACGCCTTCCCGGTGGCGTGTCGCGTCCCGTTTGTCGTCAGGCGAGTTGGCTGTTGGTACCGGACCACTTCCCGATGCTTCCATCCAAAAAGGGTGGCTCGAATGGTTCGGTCGGTTGGCGTGCCGTCCGCGATGGACAGCGGGCAGAACTTCCCCAAAACTCACTCCCAGCGACCGGGACCTCCAACGGACCAAGCCTTTTCGCCCAGACCGCCAAGCTCATATCAAAGGCTTATTTTCAGGATGGACAGTGGTGATCGCGACAGCCAAGAGTCTTGGTCTCTTGGCCCCGTCTTGGCTTGGAGCAGTTTTCCCGGTTCACGGGAACATGAAGAAAACACCAAGTAGGACATGGCGAGAATGTGGCCACGGGATCGACCACGACGCCCAGCTCGGCGAAATGCTTGGATAAATTCCACGGCTTCCATTCACACGCACTCTATTTGAAAGTTTGGGGCTCGGTAGTCTAGCACGCACAGGCCGAAAAAGGCAGAAAGCCTCCGACCCTCCGCCGTTGGGCTGGGGGTGGCGCAACCGTCGCCCTGATTTCCCCGCACATTTCATCGTCTGTGCCGTCCCTCGTGTGGAGGGAGCCTTCTGTCTCCCTGGATAAATTCGAGGCGAAACAACCGGCCTTTACAGAGGCAGAACCTAGTGTGTTGGTCACGAAGAGATGGACTCCATCACTCTCAGCGACACTCTTGGCATCATGTGCTTGGGCAAGGGAATTAAACGACGCTGCGGTAGGATATTCCCCCTCATAGGTGCGCGTCCACTCAAGCTCATTTCTGACCTTACAGCGGCATGGTGGTGATATGAACCAGCCCAAAGACCTGGGGAAGCCCCCCAAGAGATATTATCCGGGAGGCGGACGAACGCAAGTCGTCGAGCTATAAGACTGAGGCATACCCTCCCCACTAGAAGCGAGGAGCACCACGCCACCATCCAGTCTCTCACCCTCAGTCGCCATGGTTGCCTTAACCTTCCTCACCCTCGCCGCGACGGCCATCACCGGGGCGCTCGCCGCCCCCAGCGCCGAGGCCGGCCCCGACGGCCCCAACTTTGAGATCGGCCCGCACAACCTCGCCCGGCGGCAGGGCGGCATGGACTACAACCAAAACTACAAGACCAGCGGCAACATCAACTTCTCGCCCAGCAACAACGGCTACTCGGTCACCTTCTCCGGCGCGGGCGACTTTGTCGTCGGCAAGGGGTGGCGCACCGGCAAGGCGCGCAACATCAGCTTCGAGGGTCAGACGCAGCAGCAGGCCGGCACCGTGCTGGTCTCCGTCTACGGGTGGACCAAGAACCCGCTGATCGAGTACTACGTGCAAGAGTACACGTCCAACGGCGCCGGGTCGGCGCAGGGCCAGAAGCTGGGCTCCTTCCAGAGCGACGGAAGCACCTACGACGTGTGGAAACACCAGCAGGTCAACCAGCCCTCCATCTCGGGCACCACCACCTTCTGGCAGTACATCTCGAACCGCGTCACCAAGCGCCCCGGCAGCGGCGTCGTCACCATGCAGAACCACTTTGACGCCTGGAAGAAGTTTGGCCTCAACCTCGGCAGCCACGACTACCAGGTCCTCGCCACCGAGGGCTGGGGCAACGCCGCCGGCAACTCAAAGTACACCCTCAGCGAGGTCAGCGGCAGCGCCAACAGCAACAGCGGCGGCGGCTCCAACCAGAACCCCCCGCCCGCCTCGTCCGCGAAGCCCCCCACCCCCACGAGCGTCAAGCCCGTCACCTCGGTCGTCACCAGCACTGTCACCACCACCACGACCAAGACCGAGACCAAGACAGCGACCGTCACGAGCGTGTCGACCGTCGTGTCCTCGGCCCCCGCCGTCACCAAGACCGAGGTCAAGACGGAGACGGTCGCCGGCAAGCCCGAGACGGTGGTCAAGACGGAGACGGTCCTCAAGACGGAGCTGGTGCTGGTGCAGACGGTTCCGCCTTGCCCGGCGGCGAGTGCGGCGCCTGCGCTGAGCCTGCCGGCGGCGAGCGTACCTGTGCCTGCTGTGACGACGAATGTGGTTTCACTGGGGTAGGGGTCTGGGAGGCTGGGCTATGGGTGGGGGAAGTTGTGGATGTAAATATTAAGGGGGTGGTGAGAGATGGTCTAGTCATTGACATGGTGTTCGTTCTCGATGCGATTAAAGATACTTGGCAGGATCGCTTCCTCCTTTACAATATCATGCTACTTCTTTGCATTTATTTGGAGTGGAATTCGTGCCAAGTAAGAGCTCCTTGTGTGATCTTGCAATATCTCGCGATGGCTGGGACGTATGCAGCCATAGCCACTGGAAAACTCGAGCCGCGGTTCCGGCGCAGGTAACCCTTATCCAAGCAACCGGTTCTACCCAAAAATACAAATTACATCCCCCCCCAAAAGGACTCCGTCTGTCCTGTCATTGTGGATTTGGGCAGCATGACAAAATTCAAAAATGTGGGATTGCCAGGAATCGAACCTGGGTCCTCTCGGATCGCTGTGAGAAACCACAACGAGAAGTACTGACCACTATACTACAATCCCTGATTGTTTGATGGTAGGGGTTCACGTAATTCCGCCTCTGGCAGACAGCGCGCCCCGCTTTGCAATCCCCTCCTAACCTCCATCCCAGAACTCACCACAAACATTGACAACCCCCCAACACCCCTCACCCCCCCAACTCCGCCAACCTCGGCAACAACCCCTCCAAATGCTCCTGCACATCCTCCTCCGTAAGCCCCCCTAATCCCACCTCCCACTTCTCCTCGTATTCCCCCTCCTCCCCCAACCTCCCACTCCTAATCTCAGGACACCACCTCTCCTGCCTCTCCCTCGCCGACGCCCACGTCCAATCCCCCGGACTCCCCTTCAACTCCCCCCTCGCGCGCCTCTTTAAGATCCCCAGACAAGCCACAATACTCCTCCTCATCTGCTTCGTCGGCCCCTCCACATGCCGCTGCCTCCCCCCCACCCACAGCCCCGCCAAAAAGTCCGCCAGCCACACCGCGTCGCCGTACCGCCCAATCGCGCACAGCACCCGCAGCGGATCGCGCAGCTCCTGGTTCGTGTACCCCGGTATCGCGAAGCGCGCGCCGCGCTCGAGGAGGTACTTGCCCGTGGTGCGGACGTGCCCCGCGGCGGCGGCCTGGATGAGCGCGGTGGACTTGATGGGCGCGGTGGTCGGGGTGCCATTGCGCCAGGTGCGGGATTCGTTGTCGATGGAGTGGGGGAAGGCGGCGAGGAGGTAGTCGCACATGGGGACGTGGCCGGCGCGGGCGGCGGAGTGGAGGGCTGGCCAGGTCGGGCGCTCCCAGATGGGGGGGATGGAGCGCAAGGGTGGGGTGGGGTAGGGGGCCGGGGTTTGGTTTGGGGGGGTCGATGGAGCGGCGGAGGGTGCCGAGGGGGGGGCCAGTTTCTGAAGGAGAAGGGACGGCCGACCCACTTGGAGGCTCCGCGGGCGACGAGCTGCTGGGCGGTGTCGAGGTGGCCGCCGCAGATGGCGTAGTGGAGGGGGGTCCAGTCAGGTCGGGGATCGCTCAGGGTGCCGCCGACCGTGTCCACCTTGCCTTTGGGCAGGTCGAGAAAGTGCGAGGGTATGAGGCAGTCGCAGAGGCCGCGGCAGAGGTCTTCAATGTCGTGCTCTTTGTCGAGCAGCTTGTTGACGATCGTGGTGTGGCCGAGGAGAGCGGCCAGATGGAGGGGTCCCCACCAGCTTGCGCCGTACTGGTGCGCCCAGCTCATGGGAAGCCCTTCGATCCTCCTTCCGCGGATTCTACTGTCTATCATGTCGTGATTCCAGCAGAAACCGTGCACCGGCCCTCTCATCTGCAGCTTTCCTTCCGTGACGCTTCTCCTGGCCTCAAAGGTGTCTTCGTGTTTTGGGATAACAGGCATCCTATCGATGAGGGTGTTCTCTCGGAGGTACTCCTTCGCGAGGTTGTCGCTGATGCGAAACGGGCCAGTGCCTCCGAGCTCCCCCAAGGCGGCGACATCCTCCATACGAGATCGCAGGATGGGCGAGACGTAGTAGCAACCGTTCCTGAGCTTCTCGGGTTCCGCGAACCCACCATTGAACATGACGTCTAAAGCCGGTAGATCCCCCTTCTGGACTACCCAGAAAATGCTGTGGAGTTGGTAAGGGTTTGGCCCATCCTGGGCTCTTGCGGTCGATTGGGAGTCGTCTTGGGCATCATCTGAGTGCCCGTCCTCATGGGAATTTTCTTCGACGTCCGAATAGTCCGGAAGGTCAGACATGCTTGCGGCGACCTATCGACGGCGATACTCGGATAGGAGCGGGCTGGGCGGCTGGGGCGGGGTGTGTCGGAGCGTACGTGGTGGAGGTATCGCAATGTCGAGGCTCATAGAGACGACCGAGATGAAGATTGGATCTGCTGTGATGATCGATGGAGCGTCGAGATAATTGTCGAGCAGGGACGACATCGAGAGTCGCAGGTCAAAACCCCGCCGTGGTTGGGACGGCGATGAGGACAAAGAGAAGTGAGCTACTGGTGGGCGAAGCCCATGGCCGACGTCGACCGTCGCGAGTTGTTCTTTCATGACGCCGAGGACCTCGTCAATGCCATGGTCATGGAAGGTCGAGATGACAATCTATCCGTACCCCAATACGCCCTGATCAAGATGCGAAGTTTGTGACAAACAAAGAAGAAGACGGCGCCGTCCGCATCCGGCCTCCGGGTTAAAGGCGACTGCATTGGAGAACATCGGAGCATCTTTCTTTGTCGTGAGGAGGATTCCCCAAAACGTTGGTGTTTGAGCAATGGGAGACATCACGATGCCGAGCCTCCCAGCCGACTTCGGCGACTCGGGGTCGCGGTAAACAATGGGGAGACACATGAGCCGACGACTACTGGAGGGCGTCCGGGTGTGTGTCTTCAATGCCGATGCAACCGCCGTCGTTAGACTCTGGAAGCTGCCGGATGAGGAAGAGCAAACCGGTCGTCGCTGAGGGTCATCGCTGAGCTCTGCGATCTTCAAGGAAAACCATCAGCTTTGCGCCCATAGACCTGGCGGATTAAGGAGCAACCTACCAACCTCCTCTCCACCTCAGCATTGTCTGCAACCTGGGCGATGTCCGCATCGTGTCGACGCGGGACTCGTGGCATAAATGCGCGAAGTAGGCCGTTCCGATCTTGTGGAAGATGGCGGAGGGAGAGGGTCGAAGTTGCTGGGAGGTCATGCGAAGACTGACCTTGGAGAGAAGAGTCGCGTTTATTGCAGTGGGGTCAGGGGGCCAAGATTCCGGAATTCCACCAACACCATCAAATCAGTCTGGAACGAGCTTCGACAGCAGCGTCCCAAGACAATTTCCAAAATGTTATCATTCGTATCCTAACTGTCGCTCCTACCCTTATATGCAATGCAAATGCCATGCCACGTTTCCACCCCAATCTCATTCAATCATATCCAATCCAACCCATCTCTCCTCTCAACTCCCCTCACTCCATCCCTTTTCACCCCTACGCCTCAACCTCCCTCCTCCTAAACTCCACCATCGGCCCATCCTTCAAGCTCGTAAACGTGTCCACCAGCTGAAATTCACCTTCGCGATGCCTCCCCCACTCTCTCCCCTTCTCTCCCTCACCCGGATCCCGCACCCCCACCGCCCTCCTCACATCATACAACCACAGCGTCCGCGCCAGCGTAATCGTCATCTCGATATACGCCAGTCCCTTCCCGATGCACCCCCTTGGCCCAATGGAAAACGGACAAAACGCACTCTGCGCTAGCGCTACATCACCCTCATCCAACCAGCGCTCGGGCCGGTACGCGAACGGATCGGGATAGTAGGCGGCGTTGTGGTGGATCGTGTAGTGTGGCGTGCCGACAACGATGCCGGCGGGGATGGCGTGCCCGTCGATGGTAGTGCCGCCGGGGAGGACCTCGCGCGGGAGGAGGCCGCCAACCGAGGGCGAGAGGCGCATAGCCTCGTCGATGCAGGCGCGGAGGTAGGTGAGGGAGGCGAGGGCGGGGCCTTGGTGGATGGCTTCGGCGTCGGGGAACCTGGAGCGGATCTCGGCCGTGACCTTGGCGAGGGCGGCGGGGTGGCGGACGAGGTAGAAGAGGGTGGCGGCCATGGCGGTTGAGGTGGTGTCGGAGCCGGCAATGATGCTGGGCGGGGTTAGTGGGGGTTCGTGGTGTGGGTAGGAGGGACGCGGCTTACAGGAGGTTAGACTCACCCCAGAGTTCGGGGGTGCTGAAGCCCTGGCCGGTTTCGGGGTCGCGGGCTTTGAGGAGGTGGTAGAAGAAGTCGCGGCGGTCCGTCTCGTCGCCGAGGGCGGTTCGTTGGGTGAGCTGGCCTCGGCTGTACGCCATGTACTGGGCACGACCGGCGGCGATCTTTTTGAAGATGACCTTGTCGAGGCTCAGCTTGTCGACAATGGGCATGGTTCCGCACTACAGGGGGTCAGTCATCGCGCCGCCTAATCATCGGCATCTTGGAAACCCACAATCAAGTGGCGCTGCGCGGCAACACCCACGAGATCCACGGCATAGCGGTTGTCCGGGCGGTCGAGCATGTGGAAAGCCTTGCCAAAGCAGAGATCACCCAGAATGTCCATGGCCAGCCAGTTGCACCAATCGGCCATGTTCTTGGGCGCGGACCATCCCTTCTTCTCGTCGACGACACGGCCGAGGTCACCGATTGCATCGCAGAATGTCCGGATGTTGGCCAGGATATACCGCTCTACTTCCTTGATGGCGCTGTCGCTGAAGGCGTGGGAAAGCACACGACGCTTGCGGGCGTGGACCTCCTTGTCACGCGTGTTGTGGGTGTTGGGCGCGGGGTGCACAAAGGCATCGTAGAACTCGGACTTGCGGACATTGGCCTTGAAGCCGTAGATGTCCTTGAGGGCCGTGTTGGAGTTGACCGAGAGCGAGTTGGGCCCGAATCGGACGAACTGGCCGTACGTCTCGTGCATGCGCCAGAACTCCAGATGACGGTCGCCTTTCCAGGCATGGTATAGCATGTAGCCATCGGTGAGTTTGGCGAGGAAGGGGCCGGGATATTTGGCCAAGGGATGGAAGAAGAGTCGATAGACGACGAGAATCGCAGTCTGACAGGACACCAGTCAGCAGCTAAACACACCGACCTCTCATCCAGGGGGGCCTCTGGAACACCAAACACGCACATAGGCGAGCCCGGCTACAGCTAGGGCTCCTATCCAGAGCTGAAGGTGAGCGGCGTGGAACGCCATGGTTGCGGGTGGTGATGGTGAGGGGAGTAGGACGCTCCTGTGGCAGAGGGGGAGGAGGAATGTCGCCCAGACATGTCGTCTATTTGACTGCTCCGACACACCAAAAAGCCGCCCGGATACCAGGGCCCGAGTTTACGCTCCGTCATCTTCGCCGGCCTGTCAGGGGGACGTCGGCGGACTGTCAAGGAGACGTTGCTCGAACGGTTCCCGTGCACACAGCGCCAACCCTCGGCTTGCGGCGGCTCAAGACGGTGGGCGACCATGGCTATCGGGCTTATCGGTCGACCGCGGCAATGATGATGTCGATGGACATTCCTCTTTGGGCCACCACCGGCGCGTTGACTGGCGGACGTCAGCTGGGCTGTGGGTGGAGGTTCGGCATGGCTGCTCGAAGAGTGCCGGTGGAGATGTTTCGCCTGCACCTCGCACAGGGAATCCGGGTTGGTTGAGTGCTTGCAAGCATCCTAGCAAGAGACGCTGTCGGCCACTCATCTTGACCTGGAGGGACCACGGCATCCAAGCAGCGCTAGAGTCGGCAACACACGGTTTCACGCGGTCCCCAAGGTAGACATCGAGATCCGAGTCCACAGTGCGGAACCCGGCTCAGTGTCGAGGTCATGATTGCGGAAACGTGAGCGGTCTGTCCAACAGTGCCGACGTCACTTCTTCCGAGGGCCAAGAAGTTAGGGAGTTTGGGGTTTGATCATCGAAAATGGTATGGGTTCCATAATCGAGGTGTTGCATCTCCGCGTGTTTGTTTCATATATCTTTGAAGGGGAATTTGGAGCTGGGAATGGACTCGTTGAGAATGGAAAGAAAAGTTGGAGCCAAGCTCCCATTTGGTTCGGCGTCGGGGGGTTATGTTTAAAAGACTCGGAATTTGGCACCGGTCGAGGAAATCAGGGTGTCAATCAACAGCAGATCAATTGACTGCAAACACATCCAAATATCTTTGATGTCAGGTCTGATGATGAAGGACCAAGGTCGTCAGCCATGGAAATAGATGAACTTTCTTCAACAAAGCAATGAGGTGGAGCGCCTCGGTCTCAAGGAGAGGTTGGGTCCGTGCACCACCAACCCCTGCCGATTAGCACCCCGCTGGATTTTCGCTTGCTGCAAGGCTGAGAGGCTGGGACGACCGAAGACGAAAACGCGTCAATCGCACTATCTTTTACTCGACACCAACGATCCCGCGCAAACCAGATACCTGCCATATTCAATGACGACGAGGTAGCCATCGCCAAACAGACCAAGATGACGGTCTGTCGGTTCTTTCAGCAGGGAAACTGCCGAAATGGAGGTACGTGAGCGCCATTCCCTCTATGAAGACGAAGAGCACCTCACGCTCTGGACTCTGCCTCTGCCACTACACCACAGCGGGAACTCTTCCTCGACCGCCTTGCTGACTGGCTCTGCCCACAACAGATAACTGCCGATTCGAGCATCCCGGACGGAACGCGCCCTCCAGCGGCAATCGATTTGGCCCGCTCGCCGGAACATCAAGCATGGCCAGTTCGAGCAATCGAGGTGCGAATCCTTGCGCTGGAACCAACCGGGACCGCGTTGACACGAAACAGGATCCGAACCTCCTCCGTATAATCTTAGCGAGGAGGTAATACGCCGCGATCTCGAGAGCGAACTCCCACAATGGCTATTTTCCGCGTACGGCCCGGGACGAGATGCCCCCGAGCAGCTGTTTGGCGGGCCGGCTAGGGAACAGAGCTCCGACGAGATCCGCTGGCACTACATGCAGGCCGCCGCGTCGGGCAACCCCCAACAAGCTGTGCGTGGAAATCCTTCTTTTCCTGATCAGAAGATGCTGACCGTCTGCGACAGCTTGCCGAGGTCGATACCATGTACCAAGCCGCCCAGCAGCAAATACAGCACACCCTGTCCAACATCAACCAGGCCATACAGTTTATCGCCGACGCCGGGAACAAACACCCCAACCGACTGGATATTTGCAAGGCAGGCACACAAACAGGGGGCTCCCAGAACGCGTTCGCGCAAAGTCAGCCACAGCAGACCGGGGCATTCGGAGGCACGGCGAATGCGTTTGCGACAGCGACACCCTCGAGCAATCCCTTTGGGGCACCGGCCGCGTCGACAGGAAGCGCTTTTGGGGCACCAGCCGCGTCGTCAAGCAGTCCCTTTGGCGCTCCAGCCGCGGCCACAGGGAGCGCCTTTGGTCAGGCATCGGCGCTGGGACAGAAGCCCAGCCCCTTTGGTGCCCCGGCATTTGGCCAGCCGGCCCAGCCGGCTGCGACGTCGGCCTTTGGGCAACCGTCAGCACTGGGCAGCACGTCGGCTTTCGGGCGCCCCGCGCAGACAGCCGGTGCCTTTGGCCAGACGAGTGCTCTGGGTGCCAAGCCGAGTCCATTTGGGACGCCAGCATTCGGCCAGCCGACAGGGGGTTCGGCCTTTGGACAGACTTCTGTGCCAGGTCCCGCCCCGGCCCCGGCGTTCGGACAACCATCTCAGCCCGCCGCGGGCGGTTCGGTGTTTGGACAACCCTCTCAGCCCACAAGTGCATTTGGGCAACCATTGCAACCCGTCAGCGCGTTCGGGCAAGCCTCAGCACTGGGCCAGAAACCCAATCCATTTGGCGCACCAGCCGGACCGAGCCCCTTTGCGGCCGCAGCCCAGCAGCAGCAGCAGCAGCCTTCCGCGAACCCCTTTGGACAACCTGCGTCGGCGCCACAAACCTCGAGTCCATTCGGGCAACCAGCCACCAGTGCTCCCGCCAACCCATTCGGACAACAAGCGACGCCTAGCCCATTCGGCGCCCCAGCAGCTGCACCGGCGTCCTCCAGCCCATTTGGCCAGCCGCAGCCTGCACAGCAACAGAGCAGCCCCTTTGGAGCCCCCGCTGCCCAGAGCACCGCTGCAAGCAACCCATTTGGCCAGCCGGCAACATCCTCCCCGTTCGGCGCGCCGGCCGCCCAACCCTCCCAGCCAGCTGCAAACCCATTCGGCCAGCCCGCCTCCCAGCCCGCGGCAACCTCAGCCTTTGGCGGCGGGGGTGGGGGTGGGGGCGCCTTCGGCGGCGGCCCCAACACCGCAGCAGCAGCAGCAACCGCCCCACCCAGCGGTCCAGCCGCCCAAGGCCAAGCCCAAGGGCCCTATCCGCCGAACGCCTCGCGGCAGCACCCTGACCCGAGCAGCTACAGCTCCAAGGGCCCCGACGGCCGGCTGCGCATGTGGAAGGGCCGACCAGTACGATACCTTCCGGAGCCGAATACCAACAAGGAGGTGCCTATGTATCAGGGCAACGACGGGCACCCCGTGCGCATCTGGTTCCCCGACGGCCCGCCGGCGCACACCAACGAGACGGAGCCGGCGGATCCGAAGGCGTACGACGACCCCAATGTGCAGAAACAATGGGCGAGCTTTATGCAGAGTGGCGTGTTTGAGGGCGGGATGATGCCAGTGGTGCCGCCGAAGAGGGAGCTTTGCCTGTGGAACTTTTAGACACTAGGTTTGGGTATCAGGGCATGGGTTGGCGTTTGGGGTTTATTTGCAAAATATAGGGCGGCGGTCTGTGAGACGGACATTTCGCATACAACTGAACTAGGTCACAAGGGAAACACATTGGGCCTGTGATTGGTGGCAATGGTGAATCTGCCTTCTTATTTCCTAGGTGTCTCGACAGCTCTCTGCTATGTCTTAACATGGTTCAACACGCCACCAGCCTAGCCAGGCAACCCTCCACCCCTCGCCATCTTCCTCGCCCTTCCATCCCTCCGATTATGGTTCGCCCTGCTCGACTTATTCGCCTCCTTCCTCCGCCTCGCCAGCTCCGAATCCGCCGCAACCGGCGGTCCCCCACCCCTGCCTCCCCTCCCCCTCCCCCGTCCCCTCTGCATCCCACCACCACCCCTCTGCCCCTGTCCACCCGCCTGTCCATCGCCTCCCTCCTCCTCCTCCCCAGCTCTCCAAGCCGTCCCTTCCACCTCCCTCTGCTCCCCCTTCCACTCCCCCCACCTCGCCTGCAACCTCCTCTTCATCCCCGGATCCCTCCCCATCATCACCGCCCACCCCTCCACCTGCTCGTCGCTCATGCCCGTCTCCATCCTCAATCGCGCGCGCTCCACCCCCCGCCGCGCCACCGGCGTCCGCTCAAACGCCGCCGGCGTCGCCGTCCACGCGCGGAACAGAGCGGCCTCGACCCCCTCCGTCATCGGCTGGTCGTCGGCTCCCAGCGGCGCCGTGTCGACCGTCCCGCCGACGTCGGCGGCGTCGTACGTGTCGTCGCGCTCGTCGTCGTCTGAGTCGAACGCCGCGAGGGCAGCGAGGATCGAGGCCTTGGAGACGGTCGGGCGGGCGAGGAGGGCGTCGGCCGAGGTGTCGGTGCGCTTGCCGACTTGGAGGCGGGAGAGGTCGGCGGAGAGGAGGGGGTCGTCGTCGTCAAATGGAGGAGGGGTGGGGTGTGTGGGGAGGTGCGAGGAGAGGGGGGGGTGGGCGGTGAGGGAGGCGGAGCGGTCGAGGGAGGCGAGGTGCGGGGGGAGGGAGTCTTCGAGGAGGTGGGCGATGACTTGCTCGGTGGACTCGGCGTATTCGTCGAGGAGGGCGGAGATGAAGGCTGAGCCGAGGTCGGGGAAGAGGTCTTGAACTTGGGTAATTTGGCTCATGCGGTGGATGTGGATTTCTTGTTGGAGCTCGGCGGGGGAGGAGAGGTCGAGAGCCTTGCCCTTGTCGATCTTGCGGCGGATGAGGCGTTTAGGGCGCGGGAGGCCACCGCTTCCGGTGGATTTCTTGAAGGAGGCCAGCTCGGTGAGGATGGACCTTGTGCGGCTGGATGTGTTCCCGGACTCTTCGAGCTTGCGTTGGAGTTGCTGGATGAGCGGGGTGGCTGTGACCAGTTCGGCGACGAGGGAGTCATTGACGTTGAGGGGACCGGACTTGTGGGTGTCGGCGGCAGCCTTGAGGGAGTAGAGCTGGTCGGTGAGGGCAGACATCTTTTCCCCTTCGGCCAGGCCCATGAGGCAAAGGTAGGTCGTCGAGATGAGCACCTTGCGGAGGGGCGGGTTCATGATCTTGAAGCAGGTGATGAGACCGTCAAGAAAGTCGCTCCCTGCTAGAAAGAACCCGGCAACGGAGGGCGAGGCGTGTATCAAGTCACCCAGTCTATCCAAACGCTCCTCGATGGCTCGGAGGTCCGCCTCGCGAATGCCGGCTTCCAGATTCTTGACAAGGAACCTTTTTAAGCCGGACATGGAAGTGTCCAGGATTGACTGAGCCGGCTGTGAGAGTTGGTTCAAAAGGCTGCCGCCCCTTTTCTTGCCGTATGTACGGCTCATGTCGGCTAGGAATTCCCATTGTGCGAGCGCCGGGGGTGGTGAGGCGGACTGGAGGAGCTCAGCCGTCAACAAGAAGCAGTCTCGGAGAAGCTTCTTGGCCGATTCCGATGAACCCAGAATACCGGCCCCATCCCGCGCAACCTCCCGTAGGAAAGAAGCCAGAAAGTTTGCTAGAGTCTCATCCTTGGTGGAGATGCTGGCAAACTCGGCCTTGGAAAGTGACAGATGGCTGTCTACGAGGACGAGCCAAGATTCGAGACAGGTCACCCATTCTTGGGGAGGGAGCTGGCTTCGCAGGTCCGAGAGCGGAAAGAGGGCGAAAGCAGGGAGCACCATTTCGAGGAAACAGATGGTGCCAAGACCCGGTGATGCTGGGTGGTAACGGAATTGGGGGAGAATGAGGGACACAGCCGTTCGTGGGGTCAAATTGGGAGCCAATGGAGACGAGATTGCCTTTCAACACTGGCTTGGGAAAGATAGAAGGACCAAAAGAGAGAGCTGTATGAAAAAAACCAACTTGGTCAACCTAGCAGGAACAACGGATATTTACTGCTTCTTCACGCTGCGTTCCCGCCTCAATTGACCCTCTCACTGTGTCTCCAACAGTCTTGGCACGTTCTTGCCGCATGTGTCATTCGGAATCATCACCGTTCCATGGTGCTGACATAAGATTCAGTGTGGGGCTTTCCCCCATTCTGCCCTGGCGACCCCAAACCCACAAACCTCACCGCCCACCACAATCGCGCGAAATTCCAAAAGTTTCAAGTCCCACTTCACGCCCGCAACACCACGACCACCAACAGCCAACAACTCTCTCGCCTTCATCACTTTGCCGACGCATCTAAAAGATTGCATCGAGTCGTGAGGGCACTTTCCAGCAATCCACCACCAACCACCACCTCTTCCCACCAACCGTCAAGATGTCGTACAACAAGGGCGAGAAGGACTTTGGCGAGGCCCCCGTTCGTCCATCCCATGCTGCCGCCGCTGGACAAGACTGACCCGTCCCTACAGAAGGTCCACAAGATCCGCATCACCCTCACCTCCCGCAAGGTCTCCTCGCTCGAGAAGGTCTGCAGCGAGCTCATTGAACGGTACGTCCAAGCTGCCCTCGAGCTCCCCGAATTCTCGACTCACCCCCCTCTAGCGCGAAGGCGAAGGACCTCCGTGCCAAGGGCCCCGTCCGTCTCCCGACCAAGACCCTCAAGATCACTGTACGTATCTTTTGTTCCTCTAGAAAGAACACATCTAACAAATCTCCGGACAGACCCGCAAGACGCCCTGCGGTGAGGGTTCCAAAACCTGGGACTGCTACGAGATGCGCATCCACAAGCGCCTGATCGACCTGACTGCCCCGACTGAGATTGTCAAGCAGATCATTGTCAACATCGAGGCCGGTGTCGAGGTGGAGGTCACGATTGCTGCTTAAGCAGAGAGTGCTGCAGGAAGGCATGGGAAACCAGTAAAACGAGCATCTGGGGACATGTGCTCTCGGGAGAGCAAGAGCCGCGACTATTTCGTGGACCTTGGACAAATGAGACATGATGACCTGGCATACCTCTCCGCGGCGTGCACCGCGACTGCCTGCACCCCGATGCTTCCTCGCGTGATGTGTTCATGCTGGCTACGTTGAATTCTCTCTACGGGTTGTCTACTCTACTCTGCCAAGGTTGGTTTGAGTAGTGATTCGACATGGATTCTCTCCTCGTTCGCCAGCCTCGCCCGATTCAAATGCGTGTCCAGCTCATCCCTCCTGTCCCACTTCCGAAACCTCTCCGGGTTGCGCCGCTGGAGCTCCGTCTCCCTGCCGCGCGTAACCTGGTCGGTGATGTAGGTCCCCTTGAGCCACCTGTGGCCTTCGCCGGCCTTGAACTCGCGCCTCCCGTGCAGCACCCTCCAGTTGTCAAAGATGACGCACTCCCCCGGGCTCAGCTTCATCTCCACCATGTTCCTAGGCGACTCGAGGCTCTGCTGAAACAGCCTCGCCGACTCATGCCACTGCTGCAACCCCTTCCGCCCGCTCTTGGTGCGCACCACCGGCCCCTCGGGCGTATCCGCCATAGACTCCCGCCGGAACGGCGCCTGGAACGGCGGCGACCAGTGCGTGCAATCGATCAGATTCCCCGCTATGTGAATCGTCTCCCTCCTCATCTCGTAGTAATGCCCGCCCTTCTTGTAGTGGAAATGCGGCGTCGGCTTGGTCAAGCTGTCAAACACCCCATGGTCATGCGCCACCTCCATCTCGTACGCCGCCCTCACCCCATCGCTGAAGATCGACTCCCCCCCCTCACACCCATTCTCCAAGCAGTGCAGTAGCTGCAGCCGCGGCACCGGGTCATGATACATCAGATCCTGATGCAGCCCCAGAAACTGGCTCGTATACGCCACGTTCTCCGCCTGCGGCTTCGACCGCACATCCCACGTCTTTCCGTAAAACGTCGTCTGCATCTCCCCGATCCGCGCCGCGATCCCCTCCACCGCGTCCTCCCGCCCCTCCGGCACCCCCGACACAAAGATCAGCCCCGTCCGCATCAGCGCCTCGAACGCCCGCCAGAACCCGACCTCGGTCCCCATCCACTCGTCGTACGTCGTCCGCGTCTCCCCCCCGGCCAGCAGCGCCTCGTACGTCGCGCGGTCCCACAGCTTCCGCGGCAGCGGCAGCAGGTGCGGCGTGCGGAACCCCCCGTCCTCCATCCACTCGGTGATCGACTCGGCGGGGTACTCGGACTGGTGCGCGCCTTCGTCGCCCCAGACGACCCGCAGCGCGCCCGTGGCCGGATCGAGGCCGGCGCTGGCGACGGGCGGCTGCGGGGGGAGGTCGGCGGTGGAGAACGTCTTTTGCCCCGAGTCTGGGTCGACGCAGGAAGGGCAGGGGCAGGCGTCGCGCAGCCAGAGGGTGGAGAGGTGGATGGACGGGGCGCCGACGCGGACGAGGGTGAGGGCGCCGGGGTGGACGGTCACAGTCTGCGGGGGCGAGGCCACGCCGGTGCGGACGCTGTAGCGCATGTGCGGGCCGGTGTGGGCGTTGGAGTGCCGCGTGGGGAGGTTGTAGGGGAGGCCGTCGGCGGTTTTGCGGTTGGGGGTGGGGATGGGGGTTTCGGGTTGGGGGTCGCGGCGGAAGTTGGTCCAGTGGGCGAAGTATTTCGAGGGGGAGACGTCTGGCTTGGACGGGGGTGCCACTGGGGCGGGCTCGGAGGGGGGTGTGGCCGACGGCTTGTCGTCGTCTTGGGTGGCGCGCCGGGCGGTGGTCGTGAGGAGGTGACGGGGGGTCGACCGGGAGGGGATGGTCGCGAGCCGGGAGCGGTGCCCGGCGGCGAGGGGTAAGCGCGATAGACGGAGAGGTGTCATGTTGCCTGTGCGCATGGGACTTGAGGAAGGGAAAGAGAGGCTATTGTCGAGACATTGTGCGACGACATTGGGTGAGGAGGGGAGGAGACCTCGGCTCATGCCGACGGGACGAAGGGAATCTTTTGGTCTTGGCAGTCTGTGTTCCGCGAGCATGTGCAGCTCGGCATTGCAACCCTAACCCTTCTAGACTTTGCCTTCGTGTTTACATTCACTCTCCACCTTCAGGGGGCGACACAGAATTCAGGGTGATCCGGCGCGGAACGTCAATGCCATTGCATGCGGCATCACAAATTCTACAGCAAAGTTCATCTGCGTAAAAAAATCCATCCCATACGCCCCTCTAAAGTATACGTTTCCGTCTCCTTTTATTTTCCACCTCTACATGTCCCTTCAAACGAAACAAACCACGACTAACTACCTAGTTGCCCAACAAATCGAAACATAATCATACACAATACTGGGGGAAGCTTCCCAGGTAGTGTGCCTCACCTCCCCCGCTCCTTCTTCTCCTCACGGATCAAAGCTCGAACCCACCGGGCCAGCCCCTTCTTCGGAGGCTTTGCCGGCTTCGACGCCTTCTTCAGCGGCGTATCTTCTCTCTGCTTCGCCCTCGCCGCCCTGACAGGATTCCGCTTCACCACCTTTTGCACCCCCTCTCCTCCTTCTCTCACACTCGACTCTCTGGTATGACTTGATACCGGTCCCTCCCCTCTCCCGTCACCTCTTCCAGCACC
Source organism: Schizothecium vesticola (assembly GCA_030549215.1). NCBI lineage: Eukaryota > Fungi > Ascomycota > Sordariomycetes > Sordariales > Schizotheciaceae > Schizothecium > Schizothecium vesticola. The sequence goes on along the minus strand of JAUKUD010000007.1, from coordinate 651,098 downwards.
CAGCCTCGACCCTGGCCTCTTGTCCTTGCCACCCCCAGCTCCCCGGTCTCTCGCCCTCGACTCCTTGGCGTGATTCGACGCTGGTCTCTCCCTTACCCCAGCTCTTCCTGCGCCCGATCGGGCCCCTGGCCTCCTCTCTCTTAAGTCTCTAGCCTCCCTCGGTCCAATGACCATATTTCCTCTTGCTGCGGTAATGTCGAACAACGCATCCCTCGTCGGCCTCGGGCTCTGCTTCTTTGGCCACCCCAGAAGCCGCAGCGGCGGCGGCACCAGATGTTCCGTTCCGCTCTCCCTTACCAACGGGGCTTGCCTCTCGTCGACGGGCGTGTACGCCGGCGCAAAAGCCCCTGTGCCGCTCTCCTTCGTCACTGGGGCCTTCCTCTGGTGGGCGGGCGCGGGCACTGGGGCCTTCCTATGGTGGACGGGCACGACCACTGGGGCCCGTCTCAGGTGGGGGGGCGCAATGTACGCGTCATTGCGCACCGGCGCCGGCGCAGGTGCCGGCTCAACCCCCCCAGTCCCCGCCCCGCCCGCCGCCGTTGCGTGCTCCGGCCTCACCGGAGGCGGCCCCCCAAAGTGCTGCCACGACCACTTCTTGGCCGCCTCAATCTCCCCCCGTCTCACCTCGCCCTGCGCTCTTCTCGCGTCGAACAGGCTCTCGAGCTCTTGCATCGTTGGCCGCCTCTTTGGATCGTCGCACAGACACCGCGCCACTACGTTGCGCAGGGTGAGGTCGGCGTATTCGCAGACAGGCCCGATGAGGAACCCGCCGTACGTCCACTCGGGCGACGTGGGCTCCTCGTCATCGGCGGCGACGGACAGGATGGAGCCGAGGGTGAGCAGGTCGCACATCTCCGGCTCGGGGTGCTGCGGGGGCTGGCGTAGGGTGATGGCGGACCACATGATGAGGCCGACTTGGTAGAGGTTGGTCCACCAGTTGAAGTTGCCGGCGACTCGGGCGCCGCTCTCGAGCGGGGTGCGGGCGATCCAGTCCCATTCTTCCGAGAATTGTTCCTGGCGAGGAGAGGGTGTTGGTTTCGGCCGGGAAGGGAAAAGAGGAGAGGGGCCGGGTGCTTACTGGGGTGTAGATGGATTGTTTGCCTTGTATGCGAAGGTTCCACATCTTGCGTCTTGAGAAGGGGTTAGGTGTTTTCTACCCAGGTAATATATGGAGAGGCGTGGACCGGGGAACCTACGCGCTCTTGGGTCTCGGTTCGTTAAAGACTTCAGCGAAGCCTAGGTCCCCAATCTTTTCACGGGTCAGCGGGGGAGGCTAGGGAGATTTGGGGGTCTTCATGCCTTGAATATTGGAGCGTGGGCGTGCCCCGATTCATCGTAGTCTCCCACCAGAACTTCCCATGCCATGTCAGTTCCTGCGGAAGGGGGCTTGGTGGTGGGGAGGGTGGGCAACTTACCATTCCGCGGGTCCAGATCGAAATGAACAATAGTCCTATGTTTCTCATCTACCTCGAGGACTGGCTGACCTTTGGCAGTCTCTGTCACCTGTGGTATTGTCTGGGAGTCCGGGTTCAAGCCGCTCTGCCGAAAGGCCTTCGGGTATGCCAGTCCAATTACGCCCCGAAACACTACACGCAGAGGTTAGTCTATCTTCCTTCGCACCCAGAGACTCAAGTGGGGACCAACAGCACTCGAACAATTCCCACAGTACCATGTCCGGAAACACTCTCCTTTTCACCGCGGCCTTGCTCAGATGGCGATGAAAGTCGCCGCGTTCCAGGAACTCGATGAATAGGGCGTTTTCGTGGAGATCAAGCGCTCTTCTCTTTTTCTCGCGTGCCGACTCAGTGACGTTGTCCACCTCTGGCCAGACATATCTAGATTTCTTTGCCTTTGCCTTTTCGGTGTCCATCTTCTGCTGCTGCAGCACGACTCTCTGAACAACGTGCCTCGCCCCGGCCACTTTCTACTCACCAGTAGCTGTCAGCATCCGCACTCTCCAACAACATCCCTTGCATCAATGATAAGGGGGTTGCAAACATTGTGAGTATCGATCTCCCCACCAACCAATGGGTCCGTTTTCGGCCACAAGTCCATTTTGCACACCACGCGGCGGCACAGCCCCGTCTTAAGGTTCTTGTCCTCCGTCTCGTACAAGCTTGCGACGCCCAGCCCGCCCCAGCCGAGGATCTTGACGAAGCGGAAGCCTGCCACCTCCAACTCCTCGGTCATCTTCTTGCTAGCTTTTTTGGCGGTTTTCTCCGTCCCTCTGCCCCCGCACGCCGCCGAAGCCGGGCCGATCGGGAGAGGTAAGCGTGGCCTGCGGATGCCGCCAGGCTTCGGTCCGTGGCCACCTGCATCCAGGCCGGGCCATTTGCCCGCGCGCGGATGGGGCCGGCCCAGGGCCCCCATGAAGTCCAACCTGGAAGACCCCATGGTGGGGTCCCTGCCGGTGCGCCATTCCTCAAATTGATCGCCTAGATTCTTCTGGAGCTTGAGCAGCTCGGCGTCGACTGCGTTCGATGTGGCGTTTGCGGCCATGACTGCGAATTGGTGAGTTGAGGGGCATGGGGGATGGGCTGCAATGCGAAGGATGAAGACCGCCATGATGGGGGTTGGCAGAGAATGAGTGTTGTGCGACAAAGAAAGGGGGCTAAAAAACAGAACAACGATCCCTCGAGTCCACTCCATGAGCAAGGTCAAAGGGTGTGTCAAGGGACAAAAGCTCTCTTTGAAGAAGCAACTTCCGCTTCCGGATGCAACACAAAAAACGAAGCAGGCACCCAAAGGCTGTTCTTGATCTCGAGGGAGGCTACTCCTGCTCGCACCTATTTACCTACACGGCAGCAAGCACGATGCAGAGCAAAGTGGCCCTCCCAATTATGCGGGAGGCAACTCTTTCCGAGCCCATAATCGAGTCGACAGCCACAACAGAGCCCACCAGGCGCTTCGCTTGATGGGTGCACAAGAAGGGCATTGAGATGGGTTCTCTGAAACTTTCGTCCGTGCCGATCTGCCCTGCCGGGAGTCGCCCGGCGACGTGCACGGCGCGGGGCGGGGCGGGGGCGGGGTAGAGTGGGGTTGGAAGGCCGGAGCCGGCGGCGGTCGTATCGCGGGGCCGCGCGCGGACCTATTGGACCGCCTGGTCCCAGACCGCCATTCTCGATGGAGGGGTATCGCGGATGTGTCCCAGGAGGATGGGTGGGAGCTCATTATCTCATGCAGAGGGACCTGCAGCAGCTCGTTCACTGTTGGTGGGCGAGCCCTGCATCAGGGCAATGGGGGGTTAGGGCGGCTAGACAAGCTCGAGGCAAGCTCGCAAGGTGGGTGGGTGATGAGAAGGAGGGGTAACAAGTTGCAGCGGGCAGAAAGCATGTCTGCTGGTGAATGACTTTTCTGTTGAGCCCAGCCCAACTGATTTGCAGTCGGGTCCCGTTTCCAATGCTCCGTTCGGAAGATATCCTAGATGAGATGCAGCCTCGAAAGCCGAGACCCGAATGGCGCCGAAAAGGCTGGGGGAGAGCCACCGGGGGGGGCAATACTGAAGCCAACGTGGGGGACCTGAGGAGGGGAAGAGGGCGGGGTGGAGGGGGTTGGGCTCGGAGGGCTGAGGTGAGATTGATATCATCAAGCTGCGCGTCACATCCCTTTCTGTGCCTTTCTGTTCCCGATATTGACAAGGAGAGACTGGTTCAGATTGATGTTTGATCTTGCGCCGAAGGTATTGGTGGTGTGCGCCTGGTCTGATGTTCGACCTCGGTGATGGCTGCGAGACTGCGCGCGGTTTGAAGTCCGGATGACAAGACCCAGCTCTCCGATCGAGGGAGCCTTTGCCGGCACCAAAAAGTTTCCATGGTTCTTGACCTCAGCCCATCCGGACGGCAGCAATGCATCTCCCTAAAACAAGGGTAGGACAGCGTCGCGTTCTCGTGCCTTCGCGACTCGCCCTCGTCTCTCCGACCGAGCCAAGAACAGAATCGCAGACAACCAGAGACAGAAAAAAAAGACAAAATAAACAAAAAGCCGTCGTCTGCCGGACTCTGAATCGGGGAGATCCCGCAGACGGCGCTTCCCCGCCCCACTCCGAAATGGGAGCTGGCGTGCTGGTGTGGGGAACGGAGTCCCGCGCTGGTGCAATCCGCGGGCAATCTGCCCCCCCATTGCCTCTTGTCTGCGTCGTTAGCTGCATGGCGAAGCCCAGCCCCTTTTTTCGCTGCGGCAGGACGGGGCGGGACGGAGGAGGCAGGACGAGATAGAAAACCGTCGTCCTGCCCGTCGGGCGTCGACGTTGCTGCTGGTCTCTCCTCATCTTTCTGTCCCCATCTCTCCTCGCTCCCCCGCAACCTACCACACCTACATCCCAAAGCTACCCCTCACCACCACAACAACCCCACCAACCACAACAGTCACAATGGTTCTCGCCGTCCCCACCGCCAGCCTTGAGGGCAAGGTCGCTCTCGTCACCGGTGCCGGCCGCGGTATCGGGCGGGGTGTTGCCCTCGAGCTTGGCAAGCGCGGAGCGTCGGTGGTGGTCAACTACGTGTCGTCCGAGGGGCCAGCCCAGGAGGTGGTCGAGCTGATCAAGGGGTACAACAACGGCGCCAAGGCCGTGGCTATCCAGGCCGACGTCAGCAAGGTGTCCGAGATCAACCGGCTGTTCGAGGAGGCCAAGGCGGCGTTCGGCCGGCTCGACATCGTCATGTCCAACAGCGGCACCGAGTCGTGGGACAAGACCGAGGACATCACCGAGGAAAAGTTTGACCACGTCTTCAACCTCAACACGCGCGCCCAGTTCTTCGTCGGCCAGGCCGCCTTCAAGCACCTCGAGGACAACGGCCGCGTCATCCTCATGACGTCCATCGCCGCCGGCCTCCTGGGCGTCAAGAACCACGCCCTCTACAACGCGTCCAAGATGGCCGTCATTGGCCTCGTCAAGGCTTTTGCCACCGACTTTGGCGTCCGCGGCATCACGGTCAACGGCGTCGCCCCCGGCGGCATCAAGAGCGACATGTTCACCCAGAACGCCTGGCACTACATCCCCGGCGGCTCGCCCGAGTGGCCCGCCGACAAGATCGAAGCCCTTATGGCCTCTCACTGCCCCCTCGGCCGCTGCGCCGTGCCCGAGGATGTTGCCCGCGTCGTGGCCTTCCTCGCGAGCGAAGACGGTGGCTGGGTCAATGGTACGTTTGCTTCTTCCCACCGAATCTTGACACTAGCTGACATCCCCATCAGGCCAGATCCTCACCATCTCGGGTGGCTCCTCGCAGTAAATATGCCCGGCACCAGTCCAGGGTAATAATTTGACGGTTTCTTGTTTGAAGGGCGGGTAACGACGGGACGACGCAAGATCAGGGAGGGGACGAGTTGGCTGTGTTGATGCCCAAGAAGCGAGCCAGACGACGGAAAAGAGGGGTCGACGTGCAGGAAGCGCGGGGTCTGCGCCCGCCACACTGTCGCGAGAGATGGATATCCTCGCGAACCGTCCAATGGGTTCCATTGTGATGGTAAAAAGAGATGGGAGGATTTTGTGACAGATCGGGAGGTATATGAAATAAAAACAGAGCTCTGCGGTCCACTTCCCGCGTTCAATTGCTGGGTGAAATCGTTGTATGTTTGTTGAGTTCTCCAAGTTTGTGAGGTCTCCACCTATTTATTTTCCGATAAGATAAGGATCTAGCAGAGCACTTTCCCCCCCACGTTTCGTCCAGTTGCTTTGACCTGCATCGATTTTCGTTCTTCTATCAACATTTTTCATGTTTTTGTTTCGTTTCAGCTATTTTCCATGGCCGGCCTTCTTCATTGTGCCTGACGGTGAGAAGCATCTAAACAGGTTTTGGCATTGGGTGTCGATATCGCATGGTCATGGCAAGGCGTCTCGACGAACTCCCCGGAAGATGTCTCTCGAATCTCCTTCAATTTAGTGGATCTCGGTGGTAAGACCTGACGGAATACCTCGACACTTTTGAGATAGGTTTTGAAGAAATCACACTCTCAGGCTGGAAACCCTTCGCCAACGATATCTGGACCGCTGTATGACTGCTCTTCGTCGGCCTCACTCCTGGATAAGGGGAAACGACAACTGCGTGTTCAAGGAGTAGGGGCGAGTTGTAGGGCTCAAAGGGGAAAGGCGATGTAAACACCCTATCTATTTTGGCCTTCCCATGAACGTAAAAGAAATCAAGACTGATGCCCGCTGATGGACAGGTCTCCCAGCCCGACAAACCCATCATCCATGGATGTCGTGCGCAGCCCGGTCCGGTGCAATTACAGGTGCTTTGTTTCAGCCTTTTCCAGGCCATGCCTGGACCAACCAGCGGCGGTGCTCGCCATCTTGCACGGTTGTTGCGACGGGCCAAGCGGCCGGAGGTTTTTGGTTGGCCGGGACTCACACAGCACCGCTGCCCGCTGTGGACCGGCCAATTCCCGGCCACGAGCCCGCTGGACGTTCCGATTGGCAGCGCCAGCGGCTACCACTTCAGGCCGCCGTCTCACCCACACGCTGGCAACGGGAAGCGACATCACCGCGAAATGGTCTCGTTCAATCGATGCTGTTCCACACCGTCAGACGAGCGCTAAATCTACGCCGCGCTTGTTTCAAGCACGGTGAGCAACACGAGCATCAACAGGCCTTGGAAGACGGACCGCCTACAAAAGAGTGTTGACCTCGCGCTCTCCAGTCTGGATGGATTCAGCCAGCAACACATCGTCCTCACACAATTTTCCCTTTCTTTTTCTTGGGTCTTTTTTTTTCCTTGTTTCCTTGGTGCGAGTCTCTCATCTCATCAACATCATCATCGACTCTTTTCTCAATATTTCCTTATTTTCTTCTTCGGTTTCATTTTGGGTATCAAAGCACAGGGCCCATACAAGCATTTCATTTTCCTTGTCTTTTCGGATACCAACAATCCCATCGAGCTCGGCCTCGTCTATCAGTTGACCTGTCCCAAGTCTTCACACCAAGTGTGTGATCCGGCTGCCCACCATAGCTTCCCTAACCTCTTTCCCGCCTCCTCCAACTGTTCCGTTTCCGAAACCACGGTTCCCCCTTCAAACCGCCACCAAGAGACGCCCTTCGCTCGAGATCATCACCTCATCACCCTCCAACATGGGGTTTCAAGCGCCAAAGCTGGGTGCCCTTGGTATGACCTTTACTGTCATGCGGGCATGTCAACTTGTGTCCCTCATCGCTGTCATCGGCATGGTTGCCAATTTCGTCAGCGAGATCGCTGCCGTCGAGCGCAGCCCCCCCTCGGAGTTGATTGGCGCACTCACAGTGGTAAGCATCACTTCTCCCTTTGCATGTAAACAAACCTAACATACAACCCCCAGTCCATCACCGCCGCTATCTACGTCGTCATCACCTATATCCTCTACTACGACAGCATGCTCCCCCTCCTCTTTACCGCCATCCTCGACGCCTTCCTCCTCATCGCCTCTATCGTCGTCGCCGCCCTCCTCGGAAAGCCCCTTTCCTTCCTAAACTGTGCCCTCCTCCCCGCCAAAACCCCCACTACCCTCACGACGCACCAAGCGGCCCTCCCCTTCGGCACCACCGCCACCTCCATCACAAAGACCCTCTCCTACTTCTCCTTCGTCGCCGTCGACAAGCCCACCTGCTACGAGATCAAAGCCGTCTGGGCCCTTTCCATCGCCCTCTGCGTTCTCCTCTCCTTCTCCTCCCTCGTCTGCCTCGCCCTTTGGCAGCGCGTCCGCCGCACCTCGTCCCTCTCTCCCACCAAGGACCCGCAATAGGGGTGCGCGGGCGCCAGCATCATCCCAGGGGGTCCATCGCTCGGCACCAAGAGCCTTGCGCAGCAGCAGCCGCGCTTCCCTCCCCCCCCGCTGGCGCCCATTCGCCGCAAGGACCTCGTCACCCCACCGCTCGCGCCACTCAACACCACGCCCCTCGTCCCTCCGCCGAGGCGCAGCCTCTCCACGCGGTTGAGCACCGCTTCCTCCGTCTCCTCCATCGCGTCCAACGCCACCCTCTCCATGTACGGCTCCCCGCAACCGGGGCTGCGTCCCCCGCCCCCGCCGCGATGCCGATCGCTCAGGGTGGGCATCCACTCGCTCATGCCGCCCATCCCTGGATCTCCTGTCGACGACGACGACGACGACAAGGTTCCGGCGAGTGCGGTCTCGCCGATTAATCTGTCTGGTGCGCTGCCGCCCATGATGCCGCGGTACCCGCCGGAAGTGTATACGCTGGACCCGGGCTCGCCGAGCGAGGACGTCATCCCTGAGGAACACCGCCGCGTTCCGGGGTTGATCCCGCGGTCGCCGCTGTCGCCTGTGGAGAGGGTGAGCAGGGCGTTTAGCATGGCGAGACGGCAGGCAGGGTTGGGGAGGAGGGCGATGACGCCGGTGGTGGTGGTGCAGGGGCCGGAGAGGAAGGCGGCGGTGCTGCATCGCTATGAAGAGGAGGAGGGGAAAGAGTTCGTAGTGGAGAGCGCGGTGGTGATGGGGGATGAGGAGATGGGGCAGGGGAAGAAGATGCCGAAGCGGAAGACGGTGTGGGGGTGGTGGGACTTGGGGCTGTTGGATAGGATGGGGACTGTGAGGAGGAAGAGATGAGTGGTTCAAGAGATGAGATTCAATTGGGCAATGCCTTAGATTTGTTGGGAAATACCCGCTTGGCTGAACTTGGATTTGGTAAAAATGGTTTAGACTGGACCGCGGGGACAAGGCCTGGCTTTCATGGGTGAGATAATAAGTTGTCTGGTATCTGGCTTGTTCTGGTAATGAGTAATATATATATATCACCTGGCTGATTGAATCAAGGAAGTATGAATGATTTGTTGGAGTGTGCTGGGGACTCAAGTTGTTTTGATTCTCAAGTGACTTGACACTTTCTGACGTTTCCCAGCTCATGTGTTTTCTCATCAAAGATGCTACCATTCTCCCGAAGGGATCAACACGATCCGTAAGAACACAGAGTTGGGTTCCTATCCCTCGCGCATGACCTTTTCCCGTGGCTTTCAAGAATACATCTAGTTAGTAGAAGGAAAGAAATCCAGCTGTTAGTGGAGGACCCCCTGTTGGAAAGATAGCTACCGGTTCTGCAAGGAAACCGCTCGATTCCATCCACGCCTGACCTGCTCACACTTCAAGCCACTATAAAGCAGCCTTGATTCTTAGACCCCAAGATCCAAAGTGTCAATCGACATGCAGACTGAGGTTGTGGGTGCCTCTGGGTGTCTTGCTCTAACAACAGAGCCAGGCTTGTTTGAAATCTCGGCGCCAAGGAACCACCCGCCAAAACTTGTTGAAACAACAGGGGTCACGACAGGGACTCGACCCGTCTTCACTTCATCTTTCCCACTTCAACCTCCAAATTCAACGACACCCGCCAAGACAAGCAGCGACGCGCCGCCCATCATGTCCAGCAACCCTCCCCGCTGGCGGGCGCGCTACCCGCTATCAATCCTCCTCCTCCTCCTCTCTCTCTTCTCCGTCCAACCCGCCTGCGCCCAGTCCAACACCACCGCAACCTCGATGGAAGTGGACCTCATCTCCCCCGTTGCCAACGGCGTCTACCGCATCAATCCCGACCGGGGCCTCGCCGTCATCGTCGCCATCCAGAACCGCCAGCACGGCGACCCCGCCGATTGGCGCTTCGAGTGGACCGCCATGCGCCTCACCCCGGACCGCCCGCGTTTCTTCGTCGGCGGCGCCGTCAGCGCCAGCGGCACCAACATCCGCGGCTCCGTCACGCACCCGCTCAACCAGAGCGCCTCGGACCCGTACCTCGCCCTCTCGCACCCCTACATCGAACCCGGCACCGACAAACCAACCACCCACCCGACCCCGCCGGGCGAGTACGAGTTCACGTGGAACGTCCAGATCGGCCCGTGGTGCGAGGTCCTGGCGGTGCCGCGGAGCAGGGAGTATTCGAGCAACCACTTTGTGAGCCGGGGGAGGTTTAACTTCACCGTCGCCGAGGATGCACCGTGGCCGGTCTTGACCAAGACGACGGCTGGGGAAGGGGACTCGTGTGCGTCAGTCGCAGGGCAGGTCAGTTTTACGGCGTATAACACCATGGTGCCGGCGTGGGACACCAGGTACGACGAGCCGTATGGGCCGTGTGCGATGACGGCGAGCGTGACGGATGCGCCGGCGCCGTGCCGGGCGACGGTGAATGCGGAGCAGGCGGCGAGGGTTTCCAGTATCATGACGTGGGCCGACGGGCCGACGGCGACGCCGAGTTTGGGGGTTAAGCTGGGGGGGAGTGCATGGCGGGGGGTCCTGTTTGGTGTGTTGGTGTGGGTATGTTGAAGCATGGTCCATTCCCTATAAGAACTAATCCGAGAGCAAACCCTCGAGTACATATTCCCGTTTTATGAAAATTGACCACTGAAAGTGAAAGTTGACAAACTTGACAACGCCTCCTGACTATTAATAAATAAAGAGGGAAATCATGAAACTAGCTTCGAGATCAAAAAGGACAATACGAAGACTCCAAAAGGAAGGAACACCAAACGGGGACAGCCACTTTGAAAAGAAAAACCTCAAAAAGCTCACCCCCGTCCTCCGTAGAGGTTGGGGGCTACGAAAACCCCAGTTGAAGATGGGTTTTACTCCGCCGGTGGTTCGAACTCGCGGCCTCTGTCGTCGAGTAGAGGGCTTACGGGTTGGGATTTGGGGGGGGGTCCTACATCCCTTCGCTCTAAGTCAAAGCAGGGGGTTGTGGACCACCCCTGATGTGGACCACCCTGTATACTCACCGCCACTTCGACCACCCCAACACTCCACCTACCACCACACATCCAATTCTTTGTCAAATCCTACCAAAATTTGCTGTTGATTGTGAAAGACCACCATGTCTTCCTATACCGAATCTGACGTACGTGCGGCTATTGAAGATGTGCGAAAAGGCGTCTCTATGCGACAGGCCGCCAAGAAGTGGGCCATCCCAAGGGTCTCTCTCCGCAACAGAATAACCGGCAAGCTCCCTCGCTCTATAGCCTTCTCTGGCCTCCAACGGCTATCTGTGAGCCAAGAGACCCTACTAGCCGACTGGGTGCTTCTCCAGGCCGATCTAGGGGTCCCCATCACCCACCAACAACTACGTGCGTTGGGCCAGCGCGTAGCTCACACGCGAGGAGATGACTCCGCCCTCGGCAAGCGATGGGCGACGGCTTTTTTAAAGAGGAATCCAAGGTGTCAGACCATGAGAGGCAGGAAGATCGATTCGGCTCGAGTTAATGGCGCTACGGTCCAGGTTATCCAAGACTGGTTCCCTCGCCTCCGGCTTGAGGCCATCCGCGCTATTCGGCCGTGCGATAGGTGGAATATGGACGAAGCAGGCCTAATGGAGGGCCAAGGGACGAATGGCTTCGTTCTGGGGAGTGAGGCAAGGCGAGCCGTCCAGAAAAAACAGCCTGGATCACGCGTTTGGACGAGCTTTATCGAGTGTGTCTCTGCAACAGGGGTCTACCTACCTCCCCTCGTCATCTTCAAGGGCGAATCGATCCAACAGCAGTGGTTTCCGCTTGATTTGACCCTATTCGACGACTGGAGATTCGCGGCCACGCCTAAAGGGTGGACAGATGATGCCACCGGCGTCGAGTGGCTCCGGAAGGTCTTCGTGCCGAAGACCAAGCCGGCCCATCCGGCCCACAAGCGCTTGTTGATCTTGGACGGCCACCACTCGCACACAACGATCGACTTTATGTGGGAGTGCTTTACCAATAGTATCTTCGTCGTCTATCTTCCTGCGCACTGCTCTCACGTGCTCCAGCCGTTGGATTTGTGTGGCTTTGGGCCGGTCAAATCAGCCTATCGTACGATTCTGAACGACCACGTACTGGCCGGAATTTGCGACACTTCCGTTGTAGGAAAGCGCCTCTTTTTGGAGTTCTATCGGCAGGCAAGACTCCAAGGACTGACCGTGAGGAATATCACGAGTGGGTGGAAGGCGTCAGGTCTGTGGCCACTCAATATCGCCAAGCCGTTAATGAGCCGTAACGTGATTATGCCGTTGGATAAGGTCCCACCTTTGGAGGGTGTAGGTGAGCCAACAACACCTCCCCAGGCTCCGGCGACTCCTATTGAAGATCCTAGACAGTATTTGGAGCCGTCAACTACGTGGCGTACGCCTATGAAAGCCGCTGAGTTGAGCCGGCAGTTGTCGGAGTTTTCGGCTACTGTTCAGCCAAGCCGTGAGGACCGTGTGCTATTCCGGAAGGTCACAAAAGCCTTCGACTTGAAGGACTACCAATTGGCTCTCCAGGTAAGGAAAATTGAGCAATTGGAGGCGCAGTTGGTAGAGTTGAGGCCGAGGAAGAGGAAGAGGGTGGTGTTGGATCCAAATGAGACCTTTGCTGACGTCGAGGCTATTCGCAAGGCTCAAATTAAGGCTGGGGATCTACGAGTGGAGTCTACGGACGGCAGCGATTCGGCTCTATCTAGCCCACAAGAGAGCGATTCGGAGGAAGAAGACTGTATAGAGGTGGCGGCAATATAAGGTGGTGGTGTTGTTGCGCACGGACACTATACAGAGTGGTCCACATCAGGGGTGGTCCACAACCCCCTGCTTTGACTTATACCACTGAGCCATTGGGTTGCAGTGGTAGTCTCGGATTCAGAGGGGCTGGTGACAGGACCTTGAGGAACAGTGCCAATATGGTTGTGGTTTGGGCAGGAGTAGATTGATGCCTTGGGTTCGGGGTATGGGCGAGCCTGGCCGGGGGTGCGGAACTTTTAAGGGTGTTGAAACCGAATTTAGACTCGCACACGGGCTCCTCAGCTTTGGCTCGCCGGGGCTAATGACTGTATTTTCCCTTTTGCCCGTGTTTAGCGGGCAAATCCCCCAGAGTCACCTCCCCCTCTACCTAGTCCCCATAAACAAAAATGAAAATCAAGGCACACCTGCTAATACTTAGGCCTGAAGTCACCTTATGTCGTCCTCAGCGTAGCCAAAAAGGGAAAATTCCAAAAGTGCCTGTTGAGTCGTCTATTCTCGTCACGTGCCGCAAGACTAAGCGGCGTGACATACATTGGGCTAGCCGGACAACAAAGCTGGCCATTTTTCCCTATCCCAGTAACGTCCTCAGAATGAAGGCCTCAGAATGAAGGCCTCGAAATTCAGGCACACTATCGCGCTGGGAATCCTCCGCCATCAGCATCCCGATTTCCATATCAAGGCTCATCAGTCAAGGAGGTAACGCCTCGCCGCCTCGGGCCAAGCACCCAAGCCAACGTACATATTTCCCCCTCTCTCCTCTTCCTGCCCTTTCTGAGACTTTGCCTATTGTCGACCAAAGCCATGCAGCGTGCCGTATATCCTGCCCCACCAACGCCGGACAGTTCTCCCCTCAACACCGAAACCACATCGTCACCCTTCTTCGTCTCCCAGTTCCCCACCCGCGCGAATGGACCCCTTCTCCATCGCCACCGGCACCATTGCCCTCCTCACCGCCGTCGGCCACGCCACCTTCACCGTCACCTCCTTCATCCACACCTTGACCATCGCCACCCCCACCGAGCTAACCGCCATCAACCACGAGCTCTCCTCCCTGCGCATCGTCCTCACCATCCTCCTAACCAATCCCACCCTCACCAACCCTTCCCACCCACCACCCACCACCTCCACCCTCCACCTCCAAATCCACTCCATCCTCACAAACTGCCTCGCCGTTGTCGACCGCATCACCGCCGTCATCCCCCCTCATGACCCCCCAGCCTTGTCAAAATGCCTCCCTGAACTCCTCTCCCTCCTCCCCTCCCTCGAAGCCCACCGCGCCTCTCTCCGCCTCGCGCTCGACTTGCTCTCGCTGACCACCTCGACCCCGACCCCGACCCCGGCTCCGACACCGACCCCAGCACCTACCCCCCGCGACGACACCACAACACAACAACAGCTAGGTCGAATCATGGAGGAGCTGGGGCGGCTGCAGGGCATGGTGGAGGAGATGCATTCTCATTCCCAGTCTCGTGCGCCGAGAGACGGCGACGGTGGGGAGACGGATGGGCATGGCGAGGTCATGTTGAGGAGGTATCTGGATGGGTTGACGAGTTATGCCGAGACAGTTTGGAGCGATCATGATGGAGAGGAGGGGCAGCTGGGGGAGGAGAGGGGGGAGGGGGCGGCGACGCCTCGAATTAACGAGGAGGAGGTGGAGGGGGGATCTGGTTCTGGTGCGAGGGGGGTGGGTGAGGAAGAAGTCGGTCGAGAGGGCCGGAGTGATGAAAGGCTAATCGAGGAGGAGGTGGGTGACACAGTCGTCGGGATGGGCGCGTTGGATTTGCCTCCATCCGCCAGAGCGGGCCCGGAGATGATCGTTTGGTATGGCCAGAAGAAGCATAAGCAAGGGCAGAGCAACGACGACCACCACATCAAAGCCCGCCGTGAACTGAGCCATATGGTGTATTGGCACATGTGGACGGATGTTATCGACATTTTGGAAAAGCGGCAAAATCAGTTTGGCGAGACATGGGCAAATTGCTGGCGAATTCGTGCGTATCCGGGACGCTTCAATTTTCTTGTGTCGTTGTCGACCGAAGCTAACGTGTTACACGCAGCAATACCAAGCTTCCCATGGGCGCGAGTAAGTGCGACAGCCTGCACCGGATATACACCTCTACACCAAGCGGCATACCAGGGGGCGTCGAAGGAGGTTGTCCAAAAACTCATCCAACTTGGAGCATGGCGTAAGCTAGAAGACATTCTTACCTAAATCATTCGGGTGTTTAGAAGCTGATCGACCTAGGACTAGCTCGAACCCTTAATGACAACAGCACCCCGTACGACCTCGCCCATGGCAATGGGCATACCCACCTGCTTGACATACTCAAGCCCGTTGTCAAGCGACCAGTCAGCACGGCGCTCTTGAACGCCCTTGAAGTGCACCTGCATCGGCTAATCAAAGAGCATATTGCAAACTTCGACATCTTTGTTCTGCCACGACTGGAGCCGCTGGTCGAGTTCGAGTCTGCAGGAATGTTTTTTCCGTTGCATCCAGAGCTACCGCAAGCGAGGAGGATGGGGTTGGATATGACCGTGTGGACGCACCTTCATGAAGCTGAATTGGATGTTGAACTTAAGTGAAAGGAGTATAAGTACCGAATATCGGTGCATGGAGCGCAACGGGTCATAGGGTGCCGGTAACACATGGCCTCAGTTCGTGTCCGCGAATGCTGTTGCTCGGTTGTCTCCGTAAGCTTGGAGAAGCAACTTGAAGCGGGACGTTCAGAGGAGGATCAGAATATCTGCACAATAACAACTGCCAGTGGTGGCGTGTTTCAAGTGCGGAGTCATCGGTCATCATGATAACTTCCTAACATGGGAAGCATCTCCCACGTTTGGACACGGTCGGTGGCTGCCCATGTGTCAACAACCTAATTCTTTCATGTCGAGCCGAACTCTCCAAAGTGGCGCTCCCGAGAGACTTAGCCGGAGAATGAGTGTGTCCTACGTTTGCGAAGTCGCTTTCCGCGGTTGAACCTCATGCCAGCCCATGTGACGCATATGGCGGCCGGTGGAAGCTGGTGCCGGGTCGGGACGGTCTTTGCTGACACCACCGACATGACAGCATCCATCGTTTATGATGCCATCAACTTCATGCCTCAGTTCCAGCTCAGGTGACTGATTGTGGGCAAGTCGCTTGGTCCGCTCGACACAGGCGAAAGCCGCGGGCTGGGCGGGTGCTATGGCTTGACAAACGCCAAGAGTCCGCTGGCAGTCTAGGCGGTCTTTTGGGCCAAATTTGGAACTATCAGCGGCCCCTTTGTGAGAGCCCCAGAGCTAAAAGTTCACTCGCCAGCGGGTGAGTTGGCGTCATCGTAAGACAGGGTCCACGCACACATGTCTGCTATTCTAACGACGTAGAGTTTCACGCTTCTTGGCTCACACCAATACTCGCCAGCTGGGTGAAACGGGCTCTGCATCGATAAAGAGGACGAGCCAAACAGGTGGTGCCGATTTAGCACTTGGTCTGACAGTGATACATGATACGGATGGGGAAAGACAGCCTCAGGCCATCACGCCCCAGGATCCACGCAGTGGTGGGTAGAGAGGGAGGGGAGAGAGAGAGGGTAGGTTTCTGTCCCAAAGATCAGTACGAATGAGATACACTGAGACCGACATCCGTGTGGAGTCAATACCCCCAAGGGTGTCATCCGTGGTATTGGGCCG
This sequence comes from Schizothecium vesticola, assembly GCA_030549215.1. Lineage (NCBI taxonomy): Eukaryota > Fungi > Ascomycota > Sordariomycetes > Sordariales > Schizotheciaceae > Schizothecium > Schizothecium vesticola. The sequence continues at coordinate 635,005 of JAUKUD010000007.1, read as the reverse complement.
TCTGCCGTGGGCTTGGGGAAGATGGGCCATGCTTAAGGGCTCGGCTAGGGGTTTCGGGACGGGAAAAGACGAAAATGGTCAAGAAAACCCTTGTTTGACAACGGCCGTGGCAGCGCGGCCATGTGTATGGCACCCAAAGCCCGTGAGAGCACTTATAGGCGACGGGCGAGAGGATGTGCTTGTTTAACATGCCTCGAGCACCGCCACGCGGCCGAAGACGAGGTACGGACGACGTGTTTGTGTATTTCGGCTGTGCACCGGAGCGGTTTGCGTTGCTCCGCCTCGGCGAAATTCACGAAAAAGCGCTGAGGGCAACGGCGGTGTTGAGACATTCCGCGTCGCTTTTTCTGTTGATCGGCGGATGTTGCTGCTTGGCAGCTTGGCGGCCAAGAGGCAAGTCGACCTCGGGAGTCACGGTGACGGAGAGCGGAGCTTGGCAGCGCAGGTCCGCGACTCTCGAAATGTCGATGACCAAATGTCGATGACCAAACAGTTGGCTAGCGGCGGCATTCTCCGGCTCGGCGTCTTGTATGTTGCGACTCTGCAAACTGGAACCGGAGGAGATATCGAGGAGATATCGTGGGGGCTGTGCTTCCAACCGGCTCCAGCGTTAGCAGAGCAGCGGCCCGGCATGGTCCTGAAGCATGGCCGAGGCGAGGAGCCGGACAGCGGCAAGACAGCAGGCGGCTGTTCTGCTGTGAAGCCAAATTGGGGTTGAGTTACGGTGGACAGAGATCTTGGCAGGTCTGTTTCTGGCTCAAACATGTCTGTCTGCGACACATCTGCTGTGGCACCCAAGGTCAGCAGCTGGCGATTGGAGAATCTTGGCAAAGATGGGTGCGGAATTGGGCTAGCGTTTTGTGGTGGTGACCCAGTCCAGCCAGTACAGCCGCCCGGATCTGGGATTCGGTGATGGTCCTGGGACACGCAAGTGTCGAGGGCGAAGCTGGAGGCTGGCAGGGCGATCATTGCTGGGCAGGCATTACGACGCGTCAAGGTGTCCACGTCGTGTGCAAGCCTGACGAATTCCTTTGTGGGTCCAATCCCATGCCCAGACGGGAGAAGCCGACCATCGTCTCGCCAAAGAATTCCGAGTTGTCGGGTTGTCGGGCGTGGCGGTGATCATAGAAGCCCGTGGTCGGTAGGTGGAAAGGACCAAGAGAACCTAGAACAAGGAGCCGAGTTGGGCAGCGTGAGGGACCTCCACTGGTTTGCAGATTCGCAGTGCAGCAGCGCTGCTGCCGCAGCGGACGTAAGCACCTTTGTTGCGTCCCTCCGCTGCCGAAACGGGCCGGCAGATGGGCCGATATCTTCGCCTAGACATAAGTCCCAACTGCCAAGATGGGCAGATTTCCGCTTGCGACCTGCCTCGACCCTACCCATTCGCACAGGTTGGCTGATTTCCAACGCCCGTGAGAGCCCATCCACGGCTCTTCTTGCGCGACAAGCACCCTGAGGACCATCCAAGCATTAGACGGCGCCAAGCCCGGCCAAATTGCTGCAAGACCTCGCGGCCGCGGGTGCAACTGCGATGTGCTGCAAATCCCTTGGCGGTGTCAACTTGGCGGAGGCGTGTTTCCTACTGAATCCACCCCCACGAAATGGACGGCCTTGGCCCTTGGCTAAGTCTCTGTGCCATCTCCCATGATACGTGAACTTTCGATTCCCATGGGGGCAATTTGGGCGCGTCTTGGTGGCCATTTTGATCATCGTTAGCCCATTGAGGCCCAATCGGGACATGTCCGCCAAGATGACACTCTGGAGGAAGCATCTCCCGTTTCACCCCCGTGAGTCGTCGAGTAAATACCCCCTCTCGCACCATTGACCTGACAAATGCCTATATATGACTACAGTTCCCTCCAGCCCTGGACTCCCTGTACCTTGGAAGCCATCACATCTCCTTCACCTAGCATTCATCCGGCACATATCATATTATACCCCCCCCCCCCCACCTCCCCCCACAAACGAAAAAAACCTCCACGCACAACAAATCTCACCGTCGAGACAATGGGCATCCATCATTCGAAATGTTCGGGCTTCAAGACCCAAGCCATGGTCAAGGCATCATGCTGTGATATTGCCCAGAAGATCCTCGACGCACAGCCCAACTGGATCGCCCGGCCTTCGAGACGGACCAAGTGCCCCCGGCACTCGAACCAGGTGCGGTCACCAACGCCCTATCCCAGAAGAAGGCACCGGTCACCGACACCCTTTCCCGCGCGGGATGGCCAACGCCTGCACCAACAACTCTCGGCCGAGGACTACGCCGACGAGAAGAAGGGACCAATCGAGATCGAGTCTCAATACATCGTCGCCGAGTGTCACCCCGACAGTGACATCCCCCCTTTCAGTCTACCCCCACCCATGATCGAGACAGAGGATCCACCCTGCCATGAACGACGCCGGAACCGATTCGAGCGCATCTGATGAAGCCGCCGACCCTTCGTGCCGGCTTGCTGAAAGTCAGCCCGCCCCACGACAACACACATCACATCATCCCCACGCCGGGGTCCGCGCAGCGCCATGCCCCGGCCGCCTCAACAAGAGAGGCCGGGTCGAGCACCGACATCAAGCCGGCGTCGGTGCCGAGCGGAATAGCCTTGCCTACTGGATGACAGGCACGACGAAACATCCGACACGCAAGATCTTGCCCTCGCCCCTAATGGGGCTCCGTCAAGCAAGCCAAAACCGGCATTGCAGGCGGTGCAGGGTGTGCTGTGGGCATCCGGCGATACGGCCTGCCCCAGATTCCACGCCATCATGAGGCAGATTAGGTTCCGGTAGCAGGCATCCCGTTGAGCCCGGCTTTGAGGGCCACCGGGCCCGTCTTTGCCGCAGCTTGGCTGCATGGGGGATCATATATCCCTCCCATCTTCTCTTCTCGGTCACCAGCTACCGGTCACCGGAAGGAAGGTGTTGGGACAAGCGAAGCGCCCGATGCGTTTCTCTGTTTCCCGTTCGACCGTCTCCTTTTGGTCGGACACTCTTTTTCTTGGACAATTCTTTTTCCGGCAATTGGTGAAGGGTTGTTCCTTTATTTTCGTTTACATCAACCTATGGACACATGGGGCTTTTCTTTTGTCGGTTTCGGGACACAATCTTGTTGCGCTCAGGAGATAGACAACATAGAAAGGGACATGGGAGTTACAGACGAGGTCATTAGAGAAGTACCTTGCTACTCAGTTTTTGTCTTCAAAGTGACTGAGACATCATGTCAGGTGGTTGAACTTGAAGAGTTCGGATATATGGGACAGGGAAATACCTACAAAAGAAATAGTTGGGTTCAAGCCACCCTGCTCAACTTCAGCTTCGCGCAAGATCGTGTTCATCACCTTCTTTGTTTCTATAAAACCGTTTCTAGCCCATCATCGCTGTGCTTGCGTTTTGCGGGCGTCTTAGTCGAGTGAGTGTTGACATGCCAGCCATGGAACCAGCACGGAATCATCCCGCCCTTTGATGAGTACGAGGCACGGTGCCTTTGGGGATACCATACTGCAATACCTACCTGATCTTGACCGATTTTTTTTTGTTTGGCACCAGATTTGCTTGGTACCAGAAACAGGACAACAAGAGGGCGACAGCTGTAGTTTACAGCTGAGCAGCCGTCAGCGACTGGACTAGCTGCACTTTGACTCCACCTGGAAAGGCACGAGTAAACCTACCCCCTCCTTTCCTCCCCACATCACGACGGCAGTGCTCAATCCATTTGCTTAGCATCACGACTACTCTCAAGACTGCATCGGTTTTCTGTTCCCTTCCCGACACAGTCATTGAGGCAAAGGTCCGCGCGTTCAACAACCTTCCAAGGTCGGAGAAGATACCCAGCGGCCTAGTCCCCAATCATTGGGTTTTGGCGCCTGCCACGTCGACATCCATCCAGCTGGCGACCTTGTCCTGGCCGTCAACCCAGGCAGTCTGTATCTCAATCAGGCCGGACCGGCTCAGATACTTTCACTGTCAACGACACGTGAGAAGGCTGAAGCCGCCATCTCATACCTTCTGGATGCCTTCGCCAGCCCCTCTTCGGCTTCCATCGACCCTTCGGTTCTAATCTTCGCACCCTGGACGTGGTCCACCCTGGATCCTGACATGGCACAAGCGGTCAAGGATGGGCTCCAAAGGCACGGCGTGAAGCCCGAGCTTTGCAAAGTGGGCATCTGCACAGCAGAAGAGCGAAACATCTTGGAGGAGGACCGAGACACCCTCTTCACCAAGCTGACCGGGCTCATGAGGGCCAGAAAGCCAAGCGCCGTTGCTCCGGGCGATCCCGCAAAGTGCCATGGCTGTGGGATGAGCCATGATTGCTTCTTCCAGCCACTCAAGAGATGTGTGCGATGCGAGAAGGCCTTTTACCACTCGAGGAAGCACTGGAAACAGCACAAGGCTGTGTGCCACACACCTGGTGCCACCCCTAGCCTCAGTGCTTACGACTACTTCAACAAGAAGGCGCCTACCGACCCGGAAGCTCGCGCTTTGCTGATTTGCTGAGCTCGCTTCGCCTTCCCGCTGGCGGAGGAACGGCGTATGTCTAGCCACCCCTCCAAACTTGTGTCGGAATCATGATGCTGGTAGCTGACACGGTTTCTAGCCCTCCTCTTCACCGCCTCGTTTTCACAGGCCAAGACACGTCGAAGAACCTGCAGCTGCTATTTGGTCCACAGTGGGAAAGACCATGAAGGAGGACCACGGCAAAGCCCGTCTCGAATGCCTACTCAACCCGCCCCCTGGTTCTCCATGCCACGTCTTCAACGCCCATATGTAGGACGACCCCGCCCCCCTATCAATTGCCATCCCAGCGGCGAAAAAGCCCCCGGCCAACACCTCGAGACCCAAACCTCGCACAAACCCTCCATCTGCACCAACCTCGAAGCCAAGTCTCCTTTCCCACATAACCAACACAACCACCCACCCCCAGAATCCAAAACCCCCTCGCCAGCATCCCCTACCCCTAGCTCATGACCCGCGTCTCAGCCTTCGCTACGGAAAAAGATATCTCAGAGCATCTCCCCCTGCTACGCAAGGGTACGTTAGTGGCCCAAAACCCAGAGGGTACGTACGAAATCCAGGCGCCGAAGCACTCACTGACGACGAAAAGGCCGCGCTACAGCACAAGGTCGACCACAAATGGCGGCTGCCGAAGCAGCTGTACCTCACCATTATTACGTGCAGCACCGGCGCGGCCGTGCAGGGGTGGGACCAGACGGGGTCGAGCGGCGCGAATATCTTTTTTCCGAAAGTGTATGGGATTAATGGGCCAGATGTGCGCAGTACATTGCTGGTGGGGCTAGTGGATGCCAGGCCGTATATCGGGAGCGCGTGACTGTGTCTCTGGGACCGTGTTGGGGTTGGGTGGGTTTGTCTGGCTGACTGACGGGTGTAGGTTTCTGGGGTGTTGGTTGTCGGATCCGCTGAATAACTGGCTCGGGCGACGCGGTGTGGTTTTCTTCTCGGCGCACTTTTGCATCTGGCCCGTCATCGGTTCCGCGTTTAGCAATACCTGGGAGCAGCAGCTGGCGAATCGGCTGCTGATAGGAATCGGGATGGGCGTGAAGGCTTCGACTGGTTTGTTGACCCCGCGCCTGCGAGGGGAATAGGGGTAATGCTGACACGACAGTAGCGATCTATGCGGCCGAGAACCCACCCGCCGCCATCCGCGGCGCGTTGGTCATGTCCTGGCGTGAGACTCCCCGAAACCCCCCATGATAGAACCAAAAACTGACCGAATACTTACCTAGAAATGTGGACCGCCTTCGGCATCATGCTCGGCACCGTCTTCAACCTCGCCGTGTGGAACACGGACGACATCAACTGGCGGCTGATGCTCGGCGCGCCCTTCATCCCGGCCCTCCCGCTGCTCTTCCTCATCTACGTCTGTCCCGAATCGCCCCGGTGGTACATGAAGAAGAACCGGTGCCCCGAAGCGTGGAAGTCCATGGTCGTCCTGCGCAACCACCCGCTCCAAGTCGCGCGGGACATGTTCTACATCCACTCCCAGCTCGAGCTGGAACACAACCTGCTGCACAACAGCAACTACTTCAAGCGCTTCCGGGAGCTGTTCACCACCCCGCGCGTGCGACGGGCAACGTTGGCGTCGTTTGTGGTCATGATTGCGCAGCAGATGTGTGGAATCAGCATCGTAAGCCCCCACCCTCCCCTTTCGCCACCGCTTGAAGATAGGAACATGAAACTGAGACTGACACGGACAGATCGCGTTCTACTCCGCCACTATCTTCAAAGAATCCGGCTCGAGCGACTTCCAGGCCCTCCTCTCGTCATTCGGCTTCGGGCTCGTCAACTGGCTGTTCGCGTTCCCCGCCTTCTGGACCATCGACACCTTCGGCCGCTGCTCGCTGTTGCTCTTCACCCCCCCCGCAGATGATGTGGACGCTGCTCGCGGCCGGTCTGTTGACGCTGCTGGAGCAAGGAATCACCCGCACCGTCCTCGTCGCGCTGTTCGCGTACCTGTTCGGCGCCTTTCACGCCCCGGGCGAGGGCCCCGTCCCCCCTGCCTACAGCGCCGAGGTGTTTCCGCTGTCCCACCGCGAGGTCGGTATGGGTTTCGCCGTCGCGAGGTGTCTGGGCTGGGCGGCCGTGCTGAGCATGAGGTTTACGTTTTTGCTCAAGGAGACGGGTACCGTGGGTGCTTTTGGGCTGTATGTCGAGTTTAACTTGGCGTTGATCATGATCTTCTTCTTCGTGCCCGAAACAAAGCGGCGCACGCTTGAGGAGCTGGACTGGGTGTTTGGCGTGCCCACGCACAAGTTCGGGTCGTACCAGGTCCGCGAGGCTCTACCGTGGTGGATCAAGCGGTGGGTGTTGTGGCGGCGAGATGCGAAGCTGAAGCCCCTGTATCAGTTTGATGAGAAGACTGCCCCTCCTCCGAAGGTGAGGGATAGCATGGATACTGTGTAGAGAGCGGGGATACGGTAGGAAGAGGATATGTTTAAACTGTATTGTTTTAATGCTTAGTCTCGGAATCTTATTTTCCACAATCCTATTGAAAATTCGCCATCAGTTTACTCCATATTTCTTTTAAGCCCACCCCCGGCTGACATTCACTATCAAACCATCTCATCAGCCCTCACCCGGACCACAGCAACATCTCGTTTACGCTCGTCATCGCCGCTTTCACGACCATCACGGTCTGCTCCCGGCTCCAACACCAAGCTGCTATCCGTCTTCTCCGTCTCCGCAACACTGCTAGTGCTATCTTCCAGGTACAAGTGGACTGGACCAGCGCGAGCCGTATGGTCCATCACCTCGGCCGTTGCAGCCTTGGCCCCTGGGTCCCTCATGAATGACACACAGGAGCTGTAGTGCGTAAGAAGGATGCCAAACCGCCCAAGGATCCGCTGCAGCGGCCCCTTGAGCGAAGGGCTACAGACCGCCAGCACGGCGAGAAGTTGCTCGATGATGGTCCACGTCGCGATGGCCATCGCCAGCTCCCAGGCATCTACCGCCGGGTCGCCCCACTGCCGGACCACAACAGCCTTGACGATGCACGCGACGCTGGCGAACAACCCAATCCCCATCAGGCCGCACACCAGGATACGCTCGCGCAACGGCCGCCGAAGGCCCCAGAGCAGCACCATAGGCGCTAGCGAAAGCAAAAAGTCGGTGGTAATGTTAACGGCGGATTCGACGTTGGACACAATGCGCGGCGAGGCGGGGCCCAGGCAGTGCGCGTCTGTAACGGTAAGGTCCCAGATTCCATGGAGCGGCACGCACGCGAGGAAGGCATAGAGGAAGGCGTAGACGGTATTGCCGATAAAGTATGCAACCTGGGTGGCCGTGACGGTCCACAGGAAGACGGTCCACGCCCGATTCACAGGGATCCGGAGGAGCGAAAGCGCCACCGAGATCTTGATGCATGTCATGGCAGCGTTCCAGACGGGGATGGCGAACCTGGGTCATGACACTTAAATTAAGGCTGGCGATTAATAAGAGGATTACGGTGAAAGCGACGGCTCTCCTCCATCTAGTTTACCAGATAGTAATTCGAAGGAAGAAGACTATATATAGGTAGCCAGATAATGACAAGGTGGTGGTGTTGCGTACGTGCCTTATACAGGGTGGTCAAAATCAGGGGTGGTCTGAAACACCCTGCTTTGACTTATGTCAGTGGCTTAAGGCTGCCTCGCTCTAATAACAAGAAGACCTTCACACTATTCCCCTTCCCATCCTCCGACTCAAACAGCCCCACTCTCCCCTTGCTTCCCGGCCAGACCACCACCCCCCATCCGCGACCCGTACCGCAGCAGATTGTTGTCGGGATCGTGGTGCGCGCCCTCGCGCAGGCCGTACGGCGTGTCGCACGGCGCCACGCTGCGGCCCCCGGCCCCCACGGCCGACCACGCCGCGTGCAGCGCGTCGGCGTCGTCGACGTACAGGTATGCGCACCCCGCCGTCGTCAGCGGGTCGTGGTGCGGGTTGGCGGCCACGTGCAGCTGCACGCCGTCGCGCGCAGCGAAGCCGTACTCGGTGCCGTAGCTGCGGACGTCGAATCCCAGAGCGCGGTAGTGCGCGAGGCAGCGAGGGAGATCGGCGGTCGAGAAGATGGGGACGATGGATTGCAGCTTGGGCGGGGGAGGGTGGGTGCTGGGTGCTGTTGGTTTGTCGGTGGAGGATGCGTCGCGGGTTGCCCGTGACAGGTCTTGGGGCTTGGGGTTCTCCATCGCGGTGGGTTAACTGTTTGATTCGAGAAAGGTGTGCCAATTCTCAGAGAGCGGAGCTGTCGATTTGCTTGGAGGGAACAAGGTCGAATGGAAGGTAGTTCGCCGGCTGCGTTGTGTCACCGAATCAAGCAGACTCTAATCACGTGACTGTAGTGTCTCTGTGATATGGACGATCTCTTTTCGGATGAGGTCCTTTATCACCAGTCCGCCTGGGCCCGGCAGATGTTGATGGCGAGGTGTAAAGAATTCCAGGGCCTCGGGGTGTCTGTGATAGTTTAAGCCAAAGTAAGCCCGCTGTCATCCCATATATCAGCTTACGTGCTCCAACTCTAGATGGAACTGCACACCTATGGAAGAACGACGTCAACCCGAGTTGAAGAAGACAGTCATACTCCACGGGGAAGAATCGTGGCGGTCAGCGAGCCAACCATGGAAGATACGTACCGTAGAAGCAGTGTGCCTGGACCTGAGATCCCCTCTGGGTGCTTTGTCCCGGTCGTTGGACCCGAGATTCCCCTGGGTCCACCCTGATTGGTTGCACCGGACCCTGCAGGTTTGGTCTAGGTGATTGGCTCACCACGGGTGCCCCAGGCACTCGCGGCCCGATATCGTGACCTAGGTCGTGACAAAAGGTAGACGTACGCGTGTAGCACGTGCCTACGCGGCAAGAAGTGGCGGATGGTCTTACTAAGGCCCTCGCGGAGGCTGAGTTCGAGTGGTTTAGAGAGTTGATTGGCGTGATGGATATCTCGAGCCTACTCCAATAGAGAGAGGTAATGCTGCTTAGGATTACGGACGAGGATTTGAAGGCTTTGGAGAACCTGATCGAAGGAGGAGGACAGATGTAACGATTCTGGAGCCCTGAATAGCCTTACTTTGGGTAGCCAACTGCCTTGATGAGGCACTTGGCTGAGGAGGTGTGTTGGATTATTCATATGCCGAGGATTAGCCGATCGTCTGTGATCCTTACCCCTGAATATAGGGCGCGTGCGTGGTGTTGAGATTTAAGCCCTGGCTGGCGCGTTCAGACATCACACAGAACAGCACAGCACAACAGATTCTGGCTACTTGATCGTTGACGTGATATAATCCGACACGATGCGAATTCGAGAAGAGTATGCCGCTGGCTGGCTGGGGAGGTCGAATGGGAGATGGCCCCGTATCCATTCCGGAAGAGGTTTTTCCGTGGACCGCCCCTACCTCAAAGCGACCTCCCCCCCACAGAAAGCCCCGTGTCGTGGCCGCGACTGGCTAGGTCAGTCCGCGGCAGATCAACCGTCAGGGCAACCAATCAGGGAATGCTCCATGTACTCTATGGATTCCCCCGCAGAGCAGATAGAGTAGGGACAACGCCAGGACAAAGTACTCTGCGGCGAAACCACAGAGCAGATAGACCAAGGTACGATAGCTATTGGCACAATCCTGGACAGATCGGCTTCAAGGTGCTTGGGCACAGCCGAGACTCTTTCTCAACCTCTAACACTGTACCTCCGGTAAGGACTGTCGATGCAGATGGGATGTAGAAATACAATGGTGGGTGAGAAGAAGTCACGTATTCTGAACGGGTGCCAAGGGATCGAAGGATGTGGTTCCCCAGGCCCAAATAGCAAATGAACTGGTTCGCGAGACAGAACGAGTGTCGACGTCAAGCTTGGACTGTCTGTCTTCCCCCATCTTCTCTGCAGCGACATGATGTAGAAATTATGCTTGGCATCCTGTTTCTCTTGTCCAAGATATGGAAAGCGTGGCTCAGATTGCCGGCCTCTTGACCACCCTCTGATGTTTCTGCGAAGGGCTTCGATGGAGGAGTCGTTCTTTTGCCCGGTCGTCCGAGCTTCTCGTTGCCCAAGACCCATTGCCCCACGTCTGGAAGGAGAGTACACCAGCGAGGCCTGCGTTTCGTCTCTGAGATTAGTGGCAAGAAAGTGCTGTCACTATCTCGGGCGCGCTCGGTCTCTGGGAGTCGGAGAGCACCAAAGTTGCCGCTTCTGCCACCGTTCAACCGCTGATAGGAAGAGAAGAGGGCAGGCGTGTTCTGGGTCTCATGGTTTGTTGGATCGGGAGGCTGGGAAGGGGTAGATGTTGAGTCGAGACTGAGTTGATGGAGATCTAGCGCTTCCAGCATGGAGGAACTTGAAGGGGGCCTGAAAAGGCGAGCAGGGTGGAACGGTGTAGGCGGGGCACGCGGGGTGCTGTCGAGGGAGTCCCGCTCAGCTTCTTTCTGAAGAGCAGCGCTGGTAGGTATGCTGGACGTCGTGGGCCGAAGCCTCTGGCAGGAAGAGAAGGGTGAGCTCCGGCGTGTCACTGACGCTCCTGAGCGCTTTCATCGCGGCTTTGGTCAGTTTTCGACGTCTCGAAACGCGTATATGTCGTATTATTGTCCCGGAATGATGTCCGAGGCTGGCGGGTTGGGGTTCTCGCCATGGAACGCGCTGTTGTAGTGGAGGCCGTGCTATCGAGAGCGGAGCTGGCGGCATTGAAGTCAAGGAGAGGCATGAACTCGGCACTTGCATCAAAGAAAGCAAGTCAACATTCGGCGGAAACAGGCAGCAGGGCGGTTCTGATGGAGAAGAAGGGAGATAGACGGCTTGGTGCTTGCGCTCTCGGGGGTTCGTGATCTGGGCAGATGCCCTCCGGCCGCCGCGCCCACCACCGCACGCACGCGCCCCCTGTCAACACACCAAAACACGGCCTGTTTATTTATCCTTTTGCCGCTCCTTGACCGAAATTTGTGGTTACACAACCCACATTCTCTGGCAAAGCCGTGGCAATGCTGCGTCAGTTTTCCTTCCGTTTCTATTCAACGCCAGCCTAACGGAGGCACTTGCTCGCCCCCGATTCCCGGATTCGTCGCCGTTTTTCTCACCCTAGCATCGCCGCCTTCCCACCGTCCATAATGCAGTGACCGATTACGCCTCCATACCTCGCGTTCCGTTCGATCTTCCGTCCGCCAGCCTCACCTTCCGCCAGGATCCCGTTTGCGTTCAAACCACCGTCCCTGACAGGCAGCCCAGCCACTCACCATCGCTGGTGCTTTCCAGTTAGAATGAAAATAGCGGTCAAGTTTGTGGGAAAGATGATCGCCCTGCTCGCAGACACTTCCCCAGGTGACTGCACCCTTTGGCACACCGGTCTGTCCGATTCATCACGATGCCAGCTCTTCCCTGAACGAGACATCACAGCCTTCCGGCCCCCGCTGGGTTTGCTTCCGGAGCCCTGCAGCCAGAGTTCTCGCCGGCTTGCGACCTCCTCACCGTAGAACCTGCAGTGAACCTGATCGAGCGAAAGTGCCCGCACTCGGCCTCCAACGGAGCCACGTAGTTTCCGCCGTGTCAGCTTGATGCCCGCCAGCACCCCCCTCAGGTCTCGCATGTGTGACCCGTAGAGGAGTCATGAAGCGCTGGGAGCTTCATAGCCTGCCGCTCCCTGCTGCCCGCCCCCGCAGGAGGTGCGGGAGGAGCTGACAGCTCGCAGGAATCCACACCTCGGAGTGGCCCTCTCGCCCGACCGCAGGTGACAACTCACCGGAGCTTTGAGGCCGAGTGATGAAGCCCAGTCCGCGGTGACTGCCGTCCTGCTGGCCAGACTACATGAGGCCCCTGCATTGGTCATCGGGCGACAAACGCCAATTGCCGCCCCCCATACCACGGCAAGGTGGGGTCGGCAAGCCGGACGCAACAGAGCGCGGATCGTGAAGTGAGGGCTCAGGGGTTGGCTACAGGGTGCAAAACTTGAGGGCTGCTGCTGAACCGCAGGGTCATTTTCCTGGTGGGGTTAGCTTGACATCGCCCGCAGGCAAGGTCCTGCGGCGCCGCAGGGGGGATTGTACCTCAATTTACTGACCGGGTAAATATCAGGTCGTGGTGAATCTTCCAGGTTGTGCGCCGGGGAAACCCGGGCCTCCCATCCTTCCTGTCCTGTCCCCGCAACCACAAGCTTGGGAAGTAGGTTTCTGGAACGTCTGCGGGCCGCGGATGGCCCTGCGGACCCGCCATTGCCCACCCATCTCGTATTTCTGGTCGGGTCTGCATCATGGACGGGAACGTGCTAGCCCTGTCTAAATTTTCCCTTATTTGAGACTCGCTGGAGCCGGAGTGTAGGCGGCAGAAGAAAACCAGTGACCGTCCGTATCTAAGCCAATGAACGAAGAAACAAGCCGACATCATGCAACGGACCCAGGGAGAATGTTGAGGTCTGCCCCTGTAAATTTTCCGACACAGACAGTGGGTGTACGCCGAAGAGTTCCCCAAGATTTCCAAGCGCAGCGCTCAGAGGCCACCGATGGGACGCTCTTTAGGGCTGATTATGGCCCTGAGAGCACTTGGGTTCTGGCGCGGGTCTGCTTTGTGGCCGCCACACCGCGGGGAAGTTCCAGTTGCTTGTGATTCCGAAAGTTGCTATGGAGCTATCCGATCGACCTCAGCTGTTTTCGCTTTCGCGAGCTTCTCCGAACGCAAATGCGCAGTTACACAACAGGACTCTTCCGTGTACCCTTAGCACCGTCCAAGGATCTTGGTTGGCGCAGAAGAAGGAGAGTGCTGTCATGCTCCCATCTTTAAAAGCCATGAGCCATGCCTCCAGCCGCTCTACTGCCGCAGCCTCGACCACTGGATCCGCCTCTTTCGGTTCATCTGTATATGTCAGTGGTGTGTAGCTGGGTAAGGAATTGCCGAGAGTAGTTCGAGGCTAGGGATATTACCTCGGTTGCCTTCCCGAGAGGGGGGGGTACCGAACTGTCCTCCAATTCCTTGAAGGTCGTCCATTTGGCCTTTTCACAGAAGAATTTGGTTAGTGGGTGGCAGTGTCGGCAGAGTTTGGGCGGCCCACGGTATATTCCACAGGCGTATCCTAAAACAAGCTGGGGTGGTGAGGCTCGTGATCCGCCAAAGGACTGGTACGAGTTCTTTTAGCTGGTGAAGGACATCTCCCGACTCTGTTTGACAGGTGACACTAAACAACATGCTGGTGGGACCTGGCTTTTATATCCTCAAGAAATCCATCATCAGATCATCATTGAGAAAAAGAAACACCCAAAACCTGAACTAGGCCGAGTGTTCGATGGCTTGCTGCCGCTTCCTGAGTCGACGATGCCGACTGAGGCCGGGGGAAGCTACCCGGCTCTGGGATCGACTCCAAGAGGCTGGATTCTGTCAGCTCTCATTTGAGTTTCTGCCTAGTGCCTTCTTGGAATTGAAAGGACGCCCGGCGTGTCTCAGCGCTCTAGGCCGAGTGGTGTGCCATGCACACCCCCTTGAATGGTGAAATCGCATGGAACACGGGAACGCATCGGGCGGATTTTTTCCAACGGCGGTGGGGCCGGATTTCCGCGCTGCAGGCGCGAAGTTGGCTGGCTGCTCTCACCACTCTTAAAGGGGCATAGGTCTGCTCACAGCAGGGAAACGGAGGACCTCCGGCGGGATGGAGACGATCTTCCCCGTGGTGGCTTGGGCGTTGCGGCTGCGGCACAGTGTGAGCGCTGGAAGGGCGTAGAAGGAGAGCAGCAAGGGACGGGGTCGTGAAAAAAATCTCAACCCGTCTTACCGGCAGTGGCCCTGCCTATTTCAGAAGCTGAGGAAAAGAAAGATGCTGCATTCCTCAAAGTTCGCGTCGGTCGACGAAAGAGGCCTCATTGGTACTGGACGTCACGAGCATGGACGTCATTTCCGGGAAGTTTTGTTGGCTGCAATCTCGGGGGGCGATCGGGACTGGAGGCCGTCACGGCCTTTGCTCGCCCAGCTACGCCATGATTCTGAAACGGCAAGCAACCTCCAGTCCGACGCCGATTATTTTGCGAGCCGCACGGGACAAAAGCTTCGGTACGACTGGCTGGCCTCGGCCCGGGGGCTGCATGCCGACGCTCTTCCTAAGCGCCCGCACAAGGGTTGCTGCCCAAGCCGCAGGCGAGAGGCAGAGTTGCAAACGGTTTGCAGATGATGAAATGGTTGAGTGTGGATTGGACACGCGTGCAGGCTATTTCCTGTCCATCAATGCGATCCAAAGCCTCGGGTCGGCTGCCTACCAAAGATACAGACAGGTAGCCAGCACGAACCACACCGAAAGGATGAAGGAGGCAGAAATAAATGGGTGGCGAGAGCGACCCAAAGGGGCAGGACAGACAGGGCTGTGGGAGACAATTTCGAGCAGCTGCATAGCAGTTCCTTGGTCGGGGCCTCCTCTGAAACATTCTGTCGCCGAGACGGTACCGCGATTTTCGAGACTTTCCCAAGGCGGTAGTTGGAAAAGTGACATTCCGGTTTGGCAGGACCGGCCGCGGACCGTTCCCAAGTTGCTGACGTTGACCCGGCCTCCAACGGTGGGCAACGTGGCGACAGCACAGCTTCAGGACATTCATCCCAATCCAGCCCCGTCTCTCTTTTTGCGTCGCGTGCCCTTTTCCAAACCTCTCGCTGATTTCCAAGTACGCAGTGCCCGTAAGAACGCGGAGACACACAAGAGGTCAGTTAGTTACCCCTTCTCCCCCAATTGCACCAAGATTTCCGCTGACCGTAAATCTGCAGAGCGTTCATGTTGTTTCATTTCCCCAACCCTCTCGGCTTTCAGCATTCCAGGCCTTCATCACGACGGCTCGAGTCGACCCTCGGTTGCGCGAGAGACACTCCCTCGACCTCAAGACGGTCTCGTCTGCTCTAGATGCCGAGCGATTGGGGCTTCAGCTCCGATACCGAAGCGCGCTTTCGCCACAATAACGGCTTTGGGAGGCGATGCCAGTCGCCTCGTTTCTACAACAGCCGCCGGGCTCGACAAGTTTCTGTTGGGGCCGAGTGTTCGCCCATGATGCTGGGTGTTGTCGGACGGCACCTTATGAACGCGATTGCGTTTTGTTGGCACTACGATCTCCTTCGCGCAGCTTGGTAAGGCAGTTTAGAATTACTCGGAGCAGTAACCACATCCACATGGCACGAACGACTTCTCGGCCGCCCCGGCTCACAGCTTCCCAGCACAGGACTCGCAGGGCCTTTTCTCGTCGGCATATCACGTCCGCGTCATTTGAAGTCTGCCTGACGCGAGCGCACAATGGGTCACCGAGCCGGAACGTTGGGCAACACGCGCAATCACATGGACACAATACGGTGGGGACGCGATGGAACGCGTGGGTTCCGGCCGACTTGAGCCAGTGCTCAAGCAGCCAGCAACGCGCCGTCGAACCACCGACCGTCTGGGCTTGCAGCTCAACCTTCGCCAAGGCTACTCCTGCCAGTCATGGCCACATAGGTCGTACCAGTTGCCGATCCAATCTGATATACTCTGGTGAGGGTTCCATTTCCTCAGTCTGGACCGTGTTGGAATTATCGAAGCTCAAGGTACCCTACTAAAGCGGGAAAGCCGGCGCGGTTTGCTGTTACTCGCGAATCCTCAGCGTCGATTGGGCTTGCATTGGAAGAAAGCGGAATCCGCCTCAAGCTTACGCGTCCATCTCGTTTTATGCCATGGGACAGTCCTTCGTTTCGAGCTATCGCGATAGGATGAAGGGGTTCTGCTGTCCAGCCATCCGATGCGAACACGGGAAGGACGATCTCTATCGCTATCTGTCGACCAACCCGGTGCAAGCCCGACGAGCATGGCGGCCTCACAGCGGACGTCCAAAGACGTGAGATGGACAGCATGCACTCGCCAGATCGCTAATATGGCACTCCGACGATGTGCAAGTCGTATCGTCGACGCGGGCACAAGGCGGACGAGCCCGGGTCCGACTCCGGTCCCCTCATCGGCAGTCGTTAGAATTTGGCTGACACGCCGGCTTGCCCGGAAAGTCCGGGCGAATGACGGACCGGGTAGCTGCTTGTTAGATCGGCCGTGCCGCATTTGCAGCTGTCACCCGCGCCAAGGACAGGGAACAAGGGCCTGTTTGTGACGAGTTGACGCTAGTGTCGTTGCCCCTAGAAGCGATCCCGACTGGCTTCGGTGTGGGGACAGCTGCACGTGCTCTCAGGGGAGCCTTTCGGCGGGGCTTCTGGGATCGTTTCCAGAGGCGGTCTGTTTGAGTGGACGATGAACGCCTTGTTCAAGAGCAGGATTGACGGACCTCTCGCCCCAACCCGTCCTCCTCACCAAAAGCCAGTCATCACCACCTCAAGTTAGCTACCATCTACCATCTGGTTCTCCTCTCCTCTTGTCCATGCTTTGCGATCATTTGTCACGTATTCGGAAGACTGGAGCCTCGACCTTGTTTTGTAGCACAGACGTCAAACTTCCCGTGCCAGTGCCTTGCGGGTCATCTGGGGTGCATTGCTGACGGCACATGGTTTGTCGGGCTACCAAACCAGGTGGCCTCCCACGGTGTCCCTGTCATTGCCAACGGCGCGCCAGGAGGCCGCGGCCAGACGACAGCGACCATGATGGTGCAGTCGTTCGGCTGGTCACGTCGGCGTCGATCATGGTCAGGTTTCCCTACATCAATGCGACATGCATCACGAAATTTCCATTCCGTAGCCCACCCAATTTCAGGTTGACATTGCTCACCCCGGTTCAGGCCCGGGTCAGCCTTTGCTCAGGACTCGATTGCTCAGGCTTGCTCACCTCTGCTCACCACATTTACTGTTTTCTGCAGGCTGCGCCGCAGCATACTGAATTGCTTCAGAACAGCGTTTCTTTCATGATGCTCTCGCAGTAACAAGCCGAAGAAATTAACTGCTTCCCATTGAGTCCAATGAAGATAGCATTTTCCCATTTCCCAATTCTTCGTCATCCTAGCTCGTCCCATCATCCTTGCCACGCCGTAGGTCAGTCAATGCGGGTCCGCGATTAGTCTGCCAGTTCACGTGTAATTACAAACGAAAGCGTTCTCCATTTGCAAACATGTTCAGTTTATTCCCTAGCATCAGGACACGTCACGACTTGAAGCCCCAGTCCGTGCCAGGCCTCGCAGACCAGTCACAAGGCCATCGAGCTCCAGGTCCTTGCGACACGACAAAGACGAGATTCGTCTGCTCAATCCCTGCTAGTACGCTATCAAGCATGCCACCAAGCACGGCCTCAGTGGAATTGGAATTATCTGCACTTCGTATATATGGGTCGACTCGATCTGTATCAACCAAGTCGACACCAGGGAACGGGCCGAGCAGATCAGACTGATAGGAGGGGTCTACCGAGCTGGATTTATAGGGGCGTACCTTGACAACGACGATAAAGAGCTCGACACCAAAACTTCTGAGCCCCTCCAAGAGATACTTCTCGCGAGAAAGCGCTTGACGTTATGGATCCACACCCGGGTTATTCCCGTCGAAGACGTGTGTTCCGCGACCCACCAGTTGTTTAACTTGCAGACTCCAAACTTGACAAACGCTCCAACGATAGCCATGCGGCTGCCGCGGCCCAATGTCGTGACCTGGGTTATGATATCAGTCTCAGTCAAGCCTAAATGATGATTGATTAAGACTAATTCCAAGTCATTTGCCCATGGCGTGGCCGACGGGACCGGCACCTAGAAATCGAGGCTGTCGGGCGTAGGGGTTGAGTTCGTCGCATATCACGCTCACTAGTACACTGCAGGTTGTCGACATTGGCTTTTAATACATGTGATTAAAGCTATCCCACCCATCAATAACTCGGTTGAACACTGTTCATCATCGTACCGTCAATAGTAAAACTGCGTACCATCACACTCCCACCCCGGGCCTTGGTCGCAAAGTTAAAGACACCGTACCGCCAGCCCATGAAGAAGATCTTGTCGTTGACGATGGTCACAGCGTTACCGAGGTTGACGAAAGTAGTGCCGTCGGTACTATACTGGAAGGTCCCTTGCTGCGTGCCGGGTAAAACGTTCACCTTGGTGCGCAGCCAGATGCTTCCTCCGCCGCCGCCGCCACTGCTGCTGCTGATATTAGCGCTCGCCACTTGGGCGCCGGTGCTTTTGGGCTTCCAGCCATTTTCCGAGAGGGTGATGCCATTCCACATGACGACGCGGAAGGAGCTGCTCTCACGGACTACGCCAATCCAGCCTGCGGTGTACTACATGTAGGTGTGTTTTCCGTTAGTCTCTCTTGGTTTGTCAACCTCGGTGCATTCTGAGGGGGACGTACATCAAAAAGCACCAAACCGGCACGGTCGCCTTCGGCTAGCTTCGAGTAGTCTAGCTTGATGGTAAGAGTCGAAGACGGTCCCAGGATGCGATGTGTCAGCGTGTTGCGGGCCATGAAGAAGTTGTCCGTCACGGTGGCTGTCCGTAGTTGCAGGCCGTCGGCGGTCAGGGAGTAGGCCGCCGGATCGGGGTTGTGGTTCCATTCATACTGGGGGCCGAGCGACGTATTGTTAAACATGTCGGTTCCGACGATGGATTTCACCGCGCGTGGGGGAAGCGGATACGGGTACTGTTTGCCCCATTGGCCGTTGACGAGGCGCGCCGTAGGCCAGCCGTCCGTCGACCAATCGACCGGCGCGAGAGCGGGAAGGCGGCCGCCTGGGTAGGCGTCGATGAAGGCCATGTGGTACCAAGTGCCGTTGGGCAGGGTGACGAGGCCACCTTGTCGGGGAACTCTGGCGCTGGCAACGAGGGTGCCACCGTTGCGGACCAGCCATTTCCACGTGAAGGGTCCCCAAGGACTGCTGCCCTTGAGGATGATGTTGCCGTCCATCGGATGAACTCCCAGGATGTAGTAGCTGCCGCCACGCTTGTACATGCGCCAGCCTTCCACATAGCTCAGCGAGCTCTCTGTCGTCCACACCTGCTGTCTCTTCACCTCCTTCCCGTCCGCCGAAAGCTGGGCGACATAAAGCTGCTTGGTGTTCCAGCTGGTCAGGAAGACGACGTACATTGTGCCATCGTCGTCGACCAGCATTCCGCAGTCGTAATAACATGAGTTAATGACGTTTTTCTTGGACCACGGTCCCTCAGGGGAAGCGGCCGTGTAGATGTACGTCTTGTAATCGTTGGTGATGCAGCCACCCCAGTACCATGTCTTGAGCTGGTTGTTGTAGTTGAGGAACGACGCGTAGATGCCTGCATTGTATGCGCTGTTGCCAGAGAGGTTGTACGCAGGGCCGGGAGTGAAGTCAAGCCAAGGCACTGAGTGCGAGAAGTACTCCCAATTGACTAGGTCGAATGATCGAAGAATTGGTGCTCCCGGAGAGAAGTGCATCGTACTGGCCGAGTAGTAGAATGTGTCGCCATGTCGCATAATATCCACATCCGCGAGATCTTGATAAAAAACCGGGTTGCTGAAATTGCTCTGAGCTGTCACCTCAAGAGCCAGAGTCCATAGCGCCACTATCGTGCGAATCGTGACTGACCACATCGTTTTCATGCCTGGGGAACTCAATAGTGTTTCTGGGGTTGCCACTGCTGGCCTCTGACCCTAATATGTCGCCCGCCGTCGAGATGGACGGCGTCCTCCGATGTACTTGATTATGGCAAGTCCGTCCGTCGGAAGAGAAGTCTCGCTGTTTATGTAGGCAGCTGCGGTGGTATTTTCGGTGGGAGGGCCGTCAGTGCAGGTAATTACATGAACACAAGCGTGTTACGGTGTGGTGGATAAAAGAGTCCCCATTTCTCCGTCACTAGCCCAGCAGCCAGAGTTTCTGTTGGCCAGACTAGAATCCGTGAAGATAATTGGTGCGCTAGACGACGCACAGCTTGAGGGTAAATTGCAGCCACTTTTGCTTCGGATCTCCCAGACGACCTCCGGACACTGGAAGCTCCATTTCATCCCACCAATTCTGTGATGCCACACCAAATTGATGGGAGAAATGACGATATCCAGCAGACGTTGGTGCCAATGACGGGTTGGGCGCTCTACGCCGCAGGCACTTCAGCGGCTGGTTGTCTTCCTTGTCTCGTGAGGGACATATCTATCTCCCGAGCCTTTTTGACGACATAGTGAAGCTTTAGTTCCCTCTATTACGGAGAGGTGATACAGCACGTTACAGCTTCTCAAAAAAAAAAATGGCAGGGCACGAGAAGGATGGCGTCCCGTTCATTTTGCTGGCACTTTTGCTTAGGTCAAATACTTTAGAAAAAGATGCCGATGTAAAGCGAGTGAGTCTTGTTTGGAAGCGAAGGTGCCATAGGGATCGGAGAACGAGACCACTCTAGAGCCGCAACTTCCGCTCGAGATGACGTCAAGGCCGAGTAGCAAGAGGATAGTAGCACTTGAGGAAGCGGGATGGCAAGGCAGACGGGGCGAGGCACATGCGATCCGGTACAAGTTCCAATTTTGACTTAGGGACCGGGTTTCGGGAGATGGGGATGGGATGTCGATATATGTTGAAGGTGTTGAGAATTCAAATGTTGATGAATGAAACAGGCCATCTAAGTGAGCCGGCCACTTTATGAAGGTTCTGGTAGTCTCCGCGCGAAAAGACGCTTGTAACTTGTAATACGGCTCACCATCACCTGCGTCGTTGGCCCCTACACGACCATCAACGCCACACTGCGTCTCACGTTGCACAAGATCCGCACCGAGACCACGGCCACCTCGGCCCGCGACTACCTGGAAAAATTCGACGACGGCGCCGGCCCCGACCGCCGCTTCAAGACTAGCAGTGTACCGCATGCCGCCGTCGCCATATCCAGCGGCAACGCCGACTCGGGCGTCTTCGGCATGGCCTTTGGCGGCGTGCGCTTCCTGCCGTTTGAAGGCGCGGGGACCATTTCCAGCTGGACGCTAGAACTCCCGTCGGGATTCCGCCAGTTTGACTACTCTAGTATCTCCGACGTGGCGCTGCACGTGCGCTACACGTCGCGAGAGGGCGGGGGCCGACTGAAGGAGGCGGCGACGGGGGCGGTGGCCGATTATATCAAGCGGGTGGAGGAGCTCGTTAGTACCGACGGATCGGGGTCAGGCCTGTGGGCATTCTTTGACATCAAAGCCGAGTTCGGCATCGAGTGGCAGGCGTTTACGCATCCGGGAAGTGGTAAAACGGAGCGCGCGCTGCGGCTCAAGGGATTTAATGATCACCTGCCGATATATACTAAGGGGAAACCGGCCAGCGTGTTGGTCACGCAGGACGTGTGTATCGCGACGGACGGGAAACTACGGCCGGGGGATATTTCGCTGGAGCAGGGATCGAACTCGCTGGATTTTGAGAGTTACTCGCTTGGTGGTCAGGGGGGTGACGGGGACATGACGTGGGCGGTTTCCCATCGGCAGTGCAGTATTGGCGAGTGGAAGGTGACGGTGAAAGATGTTGTGGAGCCGGTTGGGAAGATGTGGATTGTGTTGAGGTATGTAATGAAGTAGGTCAAGTGCTTTTTGGAGTTTGTTTAATATTTTTTTCTTCTTGAATCTGTAGTTTGGTTATTGCGTTCAGCTCGGATGAACACGGAATTTGCGTTCTTAGGCTTCTTCCATTTCGGTTTGTTAGAAAAAGTTGCGTTTTTGACGGCCGATCGTGCCGGCTTGTACGGCCGATGAGATTGAGGCTTACAACTGTTAGAATCTACCTACTGCGCGAAAAAGCGGGAGAACCCAATTTCTTTCTAACTATGGCAGTTGCGCTTATCTGACAACAACTAAACTATGCTTCTCCGTTACTAACTCTTCATATCCTTCCTTCACTCGTTAACCTAAGCCTGCCATCCCAAACTTAAACGACGATGACGACGACGACAGGGAAGATTTAGTACATGTAGGGTTAACGAGATTCCATGTCAGCCATATGCATTTTGGCTTGATCGTTCCGGATTTACTTGAAGCTTAGAGAAGGTTTAAGAGTCTAGGCGTGTGCTTAAAAGTGGTGGGGGAACTTCCGGATTTACGTGTACAAGGACTAGTAGACGATGCGTATGGACTTCCTGTGGAGATTCTGCATAGTGATGAACAGGAGGCGAGGTTGATTACGGAAGCGCTAAGGGAGTGTACTCCTCTTGCTTGATCCGAATGGGAACCTCGTGGAGAGAGAGGTATAGTCGCTGGGAGGGGACGAGGGTAGGCTTCTTAAACTACTTAGGGTTCTAGGCCGATGCCAGATATTAACCGTCCATCTGCTGTCCCTAGCCCTCTTTCTTTACGTATCGTTATATATCTAGTTTCCACCTCTATTAACTACTTTCTCCCTTTCTACAGCAAAGATGCCTATTTTAGTTGGAAGTAATTTATGTAGTAGGCTATTTATTAGTAAACTAAAATTTAACTCGGGTAAATAAAACGCTAGGCTTTAAGACATAACGATAGTTTTAGTAAGTCTTTTAACGGTAGTAGCTTATATAAGTAAAGGAAAACAGTAGTATTTAGCGGTGGACTAGTATCTTAAAATTAGGTCCGCTACTTACAGATACCCTCTTTCAGATTATAGTAACTACAGCAGGGCCCAAAGATCGCTTCCCTGCACTTACTTCGGCTTAGGGAGCTGCTTACTACGCCTCGCCCTCGGCTTAGGCTCTGCAACTAATCCGGACTTGGTTAGAAAATGTTGTAGGGATTGACAATAGAGGGAGTCCTTGGAGAAATCTTGAAACTTTTTAGAGCAAGTCATTTGGAGCTTTAGCTGGGGAGTTGACTCGTAGTGTATTTTACAGCCAATTTAAAGTCTTCTTGTCTAAAATCTCTAATAAGCCCTGCAGTCACATCCTTATCACTAGCAACCGAAGTGTCACAGGCTTTGCCTGTTCCTTGGTCACGTGCAGATAGAGTAGATAGCGCACAGGTCACGTGATCACCCTCGGCACCGCTCCGGAGCTTACCTCTGGAGCGGCCCTCGCTCCTGGATCTTCGCACTCCTTGTGCTTCATCATTCATCCACCACACCCCCTACGTTCAGCCTCCCCGCGTACGCCGTGATACGAAGTAGGGATTGAGCTACGGCAATCGATGGTGGATGCAAGAGCGGCGGCGCTGTTACATCAGTAAAATTTAAACATCTCCAGCACTAAATACCTCGGATATCGGTAGCATGGAGGCTCTTAACTAGTCGCAGATGGAGGTTATCGTAGACTCGACTGATCTCGTTCGATTCAGGGTATCGTGTTAAGATTGCCTCCTTTACGACCCGCCTCAAGATGGTCAAAAGAGACTCCGGGGTCTACGACTAAAGATTGCAGACTTCCACCACTATGAATCAGTGTTGTCGGGACAATCCCCGCTGTTGTCTTTGTACCTGGGAGATCCCCATGCATTTAAGCTACTACCTCTATTTAGAGACATGGTAGGCCCGGCTGGGAATTTACCTATGTAAAGGACCAGCTGCTTGCACTGCAATGGCCATGCATTTCATCAAGGCAGCCTTCATCAGAGGCAAGGGCCATTTTGAGGCACGTCGTGGGCGGAATACATCTGTCGAGGCGGACATAGCGGCCCTCGAGCCAAGAACTGAAACTCCTAGGTAGAGTTTGGCGTGGTGTAGGTCTTGAATGTCTCCCGCCAAGGGTCTGTAGAATCTACATAACTCGCAAGAAGGAGAACTACAACAAGCTCGATTTAAGCTCCTTTCCCCGTATCGTCCAACGTCGAAGCAGGGATGATAGGAACCATCAAATCTCTTCTACCGTCAAAATACTCATGCAAGTTCAACACGCCCACGAACACGCCACTATTGTCTCGCAGAACTTGGAGCCTTTTTCTTTCGAGAAGCGGTTGAACCATGTCTTAAGATGCGTAAAGAAATGCACGCGTCTTACACGTCAAGTACCGCGTCTAAGGGAGCACCTCCATGCTGACAGACGTATCTTGCTTATAAGCAGCCGCTGGGACGGGATACCAAAATTCTCTGGAAGCCGACCCATAGAAGAATCTGTAGGCTGGCGGTAACTTAGGGCAACCCAGTGGAGAATGCGAGGGAAGGGTAGTAGCCTCCGATCTCCATCCGTCCTGCAGGTTATGTTCGCTGCCAAGCCCTCCTCTAGCCAAACCTCTGTAAACTCTCCAGGCGCTCGCTATCTGTCTTCTCTGGCCTGAGGGGAGTATTGGGTCGCCGATGACATACCAGGTTGTGACTAGTGCAGTGAACCCATATTCCTCTGCTCCACCTGCTTGGGTAAACTCCACGTCAGCGGGGAAGAAGATTCTGCCCTCTTGCCAGCCCATTTATAACCAGTTGGGTAAGGCGAGACTCAGATCAGTAACTGGAGCCGTCCTTCTCCAACAGCGGGAGTCGCCCAGCCACTACGGGGCGATGCCAAACCAGAATTCAGGCAGGCCCATGAGCAGACCTCCTGAGAAAGGTCAGTGCAGCATAGCTTGGGTGCCCAGCAAAGGCCCGTTGCGCATCTCATGGGTATGATATAAGTCGGTTAAAGTTTTGGATCAAGTTGCTCAAGTTGTCCAGCAGTAGCATGGGAGAAAACACCCGTTTTCCTTCATTCTCCCAGCTCCAGTAGTCGGTGCCGCGCTGCGCCGGGGAGACTTTGCCGATCAAATTCTCGCACCATGAAGTACAGTTGCCATGCCATTCGAGCGGGCCCTGAGCAGAGACGAGGCGGCGTTTAGCGAAGAGGTATTCCCGGAACGTCCACATTCGAGAGTGGTACGCAATATTCTCTTTGCGTTCGCCCTCGCGGGACATCAAGTTGAAGCTCGCGACCTGTTCGCCTTAGGCGAGAGGCATTATAACTTGCCCAGCGTGTCGCCCGGACGAAGACAACCCGGAAAATCCACGCAGTCCATGCCCAGCATTCGCGCCAGCTTCTGCCACGAGACACAGTGCCGAGTTGGCATAGATCAGGTGAATAGCAGATCGCTCGTTGGCCATCTCCTTATCTTGAGCGTCTTGTCGGATGCAGAATAATGCGCCTGGCTCCTGTAGCTGGGAAAAGTTGCTGTGATTTGCTTGTAAAGTGGTCACCATGCCCTAGGAGTTGGAGAGCGTTGCCTAGGGCGGCTGCGAGTCGTCCAGGGTGGGAACCCCAGAGCAGATGCATCCATCTACGACGTCCACCAGCCAGCGTGGGCGTCGCCTCCCGAGATTCGGAACCTAATGCATTTCACACCGCCGGCCATTCTCAATCTCGCATCGGGACTGCCAGTCGCGCGCAATCTCTGTGTTTATCCACTGGGTCGAGCATACAAACGCGGCCGAGATGGCAGTTTTGTTCCGGCGGCCCACCAACTCTCCCTTGTAATCACAGCCCGCCATAACAGGTGACATTTACGCACACACAGTGCAATCTGAAAATTGTGACTCGTTCTAGGATTTAGTTAGCAGGTTCCTGCATTTAAAAACTAGGTCTGTGGAAGGATGCCGCTGTATATTTCAACTGAATTTCCTTTTAGAGCCTTTCCACCATATGTAGGTGCTAGAAGACTTGGAAGACAAGTGGCTTCTGTAACTTTTAACTGATAAGGTGAGTGTATATGAACCTCTCAATACCTACTGTAGCCCTAGAAGTGGAGGCTAGTAAGGGTAACGTTTGTGTAATATATAAGGCTGTTATTTCACATAAAGTTACCGTAGAACACAATACTACCGCAACCCTTAGGTTATACCCACTAAAAGAAACCCCTCCTACCCATGAGTAGGAGGCGGGGTGATTCCCTTCCTTAAATCAAACCCCTTATTATCCACCCCCCCATCCTTCCCCAAATAAGCCGCCACCGTCTTATACGCACCATAATCCGCCTTCTGGTTAAAGCCAATCTCAATCCACATAAAAATCCCCTTAGTAATGTCCCTCGCATCCAGCAGGACATACTCGGGAAACGGATCATACGCCGCCGTAGCCGAGTAGCCCGTGTACATGTCAGCGGCGTTGCTCGTGCGCGGGGTGCGGTTGGTATTGTACGGTGCCGTCTGGGCGATGGTGTTGATGAGGAGCTGATCAAAGAAGAGTTGGGAGACGTGGTGGATGGTCCCGCCCGTGTAGGTGTTGTTGGGTAGGACGGTGGCGCCGGAGTGGACCGAGATGTGGATGTGGGTCGCACGGCCTTGGTAGTGGCCGGGGAAGATTGTGTCAAATTCGACGACGCCGTCAGTGGAGGTTTGCTGGCTGTGTCGGGGGGATGTTTATTAGTACCGTGGGGAGGTGTGAGAAAAGGGGAAGTGAAAAGGTTCGTACACGCCGCGGAGGAAAGTCGTTTTAAGGCCGGCCTGTCCGGCGGCGCTGACGCCGCTGTATACGCCGGTTGCGTTGCATTGCCAAATGTCAATGAGGAGGTTGGGCGTGGACTTGCAGTCTTGGGTGTTTACGAAGGAGATCTCGAGATGCAGGGGCACGCCGGCGTGTCCCTCGACAATGTTGGTGCGGATTTGTTCGCCTTGGACGTATAACGGACCGATGATGTTGTCGGGGGTCAGGATACAAGTGCTGTTGGCTCGGAAGATGTCGGCGTGGGGCGTGTCGGTCGTGTACTTGAGCGTGCTGGTCTTGTCGTGGGAGGTAGCCGACCATTTGGCAAAGGCCGCGTTGTCGCGGCGATGTATATATGGATGGTCGGTTTGGATTCCCCTTTCCTGTCGTAGGCGCTGGAATGTTTGCATGCGACGGTTTGCTACCCGTTCTCCGCGGTGCCGGGATTCGACATCTTGGCCGCACTTGCTGAGCTCGCCGGAGTCGACATCCGCAAAGACATGACGAACTCTTGCAGCCAGCAAGGCGTCTTCGAGATCGATCCTTTCTCCGGGGTGCGCGAGAGCGTGAGAGAGAAGCGTAGCCGCTACAGCTCCAACTAAAACGAGGCTGGAATACATGGCTCTCTCCGCGATGTCCGTCGAGGATGGCAGCGTTGATGCAAGGTAAGGAGGGAAGGTACAAATGATGAGAGATAAGTGAGAATCTGGCGTGGTTAGCTCCCTCTGATAAATGTAAGTTCCTTAAGACGCATCATTCAAACCGAGCGACGCAGCCATTACAATGTTGGAATACATCCCAACGCATTGTGTCATTTTCCATTTAATTGACGCGTCTCCTCATATATGCTCATATCATGCTTGTATTGCTCTGAACGCCTGTGATACTGGCGTGGGGAGACAGGCGCGGACCTGCGCCTCGATGTCCGGGGATTGCAGTGTCCGAATCTAGTTGAAAGTCGCCGGTGTTATTTCACAAATCATCTTAAGGGGTGTCACCAATTTCCATCGACGTGAAAAGAGAATTACTACTCTCCAGGCTATGTATGACTTTATGATCAATTGGTGACGTTGGATGTAATACTCTATGTTCCCTGGTGCCCGGCTACTTAACCCTCGGCAAGCGGAGACGGCAGGCAGCTGAGGTCCCGGCTTCCCGATTCTGTCGAAACAAGCCGGTCCTTTTCTTAAATTGGCCAGCGGGCTCCGACGCAGGGTCTGGGGCAAGATGGTCGCCACGGCGGGTCGCGTTTAGCCGGCCGGCCCCCAGAGCAGAATCGGACGAACGTATAGTTCGGAAACAAGTAGAACGACGAGTATAAAACTTCGACCTTGCTTGTTTGGCTTTGCTCTGCTACTACAGGTCACAGTCTTGTAGAAACTCTACAAACCTTGCAACATGGCTTGGTTTCTTGAAATCTTCTGCCTCCTGCTCTTGGCCTTGGCGGTGTCCGCCGAGTGTACCAGCCCAGCACAACGCAAAGCATGGTAATTCTCCCTCTTGTCTTCAACTTAAAAGATATATAGCAGCTGAGCACTATATTCCGCAACTAGGCACAAGCTCACCAACGCCGAAAAGTCTGCCTACATCAACGCCGAGTTGTGTTTGATGAAGACGCCAGCGACGCTAGGTCTCCGCGGGGCTAAGACGCGCTTTGACGAGTTCCAGTCTATCCATCAGCTTCAGGCGTATTCAACGCATTTTGTGGTAAGCACCTACTCTGGGTACAAAAGACAACGACTGGGAACACTGACTTGTCAACCAAACTAGGGCTCCTTTCTGCCCTTCCACAGACTGATGCTGCATGCACATGAGACAGCGCTGCGCAACGAGTGCGGGTACATAGGGTATCAGCCGTAAGTCACACACTTACCTTCCCCATCTCCAAGGTACTACCATGCCTCGCCTTAGGCACCCTCGACTAACCATGTATTTATTCAGGTACTGGCAGGAACAACTAGACGCCGGCAAATTCAGCCGCGCTTCCATCCTCGACCCAGTCTACGGCTTCGGAGGCGACGGTTCTCGCACCACAGGCTGCATTACCAACGGCCCCTTCGCTAATTACACTAACTCACTCGGCCCGGGTTATGAGATTACCAACCACTGCATCGACCGACGTATCAACGACGCTATAAGTGCCTTCTCCGCACAATCGTACATCGATGCCTGTCTAGCCATGCGTGATTTTGAAACCGCGTGGCCGTGTATCGAAGGTCAACCGCATACCGGGGGACACGCCGGGATTGGGGCCCAGATGGGGAATGGAGTGTCGAGTCCTGGGGATCCGCTATTTTACTTACACCATACTTGGCTTGACAAGGTATTTTGGGACTGGCAGGCTAAAGATAAAGCGGCGAGGGTGATGAAAGTCGGGGGGACAAATATTGGGCCGGATTTTGCCCCGGGGTTTCCGCCGAGGCCGGCCAGCATTCCGTGGGTTGCCGCTTTCGTTTTGTTTCCTTCATTTTCTTGAGCATTAATAAGACCATGTCTTTTATGCCGACCTAACGTACCAAAGCTAACATCTCACAGGAAACCGACAGGCGCGGACGGCGATCCAGGCAAGGTAACGACCCTGACCCACGTCCTCAACATGTACGGCAACAGTCCCAACAAGACCATTAGCGAAGTGTTGGACATCCAGGGTGCCTATCTTTGCTATGAATATGGTGAGCCGTGAAGTTCTAGTTGCAATGCTGCCCTAGGTAGTCAAAATAGCACAAACGGTAGCCTATCCTCCGTCAGATCTGCCCAATGCCCTCTCCAGCCGTGATCGCGGGCTTCCCAAACATGGAGAATAAACCGTTCCAAGAGCCGCCCGACCCCGTGATACATCCTCTTCCACAAAATCCAATCCAGCAAGCCCAGCACCTGCACCCTTTGGACCTTGTCCTGCAGCTCAGCCGCCGCGACGAGGAAGGGCAGCGACATTCGGTATTCAAACGGCAGCGGTTCCTCCCCCTCCCGTGGGCAACAAAGTCTCTCCAAATCGTCCAGAACCGACGCTGCCATATGGGTTGCCACGTAATCCTCGTCGCCAAAGCCAAAGTGAATTCGGTGGATGAATAGGAGAACCGCTTTTTGATGGACAGACGCCTGGGTCATGATGCCGTCAATATCCCTCGGTGTCAGCCTTGCCGCATCTTCTTCGCTCATCTCGGGCCTCCAATGTCGCACGGCGGTTTCCACTCTCCCAAGCTCGTCGTAATCCTCTTGCCTCCCTGCTCCACCCGGGCTGAGTTTTCGACTGACATGGCAGACATCGTAGAGGAGCGAAAAGAGAGACCCGCAAAGACCGATGTAGCGATCGACTTTCTGTACTGACGGGAGTCGATGAAGCGGAATCTGTCTTCTCACCAGACAGTTGCACGTGTCCATGTGGATCAGCGGCAGCATCTGACTATCCAGCCCAACACTCCTCCCTGTCTCGAGTGACGATGCGCTGCTGCTGCTGACCAACCCAAGCGCATACCGGCAGATCGAATGCGCGTGTAACCCAGAATCTAGCAGGTCAAAGGTCATAATCCCAAGCGCAATCACCAGAGGGGGGAGCAAGTCCATCACCCCTCCTCGTCTCTTCTCATTCCGCTCGCCCCTCTCCCGCAGCTCTTTCGCCGCCTTGGCACTGTACCTGTACTCCTCCCCATCCCTTCTTGGTTCCCTGTTACCGCCGGTGGTCCCCTCCACCAGAGCAAAAAACCGCCTCGAGCAAGCAAGCAAGCCACTAAGAAGCGACTCCGCGGCCTCTGGAAAGGTGACCAGCATGCCACAGATCTCCCTTAGCTCGGCCTCTGCGAACGAGGGTCCGAGAACGAAGCGGTCGATGAAATTCGTCGGCCGGTTCCTATCGAACAAGGCCAGCAGCAAAGAAAGCTCTGCCGAGGATCGATGTGCGAGCACAGGGTTGGATGGCCCCGAGGCAGGGTCCGCTTGCGATAGCTTGGGAGGAGGTGATGACGGTGTCCTGGTGCACCATACGAACTCCTGACAAGCTCGGGGCAGGACTAAAGTCGCGTCTGCTTTCCGTGGGCGTCCTATGGTCCGTTTTATGCGAGATGTGATACACGGTCGAGCGAGCTTTGCGCATCGGGAGCATGCCGGGTTCTGATTATCGAAGGTGATGAGGCCGTAGACGCATTTCTCCTTCATGCTGTGACACCGGTCACATGCAGTCCTTGTTGGTTGTTTGCCGTCCTTTGACATCGGTCCCTCTTTGCTAGGATGCTGCTAGTTGCTTCTTTGTTAGCTTCGTGGGGGCTCTTGTAAGTGTTGTATGCTTTGAATCACAAACGGGACGTAAGAATCTTAACAGTGATCCGATGCGCGACGATGTGTTAAGGAATGTCCTGGTAGGTGTGCAGGCCACGTGCCTGCGTACTTCACCACATTCTCTGCGGTTAATACGGGTGTCGGCGAAGCTGGTAATTACGGTTAGCGTTGGTTTAACGAGGACGGCATTCTGCCTGTTTGTCAGTTTCATGTACATCAGGTCTAATCATCGGAGATAAGGCTACTTAACCCTTCCAATCGCAGGCTAGGTGGGGATAATTCATGGTTTCCGTCCGCAAAACCCTTGGGATAGGGGAATTGTGCCCTCGATCCAAGAGAACTATCAAGAACAGTTCTGCTCTTGGCGCAGGGTGACAACTGCCAGCTGCAATTCTAATGGCGCTTTGAATGGCAGAGAGGAATATAGACACGGCGCCCACATTGATCACCGCTCAGAATGTATAAAAGTTAAGGGGTTACGTTTGTCCGCCCAGAACTCATTCGGGCATGCTGCGCGTGCTTGAGCCGTATATATTATACTGAGCATGATTTTATTAATACTTCGTCATGAAACTACTGCAGGTAAGGTGTACATTTATGCAAACCAACTTGCGGGGCTCGGGCGCACCGTTCATTCCTTCGCACTCGCAAGCTTAGGGGAGATTAGGCGATCTTAAGATCGGGGCGCCGCCTGCGCTGATGAACAAATTCCAACTCGACGAGAGCACAAATCATCCGTGGAGGCAAGCAGCCCGAGTCTCTCCATCTCTATCAAACTTGGACCAGACCACGCCAGCGTTGCAGTTCCTTCAACCCTCCCTGGTTGCCGCCGTCAAGGGCCACACGGCTTAGGCTTTCTCGACGACAGACATTTTGTTAGTCATGTACCCCTTGCATTTGCTCATTGTGCGTGCCTTTTTACAACTGACAGCATTGCTATTTCTAAATTCCATTTGTTCATGCCGGCTCTAGTGCCATGACGAACTAGGCGCAGGGGCTTCACCCTACATTTGGGCCAGATTTAGCACATGTGTCGGGCTTGAGGTGTGGTCCCCCAATTCAGCGACTGGCTCGAGATGGAGAGGACAGGTACCGTCAATAGGGGTTAAACCAAAGAAAGTGTCAAAAGTTATGGCCAAAGTGGTGCATGACTTGCGTGGCAAACTGACTGTGTTTTGTGTCTAAACCTTCTGGCAGGCTTGGCGGTTCCTGCACATGGTAGCATCTCGATGTCGTGACGGGGCCTCTGACGTCACGGGACTGGAACACTCCCAAAGAGGATGGCCATCTCCATTCCAGGGAATGGGTTTCCAGAAAAAAATACCAAGTCCGTTTCAATGACAGCCACTGGCTCCATCTTTTCCTGGCTGCGTGGAGGACCCCAGTCAGCGCCGTGGAGCAGAAGCAGGCTTCTAGGCACGAGCACAAATTCCAATTTTCAAAAGCATAGATGGGACGAAATTTCGGCGAGCTTCCAAATTTCCCCATCACTTGGGACCCCCGGATTCCATCGCCCGTCAAACCCCATGGCTGTTACTCCTCCCCCGTGCACCACCTCCGGACGCATCGTACGCTATGCCCACATCAATTGCTCCAGTCCCCAGCACCCCAGGCAATGGATGGAGCCGTCAAAACGTGCGGTACATGTGGTCGACGGTCGCCGTGGCTCCGAACGGAGTTAGGCCGCAAACCGAGAACGGTATGGAGGTCTGCTGTGGCATTATCAAGACTCGGGCGTCGTTCAAATAAGGTAGGCACGCTACCGAAGAATGCGAGATCTTGGGCTCGAAGCATTGGCCGATCCGATGTTGCCCTGCCATCGGCACTTGGAATCTGTCTTGGCTGACAAGCGCCATGACCAGAAACCTTGACTTCATTAGCAAAAAGACAATGCGCCGGAGCACTGAACAAGATCGATTCGCACGATACCTGCTAGTTTGCATCGGCCAAGAGCCCAAGACGAACCGCTGCTCGTAAACCAAGGCCGCACCGCGAGAAACGGCATCGCCGCATGAACCCATTCCAATGTCCAGCAGCGAGGCAAGGATTTTGCGCCTCGGCATCGGGTTTTCCCACCGGTAAAAGAGCCGGTTAAACTCACAAGACGGTGGGAGTGGACAGGGGGCACGATTCGTGGCATCTTGTGTGAGTGGCTCTCGCCGTCGAAGACTCTGGCTGACCTCCACCAAACTCTCCACAGGTTCATCCACAATACCACCGAGAACGCTTCTTCCCAGCACCGCTGAAACCACCAACTGGCCCAAGCGTGAAAGCAGCACCTGAACATTCTGCTTTTCGCTCTTTGCCTCTCTGTCTGCCTGGCCGGACAACGGGAGTCGTTGTGATTAGCGTCGACCCAAGCAGAGGGGACTGGGGGGACTGAACTGAACCGTTGCTCCTCCTGCTTCCCAGAGTTGTATGTGACACCAGAGTAGGAGGGAGATCGCCGATGAATCTCTTGAAACGTAGCAAATTCAGACAATGGGCATCTCTGTTCCTTCTTAGCTGATTACCACGGCACTGGAACGCCCACCACTAACTTCCTACTGCCTAGCATGGCCTGGATGCAGCCAAGCTTGAGGCTCAACGATTAATGCTGCAAGATGCAGACGGCGACATCCGAAAGGGCCGAAGCGTCTCTCTGCCACTGCCGCGGCGTGACCACAACCAAAACGGAGAGAACCCGCCCCGAGGTCCACAGCTATATCAATCCAGACCCTTGCCGGCTCACCGGCTTGGAGAACAGGAGAGAACGCGCTATTGCCTTGCACCTCGTTGTCAATTTTCCACTGCCGCTCCGCCTACCTCCACACCTCCTCGACCGCGTGGACAGCAAGCTGGTCCCCCCGGTCGGGGTAGAGCGAGGGGTGCATCTCTCCTCCTTTTGGACATCCTCCCCGGACCAACGGGGATGTCGCCTCCACGACGGAGGCTTGGGGTCAGAGGATGCCGGACAAAATATGGAGTGAACGAACCGGTTGCTCCAGATGCCCCAGTCTGGGGAACACGTCGTCTTGCTCTATAAAGGCTCTTCGCTGCCCCGTGTTTTGGGCGTCCGTCTCTTCTTCATCCCGACCATCCAGACACCAGCTGACATTGGCCCCTGGCGCTTCCTCCCTCTCCTGCATACTTGCTCCTGCCTCAAGCCCTTCGACAAGATCTCCCAGCAAGAAGCCCTCCCGTCACTCAGCATGCCTGGCGGCGCTGTCGTCCCCATGGGGGGTGACGTGAACAGGGTCGAAGCACCCGTCACCATCAAGGCGTACATTATGTGCGTCTTTGCGTCCTTTGGCGGCATCTTCTTCGGCTACGACTCCGGTTACATCGCCGGTGTCCTCGGCATGCCGTACTTTATTCACGCCATCGAGGGCGAGGGCGCCACGACTCTCACGTCGTCGCACAAGTCGCTCATCACGTCCATCCTCTCGGCCGGTACCTTCTTCGGCGCTCTTATGGCCGGCGACATTGCCGATATGGTCGGCCGCCGCACCACCGTCATCATCGGCTGCCTCATCTTCATGGTCGGCGCCGCCCTCCAGACAGCTACCAACGGCTTGGCCCTCATCGTCGCCGGCAGACTCGTCTCGGGCTTCGGTGTCGGTTTCGTCTCGGCCATCATCATCCTGTACATGTCGGAGATCGCGCCCCGCAAGATCCGCGGCGCCGTCGTATCAGGATACCAGTTCGCCATATGCATCGGTCTTCTCCTTGCCAGCTGCGTCAACTATGGCACCCAGGACATGGACAGCACCGCCTCATACCGCATCCCTATCGGCCTACAGCTCTTTTGGGCCACCGTCCTTGCCGTGGGTCTCTTCTGCCTCCCCGAGTCGCCCCGTTTCTTCGTCAAGCGTGGTGAGCTCGACAAGGCGGCCAAGGCCCTGGCTAGCGTCCGCGACCAGCCCATCGACTCCGACTACATCAAGGACGAGCTCTCCGAGATCATTGCCAACCACGAGTACGAGATGGCGCTCGCACCTGAGAGGGGATACTTTGGTGCCTGGGCCAACTGCTTCAAGGGCTCGCTGTCGGACAGCAGCAGCTACCTCCGCCGTACGATCCTCGGCACGTCGATGCAGATGATGCAGCAATGGTGAGAGCTCCCTACGTACTCCGGACTTGTTCAAGTTCGCCGCTAACTCTCTTCCCAGGACCGGCATCAACTTTGTCTTTTACTTTGGCACCACCTTCTTCATGCAGCTCGGTACCATTGACGACCCGTTCCTCATCCAGCTCGTCACGACGCTCGTCAACGTGTGCGCCACTCCCATCTCTTTCTGGAGCATGGAGCGCCTCGGCCGCCGCACGCTGCTTGTCTGGGGCGCCCTGGCCATGGCCATCTGCGAGATCATTGTCGCCATCATCGGCACCGTCAACCCTGAGTCGCCCACGGCCGTCAAGGTCATGATCGCCTTCATTTGCCTGTACATCTTCTTCTTTGCGACCTCGTGGGGCCCCGGCGCCTGGGTGGTGATTGGCGAGATCTACCCGCTCCCCATGCGCGCCAAGGGTGTTGCGCTCTCAACTGCCTCCAACTGGCTGTGTAAGTTACTCTAGCATCCGTCCTCAACACCAACACCAAACACTAACAGAGGCCAACAGGGAACTGCATAATCGCCGTCATCACCCCCTACATGGTGGACGAGGACAAGGGCAATCTCGGCGCCAAGGTCTTCTACATCTGGGGCGGCCTCTGCTCCGTCTGCTTCGTCTACTCGTACCTGCTCATCCCCGAGACCAAGGGCCTCACGCTCGAGCAGGTCGACCAGATGCTGGCTGAGACGTCGCCGCGCACCAGCGCCGCGTGGAAGCCCCACACAACCTATGCGGCCGAGATGGGCATGACGGAGAAGACCATGGGCAAGGCTGGCCACGTTGAGAACAGCAGGTCAGAGAGCGTCTAGGGCTGAGATAAGGGTGTGAAAAGGGTCAATTACGAGGTGGGCTGGTGTACTGGCGGGATTGGTGTACTACTAATTTCTGGGTTCCTTTTTCTTTGTTCTGTGTTTTCTCTGCATTAGCATTGGGAAGGGCGATGACATCGCTGGCTGGCCTACGGACACCAGATGGGACACATGACAGGTGGAAGTGGCGATTGGGGCGTAATATTGGTGGGTTTGGATAATTTATCTTTTGGGAAGACAGAATGGACTTATTTGATGAGTGGACTTGTTTGGTGCTATATCTACCTGCCACTTGTTTTGCATGTGAACCCGAAGCACTTGTGTCTAGTGTGGTGTTTTGGTGGCGAGTGTTGTTCGTCTTGGAGATTGTTTTGTTGGGCCAAAAGATAGATTCAGGGGGTGCCAAGGACGAACACAGGCTGGTTGTCATGACCTTGGCGGGGAATGTGACAGCTCCAGCCTGGACATTCAATGCCTTCTCAGCGTCGGTCAGCGAGGTGAGGTCGATCAAAATCGTGGCAGAAGAGGTCCGAAGAGTCCAAATCGATGCATCCTTCTTTTCCTAGGTGGCGATGGTGATGGTGGTCTTGCCCTCCGGGGGGGAAAGAGACGTTTCGGTATTGTCGCCAAAAAACAGTGGTGCACAGTTGAGAAGTGACTGAAACGAGGTGAAATTTCACTTGGGAAGCCTGTCGTCGTAATCCCTGTCATGCTGTAAGGAACATGCCGAGGCAGGGATCCCGCGGTGGCGTATGGCACTCAGCCACAAAATGACATCAATCGCGTCGCAAGCTTTGAGCAGGAACTGGCGGAATCTGCCCTGTCGGATGGACCCTTTTTCCTTCCTCCACGCTTCGGGTCACACCTCGACGTAGCCATGATGATGCTCCTCCGTTCCAAGCCACGATGGATTTACGCGTCCTTGGCTTGGCAAGATGGCCGTCTTTCAAGGGAATGGCCATAAAGACCTGTCGTGTCCACATTTTTATTGCCTCGCTTCACCCAAGACCAAGACCTGCTCAGACCCCGCACCAAGTTGATTCACCCGGGAGGCATCCAACGACGACGATACGTTTATAACTCGACGACCCATCCCCTCCAAATAGATCTTCGACCAGCACCTACCTAGGTACCCATACCTGCCTACCGACTCCTCGCGACCATGAGCGACCAGCAGCCCCCTACCGTCCCGGCCAAGTTGGCAGTGGCCGAGGACCAGTACTTCCCGCCCCCGCCGCCTGGTCCTCCGCCTGGCTACGCCCACCAGACCCAAGTGCCGCAAGCCAGCGTTCCGCAAACGAGCACTCTCCCGCAGACGAATACTGTCCCGCAGACGAATACTGTCCCGCAGACACACACTGTGCCACCGACGAATCCAACGTACCCAGTCGACCAAAAGACCCATGTCCCACCGATCTCAGGAGCGCCGGCCACTTCCAACGTCGCGCCGACGACGGCCCAGCACCCCGACCCGCGCAAGCACACAAACGACACGCCCCTCCCCGACTATGACGTCCCTCAATATGCACCGCACAGGACCGACAGCGATCTCTACAATGCCTCGCCTCCTCAGAGCCCACCCCTCCCGCCGCGCCCCGGGTCGTCGGGGAAGCACGATGGCCAGAAGCATAAGCGCGACTGGAGCCAGAAGCTGTCGGACTGGGGCTCCAAGGCCGCCGTGCCCGTCAATGCTCTGGTGAACAAGTGGGGTTCCGAAGGCTTCCTCCCCCAGACTCTGGACAAGGAGTGCGAAAAAGCCGCGAGGATCTTGAGGAGCTTTGCCAGTACGTCGGATCCATCCCTTTGCCCACCGTGAATGACGCCAAGCTAACATTGCCTTGCAACAGAGGACGGCATCTACAGCGAGACCACCCCGCCGACCGCCCCAGCCGTCAGCGGCATCCCGACTGCCCCTGCCGCCGGCAACGCCCCTCCCAGCCCCCAACAAGCCGACCACAAGACCAAGAAGCCCAAGGTTCTCCTGACCATTCCCTCCAAGGTCATCGCGCGCGCCCAGGGCCTCGCCATCTTCACCACGGCCCGCGCCGGCTTCCAAGTCTCGGGCGCCACAGGCAGCGGCATCCTCATCGCCCGCCTACCCGACGGGACCTGGTCCCCGCCCAGCGGCATCCAAGTACACAGCGTCGGCGCCGGCTTCGTCATGGGCATCGACATCTACGACTGCGTCGTCGTCATCAACACGCGCGAGGCCCTCGAGGCCTTTACCAGCACCCGCCTCAGCCTGGGCTCCGACCTCGCCGTGACGGCCGGACCCTGGGGCATCGGCGGTTCCATTGACGTGGGCATGCCGCAGCAGCAAAAGGGCAAGGAAAAGGCCGCCGTCGCTCCTACGACCGAGACCGATCCTCACCTCGCCCCGCCCGCAGCCGATCCCTCGCTGCCCCCGACAGACCCCGACCAGGCTCCCGCCCTGCCCCCGCGCAAGCCCAGCCCCTTCCGTGAGGCCATGAAGCGTCCCGTCTACAGCTACGTCAAGTCGCGCGGGTTTTATGCCGGCGTGCAGATTGACGGGACGGTGGTGACGGAGCGCAAGGACGCCAACGCCGCGTTTTACGGCGTGCCCGTGGCGGTGCAAAATATTCTCCGCGGCGAGGTCATGGCGCATGGCCCGGCGGGCATGTGGCCCGATGCTGCGAGGGGGTTGTTTGAGGTGCTGAGGGGCGCGGAGGGGTGGAGGGGGCAGCAGCAGCAGGGCGGCGTGCACCCCGGTGCTGCCAATGCCGGGGCACCGTTTGGGCAGGGCGCCTATGGTGGGTTCCCGGGCGCACCTGGGACTGGCTACGATGGCACTACCGCGCACCGAGATCTGGCGGGCGACATGAAGGACTTGAATATGAGCGGGGGCGCAGGGCCGTCGAACTCCCCATTTGGAGGTGGCCCGGCGCCGGCCCCGCCCATGACGGCGGCCGAGGCCAAGGCCCTGGAGGCGGCGGCCGAGGCGGCAAAGTATCCGCCTCAGCCGTATGCCGCGCCGCCGCCGACGTATGACGGCCCGGTGGAGGAGCTGCCGCCGGCGTATGCCGAGGATGGGCAATATCGCCCGCCGACGGATAGCAAGACGGGGCAGCACTGAAGGGTGTCGTGATTGATGGTGGTGGGAGAGTGCATTTTGCTGGGCGTTGGCTTGCTTGTTTTGTCTTTCTTTGCTTTGAGACGATGATGTAGAATACCTACCTAGTTCTTTGCCTTGCTTAGGCTGTCTTGCTTTCCATACTCTTTCCATACCAGCCAGCATCGTTTATGCACTAATGACCAGTTCATGCATTATTCCATTCCATCCCGTGTCAAACCAGACTAGATGCACCTCATCCTGTCCCATCCCCACCATGCAACCTGTCCTAGTCAAACAAGCCCGGCCTATATCCCTTGACTCTACATGTACAGCCCATGAGTTCGTTGTACATGTCACATTCAGCGCGGCGTTGCTTTAAACTTCTTCCTACGGCGAGACTGAACTCTATACGCGCCGCCACGGAAGAGACTGCCGATTCCGTCCCATGCCTGCCGATCTAGGTACTATCCGATGGTCCGTTCCTTTGAAGCCATATTCCTCTTTCCCACCATAATTTTTACCCAAACCAAGAAATCTGTCCGCCTTGAATCTAACACGCGCAGAGTACAATAAGAACCGAACCAGCAAAATGCTAACAACAAGAGAGAAAGACAAGAGGCGCCTCCCTCGTGGGTATGAAGCGCCGTGGATGTGACGAAAAGAAAAGAAAAAGAGAGTGCCGATGTCGGTGTCGGACAAACTCTCGCAGCGGACAAGTACACCCACCCCGACGTCATCACTCTCTCCCCTCGGGCAACCACACCAGCTCCATCACCCCATCCACGTCGCTCATCCACGACCCCCCGGGGTTCTTCCACCGCCAGTCGTCATGCTTGCGCACATACACCTGGCTCACGCTCCCGTCCGCCTGCACCGCCGCCTCCTGTAGATCCCACGAGATCTTGCGCCCCGTGCCCTGCAGCGCCGGCCGCTGCGGGCCCATGGCGTAGTCCAGGTTCCACCCCTTGTCCTCGGGCGCCGGCGCAAACGTGCGCTCAAACTGGTTCGCGTCAAAGTCGATGCCGCGCGGGTAGTACGCCACACTGAAGCCGTTGGCCACGACAAAGTTGTCGCCCGTCTGGAACCGCTGCAGCGTGCAGTCCTCGCCGCAGACGGATGCCACCTTGGTGTAGTGCCACGGGTGCGCGACGTGCCACCCGCCGCCGCGGTAGTGGTGCAGACTGAGGGGCTTGATGCCCGACTCGTAGAAGCCGGACGGGTCACCGTACAGGTCCAGCTGCCAGAGCGAGTGGAGGAGGGTGAGGCGAACGTCCGAGTGGTCGTAGATGCACCGGCGCAGGAGGATGTCGCCTTGGGGACCCCAACCGGAGTCGGCCGCACGCACGGCAGCGTCGGAGCGGCACGTGTCGTAGTTGGAAGCGATGAGGTGGGCCATGGGGACCGAGACGAACACGCCGGCGCCGCCAAAGGCGGAGGGGCCGTGGCGCGCGGTTTGCTGCGTGTCTTCGGAGAGGGTGCCAATGTACATGGGCTGGGTGTGATCGTATTGTTCGAACTGCTCCGTCAGGGCGTGCATCGAGGGGAAGAAGGTATCGTCGTCGGCGGTGACGAGCCAGCGCTTGGTCGAGGTGGCAGGGTGGTAGTACATGGTGGGTACGAGGGTGAGGTAGCGGACGGCCATGGGCATGGATGGGTTGGAGCGGAAGATGTCGGCGTCGATGCCGGCGGCGCGGAGCTTGGCGCTGGCATGCTCGAGGTCGTCGTCCGAGGCGTTGATGAGCATCAGGATGAGCTTGCCGCCGTTGGAGGTGCCCTGGCCGTCGGTCAACCAGTAGGTCCACTCTTTGACGGGGCTGGTTCGCGGGTCGGTGAAGCGCTGGTAGGTGGTTGAGACGCCAAACATAAAATCCGAGGCGTTGGCCGTGTTGGGGAAGGGTGACATGGTGACTGGCACCGTCAGGGGCTCGGGGCATTCCTCGGCGTGGTACGTCTTTTTGGTGTCCACCACCTTCATGAAGTCGGGCAGGAACTGCTGCTGGAGCTTGGTCATGGACTTTCGGGGGATGTTTTGGCGCGACACCTGGACGTAGCGCTTGACGTACTCGAACTTGGGCTGGAGCTGGTACTTCTTCTGCCAGTCGCACAAGCGGTCCATGTCGTAGCCGCACTCCATGCTAGGAGTCCGCGACGAGTTGGTGACGTCGGTTTTCGTCGGCTCCGGGTCGGCGCTCTCCCACTTCTCCATGGGTGTGTCGTCGCCATCGCCCAGTCCCTCGCTATAGTAGCTATTCAGCGGCCGCTGCGATGTGACGGCGTCTTTTGCGGAGGTGGCGGTTTTGAGGATGGCTGTTCGTACATCAGCTGCCTCTGATCGGAACAGAAAGGCGCCGAGGAAGAAGACGCCGCAGGTGAAGGCGAGGGCTCTGGCCAAGGGGTTCCTCGTGCCGAAGCACCGGTTCTTTCGCGTTATTGTGGCGCCCATGGTAGGTTTGGGTGTGCGGACTGGGGGGGAGGGGGGTTGTTGAACGAGCGTGGTGAGCCCTCGGGCTGGGATGTTGGTGGTCGCAATGCTGGAAGCCCGGCCTGTAATCGGCGACCTTGAGTTTGGGAAAACAACGAATGTGGCTCTTTCCCCAAGAGAATGTAGGTGAAAAGTTTGTCAATTTTGCTGCGAGTGTCGATTTGAAGGAAGGCGCTGAGAGTGAAAGAGGAGGAAGGAGCGAACGGGGGCGCGCAAGACCGAGGCTTGGACGCAAACTTGGAAAGATCAAGTGGTATCTGTGAGAGGGCAGGAGGGACAGTGGTAATGGGGGGGGACGAGCTAAAAAAACGGACGGGCGGGCAATCGGATGGCCATGGTGAAATGGTGGACAAGGACGCGTCCTTCTTTCGCAGCCCCCGGGACAGTGGAGATGCTCGAAGCTATCGACACTCGGGACCTCTGCTTGTGGCGACATGGCCATGGATGACAGGCGATCCAGCTCCACACACGTCCGACAGCACCCTCACCTCGTGTTTCCGAACTGGGTACAGACCATGTCGACTGCCGTCCATTGACAGATGCCATCACGCATTTTGGTCTATCAGTGTTGCTCCCGTTCGGGAGCTAGGTGGTTGTACCTGTGACATCTGCAGGTACTGGATCGCTGTCGATCGCCATGCTGGAACCTCTGCACTCCTTCATCTTGAT
The DNA here is from genome assembly GCA_030549215.1 of Schizothecium vesticola. Taxonomy (NCBI): domain Eukaryota; kingdom Fungi; phylum Ascomycota; class Sordariomycetes; order Sordariales; family Schizotheciaceae; genus Schizothecium; species Schizothecium vesticola. The sequence goes on along the minus strand of JAUKUD010000007.1, from coordinate 592,974 downwards.
GCTTATAAGCTGTCATTGATGGCAGTTCAATGCAAACTTTGGTCGAGGATACTGCTTCGGACGATTTGGGGGCGGAATGCTGCCCTAGCCCAACGCCTCGTGGCTTCATCGACGGTATCCCGACTGTCCAAGCCCAGAACGATGGCGGTTCCGTTGATGCAACAAACTCAAATGCCTCGTCGGGACAAATACAGCCACGACGACAGAGAAAGTTTCGGCCATTTCCTGCTCTTCATATCGAGATCAGCAAACTCCCGAATCGCCAGTGCGCCCTGCGCCTCAAATCCACTCGACGTTTCAAGTCGATCTTCTCCATCGCCGCGGACTGCCGGGTGTAGATCTCTCCACCAGAGATAGGCATTGGAAGCGCAATTTTGAGAATAGCACTGGGGCTCGAGGTGCGCTCGGTGGGATATTCCGCCATAATCTTGGTTTCTCATCACACGCCTTTTGGGGATCGGTGATTGCGTGGCACTGATGAATTTTCGTCCCTCCTGGAGTCCTGTGCCATGCGGCAATTTGCACACACGGAGAGGTGAGAATGTGTAGACATGTTGGAGAACGTGTCCGACGAAACCATCTGGCTCTTGGACCACAAGTTTCCTTGTGAGTTCCAGCTATTGGGGTTTTTCTGAGGGAGCAATTAGTCCAAAAGGGGGGCTGGCCATCAAGGTTACCCGGCCACGCCTTCCAACCTCACTGCCAAGTGTCGCCGTCCACTGGGAGCTGTGTGATGAGACCTGGACCGTCGACAACGGTAAAATTCCATCTTACATTACACGAAATGCGTTGGCATCATATAGGCAACATGGAAGTTGTCAGGTTTGGCTTCCATACCTCTATGTGGGATAGGAGTTCAGAGGCCCAAGCCCCAACTTTGACCCCTGCGGGGTAGAACAGTGAGGGGCATTCAAGGTACGGAGTGGGGTCACATTCACCACTCCGACCCCAAACAACGACCAAGCCCTACAGACCAACAGAACAGGAGCAATTTCATGGCTCAACGAGTACTGCGGGCAAAAAGTAAGAGGGCCCCAGAGTTTGTTATTTTTTAAACATTTCAAACCAAAACCGCACCATGACCCCAGGGGTCAATTCAATCTCCCATCACCACCTAGGCCCTGCGACCCGATCATGCCTGGTCACAACAAAGAAAGACTACCTACCTAGGTACTACTAGGCGTGGCCAAAATTGGTAGACCTACGGCATCACATGCCGCGACAAACAGGCCTCAAATGGGACGCCTGGAAATACACCAACCACATACTTGGAACGCACAACTGATTTTGGTCTTTAACAGACACATCGGGCATGGAAACTGGCCTCCCGCAAGCAACAGACCGCTTTCAAGGAAAGATGGAATTCTCAGCTGACAAGGAAGTGGACGGTCGTCTCGTCGCAACCGCAAAACCCCCCCGGCAAAGTTTGTGCTTGCACTGGTAGGTATATAGTGGCATCGCTCCTACTTCTACTCCCTTTTAAAATTTTGCCTGCCTCCGAAGTTTCTGGCGACGCTCAAGTTCACAGGCTACATGGGAGTTGTGTCCCGAATTGTTTCCATACCCATCCATTGCCTCCACTTTTAAGCTCTGCTTCGCCATGATTGTCTCGAAGATATTCAGCTTCATGTTGCCAGTGGTGCTCCTAGCATCCCGCTCGGCAGCTGCGAGCGCGCGTGAGTTGGCACAGGCTCTCGGAATAGAGACACTAGCTAACAGGTGTGAACAGGCGGCCTAAAACTATCTTCAGAGAGTATATCGATGCTGCCAATACATACCGACACCGTTCTGGCGACATCTTATATACGGGCCTACGCATCGACTACGGGTGCATCCCAAGCCGGAACCTCCACCAGCTCTTTGCCAATTACAACGAGTTCGCTTTCAAGCGCCATAACCAGCCCATTGTCGAATATCATCGTCACCAGCACCCAGTTCGTCATCAGCATCCAGACCGTCACCGTGTCTGTGCCTGTGCCTACTACCATCACCGCCACATGGGCACCCACCATCCCCACCAACTCAACTATCCCAGCCCCCACAGGTGTAACCACCCCAACCACGCTTACTGGACCCCCCACCAATTCCACCCAGGCAACCTTCCCCTTCGCCCCGACCCCCGCCGCCTGTCCCCAAGACAACGGCACTTTAGCACGCCCTGACGGCGTGGTCCGGCACCTCATCCAGTGCGGTATTGATTGGGCCCAAGGAAATGCCAAATACGACAGGGGCTTCGGTGAGAGCGTCCAATACACGTACGAGGGCTGCAGCAAGTCATGTGCAGGAGATCCCCAGAAATCTTGCCGAGCGTTTGTGTACAGCGACAATGGTACGTACGGAATACCAAACTGCTTCTTACGCAAGCTTGGAAACACGACGACGATTGCAAGACTAGGTTTCTGGGGAGGGGTGGTGTTTCAGGGTGCCAATGGCGGCTCGTACACTCTTGGGTGAGGTTGGGTTAGCAGAACGATGAGGTGGTGCCGAGTTGGTGATTGCGGAAGGGCTATATCCGTTCGTTGAGTTACGTATAGATATACAGGAAATAGCGTTAGACTTTACCCCCCCTCCCCCCCTGCGGGAAATATATTGCGTTGTGTTTCTACTGCATCAATATGGAAGAGATGTGTTTTGATGAGAAAAGGGGTTCAGGGGTGGAATCCTTGGCATGCCTGACTGCATCTAGCAATGGTGACGTCAGCTCCGGCCAAGCGACCATCACGATGCCAAAGCAAACAAAGTTGCTTTTCCCCTCCCCTCTTGCCCGTGCCTCCAACCCTCTTTCTACATACACATTATCAAACTCGCAAAACCCAATCGAAAATATGAACCCCAACCCGCTTGCCGACAGGGAGAAGGCGTTGGAGAACCAATACATACGGGAGAAGGAGTAAGTTCCTGTCGCCTATTTTTCAGCGGGAACTGACCTTTTCAGGCAACGAATGGTCAAGGAGCGAGCAGCCGCAGCAAAAGCCGCAGCGGCAAAGGACGCTCCCAGCAATCAGGGGGGGCAAACGAGTCAAGAGCCAAAGTAGTGAATCAGGGTTTCATCACGAGAGCGACTTACAATTGAAAAAGAGGGAGGGTTGAGTTTACAGGAAGCAACGATGGATAAAGGGCAGCTCCAAACCCAAATCCCACAAATTGCAAATTCCCAAAAAAAAGACTCCATCAACACAAATTGCAAATTGCCATCCTACAGCCGCGCGCCTCCATCCTCATCATCATCCTCCACCCTGATCACTCGACCCTTCCACCCTCTGCCTCCGCCACCCCTCGGCTTTTCCTGCATCCTCCGCCCCTCAATCACCGCCTGAGCCTGGAGCGCACCCCGCCTCATCTGCTCAAACCTCTCATCCTCCGGCGTCGTGTCCCTCGACGACGCCCCGACCGACTCGTCCGCGACCGACATGTCCCGAAACAACATCGCCGTCACCGAAACATCCGCCACCGGATACGACGGCGTATTGTTCGAATCAAAAGGATTCTTCACAGCCGACTGATTCCGAATGCCCCTCACAATCAGGCCACGTAGCCCCTTGACCATGGCCTCGAGCACCACCGCCCGCTCGGTCAGGACCGACTCGGGGTCGCTCTCAAACACGTCGGGCATCCGCCACTTGTAGTAGACGTTGTTGTGCGACGGGCGGACCTGCACCCCATCGGGGTGCTCGGCAAAGTAAATGGAGCACAGCTTGCAGGTTGGCTTGCTCCCGCCGATGTAGGCGCCGAACTCGAACTCGCGAAAGTAGGGGAGGGGCTCGGCGCCCGGGGTGGAGGTTGCGCGTCGCTGTTCGCGGCGGATGAAGTCATCGACTAGGAGCTCGGCGTGAACGATGGGCCGGAATGCGTGCGGATGTGTGCAGGACTTGATGCTGTCGTTGAGGCCCCTGGAAGTGGTGTCAGTATAAAGACAAAAGGTGTGCACGGGAGGTGTGCGTGGGGGATGAGGACTTGCCACACTTGAAGCTGGGGCTCAAGTTTTCGGAACATCTCGACGATATTCTTGTCCGTCGTCAAGCGGGAGACGATGCCTTCCACCTTTTTGCGTATGTCGGGGGTCTCTCCTGGCGCGCTGGAAGGGACATGCTCGACGGAAAAGTTGGAAAAGAGGTCGGGGAAAACCATCCGCGCCTTGAGGAAGATTCTGACGGCGTAGAAATACGACATCAGCCGCCCGGTGGCGTGGTGCATGTTGCTCCAGGCGGTTTCGCCTGGCTGCCGCTCTCGATCGCGGAGGTATTGATGGCGGATAAACTCTTCGAGAGAGGAACGATAGCAGCCTTCGAGAGCATCTAGGAGCTGCTCGGTTTTGAGAACGACTTGGACGGTGTCAGTTGCCAGCGAACATGGGCGAGTAAGGGAACCTACATTCGGCAATATCCACCTTGGCCTTTCCCTTGTCACCCGCAGACCCAATGAATCGGAGTAGCGGGACCAACCTTTCTAGATTGGCTGTCGCTTCTTGAGCTAACGAGATGTTAGAGTACACCTAGAAGACAAGGTAGTTCATGATTCATACCTCCAATCGAGTCTTCGTCCTCGCTCTCTCGGACCGACTCGATGCAGGCCACGATCTCCTCAGCCATTAGACGGATGTAATTCTCCAACCTTGGCCGATTAAAGCGCAGAATCTTCCTCAGCATCTCCGAGAACAGAGCCGAGTGTTTGTTGGCCTTGGCCTCCTTGACCTCTTCATCCTTGGCCTCGCCAAGGGCGCTGAGAATGTCCTCGATAAATGCCTTGACTTCCTCCAAGGCCTCCCCAGTACGGTTATTCGACGCAAAGATGTACCTCGTCTGACCTGGCTGCAGGATGCCGCAGGAGGTGACAGTGTCGGATCCCTTTTTGATGGCGCAGATTTCTGGGCATTTTGTGAGACAAGTACAGACAATAGAGGGCGGTAGGGGTTTGACTCACGAGCCACCTTGTTGGCGAAGCAATGATACAATTGCTTCCGGTCGCTGACTTGCTCGTCGTCGGAGATTCGTTCCGTGACTTCGGTCTGTTTGCCCTGGGTAAAGCTCCCCTTGAGGCAGACCCACAGGACGAGGGCCTCGTAGAAGCGCTTGCGGAGGCTGGGCTTGAGGGGGACGGCGATGGGGATGTTGACTGGCATGGTGGATGGTGGAGAGGGAGAATGAATGGGTGGTGAAGGTATGTTGTTTCAGAGTTTCTCTGGGCTGTGGTGTGGTCTGGGTTCTCTAGGTGCTGACGTTGGGTGGGACGCAGCTCAAGGAATCACTCTTATACTAACGATCTACGACATCAAGCAGCAACGGGTTGGTTAATTGTCGTCTGATTTGCTTCTGATCGTTTCCATGACCCTCCCCAGCTTGGGAACGGGAGGCAGATGGCCCCCAGCGATGCTGCATCTTGCGCCTCAAGTTCGTGTTACACGGCCAATGGGATTGCAGCCTGATTCTGCCTCCGCAGCATCCTCAAAGTTGCCTTTTCAATCTGCGTTGGGGCATTCGCTGAAAATGAGGAGGATGACGAGGATGACGGAAAGGTTGATGAGGTTGAACTCTTGGCCCTGTCTCCTGACTTGCTCGAGCATTTCTGTTTTCGGTGAGTGTCTGCAAGAGCATGTCTCACGGCTCTCATCCAAAACAGGGCTGGTTTGTGTGCTAGCGCGGGACTTTTTGGCAGCCTATCAATTCCCATCCAGGTGCAGCGAAGGTCTCTATCCCAGCTTCTTATGCTAACAAATCAACCAGGGTCGGATTGTAGCCGTGCCGGCCAATGGAATCCCGCATCGTCACCACCTGTCCCACTTATAGGCCTCATTGCAGACGGAATCGTCCGCGTTGCATGTTTGCTTCGTGGCCGTCTTCTTTCAGCTTTCAGGCCGAAACTGGGGCAGACTGTAGGCCTCAGTACTGTGACTCAGGAATTCCAACGAAAGCCGAAGGAGCTAGCGAGATGAGAACGGTCCGGGCCCTATTTGAGTGGGACTTTGCCCTTGTCGAAGAGGCCGCTCTGAGGCTCCGTTGCACATTGCTGTTGTCCTGAGTTGGCATTTGGTTCCCCTTCTACTTGAGATATCAGCAGCATTAACGTGCTTCTTCCTTCTGGGCTGCAATTTTTGGGAAGTTGGCTTGTTGTCGGGCGACGTGGTTTGCTCGAGGTTCAGTCACACTCACCTTCCCAGCCTGGTTGTCAACTTCAAGAATCGCCGTTTCGCCAAGCGCATGCAAGGATCGGGATAGACTGTGGGTCAGCTCGAATCTGCCGTGTAAGTCGTGACCGCCACCCTTCCGTCCGTCTTGCTGCCCAATGACATCGTCAGGGAAGGATACTGATGTGATCCAGATTCGCCGTTGAACCTCCGTTTCCACGTCCGACAACCGGCCGTTCCGCTTTGACGACACCAGGCAGCTCTTTCGGGCCTCCCCGTAATCCAGATTGCGCCAGTCTGGAGTTCGAGGAAATGCCGCGACCATCTTCTAGGCCTCTAGGGCGGGGAAGTGCCCATGGAGGAGCTGAGGACCTGGCCGCTTCTGACCACTTCCCCCTTGGCGGGGACGGGACCATCGACCCTCGTCTTTTAAGCTCCCCGGGACTTCCAGTCGCCGCCGCAGCGTATTCTTCTTACGCCCCTCCCCCTTCTTCTTCCGACACTCATTACCAAAACTGTTACTTCACCAACTTTGACAGCGAGGGAGACATCGATGAGTACACGACAACGTCCCCGAATTTTGCCAACTACACCTCTGTCTCTCCCGAGACCGGTTTTGACGCCGTAACTGGCCAGAACCAGGATTTTCACCCCGACAACAGCGGCTACGACGCCAGCGGCATCGACATCAGCCACAACACCCCGCTGGAGAGCTTTAATACTCACCACCTAGAATCGTAGTATTCTAGAATGCCCTCCACCATGGCCGGCGCTCTGCCCCCCGAGGACGGGACCACTGGTCTCGCAGACGACTTTTCACATTTTTCTTTGGATCATTTTTCTTTAGATCATTTTTCTTCCCACAATGCCAACCCTGGCGCCTCTTACCTGTCTCCCCAAGTCGCCGGCGCGTCGAATGCCGGCACTTACTTTCTCGAGCCTTCGGACCTTTACGGATCCACCACCCCCCAGCCACCACCCCCCTTCGATCCCAAGAATCCTTTCGTTTGTGATTTTCAGCATCCAGACGGCAAAATGTGCTACGTAAAGAAACCCCGGCAGTGTGATCTGACGTAAGTTCAACGTTCGCCTTCCTCCCATGAAGTTGAACATGACTTGCTTCCATGACTCGGTGCTAATATTCCCCGTCCTCCCACAGGAAGCACCAAAAGAACCATACCAAACCTACCGTCTGCGGACTTTGCGACGCCAGTGTCGCGGAGGCAAAAGATCTTGGGCGGCACTACATTACCCATCACCCGGACTCCCGCGAGGGGCAGGACGCCAAGAAGAAGTCGAAGCAGAAGAAGAACGCCGTCTGTCCCACGTGTAAGTTTGATGGCAATGGCAGGTCCGACAACGTCAAGCGGCACAGGGAGGCGAAGGGCCACTAGCGGGGGGGTGGTTTGGTTGCGAATGACCTCAAGCTGGGTATCGGAAGTCTGTCGCTATCGATGTCGTGGCTTGTCTCTTGCGTTTTACTAGTCCATTCTTTCCTTCCTTTCTTCTTTCCTCCTCCCTTCCCGTTTCCCCCCCTCCTTTCCTTGCTTGGGCGCCATTTCAACGTTATTGATGTCTTTTACTGTCGCGTACTTCGCAATTGGTATTTCACTCTCGTTCTTAAGTTTGCTCAGGCTGCCTGCTGATGTATTCATTTACATTCCGTCGTAACACAATGAGACATTCCCTATAGCAAGTCTACCACTCTACCGCCCATGTGTCAAGCTATCCTTGCGTCGTAGACCAGCAAGAACTCGACTCAACGGCGGCCGCTGCCCCCGCCTCCTTTACCCTTGGGCAATTTCTTCCACGTCCCCCCCCCGCCGAAGGACTCTTCTGGGGGAGTCCACCCGCAGGATCCGTTGTCATCCATGTGATACCAGCCGTTGTACTCGTCACTCCACGCCCAATGTTCCTCAGAAGGCACCGCCCGGACAGGAATGCCTCCGCATACGTCGCCCTAGCGGATGGAGGCGCCAAGAAAATGCACTAGTTTGGCGAGGAACAAGGCCATATTGTTAGGTGTGGGAAGTCTAGCTGTGGCTCAAAGTTGCGGTGTGCGGGGCACTTGGTGCATGGAACCCACAGCGAATGCGTTCTAGGCATCCAGCGGACATCGAACGCACAAACAACAATCGACGTACCAAGGCTGTCCAGAAATTCGATCCCCGCCCAAACCCCGAAATGTCAATCCAGGTTGTCTCCGACCTACACCTTGAAGTCGGCAAGGCCTACGAAATCTTTGAGATTGAGCCCAAGGCGCCGCACCTGGCCCTGCTCGGCGACATCGGCAACGTCGCCGCCCATAAAGATGCCTTCCTCGCTTTCCTGACGCGACAGCTGCGCCAGTTCCAGACCGTCATGCTCGTCCTCGGGAACCACGAGGCCTACCATTCCAGCTGGCCTGAAACACTCGAGATTCTGCACACTTTCCAACAAGAGTCGACCGCGCTCGGCAAGGATCCCTCGCTCGGCGAATTCGTCCTCCTCGACCGCGGCGTCTGGCGCCTCCCCAACTCTAACAACACCGTGGTCCTCGGTTGCAGTCTCTTCTCCCACGTCCCACCCGAGAGCGAGATGGCCGTCAGCATGGGCCTCAACGACTTTTACCAGATCGGCAGGTGGGACGTGGCCGCGCACAACGAGAGGCACCAGCGCGATCTCGCCTGGCTGAACGAGCAGGTCACCGGGCTCGAGGGCTCCGACGCCAGGATCGCCATCTTCTCGCACTGGAGCCCGAGTCGGGATGCCCGTGCCGCGGACCCGAGGCATGCCGGCAGTAGCATCTCGCCGGGCTTTTCGACCGACTTATCGGGGGAGAAGTGCTTTAAGAGCGGCAACGTCAAGCTTTGGGCTTTTGGGCACACGCATTACAACTGCGATTTTGAAGCGGACCGGGGGGGTGCTGCCGGTCCGCTGAGGATCATGGCGAACCAGAGGGGATATTACTTTGCTCAGAGTGGGGGTTTTGATGTGGGGAGGACGGTCGAGGTATAAAGGCATTTAGGGTAGAAGATGAGAGTAAGACACGGGGAGAATTCATAAGGTCATGAACAAGGCAGTTATTGAGGAATTATTTGAGAGAATCTGATCCCAGATATTACCCCTGAGCGGTTGCTCCAGCAACAATCACCCCTAGTACCCCTGATCAAAACCGAACGTTCCCCGTCAACCAATTTGGCACCCCGAGATCCAGACCACGCTCAACCCTCTTACGCGCCTTGGTTTCCGCAGCGAGCCATCTCTTCGTTTCCTCAGCCGTCTTCTCAACCCCGAAAATGTCGTGATGACTGCACACTCCAAGTCAGCAACACACCCCAGCGACACTCAAGACCACCACGAGGAACTCACAAGACAAACTCATCCACCTCCCTCCTCCCCTGCGCCCTCTCATTCACCCAGACGGAGACACTCCTCCCCGCCACCGAAAACTCCCCAAACCCCTCCCCATCAACCACCACCCGCCCAGGGCACCACCTCAACAAATCCGTCCACGCCTCACCGGCATGCTCCTTTCCGACAAACATCCTCTTGCTCGCACACTCCCACCCATTCGTCATGAGCACGGCCAGCCCGGCCCCACCGCCCCACGCGGGATGGCCGAGGCGCGTGAACCCGACGCAGTGCGCCGCGTCAAAGTAGTCGTACTGGGACCCATAGGCCCAGCGCTGACGCGCAAGCATCATCTTGGGGACGACGGCGCCTCCGCGGCAAGGGGGAATGTAAGTGGTGTGCTTGGGGTCCGGGTGCTGGCCAAAGGAGCCGTAGAGGTCGGACCAGAAGACGCAGGGGAGGCCGGCGTTGGCGCGGAGGAGGATGAGGGCGTAGGCGAGGGGGATGAAGAAGGGGGCGACGGGGGTCTTACGGGGTGTTAGTAGGGGGGGTGATCGGAGGGTAGGGGACGTACCTCGAGGGATTGGCCTTTTTGGGTGTCGTGGTTGACGACGAAGGTCTGGTCCTGTCAGTTTGGAAGCGGGAACGGAAGGCAAGGCTCATACCACAGAATTGTCTGGCTTCCAGAGCACGAGGGCATCGTCGAACACCTCCCTCAGATCTCCCTTTTCCTCAAGCAACGAGATGCGGCTAAAGTTGGCGACGAGCTGGACGTCAAACAATGACATCCGATGGTTCATGTACTCGATGAACCTAGCGAGGAACTCGGAGTCCTCCCGCCAGTACTCGCCGACCAGGAACCACTTCGAGTCGACCCTCTCATCGATGTGCACGAGCAAATCCCGCAGGAAACTCGCGCTGTAGTGCTTGATGGCGTCGAGCCGCAGTCCACCGAGCTTCATCTGCCCCCTGAGCCACTGCACCCAGTGAAACAAGTCGTACCGCACCTGCGGATGCTTGTGGTCGACGTCGGCAAACATTCTGCCCGTCTGTCAGCTTCCTCCGCCAAAGAAAAAGGGGCCACAAACAAATAATCATAATTCCCCAACTCCTCATCCACATCCTCCGCCCACTGCTTCCCCTCAAACCGCCAAACCCCTTCCCTCTTCCTCCTATCATCCCAATCAATCCCCGTAAAATGCTCCTTCCCCCACCGCATAGCCGAGTGCTTGCCCCCCCTCCCTTCAAACCGATACCCCGTCCACGCCTCAATCACCTCGGCCTCCTCCCCCCCCCTCCCACCACGCCCCCGCCCTTCTTCGCCACCCTCCGATCCCCCTTTATCACCTCCACCGCCCTGACCACCTCCTTCTCATCCGCCGCCGCCTTGTGCCCCAGCACCGCATCAAACAGCACCCCGACCCCGACCTCCTCCCCCCTGCGCACCAGCGCCTCCAGCTCCCCCTTGGTCCCCCACTTGGTGCGCACGCTGCCCTTTTGCTCAAACTCGCCGAGGTCGTACAGGTCGTAGAGGTCGTAGCCGTTGGTGTGCGGGCTGGCGGCCTTGCAGGCGGGGGGGACCCAGATGCGAGAGACGCCGAGGGCGGAGAGCGAGGGGAGGAGGGTGGCGAGGAGGGTCCAGTGCGAGGGGGAGGGGGAGGTGGGAGAGGGAGGGGGGAGGTACCATTCGAAGGCTTGGAAGAGGGTGGTGTTGAGGGGGGGAGGGGAGGGGGAGGGTGGGGGGTGGTGGGGGGTGGGGAGGGTGAGGAGGGCGGAGAGGGTGGTGCGTTGGGAGGTGGGGGGAGGAGGAGGCATTTGGGGGAGTTTTGCGGGGAAGGGATCCATGATGGTGAGTGTTTTGCGGGGAGGAATTTGGTGGGATATTGAGAGGTGGAGAATCGGAGATGTTAGGTCGTGGTTGGGCGTCGTTGGGAATGGGGAGCTGAAGCTGAAGAATGGGCGCAGACCGGATGGGCGGGTCCCACCATGAGTGGGCGGAATTTATGTGACAGGTGCCATAGGCTGGCTCAAGCCCGAAAACAGTCAGCTTTGCGGTGGATAGAGTGAGCGGATGACCTCAAGCCGAGCAAAGAGGTGGTCACCTTGGGGTAACCTGGGTTAGGGTTAGTGCAGTTCAATCTCGGCACCCTTTTCACCCTCTGATACAAACATAGTGTAAACAAAGGATGAGGAAGGTTCAAGAACCTGCAGAGCAAAATTGAATTCCATTGCCACTATTATTACCTGTTTGACTCCTCTTGCCTCTTTACGTCCGGTTCAGTGAACTGTCCGGGCAAGCCCTCCCCTGTCATAACGTCAAAACTCAAATCCGCCAGTCCATCATTTTTCTCCTTTTCTTCACCACCAAGTGGAGGAGGAAAGCAACCTATAGGGGAATCTGAACAATTATAACAGTTCAAGACAGATCTCTGAGCCACATCTAGTCCGAGCCCGTGGCTTAACTTCTTGCCCCAGGCACGACGAGACCGAACAGTCCGGGGCTGAAGGTCTGCCAGCAGTCAGCATCTTAGATCCCGCTGTCTTGGCATCGCCAAGTCGGGCGCTACCACAAGCGAATGTGGCATGCGCCCTGCCCATCAGCCCGTGGCGCTTCGCTTTTTAGGGAACTCTGACAACATGAACGTGATTGGAATCAACTTGAAGATTCAAGGGCTGAGTTCTTACGTCTAGTATGCCGCCCGGAGCTGAGTTCCAAGAGATGTTGTCTGCCGCAAGGCTCGCCTCATTGTTGTAAGAAGCAGTCAAGAGGGCGGCTTTATCCGAGAAGAAGCCTAACAATGTTGTTTGCTGCTCCATCATCAAGATCTTGGGTAAGTTTGTAGAATCAACAGCTCACTGCCAGTACCAAATAGCACGATACCTTCAAACTCCGGATATGAGGCCTATCTCGTCAGTGATAATCTCGGAAATGAGAGGACGGACTCGAGCTCCCAGAATGCGACGCTGTCTTCCTCCAGTTGACCAGTAGGAAGCCCTGTTGGTTCTAAAACAAGCGTCTGTGTGAGCTGCACTGGGAGGAGCTCCTGCATAGCCCCAAACGCTGGCGGTGCCAACTGCAGGGTTGTTTGCTGCTCTCCCCCAATCCCAGGTCAGCAAAAGCCTTGGCGACACGGGCTCTTGAAGGATCACAGGCAGACGTGATCTGAACTCGAATATATCTTCAACGCGGTATGCCCCTGTCGGGATGCTTTTTGTTTTAGAAAGTTTGTCACTGTCAACTTTTATTCATAACCGCTAGAAACATGGCCCGACTACGACACTTTCGTCTCGCCATTTCGGCCCTGTTAATAGCTGCTCTGAGTGGGACGGTACTTGCGCGTAAGTCAAACCACCAGTCACAATTGCATTGAAAGCATAAAGAAACTAAGCGTAAAAAAGAATGCGATGGCAAAACAGCGTATACCATCAAGGGGGCCTCCGACGTCGACAAAATCAAGTCCTGCCGCACAATTTCTCGCAATATCATAATCACCGGTCTCCAGGGGGTCATTGAGCTGGCCAATGTCGAAACCATCTCCGGCAATGTCCTTGTCAACTTGACCCAGGCAAAGGGGGGCCGAGTCAACCCAGGCGGATTGAAGAGCAAAAGTTTGAAGGACATCACGGGAAAGCTTGAAATCACCGGGCCGCAGCAGAAGAACGCCGCCGCCACCTCCGGTTTCTCCTTTGACCTCCCGGCCCTCGAGCGCATCGGCAACGTCTCCGTGACCGGCTCCCTCCTCTTCAACGACGGCGACATGCTCCACACCTTCAACTCCCCCCGCGCCTCCGTCTCCAACTTCATCATCTCCGGCCTCCGCGGCGACTTCGTCTCCGACATCAAAACCATCCCCACCGAGCTCCGCGCCGCCGGCGCCGACAATCTCCTCACCGTCTCCCTTCCCTCCCTCGACTCCCTCGGCGCCCTGATCCTCACCAACAACCCCCGCCTCACCTCCATCTCCTCCACCCTCACCACCGCCCAGCGCATCGAGATCCACTCCACCGGCCGCGCCTCCAAGCTCCTCCTCCCCAACCTCGCCACCCTCGGCAACACCACCACCTCCCCCAGCAGCAGCACCCGCCCCGCCACCCTCCTCCTCCGCGACCTCGCCGACATCCAACTCCCCGCCCTCCGCGCCACCCACCCCTCCGCGTCCTCCTCAGGCGGCATCGACATCACCCTCGGCGCCTTCCGGGACCTCGCCCTCCCCGCCCTCGAGTCCATCGCCGCCGGTGGCCTGCGCATCGCCTCCAACACCATCCTCGACGCCGTGGCGCTCCCGCGCCTCGCGTCCGTCGGCGGGCGGCTCAACGTCACGGACAACGAGAACCTCGTCGAGTTTAAGGCAAATGCGCTCAAGACGGTGGAATCGGTGCGCCTCGAGGGGAACTTTACCAAGGTGGAGATGTTTGGGCTGGAGGCAATCGCGAACGGGTTTTATCTCGCGGGGGACAAGACGATGGATTGCTCGTGGTTTGATGAGCATTTGCCGGGGGGGGTGTTGAAGGGGGGGAGCTATGAGTGTAAGGGGAATCATACGCGGCCGGAGAAGGCGAGGGAACCGGAGGGGGGGGATAAGGGGGTGGTGGCGCCGGTGAAGGAGGAGGAGGGGGGGCTGACCGGGAAGGCGAAGGTGGGGCTGGGCGTGGGGCTGGGGGTGCTGGCGGCGGTGGTGGGGCTGGGGGCGTGGGCGTGGTGGAAGAGGAGGAGGCAGATTCAGTATGAGAAGGAGAGGGAGGTGGCGATTGGGTTGGAGAGCAGGGGGGAGGCAGGGTTGGGGTATCGCGGGGGTGGGTATAATCCGTTGGGAGGGGGGGAGATGAGGGATGTGAGGTGGGGGTCGGGGAGCTTCGCGGTGGTGCCTCCGACGCCGTCATCGAGGATATCGGAGATGGATGGATTGTTGCCACCACGGAGGGAATTGGCGGGGTAGGGGTGTATTATGGCATGGGATTTTGGCGTTTGGGTTCTGGTAGATGGGATTGATACCTCGTGACGATATTTGATGTTAAAATTAGCTAAAAAATCGGACTCTTTGGTTGTGTTTGCCCTCTCCTTTCTACCTAAAATGCGGGATGTTGACCGACCATGTCGATATAAACGCACCTGGTGGAAGGAAAAACAGGGACCGAACTGCCTCTACCATAATAAGCAGCCGACAGACAATGTACTGGGGGAAGAATACGCGCAGCAGAAGCGTTCTGACTTGCTAAGGCTAAGCACGGTATGGACGGTTGATTCCAAACAGAGGGCCGATGTACCATATAATGTAAAAGAGAGGGACGCTTGCACTTGTAAACGCGCTGGCGACTCTCCAAAGTGTCTGCTCGATGAGGGTTGGGAAGACAAAATTCCAAGCGAGACAGTGGAAGACGCCGAAGATCAAGCCACCAACGGCAAAACCGATGTCCTCCCCGGTTTGAATAAATATATGTGGCCTACCTGACGAGGAGTGCGAGGGCCGCAACACCGCCTCCGTGTTGTAAAAGTCGTTGGGAATATATCGCTTGGGCGAAGCGTGGTCGTTGTTTAGAAGAGCGGTCTTGAAATAGCTAATGCCGTTCAGGAAACAGAGTTGCTCCTTGTCTGCATCATTCAGATCCCAGGTGATATAAACGTCGGTTGGCAACTGGATGTCTTTCGGTCTCCTGAGCCAGAGTAAATATGTGAAGGCGGCACCGACGCAAAAGCTGAGGGCGGTGATTTCGAGCTGGGAGGTGGGAAGACCGTAGACTTTGCGAACGATGAGCTGGACAACAAGCTGGAAAACCTGGAGTAATGCCAAGATCTTGACGACAACGTCCTCTTTGCTCTTGTCGTTGATCTGATCTTCAGTGATGGAAGGAAGTTTTCCGATGATGCCGCTGGAAAGGAGAACGCAGAGCTGGGCAGAATTCGCTGCAAACGGGAACTCGGGTCGCTCGTAGCATTTGCACCACGATTGCCAATGGTCCACCGGATTCCGGGGGGGTCTTTCAGGCCAGATGTGGTTTCGTTCGGTTCGATGCAAAATCCTCTTTTTGAGTCGGTTCCTGAGAGTTGTCGTCTTCCCATCTACCATTGGTGTGATCTGTGCAGACGAAACCTTCTTGGCGGCCTTTGTATCGACTTCTTTCAAGGATGGCTCCAGAAGCGCCTCGCCGGGCTGAGCAGTGGGAGAGGTGAGCGCGTTCGACTCTTCACCCTGGTAGGCTGCCAGTTTGGGCGTGGCTGTCGTCTCATCCGCCACTGGTGTGATCCGTGCAGGAGGAACATTTGTGGCTGCCTCTATATCGACATCTGTGGAGGATGGCTCCAGGGCTGCACCAGCCGGGGAGCTGGAAGCGGCCGATCCGTTCGACTCTCTGTCCCGGAAAGTCGGTAGCGTAGTGACCGTGATGGCAGGCGACTCGGTTGACGTCTGCGGGGACAACAAGTGTCTCTCTCGAACCTGCCCTTGCCGCCGGAGGAACTGACACGACACAAGTGAATTCGTCGAGCGTAAGGTGGCAGTTCATGCCATGCACCAGAAACCCGCCCATATTGGCGTAAAACGCGTGGGTCGTGGTCCATCGAGTCCCTGACTTGCTGGCGTGCTCCTGCATTGCCGGGCAGGATTCCGATGCCACCGCACTAACCCAGTCGGAAGAAGACTTCGCAACCATGTACTCGGGGGCGATGATTACGACCATCATCCACTTTAGCTTGCGCCAAAGGGCGAGAAGACGCGGCTCGTTGGGAGGAGGGATGCTGAGGTGCTGCACTGTCCATGTGCAGAGGAAGATGGTGAGCAGTGATGTCCAGAGGATGGTAAAGTTGAGCAGACATTGGGGTTGGAGACCCAGTGGGCGCCTTCGGGTGGCGGGGTGCAGTTGGTGGTGAAGATGCCCGTGGTGAGAACCATTTTGACGACGGTAAAGAGTAGTCGAACAAAGAAGATGACCCGATGGTTTCTTTTAGGACAGCAAAGGTGAGATGATCCAGCAATGGCGGGAAAGGGTTCCCACTGTTTCGCTGGGATTGGTAAAAAGCCTGAGCGGACAAAGCAAGGGCCCTCATCTATATGAACCGAACGGCGGGGACATGATAGTGCTTTGTACTTGGCGGGCTTGAACCTGCTGCCTGCAAGGCTCAGCCTTATGCAAGCAATCGATCGGCCTTTGCGAGTGTTCAGTCTTCGAGCCAATCTCGTCTGGGATCGGTCTTACCGCGTTAGCAGAGACGTCACAATTTTAGCGCGCCAGCAGCATTTTCGATTGGATAGGTCCTTAGGGCTGACCAGAGACTGGCCTCGGTGGACAACGAAATCAACACGCAGGAGTTGCCTGTCAGAATACAAGGCCTCGCTCTTGGGCCTGTAAGTCCGGGGCTTATTGCCAAGTAAGAGATGAGACTTTATCTTATTTCTGCCGACATGTTGCGAAGGTCTGTTAGTGCAGTATCAATCCCCCTCAAAAGCTGGCACCTTGTCCCTGAAACAAGGTCTTTGTTCAACTTCCACAACCGCCGGCCGGTGTATAGTTTTCCAAAACAAAGTTCTTCAGCGTAATTCATATAATGTACATGCTACAGTAGAGACCGAAATCAGTGTCCAGAATTTTGATGTTCAAACATTCTCCGCACGGGCCATTTTGCCCCTGATTGTGGGTCACACAGTGCGTCGCAGGTGGCTTTGTACCGAAACAAGTCAGCTCCAAAACTTGCTGGAGCCGGGAGCCCGGGACACAATGCATTAACCACTTTTGGCGCTTAACTCGCGCGCCACCACGTGGGAACAACAAACGACCAATCAAATAACGGTTTACAGGGGCAAACCAACCCGATAATTACATAATTATAACCCGTCTCATCATAAGGGAAAAGTTGGAAGAATCCTCCATTAGACAGGTACAAAGCAATAACAAAGCCCACTCTAGCTACTCCACTTGGCGATAGCCGCCAAAGATGACAGCGTGTGCGGGTGCTCTTCGCCAAGCACTCGCCGCCGAGTCTGGGCGCAGTCCTCCATCAGTGCTAGAGCATCTGTATGTCGACCTTGACCTTTCCAAGTGAAAGCCAGGTTATTCATGCTCGTCAGCGTATCTGGGTGGTCGGCCCCGAGCTTGGTCTTGCTCGTCTCCATCACCTGCACCTCCAGCTTCTCGGCCTCTAACCACCGGCCCTGGTTCCTGTATGTTGACGCCAGGTTGCCCATGCTCGTCAGCGTATCTGGGTGGTCGGCCCCGAGCTTAGTCTTACGAGTCTCCATCACCTGCACCTCTAGCTTCTCGGCCTCTGACCACCGGCCCTGGTTCCAAAATGTCGACGCCAGGTTGGCCATGCCCGTTAGCGTATCTGGGTGGTCGGCCCCGAGCTTGGTCTTGCGAGTCTCCATCACCTGTACCTCCAGCTTCTCGGCCTCCTCCCACCGGCCCTGGTTCCTGTATGTCGACGCCAGGTTGGCCATACTCGTCAGCGTATCTGGGTGGTCGGCCCCGAGCTTGGTCTTACTCGTCTCCATCACCTGTACCTCCAGCTTCTCGGCCTCCTCCCACCGGCCCTGGTTCCTGTATGTCGACGCCAGGTTACCCATGCTCGTTAGCGTATCTGGGTGGTCGGCCCCGAGCTTGGTCTTGCGAGTCTCCATCACCTGTACCTCTAGCTTCTCGGCCTCCTCCCACCGGCCCTGGTTCCTGTATGTCGACGCCAGGTTGGCCATGCTCGTCAGCGTGTCTGGGTGGTCGGCCCCGAGCTTGGTCTTGCGAGTCTCCATCACCTGTACCTCCAGCTTCTCGGCCTCCTCCCACCGGCCCTGGTTCCAGTATGTTAACGCCAGGTTGGCCATACTCGTTAGCGTGGAAGGGTGATCGGCCCCGAGCTTGGTCTTAAAAGTCTCCATTACCTGCACCTCCAGCTTCTCGGCCTCTGACCACCGGCCCTGGTTACTGTATGTCGACGCCAGGTTACCCATGCTCGTCAGCGTGTCTGGGTGATCGGCCCCGAGCTTAGTCTTAAAAGTCCCCATCACCTGTACTTCCAACTTCTCGGCCTCTTCCCACCGGCCCTGGCTCCAAAGTGCCATAGCGAACAGTGATGTAGTTGCTAGAGTTGCCGTATCCTTCTTTCCCAGCCTCTTCTCGCGGACCTGCTTCGCCTCGCCTAGCATCTGCTGTGCAACCTCGTATTTCCCTTGCGACCATGCATACCATCCCCCGTTATGCAAAAGAGTCGCCCATATTCCGAGCGTATCCTTACCCGGTTGGTAACCAAGGGCTACCTCAACGTGTACGAAGAGACCCCGACACGTCGCCCAGTTCTCATATTCACCCGATGGAAACGAAGCTGCCATTCGATCGATGTACTGCTGCTTGAACGTCTCCTGCTGCTCAAATGCTTCTAGCCATCTCCTCGTCGACAGCTGTACCAGCCCGTGCATCTCAAACTCGTCCCCACCATCGTCGGCAGTGATGAGACAATAGTCCCTTAGCATTGCCACATCATCCTCGAATCCGCTGTCTATTTTTTCGTCTACGCCATCTGGCTGGGGCCTAATAGAAGTCGAACGACGGCGGCAGCGCCATGGATGGCGACATAAATGATATCTTCTTGATATTGGTAGTGCATCCTTGGTGGTTCCGGAGGATTTTAAAACCCACCCAGGGATACCTTGACGGTCGAAAAAGCTCATAAGCGATAGGAGATCCGCCGCGGAGGGCCGCTTGGACCGGATATGGCCAAAGGATATCTGCCATGTCGTGAGAATTGCGTTCGACGCGCCTCCATCCCGTCGCAGGTCTCCGCCGTCATACCCCAGCAGCCGGGCCCTCTCCCGCTCGTTTTCCCGGAACTCAGCCAGATATTTCTCAGGCGAGCTCCGCGGCGCCCTTGCCTGGATGTACGCGGCGGCCTGGCTGATGGCCAGCGGAACAAAGTCAAGCGCCTGTACGAGATCGGCTGCCACATCGGTATCTGGAGGAGATCCCAGCTTCTTCTCCAGCAGCGTGAGGGCATCCGTCTGCGCCATCGGTCCGACGTCGATCATGTTTTGACGGTGGCCGGTCAGCCTGAAAGCCAAGTCCTTGTTGCGTGTTGTAACGATAATCGATCCGTTTTGGCTCTGTGGTAGGTATGTCGCAAACGGAGGCCTGTCGCGCGCATTACCGCTGGTCGTGCCATGGGCACTATTCGCGCTGTAGAACACGTCGCGGTCGTCAGCGCTGTCAAGGATCGTGATCCATCTCCCGTTCCGTTCGTTGGACAGCCAGTTGTACACAAGCTGTGGGATGTCGGCTTTAGGTTGGTTCCGGCCGGACAGCTTGACGGCGTCGGCAATTATCCTGAAACCCTCCTCGATGCGCGCCTGCGTGCCGGCGTGGACCCAGAATACCCATGTGTCAGGCTGCCCCGCGGCGATTCGGTGAGCGAACTCGATGGCAAGCTGTGACTTGCCAACCCCGCCGAGGCCCACGAGAGCTACGCGAGCAGCCGGCTCGGAACATCGCTGATCGATTCGGTCGAGAATATCTCCGCGGTTGACGAAATCGGGGTCGCGCGGGAAGGGGATGGTCGCGAACGGTTTGGGTGGTGTTTCCGGTGGTTCTGGGAACGTTAGCGGGGCATAGATCTCTCGGCTCGAGCGCGCCAATCTTACCCGGCGGCAGGTGGAATTCGGTGTTGATCGACCCATAATTCTGCGCCACCTGGACACCGTGGTTCTGGGCGCCGAATGCCGCAGAGGCCATTTGCGACATGACGCAGTAGTCGAACGACGGCTACCGGTGATGCTTTTGCTATGGGTGAAGTATATGCGGCTGAACATTTGCTGCCTAAGGACTGCAGCCTGTCACCATCTGCCCATCGCGGGGCTGGATCGCTCGCTTTTTCAGCCTCTGTTATGGTCGAGCCACAATGGGTGTGGCGCAGCTGATGACTCAGAAACCAACACGACACCACCTGCGCGGCTTTGTGAAGTTGACAACTTCCTACCGACAAGCCCGAACACCGCAGCATCATAGCACCCAATGGCTCCACAGCTCGCTCCCTCCCAACGCGAACAGATCCATGCCATGATACTTCGTGAGTTGCCCAATGACAAGATAGCCGAAACCGTCGAGTGCAGTGAGCGCGCAGTCCGCAGAATCCGATCGAGACTCCGTCGGTTCGGCACCACGACAAGCCCCCCGAATCGCGCCGGCCGGGAAGCGAAGATAACCCGTCTTATGCGCGACGCATTGCTTGAACAGCTAGCAAGTCGACCAGATATGTTTCGATACGAGATGATCGATTTTCTGTATATTAGCTTCGGCCTCGAGGTGTCTCCGACCACCATTTCTCGAACCCTGAAGACCGAAAGATGGACCAGAAAGACCAATGGCCGCGTAGCGAAACAACGGAACCTGGACCTACGAGAACTATACCTCTATAAGCTCTCTGATTACCGCTCGTATCAGCTTGTCTTTATCGACGAGTCTGGCTGTGATAAACGGAGCGGGCACCGACGCCAGGGTTGGGCGCCAAGCGGAGCAACGCCCGTACAGGTTGACGAGTTCAACCGCGAACAACGGCTTCAGATTCTTGCTGCGTATACACAGAGTGGCGTTCGACTGGCGCGTATCTATCCGGGATCCACTGATGCCGTTATATTTGAAGATTTCATTGAACAGTTGCTGCTGCACTGTGGTAAATGGCCGGAGCCGAATTCAGTCCTTGTTATGGACAATACCTCTATCCACCGTTTAGAGAGACTTGAGTAAATGTACGTCGACGCTGGAGTAAGATGTCATGACCCAGGTCACGACATTGAGCCTTGGCTGCCGTAGGCAGCCAAGCCAGACCAATCAGAGGGGCCCAACTGGTGGAACAATAGGGGCCAATAAGGAGAGGCTCGAGGAGTCTTGGCATCGAGCGCAGAGGATCGATACGCTCGATCGTCGAGCGCGCCGAGCGGGACGCTCGACGACTCTTGGCCTCGAGCCAGACACACTGCTTCTACAGCACTTAGATAGATCAACTATATAGATAGGTAGACCGCGCCCCTTGGTGAGGAACTGTTCTTGTTCCTCACGCAAGCAATATCATGTTCCCGTCTACAATCTTGCAAGCACCTTCTTCAAGCTCTTTGTAGATGTCACGGGGCCGACCAAGAACTAGGCAAATGGACTTGATATTGTACGAAGAGAGGAAGAGTAAGAGCTCTGTGCTTCTCGCTAGGTATGGGTTCTGTACGCGACGTGTCATGTGACCACGCGATGTGTCATGTGACCGCTTGCGGTCCGCTGCCGGTTTGGTGCTGTGACAGTAGAACACCCTGTTATAGACGGTACACAGCACCGTCTGGACCTTGCGCAACCTTCGGTCCCTACCTTCACTACACCCCGCGGCGTACTGCCTTGCAGTCTGACCCACCTTGGGTACAGGTTGTAACACGGTGCACCGCATAAGACTGTAGACTTCTTTCCACACAGTGGTTAGGCCTGTAGCTTCTTGTTCTTCCAGCAGCTCTGCCCTTTCCGCAAGTTGTGTAGCTGTAACCCCTCCTCGTCTCGTAGTTTGCTGCGTCCTAACGGCAACCTGTTGTGGAGTCTCCTTGTAGATGAACGAGATGTCGATCCTTAGCTGCCTTCCGTCGCGGAGGAGATGGCTCCAGGCCATCAGCTGGTTTTCTACAACCCCCCAATCGATGTCCAACTCGTCGAAGCGCTTGGTCAGATCTCGCTGGGAGCGGTCGGTAACGGATACGATAACATTCGTCTCGTCTGGTTCGTAGCACTTGTTTCGCGGCGTCTTCTTCGATAAGAGCTACTGTAGCTTCGGCTTCAGAGTCTGGTCCCAAAAAGCGCCCGGCGCTAGCACGAGGTTCTGTTCTGTGTCGTTGGTAAGCTTTGACAGTCTTCCTTTCTTCAATAGCAGCTTCCACTCAATAGAGTAATGGATGCATGTGGGCGGGGACTCGTCATATGGCAGGTTAGGGTTCCAGTCGGCCAGCTGTAGCAGTGGTAGTCCCCGCCTGCCTCCTTGTAACGGGTTCTACTGGGATGGACTTATGCTTCTGCTGTCAGTCGCCTAGCGACCAGGGGTCCGGTAATCGAGATCATCCTCGTTATACCACTGGCTTATATCGAAATCCTGGAAAGCCATGGCGGCGACTGCTTGCAACGAGGGGGCGAATCTGGCGCCGATGATGACTCAAAAGAGCCTACGACCAACGTTGTCAGCATGCCGAAACAACGGGACGCCGCGCTATTTTTAGCCGAAGAACAGCCGCGCTAGACCCTCATTCTGGACCCCGCGTTCGACTTCGATCGCATTGCGAATTCGGTCGAGACACGAATTTGCGACAGACCGACGGAGGCTAGCTTGCAGCAGCACTCGTGCACGAGCGCATCGAAGCGGTTTCGATTGTCGAATCTCCTCGGAGCCCTTGGTCGCCACTTCTTTGTTTGAGGATGGCGCTGCGAAGTTGGCGCTACCTCGGCGCGTCGATTACAGGTTTCTCCCGGCGTTTCCAGGTCCCTTCTACAACTCCTGTCTCGAATCCTAATTCTCGACTAGGTTACTAGGTGCTACCTTCTCGAAACCTCTCGCGCACGCAGCGGTTTCTCTCGATATTATACCGATTTTCGTCTATACCGAAGACGGCGGACCTATAAGATGGCGATTTGAAGATAGGGGATGCTGGTCTGCTTAGCTTTAAGGACATCCCATACAGCAGCTACTCTGTATACCCCCACAGTACACGAGACAATCACGGGTTTTGACTAGATAAGTACGGCTTTAGCCCTGGCCTGGTGGGTTGACGATGTTGCGAACCCGAGAGTCCGAGTCGATTTTGAGGTTCACATCAAAAGAATACCAGTGGCTATTAATTGGAATCAAGTGTTGGGTTATAGTAGAGTAAGCAAGAGAACAAATATAAAGAACTAGAAGTTCCACAGGCTACCCCCTTCCGCCAAACGTAGCACTGATGGTGCCGCTGTTAACACCTACCTGCTGGCCTTGGTTATGACTTCTAAAAGTGACTGTGGGCCCCTGGCCTGCTTGGGCATTTGCGGCTGCTGTCTGGATTACCGAGAGCAGGCCTTTAAACACCTTACGCGATTCACCTAGGGCTTTCTTCTCCATCGCAACCTGCTTGGTCGTACCAGTTTGATCGGCTTCCGTTTCGCCTTCGTCTGGCTTTGTTAGGGTAAGCGCTTCCAGCTAAGCACTAACATCGGCCGACTGATCGTTTGTCGCTGCGATTGCATCATTAACCGCCGTTTCCTTCGTCCATATCAGTATCTTGATCTCTTCGGCCGCTTACGTCTGCTGTAGGGAGCTATGTCTAGAACTCATTAGTGCCTATCCCTCTGGAGCCGAACTGTAACTTACAAGGTCGCAATGCTCGCTACCGACGTTAGCGTGATGTTGCAGTACTGAAGCTGTTCCGACATAGATTTGATGTAACCCTGTCTAAAGACGCCCAGGGTTGCGCGGTCTCGCCAGCAGAGCGTTCCATCCGTGCTATGCCGGGTCCAGCGATCGAGAGAGGTCTTGAACCTTTCGTAGGAAGTTTTACAGGTAGTTATCGTAGCCTTCGACTGGACAGTAACTGCATCGCCCAGCGATCTCCACTACGAGTCCGTAACGGCCTGCACCGAAGCGAGAGCAAGGCCCACTGATTGGAGATCGTTGGTAAGCGCCGTCACGGCGTCAGGCGCGTCGGCAATGTTCTGTAGGTCCTTTACCAAGAGTCGCACGCAGTGCAGCGTTGGTGCGACGATGCCCACGACGCCGGCTGTAATACTAAACGGGTCCATCACGGAAAGTTGCTCGGAGATTCTAAGGATTAGCACGACGGCCGGGCCGCAAACGCCTCAACAAAGGGCTAAGGTTGGGCAGCAGTCACGTGGAGCTGAACCCCGCTTCACGGCGGATAGGCAGCAGCACGAGCTGGAGAGCATTCCTACTTTCGTCGCCATCGAAAACCGTCTCTTCAGTAACCGCCCAGCGGCACATGACGCAATCCATGTCTTTCGGACCCGGAAACCGGGGCCAGCAAGTGGGGCAGAACTACGGGACGATCAACGCGGAGTTCCACCTCCCGCCGGGTAACGCTGGCGCCGTCCGTGCCTGCCTAGCCTATACTGACGCTTCTGCAGAACGAGCCGAAACTCCGCCAACCCCCTTCGCGACCATTCCCTTCTCCCGCGACCGCGATTTCGTTAACCGTGGAGACGTTCTCGACCAGCTTCGCCGACGATGCTCCGAACCGGCCGGCCGTGTGGCTCTGGTGGGCCTGGGCGGCATTGGGTACGCGTGTTTTTGGGATATGCCGAAAAGGAGGCTGACAGCAGTAGTAAATCACAGCTCGCCATCGAGTTCGCCCACCGAGTCGCCGACGAAGTAGCCGAGGGGTGGGTGTTCTGGATCCACGCTGGCACGCAGGCGCGCGTCGAAGAAGGCTTCCAAGCCATCGCCAACGCCGTCAAGCTGCCCGGCCGGAACCAGCCCAATGTAGACATCCCGCAGCTCGTATACGGCTGGTTATGTAATGAGCGGCACGGCAAGTGGATCATCATCCTTGACAGCGCCGACGACCGAGACGTGTTCTACGCGGCGAGCGACGGCCGCGAAGGGAAACCGTTGGCGAGCTACCTCCCACAGAGCCGGAACGGGTTCATCCTCGTCACGACGCGCAGCAAAGACCTGGCATTTAGGCTCACCGGGAACCACAAGAACATCGAGATTGGGCCGATGACGCTGGTTGATGCTCTTCTCCTCCTAGAGAAGAAACTAGGCCTGCTCTCGGATGTGGACACAGCCAAAGACCTGCTACAGGCGCTCGACCTTGTCCCCCTTGCCATCAGCCAGGCGGCGGCATACATCCAGGAAAGGTCACCGATGAGCTCGGTCAAGAAGTACCTGGCCGAGTTTCGGAAGTGCGAGCGCAAGCGGGCTCATCTTCTAGTGCACGACGCGGGTGATCTGCGGCGGGATGGCGGGGCATCAAACGCCATCCTCACCACCTGGGAGATCTCGTTTGAACATATCCGCTCGCGAAGACCTTCTGCGGCCGACCTTCTCTCGCTTATGAGCTTCTTCGATCGACAAGGCATCTCTCAGTCGCTTCTTAGGCCCGTCAATGCCAAAGTTCCGCAAGTACTGCGCCTTGACGCACCAGAAGATTCAGGGTCTAGGTCTGGCGGCAGTAGTGATGAGGAAGATGAAGGGTTTGAGGACGATGTGGCGATGCTGAGAGACTTCTGTCTCGTAGCCGCCAACGAAGACGGCAGTGCGTTCGAGATGCATGGGCTCGTGCAGTTGTCAATGCGGAGGTGGCTGGAATCGGACGGGCTGCAAGACAAGTTCAGGCAGCAGTTTGTTAAGCGGATGGCTACGGCGTTTCCAACGGGAGACTACAGTAACTGGGCGACGTGCCGGCAGCTCTTTGCCCATGTCGAAACGGCTGTAGATCAGCAACCAGCCGAGGAGAGCATAGAGGAGTGGGCAAGTCTTATGTATAACGGAGGATGGTATGCGTGGTCCCAAGGCAGGTATAAGGTGGCAGAACGGATGGTGGGCAAGGCCCAGAGGAGCCGTAAGAAGAGGTTAGGAGAAGATGACGAGAAGACTTTGGATAGCATGTTATTATTAGCGTTAGTATTTCGGGACAAAGGGCTGTGGGAGGAGGCCGAGAAGCTGTTTGTACAGGTGATGGAGACGAGCAAGACTAAGCTCGGGGCCAATCACCCAGACACGCTGACGAGCATGGGCAACCTGGCGTCGACATACAGCAACCAGGGCCGGTGGTCAGAGGCCGAGAAGCTGGAGGTTCAGGTGATGGAGACGAGCAAGACCAAGCTCGGGGCCGATCACCCAGACACGCTGACGAGCATGGCCAACCTGGCGTCGACATACAGCAACCAGGGCCGGTGGTCAGAGGCCGAGAAGCTGGAGGTGCAGGTGATGGAGACTCGCAAGACCAAGCTCGGGGCCGACCACCCAGACACGCTGACGAGCATGGCCAACCTGGCGTCGACATACAGCAACCAGGGCCGGTGGTCAGAGGCCGAGAAGCTGGAGGTGCAGGTGATGGAGACGAGCAAGACCAAGCTCGGGGCCAACCACCCAGATACGCTGACGAGCATGGGCAACCTGGCGTCGACATACAGGAACCAGGGCCGGTGGGAGGAGGCCGAGAAGCTGGAGGTGCAGGTGATGGAGACGAGCAAGACCAAGCTCGGGGCCGACCACCCAGATACGCTGACGAGCATGAATAACCTGGCTTTCACTTGGAAAGGTCAAGGTCGACGCGTAGATGCTTTGGCACTAATGAACGATTGTGCGCAGGCTCGACGGCGAGTTCTTGGCGAAGAGCATCCATACACGCTGACGTCTTTGGCCGCCGTCGCTGAGTGGAGTAGTTAGAATTGTTTTGTCGATTCGTCTTTACGAGTTCTTTTTATTTCATTATCGCTATAAGAGGTTATATAATTATGCAGTTATCGAGCCCATCATATCGCATGTCCAAGCCGTGCAATCTGCGTCGGGTGCCGGAAGCGGCTAGCGGATTTCTGGCGCAGCAGTCCTAGCGCAGCAGGTTTTGGAGCTGACTTCGAGCAGTACAGAATGCCGACCAACGCACTGTGCCAGCCGCAGCCAGGCATTGAACTGGTCCGTGCGGAGAAAGTTTAAACATCAAAATCATGGACACTGATTTCGGTCTCTACTGTAATCAAAGCCCGGCCGACCTCGACAAAGTACAACCACCATGTATCCCGCCAGGTACTAACCATCAGTCAGATTATGAACCTCAACACCCTGCCTGAGTTCACAGACCGCCCCTTATTCCCCCAACTGCAAAACTGTTCAACCCCCATGCAGCTTGATTTTTATGCTCGCTCAATTCCGTACTGGCATATATCAACAGCTCCAGCTCCCACCTCCCAACTTCCAACACGTGCTTCCTCCTCATCGAACCGATCCCACAAACTTACCGCTACTTGCCTATTGCATTCATTCACCACTTACATACCATTCAACCTCTCCCACCCAGGAAATCATGTGCTTCACCATCGTTCCATCGGGCTACAAGCTCCCCCCGGGCTTCGAACCCCCCCAGGCTTCATCCGTGCTGCCGCTGCCGCTGCCGCTGCCGCTGATGCTACAAAAGCGGCTGCTGCTGATGCTGCAAAAGCGGCTGCTGTTGACAATGGCCCCGAAGACAAGAGCAACTCAAGCCGAGTAAACCCTCCTCCGGAAAAGGCCGCTCCAGGCCAAAAGGGGAAGGGCAAGAGTACCCAAACTTGCTAAGTTCTCGCATGAGTATGGGATGTGACAAAGTGGCTGTGGCTGAACACTTTCTTGGGGCTAGTCTGCGAGGCCTGGAGTCTTAGATCCGCCATTGGAGATGGTGAGACGGAAACTATTACTACGAAAAAAGAATATAAGCTGATCACGATATAACCCTATGCTTCTTGAACTGGTATGTGACAAATACCGATGGTGATAACTAGTTCCTGTACTTCACTGCTATCTATCCCCCGGAAGAACTCAACAAGCCCCATTGCATCCAAACACAACAACCCCCCAAACCCAGCTCAAACCCATCAACCGTCCCTTCCACGCCCTCCTTCCATCATCTACAATGTACACGGCGTTTCCACCCACACCTCGCTCGCGCACGTCGCCCACGCGAAGTCATCCGAGCACCGCTACTAC
Organism: Schizothecium vesticola; assembly: GCA_030549215.1. NCBI lineage: Eukaryota > Fungi > Ascomycota > Sordariomycetes > Sordariales > Schizotheciaceae > Schizothecium > Schizothecium vesticola. Next base: position 564,856 of record JAUKUD010000007.1, on the reverse strand, counting down.
TCGCTCGACTCGACCACCATGCACCGCCGCTCGTACCGGAATTGGCCGCGCTGGCGCTGCCTGTCGATGCACCACTCGACTATGTTGGATACGGGTGTGCTGCGGTACCCGTCGCGCGCGTCGATCCAGAAGCCGCCCCAGTTGGTGACGAAGCGCCCGGGGCGCGAGCAGACGAGGGTTGCGCAGTACTCGGTGGCGTACATGTGCTCGGCCGCGGCGGTGGTGGCGAGGAGGGAGAGGTGAATCTTTTGTTGCTGAAGGAGGGGGGGTGTGGGTTAGTGACGGCTGCAGATGAGGTAGGGGGGGCTGACTTTGTGGTTGTGTGTGGTGGTGAGGGCGTTGGAGATGTGGAAGATGCTGGCTTGAGCTGCCTGGAGGGTGAAGAGGCTGCTGTGTGAGAGAAGTGATGATGATGAAGAGAGAAACAGAAAACCTCTACACCAGCATTCAGAGCACATATATACACCTCGTCGACGTGCTGTGCCGCAATGGATTGTGGATGCTCCCCGTATCTGCTTCATGCCATCTCCGTCCTTGTTCAACCCAGTGTTGCTATTTCCTTCTGCGTTGTGCCCCACCGCCGACTAGTTACCATCAAAAGGGTTTGGCAGGTAGTGTATCGCCGAGACGCCAAGGGCCTCTCAACTCCACCTCTTGTGGCGTTGCGGTGTAATTCCGCTGAGAGTCCGCGGTGACTAACCCCCAAACCAGCCCCAGTCGTGCTCATCCCGCAACGGCCTGTTCAGAACTAGGGGGCTTCGGGGATAGCCCGGCGGAAATGGGAATTTCCTTTACCGCGCCAAGAGATACCAATGTTCGTTGGGAGGCACGGGAGGGAATGCTGCCACCCGCGAGAACAGAGCATGTCAGAAAGTCGGCTCCCTCTTGGTCCGCCAGACTGGACAGCGGTATTCTAGTGCGACAGACGGCACCGTCATGCTGCCCTGGGCCAAGAAGGTCTGTGACTCGGGGTTCTCCCCCTTGTCCAGACACACAGAATACGGGTCGGAGGCGAGAGCCTTTTGTAGCGAGAGGAGAGAAATTTAACCGCCGGGTCGACTTACACTGACATAAGTCTGTTGTTGGTGGATTTTACAAAGGTTCGGCTTGTTGTCAATTATAGTGTATCGGTGACAATGAGTGTTTTTCTGTCTCTTCCACGCTACCGACTACTGCATGGACCCTCTATGTTTCCTTCAATTTTGCTGCCAGCAGTCCCCAACCAAGCCATTCAGCCACTCCGCTAGACATCAATCTTGCGCACTTTGCCACTCTCGATATCAAACACGAATCCCTGAGTTCCCTTCTTGAGTTTCTCCGTGATCAACGGGTGCGCCCGGACCCATTTGACATCACCCCTGACGCCTTCGTCGAGGCTGATATCGTTGCGGGACCAAGTCAGCAAGGTCATTCATCCGCCGCACAAGAAATGGAGGGACTCACTCTGCGACGGCACCGTACACGGTCTTGTCAATCTCGGCCCAGTGCTCTTTGCCAGCAAAAGACTTGACCTTGGACCGGATTATCTCCTCGGTCCAGGTGAGGGTGCCGCAGTCGGTGTGGTGAATGATGGCCAGCTCATCGAGGTCGAAGAGGGCGTCGGCGACGTGGATGTCCTGCAGCGCGTTGCGAACGTTTCCGCCCGTGATGCGGGTGACGAGGACCTCTGAGGATGGTTGTCAGAGGAGTGCCAGTTTTTTAGTGCTGTTGAGAGGGCTCAGGGAGACGTACCTGTCTCCTTGATGTCAAAGAACTTCTCGGGGATGCAACGGGGGTCCATGCAGGTGACTTGGGGTGGTCAGCGGGTCTCGGGGAGAAGGGAACGGTCCAAGTGGCACACACTGATCATGGTCTTGGGGATGGGGTTCAGGAGAGTATGGTGCGGAAGAGGGGAGTGGTTTGCCGATGTTGCGCTATGGGCTTTAGTTAGACGGGAGATAGATGAGTGTGACAAGGAGGGTAACCGACACATTGCGCTTCAGGAGATCCGCAATCGTTGCCGCCATCTTGTTACGAGTTACCGGGATATGAAGATGGTGTAAGAGTGTAAGAGAGTGATCAATTTAAGAGGTCGTCACGGAAAGTGAGGAGGACTTGAGGATATTTTTCCCTTTGTCCCTAGCAAGAAGCTGGTATGATCCCTTTTAAACAGATCCAGCCAGGGAACAGAGTCTCCGAATGCGCTGATCACATCACATAATCGCTGTTCAGTTGAAAGGGACGGGACGCAAGATTACTCATCCCATTCATAATCACTTGGTTGTATCAGTCAATTCAGGGTTACTAAGGTCTTCAAGCACGCTGTCGGGAAACTTATTCACTCTTCCTGTCGCGCGCTGACTCAACACGCGGTTGATGCCCCCGCGGAACGCATATCCTGGGGTATTTTCGAACAAACAAAAGCAAGGTGTGCGGACTGCCGTCATCCAGATGTCCCGGCTTGGCTAGGCACATCCCCACAAACCTCAGACATAAAATACAAGTCATAATAGTGATTTTCAGGGGCAGATGTCAACAAGTTCCTTGTCTTAATTACAATATTTTTGTACACCAATATACCCGTGCCCACAGATTTTGACATCGTCCCCTCCCTACTCAAATTTACGGTCCCTGTTTCGCGCCATCCCTCCTTGTCCATCAACCCTCCAGCTCGGCGGCTGGCCCTCCAAATGTGGAGCTCTCCGAGGCAGGAAGCGTGAACCCAAGGTCATCTGTTGAGGAGGCCTGTCCCGGTGTGAAGATGCGAGAAAGCTGGGTGAAGAACCCCCCCACCCAAACCTAGATGGAGCCATAGTTGTCAATATTTCCTCTAGTGAGTCGTACCCTGGCCTGGTGGAACGTACCTTGATTCGCTCAAACTTGTCCTGCGATTTGTAAGCTCCTCAAGCTGCTTCTCGAGCTGCCTGGCGCGCTTAAGAGACCTTTCTGCGCAGCCCCGGAGGACGTTCCGGTGGATCTGCCGCGCCCTCAAAATCCGATCATCAAACTTCCGGTTCATTTCCTGGCCGGCCGATGTGGATGCCAAGTGGCATTTGCGGCTGACCAGCTCTTCTTGCATCAGCACCGGAAATGGCCTGTCGGGACGGCTGGCCAGGAAGCGAATGATGCTAGAACCAATAGAATAGATTCTTCCCCTCGTTCCGGCCCCCTCCCCACTCGAAAATCCGTTCTCGATACCACTCCTGAATCCACAAAAGGCATAAACAAAGGTTTTCTAGACTTGCCAGAAGGGTGGAGGAAAGGAAGTCATGACGTAGGAGCATCCCCCGGTTCAGGCATCACCAACACAAGCGGGATGTCGTGAAGGTTATTGCAAGGTTGGTCCAGATTAACCTGGCAATAAAGAGCGATATAAGCTCGCAGCTTCTCGGTGATAAAAAGGCAAGGGCGGTACCCATGTACCATGGATGACAGGGAAGGAAACGGGAGCCTGTAACTTACCGCGGTACGCCGCTGCTTCTTCCTGCCCTTCACCTCGACTAACTGCTCAGGAGTTTCTCGAAAGTTGTAAATTTGCAAAACCTCCCCGCAACGGGCCATCAACTTGGCGTCCTGCCGCTCGAGTTCTTTTCCCACCGACGTCAGTGAGATCTTGCCGTAGTGCTCGAGGAGCTCTTGCTATAACAGCAACTGTGCCCGCTGGCTGGAGAACCGGTTACCAAGTAGCGGATAATGTCGTCGGCCGAGTGCTTAGTGTTGTCGTGGTGGAGGACGACCGCACCGCCCTGGCACAAGGAATGCCAGACCCCATCGGGCAGTATCCTCTGGGTTATCAGCTTAGTAGGCCGCGCCGGGTTAGTCACCCGATCCCAATTTGTCGAGACGATGGCTACCCGATTGCAGGCGCTCTCCCCATGAGCTTTTCCAGCAGTCCGATTTCGTCTCGGCTGTGCTGGTATTTGCGGCGTGAAGAAAGATGGCAGCGTCTGGTGGCATGCCCATGCGCTGCCACGAGACAAAATATGCGATGAGGTTGGCACTAGGGATATATAGCCCTGACTTTACCTCCAATCGGTTGAAATTCGTACCCCATTGCTTCGGCTCCTTGCATTCGTCGCCAAACCACGGACTATCGACCAACGCCACAGGGCGCCCTTCGAAGGAGAAGGGTACCACGCGCGGTCTGACAGTGCCTGAACACCATTTTTTTAGCGTGTTCTCACCAAGGCGACTGGTTGTAGTCAATAGGTACTCACAAGAATCGGCGCCATGTCCAATCTTCAAATCAGTCCTGCCCAACGCCAAAGATGTGAATGTAGTCTTTCCCGTTCCCGTGGTTTCTAAGGACGGCAATGACGAATGGCCGAGCATCGACCATGGTGGATGTGAGATTCGACGGGACGGTGAGGTTCAGTGTAGGAAATCAAAGGTTCGGGGCGGGAATGGCAGAGTGTTGCTGTAAGACAGGCTGGGTATATCCCACGTAGATGGCGGCAGTCAGTGACTGAGTATTCCTGTCTTCTCAGAGTCTGAGCCTATGTGAGGAGCAAGTCTGGAGCCGGAATGTTCTGCCGCCGTGGGTACGACATCGTATTCTACATTCCCACCATGGCCAGTTCATCTTTGTGTTATCCCGGAGAGAGTGATAGGCACAGGATGTGATGATGGTGCCGTCAGGCCGTGATTTGGGCATCGTTGAGCGGTGCTGTCTAGAAACGGATCCATTGGCAGAGATTGGGTAACCGTCCAACCTCGTCGACCGACTTGGATTTGATCTGCTGGCTGGGTGCGCATACCCAAGTGCCGTGGAAGAGGCAGCCAGTTGAGCGGCAACCTATCCAACATGTGGCCAGAACCACGTCCACTCCGTGCTCTCATACACATCCTCGGGCATCGCGCGAAACGCCAGAAAGATCTCAACAAGGATAAAAACACGCGCCACAATGTAAAGGGAATACGCGACGTCGACAACGGCCGAGAATAGCTTCCTCCGGATGAAGGTCTGTTTCTTCGCCTCTCGTACCCAAATCCAAAGCATGCTGAAGGAAAAGTCAAACCACGGCCGGGTTGAGACGACGGGCACAAATCCGCCTATGAGCATGACGACCAGAAGAGTCAAGCTACTAGCGCGCCAGATGATGGTCTCAGTCCTCGTTGCAAAAGGAAACCACCACCCAAGGACGTGGATGAGAGCATGTACAACCGAGACAACCCAGACAACCGTGGCTTCGGTGCCTGTAGGCGGCGGAGGCGCGTAGTCGTTGGGGATCCTGACGAGTGGGCGCTTTTCGAGCCCACCAAAGTGGAGGAGCGACGGAATTCGTCTCCAGCCATCCCAAGGAGGCTTCTCGACAAAATCCATGGGCGTATCGACATAGGGCTCTCTTGCAGCATCGCCTGCCGCCACGAGAAGGTCGGCGATTGTCCAGTCGACTTTGATGATGGTTGGTTCAGCTACATTCTGCGGCTTGCTGGCCCAAAAGTAAGCCGTGGCGACTGACGGAATGATGAAGGCTACCGTGAAAAGCTCAAGCGGCGTGATGGTGAGATGGTGGCCTGCTCTGGCACAGACTTGTAGGAGAATCCATCCCGCCTGGATGAAGGCAAAAGCCTTGGCTATAAAGTCGGCCTTGCTGCGGTCCCAGATGTTGGCCTCGGTGATGGTAGGGGGGGTGATCCGCTTGTTGACGCACAAGTAATGTATCGACGTGGAGTTGATGGGAAACTTGGGAAATCCTGGCGTCTCGAGGACGAACCCGCCGGCGTTAGCGTAAAAGGCATGGACCCGAGTCCAAGATTCGACGCCGATGCCGTGCATCTCCTTGACAGAAATATTGGCGGCGTTCCAGTTCATCACCGAGAAGAGCGTGAGCATCTCAGGTGCTGTGACCGCCAGTACCGCCCAGCGGCACTTTCGAAAGAACACAGGCCAAAATCCCTCATGCTGGGCCTGGAGATTGTGATGCAAGACAGTCCATACGCAGACGAAAAGGGCGAGGAAGTTCTCAAAGAGGATGTCGATGGTTCCTCTTCCGTTGGGCGACGACACCCAACCAATGGTATGAAGTGAGGACATGGTCGGGCTGGGAGAGCCTTCTGTGCGAGCCGCCTGGGTCGGGCGTCCTGGCACGCCACTATTATAAGATTTCTCAGGGCCCAGCAAGAAATTTGGTTCTTTGCCTAGGTAGGCGCCTTCGCTGAAGGAGTGCATGGCGTCGGTTCCCCGCATCTGGCTGATTGGACTTGCTCCCTTTTACGCGCGGAGATTGTGCGTCTCATCGTCTCAGCTCATCAACCAACGGCCCCCAAATTATGCCAAGAGCCGAGACGAGAACACCTGCAGACTGGCCCAATGCCAAAATCCACCCGAATAGGGTCGAGGACTGCCTGAGATGAAGCCGAATGCTGTACACGGCAATGGACAAGAAGTGGTAAAACAGCCCGAACGGGTTCGACGTGAGGCCGCCCATGATCCACGCGGGCTCAGCGAACCTTTTTTCGCCGTCCTGCACGTAGCGTACGAATCCGCGCTGCATGATCGCGAGGTTCTTGTCTTCAGAGACGAAGAGGAGGTACAGTGCCTGGGCGAGGATATTGAGCGAGGCGCTGTGCGTCTTGCGCTTCCAGTGAAAGCGGCGCATTGCTCTCAGCACCGCGTCGGAATCGTTCAGGTGGGGGATGTCTGCAGGGTTGAGGAGGCTGGCGAGGAGGACTGCGTCCTTCAAGGCCACCGTCATGCCGCTACCCGTAATTGGATGCCGCATGTTGGAGGCGTCGCCGACCATAATGAGGCCCAGCGTCGTGTTTCTCGTTGAGGGCATCCATGCGTTCGGCATGCTTCGAAGGCGGCCGCTCTTGATTGCCAGGCGGAGTTGGGGTCGCATGACGTTTGGAACGACAGGGGCGACGCGTTCTTGGAGATAGGCTCTGACGGCTGACGAGTTGCCAAGGTCTCTGAAGATAGGATCGGGTATATCGACGAGAATTCGCGTTGTGTATGTGCTAATTGGATACATGAGGATGGGCGGGCCTCGCCCGAGGACTGAATGTGCGTATCTTGGGATCGGTAGCCGGGCATCCGCGATCTCGAGGCCCCAAAACCGCGACTGGGCTTTCGGTTTGGAAGACGTGAATTGGGATCTGAAGTTGGAGTTGGACCCGTCTGCTAGGACGGTCAGAGGGGCGTAGAACTAAGAGTCCGTTAGAAGCAGCTGCTAGAGGAGTGGTTGGGGAAACTTGCCATTTCCATCTGGTCGTCACCAGTGGAACAAACCGCGACCACTCCCAACACTCGAGACGAGACCTCGTCCCTGAGAAGCTCGGTGACTGTGCCTTCAACAAGACTAACACCTGGTATGGAGCAAACAGCGTCCCTCAACTTGGAAACAAACTTTCCATGGTGGAAACTCCGTCCCTCTGGCTTCCGACCATCGATATCGCAGAACCAGAACGAGGCCTCGTCGTCCTGCCAGTAGAGGTGATAACCCTCGATGGGAGTGGCGTCAATTCCTTCCAGACAGTCGGCGAGTCCCAAATCCCGGAGGGCATTGACTCCACCCGGCTGAAGCAGCTCGCCCACGATGCGATCCGGCTCTCTGAGGCTTCGCTCGATGAGAAGAACGCGGCGACCTTGACGAGAGAAGGCGGCGGCGACGGCACAGCCTGCGATTCCGGCGCCAATCACAATGACGTCATATTCTAATATTTTTCCCGCCATTGGAGGAGGGAGGTTGAGGGGACCGGTCGGAGGCCTGAGGTCGTTGGAAAGTCGAGGTTGAAAGTTGGCGCGTTGGTTGACAAACGGAGGGTCTGGTGGGGCCACGCGACACAGCATCACGTGATGTACCCGACCTTTCTTTGTTTATGTCCTCAGGGGCAAATGATAAAGTCGAAGGTGCGAATATGACCTACCAAATAAAACCAAAAAGATTGTCATAGCGCAGTTGGATTGTGGCTCTATTTCATCGCACTGCAGGGCTAGGACATCCGCAGGGTCGGTGTTCACTCCCAGCGTGAGAACATCCACTTTGCAGAAGACTGTGTTGGTTGGCCATCGATACTGTAGCGAGAGTTTGGTAGGACTCGGCCATCAGATTTCTAATTTTTTCTTTTCTTTTGGCGTTTAAATCACCCCCGTCTTGTTATCTTGACACCACGGTGCAAAACTAGGATTTGTTGTCATCCAATCTCGACCATATCTTGTGTCACAGCCACCACACCAAAAGTCCGCTCCGACCTAACCCACGACTCGTCAAGAATCCTCATCATGTCCCGGCCACACAATCTCTCTCTTGTACACAGCCCTCACACACCGCCACGCGATCAACGCCCACGCCAGCACCAGCCCCACCGTCATCACCGTCCCGAACCACAGCAGCCCGTGACTCCCGAGCGCCGTCCCGATCCGAATCGTCGAAATAACAAAACCCACATTGGGAAACACAAAGCTCCACCAGCTCAAGTTAAACCTGCGATCCGGCATCCCCGCCGCCACCGCCACAACGGCCCCGCAAAAGAACCAAAAGCTCAGTCCCCAGAGGAACACAGCTGACGCGACCGCCATGATCCACACCCCCGCCGCCAGCGTCGGCACGTCCACCACCGTCGCCGCCGCGACGGGGAGTCCCAAGGGCGAGCCGGTGGCGGTCCCGAGCGTCGCGGGCAGCAAGCGCGGCACCTCGTCGGCCATGCTGATGAGGGACGAGCAGGTGAAACTGGGCGGGCCGACGGCGATGAACATGGCGGGGCGCTTGTCGGGGAGGCCAAAGACCATGAGGCGCGAGAGGTAGGTGGCGTAGAAGAAGCACGAGACGAGCATGCCGAGACCCTGGGCGGCGAGGCCGGCGCAGAGGACGGCGATGGCGCGGGGGGGTCCTGTGGGGTGTTAGCTAATGTTTTCTGTGTGATGCGGTGGAAAGTAGACGGTGGTTAAAGGAACTAGGGTGGTGATGGATGTGAATCCACACGCAAAAGGGGAAGTAAACAAACACCTCACCACCAACTCCCCAACCACGACCCCCTCCTAACACCATCCTCCTCCCCAAACAAGAAAGAAAAAAGAGCCACCCCTAAGTCCCTCCCCACCGCCCCCGCCAACGTCCCCGCCAGCATCACCGGAAACACCGGCAATATCCACGCCGGCGTCATCCCCCCAACCCTCAGTCTCCTCTCCCTCTTCCTCACCACAAACAACAAATGATACCCCGCCAACCCCGCCACAAACACCACGCCCAGATACCCCCAAAACACCACCTCCAACCCCCTCACCAACCCCCCGCTCGGCACCAAAAACATCCTCCCATACTCGGCCGCGTTCGCCACGATCGCCGCCACGCTCAGCAACAGCGTCGGGACAAACAGCGCCTCGGACGGGCGCGTGAGCGCCCGCCGGAGGGTGCTTTTGTACAGAACAAACCGCAGCACGAGCACGAGCGTCACGAGCGTGAAGATGACGAGGTCGATGACGAAGAGTGCGAGGCCGAGGACCGAGAGGCCGGGGAAGCGGTGCGGCGTGATGGCGAGGAGGAGGGCGATGCCTGAGGTGGACATGCTATTTCTGGTGTTAGCGTCGGAACCGGTACCTGGGTGGGTATAGGCAGGGGGGGCGGTACGTCACGGTGTACCACGCAAAGGTGACGTGGAGGATGCGTTTGCGCCAGGGGAGGCTGGGCTGCAGGAAGGTGGGGATGCGCTCGAGGACGGGGCCGTCGTTGCCGTCGTCGGGTGCCGGGGGCGTGGGACAGCGGAAGGGGTCTTCGGAGTCGGTTTCGGAGGCGGTGGCGGGGTCTTCCGGCGTGGCGGGGAAGAATCGGGGCGGGAGTGGGGGCGGGTGTTCGGTCAGGGCGGGTCGTGGTCCGTTCGGTTCCGGTTTGGGTCTGTCGGGTCCGGCTGAGGGCGGGTCAGTTCTGTGACGCGACGGCCGTCGTCCGTTTGGTTGACCCGGAAGTTGGTCGGATCCGTGCCGTGACGGACGCCGTTCGCCCGGGACTGGACCGCCGACGGCGATGCTGGATCGCCGGGTGGTGACGGGCTCGCAGTAGTCCGCTATTTCGGTCGCCATGCCGGTTGTCGGGAATATATCGTTTCGGCGTTCAAGGCTCTGGCAGGTGAGCGGAAGGCGGATGAGGGCACGGATGAGACAGATGGAGGTCCCGGTGGTCGTAATAAAAAATTATGTCTGTTTCTTCGATGTGGTTGATGCTATGCTAACGAGGAGGCGGAATACTGTCTCCTGTTCTCACGAGACGGATTAAACGTGCGCACAGTCAATGCGATTGCCGGTGGAGTGGGGGTCAAAGTTTCGGTGATGGCGTCAACTCGGCTCCATCATGACGCTCCTTTCCCCAAAGCTTCATCCCGGACAGAGCTCCAGCCGAAAGCTCCATCCCAGCAACGCCAGAAGACCTCCATCACCGATCACGCACAAAGGGAAACTCAAAAACAAAAATCGTCGCAAACAAGATTTATTGGCCATACGGCAATCCTGTGTGTCGGTCATGGCATATTATGCGCATGCCAGAGCATCCTCCCAATTAGGTCCGCCCGTATCCTCTATTCACAGACTTCATGCCCGCAAAGCCACAAATTCCGCCCGATGATCGGAAAAGATCAAATACAAAATGGTATCATGCTCGCCCGTCAAACCAAACAGCGTTGTGCCCGTCTCTGTACCGATCGCCAAAGGAAAAAGTGAGGGGGATATCCTGCGCCCCATGATCTGTTTCTGGGCCGTCTGGGCCGTGACAAGAACTGCGGAAACCAAAAAGAATAATGCCTTCCCAGGAAACCCGTCCATCTAGATGCAATGCCGTATGATGCGAGCAAAGAAATGCCGCGAGGGGAGAGAATGCCGGCCGAGGAGAGAGAGTGTAAGACCGTGGTCATCTGGATGTCGGGTGGAAGCGGAGCACGCGCATCTCGGATGCCACGTCCAAGTCCAGACGACCAGTGCTGCAGAGGGTGTGTGGGAATGCTGCTGGAAGCCAATCAGAAATCGCCATGTTCGGGGTGCCCAAGATTCGGATGCTGTGTCACCGTTCCGCGGCCACCTCAGTCGCGCAGAGCTGTTTCGGCAGCCAATCAATGGGTGAGGCAGAACTGTGCATGTGCCGAGGCGTCCAACTCATCTTGTGCAGCCCCATCCCGACAGCCTCGTTACAGTTGTTTGCCGTATCGGCGCTGGGTGAGGCTCTGTGTACTGGATGGCTGCCGAAATCGCATGCGCTATCGGATGTCGGCGCAAGTCGTCGAGGACGTAGCTATTGCTTGGATTCGATGGGCTTTTTGAAGTGTTGTTGCTGCGGCTGCTGCTTGAGGTGGCAGTGATGGTGATGGCTGTCGACCCGAACGCGCTCCCGTTGCCGGCCGCGTGTCTCCTCCTCTTCGTCGCCCGTGCTCAACCTTCGGCGGTCCTCCTCGTACCAGGCGCTCAATGGCTTGCCGCCAAATGTGAGGTCGTCGTCTTCGATGACGGTGGCGACCATCCATGGGTGGCTGCCGAGGTCGACTTCGCGGGCCGAGGGGTCGGTGATGTGGAGGTTGGGGACCAGCAGGTATGGCTGCGTGGACCGGTCGTTGCTTGGGCTCTGTGAAGACGACATGGTGGATGTGTTGTGTTTCTGTGTTGCAGCGAGAGGGTGTCGCCGAGTGGTGGAGCTATCGGTGAGTGGCAACGGTCGGTCGATGTTGCCACAGGTCATAAAGGTGTCGCAAAACAAAGAGGCGTCCAAGGACAAAGAGGGCCGCTTTTGAAGAGTTGGAGAAGGGAGAGACGGGGGCTTTGTCTCGTGGCGGGGGTAGAGGTGCTAATTAAAGCGGGAGCTGGGCCACAGCTGCGTGGAGGAGATGCTTTCGGTGAGGGTCCCCGGACAACACAGAGGCGCCTTGTGCGGATTGTGGGGCTGTCGAGCTGTCGAGCTGTCGAAAGCTTAACGTCCACAAGTTGCCAGTAACACAGATGCAGGCGGCAAATAAAAGGCGGGCCGCGGAGACTCAAAGTCAACAAGCAGAGCCTGCAGACTCAGATCTGTTGGTGCAGAGAACAGCAGAAGAAGAAGAAGACGGAGAGGTTGTCGGGAAGAACTGAGACAGCAGCTCGGCAGGGCGCCGTCAATGTTTAATTGCTGGCGGTTTGGTGGCTGGGCCTCGCTCGCAGGGGGAGTGGGCAGGGTCCCGGCGCGTTGCTTGGTCAAAAACGCGGGGTCGGTCGGTTTGCAACGTTTCGGGAAACTCTTGTCGCTTTTCTCACCGTGCACGCGGGGTGGTGGTGTGGAGGTGTGGAGTTGGGGGGCGCTGTTGGTTGCTGAAAAAAACGGAGGCGTGGGGTGTCGCGATGCCGTTTTCGGAGACGGTCCGATTCTGAGATCTTTTGCTGGCGAATCGACGATGGGCTCGGGATTCACGATGGATTCTTGAGGTGCGGACGAGAGGCGAGGAAGATGGGGGCGGTGGTGGACTTGCCCACGGCTTTATGCTGATGCCCAGCTTTGGGACGGCGGTCGTCTCGCCACTGTTGGGAATAGGAATGCGATCAAGGTGCTGAGTCGGGTGGTTGTCAAGACGGGCCTAGGAGCCTAAGGGTCGGGAGATAACGGGCACACGGCGCAAGGTGACTGAGTGTGGCTGCAGCGGACGGGGACGACCTAATGTGCTCTTGGAAGAAGCGTAGTAAGCAACATGGTTGGGCCTCGTGGTGCCGTAAGGCACGGGGACGGGTCCAAATAAATACAACGAGAGTTGTCAGATATCTGTAACTTGTTGCCATCTGCCCGGTCGCGTTGGGGCAGCTGGACGGTGAGGCGAAACCGGAGGAAAAAACTTGGATGATGACGCCGTCCTCGGCACTGGGCTTCCCCAAACGGGCCTGATTGACTTGGTGACCGCCACTTGCGGCAAGAAAGCTGTCTTTTCGTCATGGCAATGAAAATTCTATCTTTTCGAGATGCACAGAATTTTTCGCAAATCTTGAACATCGAGATTGGTGTCTCTCTGAGCTCGGGGGATGTGTCGCAGGGTCCGGCCCGGACCGTGCCCTATCACCGGGAACGGAGACGGGGATACCGAACGAGGAGGAGCACACGCGGCACTGAGGTACCGCAGCAGCGTGGCAGGGCGACAGGCTGGCAGGCAGCTCGTGGGCCTTCCTACGCCTGCCACGGCCCGTGGTGATCTTGAATGGACTTGCCTGAATCCTGATCGCAAGGCTGCCAATCGAAACGGGAACCCGGACGATGACGCAGAAACCATACATGCAGGCCTGTGTTGCCTGAGCAAGAACTGCGCCCTGCTGTTGAGGAAGAAGAGGTTGCTGCGGCAGGGCAAGGCAATTCGCTTCATCTCGAGAACAGGTCAAAGGCTTCGCCATGTTGGTCGAAGGCTTCGCAACATGGCGACATCGCAGCAGTTCAGCGGCACGGTGAGATCCGACAGATTGCCAGCAAATGCTCTCCAGTCGCCCACGCCGTGTCACTACTCTGGAGAGACATGCAAGGACCAAATCACAACGCATCGCGTTCTAGATCTCGATGGCCAAAGCCCAAAAAAGAATCGCAATCGGTATCCCAATCTTGGCCACGGTTACCGTCCAACGGCGGATGTGTCACCGTCGGGCAGAGACAAGCTCTCAAATGTTTGAACCGGCGGGACGGACACCGGGATCCCGCCCACGGCATAGACGGGAGCTCACCTGAGAAAACACCTTATCCCAACCATCCATCAATGCCCAGCGCCCCTCGGGTTTATTACTCGACCCAGCACGGCATGAGCATGAGCTGGCCCTGCCCTGTCGGCCAACACGTCTCTCACATCGTCCACGAGTCGCGACTCGGACCCTGCCACGAGTGCACCTGCATCGCTGTCCTCCGTTTCATCGGAACCCAGTCCTCTCCGTTTGGGTCTCCCCCTTCTGCTTGGGCGCGGAATAGGGCTGAAGGGGCTGTTGACCGCGACCACGCGACTCCGCTGCCCGACGTGCGCGGAGCACCAGACCACACGGAACGCAAATCAAGTCTCGAGACAGGGCATCTGTCCAACAGCCTGACACCACAATCTGGGTGTCCTGCTGCCATCTGGGAAAAGGCCGAGGGAACCGGGTATCCGATGTCAGCTTACTCGCACCGCAGTCGCAGCGATGCGACATGTCGCGCAATCTGTTCAAGTTTTGGTGGCGGTGTTGAGACAAGTGTCGGTGAAGAGGTGTCAGCATTTGCGATGCCTCACCTTGGTGGTGATTGATTGAACGGTACCGTCGCCGTCTTCCACCCTCTCATGCACCCCACAAAGTCAACGCGATGGCGAAACGGGAACCGAAAGCAGGGAACCATGGACGGTCTCCCTCGCGATGCCCCAACAAGGCATGTGAGGACCTCCCCGCCACGGATCACGACGACGAGAAGGGCGGGAGGAAGCGAGCAAATCGCCGGTCGAGCCGTCGCATCCAGCTGACGGAATTTAAGCCGTGCCATGCCAATGCCTTCTTCCTCCGGCTTCCTTCCCAAAGAGGACATACCGGGTGGCCGTCCCTGAGATATTTATGCCTTGGTGGTTATGGCGACCGGGTTTGGTGTCGGTGGCCTTGGTTCTTTTGTCCAGCGGCGGAAAACTCCCGTGCCCGTCCTCGAGACTTGAGCTGCGATGGCCGCGTGTCAAAATGGGGAACACACGCCGCTGTCAGAATCTCTCATCTATTCGTCGATGAGGTCTGCGCACTCGCTTCTCACGCGGCCATGGCGAGCCCACCACCCATCACCTCCAGAAAGCGAGGCATTTGTCCTCCCAATCTCACATGTCAAGATGTCACTGGCGAGTGCGGGGGTTAAGGACGACAGAGGGGGTCTTCTGTGTGAATCACCCCGCATCCGCCCACTAAAAATAACGCTGGGTCTACAAAGTATGGGGGGTCATCTCGGATCATACGCTGCGTTTTTTGCGACATCAACCACCCGAGCCACCGTTTTGACCTTGCTATCGGCAGCGACCGGGTCAGAATCTGGAAATGCTTGCGACAGATCTAGGTACTGATGACTCGAAATGGCGGCATTTCGCACGTCTGAGCGGTCACATACTGGAGCCCCAAATAATCTAGGCCTACACAGGTACCGAAGCACCAACATGGAAGACCTTCTGGAGCAAGACAGCTACCCCCATTCTCGCCCATCCAACATCCTGCCTCTCATGACAAACTCACAAGTTCCTCGGAGAATATTTTCCAGCCATTCCACCTGCGCGTCAATGACAGGCACATCAAAGATCATTCGCAGCAGATCGAATCGTACTACAGTATGTAACCGCATGCATCTTGCATCTGCAGCTAACCTGCCCGCCGCTCGGGGTCGGTCGGTCGGTCATGGGGATCAGCCCGGCACAGACTTGTGCTGATGACGTCACCTACCACCGCCGGCCCCGAGCGACGGGACCCGGACGGGTTTGTCAAGAACTTGTCACCGCCGCGGCATCGAAGATCCGTCTTGTTTGGATTTGTTTTCGAGGGTTGTTGAACTCGAAAGGGAAATGATGACGTTTAGATCTTAGTGGGCTTTGCCGGTCGGCAGTTTGTTTCCAGCCCGGCTCGCCCAACTGCCAGTGCTCCCTTCGTGCCATCACCCCCTGAACGCTTTTTGGGAGAATGTTTTGGCAAGATGGGGGTCAGGGGTCAAAACAAACACTTACACAATCCAGGCGTTCCCCATATGGATAGCCATGAAGTGGAAATACTCTGTACATGACCTAGAAATGACCGTCTTCAACTTGTCCTGTCACAGTACCAGAACGCACAAGCTGCAACTCCGTCCCATCAACCGCACCGTCTCGTCCACAAACCACATCGTCAAACCATCCCGCCTTTGTTGACATGCCCCCTAAGCCTCCCTTATCAAGCTCCCGCTGTCCGTATGATCCCAGGTATCTGTAGACCGGGCTGCCTATGTCCCCTCCCCTCCCGGACCCCACAGTCCCACCTCCCCCCTCTCCACCATCCTAGCTTCCCCTCTCCCCTCCTTTATTCCCGCCGTTCTTGCCTCCTTCCCACGCGCTCCTCCTGTCCCATCGCCGCCATGTGGCTCCCCCCTCCCCTCGAGGGGAAAGGCAGACCAGAGAAGCATACACGTATACCAGGATACCCACCTCATCTCAACAATTCGGCATAATGACTGGAAAAAGCGTGAATAGGTCAGTGGTTAGACTCCTTCTTTCCCATCAACCAGCCTCTGGATTGTGGACGAGGAAGATACCCGGGTTCGAATCCCGGTTCGCGCACACCATTTTGGCCTTTTGAGATCCTACCTCAGGGGTGGACGGGTGGACGACGTTGGCGTTTTGGTGGATATCGGGGACAACGTATGTTGAAGAGTAGGTTGGTCGCGGTCAACCTCAACACCCCACGAATGGATCCCACTCTGGGGTTGGGTATTAGGGTGTTGGTAGACGTGGGGCACGAAGGTGGAGGGTCGGTCCGACCAACCTCAACACATCAAGAACGGCAATGACCGACTTCACACCAGCAATACCAGTCCAACTCCGCATGGAATAACTCGGTATTTTTGCGCGACTCCAGATAATATATACCATCCCTATGCCATTCCCGGACAGCCACTCGTCCTCGAGTCCATATATGCCCATTCATTACCACATCGACGGCATTCATCGCATTGCCTTTCCTTTTGCGCCGTGTCCGTCCTGGTCCTGTCGGTCCCGTCCCGCATGCCCGGTTGCACCCAGACGCCAGCAGAACAATGATCCCTACCAAACAGCCCAGTCCTTCCCTTATGTTTTCCTTGTCCGTGTAATTGCATGGATACAAATTTCCAGATCGCTCGCTCGCTCGCTGCAGTTATACAACCAACCGCCCCTCGGGGTATCCTTTCCATCTCCTAGGAGAATCGCACATGGTCGTGGACTCCTGTTTCAACCACAGTTCTTTCTCAGGTATCACTCAAAAGATGCCCAAAAACCCATCGTACTTGACCTTCCACTGGTCCTTCGCCTTCAACCCCGCCCCCTCAATCAACCGACAGTCCTTGTGTCCCCACTTCAGCCTGTACACCTCCCTCCCCATGTCCGTGGCGAGGTTGATCCCCACGTCCAGCCCCAGCGCATCATAGTAAAACGGCTCCCCCTGCCCTCCGCGCTGGCCCAGCTGCCACGTGTTGCGCTGCTTGTCGTCGTTCTTGTGGTGGAACATGGCGTCCGACGTGCGCAGGATGGCGCGCCAGCGCTCGAGGTCGTCGTTATCATCTCGGCGCGGGTCCGGGCGGTAGAGCCGCGCGCGCTCGCTCTTGGCGACCATGGCCGAGGGCGGGAGCCGGCCGAGGTCGGCGTCACGGAGGCGGAGGTGGGACTCGGAGGCCTCGTCGGTCGTCGTCGCGTTCGCTAGCGGGTCGTCGTCGCGCTTGGCCTTGTCCCAAAAATGCGCCTTGGGAGTCGGAGGGTTCGGGTCGGTGAAGCCGACGGCGACGCCGTCGAGCCGGTAGAGGGCCGCCAGGTCGGTTAGCGTCGTGCTGACGTCGACGATGATGCCGGCGCGCGCGTCGTTGAGGCTCCACTCGGCCATGGTGAGCCGCGAGTGCATGTCGCAGTCGGTCATGTAGTAGGGGATGAGCGTGTCCCAGCCGCCCACGTCCTCGTACGCGGCGGGGTTGACGAGGGTGAGATGGTCGTAGGCGAAGAAGCGCGTCCCCCAGCGCTTATCGTCGTCACGCGCCTTCTTGAGGGTCTCGAGGGCGAGGGTGTAGAGGGACTTGTAGCCCTTGTCCTTGACGTTGGGCGTGATGTCGCCCATGCCGTCCTCGTAGGACAGCGCCAGCACGTCCATGTGCGACCAAAAGTAGTAGGGCCAGTTGTGGGTGTAGGTTAGGGAGAGGAAGAAGTTTTGGAGTTGCGCGAAGCTGAGGAGGGTCGGCGTTTGGACGATGTTGACGCCGAGGGCTTTGAGGACGGTGTGGTTGAGGTAGAAGGGGTTTTGTAGCGTCAGCTGGCCGCGCGCATTCGCCTGCTGGGTGCCCGTGTTTTCGACAACGAAAATCTGGTCTGCTGGCCAGCCTGCTGTGATGTAGCTGACCACCGTCTGCAGCAGGAGCGGCCAGCTGCGCGAGAAGCCGACGAGGAGCGGCGGCGCAGTGGGGAGGTCGTACTCGGTATAGACATCTTTCTTGGGTACATTCCACGCTGGAATGGGCGGCGGGCTCAGGGTCTCGGCCAGCAGCGGAAAGTTGTCCTTGATCGGCGGCGGGAGGTGTTTCGGCGGGCTCTTGTAGGTCGGACGTGGTTCGCGGTGGAAGAAGCTGAAGATGTTCGAGGTTCCGTTCGGGTCGCTGCGACGAAAGAAGATGGTCATCAGCAGAAAGGTAACCAAACAGGCGACCAAGCTGATCAGCAGGCGCTGCTGGGCTCTGCCCATGGCGAGGAGCATCGCGGCTTGGGAGTCGCGGCAGCCCACGGGCCGCGGGGCCTTGGCTTGCGAGGAATGTCTTGGGTTCCCGGTCGGGTCGTGGGTGGAGGCGGCGGCGGAATTCTGCCGGGGATCAGGAGAACAACGGGGACACCATGGGCGCGATTGAATTCGGCGCGAATGGAGTCGACCGTGAATAGAGAGGGAGAGTAGTGTTGGCGGTTGGCTGTAGCCAGATGGCTAACTTTACAGCGGGAGCGAGTTGGAGAGACGAAGGGGAGACGGGAGTTGGGAAAGGAGTGCCGGCGCGGAGCGGCGCAGCCAGGCCAGGCGGAATTGGACCCTTCAAAAGGATTGTGGCTGGTGGATCTCTGGGGAACCAAGGAGATTCCATCGCGAGCTCCCCATTGGATGGGCTTGGCGACTGCAACCCGTCTTGCCAGCTCCCAGTCAGTGTCAACGGTCCTGGTCAGCAGCTGCCGCCTGTTGGGAGTTGGGTTTTGGGCATGGTTCTGCTGAGACAATTCGTGGAGGGTATGGGATTATCCAGCGCCAGTCCCTCGGGCGCTCGAGGACGCCTGTTGGTCATTTTGAATCGAATGTGCTGCCCTGGCTTTGTGGGACGGAGCGCAAAGAATCCGTGACATGAGTTGAAGATTGTCGCATCCCCTTATTTCAACTGACAGACAGCGACAGGGCTGATGCCAAGTCAGGGTCGTGTCAAACCCACATGGTCGGGGATTATCTCTCCCCGCATGTCACTTTCAGGCACCGAACCACTGTCGCAAATTGTAATGCGCTGCAAAAGATTGCTTTGGTTCTCTTAGGTTTTAAGAAGTAATTTTTTTTAAACTTTTCCGAGTCTTGCGCGCTCCGACGAAAAAGATATCCTTTCTTTTATCAAAGATTCCCCCTTTTCTAGACAATTGAATATCACATGCAGATCTCATGGACACGTCTCCATCTGCAGGAACAAAACCGTTCGATTTTTTGTCCAGACTTCTCCTCGGGACCTGGATGAAGTCCCCACAGGCCCAAGCCACAGGGTCCAAGATTGTCGACCCCCCTAAACATTGACTCCATTTTGTTTGCGCCCCCTTTTCATCTTCTCAACCCCGCAGCACGAGCCTCGCAATGGAACCACTCTTGGAAACTGTTTCAATTCCTACCAAGAATTGAAGATAACCATTCTCGCGACCATAGCGACCAATACAACATAGGATAAAATAACATGTCTGATCCACCAGACTACCTGGTCTCCAAACCGAGGTGACCACCGTGCCAACCAAACTCCTAAGGAATGCTACGAGTACAAAAGAAACTATCTGGAGAAAGGCCTCACTTGGTCTTCTCCTTCTTGCTCTCCTTGCCGTCATCGTCTCGGCTCTTGTCGTCGCCCTTCTTGGTGTCCTTGCCGGCCTTGTTCTTGGCCTTTTCCGCCGTCTCCTTGCCGGCGTTCTTCTGGGAGTCCTTGTCAGACTTCTTCTCGTCGTCCTTGTTGGCATCGTCCCCATCCTCCTCCTCAGCATCTTCCTCGCCGTCCTTCTCGGCCTCCTTCCCACTATCCTCCTCGCCGTCCTTCTGCTCGGTCTTCTCAGCGTCCTTCTTGCCATCCTTGTTGTCCCCCTTCTTGCCAGCCTTCTTTCCTCCCTTCTTCTCGTCTTCCTTTTTCTTCTTCTCTTCCTCCCTCTTCTTCTTCTCAGCGGCCTCCTTCTCCTCGTGAATGCGCTGCCTCTCCTTCTCCTCCTCCTTGGACCAGTCCTTCTTCGGATACTGTGACCCCTGCAGAATCGAGTTGGTCAACTCCTCGCTCGTCAGCCGCGACCGCGCCTGGCCGACCTTGGCGCGGCCAACAAGACTGATAAAGATGGCGACGCCCACCACCGCCGTCAGCACCCAGCGGTACGACCCGTACCACGCCGGCGCCCACCCCCGCGTCGTCGCGCGCGAGTCGGCAAAGTACAGCCCGGTAAACGCCAGGAACTGCGTCGTCAGCGCCCACTCGATGGGGAAGAAGATGGTGGGCCAGGCGGCCATAGGCGCGAGCACGCCGACGGCGTAGCGGAACTTGGTGCGCTCCTTGAGCGGCGACTTTTCGGCAAACTCGAGGCCCCAGTGGATGGCGCCGAGGAAGGACACGAGAACGGCGCCGTAGCCGATCTGGATGGGCTCGAGCATGTTGAGCAGCTCCCCGGCCTTGTCGTGCGAGAGGAGGATGCTGTTCAGGGCGTTGGACGTCGTGGGCCACTCGGTGTTGAGGTTCCACGAGAGGAAGACGGTGGCAATCGACGTCCCGAGGTAGGGCAGCGTGCCGGCGAGACCTAGCATATAGGGATCCCGGGGGACTGTGTCGAGGGCGAAGGCCGATTTGACCGTGTGCTGGGGAGAAGGAGGTCAGACGATTGGTCGGGAAGACAAGGAGGGGGAGCCTACCAGATCGTCTTTCAAGTCCTTCAAGACGTCGGCATCCGCTTTTGGAGCCGGCCCTTGGCTCTCCTCAATGACATGGCGGACCGACGACTCGACCGAGACCTCGTCGGGACGGGCCTCGAGTTTCTGGGCGGCCACCTTTTTCTCAAAGTCCTTGTCGCGTTCGGAAATGGGCTTGGTCGAGTAGGCCTTCCAGAGGACGAGGGGCAGTGGCAATGCTCGGCTTGTTGCTTTGGTAGCGGCATGGCTTTGCAGAAGCGGACTCGGGCGGGAAGCGGAGGCAGTCTGAAGCTGTGCTGTGCCCGGGCGTGCTGGGAGTGCTCTTCTGGCGAGGCCCAGTCTCGGGGCTGAGCTGAGAAGAGGCCGGGCGTTTCGAAGCATTGTGGACAGAACCAGGGATGTTTTCGGATGCAATTGCAATTGGGGAGAGGACAGGAGACGAAAGGATCAATTGGGATTTTATTTGGGATTTTGCTCTGTTTAAAGGTCCTGCTTTGTTCGAGATCAGGGGTTGGCCCGTCTGGAGTTGGACCAGTTCCTGCTGCCAGAGCTCGGCTTTCCTGGCGGCGGCCTGCCCCAAGACAGTGACGTAATTGAGCGACCTCCCGAGGGGCAGCGTCCCCCAACAGGCAGGGCCTCTTCAAAGTCTGCGGCTACAAGGTAGGCAGGCTTGATACCGGTGAGGCTGGATAGACTTTCAAGTCATATTTCTTTGCCTTCTTCGTCTTTTTTTTTTGCAGCGAAATCAAAACCTCTCTGATCCTGATCCAAGTCTTGTCTCTTGAATGACAATGGAAGAAAGCTCACATTCCACACTTGACCCCGCTGTTGATGGAGGATAGGGTGCTACCATTGGTGGAGAGCCACCATGAGTGGGGAGCAGCATCTGCCGTGGCCCGAGCTCCTCGTTCTCGAGTTGGTGGAGGTCGGGGGGGTCGTCGTCAGACTCGTCCTTCGTCATCGGTGCCACACCACAGAAGCCACAATCCGGCCTCGACCCAACCTAATCCCGACCCCAAGAGTCCGCATGGCCCCTCACGATACCCTCCCTGAAATAGACGCCTAGTTCCATGATTCAACTTTTGCCCAAACCGCCGTATTGCCCCATCCTCGCCCTCCTCGATTCAACGACGTGCCCCGCGAAAACCGACCCGACGACAGCGAACCCACCATCTCACCCACCCTCGAGCCACCCCTCCTCTGACCTCCCTACCCAAAAACACCCGACGCACATTGGGCGCAAACTGCCACCCTCAACCACTGCGATATCCCTACACATACCCCCCGACCGAACCCTCCCGGTCGAAGCAGATGCCCTGCTGCCGATAGCCATCTCCCCTTGTGCCCCCGCCAGGGTAACGGCAACCCCTATTCGCCATGTTGGAAGGTCTCGTCGCCGGCCTTTTGAACCGCTTCCTGGGCATGTACGTCAAGAACTTTGACCCTACGCAGCTCAAGGTCGGCATCTGGTCCGGCGATGTCAAGCTGCGCGATCTCGAGCTCCGCAAGGAGGCCCTCGACCAGCTCAAGCTCCCCATCAACGTCGTCGAGGGCCACCTCGGCCAATTGACCCTCACCATCCCTTGGTCCAACCTGCGCGGCGCCCCCGTCAAGATCTACATTGAGGATGTCTACCTCCTCGCCTCTCCCAAGGAGGAAGCCGAGTACAACGAGGACGAGGAGGAGCGACGGAAGCAGCGCATCAAGATGGAGAAACTGGACTCGGCCGAGCTGCTCAAGGAGAGGTCGCAGGAAGGCCTCAGCGCCGAGGAACAAAAACGAACCCAGAGTTTCACCGAAAGCCTCGTCACCAAGATTGTCGACAATCTCCAGGTCACCGTCAAGAACATCCACGTCCGCTACGAGGATGCCATCTCCGCCCCGGGTCACCCCTTTGCGCTCGGCGTCACCCTCGAAGAGTTCAGCGCCGTCAGCACCGATGGAGAGTGGAAGCCGACTTTCATCTCGGATTCGGGCAAGACGACGCACAAGCTGGCCACGCTCGAGGCCCTGGCTGTGTACTGGAACACCGACACGTCGCTGATGGGGCCCGGTCGCGAGGTCGCCACACCCGGTGTCGAGATCATGCCGCACGATGAAATGCTCAAGAACTTCAGGTCCATGATCGTGCGAGGCGACAATGAGCTCTCGGGGAACCACCAGTTCATCCTCAAGCCCGTCTCCGGCCAGGCCAAGCTCGAACTCGACAAGACAGGGAGCTCCCATGTACCAAAGTTCAAGGCGAACCTGCTGTTTGACGAAATCGGCCTCGTCCTCGACGACCACCAGTACCGCGACGGACTCATGATGGTGGACCTGTTTCACTACTTCATCCGCCACCAAGAGTACAAGAAATACCAGCCCAAGGGTGTCCGGCCAAAAGAAGATCCGCGTGCGTGGCTTCAATTCGCCGGCAATGCCATCCTCAGCAAGATCCACGAGAGAAACAGGCGCTGGTCGTGGGACTACTTTAGGGAGCGTCGCGATGACAGGAAGCGGTACATTGAACTGTTCAAGAAAAAGAAGCAGGGCCAGCAGCTGTCGGCTCCGGAAAACGACGACCTCAACAAGCTAGAGTGGAAGCTGGACTACGAAGACCTCCGTTTCTGGAGGTCGCTGGCCCGCAACCAGCTCAAGCGGGAGAATGCCGAAGCTCTCAAGAATCGCCCACCACCCCCCAAGCAGCCGCAGCAGCAGGGCTGGCTCGCCTGGGCGTGGGGCGCGAAACCGCAGGCCCATGAGGAGCACGACGACTCGGAAAACACCCAGATTACCGAAGAGCAACGAAAGGAGCTCTACGAAGTCATCGACTGGGACGAAAAGACGGCCCTCGCTGCCGAGGTCGATGTTCCGAGAGAGACTGTCAAGCTGCAGATCGAAGCATCCCTCAGTACCGGCAGCTTTACCCTCAAGCAGGATCCCCATGACAAGAACAAAGACCTCATCAGTCTCCACTTTGATGTCTTCCGGGCTAAGGGCATCAAGCGACCCGATTCCTTCCTGGCTGACCTGAGCCTGGGAGGCCTGCGTGTTATCGACGGCACCACGCCCCATACCATGTTCAAGGAGATTGTCCGAGTCAAGGACGCCCCCCTGACCAAGGCCCAGAGGCGCATGTCCATCGCTGAGCTCGAGCAGACGACCGACGAGGCCTTCTTCCAGTTCCAGCTCGAGCAGAACCCGCTAGATGGTCAAGGGGACATCGCATTAACGACCAAGCTGAAGCCTCTCGAGATCATCTGGAACCCGAACGTTGTCCTTGGCGTCGTGGGATTCTTCCGCCCCCCTGACCGCCACATGGAGTCCATCAACGCCCTGCTGGAGACGGCGGGCGCGACGGTCGAGGGTCTTCGCGAACAGACCAGGGCTGGCCTCGAGTTTGCGCTCGAGGAACACAAGACGGTCAATGCAAAGCTGGACTTGCAGGCGCCCCTTATCATCATTCCCGAGAGCATCACCTCTGAAAAGTCAACATGCATCATCCTCGATGCCGGTCATATCAGCGTCAACAGCGAGCTCGTCGACAAGGATACCATGAAGGAGATACAGTCCAAGCAGAGTCAAACCTACACCGACCAGGACCTCAAGCGGCTCGAGTCCCTGATGTACGACCGATTCCTCGTCAAGCTCACATCCACCCAACTCCTGATTGGCCCTTCGGTCGAAGAGACAAAAAAGCAGCTGATCGCCAAGGATGACAAGCTGATGATGCACGTCGTCGACAAGATCAATGTCGACTT
The DNA here is from genome assembly GCA_030549215.1 of Schizothecium vesticola. Classification (NCBI taxonomy): domain Eukaryota; kingdom Fungi; phylum Ascomycota; class Sordariomycetes; order Sordariales; family Schizotheciaceae; genus Schizothecium; species Schizothecium vesticola. The sequence goes on along the minus strand of JAUKUD010000007.1, from coordinate 540,364 downwards.
TGTCGTAGAGACCTCGATCCTGCCCAAGGCGCCCAATCTCACCAAGCTCAAGATATCTGGCCATCTTCCTGTCCTCCACGCGTCCGTATCCGACGCCAAGTACAAGAGTCTCATGCGCATCATCGACGTCGCGATTCCCAAGCTCAACGGTAATCAGCCCTCAAGTTCCCAGCGAAGCCGCCCGCCAAACCGGCCACGCCTCCTGAGCAATGCGTCCAGTCGTTCCGGCATAACTCGCAACGCCAGAAGGTCTTCCCAGCTCTTGCCCTTTGCCACCCAGCAGCAGAAGGCCATCATTCTCCACGATGACGACCTCGATGACGACGAAGACAGCTTCCAAGACGCTAAGGACGGGTCTGCCAACGAGCAGCTGCGAATGCAGCAGCGGACGTTCGAGTTCAAGTTCACGGTCGACCAGCTCAAGGGGTCCTTGTACAAGAGCGACCCCGACAGGAAGCGGCCAGACCAGTTGCTCGTCGAGATGGTGGCCGAAAACTTCGACCTCGAGTTTTACCTTCGGCCGTACGACATGGCTGCCAATGTATCCCTGGGGTCCATCACCATGGACGACTTTGTCGACAACCCGCCCGCCGAGTTCAAGTCGATCGTGTCTTCCGGGGATGTCGAGGATCGGCAGCAGCGAAGGAGCCTCGTCCACGTCAAGTTCATCAGAGTTAACCAGGATTCTCCCGAGTTCATGTCAAAGTATGAGGGCGTGGAAATGCATGTTGATGTCGCCATTACCACCATCAACCTCGTTGTCACGCGTAAGACGCTGCTCACGCTGCTTGACTTCATCCTCGTCACTTTCACGAACAACGGCCCTGCGGCTTCCCCCAAAAAGGCCATCACTGACGACGACTCCGAGACCAACATCCTACTTGAGCCACCACCCCCTAACCAGCAAGGTGACACGGGCGCCATTCGGGTCAAGGTTGACCTCAAGAGTATCCGGCTCATCCTCAATAATGACGGCATTCGCCTTGCCACCCTGTCCTTCAACCATGCCGACGTGGGCGTGTTTGTTCTTGGTAAGACCATGAGGGTCTCGACAAAGCTGGGCGACCTCAGCCTCGTTGACGATGTCAACCTCGGCGTCTCGCAAGACTCGAGCCTTCGCCAGCTGGTCACGATCCAAGGGGACGAGCTTGCCGACTTCCGGTACGAGACGTTTGACCCTGAAAAGGAAACGTACCCTGGATACGACTCGTCCATCTACCTTCGGGCGGGTTCCGTCAAGCTCAACTTTCTCGAGGAGCCCTTCCGCAAGATTGTCGAATTCCTTGTCAAGTTTGGCAAGATGCAGGCCATCTACAACGCCGCCCGACAGGCCGCTGCCGAGCAGGCTAACCAGCTCCAGCAGAGCCAGAGTCGCATCAAGTTTGACGTCGTTGTCATGACCCCTATCGTCGTCTTCCCGCGCGTGGTCAATCCGTCGAACCCCAAACGAGATGTCATCACAGCCTACCTTGGCGAGATCTATGCCCAGAACAAGTTCGCGCCCCTGGATGACTCGGAAAACGCCGAGATCGGGATGAAGCTTTCGGCTGGCATCCGGAACATCAAGCTCACCTCCAGCTTCCACTACACCGACGACACCGAGGAAGAGCTGGAGCTCATTGATCACGTCGACCTGGGCTTCGACATCACGTATGCCGAACACAAAGAGGGACTCAAGCGGCCCGACCTCGAGATCAAAGGCAGCATGACGGACATCAACCTTCGCATCACCCCCTACCAGCTGAACTCGCTGCTCCAAATCTCCCAGTCTGTCCCTGCCGCCTTCGCAGGTGACCCCGATCAAACTGCCGCCGAGGCCGAGAGCGATGTCGACAACGAGACGTTGAAGCGGGCAAGGACCAACACCGGCTTTGGGAGCGAGAGCAGCGAGGGCCTCGTCGACATGAGCCCGGAGCTCGGCACTCACGGTAAAGCATGGACGAAGCTTGACCTTGCGTTCAACGTCAACACGATCAGCTTGGAGCTGATCAACGCCCCCGAGGATGGCCCCGTCGGCGATCTCGAGAAGGCGAGTCTCTCTAGGTTCAGCCTGGACTCGAGCCGTCTGAAGACGCGCATGGATTCCAATGGCAGCATCGAGGCCGAGTTCGTCATCCAGTCGTTCACCATCTTTGACACACGCCATGCCGAGACCAACAAGTTCCGTCGCATCATGACCAGCAGCAACCAGAGCGTCCAGCAGTTCATGGCCAGCATCACCATGTCTGGCGGCAAGGAGCGAAACATCATCGCCATGGTCGCCATCGACAGCCCCCGCGTCATCTTCGCCCTCGACTACCTCTTCGCCATCCAGCACTTTGTCACTGTCGGCACACAGACCGAGGATCCCAACTTGGCGCTACCCAGTCCACTCGACACGCCCGAAGACAGCGAAACTGAATCCGTGCGTCTCTCGCTCACCGGGAATCGCCCCGAGGAGGACAACAAGCAGCCGGGCAGCAAGCAGGACACGGTGAAAAAGAAGGATGCGCCGACAACGACGCTTGCCTACCGCGTCAATGTTGTCGATGCCCAGGTGATTCTGATCGCGAATCCCCTCAGTCAGAGCTCCGAAGCGATCGTTCTGGGGACCAAGCAGGTCCTTCTGTCGCAGCAGCACGCCCTGACCTTTCAGGTCTCGCAATGCGGCATGTTCCTGTGTCGCATGGACCGCTTCGACGACTCGCGATTGAGGATCATCGATGACTTCTCCGTCCAGATGTCGATGGACACGTCGAAGCCCACCATGACAAGCATTCATGTCGACGTCGAGCCGCTGATCCTTCGACTGTCGCTTCGCGACATTCTCCTCGTCATGCAGACCATCACCAGGGCGTCAGAGCTGTCTGGTGGAGACACCAAGCTACCGGACATCAAGGCATCGGACCAAAAGGCGAAGCAGCTCAAGGCCGCTGGTCTTAAGCAGCGCACGGCGAGCGGTAAGGGCGGCTCGACGTTGGCGGGGAGGACAAAGGCCGCGAGCAAGAGTGGCGGCACGGCTCTGACAGTCGCGCAGAGAGGGCCTCCAAAGCCGCACGACATCGCCAAGGCCCCTGCCCGCCGCGAAGAGTTGACGGCAACTATCGATGGCATCCGCGTCGTGCTCATTGGCGACCTTCACGAACTGCCGATTCTCGACCTGAGCATCAAGAACTTCACCACGACGGCCGAGAACTGGTCGTCCAACCTCAAGGCCGAGGCGGCCATTGAGATGTACACCAATGTCTACAACTTTGCCAAGTCGGCGTGGGAGCCCTTGATTGAGCCATGGCAGGTCGGCCTCGGTGTTGCCAAAGAGCAAGAGACTGGACTCATGTCGATTGATCTGTCGTCGAAGCGCAACCTGGACATCACGGTCACCACCGCGACCATCGCCCTCGCGTCCAAATCCGTCGCCTTCCTCACCCAAGATCAGGATGTTCTCAGCAAGCCCCGTGGCGTCGAGGCGCCGTACCGGGTCCGCAACTACACCGGCTTCGACGTGGTCATGCAGGCCAAGCGACAGGGCACTGACGAGAACACGTCTCTCCGCCTCGAGGATGGCCAGGAGGCGCCGTGGAGCTTTGAGGACTGGGAGAAGATGCGAGAGAACCTGCTTGCCGAGAGCGCCAGTTCCAGCAGCGTTGCCCTCCAACTGGAAGGTAGCGGATTTGACACCCTCAAGAACATCCGCCTCAACCGTGAAGGAGAGTCCATCTACCCCCTCCGGCCCAAGACTGACCAGGTCCTGCACAAGCTCCTCGTCGAGGTGAAGCTCGGCCCTGACAATGTCAAATACGTGACGCTCCGCAGCCCCCTGCTGGTTGAAAACAACACGGACATCCCTGTCGAGCTCGGCGTGTACGACGCTCAAGAGGGTCACTTGCTGAAGATTGAGAAGATCGCTCCGGGGGAGAGCAGACCTGCTCCGGTTGGCGCTGTCTACCTGAAGAGCTTGCTCGTGCGCCCGGATCCCGGCTTCGGCTACGGATGGAGCAGCGACTCGCTGTGGTGGCGGGACCTGTTGAAGAGACCGACCAAGACGCTGGTGTGCAAGGGCGAGCACGGCGAGCCTTTCTACTTCCAGATGTCTGCGCGGTTTGATCAAACCAACCCGATGACCAAGTAAGTGCCCCGCGACATGGACTGCGGCCAATGCTGACGATCCAGAAATTACCCTTGCATGCGCATCAAGCTTTCGGCTCCGGTCACCCTCGAGAACCTCCTTCCCTATGACTTCAAGTACAGGATCTACGACAAGGCCACCAAAAAAGACTGGTCCAACTTCCTCCGCAAGGGCGGGGTGAGCCCCGTCCACGTCGTCGAGCTCTCCCATCTCTTGCTCCTCAGTGTCGACATGCAAGACACACCCTTCAAGCCCAGCGAGTTTGCCATCATCAACCCGGGCAACTCGGACGACTTCAGGAAGGAGTCCCATCTTATCTGCAAAGACGATGCGGGGCTCAACCTCAACCTGAAGCTTCACTACCTCCGCATTCCGGACGGGGGCGGCGCCTTCAAAGTCACAGTCTTCAGCCCCTACGTCGTCTTGAACAAGACGGGCCTGGACCTGGGAGTCCGCACCAAAGGGCTAGTGTACCACGCCAAGGCCGCCACGGCCGGGCAGTCTTTGATCGACGTGGAGGAAGACCAGGAGCGCAAGACGCGGCCGCTCATGTTCTCGTTCAACAACAACGACCAAAAGAACCGCGCGCTCATCAAGGTTAGCGACTCGGATTGGAGCAAGCCCCAGAGCTTCGACGCCATAGGAAGCACTGCCGAGGTGGTCCTTCAATCCCCGACCCGCAACGCCGAGGTCCATCTCGGCATCACGGTCGACTCGGGTCTGGGCAAGTACAACATGATCAAAACGGTCACGTTTGCGCCGCGATACGTCATCCAGAATAAGCTCGGCGAGGACATCAACATTCGAGAACCCAGTTCGTCCGAGCTGCTGTCTCTCAAGGGCCGGGCACTTCGGCCGCTGCACTTTTTGCAAAGGGGCGCTGTCAAGCAGCTGTGCCTCTGTTACCCGGGTGTCAGCAACCAGTGGACGGCACCGTTCAACATCTCGGACCTGGGCATCACGCACATCAAAATTGCCAAGACTGGCCAGCGGCAGAGGCTCATCCGCGTCGAGACGTTGATGGAGGACGCCACCATCTTCCTGAATCTGAGCTTGGAGAACAAGAATTGGCCCTTTTCGATGCGCAACGAGAGCGACGTGGAGTTTACCTTTCACCAAGCCAACCCCAACATCGACGATGACGGGATCGAGGACCGGTCCGGGTGGCGCCCCATTAGGTATCGACTGCCGCCCCGGAGCATCATGCCGTACGCCTGGGACTTTCCCGCTGCTAAGCACCGGGAAGTGGTCATCAGCGCGTTTGGCAAGGAACGCCACGTCCGACTGGCCGAGATTGGCAACCTGATGCCGATGAAGTTTGTCAGCGCCAACGGACAGACCAAGATCATCGACATCAACGTTACCGCCGACGGACCGACGCAGACCTTGATTCTTTCCAACTTCCAGGCGTCCAAGAGTCTGTACCGGCAGCGTTCGGGCGCCGGGTCTAACAGCCGGGAGGTGTTTGAAGCCAAGGAGCTCGACACGGGCACGACGTTCCGAGCGCAGCTGAAGTTGGCCGGCATCGGCGTGTCGCTGATCAACTCGCAGCTGAAAGAGCTGGCGTACATCACGTTCCGAGATGTGCAGCTCCGGTACAGCGACTCGCCGCTCTACCAGACCATCAAGCTTGAGGTCAAGTGGATCCAGATCGACAACCAGCTCTACGGCGGCATCTTCCCCATGATCCTGTACCCCAGCGTGGTCCCGCGCCGGGCTCAGGAGATCGAGGCCCACCCCTCGGTCCACGCCATGATCACCCGCGTCAAGGACGACTCATACGGAGTCGAGTACATCAAGTACGCGACGCTGCTGGTGCAGGAGATGACGATCGAGCTGGACGAGGACTTTATCTACGCCATGCTGGATTTCTCCAAGGTCGAAGGGGCTTCGTGGATGACGACGGAGGAGGAGGATCGGCTGTGCGACGACAACATTGACATTCCAGAGCCGAAGCAGCAGCAGACCGGTCGGGACATGTACTTTGAGGTTCTCAACATCCAGCCGATGCAGCTGGATCTGTCGTTTGTCCGGACCGAGCGCGTCAACGTCGAGGACAAGACGTCGACCAGAAACCCGATCATGTTCTTCTTCAACGTCATGACCATGGCGATTGGCAACATCAACGACGCGCCGGTCCGCTTCAACGCGCTGATGCTCGAGAACGTCCGGGTGTCGATCCCGGTGCTCGTGCAGAACGTGTCGAACCACTACCGCCAGGAAGCGCTATACCAGATCCACAAGATTCTGGGGAGCGCCGACTTTTTGGGAAACCCTGTCGGCCTCTTCAACAACATCAGCTCGGGCGTCGCCGACATCTTTTACGAGCCCTACCAGGGGCTCATCATGTCGGACCGGCCCGAGGACTTTGGCATCGGGCTCGCGCGCGGCGCCGGGTCCTTCTTCAAGAAGTCGGTCTACGGCTTCAGCGACTCGTTCTCCAAGGTCACGGGCAGCTTCGCCAAGGGTCTCGCGGCCGCCACGATGGACAAGCAGTTCCAAGACCGGCGGCGCATCACGCGGGCGCGCAACCGGCCCAAGCACGCCATCTTTGGCGTGACGGCGGGCGCCAACAGCCTGTTCACGTCGGTGGCGTCGGGCGTGGGCGGGCTCGCGCGCAAGCCGCTCGAGGGCGCCGAGCAGGAGGGCGCGCTCGGCTTCTTCAAGGGCATTGGCAAGGGCGTCGTCGGGCTCGCGACCAAGCCGGCCATCGGCGTGCTCGACTTTGCGTCCAACGTCAGCGAGGGCGTGCGCAACACGACGACGGTGTTTGACGGGTCCGAGATCGACCGCGTGCGGCTGCCGCGGTACATTCCCGGGGACGGCATCGTCCGGCCGTACAGCCAGCGCGAGGCGCTCGGGCAGTCGTGGCTCAAGCAGGTGGACAATGGCAAGTACTTTGACGAGATGTACATTGCGCACCTAGAGCTGCCGACGGAGGACATGGTAGTCATGGTGACGTATGCGCGGATCTTGTTGATCCGGAGCCGGCGGCTGCAGACGGAGTGGGATGTGCCGCTCAAGGATGTGCAGACGATTGCGAAGGAGCGGACGGGGCTGAGCCTGACGCTGAGGGGGGGGACGAACGGGCCTTTTATCCCGATTGGGGAGGAGAGCGGCCGGACGTATATCTACAAGATGGTGGCGGTGGCGGTGGAGGAGTTTAACAGGCGGTTTCGGGGGTTGGAGTGAGGAGGGTTATATACATGGATCGGTGGAGTGGCTGAGGGGGTCATGAGTGTATTGGTTATGTGTGACGAGTAATGCGATTCCTATTCTTCTCAACGTTGTGTCGGGTTTTCGGTTGGTTTGAGAGCAGATGAGCATGTCACTCACTGGAAGGAAAAGGCGCTAATACAAGTTGTGAATGATCATGACATGCCGCTAATGGTCTTTCTACCGATGCATCCCTTCATGACACAAGCCTGCGTTATCCACTACCTGGACTCCCGTGCCTTTTCTATCCGTATCCCATACCCCTATTCCAGCCCCACCCCCCTCAGCCTGTCCAGGCTTCCCATACCATGCACCGCCCATCACCCCTCCCCACGCCCAAACACCTGCCCCAACACCCCCCCCAACCCCCCCCCCTCACCTCGTACACCCTCCCGCCCCCCTCCGCCTCGGCTCCCTCCGGCCGGTACTCCACCCCCGCCACATCCCCCTGCAGACTCAACCAGCACGCCAGCAGCAGCCCCTCGACCGTCCAGAGCACGCGCTCCCCCTCGTCCATCTGGCCGAACGAACCCGACCCCTCCAGCCGCTCCGCCCAGTCCAGGTACCCGTCGAACCACGAGGGGTGGTATCGCGTTGCGAGGGTCGCTTCGGGGACGGGGTGCGGCGGCGGGGACGGGCCGCCCGCCGTGTGTCGTATCCGGCGCCGGGAGCCTGGGTTGGAGGGGGGAGCAGGAGGGAGGTGAGGCGGTGGCGGAGGTACCGGGTTCCCCGGCCAGCCGCCGGCGTACCAGAGGTAACTCGCGCCGGGGTCGTGGAGGGACGGCGCGAGGAGGTATTTGAACTGCTGCGCGGGGGGAGGGGGGGGTGGGGGCGGGCGCTGTCTTGGTTTTGGTTGTGGTTGGGTTTGGGGTGGTGGTTGGGAGAAGAAGGATGATGGCGGCGGCGGGTCGAGCAGGAAGAACCCGGGGGACGGGGTGAGCGGGGTGTGGAGGATCTCGTCGATGCTGGAGGGCGGGGGCGGGGTTGGAGTCGGAGCGGGGGGGACGCGGAGCGGGGGGGGATTGGGGGGGTGGCGAGGCCGGCGGAGACGGAGCCGTCTGGGAGGAGGCGGATGAGGAGGCCGTAGTCGGTTTCGAGGGTGACGGGGCGGTCGCGGCGGGGGGTGTTGGGGTGGTGTTGCTGTTGGGAGGTGCAGAGGAGGAAGGCGACGTCGGCAGTGGTGAGGGGGGGCATTTTCTTCATGTTGGGGGGAGGGGGTGGGGGGGAAGATGCATTGGAGGGAGAGAGGGGGTGGTGATGGCTTCACTCAATTGTTTGTTGGGGATGGGGAGAGAGAAAGGCCGAGGTCAACGGTGATGGTGAGGGGGGGAGGGGGGAGGGGGGAGGGGGGAGGGGGAGGGGGAGAAAAGGAGGGTCATAGGCGCTGGAAGTTAGGGGGGGAGGGCGCTGCCGTGGTACCATCGCTTTTCCTCCGGGGGGGGGTCGAGGATGGATCGTGGGTGTAAAAAAAGAAGGAACCGCTTGAGTGGGGAGCTGATGGTCATCAATTGGGAAGCCGCATGTGGCAAAGTGCAGAACATATGAGAGACGGATCTCCAATTGTTTGAACCCTCTCCTTCTGGGCTGAGGTGATGTTTTCTCGCAGCGTCGTTTTGCAGCTGGGAATCTGGCATGAGGCAATCTAAATCGTCAGATCTCCGGCCGCAGGTGGGAGCCGGGCTGGGCAGCTCGGGGGGTGGCCGGCAGGTTTGGGGACGGGGGAGGAGATGATTGGTGATTGGGGCAGAGATTCGGGCCATTGGGGGACGCGGCCCAGAGGTCTGCCAAAATTAAATTGCATCCGACAAAACTGAAGTGCGGCGGTTGTTCTATTTTGGGATTTGGGGTTGACATTGTACATTTGGAGCTGAAGTTGAGGCATTCTGCTGAGTTCAGTTTGGATCTGATGTACATGGACAAAATCAAGGCCCGAGGATAGGTGGTTTGAGCTTATTTCGGGTTCTTCGAGACAACACAGAAACACCGTCTCGACTGGGGGTTGCCCCAGCGAGATAGAATAAGTGCCACAGAATGAACATGCCCATGGATGTCACGGATTGACAGAGAGGAGATGGCAGAGAAGAGCAAAGCCGCTTCGCTTGGTATCTGAAAAGGTATACGTCTTGGGGTACATAAATTATATGCATAAAGTCTTCCTCCTCCGTCTCCCGCCCATGCAACCTCCTCTATACCTCCCTCTTCGCCCAAAAATGACCCGTCACGGCATCCGCCAGCGACATTGGTCCCAACCCTCCCTCCCTCCTTCCTGCCTGCATCATTCAACCTCCTCCCCGATGTTTCCTCCTCGATCCTCCCGTCGCGAGTCCCCATCCTCGACCCCTCCCCTTTGTCCAATTGTGGTCGCGCGGTCCAAGTTGTCACTCTTGATGCCGTCCACTTGATATCGTCCCTGTGTCGTCCACCTGTCCATGTCGAAGGTGCCGTCCAAGATGCTGTCACTGAACCTCACGGCGCCTACCCGCTCCGGGCAAGGTAGATCAGGATCAGGGGCCACCCGACGGATAATACAAAGGCGGCCAGGACGGAAAAGAAGTTTGCGTCTCGCTCGCCGTCCTTGCCCGACCAGCGCGACAGCAGGGCGACGGCGCAGTAGATCATGCCGATGCCGTAGGCGCTGCCGGCCCACATGATGCCGAGGATGATGTCGGCGACGCGGTCGGGCTCCGAGAGCCTGGCCCCGGACGTGTCCTTGAGGTCCTCGTTGAGGGAGAGATTCTGACCCATGGTGGCGGCGGTTCGGGTTTGTCGTGGTCTGTTGTGGTGTTGCGGGGAAGAGAGAAGGTCGAATCACCCTAGAGATATGGAGGATGATGGCTAGGCGGTGGTGCTCGGTGTGTGATTGGCGTGATGGGCGGTGATGGCCTGCAGTGGCGCGGGCGCTTCGTGATTGGTGACGACCTGCGATGGCGACGAGCCCGAAGAAAAGGAAGCAAAGGATTGAAGACGAAGAGAATCGAAGACCAAGAAGAGAATATCTCGACCAGCGGAACTGTGTGTTGCAAACGGCGACCAGCGACCAGTGACCCCTTCAAGCAAACATCAAGGAATTCAAGGAAGGATCACAAAGAAACGCAACAAAATGGTCCCCAAAAGAGTGAAGGAGGAGGAGGAGCAAAAGGAGAGGTGGGAGAGGACGTGGAAGAGAGGGGACGACGGCAATCAGGGTGACCTTGGTTTCTTGAACAAACCTTTTCCTTGGGACGGACCGACAGAGATCGGATCGGAGCTGGGCCATGGCTTCATGCCCTCGCGGCCGAGCCTGCGGACGCACACACCTCCGTGCCTGGCGAGGATGGCGATCTTACAATGGAAGAGGGACCGTCATTGGTCGCGACAAAAGCTTGGGGCGAGCGATGGGACGTTGCTGGTGTTGCGCACCCCTGGCCGGCCCCTGCCGCCCCCCGACTTGAGACGCTTGCTGCGCCAGCCCGCCCCGCGTTGCCCTCTGCCGCCTGCTCTCGAGGGGCTGCCGTGGTTGGTTCGTTCCAACTGCTGGCGATGCCTGCGCAATGGTCACCAACTGGCACGAGCGTCCATCTTTGTCACAGGTTGGAGAAGTGGTTCGGAATCAGATAGTTGTGGAATCCCATCCTGGCACCAATCAAATTCCCATCCACCACTTCCGCCGTCTCGTCTCGTCGCTGCACGCGCGCTTCGTCCAGACCATGGGGTGAAACATTCGGCCACTATTCTCGTCTCTTTTCAATCCCATCCCCCCTCAATCCCATCCCTCCTCAATCCCATCTACTCTACTCCAAAGTCCCCGTCCGAGGCCCTGCGATTTTTAGCAGTCCAATCTTGGCCCCGTGCTCCAACGCCAAACACCGCCAAGAAGGCACGCACGCGCGCTTCAGGAGCCTGGCCCCCTCCTCGATCCTCGAATTCCATGGCGGGATCGAGAATCAACATCGGGGCCCGAATGCCATCTCACTGATCCCCCGAGACCCCTTGGCTGCAGACGATCCGACGGTCACCATGCAACCTCCATACCAGACCCCATTCTCAATCCAGCCAACGGGCCCCTCCGCCGATCCTTTCCCATCCCATCCGTCTGACACGTCGTCTCCCTCATCCACGTCGGGCTTCCGCGTCGGGCTTCCGCGCATACACGTTCCTGAGATCAAAGTAGCCGTGGATCGTCCCGTCGCGGATCTCACTCAGCAGCTCCTCAATGTACACATTGACCTTGTCGGCCGTCCATCCCATGACGCTGCTGAACATGTACAGCACGTATCCTGATGCCACCAAGACGGTCAGCGGACAATTTTCTGACATGGTCGGACCATCTCTCTTCAGGCCGGGCCACTTACCCTCGACATCCTGCTCCATCGTCATCTGGTAACAGCGCCCGACCTCCCTCCACTTCTTGTCCTCCGGCCACGGGCTGATGGGTATCTTGAAGTTGTCCACCACAGGCGTGTCGAAGCCGGCCTGGAGCATTCCCGTGCGCTGTATGTCTTCACCGATGATGTTGAACGGCCGTCCGATCTTTCGGCCGCCCTCGTTAAACACTTTTCCCCACCGGTCCATCGCCGATCCCTCCTTGACGCTGCCGTCATCCGACTGGAACAAGGACGACGGCTCGAGGCTCTCGACGTATCCGCCCGGCTTCAGCACTCGGAACGCCTCCTGGAAGAGGGCATCCCAATCGGGAATCGACCCAACGAGGTAGCGAATGTGCACGTAGTCGACCGAGTTGTCCGGTTGCGACCACGTCGATGCCGCGTCTTCGATCAGACATACGACATTTGGCGTCGATACCGAGTTAATTGCCATGATTGGTGTGATGTCCGTGGCTATTAGCTGTGTTTTCCGAAACTGGCGGGCAAAGTCGCTGCGGTGCGGTTAGCCACCAAGCTGCCATCACCGGCCAGCCAGTCGTCCTCACCCCGCCCATGTTCCTTAAGGCATCTAGTCAGCGCGGCCCAACAACCTGCGGTTATTTTCGCCTACCTGTGCCTGTACCAATGTCCAGCACTTTCTGCGACACTGTCAATATCCGGCGTGTTATCAGCCGCTGCCAGACAGACAGACCTCGATGTCCTTGCTCAATGGCGCAAGGAACAGCCTGTCGTCAAGGACGAGCTTCAATTTTCGATGGCTTTGCCTCGGTCAATGAGGCGCTCCCGCGCAGAGGGAAGATGAGCGTACATGATGTCGGAGCAATCATTGTGCCTCTCGTCGTTTGGCTCCCTAGCAAAAAGCCGTCCATCAGCTACCATATTCCTCTCCAAAACTCGCGGGAGATCGTACCATGACTCGCCCTGGGTCGTGCGATCACTGTGGTAGGTCCGTCCGTGGAGGATTCGGTACTGGTAGAGCGTCAACATGGCCCCTCGACATGCCTCACCGTGCCCTTGCGCGACGCAGCTCATATGGCAACTCCATCCAGGTGCAAAGGTCATGGCAAAAATCACACACCTCTCCTCCCCTATGCCAAGGTGGCTTGGTATAAGGCAGCGGGTTGGGCTCGGTCATTATCGAGTCGATGTCGAAATCGCTTTCTGGCGGATTGGCGTCAACAACGGACGAAAGAGAGAAAAACCGAGGACCGACAACATGGCGTCGGCCCAGTAAATACCAAGCACTCGACCCCTCCGTGCCCCCCTGCAACAGAACGCCGACCTGGCTCCCGCCATGGGTAAACCGCCAAGAATCAATCCAACGACATGGCTTCGGTGTCGTGAAAAAGCGGAGCACCTCTTTGTCTCGGGCCAGTCCAGCTGCTCAGTGGCCACAGTGCTTCGATGACATTCTTTCGCGCGATTTTACTGTCCGCTATGCAACGGGGACGCGGGGGAGAGGGGCCGGATGCTATCAGCAGCACGCCTGGTTGGCCGGTTCGAAGGGTCGAGCGGCTTGGCCGGTCCGACGTGCTCCAGCCGTTCGCCGGGCCGTCGCGGGGATGTGGTCTGTCTCGCTTCTTAGCACGTCACTAGGGCAGGTTCCAAAAAGGAACAATCCTCTTTGTTGTCTCGTCACGCCCAGCAACACAAGAAGATTTCCCGTTTTAAAGTAAACAATTTGATATTTTCCTCGCAAAAGAATGGAACCCAGCTGGGGCGACTGCGCACTAAGCTCCAGTCCCCATCTCTGGGCGATCCAGCTTGTTCCTCCGTTGTCTATGCAGGTTCTTAGGTAAGTAGTATGCCCCCCTTGTCTATAGCTGAACCACCACTGACAACAAACATTTGGACGTTAAAATAAGCCTCGCCTCGTGTATACCTCCACCGTTTTTAGTCACGTCATCCCAACCGTGGCGTGTCTACCCTCTCCCCTCATCACACCCCATCAACCAGGCCACCGCCATCAGAGGTTCGTGGCCGGGTCCGTGCCGGTGGTTGAGTCCGTACCGATGGTCGAGTCAGTGCCGGTGGCCGAGTCCTCGCCGGCGGCCGAGTCCGTGACGGTGGCCCGGTCCGTGCCAGTGGCCGAGTCCGTGACGGTGACAAGGTCCGCGATCGTGGCCGAGTACATGACAGTGGCCGGGTCCATCACCGGGCTGCGAGCCAAGTCCGTGACCCCCTTGGCAGTTTCGACCAGTCGGTCAGTCTCCCTGTCAAGGCGCTCCAGGCGCTCCTGGATAGCTCCAGAACCCAGTCCATACGTAAGGCGGGCAACGACGTTGTCAGGAAAGTAGCGGTTCGCATTTGCCTCCCTGGTAGGGGCCGGGCCGTGGGGTGGCTGGGAAAGAGAAACCGAGCTGTGGAGAGGGAGAATGTCAGGTTGGAGGCGGAGGGGGTATGCCCGAGGGAGGATGTCGAGCTTGGGGGGGGGGCGCGCGGGGCTTGGAGACACGCAGGGCCTGGGCCACGCAGGACTTAGGGATGCGCAGAGAATGGGATTTAGGGCGGTTGTTCATTTGGACAATATGAACATCGACCACTTCGGTCCTAGGACTGTGCCGACATATTGTGACGGGTAGGGACTGGCAGACATGGACATGGCCGCATCTCAGGGGATGACAACAGACAGAAAGAGGTCAGACCTGGACCTACTTGCTCGGCACAGGTGCCACGGACCTTTCGGTCGGGCTCGGGGGGTTGCTTTCTCCAGGCATGGTGACGGCTGGGAAGTGGGCAGTGGATGTGACGGAGAGGATTTGTGCCGGGAAGATTTTGAGTTGTCGGCGAGCCGGGGTTGGCTCGAGGCGAGGTCGGCAGAGGGGGATATGGCTCAGGTATGGGGAGAGACGGATGGATTTGACCGGACAGACGCCGGCGTGGGCCAGCGCATTCTTATTGATTTTGCTTTACACTTCGAGGGGAAGCAACAATCAGACGCAGCGCGTCGACGACGCTGCCCGAGGAAAGGCTTGTGTGACAACTGGAGAGAAAACAGTCGAGCATCGCAGCCATCACCTCGCGGCATAGACCCAACCCAGGCTCACAGAAGACCCTCATGCTTGTTGCTGCTGGACTCCCAAAGATGCGTCCCGCTGATTGGGTTGGGCGAACTTGGGGGAGACACCCAGGGAGATACTGCTGCCCTGGTGGTGGACCTAGGGGTCGGACCTGGCCAATCAGTGGCCACGCTCTAGTCCACAGCATCCGTACAATAGATGGATTCCTGCTTCCGTCAGAGCCCCGCCTTCCGCCCTGTCTGGGACTCCAATCCAGCTTTCCAATCCAGCGTGGACACACTCCATCCAATCCAGCCCAATCCTTAGCTTTCCACCGCTAGATAGCTACACCTTTCATCAGCATCGGTAATGTAATCCACCGACTCGGCCTGTGACGTGGCTTGCCGGCACTGGCATGGCCTCGGTGGGCTGGTTCTTGCCACTCGACGGACACAGATCGCATCCAATTGCCCACCGGGGGCATCCAGACCGTGCGAGACAAGCCAGACGCGCGAGACGAGCTAGACGCGGACAAGAAATTGACATCTCGCATGTGTATGGATAGAATATCCGCGCCCCACCCTGTCGTGACAAGGCGGATTTGCTAGGCATTGGCAGTCAACTCCTCACATCAGAAGGGGGCGGGGGGTGGGGGTGGGGGTGAGGGTTGGCGAAGCTGCGGGGAGAGCTTACTTTTGTCTGCTTCAAGACATGGATTAGGTACATAGTGCATATCATGTACCACTCAGCAAGCCGCCCGCACCACCGCCCACCTGCACCACCGCCCGATCCTTGGGCCTGGACTCGGTATGTGACTGGCCAAACGCTAAAAGCGTGGCCATCTCAAGGTGCGGGACCGTCACCTGGCGGTGTCGAGCAGAGATGAGAGAGTGTGCCTGTCTAGGTGCCTACCCAAATCCGTAACGGACGGTCGAGAGGAGACAGGGCGCATGCCGACGGGGACTGGACCACCGGCGAGCCCCCCCCCTGGTCTTTGTCTCAGTCAACTTTCACACAGTCTTGACACGCACCACACATAGTGTGTGGGTATGTACCGCGTTAGTCTACTGTGCCGGGAGCTTCCCGGTTCCCAAGCAGATATAGACCCCCGGGGAGGGCTGAAATAAGCTCGAGATACGCCCTACTGCTCCCACTATCTCAAGTAGAGCGCCCGTAGCGGAAAGTGGACGCAGGGCAAATTCGGGTTATTCCGTTCGTTGCATCGGCACAAGGCAGTCCCAACTTAGTACCGCAGGCCGAAACCGGACAATTAGACGCCGAACAGGCGGCCTCGGGCCCTCCAGTCATTTCCGCCTGTCATCATCTCAACCATACAAATACGCAGCAAATATACATACAGCAGGGATAAAGGAAAATTTCAGTTCGCATCTATATCTCTTAACTCAGATCTAGTACGGATTATGTTGCATGGGTTTCCTCTTTGGCCAACCTCATTATAACATTTTGAGACTGGCTTTAGTAGGCGCCTTGGTAGATATCGACGAAGCTGATTTTGCGCTTCGGACATGCATAGGCATTGTCCTTACGTGTGTTGTGAAAGAAAAGGCAACAAGGCAGAGCAATACGAGCCTCGAGGAAAAAGCAAAAAGTGACACACATTGCGCAGCCGAGAGGAAGGTACGCCTATTAATATATGCCTCGTGCGAACCAGCTGCGACCCAAGTCGACCGAGCTATTCTTCTGCAGAGGCCAAGCGAGTAGTAACCTATATCCAACATCTCCATTTCATCATGCACCAACTCATCAACTCCAGCCTCCAGCCTCTTGTCTGGGACTCTCTCCCAAGCTTACTCCGCCACGCAGACTTTCATCGTGCAGACTCCGCGTCTCCCGCAGCAAACATTCTGAAACGCCCGCACCCTCCCTCTTCTTGTAAATAACCCACGCTCTCTAGCACTACCATCTTACATTCCACCGGCCTTCTTCTCGCTGGCTGCTGCTAGCCTTCTTTCCGTCGTGCTTGCCCGGTCTTATGCCGGCCGAATCCCCTTGCCTTCCCGCGCCGCCCACCGCTGCATCCCGGTCTCCCACCGCCTCCCATCCACCAGTGTCGCCGTATCAGCCGCCCCTCTTCTCGCTGGCTGCTACCGCCCTCTTTTCTGTCATATGTGCCCGGTCTTGTGCCTACCGTACCTTCGTATCCCCCGCTGCCGTCCTCGTCTCTAGCCGTCGCTATCATCAGCCGCTGCGGTCCGCATCCTGATGATGAAGAGCAAAAAAGAAGAAAAAAGAAAGAAAAGCCAGGTGCAGGGGGGAAACTGACCCTTTCGGGTCAGTAGTACCTATCCCTCTTTAAAGGAGGGAAACCTCTCCTCAGTAAGGAGATGGTCGGTATAACCCCCCACACCTGGGACCCATTGTGAGAAAATGGTTCACTAACTGTACCGAGATTTAAACTAGCTACCTCCAGTTCGCCAAGCTGATGGCAGCCAACTCAACCATGGCACTGCCAGGCCCCCACTCTCTCCGGGTCGATATTTAGTCGAGCTATCCCAGTCTATAAGAGGTAGCCTACGTCATCTTTCTCATTTATGGGAGACCCCTAAGGTGGACTTGAACAGCCTCGATTCATTAGCTTTCCTCGCCCATCATGACACCAATCCCACTGCTAGTCTTGCAGGAAGACACATACTTATGCTCCTATATATTCCATATTAATAACGCGACACTATTTTCACACGCTCCCACTTACTGGTGGAAAAACCCACATCATCCGTTCCAAGGCATCAGGGGGGGATGCTCTTTCGTTTACCTTGGACTGAGGGATGCTCGGCTGGTTGCTCAAGTTTATGTCAAAGCAGTCCCCGTCCTCAGTCACTCTCCTCTAACCTCCGATAGAATTTCTTCCTTTGATGCTATTGTTATCGCCGCCGCCCTTACCACCACCATGTCCCGAGCGATACGGACCCGGGCTTCCCTCGGGTCCTTCCTGATTGGCTGTAGGGTACCTACCCTCCCTACCTGTAATAACTGGTCCGCTATGGCCGCCCTATGCTGCAATGTCGTTAACCTGGGTCATGACAATACGTTAGGTTTGCTTACTCGCGGGCCATTTTTTGTGTGAATTAGTTCAGCTACGAGCGACGAGGAACAATGACGTCATCTCTTCGCGTAGCACTCAGTCTCAAGTCCACCTCCAGGGTGTAACACAGCACGCAGGCGGCTGCAACGCCCTGAAAGTGGCTTAGTTCCCTCTATCGCACGGGGCATCAATAGCAATAGCCGCCGTTGGTCTGATCGGGGTTAGATGAGGTCCTGAGGCTGAAATTAACATGCCGTTCGTCCAATTGTCGCCCTCACTTCGGGCCGCTCAGTCCATTGTGGAGGCGCAGTCCTTGAAGCTGCGCTTCCGGGGCGCATCTCAACCCCTAGCCGTTGCAAAGGTTCTACACTACATTCAGACCGTAAATTGAAGGGACGCCGCACTTGTTGTCGGGCTTGTGGCAATTGTTATTAAATATCGACAGAATCTTCAGCTTCCGTGGATATCGCAAGCCTTTGTTCGAGATCCCACCCATCCGGACTTGCACGCCAAGAAAGGAGCGAACCTCGCATCTCAGCCGATTCCCTGTCACGTCTTTCAATTTCACACTCCCCGAAATGAGCCTGGGAATAGGGGTCGGCGACCTCGCGCTCGTAGTGCGCAGTGCATGGAGGCTGTACAAGGCGTGCAAAGACTCCTCTGAGGACTTTGCGCGACTGTCGACCGAACTGATGTCGCTGCACGCAGTCCTTACCGAGACGAACGACTTCCTGATCGAGAACCACGATAATATCGACATATCACGGCGAAACCGACTGACAGTCCTATGCACCGGCTGCCGCTCCACACTCGATGAACTCCATGCCATCGTCGCGCGCTACGAAAGCTTGGGCACTCAAACACAGCGCGCCTGGGACCGGGCGCACTTTGGCCTGCGGGACCTGTCTGATATCAGGAACCGGCTCTTGAGCAGTGTGACGATGTTGTCAGCATTCAACTCAGCCATGGTCAAGTGCGTCTCATCTCCGAACCAAGACATCAATCGTCTGGTAGCTAACAGGAGCCGTCTCTCCAGTTCCTCCCAAGCGCGTATCGAAAAGCAGCTCACCAAGTTTCTCGCCGAAGTACAGGCCGGCCTACGCGAAGGTTCTGTCGTGGCAACCGAAGACGCTGCGAACACTATTTCGAAAGCTGGTGTTTGGACGGAGCTGCGCCGCGAGCTCGAAGACGTCGGAATCAGCCAGCCCGCAGCTGAAGAAAACCATGCCTTCATACTCGAGCGTATTCAAAAAGCGCTGGAAGCCGGTGAACTGGAGGAACTCGCGCCGTGCGACGCGCCAGAAGCCGTAGCGGCGGGAAGAAAAACGTCCATCGCACCCAGCGATTCTGGGTACGGCGGCAGTGTTGCGTCTGCTTCGGAAAGGGCGAGCATCTCCATGTCGTCAACCACCCTGAGTGTGGCAAACAATGCATTTGAAGAAGAACTGCGGCGTCAGCGCGCCGAGTGGTGGCCGGGGAATAACGCAGGGTTGAATCTCGACCGCTCGTCCACCAGCATGACGGACGACACGGTCAAGTTCGCGCTGCCCAAAGTGCGTAGGCGGACCGGCCCGGTTGGTTTGATAAAGAAGCTTGTGAAAAAGGAGACAGCTATTATCGAGGCGGCGAGCGATGGTGACATTGACAAGGTCGCCGAGTGCATCAGCCTAGGAATGGATGTCAATGCCCGAGAAAGATGGGGATGGTCAGCGCTGAGTATGTGCGGGTATGGCGGCCACGTAGCCATCGCGCGACTGCTTTTGGATCACGGCGCCGATCTGGATAATGTCGATGTCGACCATGATACGCCGACGAGTCTGGCGACCCACAGGGGGCATACTCAGCTTGTGGTCATGTTTGATGAGGAGAGGCAGGTGAGGGATTTGAAAGTCAGGGAGATGGATACGGAGGTTCCAAGGAGGTATGTTTGATTCAGCCCTACGTCTATCCGTCGGGCGCTGACATATTCTAGTGTTATTCTTTAGGGCGTTTTTCGCGTTCCCCATGCCTCTAGGGCAGTCCTTTCGCTGTGTAGAAACACCTGTCGGGCCTTGGCGAAGGTCCTCGCGATAACGACAAGTTTATTCAACTTAAATAACACAGTATTTATCATGTTTTCAAATCGACTGTCAGGCGAATTTTGCCTTAGATACCCCCTTGCAAATAAACCCATCCTATATCTTCAATCACAGTCCCCAAATGGCATCGTCATGCCACCTCGTTCCCCTTTTTCTCGCACATGCTTTCCAATCAAATTTCAGCACCACCCTGAGCCTTTCGACATGTTTGTTGGAGTCCCTTGTTGCATAGCTCACGCTCCAGCTTCATAAACAGCCGCAATCTTCTTCCCAATCGACTCCCCACTCAAGTAAGCTCCCGCTACAGTGCCACACTCCTCAAAAGGGGCGGCATGCTCGCCACAAAACCAGAGCCTGCGATCCGGACAGCCCTCCCTGATGACCAGTACATCCTTGTCCGCCTCCTCTATCCCAACTTGAAAGTTGCAATAGCTCCCGAATCCACTCAGCTCGTCCTTAAGCCATTCTGTCGCGAGGATGGCCTTCGGTTTGCAGTCTGGATCGTCGGGACTATATCCTGGAAGACGAGAGTAATAGGGTCGGAAGAACTCCTCCACAAGACTAGTCTTCTCGGCCTTTGATTTCCCGTGGATCCTGCTCACGATATGGCGTGAGCAGTCACCGTAGATGTAGAAGAGGATTGTGGGGTGATTATTTGGCTCGCGGAAAGTGGACAAGTCCCAGATCTCTTGAGGCCAGCCGCAAGGGTTCGTGTCGGTTGCGTATTCAGGGGTAAGCCAGTTGGTGTAGCAGGGGAAGGCGTTGGCTTCCGGACCTTTGGTCCAGAAGACGCGGGGAAAAGTAATGAAGACCTTCTCGAGCTGGGACAGGGATATGTTGGTGATTGCTGCCGAGAGTCGCGGGGGAAGTGAGGGGCAGAAGACATCTTGATGGAGTTTGAGCCAGCCCAGGGGGCTGGTCATGACGACTTCATCGAAGGAGAGGGTCTCGCTGGTTGAGGTGGTAATGATGACGGGTTGGCCGGCCAATCTTGATTCGGGCGTTTTGACGCCGACGACGAGCGTGTTTAGACGGATAGCCGCCTTTTCCAAGGCCGGCTTTGCAGCGCGTTGAAGAATTGAGGAGAAGGTTGACTCGACGAACATTTCCTCTGCCCCTCCGCGTTAATTGTGTTGCGCTACCACTCTCAGCATCTCGGAAGCACTCACCTCCACCACAACACTCCTCCATCCAAGCAAACCTCAAGCTCTGCTTCCACACCGGCTCACCTACATAAGCCCCAAAAACTTCACTCATCTGCACCAAGAGCTTACGCTCCCCCTCATCAGGGACGACGTCCTCCGCGCGCTGTCGTATAAAATCCTGCAACGAATCCCGACTGGGAATTCCCTTGCCGCCATCCTCATCACGCACCTTCTCACTGAACTTGAACGCCTCGTCGATAATCTCCCACAGAAGAGTCGACAGCCGCTCCGTCTGTTCGGCTGGGAGAGGACTTCCCTCCGAATTAAAGATGAGTTGCTTGTCATTCCAGTAGTGCAGCGGGGTGCAACTGTCAGTGGCAAGCTTAAACACGGGATGAGGTTCATCGGAGTCAGTCCAGGCGTGGATCCAGTTCGGTCCGATATCTACTGTGTAGCCCAGGTCGTTGGATTGGCATATCTTAATGTGCGTCAGCGGCGGTGCTGGGGGGGGAGGTTAAGGAGGAGGGTGAAGTACCCTGCCGCCTATCCTGCTGCGCGCTTCGAGGATGGTGACTTTGAATCCTTGGGAGAGGAGAATGTCGGCGCAGCGGAGGCCCGAGATTCCTGCACCAACGATGCAAATGTGTGGTTTCGGGGCGTTGGTCTCCATTTGAGCATTTGGCGTGCGGGATTTCTTGCTGAATTTGGGTTGAAGTTGATGGTTTTCGGTTCTAGGTGACGAGGGGGTTGAAAGAACGGGGCGGTGGCGCAGTCCTCCGAGCAAGCTTGGGCCTGCGGATCGGCGTTGATGCCCGAAAACCCGCTTGGAAAGCGGCCTCTTTATCCATTGGTCAGGCATCTTAGCGCAGCTGCCAGCATGAGAGTAGCCCCCGACCGACCAAAAGTGGCCCGGACAATGAATAAGCTGGGCCTGAGCTGGGGTTTAAAGCGCCCCCTTTCTTTGTCCATCTCACAAAGAGCGGCCTAGAAGCTGTGCTAGTAGGGAAACATGGGCAGCCGTCGACATCTTCTTTGTTGTCCACTTCCTGCCCACCATCGTATCGACGCCGCGAAACATAGCACCAGCTCTTCATAGACGTGAAAGGACAGCCCTCTGACTATCAACGTCTTACCATTAGAGAGAGGCCAGCGACGCTGCGGATGGAGATATCACTATGGGCAAGTGCGGGGCCAGCGATGACAATGGGAATCTGCCCGCCATGGCCAAACGTAGAACCGGCGATGATGACGATGTTGTAGATACAAGTACCTCTCCCACGGAAAGAATTTGGCTCTTCTCGACTCTTTTTACCATCACCAGCAACTGTGTCAACAACAACGGCTTTATCCTATTTACACAATAGTTTTTTCTGTCTTACAACAGTTTTGTCCCGTATGTCACTGGAACCTCATAGAGACAAAGGTAAGCAAGCGATTTCATTCTATTTAAATTCCTCGATTCCCCGATCTATCTCTCATCCACTTATCTCTTCAACCTCATTTCTACAATTCTCTCCACTATTATCCGCCTATCTCTCCGCTATGGCCCTCCAAACTAACCTGTCCGGTGTAAGCCTGCTGCAGGTTCCCAACTTACACAACATTTCACACGACATTTCACACGACATCATGGTTTATCAGGCTTTTGCTTCGGCCACTTCGGCTCTTTGGTCGGCCGGTGGAGGTAGCGCTATTGGCCAGATTTACGTCACTTATAGCTTCATGTCGCTTCTCTGGGCATGGCAGTTCCAGGTCGCCATCATCGCTTTCACTCTGCTTGTATTCGCCGCCAAGTTTTGTACTATCAAGTCAAACACCGATGCCCGCACCAGAGAGACGGAGGCCCGCAACAGAGAGACGGAGGCCCAAAACAGAGAGACGGAGGCCCGAAACAGAGAGACTGCGAGCAAAGAACGGATTGCCCGGATGCAGATTGAGATGGAACTCGAGAAAATGCAAACGGAGCTTACTTGCCGCTTCCTCAGCTTACAGTACAACGCGGCTGCTCTTCGACCTTCGGCTGCAAAGCCCCAAGCTCTTCTAGCAGCACGTGAAGCTGACCCCGGTGACAGCATGTTACAGAATCCAGCCTTGGCAACAGCGTCAATCTAGCCATCCTCCATGCCAGCGATCAACCACCCGTTGTATTTCACCAAGACCCCGAAAGCCTTCCTTCCAGGCTAAAGGAATAGATCGCACATTTGCGCCTGCGGACGCGGAGGGCACCGTTGGCTAGGGGATATGGTGGAAGACCGTAGGATGTTTCTTCGAAGTCCTGGACATTCTTTTTAAGGTTCTTTATGTTCTTTTTTGTAGGGGGGGAGCTTCGTCAATTCAGTTAGTTTTCAGCTTCTTTAGTTCGCCAGTTTGTGTTACTCTTGTAGCAAATTCATTATTTCATGCCCTTTGGGCCATAATTTTTCGACCTTCGTTATCCAAATTCTTACACCACACCGATGCGACAACCTTGTGACTGATGTATATGTTCTCTTGCCCTGATCAGAAAGCCACACTCTTTAATCACGTTCTTTTTTTCACCAAACCGGTAGCGTAAGGTGCGGCAACGCACCTCGCGACCTTAAACATACCTACCTTGGGTACCTACCTATGTAGCAGCCCAAGGACCGACCCAAGCAACCGCCCCCTAAAACAATTTCGTCGGGTGGACGCAGCAGCCGCCATACTATACAGCATGTACGTCCCGATCGACGGGTGGACGCAGCAGCCGTCATAATATAAATTGTGTGCGTCCCGATCGTCTGCCCGATCCTCGGCCAGAGAGCTTTCGAGAAGCCTTTGTGCGAGAGAAACAAATTCGAAGCGGCGTCCCATTTCCTTGCATCCACCAGCTGCATTGCATAGGCACCTCCGGGCCAGCCATGCGCAGATTGAGACCATGAATCCCGATATGGTGTTTCCAGTAGAATGACAAGGCTTGCGGTGACGACACACGCCGACTCTCATTATGAAATCTGCCTCTCCTGAAACAAATATTGACTCGGCAACCGTCACTCCCCCGCCCCTCTATCCTCACCCATCCCTGAGCAACCCACCTTCGCCCACACCGAGCGCCATCACATATCAACTTTGCCCGATCTGCCATGCGTCGGCCAACAAACATGGCTGCGCGGTCGCCTGTTTGCAGAATCGCGAACCCTTGCCGCGGCGGCGGATGCTCGGCACGTGTCACCGCGTCATCATTCATGTCGTCCAGCTCAATGTTTGAATAACCACCCCCGCCTGGTGCAACACATTTCGGAACGTTGGGAGCATGGTACTTCTTCAAACTATACGGGAGAGCAACGTGCTATTACAGGTCCTTGCACAACGGTATTCCACCAATGCGGGTCCACCCCCCATCGAGTCTCGGCGTCGGGCTGACTCCCCATGCCATCAAAGCTTTCTGGTTCCCTGGATGACATCCACAAGGCTATCCGTCTCCCCATCGAGGCGGTCGACGCGCTGCTGGACGGACTCGGTGCCTGAAGCCCCGTATAGGACACGGGCAAAGACGTTGTCCTGGACGTAGCCTTCAGCGGTGGCGGCCCTGAGAGGGCACCGTTTCGAGGTGGTCTTGTTTGATGGTGTTGAGCTGTGGCGGTGTTACACGTTAGCCTCTTGTCTGGAGGAGGAACCTGTCATGAGGATAGATGTGAGACAGGTGGTTTTAACGAGACTGGACCATAGCCTGTCTTGGGCGGCGTAAGATGAGGCTCGCCGAGGCTCGGGGGTCGACGCAGAAACACAAGAGACCAGCCACCTACTACGCCAGAATCGACTCGCGGCCTTGGCTTGAGTTGGAAGTCTTGCATTCGTCCGTCATCGCGGGTGGTTGACAGATTCAACGGCAAAGAGGGGCTTCGGCGGAAGGGCTAAAGCGTCAAGATTGAAATCTGCGGACAGGTACGTGGCTGAAGACGGGATGAGAAGAACCGCCATATTTATCGGAAAAGGGGGTCGGCGACGAATGAAGCCTTATACCGCGAGGAAGCCCATTCATGGGATGAACGAGGGTACCTACAGGACACTCGGCGGCTCGAAAACCAGATGTGCAACCGAGAGGAAACAGGCAATTTGCCACTGAGGACCAGATAATGGTCGTAAACACAGGCGCACAATTGGCCTCCTTTCGAGCCCAAGACAGGAGGCGACCTCGGATGTTGTACGGGCAGGCTGACTGGAGAAAGCTGGAGGGATGGGGGGCAGGTGGTGGCAATCGTCGACTCGATTGTTGACATCGCGGCCTCTCACGACCCCGACTACCATGCAATGTGCTCAAAAGAGCATCGAGAAGCAAGCAAATCTAGCGGCAAACCCGCCTCACGAGTAGTGTTGTCGCCGGCCCCCATGCCGAGGAGGCGCAAGGCGTCCACGGCAGAATCTCATCACCCAACCCAGCCGCGTGTGCCGTGTTGGTCTTGAGATATCCTCGAGCCATCGGACTATGGTCAATGACATCTGGAGGGGAAATGTTCCAACCGGTTAGGTCTGAGTCGTCGCCAACAAGTCTCACATTCCGTTTCCCATCCAACCGCCAAGTCCACGGCTCGGGCCAGCAAGTGGGTCGCGCGCAACAATATCTCGGGCCCGTGGCGAAACTTTGCCTCCGGGAGAGGCAGCGCCCGGATACGTGCCTCACTACCGCGAATGAGAGTGGTGTTCGTCGTCAGGGGGGTTGCGCCTCGCATGTCCCGCGTCTGTCTGGGGCGAGATATGATAAGGCCGGGGGGGAGGGGGGTGAGATTGGGGAATGCCATTGCTGCTGCCTTTTGGGCTAACTTGAACAGAACGTATATGGGGTTATATCACAGGAGGTAATCCTCCTGTACTGAGGTGACGACACCGAGGGGTTGATGAGGTCTTGTTGATCAATGAGAAGATATCGGTTGTAAACAAGGTACCACATTGGGGGCGGGGGAGAATTTCCAGAGAAGTTCTGACGATCAGGAGCTACCTACCTACCTTCCTAGCCTAATGCAGTTGGACATGACCTGTCAATTCCAGACGCGCATAAAAGAGAAGCACGTCTCCATGAATGGCGGGAATCATCATAAGCGCATGACGCGCAACTGAGGGGGTGGCAAACAGACACCAGACTTCGGCTGGCAAGGCTCTCTCACAACCTGGGGAACGTGGGGCGATGGGGTTCCTTCTGGGATGGCGTTGAAAGGTTCTTGGGCACATGGGATGCTCTATTGTAGAAATACAGATATATCCTGCGAGACAGTGCTATTTTGGTACCAGGGGTGCAGTCGAGGTGACGTATCCCAAGAAGACGCTCCCAAGAAGAGCATCGCAAAGGTTGCTGGATCGGTTGTTTTTTGCCACCCCCTGCTTACTATTGTTTCAGCACAATGTTTTGTTGTCATTGGTTGGTCTCCCAGTAAACTGCCAGTGGATTTTTATGTCGTTGGCGAGCCAGGTAAACAAAGAGACTTGAGGGAATTCCCATTCGTTCGGTCCATGATGACCAACCAAACAGAGAGACTAACATCTCCTGCGTTACTCTCTCCTCGATCAAGCCACCGGTTGCATGCGCCGATTCTAGTCCCGACAGGTCACCATCTCCCCGGCCCCCCTTCGCCACAAAGGTCCTTCAAGGACCTCCGAGTCCCCGGCCACCAACCCCCGCCACCACTAGAACACCTCGACCCCCATCTTACATCCCGATCCGAAGCTCTTCCCCCCATCTACTTCCATCCGGATCCCGGGCGGCAATCAAGCCCAAAGCAACGATCATGATCCCCAAAAGCATCCACACGGTCGCCGCCGCACCCGCCGCACCGCTTTCGAAAAAAAGAAACTCGCTGAAAAGGTGGAGGCAGTGAGCGCACACGAAGAACCCCAGCAGAGCGTCAAAGTGCCATCGTTTCTATTGCTCGTTCGGAGGTATCAGCAAGCCACGTCCCCAGTGGTAAGCGGTGAGACAGGAGGGGAGGGGGGGAGGGAGACACAAGAGGAGTACAAGGGAACACGAGGGGAGTCATGAGTGGAGACAGAAGGGAAACAAGCGACGGGAGAAATGGAGGGCTTGGTGGATGAAAAAAAGGCAGACACACCCATCGTATCCCCATGCAGCGCCTCTCGCCACGGGCCTGAGAGATAAACGCTAGACTGAGGCAAACAAAGTGAAGCGACACCACACCGATGATGCTCCCGAGGATGATACCGGCTATCCAGGGGCCGAAGGCTTTTAGACAGATGCCGATCGTCAGACTGGCCATGCGGACGAGGGTGAGGAACCTACGATTACAACCAGCATGATCAGATCCCATCAAGCTGGAAAGAGTCACTGAAAAAGGGCGGAGCTCGTACCAGATACCAAAGCAGCGAAAGCCGTTGCCCACGGAGCGGACCCTGAGGGGGTTGAACGCACTCCACCCAAAAGACAGACAGCGGCGAGGGCGAACATGTTGGGCGTAGGCGCCGCCCCCTCTCGAAACCGGCCCTGGGGGGAGAGGCACCATTTGCGGAAACTGTCGCTCCGGCAGAGGTCGAGGTGCCTCACTGGGAGTAATAGTGTCCATGATGCCGGTGCTTTCAGCTTGTCAAGTTATCCTCGCGGGTCGTGTCTGATGGCGAGGTCTAGTACTGGACATGCCACACTTGGGAAGTCCTCCGCTTCGGGATCTGGCGGCGTTTGTTCGCAGGTGAATCCTCCCGGGCCTGATCTTCAACTTCCAAAGAGTTCTTTTGGTCCTTGGTCCTTCGGTGAGCGTGATGTCTAGGAAAGTGGATGAGAGAGAGGATGATGATGACAAGCAAGATCATGTCGAGTGGTACTAACTGAGCAAGATGGTGGTAGCGGAGTCTCCAAGCCAGAGACGACAGACTTGTCAACGCAGTATGCACACCAATCGCGAAAAAAAGGAGAGCGTCAGATATACCTGCCGCTAAACTGGGACGTGAAACAGTCTTGGGAGGTGGCGTGGCCAGTGCCGCCATTTGTGTGAGGTAACAAGTAACCATGAATTGCCGATGAGAGCCATGTCCTCTCTGCAACGGTGTGCAAGTGACTCAGTGTATCCCATGCACCCAATGATTGTTAAATGTTCGTCCAAGTCCTCTGCATCTCGACAAGGGAGGGGACGATGGAATGGCAACACCAGCACCGGCGAACCCCACGCCATCCGTCTGGGCGAGTTGCATCCCAGTGCAAGCCGCCGTCAGTTTGCATTTGATGACGGAGGCGAGGCATGCTGGATCGGAGTTGCTAGACACGATGCACGAGGTGAGAGGAGGACGGCGGGACGTAGTGGACGACCGTTGAGTCCATCCAGGGGGTGGGGCAGGGAGTTGCAGAAGGGTGCCGATTGACTGTCCATGTCAATTTGAATGTGGGAATTCGTTCTGTCGACGAGATGGCTGGGGATCCTCCCCAACTGCATGGTGGCGGCGTTGTTCCATTTCTTTTTGTTTGTGTTTGCCTGGCTATCATCAGTCGAAGACGAGGAATCGAAAAGTCATCTTGGAATCCGTCGTCGGACGTAGACATCAAGCTGTGTGGTTTCGCATCTTTTGATGACAGCTCGAGAGGTGCGCTGTCTGGGAGGACCCTTGTTGGAAAATACAACGCTGCTTGGATCTTGGATCAAAGCGAAAGCCGGTTCGTAGGGCTGAATCGGTCGGCAATTGGGGTGGTGTGTCGTCGTGGGCCATCGCGTGCTGAGAAAAATTGACCACTTCCAAATTTCAGCCAGTGACAAACGGGACAGCACCTCCAACACTTCGGGGCGGGTCCCCTCCCACCAGAAACACCTTGCCAAAGATGCAATGGAGGGCAGGTGTCCACGACTGGAGATGGAATTCCATGTCCCGGAATTTCGCAGTGGCTGCCTGGCGCGCTCTTGCAAACACACCCGACATGGCACGACAGCTGAGAACTCCTCCTCGTGGCACCGAGACAGAGCCACAAGCCCACCACCCTTCGACTCCGCCCCCGGCGTCCCTCCTCCTCAGCCATCAAGCCTCCGATGCCAGGTGGCGGCTCTGAGGACACGCCAATCCAATGGGAGAACCATGTCTTGGATACGATAAACCCCGTCTGAGCCCGTGTTTGCTTGCCTGCCTCGACTCTCGAGACGGACGACCCCGCTCCTCTCTCGTCATCCCATCCCCGCCGCCGACTGTCGCCGTCGAACCCGCCGCCGTCTTGCTATCCTCCTCGATCTGGTGATCCCATTCCAGGTCTTTGTCCAATGCGACCGTCGAACGAGCGGTTCTAGTGATCAGTATCACTGCTTTCGCATCACCTCGTTCCCCAAATTGGCGGCAGGGCCGGTGGTGTTGGCCCGTGACGCAACGGCGATTGGCGTCGCCAAGCTGTCCCGTCCCCGTTCCTCGACAACGCCGCGCTGCCGGTGCCGTGGGCCGGGAATAGGGCCATCATGGAGCTCCCAGCAGCCACGCCTCGCGAAGGAATTGCCCGATCCATTGATCAGACGTTATCCGTTATTCCAAGGACGTCCACATCGATCGCCCGCTTCATCCGTTCGGTTCGCGCCGCTCATGGCGACCTGTCGACTGTCACGCGCGATCTCTCTGACTTGCGTCTAGTCCTCGAATTGATGCGCGACGAGCCAGAGATCCCGCATCGCCTGGACGTCGAGCTGGTGATCCTCCTAGGCGCATGTCAATACGCCATGGCGGCGATTGAGACAGCCGTGGCTCGCTGCCCCGACTCGGTGGCCTGGCTGTCGGGCACGAGCAAGGACGAGGTCATGGTGCAGAGAGCCAATCTCGCCATGTTTCGCGAAGCTTTGGCGCTGGTGCTGGAGGTGGTCACGTTGTACGAATCCCCCGACCCCGCTGGAATACAGGGCGTCAGCGCTAACCGACCGCTTTTGAGCAGAGCAACCCCCGACCTCAGCAAGAGTGATGCAATCGCCGTCGAGATACAAACACGAATACAAATCGACAGACTGCGGGACCAGTCTCGGAGCAGCGATGAGCGTATCAAATCTGCACTTGGACCCTATCTCGATGCCGTCTTTGAGTGCTCCCAGGCGTCGTCGCGGAAAGGTGCCGAGCGCCGCTGGTTCGATGATGCTACTCGGTGAGCCCCGACTCGCCAACTTCTTCTACTATCGCGAGGCTAACAGGTCGGAAGAGCACGCAGGATCTCGGACGGCGATATTTTGCAGTCTGGCCTCGAGCAGTTACACTTGGCCAACTCAAAGGCCTCTGCCGCGGCAGCGCAGCAGCGGGCTTCCCTACGAGCACCGAGCAAGCAGGACTGTGACGTCTTTGAGAGCAGCGGGCCTTGGTATCCGACCGCCGCCATGTCGCTGCCATACTATGGCCCCAATACCGAATCTGCCTCCGGAAAGACCGACAGGCTTGACCACGTTCATCAGCAGATCCAGGGACTTCCTTACTTCCAACAACAGGAGCAATGGCAGCGGATACAGCAGCATCGCAAGATGCCACCGCCGTCGTCGCCAAATTCACGGACTTCCATCCCAGGCTCAACCCCCCCGCAATCCTCACTTGGCTTCCACTCTGCCCAGTCGAGCCAGAGCCGACCGAGCTGGGACTACAGCGCGTCGTCGTCCTTGAGCCAGCAAGAATCCCCCCCTCCCCAATCCGCTGGCCGGTGGGGGGAACCGTACCGTCACCAGCAGTTCTTGGGCCAGATGCCTGCCTCAGCTAGCCACTCTCGCAACGCTTCCTTCAGCTCTACTGGCCCGTTAAACCCGTCGAGTATCGCCGTCCAGGCTGCCTTGCTGTACCGGTCCGGCTCCGCGAGCCCGGGGATCCCGTCGTCTGGTGCGCTCTCTCCGGCTCTCGGCTTCCAGCAGCCCGACAGGTTGAGATCCATCACGCCCTCTTCATGCCCCCCTCCGGCACAACCATTGGTGCCACCGCCATCGAGCACCTTCGCCTCTGTCACCCCGACCACAAATGACAATTCGAGCATCATGCTCCCCCCGCCGTCCATATCGGCTGCACCCAGTTTCATCGATGCACGTCCGGCATCAATCGTCTCTCCACCCCAGCTCAAGATCACGCCATCCCGGCACTTGGTGGAAAAGGGCAAGAACCAAGATGTCGCACATCTCGACACCTCTCCCAGCGGAAATTACCTGGCTACGCGACACACAAACAAGTACCTCAAGATTTGGTCAGTGCACAAGAACGCCGTTTTTGCCAGCATCAAGACCACGTCGTATGTGCAACCCCAACCCCGCTCTCGTGAATACTTTGTCCGCAGCCATGCCATGCTGTCGGAAAACGCATGCCTCATCGGCATCACCACGCACTTTGGCCTCACCCTAGAAATTTACAACTTTAGCAAGGGCGGGTCCGGGGCCAAAAAGGTGCAAGTCATCGACGACGCCCACCGATGGGCCGCTTCCAAACTCGACGCCTACCATACCAGCTACGCACCGCTGGTCGTCTATCGGCCCAAAAGCGACCGCATCGACCGCTTCTTCCTCGCCCGCCACCCCGGCGCCAAGAAGCCCTTCTGGGAGGATGCCACCAACGCCATTGAGCTGACAAAGGCCAACCTCCCCTTCATCCCCAAGTTCCCCGAGCTGGCCTACTCGTCCAACTCTCCGTATCTCTTCGCTGCTGCTGGACCGCGGCCAGGTGAACCTCCACGTGCGAACCCGACCATCCTCATCGCCTGGCAGATGACGCCCGTCTCGGACAACAAGCTTCAGGCCCGCAGCCCCGTCGACACGATCCGCTCCCTCGAAGACGAGTCGCACCACCTACCCCACCGGTACTGCGTGCCTGAGTACCCCGCTCTACAGACGGCCCTCCCGTCGTGCCTGGCCGCCCACGGCACCTGCGCCGTGTCCATCTGGATCCCGGCCAACCACACCGAGGTGCAGCTCCCCGGCAACAAGTACAAGCGGAAGCCCATGCCGGCACCCGAGCGCTTCGTGCTCGTCTGGGACCTCTTGCTCAACACGACGCGCATCTTTGCCATCCCCAACGTGCAGGCGTGCGTGTCGCCCGACTGCCGCTGGGTGGCGTACTGCGATGCCAACGCGGGGCAGTTTGTGGTGCTCGACGTGGCGAGCGGCGGAAAGGAGGTGTGGCGGTGCGGGCCGGACGCCATGGGTCGGCATGCCGGGGGGCAGGAGGGGTTTGCGTCGTTTGGGGGGCAGCTGGAGAGCTTGCAAAAGGTGACGGTCTTTGAGTTTTCGGCCGACGGACAGGCGCTGATGGTGGGGGATGTCAATGGGGGGGTGGGTGTGTATAACGTTGTCGAGACGAGCGTGGCGGGCGAGGTGAGGTTCGAGTTGCCGGGGGCGGAGGTGGGGGCAAGTGGGACGCAGCGGCACGAACAGGTTGCGGAGTTGGGGGCGTGAGTGTTTTGTGGGGGGTTGTTAGATAGGAGGAATGTTGTGAATGTGAGCTGATACCCGGAGATCTGATCAATTGAATCCACCGATTGAGACCCTGAAGTCGGAACTCGGGCTCCGTCCAGGTCTTGTCAAGGGGAAACTGCGAAAATCGCCGACCATTCAGCCATGCACCTCGCCACCTTCGCCCCAAATTCAGTTCCATGCGCAGAATCGCAACACCAGGCCACCAATGAAGCCAGTCGTGATGCAGTCTTCCAGAAGCAAAACCACCACCACGAAGATGGAAAGTGGGGTTATCAGGAGAGCTTCGGCTCCCATATCTTCACGCCTAGCTGACCCCACCTCACTCCCAGGCTCAACTCCCGCCCAGCCCACCGCGGCAGATTCGTCTATCACCGCAAACTTCTCCATCGTCGAGCCTTGGGGTTTGGCCTGCGCCTCGAGGGCACCATCCAATAATATTCAACCAGTTTCACTTGGCCCAAACACACAGACATCTCGACGGACTGCGCTTATATCGACCTCGATGAGTTCCCAAGCCCGCCGGACGCTGTGGGATGATGAAAGCGACAACGGCGGCCCGTCCAGGTCCAGTGCAGCCTCTCGACCACAGCGAACCGTTTACCCTGACCTTGACGCCAACTGGATCAACCTCGATACCATTCGGGCCTGGGCAGATCACGAATGCATAGGGTACCCCAAGTTTGGCTCCCCCCCAACTTGGTTGATCGATGTCCGAAAAGACTGTCTCGTCTCGCCAGATCAGCTTCCTGGAGAGGCAAGATATTGCGCCTTGTCGTACGTTTGGGGCCAGGTCGAAACCGGCAAGCTGACCACGGCGACGCGGGAAGCCTTTTGCCGACCAGGCGCCTTCTCAGCCAACAGTCCAGCTCCCGTCGTCATCCCCAAGACCATTCGTCACGCCATGGGTTTAGTCAGGGAGCTGGGCGAAAAGTACCTCTGGGTGGACTCGCTCTGCATTATACAGGACCAAGACATGGGACACGAGCTAGCGAATATGGGCGCCATTTACGACAGGGCAACGCTCACTATCGTTGCAGCTACCGCCTGGGACGCCGACGACGGGTTGTGGGGTCTACGTGGGATCTCTAGACCCCGTCATTTATCGGCTTTCGGTGACGACATGAACAAATACCTTGATCCCGACTGCATGATATGGGTGAGCCTCGACTTCTCTCTGCTTCAGAACCCCCAGCTAACACGCTTGAGAACTCCCGCGCCTGGACATTCCAGGAAGGCCAATTCTCCCGCCGGATGCTCATGTTTTGCGACTAAACCGTCATCTGGAAGTGCTTATGCTCCTGCACAGACGAAGTCGGTACGGATCTGGCCGCCGAGGCTCCTGAGGGAAGCTCACTCACCCACGTCAACCTCTTGCTCCGCGGCAAGGCAAATCTCGGTGAGCCCTTCAGCGCCTTGTTCGCCGAGTACAGTCAGAGTCTGGTCTCTCCCTACAATACTCGAAATTGTACCCGCACCTCCGACCTGCCTCGGGCCTTTGAAGGAATCGCCCACGCGCTGACGGAAACCGCTGCCCCTGGGACCTTGTTTTTCCAGGGATTTTGTTAGGGCCTGCCAGTCGCCTATCTCCCTCACGCCCTGACGTGGTGTGCGGCCGAGGAGAATCTCCGGCCTCGCGATCAAGTTCTGGGATTTCCAAGTTGGTCTTGGTTAGCTTTTGAAGGGGACATCTATGTTTCAGATATTAGACAACTTAATCTCTGTGGCCACATTGAACCCTTTGATTTTTCATCCTTGCCGTGAGGCATCACTTCATCCACCATCTTCTTTCGGCAGGCGAGATGTCGAGCATGCTGGCACCAAGGCCGCCTGCCATCCAGTAGCGGAAAAAACATAAAGCCTTTACAGTTGATGGCTACCACTTTCCCAGACTATTTAAAGAATTCTCTGTCAATTGGGCCACTCGTCTAACATCAAATGGAATCCATGGATGTGGAGAGGGCTCTCCAACCTGTGTGTAGTAACCTAACCTGGTGGGCATTGAAGACCCTTTAATTCATTGCTTGTACCTCGCCCATCTACCATCATGACACTAATCACTCATAGCGGTAGCCCGCCGAGGCACCAAAAACACCACAAGGGGGGCCCTCCAGAGCGGCAGCGCTGATCTCAGTGAGCCTCGCCCTCATCTTGGACACTTTCGTCGTCACTCATGGGACGTCACATGCAATTTCATCACCCCCATAATTTCCCTCTCAGCCTGGTCATGGACAGGGCTTGGCGTCCATTCCTCGGCAGGTTGGTGCCATGAAAACCTAGTCTAGTTAAAACGTCTTCACATTCGCAGTCCATCCTTAACCTTCAAAATCAATTTCAACCCAATTTCAAAACGAACAAGGTGTGGGAAACTTGGTGAATAATGAAAAACATAATCCGATGCCCGTTTGAAGCTCGAACGCGCCCATTGGTTAGGTCTTTCAATTTGACGGCGGGGCAGCACAGGTACTTAATTTCTATTGGCCAGATTAGTCCACGCCAATTCAAAGTGGGGTACCAAGCCTCGAGGCCACCACCATAAATTCAACTCTTCGATTTTTTTCTCTTCCCTTTCAACTTTGTCAACCAAAATTTGGAGAAGGCGACGAAAAACCACCTCCTCGCAAGCATCTCGAGTTTTATTTTCTTCAAGACTATCGTCTTGATCCCCTCCCCTCCCTCTCTTCTCCCTCAAGACGCCTTACCATCTCGCCGCCATGACGCACATCGCGGTGCCGGACGTGTCTGGGCTCGACAGCGCGGTCGCCAGCGTCCTCTCCGATCGTCTGCCCGTGTATTTTGTACCCCAAGGCGCCGGCAACAAAACTCTGTTCGCCATTGTCAAGGGCGCCGAACAGGTCGGACAGGACCATTTCTCAACCTGGCGCTGTTTGACAAAGAACAAGTCATTATTCTCTGTCTGCTTGTTCTACACGGACGTCCAAAAGGTGGCATCGGGCCAGTGGTATGCAAAATCCCCCATTGTTCCTTGATGCTCGAGCGCTAACCAAGCTTCAGGGACGCCGAGATTATCAACCCCTTTGTTATCGACGAGCTTAAGGATCACCCTGTCACCGCGGCTGAGATAGTGCTCCGCGTCCACCGCCCCGACGCTGCTGATAAGACGCGAGGTCCCGACTTCAAAGTTAAGATCTTCGGCGACAAAGCCGCGGCGAACTACGATGAGATAAACTAGAACTTTGCCGTATTCAAGTTCGACGCCAGCTTGATCGACGCCGAGCAAAACGCCAACCCGGCAGCATCATCCAGCACCACCAACATCGAGTCTGGAATGGCAGATCTCGGCCTGGGCGGCGACCTTTGCCGAGAGTACAATCCGATAATCAAGCTCGGACATGACGTCGAGGCCTTCATCCAGGCGCGATATCCTAAGCTGTTGCCCCCGCCGCCTAGGAAACTCCTCCCTATATTCATCTATACTCCTGGTTATATTCATACGAGCCTGTCGACGGATGAAAAGCGGGCCTCTGCGTAGGTGGAGGCGGCTCTTTCGCTCGTCGCCGACCTCGTTAAGGATAAGGGTGTCAGCCTTACCGATATCGGTATAATTACGATGTACAAGTCCAACTTGGCCTTAATCGAGACTGAGATCGAAAAGAAGTTCCCTTCCTTTACAATACTCGAAGCCGGCACCGTGGAATTGTACCAGGGCAGAGATAAGCCCATCATCGTCGCGATCATAGGTACTGTCCATCCACAGACCGGCCCCGGCCTTACGATCGACCCGCGCCGACTTAATGTTATGTTAACGAGACATAGATGCGCCCTTCTGATCATTAGGGACATTCACGTCGGAGGCCTATATGACATAGACAACGGATCCGTACAGAAGGGGAAGGGTAAGGGGAAGGGTAAGGAGGGAAAGATCAAGATTCTACAGGGCGTATATAGGGAGCTCATCAGAACGAAGCGGGTAGTTGGCTTGTAGATAGCTTAGGTACTCCTTGCGAATAAGTAGGTAAACACGACCTTTACAACTCCAGGTTCCATTTATGCTGTCAGGGTCAAATCTTTATCTCGACATCTTATGTTCTCCTCGTGAAGTGTCTCTGCAAAATCTCCAGAGAGTTTCCTGAGCTCGAGACGTCTTGTTTTTAGCTCGAGATGTATGCTGTTCCCTTTGAGAGGCCTTGGTTTCGCCTCGAGAGGCCTTGTTTCCCCCAAGAGACGTCTCCTGTTCTCCTCGTGAGGTGTCCTGCAAACTCTCCAGAGGGGTCTCCTTATCTCGACGCGTCTGGTTTTCCCCTCGAGATAAGTCATGTTCCTATCGGGAGGCCTTATTTTATTTTCCTGTAAGCTCACGATCAAAGCAGAAGACAACCACAATATCCTGCACACTCCGTGCTTGTGGGTATCGGCAGGGAGCGGTTACAGTGCAGGAATCCCCGACGGGGTTTTATGTCATTGCAAGGACATGTATGGTGTGAGAGGCTTTGTTGAGAGGGGGTAAGAGTGACTGTCAACGCCTAGGCGATGCGGGAATAAACGGGGCAAGATCTTTTGGCTCTTCGTGGTTTTCCCCTTTGCCTTCCAGCGTCCCTCCCGCCGACGAACTTCAAAAATCCGCCGTCGTTTGCCGTCTGCGTAGTGCGAGGTCAAAATACTAATCAACTCAGACGCAGTTGACCTATGGAGAGTGCCACTGTGGGGCCTACCTAACCAAGACGATGTTCAGCGGCCCGTCGCCAGCGTTGATATTACCCGGTGCGGGCATTCTCCCCACGGGGTTGTGCTTACAGGCCCTGACCAAGCACGTTGGCCTGCAGTAGTCCGCCGCGCGGGGAAATGCGGGCAGCTACACCGATGCAGAAAGGCGCCCGACCCTGCCGTTACCTCCCGCCATGCGTGAGGCGTATATGTGTGTTGTCTGACGTGAACTCGCCGATTCTAGTCCTCGCACTGCCCCTCGTTTGACGTTCCTGACCAGTCGGGTATAGCGATGGCATTCAAGGAACACGGCTAAATATCCATCTCACCCCTGCAGGTTGGCATGTTCATTTCTGGGGACGCAACTAGCTCAGGCAGTACGAGGTATACTCAATAGGAAGGTGGCGTGTTGGTCGGGTGGGAACCAGGGAAGCTTTCCAAGAGGAAGGGGGAGTAAACAACAACGACCAGTGACAGAGGCGCGAGTTGACAGCTTCAACTCCACTTGCACCATCTTGATGCCCCCTTTGGACGTCTTGGGGCCGACGAGGTAGCATTCTGCTCCTCACCGACGGCGTCAACCGCGACTGGACGGTTGCTGTCCCCGACGGTATTCAGCACTTGCGGGGGAAAGATCTGTAGAGGAAGTGAGAGCATGTCAAAGTCCACTCCATATCCAACAAGACAAGCTCGTCTATAAAAGACACCACCCAGCAGGCCATCTCGTCATTCCCATCCCATCTTTCATCATCAGCCACCTCTTCCACATCCCCCAACACAACCCCCCAACAACAACCCAACCGCTACCATGAGACTCACCACCGTCGCCTTCGCCCTCTTCGCCAGCCTCGCCATGGCCGCGCCCAGCCCCGCCGGCGAGGTCGCCGCCGCCGCCGCCGAGATTGACGCTCGCGGAAGCTGCCCCCCGGGCTGCGCTTGCGACGCCAGTATTTGCCGCTGTGCCTCGGTATGCACTATCCCCCTCTCCCCAGCCGTCTTCGGGAATGGTCTGAGCAGCTCCCAGAGCTCCCGAAACCCCCAAGACAAAAGATCTCTGCCCTTCGAACTAGTGAATTCTGACATGAGAGCAGTGCAACGAGAATGGCTGCTATTGGTACGACCTGGGGAAGTGCTAAGCAGTTTGATGCGTGAGTCGATCTGTCTCGGAGTATGAAGTTTTGTTTGTTGACATCCGGCGAAGACATTGCTGGCTGGGGGCCCTGACACATTGTCTGCCCTTCAACCCTGCCTGCTTGTCCGAACTCGGCAGGCCAGAGAGAACGAGAGGGTGATGGTGTGCAAGGAGGCCGTGCTGGCTAGGAGGTTGGAAAAGAGTGTCGAGTGTTGATGTGCTAAGATCGACTTCCTGTCGCTACAGTGGCTCAAGTTAGTTTTTTGTTCGCTTGAAAAAGGATAATACAACCTTTCTTGTTCAATCCTCTGTTCAAAAGACTGTGCATGGCATCAAGTCCAAGTTCTCTATGCTTGAAAAAGGGCGAGTGTTTGTCCCGGGGTCAACAACCAGCCCGAACGGAACCCGCCAGAGCTTGAAGGTTTAGGTGTCCTGCTGTGTAGTTGACGTCGGTTTGGCCGTGGCAATTCACGCCTTCATCTCTGCTAGCAACTTGGCATGGCGCAATGAACATGTGGGCTCCAAGCCGGGCAAGACGTCCCCGACAAGTTTCTGCTATTCATAGATCTTTCAGTCGCGCAGACAAGCGTGGAAACCCAGCCCAGGTGGAAGAAGAAACTGTGCCATGCCCGCCTCCAGCTGGACTCTGCTCGCCTCCATCCTCCTCCTCCCACTTGTACACTCCCATATCATACACAGAAAATAAATCCTCCCACCGCTCCCTACCACAGCTCGCAAGTCGGCTCCTTGACGGGACAATCAAAAGCCTCGCGGAACTCCCGACTGTTGTTCATGGACCCCAATATGCGATACCTTTTCGGTGCGTGCGGATCCGAGAAGATGCGCTCGACGGCCGCGTCCTTGCGGCTCTTGCCACACCACCAATTGCTGTACGAAACGAAAAACAGCTGGCTCTGCGAAAAGTGCTCCAGGCCCGGCAGATCCTGGTTGGGCTGCACGGCGGCCCGGCGGCGCCACGCCTGGAACGCGGCCGACAGGCCCCCGGCGTCGGCAATGTTCTCGCCCAGCGTCAGCCGGCCG
Organism: Schizothecium vesticola; assembly: GCA_030549215.1. NCBI lineage: Eukaryota > Fungi > Ascomycota > Sordariomycetes > Sordariales > Schizotheciaceae > Schizothecium > Schizothecium vesticola. Next base: position 501,234 of record JAUKUD010000007.1, on the reverse strand, counting down.
TTGACGTGGATCGGCTTGTCATCCGGGCCGGGCACCGTGAAGTTGGAGTACTGATCCACAAAGCACTGGGCGCGCTCCTCGAACGCCTTGACGGTGTCATTGGACCACCAATCAATGTATTTTCCCTCCTTGTTGTAGTGGCGCCCCGACGAGTCAAAGGCGTGTGAGAGCTCGTGCCCGGCGACGGAGCCAAAGGCGCCGTACGAGACGTAAGCGGGCGCCTCGGCGTCGAACACGGGAAACTGCATGATGCCGGCGGGAAAGACGATTTCGTTCCCGCTAGGGGAGTAATAGGCGTTGACCGTCGAAGCCGTCATTTCCCACTCGTCTCGATTGACGGGTTTGCCCAGCTTGGACCAGTCATCGGCAAGCGCGGAAGCAGTCGCCGAGAGGGCATTGTCAAAGTGGCGGTCGGAGCTGATGTTGACTTTGCGGTAGTGCTCGGCCAGTGAACCAGGATCCATGATGTTGGGGCTCTTGGTCGGGTATCCAATCTTTTGATCGATGGCGTGCACCTTGTCTACAGCCTCCCGCTTTTCGTCGACCCGCATCCAGTCGGCCCGGTTGAGCTTGCTCGTGAACTCAACCTTGATGTCGGAAACGATCAGGTCCCCAAGATCCTTGGCAGCAGCCGAGAATGCCCTTTCGATGAAGAATCTAGAAAGGATCCAGCCAAGAGTGTCGTCCGTGTGAGCGAGGCAAGTGCGCCAGCGCTCGGGGACAGAGTTTGGGTCCTGGGCCAGTTAGCGTTGATCAAGGGACGGAAGCCGGGGGGGTCCCACCTTTCCAGCAAGCTCGTTTACAAAGCCTTCGTACGGCTTGGAAACGGGAGAATCGATGTAAGAGTGGAAGGCTTGCACGGCTTTCCAAATAAAGTAGTTCTGGACCACGGCCGGGTCCGTCTCTTCGAGGATGGTTGCCAGGTCTTCCAGGTACTTGGGAGACGTCACAATGACACGGTCAACCTGCTGCGATGCCAAAGTGGAGATAATGTGCGAGAGGTCGACCTTGGGAACCAGCCTCGAAGCATCGCCCAGGGACATGGGGTGGTAGGATTTCTAGGTGAGTTAGCAACCAAGCATTTTGACGTGCGCGGGTACCTTACGGTTATGTCCTGGCGGTCCTCGGCCGATGGCGACGCGGCGGCGAGCTTCTTCTCGAAATCCACGACAGCAGCGAGGGTTTCTTTCTTCTCATCGGGGGAAAGCTGAGAGAGAACCTCCACCACAACGGCTTCGTACTTCTTGACGAGGGCATCATCCTCGTATCGTTCCTTCGAGGGCAGGCCAATTTCCCATGGCGGGGACACAAATACCACTACCACATCCGGGTTGGTGTCATCGGCGCTCGTTCCCGACGCGACGAGACCAGAGACCCCGTACCTAGCGAGGAGCAGGATGGTCTCGCTTAGAGAATTCTCGGATTGGGCGGACGCGGGATAGACCGACTTAATCTCGTCGACGATTTTGGCAAGCGGAGCCACGCCCACCTTCTTGATGGTCTCCTCGTCGAGACAGGCCTGGTAAGCCGACGTCATCTTGTCAAAGTTGTCCTCGTCGACCGAGTGGCTGGCGGGGGCAAGCTGCATGGGCGAAAAGAACGAGTGCCTGGACGACTTCGGATACGGGGCCTCGAGAATGTGACGCAGCAGCAGCTGGGAGTTCTCGGCCATGATGGTGCCGGTGAAGGCATCGCCCTGATCAGGCCGCAAGTCGTGGCGCTCCCTCCAGCCTCCGCAGACCAGCTCCTCAAAGTCGGTGCAAGGATCGATGTCCTTGTAGTTGGGCGAGAGGTTGTAGAGAATTTCCGAGGAGGCGTGGACGCACGCCGGCGTGGTGCAGATGTTGGATGAAGCGGGCTCCGATGCAGGGGGTGAGGTGATTGGCATCGACGAGGAGCACGCCCGCCAGAGTGCCAAGCCCCCCAGCGTCAGGACAGCGCCGTGGAGAAAGCGACGCCTTCTGTGGCATTTATGGTGTCGGGCTGGGATCACGGCATCTTGGGAGACAGACACCTCCAGCAGCGATGCCTTTTCGGAGGCCATCGCGTCTCGGACGAAGCGTTGGGGGGACGATGCTGAGGGGGCCCGAGTGCAGCTGGGAGAGAGGGGACACTGGGCTTGGTGGGAGGCCCCGCGAGTCGATGGAAAGGTTTGGAAGAGAGACTCGATATCTCTGGAAGACCGCGCCTGGCAGTCGAACGATGGAACTGATGGTGCTTTTGATGGTGGACTGAAGAGGGCGAAGCTGATTGATGACGCGGAGGCGAGGTTGGAGAGTCGACCACGTGACGGCCCCTGTCACCTTTGCCGGCTCCTCTCATTGGCAAAATGTCTTGGACGGCCCCACATCAATCCAGCCGACTGCAGGCACCCGCCATGCCCCCGAGTCCCGACGACAACAAGGCAAAGTGCCAAACTCGCCTCAAAATGTAACTTCCGATGTGCTGCCAATCCAAATCGACCACGTTATTCCGCAGCACCATCCCTAAGAACCCCCATCAATCGCGTACCCAGGCCAAAACAGAGGATTTCCTAAATCCAAATTGCTCCCGAAAAAGTTGTCGACGGAATCCGCCATGTCCCACGACTCAAAAGTCGCGTCTTCGCCCGTGCCAGTCAGGAACGGCAAGTCGCCCAAGTACGAGGGCGGCGGGTACGGTGAGAAGGGGTCGGAGCTGGTTGTGTGGGCGTTGCTGAGACCAGGCGTGCGCGTGAGCGAGGGCGACCCGGGGCCTCCTCGGTTTTGTTGTTGGTCGATGGGATCCCCAGTGACGTCTATCCAAGCGGTTTCGGGAGCCGGCGCCTCCATCGATGAGGTGTCTGCAATTCGTGGCAACTCGTCGCCTGCGGCCGGAACAAACGTCTCATTCTCAGCCCGAGGCATCGGGATATCGTCAGGAGGCCTTGCATCTGGGTGCGGACCCCTGCGAGCTTTCGAGCTGGGCCTGGCAGCAGAAGTTGTCGCCTGTTTGGACCGAGATTCTGCCTCCAGCTGCTTGACGCGATCCAAGCGTTCCATGACCAGATTTCCCAAGTTGCTGTTGATACGCGCGCTCGTCCAGATCTTGCCGTAGGGCCGGAGAACAGCAAGAGTTTGTGCAAAGTCTTCGAAACCCCGGACTCTGAACATGCCGGTCCGGCTGAACTTCCACTTGCGATAGGCCACGGTGAGGGAGAGGCTAAGGGCATATGGTATAAAGGGCATCGGGCTCAGCTTATAGCGTAGTCGGTCCTTGGTGATATCGAAGATGCGATCAGCGGAATGGGACCTCCGGGCATTTAGTATGCTCGGTGGGAGATGCCTGTAGCTGAGGTCCCCCCCTTCGTCCATCTGCGGCGACGTCTTGAATCGGTCGCGAGGCATTCGCACCGAAGTGACGCATACCGCATGGTACAGAACCTCTAGCGAAGCGAGGACCCCATCTGGCACTACGGACTCAGCGCCGGCCTCCAAGATCAGTCGCTCAAGAACGGGCACATTAATGTGGTGAACTTCCTCCTGCGCGGCGTGGGGGCGATAAATTACAATGACCTGGTCCAGCAGCTCGATGATGGACCAGAACAACTTGAAGCTCGGCGACTCACTCTTGGACTGGGGACTCGGGGTCATGAGCAAATCGTAGTTGTGAAACATGACAGGGCGCGCCCAGAAGGCGGAGATGAGTCTGTCGAGTGCATATATGCACTTGAACAGGCGGCTGACGTCGTCTGGGTCCGCAGTTTCTGCGTCGGGTTGGTTTGTGTCGATCATAGCCTTGAGGTGGTAACCGTACGTGTGCACTGTGGAGGCGAGCACGGCGTAGTAGACTAGTGGTTCGGACCGGGCCGAGGGCTCTGGCTGCCAGTACATGCAGGTCAGGGTCATGATTCGGAGCTTGCTGATCATGTCGCGCGAGGTTTTGGCCTGGAGGATTGTGGTTGTCTCCCTGATGAAGCTGATGACTGTTTTGCTGTATTCCCCGTACGGAACGAGCTTCCGATGTCTCTCCTGCGAGTCTGGGAGGTTGAGATTGAGAAACAAGTGCTTGGCCGCATCCCAATCGCTGGCTGCGGCGAGGCAGATCGAGGCTTTGATGAGCTCGGCAATCCGGGGTGGCTCCTGTGTCAGGTCTCTGAGGCAGGCCTCGTCAAAGATTGGGAATATCGGATGAATCTTGATCGAGTAGATATTTCGTAAAGCGGCCCACTGACTCTCCGATGGACGCACCACAGCAGCAAGCTCATCGACCAGTATCTCGGATGCATAATTGGCAAATCGCAAAGGATCCGTGACTGGCACGCACCGCTTGTCGCCGTTGTCGGTGTAAAAGACGAGGTGAGGTTTGCTGGAGAGGTTGTGACCCAGAGATAGATCGGTTGCCTCCTTTGGGTTGGTGTCTCTGTCGATGGTCCCCCAGAAGCCGACCCTGGCGTCTCCTTGAGTCTCGACGGGGGTGACCTTGGAGATCTCGGTCATGGTTGCCTCGACAAAGACGCTCTCGGGGTTGAGGTCGCCCAGAAAGGGGGCGGCATGGTCCAGCTGGGCAACCCTAGCAGACACTGGTGGGGGGGTGGGGCCGACTGGGGGACTTTGGGGCTGCTGGGAGATGCTAACCAGCTGCTCCGCGACGGCGAGGGCTTCGTCGGAGGGAAGCTCGGGATCGGGGTGGCTGTTTGGGCCATGGAGACAGCGCTTCTAGGGACAGCGTGAGCAACACTATCGATGCCTTTTATTGTGAGACAGAGGCGTACCTTTTTTCTCTTGCAGCCATCGCAGGCATGCGAGACCTGTTTTCGCTTGAGCGGCCGACCGCTGGCGTCGTGGCCAACGAACTTGACGGTTTGCATGAGGCCTTTTTGTGGGGTCGGTGTGCCCATATTTCCGTGCCTGTGCGGTCAACCAGAGTGATCGAGGTTGCGGCAGAATCCAGTATCCGTCCTTCGTCGCCGAGGCAATGTTGTCAGAAGAGGCCGGGAGACCGGGTCGGGCGGTCAAAAGCACGGCGGACTTCCCGTTTTCAAACGGTCCGTGCGCTCCAGCGCCGAGGAATGGCAATGAAAAGTTTCCCAAATAGGCATCTCCGCCTCCACCCGCCCGATGATGACGACACAAAGACTCGACTCTCATGTTTGAACTTCATAGCGTGGTACAGGAGGTGGTACAAAAAGAGGAGGTGGCAGCTATCTGGTGATAAGAATGGATTGAACCCTCCGTCTATTTCTTCTTATCAAAAACCTTCTCAGCGATCAAATGTTTCCATACGCCAGATTCTCAAGGTTTGTCTTGCTGAGGCCCTGCCAGGCACTACAACAATGGCAGACATGCGGGATTGCTTCGAATTCTAAGCGAGAAGGAGATATCTCTGATTCCTTTACTTCCTTGTCCCTCCCTGGAAAGTCCACTCCCCTTCCAGACCGCTTTCGGCAGCGCAAACTAGACCTCGTTGGAGGCCGGGAGGATGCCATTATCGCCAGCTGGGAACGGCTTCTCCCAGTTCTGCGGCGTGAAAATGACATCGTGGCGGAACGAGGGTCCAGCATTGTGCCCGAGATACGCTTCCGGAACCTCCACGATGACCTCGAGGCGAAGAAGACCGAAATCCGACAAAGAGGTGCTGCCATAATCCGGGGTGTTATTCCCCAAGACGAGGCGAGAGCCTACAAGTTCCAGATCGAGGAATACGTCCGGCAAAATCCCCAAACAAGAGGTCAGCCAAACCCCCTTCTGCTCGTCCAATAACACAACCCAACATCCCCCAGGCTTCCCCCCCGAAAACCCCCAGGTCATCGAACTCTACTGGTCGCTCTCCCAACTCCGCGCCCGCACCCACCCATCCATGCTAAAGGCTCAAAGAACCCTGATGACCTCCCTCTGGCACTCCTCCAACCCAGACACGCCCATCTCCCTCCAAACGCCCCTCTCCTACGCCGACCGCCTCCGCATCCGCCAACCCGGCGACGCCCAGTTCAGCCTTGGCCCTCACGCTGACGGAGGTTCCGTCGAAAGGTGGGAGGCAGAAGGGTACGGGCGCGGCGGCGTCTACGATGCAGTCTTCCGCGGGGAGTGGGAGGCGTACGACCCGTGGGAGGCAGCCGGCCGTGTGGATGCTGTCACCGACTTGTACGGCGGGCTTGGCAGCTGCAGCATGTTTAGGATGTTCCAGGGCTGGCTGTCGATGAGCACTACCGGGCCCGGGGAGGGCACACTGTTGGTGAATCCGCTGGTCAAGGAGAGCACGGTGTATTCGCTTCTGCGGCCGTTCTTCCGCCCGGTTCGGTCGGCGGCTGAGTTGGGGGATGCGGAGCGCTTCCTGGATGTGGACAACTGGGAGTTTACAGCTGGAGACAAGATGACCAGCGAGCTTCAGGGCGCGACACCCGGCCATGGACAGGAGTTCCCCGAGGGGCTGCATCCGCATTTGGAGCTGGACAAGACGATGGTGCATCTACCCAAGGTGGATCCAGGAGATTACGTCGTCTGGCACTGTGATGGTAAGTGTTGTACCTCGATCGTTGCCTGGCTTGTGCTGTACCACATGCTGACATATCAACTCAGCCATACATGCCGTCGATCGGCGACACGGTGGCACGTCGGACGCCAGTGTCTTGTACATACCCGTCTGTCCAACTACTGAGGCGAGTGCGAGGTACGTGGCGCGTCAGCGGGACGCCTTTCTGGCCGGCACACCTCCGTCCGACTTCCCAGGCGGGACCGGCGAGGCGGGGCATCTAGAAAGGCCGACGGTCGAACATCTTGCGCAGTCCGCCCCCGAGGGGGTTCAATCACTCGGACTCGCCAAGGTTTCGACGTACCGAGGGGACAGTGTTGGAGGAAAGGAGGCGGTAAGACGGGCCAACCATGTTTTGGGCTTTTGAAAAAATGTTTGGGGGGATATTTTGGAGAAATGTCTTTGCCGGAGCCGTCTGCGGGGCCGGCCCGGGGGACCCCACTTTCTTAGCTCGGAGGTAACGACTGGAACTATCATCGTACCCAAGTTGTCATATTTGCAAAAATCGCAACATCGGAGATGTAAACCTCAACTCCTCGCTGTTTCCAAATAGCCATCATTGTCCGTTCTCCGAATCTCCCCTCTTTCGTTTCGTGCAACCCCAGCCCCCGGCCACGGCATTTGTTGTGGAGAAGAGGATGGCCCCTTGCCGTCTTGATTTCTCAGCAATACGCGGCCGATGGTTGGTCAGGGCCAGGCTCCGCATGACGGAGGGTCACCGACGACACCTTGTGGTTTCACACCGACTTTCAAGACTGTGATTGTTTCCCGCGAGGCTGATATCTCTGTGAGAGATTGGATTATTAATCCAACTTGTTCCCTCTTAAATGGGAATGTCGCATGTTGTCCCTGAAAATAAGATAGCCCGGCCTCGGGCCGATGCCGATGCCGATGGGATAGCGGGGTCACTGTCGTTTTCCCGCAGCGACGGGCGTGGGGCATATGCCGATGGTTCCAGTTCGGTCTCCGTTTGTTCCTTTCCTTTCGACCAGAGTCTTCCTCATCATGCGTCACCAATAACAGCAATCAACTCGAATATTGGCACGTCATGACTGGTGGCTCTGACAGTTTTGCCAGGCGCACGGCACAGAAACCCAGTTTCGCTTCCATCAATTGGCTCGTTTAGCAAGCACAGATCTAGGTCGGACGTCTGGATCGCCCGTCTCCATAGCCACAGGTGAAAATCAGGAACGGCCGTGCATCTCAACAAGTCTCAAGACAGGTATATAACTGAGACCAATTCCATCTCGCTCTCCTCTCTTTTATTCATCAACCCAACACCAACAGCCACAATACCCATCCAACTCACCCCACCACACACATCTTCCTCACTTTCCCCCCCCCCAACCGTCACCATGGCACCCATCAACCTCTTCGACATCAGCATCTCGGAAGCCGTCCGCGCCAACGCCTCCCTCAAGGCCGTCCTCGAGGCCGCCAAAGAGCACGCCGCCTCTCCCGATGTCGCCAACACCTACCCCACCCTCCGCCTTGCCCCAGACATGCTGGGCCTCGACTTCCAGATCAAGATGGTCACCAACACGTCCAAGCGCATCATCGAGCGCCTCGCCCCCCAAAAGGCTGACTCGCTGCCCAACTGGGACGCCGATGAGCTCAAGACGCTCGACGACCTGATTGCGCGCGTCGCCCGGGCCCAGGCGCTTCTCGAGGACATCAAGCCTGAAGACGTCGAGGGCGTTGACGAGAAGATCATCGAGTGCGGCCTGGGGCCCAAGGAGACGGCCATGATGGAGGCCAAGGGCTACGTGCTGGGCTATGCGGCTCCGAATGTCTTCTTCCATTGTTCTATGGCTTATGCCATCCTGAGAAAGGAGGGGGTCCCGCTGGGCAAGAGGGTATATTTGAATGCGTTTATGGAGCCGGTTGTGAAGGAGTTTATTAAGAAGGAGTAGTCAGGGAGACATGTATGTATCAAGACAGAAGAGAAGGGAGGATGTACCACTACTTGAACCCATTTAGTGTGTTAAGTAGTGTCGAATATCATATTGTGATCATGCTTGTTGAATTCTATCAGTAGGTAGTCCAGCTATGTAGTTGGTGAGGTGACTAAAGTGCCAAGTATTCTACTGGTCAAGGTTCCTGCCTTGGTAAGCCCCAAGTAAGTCCGACAGCAAAAATAGCTTAGTCCACTCACCCACCATCCTCCCAAAGCTCGCTGGAAACTCCTCATCCGCTTATACAGCAAACAACCGTCCGCAACCTCCAGCCCGCGTCCTCCCCCGAAAGGCACGGCCCCACAGCTCCTGGCGCAGCTCCGACCACCGATAAAACCCCTACCGAAAAGGACATCGTCACATTTCACACCGCAAACGCCACATATACAATCAGCCCCTGTCTTTTTCAGCATCAGACATGGGAGACACTTGCCAATGCCATTCACTTGTTGATCACGTCCCGAACGTCGGAGCCATGAAGGCCTATTTTGGTAGCAACTCTATCTTATTAGGAGGATCTAACGAACACAACATTGTCTCTAGTCTCTAAAGAGGAACTGGCCAGCAACCGCATTTACAATTACCAGCAGTAGCGCCGTGTACTTGTTGGTAAATTTATACAGAGCCACGAGAGGCAGCAGGTATAGAGCAGCCGCCGGGCCGACCTGGGCAGTCGTGACGATGGCTTCACCCAGAGGCTCCCCCTTCAACCTGTCCAATGAACCCTCGACACTCGCCTTTAGAATTTGCATCGCTATGACGGCAATCACGCCGATGACCGAGCGGCATAGACCGTCGAAGAAGCTCGCCAAAATCTCTCACAAGAGGTAATCAGTCAGCAAGACCAACCTAGGACGTACGATATGGGAATGCGTGAGGATTACTAACCTTATTTCAACCCAATTTCTCCAACAATTCGTGCCCCGCAATCGTAAACAGAAAAAACGGGAAGAACATGCCCAACGTGATGACAACGGCTCTTGCAAACGCGTTCCAAAGCGAGCCATCAGCCAGGTACGCGCCCTGAAACCCGACAAACGTTGCGAAGATGACGAGTGGCGCCGGCAATATGTTGCCGATGGCGATGGCGTCAATGAAGACGCTCTGTGGTAGCCATGCCCCCATGAGAACGGCTTCCACCTGGATGAACGGAATGGCCGTGTAGGCGCCACCAAAGGAGAGGGTACCTGCCACGAGGCCGAGAACGAAGAGGTTGATGAAGGATGGGGTTTTGGCGATGCCGAGGGCCAGCGACACCGGCGGCGGCACGCCCTTGGAGACGGCGTAAAGGGCATATGCAACATATTGTAGGACAAACAGGGATCCAAAGCCGTCAGGCCATGAATGTGTAGATTACACCATACCGGCTAAGGGAGATGAAGCTGCCTAGATGGTCAGATATGGTTCCTCGATCAGATGGACGGAAGACAGACATGTTTATGCGGAGGGCTATGTTAGCTGCTGTGCAGATGGCCGCGATGACGAGAAAAGAGTCGATTTGGTTGCCGTCATGTTTCCGTACCGAATGATCGGCGATTTTGTGAGTAGCTCGGAGAGTCTAGATGCCATGTGTTGTCGGTGTCCCAGGCGTGAGGCCGCCTCTGGAGGTGCGGGGCCACACCTATCGGCGATCCGCCGGCAGCCACCCCCATAGATCCAGGCCTTGGCTCGAGCCGCCTCGCTCCATCTCCCACGCTTTTCCGTTGCAGTAGCGATAGCAGCAATCCTTTCAGTCCTGCAGCCCCCTATCTCACTCATCGGGTTATGAGACCCTTTAGCTCCCGCAACTAAGATACCTCTATTCCACTCCGATTTGAGCTTAAAGTCGCCCTGCTGTATAGGACGTTGGTGTCGAAGTCCTAACTGATCCTGGCGTTGATAATTGTGTCTCTGCTTACCAAGTTGGCTGGTAGGTTTAGAAAATAGACGACGTCCTTAGTCACGAAGCGGACGAGGTTGCCGTCAGAGAAAGGAATTAATAGCTCGACTTTGCCTGAATAGTAGGTATAACTGGTGCCTGTGGTTGAGCGAAAAGTTGCCGGAACTGGGAGAGGGTAGACCTCTGTGAACCACTTGAGATGGTTGAATATGGACAGGCTTAAACCCCGTGTCCAGTATTACCGTATTCTTGGAGATGTCTGGTGCCTTGAGAGCCCTGTTGGACTTTAGGTGATGCTATAACCGGGGACTCGTATGATATCCTGGTCTAACAGGAGGTTGTTGAATGAGGGAAATATCCCAAAGAGAGGTTGCTGAGGTTGCTGCCGAATAGTAAGATGGAGGGTCTGGCGTCGTTGCCGTTAGTCGTGGCCGGATTAGGAAGTCCGGTACTGTTGTGCTGGGCCACGGCCGTCGTGCCAGATCTCTGGAGCTCGAGAGCCTTCTTCCTGTTGCGCTAGCTGTCTGGGGCCTTGTCGGGGTTGCACCAGTAGCAGGTTTTGACATCCTTTGGCACGTTGCCAACCCCCTTGCGGATCTTGTTGTCGCAGCCGTCGCATTTGACTTTGCCGGTCTGATTGTTGTTGTTGTTGCTGTTGTTGTTGAGTGAGACAAGGGACTGCAGGACTGAAAGGATTGCTGCTATCGCTACTGCTACGGAGAATAGTGGGAGATGGAGCGAGGCGGCTCGAGCCAAGGCCTGGATCTATGGGGGTGGCTGCCGGCGGATCGCCGATAGGTGTGGCCCCGCACCTCCAGAGGCGGCCTCACGCCTGGGGCACCCACAACACATGTTAGAAGCGAGAGCGAACGCTATCCCAGCAATGATGCCGCCAATTCTCCCTGCCGACAAGCGCCGAAGAACATGCACAGCTCGGCAGCCTCGGGTCCGGGAAGGATCTGGTAAACGTAGAAGACGCGCTGGAAGCGGGCGAGGGTTATCCACTTGTCCTGGACCACCAGCTTGTCCTTGATCAGGGCAATCTGTGCGACGGGGCCGCCCCGGGCGAACAGACCAAAGTTGTAGAAGAAGAACTAGAACAGCCGTGCGTATGATAGTCTGGGAACATTGGTGCTATCGCTGGGCCCGAAGCTGTCGTGGTTGTGGTCGGCGTCGATGTCAACATTGGAAGACGTGTTGATGTCGGGCGTCGCTCTCGGAGTTGAGCGGCGTCGACGTTAGGTGTGTTGCTTTGGGACTCGACATCGGCTCTCTTTCGTCCAATACCGTCACAGTGAGTTCCGATGGTACCAGTCCCGCCATTATGTGATTAGGTGGCCGAGGAGGAGTTACAAGGACCGAACACTACAAACCTCCGACGGCTGGCGGCTGAACAAAGACCCCGCGCTTGATCGAGAACAAACGTCGATACCGAGCTCGCCGCAAGGAGCACATATCGGACCTCGAGTCAACGGGTGCAAGCGTCGAAGGAAATGCAACTGATATTGACGGCTGGGAAGGCGTCGGGTATGGTGATGATGAAGGCGATGTGAATGTGTCAAGCTGCGACCGACGGTTGCGGACAGTGCGAAAGGCCAAGTAGTGTGCCGCCGCACTTGTGTCCTGCCAAAGTAATGAGACTGCCGAGAGAGTGTGGGGGACACCGTCGAGCGAGAGTGCTAGTGGCCAACTGAGACGGTGGTCTCGGTCTCGGAGGGATCGGTGGACTCAGAGGTATCGGGGCTGGCCGACGAAAGGAAGAGGCTCCCTACACATAACCCTAACCCTGTGGCTAAGAATCGTGGACTTCTACCCCCCGGATCAAAAGGACTGTTGCCCATGTAAAATTGACGTCCCATTCACGACGAAAGTGTCAAGGCTGAGTCCGAGGCTCGAAGCTCTCTTCGTGCCCTCGCCGCCGTGCTGCCTTGCAGCTGCTCTGAAAACACCACGACTACCACCGCCAGTCAATTCTGCCACCTTGGAGCGTCGTCGCGATTGCTTCAATTGCCTGCCAAGTCAGAAGCTAACGTGCCTCTCATGCGCCCCACAGAAGAGAACCGATTCGATCAATCAGAAGCCAGAGTATTCTCAAAAGCCATCCATTATATACCAAAGTATCGGGCCTTCCTCGCGAGCAAGCTCGCTGTCAGAGCTCTCAGCTTTGAATCAACTCCCTACTGTATTGTAAACCCCCCCTGAAACCCAGAAACCCAGCCCCAACACTCGCTCCCTCCCGTGTCTCCCTCCAAAAATACACCGGCAGGTACCACCTCAACATCCAAGCCCGTGCCCGTGCCCGTTCCCTTCCCCGCCCCCCGATGAACACAGCGAAAACAAGCATCCGCTCGGACCGCCAAGCCGGCCTCTAAAACTACCTCCCGGCCACCCAGCCCGCTGCTGACCCCCATCCCGCCGAGCAGATTCAGGCCAGGCCAGGGGGCCAGTGCAGACCCCAGACTGGACCCCAGATCCCAGATCAGCAGCATTGATGCTCCCCCATCCTTCCCATCCCCAATATCGACGAACCACGGATCTGGCAGCCACTGGCTGCAAGGGCCAGCGTGGTGCGACTCTGCAGGTCTGTCCATGAACGGGGGAAATGATGAGGGGAAGGATACATGCGGTCGTCTTTTGCATCAATATGTGTGCTTTCCCCTGCTCTCGTCCTGGCACGATCCCAGCCGAGTGCCGGTGCCTGGATCTGAATCTTTATTTCTGCTCAGAAACCTGTCTGCTCAGGGCTCGCCCTCCCGGTGGATCGAGGCCGTGCGCCTGCTGCTGTGCATTGATCGTTCCCGTCTGGCCGTCGGCTCTACTTGTTCCGACGACCGCTGGCCGCTGGAGGCCGAGCCGGTCGACGAAGCGGACGGGGTTTGCGTCCGAGCGTACAGCGTACAGCGTACATGGCTCCTTCTGTGATGGGAATTTTCTGGCAGCGTTGACTTATTGCGTAGGATGGGAGGTGCAAGACATGTAGGGCGGTCGGACGCTAGAAAACACTGGGCGTGGAGTGCTGTGGGCTTTTGGTGTTTTGGTGTTTCGAGGGGTCGTTCTGAGGTTCTGAGGCAATGTTGGGGTCGGAAGGGCTTTGAGGTTTGAAGGTCCTGTAGTAACGCTTGCTTGGGTTGGAGAGTTTTGTTTGAGTTGAAGACGCTCTTTTTGCATGCAAGCAGTAGCAGCAGTACTTTCGTACCTAGGTATCGTATCGCAGAAAAGACAGGAATCGCAACAAGTACAAACCCAGACACAGTAACTAGCTCCAAACACCGTCGCAAATAGACCAATCCAGAAAAACTCCTCTTTAGCAGCGGCGCCTCGCCTCCCCCATTTTCCGCACCAACATTACATATAGTCCCCCTCAAACACCCTGGGTCGGCAACCTCAGGTCCCCCTCGCGAAGCGACGCCGCAGACACGGCCGATCCGGATCGCGGCGTGGCCACATTTCGTCGCTCCGCCAGCTCGAGATAGCGCTCCTCCTCGTCCATCAGGTCCTCCTTGCCCGCGCGCTCGAACCGCGACCCCATCTGCGACGTGAGCGTCGTGCCTCCCATGCCGGAGAATCCAGGGCCGTCCTTGATGTATCCCGACCGTCCGGGACGCGACCGCGACTCGTGGAGCGAGACCCCGACCTTTCCGAGACACTGCTGCAGCACCCCCTTGTTGGCGGGGATGCAGGCGGCCAGGATGCCGCTCATCTGCTCCAGGACCGTCCAGGTGGAGATTGTGATGCCGATGGGGAAGAAATCCGTTATAGGGGTGGAAGGGTCGTAGAACTTCTGAACCTCAACGGTCTTGAGGATGGACGAGAGGGTGGCGAAGAGGCCGAGGCCCATGAGGAAGCAGATGAAGAGGCGCTCGCGGAGAGGGCGGTTTAATTTTCGCAGAAAGACGGCCGGGGCCAGCGAGAGGAGGACGTCGGTGGTGATGTTGATGGCGGAGCCCGTGTTGGAGGCCGCGGCCATGTACTTGGTCTCGAGACAGGCGCCCGGCAGGGAGAGGGCGAGGGCAAAGTCCCAGCTGGCTTGAAGAGGCCGGCAAGCCGTCAAGTTGAAAACGAGGTTACCTACCCCGTATACGACTTGAATAGCCATGATTGCGTAGATGAAAAGCCGCCAGGCTAGTTGTTGCTGGATTCGGAGAAGGGTGAAGCAGATGGAGAGCTTGATGCAGGTCATGGCCAGTCCCCACACCCCGATTGCGATCCAACTATAGGCGGCTGTTACCGTCGCTCTTTCCGTCGCAACTTGTAACCCCTCAGTGGGATACATGCTCGGCGTGATGAGGCCCCAGTCTATGAGGCTGAGGATCTAAAGATCTCGTGGTCAGTCTTCTGAAGCATCGCAGAGCTGACAGCTGGCAGGCGAAGTTGACAGCTGACCGCTGCCAGGCTTGTAGCCGATGCGTTGGGACCAGGGGAAACTGAACACTTACCACTCCAGCAGTAATGAAATAATCGTCCAAGCCGAGGTTTTTCCATCCAGGCTTTATTCGGGTGTAGATCCTGGCGCCATACGTCAAGAGAGACAGGGCGACGAGTACCGTTGTCGCAGCGACGTAGACCTGACAGAGCTTCGCCTCCCGGGGGCCAACTATGAAGAAGGCGGCAGGCGGGCCGGTGAAGTTGAGTCCTGGGGCATCGAACCCGCCGCCGCCATCGGGCCCGGTCGGGGCCGTCGGGATTGCGTCAGCTGACATGGCGAAATTGTGCAGCAAAGAGCCCGGTAGAAACTGAAAGACGGGGTGAGTCTTTGAAAGGATGATCTGTGTCGACCGAGTTCTAACAGTAGAACTACCGGACCAAATGTCGTGTCATATCGAGATCCAGAGCAGCGGTCCCATCGAATCTATATGTGGGGACAGGCACCTTTTCTGCATTCTCTCTTGGCTGTTCCCAAACCACGGCAAGTTCCTGGATGGCCGTTTCGAGGGTGCTAAGACCTCGCGTACGCATTGGACATTCCCCAAGGCGGGTGTATTTTCTAGTACCGCTTCGAGTGCAACCTTTGCGGACCGCAGCTGGGTCGCTTGCAGCGCGCACGAACATCAGCGCTCGAGCGCGGGCCGACGCCGACCATTGAGCGTTGAGATGGATGAGAGGAGATCGGTGGCTGGCTGCAAAGTTCCCATCCCCTTTGGCCGCTTCATTTCTGTGCTCGGATTTGCAGCGCTGCTCATGGGCCATTTATTGATCTTTTGGGACGGTGAACTACCGGGCCTACAGAGATGGAAGATGGTGTGCGCATGGCCGAAGCGAAAGTGTCGCCCCTGGAACAGGTTGATGTCGAGGGTTTCAGCAGAAAGGAGTGTGGGGGGGGTCCCTCGCTCAGACTCTTCTGTGGCCGGCATTTAAAAACAAGCTCTTAGCTTCCGTCTAGCCCGTCCGCTTTGATGCTTCCAAGATTGCTTCGAGATTGTCTAGCGCGCTTTTCCCAGCCAGGGCGGCTACCACTTTGCGCTGCTGACTTAGCGAAGCGTCGGCGGGAAAGCTAAGCGGAAGTTGAGCTGATTGTAACTAAAACGCAGCGGGTCAGTGCTATGTACGGATTCAGGAACTGGGCATATCCAAGCACAATCTTGGGCTAGCTCCTCGTTCCAGAAACAGCGGTGGGGAAGAGGTTGGTGTGGAGGGTAGCGAGATGGCTGCAGATCCGGGGAGACTACCGCCGTAGCCGGCTGCGATTCGTCGACGCCAGTCTGTGCGGTGCGCCGGACCATATATTTGCGACCCGCCCCGAGGCCGTCTTCTCGAGGGTTAGCGAGGAGCGGCACGGTAGAGACTCGTTTTCCAGCAACGGCGTCGGGGTCTTGGTCTGGGTCTGGGGAATGGGACAGAATTGAGGAACCCGTTCCAATTGAGGAGCGACTGGAGAGAGCAACATGCGTGATAGAAGGGCAGTCCTCTGCGAGATGGCAAAAGTTCGCTGGCTGGTGCGAAGAAAGGGGAAGCGAGCAAGAAAGACACATCGAAATTGATTGGCGAGATTGCATGGTCCCAGCCAGGTGGGCGCTGAATTTGGGAAGAACCCTGCCCGTAGCGTCTCTTTCAGTGGGCCTGTCCAATCTTCTGTCAATGAAGTCGTCCTCCATCCTCGGCCTTTGTTGGAAACGTGACCAGCCTTTCTGTTCATGTCAGACAGCATTTCATCAACATCCTCGGACCTGGTTCAGGGTCTTCTTCCTCGACCGCACACACACACACACACAAATGCACACCCCTCAACTCGACTCGCCGTGCCGTACTCCTGCCTTTGACGCTTCTGGCTCACAGCCATGAATTCAGGAGCTTTGACAAAACTCGGGCGTTTTCATTGCATAGTGGCGTCCTCGAGGCAGCAAAAAAACGACACGGGCGATTACGGCAGTTGTTGGAAAGGGGCTCGAGGTCCGGACACGGACGGCAGCATCAAGGCTGCCACACTCGCCAGCCTTCCAAGTTCCTGTGCTTCTTCTCTTCCGAACTGCCATTCCAGCTAGTTTCAATTTCCAAGTCCCACCGACTTGAATCGGCGCTCAGGTTCACCCAAGGAGTCGCGAAGGGCCTCCCAACCTCGCTTGGGTCCCGGGGGTAGAGATAAAACACCAAACAAGCCCCCAGAAATGTATTGCGCTCCACAAGTTCAGGGCATCGGTTGGCGGG
Source organism: Schizothecium vesticola (assembly GCA_030549215.1). Lineage (NCBI taxonomy): Eukaryota > Fungi > Ascomycota > Sordariomycetes > Sordariales > Schizotheciaceae > Schizothecium > Schizothecium vesticola. The sequence continues at coordinate 484,269 of JAUKUD010000007.1, read as the reverse complement.
CAAGTTGCCTGGACCAGTATCACCACAGTTTCGCGCTCAGGCTGAGAAAACAGCATGTCAAGTTGGACAAGTAGATCACGAGTCCTGCGCCACGACCAGCCCGCCCGTCTTGCTGATGCTCTGATTTCCCTTGTAATTCCACTCGTTCTTAGCGGTCGGGTTCCGAAAGAAAGCTCTCAGCATCTACTCGGGGGCTCTCTTCTGTTTTTTTGTCAGTTTTGGTCAACAGCTTCAACACAACCACTGGCGGGTGGACGTACAAAACTCGCTACGAATCTCATGATCCCCAGGAGATAGATCGTGATGCCGTAGGTGCTGTACAATGCGCCGACAACTCTTTCGCCGACCGTGTCTACGTGTAGCAGCGGCGCAAAGAACCCGCCCACCCCCGAACCACCCAGAAAGAGACTCACCTTGTGAAAAAGCATAATTCCACCCCTCGACGCCGCATAATCCACAATCTCTGGCGGCGCGACCACTGAGCTCATCGAGCACAAGCTCACCACATGCCCGTGATTCTGCCTCGCCATCTCCGGCACAAACTCCTTGGCCAGCAACATCGGCGCCAGCAAGTTCGCCCTAATCGTCACCTCGACGTCCTCATACCCCCCCTCCAGCAAGTTAAACCCCCTCGCGATGCCTGCGTTGCTGACCAGCACCGTGGGGTGTCCGACGTCGGGCCTCGGCCCGGACGCGCGCGCACACGTCACGGACGACGGCCGACGAGCTCAGGTCTGCTTGGTAGTAGTGAATCTTGGACCCGGCGGGGGGTGTTCATCGTAGGGGGGCGAAGTCGATGATGATGGTGGTGGTGTGGGGGTTCCGCGCGAGGAGGTGCTGCGCGATGGACGCGCTGATGCCACTGCTGCCGCCGGTGATGAAGACGATCTCGCGCGATCCGTCCCATTCCGAGGGGCCGGTGCGGGTCCAGTTGTTGGCGCTGTGGCTTGGCTTCCCCCGCTCTCCCCGCCGCCCCGCCGGCCCAGTCCGGGGCCACGCGGGGTGTTCCGACCCCAATCCCGGAGGTCTACCAAGGCCACCCCTAAATTTCACGACCGCTCCCTTTTTCTGGCGACAAAACATCAGCACCAGAAATTTCTCCTTCCTTAAGCTATCCATTCCCAAGCACATCTCAACATCGCGTTTTGGTCTCAGGAACATCATCTTGCAGCCTTTCAGCCCAATCTCTCATCCCAGACTCTTTGCTCTTTTTTCTACCAGCAGAATGGGCAGAAACTCAACCTTCGTTCGCACCACCTGTCGCACACTTCTCGTGGGTGCGGCCCTAGGTGCAGCGACATATGTCTCCCGATCTCTTCATTCCGACAACCGTACTTTCTCCCCTGACGTGCTGCACCGCACTGCAAAGTCCCACCCTCATAGCTTTCAACGCCACGAGCAAGGTCAGGTCGACAAAAGGCATAGCCATCAGAGTCAATGGCCCCCTCGAAGTCCTCAAGGTCAAGACCAGAACTCTCTCGACCAAGGCCGTCATCTACACTCTGATTTCCACTTCTGGCACTAAGGCTATCAGCAAATATGGTAGCAGCGACGTCAAGTTCCTGGCTACAGCCATGGCGCCGAAGGCCGTCAAAGCCGACTCTCCTCTCGCCCGCCGCGACATCGGCGAGTTTGACTAGGTGGATTGTGCTTCGGCCTCGAGCATCTTCGATTGCGACTTCGAGAAGCACTTGGGCCCGTGGGAATCCTACAAGGTCTCCCACAACAACCCGATTACTCATGATCTCGTGCTCAAGTCGGTCGCTGCTTCTGTTGAGGCCCGAGCCTACAATCCCGCGGACTTTAGCGTTTTCATGGCGACAATGGATGGCGATGAGGACGGTGCTATCTTTAGCAACTTCATGGACGAGGAAGTCAAGGTTTATGACCTACCCATATCTATCCAATACTAACTCTCGAAGAAGTCTTACTAGTCTGTTTCTTAACGTCAGGCGTGTCTTCTGATCATCACACTCAGTGGCGAGCTAGTTACGACGCCGAATTTTGCCTGCAGTTCTGAGGCCGCCAATCTTCAGCCAGAGACGGCCACTTCCAACACCGTGGCAGAGACCAACAGCTTTATTGTTGCAATCAAGTCCGACTTCCCCGGCGCTGATACAATCGATGACGACTCCGAGTCGGCCGAAGGTAGCGAGGACCTGGAGGTCACGTCGAGATGCCCGTCACCTCCTTTCGACAACATCGACGACTTGGAAGAGCAAGATCTGACCGCCATCGAGGGAATCACCACCAAGCAGCTGGCTGGTCTCTCCAGTCTCGGCCGAGGAAGTCGTAGCCGGACTCGGCTTCGATCTCTCTTACGAGAGTGAAGAAGGTGATGAGGCCTTCTTCGCATGCTTCCCTGAGCTACACGGGGACTTGAACGACATCCTCGACAACATCATTCAGGATCTCGCGACTATAACATGTACTGGTTTAACAAAACGCTGGGCTGCCTTGAGGAACTCTCCGACAACGAGCTCCTCGAGTTCGATTCCATCCACCCGGACTGGTCCTCTTAACTCGACACTCGGCCAAACGATCACGACCAAGAGGAGGATGATCTTCCCCCATACCCCACCCCCCTCACGCGTGAGGTGCTCGAGCAGCACAACCCAAGCGACAGCTGCACCATCGAGGATGACCTCCGAAGCAACTATACCTCCTGCAGCCGCATCCTCGACACCCAGTGGGTCAATCACAGCACCATCCTAGACGATGGGACACTGTGTACAGTCGACCGCTATGAGGGGGCGAGTGGGATGCGACATAGTGCGCTCAATCACTGCAGCTTCGTACCAGTGCCCCACGACGCTGGAATTAGCGAGTTGCCCAAGCTTGGCGTCCCAGAGCTGGTTCTCACGGGAGGAGGAGCTCGCCCTCGTCGACCCCACTCCGTACGGGTATGAGCTCGTTGATGGGAAGGTTGAGTACCACAGTGAAGAGGTCCGGCGCGCACATTTTGACGACAGACTCTAGGGAATGCAACTCAATGGCGAACACACCGAGGAGGGAGCGTACGGTGGGTTACACGGGGGATGCTCGGACGGGGATTTCTACTTTGAGTTTAACATCAACGGTGACGAGGGAGAGTGCGTGGCCGACTTCTTCGACCAGGAAGACGGAGATGATGACGAATACAATCACCCACAGCGTATCGTCGTCAAGTTGCCGAACATGTCAACTTTCAGCACCACGAAAGAAGACGCGGTCAACGACATTGAAGATGATGATGAGCCAAAGCCGACCGGCAAGTTCCTGAAAGCCTCTGGCCAGAACGACTGTTACGAGTATCTTCTTCCGGGCGGCCCTCCACTCTTGTACCAGTTTCCGCCGCCACTCCGGCTACATCTCCCGTGGGTACACCCCAAGATATTCGTCCCCCGCCTGTTGCCGTGTGGCAAATGCAGCCCAAGTGTTTGCTTTGTCTCCGAGATAGTCTCTGCGTTCCAGCTCTCTTATCTTCCGGGTTCCCTATCCAGGTACCTAGCTACGCCGCCGTACGGACCACCTTCGGGCTCCGGCTTATCGCCAACTGGTAACGACGGACGTCAAATGACACCAAAAGACAATGACCTTTGCGGAACTTGAAATTGCTAGCTTACGCCGAGACCTGTAGCGCTTACTATCCCCCTTCCTCTGCTCGGATGTGGTATGTGCTGGACGCCTTCCGGCGTCCAGAAGTTCCAAAGCGGGGTAATTCTTGCGGGCCGCGCCGGTGGGCGAAGGTGTGTTTGCCGATAGCTCATATACCACCCCGTGCGGGGTTCAATAGCCTGCATGCATGAGTCCGCTTAAGGTGAGTGTGGTGACCCAGTCAGGTAAGGCTTAGTTCTAGTGTTCTATTTACCAGTCCATTGAAACTTTGCCTTTCCTCCGCCTCACCATTCCGCTCCTAATTCACAGCCGGGACCTGCAGATATGCAAGGTACGCCGCAGGATGCGCGCCCGAGCCCTCCGTCAAGGGGTCCCGGTCGTCTGGACAGGTCTGGCGAAAAGGGGGCGACGGCCATTAAGAGGACACTCCGGCCTCAGCTGCTGAGAAGTTCTTACACCTTCCGTTGCGCAAGACAAAGACACAGAGACCGGCCCTCGTCTAGTTCAACTGCAGTGCACCAAGACAACCATGTTGCTGTCGGGTGCTATCGTTGGATTCGTCGCGTCCATCGCCGGGTTCGCGAGTGCTGCGCCGCATCCTGCCATCAAACGGCAGGTCACGCAGCTCCGACCCCAATATGACTTCATCGTCGCCGGTGGTGGTACATCCGGCTTGACCGTCGCCAACCGGCTGTCCGAAGCCTTCCCCCAGAGTAAGCCGTCACGTAATCGCCGCTGCTCTGCCCTGACACAGGTACTAACAAATTGCGACAGAAACCGTCCTTGTTGTCGAGTACGGCGACGTCGAATATGCGCCCGGAATCTTTGACCCGCCCCTGGCCACCTGGGGCGGGGTGGGTGCATCGGCGAGCTACTTTGTCGTCCAGTCGCTTCCAGTCCCGGATGCGAAAAATGCATCGGCTTTCGTCCTGGCGGGCAAGGTTGTTGGCGGAAGCAGTGCCATAAATGGCATGTTCTTCGACCGCCCATCGCAGTACGACATGGACGCGTGGTCCACGGTCGCCAGCAGCGGGTTGGGCTCCATCCACCACAGATGGGACTGGAATAGCATGTTCCCGTTCTTCAAAAAGGTGAGCAAGTTGAATCTCCGCCGACGTGCCGCGATAGGAATGGGTTGGCTAACCAGACGTTTTTGTTGCTGTTCGAAGAGTGTCACCTTCACCGCGCCACCACCTGCTGTCGCCGCGCAGCGTGGTTATACCTGGGACGCATCAGTATACGGTGGCTCGACTCCCATCTATTCCAGCTTCCCGCCATTCCTCTGGGGCGATCACAACGTCGTTCGCAACACGTGGACGGACTTGGGCATCCCAACACTCCAAGAATGCGCCGGTGGGAAGAAAGACGGAAAATGCTGGATCCCTCTCTCCCAGCACCCTGTGACGGCCCGCCGCTCCCACGCCGGACTCGGCCACTACCTCAACGCTACCAGACCAAACTATGACCTGATAGTCAAGCACCAGGTCATCCGCGTCGTGTACCCCAGCGGCATTGAGAGCAGGCCACCCTTGGTTGAGGTCCGGTCACTGGTCGACAACACCGTCTTCAACATCACGGCCACGGCGGAAGTAATCGTTTCGGCAGGGGTCTTCCACACCCCAGCTATCCTACAGCGAAGCGGAATCGGGAAGGCATCCGTTCTCGGTGCCGCTGGGATTCCCGTCGTCCTCGACCTTCCGGGTGTTGGCTCCAACTTCCAGGACCATTCCGGCTCGGGCATCTCGTGGAATTGTTAGTAGTCCAAGTTCCGAATGGCATGCATGCTTAGGAATAGGTAGACTGACCTTGTGCATAGATTCGGCGCCGGGCAACTTCACGCCGTTGCCCTCGTCCATGTCGAACCCGGCCTTCCTCGCCGATGCGACAGCAGGATTCGACGAGATTCCGGCGCGGGGCCCGTATACCTTGGCCGGTTCCAACAGCGCTATTTTTGTGCCGCTGGCCAACATCACAGCGGACTATCAGACCATTGTCAGCAGGATCAAGAGCATCATCGACGACGGCTCGGCCGCATCCTACCTACCCGCCGACTACCGGAGTGACTCGACCATGATCGCGGGCTACATGCAGCAACTCGCAACCATTGCCAAGCTGCTGAACGACTCGCGGGTTCCCAGTCTCGAAAGCACCTTCGCTACCGGCACCTCGGTCCGGGCCGTCAACCTCCACCCCATGAGCCGCGGGACCGTGCGTCTCAACCTCGCTGATCCTCTCGGTGTCCCGACTGTCAGCTACGGCACCGGGTCCAACCCGATCGACTTCGACGTCTACCTTGCTCACAGCAGGTACCTTCGCAGGATGCTCAACACGACGACGCTGCAGAGCTTCGGCGCTGTGGAAGTGAACCCCGGCGCCTCGGTCCAGACGGACGCGGCTCTCATCGACTACATCCAGAGGACGATGACGCTGTCGTTTATGCATCCATGCTGCACAGCGGCCATGATGCCCAAGAACAAGGGCGGTGTCATCGGCCCCAACCTCAAGGTACACGGGGCGGCAGGTCTGCGGGTCGTCGATATGAGCATCTTGCCGTTCCTCCCGAGTTCGCATCTCAGTGCCCTGGCTTATGCTGTTGGCGAGAAGGTAAGCAAGGGAAGAAATGTGTTTTCGGGGTGGCTACGCTAACAGAGTAGGCTGCGGACATCATTATACGGGACTGGTGAAGGGGCGAGGTCGTTCAGGTCACCAACGAAGAGTGAGTATCGTGTGGGATGTTGTCGGTTTCCTGTGCATCACCTGCAATTATCTAGTCGTAAAATGGTTAGGGTGATGGGTCCGACCCTGCGTCCGAGCTCTCGGACATATCGGTGACGGGAATTTTGGTTCTCCATTCGGGATGGTTCTACCTAGACACGCATCGTGCGGCGGCTGACAGCATTGTGCACCAAATGACAAGAAGAGAGGTCTACACTGTACACATGGTTGAAAATAAACTGGTTCAATCACATCCAGACCAGTCCGGGGAAGTGGATCCGTCCCGGTCCAGGCCGGCCGGCACCTCTGTCAAAACCCCGGTGAGCTGATGCCATGGCGCTATCCGAAAATAGGCAAAGTGTCCACTTACGTACCAGGAATCCGTTAACGAGTCGAGGGGAAGTTTCATCGCGCCACTTCATTTCTGGGAGGAACATTTCATGCACAACCCTCACCCGTTTCTCTCATTCCCACAGGATGGCTTGCAGCAGATCGTCGACGGAAGCCAGTGGTGGTGGGGCGACCGAAGTTCCCGGTGAGCTAGCGAGACAGCCCATCAGAGAGCAGCGTAGCGCCTCTCTGCGAGGGCTGTCTCCTCTCATTGGCGGCCGTCCATTCACCGTGTTGGTCAGGGGTAATCCTGACGGATCCCTCGCCCCGGTCGTGCGTCCCGAGCGCCTGACCGGTGGGAACTCCGGGCTGATTCCTGTTCCCCGGTCTCGGGCTCTCTCCGGGACCTGGTGTGCACTACGCGGTCAAAGTGGGGCACAGAGAAACAGACTCCCACCTTCAAAGCAATTAATATCGACCGGCACCTCGAGAACTCAAAGTCACCATCCCAGCTGGTGGTGGGAACGGCACGCCTTCAAACCAATGTGATCCGCGCGACTTCGACGACTACCTATCATGGAGGCCGACCAGCCTGCAAGCGACAACAAGGGACCGGCGCTCCTGGCGTCCGTCTACTCCCTCCATGCGATTGCCCTTATCGTCTACTTCGTCCGCTTGTGGACTCGTTTGGTCCCCAAGTTCGCCATGACCGCCGCCGACTACACCATAACCATATCTCTTGTAAGCCCCACGTGTCCCCCCGGGCGCGAAGCGGGACGAGATGATGGGGATGCAACCTACTAACTCCAACGGCAACAGATCGCTCGGTGCGCCTCGGTCGGACTGACCACAGCTGCCGTTGTCCATGGCTTTGGCAGGCACACCATTCACATACCGCCTGCCGGTCTCTCCGTCCTGGGCAACCTTCTGTTCGCCAACTTCATGGTCAGCACGGTCGCTATGGGTTTCGCGAGGATCTCCATCGCGTGTCTGTTGCTCCAGGTCGCGCAGAATCGGCGGTGGAAGGTGGCCATCTGGGCAACCATCGGTTTGCAGATCGCCGTGATGATGATGTACATCATCGCCCAACTGGTTCAGTGCAAATCTGTCATAGCCCACAAGATACAGATCAAGGAGTCGCAATGCCTCACGCCAGCGCAGATTTGGTCCTACACATACGCATCCAACAGTACGTTCCCGTTCCGCAAACACTACGCCATCGTCTTTGCCAAAGTCTAACTCCATGTCCCTCTCCGCAAGGCATCGCCATCTTCAGCGACCTGATCTGCGCCATCATCCCGATCTGCCTCCTGAAGAACCTTAGCCGCTCCCCCGTGGAGAAGGTTCTGGTCTCCATCCTGTTGGCATCGTGCTTGCTGGCTAGCGGTGCCAGCATCGCCAGGATCTACTACATGGTCATCTTCGACTTCTCTTCGAAGGACGGTTTCTACCTCATGGTTGACAGGTTCATCTGGTCTCGCGCCGAAGAGTCCCTGATCATCATCGCTGCCTGCGCTCCGCTTATGAAGTCCCCCGTGGAACGCCTCCTCAGGCGGCTAGACCTAGTCCGAGGATTCCGGGCGCCCGAAAGAGAGCTGAACGAGGTGCATGTCGATTCCGACAGCAAGGATATGGACTCGAATTCGGACAGTCATCGATCCGGTGGGTCTGCGTGTCCTGCGTGAACCGCCCCAAGGATTCACTCCAACGGCGGCGTACGGGACTGGAGGAGGACACAGGGTTATCTGGGTTTGGGACGGCCGAAGAGATAACAGATGGTTCGAGTTGAACTTCCAAGTCTGGCTAATATCTTTTGGAGCGAGGGATTTCATTCCACATTGTCCACTTGTTTCAATATTAGCCATCCAAGCTCTCCTCATGCAGTCCCAAGTTCATGATAATGACTTGGCGTCAACTTGAAGGCAATGTCCACACAACGGCGAACAGTCCCACTCAGTCTTTCTTCATTTCCCCCAAACCTCTGCCGTACGCGTCTTGCCCTTTTATTGATTCATGTTGTTGTGGTGCAGCCATCCTCGCGACAGCCGTCAGCAATGTGCACCTACCTGGCTTTCTCCCCGCCAAATCCTTCCCACGAACCGACTTCATCCTCTCCCAAATATTCACACGATGCGGTTGTTCTCGGCCCATCGGATTCCTTGTGAATGCGGGGAAGGGAACCTTGGCAAGACCCCTTCTCCTCTCTGGCTCCCCATCCCCGGGGTCCAAGCGAGTTTTGGGGAAGATGGAACCAACCATGGCCGCCTTTGCCCCGAATTCGAGGTCACCCATCCCCAAGATGTGCAGGTTCATTAGGTCTGTCAAATAATTAGAGCTGAATTAAACTTCTCACCGCAGGAGACTCCCCAGATCTGGGCAGGCACCCAGCAACTTATCATCCGAACCCAACCGGACCATCACCCTATCCCTTCCTTGGCACATCCCATAAAGACAAACGGGATCTTGAACTCTGATATATTCTCAAAACTCTGCCCCTCTCATCTTCCTTCTCCCATCCTCCCCTCCACTTCCAAACAACATCCTCTCACCCTCACCCTCACCCGCACCACCATGTCCGCCCCCACCACCCCCCCACCCCGCCCTCCCTCCTACACCCAATTCGCCTGCATCGGCGCCGGCTTCTCCGGCATCTGCCTCGGTGCCACCCTCCGCCGCTGGCACAACATCACCTCCCTCCGCCTCTTCGACGCCTCCCCCTCCCTCGGCGGCACCTGGTTCCTCAACCGGTACCCCGGCGCCGCCTGCGACGTCCCGTCCGCCCTCTACAGCTACTCCTTCGCGCCCAACCCGCGGTGGACGCGCATCCTCGCCACGGGGCCCGAGCTGCACGCCTACCTCGTCCGCGTCGCCGCCGACTACGACCTGCTCGACAAGATGTCGTTCCGCAGCGCGGTGGAGCGCGCCGAGTGGCACGAGGAGCGTGCGCGGTGGGTGCTCACGGTGCGGGACCTGGATGCGGATGCGACGTTCACCCACGAGTGCCAGTTTCTGTTCTCTGGGACGGGGCACTTTTCCAAGCCGAGGGAGCTGGATGTTCCAGGGCTAGAGAACTTTCGGGGGGTGGCGATGCACTCGGCGCGGTGGAGGGATGAGGTCGAGTTAGAGGGGAAGAAAGTGGTGGTTTTCGGGAATGGGTGCACGGCGACGCAGATCGTGCCGGCGTTGGTCAAGTTGGGCGTGGAGAGGGTGACGCAGATTGTGAGGGCCAAGCACTGGATCATGCCGCCGGTGGATGAGACGGTGCCTAGGTGGGCGAGGGAGGTATTACAGTGGATGCCGGGGATGTTGGCGCTGCAGCGGTTCATTGTGTTTTGCGTGGCCGAGATAGCGTACTTGTCGTTTCCGGTGCGGAATCGGAGGTTCAGGAGCTGGAATCAGTCACGGTCAGAGGCGTATATGAAGGCTACGGCACCGGAGAAGTACTGGGGGATGTTGATCCCGGACTTTGAGTTTGGGTGCAAGAGGAGGGTGTTTGACACGGGGTATCTGGAGGCGCTGGATCGGGAGAATGTCATTTTGACAGACGAGCCGGCGGTCGAGGTCGTCGAAAATGGGGTGAGGCTGAGGAGCGGGGAGGTGGTGGATGCAGATATCATTGTACTGGCGAACGGCTTCGAGATGAATGAGCTCCTGGAAGGCGTGGAGGTTGTGGGGGTGGGTGGCGAGACTCTTCACGGAAAATGGGAGAAGATCGGGGGGCTGGGGGCGTACAAAACTTTCTGCGTGGCCGGATTTCCGAACTTTTATCTCCTACTTGGTTTGCCCCCCACTGCGTCTTTCTCGGGGAGAGGTTACTGACAACAGTTCCAGGTCCGAACAGCGCGACAGCTCATACATCAAACGTCATCTGGATAGAGAATGCTGTCAACCACTCTCTAAGAGTCATCAAGCCGCTGCTCGAAGGCCAGGCGAGCGTGGCAGAGGTGAAGCCGGAAGCCGAAGAGGCGTACATCGACAAGGTCCAGGGGGGGCTGCAAAAGATGATCTGGTCATCTCCACAGTGTCAGAGCTGGTACAACAAGGAGCTCGATGCGCCAGTGGAAGTCGCCGGGAAAAAGACGCAGCGTTGGAACGGCATGCTTTATCCTTGGTCCTCGGGCCACTTTTGGTGGGCATGCTTGTTTCCATCAAAAGCCGACTGGGTATTCCGGGTAAGTCGACGCCCCCCCTCCTAAGTGTCTGTTTGAGGTGAGCTGACATGATCAGGGGCCGCCAACAAAGTCCACCATCGCGAAGCGCAGGAGCTCCAAGACATGGCTTGCCTTCTTCACGGCCATCGCTCTCAGTGGCGTTGCTGTCTCGCGCTGGACAGATGGTCACCCGGAGTCATCGTTCTCTGTTGCTGTGACGGCGGTGCTGGGAAAGCTCATTGGGTCTCTTCACGGAAGCGGCTTGACTCTTGGTGCCTGGTGAGGGGGGTCCAGTCGTTGATTTTTAGAGGAGGGAGACTAGTGGGCTCGTGAAGCTCCAATCGTTCACTGTGCAGTAGTTTGTTTTGGTGGCAGAGCGTTGTTGATGTAGCATTATGTTCTGTAGGCAAAAAATACCAAAAGAAATTGACCCAACTGGCAAAACCAATGTTTTTGGATTGGCTTCGGTAAAGAGGACGCTATCCGGACAAGTCAACGGGCTGTTTTCTTAGACTGCACCCCGCTTCGACTCGATAACCTTTAGTTTATTAGCCAAATTGGGTAACTATCTCACCATGCTGCAGTCAAGTTCCCAAAGTCTCATGCCAAGTATGTTTTGGTCGGCAATTTGGGCAGCTATTTGAGCCGGGTGCAGGGATTCTGTCGTTAAGGCAAAAGGGCAAGTGGGTCGGTCTAAAGGTAAACACCCTCCTGAACTGTTCAACATTCGCTAGAAGAAAAAATTCCAATCTGTTCAGAAGCCTCACATCATCAGAATCGACGTCGAAGCATGGTACATCGCCGGCAAGAACCCCGAGCCCCTGTTGTCGTTCATGTGCTCGACCGCCGTCCTCAGCCTCTGCGGCGTCTTCTTCAACACCGAAGTGTTCAGACGCGCCTCCAAACCCTGCGCACTTCTCTCAAAGAAGGCCTCCACTCCCATCATGTACGCAAAATCCGCAAAGGCCCTCGCCGTAACCTTGCTCTTGTCCAGCAGATCGTCAAACATCGACACCCCTTCGTCCTCGTCATCCGACCCTTCGTCAACCAGCGTCGCCTCCTCGTCCACCACCCTCTTGGCCGCACTACCACCACCACCAGGAAAGCCATACCCTTCCGGCATGTACTTGCTCGCCTCCGCGACAGTCTTCATGCCAAAGCTGAGACGCTCCTCGCTCTCCTTGGCCGACATACGGCTCCGGAGGTAGCTGTCGAGGACCTCGCACATCTTAGTCTTCTTGCGCTCCATGTACGTCTGCCAGGCCTTGACGAGGCCGGGCTCGGGCGTCGAATTGCCAAAGTCGATCTCGGACGTCGGAATTCGATGGCCGTAGAGCTCGCCCTTGGCGGCGCCCAGCTCAAGATGGCAGAGGAACCATTTCGCCTCGGGGACGCCCGAGAAGCGCGCGAGGACCCTACATCCGTTAGCCACATCCACCTCTCAATCAACATATGGCAAAAAAAGGCAACTCACCACTCCCCTGCCACCAACCCCACCTCCTTCTCCTGAATAAACTCAATCATCCTACTCACCAACATCTCCTCCTTCGTAAACCCTCCCCCCTCCCCCACCCCCTCGCCCTCCCCAGGGCCCTCCACCATACTCCCCAACATCCTCCCCCCCCGCGTCCCCGCCCTCCCGCCCTCCCTCAGCACCCGCGTCTCCACCCCCTCCACCGCGTCCAGCTCCTGCGCCAGCAGCCGCGTCTCGCACGCGAAGCTCGCCACCACCCGCGCGAACCCCGTCGAGATCGAGCACCACCCCGACACGCGGTCGCGCGGCGTCACGGCGCGCGTGACACGCGCGCGAAGCTGCGCGTGCGAGAGGAAGGTGATGAGCACGCGCTGAATGTCGAATTGCGCTGAGATGCCCGAGGTGGAGAGGGTGATGGGGTTGGGGGAGATGTTGGCGGTCTCGGAGTGGTCGGGGGCGGTGGGGTTGGTGAGGGTGTGGTGGGCGCTGGGGTGGTGGGGGGTTGTGGGGGCGGCGGCGAGGATGGAGAGGTCGGTGGTGAGGATCGCGGGGGGAAGGGGGTGCGGGTTGGGGGCTGGGGTGGGGGACGCGGAGGGGGTGGTGTCGAGGGTGGTGTCGAGGGTGGTGGCGAGGGTGATGAGGTGGGTCAGGTGGGCGGTGACGGCGGCGTCGTGGGTTTGCCAGGTAGGTGTTGGGGGGAGGGGGTCCGCGGCTGGGGGAGGGGCAGTTGCTGGTGGGGGTGGAGGAGGGGGGGTCGGTTTGGCCTCGGGGACGGGGTCGGGGGTGGGAGTCTTTCCGAAGCCGAAGGAGGGCGTTTTGCCAAAAGAGGAGAGTTTGGAGGGCTTTTTGACCGAGTCCGCGGCTGGCTCCTCCTTCTTTCCCCCGCCGAACCCCATCTTGAAGCTGGGCATGGAAAGGGAGGGGCTCGGCATCGAGAACATCCTGGACTTTGCGCACTCTTCGACTGCCTCCTTGGCGGGGCCCTCTACCGGTGGCTGGATCGTCTTGATGCAGTTCGTCAAGACGTACCCTGTGATCTTGGATATGCTTTCAAGCTCGTTTTGCAGAGACTTGAAGTCCGAGATGCGGATCAGTTGTATGATTTGCAGGATCCATCCAAAGGGGAGGTCCTTTTGCTGCTTGTCCTTGACGGCGTCGATGGCCCTGCGAAGTACGTTTATCAGGCCGTGGTAAGTCTCCATGATATTGTTCATCTTGGTTTGAACTTGAGACGACAACAGGAGGTTGTAGTGCCGAGAGCCTTCATCATCGGAATTGCTGAACGCCAGATGGGTCGAGGGATACAGGGACCGTCCTCGGATTGGACTACCCATCTCCATGCCGGACCAGTTAAAGACTGTAATGTCGCTGTGCGAGATAACAACTTGGTCTAGGAGACGGGCAAGCGCCATGGCATATCCTTCGGCGGGAAACGTTGGAAACCGGACACCCAGGATGCCCATCAATGCATATGCACGATCTGTCGCCACTGTGGCCTTTCGCTTTCCCGAGACCGCCAGGACGCTCGAGGCGGCGAACCCGGTGCGGCGCTTGCCTTGCTTCCAAGCTAGAAGCTGGTCAACCTGGCCGAACTGGGCGATGTACTCCCTGTCGTCCAGGATGATGTCGAGGGTCTCGTCGACGAGGCGCTTGAGGAGATGGTTGATAATGTGTTGGACTTGCTTTTCCTTTTCTTTCTTCGAGGCAGCGTCTGTCGTAGCTCCGAGCCGAGCTTTCAGCCGTTCAAAGAGCTTGAGACAGCTTTCCTCAGCGCTTGCACTTGCCAGATCCGCCGCAGCAAGGTACACGACTCGGGCCATCCCAGATGCAGCCGTCTCGAGGGCCATGTCTTTTGGGAAGCGAACCCCGATGCCGTCAAGCACCATGATCAGGTGCTGTGCCGTTTCGATCTTGGAGAACTCCCTCTTTGCCTTGGCCGAGTTGCTCTCTGCGTTGTCACCCCTGGGTGGACTGGTGTGGGAAGACTCCGTTTGGCTGTGCACCTCCTTCAGTTCAACTGGGAGGCCGTGACCAACCAAGACGTCCTGAAGAAGCTTGCAGTCAACGGGATTTTTCTCACCCGAGTAGACGTTTTTGGTGTCGCGCTGCGTGTAAAACGAAATAAACGGGACGAGGTGGTACAAGTGACCGAGGCTTTCAACCGGTCTTGACAACGGCTCCCACTCTGAGTTGACGTAGTAAGTCGACTTGCTCATGACCAGCTCCTGCAACGTCCAAGCCCGGTCAGACCACTCCGGCTTGGACTCTGCAATATCCTCAAAGCCCGCCACCTTCGTCTTCTCTTCCGATCCCGCGGCAGCCAACGGCTCGTCAACCCTTGAGCTCAGCTTGAACCGTCTCCAGTCCCAGATGGCATCCGCATCCGAAGACGCAGCGTCGAGCTGCACCAAGGTAAACTCGGCATTCGCGTACCAGTCTCCCATGAGCGACAACGACTCGCTCAGCTCACCGGCGTTGGTCTTGTCGATGCAGCACGTGTCGGTCCAGAAGTAGCACCTCTCTCGGTGCGGGAAAAGCTTCGTCTTGAAGATCCTGTCGCACTCCTTCATCGCCTCATCGAGCTTGATGGCCGACTTCCACCGCTGCAGACGGTTGACCAGGTCATCGAGAGCATCTCGAAGCCGACTATGGGCGCGGAAGAAGGCAATATCCTCCTCCGCAGCGGCATACTTGGCCCTTGCCGTTTGCAGCTTCGTCGCAGCCTTTGCAACATCACCCTTCATCTTGTCCACCACTCCGCTCGACCGACCTCCCTTGTCAGACGACTGCTCCCCCTCCCCCTTCGCCTTCCCAATCAACTCCTCAAACACCTCCCCCTCCATCTCCGCAAACCTCAACTTCGTCCGCGCCTCATCCGCCTCCCCCCTCGCCCACTCCAGCCCACCCTCCACCCCCTTAACCACCAGCCTCCGATCCAGCAGCCCCTCCAGCGCATCCCCTCCCTTCACCCCCCCCAACCACTCCACCACCCCCTCCTGCTCCTCCACCTCAATCCTACACTGCTCCAGCACCAACTGAACATCATTCTGCCTCAAACCCCCTCCCACCCCCCCACCCACCGCCGCCGCCGCCTTCGCCCGCTCCAAATCCCCCGCCCTCGCCCTCCCGATATCCCCCAGCAGCAACTCCACCCCCTTCCACCGATGCGAGAGCATACAGTACTGCCCCCCCGTGCCTCCCCCCAGCGCGGGATACGAGACCAAGTTGCCCGTGGCGAGGTCAAACATGCGGTAGGGCGTCTGGGTCGTCGAAGCGGCGGAGGGCGCGGGGATCTCGACGTCGGCGAGGCCCGAGGCGTGGTGGTCCGGGGAGGGGATGAAGGTGGGGCGGAAGGTGGGGACGAACCAGAGGTTGAGGAGGGCGCGGAGCTTGGAAGGGGAGGCGCCGATGTCGTGGAGGATTTGGGAGAGGGCCGCCGGGGAGAGATCCTTGGCTTGGAGGAGATCGAGGACGGCGGTGGGGATGCGGGAGAGGGAGTCGGGGGTGGGGGCCGGGGCGGGGGTCAGGGCGGACATGGTGGGGGTAGGTGGTGATGTTGAGGGAAAGGCCTTGAGAAGCTGTTGGAGGTGGGGAGTTGACGATGGTGGTTGAGCTCAGGGCGCATCAATCTGGTGTTTGTGAGGCAGGTGGAAGCGTCAAAGAGATGAGAGGAGACACGAATTCTGTCTCTTTCCGTCTTCTTTCACGGCAAGGGAGGGATTTTCCGACGGATATCAAATCATAGAGAGGCTCGATATGCCCCCGAGGGTCCCGGATCCCGAACCCAATATCCCTCCTCTTGACCTAATGCACCAGCCCGCAACCACCAACCCAACCCGGCGTATCATTGCCACAACCGTATCGTACATCAGGAAACTTGCATCGTCTTGGCCTCTTCTCGCCCAATACCGCCTACAAAATTGGCCTCGCGCTTGCTGCGGGTGTATCAAAGCGGGGGTTGGGCAGCCAGCCACATTCGGGGGTGAAGCCATCTCTCTATCCTGGTTGGTCCCCGAGGCGGCAGCCCGCACGCGAACCCCTCTTCTCGCGGCCGATGTTTAGGTAGTTTGGCGAGTTGGGTGGAGTCAGTGGACTCTCATGGTGGTTGTAAGGAATTTGCTAATCCCGAGAATGATGCCATGTCCATCACGGCGTCGACGAGGAGGACCGGCTTCTTATCATCACCATCTCGCGAGTTTTGGTGTCCAGACGGGCCCAGATCGCCAGGATGGCTTCGTACCATCGTGTCTTGGAGGTCTTTGACCGATCCATTGACCAGAAGAGCGTCGAATGCGATTAGTGAGTCCGTCGTTTTGAAATTGTAGTGTCAAGACACTGACAAGACAGTGACATCCACCCCTGGGACATTCTCATCAACGGCGAGCGCTGGTCTGGAAAGGTCCGGCTCGTTGGATTTGTCGATTCGTTTTTCCTCATCTGCTACTCTGGACAATCCCGGTTTGAGCATGGTCTCATGATTTACAGTTTGTCATCTTGAACCCCTGACCAAGCTGCCCTTCAATGTGAGAGCTCATGTCCATCATCACAGAGGACGACGACATCATCCGCACGACCCTCCTAAACGCGGGCGTCGAGCCTGAAGCCCTCGGTCTCGAGGTCGTGAATCAGAAGCGCGTGGATGAAAAGAATGGTAAGTTTGTACCTATATATCCCCAATCTACCCCTACTCAAAAGGGACCAAAACTCCAACCCCCCCCCTTGATTCCCCCTCGACCCTCTTCTAACGCCCCCAGAACCCAAAGCCTACTTCTCCTTCACCAGCGAAAGGCACGGCCTCGACTACACCATCACCACCCTCGGCCACCCCATCGGCCTCACCACCGAGTATCCCGCGTCCTCCCTCGCAAAGTACACCATCAAGCTTCGCAAAGGACGGGACGCCGTGATGAAAAGTCGGCCCCCCCCTTCCCCCACCCTTTTACCCCATCACTGACCCCCCACCCAGAACGCATCCGCCGCGGCGTAACCCAGCACGACCTCCCCTCCCTCCTCCACGATGCCCTCCGCCTCGGCGTCATCACCCACGCCGAGCTTATCGGGACCCTCATCGGCAAGACAGTCGGCGGGTCGACCCTCGAGGACGTCTCGGGCAAGTACCTCGGCGCGCTGGCGGGCGCCAAGGGGAACAAGAACCTGGCGCTGTCCGGGGAGAGGACGTGACGCGTTTGCCTGTGTATGGGGTGGGGGGGGAGGGGGGCGTACGTATCTGAGCATAATCCTAGAATTGATATCGTCATCTTTCCGTCTAACAACACCTCCCCGAGGGGGATCGCGTCTCATAAGGTGGCCTCCAGCCATCCGGCAGCGTGAGGCCCGGCGGCCGGACGCCGCGGGGGCGGCTATCGTCGGTGGCGCGCACCGAGGTGGCTGCGGCGAGTCCGCGGCGCGTGGGCGGGGAGGAGGGTGCGGCGAAGCCGCGGCGCGTGGGGGGACGGGGAGGCCCTGTGCGGGCGGTTGAGGTCTCGGGGATTGTGTCCAGCAGTGTGGCGGGGACGCGGGCAGTCCCGTTGAGGTTGCGAGTCGTTGACCGAGGAGCAGGAGAGGGATCGCGCTCCGTGGCAAGGGTAATGTGCTGTGAGGGGTATTTGTCGTCGTGCTCAGGGGGGCCGGTCGCCGTGTAGCGTGCGGCGGCGGGGAGGACGTCGCTACCCAGTGTCGAGGACGCCGAGGAGATGAAGGAGCCCGAGTCCGAGTCCGAGTCCAAGCCGGAACAGACGGTGGGGGTGTTGGACGATGTGCGGCCGTCTTCGGGCGGTCTCATCCAGAGGGCGAGGCGCTCGCCAGCAGGGAGATCGGTCGCTTCTACATATCATCAACGTCGTCAGCTACTACTCCGCCATCTGCGTACCCCTGACAACGCTTACCCAGGTCAGTAAGGGATGGGTCCGGTCGGAGAGCCTCGAGACTAAAGTCGCTGCCTCGTCCCATGCTGGTAATCCCTTCAGGTGCCACCTCTCTGACTTGTAACCAAGGTGTCCTTTTCCCTTTATTGACGTTAGGTATCAGGACGATGTCAGGCGATTCCACGAACGAGACCCTCCGGTCTCGTTTTCGACCTTGATTCTCGCGAAAACAGCTCTTCAGGCCTTCGTCCTTTCGGAGGCCAATGGCCGAGGCGATCTTGGAGAGGAAGCTCCTGTCGGCCCGCGGGGGCAGGGGCGGCGCTGTGCTTCTGCCTTCGGCGCGGAGGAGCCTGTTCCTGTGGGCCCGCTCCTGTGCCCTCTCTCGACATCTCTGATCCCAGGTGTCCGCGACAAAGCCCTGGTAATAGTGGGCGGTCTGGGTGGGGTCTGGGTAGCCTTTGGGGAGTGTCATGTTGAATGAGTTGATAGAGAATGCAGATGGGGCGATGGCTGGAAGCTCGGAGTGTCTGTAGGGAGAGGAGAACCGGTCAAGATAAAGGATGACGAACACATACAAGACACCACCACAAGCCAGCTCCCGGGACCGAAACAGCTGACAGAGGCATGGTGAATGGAGATTGATGTCCTCGAGGACAGCAGGTGGACGATGGCATGATCCTAGATTATACCCGTGGAGTCTGGATGCATACATTGATGCTGCCAGATGGCTAATTCTAGAAGATTGTATGCCCGTTGCAAAGCCCGTGGCCAACCGCACAGCAGGGCCGCGTAGTCTTGCAAGAGAAAAGACACCAATTTGTGCGCAGTGGGGAGACTGTCCGGAGAGACATGTCTGCACCTACAGCATGCCGCGCACCACGTCCCAAGTTGCAGGGTCGAGGGGGCAGTGCATGCAGTGAAGCGGCCGTTGGGAAGGGGTCTTGACCGAGGCACGTCGTCCAAGAGGAAGGCAGTTTGCATGGCGAGATGCCCGAGAACAGCGGTCGGGTCCAAGTGTCATTTCTAAACCGCGTTGGCCTGAGCCACTGCTTCTATTGTTCTGTCTACCAGAAGCAACGCAACCATCTCGGCATTTCGTGGGGAACAGTCCACTGCGCGTGGCAGTTGGTTGTTGACCTCGCTGGTCAATCGACGTTCCGTCCAAACCAAAACTCCAAGAACGCCATCGCTATGTAGTCAAGCCGCCCGAGATTATGCACAGACACCAGTCTGTGTAATGCATCTTTCCATTCTGAACCACGACTTCCCTTTCCCATGAACTGAGGCAGAAGAAAACGCGGGTTCACAAGGAGCGCGACCGAGACCAGTACTACTCATTATCATTGACATCGTTACCCAGAGTGGGCACCCCGGCGCCCCTAACGCTTTGGCCGCAAATCGTGAACGTCATACTCGAGGTTCTTCGACTCAATGACGTGTCCCCCGGGCTGGCCAGCGTCGGTGTATATGTTGTCGATCGAGTGCTGATGAAAGGTGTCGTTATGGTTACAAGCCAGGATGTGGGGGAGTCCCGGGGGGTTCGTCAAACGAAAGATGCCCCACCTGTCCATCTGTCAGTCCAGCGTCACGAACACGGGCATACGAAACTCACGAGGGTTTGTGCCGAGGCGAGCAGACAATGGCAATGCTCTCGGGCATCATGACCTGGTAGCCGGCCTGGGTGTGGAGGTCACGTGAGCTCATAAAGCATGTCTGCGTGGGGTGTGTGTGTATCCAGCCGACGATGAGCAGATCGTTTGTGATGCAGTACTCCAGCATGGCGCTCTCGTTTTCCGTCTCGCACGTGTCCGACGTGCACTTTTGCTCGGGGATGAGCAGACAAGATACGAAGAGCGCGTTGTTAACGAGCGTGCCGCAGAGGATGCCGCACATCTCCAAGTTTCGGCGAGTATTGTCGGCCGCCATCTCCAGGAACGCCTGACGCAGCGAGCTGGGGAGGAAGACAGGCCGTATGGGCTCGCCGCTTTCCAGGTACGCTGCCGGCCGGAACGTGATCCTCCGCTGTTTCAAAGTGCCCTCGGCATGCTTGGGAGGGAGGGGTGGGAGATCCTCCTTGGGCGGGTCGTAGGGCGGTGGCAGGTCGTTGACTAGGGGCTTCTTGTCCGGAAGCGGTGGTGTTGTCGTGATGGCAGGCCAGGAGTGGTTGAGGGACTCTTTGGGCGGACGGGGAGGTTGTATCCTTGCCTCGTCTCGGGCTGCTGGTGGCCTCTGGGAACTCGATTGTGGCTTCTTGGAGTCGTAGGAGACGGGCGAGGATTTGTTGATGGTAGGGTAATAATAATTGACAGACTCCGTCCGACTGTCCCGATCAGCCTCCTCGTCCCTAGCAGTGCTTGAACGATCCAGTTGTCGTCGTGTCGACTCCATCTGTCTCCTGAGCTCCTCATCGTCCATGAATCGGGAGGCCGCAGCCTTGTCCCAGAAGCCAGCGGCTCGCCGCCTCGAAACCTCTTCCTCCGTCAAGCCCGCCATTCGCCGGCGACGGTGCATCTCCTTCTTGGCCAGATCCACGGCAAGCTCATGGTGCTCGGATGCGTCGAGAATGTTGGCGGGCGATGCGTGATTCCACGAGAGGGCCGCATCCCTGGCTGCATGGCGCGCGTACGACGAAGAACCTGACCTCTTCCTTCCGCTGGTGTCGCTGTCCCGCTGGGTCGCGTGCACCTTGATCCACTCGTTGTACGACTGCTCGAGGCCTGGCTTCAGAGACTCGAGAATACTGAGGACGGTGGGGATACGGCTCATCAGGGGTTTCAGAGCCTTTCGTCCCTCGGGGGTCTTGGCCTCGGGGTGTGATCGGAGGTTTTCGACGACGAGGAGCGTGTATCGTTGCAAGACGACGTAGGCGTGGGCCTCGTTGCCCTCTCGAAGGTAGACTAGTCCCTGGAGGAGAGAGGGTCAGCAGCTGGTCTGAGGGGCGCAGGAAGGGCAGGCGACAGCGGCGCGCACCTCATGATGAATGGCCTCGGCAGCGCGGGTCCAGAAGCGGAATTCGATGTTTGGATTCCAATCAAACTCGGCGGCCTTTTGGCTGAGCTCCTTGGTGCTCATGGGCCGGCCCTCCTCGTAGCGACTTGTCGACGGCATTTCGGCGACGGGATGAGGGAATGCAGAGGCGAGGTTTGGCGTCAGGATGGTTTGCAAGTGTCGAACCGACAATGTTTAATGTGCTGGAGCCAGGTTCCAGCTCGGTTCAGATCAGGGCGACGAGCCGGGAGAGGAGTTGCGCGCAATCATTTCCGGCGGCGATGGGGGCTGCCTAGATGACGAAGACAAAGCAAGGGAGACGGTCTTGGGATTCCAGAAGTGGAAGCGCGTGGTCGCCCACTGGCCGGCCTGCCGTGATGTGTGGTGTTGCGTGTATCGAATTGCCATCTTAAAGAGGCGACCCCTCCATTCAGGTGCCTGGCGGGGGGCGGCATCGACGCTGAATCATCAAGATCGAAGAGGAGCACGGGCCACCAGTTGGTTTCATCGAAGCCACTCAGGGTTAGGGGGCAAAGCCGTGTCGAGAACAAGTCGAGGACTCAACCTTGGGTCATCTCGTCATCAGCCACCTTGGTACTTGATCAACTCGAGAGCTCCGCAACCGGCTGTCGATGCAGTTCGGCGGGAGCTTCTGCAGCATCTGCATCGCGCCCATCAGAATGCAGACTCGCTTGGCAGAGACGTCCCAGCACTTCCCCAGAGTCTAGAGCCCGAGGACAGACGGCCCGCGGCAATGTCCAAATACCTTCAGGCTTCAAGCCACCGTCGATGCATTAAATGCAGGAATTCGGGTCTTTGCGGGACAAGTGACCACTCCGACAGCAGAAGGCTCCCCCCATCTCCCTCGGCTGGAACCTGTTCCCGCCTCGGGTCTGCAGCATGTATTCGCATCGAGGCGCATCGAGGCACACCGATAAGCCCCAGCCGTCTTTGCTGATAACGACATGGCCGAGAGCACAAGACACCATTTGGGGGGTTCATAAGGGCGAGAGAGGGCCGGGTTTCGGCCTCGGTTCCCGGCTCTTCGACTCCTACGCTAGGGTAGACCCGCACCGTGACCACAAGCGACTGGATCAGTCATCCACAGACCAACCACGATCCCACGCAGCACTGACATGAACTTGTCCATACCTCCAATCTCAAGATGATGACCACAAAATGTGAAGGCAAGAAAGAACCCATCCCGCCATCCGGCCAACACCCACTAACAACCACCCCCCAGCCGCCGTCGAGGCCTCCCTCAGCAGCCTCATCTTCGACATGGGCCGGCTGGCCATCCCGCCCGACACCACCCTCCTCGCCCTGCTCCGCGACAGCTTCACCAAGATCACCACCATCTACTCCCTCCCCGACCCGCAGTCCCTCCTCGCCTCGGAGCCCACCCTCGAGCGCATGCTCCACTCCATCTTCGACACGGCCTCGCTCGCCCTCGTCACCTCCCCCCACCCTTCGGCCCTCGCCGGTCTCGACGACCGCGACCGCGCTAGCCTCTTCACCCAGGGCGTCGGCGGCCTGGCCACCCTCTTCCAGCGCCTGCACGCGACGCGGGCCGAGCTGACGTCGTGCGTGCTGCTGCGCGAGACGCAGCTGTTCGCCGAGAGCGACCAGCGCCGCAACATGCTCGACAAGATCGGCGCGAGCCCGCTGCTGACGTCGTGCTACACCAAGGGGGTGCTGGCCGACTTTGTCATGGCTACGATTGAGGACCGCGAGACGGGGCACTTTGAGAACCTGCCGCTGGGCAGGCTGGGGCAGGAGGCGCTGAGTGACAGCGTCGCGTGGGTGAGTGCGCGACCGTGCAAGACGAACGGGCTGCCGTGGGGGTTTACTATCATGGCTCTCAACTAGGGGGTCTCCGTTGGGTTTGGAGGGTGCGGGTGCGGCGTTTAGGGGTACGGGGTGGTTTGGACAAAAATGGAGGGATGGAAAGATTGGGTGCACATGGACAGGGTGATGATGGTGTTTCGTGCGATGAATGACGGACTCGAGTCGAGCGTCTGCCTCTTTTAGTTTCTTGGTGCGCCCCTTTTCACGCTTGCGCTGCCTGGACTCCAGGGCCAGTTTGCGCGGCCGTCTGGATCTGGATGATCTCGCCCTTTTTCGCCTCCATCTTGACCTGGACGTCCTTGATTTGTGTCTCGAGGCGGATGCTGCGTCAATAATAGTCAGCAGCACGAAATTCTCAAGGTGGTTATGCCGCTCACATCTCCTTGGTGATGAATTCTAAGCGGCCCTTGACGGTGCTCTCGGCGTCGCCCCGGTCTTCCTTAAGCAGTACGGGGCCGATCAGTTTGTAGATGGTCTCACCGTCCTTGAGCTTGGAGAACTCCTGCATGATGTTAGCTTCCTTTATCGAGTGTGCTTCCAAGAATACCACGAACCGTTTGGACACCGAGATTTTCCTGCTTTTGTGCCTCGAGTTTTTGCCTCGACTGCACAACATCTCCGAGATCTGCATGGTCAGCCGGGTACCGAACATTATCCCGGACTTGCGAATATTATGAACCTTTTTGCAGCTTCGTGTACTCCTCCGACAGCACCTGAAGCCGTGCCTGGATATCGGCCATTTTGACGGGGTGATGAGTGAGGAGGAAGGGAAGCGAAGCGAAGCGAAGAGACGGATGGCCGTCGTAGGTGCGTATCTCCAGATATCGACACACCTCAAAGTGGCTTGACTGCGAGAATAAGTCTTTGGTAGGTATGGAATCCTTGACCCAGGCAGCTGCTTCTTTGGGACGTTGTGGTGTTGAAATTGCCAGGTCCTTGGGAAGCGCGACATTGATGTTGGCGATGTCTGCTGCCTGAGTGTTTTGTCTGTTAAGCACTTTCGCGGGGGCACTCACCTGTGCACTAACAGATTCAGAATCCCGCCCCGCCGCAGGGAAGACCCAAGTGGCGTCAGCGGACATGACCCCGCGCTAGCGCTTCCTACAACGACGGCCACGCCGAAACCAAGATTCACCTGCCTCGACTCCCTCCCCATCCTCCTCGCCGCCAAACCGCCAAACTACACCCGCATCCCGTGTTTCTCGAACCCGTCCCTCGCCAACGACCCTCCTCACGACTGGCCCACCCCGATCCGCCCCGTTTGCAACACCAACAACCCCCCCGATCCGTCGCGGACAATTCCCGCCTCGCCGCCGCCCTCCCCGCGGCCTACCCTCTCCCTCCTCCTCCTACAACACACCGCCCGCCATGTCAAACACCGACTTCCTCGGCCGGGCCATCCAAGAGGTGCGCAAGGCCATCGAGGCCGACAACAACGCCGAGTATGACAAGGCCTACCAGCTCTACTACGCGTCGCTCGAGCTCTTCATGCTGGCGCTCAAGTGGGAGAAGAACCCAAAGTCCAAGGAGATGATACGTGCCAAGACGGGCGAGTACATGGACCGGGCCGAGAAGCTCAAGGCGCACCTGTCGGACGCGGACGGCAAGAAGAAGAAGCCCGGCATGGTGGGCGCCAACGGGGCCACGACGGGCGGCACGGGCAAGGGCAAGGACGGCGCCGACGGCGGCACGGCCGAGCCCGTCGACGAGGAGAGCAAGAAGCTGCGCAGCGCGCTGGCCGGCGCCATCCTCCAGGACCGCCCCAACGTGTCGTGGGACGACGTGGCCGGGCTCGAGGGTGCAAAGGAGGCGCTCAAGGAGGCGGTGCTGCTGCCCATCAAGTTCCCCCACCTGTTCCAGGGCAAGCGGCAACCGTGGAAGGGTATCCTGCTGTACGGGCCGCCCGGCACGGGCAAGAGTTACCTGGCCAAGGCGGTGGCGACCGAGGCGAACAGCACGTTCTTCAGTGTGAGCAGTTCGGACCTGGTCAGCAAGTGGATGGGCGAGAGCGAACGGTGCGTCCCCCCTCCCTCAGCGGCACCATTTTCAACCACTGACGTGCTTGGCGTCCAGGTTAGTCAAGCAGCTCTTCGCCATGGCGCGGGAAAACCGGCCGTCCATCATCTTCATCGACGAGATCGACGCGCTGTGCGGCCCGCGCGGCGAGGGCGAGTCCGAGGCCTCGCGCCGCATCAAGACCGAGATGCTCGTGCAGATGGACGGCGTCGGCAAGGACAGCAAGGGCGTGCTGATCCTCGGCGCGACCAACATTCCCTGGCAGCTCGACGCCGCCATCCGCCGCCGCTTCCAGCGCCGCGTGCACATCAGCCTGCCAGACCTGGCCGCGCGCACCACCATGTTCAAGCTCGCCGTCGGCGACACCAACACGGCGCTCAAGCCCGAGGACTTTCGCGAGCTCGCCAAGGCCGCCGAGGGCTACTCGGGCTCCGATATCAGCATCGTGGTGCAGGACGCGCTGATGCAGCCCGTGCGCAAGATTCAGCAGGCGACGCACTTTAAAAAGGTGAGCCTTTATATTCTCCTGCTCTGTCTTTCTGGTACTAATCCCCGGTGCAGGTCATGGACGGCGACGTAGAAAAGTACACGCCCTGCTCGCCAGGCGATCCAGAGGCCATCGAGATGACGTGGGAAAAGGTCGAGTCGGAGCTGCTGCTGGAGCCCTATGTGGAAAGGAAGGACTTTATCAAGGCCATCAAGTCCAGCAGGCCGACCGTGTCCGACGTGGATCTGAGACGAAACGAGGAGTGGACGCACGAGTTTGGCAGCGAGGGCGCGTAGCGAGGACAAGTGGTGGCCAGCATGGGAGCAAAACAAACGGGTTACATTCGGCGCAGCGGCGTTTAGATATGAAGGCGCTCACTCGGTCCAGCAAACAGGCTCGGAGGAGAGGGCCATGTATTCTGTGTGCATAATTTACCCTGATACATCAAGGGCTGGAATCAGGTGACGAGACACGAGACACAAGACGACACGGGCGCGGGTTTTTCTAACCAGGACGCCGTTCCCATCCATGCTACCGTACGTATATGATGGGTATGATGATACAACATTCCGAGTACGGATACGCAGCCTGGAACCAACAAGGACGTCTCGATACACACTCTGACACTCAAAACCGTAAACGCCGTTTGGACCCAACCCAACCCACGATAAACTCCGAAAGCCCGAGAGAAGATAACCAGACAGGACCGCAAAATAACCGAGATTACTCTGCCGCCACAGACTTCCGCTTCTTCTTCTTCTTTTGCTCGCCGTCGGCCGGCGGCGCGTCCGCCATCTCGACGTCCTCGGCCGCCACGCTCTTCCGCTTCTTGTCCTTCTTCTCCTTCTTGTCCTTCTTTTCTGACTTGTCCTTCTTGTCTTTCTTGTCCTTCTTAGCGGGCGTCGTCGCCTCGACCGGGTGCGCAATCTGCTCGTTGTCGATGGCCATGTCGTCGCCGCCGTCCTCGAGCACGGCCTTGACGGCCTTCGCCATGGCGTCCGTGTTCTTCATGGGCTTGGTGCCATTGGCGTACCACTCGAGGCGCTGCTCGAGCTGCTCGCGCATTACCTCGCCGAAGCGTTTGGTGGGGTGCTCCGAGAAGTTGTCGATGCGACTAGCAATCGAGCACTTGTTGGCCAGGTAGCGCGAGATGCGACCCTTGACCTTGGGCCCGGCGCGCCCGATAAAGGTGCTCTGGTACAGGAGGCCGTACTTGGGCGTGGCGCCCTTGGTCTTGAGCGCGCGGAACAGGGCCTTCTCGGCGCCGAGGATCTGGAGCGTCGACGCGGGGTACTTGGCGAGGTTGGTGAGCGAGCCGGCGTGCGAGATGAGGCGCGCGGCGACGGGGGTACCGAGGATGACCTGTAGGTTAGGGGCGACGTCGCCCATCTTCTTGTCGAGGGAGCCCGACAGGATGCGACGGTAGTCGGCCATCTTGGAGACGTTGCGGGCTAGGTCCTGGACCATGGCCAGATCTTGGGCGCTAATGTCCTGTCCCATCGAGACCTTGGCGGCCTGGACGATGGCCTCGGCCTTGTCCTGGTCCTGGTTGAGGAGGTTGGCAATGGAGTCAACGCTGTCGTCCGTCAGGGTGGTCTTGTTGCCGACGGCCACGACGAGCTTGGCGTAGGTGCCGTTGTCCGAGACGATGCGGATGAGCTCGGGAAAGTGCCAGCCATACCATTCGCGGACGCGCATGGCGCCGCTGTTGATGCCCTTGTCGAGCGCGTCGAGCGTGGCGATGCCTTGGATGATGTGGTTGTCGTTCTTGTGGACGCTGAACTTGACCTTGGCGCGAGAGTAGGCGTGGCCGAGACCAAGCTGGGCACGGTTAATGTCGCCCTCCTGGAGACCCTTGAGTAGCTTGTTGGCATGGACGCGGATGCCGCGGAGCAGCGAGGCCACGACCTCGTCCGTGTCGGCCGCCTCGCAGGTCACGCCGGGGAACGTCGAGCTGATCTCACCCGCCAGTCTCTTGTCGACCACGCCGAGGACAATTTTGCTCTTCTTTCCGCTCGTCTGGGGGAGGTTAAGCTCCAACGTCGACTTGAGGAAGTCGGGCATGATGCCCTCCGAGATCAGGTTAATGGCTTCCAGACCGTGGGCGGCAGAACTGGGCAGTATCAGCAAGGGTGCGGGCCATCGCGATCGTGGCGGGGGGGTACGTACGTCCAGGGGTTGAAGGACCGGAGCTTGATCATCTTGCCAAACTTGTCGAGGCTCTTCATGGCCTCCTTAACCTCGGGCAATTCGAGGCCGACCGTGTCGGCCTGGTGGACGACCTCGAACAGGGCGAAGCCCACGGCGCTCTCATAGAGCAGGTAGTTGACGTTGACCATCGCGGAGGTATTGCGGGGGTATGCCGTCTAGGTTTGCTGGGGGGTGGTTTGCGTGCGCGTGGTGGCACGATTGGACGTCGATAGTCACGGCGGCATCGACGATTTTTGGTTGCGAGGAGAGTCGAGCTCTGTTTTTTTCCCGAGAAGTTTTGAAATTTTTGCGGCAAGCTTGGGCACGGGCCAGGCGGGGTGGAGTCGAGTCTTGATACCGATCTTGGCGGGTACGTATCTGTGGGCGGCTGGGCAGCCACAACTCCAGCCACAGCATTCGAATTAAGCCTGGGCAACAGTGGCTTAACTTTTTACCGCTTTTGGCCTAAGGATGTATTTCTTCGCCAGGGACTTTTGCTCAGTGGAGTCACAGCCCACAGCACAGTCAGCCCGATTTCACTGCCACTCCCTCCAAATTGGCTGCATCTTCACCGCCACCAACCTGCCTCGAGCCAAACACCGAGGCACGGGCTCTCCGTGTCTTTTGCGCCCAGACAAGACCGAGGAACACAAAATCTCACGGGCCTCGTGCGTCGATTGGCGCATGGCGCGAGCTTGTCCCACGCTGGCTGCATCGATCGGGGAACGCCTTCAGCCCTGTCGGCCCGCTCCTGGCGACGACGTGCATCGAGATGGATGACGACAGGACGGCAGGCAAGCTTTGTGGCCCCTTGAACGACCATGGCATTTATGGCTCTTGGGCATTTTGTCCGGCACAGGTTCGCACTTTGCCAGATATGGCACCTCCCGCGCTTACCCCGGCCTGACTCCCGTCGAACTTGGGGTGGACATCCCCAGGACTTGCTCGCCTCGGAGCCTAGAGGTGGTGCTCGTCCGGGGATTCTGCCTTGGCTCGCTGGGGGCTAGGTGGCTATTTCTCTCCTCCTCTCCTTCTATTCTTCACCAACTCGAGACCTTGTGTTTGCCCGTGCCGCAAGATGCTTCCAAATCCGGCCTGCCCAAAAGGCCACGATGGTCACGGCTGGGGGGGGGTGTCGGCGATGCCCCTGAGCCTCGGTTCTGTCCCTCTCTGTCGGGCCCAAGAGGATCGCAGGACTTCGGGAACGAACTTCGAAACATTCGGCTTGGCCAATCGGCAAGCTGCCAACCACCAAACACTTGTCCAATCCCGAAGCGATCCCTCAGCCCTGAATCCCCCGACCGGTCAGCTTGTCAACGACACGGCATGATAGGTTGACCCAGTCGACGTTCCCCTGAAGAGGTCCGCAGCTGCGATCCAGCCATGAGCCCACCTTACCGCATTTCCTCAACACCATCTTGCTGTGACTGCCGAGTTGTGGGTGTCATATATGGCATCCTCCCGGGCGTGAGGGAGCTCTGCCACCATGTTCCGTCTCGGCTGTGCTTCCTGTTGTGGACTGGAACTTGACGACTCCCAAAACCATCAACTTGTATTCCTTTGACTCGATATCTCGAATGACCCCCCCTAGACCCAAAGGTTGGAGCCCTCAACTTCCTCGGGAAAATGGCTGTGCTAATCGATGTAGAAAATACCCGGCGCCATGGCTGAAAACCCAGAACACACGACACCAATGTCGTCGGGTGTGGTTCATCAGACGGCCATGACCTCGGAGCCAGAGACCATCGGTATCGGCGCGGGGCCCCACGACGGTGTCACAGGCCCCTTTGCCCTCCGAGGCAAGGGCGCCAGCGGCACAATCCTCGCATCGCAATACCAGACTTCACGAGATTCCCAGGCATCATTCGCATCCGCGACAACCCGAACCTCTTCCATCGCCGAGAGTGTCTTCTCAACTTCGGGCTTACGATGCATGTCGACCTACTCGTCGAGGCTCTCGTCTGCTCGCCAGGACTCTGCCGACTCGGAGCCTGTTTCGGCCATCAGCCCCTGGGAAACCGACAGATACAAGAGCGGCTTTGATCCAAGTCATCGCTACTTTTGCACCTTTTGCGACAACTCTTTCGAGTCAAAGGCCGTCTGGAGAGCCCACGAGCGCGACTTTCACGGCGAGAGCGACGGATACATGTGCAAGGACTGCAGCGCCTCATACCCGACTCTTGCATCTCTCTCTTCGCACCTCCAAGTCGCCCATGGCTCCGAGCACTTTGTTTCCGCCATGGACCCAGGCCAACACTTGGCTGAGAGACGGGCATGGGGCTGTGGCTTCTGCTCTGCCCTCACCTACTCCCAAGCAGCCTATCTGAGCCATGTAGAGGCTCACTTTGACGAAGGAAAGGAAAAGGTACACTGGCAGCGGCAGTCCGTCGTCAAGGCACTCCTACATCAGCCCATGCTTCGCAGCGCTTGGGAATCAGCTGTGAGCCGGCAAGAAGCCACGCAGGGAGCGAAACTTCGCTTCTGCTGGGATGAGCAGATGACATCCACTCTGCAGGCCATGCTTGAGTGCTTCGTCGCCAACCAAGACAGCCCACAGGCTCTGGCAGAATTTGCTCTCTTCCACGCCGATGCAAAGGCGGAGACGAACGTCGCAGGGAAGTATGGGACCAACGGGTTCACATCTCACATATCTCAACACGAACCCCCCAGCCTTTACAGCGCCCGAACGAAAGCCCCATCTGCGAGTCCAACACCCCTTATGTCGGGGCGCATGTCACCACACCGTCATCCCATTTCACCCTCGGCTTCTGGCCCGCAGCTTGACGAACTCCCGGGGGGTTTTAATCCCCCAATGCCGCCTGCGCACCGGGCCCCCTTTTCCCCACAAGCTGCGAGGAAAGCGATGCAGTTGGACGACGATGCGCTCCAGATTTTGGCCAAGATTGATGAACGCAATCCCCCCCCCATTCCTCGATCCAGCAAATTGCACAACCTCATCGACGCCAACAATGTCCACAACACCGCTAAGTCCTCTCTGCGTCGCGTCGAGAGTGAATGGCACCTCGATGCTTCGGTGACTGGACGCAAACCAGCTTCCGACTCGGATATCCCGAGGCCACGGACCTCCCTGACAAAGCGCCCCGTCTCTTCCGCCCGGCGCTTGATTGACGATGAGAAGGGGGAGTTTGTGCAGTCTCCAGTCTCCCACCTTCCACAGTCGCCGCTGGGCGCCCACGCAGCCTGTGAGCAGTGGCTGATGGTTTCCAAACCCAACTCACTACCTTCGCCAAGACCACCCTCCGGTTCAAGCTTGGTTTCGTCTCACACCGCAGGAAAATCCCCCGTCAACAGCGTAAGCGACGGCGTTTCCGATGACAGCCTCTCGGAGCCAGATTCTTGGTTGGGGTTGAATGACAAATCGGACGCAACGAGGCAATGGACGAGGACTTTTCACCATACCGTCGATGGGGTCCTGGATGGGATCTGGGTTCGCTACAACAGGGAATGGGACACCCTGATCACCAAGTGCACGGGAGAGCAGAGTGGGCTCCCCCCCCAATACACACAATCAGGCTTGGCACAATGTTCAACCATGTCTCACCTCACACCTAGCTATGGAACACGCCCGAGTCACTCCCGCCAACCAAGCGATGACAAAGACGACGACGATGACGACGTAGATCGGTATCGGCCATCTTCGTCGCAGTCAAAACGAAGCTCCACTTCTCCCAGGAGATATGCATGCCCGTTTCGAAAGCATGACCCGCTCAAATACAACCTCCAGGACCACGAGATATGCACCGTGAGGTCCTGGGACTCGGTGTCTCGCATGAAGTACGTTGTCCTCGTATGTCCGCTCTCACAAGTGCTAACAGTCCCGACTAGAGAGCATCTCTACCGGAAGCACTGCAAGGTCCACTGCGTAAGATGTAAGCAGACGTTTAGAAAACCCGCCGAGCTGGAACTCCACGAAATGGCTGCCGAAGGCTGCCAAGTCCGCGAGGTTCGGTACCCGCCGGCGGATATCACGGCGCAGCAGGAACGACAGCTCAAGTCCAAGCGATATGCAACACGCTATCAGACGGAGGAGGAGAAATGGAGAGAAGTATACCGACTGCTCTTCCCAGGTGAATCCGTGCCGTCGCCATGTGAGTGTGCCCAAACCCTTCCGAAGTCTCCCTGACCGGAACAAGAACGCTGATGTGTGGCCAGATCCCGAATTGGCTGAAGATATTAAGGTGGCGCCCGAATCCCGAAACAGCATGGACTTTCAGCATTTCTTGCTGCTGGAAATGCCACAAATCTTCCGCCAAACCGCCGAGGTCCACGCCGGACGGCGTATCGAGGATCTCGAGTCCCTGGCCATGGAAAGCATCAGCTTTGTCATCGCCGAATCGATCAACAAGGCCTTTCAGCAATGGGAGTCATCGGGGCACTCTGTGCCTCGCCAGCTGAGCCCCAGCTCCTTCGTCCCCGAGTCGTCGGTCAACACCTCCCCGAGCCTCCCGATCGACACTCCGGTCATGGCGTCGTTTGTGTCCGAGCCAACGACGTACGCGAGCTTCCCCGCCCAGGTCACAATGGACGAATTTTGGCCTGCCCAGGACCCAGCAGCCATCGGCTTCCCGCTCGAGGTGGCGAGGCTTCCCTCCCATGGAGACGACTCGGGGTTTGTGGAGCAGCAGCCAACATTCCCACCCATGACCAATGGGTACAACTTTCAGATGCCTGGGTACGACTCTGGGTACGGCCATGGGGCCGAGTATGGATGCCAGCCTTGGATGTAGGCACCGAGGTGGCCTTCCGCTTTCTGGGCCAGGTTACGATGCCGACCGAGCGCTTGGAGCTGTGTTTCGAGCTAGTTACATCGTTAGGCAGCGAATCTCTTTTGTGGGAAGAGGTGTAGAGGGGTTTATTTTCTGCGCTCAACAAAATAAAGCGGCAAGACGGGTGCCATGTTCATTGACCGGTTCAATGAGGACAGCAGGGCCTGGCCCAAGCTTCGGCCAACCCATGTCAGGGGCTTTGTTTGGATCGGTAAGGGGATTGTTGCATTGGTGGGACGATCGTCTTGGCAGGGGGTTCGACGATTGCTTTGCTCCATCAATTACCGACCATAGACATCAGTCCCAAAACGCATCATTTTGTACATCATTTCCATTCCGTCCTCGCTGGATCTCGCCCCGGCACTCCAGGCGAATGCACGACCGCCAATCGGTGTCCCGCCTGAGAGTGATCCGGGTGCGAATTAACGGCAAGACAGGGATGGCTTGGCTCCGCCATGTCAACTCTGTGCCGCGGGACGACTGAATGTGGTAATCGCGATATAAGCCTCCGGGCACTATATACTCAGACGGGACGTCAAAATCCAGGCGAGCGACTGCGGGGTGCAGGCCATCACGACGTTTAGGCTCAATTGCCAAGTCCCGTCACCGACGAGGAATAAATACCGCCCTCTCCTGTATTCCCAGAGAGGGATCTTCCCTCTCAGGTGCATCCAGTTTCCCGTCTAGCCGTCAACATGTTCAGCCCAGCCCTCTTCGCGCTCGCGCTCCTCCCCCTCTCCACGGTAGCCCAAATCACAGAAGGCTTCGAATCCGGGTGGGACCAGGCGGCATGGACGACGTACGCCCCCGATTGCAGCCAGGGCGGCAAGGTGTCGCTTGACACGTCGCAGGCGCACAGCGGCAAGAACTCGATCCGCGTCGACGGCGCGGGCGGGTACTGCGGCCACATCTTTGTCGGCACCAACAAGGTGCCCTCGGGGGATGTCTACGTGAGGACCTGGGTGTACGTTCCCTCCCCCCTCCCCCCTCCCCCCTCCCCCAACCTTCACGGCACGACTAACACCCCCTCCAGCCGCGCCCAGAAAGCCCTCACCAGCTCCCACGTCACCTTCATCACCATGCCCGACAGCGCCCAAGGCGCCAAGAAGCACCTCCGCATCGGCGGGCAGAACAGCATCCTCATGTTCAACCGCGAGCAGGACGACGCCACGCTGCCGGACCTGTCGCCGCAGGGGACGGCCACGTCCAAGGCGCTGGCGGCCGGCAAGTGGGAGTGCTTCGAGTACCACCTCGGGCCCGACGGCACCGTCGAGACGTGGCTCAACGGCGCGGCCGTGGCCGGGCTGACGGCCAAGGCGGGCGTGGCCAACGCCAACGCGCAGCAGTGGCAGAAAAGCAGCATCAAGCCCAAGGTGACGGCGATTTACTTTGGGTGGGAGTCATACGGTGGGGATACCAATACGATTTTTTATGATGATATTGCAATTGCGTCGACGAGGGTTGGTTGCGAGTAGGTATCTACCTAGGTGGCTGGGGTGGGGGGGGGGAGGGGCGGTAAGGGGGTGTAAATATTTGGAATGAATACACGAGTCGTACTCATCTAGCCGCTTGCGGTTATCTGCAGAGTGGCACTTGTTGCAGATGCCGTTGGTAAGGCGCACGTCGAACCACCGGCGGCGACAGCGGGGGCACTCCGCGAAGTCCTCGCCATCAACAGCCTCATGGAAGTTGGCCATGTAAGCGCTGTCCTCTGGGGTTAACGCAGTGCCGTCGACATCCACGAGCGGCGGATCAGGCCGAGTGAGATTGGCAGAGAGGTCAGGCGCCGAAGCCACAGGGTGGGGGTCGCCAGCACCACCGCCACGACCGCCACGGCTGCTACGGCTGCCACGAGCGGACCGTCCAGCACGTCCGGCACGGCTACGGGCCAAGGGGCGGAGCTCGTGGCTGCTAGAGACCATCGACTGCGGCTGCGACGGGGCCTCTGTCAGTCTGCTGAGCAGGTCGTACGTGCTGGAACGCTGACTATCAGCGAAGCTGGCGGATGAGTCGGCACGGTCAAGTCCACCCCGACACTGATGGCACTGGCTGACCTCGAGGCCATACCCGTTGTCGAATTTGTAGCGGTGTCTCTCAAAGCCGCAGCAAACGCAGGCTTTTAATTGAAAGGCGGACTGCTCGGGGAAGTCTGGATGGTGGCAATACAGACAGACAGCCATACTA
Source organism: Schizothecium vesticola (assembly GCA_030549215.1). Classification (NCBI taxonomy): domain Eukaryota; kingdom Fungi; phylum Ascomycota; class Sordariomycetes; order Sordariales; family Schizotheciaceae; genus Schizothecium; species Schizothecium vesticola. Next base: position 449,638 of record JAUKUD010000007.1, on the reverse strand, counting down.
TTGATGATTTCTCGCCAGGCGGTCGATCTTGAAAGGTGGCAGATATCGCAAACGAAGAACGGAAGAGGCAGAGACGGCGGAGGAGCATCACTGCGAGCACCGGGGGTGTGTCCGGGAGCGGAGGGTTGACTGGGGGTGTGGCCGACGGTACTGTGGCTGGCGGATGGGCGGAACGGCAGTGTCGACGATGGTCCATCTTGAGCACGCCGGACAGCCTCTGTCGAAGGGGTGATAGAGGGATCCTCTCCAGCACGCCGTTGAACGCGGTACCTGCGTTGCATCTGTGTAACCTCTGCGCGAGCGGTGGCCGTGCCGGGGGAGTCTTGAGAATCGCGGCTACGAGGCAGAAACACACTGACGCTGCGCCTACCCATTTCACCCAGGTCGTGGCGAAAGCTGTTGACGTGAGAGAGCGCTCGCGAGGCGACAGAGGGGCGATGGGGCGGCTGGGGCGGCCGCGGCGGCGGGGCCGGCTGAGAAGGCACTTGTGTAGATGGAGCTGGGTTTTGTTGAGCATTCTAAGCACCAACAATAGGCTGTCTAATCTGCCACTGGTCGTTTAGTCAATGGGGGGGCTGATAAGGCTGTAGGGGAGGAGGCGGTTGATTAAATAGACCGGCCACAGGTACCCTCCCTGACCTCTGCCGGACGAGGGCGTGCTCTGGCGAGGAGAGGTCGGCCTCGGAGGCTTGCCTTTTGGACAGCTTGCCGCGGAGGGTATTGATCGTGTTGGCCACCCTACTGGTTTACACGCTGTTAGTTTGGATCGAGGGAGTGGATAGAGAGGACATACCTTATTGCGACCCTGGCGACAGCCGAGGCACTTCAAAGTTGGCGGCGCTGATGGTTGCTTCAGGTTGACGAATTGATCAAGTGGATAGAGCCGTCGACAACCGGTACACTGCCTCAGATTGTCGAGAGGGGGTGAGCCACCGCCAGGCGGCGGCGGGGGTGCTATGGCTGACATGGCTGTTTCCTTGACGCAGGGAGCGTGAATCTTGGCCTGGAAAGTGGTTAGAATCGCAACGGGGGGTCCCTGATCCCCATCTCTCTCGCAGAGGCTCGGTTCCGAACTAAGCGCCTCAGTAGTAACGACCACGATCCAGCGTCCGCGCGACCCGTGGTATCATTCGGGTCACTCCCATTTCTCCCCAGAGAGTGGGCGACGCGTGAGGAACCGACATCTTTAAGGAATTACACGTCTTATCGGCCTCCTGATTTGCCCTCCCACTGTGCGCGAGGCCACCTTGCCTGAGAGAGAGATGGGGGGGCCAAAAGCCAGAGGGGTTGGAAGCGATGAAAGCGATGAAACTCACCTGCGCTGCGAGATGGTCAGCGTGAGCTGGATATGGCGAGGTGAGCTGGAGATGACGGAGGATGTGACTCATCAGAGGCCGGCGGTGATACTTGGGGCTCGCCGCTTCGAGGGAGTAGAAGGTCGACCGGCTTTCAAGGCGAGCAAAAGTGGAAGGCATCGCGACCCTCGTCGTCCCAGGGAGAAGAAGGTCGGCCGGCTTTCATCACAAGCTCGGGTCGTGGCGACACGCTTATCTCGTCGACGAGACGCTCTTTCCTCGTGGACAGGACTCCTACCAAGTCTGGTGGGATGATGCTCATCCTTCCGTTCCATGGCATTGAGGGGAGGATGCTCTTTCCCCATGCGCTCTCCCAGTGTGGAAACATGCTCAACCTTCCTTTCCAGGGCATCAGGGGAGAGTGCTCTTTCCCCCCCTTGGACTGAGGGATGGACAGTCGGTTGCCTAAGTGAGCAGGTCGTCCTCAGTTCCTCTGTGTCCTCGTTCTACTGTGAAATTTCTTCTTTCGACGTTGTCGCCGTCGCCGCCGCCCTCATCACCACCAGAGTTCGTCGTGTCGCGTGCGCTTCTTTTCGCTGGCCCTTCCATCGCTGTGTCGCCCGGCCCCGTGCCCGCCGCACACCCCTGAGTCCCGGTCTCCCTTTGCCGGTCCCCTTGTAGAAGAAGAGCAGTTCTACATCCCTGAGAAGTGATTAAATGGTTTCCAGTAGTGTGTTCCTCCCCCTTAATGTCGTGATCCCAGTGTCTGACCATGAGAAGAGCGAACGATCATCTCGGACACATCGTCGGCGGAAGATGGACCAGCTCTGCCCCCCCCCCGCACCACTCGGAGCGGTCGAGCTCCCCAGACACCCGCGACATATCGTTCGCAGCAACCAAAGAGAGTCAAGCACGACTTGAAGCCCCCCGCCGGCTTGGACAGTATGTTTCCTCATGATGTCGTGATGAACAAGACAGTGCTGACCCTTAATGCAGAGCCAAAGGTTGTCTCGGACCCATTGTCAGCTGACGATGATTCGGATGGAGATTTCCATGTCCCTTCTCGTACCGCTAGGGCCGCTGGCCGCACCCTTGTCAAGACACCCTCGTCGTCCCGCCCACACCGCACGAATAAGTCCATCGCAGACCATCAACTCCCGGTCCTCACTCCGCCCTCAACCGTCTCAGCATCTCGCCAACCGCAGCCTACGAGGAAGGCCAAGGGCCCGCCGCCTGTTGCCTTGGACGAGCTTGACCATCGGGTGGCCGAGGATGACAATGACGCATACCCAGGTGTTGACGACGGCGACGTCGAGAACGCGTCCGCTGCCGACGATGACGACTTTGATGATGTGCCTGACCTGGACGACCAAGGTCTGTGTGACCTTGAGCGGGAACTCCGAGAGTCCGACCCTCGGTACATTGGCGAGGATGAGATCGAGGACGATAAGCTCGAAGAGGAAGACGACGGTGAAGAAAGTTCCAATGACGACAACAGCAAATGGCTCGAGTACCCTCCCGTCGAGGACAAATCCTCCTCCGCCGTAGACACAACCTCCCCAGGGGCCGAGGCCAACATTACGCGCTTCAAGGACAACATTTTACGGCTTCTGACAACAATGAAGAGGTTTTGTGAGCAGATGTGGGCCGACAGCGGAGAGGAGAAGTTTGACTCCTTTTGGGACGGCCTCGACGTAACTACGAAACCTATGGCAAAGGGTTCCTTCATCCTCCTCCTTCGATCTGACCCTGCCTATCTCGCCAATGGCGTCCTCGCCGGGGTCTTAAACGAGGCTATGGCTATACTTGGTAGAGAGAACCTGTCGTTTATGGATCTCCGTTCCCTCCCTCTCCTCCCTGACGACTGCCAAGACTGGGGGTGTTATTTGCACACCGCACTTAGACCGTTAGGAGAAGGGGAGAGTACAACCTGGGGAAAACTATCCATTGGGGATTCGCTTCAAGAAGCCGGTAACTACGTCGGCTCGAGCGTCAATCCTATCGGAGGGATGCGGGCACGAAGCCAAGCCCATCGCCTCGCATTTCGGAAACGACAACCCTCTGGGAGGGGACACTACCCCTTTATGGCAAGAACCGGCGTCAACTTCCGGATTTCCGTAATTGCTCGGTACTCGCCTGAACAAGTCGCCGCGTCACCGAATACCGCCCTCGCCGAAGCGTTGATGATGGTCTACCTCAACTCCATCCGCCGTTACACTTGGGCTGCATGGAACCCACCCGGCGTCAGCAAGTTTATAGCCCAAGTCCGCGCTTCGATACCTAGCCTCCCAGATATGCAACGTTTCGGACTTAATGGAGCATGGAGCTGCTTCCAGGGTCCGGTCAGAGTTCCCAGAGCTGTGTTGTTCCAGCCCTGCCAGGAGTGTGGTGTCTCGGGGAAAAGAAGCAGACCTGTCGACAATTCGGATCCGTTTGGCCCTCGACTTTGTCCCAGACACAAGGAAGAACAAATTCGTAGGACAGACTGGTGGATTGCTCGTGGGCCATGCATCCGATGTCATATGCCACGGCAAATCCCGGTCGCCTTTTGTTGGTCGGGGGACACGTCAGTTTGCGCGAAATGCAATGCTCGAGTCGGAGCACTCAAAGCCAAAGGCGAGCCCATACCGGAACCAGCCGAGGATGCGCAGCGCCACGGTGATTGCGGGAATTGCGGTCTCAAACCGTGGTGGTCGCTGGAGACCTACAAGCCCAAGACTTTTACGGCAAAAGGAAAGAAGTCAATGAAGATAGATGTGGTACCTATTGCGGGTTTCCATGGATATTCCTCCGAAAGACGATGCGACCACTGCTGGTTCTGGTCATCGACCCATGGTGGCGAGGAGCGTCCGCAAGCTGAATGGTAGGTGGTTCTCCCCAGAAATTATGGCGAGGAGAGGCTAACTGTTTCAGGGGAAATAATGATATCCGTCACCCACCAGAGCGACAATGCCAGAACCCGAAATGCATGCAAACTCTTCCTGTCGGAAATACGGTGACCAGCTACGTCTTCAGCCATGGCATTTTCCAAAGATGCACGAACTGCTATACCTACATCAAGCGCAACGGTTACGAGAGATATGCAACATTTGTGGCCAAACTGCCCAGGGTGATTCGGAAGCCTGCGGTGCCGGAAGACACACAAACCATTGGGGCCATTCTGAATTTGCCGAATATGCGGATGGGCTGCCAGAACGAAAATTGCAGGGCTCAAGAAGGTTCGGGACGAATGCATTTCGAGGGGACTGACAGGCGATGCACTGCTTGTTATTATTACAAAAAGAACACAGCAAAGGAGAGGCCGCGGCATGTAGTTGAGAAGACGAATGCGAAGCGGGCTAAAATGCCGAAGAAGGAGAAGGTAGATTTGGGAGGGTGCCGGAACGAGCATTGCAGACGCCCCGAATCAGCAGGAGGATTATTCTCCGGGAAGGATGAGAACAGGCGCTGCGATGCCTGTTATAGGTACTCGAGGGACCATCAAGGCGCGGAGAGACCGAAAAGGGTGGTAGATATGTCGAAGGCGAAGGAAGCGGCGAAAGCGGCTAAAGCGGCGGCGAAAGCGGCGGCTGAGTCTTGAGAACATTGATAGCATCAATGAGAAGTTGTTGCGTATCCAAGTTTGTCGAGAATTTGTGCTTGGCGGGCTCGGCGGGAAATGGAAAAGATCGATGGAGTGATCACTCTTCTACTCAACTACCACTCTTGAACCACCAAAACCACCACTCTTGAGCGCTGTCTATCTTCTGCCTGTGAGTCACAATTCCACTGTCGCCCTCGCTCAATTAAATCGCTGACCATCTCCGGCCATAGCTCCGAAGCCAGACCCCGCGCTCAATCCCACCAGCACCGTCGCATCCCTCTACCGTTGCTCGCCTTGAAAGCCGGTAGACCTTCTACTCCCTGGGACGATGAGGGTCGCAATGCCCTCCACTTTTGCTCGCCTTGAAAGCTGGTTGACCTTCTACTCCCTGGGACGACGAGAGTTGTGATGCCCTCCACTTTTACTCGCCTTGAAAGCCGGTCGACCTTCTACTCCCTAGGATGACGAGGGTCGCGATGCCTTCCGCCATTGCTCAGTTTGAAAGCTCGTAGACTTTATACTGTCAGGATATGCTCGAGACGATGAGGGTTGTGATGATAAGGCCTTTTGGCGGGCCGGGTGGGGAGCATCGGTATTCTGGACTACCATTTGAGAAATATAAGGAGTGGATGGGAGCGTTAGTCTCGTCATATTGGTGCACCATGGGACTTTTTCAACATGGGTGTCAAATGCAATGCGTTTGTATATAGCTAAGCAACTAAAAATAAATAAAAGATAAACGGAATACGATGTAGTAAGCTAAGCAACTAAGAATAAAAGCGAGGGGCAGTGTCCCCTTTGTTGTTTTTGCCTCGTGTCCTATGAATGCTGAACCTAAATGTACGCGTCAAAGGTTTCAAAATGTCTCTGAATGCTCTCGTCCTCCCCATCAATCCTCGTCAATGAGCATCCCGTCAGAATCCGTGTCTTCATCTTGGGCATCCTCGAGCGCTGCTGCACCCCAATACGGCGGCATTGGGTCCCGACGGCAAATTAGTGCCTGCTTCGCTCTCTCTCTGATGCGTCTTGCCAGAACCTTGTCTATGACACGATCCAAGTCGTCGTCGTACACGTGGCCCGTGGTCATGACTGCCATGGCGTGGAGCATCGTGGCCCCAATGCTGTGAACACAGCGGGCGGTTTTCCGGCACCTCTTTTTAAGCGCATAGTGTGCGTACTCGATATTTCCGGCGAATCTGGGGTTGCACCGAATTAACCATGGGTCCAGGATACTCTGGCAATGCTGCGTAATGGGTTCAGGTCTGGCACCGGCTACAGGACTGATGATCCGCACGACGGCGAGGGCCATGTCCAGATCAAGAAGTACCATAGCACAGTATGCGTGATCGGGCATGTTGCCATCGACAGGAGCTCTCATAACGATGACCCACTGGCGGCTCCAGTTAGCGTCCAAGTTGAGGTCAGTTTGGACGTCCATCCCGCACGTGATCGCGTACTGGCAGCCTGGGCCCGTCAAGGCCATCAAAGCCAAGGAGACCTCATTGTCTAGGATGTCTGTCTCAACGTTTCCAATATCGTCGATTTCGGAGTTTGTCGGGGTGAATGCTAACCGGCTGGGTGGCACTTCCCCTAGCGGAACGTCGAGCGTACAGTCCCAGTATCTCGTACCGGCCAGGTAGCCATCGATGCCCCGTACGGCGTCGATAGGGTCCCCGGTCAGCGTCCATAACCCGAGAGCATGTAGGTTCTGCTGGACCAAAAAGGCGTTTAATACGGCCTGGAATTCAGCCTCATCAGTCACCCGAGGGTAGTAAGCCTGATCCGTAGTGGTGATGGGGCGGGGCGCCAGGCGGTCAAAGACCACACCCGGCCGAATGTACGGCGCAACGAGCCGAGCTAGCTGCACGAGAAAGGCCAAGACGTCGTTGTCATCCACCATTCTGCTCATCATCCACCAGAGGCAAGGATCGGCGACCTCGGATACCCTCGATTGTGCGCCACCCCGCTTCACCATCTTCTCCCACGGAATAACGGCGATAAGGGCCATCTTCAGGGAGGCGTCTACCCCGTTCAGCGTGTCGTTGATGAACTCCCCGCACTTCACCTGCTTCAGGAGACTGGACCTCCTCTCTGCGACCTTGACTAGATCGGCGCCGATGCCAAGCATCTCCTCAGCGATTTCGGTCCTCACGCGATTCTTAGCGATAGCCTCGGGATTGCCAATAGTCCCCGTGCCCACGATCGCTTCCGCCTCCGCTTTCCATCTCGGCGTATAAATACTTCCGAGCATGGCCAAGAAGAAGACATCGGTTGCAGCATGCCACGGTTTCGGGTCCTTCCCCGAATCGAGGCGCTCATGCAGCAAGTCTATCTTTTCCTGCTGTCCGTAGGGAATCGCTTCCGGGTGCGCGGCTGCATAAGGAGGCTTCTGGGCCCAGAGGTGAAAAACGCGCTGTACCAAGTAGTATGGGGTCAAGGCATGCGCGTATTGATAGCAGCGATGTGCGTGTTCGGAAGCTGCTTTATCGGTCATGGTCGGCGACCTGAGCTTGATCACTGCCATGACCTCGGCGGGGCCATCCAGAAGAGTCCCGTCGTAGGCGAATAGGGGGAAAATGGCGCTAAAATGCTGAATGTCGGGCTCCAATGGATCCCCAATGTCGTCGGCTGTCTCTTGCAAAGCGCGGCCGACAGCGGCTCTGTCGGAGTGGAGTTGTACGACCAATTCAGCTATAAGCGCGTCGGCATCGGCCTCCTCGTCTCCGAGCATCTCGGCTTCGAATCTTTCAGCCTCTAGCCTATCATGCTCGAGCTGGGCGGCCTCCATCTCGAGCCTCTCTTCCTCGAGCCGGTCGGCATCGATCCTTGCGGCCTCGACAGAATATAGCTGCTCTTGCAGCCACTGCTGATGCTGCTGCTGCTGCAACTGCTGCTGCTGATGCAACTGCTGCTGCTGCTGCAACTGCTGCTGCTGCTGCAACTGCTGCTGCTGCTGCAACTGCTGCTGCTGCTGCAACTGCTGCTGCTGCTGCAACTGCTGCTGCTGCTGGGGCGGCTGCGGCTGGGGGGGCTGGGGCGGTTGCTGCTGGGGCTGGGCTCCGGGGATCCCCAGCTCCGCCAGAAATGGAGCACAATCCGGCCGGGCGAGTATCAAGGCATGGATGCGAGCCACCAGCTGCGCATTTGTCTCCCCCGCCGCGACGCTCTCATTGCTTATCATAGCATGGTAAGCGGCGTGCCTGCGGCGAGATCGCACCGAGTGCAAGGCAAGATCAATATTCCGATTTAACCGCGCGTTCGATGGCCGCGGCATGATGGGCAAGGTCTATCACGACAATCCAGAGTTAGCATCCCTCACCACACCGACTAGAATCTCCAATAGTTTTCAATCGGGCAGTCTGTGTGTAGGACTGGGATACGTGCAATGTAGAAATGGTTGTAAGCGAAGGATGTCTTGGGTCGATGGCGTGAGGCTTCTGGGGTGGCGGCAGCTGGTCCGGTCTGTCGCAAGAGGAGCGACTGCTTGGTGATGAATCTGTCCAACCCGGGTTAGCACATGGCCATTCTCTGGATAAACGGGAGCAGCCCGGGGCGAGAGTATTCACAACTAAGCTACCATAGTGGCAACAAGTCGAGGAGAAGCCCGGCGTAAGACTGGTGCGATGGATGAGGGTGTACTTACGCAGCTTGTTGATCCGAGTATGGTGGCAAGAAACCGGTACGGTACGGTCTCGAGAGAGAGGAGCGACTGCTTGGTGATGAATCTGTCCAGCCTGGGTTAGCACATGGTCATTCTCTGAGCAAACGGGCGCGAGAACGGTTACTGCCCGGGTGAGGGCAACGACGCCTGCACCACCAAGATGGTAACAGGTCGAGAAGCCAATCGCAAAATGGATGTGAGGAATGAAGCCGTACTTACGTACTCTTGGATCCGAGACCTGAGTGTGACGAGAGTGGGGCGGTTCCCGGCAAGAGGGGGGGTGGTTGGTGATGAATCTATACGGTCTGAGTTAGCTGATGGCTATCCTCTGGGCTGTTTGGGTACGAGAGCATCGAAACTTAAGCCGCGATGTTCTCCAAAGGTCGAGACGAAGCCCAGAAAGTGGAGGCGTTGGGACGACTGGGGAGCTCTTGGGAACCCAGAGTGAAGGTATCAAGGCCTCGAGCGGCGTGGCGCGCTTGAGAGAGAATTGAGCCAGAGAACGAAGCTATACTTACAGAGAAAGGATGGTGGTGGGAATGGATGTATGGCGGTTGAGCCGAGCGCTGCGTCGGTCTGTTGGAGCTGGATCAGCACATGGTCGAGGAGGACGAAGGTATTCGGGAGCGACGCGGCGACTGACGAGGCGTGCTAGCGTGGGAATGAGGGCGAAGAACGAAGCTGTACTTAAGAGGCGCGGCGCGGCGCGGAGAGATATGGTGATGTGTGCTTGTTAGTGTGAGGTGGTTGGGAAGGAATGGAGAGACGTGAAGAGGTTGGAGATGGTTTGGGAAGATTTGGGGTGGAGAGTTTGGATTGAAATCAGAAATCTATGCTGAATTTGGAGCAGCGGCACAAGACAAGCAGGAGCGCCGAGACTTAGAAGACGTCGGGGTGGAGAGTTTGGATTGAAATCAGAAATCCATGCTGAATTTGGAGCAACGGCACAAGACAAGCAGGAGCGCCGACAGTCTCTGACTTAGAAGACGTCGGGGGGGGGGGGTTGAGCGTTCTGGTCGAAGAAAACGATTCGGGATTCTGGTCGGGCGTGGGAGAAATCCATCCATACTGAATTTGGAGGTTTGGGAAGGTTTGGGGTGGAGAGTTTGGATTGAAATCAGAAATCCATGCTGAATTGGAGCAGCGGCACAAGACAAGCAGGAGCTCCGACAGTCTCTGACTCAGAAGACGTCGGGGGGGGGGGGGGGTTGAGCGTTCTGGTCGAAGAAAACGACTCGGGATTCTGGTCGGGCGTGGGAATTTAGTCGGGGTGAGCGTCTTGGGGTTCTGACAAGGAAGACGTGATCGAGGGCGACGTCTTGGGCCTCTGGTCGGGGTAGGTGTCTTGGGACTCTGATCGGGAGGGGGGCTGCGATAGGTTTCCTCTCAGAGGCTAGAGCACATTACACGGGCCGAAGCGTAGTTAACATAAAGATGAGACAATCATAGCGACGATGCAATATCGGGGGAACTCTTTGCTTTTAAGATTATTTGCAGGCGTCAGCACTGGTTCGAAAGGCCTACGACACAATCACACTGGTGGACTTAACACGACGGGAAGGTTGGAGGCTGACATATGACTGAGGGGCGAATAGTATCATCGTGCGGACGAGGCTTCATTGATGGCCATTATCGAGATGCCTATGTACACGAGGGTGGGCGATGAAGTATTGGGGGGTTCCGTAGCTGTAGATATAGATGGGTCGCAGGTACTCTTGATGTTTGTTGTTTTGTTGATGATGGAAGAGGAGGTCCGGACCGGATGGCTCTTGGTGATGTCGTGGCTCTTGGAGATGGAGGAGGTGATGCGAACATATCGCCCCGTGTAGGTATATGTCATTGATTTTGGATTGCCACGGGGCCTTTGAATGGCAGACAGGACCGTGGCGCCCACTCGATGGCAGCCGCTAATGTTGCCCTTTGATACAGCAATCAGCTTGTCTTGTGGAGATGGGGGGTCGAGCATCGTAGGAAGGGCCCCTGGGCAGATGGACGTGAAGCGGTCATGTGTGAGGTTGGACACTGGAGAAAGTCAGTCACTTGACAAACAATAGCAAACGGATGGGGCCTAACTTATCTGTTGGGGTCCTGGTTGTTTCGGAAGGAATTGTCGGAGACAGTTGTTGAGGATAAAGCGTCGGAGACGAATTGTGTTTGGGGTTTTGGGTTAAAAGATTGTACGTCCACCGAGTGAGAAAAAAATGCGTGTCAGGCTCGCGGTGGCTCGATTGGGGGCGGAGCCAGAGTGTCGGATCCACGGGAAATTGCGCGATGGGCTCCCGGCCACAGGGCTCGGAGCCTTAGCAATTCCGGCAATGTTACTTGATCACAGCACGTTGCACGGTGGTATTCGAGGTGGGAAAATATTGATGTATGCTACAAACAGAGATGAAGACGCCCGAGAGGATTGATCGAGGGGGCAGTCAACCTTGGGTTCTATGCCAGCCTGAAATCGACAGAGGAGAGCATCAAGGACGCGGCTGATGTGACCTGTATGTGGGCGAGGAGACCGTGCCCTAATGACTATCCCTATGGGGTTGTCGATATCCGGCACATCTGATTGCAACCACTTGGTCCAGGAACTTGAAGCCATCGGCGTCGTCGTCGCCATGGGAGGACCAGCTCGCATGGACCTCGGGCCGGGTAGGTTATTGGTACTAACCGAGCAAGCCGGCAACCCAGGCCGGGGCAGGGCGACGTCGAACTTATTGGACCAACGCGCCGACCCTTTGCGTTCCCGATGGTACATCTCCTTGATCGACGCGTGGAGACAACTCTTCGCACTGTTTACAGGAGTTGTAGAGGGCAAGCAGTCTAGTTCCTCGTGTCGTAACTAGGCGCGTGCATAGGCGGCGTGGCATCGGGTGACCGCCCAGACTTCTGACAGACTTGGTGTTGCTGGTCCGACGGGGGACCAGAGCACGGCTGATCGTCTTGCCCTCGATCCTCGGTTGATGTGGTTTCGTCGCCGAGGCGGTGGTCGATATCCTCGCTCCCTCAAGACGCAACGAGCTGACAACTTGCCCATGACGATTGTGTAGGCAGGGTCCTTGGGGCAACCTTGATTGTAGATCCTGATGTGGCTGGGAAGATGATCAGTAGAGGCGCATTACACTGGAGAAATGGAACTTACCCATTCTGGTATCTAGGTCCCTGCGACTAATGGAACACTCGATGAGAAGCCCAAACATAATCTACCAGTGTCAACGTCTGTCTCGGGGAACAATACAGTAGAGGGCCCGCAACATACCTGCCATTCGGGGCCGGGAATTCCTCTCCAGGCCACCCTTAAAGGCCACTGGCGTCCACAGAACACGGTCTCTCAATGTCAAGACCAGACAGCTGCATTCCTTTGAGATGAACATTGATCGAGTCAAAGGCGTGCGCGGATTCTCGCTCGCTGCCACCGATCGGCAAGGGTGTGGGAGTTGGACAATGCATCGCCGCAATTCCCTGCGACAGGTGCATGCGCGTTTGCATCATGTTCGCGAGCAAATGTGCGCCAGGCCTGCACTGGGTTTTCATGTTCGGTGGCTGCTGCAATCTTCTTGGCCATCAGCCATCAGACCCCTGGCCCGCCATCCTTTCTTCCATCTTTGCGCGCCGCGCCGTGTCACGTGTTAGATCACCTCCATATTGCCATTGCGTCGACGAGGGTTGAGTGCGAGTAGGTGGTCGGGGCTAGGCGGGGAGGGGGGGCAAGGGGGTGTAAATATTTGGAATGAATACATATGGTCATCCCCGTAGGCGCAACGGCATTACATCAGACGCGAATTGATAGGCCAATGCTCTCTGGACTATTATGTGCGATGACTGATATCCCGCCTTGCGGAAATCCGGAGATGTGTGACAATGCCTCGCATGCCAACCAAGACTCGCATCCACCCGGCCTGGCTGCGCTGCTACCCGGATCAGACCACTTTGCACGGAATCTCAGGTAAGTGGTTTCCGCATCAAGGCCGTTCCCGTCGCACAGCGGCTGTCGGGTGAGCGCTATCGAAATGCTGGTGCGATGCACGGGTTTTGTCAGCAACCTTGAAGGGGATCCAGACCAGTCTGACGGGAAAGCATCGCTTGATGTCCAAGATACACCATCTCCGGGATCCAGGTGCAGTGGGCTGGGAGAGGTACCAGCGTTCCTGAACTGACGGCAAAGTGACGTGGAGTGAATATGGGCTGGGTCTAGCTCCGGCCCCATGAGCGCGTGTCATGCAATATAAAGCTCACGCAAGTCGACGTCTGAGCATTGCAGATCGTGCCCATATAAATCGACAAAAGCCTTCTTCCCTCGACGTCGATAAAAACATGAGAACTGCCACTCTCGCCCTTCACACTGCCCGCCGCGTCTCATCCCATCGTCGAGCATCATCGCTCGCAACCCTCACCTCAGCCACACGCAACGCTTCTACCATGTCTAACACCGAGCCCCCCAGCTTCCCCTTCAAGCGGGAATCCCCCCTCGGGGTCCCGGCCGAGTTTGCCCGCCTCCGCAAGACCAACCCCGTGTCGCAGGTCAAGCTTTTTGACGGCACGCTGGTCTGGCTGGTGACCAAGCACAAGGACGTCTGCCAGGTGTCGACAGACACGCGTCTCTCCAAGGTGCCTCCCCCTCCCCCCCTACACCCCAGAGCCCCGTGTATCTCGCTAACACTGCCACTCCCCAGCAACGCACCAGCCCCGGCTTCCCCGAGCTCAGCGCCGGCGGCAAGCAAGCCGCTAAGAACCGGCCGACGTTCGTCGACATGGACCCCCCCGACCACATGAAGCAGCACCGCATGGTCGAGACGTTTTTCACGCGCGAGCACGTCGACGGCATGATGCCCTACATCCGCAAGACGGCGCAGGATCTGCTCGACAAGGTCAAGGCGGCGGGCCAGGGCGGCAAGCCGGTGGATCTGGTCGAGGGGTTTGCGCTGCCCCTGCCGTCCTACGTCAGTCCCCCTTGAAGAAATCGGAGGTTTTCAATGTCTGGTAGGGCCTAACGCAAAACCCAGATCATCTACACCATCCTGGGCGTTCCCTTCTCCGACCTCCCTTACCTGACCCAGCAAAACGCCATCCGCACCAACGGTAGCGGCACCGCCCGCGAGGCCTCGACCGCCAACCAGTACGTCCCCCCTCCTCTCCTAACCCAAATACGTGCTAACACCCCCCCAGATCCCTCCTAGACTACCTCTCCGCCCTCCTCGACAAACGCCTCGAATCCCCCCAAAACGACGTCCTCTCCACCCTCGCCACCGAGCAGGTCCTCCCGGGCCACCTCGACAAGGCCGACGCCGTGCAGATCGCCTTCCTGCTGCTCGTGGCCGGCAACGCCACCATGGTCAACATGATTGCGCTGGGCGTCGTGACGGCGCACCAGCACCCGGCGCAGCTGGCGGAGCTCAAGGCAGATCCGGAGAAGTGGTCCGGGTTGTTTGTTGAGGAGCTGTGCCGGTACCACACGGGGAGTTCGATGGCGATGCGGAGGAGCGCGAAGGTGGATTTGGAGATTGGGGGGAAGGTATATCCTCTCTCCTGCTTGGGGGTTGTTTAGGGGCTGACGATGGGATAGTTGATCAAGGCGCACGAGGGCATCATTGCGGCAAACTTGTCGGCGAGTCGCGATGAGGAGGTGTTTGGGGAGGACGCGGACAAGTTTGATATGCATCGCAAGTGGCCGAAGGAGGATCCACTCGGGTTTGGGTATGGCGACCACAGGTGTATCGGGGAGTATCTGGCCAAGACGGAGATGAGGGTGGCGTTTGGTGAGTGACTTCCATGGGGAGGGAGGGAGTGACTGGGAGCGCATGCTAACGTGGAAACAGAAACGCTGTTCAAGAACCTGCCAGACTTGAAGATTGCGGTGCCAATCGAGGAGCTGGAGACGACGCCGCTGGAGAAGGATGTCGGGATCCAGACGTTGCCTGTGACGTTTTAGGGGTGAACATGGTACGGGTGAGTTTATGTGTCGTTGAAGGATGGCTTCGTTGTACATAGCCATGTATTTATTCGCATCTCATCTTTGATTTCTCCAACTGCCTCTCTCCCTCTTATCTTGTACGTCTGGGGCAAGGACCAGTCCGGCAAAACGGCGACGGCCAGCCTCGCGATGGGAGTGCTGGCACTGCCCATCATTGAAGAGTTGGAGAGACGAGGAGAACTGAAAATGTCTTGGCGATCAGCAGTAGGGGTTAACCCTGCAGGTGCAGGGCAGGGCACAGCGATGAGCAGTGCTGACCCCGCTGAAAGTTGGGATATTGGGCGGTTGGAGATGCCGGGCGGGCGCCAATCGACGTCGCCCTCCACCGCGTTGACGCGTGGTGGGGGCTGGGCTCTTTGCGGTCCTTGTCTCGAAAACAGGGAATACAGCAATGACATCGAACAGCACGCCAGGTCCAGACCACATTGAGAAAATGCTCCCACGGCAGATCGCAGCGACTCTCCAAATCTCCAATAATCGTGGCACCCCATTGGCCAATGCCGACCATCGATCCCCGCGCTACGCCATTTGCAGTTGGCGATGATGTCAATGATTGAGGTCATCCCACTTCCCCAACCTTGGGCACCGCCATGACGCTGCTACATAGGCACTATATCTGATCAGACACCCAGTTCCCCGGTATCTTACAAACCTCTTCTTCATCACAGTCCAGGTGTTCATCCCCACCACCGTTCTGTTGGGCTCCCTCATCCGACACCCCTCACCAGAACTCGTCCAGGCTTGTACCAACCAGTGGGTAACCTCCCGTTCGCAGCCATCTTGAGACTGTTACTAATAGACCGTAGCTCTCGACATCATGGACCATATTCCCGGAGAGTATCCGTCGACTCCCGACGAGCAACCTATCACGCTCACCCAACGTCTCCGACATCCCTTTTCCACCCTCGGCGCCGGTCAGCACGAGGATCACGAGCACAGCAAGCTCCAGAAGCCCCAGGATCCCCGCAGCCATAAACATGCCGACTCCGGCGTCGGTATGGTCGAGGGCGAGCCAACCCTCGGCAGCACTCAGCCCATGGCCGAGTCCAGGTCTACCGAGCCCAGGCCCACCGAGCTCGCGGCTGACCGGGAGCTGTCTGGCCCATCGCAAGACACGTCCTTCGCCGGTGGCCTTCGCGCCATCGTCAGCGAGCGCCGCGTTCCCGTGAACGAGCCTCTCGCCCCCATCAACGAGTCTCGCGCACCTACCAACGAACCTCTCACCACCGCCAACGAGCCTCACATTACGACCTCGACACATTCCCCCAAAGACAGCGCCAATACTATCCCAGCTCCCCACCGGGCCAGCAACGACGGACCGGTCGACGATGTTCACAGGGACAACACTGCCAACAGGGACAACACTGCCAACAAGGACAACACTGCCAACAAGGACACCGCGGCGCCGTACTGGGGTAACCTCCCCAAGGCCATGGGCGGCGGCATCTACAACACCGTCATGGGCCACGGCAGCCCCAAAGAGGACCACACACAGCACCAAAACTTGCCCCAAAAGTCTGAGAGGACCCGAGTCGGCGGCGATGGCTTGGACTTCCCCAAGGGTGGCGTGTACAATACCGTGACTGGCCATGGAAGCCACAATGAAGAGACCATACGGCACGACGTTCCCACGAGCGCTTTCTCCGAGAACAGCCAGACGACCGATCTTGGTCGCGAGCCATCCCAACAGCCCGCTGCATCCTCGGGACTGACAGCCGCGGCGTTCCCCACGCCTCAGCGTCTCTCCCAACAACCCGAGCCTTTGGGAACGGCGCCCTCGACAGCCGTGGGCGCACCTACACAGCCTCTTACTTCTGCAGGACCTGCAGTCTCGGCAACCCCCGAAGCCGCACGCACGACCGACCAAACGCATTCATCCTCACCCCGCGCATTCCCCTTGGGCAGCTCGCACCAAGAAACACGCAGCCACTCCGCAGACGACACACACACAGGGCATGGTTACGTCGCTCCAGCCGCTGCCGTTGCCGCTGCCGCCGGTGCAGGTGCTGCTGTCGCCCATGATGACGACAAGCCCAAGAAGCTGCAGAAGCCACGCGGGCCAAGCCCCAACGAGAAACCGAGACGTCGCAGCATGGGCCATTCGCCTGATAGGCGTGCCCATCCGACTCAAGGGTTTACCACCCACGCCGAGGGCCCTGTCAGTCCTTCCAGCAGACGGGCCACTCGCGGCAGTGATTCGAGTTCCCCAGCAGCCGCCGACAGGAAGAAGCACGGGATCCTAGGCATCTTCCACCGCCACCACAAGGATGACAAGGAAGAGAAGACCACTGTCACCAAAGAGCCGACAGCCGACAGCAGCCACCACCACGATCACCATCGGAAGCAGGAGGCTGCCACTGCGGCTGCGGCCGGTGCGGGTGCATACGGCCTCACCAAGCACCACAAGGACGAAAAGAAGGACCGTCACAACTCGGAGCCCATGGCCGCACACGAGGAATATTATGCTCCTGCCAAGCGCCTGAGCGCCAACAACCATTCCACAGGCCCGCAGCCCTCGGCCGCCTATGGAACTCTACCCGCCTCCATCGATGAGAACGTGGCCCGCCGCTCTGGAAACGACGTCCCGGCGCCCCCTGCTCGCTCAGAGAAGAGACGCAGTGGTTCCCCCAGGGCCATGGCTGCTATGACTGCTGGTACTACCGGCCAGTCTCACGATTCGGCCAAAGATCTCCCGCCCCAAGCCTCACATCAATCCCACGACAGTGCATCCCGCTACGCTCCGGGAGTCGCGGCGGGTCTGGGCGCTAGTGTCCTGGCTGCCGGCCACGACCGTTCCTCGGTTGTACTGGCCGAGGACCTCACCTCGCCGGTCACGTTTGAGCACCCGAGAGCCCCGCCGTCCACTCCGTTTGACAACAAGCTTGCCGCGGGTTCCCAGCATGGCCGCTCCGGAAGCACGTCGTCTCCGCAGACAATACACCCAACCCACTCAACCTCGATGGTGGGAGACAACACCGTGGCCAATGCGCCCGGCGATGCCGGCGCTCGCACTCACACGCCGCCCCATTCCAACCCCACAGCGGGCTCGTCAGAAGAGGCTCCGTACAACGTCCTGCCGTCGGGTACCCCCTCCGGCGTCAAGATCGGACACCGAGGCTCCCGAGGCAGCACCGGCAGCGCCACCGGACCTTCCGACCTCAGCAAAGACGACAGCCATCACAAGACGCTCGCATCTGGCGCAGCCGCCGGCATGGCAGCCACCGGCCTCGCAGCCACCCACGCCCACCAGCACCACGCTTCCCAGCAGCGCCACGAACACGATCCCGAGTACAACACCCTCGCCTCCGGAACCGCCTCAGGCGTCAACCCCGCCCACGCCCACCACCACCGTGACGAAGCCAAGACGGATGCCCCCTCCGTCCTGCACCAGGACAGCCACCACCAGTCCCGCGACCACGGCTCATCCATCCCTATGCCCATCCACTCCAACCACCCCCTCCCCACCGTCCCGGACGAGTCCAAGCCGAACCCCACGCCCGCCCAGGCCAAGAACATGAGCCCCGAGGTCATGCCCGAGGCCTACACGGCGTCGGCGCCTCGGTCCTCGGAGCCCCGCCATCACACGCTTCACCACTCGGCTGCCAACCCGGCGTTGGCGGCCGCGGCGGGGGCGTGGGCGGCGAGTGCGGGGCCGAGTTCGGGGAATACCAACAGTGCCGGTACCAGCAACGGAGGACCGGGAAAGGTGTCGCACAAGTGCGGGCACTGCGGCGGGGAGGAGGACATTAGCGCCGAGGTTAAGGAGGCAGTGAAGCGGGTTTTGCAGGCGAAGATGAAGAGGGGTGGGAAGGAGGGGGAGATGGGTGGGGAGGAGAATTGGTGGCATGATGCTTGGACTAGTGTGTAAGGGGGTTGAGAGTATTTGTTAGCGCCGTTGTTGTAGTTTGCAGTAGTAGTAGTTCTGGGTTAGTTTTCTTTGTGGGAATGAATTGATCATTGGTTCTGATGATTTGAGGTGTTGAGTGATTTACGAAATCTCATGGTATAGCTCTCGTTGTTTCAATCCCCACTGTGCGGCGGTCTTGTCCCACGCAAAGGGAGTGGAACACACGGATCGCCGTCTGATGGGGTGGTACTAGGTATCAAGTGTCTGTGTTGAAGTCGTCTAAGCAGAACCCAGTCTGGATCGAAAGTCAAGTAATCTGCCGCGCCATCTCCCCGTCGCGTGCCTGTCCGGCTAAACACCGCTGCCCTTGGGGGTTTAGCTCCGGTGGATGCACGATGTTTCCAAGTAGGTGACAGACGCGTCCAAGCGATGTGACTGCTTTTGTTGTTTCTTTTAGGAATGAATGCTGGGTTGGCTGAGTGCCTGGCAGTCTTATCTAGGGTCGACGCCTATTGTCCGAGTTGCATTATATCCTGGTATTCTGTATGGCTTCATAGTGGTTCTAGGACTAGAACCTGGGTGCCACTTAGCCCTTACGGGAGTCGTTTTACTAGATCCTTGTCAAGTTTCCAGTTACCTCGCCAATCTAGTATTCAGCCCCTGTTCCCAGTCAAAACAATCCCCTTCCACCCCCTCAGACCAGGTGTATCGTCTCCCTTCTCCACCCTTCTTTGATCTCCTTGAACCGCAGCCATTCCCCGTTGTGCAAACATCCGACGCGCTCATATTCATCCCCCTTCACCTTTTGCAGCACCAGCCAAATCTCGTGTCTGCGACTCCATTCCTGAAGTGCCAGTATTTTGGCGCACCAGAGCGTGTTGTCTATTGCCCCTTCTGGACGAAGGTCACAATCAGCGTAAAACTCCAGCGTTTGTCCTCCGGGATCGGACTCGTCAAAACACAGCAGGTAGTCGTTGTTATCCGACACGGCCGGCTCCTCCGCGTTCTTCATGCATAGCCATGCCTCGCGGACGTGGCAATCCAATATGATACGTCCACGGCGGAGGGTCTCTGCCACGCCTCGCGGCTCGGGGGCGATGACCTGAGTGACGGCTGCGTGCGGCGTCCAGTCCGCGGCATGGGTCTGGTTTTCGACTTTCCCATCGATGCTTGCCCAGGACCACGTGGGAGCGCGCCATTTTGCCGGCCTGGTGCCTCGATGGGGTGCATCCCAGGCCAGATCGATGAGCAGAGAGTTCTCCCACACGCCGGCAATGTAGCTTCCTAGGCGCAGCTCCGGCGCCATGCGCGCCGCTAGCCCCTGGATGGCGGGTAGCTTGTCTGACGGGTTGGTGAGCTGGCAGGACGAGTACGCTTCGATGTGGGACCACCAATAGGCGGCGGCATCAGATGGCGAGAGCGATGGTTGGTTTTGAAATGCTCTACGGACGCCGTTGAGATGGCGCAGCCTCCCGGAACCGAAGCGGGCGTCGGGACCCCAAACACCCACCTGTTCATGGGGCGAACATTGACATTCCGTGTGCTCCTGGCATTGCCATACGATTTCACTCCCGAGGAAAAAGGCCAGACGCGGGGAAAGAAACAGCTCTTGGTAGATCCACCCGCGCGTCAGGCAAGGAAGTTTGCCGTTTTCAAAGTGAGGGAGCTCCCGTCGGACGCACACAGTCTGGGAAGCACTGTCCTCGGTCTTGGCCGGAAATTCGCGGTGGGAGAAGTCGCCCAGGTGGCCGAACAGGCCCTGCTCCGGACCACTGGCCCATGCCGAGACGATGGTCACCACCGCTGCCTCGTAAATCGAGTCCATGACGGCAATGTCCAGGACCTTGTCGTGCTCGTCGTCTTGAATGATGCAGAGGGCGTCGATCCACATGTAGCGGAGGCGCAGTCGGCTTGCCACTGCGCAGAGCTGCTGGAAGGCGAGCGGGAGGTGATCCCACGGTATGTCGAGCTTGTGGTTGTCGACGTTGGCCTTGAGCGTCTGTAAGGTTGGTGTTGCTGACCAGCGGTAGCTGAGGCAGAGGTATTCAAGCTCTTCCCCCGGAGAGGGCTCGTGGAGTCGCACGCTAGGGGGGAGATGCATGTCACCCAGTTCAAGGATTCGGCGCGGGGTGTAGGGTTTTCCACTTCCGCAGATTTGATGATGTTGACGACAGCGGTTTAGCCACTTCTCGAGGTGCTGAAGGCTGGGTTCCGACCCGTTTGTTTCCGGGACGGGAGCTGCTAGGCCGATTGCGGGCCAGCTCGGACCCAGGCGGATATCTGAGTTGAGATGTTCAGTCAAGATCAAATAGGCGCAATTTCTGTGGCATAGGTAGTACCATGTGGGATGAAGAATTCGATGGGTGTGTCAAATTCACGGTTTCGCAGTTGATCGCCACTCCACCGGACAGTACCCCGGTGGGCGCCCAGGCTGACCGTCTCAGCGGCCCGGGCATTGAAACAAACCGGCAGAGGCTTGGACATGACCACCGAGTGGGGGGCGACATTCTCGGTCGAGTCTGGGTGCAGGCGTGGCTGGCAGCACAGCTCGACGCCGGTGGCAATGATGGCGCAGCCAGGACAGCCTCTTTTTGCTGATAGTTCGAAGTCGCACAAAAATACGGATACGTCGTACGGCATAGGCGGCCTCGTAGCAAAGTTGTTGCAATGTGGGCATTCCATCCTGGTTGTAGTGAGTCGTGGGGCGTAGGGTGGAAAAGGGGAAGACCAAGTTCAAACAAACAATCCTGCCTCCATCTCGATTACCCCGCTGCCGCTGAGGCTGGCTGAGCATGCTGCCTCAGGCATGCTCCTAATCTTGATGGGTACCGAGGCTTTGGGATCGTTGTCACGATACCTTCCTTGGTACTGTACTAGTAGAGAACCCAGGGCAGTTCTGGTCCTTGCCTCAAAGAGCTTGTCTTGGTGGTCTTTGGCATGGAGTCGTGCTCCATCTCCTTGGTCGAGGCTGCTGGGTGTTTTTTTGCTAACGTGGGGGTTTCAAACAAGTACAATTCCGTAGGTCCAGGTTCAGATCTTCGCAAGGGGACTTGAGGTCGAAATTCTGGTATGAGCTGAGTGATGTATAGGTATGGTTGGAGACGGCTCAAAGCCGACTGCCCATAGTGGAGATGTCGACAAGGTGGGACTTTGCTGTGTGCCTTACCTCTCGCAATGTAAACACGTTCAAAGTTTTCCACTATCCTTGCTTCTTCCCTCTCCAAAATTTCAACTTTCACAAGAGTAGAGTCCCCTGGTGATTTCTTTCGCACCAGCTAGCTACCTGTGCCCTATTAAAGGAGCCCTTTCACCTTGATTCCTCGTCCATCACTTCTTCTCTCAAACCATACCCTTGCTGACAAAATTCGAAGCTCCTTCTCCTCCTCACCCTCCACCTTCTTCATAACCAAACACCTCCATCACGATGTATTTCCTCCTCGCTGCCATGGTGGCTCTCGCCAGCCTCACCGCCGGCGCCCTCGCCCTCCCCGGCGCCGTCGTCGCCGACCCGACCGGCCTTACCTTGCGCGACCTCATTCCTCTGCCTGACAACACCCGTTTTGGCTGCAATCCCATGGAGCAGGATGCTCTCCACCGTGACATGGTTACCACAGCCATGATCGTCTGGTGCTAGGACAACAACGTTCCCCGCCGCAGCATCCAGTCGCTCCATTATGGCGACATTACCTTTGCCGTGTGCAACGTACGTTCCCCTTCCCATTTCCCAGCCCACACCAACGGCTAACAATGCTTGCCCGTCACAGTACAGCCCCTTTGGTTCCCAGTCGTGTCCCGAGAGCGAGATCCTCGATGCGCGGGACATCCTCACGCAGCGCTGCGGCCTCCATGCCGCCTGGCTCACCCACGACCGGCCCCAGGGCAAGACGTACACCTACGACGGCTACCCCACCACCGTGTGCAACAACATGTCTCTAAAGATGAACATGAAGGTGGCTCTCAACACGACGACGACGATCAAGGACGGCCTCGTCTTCAACACCATCACGTTTGCATCCGAGAACGACGGGTAGATGGGACCATTGGTCAGCACTTGGAGGGGAGAAGCAGGACGGGTAGCAATATTGGGGGGTTGATTTCGGATGTGGGGGATGTCTTTGAGATTGACGGGCGCCAACTTGGTTGTCCGCAGATAAGTAGAAGACAGAAGATACTCATTGAGCATTGTCCCTTACGAATTGCTGATTTCATCTGCCTTTCTTCCCTCTTTCGTGTTCACCACCGTGCCCTAGTTTTCATAGCAGTGAAGCGAAGGTGTCAATGACCTGCAGTCGTAGCTTGCGTTACCATCCGACTTAATAACCGGGCCTTTCCCTTCCAGAACATTGCCCGTTCCGTGATGTTGCACCGCCGGTTATAATGCCCGTCCACCTTCCTCTTCCCAATCGGGACGTCCAAAGCCAACCACGCCGTCTCATCACCAACACACGCCCGTCCTCGACCTCAGAGGGAAGAAAAACTCCTCGTACAGATAACCCGCCTGGTCAACAGAGCCACTATCCCACCCCCCTTCTCTCGAGACTAAAGCATTCAACAACACATCAAACCCTCATTCCCAACCCCAACCAAAACCTAACGCCAAACTCCCCCCAGTCCTTGCCCCTCAAAATCCCGACCCCCCATCCCGACGCGATATACCCCTCAGCCAATATCACGCTGGCTATCAGCCGAATCCAGACCCGACACCCCAACCCGACCCCAACTGCCACACACCCGCCTCTACATGGGAATGCAATGCCGTGCGCCTGTCGTCCCTGCATTAATTCCGCATGCGTGCGTGCGTCCCCGCCGCCCCACCGGCATCCAACTAGGACGGTGAGTTTTCCTCCGCGAGACTGCCGTGGTAGTAATAGTAGTTCCTCCACGTCCCGGGGATAATGCCGCGGATCTATTACGTCGATTCCTCGCCAGGGCAATTTAGGGTCGTCTCTTCCAGTTCTTGGGATGCGGGGAAGAGGTGGCCGGGATGCTTGGGGAGGGACATGGCATTCTTGGGATGCCTGTGCCGGGATGTGATCGCGGAACTGGGGGGCGGGCAAGTGCCGGAGGTCTTGGCTGGAGTTTTTCTGAAATAATACCTGGGCTGGACGCCGTGATATTTCCTCGGATTCGTCCCTCTATTCGTGTCGATCATCAAGTTTCTACGCCAACATGCGACCGCCGTCCCTCTTCCTCTCCGCCCTCCTCGGGCACGGGCACCTCGTCGCCTCTCTCTCCCTCCCCACGCGCCAATACACCTCCGCCCCCCTCTCCCCCCTCTCGGAATGCTTCACCCTCGACCCCCTCGCCTCCAACTCCTCCCTCCTCCCCACCCCGTGCCCCACCAACCCCTGGTCCGCCTTCAGCGTCCTCCCCCCCGCCTCCCTCGACCCGTGGTACGCCCCCCCACCCAACTGGGCGCTCACCCCCCCGGGCACGCCCCTCAAGCTGCGCACCCACGCCTACCCCGCCATCAACATCCGCAACTGCTCCGCCACCCACCAGCTCCTCTACCGCTCCAGCGACACCCACGGCCGCCCCAGCTGGGCCGTCACCACCGTCTTTGTCCCGTCCTCCTGCGACGCCACCACCGGCGCCGAAGGCGGCTGCGCCCACGCCCTCGTCTCCTACCAGGTCCCCTCGGACAGCGTGTCCCCCGACGCCGCGCCCAGCTACCTCCTCCAGGCGCGCGAGCCCTACGGCGAGATGCGCGACCTGCTGCGGCGCGGGTGGTTCGTGGCCGTGCCCGACTACGAGGGCCCGCAGGCGGCGTACTGCGCGGGGAAGCAGGCGGGGTACGCGACGCTGGACGGGGTGCGGGCGGTGCTTGCCGCCGGAGGGAGGTTTGGGTTGCGGACGGAGGAGGCGAGGGTTGGGCTGTGGGGGTACAGTGGGGGGGCGTTCGCCACTGGGTTCGCGGTGGAGCTGGCGGGGGCGTATGCGCCGGAGCTGAGGCTGGCGGGGGCGGCGGTGGGCGGGCCTTCGCCGAACTTGACGACGGTGGCGGAGTTGATGAATGGGAAGGATACGGCGGGGTTGGTGGTGGCGAGCGTGTGGGGGGTGACGATGCAGCATCCGGAGGCGAGGGCGTGGTTGGAGGGGCGGTTGAAGACGGAGGGGGAGTTCAATGCGACGGGGTTCAAGGCGATTGTGAACCTGAGCGGGGCCGAGGCGCTGTGGGCGTATTCGGGGCAGGATGTGTATGATTACTTTGAGAATGGGGCCGAGGACTTGTGGCATCCGATTGTGCAGGAGGTGATTGACCGGGATGCGGTTTTGGGGAGGCATGGGATACCGCCGAGGGAGGTGCCGGTGTTTGTGTACAAGGCTGTCGCGGACGAGATGAGCTTGGTGGAGGAGACGGACGACATGGTCAAGCGGTACTGTGACGGGGGAGCGACAGTGCTGTATCATCGGAATACGGAGGGCGGGCACAACGATGAGCTTTGGAGCGGGCGGCTGAGGACCTTGGACTTTTTGTCGCATGTCTTGGAGACGGAGCCCAGCAAGCTCCAGATGGTGAGCGGCGTCAGGGTGACGGTGCCGAAGTCGGGCTGCCTGACGGAGAATGTGAGCGTGCCGTTGGACGTCAAGGACTTGCTTCCGGATTGGTGGTTGACTGGGATACCCTAGAGGATAGAGCGGAAAGAAACAACAGCCTAGTTGTCTGCGACGAATCTGGGCACACAAAATTTCCTTTTTCGGTCGGCGTCCTGAGCTGGGGTGAGCTGGGGTGAGCCGTGGCTGATTTGTCCTGAGCTTCCACTGATTCTTCCCTGAGCTAGGGGGATCCCATACGCCGCCGCCACACAACCTCAGAGGCTCCTTTTCAGTCTCCCCCCCCCCCGCGGCTAAAGTTTCTGTTCCAACCTGCACCCAAGTGGGTCAGACTACAAGGCAATACGCCGCAGGGGAACGAAGGTTGCCGCAAGGTCTAGATAGTATCGTTCATCGTCCTAATCAGGGTGTTCTACAAAGAGCTTAAAGAAGGTGATTGCAAGACTGTAGACATGAACATAATATTGCTTGCGTGAGGAACTAAGAGTAGGTCCCTCACTGAGCTGCCAACGGCCCAACTATATAATAAAGGGCGTGATGCTGTAGAGCCGTCACGAACGACACAAGCCGAGACCCAAATAGACCCGGGGTTCCACTACTCCGGCATTGCTAAGAAAACTGATGTGACTGCCCTTCTTCGTTCAATTCCAGTCACCAATGATGATGTCGGCAGCCTTTTGCGTTCCTGTTAGCACATGTCACTCGTTGAACAGCCTGGGTCATATTACCTTCTCCGCGACTGCGTACGCAGTGGCGCTTAGATGGGCTGCCGGAAGGAACGGCATGATGCTCATATCAACCACTCTCAACCCCTTCGCGCCATGAACCTTGAGATCTGGCCCGATAACGCCACCCTTGGGCTTGGGCATCATAGCAGCCGTGCAGCAAGGGTGGAAAAAGGAAAGATAAGTCTGCTCCTTGATGTACTTGCGCAGAGCTTGGTCGTCTGCGGCCACGGTAGCACCAGGGCCGATTTCCGTCGCTCCGTGTTGCTGCATGGTTGGTGTGTTGAAGAGCCCTCGAAGGAACCGGACCTGGGCAAGGTGTATATCAAAGTCAATGGGGTTGGATCCGGCACGGTAATCGAGAAGGGGCTGCGCCAGATGGTCCGTGAGATTGAGACGAACTGTTCCGCGGCTGAGCGGATGGAGCAGGAATGCCCAAGCCCTTCCAGGCGGCTCCGACGAGGTCCATGGTGTTTCTAAACTCGGCGCACTGGGGTTCTCAAGCAGCTCAGCTAAGACGAGGAGCTGCTGCTTGTAACCGGCAATCATAGCCGCGTTAGACCGGATATCTGGAGGAAGGTATGAGGCGGCGGTGCCGTCAGTAGCCATACGGCGGATTTTTTTCGTTATATCCTTGTACTGAGCGGTGATGTGCGGAAGTGAAACGTAAATGGCGCTGTTGCCACCTGCCAGGGTATACGGGCCATGGGCTGTAGGTTGGTCGAAAGCAGCTGTTGCCTCGGCCTTGAAGCTGGCGTTGCGTGCCATTTCCGATGGCAAGGGAAAGTACTCGTACGGCTGGCTGTAGTTCCAGGTGACGGGAGGGCCGGCGTGATCTTGAAGGTTAGAGCCCACACCAGGAAGATCCAGAACCACGGCAATTCCTGCATCGTTTAGGAATGAAGACGGTCCGATGCCGCTCCTCTGCAGCACGGTAGGCGTATGGAATACGCCTGCTGCCATAATAACCTCCCCCGATACCGTCATGTTAAACAACTGGTTGTCGACCAACGACCGAACCTCGACCAACGGCGGACCCGACTTCGGACCATTCGGATACAGCACCCTAACAACCTGGTGGTTCACCAAAAGGTGGTAGTTGGCCCTGGGCGGCACGTCGGCGTAATGCCCTAGCCCGGCGTGGGACCGCCGTCCCGTCACAGGGTGTTGCGAAGCGGGAACCCAGCATATTCCCTCTTTGTCGCCGCCGGCGCACTCCGTGGCGGGCCGGATGCCCATTTCCCTCCATGCCTTGTCAAGTACGGCCTGGTCGGCCCACTGGAAAGGCGGAAAGGTTGAGTAGATGGGGCCGGCGCCTCCGTAGGCCGATACATCCCAAGTGTAGTTGTACCGCTGGGCGATGGCTGACGGCGGCTCCGTAAAAGTGACGGCTTTTCTGAAGTAGGGAAATATGCTGTCCCAGTTCCAGTTCGATCCGGCAACATCGGCCCACGCATCGTGATCGAGGTGAGAGCCGCGATCAAAGAACATGCCGTTCACCGCGCTGCTACCACCAACCACCTGGCCAGCCTGCACGAAGGCGGTTCTGTTGCCCATTTCCGGATTGGGAAGAGAGAGGAAATCCCATGTCGGTGCGGCATCCGGGTGTGGGGTAATCCAATTCGTCGGCGGATCGAAGAGGCCCGGGGCGAAGTGGACATCGCCATATTCGATCACGAGCGTGTTTTCTGGGATAAGGTAGTCAGCATCACCATCCAGGCGAGAGGGGGTTTGGGATTCACAAACTGGAAGGTAATGCCCCTGTCAGCCGGTTGGCCACGGTAAGTCCGGTGGTGCCGCCACCGACGATAACAAAGTCATAGCTGTTGCGAAGCTGCGAGACGTGACGCTTCAGATTCGCGGTTGGAACGGCCGTTGCGCCTGCCAGAGCCAGAGCGGCGAGCGACGCGAGAGTGGTCCCGAGGAACCGCATTTTCGATAACGGCGTCTGGGTTGCCCTTGAAGAAAATCAGGCATGCCCTCGGCCGGATGTGCCGCCGGTTTTTAAACCCGTCGCATGAGGGCTGCCTCCATTCTCTGGACGGACCGCAAAGCGCTCACCTAGTCTTGGCCGCGGGGTCATGGTCGGGTGATGAGCGCAGGGCAGGGTTTGCGCAGCTGGCCGCCCTGTACAACCAATCAAGCTCACTTCTGCGTTGCTCAGCTAATGCACTCTTTGACAGAAAGCTGTGCGCCTCTCCTGGATGTCCGCCAGACCTGGAGCAATCTGCAGAAACTGGTTAAGCAAGACGGTACCGCCTGGTGTACCGCTTCAACTATGTCGGCAAGGGGCTCGAGCCCTGAGCTTGCAGGCCCACGTTTGTTGTGCCAGGCTCCTCCGGTTCCGATTCGACACACGGTTTCGTCACTGGCCACTGGTTGAGAACGGCCATTCAGGTTGAACAAATTATTACCAGCGACATTGACACGCAAGAGCTGTTTGCACTTGAAAAGGAGAGGGCTTTGAACGAATACGTAGAGAATTTCGGAGCCAGAGTTAACACGGACGGCAAACAACAGTGGTTTAGATGACTTGTCTGAACTCAATAGTCCTCCTCTGTATCCAAGTCCCGAGACAGCGTCTCGTCTGCCGCTTGTGGCTTTAGGGGCGCTCGCAGAAACAGCAGCGCGGCAAAGGCGATGGCTAACAGCAGAGCCACGTAGAACCACGGAAGTCCGATCCATAGCCCTTTTCTTGACAGGCCCACGTTGAAGCATTGAGCCAGGATGGGGCCTCCAATGAGCGCACCGCTTGTTTCCATGACACTGATCAGAGAGTACAGTCGTGATGTTTCATCAGGCTGCACGTACGAAGTGGCAATGGCACGAAGCAATGGGCCGTTTGCCGATCCCAGAGTACCGAGGGCAAGGCCAACAACAAAGAGGGCGGCCTCTCGACTGAAGCCCTCCAGGAGAGCGGCACAGATCATGACGAGAAGCGACGCCCTCGTCAGCAGGAGGTCCTTGGAGAAGACGGAAAGCTGAAACCGGCCGGTAGGCGACATCAAGAGGGAGGAAATCCAGGGAACGAGGAGGATGACGACGAGGTGAAGAAGGCTGAGCGGTGGTCCCAGGAGGTAGCTGGTTTGTGCCAAGGTCCATCCAAAATACTTGCTCACATGCTGCCCCATGGTGCTAGAATACGCTGCGAATAAGGCGGGTTGTATGAAGAAGCTGATCATGGCGAGCGAGATGTTTTTGTTTCGGAGTAGTGACAAGGCGACGCGGATCTCGGCGAGAGCTTCGCGGAACGGGTTTTTCGAGGTATCCGAGGCGTCCAGTTCTTGCTCGGCTGGTGATTGCTTAACGGGCAGGGTCTCGGGGATGAACAAGAGGACGATAAAGACGGTCGGGGTGAGGGCGAATACCAGGAGAACGGGAAACCAAGGGCTGATCTTTTCCATGAGGAGGCCGGCGGCAAAGGGGCCCACGAGGGTACCCAAGACGGCGCCGAAGGAGAGGCGTAGAAAGCTCGTAGACCTGGGATCTGTCAGAACCTGGAGACATCACTTGGGGCAAAGGTGTTACTTTTCCGCCTCTGTACTGACATCGGCAGCTATGGCTTGCAACGAATTCATGGCCACGGGAATGCCTCCGCCGATGAGAAAGAAGAGGGATCCCAACATGACCAAGTACAGGTTGGTTGTCTTGACGACAGCTAACATAAAGGGCGACCACCCAAAGGCGAGGATGATGCCAATGTACGACAGGACAAAAGTCGGTTTGCGGCCGATTCTACACCGGTCAGTCATTTTCAGTGTTTCCGGCCAAGTCACTTACTTGTCGGCCAAGACACCATAGGGCAATGCGGCCACCAAGCCAACGGACGAGCTGAGCAGAGCAGCCCATCCGCCCAAATAGGCCAACTCGCTCTGCACGCCATCGATCTTGCAGAGTCGCTCGTCAATCTTTTCCGAGGGATCCTTTTTGTAGTAGCGGTGACACATGGTGTCCTCGACCAGGCGGAAGATGGGCATCAGGATCAACATGCCGCTTGTCACAATGGTGAACATCAGCAGGGCCAGGAGCAGCACGATGGTCCTTGGCTTCTGGACCTGGAGATGGGCTGCACACGGTCCGCGTCCGGCGCGTTTTGCGCCAGCAAACGGGCGGCTTGGCTCGTCGACGTCGCGCTCATCTCGCTGGAGGAAGGGTTGCGTCTCGGGGTGGTGGGCGTCGTTCATCGTGTTGAGCACGCTGGGTCATGGCAAAAAAATGGAAAAAGGAGGCAAGTCGAGAATCGAGATGGAGAAGGATTGATATGTTGTCGGGCTTTGTCTTCCTTGATGACCCGACTCCCACGTCCAAGGGCACGGGGGCTTTGGACGAGCAGCGAGCATGCCCAATCGAGCTAGAAGCACTGCCAGGACGCGCAATGCAAAACACGCCGCCAAGAGGCAGCTGACACTTTTGCACTGGGTTTTGGTGGGAATCCGTTAGTGATGGGACGCGTCGCTCCTTGTCCAAAAACGACGAGCCCGCAAAAATTCACCGGCTCGGATTGCAATTGTAAGGAGCCATCTCATCTTGGTCCAGATCCAATTGGCCATTGTATTCCATCGGGGCATGGAACATTAGATATGACGAGTGCTAGCTGGATAATATAAGCCCTCCTTGGAGATTACATTCCACCCCTGTCGTTTAACGTTGCAGCACCCTAGGTAGCCACCTACCTTTATAGTCACACCCGGCACTTTTTTATAGCCGAGTCCTTATAAGTTACAGACCCTGAGTAAGAGGTGAGCCGCCTTGGTGTCCACAAGCCGCGGATCGAGAGAGAGTTTTTGCCATGACCCAGGTCACGACAGTGGGCAGTGGCTGCCTGGGGCAGCTAGTCGGCCGGAACACGTTAGACCAGTTGGGGCAGTGAGCACCCCTCCTGGACCAATGGTTGCGGAAGGACCCGCCCGGGTCGGTGCAACCAATTAGAGTGTGCTCTGTCTGCTCTATGTGCTCCGGGGGAGCCTTGGCAACACAGCTATTACAGCACTTAGGTAGTTTCCTATATAGATAGCTAGTTGTAGACTCTTGGTAAGGAACTGCTCTTGTTCCTTACGCAAGCAATATCATGTTCCCGTCTACAATCTTACAAGTACCTTCTTCAAGCTCTTTGTAGAACACCCTGTTGAGACGGTAACGACCCGTCTGGACCTTGCGTAACCTTCGTTCCCTACCGTCAACAAACCCCGCGGCGTACTGCCTTGTAGTCTGACCCACCTTAGGTGCAGGTTGTAACACTAGTCGCTTGGATCCCACAGAAGCCGTTTGACCCGTGCCTCCAATGGCAGTGTGGGCAGCTATTTTGGGCGCTCATCCGATGTGAAACGGAGCCCGGTCCGTCAGCTTGTGGGGGGCAGGATTGGTACTACGGACCGACACCAATCAGATGTCGAAGTGAAAAAGGTGCTTAGAACCGCACGGCCAGATTTGTTCAGGAGGTGGAGACGATCAACATCCTACGTGGTGTCGTCGGCCATCAGCGCTTACCATCTGAAATTCTCAGCATTTTTCCTTTTCAACTTCGCGACCGACACTGTGACGCCTGGACGACTAAGATGGCATCCCAGTATTTGTACCGTCACGCCTCGGATGACCGCGCCAAGACCGGGACTCCCCAGGTTGTGACATACGAAAACGACGAGTTTCGAGACTTCCCACCCATCCGCGAAGAATTAGGCCAGCGATTCGGTTGGCAGACACCAGCGACAGTTGCCTCTTTAACATGCGTGGCGATTGGATTCGCCCTGGGTCACCATTTCTACTACCAGAGCCTCCAAGACAAGTTGGTACTATCCGAGGACCAGCAGTCATGGAGCATCAGACTGGGCACGGGCGCCGCTGTGTTTACCAAGACGGCTCTGGTCGCTTTGATTGGAATCGCCGCCGTGCAGAGGATTTGGGCCACGTTGCGACAGAAGGCGATGACTCTCAAGGGTATTGACGGCATGTTTGGCATCATGGGCGACCCAACCTGTATCTTCAACTCGGAGCTGCTGGGGCATGCCAAAGTCTTGACCTTGTTCGCGGTTGTGTCCTGGTGTGTTCGCCTCTCTCGATGCATGATCCTCCTGGTTGCTGACTGGATAGGTGCATTCCCCTTATCACAATCGTCACTCCGGCGACCCTCTCGGTCCAATCTGTCTTGACATCCACTACCATACCATCTCCTGTGCGCACTGTCAACTTCAGCAACCCTACAGAGTGGTACACCGCCGAAGGCGCCGGCTTCATTGTCGGGCCCGGCCCTGAAATCTCCCGCCTCTTCACCGAAGTCTACGCTTCCCGGGCCATCAAGCCCATGAGCCCGCCCTTCCCCAACGCGTCCTACGATCTTTCCTTCTGGGGGCCCTCTTACAAGTGCACGCCAGCCTCGGAAGTCTTCGCCACCGCCAACACCCCCAGCTGGAACACATCCGACCGCTTCCTCGGCTCGCCACACAAGTCCTTCCAAGACGCCTTCTACGCCGAACTCCCCGCCGCCAACCAATCCCGCTTTGGCAACCCCAACCTCTCCCACCCCACCAAATACCAAGCCGCAGCCCCCAAGTACATGAACAACGTCCTCCTCTTCTTCGCCGAGGGCGGCCCCACCCCCACCGAGCTCATCTGCCAACTCCACAACACCTCCTACTCCCTCTCCCTCTCCTTCGTCAACGGCAACCAAACCATCACCCCCCATTCCATCAACCCCTTTTCCCCGGCCGATTTCTCCGCCACCGCCGGCAAGTACGCCCTCTTGCCCTCCGCAGGCCCAGCCTCTTCCGCCAACATCACCGCCAGCGCCACCTTCTACGCAACCCACCTCCTCTTCGCCAAGCTCCTCGCCACGGACATCACCGTCGGCGCCTCTGGCGGCCTCACCTTCAACAACCGCACCTCCACATCCGTCCCGCTCACCGACTCGGCCATTCCATACTGTCCTGACGTAGCCAAGCCCTTCTCAACGTACCTGTATTTCCTCGGCCCCACCGCATGCCGAAACGGCAGTCTCGCGCGCGCGGTGGAAGACCTGTCGCGGAACTTCACCATGAGCACGTTGGCGTTTCAGTTTTGGGACGGGACGGCGAGCGTCACGGCGGACGTGCAGATGACATTCCCGGAGAATCGGTATGCGTACCAGGCGAGGACGTTGTGGGTTGCGTATGCGGTGGGGTTTGCGGTCACGGCGGTGTGTCTCGTGCTCGGAGGGGTGGCGATGCAGGGGAACGGGGTGACGAGCAGCACGGCGTTCTCGACGGTGTTGTTGACGACGAGAAATGCGGATTTGGATGCGTTGGCCAGGGGGAGGGAGTTGGGGAGCAAGCCGCTGGGGGATGACATTGCGGGGGTGAGGATGCGGTTTGGGTATCTGATGGGGGGAGAGGGGCGTGTGGGCTTTGGACTAGACAGGACGGTGGTGCCAATGGGGAAAGGGGACTTTTCTAGCCCAAATTGAGATGCCTGCCTAAGTGGGGGCTTGTACTAAATGTTTCTTCCAGTCTTTGCATCGACTTAACGCGTGCAAGTCCGTGGTGTTTTTGTCTGGGGCCAAAAAAACAAATTCTTGGCTCCTCAATCAGCCCCTCAGTTGGCCACTCACCCCAGGTCACTGCAAACTTGATGCGTCGCATCATGTCGTGGCTACAAAATCACCCAAAGGAAAAGCCACTATTATAGCTCACAAGACCCCCCGGGGCTGGGGATCAAGTCGCTTGCGGTGCGGGGCGTTCTAGCCGTGATTCGGTATGTGCACTCGGCAAACGAAGATCAAGTGTTTCGCTCGGCCGTCCCGCTGTCCTGTCCCTGGGCGACTTTGGCGCATGGGAGGTGACTGCTATACTGATAATGGAGTAGCATCACAGAGCACTTTCGGCATGGCAGGAGTACGGCACCGATAGTTGGAGCACCCCGACCTGCCGGGGCGATTTGACATCTAAGCAACTCCTACTATCCCGCCCCAGCTCTCGGTACCTGGCCGATCAGAAAACTGCCGTCCTCTCAACTACTAGTAGTGTTCCCCTCTAGTCGCCTTGTAAGCCTAATATCTTCAAGGAGACAATACAAGGGCCGGCTTCATTCTGACAATGTCTAGTGCGCACCCATTTTAAAGCCAACCAATCGGGGCCAACATATACTCAGCTTAGCATACATAGGTAGGTATGGAAGCTACCCACCCGGGCAAGTCCAGGGATCGAGCAACAAACCCAACTACCAGTCAAGAGAGATAGAACGTGCTCCTCTTTGGTTAGAAGGTCTTTTCCACTGACGCTCTTCCTCACTTTTCCACCCACGCAAGTTATTACAGCGGTCTATGCCTCTGGTTGCTGTCTTCTCGAGTTTTCTATGGCCATTAGACAATGACAACCTCCCGCCACTCAAACTCGCCGTGATCGAACCAATATGGCCGCCTGTCATAGTGTGAGTCTCCCTTAGGCAGGCCCTCGAACGAAATCATCCCCACCCTTCGAAATCTCGCCTCGTCAGCTACTTCTGAGCTGACCGGCTCGAGTAACAGCCCGCGCCCCTCTACGATACGGGCGGAGCCCCGCTCGTCGAAAAGCCGTTTCTGTACAAGATTCATGACATTCCCTGGGGCGACAAAGGTGCAGATCTCTATGCACCAGAGTGTTATCCTGGTCATGGGTGGCCATTCCTTGACGATGTCGATGTTGAAGTCCAGCCGGTCATCCCCTGGCCCTGCCCCTTGGTCGTTCCACCTGCCCTCTGGATCCTCACATGCCCACCCGCATCCGTCCGAGGGAGAGTTGCTATTTCCGGGCGAAAGCCAGGTCAAGCGCCGCATTTTGCCACGGAGACGAATGAAGCCTCCCGTGATCGGTCCAAATGGGCTAGTTTCATCGCAGAGGACCGTTTGGGCGTCGATTAGCTTGCACGAAAAGTTGCATTCGACGAGTGACCCGGTTCCGTCAACCTGCTGAAATGTAACAAAGTGGCCGTCTAGTGACGCCCAGCTCCACGAGGGCGCTCGATATGCCGCGGGCCTAGTAATGGGGCGGCTATCCGATGTAGGTCGGGCTCGGCTCCAAAGACACTGGTGGAGTAGGTCTTCCTTCCACATTCCGCCTAGATACAGGGTAACCGGCTTCGTACGGAGATATTCCTCGGCGATGGCGGTGATGGCTAGCAACTTGTCGTCCGCGAAGCTCAGCTGTCTCTGCGTGTAGGCGCTCACAACGGCACCCCAAGCCATGGGGTGTTTCTCGCTGCCCAGATGCTGGCTTCCAGGGCTAAGATGCTTGAAGATCGCGCGGATGGCGTCGTAATCGGAGCTATGCAAACCTCCTATTGATTGTTGATAACCCCCGTCGCAGCGCTGTGACTCAAGACACGCGTAGACCATTCCTCGATTTCCATAGGCAAGGACCCTCGTCGAGAGCAAGCCCTCTTGGAATGTCCACCCCCTGGTGTAGATAGGGTAAGCATTCCGCTCGTGGTTGGTCCGGTCTGGCACCGCTGCTGCTTCCACCACGAGGTTGTCCCCAATTTGCGTCTTCACCTTGAAGCCCCTGTATGCTGCTCGCGGCTGAAGAAAGCCGTGCCTGCTTGTTTGGGCCACGGCGGCTGCTATGGTAAATAGCGAGCCACGGTAAATGCGATGCATGTTCGAGATTTCTTTCATCTTGTCGTCGTTGCTATCTTGAACGATGCACAGAGCGTCAACCCAGAGATATCTAACACCGATGCCGTGTGTGACAACCAAGGCATCTCTAATGGTTTGAGCAAGGGCTTCCAGCTGGACTTCGCGTTTATAGTCTGGTAGTCGTTTCTTGGTCGTTTTGAAGAGTTGGTCACCACCCCAGCAGTAGCTCAGTGTAACGTATGGACTGAGCTCTGGATTTTCTAGTAGACGGACGCGGAAAGAGGACGTGCTCGAAAAGTCGGATATTGGAAGAATTTCCAGAACACGGGTCGGCATGTACGCTAGGTTGAAACTTTTGCAT
The DNA here is from genome assembly GCA_030549215.1 of Schizothecium vesticola. Taxonomy (NCBI): domain Eukaryota; kingdom Fungi; phylum Ascomycota; class Sordariomycetes; order Sordariales; family Schizotheciaceae; genus Schizothecium; species Schizothecium vesticola. The sequence goes on along the minus strand of JAUKUD010000007.1, from coordinate 414,069 downwards.
TGAGCGTGGTTGGCACAGCAGTCGTCGAGCAAACGCCGAGCCCTTGTGAAGCTGAGCCAGGAGTCGGGTACCAGATTGGGCGATAACTGCTGCCCGAGAAAACCATCTATAAGTGCTTTGCCTATGATGGCGATGAATCAGCTACTACAGTCTTTGATACTGCGTGAATCGGACCTAGAACTACTTACCCGGGATCGTGTAAAGCTCGAAACTCCCTAGGCAGTCCTTCACTGTGACGTCGTGTGACCCCCTTCCAAGATTGTGCTCCCAAAGAGTGATTTTGGCTTGACCATTTTGGCCCGAGAACTCTGCATAGATCGCGTTGTCCGTGTCTGAACTCATGGGGTTGAAAAACAACCCTCGGCCAAGAGATGCGAAAAGCGCGCATCCCTCACGAGCTGCCGCCGTGCCCCAATCCGATGTAAGGCTAGAGTCTTTCGTTTCATCTCCGGGCTTCCATCTGACGTTGAGTGCCCTCCCCTCCGTGGAGTGTCTCGCGTCGACGACGATGCTGGCACAGCGACGGCACGAGTGGAGCGCGACCTCGGGATGCTTTGACTCATTGAGCTGGTGTTCAAGTGTGAATGATTGTATATGCAGGTCCTCGGTCTCGTGCAATACCTGAGGCGATCCCGATGCTTCAACGCTGTGCCCACCTCGTTCCGTGCCCGAAGAGCAACGGCCTGGCTTCCCGCCGTCCGCGCTCATCACGACGACGTCTGGAAGATGCCACTGGAACTCGTGTAGTCGGGTCGAAAATAATATGCCTTCCTCTGCTAAACGGGTCAAAAATGAACTAAAACGTTGGAAAATGGGGTGGACGGTAACCGAAATGTCAAGGCCCACGTCAGCGGCAAAACCCCGCTCCATTGTGTTTTTGGACTGTCGGGCCGTGTTCGGGGATGACCTAGATGCGGTTAACTCTGTGCTGTTAACACTGAACGGGCCACTCGGCTTGGGCGCCCACACTTGCATGGTGTGGCCGATGGAACTCGGAGCGGATTGGTGCTATGTAACACACCCGGGCCCTTAGTAGAGCCCCACTACCTATCAGTCACGTGGGGCCACCAACATCTGAGTATTTTAAGAGGTATCGTATCCTTACCCCCTATTTTGGAAGATTCACCCACTATTGCCTACTGCAGATAGCTGCCACTGGCAACTGGCCGTCATCCAAGAGGGCTAAATTTGGATGGGAAATGGCACTTTTCTGATGCAGGCAAGGTCCAACCCTGCATTCCACACATCCACACAGCCACAGAGATCTCGTAATAATCGCCATGGTGTTGTAGCCCCTGCGCGCCTACGCCGATACCCCAAAATCTCGTAATAGCTGGCCTTAGTGTTGTAACCCTTATGCGCCTATACCGATGTACTAAAAGCTTGTAATAGTTAGCTATAGTATTAAGACCTTAGCTATTACTACAGTATACGTAGGTGCCTTGTAAATAGTACCTGTACTAGATAGTTTAACGGCGATTTCTCGGGTAGGAAAGAGAAAACGGTAGTTACGTAACAATAAGCTACCGTTACGTACAGGGGCGCTAGTATCCCAAATTTAGGGATAGGCTTTCTTGCAGTACATTTATTATAACCCAGGTCGCGATATTGGACTACGGATGCCTAGGGTACCTATAGCGGACTAATCATTTAGGATATACCTTGTAGGACTAGGAGAGGGAAGCGTATCGTCGCCCGCGAGATTATTAAGCTGCTCTGTAAGGACATCCTGGCTAAGTTATATACTAGCAATATCGGGCGCCGGTAGAAGCCGCAGGATAAGTAAAAGGCGGGATGTAAGAGGCTACAGGCTGTAGGAAATATTATTATTAAGTAGTCAGCGGTTTAAAATTTCTTACCCAAGTAAGAGAGGCTTTAAACGAAGGCTTAGGTTAGTAGTTAAGGTAGTACACAATGTATTATATATAACTAAGTATAAATGGCTGGGCGGTATATATATAGCGTAGGCGGATTTGTTGTGAACTTTAATAAGAGTTGGTTCTAGTAAGGGTATACGTTATAGGACCGAATTTTGGCCTCGCCTCCAACAAAAGTATCGAGAGAGGGGGGTCCTAGAAATAGGACTCCTGTTCCCCTTCTCCAACAAAACAAACACTCCCTTTAAAATGGAGGCTAAGAAATTGTTGAAAAGCTCGTATGTTAGAAAGTCCTGGTATGAAAACGTAGGAGCGGTAATTAGGCGGGCAGTTGACCTGGAATCGTTTCCGGATCCCCTCCCTGCTACGTTTGTACAATCGAAATTCATCTAATGGTCCCGCTTGTAGGAGGAGTCCCACCCGCAAAACATAAACCAAATCGAAGCCAGATATAAAAGCAACTCGAATGCATTATGCGAGCGCTTAGTGGGGTCTTTTTCAACTCGTCGAGTCTCTATCGTTAAATCCTAGTACAAAACGAGTATTCACAAGTGTGACACAAGACAAATTCAAATAGAGACCATATTATTTGCCAGTTGAATTAAAGGTATGGAGCTAAAAGAAATCGCCCATGGGAAGGAGTCGTCTCAGGTATCAACTCAGCTAAACAGTTTGTGCTTTATCCGTCACCGAACATTAGAAGTTGACGGTTGCGGGGCGAGCTCCATATTACTGTAACTTAAATTAACTGCAAAGTATATTAAACCGTTGTATAAATCTAGGACGGTAGAGCCCAGGGCTATTTGATTTGGAATCCTGCTCGTCCTGACTTTGGGTGCACGACGTAGAAATCTTCTTAGAGGTATGCAACTGTCATGACCAGGTCACGACATCAGGCCGGTAGGGCCTGAGGCAGCATCCGGAGCACCTATCAGAAGGCGCGGGGTCCGGGGGAGCTGCGGCCAATCAGGGAGGACCCTGGGACCCGGACCTCCGGGTCCCCGGGACCACCTCTGGTCCCGGAGCTGCGGAGCTCCGGGTCCAGACACACTGCTTCTACAGCACTTAGATAGTTTACTATATAGATAGGTAGACCACGCCTCTTGGTGAGGAACTGTGCTTGTTCCTCACGCAAGCAATATCATGTTCCCGTCTACAATCTTGCAAGCACCTTCTTCAAGCTCTTTGTAGAACACCCTGTTGCAGACGGTACACAGTCCCGTCTGGACCTTGCGCAACCTTCGTTCCCTACCGTCAACACACCCCGCGGCGTACTGCCTTGCAGTCTGACCCACCTTGGGTACAGGTTGTAACAGCAACCGTAGCATCCAGCGGTGTGGTAAGCCGGGCTAATATAGGTCCGCTCTCTAAGCCTGCAAGATTAACCGGACGCCAGCAGTCGATTTATATAAGATCATGGACAGACGAGTTTAAGGAATACCTATCACGCTGTATCTTTGTTTCCCTTATAGTCGCCGATCACGCCCTGGCAATAGCTTACTCCACCATATACCAGACTTGCAAGACAGGTAATTTTACACTTCTTCGTCAGAGAGAGTCTGCTAATCATTCTAGCTTTTGTCACCATGCGACTCTCAATGCTGCTAGTTGCGACGACAGCCGCCTTGATACACGGTCTTCCCAGTTTTGACGCCGAGAATACTCTCGCTCTCCAAGTCCGCACTGACGTTTCAACTGCTTGTGCCACGGTGTGCCGCGTTTGCACCAATGGGGCGGATGTCTGGGACTGCTGCTCGTGTGGGAACTGCTGCAAGACGCAATAGGCAAAGGGGATGGAAATACAGGATGGGCAAACGCTCTCAATGGATTAGTTATGTCGCAACACACAAAAGTTCAGTTACGATCTGCCAGTCAAGGCACGTCAAGACTTGACTTACTTCGCCATACCTGGCCTGGCAACCCATACAAGCAATCGTGTATCTCTCTGCGTGCCAGTGGGCAACACCATTGAATTTGACTACGGGACCCTCTCGATGAGTGAGCGCCATTTGATCTTCCACTGTGGGAAGTGTCATAACATTGATAACATTGGTCGCATAGATAAGTGAAAGAGTAAAGGAGAGCCGCATACTGGTTTCCAGATGGACGTGCTGGGGTGTAGGAGCAAGAGGGAACACAAGCTTAACCGTCGGCCAACTGTCCTAGTATGTAACGCCTCATCAGCAACGGGCTATCACGGCCCGAGGCAATACCGCGGAACTAATTATTAGGCCGGTGGTGGAATACCCACAAAGCTCCCTTGTATAGGTAACCAATCACAATCTGCACCGGCTCCGTCATGTGACATTTGCCTTTTGATTTGCCATGTTCCGGATAATTATGGGTGCTCCCGAAATACAGCATACAAGTAGGCAGGTATACTTCAATCCTCTTTTTTTTTCTTTTCATCCGGAGTTAGCACATATACCGCTCCATCGTCAACTCCTCCGCCTTGGAATGGCGTTGACAGGATGCTCCCACGCAGTCATGTCCTCCTTTTCGCCTATTACTACACACGCTGTGTGGCCGGGCATTGTACGTGGTTTGCTAGGCGTGGTTGTGACGCAGCTGATTGGTTTCCCAGACGTTTTCAGCCGTTTTATATTCAACGATACCCTAACAGAGCAATGGGAATACGTCCGGTAGGTATTTTACCCAGCCTACTCCTTCCTTCCTGCCGTGCGTGCGTGCGTGTGAGAGTTGATAGTATGCTGAGACTGCGGCAAAGGAATATTTCCCTAGGCGAGGCCGGCGACTCCGGCTTGTGGGATCAATACATGCCGTTCTACGATGTCTACTCGGAAGATGTGAGGTGCGGTCGAGGTGCGGTCGAGTCCGGGGCAGGGACCAAGACAGCAGAGGTATTCGCCGGTGACGAAGTTGGCTTCGTCGTGGGGAGAAGCGCAATGGAGGTATACTACCGGCCGTCCAGTCTACGGTCCTGAACCACTGTGGGTTTATTGCAGAACTGACCCGGGAGCTTACTGGCAGCCAGTGGAACCCCACCTGATATACCACAATGGTCCCGGGCAAGCATACCTCTCCCGTTCTGCCGGGACAGATGTCCGGAACTACAAAGGGGACGGGGATTGGTTTAAGATTGCCTCTCTTGGGCCTGTAAACGACACATGGTGGTCGACACGTGACCAGACGGGCATGAACTTTACCATTCCAGCCGCCACTCCCCCCGGGCAGTACTTACTGCGGGTCGAGCACTTGTATGTGCGATATCCTGTGGGCACCACGCAGTTTTACATTGCATGTGCACAGCTCGACGTCCGCCCTCCCAGAGGCGGTGGGGTGATCGCAAAGATACCCGGTCCGGAACACATGGCGAGGTTCCCAGGGGCATATCAACTGCGGCATGAGGGTACGTATATTTGAATCAGCTGGCAGACGGAAAGCCGGAGTCAAGACAGCGTAAAACAAAAGTTGGGAGCTAACTGTTGATACTTAGGGATTGCTGTTCCAGAATACATGTATGAATGGCCGAATAGAAGATTGATGGAATACAAACCACCAGGCCCGCCTGTGTGGACAGGGTAGTGAAGCCAGCCCGGGAGTGGGAAATGTTGACAATGAGTCTTTGATTCGGAGACCTCTGCTATTGCTATGCGGACGATGGTTGATGCTCCATTTGTCGGTATAGCCCAGAGCTGCGTTGCTAAATCTGCTTAAACTTCCAATATCATATAGAGATTCACTTTCTCGCCTTTATTTTCAACGAACTTGCTGGTGTTGGAATAATAATCGATTGCGTGTTGCCAAGAGCTGTGTGATTTCCAATGTGCCGTTCTCGAAGGACTGAAAACCGAGCACAGCCGGTCCCGCTTCTCGCGCGGCATCAGAAGAGATTTCAAAACCAATCTTGGGCCCGAAAAGATTGCTGCCCTAGACCGTCGATTAGAGCGGGCACAGAGGGCCATGTCGCTTCACATGTCGTCCTTCTTAACGTACGTGACCTATCCTCCTCACCCACCGACCGGTTTTGCCGAATATAAACTTTTAAATATTCACTTTTTTTTACACAACGTACTAACGCCAGCCAAGTCACAAAATCTCTGAACTGGATGCAATATTGAAAACGATCAAAGTACAAACCAGCTCGATTCACATGCTCTGAGCCTCCGACATTGACGGCATCTCGGGGGGTCTACGCCAGCTGAAGCTGGAGGCCAGCAATGTCGAGCGCACCGCTTCCGCAGCAAAGGAAGATGCAATCCCAATCGACAAGCTGCAGAAAATCATGGCACAGCTATTGAACCTGGCAGTCGACAGCCGAAAAATGGCAAGGGAGCAAGCTCTCTTGGCTAGTCTCAACTTTGATGCTCGTCCCATCCGTCACGAGTCCATTCCCCACGCCCACAAGAAGACGTTTGAGTGGGCCTTTATCCATCCCGTGTTTTCACGCTGACTGGAGTGCGGGAGCAGTGTCTTTTGGGTGTCTGGCAAGGCGGGCTCGGGCAAATCAACCCTGATGAAGTTTGTTGCCAACCACCCAACCACGAAGCAGATGCTGGACCGCTGGTCGGCGCCTAAGGACACTGCCGTCGTCACGCATTACTTCTGGGGCGCCGGGACCCTGATGCAGCGGTCGTGGCTAGGCCTCTTGCAGGCCCTGCTGTTCGACATCTTGAGCAGCGTGCCCTCCTTGATCCCCATCATCTGCCGCGATCGTCGGGCCAAGCTGGGCGACGGCTTTGCGCCAATGAGGCTGGGCTCGTGGACGACACTGGAAATTTCGAGCGTCTTTCGCATCCTGTTCGAGACGAAAGCGGACGACTTGCCCACCAAGTTCTGCTTTTTATCGACGGGTTGGACGAGTTTGACGGCGAGCACCACGAGCTCTACGAGTCCATCAAGGCACTCTCCGCATCACCAGCCATCAAGCTGTGCATCTCGAGTCGTCCGTGGGTCGTCTTTGAAAACTACTTTGGGCAAGACGAAGAGGCAAAACTATGCATCAACGACCTGACTCGGAATGACATTCGGGAGTTCGCCAACAGCCAGCTACAGGGCCATCCGCGATGGAGAGCCAACGCCATCGACATCGTCCCCGGGGGTAGCGAGGATGTTTTGATTGAGGAGATCGTGGACAGGGCCGAGGGCGTTTTCCTCTGGGCTTTCCTTTGTCACGCGGTCCCTCAGGGAGGGTCTCACCAACGGCGACACCATCGACGAGATGCAAGCAAGGCTCAAGGCCCTTCCGAACCGCCTCGAGAATCTCTTCAAGCACATGCTCGAGAGCGCGGACCCCGTGTACCACCGCAAGATGGCCGGGATTTTTCGACTGGCGCTCGACGCCGGGGAACCCCTGAACCTGCTCATGTTCTGGTACTATGAAAAGGAGTTCGAGGTTGTCCGGTACGCGATTCGCTGGCCCGTCCAGCCGGCGAAGCAAGGCCTTGGGTACAGGTTGTAACACTAAGCGGCGGTTTATCCTTACGAGGGTTACCGTTACTAGCGGTTTTAAATTTAGCTTTAAAATCCTTAGAATTGTTATTAGAAGAACCTTCCCCTAAATTTTCAGTAACGGTTTTACTAACTCTAGCGTCGGAGTCGTCCTCGGCATTACTAGGAGACCTATCTTCTAAACTAACAGTAAACTTACCGTTACGGTTCCTATAAGTCTTAACGTTAAAGCTAGTAAAGATAACTCGATACTATATATTTCGTTCCCTACTTAGCTTAAGGTACGGGTCAGTAATCGTATATTGCCCGTGTCTGAGACGGTCGAGGTAAACGAAGCAAATTTAACCTACCCTCGTAAATAGGTCTCTCGCTAGCGACCTTGGAAGTTTGGGAGGTCTAGGCTACAGCTTTAGTAGTAACTCGGGCAGGGTCTTCCCCGTTCGAGATCGGCTACGTCGCAGCGCCCGCTTACCGACGCTATTGTAGTATTTCTGGTTCTTTACAGAATTTGAAAAAGGAAAAGATGTCATGAAGAAAGCGCAGAATTCAACGCCTGAGATTTTGTTCTTAAGGAATAACCAAGCGAGCGAGAGTCACTACGTCTGTAACTATCAGATTCAAAGAGGGGACAATCAGTTTTTTGATGTCCTTTCCATCCCCAGGGCCTGTTTTGAAACACGGAGCCGACTGCGCACTCGTTCCTTTGATCCAGATGACGAGAACTCCGGTCCATTGGATTGGACATTCAGGTATGTATTAGGCTCTGCATTTGCAGACGCAGTACGAATAGCTTCCCACCCACTTGCACTATGGTACCATGTCAGACGTTAGTCTGGTGAAAACTGGAAAATGGTAGCTTACGTATGACTGCGCACAGCTCAAAGCGCCGCCACAACCTCCGTGGGTATTGCAACAGTAGTTCTCACAGCCTAAAGTACCAGCAAGTTAGCCACTCTTAACACTTGTAGATCGCTTGCAGGGGATTATGATCCAACTTACTGACACAATCCCGTTTTCCCTGGATGTTGGTAGTTAAATGTCAGCAAAAGAGAGTACTAATTTAAGGGTAAAGGTGGAGCGACTAACCAGGACAGCATCGTCAAATGGAGTGGCCGCTACCAGGCCAACGCAGAGAAGAATAACCGCTGTGAAGAAACGCATGGTGTAGATGGGCGGTAAAATATCACGTATTTGACGTAGTGCTTGGTTGTTTGGTCGGTGGATTAAAGTTCCTTTAGGTTGGATTTGAATCTGAATTCCCAATCCTGCCCTACAAGAGCGGAGCCAAGGGTACTACTTATACATCATCATTTCGCCGTGGCCGCCCATTTATATCCAGAACATTGGGGAATATACAACCTCCCCTCATATTCTCAAGTGCCATCGACTCAACCGCTTAACATACCTACTTACCCAACCGAATGTTACACCCCGCACAAGGGACGGCACATTAACACCAGAAACTTGGTGTTGTCGGCTAGAACTTAGGCCGGCTTACTAGTCTTGTCACAATAACGCTTTTTAGACAGATATTTGCCTGATGCTGTATTGGCTTTTGTCCGAACAGTGTCTAATTGATTTGCATTTGTTAAGTCGTAGGGTGAGCTCAGAAAGTATGTGATTGATGCGCATGTGGCCATCGACTTGGTGCTTTACAGAAGTGCTGCTGGAACAAACCTGACCGAAGTCCCAATTCCTCGGATTGTCTTGGACTGGACTCCGAAGCGAAGGAAGTAGGCGCCGTATATATATATATAAATATGTATACGGGGCAGGCGTAGTGATGGGTGGCGCTCTCTGGCTGCGCGTTTCTGACCTTGCTGCTGTCATTCCTATCTCAGCCTAAGCTGTTTCCTACACTGCTCGCCGACGGCGTATCTAAATGGCATGGGGTTTTATCTTGGGTTTGTCTGGAAAGACCAGCTGAATGCGGGGGCTCCCATCAGCAACAATCAGACGATCTTTGCGTTTTCCATCGTTTCTATCTCGTGACGGTGAGCTGCCAACCCAGGTCCTGGGATATAACCACCGAGAAATTGGATTCACGGCATTCATCGCGTGTGGCACATTTTTCCATCGTCATGTCACACGGGATGAGATGCTGTTGGCCCCCCACCTCCCGGGGAATCCGAAGCCCTGTGCAGATCGATGACAGAATTCCCGGCCTGACCAACTTCCAACGTGCTAAAATGGAGGATAGTAATTCCTCCCACCAACAATTGAACCACATTGCTCGACCGCCACCGGCGATCGCTTGACCTGTCTGGACTCTCCACTCTGCATGCTCGCGGCAGCACCCAAACCAATCAAAATAACCCAACCGACCCGGCCCGAGAAAACGGTACATGTCGACTCGCCACCTACTACGGAGATCCCGACGTTGCGTTCTTGCGCGAGATGACCCCGAGGCTGGGCTGGGCCACCGATCGTGCTGTAACCACCTGTGCTTTTTGTCTCCCACGAAAAACTGCCGACACCCAGCTGACTTCTTGCCAGTCCCACGGCGAGTTCCCTTTCTCCTGCATCTCCCTATACTCTTGGCGTTTGCCAGCTCCATCGACAACTTCCCCGTACGCCTCAATATAATCTCCGTTCCAGCTCCATTTCTTGCCGCCTCGTCGATTCTTACGTAAGAGTCCGAATCCATCGCATGCCCCATGGTCTGGATCGGGACAAGGTCTTACCACCTAGTAAGATGGCCTAGCGCTGTGAGGTAGCCTTGGAACCTTGTTTAAATCTCTAGCTGTAGTGCACTGTAGCTTCGCGGAGCCCTCGTAAGCGGCCCCAGCTAATCTACGTATACACTAGCATACCCTAGGGGTTGCAAAGTATAGTAGGGGCACTATAGGCTTAAGGACTAGGCGTAGGAATATTGCGGGATGGGGGCTAGACTCCCCACCGCTACCCTTAAAGCCGGGACTAGAGACCAGACCTACGTTAGATATACCACCCCGCTCCATCTACTACAGGCAAAAGGCCATGTGACGAAAGAGGGCCCTGGAAATGATACAAAGCTCGAGTGGCGGCCCTCTTTAGGCTTCTGTCCGGGAATAGCACCTCATATCCGCAAAGTTCAGGACCGATAAGTCGTAGTAGCCACGGCGAACCTTGTCTGGTTTCTTATGGCTGGTGCCGGTCTGTTCTAGGCCGTTGCCGTTGCCGTCGATCCGCCGGCCCCTCCTCCTCCTCTGCCGCCGCCAGCGCCGCTTTCTCCGCCTAGTCCCCCTAGTAGCCGCTTTTTCCTCGTACTTGGAACGGGTAAGCGTGCGGTTGTAAATGCAATCCCGGCGACGCGTGCTAGCCCTCGGCTAGCGAGTGGAATTATCTTAACGCTACGGTTAGCGGCAACCTCGCCGTACTGGTTCCTCCCGAGGCGGCGTACTATAATACCTTCGACAGTCTTCTCGGTACCATCCCAACCTATAATGCTGCGAAATACACTTAAGTGACGGCCAACTACTCTCGCGAGTAATAGACGACCAAGATGCTACCACCTTATGGAGATTCTGTACCAATTCCACCTACCTACCTAGCGCCGACCCGGCGTCGCCTTATACGCCAGGGTACTATATATTACAAACTGTACCTAAGGTAGGTTAGATTGTAAGGCAGTATACCGCGGGGGTTTGTTAACGGTGGGGAGGGTATCTGTCAGTTTAGCGCCCAAGATTGATAGACCAGCGAGGAAAATTGTCCACTCACTGGTGTATCGAAGCCAATTTAGAACAGCTCCCGGTTTTCATTGTGATCCCCTCGCCGTGCATCGGGCAGCCTGAGGCGAAAGGCAATATCGGTGAAGTTCTGCCTGATGGAAACGAGCTTCTCGCTATGCACCCAGAACAGCCCGTCCAGTTCGCCACGCCGAAGCTGCTTCTCTGCATATTTCAGAGCGACAGTGCTCTTTCCAACCTCCCCGAGACCGTGGAGGGCGGGGGAGACGAACGAGGTTCCAGGAGGGCTTTCGCCGAAATGACGCTCGATTTCCCTAATAAGATCATCCCTGTCGAAGAAGCGTGAAGTGCGGATGGACGGCAGAACCACACATGGCAGCTTTGCCGGGTCATCCGCAAGAGACAGTTGGGAGAGTTGCGGCAGGGGGGATGTGGACTCTGGCGGAGTCGCCCTCGGAAATGTGAAGGACCTTGAAAGCTGCTTGGCTCGCAATGTCAGATTTTCCATGCCCCGGATGGAAGCCGTAGCCTTTTCCTCCAGTGGCAGCCATTGGGAGGCTGATGATATCTCGGCATCTAAGTTAGGCGGCGCCAGGAGGGTGTCGGTGTCTTCAAGAGGAGTAGAGGCTACTCGCCAGACGACGCGGACCACGGCATGTCTTGGCGGATGAAGGTGGTAGTGAAGCACAGAAACTCCAATATAGCAACGGCGGATTCTACGCAGCACGTCTTGAGCTCCGGTGTGAATTTAGGCGCTCTGGAGAAGTGGTCATTAAGAAAATCGACGCCGTCGCAGAGCTCTCCAAGCGGAGGGAGGATGCTGGAGATGCCCATGGGGACTCGTGAAGAAGCTGCCGGGTGTCGTTCTTTAATTAGCACAAGCACCCCCTCCCAAGATCATTTTCAAAAAAATACGTGAATGGAACCTTGATAATCAGCCTAGTGAAGCCCCAGATGGCCGATCCGTTGATCCGGGGGTCGACTTTTGGCAGCCACGTATCGGAGAAAGACTTCAGCGTCATCAACTTTGGCACGAGCATGGCAAACTCGCGAATGGTTGGTCTCGTCGTCATCGCCCTCTTGGATCTGGTCTTGGAGGTCTCCCACATGTCAAAGTCTAGAACCTGCTGCGTGTCGTTCTTCTCTTGTCTGTCGCGACAGGATTTTAGCGTGGACCTCCACTGCGCTGAGAGTAGTGCTCGCTGGTTTGGGCTAGGTTTATTCGCAATATGTGGCGCTGCCTAGTAGTGGATGGGTGGTAGTCTCTCACATTCGTGGCTGCTCCATCTCGTCCTTGCAGGTTCGTGGACGACGAGTTAGTTGGGTGACAGGTCTCTAGAGGGAAGAATGAGCGCGGGGTCTTTTGTGGGGGAGGGAGAGGGAGAGAGCTTGGTCTTTTAAACACGAAGAGACCGCCACAAGACCGCGAGAACCACGTGCACTGCCTGTGCAGTGGCACCACACCCAAACACGCCCCTTCCCAGAGCAACGCACTTTAGATTTTCTAGACTCCGCAGGTCTAAAAGTCCTTCCGACTTACGGATCTGATCCCAACTTTGGGCGAGGAAAGAGGTGCCTAACGGGCTTTGTTGATCAAGGACAATTAGCTACTTTGTTTCAGGGGCTCGAGGGGCCGCAAATTCAGAACAGTATTCCTGCCCGAAAACGCTCGGCAAAGCGAGAGGTTGGGCCCACCCAACCAACAGCGGCCCGCTTACGGACTAGGTACCTAGACCTAGGTATCTAGGCACCTATATTCGCGAGAACCAAGACGAGTTGTTCCAACTGTCATTCTGAATGGATTCCATGCAACCATCCGTGCCAGAAGCAATCTGGGCAGCACCGGCCGTCGGTTGGGCAATGAGCTGAATTCACGGGCGTGGTCATCACACCTTGGTCGCCGCTTGCTGGACATGGCTAACCTCCGTTGACGGAGCTTTTGAATGGCATTGGCCCGTCCAGACGCACTCTCGTGAGCTGCTCGAACGCATGCCCTACCTGGATCAAGACACCGTCCGAGAAAGCCTTGGAAATCAAGGTCAGTGAGTAGCTGCAGGCAGGTCACCAAATTAGCCATTTCCCTCCCATGAGAATCTCATGGAAGCCTCGGTTCAACATACGGAATCCCGAGTGCGACCCTGACCAGATGCGGCTTGCAACCATCGAGCTCAACGGGCGTTCCCTCGGGGTAGAATTCAAGCAGAACCCCAAGCACCGGAAATCCCATCTTGGCCGCCAGGTCGTTGGCAATGCCCAGAGAGGAGGGGACCATGAGCAGATCGAGGCTGTGCTTCTCCATCTGACCATGTCCCGGTACTTGTCGCTGTCGACGTCCACACCCTCAGCCTGCGCCCAGAGAAATTTTCCGATATCGCGGTCCGGGTACTCCTCCGCTGGGAAGGTCTTTGTGGATTCGATTATGTCCTCGGCGGTTCGGATATTGCTCGGGTTGATGTCGAAGGTCTGGAGATATCAAACAATGTCTCTCTTGAATTCGGACGATCGCACGATGCCGCGAACTTGCTGGTTCAGTTTCTTGAACCCTTCGGCTTCTGGAAAGTCAGCATTATCCACCACCTTTGCCCCGCCCGACGCAGCGTTTCGATCGCAGCCTCAAAAGACACCATGATGGACGATGTCGGGTCGGCACTGAACGTGTTCCGCGGAACACCAACAGTGATCCCCGTCAGGTCGGTGCCCTTGCAGAATGTGGTAACATCGGGAATGCTGTCGAATAGGATGCTCCAGGTCCAGTCGTCCTTTTCGCTTCGGCCCGCCATCCTTGAGAGCATATATGCAGCGTCCCTGGCCGTCTTCGTGGTTGGGCCGATGACGTCCTGGCGGCCTGATATTGGTATCGCGCCATCATTCGCAATCAAGCCGCGGCTAGGCTTCATGCCGAGCACAATAGCGAATTCGGCGGGTCCAGGGATGCTACTAAACGTCTACAAGCATGTTAGCTTGACAAGGGACTTCAACGGCTCGCAGAAAGACTGGCCTCGGTCCCAATGGCAGCAACGGCGAGCCCGAGAGCAGTCGCAACAGCCGAGCCAGCACTGCTGCCTTCTGGCGTCGAATTGGGACGATAGGCCCCGAGTGTCTGCCCTCCTGGTCTAGCTCCCGGGCGACGGAGAGAGCATCTGGGTTGACTTGCAGCACCGCCTTGAAGTCGGATGCTTCGTCAATCCTCGCCAGGAAGGCTTTTGTCAGATCGATGGTCGTGAACTGTCCCGACTGGAGGCCCTCGGCAGCGTCCTCGATTGTTAGCTGCAGAAACGGAGGGAGGCCCTCTGGTGGCGTTGGCGTCAGTCTGCTACAAACAGCACCGAACTTTGAAGGAGGGGTTGTCTTGCCTCCAATTTTATTACCCATCATCTTTCGAGTGAGGCTCAAGGCGATAATCCGGCAAAGGGGCGAAGACAAGAGAGGACTACTATGAAGGACAGTCCGCCAAGAAGAAGAAGGACAACTCTCTGGAGACTTTCATATGTTTGCGATGCATCGTCAAGGGAGGAAAAGACGACACATCCCCCCCTTCCACCACCCCGCCACGGTTGCCTGTCGTGTAACCACTTGGACATTTGGTCTTTTCACAACAGCGCAAACGTCAAGACTTCCTTCACTTTTCCGTAGTACAATTGCCACTGAAACTTGGTGCTGATCAAATGTGACCACGTCCAATCGATCAGGGGTTCGGTTTGCGGGATGGCCCGGTAACCAAGACAAAGGCCTGCCTGCAACCACGGCTTTTTAGTTTGCCAGGTACCTTGAGGAGAGGGCTAAGAATAAGCAGCACCAACCTGGGCGTATATCTTTTTCGTCGTGGGCGTCGCACTGCGCCGTCAGCGCCCTCTTGATGACTCTTGCCAATGGTGGACAGGCAGCAGCCACCAGCTCAGCCATCACCCGCCCGCCATGGCTCCCGAACACGCCAGCTGATAGGGCCTCCTGATTCCCGAGACACACAACCGCGCCCCCGCCATCTCACAGCCAACCCACCTGACCACCGAGGCTATGGGACAGTGGCCATGCTGACTCGACGTCTTTCTCGTCAGTATTTTGTCTAGACGCTCTCCAACTTTTGCTGACGCAGATTTCAACCCGACACACAACGCCCCAACTTGAGTCGAAACCCCAAAATAAAAACTGCAGCTATGGCTTCTCGGACGAGAAACCCGCCCATTAGGGAACCCTCCGTCTTTGAAAACAGCAGAAACATTTCATCCGTCCTAACCGGCATGGCCCGCGACACCCAGGTTCAGCCCTACCTTCGAGCTGATCCCATCGACTCACTCGTCGCCAGATACGACAATGACCAAAATCCAACACCCCCCCACAACTTCCTCGACTGGATGAGATTCGACGAGGCCACTCTCCCGCCAAGAGACAACCTCCGAAAAGCAAGACGCGACCAGATATTTGCTCCCCTTGATCGTGTCAAGCTGGAGCTCCCCGGAAAGATCGGCCTCGAGGGCTTCGGCGGCATCATCGAGTCGGCCCATTCCGTCATCCATTCGCATGACCATCTCGAATTCATGGAGTCGGAGCGAGACATTCTCATCCCTTCTCTCGAGTCCACCACCGAAAAACTGTCGCAGCGAGAACTCGAGAGGCTCGAGGTCGAACTATTCGATCTAACTAAATACAACGGCTACTGCGAGTTCTTGACGGCCGTGACGTGGTCCGAGGACGGCGAATCCGGGTCTGTGACGCTGTACAAAGTCAACGTGGGACTCCGCGAGGATGCTGTTGGAATCCGCCCTGTTGCCGCCATGCAGGGCGTCCCAAAGTCGATTCTGGTCAGCATGAGGACGCACGAAAAGATCAAGCGCAAGGCCGTCTTTGTGCCCACCGACGAGGATGCCCAGGGGTTCAAGTGGAAGGCGAATCCAAGCCGGGGCCCAACCTATGTCAAGGTGCAAGACTCCGTCTCCGCACAGCCTACGGTCCGCATGCGTTCTCCCAGCAGAGAGCGGAGTTCCAGCCACGGCTACCGCGGGCCGTCCCAAGTAGACGCACATGGGATCAAGGCTACGATTCCCCAGTTTGTCGCCCTGATGCACTCCAACAGGTCGATTCTGGAACAGGTCCAAACAACTCACATCGCCCTTCTGGATACCGGAGACGGTGGTGTCATGCCCGCCGTGGCTTTGGTGAAGGCCCCACGGCCCAACTCCCACGCCGGAGACGGTGTCCATGTGGCCGTGTTGATGCCCAACGAGGCAGACTGGGCCGACGAGCACATATATTGGATCGACGAAGCAGGTCTGACCGAGTTTCGAAGGAGAAAGTACTGGGACCTAATTGAGCGTGGGAGGCATGGAAGCAGGAGCAGGAGTCGACATTCCCACTCGAGACACGCTAGTCCGGACGACAGGCACAAGTCCCGGAGTCGGAGTCGGCACTCGGGGCACGGTGGTTCGAGGAGCCGGAGTCGCCATCTTTCTTTGAACGACATTTTTTGAGCAGAGTTTGGGTCTGATGAAGTCGTTCGCGGACGGTTTACAATTTGAGGCATCAGTCAGTGGCGGCCACCATGGAATGCTTTCAGCGGACGAGTTTATTTCATCTGGACTGTGAAACTTGAGACTATCTGCATGTCTGCGCCCATGGTCGCTGCTTAGCATCATTTAATGCTACCCAACAGCCCTACCTCTTTCACCGCCTTTGACCTCTCTTCTCTTGGGCGTTCACCTAGCTCGAATTCATATTTCCCCTCTCTCAAGTATCCATCTTCCTCCACCATGTTAGCCCTCATGCGTATCACCCTTTCGACTCTCCTGCTCGTCTCGGGGGCACTCAAAATCACCGCAACCCCACAGGCCAGCTCAACCGACTCAGCCGACTTCTCCTCCTCCCAACTCGAAACCGCCGACCCCTCCAGCGTCTTCTTCTCCTCCCAGAGCCTCACCTCAGCTGGAGACGGCTTCGATCACGCATCGGCCTTTACCCTTTCAGCCCAGAGCAGCAGCCCCAGCAGCGCCGACGACATCGACGCCGCTTCCCTCCCCACCTTCTCGTCTGACGAAACCCTCCCCTCAGCCGGAGACGGCATCGACCGCGCCTCCGCCATAACCCTCACCTAACCACCCTGACCCCTTCTGACGGCATCGACCACGCCCCCGCCACAACCCTCACCCCCCTGAGCACCTCCTCCCTGCCCGACGGCGTCGACTGCGCCTCGGCCGTCACCCTCCTCCCTCCGACAACATCCCCGAAGCTCACCTCGACAAGCTCTAAGCCAACAACAACGAGCACCCTCCTCGTCACGCCCCCGCCGGTGTACACAACCGTCGCCGTCCCACCACCGTTTGTGAATACCACCACGCAGACAACCTCCTCCTCATCAGCCACAGAAGAAACCACCCCCACCACCACCACCTCGGATAGCGCAGGTAGTACCCCGCGCTTTTGCCCCTGGTGTCACCCAGAGATCCCCCCGTCGGAGGGAACGGGGGAGTGTAACTTGTTCGTGCAGCTTCCTATGCCGGAGCCGGGCACGGATACGGATGCGGTGGAGGTGGAGGTGGATTATAAACCAGCAACAAAGAGGGAGAGACTCCCGTGGGCGATACTGAACTCGGATATCTCGGAGCTGTTGGATGGGGGGCTGGTGAAGTGGGATAGACCGGCGGTAGTCTCGTTGGGCGGGGCGGGGAGGATGCAGATGAGTGGGAATCAGGTTTCGGTGGGGAGGGGAGGGTGAGTTTCTTTCTTCTTCTTTCCATTCCTGTGCTTGTGTTGTTTGGGGTGCTCGGTGCTGTTTTTTGTTTGGTGCTTGTCACGGTGGGGGAAGGGGTGTTGCGTCAAGGGGTGAGCTCAGGGGCATAGACTATGCTGACGTATGAGCACTGCTAGACCGCACTTGGTGTACAACGACCTGGACATGCCGCCTACGCATCACGGGTGGAGGGAGTACACGTTTGCTGCACCGGGGAGGGAAGAGGGTGGGGGGAATGTCACGGTCTGGAGGATCAGCTTCGATTGCTCGCAGGGCGTGACGTGTGAGTTTGGGGGGAGGTGTCATGAGGAGCTTTGATTTCTTTCCTGCATTCGGGATCCGAGAATGTCTCGGATATGTCTGTCCCTATTCGGTGGTGGTAGTATGCAGGCTAGAACGAATTGGAGAATCTCGTTGATTTACGTTGTGTTTGAAGCTGAAGATCGCTATTCCTGTCAGGTTCTCACATGTAAGAACCCACGTAGGACGTTGAGACTTTCCCAATGAATCATGGAAGTCACAAGCTATATCTACAAAACGTAAGCGAGATATCATCACGTTAGAAGGGTGCAGCAATGACATCTTATTTTTATGTGAGAGCGCCTCTCCTCTGTTGACCAAACGAGCAAGTCGCTCCGCCATCTCGATGAGCAAGTACGGCTACAGTCGATGCAGACACCGAATAGGTTACACTTACTCACATGTCCGACACTCCTGTCAGAGCAGGAAACTGGAAAAGCCCACCAATGACCACACGTGCAAAGGAACCCTAGCCGTTTTGATTCCAATGCTACCCAATCCAAACAAAAAGTCCTATCGAGGCATGTGGCACGTGGGACATGGCTGTAGGACCTCGCTAGTAGTTGCAGGGCTAGGTCAAAGTGGGCTTTTAGTCGGGTTGAGTTCAAGGTCGGTATTGACTGAGAAAGGCATGCCGCGAGACTTTTTGTCCTCGTCCCCTGCCGTAAAGGATGAGGTTCGCTGAGCTCATGACTTTTGGATATGCGTTGACAACAACGCAAAATATCGGGTCAACAACTCCTTCACAACTGCGGCAAAAAAAAACGAACATCCTACCTTCCAGAACAAACACCCCCCGAACCTAGACCCAAAAATTCCCAGCATAGATCCTACGAGGCATGAGCACCGGGAAACTTCCCACGGATACACACCAGACGCTAGACATATCAGGGACAAACCCTGCCCTGCCCTGCACCGCCACCGCGATCCTGACGCACAGCACATGATATCACAATGGTACGATGCACTGACCGACAGAGTCTAGTCCCTCCTCCGCGAACCCAAACCCGAGGAGGGTATCGCCCTGGTCCAGTCCGGTCTTACTGCCCCCGAGGTATCCAGGGAGCCAGGGCCAGGTGTTGTGTACTGTGTATATACGTCCAGCCCCGGTCCGTTCCCTTAGCACAGGGGCTAGGCACATGGTGACCTTGAGGGAAGGGGTTACAGCACAGCGACATCGACAGGGAGGAGAGGAGGGGGAAGGAAACCAAATCCACGGGCTCGCGTCCTCCGGGTGGTAATAGCGGTGCTGATAGTGTAGCATGGTAGGTGGCCTCGGTAGGTACGTAGGTGCCCTTGGGTACACGTGGTTCATCACCCCCACATACCGTCGTTTAAGTAGAGCATCCTTCGGAAGCATCCAAGCCTGGGAACTAACCTGCACTACATATTAGAAAGGCAAAGCGAAACGAAAAAGGGACGCTACCAGCGCGGAATCGCGTCCATGCGGCGTGACTTGAGCTTGATCGGTCCCGGACAGGTCATAGACTCCACACCCACCGTGGCAGTCCTTCCGCCAGGTAGGTAAGTAGTGCAGGTTACACCGTGCAAGGAAGAGGAAACAAGCAAACAAAACAAACCTTGAGATGACCAAGAGGCCAACGGCACCGTTCCTTGAACCCAACACCCGGTTCCTCTGGCACAGCACCCTATTTTTGGCGTCATGCATAGCAGCTCCCGCCGTTGCTCCGGTCCGGGACCCGGAGGCGGCTAGATGGCATTCCCGACAAAACGGCATTGTGTGGGTGTGCATGACAGATCTCAGCCCGGAGCAATGCCATTCCACACAAAAAAAAAAGGAGGTACTATGGAGAGGCTGAGAGGTCCGGAAGCCTTGCTTTCTGTCTCTTTGGGAGGGTGGATGGATATTAAACGGGGCGGCGGTAGCGATGGCTGCTGGCTTGGCGGCGTGCGGTGCAGGGACAGGCCCGGGTCGGTAATACTACGGGAGGGAAGCAGGAAGGGTGGCCCGCGGGCCTCCAGTTCGTTTGGTTGAGGGCAGGAGGGTTACGCTGCGGGGGGGTTGTAGGGTATGATGGTGGCACGGATGGATGTTGTTTGGCGACATGGTAGGATGAGATGATCTGCAAACGGTTGGCACCAAGAGGGTTTGCGAGGACGTTGGTTGGAATGGAACGTGTTGGAGGAGAGAGGAATGAGGTGCCTCGTTTTTCAGTCGTGTGACCCAGACGTGCTAGGGCTTGGGTGTGAGATAGGCGAGACGGCGCCGGGTTGGGGTCCAGGGGGAGCGGCGTTAGATTGTCGAGAGGGGCCGTTCGGAAGGGAGAGCCGCCTGAGGTGAGACAAATTCCCGAAGTTTTCCCATGTGGAAATCCCGCCTCCGCGCCCGGGCCTGCAATGGCAAGGTGCCCCGAGGCTTGGAGGTAGGGAGATGGGTCGTTATGCACTGGACCGAGGGCATGGGGCCGGCGACCGGGGGGTCCGGAGATCTCGGCGGGTTTGGGTTGCTGGGGATCGGAGCTACACTTGGGAAATCTCGAGATGCCGCCCGGAGAGCCAGCCCTGGATCAATGCAAGGGCGCCAGAGAAAGCATAAAGGTGAAAAGGACGGAGGTTTTTCTGGCGACCATGGGGCAAATTGAGAGGAAACACGTCCTGGGATGGGGGCCGCTAGGCTCACGGGCAGTCGGAACAAGCTCTCTCGTCCCGCAGCTGGGGCTCGGGATCAGTGGCGTGTGCGCTGTGGTCAGTGGTTAGTGTTCAGTAGGTGGTTAGTGGCTGTCAGCCGACATGGATTCTGGAAACGCGGCGGAATCTCCACGCGGGCTGGAGGCGGCATGGGTCGTGGCCGAAACGGAGCGGCGATGCGGGGCAGCGTGTCGACGGGAAAAAGATCCGAAGGTTGCACATGGGGTGGGCCATTTTGGGCGAGGATCCGATCATCGATTGTCAATGTATCCGCAATCTTCAAATGTCGACTGTCCCGGGAGGATAGAGAAGCCTGAGATGACCGGGAGTCCAACACCACAGCACGACATGGACAAGAGCCAAGACGTGACCAGTTCTATAACAAAGTCAAAACACCCGGAATCGGACCTGGTATGACGACAGCATCCCGAAGCGAAAGAGAAGCTCTCTATCTGGAGAGTGTCGAGAGCACCAAGGACCCACGCGACGCAGGACCCCGTGGGAAGGACCCGGGACGAGGGCGAGCCATGGAGACAGGCGACGGGCGACGGGCGACGGGCGACGGGCGACGGCGGGAGACGAAGCAATCAAAAGAGGCTGAAAACGCCTTTATAAATCCCAGGTCATGGCCGGGTCGGTGGACGGCGGTGGACGTCGCCGACTAAGTGGTGATGGTGTGTGTGGGTGGGTGGGTGGTGGCGAGACCGTCCCGGACGAGTTGCATGTCAAGAAGAGCAAAAAAAAAAAAAGGCACCGGCTGGTCGATCCGTGGTGGTGTGAAGAACAAACGGTGGGCCATGCACAAGCAAAACGGCCATCGACGCGGGGTCCCGGTCCCCCACGATGGCCTCCCCGCAGGCCAATCAGCCCTCCCCAAAGCCAGCCCGGGAGAGGGACGGCGGGCAGGGAGGGCGTGCAGGGGGAATGGCGGGCCGTGAGGCGGTTCGCCGGCGCCACTCCCTTCAGGCGATGCGGAGTCGCAGTTCCGACTCTGTCCAAGTCCCACGGGCGAGGGGGGCCAATTGCGGCTGCCCAGCAGTGCCAGGCTCTGCCAGGGTGTCGACGACGGCACATGGTCCGTCCAGCACGCGCACCGAAAATCCCGTCGACGTCTCTCCGTCGTGCCCTCGTCCCCCGTCTCCCAAGGGGGAGCTCCCAACGGCCGCGCCTGGAACGACGGCCGACGGCACCGCAGGCAACGTTTTCCAGTCCTTCTGTTCCAATGCCCCCCACCGTCGACCTCCCCCAGTCCCGATTCAACACCGGGCTCCTTCCCCCCCCCCCTTCCTCCCCAGCCAAGCAAGTCGCCGCGGGTGGCCCATATCGTCGAGATGCCATGCGGTGGAGCAGCTGGATCTCGACGCAGTGGAGCTCGTCGACAGACGGCGGCACTGGCGGGACGTTCGGAGTGCGATGCGCCGGGTCCTGGCCATCCATGGACCTCCCGCGTAGCCATGGAGTATGGAGCATGGAGCCATGCTGGCCGGCGTCTAGGCCCTGGGGCGCGTTGGCGAGGAACTCTGCACTGGACCATTCTGCCTAAACGATAACTGGAGACGACTCTTATATTGGCGCTCGTCGCCGTTCCGGGACCCTGGCCGTGTCGGGCCTTGGACCTGTTACTTGTTGGTGGCTTTGCAGTAGTGTACATACATACCTATATACCCATCCCGCACCTGTTTCGCCCTCCCTTTGTCTAGCCCTTGGTTTTTTTGTGAGGAGGACGATCTCGGACCTTGAATCGACAACCACGGGCATCAGTATCTACCACCACCACCACCACCACCAACCACCACACGCACCCGATCTCGACGCCGGAAAGAGGAGGACCCCCGACGACGCCCCCCCCCCAGGCCCGATGCGGCGCGACTCTCGACGGACTCAATGGTCAGGATAGATACAGGATGACCAGCTCAGCAACCGGTGCGGCCGTGGTCTCGACGAGGGCCTCGACGCGGTCCAAGGACGCCGGCTCGCCGACCACGACAGTCATGGGCGCCGTGGCGGAAAAAATGGCAAAGGCGGCGGCGACAGGAAGGGCCGAGGATACGAATGGGTCTGGGTCCGGCGCCATGCTTAGCCCCCCCAGCAGCGGTATAGACAAGGGGGGCGGCCAATGCGCCCAATGCGGCCGACGGCGGGGTGTTTGCGTCGGCCACGGCCACGCCCCAGCTCCAGGGCATGATCAGCAGCACCACCACTACCATCCACTGTCCCTAGCGGATGCACACGCTGCCATTACGTCCAACGGAGGCCACCGCGCCGCCGCGCCCCTGGGCCTGCCGCTGTCCCCTCCCGCTGGGCCCGCGCCGTCAGCGTCGCCGTTGCAGTCGCTGGAGCAGCAGTCGAGCCGACCCCGCAGAATTTCCAAGCTCAACTACCGCGCCTTAACTGCGACGCTCTCCCAGCTCCGAAATGCCGCCGCACCGCCCCCCTCCTCCTCCCTCTCGACCACGACCGCCTCGCTGCTCGCCTCGGTGACGGCCTCGACGAACCCGAATTCGAATCCGATCCCCTCGGCCAACAGCATGGAGCCGCCCGTGCTCTCGTTCTACGGCAAGGAGCCGGTGCCGTTGCCCACGCGCTTCGCCCAGGTCAAGCGGGCGCTCGCCGCGGGCCGCGAGGCCGAGATCGAAGCCTCGTGGGCCCGCCTGCTCGAAGCCCTCAAGGGCGCCGTCGACAACATCGAGACGCGCGGCCCGCACATCACGCCCAGCATCGACTTTGCCGACATCGCCGACCCCGCGCGCACCGCCGACTTCCAGCGCGACCTCAAGCGCTACGGCCTGGGCGTGGTGCGCGCCGTCGTGCCCCGCGCCGACGCCCAGCTGGCCATCGACGAGACGGTGCAGTACCTCGAGACCAAGCACGACTTCAAGCAGCCGTCGCCGCAGGACCCGACGTGCTTCGACTTCTTCTGGACCCCCGCCCAGGTGCGCACGCGCGCCCACCCGCGCGTGCTCGAGGCCCAGCGCTGGGCCATGTCGCTGTGGGACAACCACGCCGACGACCGCCTGGCCACGCGCTTCCCCATCGCCTACGCCGACCGCCTGCGCATCCACGGCGCCAATATTGGTGGTGTCGGCCCGGACAAGGCGGTCGCCCCCGATGAGGGTGCGGACGAGGAGCTCGCCTTTGTCGAGCAGTTTGGCGACTTCTCCTCGTCGACCCTCATCGCCCAGGTCGACAACGGCAGCCTCGAGCGCTGGGAGCCCGACGGCTACGGCCGCGGCGGCACCTACGACGCCGTCTTCCGCGGCGAGTGGGAAAAGTACGACCCCTGGGACCCCACCCACCGCGTCAGCGCCACCACGGACCTCTACAACGGCTACGGCGCGTGCTCCATCTTCCGCATGTACCAGGGCGTCGTCGCCCTCTCCTCCATCGAGCCCGGCCTCCTCCGCCTGCTCCCCATGCCCAAGCTCGCCACCGCCTACTTCCTCCTCCGCCCCTTCTTCGCCCCCAAGACCCCGGCCCCGGACCGCCGCCAGGGCCCCGAGTGGGAGGCCTTCCTCGACGCCTCCAACTGGGCGCTCGACCGCAACTACAGCACCATCATCCACGGCGCCGTGCCCGGGCACGCGCAGCGCCTCACGGAGCGCTGGCACCCGCACCTCCACCTCCGCCGCACCCTCGTCACCATCCCCTCCCTCCAGACGGGCGACTACATCGTCTGGCACCCCGACCTAGCCTACCACATGACGTCCAACCCCAACGTCATGGCGTCGCGCGCCCCGTCCCCGCCGCCCTCCGACGGCGACCTTGCCGCCTCCCCCGCTGCCAAGCCCGTCTCCATCCTCGTCTACGTCCCCGCCGCCCCGCTCACCCAGACCAACGTGCTGTACCTCGCGCGCCAGCGCAAGACGTTCCAGCGCGGGCACCCCGGCCCGGACTTTGACGCGACGGGGTCCGGGCTGGGGTCCGAGGCGACGCACGCGGGCCGCCCGGGCGAGACGGAGATTGCAGAGGTCGGCGGGCCGGCGGGGCTGCAGGCTATGGGGCTGGCGCCGTTTGACGTCGCGCCGACGCCGCCTGCGGATGCGGCGAATGGGGAGGGGGATGAGGATGTGGATATGGAGGGTGCGGGGGAGGCTGGTGGCAAGTCGGTCACGCGCGCCGAGGCGGATGTTGCCAGGTTGGCGAATATCATTCTGTTTCCGGATCGCTATGACTTTTACATGCCGAAGCGGACGGGGACGAGGGCCAGCACGAGGAGGACGGCGGCGGCGGCCAGGGCGGCGGTGACGGTGGCGGCGGTGGGGGGGAGGGATGGGGTTGTTGCCAAGAAGTCGGCCGAGGGGGTGGTGCCGGTCAAGGGTTAATTGCATCGGCGGCAGAGGATGTTTTTGGGGGACATATTTCGGGTTGAGGACGACGTTGACGGTGATGGGCCGGGAGGGGCGTGGACTGTACCATGGCCCGATCAACTTGGGTTCGGCAGTGAGATGTGCCGGGGATGGCACCTTCTTGTTGTGGGCAGAACAGGACATATTTTGCGCGCAGCAGAGAGACGGGAGCAGCATATCTTGGCTACTACTACTACTACTACTACTTACTACTTTTTAGAGAGGGAGATGGGAAGAGAGCGCAACAGATGCGATGGGAAAGAGCAAGAGTCATACCCCTCTCGTTGGCTGTGGCCGGTGGATTCGGACGGGCTGGGATTGTTGGTTTGGGTGCGGTGGCGATGGTGCTGGGTCCGTACAATAGTTGCAGTCTCGAGCAAGCATCATCATCATCATCGTCGAGATCAACAGGAGCAGCAGTCTTTTACTTGTTTCTTGTGTAGAAAGTTTTTAGTCTTCTTTGGCAGTATATAGTATCGTTTCCATGCCACGGCCAAGCATCCAGACGGGGAAGCAGAGCAATCAGTCAAACATCGTTGGACAGCCAGATGGCGACGAAACAACCGGACACTCCACCTCCGCAAACCTATCAAATTCAAGCCTCCCTCCCCCGGGGAAACCACCATTCCCACACATGCGGACAGCCACTCGACAGGCGGAAATATCAGAAAGTGGCGTGACATGCCCGGCCATTCTCAACTGCTGGAACCGAAGTCTGGGCGTTTTGTTCTCCCTGTTTCCCCGTGGTTTTACCGACGCGCCGACGAGCCAAGGGAATCATCAGGCGGTTGCGTATAGGGCTGTTATGGGGGGGCGAGGGGCGGCGCAATCAACTGGAAACAGCACTAGCCCGGGGAATAAGGGCCTGAGACGCCGCCGTAGGCCGAGATTTTCCCGGGCTGGGGATGGGGCATTCCCCCGATTGGGGGGGGTTCGGTGAGTAGTTTGGGATCGAGAGGGACGGACGGACGATGGATCCGTGATTTGTAACGACATGTCGACTCTTGAGTGAGTTTCCGTTGTCGGGTTTGGTGTTGATACTGGGGATTGCAGTTGATGGAATGGACGAAAAAAAAGGGGGGTGTTGATGCGCTGAAACTTGAGGGGGCGACAGCCGTTGGCGGGGGGAGACTTTGCTTTTTCCTCTTTTCCCTGCCCCTTTGCGTGAGCTTTTTTTTTTTTTTCCAGCACAACGACGGCTCTTGACCTCTGACCAAAACATGACACCCAAGCGACCGTACAAAATGTCCCCGACAGCGAAGCGAAACAGGCCCTCCCAAATCTCGGCATGGATGATCCGATTTGGTGCCCGCGGCACTCTCAGATGAAGCGACCCGATCCAGGCTGAATGCAGTCGGGGACATGGAACGAGACGAGACGAGATGATGCCTCCGACACCGCCAAGAACCACGAGCAGCGGACATGGGACTGGACGAAGAGCTCATGCTCCCGAGGATTCAATTGCCAGGACAGCTATCATGGAATGATAGGACGGCGACAAGGACATGTGTCGTGATGCCAGTGGAGGCATCAAGACCCCTGCTGCCGATTGACGTAACAGGACGCCGGGCATCCAAGACTCCATCACGACACCGTTATCTCTGTCAAGTGGCGTCAACTCCGATCCGCCGATCCACGGCGACTGGGGTATCCGGACTCTGCACCCGCCATGGTCCGGTCAAGACCGGGTCTCGCCTCCGGAATCTGGACATGGGCGGCGGACTGCGCGGGCCTCGTCCGCCGCTTTGGCCCGGAGCCGGAGCCGGAGCCGGAGCCGAACCCGGACGGTATTCCGCCACCTGGCCCTACCATACCAAAGGTTAATGCCAACATCGACATGACGAAAACGGCAATGGCCTCTCCTGGGGGTGTCACCGACCGCTCCCGCAGGACCGGCCGGGCCACCGGCTCCGTGGCCAAGATCCGGAGCGAGGACGCGGCCGGTCCACTACGGACGAGGCACGGGAAGCGCCCCCCGGTGCCCCAATCGCCAGGCCCTGCTCCTCCAAGCCCCGGAAACCCAGCCAGCGTCTCCCTCACCTGGCTCCACCGCCTGACAACCTTTCGCCCCCACCCATTCTCTCCCCAATTACAAGGCCTCTCCTCCATTCCCCTCCTACACAACCCCTCGCGCACCTCCTTCCTCCTCACAACCCTCACCGCCATAACCCTCAACCACCTCCGCCGCACCCTCCACCCCGCCCTCGCCGCCCCCATCTACCACACCCCGCTCCACGACCTGCGTCTGGCACGGTCGAACCCGGCGTACTTTCTCGACGAGGCGCTGTCTGTGTCGTGGACCGCGCTAGCGGTAAGCCACGTCCAGAAGTTGGTATGGGACTCTTTAGCAGGATGGGCCGTGTCGTCTTTGGGCGGGGAGAGCACCGGTGGGAGCAGGAGGAGGGGGGAGGTGATGAAGGTGGTGTACCTCGTTTGGATGCTGGCGAGCGTGGAGTACGTCTTCATAAGGAGCTGTAGCGCGGTGGCGTTTTTGGTGGCGGGTTGGAAGTTGGTGTTTGGGCTGGAGGTTGGGCGGCGGGCGCTGGGGGGGGTGCTGGGGATGCGGTGGGATAAGGGGGTGGTGGGGGGGTGGGAGGTGGGGGGGTGGCTGTGGCGCAGGTTGGTGCCGCTGGGGAGGGAGAGTGTGAGAGCGGCGGTGGTGGATGGGCGGCCGGGGATGTTGCTGGTGCTAGTGGGGGTGGTGGGGGTGGTGGTGGCTGTTTTGGAGTGGAGGGGGGTGTTTTTTATTGCGCTCGAGGTGAGCGGGGTGTTTATCGCGGCGGGGTATTTTGTTGTGGCGGTGGGGGTGTGGATGGGGGGAGGGTTGGTTGTTGTGGGGGAGGGAGAGGCGGTCACCGAGAAGCCTTGTTCTGCTGTCGAGCTGCGGACGTCGACGACAAGAGGACCGAAAAGACGAGGCACAGGTCATGGCCAAGTCAGCCGCCAAAAAGTTAGCCGGTGAGGCACTCAAACAACCGCTTTCATTCCCAACTCGTCCAATCGTCGTCCTCTCCGTCATGACTGCGTACAGAATACAAAACAAAATGGTACAGTAAGTTGAAGAATACCCAAACCCGGCCACCCCTTTCCACTTATCCCCCCCATAAACCGCCTACCCCCTAAAACCCAACCAACCCCCCCAAAACCCCCATCGCCACCAACACCCCCCACCCCACCTCCCCCCTCCCAACCCCATTCTTCTTCCCATCCCCCCCCGCCCCCGTCGTCTCCTTCGGCTTCCCTACCCCCGTCTCCTTCACCCCCCCACCCGTCGTCTCCGTCCCAGCCGCACACTCCCCCACCCCAAAATCCCCCACCCCTCCCCTCACCACCCCCGCCAGCACCCCCTCCCCCTCTCCAAAGACCTCCGCCCCCTCCGGCGCCGGCAACACCCCCAGCAAAGCCGCATTCCACCGCCCCGCGGCGCCCATCAGGCTCTCCAGCCCGTCATGAACGAGTTTGCATCCCCCGCCGGCCGCGATGGCGGGCTTATCGGCGCTGAGGGCGGCGACTAGTAATCCCCCCGCCGTTACCAGTTCTAGAGCCGGGTCCTGGAGGGAGGAGGAGACTTGGAGGGCGGAGATGGTGCCCCCCGACAAGGCGGCGACGGCGTCGGTGGAGGTGGAAAAGGTGGCGAGGAGGGAGGAGAAGGCGGAGGGGAGGGCGGCGGTGGTGGTGTTGGAGGATGTGTAGGAGGCGGTGAAGTTGTTGAGGGAGTCGGTGACGGTGGTGAGGAGGGTGGTGAGGGTTGGGATGTCGCGGGGGAGGAGGTCGGGGGAGGCGAGGGCGGAGGAGGTGGTGAGGAGGGCGGCGAGGAAGAGGGATCGCATTTTGGTGTGGTCGTGGTGGGGTGATGGGAGTTTGGCTTTGGTATAATTGTGGCGGTGACGACGAGGTCAGGAATGGCTCTCCCCCTTGCGACAACGACGGACAGTAATGAGCGGATGTGGTCAAGTTGAGAAGAAGAAACTCGAGAAGGAAAACGAC
This sequence comes from Schizothecium vesticola, assembly GCA_030549215.1. Taxonomy (NCBI): domain Eukaryota; kingdom Fungi; phylum Ascomycota; class Sordariomycetes; order Sordariales; family Schizotheciaceae; genus Schizothecium; species Schizothecium vesticola. The sequence goes on along the minus strand of JAUKUD010000007.1, from coordinate 385,106 downwards.
GAAGTCGTCGTCGTCGTCGTCGCAATCTCATTTTATTAACACCACACGCAGCTGGCACACACAACACACACACACACACACACACAACACACTGGTCAACAAGGTGCCGGCGGGAGATAGACAAGCTGCAATGTAACCCCGTCCCCAGACGCGGCACGCAATCCCCCATCCTCTGGATGCACACGCTCGAAATTGCGCGGGTGGTCCTGAATTTGGGGTCGTCATCTTGGCGGGGGACGGCAGCAATCCAAGCTCGTCATTGGATTGGTCGGGTGGTGGTGGTGTGCCGTCCCCTTTTCCCCACATCCTGGCTTGACGCCGCCAAGGTTGGCGATGATTGCTCTTTCCCGGTCGGGGCTCATGAAATGGATTGTGCGGACTTGGGTATGTCTACTTACACAGTCCACCAGCTACGATATCGCAATCATGGCCGCATCAGGAGCCGCATCAGCCCTGCATCCCAGAAATAGTATCTCTTCGGATACGCCCGCCGACATCCACCGCCATGGGCAGTCTACGCATACCCATTCTCAACCAGCCACGCCTTGACGCCCTCGCCGTCCCGCTTCTTGTACGCCGCCCGCCCGCGGATCTTGTCCTTGGCCGTCTCGAGCGTCCGGTCAAAGCCCTTTGTGCTGACGCCCGAGAAAAAGGCCTCAATCTCGTCCAGCACCGACGTGTCGTTAAACTTGCTGAGGCTCTGCCCGATCATCCGGTCGACAATGATGGGATTGCCGCCCAGCTTGGCATTCACGTGCTCCCAGTTGTCGCGCAGGTACGCCCACAGCAGCGGTCGCGCCACCTTGTCGGCCGCCATGGCCGCCGCCAGGACGTGCACGTCGCCGGCCGGCACCGAGTCGCGGGCCGCCGCGGGCGGCGAGATGTTGTAGTTGAGCGGCAGCAGAACCTCCTTGATGAGCTTCTCGTCCTTGCAGTGCGCCATGGCGCTGAGGCACGACTCCTTGCCGCCGATGGCGAGAGTGGTGAACCACTCGTCCTTGAGGGCCGCCACGGCACCGGCCGGGTCATTGCGGATGGCGGACCGGTAGATGGGGATGCGGAGATCGGCCGGGATCGGGTTCTTATCGGGGTTCTCGCGCCACGCCGTCCACCGCTTGAAACCCTCGGCGAGGGCCCTAAAAGGTCAGCATACCAGTCTCATCACGGATATCGGGAAACATACTCTTGGTGCCCGCACGACACGGCCGCGCCAAGCAGACGCTTTCGCAACTGGGGTGTCGTCATGTCCTCGCCCGACTTCGCCTCCCATCCCAGCTCCTTGAGCGACTTGTCAATCACCTCCAGCACGAGCTTGTCGAGACCGGTGGTGATCTGCTCATCCTCGCCAAAGACCGACTTGAGCGTCCCAATGGCGTCGAGCGCCTGCGACAGGACGCGAAAGTGCGTCTCGTTCTTCATGCCCCGCACAAACGACAGGAGCGCCGCCGTCGTGCTGTACCCGGCAAAGGCGAGGTCCGACGCCGACGCCGTGATGAGGATCTTGTCGGCGGTGCCGAGCTTGTCGAGCTGCGTGCCGAGCGTCTTGAGCCTCGCCTCGGGGTAGTTGACGTGGTAGAAGCCCGTGGCGCCGGCGTTGAGCTGGTAGAAGTCGGTGTCGACGCCCTCGAGCGTCGACTCCTTGGTCGTCAGGGCGACCGCCTCCACCTCTTGCGAGCCGCTCTTGCCCTTGAGCGCCAGAGGCACCCACCACGTCGTCTCGTTGTCCTCGGGCTTGACATCGCCCGTCGACAGGAAACGGCTCTGCTTCAGTGCGAGGCTTCCGCCCCTCTCCGTGACGCTGACGACGGGGTAGCCAATCTTTTCGATCCAGTTGCCCATGATCTTATTCACGTCAATGCCCGAGGCCTCGCTAAGGGCATCCCAGAGCGCCGACGTCTTGGCGTTGCCGTACTTGTTCTTCTTCAGGTAGATGGCCACACCCTGGAGGAACGTCTTGATGCCAATGTTGGACGCCAGCATGCGGATCATGGAGCACCCCTTGAGGTAGCTGATCTTGTCAAAGATCTGATTGACTTCGAGCACGTCGCGGACGGGCACCTGGATGGGGTGCGAGGCGCGCACGCTGTCGAGGAGGAAGGCTTCCGTCATGCCCTCGTTGACAAACTGGGGCCAGACCTCCCACTCGGGGTGCAGGTGGTCAATGGCCAGCCAGCCGGCCCACGTGGCGAAGCCCTCGTTGAGCCAGAGCTCATCCCACCAGTCCATCGTCACCAGGTTGCCGAACCACTGGTGGGCCAGCTCGTGGGCGACGACGTAGGCGATGCGGTTGCGGAAGCGGGCCTCGGAGAGCTTCTCGTCAAAGAGGATGGCCGTCAGGCGGTACGTCACCAGGCCCCAGTTCTCCATGGCGCCGTGCGTGAACTCGTGGACGGCCAGGATGTCGCTCTTGGGGAGCGGGTAGTCAATGCCGAATTGCTCCGAGAAGTAGTCGATGATCTTGGGGGCGTGCTCGAGCGCCCAGCGACCCTGCTCCTTGAGGCCGCGCGTCGTGTAGACGCGCACGGGGATCTTGCTGCCGTTGTACTCGCGGTCGGTAAAGGCCTCGACGTACTCAAAGTCGCCGACGGCCCAGGCAAGGAGGTAGGTGCTCATGACGGGGCTGCGCTCGAAGGAGACGAGGTGCTTGTTGTCGCCTACCTTGCGGATCTCCTTGGTGGGCATGTTGGACAGGGCCACCTGGTCGGCGGGGATCTCAATGGCAAAGTCGAAGGTGGCCTTGAGGTTGGGCTCGTCGAAGCAGGGGAAGGCGCGGCGGGCATCGCCGGCCTCGAACTGCGTGCTGAACATGTAGTGGAACTCGTCGTCGCGGGGGACGCTGGCGGCGGGGGTCACGGGGGGCTTGTACTGGCTGCGGTAGAAGCCGGCCATGTCGTGGTTGAGCTCGCCGGTGAACTCGATGGTCACCTCGGCCTCGGACGAGACGGGCAGCACATCGGGGAAGGTGATGGTGCTGCGCTGGGACTGCTTGTCCTCGGCAAAGGAGGTCGACTCCCATGACTGGTTGGTGACGGAGACCTTGGCGCGGACGAGCTTGATCTCGAGCGTGTTAAGGATGATGTCCTTGGCAGGCTTGATAACCTTTCCTTGGATGCTGGGAGGTGTTAGCGAGCCGGAGGGGATGGCACAAGAGGGGCACCGACGTCACGGTTCCCGTGTAGGTCCAGGTGGAAAAGTCGAGGTCCTTGAGAACCAGGTCGTAGTGGACCGGCTTGAAGTGGTCGGGGAGGATGTCGCGGTCCGACATGTCTGCGGCTCTGGCGGCCTTGGCCCTCCGCGCTTCGTACGAGCAGTGTCTTGGGGAGCCGAGGTAAAAGGGGGTGGTGGCAGTGGAAGGGCGCGTCGGTCGGCGGGGGGAAAGTCTGGAGGGGGGGGAAGAGGGTGCCGAGTACAATCGGGTGGCCGAGGGGGGGGGCCTCAAGGCGGTAACAGCTGTCCAGGACCGACGGGTTAGACGGACGGGGAGACGGACAGAAGCTGAAGTCGAGAGAGAAGAGGCCAGTCTAGAATGGCGACGACTGCATTTATGGAGAGCAGCAGAATTCATAAAGGGCCGTCTCGAAATATTTTGCAGGAACGCCGAGCACCTTCTGTTCTTGCCCACCACTTGTTCGTTGATCGCGGTGCGACCCCGCCTTTCCCCTCACAGTCCAATGACGACAGCCAGCAAAGGGGAAAGTGGGGAGGGGGGGTTCTCGGCTCTCTCCACGCCTCTCTTCAGTGGATCACACGCCCGAGAACCTACGGTACCCTTTTTGAGAACCGGTTCATCCGGCATCTGCTTGGCGCCCCAAGACGGAAGGAGACTTGACGCCACGCCCTAGACATGGATGGATTCAGCGTTGAGGAAATACTGCGTAGAAAATAAAAGTGCCTCTGATGCCGGGCAACCCATTGCGCAACACGACGCCCGACAGCATGGGAATTAGTAATATTTATAGTATAATTTCTCATTGCTTCAGGGCACCCAATCCCCCATCTGCCGGGCACTGGACCTCCTCCATCCTCCATGCCCCGTGGTCCGCCCTCAAGACTGCACCATCAACCCACCCGCCCTGTCAGATAAAAGATACTGCGCTTCGATTCATTAATGAAATTCATCATACGCATATGCAGGTACAATACGATACAATGCGTCCCGATTCCCGAGTCCCCTGTCCCGTCCCCGACACACCTCCCATGTTCACGTCCGTCCACTGTCCTCCCAACCCCACTGGCCTCCCAACCCCACTGGCCTCCCAACCCCAAAATCCAACCGTAAACGCCGCTCGGTACAAAGTCATGCCATAAGCAGGAGAGGAAAAACAAACGCTTGCAGCTGCAGGACCCAAAACCCGCAGCGGGACTCCACGACGGAGCCATGAGAAACCAGAGAGAACCCACCAAACAAAACAGTCGTGTATGATGCCGTCGTCGTGACACATGCCTCGTCCCAAGATAGGGCCAGTCTGATGATGCCCATGCGAAACCCCAGACGCAAGAACCAAATGCCAGAACCACCTCTCCCTCGTCCCATCATACAACCCCCCCCTCCCCCCCCCCTCGGCAGCTAAGACGCCGCCGCCGCCGCCCCCCCCTCCCACGCCGCATCCACCTGATCCCACCACCCCCCGTGCGCGTTCCGATCCACCGTCGACACCTTGCCCATCATGTCCACCATGTCGCGGACCTTATCCACAAACTCGGCCAGCCCCAAGCTCGCCAGCTTCTCCCCCGCCGTGCTCGTCGCCCGCACCTTTTCGCTCGCCGACGCCGCCGCCAGCCTGGCCAGAATATACCCCCGCAGCCGGTTGAGCAGCAGCCTCAGCACCGGCTCGCGCGGCTCGGGCTCGCGCTTCGCCGCCGCCTCGGCTCCCGCCGTCACAAACTTGCTGACGAGCGCCCGGAGGTGCTGCTTCGTGGCCGCCGGCATCGACCGCCCCGCCTCGAGCGCCGCCATGATGCCCTCCATCGTCGATTCCAGGGGCACCTCGGGCTGCTGCGCCTCGCCCTTCTCCAGCACGAGCAGGATACGCTGCGCCTCGTTCCTCCACGGCGCGCGCACGTCGCGCTTGAGGAGGTTCTTGCACTGCAGCAGGATGGCCGCGGCCGTGACGATGCGCCGCGTCAGCCGTCCGGCCTCGAGCGCGCGCTTATGGTCGAGCACGAGCATCTCGGGCGTCTCGGCCAGCGGGAGGGGGGAGAGCTGCGTGAATGTGTCGACGAGCATCTGCGCGTAGATGCGGTTGGCCGTCGGCCGCGAGGCCGGGTGGTTGATGCTCTCGGGGTCTCGTCGCGCCGTCTCGGCCAGCAGCTTCTGCCGCGCTGTCCGCCACGCCGCCGTCGCCGCTGACAGGTCGTATTCCCCAGACTCGACGCGCGCCGCAAACGCCTTGGCCTCGTACGTGGGCGCTTCCGAGATGAGCTGTGGTGCCGCCAGCTGCAGCAGGTAGTTGGCATAGTCGCTAACCATGATGTCGATGAAGCCGTTGAGGGCCTCGAGGCGGTCCACGTAGTTGCCCTGGCTCAGCCTCTCCTCGACGAGCGTCTTGACCTCGTCATCGCGGGCGGGGGCGCACATCCTGGGGAGGAGAGCGCCCATGGCCTGGAAGAACCTTTCGTACGAGAAGCTGCCCATCTGGAACTGGCGCTGCGCAATGTCTGTGTCGAGGAGGTCCCCAATGAATGTGTGCATCGAGTTTCCCTCGGCGACCAGCCGCTGCAGCTTGCTGCGGATTATGTCGGCCACCTTGAGGAGCAGGAAGAAGTGCGCCTCCTGCTGGTCTTGCTGCATCGTGTCCCGCATGCCTTCAAAGAGGGGCGTCAGCCTATGCCTCTGCTGCTCGTGGTATTCGTGCGGCTCCGTGCGAAACTCCTTGTTGATGGCCAGCTCGTGCACGACGACCCGGTTGTCGGGCAATAGGCTCATGGTGTTGGGAGCGACGACGTTGATCTTGAACGTTTCGCGCTTGCTCTGGGGCGTCGCTGGGGGTGTTGGCGCGTGCATATGGGAAGGGTCGCTTATGTCGTCCCCGCCGCTCAGCACACCCATGGCTGTCTCCGTGGTCGAATCCTCGGCGATTCGGGGCTTCGTGTCGCCCGTGGGCTTCTTGGCCTTGGCCTTGCGAGCCGCCTTGACAGCCTCGGCGACGAGCTTCTTGCCCTGGACGGGCCCAGCCAGCTTCTTGATGCGGACGAGAAGCAGCAGCTGGTTGTTGCGAATGCTCTCCTTGTACACCTGGTCGACCGACCCGTCCGTGCTGTCCTTGACAGACTCCCAGATGGCGTCAAGCTCGACAAACTGCATCACCATGAGCTCGATCAGCGAGTTGGAGTCGCGTGCCTTCCACGCGATAAAGGCATTGTAAAACGTCGCATACGCCTCGGGGAACGATGCCAGCAGGAGCGGGGGCGGCGTGTAGTTGTTGCAGGCCGTCAGACGGCCGAGGATGCGCTCAAACGACACGAGTAGGTCCCTAGCCTTGCCCACCAGCTCCTGCGACTGCGGGTTAGCCAAATCATCGCGCGGAATGGGTTTGGACAGAAGGGAGCCGACCTGCTCCTCTTCCCCCTTCCCCTCCTTGTTGCTGAGCACCTGCGAAGGGTGGCCCAAGATCAAGAAGGCGCTCAGAAATGACCTGACAGCCGTCATCTCGTCGACCGAGCCGACATCGCCCTCGTTCAGCCCGCATATCCGCAGGACGCGAGCCGTGGTGACCAGCACCTTGTCTCGCGAGAGAAGATCTATCACCTGCTCGAAGGACGCCGCCTGGACGCAGTCGATCGACAGCCCCAGCTCGTTGAATTCCGCCACGGCCTGCTGCCTCTTGAGGGACCGCCACCACGACTGGATCTTGGGTGCCGCTGACTCGGGCCGCATGGGGCTTGAGTCGCGCTCCTTCATTTCCTTGACCTGCGGCATCACCTCGACCAGGGAGGGCTTGGGTGTTTCAAGACTCCGCCCCCTCTCTCGGCCACGGGTCCGGGCGACGTTCCGCGTGCGAAGCTCTTCCCGCCGCCTCTCGGCCTCGGCCAGCCGCTCTTCCATATTGAGCTTCATCTTACGTATCTCCTGCTCGCGCCGCTCCTTCATGTTCTCGGCGATGGCCTTGGCCCTCTTGACTTCTTCGGCGCACGAGGCGGCAATCTCTGCCAGGTTGCGCTCCCGGGCCTGGGCGGCCGCCAGGGCCCTCTCGTCGCTCACGCTGGTGTCCTTGGTCGCGGCCTTGGCGAGGGCCGCGCGGAGGCGCACCTTTTCGGCGTGGGCGGCGCGGTCGGCCAGTCGCGCCTTGCGGTCCTCGAGGATCGACGCGCGGCGGAGGTGCTGGGCGACATATTTGCTCTGGTGTTCGGCGGCCTGGAGGGCGCAGCCGGTTGAGGAGCGTGACTGGGCCGAGGATATGCTGTTGCGGCGTGACGAGGCGGCACTCTCCTTGCGTCTGGTCTGATTTGTCGGGCGGCCGTAGAAGAGCCGGGCGGCGATGTGCGGGGGCGGGGTGTTGATCTTGGCGTCGTCTTGGTCGCCGTCCATCAAGTCGGCCTCTTCGTCGGGCGAGGCCATGGACATGTCGATGGTGGCATCTGGCGCCCCCGAGGATGGAGAGCCCGCAGACTCTTCGAGGTTGCGAGCGGGCTCGCTGAGGTGGAGGGAGGTTCGCCGCATCGCGACCGATCGCGTCTCGGCCGTGTTGTCGATGCGTCGGGTCGGATCAAGTCGATGTGTCGGGGCAAATCGATGCTGGGGATGGGATGCTGTGATGGTGGAATTCGATGGTTCTATGTTGTAGCGACGGGTTTGCGGAGGAAGTGACTCGCGGGAGGTTCGGGGTTCTGCCGGGCTGGGCTGGGGTCTGTCACGGTTGTCGTCGGTTCGGTGACCAAGGGCCGGGGCCGGGAGCAGAGACTGGCGAGTCGAGCGTGCGTCGGATGGGTTGGAGTCAAACAAAGACGACGACTCGTCTTTGAAGAAACAAAGACGGATGACGAGTGACGAAATATGTGGGACCAAGAAAGGGAATGTCTTAACAGCAACAAGACCATTTGCAGCAGCAACTCGGCTCAGCTCAATGGCGCTGCTGGCGGGGGGCACGAGGCACGAGGTTGGGTGCTGCTGACACAAACACGGCGAAGATGATGCGACCAGGATGGAAGATGGAAGCCAGGGGAAGCCTGATGACGAAAACACTTTTGCCCATGTCGGCCAATCGAGTGCCTCTTGCTCCTCCTGCCCTGTGCCCGCGACGAGGGAAAGCATCGGTGCTGGGCCAGGACAGTTCCTGGACATTCTATTGCTGGAAAAGAGGATGATGGGCCACTGTCCTGGTATGTTTTCCGACCTCTTGACTGGAAACATGACTCGGCCTGCCATCGACAAGATCTTCACTCCCATCTCGAGAACCATTTTCTTGTCCAGCCGATCTCACCTTTTATCGATAAACCCCGCAGCCCTAACAGCATCCCGCGACAGGCACCCAATTCTCTGTTAGCGACCGCTCTCCACTGAAAGAATGGCTGGGATGGGAATCCCATGCACAATGTTTCCACGTTCCCATGTTTCCATGGGTCATGTTTCATCTCTCTGACTGCTGACTGCTTGCTGCCTCCACATCTCGATCGAGACACCACGCTGCCACCGGCATCTGATCTCCTCCCGCCTTCTCGGCCTGTCGCACCTCAATCGCCCAAAAGCTCCGCGTCCTCCGCCTTCTCGGCTCAGTAAGCTGCGGGCGCTGATGACACCTTGCCCGCTCCGTTTGCCGATGCTTGGAGGCTTGGTGCTCCCTTCGCTCCCTTCCCCTCACCGTTTGGGAGTCTTGGTGTTTCACGCCGAGTCTCGCTCGCACTCCCTCCCTCGCCCTGCAATGGCCCTCCATCCGATCACCGCTCTCCACACATGGTCCTTTTCCCGTAGCACAGCAGTGAAGTACCCGGAAAAGCGGGAAATCTCCCCATGGCGTGCGCAAAAGGCCCCTTTTGGGCAATTCATCACTGCTTAGCTTAACCAACGACGTGCTGCAACACGACCATGTCAGATTTTCCTGATCCACCCACAGCTGCCACCGTATGAGGCAGTCAGGATGATTCGCCCGGGCGGGGTCTGGAGAGAGATAAGAATCTCCCAGTCTCGGTCTTTCTCAGCTTTCCTTAATCTCAAACAAATGTTCTCTTTCCATCATTTCCATCATCACAACACCATGACGACGAAGCCCCAAAAGGTTTGGGTCCGCCCCCGAGCCGTGGGCACAACCGCGGCCACGCCGTCATCCGGCCATCCGGTTCCTATCCCTCTTCCAACCGAGAATGTATGTGCCCGCCTCTCAGCAACGGATTCAGTGCTGACTTGGAGACAGATTGACCAACTCAAGGAGGACAGCGATTCCTTCACCCTGAGCTCCTTCACCGCCGAGGATGCCTGGGTTCTCGGAAACCTGCTCCGGGCTCGGCTCCTACCGCACGCTGCCCACGGACAATCCGCCTTGATCTCCATCTCCCTGGCCAACAGTGGCCAGACCGTGTTCCAATGCGTTACCGGTCCCGGCATCACGCCCGATCACGAGAAGTGGGTCCAGAGGAAGAGGAATGCGGTTCAGCGGTGGACACGTAGCACCTACCGCCTCAATCTCCAATTCAGCGGTGACGAGGCCCGGTTCAAGAGCATTTTTCAGCTGAGCGAGGAGCAGGCCAACAGCTATGCCATCCACGGGGGTGCCGTGCCCATCCGTGTCCCGGGCGTCGAGGGCATCGTAGCCATTGTAATTGTCAGCGGTCTCGCGCAGGAGGAGGACCACGGGGTCATTGCCGATGTCATCAAGAGCAACTGGGAAGAGGTTGAGATCTGAGGGCTCGACATTGAATGTATCAAATAACTCTTATCAACATTGACTTGGTTCTTCGAGACCTCAAGTCAGTCTTACCTCACCTTGAAATCCTGGAGTGGTCACAGATTCGGCAGAAGCCCCAAATATAGTATTGTAGCTTACTCGGTGAGCCGGTACTTTGATGGCATGCAGTCCTGCAGTCCTGCCGTTGCGGCTCGATTAACCGGGCTTGGGCACCGGTTGGATAAACTGGACATGTCTTGGGGCAGCTCACAATTTGGGGATGTGGCAGTCATGACGCACCCGAAACCGAGGGATCTCTCCAAATTCATCTCGACACTCTAGACCGCCGATGGTCCCTGAGTGTCTAACCTGCAGTGTTGCAAGCCTTCCGATGAGAAGGGTGTGGAATGATACTCGAGTTGCCATTGAAGCAACCAAGTTGCAGCACCCTGCAGACTCCCTTCGCCCTTGTAGCAACATTGCCAGTGTTTTTCCATGAGGGTTTGAGCATCTGCTATCACTCAAGTCAATTAGCGATATTGGTTAGCATTTGGGTTTGAAAGATGTGATACCGTACCCCCATGTCACCTAGGCAACCGCTTGGAGACAGTCGGACCAGGTGCCCCTTTTCTTTCAAGATTAACGTTAATATGTATCTTCCCAAGTACAAAGTCTTGATGAAGAGACAGTGTTGTCGGAACCTGTGCAACTCGTCGCCGACAATCCCCTGTAAATCAAGTTCTCAAAATGATACCTCTGCATAAATATCAACCCATATCTTGATGACAACAATGAAGCCTTCAACGACAAACGGCATGAAAATACCTGTATTTACTCGGCTCAGGGGCGAGGGCCGATGGATGAGCCACGCCAAGGCCAGAATGCCACCAACCGACCTTTTTTCGCCCTTTCCGTCGCTGCTGGCAAACGAAGGGACCCCAATGCTCGGCATGGTTTCGGCTTGGCATTTCCGCGGTAGGAATGGCAAACGGGATCGTGACCTTGGTCTTTGCTGGTCCCAAGGCTTTGCCAATGTGGCCGATTGACAGAGCCAAGCCAGCAAAGAAAAAGGGCATCTCCGAAAATCAGAAAATTGATGCGCCGACCTGCCGATGCGGCTTCTCTCGGTCGCATTCGGCCGTCTTGGAGAGCCTTGGACGGCGCGACCAAGCATCTTGGGGGACTTGGAAACAGCGCCCGTTGGGTTGGCCAGCGTGGGCACTTGGGGGGCCTGGCCCGTGGGCGGGGCCGAGGGCCCTGTGGTGATGGACTCGGGGGCCTTGGCCGGCACCCGCCAAGCGGCTTGGTTCTCGCTCCTCTCTGGCGCCAAGGCGCGGCGCGGCGTCGACACTTTTCGACGTCCTCGACATTCGACACGGTTTCCCTCTGGCCAAGCCCGGCGCCAAGTCGTCCCAAGAGCTCTTGGATATGCCAACATTCGGGCCAAGGCTCGGCGCTGCTGTGCGCAAACCAGCGTCTGGAACAGCGCTGAAGACGCCGTTTATTAAAATGGGCGGGCTGTCTGCCTCTTTTCTCCCACTCTGCCTCTGCTTCTGCTGCGTCCAAGCTCCGAGCTGCTGCTGCTCCCATCGTCGCCATCCACCAACAAACGCACCCACCCATCCCCATCTGTGCCCACCCTCTCTTTTTTCCTACCCCAACTTTATTTCCCTTGCCGGCGTTGGCTGCCGCTGGACTATCGAATCGATTCAATCCGCGTCAATTGGCTGGTCGCCCCAACTTCCATCCGCCCATTGCACCCAGACAAAAAAAGACGGCGCATTTTGCAGGCTGCAGATGGACGCACTTAACGGCACGTAGCTAGACGGGAACTCCGGCAGGGCCTACCAGGAGCCCCCCTGTAGCCTCTTCCGTGCGGAGAAGCCTCGCAGAGGGGAAAGAAAAGCCGAGGGGCCACCCCAAAAAGCGTGGAAAAGCAAGAGAAGAATCTAGGCCCGGGACATAGCTCCAGCTAGTCTCCGCGGGCCAGCATGCCGAAAGACGGCGTGGGTGGTGGACCGCCGCCGCACCACTCCCTTCCCGGCCCGGGAGCCGTGGAGGCCGGGGACGCCACCGACACCTCCGCCGAGACGGCGACCCCACATCACCACGGATCCTCCCCCCGACCACCGCCGCCAAAAACTATGGAGCCCCGCGAGAGCGGCGACGACCTCGAGGACCCGGATCGCCTCCGGCCCCCGCCCCGGTCCCGGTCCCGCCTCACGGCCCGCTCCATCCTCGGCGTGCTGACCATCATGCTCTCGCTGGCCCTGCTGGGGCTGGGCATCAAGATGTCGGTCAAGTACGACGAGGTCCCACTGATCCACGTGTCGTTTGCCTTTGTCGGGTTTACCGCAAGTTTTCCCCCCTTTTTGTCATGTTTACCTTCCCTTACCCCCTTACCCCCACACCCCCACCCCCATATATATGTACATCCCCCCCCAACTAACACCCCCCCCCCAGTCCGCCACAACCCTCGCCTGGCAGCTCTTTGAGTTCGTCACGCAATGCGCGCGCCGCGACCGCCGCGGCATCAACCCCGGCGCCCACGTCACCGTCAACATCATGCTGTGCCTCGCGTGCGTCGCCACGCTGGGCTACGTGTGCTTCTGGGTCTCGCAGGGCGAGCGCTGGAAGTACGTCGACGTGCACGGCGAGCGCACCGCCTACTCGCCGCTGTATCGGATCGGCATCGTGCTGGTGGCGCTGTCGGCGGGGATGCTGTGCGTCTCCTCCCCTCTCCTCCCCCTTTTTTCCCTTTGCTGACTGGTGTAGGTTGGTGCACTTCATGCTCGCCATTCTGGCGTGTCGCAAAGTCCGGCAGCGGGATGACGAGGCGCCGCTGCGGCCGCCGGTGGTAGTCAGGGTGAGGTATGACGGTGTCGGGCCGGATGGGACGAGTCGGCCGATGAGGGGTTGGGAGTATCGCGTGCCGCCGCCGGGGGTGGGGGCCATTCCTATGCCGGCGTATGCGGCGGCGGCGGGGAGGGAGCATGGGCGGCCGCCGAGACACGGGGACGTCGGGGGGGCTAGTCCGAGGGCGAGTACCAATGGGACGGCGTCGGCGGGGACGTTAGAGAAGGGGGGGTCATGAGAGAGGAGGGGGTTGGTTTATCACATATGGATTGGGTTATTGGATTTTACTGGTATAGGTGGTTGGGGAGGACGGATGATACCCCGACGGAGGGTGGTGGCACGGTTGGGAACAAAGCATGGAGTTTGGGTGTTGTTTTTGATCATATTACATGGAGACCGCATCATACTAGGCTAGGGACAGAAAGACAATGGTCATGATTGGATTTGTGGCAGATTTTGGGAGTGGAGATGACGACGACTTGGGAAGATGGTGGTGTTGGCTTTGAACTTGTAGGTGTCGGAATATATCCAAGACATCGATCGGTCTGTTACCTGGCTCGGAATGACTGCCTTGATCTAGAGTTTATTGGTTCTATGTAACTTGGGCAATATACTAAGTATTCAATCTTGAACAGGGCAGCACTTCAAGACGAAACTCTTGACCCTGACGACCGTGTTACCTCTACAGCATAGGCGTAATTGCTGGAGTGGAAATGACATTGCAATATCCCTCTGGGTCCAAGCGGAGGAGCTTTTCTTCGAGGAGCGCGAGATGTTGGGCTAAGAAATGAAATCCAATCCAATACTGGTTTGTTTGCTAGCGAGAGACCTCTTGCCATGCAAGCAAGGACCGATTCTTTCCTGGAAAGGCCTCGTTCGCAACCATGGGCCTCCTGTTCCGGTTTCAGGGCCTCCATCAACTGTTAGATGACCTTGGCTCGTATCTTCCATGTCTCGCGCTAACAAACAAACCGGGGCTAGAGTGCAGTTGCAGGGTGCCGTGTCGTAATGACCCAAACGCATGAAATGAAACGACGATTGGAATGGAACAGATGCAGCTCTCCCTGCCAAAAGTCATCGGGCGCATCCATCAAGGTCCTCACCATTGAGCACAGTGAAAGAACTCCAACCCCACAGTGGGAGTACCCCGCATCACCGCCCGCGGAGAGTTGGAGAGATTCTGCCGCTCCCTTTTTTTTTTTTCTGCCAGACCTCCAGCGCGTCAGAGCGGGAGCATCAACACCACCAAACCCCGGCTGCAGGACAAGATGCATTCGGTAGTCCGACCCAATGCCTGGACGGTGATTAAGCTGCCATCGGGAAACACAAGAGTCATCTTGGTCGTCCCCAACAGGTGCGTCCCTTGTCGCATTCCACCCCCCTCCTGACCTCGCGGACGCTGGTTAACACGTCGCAGTACGATATCGTTAGGCAAATACGGCTCTTTTCCCGCCAACCTGATCATCGGCCGGCCCTACCACCTCACCTACGAAATACAAGACAAGAAGCCCGACGAAGACTTTTGTCGCCTGCGAATCGTCCCGACAGAGGAGCTGTACGCCGACGTGTTCGCCGACGAGGAATCATCAGCCTGCGAAACCCCGAGCGCGGAAGTCCCCAAGCCATTACTCTCCACAGCCACCGGGGATGGCACCGAAATCACCGTGACCGAGAATGGAGAGCTCGTGGTGCGCTCGGGTCGCGAGGCCTCGGACGTCTTGGTGCGCCAGACCTTGACCCAGGAGCAGATTGAAGAGCTGAAGCGCGAGGGGAGCAATGCGGGAAAGGACGTTATCGAGAAGCTCTTGCTTTCTCATACCGCACTGGACCAAAAGACGAGCTTCAGTCTTGCCAAGTACAAGGCGCTCAAGACGAAAAAGTACATTCGGCGATTCCAGATGCTCCCGGTGGATATTCCCAACTTTGCGCACTGGCAGCTCGAGGAGCGCGAACCTGGGAAGATCATGGACATGCGAGCCGAGATGCTGGGTCTGGTCGAGTGCTGGGGGAATGCCCACTTCTCGGGCGAGGAGGCCTATCTGGAAGACCCGGGGGCGACGTGCACGCAGGGCGAAGAAGCCCTCGCCCCGATACGACCCGAACTGCTCAAGGGTCGCTGGCTCGTGGTGGACGACACATGTGGACTCTTGACGGCCGCCATGGCCGAGAAGATGGGCATTCTCCAACCAGACGATGACGACGAGAGCGACAGGAACGAACCACAACAGGCTCCAGACTCGGACGACGAGGAGCAGCCCGAGGTTGCCCCCAAGAAAGACGGGTCCGACGCCGAGATGGCTGACGTCCCAGGGACAGCCGACAAGACAGGAGAAGCCACCGCCAAAAGGCCACCGCCAAAACCCCGCGCCTCCGACTTTGCCATCCCCTTCTCCCAAACCAACACCATCACCATCCTCCACGCCGCCAGCCAGCCGAACCTCTCCTTCCTCAGCTACTGGGGCTTCGACGCCACGGCCCCCAACCACCCCCCGCACCCGCTGGTCAACCACCTCCTCTCCCTCACCTGGCTGCAGCTGCTCAAGCCCGAGCTCGACACGACGTACTCGATCCCGGCCCTCACGGCCGCGCCCGAGGAGCTCGCCTCGTGGAAGCCCAGCCGCCGGGGCAACTTCCACCGCAAGCGCCGGCGGTTCGCCCGGGTGCGGCACATTGTCGACGCGACGCGCACGGGCAACTTCTCCGGCCTCGTGTGCGCCAGCACCATGGACACGGTCAGCATCCTGCAGCACACGCTGCCGCTGCTCGCCGGCGGCGCGCCCGTGGCCATCTACTCGCCCACGCTGGAGCCGCTGGCGAGGCTGGCGGACCTGTTTAGCATCAGCCGGCGGACGGCGTGGACGAGCGGGAGCGCGGCGGAGACGGTGGACAAGACGGCCGAGGAGCTGGAGAGGTGGCCGGGGAGCGAGGACTTCCCGCTGAATCCGATGCTGCTGCTGGGGACGTCGATCCAGACGAGTCGGGCGCGGCAGTGGCAGGTTCTGCCGGGGAGGACGCACCCGCTGATGACGGAGCGGGGGGGCACGGATGGGTACATCTTTACGGCGTGGAAGGCCAGGCCGGCCGAGGGCAAGGTGGCGGCCAAGGGCAAGTTTAAGCGGAGAAAGTTGGATGCGGGTGTCGTTGTGGAAGGGGAAGTTGCGGTGTAGGTAGGGTTGGTATATGGAAGAAAGTGGATGTAGCTCATGGGCACTCATCCGCACGAGATGCCCAAGCATCCATATTGCATTCATGTACACCGAGCCGCTCAGTGAATTTTTAAAAACTCTCGCTCGTGCGTAGTACAAGTCTAGCCGTCAACGAGCCCCGCCGCCGCTCACAAGCCCTTGCCCATAAACTTCCTCTTGGTAAAGCTCAGCCACCACTTGCTCGGCTTGTCCTCGTCGCCCTCGTAGACGCGCGCCAGTAACCTCGTCGCCAGCTCCTGGCGCACCTGCGACATGTACTGGCGGAGGATCTCGCCGTCCTGCCTGTCGCGGGGGGGCTCGTACATCTGTTTTGGTCGTGTCAGCCATATCCCCCAGCCGCCATCAGTAGACAGAGCGGAAATACCTGATTCAGCGGCCACGCCGGATCGCCCGGAATCGCAAAGTGCGTGTCCAGCGCCAGGTTCTGCACCTCCTTGCCGGCTTCGCGCGAGCTGGCGCCCGGCTTGATCTTGCCCAGGCAGTCGCTGACGAACCAGATGCCGTAGACTAGCAGCCGGTCGGCCGGGCCCTGGATCTCAAAGTTGCGGAAGAAGGTGTTGGCGCGGAAGAGCGCGAGCACCTCGTCCAGGATGTCGTACGACTCCGAGTCGGCGTCGGGCGCCTCGTGCGCGGGCAGCGGCAGGTCGGGGAAGGGGAGGGGGTAGACGGGCCCGCGGACCTTGGTGCGGAGCGGGAAGAGCGGGAAGTTGCCGACCAGGCGGGGGGGGTTGGGGTCGGCGTTGAAGATGGAGTTGTAGGCCTGGAGGGGGGGGGGTGTCAGCACGGGGGGGCGAGGTTTGGGAGTGGAGGGGGGGACATGGTAGAGCTTGAGGGGGGATGTTCCGCTGGACTTGGACAGTTTAAGATTCAATCAAAACGTACCGGCATGGTGGGCGGCGCAAGGAGTGGTCCGTCTTGCGATCGCGAGGGGGAGGGGATGTGGTGGCTTGAACCGGGGGAGCTCGATGTCGCACCTCTCAGCCTTGCGGGGTCGGTTTAGGTGCTCATCCCCAACTGCCCGCGCCCCTGACGTTGACGTTCGGCCAGTGCTGACTGTGGCTGGAGATACGGGCACAGCCTCATCTCTCGTGAATGCCTGAGGTATCCAAGCGAACAGTCATCACAGGCAGCCACACCCACACTTGGCGTCGCTCATTGGCCGGCTAAATCAGCGCTTGCGGTCTGATGACGCCGACGCCAAGCGACACATGCGAGACATGGGCACATCTCGATCGATCTCGGCCCGACGGTTTCCGCTTGCGATGGCTTCTTTTTTCAGATGGACTCGTGGCAGAGCAGATGTGGATGTTTGCGGCATGACTGAGCCAAGTTGAAAATGAAAATAAAATGGCAAAAAGGGCAAAAACATGTGTCATCAAGCTTTTTCTTGGTGATACCACAAGTGCCAATATCTGGGCGGCGGTGACACAAGTGTCGGATCTGATTCGAGGCTGAGCATCAAATCAGGCCGTCTTATGCATTGTGTGGCTTGGGCGGGCCGCTGGGCGCGACGACAACTGGAGGGAACGGGTGCCTGCGGTGGAAGTGAGACTCTGTCACGGGAGCTCGTGTCGCTAGCGCGTCCCTCAAAGTGCGGAAAGCCAGATTGCGGGTGCCAGGTCGACTCGCCACAGGGCGGACCTGGCTAAAAGCGGGGGTCCAAGCCGCGCCCCCCGAGGCCCCCCTCGCGTTTCTTAAACCCTCGGGCTCGTGCTTCCCCGTCTCCTCTGCCCCTTCCACAACCCCCGTCGTCGCAATTCTGCTCTACGACCAAAATTCCATTTTCACCGCTTTTGCGACTCGGCCACGCGATTTCGAGGCATCGCGACACATTCCAGTACCTGTCGCATCGACTTTGCGTGCATTCCACCGCTGGGGTCATTTCGCTAAATTGGTGGGCTTCCTTTCTTTTTCGCGTCTGGTGCTGGCCCTTGTTTTGGCGGGGCTAACGTGATCGCGCGCGACTCCAGGGTTTCCTCCCACGCCACACCACCCAGTGCCCCCCATCCCCACACAACAACTGCGCGGAACCCGGAACAGGACCCCGAACAGGAACCCCTCCATGCTCACAATCGAGTAAGTCGCGTCGCGTTTGCTTGCACCGAATAATCCCCTGGTCGCGAGGCATCAGTTCGACTTCCGAGCTGGTCGTCATCGTCGGCCACGGCACGCTCATCCGCTAACGTGCTCGGCCAGCTCTCTTCTCAGCAGCAGCTTCCTCAACCAGCTGCGCGCCGTCATCCAAATGTCGCCTTCCCAGAGCCCGCCCGGCGTCCCGGACGCTGGGCAGCTCACCATCACCCAAAAGGAGACGGCTGTCCGCAGAGTCCGCCAGCCCAAGATCACCCAGGCCCAGGTCGGCTCCCTGTACGACATCATGCATGACAACGCAGGCACCTCACTCTATAACTTTCCCATCTGCTGGACCGACCTCCACGCGCAACTACTCGGCGCCCACTTCCAGGAACTCCCCGCCATCGTCAAGCCGGTTCCCTGCAACGTGCCCGGGAGATGTCTCGAGCCTTCGTCCATGGGGCGCGCCGTCACGGCCGACCTCCATCTGCTCGTCAAGAAGACCATCCCCCAGCCCGCTTGGATGCCCACCAAGCTCAAAGCCATCCGGATGGTGCTGGCGAAGCTCTTTCCCGAGACTCTGTCGCGCGCCCAAACCAGCGCCGAGCTCGACCTCTTCTTCGGGCAGCGTCGCGTCAAGGGAGCGGTCCGCCTCCCCTGTGTCTGGAGGACGCCACACGGGCCTGTGTTTTCCTCGTTTGACTCGTTGCCCACCATCCCCGCGGCTTCTTTCGACCGACTGCCTGCCGGTGCCGGCGACACCTCTACCGACTACGCGCCCAACCAGCCGATCCTGGCCTACGTCAACCGCACCCAGCTCTCCTCGATCCGCGCCGGATGCTGCCGCATCCACCTCGGACCCAACGGCTCTCCCAACCGGCCTGTCGCCGGGCTGCAGCGCTTACGGTACAAGAACATGCTCCCTGCCAACCCCGAGCACGACGCGTACATTGCCGGCATCATGCTCGCCATGGCGCAGTCCCACTTCTACCACATCTCGACGTCGCGTCCCTCGTCGCAGCGCTCTTCCAGCCCCCGCAGCAGTAACAGCAGCTCGCAAAGACCCATGGTGATCGTCGACGAGTTCCACGACATCGAGGTCCGCGTCATCACCCACGACGAGGGCGATGACGCCAACCCCAACTTCATGATCTACAGCGCCGTCGTGACAGCCACCTTCCTCGAACGGTTCCGCCACCCCGAGAAGGCGCCCGCCCTCCGTGAAGGCGACGAGACCAACGGCATCCACATCACGCACACCACGGTGCCCTTCTGGCCCATTCTCGGCCTCAAGGAGCGGCTCGCCAAGGCCCTCGGCACCCAGATCGGCGGCCAGGCCGCGTCTGACGACCCGGACCACATTGGTCTCTGGGAGCCGCTCATCGAGAAGCAGAACTACCCGGACCTCATGGCGTCGATGGGCATCCCGCCCGTCACGCCCAAGCGAAGGTCCAACAAGCGGAGTCGCGCCGAGCAGGCGTCCATCTCGCTCTTGCTGGACGGCAGCTTCGAGGAGGAGCCGGCCAGCAGCCCCGAGGACCAGCCCGTCCTGAGTCCTTCTGCTAAGAGGAGACGGACCGCGCAGACGGCGAACACGCTGCGGGTCTTTTGACAACAGAACGGGGGATCTCGGGATGCGTAGCGCTCCGTTGGTGACGACTTGACGATTCACGGCACATATACCCGGCTTTTTTTCTGCTTCTTTTGGCTTTTTGGGGTTCTGGGGGTTTGTAGGGCTGGTGGCTCTCGCATGAAGGGTGAAAGGGCAAAGAATGGTGCTCACGCATGGCAGACGGGGTTGACGGCTTTCTGGGTCATGGGTGTGGTTGGGCATTGCGGATGGTCCGATCTGGCTGGCGGGCATCCGTGGCATGGGGCGTTGGGAGAGGCAAATGTTTGTTTGGTCACCTAGGCGGCTGTTGCTAGGTATTTACGACCCGTTTTGTTGAGTAGCGGGGGATATGAAACCGAGTTTGGTACTTTGACAGACCTTGTGTGTGTGTGTGTGTGTGTTGTCGTGCTGCGTGTTCTTGATGTGCCCTTGTGGTGAGGTTGGGTTGCGAGGTTGACTCTGAATGTTTTGTAGATATCTAACACTAAGGGAGCAAGAGCAGGTAGCAAGCTTCCAAAATCCAACAAGTTGACTCTCTTCAAGGAGACCTCGGCAACGAGACCCATCTCTCGCCATGTGAAAGCACACAGACACCGACCTAGGAGGGAGGCTCTTTGCTAGCTCAAGTGATGGAGGTCAAGATGAAGATTTACGGCAGTTGTCCTTCCACCAAGGCCTAAATTTCCGTCAGCTAGCTTTGACGTTGTGGTGAACTTGAAGTTGCCATCTGAGCGTCGACTCTGTCAAGGTATCATTTCCCCAGAGCATGCAGAGCATGCCGGGATATGGGATCCTGCATCGGCATTCAGCGCAGAAAAGGGCAAGCGAATCGCCCTGTGTCGCCCCTGTAATATCTCCCCCCCACACCCCCTCCGTTCTGGGGATAGGGCGGCTCTCCAACGGCCAGCGCCCCCTTGAACCTTGCGCTAATCCCACCAAGTTTTCCATCTCGACAAGGCGTTGATGTAACCTTTTTCTCTCTCCCTCTTCTTTTCTGCTTGCCATCTCTGTGGGCCAAAGGCCTATGCTTTGTTCTTCATTTCCATCCGCCGTCGACCAGCGATACGGGCCATCCATGGTCTCCTTGCGGACGCTACGGATACAAAAAGCATCTTGGATACGACGTCGCCACGCTCGCAACCATGCTCGCTACCACACATCGTGGCCATGAGAAGAGAGATGGCCGACTGTCACCGTCGCGTCGCCGTCCCCAGGTTCTCCTCCCCGATGTCATTTCGATCCCCATGGCGGATACGACCCCCGCCTTTTGAGCCCATCCACCGCGGGATGCCATGTCCCGCCTGATCAAAAATCTCCATCCCTCTCACAACGCCACGTCGTAGTGGTTGCGGTCCTGCAGCAACTCATCGACTATCGCAGAGTCCGGGCGCTACGTCTGTCCCTTGCATGCAACCCTACCAATGACCGGCCGAGGCTTACACCAAGTTCCAGGCTCCAGATGCCGTCCTCCACCTTCACATGCTCATCTCTAGTGCCCGCGAAGAACCTGCGTCTGCGCCGATCCCGCTGATGAGCTGCCGGACACGTCCAAGGATCTCATCCTCGCTGTGGGGAAGTGGAAACCTGTCAAAGATGACACCTCCACCATGCCATGCCTCTGAGGAAATCACCTGCAGTGGTAGCCCAGGGGGAGCACTCGGCCACACACCGAAACGAGGCCATCCCCGATACGCGGGGGTCGGCCTATGGCTAGACTCGGTCCATGCCCCGGCGGCAGAGCGGTCACCGGGCGGGCCGTCGCACCCCGCCATGTATGCCTTGAACCCAGGAATCCAGGCCAAGCCTGACCTCCAGGACCCCGAGGGGTGGGGACGTGGTGATGAGCATACACCGAACAGATGGGGGAGCGTAGGGATGCCGTTCACGCTAGGCCGTTCCAGCCGCCATGGTCCCGCTTGGTTCCCGGTAGGGAAACACCAGAATCCCCCTGGCCTTAACGAATCATGCAGGGGATCATGCTTGGACGCTGGTATATTACAGCAGGCGTCGCCTACCCGTCAACAAGAGATGATACCATCACGCAGGGTTGTTCACTCGTTTCCAACCATCCCTCGCGGTTCATTCTTTCCATCGCCCCCACACTCCCTCCGGACCATTCACCATGAAGGGAAGCTTCTCAGTCCTGGCCGCCGGGTCTCTGGCCCTATTTAGCCGTGTCTCCGCCGCACCCCCCCAGCCCCCGGCGTCCCAGATCGTCGAGCGCGGGGCCGCGCCGACTGTCACCATTTCGACGGGCACCATCGTCGGCGCCTCCCGGCTCGCCACCGAGGCCTTCAACGGCATCCCCTACGCCGTGCCGCCGACCGGGGACCGTCGGCTCCGGCCGCCCGTGAGACTGACCTCGTCGGTCGGCACCTACGACGCCGCCGTCATCCCCAACGCGTGCCCGCAGTTCCTCGCCTCGACCGAGGCCAGCGACCTTCTCGGCAAGGTGCTCGACTCGGTCACGGGCACCCCGCTGTTCCAAAAGGCCCTCAAGGTCAGCGAGGACTGCCTCACAGTCAACGTCGTCCGCCCCGTCGGCACCAAGGCGGGCCAGAAGCTCCCCGTCCTCTTCTGGATCTTTGGCGGTGGCTTCCAGGTGAGCGCGCCGTCTCGACCCCCACCATAGCACGAGACTGACCAGACACAGCTCGGATGGACATCCATGTATGATGCCGGCCCTCTTCTGACGGCCTCCATCATGGCGGGCAAGCCGTACGTCTTTGTCGCCGTCAACTACCGCGTCGGCGGCTTCGGCTTCATGCCCGGCAAGGAGATCCTCCGGGACGGCGCCGCCAACCTCGGCCTGCTCGACCAGCGCATGGGTCTCGAGTGGGTGGCCGACAACATCGATGCCTTCGGCGGCGACCCCGAGAAGGTCACCCTCTGGGGCGAGTCGGCCGGCGCCATCTCGGTGCTCGACCAGATGGCGCTGTACGACGGCGACAACATGTACAAGGGCAAGCCGCTGTTCCGCGGCGCCATCATGAACTCGGGCTCCATCACGCCGACGGACCCCGTCGACTGCCCCAAGGGCCAAGTCGTGTACGACGCCGTCGTCAAGAAGGCCGGCTGCGCCTCCTCCCCCGACACCCTCGCCTGCCTGCGCGCGCTGCCCTACCCCCAGTTCCTCGACGCCGCCAACTCTGTCCCAGCCATCCTCTCGTACAACTCGGTCGCGCTCTCGTACCTCCCCCGCCCCGACGGCAAGCTCCTCACTCTCAGCCCGGACCTCCTCGTCAAGCAGGGCAAGTACGCCGCCGTGCCCATGATCATCGCCGATCAGGAAGACGAGGGCACCCTCTTCTCTCTCTTCCAGGGCAACATCACGTCGACCCCCAAGCTCGTGTCCTACCTCTCGACCATCTTCTTCCACGGCGCCACCACGTCCCAGCTCACCGACCTCGTGCGCACCTACGACGCCGCCCTCTGGGAGGGCTCCCCCTTCCGCACCGGCCTCCTCAACGAGGTCTACCCGGGCTTCAAGCGCCTCGCCGCCATCCTCGGCGACCTCGTCTTCACCCTGTCGCGGCGCTTGTTCCTCGCCGACGCGCTCAAGGCCAACCCGAACGTCCCGGCGTGGTCCTACCTGGCCAGCTACAACTACGGGCTGCCGATCCTCGGGACGTTCCACGGGAGTGACCTGCTGCAGGTGTTTTACGGAATCCTGCCCAACCACGCGAGCAAGAGCATCCAGTCGTTTTACTCCAACTTTGTGTACAACTTGGATCCGAACGACTCGACGGGCGGGACGAACGCGGTGGGCACAAAGGTGGAGATCGCGTGGCCGCAGTGGGGGGGGAAGAGGGAGCTGATGCAGTTTTTTAATGATCGCGCGGCGCTGTTGAAGGATGACTTTAGGGCGGAGTCGTATGAGTGGATTGAGAGGAATATTGCGGTGTTGAACGTTTAGGTTGGATGAGGGGTGTACATAATATTTTCTATTCTGGTTGGTGGATTTCCGCGGTCATCGCGACCAGACGGGCTTTGGGGGAGTGTTTCTTTTGTCTGCATCACAGGTTCATGGGGGGGAGGTTGCGGATTGCATACGGCATTTGGATTGTGTTTCTTGGGGTTTGCATCTCATGCGAGGAGTGCGGCATAGGGAGGTGGGCAGGCGATCAAATGCTCTCGGGATGAAACTGAAAGAAATCTCATCCAAACTCCAGCTTTTCATCCCTGCAATCCACGTGGAGTCGGTGGATGCCTCCCCAACACAACACCTGCACATCGGAGATGACGGCCCCGCCCGGAGGATCTTGGACCGGGACCCACCCCGACCCTGAACCGGGACTTCGCCGGGTCCCACCCTGTATCAACCCAATTTCCACCCTTCCACCTCCAGTCTCCCCCACCCCCACCTCCCCTACCCACCCTCACAACTCATCCTTCCCCCCCTTCCCCCATCCCCTCCCCAAACCCCCACCAACCACCCCTCCACCCCCCCAACATCCATCTTTCCCCCCTCAGTCTCCCCCTCATACACAAACACCCGCCCCGTCCTCAAATCCTGCACCACCACCGCCGTCCGCCCCCCCGCCACCCTCTTGGGATCCAGCCCAAAGATCCCCGCCACCGCTTCGGCCCCGCCGTACTCAGGGATGCTCGTCGTGAGGAACTGAACGTGTCCGGCGTACTTGCGCGCCAGGGGGCGGATGGCACTGAGGAAAGGGGGCCGTTGGGAGGGGGTGTGGTGGAGGTAGTGGAGGAGTGGCTTCCCGCTCTTTCCACCCCATCCGTTAGCTCTGCCCTCCCGGTGTCAAGCAGCATAAAAGAATAAGGAAAAAAACACACCTCATAAACCACCCCCTCCCCCCTCCTCGTCAGCTCCCACACCAACCCCCTCCCACACCTCTCCACAAACCGCTCCATCGCCTTCGCCTCCCCTCCCATCTCTTTCGCGGACAACGTCCACTGCATCTGATCCGGCACATTATAACACTCCACCCTCCCCCCGTCCTCCCCTCCCAGATCATCAACCGCCCTCGCGAAAGTATACCTGTCCCTATACCGCCCCGCCAGAGCCGCAAACCTCCCATCCTCCCGGGGAAGGTGCCCCACAAAAACGACATCATCCGCCGCGAACAGCGCCGTGGTATTCTCCGCCGTGACGAGGGATACGGCCGGGCGGAGCATCCGGCCGAGAAAGGCGGCGATGGGGGCGGCGAGGCGCGGGCCGCGGTAGCGGGTGAAGGAGGTAGGGGAGGAGCCGTGGTAGAGGCGGATGGCGGGAAAGGAGGAGATGGAGAGGGAGGCGCAGAGGGTGGGGAGGAGGGAGCAGTCGAAGGGGTGGGGGTTTATTGAGGGATGGGTGGGGAGGGAGGACCATTGGGTGAGGAGGGAGGGGGTGGTTTCTCTGGGGGGGGGGGGGTTAGTGGGGGTCACATGGGGATGGGAGGGGAGGGGGCGGACTCTAATGGCTGTAAGGGGGGAGGGGGGTTAGCTTTGGTTGGTTGGGGGGTGGGGGGGGGGGGACGAACGTGGATAACTGTAGAGGATGTTAGGATGAGATACAATATATTGGTGGATGGATGGATGGGTGGTTGACTTACAGGCCACGAGGGTGTGGTCGTTGTTCTCCAACAACGACTGGAATGACCCCGCATCGTCAACTTGACCCCAAGCGCTGACGGTGCGGGGAAGAAGGGACGCTGACAAGGCGACAAGACCGCCTGTGATCTTCATTTTGGAGTTTTGAGCAGAAGAGACTCAGAAAATGGCCAAAAAAGGCAAAAATGAAGACGAAGTTGTAAAAGATTCGTTTTGGCAGCATCCAAATAATCCGTGAAAAGGAGAAGCCCAAGTCAGCCCGTGTGACAGGGGGTGCTGATCCAGGCTGTCTGCGACACCAGCTTCCCCAATTCCGACCTTCTTACCCCTGAATGCGACACAACACGACCTCAACCGGGTGATGGGCACCATCAAGCGCTCTCGGCCTGTTTCAAGATCAGAGAAACGTCCTTGCGCATCATCCGATGCCGAGCCCGATCACCATGGGCGGCATTCCCATTTCCGATGGAGGGGCACCGTCATTCCATCCCATCTTTTGCCTTTTTTTTTCTTTCTCTGTCTTCGTCATTAAAGTTTTTCCCCTGACAACACCAACATCAACACCAACCACCAAAAATGGCCCCATTACGCTCCCTCCTCCTCGGCGCCCTCGCCCTCCACGCTAGCGCCACCACCCCCACCAACGACCAAGCCCCCCTCACCAACCTCGACGACTACACCTGCACCCACCCCCCCTACAAAGTTACCCTCGTCTCCAAATCCCCCTTGGTCATCTACATCACCGACTTCCTCACCCCCGCCGAGCGGGCCCACCTCCTCCACATCACGTACGTCCCCCCTCTCCCCCCCCACCCCCCTATCCCCCTCCCACAAAACTAACCCCCCACAGAGCGCAAACCTTCACCCCCTCCAACATCTCCCCCGGCTCCCCCGGCTCCGCCCGCTCCCCCTCCCACATCCGCACCTCCCACTCCACCCTCGTCCCGCGCGACCCCCTCGTTCGCTGCCTCGAGACGCGCGCCCTCCTCTTCCAAGGCCACGACACGCCGCGCTCGCACCTGGAACCCCTCCAACTCGTGCGCTACCTCCCCTCGCAGCGCTACCACTACCACACCGACTGGTTCCCTTCGCCACCCCCCAGACCGAGGGCGGGAATCGTGTGAGCTCCTTCTTCGCGTACGTGCGCGTCGCCAACGGGACGACGGGGGGCGGGACCAACTTCCCGCGGCTGGAGGGGGTCGACGGGAAGGGGTGGTGCGAGGCCGGGGTGGTGGATTGCGATGGGGAGTGGGAGGGGGGGTGACGTTTCGGCCGGTGGAGGGGAATGCGGTGTTTTGGGAGAATTTGGGGCCCGGGGGGGCAGGGGACGAGAGGACGATGCACGCGGGGTTGCCGCTGGTGGGGGGGGAGAAGGTGGGGATGAATATTTGGACGCGGGAGGGGGCCCTGGGGGAGGGGGTGAGGGGGGGGATAGGTATGATGATTAGAGGGGGGGGGGTCACTTGTGTGAATGGTGGGAAATTATGATTACACCTCGGCCCGGTTTGATACACAACGCCCCTTGTTGCTGTTGCTGTCTCTTCAACACGTTCCCCGAATATTCTGGATATCCATCGGGTTTATCCCAACCGTCACCACCCCGTCACCGCAGTTGTAGTACTGGCTCATCCAGATCATGTCCGACTGCTGGTCAAACACCACTGCTTCACGTCAGCTCTAGCCCAAAACGAGGAAAGAGAATGGAACCTACAATACGCCGCTCGTATAAACGTATTCCCCAACACATAATTCGTGGCCCCCGCGTCCGCCGGCTGCACGCCCAGGTAGCACTGCCCCTTGAACATCTCCCAGATAAAGTCGCGATACGACACATTGATGACCATGCGGCCCTTGTTGAAGCCAAAGTCGACCGTCCCCTTCTTTTCCCGCCACGAGCAGTCGACGCGGTACGTGCTCGTGCCCTCGACCCAGGCGTTGAACTGCTGCCCGATGGCCGCCACCAGATCCTCGCGGATGTACGACAGCGTCGACCCCGTGTCGAGCATGCACGGCATGTTGAAGGCGTCCTTGCGGGTCCATACAAAGGGCTTCTCGCCGTCTTTGGTCATGCCGACCGAGGTTGCGTTGATCCAGTATCTGTGCGAGGTCAGCAGGATGTCAGTCCCTCGTGGGGCGTCGCGTACTGAATCCAGTAGGGAGACTGGTCCTTGACGGGCGGCCATATTGGCACAGGCTCCAGATAACCGGCAAACTTGTGTCTATTCACACCGCCAAAAATGATTTCACCTGTTTTGTTCATGTCAGTAGCTTTCCGCCAAGATTGTCCACAGCCACTTACAAAACTCGTCCCCATGCGATCCCAGCCCAATGCTGAAAATCTTGCCATAGATCAGCTGCTCATGAACCAACCACTCCAGTATGGGGGGATGTCCCATCGAGGCCGACGAGGCATACCCCAGCCCAAAGATGCCGGTAAACGTGTACTCGGTGTCGCTGGCGACCGCAAACTGCACAAACGGCAGAATAAACACTGTCAGCCACATTAGCATCCCATGGCCCTTGCTCTCTCGCCACCACTCCAAAACCTACTCGCAATGCCAATCACATCCCGAAAGTAATGCCCCACCGCCTCTCCCGTCCCATATCTCACTGAGAACCCATTGGCCACGAACTTCGACGTGTTGGACTTTTCGGGGTAATAATGCCCGTGGTTCTCGCAAATCTCGGCGTTGGCAGACGTGTTGCACCGCGGGTTGACCCATAGCTCGTACGATCCCGTGTCGAGGAAGACCATGACGCGCTGGGGCGGCGTCCCGATGTCCACTGCCAGCATCAATGTCAGCACCTCCCTCCCCCCCGGACTTTTGGGTCAAGAAACTTACACGGGATACTATACGCAATCCCCCCAATATCCCAAAGATGCGCCCACCCCCACTTATACCCATATGTATTCGTCTGCCGTCGTTCCAGCGACGACTCCGTCCTCGTGGCCGTCAACACCCCCGTATTAGTAGTCGGAACCAAGCCATCCCCCCACTCCGGCCCCCCACCCTCCCCCCTCCCACCCCCCGGACCCCCCCGTCTCACCCACCCCGGCACCCTCGGCCTCTCCCCCTCCCCCTCGATACTCCCCTTCCCAAACCTCCGCTCCCCAGCGTCCCGAGACATATTCCCCGGCGGCGCACCCCGCCCACGCCCGTTCCTCTTCCCCCGCTCCCCCGGCGTCCCGTCCCAGTGCATCCCATGTTCCCATTTCCCCGTGCCGTTGACCGTCTTTCGCTGCACGGGCATCCGCACAAACGCGGGTGTCCGGTCCGCCGGGGCGCGCGCGAGGTTCGCTTTGAGGTGCGCGTCTGGGATGAAGACGCGGTCGTCGGGGGCGCCGGTGGGGGGGATGGGGCGGCGGCGGGGGCCCATGGGGGGTAGGGGGGTGGGAGGCGGTGGCGGGTGGGGGTGGGTGAGGAGGAGGAGGAGGAAGGTGAGGAGGAGGTGGTGGAGGTGTGGCATTTTCGTGGAGGGGTGGTTACGCTGTTGAGGGAACCGTGGCGGTTCGAGAGGAAGGGGAGGGGTCGAGCATGGCAGGTTTTATTGTGGTCGAGGTTGGCGTGGGCTGGGGTGGTGGTTGGTTGACGCTGTTGGGGATGTTGGGTGTCGGGTGGTTGGACGTGAGTATGCGGGCAGTTCGTTTACCTTTTGTTCGCCAGAGGGTGTTTGTTCGTATCTGATTCTTGGTTCTGCAGAGCAGGTGGCTCGGGAGAATAGGAGGAAATTTTGGACATGGGCCAGTCCCACGGGATCGGGTGGTGGCGGTTGCGGTTCTACCGGCGGTCGCTCCGGTCTCGTGGGGCCAAGGCGGGATCTGAGAAGATTGGTGCAGTAAAAGCTGTGATGTGTTTTGCATCCGGCACTGCATGCACAACCGGGATGGTGTGAGCTGGAATAGAGGGTTGAGGAGGGTTTTCCTGGAGACCAGGGGGCACAATGCAGGATATGATGGGTGCCCGGTCACTTTCAAGATCAGAGACAGCGGGATGCTGGGAAATGGAAGAGAAATCCCGTTTTTGTCTTGGTCAATGCCTACAAGGAAAGATCCCCAAGATATCAGTGGGTACGGAGTGGCAGGAGGGAGGCCGGTGGCGCCAACACGTGAACCCGTGAGTTGTCCCTCGTTTCTGCAATGCCCAAGTCCAATCTCAAGCCATCTTGGCCCGGTGGCGGCAATACACTTGGGAAAGGCACGCCTCTGGGAGAATCAAACGTTGCTGGTGCCCACAGATCAGACTTTATCCGATCCAGGGCGCGAACGGGCAATAAACTCGAGGATATTGGACTGCAACTGCCTATGCCTCTGGCGGATAAATGCCACACAACACCCAATGGGCTTATTCCCTCGTCCGCCTGTTCCTCGACGTCGTAGTCTTGGTCCCGCCCCGCTGGGTCGTTCCGTCTGCGCACCACAGCACCTGACGGGCAATGGATGATCGACGCGGTGGGGCGTCTTTCATCAGTCACATCGTGGAAGCCGCTGGGCTCCCCTTCAAAGGGCATTCTGGCAGCATGAACCTTTTTTCCTCCATCTTGTAAACACAGAGGTGTAAGAGCCTCACACTACGACGACATGGCTCAAAGGAGACCCATGACAAGATATATCCTTTCAACCAGACAACTTGTTCCACTTGTCTGGTGGTGGGGAGAACATGGCCGAAGGACTTGAAGAGGAGACATTTTACAGCAGAGATCTTGGTGTTCATCGGCTGAGCCACGCCACCGACAAGTGATGACGGTTTCCTCGCCTCCTCGCCCAGTTTCAAGCCTGTTTGTGCAGTATTTTCCCCAGCCCAGGTCACGGGATCCCTTTTCAACAATAACCAACATGAAATGCATTCCAACTAGCTATAAGCACCTCCGTTATAGATGGGGCCACTCATTTAGCGAGCTGCATCTTGACTTTCTCCCCCCAACGGCTCTAGATCTGGGGAAGAAAACACAACTGGGTTTGACAAAGAACCAGCTACAGCTCAGATCATGATCCACAAGCGAGACGAATACCCTTTTCTCCATCTTTCTGCATGTCCGCAGACATCCCTTCATACATATGGAAGCCGGCCAGGGGTGAGAAGCTGAAATACCGACATAGGTTTCCACCGTTCCTACAGGATGAAAATGAAGAGGTAAATGCATAGTATAGTACAGCTCCGGTAATGGGAGAAAAAAAAAAGCGTCCATTCTCCTCGTGGCAGCCCTCAGACTCCCAAGATCACGTTCAAGCTGACAGCACTAAGAACGACATAGGGGGTGACGATGACAAGATCTGTCACCGTGGTCGATCCCAGGCCAGGAGAGACGTCGCCGTAACCAGACCCACGCCTACCCCAAAGATAAAACATCAAAGGATTAGTTAGAAAAGGAGGCAAATAAAAGATGGCCGTCCACCTTGAAGCCATGTTGGACCGTGTGCGCCCAAGCGGTAGTAAGATCTTCAACTAAATTAATATCTCTTCTAGTTTCTCCAACGACATGCAACCGAATGTTCCACTTTCCCGGTACATACTAATATTTCTTTAGAGGTTCCCACAACTCCCGATGCCGCTAGAGCCGCCGCCCATAAATCCTTCAACGACGAGGTAGACTACTAGAACGCAACTACATGGCACAGTAGCTATTAGGCCGAGATAATTAAAGAAGTTTAGACGGAAATTAAGGCATAACGTAAGCGCCCTAACGCAGGACGAAACAGTCCTGCGGCAGTGTTTATAAAGACAATCCAAATGCGTGCTGAAGGTAAGTCCTACGTGGGAATCCAACTACTGCGCCTTGGGAGAGGATATTCACTACTAACTGACCGGGATGAAAAACTCTCGCCGAAGCATGTGTCAATGCGGAAGTAGACGTCTATTAAAGACGAGGACAAGGGAGTTAGTTGGACCAGTGGCAAACAGGGGGCCTTCCACCCCCCGACGCCGACAAGGGATGAATGTTTCCTTGCTCTGGGACCTTGAACTGTCAATGCAGTGTTGTCGGGAGATGCAGTTCCAAGTCTTTTGTCAGGAGTCGTTGATTCCAGCGGTTCAAGGCTGGATAGGAAGCGAACTTACGTAGTACACAATAGTTGCTCATAAAAAATTGCGTCGCACATCAAAATTCCGGAGGCATGGGTGATGTTTCCCATCACGAAAACAAAAGTCACAACATGATCCAAAGAAATCAGAACCGCCAACCCCTCACAACCCCCTCGTCCTCAACGGCAAGTCAAACGCCCCTCCCTCTACAACCATCGGTGTCCACTCCCTCAACAACCTCGTCCTCATCACCTCCCTCAGCCTTTCATTCTCCTCCACCGCCTTCACCTTCTCCCCGACATGATAGAAATCCGACACCATCAACGCGAACCCCTCGGTGCTCAACCGCCTCACCAACCCCCCCCACTCCCTCAGCCGCATCCCCACAGCCGACTCCTCCCCCGCCGTGACTGTGGTATGCAACTTCACCACAATCACCCTAAGCCGCAACTCCCGCCTCTCCACTATCTCCACCACCGCCTCCAGATCCTCCGTCTTCGTATCCATGTCCGTCCCCGCGCAGTCCAGCGTCAGAACCAGGCCCCTCACCAACGGCATCGCCGCCGGCCGCTCCTGCGCGAACCGCAGCAGCGCCGCCGGCTCCTCGACCTCGACGACGGCGTCGCGCCAGAGGAGCGCGCCGAGCTCCGCCGCCACGGTCGGGTGCGACTGCGCGAGCGCGCGGACGTCGTCGTAGACCGAGGGGTGGCGCGTGAAGCAGGTGCAGACGCGGCGCATGTGATGCGGTCTGGCGGTGGCGGGGGGGTTGTGCACGGGGCATTTCGAGTCGAGGGCGGCGCGGGGGTCAATCATTATGCGGAGGGGGGCGACGGGGCGGAGGCGGTCGTCGTCGACCATGGAGACATCGTTGGATTCCTCCAGGCGGGCGGAGAGGAGGGCGTCGGGCTGCCAGCCGTCAGGGTGCTGCTGGGCGCGGCGGAGGTTGACGATGACCTCGGCGTTGTCAGAGTCCCAGCCGGAGTCGTCGGAGTGGTCGTCACTGAGTTCGGCTTCGGATTCCTCTGACGAGGCGTCGGACTGGTCACCGTCGGGGGTTACATCCATGGGGTCGTCGGGAACGCGGAAGCCGCAGGATTTGGTTTTCCAGCACGGAGGGAGGTTGGGGTCGAGGCGGTCGATCTCGCCGCTGCGCAGGGCCTTGAAGGTTTCGAGGACGTCGAGGCGTTGGGGCGGGTCGCCGGGGTCGACACGATGGTCGATGTTGCGCTCGGTGGGGGGTTGGGCGACGACGGCTACGAAGGGGTCGTTGACGTTAGGGAGGGCCATATCAAAGGTCTTGTCGGCGATGATGAAGCGGATGCCGGGCACGGTGGAGAAGAGCTGGGTGTCGAGGGGGTGGTCGCCTTCGGGGCGGCCGCGCAGTTCGTCCACCAGAGACTGGTAGATGCGAGTGCGATCTGTTGGGGGGAGGTCGAGCAGTGAGATGGGACGCCTGGCAAGGGGATGTGAGTGACATGTAGATACGGGCTGATGAGGGTGGCCAGCTTACATGCCCGAGGCTGCTGAGCCCTCTTGGAGGACGCCGCCATTATCGAGCTTGGTAATTCCTGAGGGGTACACGCGTTGGAGATGCTTGGTGTCGTCGTCAATTCTTTCGTCAAAGCAGTGTTCGTCTGATGGAACAAAGTCAAAGGGGCCGAAGCCCTGGGTGAGGTCGGCGGACTCGCCGGTGGTGAGGTCAATGAGAACCATGTTGGCTGGGGCGGACAGTGGTAATTGGACTTGGGAAACTCGAGGGAAGGCTTTCTTGGGTGAGCTTGGAAGCCTTTCTTCGTTCCTTCCAGCAAGGTAGAAGGTTTGGCGTGGATGCTTTCTTGATCTCGGATGCTTTTATACGACTACAGGCGCCCCGGTAAGTCGATAAATACCAATATTGACCCTATGTTGGTGCCTCTGTGCCTCTTCGCTGCAGCACCCCCAGGTATTGAATAGGAAGGTCGTAAATGAGACCGGTTCACAGCCTGAGATTGATAGGCCCAGCCAGAAACGTGAGCAAAGGGACATGTCGTTATCTAGGCAACAGCCGGCAGTCCACATGCAATGCGCAAGGCAACCTCCAAGGCACCCACCAATGGAAAAATGATGCAGCAATCCGATTCTGAGTCAGAGGAGAGGATTTCTGGGCAAGCACGCCCCTTGTGACGCGCCGAATAGCCGGATATTGTGAAGAGAATTGGCTATATCGCTTGTGGGCGCGACACAACACGGCTCGGATGTAAATGGGGTTTGTGGAAGGTGGTGAGCTGCCTTCTCAGGTGTGACAATATGTCCCCGTGGTGTTAGTAGGTAGGTACATGCAGGTACCGGGGTTCTGTGAAGAAGTCAAATGTGGGATCGGGACAAGACGCCACTGGGGCATGGGTGTGCTGGGTTAGGTGAGTCCCGTTTTGCTTGGGAGGGCAACTGAATTGTCGTCCTACAACTCCATCTCAGCTACCTAGGTATCTCAACTGGACATACATACCTCCCTTGCCTCTATTCAAGATTGTCAGCCTTGGTCGGTAGGTTCCTAGACCTGAGCATGTCGATGTCCTGACAGGGGCTTTCGGCAGTTTCCGGACTTTCCAGGCATCATATGAAAGGTGCGCAAAAAAGGAAAATTGGCCAAAGAATAGCCGAGCAATGCCTCCAAGTGAAAGACGAAGTGATCAAGCATTTAGCTCAAGCATGCCCGAAAAGACTTGAGCTGCTGAGGTCAAGTCCGTTGCGAACAATGCCGTTGTCAGCCCCAGCAGGCGAGTGCGAGAGTTGAGCCGCGTCTGCCGCCTGGGCGAGCTGGGCTCTGGGCTCCGGGCTGGGTTGCAGGGGATGGAACAGGGGGATGCGAAGCGAGCGGGGGCGGCACCTGCCGTGGAGTCGGCTCCAGCACCTGCCCTACGGAGGTCTGGCAACATGAAAGGCAGGAACAGGAATGAACTCGACCGAAAATGCCCGTTTGCAGAAGTTTGCAGAATCTTCACCTTCTCTTCAGCTTCCTCTGCGCCAAAATCCGTCCCCAAGCAGAACGGCCACCATGCAACGTCGCCCACCTGGCACCTGCGCTCCCATGACAGGACCTCAGGACATTGCGCTCATGCAGCCCCTCGGGGCGTCGACCGCTCTGGGCCCGTGCGATCCGGGCTTGGCTGGCCGGTAGCCACTGGGGAGCCGCTGGCCTCGCTCGCCTCGGTTGCAGACATGATGGTGGCGTCGAGTCGGCTGGCTCGAGATGGTGGCTTGGTGGCGTGTGAGCCATGCAGACGGATGCTCGACGAGCAATTGGCGCCCACGCGCCGCCGGGCGGACTGGCGAAGCCGACTTACGGGCCACGGCCCTGCGACCAAGGAAGCGATGCCTTGGACGAGGCCGTCGGATGGGGGAATAACGCCGAGTCCCGGTCTGCACACGAACACCGCAAGCCCGTCCCGTGGATTGGACACTGAACGGCACGTTCTGCACTGCGCTCAGACGAGACGATCTCCAGACCCGACAGTTCGAGTCAGCAACGGCGAGACTCCCCCTGGATTGCCGACTGCCAAGAGATGTCACCGTTGCTTCGAGAAGACGACGAAATGTCGGCATCACCCCAAGATGAGGAGACGAAAAGAAATAGATTCCGATCTCAAGGTGAAGTCGTTCAGTGCGGCACAGCTCACTTTTGATGCGGAGGACTCCCACAGAAGAGCACATGGCCACTAGCCAGACGCTGCGCCAAGCGTGCCGCGGGTATCGCGCGATGCCTATTCAGGGCATCATGGGCACACAGCCACAGTACCGCGCCCTTCCCTCTCGTCGGCCCCCGTCTTCAGCTGGATCGAGCAACGATCGCGCTAGAGGGCCGGGCCCGGCTGCCTGCCCACGCTGCCCTGGCGTGGGGAGAGAGAGCTGACCTCTTGCTCGACTCTCCTCTTTCATCCCGCTTTGCCCCCCATCCCCCAACGACCGTCTCCTCCAGCTGCCAGCGTCGTGCCGAGCTCGAAAATCATGCTCCAACCTTGACATAGCATGTGAGTGAGAATGGCCGCGGCACCATCGTCAGGAACCTCCATGTCCCGCCGGGACCTGGCCCGGGCCGCTCTCCCCCCTTTCACTCTTCCGCCGCCCCCCGAACTCCCGCGCGTCGTGGCCGACATGCTGAGCCCGCCCACTCCCGCGAGCGGTCTTCAACCCAGCGGATCGCCCTACTCGGCCGGTAGCAGTCCCGGCTACGCTTTTTCCAACCACGCATCCCGCCCTCCCTCGGCATCCCGCTCGCCCTACGAGCTAAACCGCCCACGCCTGGCCCCGTCGTCCCCCATGCCTCCGGGCCCGGCCCCACCCTCGGACTCGGGCCAGCACCACATCGGCTCTCCACGCAATCGCTTCCCCGGGTCCGGTCCCGGCATGTCGCCTTCGTCGGGCACCCAATTGTCCCCACCCCGCTTCCACGCCCCAGGCAGCAGCATGTCACTGCCGCCCATCGCCAGCCTGATGATCCCATCATCGGCGTCGTATGCGCCCTCGCCATCCCACTCCCCCGGGAGATCTCACGGCTACCTCGCCATGCCCATCGCCGGTCTCATCCCGGGGCCGCCCTCCGGCTTCCCGCTCTCCAGCTTCCCGGCAGGCACCTCGCCGCCGGCCCTCCGCAACCCGCTGGACCCGCCCGCGCCCGGCGCCAAGTACTACCACGAGTTCGCCGTGCCCGAGTACTCGATTGGGCGCGAGTCGTCGCAGCAGGACCGCCCCTTCAAGTGCGACCTCTGCACGCAGTGCTTTAGCCGGAACCACGACCTGAAGCGGCACAAGCGGATCCACATGGCGGCGAAGCCATTTCCGTGCCCGACGTGCAACAAGAGCTTTTCGCGGAGGGACGCTCTCAAGGTTTGCTCCTCCCCCCATCTTCTTCTCGTACACCGCCGCTGACATGTGTCCAGAGACATCGCCTGGTCAAGGCGTGCTACAAGAAGCTGGACGGGAGGACGCCCGTGGACGGGGAGGAGGGGGCTCCGCAGTCGGTGTCGCCGGACCCGGACGTTGAGTTTACCAGCCCCGAGTGGAAGCCGCCGGGGACAGCAGGTCAGGTAAGCCACGCTAGCAGAACCGCGAAATCTCTCCCGAGGACACGGCCAACCTAACGGACTCTCTCCAGACAAAGGGAAAAGAAGACGACAAGCCCGAGAACGAGCCGCCGCCCGAACAGACCGATACAGAGCCCTCGGAACCTAACAACCTACCCGAGACGTGACGAGTGCCAGTTTAAGGGTCAGTTCAAAAACTTCGAACAATATGAACTTGTGCCCGCCGTCCCAGCAGTCTTCCGACCGACGAGGGCTATCTTCGGCTGGTTCCGATTTGATCTCGAAACCAGCGCCGAGACAAACCACCGAGTCGATCGAGCCAAGATCCCTGGAGGGATGCAAAACGGGGGACGGGGACGCAAAGATTTTGCAGACCCCGCTGCGAAACGCTTAGATGGGACCTCAACCGGGCCAGGCCCATACCTAGGAAGCAAGCGGCACAGCATGCGCATGCCCTTGTGCGAGCTATCTCGATGATGGCCGGATGCAGGAGAGTGCCATCCAGAGACGTGGCAGTGCAGCGGACATTGCGGGACCTGGCGGTGCTGCGGGGGCCGCTTGGGACAGGCCAACCCGGCCGCCTGTCCGCCGAGACAGGGAGGGCATACTTAGAAGGGCCGGGCACGGATGGGGATAGACTACACGGAGACATGGCGAAGACGAGGGATATTGT
Source organism: Schizothecium vesticola (assembly GCA_030549215.1). Classification (NCBI taxonomy): domain Eukaryota; kingdom Fungi; phylum Ascomycota; class Sordariomycetes; order Sordariales; family Schizotheciaceae; genus Schizothecium; species Schizothecium vesticola. The sequence goes on along the minus strand of JAUKUD010000007.1, from coordinate 348,235 downwards.
GATCTGACGCGGCATTGACGGTTTGGGGCTTGCGTTGGTGGGAGGAATCTCGCAGGCAAGGCATTGCACTGATTTGGGAGTGGACTCGGAGGGGGATGCATCACGACGGGAGATGTGATCCAACTGTGGAAAGACATTCCCTTTTCATTATAAGCATGGTTGTATAGAAACCGCCCGTTGCATTTCTCTCGAGACTGCGTGACCATCGGAGAGAGGTTGTGAAGATTCTTCTCGGTATGTGGAGCCATATGTGAAAGTCTTTTCCAGGAAGGGAAGGACCAGCAACCCCGGCCATAACCTCCTCTGTATCCATTATCAACAACCAATAATCGGGTATGGTGTAGCGGTAACATCGGTGACTCTCACTCACCAGCCCGGGGTTCGACTCCCCGTATCCGAGACTTCACAAAGTGTGACACTCTGTTTTTTGCTGTTGTATGAGACGAATCTGGGCACACGAAATTTCCTTTTTTGTACCTAGCCCACGCGACACTGCTCACCCGGCTCGGTCTTTGCTCAGGATTTGCTTAGGCTTGCTCACCATTTCTCGAACCTTGAAGACCGAAAGATGGACACGCGTTCCCTCACTTTCCAGCCTTTGGAGTCGCCTGTCGAGGTCTTGGAGCATTAAAAAGCGGCCCAATCCACACCGTACACGGCCAACCTGTCCTTCCGACCTTATCCTCCCCCTCTTGGGCCACCGTCTGCTCCTAGAAGGCTGCAGCATCGGCGTTAAGTATAATGGAATCGTTGCGCTGGATAAACGCCTTGTCGGCAGGGTATTGCGCTACATAGCGAGTCGCGGCCTTCGCCCTTACCCCTGGGCCTTAAAGTTCTCCTTGGCCCCCTGGACTCCCGTAAACCAGCAGACACGGTCCTTCGTCCAATACTTCTGGCGTGGTCGGAGTCTAGTCTTATGTAACGAGGAGTCGTCGACAGTGCTAATACGTAGGATGCTTACGCTAGCGGAACGCTTGCCGGGACGGTACATGAGCGTACTGTAATTTTTGCAGAATAGTTAGTCATCGCCTTACCTGAAACTATCGCTTAGGACTGGCTAAGCGCCTTAAGACGGTCCTTTCCGCGCATATGGTTAAAGTGCGAGTTTTTAACGGTGAAATTGCTGGCGAATAATGGACGTGGTGATCTTGCGGCAGTCGGCGTAGTTCCAGACAAAGGTTAACGATGCTGCCGAGCGATTATTTGTGAGATAATACATGTCAGTTTTAATATTCGGTTAGGCTAGACCGTTAGACTTACTATAATAAGCTGCACGGTGCCGTAGTAGCATATGGCTGTCGCCTTGCCGTCCATGGACCAACCGTCTCCGGCGAGGCCGGCAAGCGGAACGTAGGGCTTGGACTTGTTAGCGGTACCGGAAGCTATCGTCTCTCGTGTCGCTGTATCTGTATATATTCTTTGTTTCTTTGCGAATATTAGTATGGTGTAGGTACGACGACGACAAACGTAAACTGAATAGCCCAGAATAATTCGAGCGTAGAAGAACGAGGAGGAGGAAAGACGCGCACTGCAGAGCCGCTTAGCTGTATTTATACATCTAGTTAGGGAACAATAGGTAAGGGGTATAGGGCCTAAAGTAATTCCTTTCCTATCTTTCAGCCTTAATCGTGCGCGCAGTGCTGCCTGGATTCCAGGCTTTAATCCGTGATGCCCAGATAGTGGTTGAAGCTTGTTAGAGTTGTAGTGTTTGTTAGGTCCGTTTCATAGCAGCTTTACAAATTAACAACGTTATAAATACTCTTGAAACTCCGAGCCCTGCATGCCGATAAGGATTCAAGATAGCGCCCTGCCGACCGCCGATTCAGATATACGTCAAGGCCGTGTTGTTGTTTGATAACTGTACGTCCGCCTTCCAAGTCCCAACTCCGGCTCGGGTACTTGCAAGACGGACCAACGACCAAGGGCAAAATGATGATCCAGAGCTTCCATCTTCAAATTGAGTCCGCTAGAAAAGCCCCCGCGCGCTGCGCCGCAGCTACCCATGCAAGGCAATTAGGCAGATTCGACAATATCCAATAAAGACGGCGGAAACCGCCACAGAGCAGAGGTTTTCAGAACGTGGCACCAATCGAAACTGCTGGCTGTCAGTTGCGAGTGCGCGAGAGCACCCATGTGTGGCTATGCAGGCAGATTAAGGAAAGATTCATATCTCCCGCAGGCATCAGCTGGAGATCCCTGGGGACATTGGTATAACAAGGGGAGCACCATTTTGCGTTCAAGGATACATGATTGTAAGATTCTAACAACAGCTGCAATCCGACGGTGCCTTACGCCATGGCCGGAGTGGGAGAGGCGGTGGGCGTTATTGGCCTCGCAGCGCTCTTCAGCACTTGCGTCGAATGCTTCGGCTACTTCAAAGCATCGCAAAGGATCGACAAAGACAGCGAAATTCTACTCGTCAAACTTGACATCGAGAAGGCGAGATTGCTTTTTTGGGGAGGCGCAGTTCGCATCTTTGAAACCAACTCCTCAACTCCCTATCAGAATTCGATTCTCCACGACGAAGCGGCTCGGCAACTCCTTGGTCGATGTCTCAAAAGCATCGAGTCAGTACTCACCGATGCAGAGCGCCTTACAAGAGACTATGGCGTGGTGGAGGAACATCACCCAAGCCAGCGCGAGATCGACTTCGTCAGCGCGAACAGCATGGCCGTGTTTCAAACATCGTGGAGACGATTCTTCGTGCGCAACTCATCCGCTTTGCCAAGACGAAACGGCCTCCTAGCAAGGACCAAATGGGCGATCTACAAGAAAGAACTCTTCCAGGGTTTGATCAACCACTTGAAGGACCTCGTCGACGGCCTCTACGAGCTCGCGCCACCGCCGTTAACACAAATGCTCAGCGAGACTGTGGAGGCAGATGTCGAGTGCTTGACCAATCTAGATCAGCTACGCCTTTTTGAAGCCGCTACCGAAGACTCCTATCGCGCTTGGTCTGCCGTAGCCAGCTCCGTGATAAGCGCGTCCGAGGCGGGAACAATTGCCAGCCGAGCAGCCGATGGGGACGTTGGCGACCTGTCACGCCTTGCCATTGGGGACGATGTACCACACCAAACCCCATGTACGTTGTATTACTTTCGAGATTCCAACAATATATCACTAACGCGTCCGTAGTAGACGACTTCATCGACGAGTTAAAGCAAGCATCGCCAAATCCTTTGGTTGCCTTGACGGCTACTTGTTTGAAGTTATCGACACAACATCCTTGCAATATGCTCAACTTGGGCCGAGAAATAACCAAGGCCCCGCAATACCGATGGCCCTTTAGCCACGCGTCCATCTACGATACAAGACACTCACTCGCGCGACGTGTTGATGGGATTTTCAACCTGGCCACTGATCTACGGAGTGAGCTAGAAGACCTAGGAGGCTCCTTCGTATTACACGAAATCATGACCGACCATAACCTCACCCACATTCTCTTCCCACTCGCCATCACTTACATTCACTGCGCCCCATGTGTTTGTCAGCTGCAAACCGCGGTCCACCTATGCTTTACAGTCTCATCGACCCTTCACAACTACTCTATTCGCCCCGACGATCGGTTGATGACCAGTTGCTGTATCCGACAGAATCGAATTGACGGGCTTCGCTCTATCTACGAAGCTGTTAGACATTCCGAATCGCTTGCAGTTGCAACAAAATCTCCTGATGTCCCTATCGTTGCAAAGTATATCGATATGGTATGGCTAGAAGAGAGGCTTTACTTTCTAGAGTCTGGGGACAACCTTCGACTCCCTGCTCAAAAGATCAAGACTACCCAAGTGGTTGTTCTGAGTGAGGCTGAGCACCTTCGATCTTTAATGGCGAGATTTCTTTGTCCCAAGGTTCCCCGAGCATCAGAGATATGGAGTATTGATCTAAGCGATGCCTCGCACCTGGTATCGCAATATTGTGGTACATTTACATCGAAATCACGTTTGTCGGGAGAAGTGATACCGGATGCTTCTGAAAGCAATCCAGATCCAGAGTCTTAGTATCCTTAGGAGGTCACACCACGCAAACCTGAGTTGGGGCGCAGAGTACACAGGTGGAGGACCGTGGCAGCGGAGGTCACGTAAGCAGCGTTGTATTCATTTCCACAATCGTAGGCCACTGGGGCTTCTCCCCTTTAAGACATCTTAGGCAGACAGACAGTTACGACACGTTGATTTGCACCATTCTTTTGACCACCGCGTACCCATTGCCGTGATCTAGGACATCTTGATGGTGTGCTCATTCTGTGCACCAAGAGCGAAAATCATCCTTAAGACCAGTGTGTGCTCCGGAACCAGCTAAGTGTGGACTGCGGCTGGCTTGGTCCAGGCTTGTAGTTTACATATGGCCTCCTGTTTAATCCTCTAGGCCTAGATACTAGATTAAAAGTAGCTGTTAGAGAAGATCTTGGTAGCTACAGCTACTAGGTCGAACCGAAGCGTCTTTTTTAACCTCTTTTGCTCTCCCACTAGCCTCTCACTAGCAAAGTGTAGACCTTGACCAATGCCTCCATTTAAACCTGTAAAATTATAGTACTATCTTTTCTCGTACGTAGCCAGTTAGGGTTGAGAGGGACATGTTACGCGCATTACCCGTCAGGTAGCACTCCCACCTACCTACCTAGTAGTCTAGTAGCTCTTCTGGAACTCGACCTTACCTCTCATTTTCTCCAATCCCTGTCTGTCGGTCGCACCACGCTGGTATTTCAGTTAAAAACAGCGAGTCATTTTGTACTACATCAACTAAGCATCAAACTCGGCCTCTGACACAGCCGTCAATGGTTCCAAGTCCACGAGTCCGTGTCCGTCGTCAATGTCGGATCAAACATAAGAGGCGGTACGTACACCTTGAACTTCAAGCCATGACGAGGGCAAAGACAAAAGCTCAACGAATATCGACCGAGAACAACTAACGTTTGGGACGTCAGCGCCGACATCATCACCGAAGACATCACAACCCCGAGTTCAGGTCACCAGCCCCCCACGACACACGTTGTAGTACAACCACTCTAATTCTCATTGATCTAATATGCAAAAGCGTATTGTGCAGTGCAGTGCAGTATGCTTTCAGCAGGAGTATCCCCAAAGCCAAACCCATTCAGTGATTAAAAAGAACTAAAAAAACGTCTATCACGGGCACCGCCAAAATGGCCCAACCCTCCAACCCGCAACATCCAATAATATGTCCAGCAGGTAGCACCAGCAAAGTCTATAGCAATACGCCGGGGCTAAAAATGCATCCCATCATACCCACCTACCCACTACCACCACCTCACGGCTTCGACACCTGTTCCTTCCTGAAGAACTTGAAGAAGCCCACCGGGATAACCAACTGAAAGCCCAAGCACACCCAAAAGTACGGGCTCGCCACGCCGGGGTACACGCCCTGCGAGAAGTCGGGGAACGTGGTATTCGGCGACAGCGCGTTGGGGCTCGTGGCGCGCGCGAGCATGGTAAACGCGCTGCCCACCACCTGCGCGCCAACCAGCACCGTCAACACGTGGTGCCGCGTCAGCGTGGCGAGCAGCATCATGCCCAGGCCCACGCCCTGGATGTTGTCGAGCAGGCCGAGGTAGAGCCACAGGCAGCGGGAGAGGATGGCGGAGCCGAGGGGGCTGCCGGCCCAGGGGAGGTACCAGCCGAGGCCCGAGGTGCCCCAGAACTCTTGGGCCCAGCGCGGCGCGCAGAGGCCGATGGCGAAGATGGGTAGGAGCCACGTGTGCTCGTCGGAAAAGTGCGAGAAGCCGTAGAGGACGAGGGACCAGAGGACGACGAAGAAGCCGAGCGCGAGGAGGAAGACGCCCCATCCGGGGATGAACTGGGAGCCAAAGAGGAACTGCCACGAGCGGCCGTAGGGTGCAGAGAGCCAGTAGTTTTGGATGATGATCATGACGAAGAACCACGGCACCACCTTGCGGCGGTACAGCGAGATGTAGAAGCCGGGGATCTGGGCAGGGGACTGTCGGTAAAAGTCGGGCAGGCCGACGAAGAGGATGCCGCCAATGGCCAAGAGGAAGACGGCGATGGGCACGCAGACGACGACGGCCTGGGGAATCGTCGAGTTGCCCAGGAACTTGGTGGCCGTGGTGTCGGCGTTGGCAACAAGGGAGCCCCAGTACCACAGCGCGAGACTGTAGACTTGGGCGACGCCGCTGACGGATAGGGCGCGAGTGATCCACTGCTTGGTTGGTGCACCGCCTGGGAAGTGTTAGCAAGACGGACGTGACATGGACACGAGAGGGAACTCACCCTCATCGCCAAAGTTCAGGGCAAAGGAGAGGGCACCGCTGCTTGCTCCGGCGGCATAGAAGCAGGTGGCCGCGTTGGTGAGACCCTCTCCTACACGCCAGTCCCCAGGAAATGGTGCAATGCCGAGGAGGAGGAATGCAATCCCGAAGAAGACCCAGGGAGCCGAAAGAGCATAGACAGACTTGAAGTTGCGCTCCATGGCCCACCAGAGGATCGAGGTGGCCATGTACGTGCCCGCAACCATGTACAGCTTCTCGGGCGTTTGTGTGGTTTCGCCCGAGAGGAGGACGATTTGGTACGAGTTGACCGAGATGACTTGGCCAAAGGCGAGGAGGAAGGAGTAAAGAGGCCAATCGCCGAGTCGGATCGAAAGAAGTCTACAGCCAAGTTAGCTGTGTCGGATGCATGGCGGGAAGGAGGAACATACTTCTTCAACCCAGTGGGTGCCTTGTACGCATCGCCCAGGAGGAACTCGTCATCCACGTCTGGAGGCGGCGACGTCTCAAACATCGATCTCGCCAGTCCACTCGGGGTCGTGCTACGGTGACGCTGGCGACCGCGGCTAGCGATCGAGTCGTTGCGTCCATCGCCGTTCCTCCCATCGCCGTTCCTCGACGCCGGCCGACTGCTCATCAGGCTTCTCGTCCGGCTCGAGTCCCTCAAACGGCCGAGCTTGGCGTCACGGTACCTCGAGAACCACTCCTTCTCGGATTTCTTCAGGAACATCTCGATGCACATGTCGTTGGCCGAGTTGGTCGCGGTCAAGCCCTCGAGCATTTCGTCGAACTCGGAATAGTACTCGCCGCTCGTGTCGTTGAAGAACTGGTCGACTTGTTGAAGCTTGAGGTCCTGCCTGTCTCCAACAACGTCCGGAAGACTGAGGAGACTGCTGTTCCGGTTGGCCATAAACGCCGGCCGAGGAAATCCAAGCCCGCCATCGGGGGGCCCTATGGGAGAAGCCATGCCGCCATTTTGCGCCCTCATGGCAAAGCTGTCGACGCTGACGGTGCTGTCACGGGCTTCCGAGTTAAGGTAGAGGCCCGGCGGCCCGGATGTTGCCACGCCGATGGAGCTCGCAACCGAGGTGCGGGACGAGTTCGACCCCGTCCTGGCCCAGGGGGTTGCCGGTGATGGGAGATTGGGAGAGAGGCTCCTCAAGTTCATGCCACCAACCCAGGACGCGGCACGGGAGGGAGCGGGTGACAGGCGGCCCGTTGGGCTGAGGGCGCCTTGCGAGGGGTCGAGGAAGCTGTTGTTGCTGTTGCGAGACGACGGCCTCGTGATGCTCAAGCCTGAGCTGACAACGTCAAGCTTCTTCTTCTTAGCATCTTTGTGATGGATGCGGACGGACTGTTCGTAGAGCGAGTCTAGCTGCTTGATCCACTGCGCCACTGGGAAGCGCTGCTTTGCGCTCCACGCACGCATAATGGCCCTCTTGGAGTTCCTGTGCGATGTTAGCGTCCAGGCACTAGCTAGCCGGGGAGGTTGCGGTTGACTCACTTGCACTCGAGGGCCGACACAATGGCCATTTTGAACTGTTGCAGCAGATGGGTAGGGCTCATGGACTCAACGGTGTACCAGAAACCCGGCATCTGGCCCAAGCCACCCACGCGGGCTCCCACCCCAAGAGCACCCTTGCGACCAAATTCGACGGCGACGAGACCAAAAGGCTCGTCACGCGAGGGAATGAGTGCGAACTCGGCGCCGCTAAAGATGTAGGGAGGCAGCTGCGTGAACTCTGGCTTGCTGAACACCCGCCCGGGGTACTTTTGCATTAGCTTCTCTAGCTTGAGCGCGGCAAAGCGACCATAGAGATCGATAACGGGTCCAACGGCGATTAGTTGCGTCGTTGGGTACTTTTCAAGGATGCTGGGAAAGATGTCGGCAATAAGATCGACGCCCTTTTGCAAACTCCAACGACCAACAAAGACGAAGAGCTCGGCGTTCGGATCGACAGTGAGACCTGCCCACTCCTGCGCTTGTCGCCGCAGTTCGCCACGCTTCTCCTCAAAGGTCTGGTCGATATTGATCCCCTTGGTCTGGTTCGCCGCATCCTCGCTGGGATTCCACTCGGCCGTATCGGACGGGTCGGGATTGGGAAGCTGGCCGATGCTCTTCAAGCTCCAGAAGATGGGGTAACGCGCCAGAGAGCGATCGCCGTACTTTCGGGAGACACCGACGGCTCCGAACCCGCGCTGATGAAGGCGAAGATAACTCGCGCCGGCGTGGAGCAGATTGAAGACGGAACCGTACTGAACGTAGTCCTTGACCACGTCAGGGGGGAGGTTAAAGACTTCACAGACCTCCTTTTGCTCTTCGGGCGTACGCATTGGCCACATGCCCTGGAACTCGGCGTTGTGGAGCGACAGACAGCAAGGGATAGTCTGCGGGAGGAGATAGAGCGGCGCGGCGGCGCCGTGGTAATCGTTGATGTGGTAGATGTCGACGGGGAAGCGGCGGATCGTCTCGGCGATGCAGCTGTTCCACGCGGCATACAGAATGGCGCTCTCAATATCGTCCATGCGAGCAATGTACGGATTGGCCTTGGTTTGCTTGCGGAAGATGGGCGCGTCGAGGACCACGTACGTAATGGTCTTGACGACGTGATAGTACACCGTAATCTCGTAGGGCTGGCCCATGACCTGAACGTACATTGGCTCGGCAGCCTGCATGCGATCAAAGTCGTACTCGACATCGCCGATGGTCGGGACCACCCAGACAAGATCAACGTGGGTGAGCGAGGCGGCCATGAGCTGAGCCATGACGCCGAGGCCACCGATCTTGATCTTGACGCCCATGTCGTCAATGTTGTACTCCATGGTTGCCATGAGCACAGTCCTTCGCTTTCCGTCACCGGCGGCGATCATAGGGCTCCGCGGGGGAGGGGTGATGGCACTCATCTCATGGGCCTTTTTGTCGCTCTTGAAGTCAAGCTTTCCGAGCGCTGCCGGAAACCAGCCCTTGGCGGAAGAGAAACCGGACTTGTTGACCTTGACCTGGTAAAAGCTGCCCATGTAGACCCAGAGCGCCAAGCCGGCGAGGATGGCGGGCATGAGCAAGAGCAAGACGAAGATGGCAATCTGCAGGCTCATGTCACCGGTGGGCATGTACTCGAACCTCCAAGTCGCGTCGTTGAACTTGAGCGTATAGGCCAACGCGGGCATTGGGGGCGGCCCTGTGATGTTGACCACGTTCTGCGCCAGACTGCTCGGGGGTAGCCGATCAACAATGCCGTCGCTGTCAATGTCGCCGAAAATAGCTCCCGCATCGGGCTGGTTGTCGGGATTGATGCCCCAGACGTTGAGCTGGAAAACGGCCGGCCATTCGTACATGTAGTGAAGTTGCCAGGTGTGGTGCTGGACCAGGTTCATGGACCCCGGCAGGCCGGCGTCGTAACCCCACTTGTTGTAGGGACCGTGAATCTTGATGTGCGGGTGCTGGCGCTGGAACGTGAAATCATTGCTGTCCGAATGCTGAATGAAGGCCGACGAGCCCAATGGCTTGCTGTAGTACTGGACTTGCAGGTGCTTTCCCTCCCACGCCTGCAGGTCGGTTCCTTCCCACGGCTGCTCGGCGACCAGGGATCTCGTGGCCGAACTGGTGTAGTTGATCCAGTTGCTCCAGCTCGATCCGAAGTTGGTGCTGTAGCGCCACATGGTCGCTCCCGGGGCTTGGTGGTTGACGTACATGGCGGTGCCTTGCATCGACAGGAGGGACCGAGAGTAGTTGGCAGCGGCAGGAAAGACGACGGGGTTGGTGGGCTTGCCAAAGCGGAGGAGAAAGTGGTCCACCGTGTCAGTGGGAGTGTTGTCTGCCGAGGTGGCGTTCCTGATGGTCAGCTTCAGGATGCCGTCTTGGACGTTTCGCAGCGTCGTCTGGAAGACCCATTTGGACTGGATCGCGCCCGTCCAGGGGTACTTGTCACCGCCAACGAGGGGTCCGCACTTTGGCGCGTCGAACCGCACGGTTTGGTTCCCAGAACCGTCCGCGATGAGGGCGACGGAGAGAGCCTTGCCGACAGAATCACAGTCCATCTCGACGTTGTACTCGACAGCGATGTCAATGTTGCCTCCGGCATTGGTCGAGTCAATCGGTTGATCGTGGCCGGGGCTGAACCTGGTGATCATTGGTGCTCGCTCCACCCACAGTGCCGAAGGGACGTAAACTCGGAATTCGAAGGGCTCGAGTGTTATGCTGCTGAGGCAGCCGGCGCTCTTGCCCGTCCCGCTGAAGCCATTGGGCTTGGCCGAGGCCTCGAGCGTAATGGGCCCATCCTCGCTGAACAAGTTTCGCACCCTGGAGTCGGCATCAAAGGGTCCCACGAAGGCCGTGTCCTTGCTAGCACAGTCAAAGGTGTACGTGGTGCGCGTGTCTCTGTTGTGGTAGACGAGCCAGGCCGGGTCCTCGTCGTCAGTCTGCATAGGCTTGAAGAAGCCGCGGGCGACGCTCCAGATGCCCAGCTCGGTTGTCGTCCCACTGCCCTCGAGCATTACCAACTCGGTCTTGTTGGCGAGCTTTTCCAGCAGCCAGCCGTGCTCGAGGACCGGATACTTGTCTCGGATGGCAAACATGTGCTTGAAGATGTTGCGGAGGGGCGCCGAGGGATCGCGGTGATCCCAGCCCGTCTTTTCGTCCTCGCAACCCTTTCGGCCTTTCTCGATCGGCCAATCCTGGAACAGCTTGCTCTCGAGGCTGAAGCATCCGTGGGTAACCCAAGCGGGCGACGGGGCAAAGGCCTGACGACCGTAGACATAGTTGGACGCGGTACCATCGAGGAGATACAGGGCCTGTTCCTCGCCGTACCACAGCAAAGGGGCACCAGGCATGAGCAGGGTGGTGATGAAGGAAGCCAGAAGCTGCCTCTCCATCCCCTTTTCGATGGTCGGCCAACGAAAGACGTCCTGGTTGGACGCACCATAGAGATGGCGGGGATCGAACTCGCCAGTGTTGGCATTGTAGAAGTCGTTGGTCAGCAGCATGTGGTTCCACGCGTCAACCCAGTCCAGCGGCAGGTCAAAACCGGCCTCTAGGTTGCCGCTCAGGCCAAGGAAGCGCGTCATGAAGCGGTAGATGGAGTAGTGAAAGGCGCCAGCGTCAAGAGCGCTGTTTCCGTGATCTCTGACGAAGTATTTGGAGGCCTCGGCCTCTGTCGACTTGAGGGTCATGGAGCCTGCCAAGGAAAGCGACTGGGCCTGGGTGGGCTGGCGGCCACGACCGAGATAGATGGAGCCGAGCGTGTTGCCGCTGGTGATTTCGCCCACGACGAGAAAGTTATCCTTGCCATAGCGGGTGGCGCACTTCCGCATGGCGCTGCTCCACGAGGCCTGCGCATCGACCGTGACCTGCACGGCTTTGTCGATGCGGTAGCCGTCGATGTCCAGCATGGCAATCGCCATGCACGAAAAGTGCTCGAGACGGGACGCCACCGGGGGGTACCACTCGCGGAGTCGGTCCTGGACGGAAGCGAATTTGGCCAGCTGGCGTGTCCAGTCAGGGAAGACGCCGAAAGCCTCAATATCACCGAACTGGTCAAAATCACTGTTATAGCACCCCTTGAGAGGGGGGTCGATCTTGGTTCCGTCCTCAAACCAGAACTGGGGAAATTGGCAGGTGTCGTTGTAGGTGTTGCTAATGTTGAAGTCGGGGTAGACTCGGTCGGTTTTCCACAGGACCTTGTGCTCCTCGAGCTGGAAGGGTGTACTCTCATTGAGGTAGCCCTCGAATCCGATCAAGTCGCTCATGCTGTTCGGGTTAATTAGACCACATCACAGCCCCAGCCTGTCGGTAGCACTTACGTGGCCATGGTGTTATCGAGTAAAACCCACATTCCGTGGTCGTGAATGGCGTCGACGGCCCGTTGCCATGTCTCGATGGTACCATAGTGCTTGTCGAGGAGGGTCAAGTCGATGGGCTGAAGAACACGTCAGCAAGGCCTAGAGTGGGCGTGCCTGCAAACCTACCGAGTACGAGTCGGCACCCCAGGGCTGGTTGATGAAGGGCGAGCCAGCAATATAGATGACCTTGATGCCCATGCCGGCCAGATAGTCCAAGGAATCGACGAGGCCGTCGAGGTCACCGCCAAACCGGAGCTGGGTGCTCATCATATCCGTCTCGAAGAGGGTGCCATTGGCATTGTCGTTTGTGGGATCGCCGTTGACCCATCGATCCAGGAACAGGGTGTAGAAGGGCACGCGCCAGTTCTTGGGCGACTCCTTGTATGTGTGAGAGGCATCTCGCTCGCCCCAGTAGTCGAGAGCCGTCCTGGCTGTGCGGTTGGTGTTGAGATTCCAGTCGGCCTCTTTGGCATCGTATCGCAGGCCGCTGATGAGTGTGGTGGTGGTGGTAAGGAGCGTGAAGAGCAACCGGGTCGAAAGCAACGCAGGTCGAGGCATTATCGATGGCGCTCACCTCCTCATGGGGAGCGATAGGTGGTGTAGTAAAGGAGAGACTGTACGACGGCCGAAAAAGAGCGAAAGAGTGAAGCCGAACCCAAATTCCCACACAGCGAGCCACGGCGGCGAAGGTCGATAAACGAATGTGATGGTTGAAAGGAGTGAAGAATCGCCAGCTCCGGATTCGACTCCGAGTCTGGGAGTAGCGACGGCACAGGGGCGGCAACGGGTCAACTCGAATCAGCCTGCATCATGGCAGTTCCACTGCGAGAAAGGGGGCTTCATGGTACGGAGCAAGGCCGGGTCCCCTTGGCGGTGTTTCTCCAAGCCAGGGCCGCCAGCAAGCGAGCCTCCATTCTCGCGGCGGGCCTCGTATTGTGGAGTCGTATGTCTCGAACCACTCATCATGCCCGAGAAAGCTGTCAATACAATGAGATTTGTGCTGAAACGGCGCAACACCTCTTGACTTGAGAGGGAGCCGCTTCCATCCACAGGTGTGAATGTCACAGTGGATTGCCCCAAGACCTTGCTTGGGAGCCCCTTGGTCTGGTAAGAGACCCGGGTCGACACTCGCTCAAGGGCCACTACCCCAGAACCAGTCGGTTTCTGGTGTTTCCGAACAAGTTCCGCCACCTCCCGAGGCTCCGGCTGTGCCTGTCGGCTGGCGGGCCATCGGAGAGACGTCGTGAACGTTGACTGGTGCCATTCTCGTACCGTTTCGCGAGCTCCGGGTGTGGGTCCCGATGGAGCCAGGACGGATACGAAACAGGGCCTGCCAGGGATGGACCGTTTGGATCGGCCGCCCGGTAGATGGGGATCGCCTACCCGATCGGTGGCGTATGACAGGAACCGTGCCTTGTGGTGGCGTCCCTGGTGCTGCCGCGCACTTCTGATGTTGCTGAAGCCGCCAGCTCGCACCAAAGGACTAGCACGGGGGGGCTATTCCACCACCAACATTGTAGGTTCTGCAAGCTGTCGCTCGCCAATGGGTAGGGGATATGATGGGCGTAGTTGAGACGTGGCTGGGAATGGGTCTGGTTAGCCACAGTCCAGAGACTTATCGTTACGTAGGCATTGCCAGTGTGCGGTGGAGTTTCGTCAATTGCTCACCGTCCATTGGTGTCGTCGATACGGGACTCACTAAGGGGGTGTGAACGCCGATGGCAAAACTCGACCGGTTGGACACGAGAGGCTCCGCCGCTGGGTGCCACCCTCTGCCTCCACCCGTCCCTGGCCCTCCTTGTTGTCCTGACTCAGCCAAGTCGTCTATCTCCAGCAAGACCTCGTCGCCTTCAAAATGGACCCCTTTCCCCTCGCGGTCCTGGGCGGTTTGCTCGACACTGTTGAGAAAGGCATCCTTCTTTCGCCGAAGACAAGGCCGGGGGAATGTGGTGGTGGCATCGCGACGAGCCAAGATCATCACGTCGGGCCGTGGGCGGAGAGGCGGTGGGGTTGGTGTCTGGAGTGCTTCGAGATGGCATGGAACACGGGAGCAATCCAGCCATGGGCGCATGGGAGCGGTGGAGGCAGCGCAGCATTCTGCTGATGGCGATGGTGGTCAGCGTTGGATGTCTCTCCCGTCGTTCGTAACTCGTCGCGCTACTGGGGAAAAAAACTCGAGGGCATGACGTCCGTCACCCCTCGGCCCACCAGTCTGTGCGTTCCGCGCGAATCCGCTACGATACGGCGTCTCCCTCAGCACCTACTGATGATCCCTTCCGTTTTCTCTCCGTTTCTCATGCGTGTCACCGCCCTGCGCCAAGGGAGAGTCCAGCTTGGAAGGGTTTGGCCCCTGGAAGGAATCTCGTCCCATCACCAACCATCCACACTGCCCCCCTGAGCCATCCACCCCCCCCCTCTCGCCATGGACCGTCCCAAGACGACCCCAAGAGCCCCTCAAGAGATCCAATTCTTTCTCGTCTGAATCTGGGGGGCAAGGCCAAATGCAGGGAAGATGCTGCTCGTGTCCACCCGAGATGTCGGCTTGGTCGGCCCTGTCCGTCGTCGCAGTCCCGTCATCTCTCCTTTGCCATCCCATTCCCTTTCCCCTTGACCGTGTTGTTTTTCGTCCATTTCCTCTCTTGGGATTGAACCCGTCACTCGTTTATCGACCACGCTCCTTTTGGTTGTTGAAGCATTGTAGGTAGGCATCAGTCCGACCCGAGTCCCTCGCTATTCTCGACCAGCCCAGCATCCATAGGTATCCATCCCATCACGAAGCAGGACCGACAGTCACCAATAGAAGAGTCCAATTCGAGGTCAAAGAACAAACCGACGATGCGGCCCTCGGTCCTCAACGTGGCCGGCGCCGCCATGGCCCTCGCCGGCCTGGGCAGCGCCGCCAACATGACCGAGTGGAAGTCTCGGTCCATCTACCAGGTCATGATCGATCGCTATGCGCGGACCGATGGCTCGTCGGCCGAGTGCGAGGCCCATCTCTTTTGCGGCGGCACTTGGGCCGGTCTGATGAACAAGCTGGACTACATCCAAGGTATGACCCTTCCCCGAGTCCTCTCGGTGCCACGGCCAACATGACCAGACATGGGCTTCACGGCTGTCCAGATCAGCCCCATCGTCAAGAACATCGAGGAGCATACTGCTGTCGGCGACGCCTACCACGGGTACTGGTCCGTCGACAACTACGCCCTCAACGATCGCTTCGGCACCCGGGATGACTTCAAGAAGCTCGTCGATGGGCTCCACAAGCGCGACATGCTGCTCATGGTCGACGTCGTCGTCAACAACATGGTCCAGGCCTTTGACAATGTTGTCCCGCCCAAGATCGACTATGCGAAGTTCAACCCGTTTAACGACAAAAAGTACTTTCACCCGTACTGCAACGTGACGGAGTGGGAAGATCCCAAAAATTACCAAGACTGCTGGCTGTACCCCTATGGCGTCGCCCTCGCTGATCTCGCCACCGAGACGCCGGCCGTCTCAGACGAACTCAACAGCTGGGTCAAGGGCCTTGTCTCCAACTACTCGATCGACGGTCTCCGCATCGACGCGGCCAAGCACATCAACGACGAGTTCCTGCCCAAGTTTGCCAAGGCGGCCGGCGTCTTCTCGATTGGCGAGGTTCTGAGCGGCGTGACCGAAGACATGTGCCGCTACCAGACGCTGAACCTGCTCGAGGGCATGCCCAACTACCTCGAGTACTACCCCCTGACGGCGGCCTTCAACGGCGGCACGTTTGAGGATCTGGCCGCGATCCGCAACGAGGCGGCCTCGGGCTGCACCGACGTGTTTGCGCTGGGCTCCTTTGTCGAGAACCACGACATGCCGCGCTTCGCCAGCACGAACGAGGACCCTGCTCTGGCGGCCAACGCCATGACGTACATTCTCTTGAATGACGGCATTCCCACCGGTAGGTACCCACGTGCCGCGCAGAAGTGGCAGAGCTGACCCCTCGCAGTGTACCAGGGCCAAGAGCAGCACTTCAAGGGCAACGGCACGCCCTTCAACCGCGAGCCGCTCTGGGAGTCGGGCTACGACAAGGCTGCGCCCATGTACGTGCTCACGGCGACGCTCAACAAGCTGCGCAACCACGCCATCAAGCTGTCGGCCGACTACGTCGAGTCGCCGTCCGAGGTGGTGTTGGCCGACACGAACCACTTTTGCCAGCGCAAGGGCCCGTCGGGCAGCCAGGTGGTGTTTTGCATCAACAACAAGAGCAGCAAGGGCGACAGCTACCAGATGCCCGTCAACGGGTTCGAGGCCAACGACGAGGTGGTCGAGGTGCTTGGCTGCACCACGGTCACGGCCAGCGTCGACGGCAGCATCACAGCGTTTATGTATGACGGCGAGCCCCGCGTGTACACCAAGGCCAGCACGCTCGAGGGTACGGGTATCTGCCAGGAGAGGAAGGCTGCGGGTCCCAAGCAGAGCGGTGGGGCGGGCTTTGGTGCGGCGACGGGCACGCTCATGGCCGTGGGTGTGGCGTGGGCGGCCCTCTTCCTGGTTTAATCTCGGTATTTGTATATGTGTATTTTCTGGATAGACCTAGTCGGCTTGGGTGCATCTTGCCGTCCATTGTAATTTTTGCCGGTGCCAACCCCCAAGCATTCTCGATGGCGTGGGGTGTCTTGGGAGCGAAGGATCAAGAGGGTTTCGTGCATGAGAATTCCGTTTCGGCCGCTTTCTCCGACCGTTCGAAAAGCGAGACGGTACCGACAGGGGTTCATTCCGGCGTAGGCCCAAACGGTGAGGGGCAAGCGACGACTTTCCCCTCTGGGCTTCGCATTTTTATATTTTTGTCGACATGCAATTCCGGGCCTCGACTTTTAATTGTCCACCCCCCTCGTGCATTTCATCGCCTCCACCCACGCAGGAACCCGTTGCCGATTCCATCGCCATCTCGTATCCCGCAGGATATTTGTATGAATGACCCACTAGCAATGTCGTCGTACCTGATGCTCTACATCTCCCATGGATGATGGACCCGGTTCAATTAAGCTTGTCACCGTGTCTTTCGGGCGGTCCCGATGACGGCTTGTCTCATTCAGGAACAGCTTCGGCTCTATTTTGGGCGTGTTTGGCGTATCTTTTAGTGTTGAGATGCAAAATACGGAGGCTTGGAGTGTTCTAGGCTCGGAGTGGTGATGACTGATGAAGACGGGAGCGCCCACCTCGGACACCATCTCCATGTCCTCTCCCGCCGCCGCTCGGAAACACCTTTCCGTCGACGCAAAAAGGGCACAAAAAAAGCCATGTCCACTAACCAACTTCCCTATCGTGTTTTCCGTACTAGAATATGACCAAACGGGTCCACGATGGACAAAACTCTTGGACATGGCGCGGGCAAGCCTCGACTGAGTGGGTCACCTCCTCCAAATACAACAATAACAACAACTGCAAACACAAACAACTTGGAATACTTCCATCACAACCTCCCCTGAATTTTCCACTGCATCAGAATGGTCGAACTCGGAGTCTCTGTGTCACGGCCAGTGCCGACGAAAAGCGGGGTTGGCCGCACCTCCAACTCATCAACCCCAATTCTCCAACATGCTTCTGGAATGCAGAGGGGAAGGATTTGGATTTGGGGAACTAGCCTCTGACGGTGTCCATGCCGAGGCAAGCCAGCCCCTTCTCCGCGACGTCCGATCACCTCGGGAAACAGTCAGCATCACGACACCAAAACACCACCACCCGTCATCATCACCAACCCCCTCTTGAACTAAATCACATCCCAGAAACACCCCCTTTCTCACTCGCAGCGTCCCCAAAATGTCCACCTCCACCCCCGCGCCCCCGCTCCCGGTCATCATAATCGGCACCGGCCTCGCCGCCCTCGTCGCCGCCTTCGAACTCTCGGCCCTCTCCATCCCCACCCTCCTCCTCGACCAAGAATCCCGCGCCTCCCTCGGCGGCCAAGCCTTCTGGTCCCTCGGCGGCCTCTTCTGCGTCAACTCGACCGAGCAGCGCCGCATGGGCATCGTCGACAGCCGCGCCCTCGCGCTGCGCGACTGGCTGTCGTCGGCGCGCTTCGACCGCCCCGTCGAGGACAAGTGGCCGCGGCGGTGGGCCGAGGCGTTTGTGGATTTCGCGGCAGACGAGATGGAGGCCTATGTCAAGGCGCGGGGACTGGGGTTTCTGGTGAATGTGGGGTGGGCGGAGAGGGGGGATGGGAGGGCGGACGGGCACGGGAATTCGGTGCCGCGGTTTCATGTCGCGTGGGGGACGGGGCCGGAGGTGGTGAGGGTTTTTAGGGAGCCAGTGGAGGAGGCGGAGAAGAGGGGGGTCGTGGAGATGCGGTTCAGGCATGTGGTGGATGAGGTGCTGGTGGAGGGGGGGAGGGCGGTCGGGGTGAGGGGGCGGGTGCTGGAAGAGGATGGGGTGGCGCGGGGGGTCAAGTCATCGAGAGTCGAGGTGGGGAGGTTTGAGCTGAGGGGGGCGGCGGTGCTGGTGGCGTCGGGGGGGATCGGCGGGGACGTGGAAAAGGTGAAGAAGGTGTGGCCGGTGGACAGACTGGGGCCGGCGGTGCCAAAGAATTTTGTGGTCGGGGTGCCGGCGCATGTGGACGGGCGCGGGATCGACATTGCCGAGGCGGCCGGCGCCAACGTCATCAACCGCGACAGGATGTGGCACTACACCGAAGGCCTCCGGAACTGGGACCCCATCTGGCCGGGCCACGGGATCCGCGTGCTGCCGGCGCCGTCGTCGCTGTGGCTGGACGCGACGGGGAAGCGGCTCCCGCCGTTCCTGTTCCCCGGCTGCGACACGCTCGCCACGCTCAAGCACATCTGCTCGACGGGCCACGACTACACGTGGTTCGTCACGGACCAGAGCATCGTCGCGCGCGAGTTCGCCCTCTCGGGCTCCGAGCAGAACCCCGACGTCACAGGCAAGAGCGTCTGGCAGGTCCTCTGGCAGCGCGTGCTCGCGTCCAAGGGCACCGTCCCCGTGCAAAATTTTGTCAAGCACGGCCACGACTTTGTCGTGCGCGGCACCCTCGAGGAGCTCGTGGCCGCCATGAACGAGCACGCCGCCGAGATGGACCCGGCCGCGCCGCAGCTGGACTATGCGCAGGTCAAGGAGGTCGTCGACGCCCGCGACGACCAGTTCAATAACTCGTATTCCAAGGACGCCCAGGCCATGCTCGTCCACAGCGCCCGGACGTACTGGCCGGATCGCCGCAGCCGCATCGCCCCGCCGCATCGCCTGCAGGATACTAAGAAGCACGGGCCGCTGATGGCGGTGCGCATGAACCTACTGACGCGCAAGACGCTGGGGGGCATCGAAACGAACCTCAAGAGCCAGGTGATGCGCGCGGACGGGACCGTGTTCCCCGGGCTGTATGCGGCGGGCGAGGCGGCGGGGTTTGGCGGTGGGGGGGTTCACGGGTACAGTTCGTTGGAGGGGACGTTCCTGGGGGGGTGCATATTTTCGGGGAGGGCGGCGGGACGGGCCATGGCCGAGGAGGTGCTAGGTACGGGGGTGGAGGCGGCAAAGTTGTAGTTAGGTACACATAGCGATGAGACAGTCCTTACTCCATCTTTATTGCTCCTCCCAAAGACAGTTATATATCATCACAACAACGAGGCCAGGTCGTGTCGACGAGGCTCCCACCGACCACCCTGTTTCCTCTCTTTCCACCACCATCGCCAACACTACCCCCCCCCCCCCCTCACCATGCCCATCCCGCTCCTCATCTAGCCTCAGGTACCTAGGTAATTCAGCCAGCTTCCTCCCCAACCACCGTCTTCCCGCAGATCCCAAGGCGCTACAGACAGGGAGCCACGCCCTGCGTGCCGCTGAACTTGCTCTGGCAGCTGCTCTGCGATTGCTAGTACATCCAAGCTATCAGATTGTCTTCTCCCGAATTGTACCGGGGATGGTAGGTAAAAGAACTTACACCACGCGCAACAAGCGCCACAACAGTCTCCGCCTCACCCACAGTCTTGCCGCAGATCCCAAGGCACTGGAGACACGAAGCGGTACCCTGTGAGGGACGAGAACTTGCACTGCTTCTGGCAGCTGCCCTGGGACGCCTGTTGTCGACCCCGTCGGTCAGTACCTATGTCCTGGTCTGGTTGGGAAGATTGGGGGGGCTAGACAGGACGTGTGCACCGCGCGCCTCGAGGACGACGGGCTCCAGCCCCGCGGCGGCGACGGCCTTGCCGCAGATGCCGAGGCATTGGAGGCAGGAGAAGGTGCCTTGGGAGCAGGAGAATTTGCACTGCTTTTGGCAGTCGGATTGGGAGGTCTGCGGGGGGGGTTAGTGGTGTTGGAACTTGGGGGCAGGGGAGGAGGGAACTTACGCCGCGGGTGACAAGGGCAGAGGATGGGGCCTCGCCGGAGGTGGCCGGGGCGGCGGCGGCCGGGCCGAACAGGGCGGCGATGGCGAAGGTGGTGAAACGCATTTTTGCTGGGGAGGTGGTGGTGGTTCTTGTTGGAGTGGAGGGAGACTGGGAGTGTGGTGGGTTGAAGGTTCAGAAGTCCTTGACGGGCCGGGTTGAGGGTGATATTTGACGGCGACGAGGGGTAAGCTTCGTCGTCGAGCCATGTGGACGAGCCTGGCCGGAGATGCCTGGCGTCGGGCTTGACGTCCAACCATGATGGTGAGTCTAGAGAACAAGGCTACCTTCTTGTTGGTGTCAAGTTTTTCGAGTTGGAAGTCGATTCTCCCTCGCCGACCCCCCAGAGCGTGGTGTTTCGCGTGAGGAGAGTCGACGTCAAGGACACAGGTTTCGGACCGCAGTTCCCACGGCCGAGAAAAGGACCTCAGGACCGGTCCAGCACAGCCAAGGCGGTGTTTTGTCTGCAGTGACGATGCCTGGTACATGTATGTGGGGGTGATTGTGGGGGAGGTTGCAGTCTTCTAGGGCTGAGTTTCCCGACGGAGAATTTAATAGGGCGGGCGTGCATGCGGAGGGGTTACGTTGTGGTGTTTTTGATCCTTTTTTATGTTGTCATCATGTTTATGCCAATGAAAGGGGTTGGAACAAATTATGTCAGGGTTGCAAGTCACAATTCCTTCAGTCTTGTCTCTCGCAAAAAGACGCAAGTTCCATCACCTGTCGGATCACCCCCCCCGTTTAGTCCAAGCCATTGTTTGTCCCTCTTCCTTCTTGACTTGGTGAATGCAGCTCCATCTTCATGGCACATCCAAACATGAGTGCAATAACTCCACTTCCATCGTTAGGTAGAATTTCCACCTGCAAGTCAACTCGATTGTCGTCTCCCACACGCTTGGCTCCTCGTCCCTTCAACCCCGGACGTTAGGTCTCGGCATCCTCCAGGATTTCCGCCGGCCTAGAGCCCGAACGACGAAGGACAAGGCCGAATGCTCCAGATCCATGATCCATTTCAAGGACCTGCGGGGTGAAATTTTGCCCGGAACGACTCCCGCCGATACGACTGTGGGTATTTCCAAGCCCTACCAAGTCAACCTCATGTTGGGTCGATCTTTGGTTGGGGTCATGGTCCGAAAGTCCGGGAGGATCGTGAATGCACGTCATGAGGGCTGGACCTGCCGCCCTGGGTTCTTTATGTTGTGTTTCGCGGACTTGGACTGCATTTCTGACCTGATCCAACCTGGGTGCGTCCTCTCACGAACCGGCGGGGTCTCCGTCCTAGACCTCTCTTGATCCTGCAGTGAGGGTGGCGGTGATGTCGCATTTCAACCTGCCCCAACCCCTATCGCCTTGTTTACCGCTTTCAGGTGCCTCTTCGAACGGGAGACGTAACCCGCAGCACCTTGTCTTTTCCCACGCTTCTCTTCCTGGCCTCTCTCGCTCTCCCCTCCATCGTCGCCTCAGCCCCGCATCACAGAGTCCAGTATCCCCCGACGGTCATGTTCGGTTGTGGAAACGTGGCTCCAGGCTGCGGAATTCTGCCCCCATCCGGCTGAGCATCGCTCGGTCTGCGCCTCTCGATCAACTGAAAGAGGCAGAGAGACTTCTTGAGCGCATTTCTAATCCGGATTCCGCCCATTTTGGGTAGCGCTTGTCACCGCGAGATGCCAGCAAGCTGCTGTCGCCAACACAAAGCACTGTCGACAGCGTATTGCAGTGACTAGAGCAGCGTGGAGTTCCAAGGACAGCTATTAAGGTTTCCAGTAGCGGAGCCGTCCTCTCCGTCACAACAACGGCCGAGGATGGGAAGCAACTGCTGCAAACAAACTTCCACCAATACCGCCAAGGCAGATCTGTCGAGATCAGCTCCGGCACCTGCCACGTCCCTGGCCATCTATCACCATTCATCGATTTTGTCTCTGTGTCCATACCGGCGACTCCGGAGAAATGGCGCTCTCCTCCCCAGACCACACGCTCGGGATCACCCTCTCCAAGTGGTCTGGCATCACCCCTCTGCCAACCAAGGTCGACTGCCTCGAATTCATGACCCCCGAGTGCCTCCGCCAGCTCTACAACATCCCTCCGCCAGACTGCGACCCAACGCACCCCAACAGCACGCTCGGCATCTACACCCAGCCTTGGTCCGCCCTCCTCGACGCCGATCTCGACTCCTTTAACGCCCAATTCCACCCCGACCTTGTCGGCACCCAACCACACCTAATGGACATTGACGGCGGCTACCACCAATACGACTAGCAAGGCCTCCACTAGAACGTCGAAAACAACGTCGACATCCAGTACGCCACGTCCATCGCCTTCCCGCACCCCGTGACCATCATCCAAGTTGGCAGCCGCACCCAGGTCGGCAACACCAACCTCAGGCTCGCCGCCTTTGACGCCGACTACTGCGCGTCCGGCGGCATCGAGCCCGCGTACGACATGTTGCCCCCGGACCCCGTCCATAACCCGAGCAACCACGCCGACTGCGGCACCGTCGACCCGCCCGAGGTCATCACCATCTCGTACGCCTGGAACGAAGCCGACTTCACCCCGCGCTACCCCGCCGCCAGTGCCAAGAGTTCCTCCACCTCGGCGTGCGCGGCGTCACCGTCCTCGCCGCCTTGGGCGACGGGGGCGTCGCCGACCAGCTGCACAAGTGGTTTGTCCCCTCCCCTAACTCCCCCCCGTCCCCGAACTAACCTTCCCTCCCCCCACAGGCTCAACCACAGCACCCAACTCTCCCCGTCCAGCACCCACCCCTCCCCCCCCCACCCCCGCCGCACCTCAAAGTCCCCCCAGCCGAAACCGCCATGGCCTCGAGGCACCCCCACCTCTCCACCTCCAGCCGCTTTTCCAACCTCTTCCCAAGGCCCCTTTACGAATCCCCTTCCGTCCCGTCCTACCTCTCCTCCCACAACATGTCCCACCACCTCCCATCAGGGATCTTCAACTCAGCCGGGCGCGGCTACCCCGAGATCTCCCTGCTCGCGGTCGACTACCTCGCACCGTCAAACGGGGGACTGCCGCGCGCGAGCGGGACGTCGGTAGCGGCGCCGGTGGTGGCGGGGATGGTGGCGCGGGTGAATGGGGGGCGGGTGAGGCGGTGGAAGGGGACGGTTGGGGTTTGAACGGAGTGTTGTATAAGCGCGGTCTTGCTCTCGGGGGTGTGGGCGGCGGGGGAGGGGGAGGGTTCTTGAGGGATGTCCAGAGCGGGTGGAATAAGGGGTGCTTGAACGGGGAGGGGACGGGGAGGGTGTTTGAGGCGGGGGCGGGGCGGGATGCGGTGATGGGGTTGGGGACGGTGGATTTTGGGGGGTTGTGGGGGGTGCTGGTGGAGGAGCTGCCGTGAGAGGGGGCGGGTGCGGAGAGGGGGGCTGGGTGCGTTCATTTATTCGGCGGCAGTGAGGTGGTTCCACAGGCGAGACGAAAGGATATGTTTTCAATTTGGGACCAATGCTAATACGGACTAAAAGGAGAAACAAGCACTAGTATTCGGAGAGAATAGAGACTTGTCAAGGGAATAGCTTAAACTTGAAACTCTTCCGTCCCGAGTTGTCAGGGCCCGGGCGAGGGTCTGGTGTTGAATTTTTCGTCTCGCTGTCGAATTTTTCGTCTCGCTGTCGATTTCCACTCTGCAAGGGCAGTGTTCAAATCCTCTGTTGTCAGTCCGATCTCACGAAATATCACCACTAGTATCCCCAAAATAACCCCGGCATGTCCTTCGACTGAAGCACCAGCCTTGAAACAAGCCTACGGCACCAACCACCGCCAGAGACAGTCACTAATACCCTTCCTGAATCTTCCAAAAGTCTGACTGTTGCCGCAGCGTCGGCGCCGATCTGATCGTCTCCTGGAAACCCCGCTGGTTCGGCAGCCGCACGAGCTTGAACTGCAAAAACTTACCGCCCTGGCCAGGCCTCGTCTTCTCGTATTCCTCCACCACCAGGTACAGGCCGTCGTATCGAATCCCCACCAGCGGGGCATACTTGTTGTTACCAGTGCCCTTTCTGCGGAGGACACGCACCGCCGTTTCCATCCGTCTCGACTTTTGCAGACTCTTGGTGCCCGGGCTGGACTCGAGGATCGCGTCGCGGTTGTTCTTGTTTCCGCTGTCGTCGCCGCTGTAAAGGATGGTCTCGCCGTCGTCGCTGTCGAGCTGCGCGTACTTTGGGTTCTCCGAGACGATGATGGACCATGCCCCGTGGTCAGGGCTTCCGGCGATGCCCTTGATCTTGGCGCCGTGGGCGCCGTGGAAGAGTGCGACGTGGACGAGGGGCCACCAGTCGCCGGGCGTGAGGCCGTTGTGGCCGAACACCTTGGCGTCGCGCTTCTCCGAGATGTAGCGCGGATCGAACCGGTAGCTTCGTCTGATGTTGCCAGCTTGCATCAAGCCGTGCATTATGCCGTGAAGACCCCAGACTGCGTGGTCTGCGGGTGGCAATCGCTCAAGTACGGAGCCTTGTGTACGGACAGCAGGTTGTCGGCGGCGGGGCGAGGCCGTGGCCGCGCTCTCTGGGGAGACGTTCTCCGCACTCGTGTCCTCCGCACTCGTATCATCGCCGGTTTCTTGAGCTCCCCAATTCTCCTCTTCGAACGTGTCGTACAGCTCTGCGCACTTGTCGGCGATGTCGGCGGGAAGGACACCGTTTCCCCGGCTTTCTTTCATCACTTTCAGGGCACTGGCAATCCCATCTTCCTTTAGTCTCGCATATCTCTCGGCAGGATAGTCGAATTCTAGATAGAATAGAAACGATCGCGTTGAGGCTGCTCGAGCCTCTAGGATACGTGCGGCCTGGGGGTCGGGAACCTGCGCGGTGCGGAGATATCTTCGGAGGGTAGTATACAGCGTGGTGATTTGCCGTCTGCCCTCTTGGAGAGAGTCGTCCCAGACTTGCACGGTGGGTTCATTGGCTCCAGGGGATGACGCGTCACCCACCGCCTCGGCTGGAGGCATGCCGGGCACAGGGGCGGCTTGCAGGGCTGAAATGTGCGACATGACGGCGACAATGATGTTGTCAGACGGTCTAGACGTGACAGCGGTCAAGTCTTCCAGTGCAATTGCTCGAGAGAGGGAGTTGTTGGATCTGTGGCGGTCGGACTAGAAGTGGGTGAGCAAGAGCATGAATGGGACGAAAGAACCAAGCTGCGAATGAAGAAGATGAGATGGAAGACTAATTGCAACGTCGCGTATATTCAATACAAGCTTGTGGACATGATGCCGAAGATGGCAGACAGAAAAGGACGAACGACTTGGAGCTGAGGCAGACAAATGAAAACTTACCAAGTTTGGTTTGGACACCCGGTTGACAGGAGACTTGCGCGGCCCCAATTTCCTTGCCAGGGCCATTTCAAGGGGTATCTAAGCCCATATTAGACTTTGTATAAATATGCGACCTTGGAAGAACCCACGGTGTAGTTGTGTTGTATGTTGCTACCGGTTCGTTGGTCCCGGGGGACGGGGGCGCGGGGTCGTTTGGGCGACTCGTCTAACTGGTCAACGGCCCACAGTCGCACAAGGCGAATTGACGAGCGGTTGTAGAGGAGAAACGAAAAGGGCATACACAACCCAATATGCTCGTCTCTCTGTGATATTTTATGGTAAATAGAAACCGGTAAGGTTGGTAGAGTTGATGTGCTTCGGCGACGGCGGGTGTTTGGTGTTGGCGACGACGTCGGTGCTGCGAGAGCTAGAGAAATTATTTGCTTGACAGCGACAAAGCGATAAGGAGATCAATTGCTATCGGTGGTTAGCCAACGGGTATTCTACTATCTATGAACTTGTTCGTTCCTTCCAATGCTGCTATCTGCTGCTTGGATATTATATGACACGCTTTTCATGGGAAAAAGCGATGTAAGGAGAAAAGGAGAAGGAGGGACAGGAAGGGGAACCTCGTCCTTATATACGCGTGTAAAGAAAGAAATCCATTATTTTTCCAATGCGCGAATATTTTCATCGGCCAGAATACAGATGCTCCTACCTCCCCTGTCGTACTTCTTGTCCCAAATGGGAAAAAAGTGCGACAAGGGCGGGGAGGAGTCATCAGCGACATTTGCCAAGATACGGGCTAGCGATAAATATCGATGTGATAAATATTTAGTATATTCCGCTAGAATATATTTAAGTAATTTTTACAGAGCCAAGTGCAGGGTAGAGTACTTTTTTTTTTTTTTTGGAACAGAATGTCATGACCCAGGTCACGACATTGGGCCTTGGCTGCCGGCGGCAGCCAAGCCAGGCCAATCAGAAGGGCCCAACCGATGGGACCAATTAGGAGAGGCTCGAGGAGCCTTGGCATCGAGCACAGGAGATCGATACGCTCGATCGTCGAGCGCGTCGAGCAGAACGCTCGACGGCTCTTGGCCTCGAGCCATACTACTGCTTCTACAGCACTTAGATAGTTACTATATAGATAGGTAGACCACGCCCCTTGGTGAGGAACTGTTCTTGTTCCGCACGCAAGCAATATCATGTTTCCGTCTACAATCTTGCAAGCACCTTCTTCAAGCTCTTTGTAGAACACCCTGTTGCAGACGGTATACAGCCCCGTCTGGACCTTGCGCAACCTTCCGTCCCCTACCGTCAACACACCCCGCGGCGTACTGCCTTGCAGTCTGACCCACCTTGGGTACAGGTTGTAACACAGAACCATTCTGGTAAAACAACGACGACATATTTAAGTAAAATATTTTATTTTAATACTAACGTTATTCGAGTAAAATATAAATATATAACATTCGAGCAGGATTAAGATAGCAGACAATGCAGCACGACGAGCCCAAGCACGGCACATGCGGAATCATCCGCGCCACGAAGCCTGCATTCGGACCTTGACAGCACAGCACAACCCTGCGTGACGTCCAAATAATACAGGAACGAATTCTGCAGGCTTCCAAGGCTTCTCAGGTTCTCCCATTTCTATCACAGGGGCAGTGCACTAGATGCATCCTTGCTCAACTGGCCCACGCGCATGTCCAAGTTGCCCCAACCCCTCCCCACCACTCGAAGCGACAATTCCCAGCGGAATTGTCTCATTTTTTTCTATGAACAGATGGTGACGGGGGCTGGAACGGAATCGTCTCCGTGGATGCGGTCCGTGGATGTGGGCGGTGGCTGCTCAGTTGGGGAGGCGGTGACGCTGGTCGGGGGGTGGCGAGCGTCGCTGCAGCGGTGGCAACTCGGGCCGGGGAGATGAGAATCTTTGTCAGGCCGCCCAATACGCCTCGAGCACCTTCTCACCGTAAAATGCCATGTACTCGGTCGACGGCGCGCGACCGACGAGGGGTCCCCTTGTGTTCCCGGACACGATGTCCTCCAAGAGCGGAAACCTAAGGGCCACGCCTGTGCCATGAAGTTTAGTCCTTGCTAGTGCTTGGTTTTCAAGCAACTTGGTGTTGCAGACATACCGGGGCAGCGAAAACGGAGGCAGCATCGCCATGCAACAAGGTGAAGAAACTTGGAGCCGACGTGGGTGGGATCGCGACGCAGGCGAAACATCTCCTGGACGGCCATGTCCATGGCCTCGGCGAGCGCGTAGGCAGCAGCGTCGTGTGTCAGTCCTGAAATGACCATCCAGCGACGAACCTCGGCCCGGCGTTGCTTGAATTGCCAGGTATACTCGTAAGGCGCTGTGGGGTCACAGGGTTCGTCTTCCATGTGGGAGGGTCGTCTGAGTCGAGATTGCAGGTCCTCGAAGCGTTTCTGTGGTGGGAGAAGGCTTTGGCGGGAGGTCTGGGACTGGACGATCGATGCTTGAGATATTTGGCAAGAACCAGTCAAATGTTTTCATGACGATGGATGGCCTCAAAGTGCGAGTGGGGTGGGGTGGCACCAAAGTTTGTTTCCGCCAGGCAGATGGAAGCCAGGTGTCTCGTGGATTTGGTCCCAACTTCCAAGACACCCGGTCAACCCATATCAACGACGGCCACGGCCTCGGTCATCCATCCTTTGGTCGCTTATGTCGCCTTGCAGGCCATTCTCGACATCCCCGGCGCTGGGGGACCAAGCCTTCGTCGTCTCAATAGATGACATTACCATTCGGTCTCAGATATTGCCGGTTTTCACTATGGCATCCCAAATTGTTGTCTTGATCTCTACGACTGTCAGCGGTCGAATCTCATTGGTTCGCGACTCCCTTCAGGCAAGTCGGGCAGCAATTCGGGCAGTCAACGAGAAAAATACTGTCGTCAGTCACTCTCAAAGGTCGCGATGAGTGCGGGGGCAAAAATGTCTTGATGTCTGACTGGATATCCTTCCATCGCCCCTCGGTGCGCAGAATCTTGTTGGCCGCAGTTCCCTCTTTCAGCCACCCCAGCCCAAGATCTCCAACTTCAATGACCCCCCATTCCTTGTACTCGGTTGCCGAAAGGGCGCACTCCTTTGCAGATTTGTCCATGTCTCCCGTCGCAATCCTCGCGCAACTAAGCGCTGATCGGACCTGGCCGTGGGTTAGCCGGATAAGGACCGAATCCTTGATTCTTCAAGCTATCCTCTGCCGTTTTCCTTGGGAGGTTTCATTCGCACCGTCTTCCAAGCAGTCATCAAGGGCAAGTACCTGTGCTCTTGGGTTCCTCGGCTTCATCTCTCACGCCCTTCTCACCTCGAGAATCATGTCGAGGATTATGTTGATCTTCTGCGAAACCTCCTTCAGCCCTCGCTTGACGTCGTCTCTGGCTGTGATGTGGGGCTTGTTCTTGAGGACCTCGATTTGGCCGGTGGGGTGCGAGATTTTGTCTTAAAGCTGCATCTCCTCGGCCTTGAGATCCTTGTTGTCGTGGAGAAGCGCTTGGTTCTCAATGTTAAGTTCGGCAAGCTTCTTCTGTGTCTCTTCGACAAAGCCGTCGTGTTTATTCTGGCAGTCTGCGAGAGCGCGCTCGGTTGACAGGGTGTCAACGAGATCCGGGAGGTTAGTTGCGGGCATGATGTCGGTAGGTGTTGGATGGAGGGAGAGAGAAAGTTCCTCGGTGCCAATTGGCGAGTTCTAGGTTGCGGCCGTCAAGTCGTTCCTGCCTCGTGGTGCTGGCTGCGGTTGGGATGGAGTGGCTTGGATATGGCGCAGGGAAGTCAGGGGCTGAGGTTTCCACAGCAACGCAACACAGGGTTAGGGTCGGGCTTCCATCGCCATGCGAGCAAACGCCATCGAGGAAATTCCATCAACGCGCTCCCTGTCGAACTTGACTCGTTATTCTAGTAGCTATCGTGCCCTTTAACTGCCCTGGCTTCTTGTCGATGTGGAAAACTGGGAAGGCGAGCTAGCAGGGTGGGCTTTGGACTCAAGGCCTTGCTTGCTCCATGCCAATTTTTGTTGACATGGAGGCGATAGCGACAGCAACGAGGGGTGACATTGGACGTGGTGGCCATGAAGATATCAGTTTTGATGGTGAGTGGGCCCAGTGCCTCGACTTGGTCACGCCGGTTGGGAATCTGGCGACGCGCCGGGTCGCTGGTCATGGGATCTGATCCCGTGCACCAGCCTACCTCGCAAAACAGAGGACAGACCATTCCCCCAGGCCATCAATCCAATCCAGAGCTTCTATTCTCTGCAACTTCAATCTCCATCTTTTCTAATGTCTTTTTCTTTCCTCGCTATCCCATCCTTCGGGTGCGAAACCGCCAATGCCGAGCGGAATTCTCAAAAGAGATGGCGTCGAGAACCGGACACACGCCATGGGCAGGTTCATGCCGATGAAGGCCTCTCGGCCCATCTTCTCCCGTCAAAGAAGGAAAAATGTCAGGAATAACAATCCTCCGCGGCGCGGATGACCCAACGTCTCTTCCACACCACCAAGCACGGCAATAACGGTGCCTGTGCCCCCGGGGGCAAACGCCGGCCTATGAGCCTTGTCACCGCAGCCGAGAGGGGGAGGCCAATGCCTAAATCACCGAGCATGAGGGCCGCAGGCCAATGTATTTCCCCTATGCTTGCTGGCTCGGGATTCATTGGTCTCTTGGAGGGCAGCCGGGGTCAACCCAGCACTGCCATCACCCCCAAATGAACCGATGCAGGTCCCCCGTCGACGTCTCCTTCTCCCCGCCACGCTTCGGATGCGGTCCAGACCTCTCATTTACCCTTCCGGCGATCCCCGTCAGTGACGGAGACAGTCTGAGCGTATCTCCGCGACAGAGTGTGGACCACCTGGCATCCAGGATGCCTTGGGTGCAAGGCGGCACTCCCGGCGGCATAACCGGCTACTATATAACTGCCGGAGCGATGATGTGCTTGGAGTTACAAGGACGATGGCCTGTTCTGGTTAAGGGGGACTGGATGTGTGAGGCTCTCCGTTCGTCCATTCGAAGAGGTGGGGAAAAGCTGGGGTTCTTTTTGATCCCGGATGCCTTGGGCTCCTCGGCACGGAGAACAACAGGCATACGGGTCGCCATTGAGGGACTCGGAGTTGTGCTTCATGCCACCAACAGTCCTCATTCCTCATTCAGGACAATGCTTCAAAGCGATGGTACATGAACAAGGGAGCGTTACCTCTGCTCGCCAGGCTGTCCCTAAAGATGGGCCGGCAGTGGAGAGCACTGACTGAATTGCAGGAAGCACTTCGATGATGCGTCTGTCTGTACATGGTAGAGACAAAGTTTCTATCCACCGAGAAGTCAAGCTTATTCACCCCATGCCCCCTTTAATCCCACTGAGCCCTCTTACTCCCTGGTCAGAGAGCACTGAGACGCCATCATCGCATGCACCGCTTCATCTCCCCGCTCCTGAATTTAAGATAATAGCAAGAGTTCCGTCGTCATGTTCAGTCGTCTATTTCAGTACTTCTCGAGGTGACGCGTTTGCCCTTTTAGCTACGAGGCTTTATATGCGGACGTTGGCGGAGTTACCATGATCGCCGCCAAGCCGCGAGTGACGTGTTTTACTGCACCAAACATGTCCATATCACACTGGACAAGTACATGAAAAAGGAGCAAAGACTGACAAATACTAGAAATTTCGCATGTGGGAGCCAAAGAGGAGAAACGTTGCAATTGAGACTGGTTGCTAAGATCCTTTACATCTGATCACCATGTTATTTGAGAAGGCAATGTCAGTTGGAGTAATTTTCGCTTTAGCCGCTCCACTTGGATTGCAGCTCCCCGGCTTCGCGAATTCCCCTTCTCCTCAAACCGGGTTACTTCAGCAAGCGCTGCGGCCCAAAATGGCCCGGGTACTACATCGAGCGTTTACCCGTCATACGCGGACATGCTCGACGTTGCAACTCTCTTTCTCTCACAACTTGCCAAGTACGTCGCTTCTCTTAGGATCCGATTTTTTTTTAGTGGTGAAGTCTTCAATCCCGCAACCGATCATTGCGCGTTCTTTGCTGATCGTTGCGGTGGTTGGAAACGGGTGCGATTACGTGGACATGTTTTGTACTCGCCTCCCGTCAATTCAGGGGCATTGGTGATGCTGGACATTATGCGTGAAACGCGTGGGGTTTGGAAACGAAAAAGATACGGTACTATTTTAATCCCGTCCTCCCGCCCAGTCACGTTTTCCCCAGAATGGACAGCCTCAACTCCGACTCCCGCATCGGGTGCTAAGAGCTCTCCTTCCAGGTTCCATTCCGCTGGTCCATGCTTTATTCTTCCTTGGCCCTTCACACAAGCAATGTCCTTGATCTTGAATTCTCACAAAAGCCAGACTGCCCAACCTCCACGTGGCCAGCAACACTTGATCCCAAACAAAACAGTATCAAGTTGAATTATAATTAATGAATGGCACACCTCCCCCCTAATCCATTGGCATTTCCTACCCCCCACCATGCTGGGGAATGAACACCTCATTCATTCACGACGGCGGCTCCCGACGGTAGGTTACTCTCGCTTGACGATTACCTCTTGCCTCACCGTTTTAGCCATATTATCTTGGACGGTGTTCCTGGGGAAGAGTTCCCCGCGACTAGATCCCCCCGGTCAGTCAACAAGGGACAACCCTTCATCGCGGTAGTGGCCTCACACCCACTGGCTGGGACCTGGTTACGGCGGCGACAACACTGGAGTCTTGGCGTGCTGCTCTCCGCAAACCTTGATTGGGGTGCTGCGCAAGTGCCAGATGAATCCTGATCGTGGCATTAACTCGCACAAACCACGGTCTTGGCCTGTGGCATGCTGGCATGCGGGGTATACGACCGGGGGCTCGTCTCCCCGACCTTGGACAAGGCTTTGTTTGGGGATTATATTTCATCATGACGGGTGGTCGAAGTCTTGCGTCACTTATTCTCTCGCCGTAGTTGGGCCGCAATGTATCACCGTACATGTCGACATCAAAGTCAGAGCAGGGATGTCAGGCAAGCCGGGGTAGGGCTGGAGGCATGCCGTTCCTCCTCAAAACTCCCCATCGTTATCATCGTAGTATCTTGCCCTGGTTGCTCAAAACGCGCCGAAACAAAGTTGCTGGCATAAGACAGTTGCGGGAATCTGCTGGCCGCCGCGTAATCCCCTATGCTCCTCGTCACGCTTCCGTGTTTCACATCCCAACCAAACACCGATGGGAAAAACGTACAACATGGAAGACGTTCAGCCCGCTGCGACTCAAATCCCATCTCAAATCTTCAATCTTCCCCTTCCACCGTCTCTTAAAACCAACTGCCCGCTACCCATCCACCGTCCAAAAGACCCGGCCAATACAAGGCCCCAAGCACCCCTAAATCCACCCACTATAAGCCCCAGGCCTTAAACAGGATAAGCCTGACTCTTATACAACCTCCCTCCGCCTCTCCCCTTCCATTGGGGCGCTTGCTTGTCCCCGTTCCGCCCCTCGTGCCTGGTCCGCAGCAGCAACGGTCGCGCCAGGCCAGTCCCAAGTCATTGACCCGTCAGCACCCAGCCCCTGCCCTGGTTCTGGTTCGCTCGCCGCTAGCGTGCCATGCCCAGCTAGGCCTCCCCAGTTCCCCCAGCCGCCCGGCACATATACTGCTGCACCAGAGGCAACCACCACATTCTAGAAGACCGTTCATCAGAGATTGGCGTCATAACGTGCCCCCCAATGCTGCCAGGCACTGGGGCCATCCATGCTGCTCTGGTTGGGATCATCCCGCTTCCCCTCCCCCATACACTGCCATGCTTCCCACCGTCATCGGCGGCACATTGGTAAGCATGAGGTTCTCGGGGTCGTCGGGCCGGGACTCTGTCGCCGCCAGGCCAGGCACACTCGAGTCTGGTCCCGTCGCCATCATCCCTACTAGAGCACCACCCACCCCCCCCCCAACCAAGCAGTGCTCTCAACTCACCGCCCACATTAGCCGTGATCAAAGTGTGTTGGGGTTCTCCCTGCTTGCGGTGGTGTTGCGCATAGATGTCCAAACAGACCGGGAAATGTCCCCAGCTCTCCTACCATTTGCCAGGTGTTGAGTGAGTCTCGGCGCTGCCCGTGATCCTCTGCCCCTCTGGGCATCCCGCGCCCATCGCCTCGCCACCCAGGGAAGCGCCGATGCCATTGGTATCTCTGGCGGAG
The DNA here is from genome assembly GCA_030549215.1 of Schizothecium vesticola. Lineage (NCBI taxonomy): Eukaryota > Fungi > Ascomycota > Sordariomycetes > Sordariales > Schizotheciaceae > Schizothecium > Schizothecium vesticola. Next base: position 314,357 of record JAUKUD010000007.1, on the reverse strand, counting down.
GAACGGAGGCCATCAAGGCCCGGTCAGGACCCCATATACCCGACGAACAACATGGCAATCAACAATCTAGACATTTACCCGTCTCCAATACCAGCATCATCAAATTAATCTACTCGAGTCCATCGTGCTTTCGAGGTGCCGATGGCGCCACCATAGACACAGACACCATAGACATCTAGACCAGACCAGCGAGAACAAACCAGTATAAATCCACCTCCATCCTCCTTCGTAGTATCACCCTTCTCTCGTCACCCTCAACCCGACAACACTCCTTCCCCCTACCTACCGACCTCCCCCCGACAACCGACAAAATGCACGGCTCCAACAAAGCCCTCTTTGCGGCCCTGCTGCTCGCTCCCCAGGTCCTGGGCGCCGCCATCGCGGTCGACTCCCAGACGTGGCGCGAAAGCCGTGATGTCGCCCACGTGAGTGGCCCCTGGTGTGCCCTCTGATGAACTGAGGAAGAAAACTGACCGACATGACAGGATGGTGCCAAGCGATCCATCATCGACATGGTAGCCAACTCCCTTGGTCGCCGCGACGAGATCGCCGTCGGCAAGCCCAAGGAGGGTGCCACGCTCGTCCCCCTTGAGAAGCCCAAGGAGGAGAAGCCCAAGGAGGAGAAACCGAAGGAGGAGAAGCCGAAGGAGGAGAAACCCAAGGAGGAGAAGCCTAAAGAGGAGAAGCCGAAGGAGGAGAAGCCCAAGGAGGAGAAGCCCGTTGAGGCCAAGCCATCTGCTGCCCCCAAGCCGACTGGTGCCCCCAAGCCCTCTGTCGCCGCCCCTCCCCCTGCCGAGAAGCCCACTGGGGCCAAGCCGGCTCCCCCCGCCGAGAAGCCCACTGGCGCGAAGCCTACCGGCGCGAAGCCGACTGCCGCCAAGCCGACCGGCGCGAAGCCGACTGCCGCCAAGCCGACCGGCGCGAAGCCGACTGCCGCCAAGCCCGAGGAGAAGCCCAAGGAGGAGAAGCCGGCCCCCCCTGCCGCTAAGCCCACCGGTGCTGCCCGTCGCCAAGAGGAGAAGCCGGCCCCCCCTGCTGAGAAGCCTACCGGTGCTAAGCCCGCTCCTCCCGCTGAGAAGCCCACCGGTGCTAAGCCCGCTCCTCCCGCCGAGAAGCCCACTGGTGCGAAGCCCGCTCCTCCCGCTGAGAAGCCCACCGGTGCTAAGCCCGCTCCTCCGGCCGAGAAGCCCACTGGTGCGAAGCCCACTGCCGCTAAGCCCACCGGCGCCAAGCCCACTGGAGCTAAGCCCACCGGCGCCAAGCCCACTGGAGCTAAGCCTACCGGCGCGAAGCCGACTGCCGCTAAGCCGACCGGAGCGAAGCCGACTGCGGCCAAGCCCGAGGAGAAGCCCAAGGAGGAGAAGCCCTCTGCCGCCCCCAAGCCGACTGGTGCCCCCAAGCCCGTCGAGGAGAAGCCCAAGGAGGAGAAGCCCGCTCCCCCGGCCCTGAAGCCCACCGGTGCCGCCCGTCGCGCCCGCCGCCAGGAGGCCAAGATCAGCGCCGCCCCCAAGCCCTCCGTCGCCGCCCCGCCCCCCAAGGCCGAGAAGCCCACCGCCGCTCCCAAGCCGTCCGAGGCCAAGCCGACTGCTGCCCCCAAGCCGACTGGTGCTCCCAAGCCCGTCGAGGAGAAGCCCAAGGAGGAGAAGCCCAAGGAGGAGAAGCCCAAGGAGGAGAAGCCCGTTGAGGCCAAGCCCACCGCGGCCCCCAAGCCGTCTGAGGCCAAGCCATCTGCTGCCCCCAAGCCGACTGGTGCCCCCAAGCCCGTCGAGGAGAAGCCCAAGGAGGAGAAGCCCAAGGAGGAGAAGCCCAAGGAGGAGAAGCCCGTCGAGGCCAAGCCCACCGCGGCCCCCAAGCCCTCGGTCGCCGCCCCTCCCCCCAAGGCTGAGAAGCCCACCGCCGCGCCCAAGCCCACCGCCGCCTAAGCGGATGACAAGCTTCGACCCCGACCACCATCGGCATCCCCTTGCACGCCGGGGGCGACCAGAGACCAAGAGGCGCGACGGCTGGACTGTCTGACCTTTTATGAGGGCCAGGGACTCGGTCCCGGTCATCATCATCATGTTCCTCGGGTCGCTCATCGGCTGTACATTCGTCTATACATTCTGCTTTGATAGCTGAGGGGGGGTGATGGGATCTGGCATGTCGTCTCGGACCCCTTTTGTTTGCCCTGTATGTAGTTAGATCTTTTGCACTTGTATAAAGGTTCCGGCCGTTTTGGTCGTATTCATGCCGTGGATACTGTGTCCTGCGACTGAATTGGTGATTGCTGTCCGTGTCTGGAACTGCAGTGTTTGGCATTGTTGTCGGGAGACATGTCGTCGTCAGCAGTCGTCGTCAGCGGTCGTCGTCGCCCTTAGTGTTTGGAACCATGATCGACGAGCCGTGTAGATCGCAGAGGAGGGATTGGGTCTGTGGATCGTCGCCTTCCGTGATCCCCGGCCATGTATGTCATGCCGAGATGTGAAACAGGGGCTGAGGTGACGACGCTTCGATGGGCGACTTGTGATGGCTTGAGGGCGTCGAGATGCCGAGAGATTCCACTTTAGAGGGGACTCGTCCTGTCGATGCATTCTCGTTAGTTGCTTGGGGGGGGTTGAGCAAGAACTAGGGTGGTCAGCGGTGTTGTGCAGGCTGGAACTCGGGCCCATGAAAAGACCACCGTCCCCCTTGAGACTGGGACGATTGTCGAGCTCGGAAGCCCAATGCAGATGGTGATGTCGAGGAGTCGAGGTTGGTGAGGAAAAGTTGAAAAGACAAAACCGCGTCGCGGGCTGAGCCAGATGACGTAATCAGACACGGCATCGTGGAATGGTCATCAAAGACCGACCCCTCAACCTCAACCCCGCACCTCTTTCTCTCTCCAAAATCATCACTACTCATCGCCATCAACTCGCTTTCGCGCAACCGATTCCATCTCGCTTCACAAGCCCACCATGTCGGGTCAAGGCTACGGTCAGCAGCAGGGTTTCGGCTACACCAACTCGGGGCAGCAGAACTACAACCCCCAAGACCCGCATGGCCAGCCCCCCCAGCAAAACTACCAGCAGCAGGTCCGTCTTCGCAGTAGTCCTCTCGGCATACAGGACTAAGACATTGGGCTGACACGTCCCCCTCTTCTAGCAGTCGGGCTACCCTGGCCCCAACCAATCATACCCGCAGGGACCTTCTTATCCCCAGGACCCCTATCCTCCTCAGTCGGGCAACTACCCTCCCCAGCAGCACCAGCAGCACCAGCAGGCACCCTACCAACAATCCCCGAGCCAGCCCTACCAAGGAAATCAGTACCCCCAACACCAGCAACAGTTCCCTCCCCCGCAGCAGCAGCAGCAGGGCCAGTACGGCCAACAGCAAGTACAATACGACCATCAACAACAGAACCAGTACGGCCAACAGGGGCAGGGCCAATACGACCACCAACGGGACCAGCACGGTAGCCACCAACAGCAGCAGTTCCCCCCTCAACATCCGCAGGGATCCCATGGACAGGACAACCGCGGCCTTGGGAGCGCACTGCTAGGCGGTGCTGCTGGCGCGTTCCTCGGCAAATCCAGTGGTGGCGGGGGAGGCGGCATGCCGGCTGCCGCGGCCGGTATCATCGGCAGTGCTCTCGGAGGTGGAAAGTAACTGACACTCTGCCCAACTTGCCCCTTGGTAGTGCTGACCCGCCCGCCAGATCCAAGGACAAAAAGGACAAGGACAAGAAGCACAAAGACAAGGAGCACAAGAAAGACAAGAAGGACAAGAAGGACAAGCACCACAAGCGCAAGGGCAGCTCCGGCGGGTCCAGCGACAGCTCTGATAGCGACTCGGACTAGGTTGGGGCCTTTTTTTCCTTTCGTTTTTCTTGCAAATTACAGTCATCAAAGTCAAATTTGTCTTCATCTTCATCTTGAATTCTTCCCGTATTACTCAAACACTCGGCGCCCACTTCTCACACCTTTGAAATTACAAGCCTCTGCACGCTCCACTCTAACCCCTTCATCTTGGCCTCCATCAAGACCCCCCCCTTTTGAAAATAACACGTATTCCCTTCCGAGACAGGTTCGAGAGGCACCGCATTCCCCCTCTCATCGTAGCCCGACGTCGACATGGTCACGCACGCGAGACTGGTACCCGCGTCCACCCCCCGCAGCGCCGCTGGCTGAGCCGTCTTCCAGGTGGCCTGGGCGGTCGATGAGTCGGTATAGACCATGTTGATGTTGTTTGAGCCATCGATGTACAGCACGTAGGCATCGACCCGCTGGTCGGCGTCGTTGAGGCGTGCCGCCGTGAAGGCCGCAATGGGCGCCTTATCCGGCACATTGATGACCGGGAGGGCTGTGCTCACGTTAGCATTCCTAGGTACTTGCTCTCCTGCACAGCATCAAGACTAACTGGTGGGAAACGACAGAGGAGCATTCAAGCTCGAGTCCGACCCGTTCAGACGTGACATGGCAACGCTTAGGCGCGAGTCCCGGCCCTGGTAAAAGACGGCATACCCGCCCCAGCCTCCGATTCGGGTGAAGTTGGCCGAGGCCGGCACCATGGCCAGCTTCGTCCCCACCAGGGCCGTCACGTTGATCCCAGCGGCTCCCCAGACCGCACCGGGTTCGAGGTTCGCGGGCGGGTTGTTGCGGACGTGCACGAGCGCGCCGGTGGCGTCCTGGTGCACCAGCCACGGCCAGTAGGCCGCCAGCGCGCTCTCGGACCCCGTCGACCACCCCACGCCGTCGATGCTGTCGGCCATGATGCGCGGGTTGAAATTGTCGTTGAAGTTGACGCCAAGCAGCCGCGTTCCGCTGCCGGTGTAGAAGAGCTCGGTCTGGGGCTGGACGCGCGACAGTCAGTGTCTGGCCGTCATCTATCTCATCAGTGCATCGGACATGGAGGGCTTACCCTCATTTGTGTCGCCCAGACGATATTCGTCGCTGCAAGCTGCGAATCCGGCTCGGAATACGACGGAAAGCGTCCACCCATCTCCCAGCACGATGACTCCCCGTCCGCCAGAGGCCGCAGCGTATCGCAATGCGCCCAGACAAGGCGGTTGTCGCGGTCCAGGAAGTACAGGCGCAAATCCAGCCCCCCGTCCGACTTGCGCATCGCCGCCGCCGTCAGCGGGGATCCGGCCCGCGCTGGCTGAGGAACGCTGCTCGGCGATGACGACGACGGTCCGTCTGACGTCCCCGTCCCATTTCCGCGCGACGACCCCGACGTGTCTCCCGTCGCACCCTGGCTTTCAGACCCTTTTTTTCCTCCCAGAACCCCCCCCAGCGCCGCGGCGAGAGCGACAACCACGACGACTGCCACCGCGATTAAGAACCGCCGACGTTTCCACCATGGTGTCGGCGCCGGCAGGTCCGGCAGGTCCGGCGCGTCTGGCAGGGCCGGCAGGGCCGGCAGGTCGGGTCCGGTTGTCGCATAGTATGGTTTCGTGTAGATGTTGGTCTGAGAGGCGATCTCTTTGTCTTGGTCGAGGTCGGTGCTGAGTTGAGGCAAATCTGTGTAGTGGACAACCTCCAAGCCGGAGTCGTACGGCTGGTGAGCGGGCTGGCTGCCCATGTTTCGTGTTGGGGGCGTCGGCAACGATTGAAGCTAGAAGAAGCGGCGACGGCACGCGCGACGGCCGGTTCTTTCGTGGAGGACAGGAGGTCGAGACCGCCGTGCCCCGGCTGGGCGCCCCGCTGGCGTTGGTTATTAGCCATCTGGTGCTCGGACTTGCTGCCATGCCCCTGGTACCATCTCGGACTCCGGCCGTTGGGCGGATTCGCTCGGCGTGTACCAACAACGTTTCATCGCCAAGCGCTCCCTTGACTAGGTAGCCAATCAATGTTGCCAGCGAGAGCAGGGTGCTTTAAATGAGTCCTCTTCCGTTACCATCTGTCATCAACGGCTGCCGGGTCCTTTTGTAACCGCTCAGCCCTACCTTGGCACATCCTTTCCGACAACCTTCGGAGGCGGCCCTCGCGTCTATTCTCAACGCTTTTGCCAAGTCTGCCAAAAGGATAAATCCGGCAATAAAAGGTCACTGCCACTTCAGGGGACCTTGTCGCTAGCACCGCTGCCGCTTGCCACTGAAGATTTGTCTCAACGATGACGCGCCTTGGAAGTAAGTCCGTGCACCCACCAACCGATCAGGCCACCTACCGATCAAAAATTTCCCCTCCTCAACACCATCATCACAATCAGCCCACCACATACAGTACAGTCAATTCAAGGCCAAATTCAACTACTTTACTATCATTAGAATCCTTTTTTTCCCACCTATCAACATGGCCAAGGAAGATGTTATCCAAGGCGCTATCACAGCCGTCAATAACGGCCAATCTCTCCGCAAGGCTAGCGAGGAATGGGGCGTTCCCTATGCTACTCTATGGGGTAGAATCAAGGCCCACAGCCAACCAAAGGGCCAATACGAAGCCAAAGTGATGCAGAAGCTCAGTCCGCATCAAGAGAGTCATCTGGTCAACTGGGTCCTCACGCAAGAAGCTCTAGGGCTTCCAGTCAACCACGCTCAAATCCAAACCTTTGCCAACCGAATACTCCACGCCTCCGGCTCTCAGTATACCGTTGGCAAGCACTGGATGCAGAAGTTGATTCGCAGGTATCCAGTCCTGAAGACCAAGAAGAAGAAGCGTATGGATATCAAGCGTCTAGAGGAAACGAGTGTTGACGTTCTTAAGGAATGATTTCACCTTCTCGATATACCAGCGATCAAAGAGATCCAACCGCAACATAGGTGGAATATGGACGAAACAGGCCTTATGGAGGGTCTTGGAATCAACGGCTTGTGTGTTGGTTCATCAGCTACGAAGGTGGCGTTGGCAAAGCACCCGGAATCACGTATTTGGACCACCATCGTAGAGTATATCTCTGCTTTAGGAGCCAGTCTTCCACCATTAGTTATCTTTAAAGGCAAAGATGTACAACAACAGTAGTTCCTTGACGACGACGCCCTCGATTCCCTACATACGTGGCGATTTACAACTAGCGAGAATGGGTGGACTAGTAACGTGTCATGACCAGGTCACGACATTGGGCCGCGGCGGCCTGGGGCAGCCGTGGCCAGCCAATCACAAGCAGAAGGACTGCGGGGTCTAAGACCACCAATCAGGGTGGTCCCGAAGGAAACAGGTCCCGAGGCCGGGACCTGTTCCGGCCGGGACCAGACACACTGCTTCTACAGCAACTATATAGATAGGTAGACCACGCCCCTTGGTGAGGAACTGTTCTTGTTCCTCACGCAAGCAATATCATGTTCCCGTCTACAATCTTGCAAGCACCTTCTTCAAGCTCTTTGTAGAACACCCTGTTATAGACGGTACACGGCACCGTCTGGACCTTGCGCAACCTTCGTTCCCTACCGTCAATACACCCGCGGCGTACTGCCTTGCAGTCTGACCCACCTTGGGTACAGGTTGTAACATAACGCCATTGCTTTGGAGTAGTTGACGAAGAATTTTATCCCATCTACTACGACTACGGCTACTAGACTCCTCGTCGTCGACGGCCACGGTAGCTACGAGACCGACGACTTCATATAGCACTGTTATATTAACAATATCCACCTCTTTTTCTTGCCAGCACACGCATCCTATGTCTTACAGCCTTTGGATGTGGCAGTCTTTTCACCCCTAAAGGTTACGTATCGCCGCCAGATCGTTAACTTGGCTGTGATGACTGACTGCGTAACTATTGGTAAGAGGCTCTTTCTGGCATCTTATGTAGTAGCTAGAAAAGAAGGTCTTACAGAAAGGAATATCCGTAGTGGTTGGAGGGTATCAGGGCTATGGCCAGTCAATCTAAGCAAGCCTATAATGAGTCCTCTACTCCTAAAAGGAGCCAGCCAGCCAGTCAGTTAGCCAGTTAGTTAGTTAGGCAGTCAGACAGCCAGTTAGCCAGCCAGCCAACGAGCCAACCAACAAGCCTTCCGACAAGCAATCAAGAAGGTCACAGCTCCTAGCCGGAGCCAAGAGATCTACAGCTTAGTGGCTTCCAACAAAGCCATCCGAGGGCTTACAACAACAGACCCTATAGCCAGACTTCTTTTCCAGAAGGTAGGCAAGAGTCTAGACCACCAGATAGTCAAGCTGGCTGGCCAAGAGCAGAAGGTTCGTGCCTTGGAGGCTGAAGTAGATAGACTTCGGCCGAGGAAGAAAAAGAAGGTCAGGTTGGATCCCAGTGAGCGATTTGCTGGAATTGAACACATTATACAGGCCAAAGAGGAGCTTGGAAAGCAGTTGGAATCTACAGATATAGTAGATAGTTACGTATTTGAGGAGATGTGCTTGGAGTAGTCGATTTTCGACCCTGTTGTAGATAGCTGAAAGGAGGTAGAAAATTGATCGGTTGGTGGCCTAATCGGTTGGTGGGTGCACGGACTTACCTAAGCGTTCGTCGTCTAGGCACTCGAAAGCGGTGAGAAAAAACCTTTGTCCATCATCACCGCCCCCAACTCCACCTCTCCTTGATCCCCAACAACCGCGGATACTTGTCCCCGTGGAAGCTCTCTTGCCACCTCGGCTTGGTATAATCCGGCTCCGATATATGTGTGCTCGACCCCTTTGTCAACGCTAACCAAGGTGAAAAAATCTTCTGCTGATCGTAAGTAGGGGTTTAAGGTGACAGTCGTCCTGTTGCCCCACAAATTTAAGTTGTTTACAAAGTCAGGGACCCGCACCGCAATAGGGGTTAGGCTAGCGCCCAGAAACTAAAGTCTACATCACTCGACGGCGCTGTGGATGGGCTTTACGACCTTGTTAATTTACTAGTATTCGACCAAGTGAAGGTTGCTTTGCAGATGTACAGAAAAAAACATTTAGTGGATATTACCCAGTCCTTTAAACCCCCATAGGTACCCAACACATAATGCTCTCTCCTCTTGAAGCACTACTAGTGCTGGTACAACCGCAACACATTGCTAAGATGATATCCTCGCTTTTGAGAGTTTCCTCGCCGACAAAGCACAAAGAACCCCTGTTAACCCTGACAAACGCTGAGGTAGTCTAGCTGGGAAAGTCGTTGAAGACCGCAACGTTGTCGCTATCGAGGTGGGTCAGAATATTCATAAACAATCTCGTTCCGCGTGGCGTCCCTCTGAGCTATTAGACCACAGAAAAGGCCATCGGAGAGTTGGGGGTCAAGGTTCGCGAATCACCCAGTCCATGAACTCGGGCTCGCGAAATCCACGCAGTGATGCCGCCTTCGCCGCCGAATCAGCCTCCTGATTGAGTTCCCTGGGGATCTTCTAGAACAGCACCAATAACCCCCGACTTCCCCAATAGCAGACCTGTCCAAGCAGCAGCTCCCACAAGTCTCTGTTCTTGACAGGCGCACCGTCGAAATTTCTCCATCCGTTGCAAACCCAGTTCCTGCTCCAGGATGTCGCACCATCCACCACGTAGGCTGAGTCGGTGGCGATGACGAGGCGCTGAAATCCGTCTCCTCGCCAGTGGCCGAGACGGAGCGCAGCGATGGACGCACGGAGCTCGGCTCGATTGCTGGTGGGTTCAACATCGGGACCACCCAAGGGCCCCTTCTCCTCCAGTCGGCCCGACACAACATGTGGGGGATCTGTCTCAGTGGGCGGTCCATAGACGACGGCCCAGCCCCCTTGAGCGCCGAGTTGACCATTGTTTGTGCAGGCGCCATCGACGAAGACAAAGGCCCACCATGGCGCCTCTCGGTGAACCAAGCGAAGGCCGTAGGCGGGTCCGCAGTCCAGCGGCCGGATGAGGTCAAGGGGGGGTTCGTATCCGGCGTCGAATGTATCCGGGAAGACAGGTTGGGGGGTGGCCGTGGATAGATCCCAGTAGTCAGTAGGTGTTCGTTGTGGGCTGGCGGTATTCGGTCGGTAGTATGCGCGCATGTTGATGGCGGTGAAGTCGTCGGGGTAGCAGTATCATACGAACGTCAAGACTGGTAATCAAGGTCGCGACCTAGACTGTTGCGACGACATCAGCATTGACAACTTTGCCAGTGGGCGGTGGTAACTGGCCTGATATATGGCTGCCGTGCGCTGGGGGTGATGGAAGCTCAAGAGGGTCCAGATTGGTGGCCACGCCTCCGAATGTCGTCTTGCAGAGAGAGCATGGGCAATGATGACACGACGCGAAGCTCGTCGCGTCGTGGAGTTTAGCTCATGTTCCGTCGGAAGTGGTTAGATTGGTGGCTTTGTGGGACTCATTTCTAAGTTGTCCCCCTGACGCCTTTGTTCATCTCAATTCTGGAGATCCTCGCGAGTCGGTGTCTTTAAGGTTGTATCATCTTTTTTTTTTTTTTGCGTCGCATTGAGTCTTTGAATGTAAAGGGGGCATCTTGGAGCCAGGGGTGATGGGAATTGCAAAAGCTGGAGGCGGCGGTGATGATGGCTGAGAGGGTTGTCGCGTCAACTTTCAAGAGGTGAGGTTGAGAAATTGACGGTCGCGCTGCCAAATCTCTCTGATAATGGGCGATAAGAGATTGGCACCCCTGACGTCACCACTCCCTCTTCAACACCACCCCAACGACAAGACGGCACATCAACGACACGGCCGAACATTCGACCGGATGACAAGAGATACATCAAACCATGGGCTATATCTTCCCTTGTACCCACCATTAGACATGCTTCCCACCCAGACTGACCACCCAACCTCAACATGGCAGCAAACTCAGAACGTGACATTGGCCCCCTTCCCAAGACCATCACGGGCGGTTGCCTGTGTGGAAGCCTCAGGTACAAGATTGTCTTTCCAGATGATCATTCCTTCCGAGACAAGGTTCACCCCTCCTCCAAACCCCCACGGACAACCCGGCCAAACTGACCCCGACAGAGCGGAACTTGCCAATGCACCATGTGCCGCAAGGGCACCTCGTCGCTCTTCTACATGTACCACCAGGTCCCCCGTTCGGCCTTCGCCTGGACAACCCCGACCGATACGCTCAAGGACTACTACCACACCGAGGGGAATGCCCGCGGATTCTGCCGCGAGTGCGGGACCTTCCTTTATTGGCGTCGAGATGGCGGTCCCAACACGAGCATTCCTGTAGGAACCGTAGACCCCCTGTATCTCTTTGGCGAGGGCTGGGAAGAGTCCAACGGGGAGGTGCCTCGGGAAGGGTTCGGTCGTGCCTTGGCGAATGGGTGTGGAGGGCATGAGTGGGTTGCCAATGAGATACCAGGAGTCACGGACAAGCTGGATCTCGTTGGGGGAGATGGAAGGGGGACGAGGGTCATGACTGATTAGAAGCCACCATTCATTACACACATTAACATTACACGTACTATTCTCGCGTCAACTCACCCCTCTCCATCCAACACCACCAGCATCTCCCCATCCCCTAGCATTCGTTAACATCTTACGGAAGAAGACCCCCAATCAGGCCACCACCACCACCCCCCAGCAACCCCCCAAGCAACCCACCAAGAAGCCCATCCAACAACCCTCCCAGTCCCAACCCCCCAGCAGCGTAGAAAGCACCCCCCCAACAGTCGCCAGTAAACCCGCCACCAGTCCATCAAGACACCCCAACAGCCCATTCAGCGCAACCAACAACGGCTTCACCAGAACCGTAACCCGTCCTATCCATCGTCAGCCCATCCTCACACTTGCATAGGTGGATAGGTACTACTCACCAACACCAAGACACCCAACCAGCCCCGACACCGTCCCCGAAATCACGACCACCAGCCCGTTCGCCTTGCCCGTCAGGCACGAATTCGAGCACGTGCGCGGCGCCAGCACTCCATTCTCGCGCTTCTGCGCCCCAGCACCCGCTTCAATCAGCGCCGTCGCCTCGGCGAGCGCCGTCTCGAGCTCCGCCACCTGCGGAGCGACGGCGTCGGCGAGGGCGTCCTTTTCGGCTTCGGTGGAGCTGGGGAGGGTGGCGACGGTTTGGTCTGGGCATGGAGTTAGTATTCTGCAGGGTTGGGTCGGGGAATGGGTTGGGGTGGGGGGGGGGTGTACTGATGGACGCGCTGAGCGTATCGACCTTGGCGGCGAGGGCGTCGAGCTTGGTGGCGGCGTCGTCGATTTGCGCGGCGGAGACTTGGGCGCGGTCGTGGAGGAGGAGGAGGGGGGTGCCGTGGGTGAGGGCGGCGAGCACGCCGAGGAGGAGGAGGGTGGGTTTCATTGTGGTGGGTTGGGGGGGGGGTCTCTTTAGGGGAGTGGTTGGTGAGTTGCACGGCTTTGCTTGCTTGCTTGTCCGAGTTGTCCAGGTGGTGAGTTCCGGGGGGAAGGGGTCGGGATATATACGCGGTCCTGTTGATACTAAGGTCCAAGATGTTGTCTCGAACCTGGTTTGCTTTCGCCAGTTTCCAGGGATTTCTAGGGTGGACAGCTACGTCAACCTGGTTGGGAGTCAATATCTTCCCGCTGTCTTGTAAAGGCTCTTCATCCGGCGGTGCCAAGGGCTTAAACCCTTTCCCACGCTGCCCGGGCAGTAATTCTCTTAGACTGAGGTCATTGGGCATGTCTTGGGCGCGCTTCTACAGTATCTCCCCGATGAGCCGACTTTTCGACGCCAGCTAAACCTGTTCCTGGGACCAAGAAACAAGGTTCTAGACCTTTAACCTTTCGACAAAAACCGGGTATATTTCCAAGTAGTCTCATTTGAAAAAAAAAAAAAGCCAATTGGATTGACGTGCGCGGCAAGATGGGGGTCCGCGGGTAATCTATTTCTTCCCTGGAACCTGAACTGACAGCTCGGCAGATCCGCCCGCTCCAGAAATCCGCAGAACCGAGAGTCTGGCGGCTGTTTTAGTCCAGCCTGACGTCAGAGGACAACCTTAAGTCCTTGTAGGTTGGAACGAACGACAGTTGACGGACTTGTTAACACTGATGATTTCAACTTGGGAAATCGAGTTGCTTAGACGTGCCATCAGGATAGTTGAAAGGCCACGAAATTAAAGCCAAGATAAAAAAAAATTACAAAGTTGCTGTTAAATACTGGGCAGCATAGCAAGAAATAAGGGAACTTCCCGCTTTCATTTACTAATCTAACCTTGTTTCCTACAAGCCGTGGGACCTAGAATAGGTGGTGAAATATACCATCGGCACGATGCCGTGACCAGAGTCATGATACTTGATCGTCGACTAGAGACGCACAACAAACAAAATGATCAACGCGCATAACAAGGCGCTCAAAAACAGAAATTTCCTCGCTCAACTCGCTCTGCTCTGCTTAGCGGGCTAGACAAGTTTGAATGCACGCAACTGGGCTGTATTGGCTGCTGTGGCACAAAAAGCAGATTGTTTTCTTTTGGGTTCCGTTCTCTCCATCTCGGAACCGCCATGCCGCATGCTCCAAAGGCCGCGCTGCCGACCTCAAGCCTTAGCACACTCGATCAACACGGCATCTGTCCCTTGGTTGCGATAGACCTGCAGGATCCTTAAACCGGCCCGGGCTGTAATGTCGGTGAAACCGTCGATTGTCCTCTCCTTGCCCCCAATAACAAGCATCGCAATATCTGTCGCTGCCGCAAAGGCCGAGGGCGGGTTGGGCAGGACCTGCTCCACGATCAACAACTTGCTGTCTGTTGCCATGGCGTCTGAAATTCGCTGCAACATGACGACACATTCCTCGTCTCCGTAGTCGTGAAGGCAACGGCGGATATAGTAGGCGAGAGCGCCCTTGACAGGCTGTTCAGCGTGGAAGTCCATGCCGACAAATCGAACATCCGCCATCTCGGGATCCGAGTCGGCCGAGGACTTGGCCCCTTCCACAACCTGGGGCAAGTCCTCCACCACGCAGCGATGGGCTGGCAGCCCCGGTGTGGCTTGCAAAATGGCCCTGACCGCCTGGCCCTTCCCACCTCCCACATCGACCAGGACGGCCCGGTCATTGTCTTTCGATGCGGCAAGCGCCCAGCTGAGATCATACGAACCAAGGCTGGGGAACATCTGCTCCATGGCCGCCATGGCTAGCATCATATTGCGTAGGCGGTCGGGGTGATCGCTGAGGATGTCCCAGACGGATCGACCAAGCTGGCCGAAGGCGAAGGCAGAGACGGTGTCAAGACGGCCCGTGGGCTCCTTGAGCCCGAACTGGTCAAAATAAGCCGGCATGGCGCACAACGCGGGCAAGCTCTCGTCGAAAAACATCTGCGTCATCGCGCTGATGGGGTTATCGGTGGTGTAGACTTGGGAGCGGGGAGTATGGGCGACATGGTCGGCAGCGGGCTGGCGGAGGAACTTGGATGCGACGAGCGGTGCGGCGAAGCGTGCTAATTTTGTGGAGAGTTAAATTCCCATCCATAGCAAGACGACTGAGGGTTTAGGATAATCGGAACGTAGGGAGGTAGGAACCGACCAATGAGTGCGACATCCGCCCCTACTTTTCCTGCGAGATCCTCATACGAGATTCTGGCACCGGCACCGAGGGGGATGTTCTGGAAGACCTTCCATCTGAAGAATAGCCTGATGGCGACGAACTGGGTGAGGAGAGGAATCCAGTCGAGAACATCGTCCGAGGCCGTCTTGATGAGGTCGACCGCGTCCTTCACAGTGCCGATGACTTTCAGCCTCAGAGGGGTGTTTGACTCCAACGAGAGCGACCCTTCTCGGATGCCTGTCGCGGTATCGGACAATAGCGATGCAAGACTTTGCAGCTCGTCTGCAACGTCTCGGTTCTGGGTCGATGGTACGATGTTGGCCGACATGCTTACAGTTTAGGGAGGCTTGAAAAGACAAGAAGGGGGGTGATAAGGTATCGAAAGCGAAGAAGCGTGCCGGAGAATATTGTTGGAACGATAGTGTTTGGCCTGGAGCGCGCGTGGAAGATACTTGGAGCCACCGGAGAAGGAGCCTCCAAATATATACATGTACGTGTGCAGCTGGGGTCATGAGAATGGCGCGGCGTACCAACATATCGGAGTCGGCCTCGGGTTTTGGTAAATTCTACGGCCTCGAGTCTCGGTAAATTCTACGGCCTCGAGTCTCGGTAAATTAATTCTACGGCCTCGGCGATAAAACGAGAAAGGTTCCGGTGGCGTAGCACTCGAACCACACACCCGGCGAGCGGCTCGGAGCTGTCAGACTGTGCAGGATATCCAATGCCAAAGTCCGGCGTCTTCGATCCTAACAGCATTACATCATCGCTAATAAGGTCCAACTTGATAGTCCCATTGTTCGAAAGGCGGCTCGGTTCCGCCGCGGGGTTGTTGACGGTAAGGGAGCGAAGGTTGCGCAAGGTCCAGATGGTGCGTGTACCGTCCCAAACAGGGTGTTCTACAAAGAGCTTGAAGAAGGTGTTTGCAAGATTGTAGACGGGAACATGATATTGCTTGCGTGAGGAACAAGAACAGTTCCTCACTTAAGGGGCGTGGTCTACCTATCTATATAGCTAACTATCTAAGTGCTGTAGAAACAGTGTCCTAAGGCCTCCGGAGCGCCAAGGCCAAGTTACTCCCTTTGCTCCGCGGGCTCCCCCAGGGAGCACACGGCGCACACGGAGCGCCTCCTGATTGGCCGCACCGGGTCCAGAGACCCGCTTTTCCCTAATTAGTCCGCCATAGGGGCCCCAGGCTGCCATGGCCCAATGTCTGACCTGGGTCATGACACTATATTATAGAAGGGTCTGCCTATTTAGGGAAAAAGGTAGTGCTAGCTAAATTACTAGTAGGTAGAGCAGTAAGCTCGGGCTACGTTTTCAATTATTTTCTAGCCTAAGATTAATATATAACTCGTCTATAAAGTTATTCGTGGCTTATGAAGTGCTATTTTGAGGATCTTATGGCCGCCTAGAAAATACCGGCCTAGAAAATGCCTATGTATATCGCTGCAGCAAATTAAATATCTGCTGGCTGGAATGAGAGCTTCTTTAACTTACCTAAATAGTCAATTGCCGAAAGTTTTGGAACAGCATAATGATGACTGTTGTAACAGAGCCCGCAAAGAAAATTGGGCTGAACAATCTTATTCGGCACTGGCGTCGTCCCTATCTGTCATGACCCAGGTCTGACATTGGGCCGTGGCGGCCTGGGGCCGCCATGGCCGGCCAATAGGAGGAAA
Organism: Schizothecium vesticola; assembly: GCA_030549215.1. Taxonomy (NCBI): domain Eukaryota; kingdom Fungi; phylum Ascomycota; class Sordariomycetes; order Sordariales; family Schizotheciaceae; genus Schizothecium; species Schizothecium vesticola. The sequence goes on along the minus strand of JAUKUD010000007.1, from coordinate 298,389 downwards.
GCAAGCCGGAGGTCCGGAGCGGCCAATCAGAAAGTGCGCCGTGTGCGCCGTGTGCGCCGTGACGGCGCACCCGGCGCAGAGGGCGCAACTTAGCCTTGGCACTTCGTGGACCTTGGCACACTGCTTCTACAGCACTTAGATAGTTTACTATATAGATAGGTAGACCACGCCCCTTGGTGAGGAACTGCTCTTGTTCCTCACGCAAGCAATATCATGTTCCCGTCTACAATCTTGCAAGCACCTTCTTCAAGCTCTTTGTAGAACACCCTGTTGCAGACGGTACACAGTCCCGTCTGGACCTTGCGCAACCTTCGTTCCCTACCGTCAACACACCCCGCGGCGTACTGCCTTGCAGTCTGACCCACCTTGGGTACAGGTTGTAACACTATCCTCTACAAGAAGTTTTTCTACCGTGAGGAAGAACTGTTGACCGCAGGCTTCTTTCCTATTACCAAAGACGGACACATCCTGAATAGGGCCCTGGTTTCCGGATGCTTCGCCTCAGAATATGCTGAAAGCAACATTTGCATCATCATAGACCGTGTCGGCTCCTCAAATCCAATCTTGACCACCTCTTCGGCTGTCATATACCACAGTGCGGTCAGCCTAGGGAGGAGGGAGTTGTTCGACTTGAAGTCATGTTGAACAGATTCCACGAAGCCGTGCTTGGATATATGTCCCACAAGATCGTGGAGCCATCTTCACACGTTAGCCAGTGGGGACAAGACTTCTAAAGACGCACTCACCGTGGGAAAATTCTGGCAGACACACCAAGAGCCGCGTCGCAGTGGGGGCTGGGTGACAACTTGACCACTTCGACCTCACGAGCCCATTCATCCCACTGAATCCAACCCCCCGGCTCTACATCGCAGAATAATAAAATCAGCAACGAGTCCCATTATAAGTAGGAACACGAGGCCTTACTCAGAAGCGCAAGCGCATGCTCGATGGCCGGACTTGGGTCATCTCCTAAAGCCCGAACACCCGCAAAATGCGCGACATGAACGATGTCAAAGCAGCCGCGTAGTTCTTCGGGGACACCGCCAAGGGCATCTCCAACACTCAGCTGCACATTGTCCGGTAGAATGTGAGCCGGTGGGAATTGCTCGTCGCTGATGTCGAATCCGTGGACTTTGAACTTGGCGATTCCATGGATGCCTGACAGGCATGCTACGTCGAGGGCCCAGGCGCTAGAGCGGCGATTTGTTAACGGATAGCTTGTGAAAGTTGGGGGCCGAAGTCGCACCCAGTTCCTGTCCCGACATCTGCAACGTGAACTTCAACCTCACGGCTGGTCCTTGCCAGGACGGCCCCGACGTCGGTCAAGATATCGGGGTGTATCAGGCTTCCTGTTACATCCTTCCAGAGATAATGCTGGAACATTAGTCTGGTAAAGGGTATGCATTAGCTTGGTCCAAAAAACGGTAGCATTAGTGTCGGATAATCTCGGACTCGGCGGCTGGCAGCTCGAAAAAGTCCGAGCCAACGAACCACCGAGACGTTTGCGAACGTTAGCGAACAAGAGGAAACAAAGACTTACCTTCCCGAGGCTGAATACCCCGCGCGATCAAGGGCATATGCCACGTTTGCTGCGTGAAAGTCATCGGTGTTGGCGATTTTCGGTGGCGTCATCGTGGAGGTAGCGGGATTTGTCGTTGAGTTGATAGTGCGTTACTGGACGGGCGCAGTATAACTTGGCGAGAATCTAGAGTGCTGAGACTAAATAAATGTTTACAGAATCCGGGCGGGAAAAATCCTTCCACAAAATAACGCTCGATTAAGTTCTTATCATCCCGCGACGTGGGGTTGCACCGGACTCTTGAGGCCCTTGGACAGATTGTGCATGCTTGATGCCGGTAAGGGTAAGTGGTCCCACACCGCCACGGTCTAGACCGCGGAGCGAGGGCCCTTGCCGTGCCACGCAAGCATCGAATCGAGGGACGCTGACAGCAAATAGGCCACTGGCGTGACGATTAACGAGCCGAAATAACAATAAAAGCCCGGGAAGGATCAAGCTTGGACCATCCCATGCACCTTGATACGACATTAGCCAGCCCTTGGGTTTCAGAGTTTACGGACTTGACAAGGGAACGGAAAGGAGTACGTGCACTATGCTAGCCATATATATATCCAAAAGATGATTTCAACGAGAGCAAGAGTCACCTGGACGAGATAATCCGGACTCAGCCACCATCGCTCAGCTCATCTGGTCAAGATGAATCATTCCACCTACCCATCCAGCGCCTCTAACCATGTAGCGGTTGTCCCCCAGTCCCTTTTCAGCGCCTGGCACGTAGGCGTCACCCTCCTCATTCTCTCCGTCCTCACGGTCTTGGCCAATCTCCACGAAAAGCACCGCTTCTCCCTTTTTTCCAAGGCATCCAAATGCCTCCCCGTCCCCCAAGCATCGAACCCCTTCCCCATGCCATGGAGTCTGAACCGCAAATACGAAGTCTACCGCGCCTCCGTCCGCGGCGACCTCTTTGAAGGCCACTTCGCCGCCAAATACCGCAAATACGGCAGGACCCACGCCATCGTCTCGCCCCTGACCGGTCTCCAAAAGGGCATCAACACCATCGAGCCGGAAAACATTCGCTGCGTGCTGGCCACCAACTTTGACGACTACAAACGCCCCGAGTTCCGCTCCCTAGCCGCACAGCCGATGCTCCTCCCGGGCTTGTTTACAACCGACGGACCGGTCTGGGCGCATTGGCGAGGCATGGTTCGACCGCAGTTCACACGCAAGAGATTCGATGCCAATGTTGCCGAGAGTGAGCGGCATATGCAGCTCATCTTTACGGCGTTGGGTGAACCGGGGTCTGATGGCTGGACTGGGGAAGTGAATCTGCTGGACCATATGTATCGGTTGACAATGGATACGGCGACGCAGTTTCTGTTTGGGCAGTCGGCTGAGACGCAGACCGCGGCGCTGGTGAGGAGGGGGTTACTTCCCCCGGAGGCATACCAGGAGGCGCATCTCGACGGATTTGATGAAACGTTTATCAAGGCGGGGAGTTATGTCGGACATCGGATCAAGTTGTCGAATATGTATTGGGTTTATGATGGGGTTGACTTCCGACGGGCGTGTCGGGAACTTTATCGGATGGTTGATGGCTATGTTGGTTCTGTGAGGGCTAAGGGTAGGGAGGAGAGGGGAGGGGCCGAGGTGGCGGAAAAGCCGAGTACGGTTATTGAGGAGATGGAGGCGCAGGGTGCGAGCCAGAAGGATATGGTTGAGCAGACGATGCATTTGCTTGTGGCGGGGATGGATACTTCGGCGGCGGCGTTGGGATGGGTTTTCGCCATGTTGGGTGCCCATCCAGACAAGTATGCCAAGTTGAGGGAGGAAGTTGCCAAGGTGTTTGGGACCGAGGAGAGGCGGAGCTCAGTCGAGTTTAGCCTGGAGTCGGTCAAGAGTTGTTCGTATCTGCAGTGGTGTTTGCTGGAGACATTGCGATTGTTCCCGGCGGGGCCGATCAATGTGAGGGAGGCTGTGCGGGATACCATCCTTCCGGTTGGAGGAGGGGAAGATGGGAAGAGCCCGGCTGCCGTGAGGAAAGGGGCCAGGGTACAGCTGGGGACTTATTTGACGTGAGTTGACCTTCTTATTACCGCGACCTTGCGGAAATCCTGACCCGGGTACAGCCATCGAAGCAAAGAGATTTGGGGCCCTGACGCCGATGAGTTCCGCCCCGAGCGGTGGGACGGCCGGAGGAGAGGCTGGGAATATTCTCCTTTCTCGGGTGGTCCGCAGATCTGCGTCGGCCAGGGTTACACCATGACCCAAGTATCATTTGTGATTGCCAGGATGGCCATGCGGTATGATCAGATCGTGCCGGCAGAAGGAAGTAACAACGAAAAGCGAAGTTGGATGACTGTCCTCACACCAGGCGATGGCGTCAATGTCAGGCTGCACGTGGCCTGCAAGATGTAGATAGCCACCAAGTCTGTCCTCATCGAGGGCTGTCTTTTGAGTCAGATATCCGTAGCTGATTGATCCATCCAACGGGGGCCAGGAAGTGTAGTTGGAGATTCACCCCTTGTCCCTGACGACATATTCTGTTATGTGCGACGAATCTGGGCACACAAAATTTCCTTTTTCGTACTTCGAGTTGCTCACCCCGGCTCAGGCTTCAGCTTAGTCCCTGCTCATGATTGCTCTGGCTGGCTCACCTTTGCTTACCATAATTACCATTTTCGGCAGGCTAGCTATGGAGGTAGACACTCTTGATACATTATGTCTCAGCATGCACTGTCGATACAACTCGTGCACAGCATTAGAGTTGCCAAGTAAACTTAACACATTCTTTCCACTAAACACCAAGATGTCTTCAACATTCCCAGACAACCCTCAGCACAAAGTCAGCAAACAGCAGCGCCTTGAAAGTCCGCCTTGAAAGTCCACCCCATTCACTCCGTAGATCCGCAACCAAGTTCACATCAAAACAAACAACCCGTGGACCCAAGTCCAACCTGTTACGCCAGCATTATCAACCAAAAGAATCGGCCGTTCACACGGCAGTCCCACGTCATACAAGTGACCTGGCCACCCATACGCCCGACAGAGCGGTGACCGATACCAACCCCGTCGGCTGGGACAGACCTCCCCAAGAATGACAGCATCACCTCAGCATCGGAACTCACCAGCGCACGTGGAAAGAATCTCCGTCCCAACCATTGTCGTTGTTGGCTTCATCCTCATGTTTCTCACCTGCGCTGTTCAACCTCGGACTTGGCAAAATTACAAACCACTAGTTTTGCAGTCCCAATCATCGCCAGCTCAACCTTGTACACTACCGACCCCAGCCTAGCCTGGCCTGACAAGGCCACTCCCCAGGGGCGAGGACCCGGCACTAGCGGTCCCCAGGGGGGGGAGTGAATCCCAGCCCGGATAATTAGCACACACACAGGGGGTCGAGGTGGGGAGCCAGCAGCATCCAGTCGGTGACGGGAACGGAATTGCGAGTCAATAATAAGTCAAAGGGGCTCGAGGGGGCCCCGGCAGCGGCACAGACAGCAGATGAGTCCGGGCAGTACCCGCTTCAGGCCTAGTCCAGCCGCGGCCGAAAGGGATGGAATGCGGAACGGAGGCGGTGATGACTTGGCTGTCTTGAATATCTCCGAGCCGTGATTTCTGGCAGGCCGGGGGGGGGGGAAAGAGGGGGTATTACTGCGTTAGGGAGCCCCTGGAAATCTGCACTGTACCTATCCAGCCTTCCGGCCCCTTCTTCAGACAAGGCCATGCAGCCACCGACGCTGCAAGAGAATCTCAACCCCCGACTCGGAAGCCACAGATAGGTCGAGGTACACGCCCTGTTCAAAGTGAAGAAGAGGAGCTAGGCTTCCACGTCCGGACCGGCAGAAATTTTCGACAGCCACCAGCCAGCCGGTGGGGGCCCTGAGATAAGGGCCCGAGCCCCGTACTTACTGTACTGGGGACTCGGAAATATTACCCAAGCATTCACCCCAGGTTTCCGGCAGGTGGGTCGCTTGAGGGCCCTCGTCGTCGAGACCGGCGTGGCATCACCGCCAGTCCCAGCTCAATGCTATTCTGCTGACATGGTCCTGGCCACCAAGGCGGCGGCCCGAGAGCACGTCAACCACACAGCCTGAGACATGCTGTCTGGCTAGACATCCTCCATGTCTGGGTCCTGCCCGCGCAAGGGAGCCAGAAGCCGATACGCGCCAAGATGCCTAGCAGCAGTCCAGAGGACGAGTGAGGGGGGCAACTGCCACCCGCTGGCGTGCCATTGAATTCGACTGGGCGGTGGCGGTGTGGAGTGCGCCGTCGTCTTCCGGGCCGACCCCAGACCGTATGGTGCTATCCGCGCGTTACGGAAAGGGGACTTGGTCAAGCTTCATTCGTGATCGTGCAGCGTCTCGGGTGCGGAGGACTGCCCGGCGGAAGGGATAGGGCGGCGTCATCTGTTAGCCACTAAATCAGCTCGGTCTTTGCAGTATTGAACACGCATCTGTGGGGTCTCATGCTCCTTACGTTTCGTGCCCAGTACCCGAAGACGACGTCGGCGACCAGGCAACCCATTGGGGTTAATCTCGTTCCCCCGCGGCGGTCCCATTACCCCCGAACGACAAATAAAAAAAAATACGAGGACGGGCACCATCACCATTCGATGTCGACGCCCGCCTCGACTGGTATAATTTGCCACTGTTGCTGACCGAGCGCGCGTCCCAAGCCATTGGGATGTATCGATCTCTTCCGGCCCGCTGGTTGTTGAGTCCTTCCCGCCTCAGGCACGTGGCCACCAACCAACCACCCACCCCCACGAGAAGAAAAAAGAAAAAAGGGCATGAGACATGGAAAGGCGGTCGACATCGAGTGGAAGGTTTCGAGGAGCGCCCGCCCAAGGCCATGCACACCCAACCTTTTCAAGTCAAGTGCTGCGCCACGTTGACAAAAGTTCCTCGGGCATCGGATAGCGGGCATAGGTACGTAATATGAGAAAACCAGCCTACCACTGACGAGAAAGGACACCATCATGAAGAATAATCATGACCCGCCGCCTCGGCGGGGTCGCAGTTGCTGGTACTCCCAGAACTGTGTCGCGCACCGTTTAAACTTGAAAAAGTAACCAATACGAAGGCATGCCCATCAATTGAACGGTATCCCCCATACTAGTGCACGACAACAAGTCGGAGGCTTTCCCCTAATCACTTTCCACCAAGACATAGGTTGCGAAGCTCTGTCAGCACCAAAACAACCCATCCAAACCCGGGATTCCGCATCAGGCACGACTTCGTACACCGGACACGCGCTGCAATAGTCTGCGGGTTAGACTCCGAGCCTTCCGGCGCCCCGGGTGGGACTCGAACCCGCCTGCCCTGGTTGAAGACGTAAGCCCGAGGGCCAGACATGCCGGAGAAGCCATGCTCCTGGAGCAAGGTAAGAGAAAGGTTTCTTTATCCCCCGCTTTCCGGGGGGCAACTCCACTCTGGGCGGGACGGCGAGAATTGTCAGCCTGACAAGGTGCTGACATTACACTACGCGACACAGCACTTGCCTGCCGACGAGGTGTGGGTTCAGGGGCAGCGGGTATGTGTGCCCGATGAGTTGTAGTGCCCGCGACCACCGCGTCGCTTGCCAGTGTAAGATGAGGTTAGAAAAATGGTGTGTATGTGAGATGGTGAAGTAAATTTGACAACACACAAGGGAAACGATCAAAAGGAAGGACAGACGAGCGCTCAAGGACGTGATATCCTGGCAAATCTAGTGGTCTCCCGAAAGTGAACACACCCGTGCTTAGACTTTCAAATGTCAGGGCCATCAAGCACTGGCAGAAGCCACTTGGCCCCTTCCCATCCCGATGGCAGCTGCCTTCAAGGTTGTCATTTGTTCCACATGATGAGTCCAGTCCCGTACTGATATCACTGGGATGGTACATGTACAAGCCAGACCCTCGACGACAAGTCCTGCAACTCGAAGCCATCGTCCGTACCCAATCTGAAACCCGGGCTGTCAAAACAAACGAGGATGCCGAAACCAAGACCTGAGTAGACTCCCACCGGTTTGATCCCAGAACCTAGCACCCGTCTCTCCGTCGTCTCGAATCATCGACGGTCCCCGGATGACTTCCCTTTCTCGTAGCCAATTCCCGGCCGCATAGATTGTACTCGACCTCGGTGTTAGGTAAAACCAGGGGCGGCAAAAGAAACTGGTGGCCAAAAAGCGTCACCCACCAGAGGTCACACCACTGGCGTGACCGCAAAGAGATTGGCTGACATCTCCGCACAGCACGGCAGGCGACACGGGGACGGGAAGAGACGAAGCAAGCCTCTGGCCAACCACGGCCGTGATGGAAACTTCCGCCACCTGGTGCTTGTCCCGGAACGAGTTTCGGCGGAATTGAGTTCTGACAAGGCGCCGGCGGTGACCAGCGCAACGTCGCAGGGAGCAGGAGCGGCGGCAACTTCCACTAGAGGGGACGGACGGGTGGCATCTGTGGTACGCTGCTGTCCGCCGAGGGAGAGATTGGGTTGCGCGGGATGGAATCTGTGGTTACAGTTGACGGGTGTTGGCGCAGAGCTCAGGGGCGGCGCCGCCGCCGAGTACACGATGACGGCCGAAAAGGGGGGGAAGGGGGTGGGGTGGGGCGGCTGAAAAAGGAAGGCTTCGAGAAGAAAATGGCGCAGGCTTCTCCCGAACTTCCAGACACGGAAGGTGGCGTTGTGCGGCCGACGGGCAGCAAGCCCTGCCGTCATCCCATCCCCCGGAACCAAACTTTGAGAAGGGCACGTCGGTTGCATGTGAAAGCCGGGAATGAATGCATTTCAATGACGGCCCGAGGCGGTCGGTCGCCGGTGATGAGTTTGGGCAAGAGAAACGCCGAAGGATGAGAGAATCCGGTTTCAGAGGCTTGTCGCCGGGTCGGACCGGTGTCGGCGGTATGCATGGATGGAACTTTGATGGCGAGGCGGACGTCAAGGCGGCGGTGGCGGTGAAGATCGGGGAGACTGCCATGAGCCGTTGGCAAAGGTACAAGTCCGTTTCCGTGCGACTCCCAACACAGTGTTTGAGACTGGTTTGTGACGCCACTGCCGGGTCGAGAGGAGGCGTGGTGTTGGTCGTCTTGCGGACCGAAGGAAGACATGAGGGAAACCCGGACGAGATGCCCAAGTCTAGGTAAGTAATGGGTATGCGCCGTCGGCAAAGAGTCGATGACGCCACCGAAGCAATGGGAGGGAATACGCGGGTGCCTTTTGACGGGGATCGGAAGGGTTCCAAGTCGACGTCCCGGTGGGCCGGTGTCCCCGCTGTGGCGGCCGACTCCGGAATCCCGATTGTAGGCTCGAACCCCCCCGGTTTGCTTGTTGCCCTCCGGGATTCCCCAAGACATGACTGAGGGTTTCCATGCGTCAGCACAAACATACACGTCTTTTCAGCCTAGCCGGATCCACCGTCCACTGTGTCCGTAACCTCAAGGCTCAATTTGCGTCAGGGCTGTCGACAGGAGGCGACGTTGGTTGAGGTTCTCGGGCTTCTCGAGCCAAATGACTCAAGGCTGCATATTTGCCACAAAAAAGTCCAGCTTGGTCTCCGAAAGTGGTCGGGTGATCTTGGCAAGGTTGAAGCAGCTGAGAAGAAATAAAAATGGCGGGCGACATGATATATTTTCGGCGCTGCCCGTGCAGTTTGTTCATGTAGGTGTCGATGATGGTTATATGGGGGCTCGGCACCCACCTGCATCAACACCACAGGCGCCATCGTCAAGGGGCGACACCACTCTGCTGTGGTTGGCTGGAGTACGGCAGTTCTAACGGTGTTGGTCCTGGCTATGAACCAACCGCCCGCAGCCACCGCCGGGACGCAGAAGAGGAAGGGAACAGACCTTTCTAGAAGTCTTTGGTTGCTTGTGGTCGATGAAATCGTAGGTTGGGGGGGGGGGGTAGGTTTGGGTTGGGGAGGAGATTTCTGGGAAGAGATTTCTTGGGAGTTACCTGGGAGGGCGAGAAACGGAGCAGCGCCGTTTCGGGGGCCGATTCGCACCTGCCGTAACTACTTGCATTCCATGCACCTCTTGCTTATTTTGCAAAGGATTCGATATTCGACGGATGGAACGTTGGAAGGAAGGACGCAATGGAGCTGGCCCTTGTGCAGATGGATGCTCCTTCCATGTGGCGTCTCGGAGCATCCTCCCTCTGTAAGCCCGAGAAGCCCTAACAAGAATTGCAAAATAATTCGTGGGAAACGAAACACAATCGTTGCACAATGAGCTCCTCCCGACACTCCGGGTCGGCGGCAGCCCTCCACTGTGCACAACCCCGATGCCGGACAGACGGCAGCCGGCATCGCGGCAGCGGTCCTGCCGATTTTTCGGCGCGGTCCAGACCCGGTCCCACCCGGCGGCATTCGGCACCGTGAAGGATTCGGTTCGGGCGTCCCATTGATCCATCCTGGCGCTTGCACACCCCACCCCGACCTCTCGTTAATCGATAGTCCGCCGCCTCAAAACCGTGCCTCCGCCAAGATATGGAGGATGCCGCTCGCGATAGGGCAGTTGTTGCAAGACATGGCGTCGTGTCCGCCAAAGCCTCGTTGCCAGTCATACGGGGCCCGGACTGGGCAAGCAACGTCTGATCGCGAGATCCGGTCTTGCCAAGTGGCAGCCTGTCTGGACTGGACGACATGCAATGGATCCGTCTGGTGCATGTCTGGATCTAACCACTAGGCGTCGAATCGTTGACCGCGAGGCCCGTATACTTGGCAGGCAGCAGGAAGAGTTGAACCCCATCGCCGTGTTGTGGTGGATCAGGAGGACATGTACCATCCGTAAATACCTAACCAAAAGTCTCATAGCGCAGCAAACAACAGTGGAGTGCCGCCTGTCCACAGTCAGCACTCGCCCTCGAGATGACCAAGTAATAGTCAAACGACCGAGACGTCGGGGCTGCTTCCAGCCGCCCGCCCAAAAGGCCGCGGGCAACAACGTTTCGAGGCTCGCCGGCTGCCTCGCGCGCGTATACGCCTCGTAAGCGTCGTTGCCCAGACGGTGGTCGCACAGCAGCCGGTCCGAGCAGCAACAGCCCTAAATCCTAGCCCACCTGGGCGATGCGCTGCGCTGTGGCGACAACCGGCGTCATCTCGGAGATCCGCCGTGCCTCGTAGGGAACGCGCCAGCCCAGTCGAGGGGACTACTTGAGAGACGACTGGATGTGGTGGTTTGATGGCAGCTATTGAAAGCAAGAAACATGTCTCGCTTGCTGGCTGGGCTGCTTGGCCAAGGCGCGAGTCGGTAAGAGAACGCCCAGCTAATGCCACCCGGTCGCCAAACCCCATCATCTCTCAGCGTTGTCGTCAACACCAATAAATAGGTACCCATCGCGGTTTCGAATTGAGCCTCCATCGACGATCGCAAGGCATGCGGTCCAGTCAGATCGGAACCCCACACCGAATGTCCTGCTGCTCAGCCACGAACCGCCGCGCGTTGCGTTCCAGGCGGCTCCTGGGCAGGCCGCCTGGGGGGATATCAATTATCAAATCGCAACAACTGGAGACTTGCTTGGCTCGGCACGCGACAAAAGTTGGAGCTGCCCAGTTCATGCCAGCTGAAAGGGGGCCATCAAAGACCAATCCCGAGGAAAAGGCGACAGATCGGCGAGATGCGGCCATCTGCGCTGTTGTCCAGTCGTGTTTGGGTTGTCGGGAGGGCATTTCCATGTTTTTGGGCTGCGTCTTCCAGGTTGATTTGCCCCTCCAGACTTGCATCGCCAGCCGTGTCCACATCGGAGCGGGACTCGGGATCAGGGGAGGGCGATCGATTCGTCCAGTGCTGAGACGACCAAATGTTCAGGTGACGCCGATCCATGGGCCAACTTGAAGAGTTGCAGCCTGTCGTCGTCGGTTGTTACCGTCGTCGTCGTCGTCAAGTCTTGGGATCAGGGAAGCAGAGGCCTCCACACTGCCTGTTGCCCTGGATGCAGGCCACCCGACAGAGGAGAAGAAGCGGATACCGACCTCGGCTCCCGTCGCCACCCTTTGGCACTGGCTCCATCCCATCTGCTACGCGTCGTTACAGAGGGCCAGCGCTGTAGGTGTCTAGCCTGGATTGGTACTTCCGCTGGCCCTCTGCCCGAATGGCAGCGCGGTACTGGCCGACCTGGCGTGCCCCGGCACTCGGCCCAGCACCGCCTCGGGGTTTGTCGGATGTGGGGCTCGGGCAGCGCTCCCCGTCCCGGACTTGAGATCTGGAGCCGTGTCTCTCCACCGACCTAGTCCAAAGACTCTCGACTATCCAACATGGAATATACCTACTCTTCTACTGTCGCGGGGAATACGTCTCAAGAATCGCATGTCATGGAACGGCCATGATGGACAAGAGCAGTGAAACGTGCTGGGTGCTGTTCGGCATAATTCTTACGGCCGGGCGATGGGCGACGACGGGAATGCTGAGAAACCTGAGGAACCTGAGAAGCCCATCTTGTTCCTACAGGAGGCTTGTCCTTGCTCATCCGTCCATGTGGATACCCTCGTCGGTGACTCGGCGGGGCATCATCGCCTTCGGTTGGGGTCGGCCGTGGGCCTGTTGGTCACCAAAGTTGAGTCTTGACGGCCATGTATTCAAAGTAATGAAAGGCGGCCGCTGAAAGGACCGACCCAGACAAAGCCCGAACCAGATCTGCCTGGCCGTCGTCAAATGGGATACCGATCTCCGGGCATGTCGACGACTCCACTCTTGCCTCGGCCGTCGTGTCCAGGACCCTCACCGAAACATCAGTCTGGTGTTTCACCGTGAGCGTGCATTAGCAAGGGCGAAAGGGCGAAAGGGCGAGTCCCAAAAGATGCATCGGCGCCGAAATTGGCCAGAAAGAGGGAATATCTCCGCCCCCGCAGCGTCCCCGAGCTAGAGCACGCCGAGTCGCAGCGCTGGCACTCCCGAAACCAGTTTGTCTGGGGCTCTCTCCTTTTTTCCATCTGGCCTTGTAGGGTTGCGTCAATGTCCCAGACTTGCCAGAGAGGGAGCGGTTCCACACGACAGTGTGATACGGTCATGTAACGGAGAGGCTCCGTCGACGTTTGTCCGGGTCCTGACGGTGAAACACGACATACGCGACCAGCAGCAGCATCTGCGCGCCGAGCACCATGCTGGGAAAGCCGCAATCTAAACCAGGCAATAACCTCGACGAATGGTTGTCGAGATGGTCTTGAGGATATGGACGGCCGACGACAGACGGGTGGATGGGAGGACGCTGCCCTATACACTGGCAGCACTATCGCCGGGCAGGGTGGGGGACGGGAGGACGACGGGAGGACGACGTAGAATTCCCAGAGGGCGACGGGACATGACTTACATTGCCGCAATGCAGCCGTTGAGCAAGCGAGCCGTGTCTCGTGGTGTCGAGAAGCTGCTGTCCGACGGGCGCCAACTTCAACCGGGCGAGCGCCGCGCATGCAAACTGCGGGAGTCGGGTGCAGTCGCCAGAGGCTTCTGGCAGGGAGATGGAAGCATGACCGGGGTGGAAGCGCGGGGTAGAGCCCATTCGAGTCTCGAGACGGCATCAAAGCGCGCGCATCCACTCCCGTCTCAACTGGTATGGCTCGCATAGACTGGCAGGCTCGCAGGCAGCCCAGGAAATGGGGGTTGTCAAAAGATGGCGGTGTGTCGATCGTCGCAAGTTGTGCTGTTTTTTGCGTCCCCATGGGGGGGAGCTGTGTGCTTTCTGGAAAACGTTGAGGGTCGGTGAATCGGTGATTGCTGAGTCGGCCAATCAGCGACGGCGATGATTCTCGTTGTAGGGCTGAGCCCGACGGGATTCCAGCAAACAAAGGCGTTGGGGGCGATGCGGTTGAACAAGGGCAAAGTGTCAATACGGCCGTCATTTTCCGTAAGGCTGTCGATGCTTGATGACGACATGATGTTTGGACTGTCAACTGTCGATAAAGGCGCCATTCCAACTTCCCAAGGAGAGGTCATCCGCATCCATTGCTGATGAGCTCGCGATTGCTGCCCTGCAAAACCCAACCCACCTAGGACCCGACAGGGTTGCATTCGACAGCGGATGGTCTCCGTTGCCAATCCGGCAACTCATTCGCAGAGGAAGGAGGAACAATGGATGAACCACAGAGCCCCCCTAGCAACCCAACGCTCAACCTTGGCTCGTCCTGCAAAGAAACATGGAAGGGTGGGTGGTGGGAAAAGCATGAGGGTTGCAGGGCCGACACGCGTGAGTGGTCAACCCCGCAGAGAGGTTCTGTCTCTGCACCCGAACACCAAGAAACGAGAGTCGATATGCCTTGAAAGAGCAGGACAACCAAGGTTTCAACAACCAGCCCAGGATGGTGGTGAGCGGTTCGTGGACAGCGTTGTTTGTCAGCGATTGGTGCCGCTGGCTCGAAAACAGGCTGTTGTGGGGGGGGGGCGACGGAAATGTTTCTGCCGTCCATTTCCATTTCCTTTGCAGATGAGCCAGTCAACCAACTTCAGACTCAAAAGACCGGCCAAGGAGCGAAAGGGAGGGCCAATATAGCCCTCTGCCACCCCAGACTCTCTCTGCCACCTTGTAGGGCGCGCGGGCAGCGTGTGATGTGCGCTGCCGTCCCGCGCGCCGCGGCCAAACGGCGTGCTTCGAGCAGACACCCTCGCAGCCAAGACTCGCCGGCGATCAGACCCAGGACGACCAAAATAAGCACGGCAACCCTGCCCCAGTCAGGTTATTCCCATTATTAGCCGACAGCCCTCGTTGCACCCCAGACTTGTCGCCATCCACCCATATCCCGCGGCGCATGGCCGAGGAGCACCCCTCGAAAGAGACCTGCAGAGAGACTGCCCATCCAGGCAATCAGCAGCGGGCAGGCGGCGTCAGTGATGCACACGCAGCCATGGCGGCTCAATGGCATTCGACCAAGATGAGTTTCCGTCTTTGGCAACCCGAGCCGGTTGCCTTTTTCGGCGAAAGACGGGCGCATCGCCAGAGGGACGGGAGACGGGGGACGGCAACGGGTGCCATGTTTCGCGGACTTTGGATGGCGACGGCGACCACACCGGAGGGCAAACCACGCAAATTGTTGTCAAGTTTTTGATGTTCGTATTCTTTCGTGGCTGCCAGTTATTCCCCCACTATACTTACACGGGCAACTCTGTCAGCCTGGTCCGCTTCTTGTGGAGGCAGCCCGATAGGGCTGGCCCTATAGGAACGATCTGACCAAGAGACCGAGACCAGTGCGAGTGCCGAAAAGGGTCGTACTAAGCGAGCACATGGGAGGAATCAGGGATTCCTCAACACCGTCTTACGGATTCCGCTTGTCCACTGCGGCCGACAGATGGTGGTGATGTGACGTGTATTGTTGCTGCCGTGATCTCAACTGGGAGGTACCGGTAGTAGGTAAGCAATTTGGGCCGGCGCTGTTCTGTTGCTCCCATGGTTTTGGCGACACCGACCGTCCGCCCGGGCGTCCACGTCCACTGAATTGTTGCCGTCGTTGACCGTCGGGAATTGGGAGGGGATGGACCAAGATTGCAAATGCAGGAGATACGAATACGTCGGTGTTTATGGAGACGACGCAACGCCAATGCCAATGCCAATGCCAATACCTGCTGTAAAGAGATGATGCAGTGATTGCAGACCCGAGGAGTCGGGGAGTCAGGGACATGGTGGCCGGCCTGGATCATAGCGGGCGATCGGGTCGGAGTGGAGGAGATGAATTGCCAGATCGCCTGGATTCTCGACGTCGTGAGGTCGTGTATCGGCATGCGGTGCGGTCGTGGTGGTGAGGGAGTTAGAGTCAGCCGATGGAAGAACAATGATTGATTGTCAAGGAGAAAACGGACGACACCGCACGGACTCAGGAAAACGGAGATCGAGACGGGAGGAATCGAATGTCTTACAGACAAGAGGGGCTGGTAGCCATAGGGCTAGGTAGCGTGGCTGCAAATGCCAAACAAGCCCCTCGTAAGGAGCGGTGACAAGGCCCCGGGTGCCCATCGACTCCACATCACTTTTTCCCCTTTCCCTTTTCTTTTTCCTTTATTTCCTTCTTTTTCCTCTCCGAGTCTACCTGGCCTCCGGTGTTAGGTCCAAACACGCCGTACTGCGTAAAATTTCATGACGACACACGGATGAGAAATACCATCCGGTCATTCTCCGAGGGCCCCTCGGGCCCATGCCTTTTTATTGTTCATGCTCTGGGGGTCCCCTCGGGCAGAGGGCTGAGAACGGATTGGACCGGTTTGTGGAAATGAAATGACAGTGACACGGAAATGTTCCGTCCATTGCACAGTCCAGACACTGTCTCCCTGGGTGCCCCGCCCCTCCTGCCGCGGGAGCCCAGTTGTAGCCCGTGGATCTCCATGCACCCAATGCTTTTCCATGTCCTATCCAGGGCAAGCGGAAGGTACATGGAGGGTTCCATCAGGGCAGGTACCTACCCTCCCGTCCATGTCCCGTCCTTCCAGTTCAAGGTCCCCAGTTAGGTCCCAGGACGGAGCCCCAGCGTTTCCCTCACTGCTGCGAAAAGCGTCTCGACAATACCCACCACTGCTCGCGAGGCAGACATTTGACTCGACGACTCCCCCTCTCCCGTCCTGTTTATCCTCAGGCGCCATCCATCCCACGCGACCCCGACGAGCTGCTCCGTCACCCCGTCTTCCACCGCGAGAAGACAACCGTTTTCCCACGCCCTTCATCGGCTCACCTCGATCGAAGAAATAACACCCACAAACCACAAACATCACGGCGGCCGCTAGACTCGGTCGGGACAGTCGCGCAGCGAGTGGCACCGCTTGGACGAGCCTTGGCCTCGCTCGCATCCCATCGCTCAGCTATCCGACCTACCTACTCTCGTAGGCTCGTGGGCTACTCCCCACCGCCGACCGCCGACCGCATGCGCACCGCAGACGGTGCATCATCTCGTCGTCTTGGGTGGGCTGAAGCCGAGCTCCTCTTCCCAAGCCACACAGCGGGCACCCACAACCTACGCTACCGGCCGTCCCTCCTGTACCCTGTTGGAGCCTAGGTGGCCCTGGCCCTACAGCACCCCCCTAGCACGGCTTGGCGCAGTGGCCCTACACAGGCACCACGCCGAACGCCTCATGCCTGTCCCCCTTCCCCATCCCGACACCCTGCGTCGCCGTCTGATGCCCACCATCCCCTCTTCGGCGCACACCCACCGGCCCAACGCCCAACACCCGCAGGCCACCTTTGCCGTCTTTTGTTTTTAACTCTCGCCGTCCCCCGTTTTCTGGCGTATTACGCACCTCGAGTCCCCAATACCCCTGCATCCCGCCCCGGCTCCCATCCTCTGTCGGCATCACCGAACATCACCACCACGCCTGCTCGACCGAGGATTGGCCCTCGATCCACGCATGCCGGACGCAGACCGTCCCGTTGGTATCTCGTTCGGGTTACCGAACCCTCTTGTTCAGCTATCCCGGCCGTAGGGATCGGTGGCAAGGCGCTCGATTCGCCTCGCCCTCAGCTCAAGACGACGTCTCCCTCGGCCTTTGTCGCCGTTGGCATCTCGTTGCTCGTGTCGTGCCTGCGGTTACCCTCTTGACGTGCGTCATGGCCATGAACATTCAGGGCCACGCCCCTCACCGGGGCTACCCCATGGAGGTGCCGCTGCCGCCCATATCTAGTCGCGACGGCGGCTTCGGGAAGCATTTTGGCGGGCGCGGCGGCCTTGCCTTCAACGACAGCCTCTCTCCAGCAGCAGCTTCGAACCCGATGGCGATCCGCGGCTCCTACGACTCCTACGTCCCCCCGCCATTACCCCCACCCACGCTGGTGCCCATCGATGGCCCCGTCGACCCCAACATACAGTTCAAGGAGAGGAGGCGGCATGGGAACCACAGCAGCCCGCTGGGCGACTCTCTAGGGATGAGCTTTGAGCGGCGCGAGCTCCCCTTCAAGCGCGAGCGCGAGTTTCCTGACGAGGGCTACCAGAGCATCGACAGCCTGAGGTTCGTCGCGGCTGGGAGGTGCCGACGGTGCGTGCAGTACTGACCGAGTTCGTGCAGGTCCAACGAGCCACCCGCTTTTGGCCTCCAGGCCATGCGGCAGTTTCGCCCCAACGGCAGCGCCATCGACAACTCGATGCTGAGCAAGCTCAACCGCCGCCCGCAGCTGAGCGCCTCGGTCAGCGATCTCCCTCCCCCGCGGCCCCACCACACGCATCTCTCGGCCATCTCCCTCCCCGACCGAACACGACAACAGCACTCGTTCCTCGACTCGAGCATGACGCGGTCGCCCGTCCCCATGTCGGCCCTGTCCGCATACAGCCATACCGACTTTCGATCCCCCCTCGGCCTCGATCCGAGCGATTACGAGCGGTCGCCGAGGACGAGGAGGACAAATAGCGGGTCCGTCCCAGACGATGCCACGGTCTCGACACAGGGGAGCTACGAGACGCGGGATGACGACGGGGACTTCCCCATGGAGACATCGGGCATCCGGACCCTGCACATTGAGGATCCGTGGAGGGAACGGCGGGAACGGGACAGGGACGAGTTCTTTTCGACGGGCCAGAAGCGCCGGGCCTCTTCCCCCCCAAGCGACGACTTTCCTCTAGCCAGCGACAACCTCAGGAGACGAGAGGGGGCGCCCCTGAGCCGGGGCTCGCCGATACCCAGGTTGACGGTGATCCCGCAAGGCTCCTCCCTCGCGGGCATGCCCTCGGCCAGCCGCAGCGGCAGCTACGCGAGCAACCTGACGGCCAGCAGCATCGCCAGCATGGGGTCATTTGGACGGCGCTCCCCCGTCGCGCTGTCCCCCGGGGCCATGTCTCCGATTGACAGCCCGTACGCCACGCCTCTCAGCTCTGCCGCCTCCCCCCGGTCCGCCCTCGGCCGGTCCCTCGCGCTCCAATCCCCCCACCAGCGCACACTCAGCGAGCAGACGATGATGGGAGGGGGCGGCCGGACCCTGGCGTCGCCTCGGAAGCTAGCCGAAATTCCCAAGAATCCGAGCAGCCTGGTGGCGGCCAAGATGAAGGGCCCGTACATGTGCGAGTGCTGTCCCAAAAAGCCCAAAAAGTTTGACACACAGGACGAGCTCAAGTAGGTACCCGCGGATGGCGACCACGGGGCGCTGCTAACGTTTGCTAGGGTTCACGAGGCCGAGAAGCAGTACGAGTGCCAGTTTTGCGGCAACCGATTCAAGAACAAGAACGAGGCAGAGAGACACCAAAATTCGCTCCACGTGCGACGGCACAGCTGGTCGTGCTCGGCGCTGACCGGCTACGAGCGCGCGTTTCACGACAGCCCCACCAAGCCGGGCGAGGCGGACACGTGCGGCTACTGCGGAGACGAATTCCCACGATCCGGGCGGAACCCCGGGGACATTTCGGACCAGGACTGGGAGGAGCGCATCCGCCACCTCCAGGACACGCACAAGTTCCGCGAGTGCAACTCGAGCAAAAAGTTTTACCGCGCCGACCACTTTCGGCAGCATCTCAAGCACAGCCACGCCGGCACGAGCGGGAAGTGGACCAACATGCTCGAGAACGCCTGCATGCTGGAGGAGGATCCGCCGGTACCGACGAGATGAGGGCGGCAACGGTCTGCCGAGGAATACGCCTCTTGGATATGGGAATTAGGCGTTGGATTGAAACAATCTGGGGCGCGGCGGGAGGGATCTGTCGCGACGAGCGGGCGCACATGGTTTTGGCGTTGGAGCTCTGCGGAAAAAAAAAGTGCGGTTTCCGATTGGAACATTTTACGAGCGACCGAAGGCTCCAGGATAGCAGTTGGTCCCAGCCGTGATGGACGGCGTTGGACCTGCGCGGCTACGGCACAGTGGGAGGAATAAGGGACGGGTGGTCGAATTGGGAAGGGGGTCATGTCGGACGGGGATCCTGGAGGATTGGGAGTGCCGCATGGCGTCAACGGCACCAGCATTATGCATCGACAAGGAGGTCAGGACGTGGGATGCTGAGGGGGTAATGAATGCATTTTTGGCCGGCAGTTTCTGGGCGACAGCGTCGAATATACAGAGTTTGCACACGACCGGCTTTCCGGCTCTCGTTCCAGAGTACGCCTGCGATGGCCAGCCAAGATGCGGCGCGCCGTGTAAACCGGCAACATTTTGTCGACGCGACGGGCGCAAGCGAGACGGCCGTCTTTACTCGAAGAGTCGACCCCCCACGATTGCCAGCCCCGAAGCCGGACCGACCCCTCCCAACGGCGCTCGTCACGGCTCCGCCCGCCTTGCCCCGGAACGGACGCAGCGCGGATTTGTCCCCGACGTCTGTACAGGAGGTGCAGGCGCACGTCGATTGGTAAGGAGACTGCATGCCGCCGTCTGCTCGCTCAGCCGGCCGACAGCCCACATTCGCCAGCCGCATGCCGAGCCGATGCGTGGACCAATTGGGCCGGGTCAGAGAGGGAGGGGATGTGTCCTGCCCGATGGACGTGGTCGACAGTGGGAGGGCAGGGTTGGGCATGCTCGCTTTTCGAACGTTCCGGCTCGCATTCCATCTTTGCTTGAGGTCGACTGTCTGCGGATGTTGCTGGTGGTGGTTGGGGGGGTAAGCGGGAGGATGGATGTCCGGGTTTTCGGGACAGGGCTTTGGGGGTCAATGAATGTAAATGTCTGCTTGATGCTGAGCGAGCGTCTTGGATTCTTTTTCCTTGCGAGGTAGATATTTTGAATCTTATGACTTGGACATCTCAGTCAGCGCAGCCTCTCCTCAATGCTCAGCCCTATGAAACCAACTTCGGCCCTACCCGCCGCCGACGTCATGAAATGTGATTGTCTCGTCGCGTTGCTGGGAACCATTTTAGCGCCCGTCTCACCGTGTCGGGGATCGGGGGTCGGGGCTCGGGGGTTTGACCGATTTGGAGTTTGTGGACTGATAAGGAGGAGGGAGGGCTTCGGCGGGGTGTCGGCCGAAGATACCCGTGGTCTGTGTGCCCCGCCAGGGTCCAGCACCAATGGCGGGGTACCTTCTCCGTCGCTCGTCCAAAATTCTCGTCGTCCAATATTTCCGGCTTGCCAATCCAGCAACAACAACACCGACGCCATGGCACTCGACAGGGTCAATGGGAAGGAGGAGTTGTTTGTCGGGGGGTAAGCACCTTGAATCAACCGCCCCTTGAAGAAGAGCCAGCTCACGCGCGCAGCATCTTTGGCCTCCGGCGCGCCCGCGCCATGAAGGAGCACAAGATCACCCACATCCTCTCCGTCGTCAAGTACTCGCTCGACGAGGTCAATGCCGAGTCCTTCCGCGACGTCGAGCACCTCAGTATCGACGTCGACGACGTCGAAGACGAAGACATGCTCGTCCACCTCCCCCGCATGGTGCGCTTCATCGAGCGAGGGCTCTACGGACCCGACAGCCCCTCCCTCCAGCCCACGTCCAGCCCCCCCAAGCCGAACCCCGACAACACCGACGCGATCCTCCCCGCCGACGACGAACCCCCCCTCACCTCCGAATTCCCCCGCTTCAAGCTCACCCCCGCCGTCGACCCCCCGCCTAACCACCCTCCCGGTGCCGTCTTCGTCCACTGCGCCATGGGCAAGTCCCGCTCCGTCACGGCCGCCATCGCCTACCTCCTCTGGAAACATCCCCACCGCTTCGGCCGCGCCGACCCCACCACCACGCCCTCCCACGCCGTCGCTAACGCCCTCCGCTGGGTCCGCGACACCCGCCCCCTCGCCGAGCCCAACGACGGCTTCACGCGCCAGCTCGAAATGTACTGGGCCATGGGCTGCCCCGCCGCCTCGGACGACGCCGTCGCGCGCGAGCCCGCCTACCAGCGCTGGCTATACCAGCGGGAAGTCGAAACCGCCGCCAACGTCGGGCGCGCGCCGGACCGGTTCCGGTTCGAGGACGAGGAGGCGCCGCAACGCGCGGGCGACGCCGACGCCGACGGCGGGCTCGAGCTGCGCTGCAAAAAGTGCCGCCGCGTGCTGGTCACGCAGCCGTTCATGGTGCCGCACCAGGGGCGCGGGAACCCGGAGCGCAAAGACTGCCCGCACGTGTTCATCGAGGCGCTGTCGTGGATGCGGCCGACGCTGGAGGCGGGCGAGCTCGAGGGGCGGCTGGCGTGTCCGAATGGCAAGTGCGGGGCGTCGGTGGGGAGGTATTCGTGGCAGGGGTTCAAGTGCACGTGCGGGGACTGGGTGGCGCCGGCGTTTTCGCTGCACCGGAGCCGGGTGGATGAGGTGGCGGTGCCGGGGCGGGCGAATGTGGCGGGCCGGATGGCGGCGCTGGGAATACGGATGCCGCCGGGGGGGAGGCAGGAGAGTCTTTGAGGATGCGGCGCTAGTCGAGGGGGGGAAATCCACCACAGCTGTCGTCAGACGGAGAGAACTACGGGCCCGAGAGGTGACCGCCACACTTGCCGGGTGGGATCAGGATCGAAAGGACCCGCCCGGTGCTTATGCTGACAGGTGCCTTGATACCTAACCCGCTGCGGCGTGGAGGGGCAGGTCACCGCTGGGGCATTGCGGAAGGCCTGGGGCACGGCTTCTCCTCACACGTTGCATCTGACGGCGAGAGGGGAAAGACACCCGGCCGTTCATCAGGCAGGGCGTCAGGGCGAACAACATTGTCCCGTCTCGAAGAAGACGTGGATGACGACAGGAACCTTGGGTGGATCCCATGCTCTCGTCTGCTGCCTCGACAAACATGAGACACCGCTTCCAACCACCAACCCCGCCCGGGCTTGGAGCCACGAGATATCCAAGACCGCGCCAGCAGAGGGGATCACACCAGACGAGGACGCCGTTGTATGCCCTAATGCAGGCTAGAGCCTTGAACTCGACCCACAAGACATCCCTTTTTGGCATGCAGCACGCGCGCACGCAGCAGTGTGACTGTGGCGTACCGTACCGTAGTTAGTGGGACAGGACTAGAGTACAAGGCTGGTTCTACTGTCTCGGGGTCAGGCTGGCTCTACAATAAACAAACAAACACCATGCCACCCTGCTATGGCGGGTTCTGTGATGACTGGACTTGCGCATTTGACATTCGAGAAGTGGAACCTTGCACTGTTCCATGCGCCGCCGGAACCAACAACAGAAGGGGGGTACATTCCCTTTTCACATGCGAAGCGACGTTGATCAGAAGAAGTAGCAGCTTTTTCCATGCATGGCTGGTGCCTGGGCTTGAAGTAGGTGGGGGGGGGGGGGAGGCGAAAGTGGACGCTTCATTTCGACCACCGCCGCTGCACAAGGTGTTTGCATTTCCATATAGCTAGGTTGCCTTCGCGTCAACTGCCGTTCATAGACAGCCTGATGTTGCCAATGTAGGTACGGAGGATGTTGGCGGGGTTGATGAAGCGGCGGCGGTGGCTCGGCGTCTGCCTTGCGGAAAGCCCCCCCCTGTTTAGGTAGACTCTGGAACAGGCACGGTTCTTCGCGGGGGACTTTCACTCAGAACAAGGCCCAACCCGCACACGGCACGACCAGCACTTTGATGATGGTGGTAGAGGCTCAGCAGGCGGCTGGCGTCTGGCATGGTTGATCCGGATTCCGGTAGACGGACGGCCAGGCACGAGTCAGCTAGACGGCGCAGAGGGGGGATATCTTGAATCATGCTGGATATATCCTCCTTACGTCGCACAACCAAGCTAGGCTGCCAGGCCTACCCGTGCGTGGCTCTCCTACCCCGGTGTCCGTGCGGAATACGCCGCCACCGCCGTCACAATCCCGGCATGCGCCCGGCGATATTGCCTTGTTGAGCGGCCGTTGCGCCGAGCCTCTGCCCGGATATGTGACGTCGGCGTGATGCTCGGTCGCTCGGCCGCATCATGTCCGGCGGGTACCCCTTCCACCCCCGGCGCGCCGAGGGGAAGCCGAGAATGGGGCCGAAGCCGAGGCCGAGGCCGATGTTTCTTGTTGACCTGTGCCGAGGTTGGAGGTGGGAGGGGCTCGTTCATGTCAACGTCAGGGGGTATGTCCCTGGGAAGGGAGGGGTATCGCGCGTTGGCACCAGACAGTGCCCTGTGCCTGCACTGGAAGAAGACTTATTTGGCGTCCTGCCCTCTTTTGGGGTGGCTCCAGTGCGGAATGCGGCCGCTGCCTGGTACCGCGTGGTTGCAGAGCCTGCCTGATTCTCAAGTCTCCATGCTCCGTGCTGCTACCTAAGTTCAGTAATCGGGGTCGTGATGGGCATGGTTTGCTCAAATTGGGAGCCCTGCCCTATCGAAGCAGGAATCCGTGTAAACACAGGCTCCATCTCGCTTCTTGTCCCGTTGTGAATGTCCTTGGTGACGCCACTCTCCCCATGGCGCCGTTTCCGCTTACGAGCCACCCCATTTGGAGGATCGAGAAAACGGACGAGGCAAACGGCCCCGTCCATCGCACACTGTGCCAGCGCCAGTGCCGTTGTCATGAATGGTCCATGGCGGGAGTGGCTTTGCCGTGCCGTCCACCAGCCTGATCCTCCTTGCTCGGACCCCTCAGGCTTGACCTTTGGGGACATGTATTGATGTTTCGAACCAGACTGCCGGGAATGATGATGCTAAATATGGCTGAACGCTGACCGAAAATAAATATCCGCGTCAATGGCAATCTTGACAACATTGATCATGGCGATATTCAATGTCGACAAAAGTCCCAACCAGCCTCGGCCCCTATTCGTCCGACGCCAACGGATATCAAGGCAGGATCAAAGGCTGACAGGTTGTTTGCGGTCGGATAATGTCCTCCCTCCATCGGTTCCTTGACCGTCACCTCGACCGAGCCCTGGCCCAAACTGATGTCCGGGGGGCGGGCTGAGGAGGGGTCAAGTCGTGGTGATTGAGCTTGGCGCCGCGACAAAAAAAACCCTGTAGGGCTGCTGACTAACCGGGTCGAGCATAGCGCCGACGATCAGCCCCGCCCGCTTCCCGAGAGAGACCGAAATCCATCGGACTCCCCTCCACCCCTAGCGGATCTGGGCCGTGTCCTGTCCTGACCAAATTGATGTCGTCAAACACAAAAACAAACAAAATGAAGAAGAAAAAAAGACAAAACAAATCACCGCGGATGTTGACCAAATCCAAATCCCAAAATACCTCGATCGGCGCTAGTCCACCAGACAAACCTCCCTCGCCCCCGCCAATCAGCACGACAGCCCCCCCCTTCTTTCTCGGCGCAACCAAGATCCAAGAGGGTTGCTTCCTGAAGGAATCCCGGCGTAAGCGTCCATCCAATGGCCATCGGGCCCGATAGCCCACACGGCCAGCCAGCCAGCCAGCCAGCCAGCCGTCGGAATGGAAGAACGATGGTTGCTGCTGCTGCTGCTGCTTCTGCTTCGTGCATGTGGGGGTGTGCTCCCCTCCCTCCCCCAGCCAGCCTCCCACGGAGGTCGAAACGTGTGACGGCGGACACCGGGGTCCCGGATCCCGTCGTCGTCACTGACAAAAGTCAGCCCTAACGGTGCCCTCTAGCCGCTTGGAGAACCCGGAGCCCACCGACCGGCGCGGACCCACGGCGGCCTCGTCGCCGACAGACAAAAACCCCTCCGCCAGGAATCTCCTCGCTTGCCAGAACTACATCGAGGATGGCACGCATGTACCATGCCATGCTGTACAGCCTCCTTCTCCATCAAACAAACGGAGTCGTCGAGGCGACGGCCGCCCAAGGGCGACGGGAGCTGCTCCCAAGCCAAGCCTGTAAGCACTAGGCCCTGTTCGGGCTGGGAACGGTCCGGAGGGTGAAGAGGGAGGACGCCGTCCACCACTCCCCAACTTCAACGCCTGCGAGGTTCCAGTGCGGGGGCGGAGCATGGTTCGTTACCAAGAGTGTCGAGGAGGGGGGGTGTGACGGGATCCTCTCCCTCGAGACCGACGACTACGCGATACCATATCCCATCCCCAAGACCACACACAAAGCACCCTGCGCCGTGCTGTGCTGTGCGGTGCTTGTCAGACGGCTGCGAGGTCCCGCCGCTCGTGGTTGACAGCAACCGCGGCACGGGCTAATCATGACAGACGGTCCACACGCTCTCTCTCAGCAGCAGCGGCCGAGGTGCCAGTGAGGAACCGATTCTAGTAAGCCGGGAGAAAAGAAAGAGAAAAAAAGACACTGCATGCATCATCATATCGTGGTAGCAGTAGGATTGCGCGCCAGTGGGGTGTGTCACACGAGCCGGTGTTTGGTCAGAGGAGAAGTAAATCGATCCTCTCACAAGTGTTGAATTGTTGACGAACAGGTGGGTGGTGGTGGTTGCAGTCAGTCAACCAACCCACGCACTAGGTAGGTAAGCCCGAACCATGTGCCTCCTCCCGATCGACCAACTCCCCCGCAGAACCATTCTCCCCTCCACACGGGGGCCCGTTGCTGAAGACCCAACATAGGCGATCCTCAAACCCAAGCGCAGGTCGCGCATCACCAAGGTGTCAGCGAACCTATCCATCTCCGCCGTGCGTAAGACGAAGCCGTCAGACGTTCGTCTCGTCCCCCGAGTCTGCAAGGAAATCCCAAAGCGGCGTTCGCGCCGTATTGCCGTGGTCGTAGTGACAGTGACACCGCCACCACGTCGATATGGCCCTCGCGCGAGGGCTGCAGTCCAGCCAGCGCGGTCCCACATGCGTAGAGGGTAGGAATAGCACAGCTTCGCGGGAGAAAACGGTGGCAGCACCCGTCTCTCGTTAGCACCGGCGGAGTCCGTCCGTCTGCGGGACGGTCCACAGCCCGACAGCGAGCGAGGTACTTGCGGGATTTCCGTCTCGATGTATCTTTTTCCCCTCCTCCTTCTAGAGACCTTCTGGAAAGCGCCCCCAGCGTCTAGCGTTATGGGGCCATGTTTGCTCCATGACGCAGCGAAGCAGGGCTAGAAGGAGGATTGTGATCATTGGCATTATCAGCAGTTGTGTCCGATCGGGTGTCGGGCGCCCAGCAAACAGCACGATCGCAAGCCCGCCGAATCGGGCGTGCCGGCCTATTAGGTTCGGGATGACCGCCACCACGACTGACCAGTCGTCCAGGCCACTGCCCTATCATGGTAGGTTCTTGGGGACCGATGGGAAAAACGTCGGGTCTTGCAACCGTTCCCGGTTCCGCTTGGCCATTTCAATCTGCCGTTTCCGGCCCAGTCGTTGCTGGTAAAACGCGCTGCGGGACGTCAGTGTCAGCGCGGGCACTGTATAGGGACGGACGGGGCCCTGGTTCAACCTCTTGAGCTCAAACAGCCGGGGCTCTTCTTCCTCGGCGACTTCGGCGGCGGCGGCGGCGGTCAATTTTTCTGCTTCTTTTTCCTGGGAGCTGTCAGAAGGCGCGTCATCCTGGAGGGGGTGGTAGTGAAGAGGGCAAACGGACCTCGGGCTTGTCCTTTTTGTCGTCTTCCTCCTTCTTGTCCTTGTCCTTTTTGCTCTTGTCCTTGTCCTTGTCCTTCTTCTCCTTGTCCTTCTTCTCCTTCTCCTCTTTCTTCTTCCTCTGCTTCTCCTCGTACTCCTTCTTGACCCGCGCCACCTCGTCGTCGAGCTCCTTCTTCCTACGCGCCTCGACGGCGGCCTGGTCGATCTTGGGGGTGCAGAACCCGGCGTCCTTGAGGTGCGAGGGGCAGATGTAGAAGAAGTCCTGGATGCGCCACCTGGTTAGCCGTCGGCAGGACTGACGTGGGGGGCGGCGCGAACCTTGCTGTCCGTCGTGATGAGGACGCTGGTGCTGGGCTTGAAGCAAATGTCGCAGGATTTGGCGCTGGTTTCGGCCACCTTGCGGTGGGCGTAGACGTTGGGAAACGACATAGCGGCGGTCTTGGGTTCGGCGGTCTCGGGGATGGCGCGAGGATGTTGATGTTGCTTGTTGGGTGGTGGTGGTGGTGGGGTTGGTTGCCCAAACCGCAGATATCGAGACACAGTGCAGGCTGTGCACAAATGGTGGAGCGCGCACGGTGCTGCGATGTCGAATCTTAGACACCAACCTTGGACTGCTGCGACACGAGATGATGGATTCGGAAGAACAAGTGAAAAAAGAAAGAGAGGGAAAAATAAAGACAAGATCATCGCATTTCTCCCCTATTCAACGTCTAGAAGACAAACACCCCCCCTCCGTCTTCTCGAACCTCATCAGCACCAACATCCCTCACCGTCTGGGGGGACTGGCAAACAAGGAGAGAGATCCAACTTTGTCAAGACTCCCGTTGGTGACCTCGCCACTCCAAACAAACCAAAAGTCCCCCCCCGGCTCGTGGGCCGGAAAAGCCCTACTTGGGAAAGGGCTTTTACTTGGGGGGGAGATGTTCCGTTCGAACTCGCGGCCTCGGAGGGGGGAGGGCTTAATGGGTCCACATACCCCCTTTCTATTACCACTAAACCATGCAGCTATCGAGGCGGTAGTCATCGAAGTGAGGGGTATTGGTGAGAGGACGGGTTGGTATTGGGGGGTATAAGGAGCTGGATCAAACGGGATGGGGATAAGCTTCTCTGTTCTAGACACTGCTTGGAAGTTGGAAGGGCTTGGGAGGATTGGACTTTTGGCAAGTGACCTAGAGGAAGTTTTGTTGGTGTATACCTGGATAGGCTCCGAGGCCAAGCTCAGCCCTTCATATGTTCGTCTTGTCCATCCCCAATTAGCCTCCTAGCCAAGCCTAGCACCTCGAGGGTATCATGTTCATTTTGGAGCTCACCCTGCTCAGACTTCGTACATCATAACCACCATCTATAGCCCGAAACAATACAACAATCAGCAAACAGCCGGCCTCAGTCCATCACTCGTCATCCTCCATATCATCGTCATCCCCATCCCCATCCCCACCCTCCCCACCCTCCCCACCCTCCTCCTCCTCATCGCTCGACCCCGACCCCTCGCTCTCCCCATCGCTCCCCGGATCATAATCCTCCTCCTCCTCATCCTCGGCATCCTGCAACGCCTGCTCCGCCTCCTTCTGCGCCCTCTCCAACTCCGTCAACCCATCATCCTCCCCCCCTTCCTCTCCGCCCTCTCCCTCTCCCTCCCCACCCTTCTCCTTCTTCGCATTCTCCGCCAGCTGCCTCTTCGCCTTCCTCCCATCCGCCATGCTCCTATCCGCCAGCCCATGCCGCCTTACATAATTCTCATCAATCCCGCCATAATCCTCCTGGTCCACCATCGCAAACTCAATCTCCTCGGCCTGCTCCCCATCGCGCTCAAACTCCACGACAATATTAAACGTCCGCTGCAGCACGCTCGTGTAGCTGACCGCCACGATCCGGTCCAGCGGCAGGAACAGCAGCGGCTTCTTGAAGCCCCACAGGATCCCCGTCGGCAGGAAGAACAGGAAGCCGTCCTTGCTGCCGCGGAACGCCTTGACGTGCACGGCCTTGTCGGCGGGGCGGAAGGCCGGGCGCGCGGCGCTGTGGAAGAGCTTGGGGTCCGAGGCGACGAGCGCGCAGGCGTGGTTGCCGGCGGCGCGGAGCGACGTAGTGAGGGCCCAGTGGAAGAGGCTCGAGTACGTGTCCGAGACGGGCTCGGCGGCGGCGGAGGAGGGGCCGCTGACGGTGCCGGGCTTGGGGGCCGTGGCGGGGACGGTGAAGACGAGGGGCTCGAGCGCCGGGGGGTCGGGGGGGCGTCGGCGGCGGGGGCCTTGGAGGCCGGGGGGAGGTAGCTGTTGCGGGGGAAGAGGACGTAGTTGTGCTGGATTTGGGATTTGTCGGGGACGGGGAGGTAAAAGGCGTGCTCTGCTGCGGTCAGTAGCTGCTATCGTCAGGGACCGCGGCGGGGGGGGCGTACCAATGTCTCTCCATGGGTAGATGATGCCCTGCACCGGCGTGTCTGTCCCCGCCACGCGGGCATATAAAAAGTTCTTGGTAAAGCACAGGCTGTACTTTTTGCGCTGGGGCACCGACATGGATATCTCCTTGATCTCGAGGAGCACCGGGTCCCGGGCGGCGGCCTCGGGTCCCGCTACCTGGCCATTTTGCGATCCGGTTGTTTGTGTAGGCGTCGCGATGTCGACGCGCCTCCTCTTGGACGACGGGCCATCGTCGACGGCGGTGCCCGACAGGCGGTCGTAGATGTGGCTCGCAATGTTGTTGAATAGGGTGATTCGTGCGGGGGAGTCTGTCGAGGGCATGTCAGCTGGGCTCCGCTGCAATTGATCTGAGCTGCCAGAGATGCCTACCGGCTGCTTTTTGGATGCCGGCCAGGAGATCGGAGCGGCCCTCAAAAACAAACGCCAGCGTCTGGGCGTCGAGTTTCGCCGCCATCGGGGCGGCGACTAGGAATAGTCGGGGACAAGGTATGGGTGTGGGAGAGGGAGTATGGCGGGCCAAAAATTCGGAAAAGTATTTGAAAAGATCTGGGTCAACGGAGGAGGACGTGTCGTGTTGACGCGTAAATGGATTTTGCATTTGCGTGTCGAAACGGTTGGTTGGGCGTCGGCCGCTGTTTGTATAGCGCGTCCACGTCCGAGCTTGGCGAACCTTTTACCCAAGTAGAGCCCAGAGGCCCATCATGTGACGTCAATTTCCTTCCCTTCAACGCAACAAGTTGAGCAGTCATAATCTTTTGTCTACATTGAGCCTCTATCCAGCCGCTCAGGTAAATCCCTGTCCTGTCTAGGTACGATAGCATTATATTCTGCCTACAGCATCCCCCGGAGCACCTTGATCTGCTCCGTAACAGACGACTTGCTCGTGCCACCCCTCGCCGCCCGCATCTCGACGCTCTTCTCGTAGTCAAATACCTCCTTGATATCCTCCCCAAACCGGGCGTCCACCCCCTTGAGCTGTTCGTACGTCAACTCGTTCATGGGCGTGCCCGTCTGCTCCGAGAGCGCCACGCACCGGCCCGAGATGTGGTGCGTCTCCCGGAAGGGCACGCCCTTGCGCACCAGATAGTCGGCCAGGTCGGTGGCGAGCATAAAGGGGTCCAGCGACGCCTGCATCCTCTTCGGCTGGATCGCCAGCGTCGCCAGCACGCCGTTGGCAATCTGGATGCTGTCCGACACCGTCTTGACGTGGTCCAGCATGGGCTCGACGCTCTCCTGGAGGTCCTTGTTGTAGGTGCTGGGCAGGCCCTTTTGCGTCATCATGAAGCCGGCCATGTGGCCAAAGGCGCGCCCGCTCTTGCCGCGCAGCAGCTCGAGGCTGTCGGGGTTCTTCTTTTGCGGCATCAGCGAGCTGCCGGTCGAATAGGCGTCCGCCAGGCGCACAAAGCCAAACTCTGCCGTCGAGTAGATGATGAGGTCCTCAGCCCAGCGCGAGATGTGCTGCATCAGCATGGCACCCCACTGCAGCACCTCGGTGACAAAATCACGGTCGGCCACGGCGCCCATCGAGTTCCACAGCAGCCCCTCGAAGCCCAGCTCCTCGGCCATCATGTCGCGGTCAATGCCAAAGGGGTTGCCGGCGAGGGCGCCGCACCCCAGGGCGCTGCGGTTGACGCGCTTGATGACCTCGCGCAGGCGCTCCAGGTCGCTGGCAAAGGCGAAGCCGTACGACAGCATCCAGTGGCTCCAGCGGATGGGCTGGGCGCGCTGCAGGTGCGTGTAGCCGGGCATGACGACGTCCATCTCCTTTTCGGCGCGCGCGGCGATGACCTCGAGGAAGTCGCGCAGGTGGCCCTCGATGGTGCGCAGCTCGTCGCGCAGCCACATACGCATGTCGGTGGCGACCTGCTCGTTGCGCGACCGGCCCGTGTGCAGCTTGCCGGCCACGTCCTTGCCAATGATCTCGCCGAGGCGGCGCTCGTTGGCCGTGTGGATGTCCTCGTCGACGCCGGGCACGATGACAAACTTGCCGGCCTCCCACTCCTTTTGCACCTCGAGCAGCCCCCGTTCGATCTCTGCGAACTCATGCTGCGAGATGATGCCCGACTTGGCGTTGGCGCGCGCAAAGGCGATGCTGCCGAGGATGTCCTGCTTGTAGAGGACCTTGTCAAAGTAGATGGACTCGTTGTACTGCACCATCAGGGGGTCGAGGCCGCCTGGGATGGGGGGGGTTAGCGGGGGTGGGAGGGATTGGGGGGCGTGCACGAAGTTGGGAGCGGTCTCACCAGTGAAGCGGCCCCCCCAGAGCATGTTTCCCGAGGGTTTCTCGCCAGCCATGATGTCAATCGTGTCGATTTGGGGCGTGGGAGGCCAATTGAGTGTTGGGGACGAGGCAACGGTCGAGGCAGGTTGGCGTTGGGGGACCTAAGGGGGGGGAGGGGTGACGATGTGGGGAGCTCGGTCACTGTAGTGACTCCGTCTGGGGGAGGAGGGGAAGCGATGGCGGCCCCAGAAAATTTGTCCTTATCGGTGAGTCAAGAGCGGCGATAGCGCTCGCTCGCCTGATTTCGGTCAACTGCCAACCAGAGGACAAGGTCGGCATTTCTCCTTTCTACCCTCAATTCTACATTCCATCATGGCTTTGGCGTTGATTTCCTCGCCGACCAGACTTCTCAATCTCTGTCTCTGCTGGTAGCTTTGTTGGACTAACCCCACTACGACGGCGAATGGAGTGGGCTGTCAGATTGATATTATTCAAAGCGGCAGGGCCCAGACGAGCGAGCGCGAGCGTCAGCAAGTTGCGAGCGACCAGCGCCAATAAAGGTGTTTATACCCTATCAAAACATCCCTCTAGCTTTACTTTCCACTGCGTAAGACTAAAATACAACCCGGTACAAACCGTACGTAGTAAAAATCACAGGCCTATAAAGCATCCGTCTTCAGCGGCCAACCCGCCTCCACCTCCGGTTCTCCCCCCGGCGATAGCTGCGGTGAAGTATCATCCTTCGCCAAGTTCCCCAGCTCCCCAGCAGCCCTAGCCTTCCGGCGCCACATGCAAACCATTGTACCGACCCCGATTATAATTGTCGGAATCCCAAACCCCAAACCGATTCCCAGGGCGATCTTGTCAGACATGCTCAGCCCACCCTCTTTAGGAGCATCAGGCGGAAGGGTAACGTTGACAGTGGACAGGTTAGTGGGCATAGTTATGCCGGTGTAGGTTGTGCTGCCGCTGAGGTCAACTTTCCACAACTCGGTGCAGGTCTTGATTTTGGCGTCTCGGAAAGCTTTATAGTTCGCGCGGTTAGCGTGACACTTTATAGTGGGGAGTTTCGTGCTGACATTCCCAGTTTCCCGGACATTTCTCTTTCAGGCAGTTGGTAAACCCTGGGGTGTTGTACGCAACGCACATGCACTCCTGTGTGACCCTGCAGTTGGCATCGGAGTATTCGCCGAAGATCACACGCTCTTCGCAGATTGCGGACGCCTAGTATTGTCAGTGTCGCCTTTTCTTTCCAGCCAAAGAGAACTGACTTACCGGGCAGGAGACGATTGTTCCCGTCAGATCGGGGAAGCCGCTGGGCACGGATATCACCGCCGATCCGATCGTAGTTTGTGACCAACCCGGCAGTGTCACTGACTGGGCAAGCGAGTTTCCTGCCAAGACAAAGATATGGACGGTGACTTTGGAGAATATCATGTTGACTCTGGATGGATCGTCAAGAATAGCGTGTGTCTGGTGGGGCAGAAGTTCAAGTGAAGCAGGGAGCGTAGTCAGTATTTCGGTCATATTTCAAAACGGTAGGGCTGTCTCAGTTAATAGGTAGTTCTTATAGAGGAACAAAATCCCATGTTCTGAGAAACTGACATGTCCGAGGCTGGTATCCTTGATTCCCCGATGGATTGTCTCGATAATAGGGGTTGTGAACGTTGCGACACAACTCCCCTCCCTGACGAATGACCACTAGGTGCACGATATCTGCCGACAAGATATTGCGGCTGATGCCCGATCGGTTGATCTCCCAATGGCAACAACCAGCCATGCACACCCGTCTGCCATGTGCTTCGGGGCACTGGACGCCACTATTCTTGGGATTTAACCCCGCCCATATTGTTGGCCGCTGACCCTGAAATCGTCGGCCGCTGTTTTCTATGTCTCGGCCAACCAT
This sequence comes from Schizothecium vesticola, assembly GCA_030549215.1. Lineage (NCBI taxonomy): Eukaryota > Fungi > Ascomycota > Sordariomycetes > Sordariales > Schizotheciaceae > Schizothecium > Schizothecium vesticola. The sequence goes on along the minus strand of JAUKUD010000007.1, from coordinate 265,152 downwards.
GTCTTTCTTAGCGAGCCGCGTTCTTCCCGCGTTTCCGCGCAGGGGCTCGAACGCTAGGGCTGAGCCGAGATAACCTAGGTTACCAGGTAGCGAAGAGTATGAGTTAGGGGCAGTGTCTATGAGAACAATGAGTGACAATTCCCAACATGGCATACCATCTGATAATCTGATTGTAGTTCGCAAGCCCGCACGACATTGCTTTGACGTTGCATTGACGCTCGGAAGCCTACCAGCAGCAGCTTGGAAACCCCCCCTACTACAGTAGCCTGCTGATTACCCAAGATGCCCATGTAAACCCCCCCTCGCTCCTGTTCTCTTTCCCCTTCCCCACATCCCTCCATCTCTTCCCTCCATGGACGTCTGACGAATCAACTAGCTGACCACCGACCGCCAGCGGGGGACCGCTCAGGGCAGCTGTGTATCCAGCAACCTGCTCACAACAACAGCTTCGCCCTTCAACCCTCTCTCATCTTCTCGCTGTTCCATCGGGTTAGTCCGATGCGCAAACACCCCATCATCCGTCCTCAGCTCAACATTTCCATCTCGCTTATCAAGGTAGATGTTAGGCACAGGGCAGAATACGCTGGGGCCCTTTGTCCCATCTCCGGCAACAACGCCTGTCGTAGTAAGAATGTTGACGAGAAATGACGACGACCAGTGCCCAGACGTGAAAAGCCACGAGCAGGCCCAGCTGAAGAGCGCAGCCACCCCTGCCAGCAACACCAGGAACAGCTGCAGGTACGATATCCCCGGCGTGGCGGCGGTAATCTCGACGGTGACGAGGCTCGGGTCCAGGCCGAGAGCGTAGCCGCGGGACAGGACCAGGTTTGTCAACTTTTCGGCGTTCTGCTCCACCCATCCCCACAGCGTTGCGTTGAGTGCCGTGTCGCTGGCGGCGTAGGGCGGATGGTCGAACCCGTCCAGATTGAGGGCAGCGCTGGTGTCGACCTGGCCAAAGTAGGAGACGTCATCCGGCGTCATGTCGGCGCCTCCGACGCAGTCTGTCGTTCTCACCTTCCCTCCGAAGGCGTGGTTTTGGTATGCGTTCACGCATGGTTCAAAGGGGATGGGGGGCGTGGCGATTGTTTCAGACCGCAAGTGCGTGATGTTGACGCTGGTGAAGCGGAAACCGCTAATAAAGGTCTGTTTGGGGGTTGAGTCGATAGAGAGGAGCTCCAAAAAGCCCTCGAGCAACTGGTGCGGTTTTTCATCGCCCAGCACCCATCCCACGGCGGCGCTCTGGTTGTTCTTCTGGGCCGTCGTCATGGTGGTGAGAATGGCTGTGATCGATTGCTGCACGGCAACCTCCTCGCCCGGCTTGGGCACCACGATCCTCTCCATAAGAGCCCTCATCTCCTTTTCTGGAACGGGACCCTCGGTGGAAACGATAGTGGACTTGACAATAGTCGACACGAACGTGTGTCGTCGGTGTCCCTTGGTGACGGTGAACATGTGAATTCGGAGAGCGGCCGCGGAGCTTTTTCCTATTGTTGCCCAAATATCGTCAGTCGCCGTTCTGACTGAGCCCATCTTTGCCGCGCTGTCGGCCTTCTCGTTGTAATGTACCACGGGCACCCCTACGGTCTGCTGAAGTAAATCCGGAACCCACTCGTTGTCGAAGGTGCAGTTGTAGTATCGCGACTGTCCGCTATCAACATGGGCACAGTCAAGTTGATTCGTGAGGGCGTCCGGCGCGCCGAGATTGACCACCACATGAAAATTGGTGTCGGTACTGACGGACCAGCCCTCGCTGTCGAGCCATATCCTCGGGCCTCCGCCAAGCCTTGGGGGTGGAATCGACTCGGGTGAGCCTTGGTCAAATAATCCCGCAAGGGTGACGTTGGCACCTGGTCGGAAGAGGTTCATGCTCATTCGCTCGGTAAGCTCGCGGTCTGTGAGATCAAGGCTGCTCGGAGTAACCTTGAAGGCCACTGTGTAGTCCGGGTTGTCGAGGAAAGGTGTTGAAACAGATGATGCGGTTATCTGGTGATTGCTAACGACATGGCCCGGAGCATCCAAGGTCCACAGTACCGTGGCAAACAGCTGGGCAGCGGCATAGATGAAGGTGAAGGCGGCGACTAAGACGGCATCCTTGGAGAGTCCCCGGGAAAGGACGAAATGGGCCTTCTGAATGGGCGCTTCGGTGAAGAGGAGGAAGGACGTGAAGAGGTTCTGGGCAGCGGCAAGTAGCGAGAAAATCTTCCAGATGGCGAAGACCAGCAGGAGCTCTGCGACCCTGAAAATGAGAGACTTGATCGAGTTCTCTTGGACGGGGATCTCGGTCCGGACGAAGGTCGCGTTCGAAGACAGCATCGTGCCTGGTTCCTGGTAGAACAGTAGCAGTGGCCGCGGCGAAGAGAATGGGGAATCATTGTGGAGCGATCCATCGTCACTTAAACCTGTGAGTTTGCCCCTGTTGACATGATCTGGCCCGGAGCCTCACTCCTGCTGGCCAAAAAAAAAATAGACGCTCGCCCTCGCGGTGGCGGTCATGGTGAAGCTGGATTGGTGGTGTGAACGCCTGGTTGGGGGCTTGGCATGCAACGATGGCCCAAGAGCTGAAGAGCTGCTGGTGAGGCATTTGGAAACATTGGCGTTGGCGATGGCGCATTTCCGCGGATTGAAGGACTGTCGCGAGTGCGGGAACACGGCTAAGATGGTTGAGATGTAAAGAGACAACTACGAGAACCCGTAGGTGCAACGCACGAGGAAACAGATGCCCATATTTCACCCCGTCATCATGTTTCGCCTGTGCGGGAGGGAGTGCTACCGTCCTGGACGCGAGCGTCCGCGGCTGAGGTGGGCGTCGGTGCAGCGTCCGGTACTGGGAAGGGGAGGGGGCCCGGCGACCAAGATCCGCCATAGAACGCCCTCCCTGGCCACCAGGCTGGCCGCCTGCAGCACCCGAGGTAGACAGCGAGGCACAGGGCTCTTGGTGTTCTCAGTCGCCGGACTGATGGACAAGACTCAAGTCACAGCGTTTCTCTTGACCTGGCTTATTGACAAGACCCCCGGCCTATGTGGCGTTTCTCCTGGCCTCGCCATGCATTACTTTTCTCTATTCCCTCCTCCGACTTGCCTTTACGAACTTGTCCAAGAAAACACAAAATTACTTTTCCTCCCCCCCGCACTCCTCTCCTCCCCCACTCAACCTACCTCTCACTCGGATTCGGAACCTTCCACCTCCCCTTCCTCTTCCTTCTTCCCAGAACACCGACACCACCCAAAGTTCCAGCAAATACAACTCTCCTCCCCCCTCTCCACCACCCGCGCCTCCGTCACCCACGGCGGTGTCGACTCCGTCGGCGTCGCCCCCCCATCCGCCGTCCACGACCACGCCGTAATGTACCCGTCCGGCTCGCCCGACACGCTCGTCGAATACCCCGTGCTGATGGGACTGTCCGTGATCAACGCCACCGACGACGAATACCCCGTCCACGTCGTGGTCGAGTTGCCCCAGTCAAACGTCGACGTGGTCGACGACTCCTCGGGCACGAAGCTCGCGCCGGCGGTCTGCGATATGCCGTCGACGATGGTGTAGGTCGTCGTCTTGAGCTTGACGATGACGGTCTCGCCGCTCTGGATGGGGATGGTGAGGGCCGTAGGGGAGGCGGAGAGGTACGATTTCATGGCCGAGGAGATGGAGGAGGACGGGTACTCGGAGAAGCTGAGGGTCCTCTCCGAGGCGGTGCACGTGGTGGTGGTGGTGTAGTGCTTGGTCTTGGTCTTGGTCTTGGTGGTGATGGTGCAGTTGGGCGAGGGGGAGGAGCTGCTGCTGCTGCCGGGGTACTCGCTGGAAAAGGACTCGGCCACCCACTCGGTCGTTGTGGCGGTGACGCACGAGGTCGTGGCCTTAGCGGCGTCCGCGTCGGCTGTTATGGGCTGGCGGAGCGTGAGGAGCTCGGTGGTTCCGCTCATGGTGGTCTCAGCGAGGGTCAGGGCGGCGTGGGTGACGAGTGTGGTCTTGGCGACGGCCCGGCGATGGACCTTGTCGTTTCTTGGGGCCGTTGCCGTCGCCATGGCGGGGGGAGGGCCCTGTCTCTCGCTGTTCACCGTCTGCATGGCCGGTCGGGGGAACAGGTTGTGCTGAAAGATCTCGCTGGTCCACGGCGCCGAGCTGATCGGCGTGTACTGCCCCGTTAGGTAGGTCGCGCACGTCATGAAGGCCTGGCCCACTTGGTCCGCTTGATTCTCTTCCAGCAGCAGGTTGGTATTGTCCGGGCGCCCCCCGCGCCCAACGCTGGTCCCGGGGTTCTCCCTCTTTTTGAACGGAGTCCGCCGGTGGCCGCAGTCGCCCAGCATGCCGCTCATGTTGCCGTGCGTCTCGATAATGTTGACGCCGCAGTCCATGTACTGCGCGAGGTACACCTTATGCTCCTGCTGGCGGAAGAGGGCTAGGCAAGTGGTCAGCTTAGAACAAAAACTCAACTCGGGCGGGCGGAGGGCTTACCGACGACAGATCGAAGAAACGTGTCGCCGAGGATGAAAAAGTCGCTCGTCGGAACCGCCCCAACCACACAAATGGTATCGGGCCCGTCCGACTCAAACATGGGCGGTACCTGAAAGATGAACTCGCGGATCGGCACGTGGATGGTGAACTCGCCAAAGCCAAAGTCTATGCTCCCCTGGTCGTTCAGGTGGTCGCAGTCGACGATGTAGCCGTACGACGCCTGCGGCTGGGCGTCGGGGAAGAAGTCGAGTAGCGCAAAGAAGACGTCCTCGGGCATGTACGTCAGCGTGGTGCCCGTGTCGGGCAGGAAGCGCGCGCTGAAGGTGTCGTTGGTCAGCGGCATGGTGGTGCAGCTGCCGGGGGCGGTGACGCCGATGTAGGTCACGTCAAGCCAGTAGCGGTAGAAGCCGTCCTCGAGGAGCGTGTACTGCGTCGCGAGGGGGAGCGCGTGGAGCGGTCCGACGAACTTGGACTTGTCGATTCCGCCGAAGACGACCTCGCCTGGGCTTGTCAGCGCGAGAACCGGGGGTTCTGGGAGTTACGTACCGTTGTCCTTGCCAACGCTCCCGAGAGCGACGCTAAAGTCCTTGTGCGCGATGAGGTTCTGGTTGTACAGCGCGTCGATGAAGCCCGTGTAGTTTTGGTTGTATCCGGCGCCGTAGGCGACGCCCATGATGCCCGACTCCATGCCCTCGGCCCAGTTGGACACACCAAACTGGACGGGCTTCTCCAGGACCATGGGAGTTTCGTACGAGGTCGCGGGGTCTGGGTCCGGTCAGCACACCCCATCCCTGGGCACCGAGGACCAAACGAACATACCATTGACGCGAATCATGTCTCGATAGTAGCTCACATACACCGCACCGCTCCCGTACGAAATCCACCGGTTCGGGCACAGGTTCGGGTCCACGTGGAAGCCCGTCTGCGAGTGCTCGGGCAGGTACTGCCCAAACTCGCGGCAGATCTCCTCAAACACGGGCACCCCCGACAGCGGCGTGCACGGCGGCGACACCCACGTCTCGGACGACCCCGTGTCAAAGTCGAGCGTCACGGCCTGCTCGGGGTATCCGATCCATACTGCCAGCACCAACCAGTCAGTCAGGCGTCGTCATCACGGAGGAGAAGGGACGGGGAGGCTCACTCTTGACGCCATACGCCACGTCCTTTAGCATGGCCGTCGCGTTAACCCGCGCCGCCGACGGCGTCTGTGACGCCTCGGCGAGGGAACTGGTCAGACTGGCCTCGACGTCGTCGCTGATGGTGAGGGTGCCAGCGTCGCTGCTGCTCCCGATGAAGCTGCTGATGGTGCTGCTTGTCGGGGAGGAATCGTCGTCTATCACTATCGTCGTGGCGCGTCTCTCGGCCGCCGCTGCCGCCGGCCCTGCGGCGTCGTCCTTCTGGGGCACCAAGTTGTGCGTCGGGGCCTTGCGCCGCATGTCCATCCGAACGAATCGGCTACCGGCGGCGGCGGCGGCGTCGTCTTGTCGCCATTCCCGAGGCTCCCGCGCCGAGCGACGCACCGTGCCGGGGTGGAGGCGGAAGTTGGGCGCGGCGAGGACCAGCGGGAGGGCGAGCAAGGCCGAGAAGAGGGTGGTGGTGGTGTGCATGGTGGCGAGGAGGGGGTTGCAGCCTGGGAAGCTGGCCGCGAGCTAGAGAGAGTGTGCTGGGGGTGGAAACGAGGGAAGGGGGGAGCTGGCAGTCTCGAGGTGGCTGGCTGAGGGGGAGAGACACAGGCACCAGGCTTCAGTCCTTGCGAGACGGGGTATATATGGGGGAGCTGTTCTTCGATGCCTTGGTCCCCCGCCGACACACTTACACAGTCCCAGGGGGCAATCATCCCATGTTGCTGCCAGCCTTGGCGCCGGAAAGTTCATTCATCACGACAGGCTCGTCTGGGCCGATGAGTTGTTGTTGTTTGGGTCGTATTCACTATGCCCCTGGTGGTGTACGCCATCCGCCATACGGCACCGCGCGCCCATCCGACCCTCTCTTCAAGGCCGTACCTGCATATGCTGGGCGAGCATCCTCCTCCGGCGGGTTCCCTCCCCAGGGAGGGGTGTCACGGCGTACAGGTTTGCCCTTCAATCTGGCATGGTACTACGCATAGCGCCGGGTATGCAAGGATGCGACGGGGAAGGGGGGCTGTCGTCACCAGCCGAACCCCAACAAGGCCGGCCTATATATCGCCGTCTTTGCCAGCTTTACGGCGAGAGGGCGGGCGGGATCACAACACGACGCCGGCTCGACGAACACGCAGACGGGCCCGGGGCAAACTTGTGAGGTTTGGCCTCGGCCTGGAATTTATGCTGGAGTCTGGTATTACGGAAGAGACACCCGGCCCCCCCCACCACTCGCTCGCCCCCCGTATCCCCTGCGTCTGGTGCCGGCTGTGCCCGCCATGTCGTGACGCCAAAGTCCCAGGCCCTCCCTCCCTCCTCTGCAGCCTGCCTGGCCCTGGCGGCGGCCGGCATCATCCATCTGCGATCGATCCAGACAGGCACGGCAGTTAGGTCCTGTGCCACCTCCCGCGTCCCAGGGACACATAGGAGTCTCGGTCATACCATGCTGCGCACGGCGGTGGTTTCGTCGTCGTCCCCCTTCTCCTGCCGTCGTTGCTGCTGGTGGTGGTACCGCAGCTCAAACTCGCTGACCCTCAGAATCTTCCCCCCTACTACTGCTGCCAGTGGGGGCGGTTTTGGTGTGTTTTCTCTTGGCCTCTGGCTAGGCGCCGCCTCAAACGCCGCCCCGCGGTAGCTGTCCCTCGAAAAGTCGAGTGTCCATCGATGATGGTCCTTCCCGTGGGACAGCCCCTCGCTGCTGCTGCTACTCGCGTCCCTCTTTTGAGTGTCGTCGTCGGGTGCGGACCCGGCACGACCACCACCACCACCACCACCACCGCCATCGCCAGCCTGGACGATGTATCCGTAACGCTGCCGTGTCAGGCTGCGTACCTCGCGGATGAGCACCCGCAGCAGGGGCACGGATGCGGCGCAGATGGTGATGGCCACTTCGGCAGCGCCCCAAATTACGAGGTCGTACCCCGAGTCTGTGACGCGTCAGGACCTGAACGATTGCCTGGGTGGGTAGGTATATGGCCTGGGATCAGAGGGGGGACTGGACGTACAGGTAAAGTCGCCGCCCAGCACGAGCGGGATCTTGGTGCTCTTGACAAAGGCCGCACAGCCGGCACTGCAAGAACGCAAGATGAGGTGAGTGTCTGCTGTGCTCGGTAGAGGGGGGGTGGCCACTCACAACACGCCCATACTCATTGCCAAGGCGACGCCAATCTTCTCTTTCCGCTTCATCTGCAGCTTCCAGATAATTGGCCAGGGAAGCAGCGCGAGGACAATGTCCATGACGCCGGAGTACGCTGGCCGGTCCTGGTCAGCTGACAATAGGGGGGGAGATAAGGGGGGAGAGGTAGGCTCACCAGCCGCAAACATCATGTAATACACATTCACCCTCGGATCCCAGCACCTCCCCCCCGTGATGCCCTTGTCCCACCCCTTGGGCAGCGGATCGCACTGCACCCACGACACGACGATGCTGGCCGAAACGGCGGCGTTCATGCTGAGCATGACGAACCACACGACGGCCTTGGTCTTGCCGTCCGTGATGCGCAGCAGCGTCATGCCGAATGACGTCTTGCTCCAGACGGCGCCGAGGAAGGCGAGCGACGTCGAGACGTTGCTGAGGAGGGTAATGGTGGGCACGGCGAGGGGCGGGATGGCGGAGAGGTGCAGCCCGAAGCCGAGGTCGAGGTTGATGGTGTTGACGATGGTGTCGGCGACTAGGGCGAGCTAGGGATGTTAGATGTGATGTGGTTTGGGAGGGGGGGGAGGAAGGTGACATACCCAGGCCATGATCAGGACGTGGTCGTCCCACCAGAGGCCGCGGCTTTGGAGGTATTTGCAGTAGAGGCGCAGGGAGAGGAAGAGGCCGGATATGCTGACGAGGAGCCAGCAGACGATTCTCATTAGGGGGGCCATGGACTCGACGGTTTCTGTGTTGCCATTGTCAACGCCGGGGAGGGAGTTCATGTTGGGATAAAAGTATAGAACGGAAAAGGCACCTGTGCCGCGCGCAGCGCAAAAGTGAAATTAAGAGAGGGATGGGTCACTTCAAGTGGGCGGTGTCATGACAAGAAGAGTAGAGACCATTGAAGTAGTGAACCCGAAAGAGAGAGGCGTGGCCGGGGCTCTTGTATCGGCATGAACAAACCAAAGAGCATGGCCAGGAAACAAATAGACCCAAAATCAATCAACGGACCAAAGAGGGGGATCACCAACGCATTCTGGGTTTGCTTCATGACCTTTTGGATGGACCGGGAGTGGCGACAAGGGTAAATGGGGATCTCTGACAAGCACCGCTGATGCGCGGGAGTGGTTGACCGTTTACTCGGACAGACGCGGGAGAATGGGGCTGTTTTGACAGAATTGGGACGGGCATCGTCGGCCGGCTCCGAAATGGGTGGAAGCCAAGGGACTGGCGGACGGGCTGTGTGTAAGTCATGCCCGGAGTTGAAGAGGGGGTTGTGCTGATCGAGGACTAGTATTCCGGGAATTGTTGGTTGACAAGACGGGTTGAGGCACAGCTCAATTTATACGCGACTGGTGATTTCCGGGCAATTTGTGGATGTTGATTTCTCTTTGTGGTAGATTCCAGTCTTGGTTGATTCTGTAAGTCATGGATCTACAGTGAAGGAAAATCGAGACGTTGACCTGCAGAGAAGTCTGTGGAATCCGATCACCAACTTCCCAAAGCTTGACAGCACACGGACGCTACGATTTCATTTGTCATTTGAACGATGTCTACCCCTCATTCTCAACCATCATAGCGTGGGCAGCTCGCCGTATGCGGTAACTCGACGGAATGCTCCTGGCGATCAGACACTCTTGGACCGACGAGGACGTCGGTTCCAAACTTTGGGGAACGGCACGCTACCCCGCAAAACAACAAACCACTGCCCTTTTACGGATATCTGTCATTACCGTTGGGGTTTGATTTTCTAAATAGGAGAGTTGATGTAGACTCAAGCCGAAGACGAACTTGAACAGTAATGGACTTAGAACTAGTAATTGATACATAACGTCCTCACTACATCTACCAAACCGTCTTCATCACGTCCCAGAACCAAAATCCTGCTCACCGCCATACTCACGGACGCCATAGAGCTGGTACTATGTTTCTCCTCACTTTACCCGTTTCCGCCGCTGCCAATGTTTGGATCTGACAACCAGGGGTTCGACATACCCTTCCCGACCAGAAAAGAACCACGATTTCCACGGCCCAACGCATTATTCCGGTACGGCGGCCAGCTGCGTCCCCCTGCTCCAGGGGTGTTGAATGCGGGGAACTCGTCGTTGACAGGTTCCCTGGAGGCTGGGGTATAAGTGACGGGATATGTCTTCAGGGGTATTTTGTCTGGGGAAAGTTGACAAGTCTGACCCTCACCCTCCTTTTGCACCCCAAATAATGTCTCCCTCCAAACAGGAAAGGTCCGACACACCGAGACTGGCAAATAATGGGGGCGGTCGGGGATGGAACCCAGGACCTCTCGCAATGTTAGGATGCGACCAAAACCTCGGGCTGTGGAGTGGTTGGAATGACAAGCTACAGATGTGGATGGGACAATAACTGATGAGAATCATACCAGCAAAGTTGAAATAGATGTTAATTTCTTGATGGTGAGCAAATGAATACCATGTCTATTCTACTCTTGTCTAGGTATCTCTATATTCAGTTCTACATTTCTTCCAGTACAACAACCCCAATGCCCAGGGCATATACCCCACCCTAATCATAAACCGACCCCTTGGACCACTTGTACCTTGCCCTAATCCTTTTTCCAAACACAAAAAACACAAACGGCACCGGAATCAACAGCGCCGCGAACCCGCCCGTGATGGACGACCCCGGCCCCACCCCAACGTTGTGATACAGCGGCGTGACAATCAGCGGAAACGCGCACGCAAAGGCCGACCGCAGAAACGTATTCGCCGCTATCGCCGACGCCGCATACAGCTGGAACGTATCCACCAGGTAATTCAGCGCAGCCTGAAAGACCATAGAGAACCCCGCGCCGAGCATCACCAGCCCTATGCACGGCACAACCCAATGGATATCCGCCCTCGCCGTCCACCCCGTGACGAACTGCCCCCCCGCAAAGAAGAACGACCCGACCATCATGGGTGGTAGGCGCTGCTCAGGCACGGCGCGCCCGCCGGCGGCGCGGTACGCGCGATTGTAGCGCAGCTGGTTATACACATTCGCGGCGCAGCCGATCAGCGAGCCGATGAAGATGCAGACGAACGGCAGCGAGGCGCGGAAGGACGACCAGCCGCGGCCCTCGTGGAAGATGATGGGGATGGCGCCCAGCTGCATGTACAGGATGCCGTAGCAGAAGCTGGCGTAGAGGGCGACGAGGAAGCAGATGGGCGTGAAGAGCAGCTGGACGGGGCGCACGAGGAACTTGCGTGCCAAGGCGGCGACGCCGACGTCCCACTCCTCGAAGCGCGCGTGGAGTGCCCAGTTGCCCGTCTCGATGCGCAGGCGGCGCGCCTTGTAGACGAGGAGTTTTGGGGGGTAGGACTCGTCGATGAAGAGCATGGCGACGAGGAGGACGACGGCTTGTAGGATTCCGGCGAGGTACTCGGTCCAGCGCCAGCCGAGGCTGGGCTGGGCGACGGCGGCGGCGGAGACGATGGGGCCTGGGTGTGTCAGTGCTTGCCTTCAGGGCAACGGTAGGAGAGGTAAAAGGGACTCACCCAACGACGGCCCGCCAACAACAGCAATCGCATACCCCGCCATCGCAATCCCCCTCTCCGCTGGGCCAAACAAGTCCCCCAGAACGCCCCCCGTGTTGGTGACGGGCGCGCTCGCAAAGAAGGCCCCAAAGAAGCGCGTCAGCATCAGCGTCTGAAAGTCCTTGGCCGTCGCCCCGGCAAAGCTAAAGCACGTCGCCACAAACATGGGCCCGAACACGGCCGCCCGCCGCCCGTACACCTCGCTCACGGGCGCCCACAGCAGCGGCCCCACCCCAAACCCCACGAGGAACAGCGACGTGCCAAGCACCGAGACCTGGCGGCCGACGCCAAAGTGCTCGGCGACCTGCGTGGTGCCGGCCGAGTAGCACGACGAGGCCCAGCTGGCCGACATGGTGACGAGGCTGTAGAGGAGGGTGGTGAGGATCTTTTTGGGCATGGGCCAGTTGCGCGGCTGGTAGGGGTCATCGGGGCCGTCAAAGTCGACGAGGGCAGAGGCGGTGGTGGGGGTGTGCGCGAGGGGGTGGGTGAAGGCGGGGACGGCGGGGCGGGAGCGCAGGCGCGCGAGGAGGGTCGAGGGGGTGCGGGTGACGGGGGCGTCGAGGGCCGAGGTGGCCGAGGATTTGGGGCGGTGGAGGCAGGTGCTCTGGCGGATCTCGAGGGGGCTGGGGCGGAAGCCGTCGTAGTCGTTGGAGGAGGACGAGGAGGAGGTGTCGTCGTCGCCATCGTCCGCTTCCGACTCGGTGTCGGGGTCCATGCCAGGGACGGGGGGTTTGGGTTCGAGCTCGGGAGAGGGCATGTTTGTTTTCTTCTTCCCTTGTTTTGATCAGGGGTCGGTCACGGTCAGTGATTCAGGGGAAGTGGCGGCAATGGTGGTGGCGATGAATGGTATTAATATGTAAACTATCTACTACTTAAAGACGATAAGTGCAAGATACCTGGTAGCGCGGTGCGGATCGCCCACTCCAGTTGCCATGTCGGGCCGGCCATGGTGGCGACGTCATTGCCCGAGATGGAGTGGACGGCGAGAGACCTGGCCGAGTCCGGGAATAGAGACGACTAGGGGACGATGCCTCGGCGATGGACATGATGCTGACTGGGCATGGTGGGGATATGGTGGACCTGGCCAGAAAACGGGAGCTATGTGCTTGGACGGCGTGTATTGTCCCTGCATGAGCTTTGCGCTGAGGAGGATGTGGACCTTTTGCTTGTTTTTGTTTCGGTGGAAGTTCGGCGTCGCCGGGACGTCCTATTGTTGTTTTTCTTGGTCTTGGGTTCTAGAGGCCTACACCAGTCGGCTGATTTAAATGCCTTATCGTTCCTACCACCACATTCCAACCGCTCGAGCGGCTTCTGCCATCTATGAGCAATACCTACAAATCCACCTAGGTATGGGAGTTATTTGGATGACGCCAAATCAATGAGTCATTGACCCCTGAAAGTCAAGACAATAAATAACAAATATTGAATCTCGTTTACCTATCCCCCTCCACCGATAATATTCGGTGGTGACAGATGATGCACAATTTTCGCCTCGCCCAATTCAGAATGCGAAACACAAAAGACAAGGTTATTTACAATTAGGTTCACCGTATTGATGCCCATTCGGCGCGTCTTTGGCCCAAAGTCTCCGGACCTAGACTAGGACGAAACGGGCACCACGGAAAAAGCCTGGTTAGCGTTCGCCGTGCCGATTTGTCACGATTTTCCCACGATCCAGACGCCTTGGCATCACGCTTGTTGCCCCGGCCTCGTCGCCGTCGCCAGCTTCAATCGCGTCGCCCATATATTGCTGCTTGCCTCGTCCCAACTCCATCAATCCTGTGCCATCAATCCATCTCAACCACTCCTCCCCTGCCATTGTCTCATCCAATCCAACACCAAGACATTGAAAATGGGCATCCTCAGCGACATCCGCGCCCTCGCCTTCGGCGGCGTGTCCTTCAACCCCGCCACCGACATCCCCTCGCTCGACGGCAAGCACATCCTCGTCACCGGCGGCAATGGCGGCCTCGGCAAGCAAGCCATTATCGACCTCATCCCCCACGGCCCCGCCGTCATCTGGCTCGCCGCGCGCGGGCCCGGCCGCGCCCAGGCCGCCGCCGACTCCCTCACCATCCCCGCCGGGTCCCCCACCCGCGTCAAGGCCCTCGAGATGGACCTCGCCTCGCTCGACTCGGTGCGCGCCGCCGCCCAGACCGTGCTCGCCGAGTCCCCCCGCCTCGACGTCCTGATGGCCAACGCCGGCGTCATGATGACGCCCGAGGGCGTCACCGCCGAGGGCTACGAGCTCCAGTTCGGCACCAACCACGTCGGCCACTTCCTGCTGACCAAGCTGCTGCTCCCGCTACTCGAAAAGACGGCCGCCGCCGCCCCCGATGCGGACGTACGCATCGTCATCCTCTCGTCCATCGCCTCGCGCATCCGCCCGGCCGTCGGCGTCGACTACGCCACTCTTAAGGGCACGGCGCCCACCCTCAGCACGTACTCGCGCTACGGCCAGTCCAAGATTGCCAACATATGGATGGGCACCGAGCTGGCGCGCCGGTACCCGCGCATTCTAACGGTCAGCGTGCACCCGGGGTCGGTGGCGTCGAACCTGTTGACGCCGCTGAGCGAGTCGGTTAACGTGGTGTCCAGGGGGGCCCTGTGGGGGTACAACAAGCTCATCTCGGTCAGCGTGCCCAAGGGCGCCAAGACCCAGCTGTGGGCGGCGACGGCGCCGAGGGAGGGGATTGTGAATGGCGAGTTTTATGTCCCGGTTGGGTCGGCGGGGGCCATGGATGCGTTGTCGAGGGACAGCGCAAAGGCAAAGGAGCTGTGGGAATGGAGCGACAAGGAGGTTGCAAAGTGGTTGTGAGGAGGACGTCCTGGTGCGGAGGCTGAGTAAGACGGAGGCGGAAGGATCGGAGCCGGGAGGCCGGCTGCACCTCGGTTCCCTGGACCCGCTGTATATGGTTGCGTGTATCTACCTAATTCCTTGTTTCTGCTTGTCTATCAAACATCTTTCGTGTTCCTTGGTGCGAGACAGAGCCACGCTCTCCCCGAGACGGAACAGATCTTCAAGGTCCTATCCACCTGTCTCATGCCTATTTAGCGGGTTGGGCTTGAGCTGATGTGTCGGCCCAAGCTTACTTTCCTCGTACTTATTCAAGAGATGACTAAAAGCGAGCGTCAAAAGATTGACGCTGCCAAGTCAAACCATAATCCCCGATTCGTCAAAGTACCTAGGCAACATCTTTCAACCTGCCAACGCCTACGCCATGCGGGACGTTTATTGAAAGTGTGGACCCTGGATATCGCGGAATTCCCCTTGGTCCGGCATACCTGCCCATTCTCTAGCTCCCGTCCAAGTTCATCGATCGGCGTTGACTAGGTCGTTGCCACTAATGCAGCCAAGGCAGACGTCAAAACAACCTCGCAGCAACACAACTTGCTTCGGGACAAGGAATCCCTCGTCAGCCTTTCCATGCCCTAGACCAGCTTGAACCCACCCAGGCCGGCAGGCAAAACTCACAAGCAAACGAAAAGCATAACGCTACACTGCCGGCCTCCTACATACCGTCCCCGAACAACCAATAGTCCCTTAATTCAAGCCTCAACTCATTCCGATTTCTCAACCTCCAAGACCACACTCGGTCCCCAGTGAGTAGCAATATCGACTCCCACCATCGGTGGTGGCTCATCCCCTCTTCCCCAATGAAATACGAAGACCCTGCCGATCCCGGTTTCCTGGCTGGTCCGATCAAGGCTGGGTGGGCGCCGATAGGGCTCTGTCCAGGTCACACACACCCGATCCCCGACGCTGGGAAAAGGGCAGAACCCCAGCAGACAATACGAAGCGCCGGCCCGCCACCCGCGCTGCACCTGCTCGGGGCCGCCGGAAGAGAAGACAGAGAATTGACAACCCCCAGCCAGGGCCTGGCAGCAAAGGAGCACACTCTCCGACCCGGCCCTCCCCGTCCCATCTCCAGCTAGCCAGGTAATATCCGCCCCTCCCCTCTCTCCCCTCCCCCTCCCCCTCCCGACGGGAACTCACAGGCGACACGGCCCCCTCGCATGCCGCCCGCCGCCTCCCGCCCGCGCGACGCATTTCCTACCGCACGTAAGCGTCCTGTGCTGTGCTGTCCCCGGCCCATGCCGTCGTCGGAGTCCCCTCCTCTTCAGTACCATGTATGCATGTCTCGCGCTAGCCGCCGCCATTCGCTGCTTGATCCGAGACAGGCAGACAGACAGACGTGCTCACAAAGCCAAAGGGACGTGGCCGATGAGACTAAACTGAACATACTGTGCCATGCTTGCTTCCCCGCATCCCAGGTCTCACGGGCGTCAAGCAGCGAGAGGAAGGGGTTCTGGGGGTTCTACTCTCTCCTCCCTGTCCTCCTGCTTCGAGAACCCTGAGCCTGAGCCTGAGCCTGAGCAGCGACACAAGCACCACCTAGGCCTACCTACCCGGCCTGCCGTGCGTGTGCCCTATCACGGGTACTAGTAGTGGTAGTAGTGTGCCAGACATACCTAGGGGACCAGACTGAATAGGCCCCCGCGCCAATCGATGGCTTTTGATCTCGCGAATCTCGATAACCGCCCCTCCCTCCTCCCATCTGGTGACACGGTACTATAGGCGTGCCTTTCCGAGTGGCCTTGCCTGCCTACTGCCCCGATATACGCCGTTCCCCTTTGATTTTTTGCACTTGTACATGCTCGCATATTCGCACTTCTTCCTACCCACACGTCTTCTTCCTTTTCAACATGCTAGCTTTATCCCCATGCCCGATACCTCCCCCACAGCCCCCCTCCGGCCCCGGAGCGGCAGCTCCCCAGATGGCAGACGGCGAGCCAAGCCCCCGTCTCGGATCGACCCCCCAAAGACCCGATGCGATGGATGTACGCCGTCCGGTTTGATGCAACCTCGCCTCACCTCCTCGTCCATATAGGTCGGCCACTGTGAGCCGCATCCACATCTCGATAGTGTCGCTACCGACTCCCGAGGAGAGGGAGGAAGGAGGGGGTTTTCTTTCTCCGAACTTGCCGAACGGTCCCTTTTTAACTGCTCTGCTGCGCTCCCTCTAAAGATGGAGTGCACAGGCAATTAATCGATCTGCTGGCACTTGCTTACCGGACCTAGTTCCGTTCCGTTTCACTCAGCGGAAGAGGTGGGATGGTCTGTCTTGGGCTCGTAGTGCTCCAGTCAAGACGACGCCAGCATACCTACCTACTCCCCAGACGCCGCTACCTAGGTAGGTACTAGTAGGTAGGCACCGTACTATTCCCAGTGCTGTCAAGACCTGGTATTAGAGTCCCACCGTCCCCGTCTCCCCCTCCCGCTGCCATTTCCAAAACCGCCCATCACCGGGGCGAGCCTAGGCCTTCATCCCCACAACAGAACTCTATCCATTGCAAACGGAACATCTAGAAGCCCAGCCCCTCACACCATGACAACCTACTTTGCCTCCACCACCTCCCACATCCCATCTATCTCAGATCTCCCCTCTCCATGCCATGTAATGCGTCCTGCCCTCGACGGTAAAGACTTCTACCAACCTCTTCCCTCCCACTGCCCCCCCCCCCTCAGCGGCAGAACAAACTCACGGCTGCCGGCGGCCGCTAGCTTAGGCAGTAGGCATCAGCGGCAGGGTGCCGTTGTAGCGCCCCCGCTACGAGCTCACTCTCCGGGATCCGGGAGCCGGGACGACGCCCCGTTGGACGCCACGTGTTTCGTCTCATGCTCATGGCGACCGACGACCTTCGCGAACAGCGAATCATGCGTGCGTTATTGGATTCGTTCTGCATCTTCTTCTTCACTTCTTTTTATTCTCTGATCTCTGATCTGTCTCCTCGTCACCCCAGGTCGCCCCGGGGCCGGAGGCTGTGGACCTGATCCCTGCCCTGTCTCTGACACACAGGCAGGGGACCATGGCTGCACAGCAAAAAAGGCTGGCTTGCACCACTTCCACCACCAACAAAAAGACCATTGACATGACATGACATGGTGTACACGCACGGCAGAACGCCCCTCCCCTCGTCTGCCCTTTCTCCTCCCCTCCCCTCCCTAGGCCACTTGAGACATTGTGCGTGCCCCCCCCGCCCGCTTGCAACCCCAACCCAAATGCCGTGGTCGGCCAAACCCCCGCCTCCCTCCCCCCCTTGTCTATTCGAGTCCTGTGCTGCCACGCCCGTCGCCTCTCCCCCATCCCCGTCGATGGGAGGCCGCGGGTGTTGGCGGGCCGTGGATGATGGATACAAAAGAAAATAGTACTATGTACAGTCCGGAAAAGGCCGGGGCACTTATCTCCAAAAAGAATGTTGCCTGTCTGCCTGCCGCCTATCCGGGCGGGAATGGAGCAGATTCGATGCCATGCGTTCCATGACCGGGGTATCTCGTGTGTGTGTGCTTAACAAAAAAATAGCAATGCTGCTGCAGTCATAACATCTTCCGTATCGTCGTGACGTCGTCGTAGTGGCTGGCTCATCGCCTAAGCTTCTCCCTGAGCGTCTTGAGCCACGACGCGCTCAGGCTCTTGCGGTGCTCGTGGTGCACCCCCCGCACCATGACGGGGTCGCGGACCATGGGCCCGACAATGTCGACGTCGCCTCGCTCGGGGAACTTGGCGTCGTCGCTGAGCATCCGGGGAAACGCGGCCGGGAGCATCTCGTCCGTGGCCCGCCGCAGGTGCGCGGCTTCGAGCAGCCCCGGCGACGCCGGCAGGTCGCAGTACCGGAGGAGGTCGCTCTCGTGCCCGCGCCACGCCCGCTCCGTCTCAGCCCACTTCTTCTCGGTAAGCGCGTACGTGGCCGACGTCGTGTTGTAGTGCTCGCCCGTGCGGACGAGGTGCTTGGTGTAGTTGATCCTGGCGAGGTCCCAGGCGGCGTAAAAGGTGCGGAGAGAGTCGAGGTCGGCCGTCTCGGGCGCGTACGGCCGTGGCTCGATGGTAAAGTTGGCATGGCCCAGCCTGTCCGACCAGGCATCCCGGTGGTCGAGCAGGGCAGGGAGCGGGGAGCCGACCTCGTTGTAGGTTGATACAGCGGAACGGCCAAAGGACGAGGCCGAGGCCTTGGTGCTGAGCGGGGGCGTCGAGAAGCGGAGGGGCGGTGCCAGCTCTGTGACGGGGGAGGGCGCCACCGTGGGGGATTGGAGGGGTGAGGGGAGAGGTGATGGTCTTGCGGGGGGCTCCATCATCAAGGGCGGCAGCAAGGGCGTGGTGGCCGTGGCGCGGTCGCGTTCGATGCTCTTGCCGGCCGAGAGCTGGGCGTCGTCGGGTGGTGAGGGGAGGCTCTCGAGGCTCTCGTAAAAGGAAAGGGCCGGGGTTTCGGGGAGCTTGGCCGGGACCGAGATGGACGACGACCGGCTCGAGGGCGCGCGGATCGATGTGCGCTGGTCTAGCGACTGGTCCGAGGGCGGCGAGGAAAAGTGGTGGCCCAGCGAGGGGTCCGAGGCGGGCGAAAAGGCAAAGTGTTTGCGTCGCTCGGCGGCGGCCTTCCACCGCGGCAGACTCGGTAGGCGGTATCCCCACCTGCTGCTCCAGCTCGACACGCCGGCGTCGGATCCGTGCCTCCTCTTCTTCTGGCGCGGGTGGAAATCGGTGTCGCTGAGGAAGTCCATGTCGTAGTCAAGTCCCATCGAGGGGTAGGGGTAGAGACTCGTGCTCTGCAGCATGTCGCTGTGGTGGGTGCATGGATCGACACCTGCTGGTCAGCATGGAGGTCACGGTTCAAGAAGCATGCATGTATTTACATAGGCAGTCGTAGAGACCGGTGGCGTCGTCGGCCACGATAGTGTCGTCCTCGTCCCTCTCAAGCGGGTCCTCTTGCACGTCGGGGAGCTGCGACTTGCTCTTGTTTGTTGGGTGTGCCGGCTGTGTGGGCGATGCTGGGCTGTCCGAGTTTACCGACGACAAAGACGAGAGGGAGGCCGAGAAGCGCAGGTGGGTGCGCACGAACGTGGGCGTGATAGGCGAGGTCATGTCGGTCTGGTCGTCCATCCTCTGGAGCCGGAGCTGCCCCTGGAGCTCGAGCTCGAGCTTCCTCTTTTCCTCGACAAGCTGCGGCAGCAGAAGCGGTTTGAGCCCGGGCGACATGGGGGCGGACGGGGCCGGGGCCGGTGTCGGTGTCGGTGTCGGTGTCGGGGACACGGCAAAGGGGCGGGCGGGGACGTCGAGTGTTGATGTTTGGACATGCAGCAGCGTTGTTGTGGTGGTTGTGATGTATGGAGGTGGAGGTGAGGTAAGTGTGGGTGATGTAGGGCGGGTGGTGGGCGGCGGTGGGCGGTAGATGGGTGGTGGGGGAGCGAGGTTATTTGTTCGGGGGTGTTGGGATGGTACTAGCGGGTGGCAGAGGTCGCAGCGGCAGTGGGGTTAAGCTGGGCGGCCTAGGGATGTGATTGGGCGCTGCGGGGCTGCGGGGCACAACCTGAACGCAACGCTGGAACGGGCGCTGTCCGGTCCGCTAGCTCGACAGCTCACTCCCGCCACGACAGTGGAGGTGATGGAAAAAACCGAGGTGCCCGGTCGGGAACAGCAAAACGGCAGAGCAGCAGAACAGCACTAGGGTCGCTGTGTCACAGCACAAGTCCTCCTCTGCAAGTCGACATGTCCCGGTGCATGGAGTCGCGAGACGTCAATGTCAAACAGACAGCCTTCTATGTGGACGTGCGGGCTCTGGACGCGCAGATTCTTCGGTGCAGGGTGTTGTGGTCAAGAGCCATGCTCCCTGGATGCTCCCATGCACCTCGTGATTTTCTTTCTTTCTGCTAGGACCCGGGTCTGCGAGCCTGCGGTACCGGGTCGGGCAGGCGAAGGGGCGACGAATGGAGTGGGAGGTGGGAGTGGCCGGGCGGTGGGCAGCCCGCCACAGAAACGATGATGGCGTCGCCAATGGCTCCTCCGCATCCCCTCCGCATCCCGTCCAGGCCAGACCACTCAGCAGCCTCCGAGGCACGGGTCCATGCCTGTCGAAAACCGGAGTCTCAGGTCTCCGTCGCACTGGACGACTGGCACCACGTGTAATCGGGCACTGTAAGTAGGTACCTACCTACTTGGGAGAAGAAGATGTCGTCCGAGTCGGCGTGGGGTTGGGGAACTGGTCTCTTGTCGTCCCAAGGCCAATCAATCCTGACCGACTCGATGCCAGCCCGACAAGTCCAGTGCCGGCCCGTCGTCGGGGCCGATAAAAACAAGAATTAATGTCTCGTCAGAGTTTTTTCTTGCCCAGTGGTGTCAACATTGGACCAGAAGGATGAACAAAGCAATGGGCCACAAAGGCCACCTCCAGAGCAGTGAGGACGTCCCCAATCCGGACGTGGAATGGGCCCTCCCAAATCTGGGGCGGCAGAAAACCAACGAGCCAACCCGGCCAGTTGCACAGAGGACGGGACCAGGCAAGAAGGACCATCGTCGCAGGCTTGGGGGGCGGCTCGGGGGGGGGTTGAACTTGGGCTGCTTGGAGGGCAGAGGGCATCGTGGAGAGGCGTCTTGGAGGAGTGAGCGATGGCCCACTGTCGGTCCTCTGAGAATGCTAGGTTCTGTCTATCGGAAACCGTCGCTACGCTGTTGACTCTAAGATAACTGCGCCAGGCTCGCTCTCAATCCCGGATGCATCGTCACGACGCTGCTGCATAGCCCAGCTCAAAAATCAGACATTGAGTTTGGAGGGGAGGATGGAGACCCAAAGATAAACATGGCAAACACAGGGTGGGGTTGACCAGCAAAAAACAGCGGGGTCTTGGCGCCGTGTCTCCAAATTCTCTCGGCGCAAACTCTTCCAAGTTTTTCTTCCACACCAGATTTGCCAACCTGGATCCAGCTCCGTCCCCTTCCACTTCCCCTTCAGGCCAGACGGGCCAGGCCTCTCTGCCCGTCCTGGGAGTCGCACTCCGAACCGGGCTTTTCTTTTTTTTCTTTTCTTTTCCGGTTGAAAAATCCTTCAACCTGGCCCACTTCCTCAAGTCGCCTCTCGTCTCTTTCGGCCCACTCCAGGCGCTGCAGCGCCGTTGACGATGGCCTCAAGTTCATTTCTGGTCCGAATCCTGTCTGGACCGAGAATTGGCTCGGGCGGCTCGACAGAACCGCAGCAACAAACCCATTCTAGCCCCAACAATGTTTACCCGACGATACGCAAGGTGCCAAGCGACAGAGGGACAAGCAAAGCACGGCAAGATGGCTGGGACTGACAAGTGTCAGGTCAACCAGACCGGTCGTCCAGTCGTGGTGGAGAACCGTCAGCGTCTCGCCGCAATCATCACGATATGGACATCGGGAAGCGTCGAGTCTTGACAGATGAAGCAGGTCCTGTTCTTCCCACCACATCTGGGGCCTCGAGCGCCGAGGGAGCTTCGTCGAGCCCAACCGAGGGGGGGCAGCTTGTTTATTTCGCCCCCGCTGATTGGCCGGTCGAGCGTTCCTTGCACAAGTTTGTTTCGCTGTTTTCACTGGGACCAGCCCCCTCCTTCCGCGGCCAGCAACCAAGGCGACAGCAAACTCAACGTCCCCTCAACGTCGTGCCAAGGAACAGGCCGTCCGGATTAGCTGTTTGTTGTATGAGACGAATCCGGGCACACGAAATTTCCTTTTTTAAACCTCTCCTATGTGATACTGCTCACCCCAACTCAGGCTAGGCTTAGGATTTGTTCAGGCTTGCTTACCTTTGCTCTCGCCTCAAGATCTCCCCGCCATCCAGCTTCCCGCCGCAGGCTACGTACATGTAAATGATGATGGCAGAGTTGGATCTCCGCCCTTGTAGTGCTGAACCCTGGGATACATGCAGATGTCCCTCTGTGCCGGGACGCCCAGCCCCGTGGTCCCCGCTGCCCTGAGAGTCTCATTCGCTTTCCCATGCTCCACCCAGTTGATGATGTAATCAAGGCTGTCTTCGTCCGACACGGTGATGCCAGCACCGTCATGATCTGCGCCTGGCGCCAAGAACAGCCGATAGAAATCCTGGGCCTTGGCGTCCTTGGCGAGAACCTGGTCGTAGTAGTCCGTGCTGCCATTGACCGGCACCAGCTGATCCGCCATCCCGTGCCAGGACAGCATCTTCCCACCGGCCCTTCTGAAGCGGCTGAGCTCGGGGTTCGCAGTCCCGATGACCGACTCGTACTCGTCGACAGCGACGAGGAACAGGTCGTCGAAGCGCTCCCTGGTGATGTGCGTCAGGTTGAGAGATGGGTCCTTGGCGTAGAAGTACCGCAGCCAGAGGTCCGACATGTGGAACGCAGGTGCGGAGCAGTCGCCGCCTGTTTCGGGACATGCCAGAGCCGCGGGACCCGTACCCTTGGCGTGGAGGGAGACGTCTTTGCTGAAGCCGTACCAGCGGAACTCGCCATTGGGGCCTCTCGGTCCGGTGTAGGTTGCGTGGGCTACCTGGGTCGAGATGTTGGAAAAGGTGGACGAAGCACCGTCGCAGTCAAAGGCCGTGCCAGCCAACGTCCGCGGGTCGAACAAGCAGAGCGCAGGGCGCGAGATGATGCCGTCCTTGACGCCGTCGAGCTCGTCGCAAGCCTCCACGGCGGCCGCCGAGAGCGCATCCAGCTCGCAGGGCGACGGGTACTCGCGCGCCACGTCCATGGTCAACTTGGCGTACACGTTGGAGAAGAAGAACTTGGCCCAGTTGATCGCCGGCTTGTACGCCACGATGCCGTCGAAGTCGTCGGGGTATCTCTGCGCGAGCATGTGCCCCTGCTGCCCTCCCGTCGACCCGCCAAAAAAGTACGAGTACTTGGGAGCAGTGCCATAGGCGGCCCCAACAAATGCTTTCCCAAGCACCGCCATGTCGTGCAGCGACCGCGACGCAAAGTTGACCAGCATCGGCAGATCGACGTTGCCTGGGCTGGTCAAGACCCACGGAGGGTCCACGTCTACCGCGGCAGCCAGGTCGCTGGGGTGTCCGCCGTCGGTGGTCGAGATGGCGAACTTGCGCTTCAAGAGCGGCGTTATGGTGGGCAGCAGATGAAGCAACGCTTCGCCGCCCGCGGCCATGCCCCCGCCCCCGACGGCGAGAAAACGGCCGTTCCAGCCGTCGGGGAGGTAGGTGATGAGATTGACCGTGTCGTTCCAGCCGGGATGGGTGTAGACGACCGTGACGTTGCAGAAATCGAAGAAATCGGCAGCAGTCGCATTGGCTACTTCGCGGTTGACGAACGTGTAGTTCCTCACGCTGTTGGCCTCGGTGGAGAGGATCTTGATACCTGGGACGGCTGGCAGGGTGAGGCTGCTCAGCGAGCAGTTTGGGCTCGGAAGCGACGCGGCGTAACAATGAGCCACGCCAACTGCGGCGAGGACGAGGAGCTTAGCCGCCATTGTCAATGTGTACCTAGGTGAGAGGCCAACTAGCAAATTATAAGCAGGCAGCTAGCACAGTTGGCAATGCAGGGAGATATGTACCTTTGTATAAAGAAACCCTCCCCCCAGCCCTCCAAGATCTCTAGGCGAACTTGCCCGTCCAACCTTCAGTTTGTTGTCATCTTGAGCTGGCATGGCTGCTGGAATATTTGCTCAAACGTGCTCGGTGAGAGGCTAGCCACTTCAGCGGGGGAAGGATTCAGGCGGATGTCCAGCTCCTCGGACACTGTTAAGTATTTGGTGGGAAATGGGGCTGCAGCATTACCAGCATTCCGGCCGCAGGCCGAATTTTGCCTGCAGTCCCGACGCCACCTGCACCACTTTTCCACAACCGGCGTTCTCACCGCCGTCGCGCAGAAACGAGCACATTATACCTCTACCTTATAACTGTAATCCAACTTAAAGGCAGGGACGCCAGGCGTTTTACGCCACCCCCACTTGTTCGTGCGCTATAGCAGGTGGTGCGATGCTAAACATCCAAGCCCGAGCCTGTCAGCTAAATGCGAGGACATCTTTGGGCGGCCCGATAATTCTTCCTAATGGCGGGTTGGTAGCGTGCGCATCGTTGCCGAAGCGTCCTTCTTAGGTATACACTCAGAGAGAGGCTGTTGGCGCGGTGTTGTTGTCTGCCCAGTTCTGGACCACAGAGTTAAGCCACCGCGGGGCCCCGCCGGTCATGTTGCATACTGGTATAAGTTAGGTGCTGGTCTATTATGTGCCATGCCTATGTAGCATACCGGTATTAAATACCGACCCAGTTTTAGTACGTCCTGTCCTACAAAGTAGGAATTAGACTAGGTGCTATCCCACAACATGTCCCAGTTGCCAGATATGTAGACACCGCGGGGACATGGAAAGGAAATTTTAGCCGGGGGAAGAGGCTGTGCAGCGGTGGCGCATGGGATCACCCTAGCTCAGGGAAGAATCAGGGAAAGCTCAGGGCAAATCAGCTACAGCTCACCCCAGCTCAGGATTACACAGTACGAACGAAAAAGAAAATTACGCGAGCCGAGATTCGTCTCAGACAACCAGGCTGTTGTCCCCAAGTCCACAACCGCCTCGAGCAACCGTCTCCCAGGTCAAACGCCGGCCAATCGACGTATGGCCGCCCCTGGGGCCGTCCCGTACTTTGGCAGGTTTTCCGGGCAGCTTGTCCCGGCCTTTGCAGATGCTCTCAGCCGTCGTTGGGCGATGGTGGCATGATTGGCCGGCCAAGGGAATAAACCGTCTCACCGAGGAGGGACGTCAGACCTAGAGAGAAAAAAGAGCACTCACCCAACCCGGGTTCTTCACAGTCGGCAACTCGAGGAGTGGGAGTCTCGGGTCATCCCTGAGTCCTCGACCGGGCTCAGCATGGCTTCGAAACGTGGCGCACCCGCACGCGACTGCCGACACGCGTTCAACTCTGCCCGGATTTTGTCAAGTGTGGAGGCTCTTCCATCTCGAGGCCCGCTGACCAGCCAGCTCAAGACTCAGCTCAAGACTCGTCGCTCACCGGTCACGGCATCGCTGTCGTGCTTGCCCTTGCCCCCAGATCAGACCCACTACTGCGACGACGGGAACATCAGGGTTCTGCTAGGTGCATGCTGACCCGGCAAGCTGTCGTGGCCTTCGACACTCTTTCCATGGCACAGCAGCGCCGTTCCCAGGCTTGCACGGCACCAAGGATGCATCCGCCCACAGTCTTGGTTCACCAGACTTGCTCGTCCTTGGGGTCTCGTTCTCGACGTTGCCATCGGTGCTGGGACCTGGTTGAAGCAGCGAGGGATGCCGACATCTCAAGCCGCCCAGCCCCGGGGCCAAGCTCGCGAACCATAACAAGTGGACGGCCACTATGGAAGGGGACAACCTCTCAACACTCCCGTCTCATCCCAATCTTGGACCCTGAGTCCCGCCTCAGACGTACTCCCGAGGTGGGTCCTGGTCCCTCAGCTTGCCATCGAGCACGACAGTGCAACGTCTTTCCAAAAAGCCATCGACAGTCGCCGCAAAGCCGGCCCTCTGATGCTGTCGCACGGCAGCGACATGGTGGTGCCAACCCCTCCGTTCCCGTCAGTTGCCGTCCGTCGACGACCACGATGATCCTTGTTGTCCGTTATATATCTCCGCCAACGTCGGCAGCTGAGCCGTTCGGCCTCCTGCCGTCCGACCACGAACGCCTCGAGCGCTTCGGCTGCAAGAGAAGTTTCTCCATAGTGCCTGTGCGCGTGGCAGATACATGATGACCCCCCTCTCGCACAGCAGCCGTCTACGGCAGCAAGACACCAGGTGGGTTGCCATGTGGTAGATTGACCTGGGATCCTGGCAGCCCACTCGCTCTTTCAGACGTTGGAATCACCTGTCGTCCCTTGCATGAGCTGTCGTTGGGGGACGCACAGGGCGCCGTGATTCGCCGGCATCAACGGCATCCACAGTTTGGCAATATGGGAATGCGAATCCGTGACAACTTCTGGTGTTGACAGCTATCAAGCTTCAGCCTAACTTCTGCCCGCAAACCGGATTGAACCACCAGCTACATCACGACGCCACCGCTTGTGATTCCAACTGCAATGGTGCGTCCACCTCAAGAGCAAAGGGTGGTCAATGTCCCAGCGTATGGTCCCTCGGTGTCGCTCTCCAAGACCCGGCGGGATTTCCGTGTAAATGAAAGAGCCTGCTCGCCTCGTCCCGCCACCCCTCCCAACCCCGCCGGTGTGGAGCCGTATTGAGGCGTCTTTTATCGAGGCACAGCTTACGACGCCGTATAGTGCTCGGATGTGATAATGGCCGCCGCCCGCCTCACAGGGCAGAGAGGCTCGAAGTCAGGACGGATGCAACCACGCTGCGAGGCCAAGTGTGCCGATTCGGAGCAGCCCACCGTGCATGCATGCGCAGCCGTCTGCTCGCACGACTTGCACTGATCATGTCTCGGGCCAATCCGCGGCGAATCTGCACTCGAAGCAGACTTTTTTCACTCTGACGGCAAGTTGGCGTTTTGATTCGTCGTGGCGGCGCGGAATAACACGCTGCGCTGCTGGGTCATATTGCTGTTGCCATGCTGCGGTGTGCTTCGCGGCTTATTGCATGCCTTGTCGGATATGGAGGCGTGATCGAGAGGGCTCTTTGAGCTGGTCATCTGAAGCGGACTGCGACATCTTGGTGGGGGCTGATGTTCACTGCGGCGAGGAGCAACGGTGAGATGGTGATGCTTGGCGTTTCCCTTCGTGTCACCGGCGCAAACAGATAGCCATCACTCGAGCCGGGTGCCGATCACTCGGTCAAAGCTGCCTCGACATGGACATGGACGCAGATAAGTCTCGGGCGCGGCATGGGGCATCCATACTTCGACCTCTCCAGCGACGCGACCAAAACCAGCCTCCTTCGTCGCTATATGTCGAGCTTCTATACCCGCGTTTTCACCACGCCGACAGCCGAACCATCTTGGCGCTTTTAAGGCCAATATCAACATCCACTCGTAAAACTTGCTGCAGGCCAACTCTGTTGTTCTTGCTCCAACCTTGGCACCTTCTCTAAACGGCCGAGTTCGGTGTAAGCTCATCACGTCGTCCATATTCGACATGCAAGGCGTCTCTTTCATGTGCTTACCTGCGTGAAAACTCGACGCCGCCCTGGAGGGATCAACCTGGCACCGGTTGTCCTTGGCCTGCAGTGCAGATTCTTTTCGTACAACTGCCTCGTCGGTAGTTGCTCAAGGCGCTCAGCCCCTTATTTCTTGACTGAGTTCCCCTCCAGATGATTTTTGCGCAAAAGGGGTCGAGAACGCCAACGAACGTACCCGCCTATGGAACCAGGTCACGCATATGATGATCCCTAGTCAGTCACCCACGTGGAGAGACGAGGTGGGACAAGTGTACCGTCCAATTTGTGTCCTTGCTCTTGCTGAGGGGCTGGGGAGAGGATGGGATCTGACTGTATACCTCTTTCTTTCACCCAACTGAGGGTCTGGCCTAGCCTCGGGTCGATGTTTGCCAACGATTTACCTGACGAGCCGATGAGAACCTGGATTCTCTCAGCCTGGCTGTAATCCCACCAGTTTTGGCCCTGGAGATCGAGTTGAGTGGACATGAGATTGTCCAACACTAGAAAGAAAGAACCCATCTCGTTCAAGATGAAGATCTGCGTGGATTTCACCTCGAAACTCAGGCCTTGCAGACTATAAGACGTGAGAGTGTACAATAGGGATTTCAAATGTCGAGATCACATCTAAACCTCATAACCTCTCGCCCTTTCTAAGGCTGTAAGTAAGTCCTGACTGTGGCAAGGTATAACCAGCAAGGTTATGCGCTCCGTCGCTTTGATATAAATTTCAAACAACGATGAAATTCCCCGTCGACCGTCTTAGGACCCGAGACATTCCCTCGTAGAAATTCCGTCCCAATCCTCCGTTTCCACAGCCTCAAGCCTTTCCAACAGTGACGTCTGTCGTCCACAACCGAAGAAACAGCACCCGCCATAACCCACCCACGTAGTGTTTCAACTCCAAGACAGAACATAATCACTCCCCCAGTGCCGTCCTCCCCTCCCCTCCCCCCGGCCCCCCCGCCGTCAAAAACCCAAAATCTACCCCCTCCTCCGCCCCATTCACCTCCCTCAAAAACAACCCCCTATACCCCCTCTCCCCCCTCCCCCTCTCCCACTCCTTCCCCCTCTCCCCCCTCCGCCTCTCCAACTCCCCCTCCTCCACCTCCACCCCCAACCACCCCCTCCCCACATCCAACACCACCCAATCCCCATCCCTCACCACCCCCAACACCCCCTTCGGATCCGCCCCCTCCGGACTAACATGCACCACCACCGTCCCCCCCGCCGTGCCACTCACCCTCCCGTCCGAAACCCTCACCATATCAACTACCCCCTGCCTCGCCAGCTTCCTCGGAATCGGAATCACCCCCGCCTCCGGCATCCCCTGCCCGCCGACCGGTCCGATGTGCGTCAACACCAGGACGCTGTCCCTGTCGACGTCCAGGTCGGGGTCGTCGATGCGCGCGGCGAGATCCGACGCGGAGTGGAACACCACGGCGCGGCCGCGGTGGTAGCGCGTGGCGCACGCCGAGGTCTTGAGGAGGGCGGTGCCGCCGAGGTTGCCGTGTAGGAGGGGGGTGAGGGATGAGGAGGGGTGGAGTGGGTTGGTCAGGGGGTGGATGACGTCTTGGGGGAAGGTACCCTGACGGAAGGTGGAGAGGGCGGCGCCGAGGGTCTCGCCGGTGATGGTCAGCGCGGAGAGGTCCAGCAGCGGGGCGAGGGTGTGCAGGAGCGCGGGCATGCCGCCGGCGGCGTGGAAGTCGGTCATGTAGCCGGCGCCGGAGGGTTTGAGGTCGACGAGGAGAGGGGTGGCGCGGCCAATGGCGGCGAGTGTGGAGAGGGTGATGGTTCCCGCGAGGGCGGGGTGGCGGTTGGCGATGGCGAGGAGGTGGAGGACGGCGTTGGTGGAGCCGCCGAGGGATTGGAGGACGGTGAGGGCGTTGAGGAAGGAGGCGCGCGTGAGGAGGGTCTGCGGGGCGAGGCGGGAGCGCGCGAGGGAGACGGCGTGGGTGCCGGTTTGCTCGGCGATGCGGAGGCGCGCGGAGGAGACGGCGGGCGCGGTGGCGGAATGCAGGGGCATGAGGCCTAGGGCGACGAGGAGGCAGGCCATGGTGCTGGCGGTGCCCATGACGCCGCAGGTTCCGCCCTAAGGGCATGGGTTAGTTTTAGGAGGCGGGGAGGGGGGAGGGAGGGAGTGGGGAGGGACACGGACGGTTGGCGCGAGCTCCTCGTTGAGGGCCGAAATGTCTTCAATGTCGATGGTGCCGGCGCGGAACTTGGCCCAGTTGCTGCGGCAGTCGGTGCAGGCGCCGATGCGGACGCCTTTGTGGTTGCCGGGCATCATGGGGCCGGTGACGAGGTGGATAATGGGCTTGTTGGCCGAGATGCCGCCCATGAGCTGGGCGGGCGTGGTCTTGTCGCATCCTGGACTGGTCAGCCGGACGATTCAGAGTCAGGGGCTAGGGGACGTACCGCCGATCAAGACAACGGCGTCCACGGGCTGGGCTCGGATCATCTCTTCCGTGTCCATGCTCATCAGGTTTCGCAGGTACATGCTTGTGGGTGACGAAAAGGACTCGTGGAGGCTGATGGTGGGAAAGTCCATGGCCAGCCCGCCGCTGAGCTGGACACCGCGCTTGACGGCGTCGATGAGCTGCGGGACATTGGAGTGGCACGGGTTGAAGGCCGAGTACGTGTTGACGATGCCGATGATGGGTCGGGAGAGGGCATCTTCGCTGTAGCCGAGGGCCTTGATGAAGAGCTTTCTCATGAATAGAGAAAAGTGAGCGTCTCCGTAGCCGGGCAGCTTTTGCCGAAGGCCGGTGGCATTGGCGTCGATGGGGGTGGACAGGTCGTAGTCGGGGTTGACGGAGCCGGCGCTCGGGGCTGGGGCCGCAGCCGGGGCCGCAGCCGGGGCGGGGACCGGCTGGGGGATCGAGGCCGTCTGAGGCGGGGGTTGCG
The DNA here is from genome assembly GCA_030549215.1 of Schizothecium vesticola. Lineage (NCBI taxonomy): Eukaryota > Fungi > Ascomycota > Sordariomycetes > Sordariales > Schizotheciaceae > Schizothecium > Schizothecium vesticola. The sequence goes on along the minus strand of JAUKUD010000007.1, from coordinate 235,123 downwards.
TGTTCTGCTCCATGGCTGTGTGCTTGACAATGTTGGTACACCCGGATGCGGAAGAGAATACGATATGGTATGTCCGAGGTCAGCGGGCCGGGTGGTATCGCCGTGCGGGGAATAAAGCAGTGTGATTGAGGGCCGGCATTGCGTCACCGGCCGGAGACAATGGCACTCTTCGGGAGGAACAGACTTATTTCCGAAAATGGAAATACCCGAAAGTGGAAATACTCGCTCCTCTTCGGTGTAAACAAACACCGAAGCCCCTGTCTGGTCGTTTCTCAACTTCTCCTGAAAGTACTGGTACTTGCGGGAGTACAGTAGGTCTTGGAACCCCTTCATCCGCTCCCCTATTCCCTTTAAGGCCGCCATGATGGCAAACACTTGTCAACAAGAGCGTAGCCGACTCATCGTCTGGAAATAAACTAGATGAGGTTGCCATTAGAGTACCTCCATCTAGACGTCTCTCCGAGGGAGCATGTGCAAGTCACCGGCAGCACGCATTCCCACACCGCATAGCACACAATCATCTCGCAAAGGTCACAACCAGCTCGCATTGCACAACACTGCCAAAAGTCACCAACATCATACACTCTCACTCCGCCAGGTCAACTCGGTCGTCACCTGGATCCTCGTTGGATCCTGCCCCGCCCACGTTCTCGGTCTCCCCCCGGCGATATCATGTGAGAACGGCTGCTGCTCCAGATTGCTCCCCATCTCCTGGAGAGCTGCCGACAGCCCAGTCAGGATGACGGCCTGGTCTAGCTGGCGCTTCTCCCAGCCCGGGTCCGCGCCGTCCAAAGGCTCCCGCACGTACTCAGGGGCCGTCATGAAGTCGCCACGACACGGAAAGCCCGGAGCCATGGAGGGCCGCCGATGAGATGTGAGCTTGATCGAGGCGGTGTCGACGGTGCGGTAAAAGATTTGCTTCACGCGCGGGTGGACGTAATGGGATATCAGGGGTCGGAGGTGGGGGAGACAGTTGGCGATGATATAGCAGCTCGCCTCGACTATGGTCCAGAAGGACAGGTCGACTCCTGCCCCTGTGCGCCGGTGTTAGTGACCCGCACCATCGGTCTTGTATTTTGTATACTTGTACTCACACGTCCAGTCGTCAAACTGCTTTTGCGTCTTTGCAAAGAAGATGCCCGAACGAATGATGGATGCGACGACGCCCCTTGGCGGTCAATTTCATGTCCGAGGCGGGGGTGGGGAAGGAGGCTACCTACAAGCTGGCAACCAAAAAGATACCCACGAGGGCCACACGCTTCGCCGTCGGCAGCTTCAGCCCCCAGATGGTCTTGAGCGGGAGCCCCATGATGAGGAAGTCGAGAACGATTCCAGGTAGGGTCTGGGCGTTGAAATACAAGCGAAGTTGGATGCACTCAGGCTCTTTTTCCCGCGCGCCCCACAGCTTGCTGAGAGGATGACACTGCAGAAGTGTCGTGATGACAAAGGCCAGCCAGGTGACGGCGACGGTGGCCAGGAGCACGAGAGTGGCCTGGCGCATGCGGCCGCCCCAGCTAAAGACGCGCAGGTACAGGCAGAGCATCGACATCTTGGGAAGAGTGACGGCGGTGAAGTAAGTGAGCTCAAACGTGACGAGCATCGTGGGCCAGTTCTTGGCGACACGTGGGTGGTGGGCCTCGAGGTAGGTTGCGTGCTTGCCGAGCCCGGCGATGTGGACGGTCACTGAAGCTCAGCGCATTAATACAGCGCCAAGGAGGGACTGTGATTTGGTAGATGTGGTCGACGGGACAGAACGGAGAACCAACCTATCCCCACGGCACAGAGGGCTATGCAAAAGGCGTTGGCGGCGAGGATGAGGCCATCATCCCAGCCAAAATAGGCACGGGTGATTCTCTTTGCGTAGAAACGGGCGGCAACGACGAGGGTGGGGAGAGCAATGCCGATGCTGGCGATGACAACGACTTTCGTACCGCGGTCTTCCCCGTTGTTGGTATCTGGGTCTACCGGGGCTGCCGCTGGCTTGGACATGGCTGTGTGGACGACACGGGTGGTGGATGCCAGGGAAGAGGGTCCTCTAGGAGAAGGGTCAAAGGGTCCAGGGACAGGGACAGATGAAGGCAAAAGGGCGATGCCATGGGCCGGTTTGGGGCAAAAGAGGCCCCAGGTGTTGTACGCTCGTCCGCTGGCGGATATCTACTGCTTGTACGCGGCGAGTGCGCGACATGGACGCTGTGTCGGCTTGGCCGGGAGCACGCAAGGGGGCGGTCTGGGAGTGTTTGTTCATCCGGTCGAGGTTGAAACTGGACATGTCGTCTCGTCAACTCCCCAGGTGGCGAGAGCATGGCGAGCAAGCGGTGGCATCGTACATGGCGAGTCGGAGGTTCTGCTCAGGCCGGGCCATGCTGGGACAACAGCACATGCAGACGGCGGCGATTACCTGGGATGCAGGCGCCGTGTGCAGGTCTCGGGTGGTGTCGTACTAAGAGGTGAAGTGCGACGGTGAGGCAGCACAACACGCATCGCGAATCGAACTGGCATCTCTTCTGGCACGTCACCTGTCCGTTTGTAGCTGCGAACCCTGACAGGTGTGGGACAGGGAGTGGCCTGTTTGAGCCAGAAAGTACGATCTGACGGGGTGGCGGCATATGGTGGATGAAGTTCAAGATGTTTGTTGGCGTAATGTGTCGTCGGTGATGTCGTCGTCGGGCCGGTGTGGTTGTTGGGATCGGGGATCGGGGATGGAGATGGAGATGGAGATGGAGTGTGGTTGAAGGATTCTTACAATTTCGGCCTGGATGAAATCTCAATTTTCTCCACTCCCAGGCACAATTTCATCTTGACTGCCTGAACGTAGCGGCCAGAACAAAACAAGAGGATGAAACTTATTTTTTTCCTCCATTCAATTGGCTTTTCAATTTCGAACCCAGCCCGCCCTCCAATTCTGAAAAGAGATCTCCTCCAGCTCCAACGAAACAAACATGTCTCCCTCTCCGCCCCCATTTCGAGATCTCCCCCAAACACTCCCTGGTCTGGCCCGGATCTGCACGGGTCGGGGAGGATAACTTCCCCGGTTGAGCACCGCTTGACCGCCAATTAGCACCCTCCCCGGGTGCTAACAGCCCCCTCTTCCCCTCAACGCCCAGCTGTTGGTTCGAGGTTGGATCGCCATCTGCAACACCCCCCCCCCGGTTCTGCAAGTCTCCCACCAACCCCAGAGGGCTGAGGAGCCGCTCTCGAGCCGCTCTATCCGCCCGGTCCCAGCGAGCAAATGAAAGTGGTGCGGTCGCCGACCCAGGCCCCGCCCGGACACGCGACATGCAGACCGACAGGGGCGTGGTTGGACGCCTCTGTCTGCACGGCACTCAGCTGGAGATGCCAAGGGCATCGTGTGGTGTTGGATAAGAACAAGTCGACGCGCCCTCTTCGACTTCTTCTTGCCTGCCCCCCAAGGGCTCCTCGCCAACGTCACCCCCGCCGCTGACGACGACGACGCCGCTGCCATGGCCGACTCCCAGGATGTCTTTCGCCAGCTGCTCGACGCCACCCGGGATGTCAACTCGACCCTCGGCATCGTCAACGACACAATTGAGGGAAATGACAGCAACCTCGAGCTCATCCTGGCCATCTCCGCCATGGTCATCTCGGTCGCCGCCTTTTTCGTGTCCATTCTCCAGGCCCTCCAGCAGTACTACGCCTCGGCCACGGGCTACTCGTCGTGCGGACCCCAAGTAATCGGAAAATGGGCCCAGTTCCGCCACCGCATCCTCATCTGGTACGAGTTTCGCTTCGAGGTCCAGTTCGAGGTGCCCGTCATCTTTGTCGCCCGCCCCAGCAACCAGAACGGGCCCATGGGCCACACGTCCAAGCAAAAGATCGTCGTCCTCGACGGCAGCAAGGAGAGCTACCTCGACTCGCGCACCCAGAGCACGGCCGAGCTCGACCACGAGTTCCGCAAGCAGCGCAACGCCCCCACCACAGGCGTCCATACGGCCGACAATGAAGCCGCCACCTGGCTCGGCATGCTGGTGGCCATCCAGCGCATGGAGGACGACTCGCGAAAGTGGCAGCAAAAGGCCCTCACCAACTACGACGCGCCCGCGAACCCGGAAGGCGACGGCACCGTGGCCTGGCCCCCCAAGGCGTTTGCCGGCCATGACCTCATCGTGTGCATCCAGCGCAAGAAGAAGTCGTGGGACACGATTCCCGACCACATCACCAAGCCCTACGCCACGACGACGATTGCCCACCTGGTCGAGATGATGGCCATGCTGGGCATCTACTGGAAGGTCATGGACCGCGCCAATGACCGCTACCTGGCCCAGGGCAACGGCTTCATCGTGTCGGGCTCGAACGTCGACGCCCTGGGTCTGACCTTTACCTTTACCAAGAAGGGCCCGACCTGGTTCGAGGCCAACCGCGTCGTCCCCCACTACGACGTCAAGGAGCTCTGCTTTGGCCTGTCGCCCACCACCTTCCGCGGCCCGGGCGTCCGCCAGTACGCTGACGAGCCCAAGGGCCTCGGGACCCTCCAGCTGGGCTCCATGGACGACATTGCCGAGTCACTCACGGTGCTGGGATGCAACGTGCACACGGTCAACTTTTTCCGCCGCCCCGATGCCAACTCGCGCCACGGCCACCTCTTTCCCCTTGCGTTTGAGCTGCTGGGCATGATTGGCGTCGTCCTCCAGGTCAAGGGCACCGTCTTCCGCACCCTCCCGAACCCGACGCCCTTCCGCTGGGACCCCAAGTCGTTTGAGCTCATCACACTGCTGACCGAGTACGACAGGGCGCTGACCGAGATGCAGCCCCGGGGAGACGGGGGCGAGGGCAAGCTGGTCACCCATCCCCTCACCAAGCAGGGCGAAATGATCCAAGGCATGCTCCATACAGTCACCACGGCCTTTGCCGAGTGGAACGAGCCCAAGGATACGGCCCCCAAGACTAAGACATCGCACTCGGACTCGGACCTCGCCGGCAAGAACGGCGAAAAGACGACCACCGTGGCCGCCGCCGCCGCCACCTCCAACGACGTCGAAAAGCAGGGCGCCTTCCTCTCCCGACGCCGCCTCCCTTTCCTCCGCAACCTCTCGGAACCCAAGCTCTCGGCCCCTCCCCCGGCCCCCAAGGTCGACGTCCCCATCCCCGCCAACGCCATCTACTCGCCACAAATCTTTGAGGCCCTCCACACCGCCCTCGAAGCCTGCGACACGTTCCTCGACGCGCAAAACAGCACGTCGTCCGCCGTTCTCCGCCTAGTACTGCGCGCGCACGTGCAGGCCGCCCTCGACGTTGTCAACGCCAAGGCCCCGGCGCCCAAGCACGATACCCCGGCGGCGGGGACGGGGCCGGCGGTCACCGACGACGACCACCCCGGCAAAGAGGACCCCAGGGAGCACATACCCACGATCCAGGAGCTCGACGCGGCGTCGGACCACAAGCACGCGCTGCTCATGGACCTGTACTTCCGGTCGGTGCGGGCGCGCGTGGTGGACCGCGTGTGCGACCGGCTGCAGAAGCAAAAAGGGTCGATGCCCATGGGGTCGCCGACGTTGCGGCGGTCAACCGACTTTGCGGTGGAGCTGGCGCGGAAGCAGCCGCGGAGCGAGCTCGAGGAGAAGGTGAGCGACGTGTGGTGCACGCTCGTGTTTCGGGCGCTGTGCTGGCTGCTGCTGCATCACTTTCACGAGAAGGATGTGCAGGTGGAGAAGAGCGATTTGTATGAGAGTCGGCAGCCGGTGTATATTCTTTGAAAAGGCACTTGTTTTAGTTTGGCATTGCATACTGGAGCCCGAACGGTTTATGACATTATTTTGACAATTTTCTCGTCCGTTACCTGACATGAGTTTCCGGTGGTGATCTCTGGCAGGCACCATGGATGGCTAATGAACCAATGCAAGGACTGTGCAGCCGTCCAGTCTCACCCTGAAGAGTTAGTGATTCAGGCGACACGACAGGGTAGTGCTAGCGAGGAACTACGGCTTGGCATATCTCGAAAAGATTCCCCCAAGTCTCAATCTAGAATTATAGGCTTGAAGATGTTGAGGAAAGTACAGTGTATGGAATAGTTTCTACAACTAACGCTAATCGATACGGATATGTCTTGACAATACCGGTTCGAGGCATAGTGCCCCTATTCCGATCCCTTTCCACCAGCACCAAAGTCCCCCACTGACGGACTGGGGCCCCTGGACCAACAGCGTTGCACGCCCGAGGCACGCCAATCCGACTTCTTGGCTCGTCTCGCCGGCGGCCGCTCACCAAGGCGTCGTGTCGCATCTTCGTCGTCAACCTCAACTTCTCCTCCATCTCCCTCCTCCCCCTCCCACAACCCCAATGTTCTCCTAGCCATCAATGGCGTGGAACTACACCCCCCTTGGCGGTTCTCGCTTCCGCTTCTCGCGCTACAACCTCGTCCTCGCGACCGCCATCATCTCCACCATCGCCGCCATCGTCCTCTTCCTCCTCCGCGACGGCCACCGCCGCACCGTCGACCGCTTCCCCTTCTCCACCCTCCCCCCCTCGACCTGCGACGCCGCCATCTCACCCCCGGCCTCCTCCGAAATCCCCAACCTCGTTCACTACGTCTGGCTCACCCGCGACCCCTCCCTCTTCACCCTCGACTTCCGCGCCTTCCTCACCGTCTACTCCGCCCACCTCTTCCTCCGCCCCACCGCCATCTACATCCACACCGACGCCTCCCCGTCTGCCCTCGTCTCACCCCAACTCGACCTCTGGACCCGCCGCATCCTCGCCATCCCCGGCGTCAAACCAAACTACATCTCCGCGCCCTCCCACACCACCGCCGGCGTCCCCCTCGACCGCATCGAGCACAAGTCCGACATCATCCGCCTCCAAGCCCTGCGCGACTTTGGCGGTCTCTACCTCGACTTCGACGCCATACCCCTCCGCGACGTCGCCCCCCTCCGCACCGCGGGCTTCGGCGCCGTGCTGGGCCCCGTCACCGCCGTCTCTGTTTGGCAGAGCGGGATGCTGAATAACGGCGTGATGCTCTCGCGGCCGCACAGCGCGTTCATCGAGATCTACTACGAGGCGTACCAGCGGTTCTTCACGGGGGAGTGGGACCGGGCGAGCGTGGTGCTGCTGACGGACCTGGCGATGCGGGTGGCGGCGGTGCCGCGGGCGGTGTTGCTGGTGGAGGCGAGGGCGTTTGCGCCGTTTAGCTGGGAAGTGTTTGATATGAATCGGTTGTATGGGTTTTTGCTGGGGAGGCCGGATGATAGGGACGGGGGGGCGAGGGTGTCGGCGGAGATGCCCGGGGGGTTGGAGGAGGGGACGTGTGGGGATGCGATGGCTTGGTTGAGGGAGAGGGAGAAGGGGATGGGGGCCAAGGGGAAGGGGGAGGAGGTGGATTTGTCGAACACGTATGTGATGCATGCGTTTGATGCGAATTTGGGCGCGTTTTATGGGTTGTTTAGTCCGAGGCTGGATATTGATTTGGCGTATGTGATGAGGAGGGAGAGCAACTTTGCGAGGGCGGTTTGGCCGGCTGTGAGGCATGCTATTGAGGCTGGGCTGCTTCCAGAGGTGAAGGTGGGAGGGTGACGACTGAATGGTTGGATACTGCTGCATTTTGGATACAATATTTTGGATACATGGAGAGGGCGATAGCGTTTGGATAGTACTGCGTATACACATAACGTAGAAGTTGGGTAATGTCAATATGTGCTCTGGCGATTTTTTGGTTCCCGGGGAGAAGGAAAGGAATGCCTCCGGCGGCCCTCCGGGGGGCGCCTGCGGCGGGCTGCTCGCTTCGCTCGGGGGGGCTTTCTCTCCCTTGTCGAGTCTTGCTCACCAACAGCTCACAGGGGAACAGAACAAAAAAGAACAAACCGCGGTTCATTAAACCAGGAATAAAAAAACATACAGCACCAGGGATTCGCTGGTCGTCACCGACCCAACTACTAGTCTAGCGATTGGTGGCTTATCTATGGGAGAGCGGACGGGATCCCGAGTTTTCCACCATCTATGGCCGTATGTGCTTGGAATAGGGGGAGCAGTTTCTTACCAGGCGTGGTTTCAGTGAGAAGACATGTGGATGTCAAGACCAGAGCAAGCCCAGAACAGACGACTTGAGCTCATATTCTTCATATTCGTCATTTAAACAACTTCAACTCCCCAGAAACGCACCTACCCCAGCCCCCAATCCCAGCGCTTTGCTCCCCAACCCCACCGCACGCCCCACCGCCTGCCCCTTGAGATGCTCTTCATCCGCCATCGCGCTCTGCTTCGCCTGCACGACCAGCAGACTCGGCGCTAGCTTCCCGGCCTCCCTCTTGCCCTGCGCAGCAATCACCCCCTCCGCCACCGGACCCAACACCTTGGCCATCACCGACGCGGTCGACGTAGACGGCTCATCCGGGATCTCCACCTCCGTCGCCGGCAGCAGAGCAGAGCGACCCACAACAACCAGCAGCGACGACGCCGGCGTCTCATCCCCAGCCAGCAGCGCCCCCCACGCCTTGCCGACCGGGACAGCAGTGAACGTGACGCGGTCTCCAATAACTTCGGTGATGACCGACTTGAGCACGGCATACTCCGAGTCGATCCCATCTCGAATGACCTCAACCACCTCAAGCTTGACCGTCTCATAGTGCGCCATCTGAAACGCGATGCGCACCGCGTAGAGGTCGTCCTCCCCGCCGTCATGCAGCACGCGGAGCAGCTTCTGCCCGCCGCGGCGCCCGGCCGAATGGAACTTGACGGCGTTGAGGTCGTGGCCCTCGGCGAGGCTGACGCCTGCGGAGCCGCGCGTGAGCTGGCGGGAGAGAGGGGCGCCGCCCGTCTCGTGGGAGCGGTCGGCGAAGAGGGACTTGTCGATGAAGACGCCAACGGCGGTGATGCTGCGGGCGGACTCGAAGATTTGGGCGGCGAGGAGGCGGAAGGCGGGGTTGTCGAGGAGCGGGGGCGCGTCCTTGGCGGAGGAGAAGTACGAGGGCATCTCGGTGAGGCTGCCGGTTTCGCTCCAGGGGACGAGGAGGAGGTCGGTGTTGCCGCGCGTGGCTTGGGAGGCGAGGGCGTCGGCGAAGGAGCCTTCGGGGACGACGGACACTTGCCCGGATACGAAGACGTCGCGGGCTGTGTTGTTGGCGGTGGACGTGCCAAAGGCCTTGACGATAGGGTCCTGGCCGGCGTGTTCCTCAATCTCCGACACTTTCATCATGGACGAGCTACGCTCCGTCAGCTCGACGAGGCGGCAGCCGTGGATGCGGAGCGGTGCTGGGTCCGAGGTCTCGGGGAGGCTGGATTGGCCGCCGGTGAAGAGCGACACTAGCGATAGGATGCTCGATAGGCCGTCGGTGCGAAGGTAGACCATCAGGCGCGTGGCGGCGTCGCCTTGGCGGTACTTTTCCTCGCTGTCGTGCTCGCTGTCGTGATGCTGGATCGGGTTCCCGTCCCAGTCGATGCGGCCCTTCTTCCACAGCTCCAGCTTCTGCTGGTAGGCAGGCGGGTACAGCCAGCTGACGAGGGGCGCCGTGGCAAACGTCGTCACCAGTGCCATGACGACAAACATGGTGAAGGTGCGGGTGCTCAGAATTTTGGCCTGGAGACCAATGTTGAGCACAATCAGCTCGACCAGGCCCTTGCACGACATGAGGGTGCCAATGGTAAAGGACTCGCGCCAGACCAGGCCGTTCATGCGCGCGCCAATGGTGCCGCCAACGACCTTACTCACAAAAGCGACCACAGTGACGGCGATGACGTAGCCCCACACCACGCCGCTGTCGAGGAGCCCGAGGTTGGTGTTGATTCCCGACAGGGCGAAGAAGAGGGGCACAAAGAGCGTTGCTGTCAGATCCTCAATCTTCTCCGTCAGCTTGATGGCGAAGCCGCCCTCGTGGGGGCAGATGAGACCGATCATGAAGGCGCCAAAGATGGAGTGGACGCCAATGACGCTAGTGAAGAAGGACGAGGCCAGCACCATCATGATGGTCAGGGCGACGACCCCCTCGGTCGGGCCGTTCTCGAGACTATGCGTGCGCCGCAGCACCATCATGAAGGCGGGGCGCACGGCATAGGCGAGGACGAGACTGTACCCGACTGCGACCAGTAGCACATACAAGGCCGTTATGCCGGCCCCGGCGTTGACGAGCGTGACGCAGAGGGCCAGCAGGATCCAGCCGACGACGTCGTTGGCGATGCCCGACGTCAGTACGATGACGCCCACCGTGGTGTTGAGCAGCTTGAGCGAGATGAGGATGCGGCAGAGCACTGGAAAGGCGGTGATGGCGATGGCGACACCGATGAAGAGGGCAAAGACGCCAAACGAGATGGGTGCCGTGCCAGGCTCGCCGGCGAACTCGTTGTACAGGCCGTAGGCCAGGGCCACGCCGCAGCCAAACGGGATGGCCATGTCAAACGAAGCCACGCCGAGGGCCACGCGCCAGTTGCTGAGCAGATAGCCGAGGTTGATCTCGAGGCCCACAAGGAACAGAAAGAAGACGAGACCGATGTTGGCGACCAGGCGGAAGGGGGCCATGCCGGCGGGCGGGAAGATGGCGGCTGTGAAGCCGGGGATGCGGCCCATGACCGAGGGGCCGAGGATGATGCCCTACGAAGGGAGCGGACATGTCAGGTGGGTTCCCAGAGACCAACTATTCTAAGCTTCCAGCACTCACAGCAATGACTTCGGCAATGACGCGGGGCTCGCGGATCTTGGCCAGGGGCCAGTACAGTAGCCGCGTCAGGGCAACCACAATGGTGGCCTGGATGATGAAGAGCACGATGGGGTCGGCGGCGTTGTAGACCGAGGGGTTCAGCCCCTCAAAGAGACCGGCCTGCGCCGGAGCTCTCGCCGTGGCCGTCGGCATGGCCGTAGCTGTCCGGGCCGCGGCCGTGACCGTCATGGTGACGGTAGACATGTTGACTGGGGTTTTGATGAAGGCTCCGTCGTGGGAGGAGACCGACGTTAGGAGATGAGGAACGAGGGGCCTCGAGAACAAAGACCGACGGGAACCGCAGACATAGACCCCGCTACCGTCTACCACCGAGCCTTGCACCCCTGTGTCCGCCGCATGGGAGCGGTCAGTTCACGACCAGGGTGGCAGTGTCAGGGGGATGAACTGATGGTCCCGGCCAATGGCAGTTTTTCCCGACCTGCGATCCAGACCGCCACCGACTCACAGAATCACAGGCTGGCCAGTGCTCGACGAAACAAGCTCAACGAGCAAGGGGGAGGAATGTGGCGGCTGCCACCCATCCTTGGCGACCAAACATTCTTGGCATTGCTGTTCCCGGCGTTGGATTGATGGTGAACCAAAACTTGGTGTTGAGGGGTGCCGTCAAGGTGAGGTCGCTGGAGTTTCGACTTAATATCCCAGCTTTTCCTGCTTAAGGCTCAGTTTAATGGCCATATTTGATCGACCGAGGTTGTGCGAGATGCCTCCGCCGGCCCTCCGGGGCGCCTGCGGCGGGCTCCTCGCTGCGCTCGACGTGTATTCGTATCCGCAGTGCTGATCTTGTCTCCGGACTGGAAAGCATGGAGAGGTTGGGAAATGCAGTCAATCCTCTCCACAGAAGAAGCGCCGACGTCCTGCCAGGGGCGGTGAATGCTGGAGGTTGGGATAAAACGTGAGCACCGTTGTCGTCCAAGGTGGAAATGCGGGGAAGCCTGGGTTAGGACACGGGCGGTCTTGAACAGCTGTCAAATCCTACCGAGGTCATGAATATCGTGAGCGCTAGGAGTCTCCTCATTTCTCCTTCTCTCGGTCTTCGTCCTGGCCCAGGCCCGAGAATTTATCCGTCTTGACCTCCTCGACTCAACACGACGAGCAGGAAGTGCGGGGAACAGGCCAATGCCACCACGCAACCCAAAAAATCCGGGAATAGCCTCCATCGTAAGCCAGGCGGTGCCAACAGTCAGACCCCTTGGGCCATTCCATGATGGTTGCCGTCAGACGGATCGGCGGGGAAACGAGAGAGCTCACACCACCCGTCAAGTTCGGCTCTCGACATGTGGCATCCACGGCTCCCACGCAGGACCTAGTGGGGGTCGGACGCATCAAGGCATCCCAATATCAGACGATGCGGCCATTGGGCACCGGCGTGTCCAGCAGTCCGAGTCGGCCGTGGTTTCATACTTATCGCTTGTGCCGTCGCTGCGGACTCGCTGCAGCGTCGTCCGCATTGGGCTGCAGTGTTGCTGCAGCGTGGGAACGTCGGTGGGGGGACGCGGTCGCAGGGCGATCGCCTCATGGCCTTGCGGAATGGCACCAGTGTTGCCCCTCGGCTTGGAGGCTTTGCATCCAGTTGGTCGGCGCGGGGAAGACGACACACAGGAAACGGTCATGGCAAGGCCGATAAGCCCGGTCCACCAGCGACGACGCTCCGACGACCGGAGACGGCTAAGAAAATAATCATGGACGGCGAGGCGGTGCGAAACACGCGCAGTTTGGGCGACGTCGACGATGAGAAAAAAAAACTCTGCACGGGATGGAGGGTGGGTGGTTTGATATTTTGCTCGTTCGGTGAGGGCGCAATTGGCCGATCAGATGTGGTTGCGCGCGCGCCCATGCCATGCACTGATATCGCCAGCGATAAAGCGCCCTACAGTGGTGGAGGGTGTGCAAGGCCGCGGGAGATGGCCTTGAGATGGCGTGGTTTTCGTGGTAGACTGCATCTGCATGCTCCGGAGCTCGGGATCTCCCTGGCTGGGGAAGACGCCTGGCGGGGTGCTGATTGGCCCAACCCTCCCAACGGATCCGGAGCCCTTCTGCGACGCCAGTTGGGGGGCTTGTGAAAAATGCCCATTTATCACGGCGACGGTCCCCTCCCCCCCTTCTTGCTTCTTGCTCCTCAAGGTTGATCGCCCTTCGCACACATCGCCAATTCTCCTCCTTCGACCTGTCCTCCGCGCCCCCTAGCCGCCACTGAAAATCGTGCCCGAGCTCATCCGGACAGCCATCGTTGTGAGGAGAAACAGCTCGCGTGCTCCCCCAACAAACCCATTCCCGCCTCATCCGAAACCACCCGACCTACTCCCGAATTCCGAGTCTCCTCAACACACCTCCCTCAGTCAACATGTTTGCCTCCAAGGTCCTTCGCCAGGCTGCGCAGCTCGCCGAGCGCACTCCTTCGATCCGGTTCATCGGGAAGCGGTCCGTTCCTTGTATGTTGCGGCTTTTCCGGGTGGCGGCGAGTTTCAGACAAGGGCAGCAGCACTGACACTGGGCAGCTTCGGTCGACCATACCCCTCACCCCCACCCTGCCTCGCCGACCGGCTCGCTCCCGCAGGGCTTCACCTCGTCGCACGCATCCTTCAGCTCGTACCGTGACCACGCCCAGCAGTTTGGGCCGCTTCGCAAGACCATCACGTCGAGCAGCGGCGGTGTCGGCGGTCTGGCCGGTTCCGACCTCGGCCCCGTGGCGCCACCCAAGGGCTACTACTTTGACCGCAACGACCTCCCGGCCCGCTTCCACCGCGCGCCCCTCACCGCCGCCGAGATTGAAGCCATCGAGACGGGCGGGGCCGCGGCCTTTGCCTAGATATACGTTAGCGAACACAAGAAAACACCAATGCCCTCGGGACAGGGCAAGATCGGGACGTGACACGATATGATGCCACGGATGACGAGCCGAGATGTACGAGTCAATAACGACCAAAAGGAAGGGCACGCAATGGGCGTGTCCGGCACTCCGCGGTGCTTGGCATATTGGTATGGATCGGCAGAAGACAGACAGGACACAGGCAGGAGGACAGGCCGCGCTGGAATGCCGGCCGGGTGACGAGACGAGTATATAGCCCAACGCCGAAAGGCAACGATGGGAGGTGGCTGGACGCTTCGACGAGCAGTCTTGCTGTACATTGGAATAAATTATTAACCATCTACCTCCTTCGACTGTGAATTGTCGTTGATAGACGACTGTGCTATCATTTGCTTTACCACAGCTGCCCCGAGCCCGGAGCAACTGTCCGTCATCATGTCACGGCACTGAGTTCGAGCTCCCCAGACAGCTCAATCCTAGCTTAGAAAATTGAGTAAGCTCGGCGTAGGTCTGTGCCAGCCTCTGTTATGAGGCCACGATCTGCTGCTCATTACGATATGATGAAATGCCTCGTCGCGATCCTCCAATTTATGTCATGACGAAGTTCCAAAGCTTCCATTTAATGGGTGCTGTTGATGCAGGCCGGACAGCCCGCGTGGCCCCTGTTGGTGGGGCGCCAGCTGCCCCGATAATTTTCTCCCTTGCGCCCACCTTGGAAGCTCACCCTCCTCCCACCCGACACTTCTTACGCCCTCTCCGACATGATGAACCACAGCAGCAAAATGCACCCATAATGAACATTGACCTACTCGACACCGTCCTAGTCAGCCACACCGAGCAGACTGCCGCCCGTCCCGACGCCATGACGACCTCAAAAGACGCGCCTACGCCGCCCTCGGCCTCCGGCGACGTTGACAAGTGCCCCGTCGACCACAAGACCCGTGAGACCTGGATCCAGCAGGCCCGCGCCGCCGACGCCGCCTCCGCCTCCGCCTCCTCCTCCACCAAACCCGAGCCACAACCCACCTCGTCATGGACGTCATGGCTCCCCTTCTCCCGATCCTCGTCCTCGACCCCCACCAGCAGCACAACCACCGCCCCCGCGCTCCCCCCAAACCACCCCTCCCTCGACGAGTCCCGCGTCGTCTCCACCATCCCGCGCGCCTCCACCACCACCACCTCTCCCCCAACCGCCGCCGCCCGCCCATCCAACCACGAGCTCGAGACGGGTGCCTCCCCCGGCGGCAACTGGATTTACCCCTCGGAAAAGATGTTTTTCGACGCCATGAAGCGCAAAGGGTTCGACAGCGCGCGCGCGGCCGACATGAAGACGGTAGTCCCGATTCACAACGCCGTCAACGAGCGGGCGTGGGCCGAGATCCTGCAGTGGGAGGCACCCTACGCCACCCCAGCGTGCGGCGGGCCGCGGCTGCACAGCTTCGCCGGCCTGAGCGAGCGCATGACGCCCAAGGCGAGGATCAACACGCTGCTGGGGTATACGGCGCCGTTCGACAGGCATGATTGGGTTGTGGACAGGTGCGGGACGCAGGTTGAGTATGTGATTGACTTTTATGCGGGGCGGAATGATGGTAGTGTGGGGAAGTTGAATTTTTATCTGGATGTGAGGCCGAAGTTGAATACGTGGGAGGGGGTCAAGATGAGGGCGTGGAGGGCGACGGGACTGGCGTAGGGGGGTGGGATAATGGGATGTACGATGATACTGGCGCCACTCACTGTATAGGATGGATTGAGTTGAGACGGCGTTTAAGCGGCGGAAGGGGGAAACAATCAACTCCATTAATGCGGATGCCGCTTGCTATCTCTGAATTATCCTTGCTCTCCTCCTCAACGCCGTCATTAATCATGCTTGGTTGTGTTCCTTCTCGCCAACACACCCCCTCGGCCGTGAGCATCAGACCAACACCCTCGAGAAGACCACACCCCCTTCTTCCCCTCCCGTACCCTCACGCTGCTCCCTCTGCTCCCGACACATAACCCGCCGACATCTCCTTCGCGACATGATCCTCCACCCGCGGGCCCCCCTTGAGCGCCTCCCGTCCTCCGAATACCATGCATGGTTCGCCGCATCAAAAAACCACCACGCCGCCAGCGTGGTTTAGAGGAACATGTATTTTATGTACCATCGGGGCCCTGTGCTTGGCTATTGACGTCCCTGTGCTGCAAAGTGTCATGGAACCAACCCCGTTAACCCTTGCCGCTGTCTCCGGATGGACATCAACGCAGAACATTCACCACTGGGACTGTCCGATTCATACACGGGACCTCCGAGCGCAGCGAGAAGCCCGCCGCAGACGCCCCCGGGGGGCCACCGGAGGTAAAAGACATTTCAGCGAGGAAAAAACATGAATCTGGTTCAACAAATTTTGACTCATACGTCTCGTGGGTATTGTGTATATGGCTGTCTCTCTACTTCTAGAATTGACTTCTGTCCATCACCTCTTGGCCGGCGTACCGTCCTCAGCCACCAGATACTCGTCCGTCTTGATCGGCCCCTCTCCCACGCCCGTCATGATGATGCGGCTGACGCCGTTCTGGAGCAGGCCGGCCACCGCCTCGTCCAGCGCCACCGCCGACTGCGCGCCCTTCAGGGAGTCGGCCTTCCACCCGTCGAGCCCACCCAGGAGATGGTAAAACGTCCCAACAACGGCGGCCGTGTCCTGCTCAAGGTAGTAGATTACGGCGTTCGGACCAGCGTCAAATGTATACGCGGCCACCGTGCGGCCAGCAGCGGCATTGACGGCCTCAACAGCGCGGATGGCCGCCCGCGACACGTCGTTCATGTAAAAGATGGGCGGGTACGTGTCGGCGCACGTGGCGTGGAACGAGTTGGAGTCGCGCATCGTCACCTCTGCGAAGGCGGCAAAGTCGCGGGCGGCGATGGCCTTTTCCATCTTGTCCATGTTTTCCGGTACCACCGTCGTGATGCGCTCCCGGAAGAGCCCCGACGTCGCCACCGTCTGCTGCATGCCCGACGTCGAGCTAACGCCCTTCTTGGCCGCCGACGCGACGAGGATCAGCGCGCGCATCTCGGGCCAGTGCGAGGCCGGGGCTACCTGGTCGGCGCGGGAGTCGCTGCCGTCCGGGGCGGAGCCCATGCGCCACGCGACGTAGCCGCCGAAGAGGCTGCGGCAGGCGGAGCCCGAGCCCTGGCGCGCGATGAGGCTGAGCTCCGAGGGGGAGGCGGGGAGCTCATAGAGGTTGGCGATGGCGCGGACGAAGGCGGCGAAGCCCGCAGCGGATGAGGCGAGGCCCGCGGCGGTGGGGAAGTTGTTCTCGGACACGAGGCGGAGCGGCATGGTCGAGAGTTTCGGGAGTGACGGGTCGGCGGCCTCGAGGGCGGCGCGGCGAGCGCGCAGCTCGCGGAAGCAGGCCTGGGTTCGGGCGCCCGAGACATCGGAGGGTTCGCCGTTGAGAAGGAGGGAGTCGCCTTCCGGCGCGGGGTAGGCGGCGGAGCACGAGGCGGTCGTGAGGGTTCGCAAGTCGGCCTGGGAGAGAGTCACCGAGAGGGAGCTGTTGGTCGGGAGGTTGAGCTTGGGGTCACGCTTGCCCCAGTATCTGCTTGGGTCAGTCGAGGCCGCAATGGGGGGGGGCGGGGGGAGGAGGGCGTACTTGACAACAGCAATGTTGACTGGCGCAGTCGTGCTGGCGCGGTATACCTTGGTGTCAGCCATACTGGTGGTGTCTAGGGGTCTGCGCAATCAGCCGGCGACGTTGTTCTGGAGAGGTGGTGGTCGAGGACCGAGGTTGGGCTGGCGGTCAAGTTCTGGGCTGATGGGGATGGAATGGCGGGGTAGGTCGGTGAATTATGCAGACCCCACCTACCCCAAAAAGGTCAAGCAGATCCCCAAGCCAAGCCCTGGACCCCTTTTTGGTGTTGACATCTCGTCCCCCTTTTTGTCGGCATTTCAAGGTAGGTGAAAACGTGAGTTTTTTGACATTTTTGTACCCTTTTCTTGTTGGTCCTTGTCTTGGGAGGTTGCTCTCCTTGGACTATGGTGGGACTGTGCCTTGGCTCGACAGCGACCTCTAACATTCAATGCTCGATTTCTCTACAAGGTCGGAGGATTAGATTTTAGCGTTGGCATGTGCTACATTAAGGGGCCTGGAACGTGGATAGCCCGTGCACGTGTTTTTTTTCCTTTTCTTCTTTTTGCATAGGCGCGAATTATCCTTTTGGGTGGTCGGTTCGTATTGTGAGTTCAAGTTGTCTTCCGTTTCATAGCAGTAGCTACTCGCCTGGTTTTAATGTATACCTCTCCACCACCGACCGAAAAGATGCACCATGGAAATGAGAGACAATTTGAGCATCTTGATTACTACCATTACACGACTACTTTCACACCCTCATATTCAGTCCTCATGAACCCTATGATCTTTGGGCAGTACCTAGCACCACCTTCGAACCTCTCAGACGGTGGTCATCGGCTGGGTAGGGGGCGGGGCAAACTGGGCCGGAGGGGCTCCGGCTCCGTGAATCTGGGTCGTCTGGGGACCACCGGGCGGGGTATTCTGGATGGGGGAGCTAATGGGACTGAGGAAAGTCAGAAACAGTCTCCGTGTCTTGGTCGAAGAGAAGCTCACCCAGGCTTGGCCGTCTTGTTACCGCGGTAGTACTTGGTGACGACGATGGCGCCCTGTTTGAGTCAGTCTTATGTTCAAGCCTAAGATGAGAGGGCAAACCTTACCAAGATGGAGCTCAGGAGAAACGAAATGGACGCCATAAACGAGAAAGCCAGGATGGCCCTCCAGTTGGAACAGGCGCCCCCGTACGTCCACCCGTAGCCACCGCCCCAGTACCATCCCCAGTAATTGTAGTACCAGTCGGCATCACACATGCGAGTGCCCACGCGCTACTTTGATCAGCATCACTTTCAATGTCAGATAAAACGGAGACTCACAGTAACCAGCAGGCAAAAGGCCACGAGCCACATGACAAAGAGGATGAAATCGGCGGCAAAGGCGAGGAAGTTGTACATGAGCGGCGGCATGAACAGGATCGAGTACAGGGTGCTGATGCTCGCTAGGGTCAGGGTGTAGACGATGCGGGCATCGTTGGAACCGCCGGCCCGGATGACGAGGTTGACAAAGCGCGCGGTGAGGCCGAGGACGACGGCCGAGCAAACAAGCTCCCACACCCGGAGGATGACGGAGCAGACTTTAGACGTGCTACCCATGGTGGCGGTTGTGTATGCGTTTGAGTGGTGTAAAAGAGTCACTTGAAGTTTCAATAGGCTTCAAATCGAAGATGAATGATTCAAGACCTCTCAAGTCTCACGATGGCCGAGATGGGACCAGGGGCAGATATTTAACCCATTGTATATCGGGTCTATGACCGCCTCTCATGATGTCTGCCGGGAGCGGGGGGAGTCGATTCATTGTTCACAATCAGTCTTGGCCGAAAGCAGACAGTGTGACGGTTTGGGAAGAGTAGGTCGTGGGGGAACAATCTTAACGGGCTCTTGGATGCATCATGCTGGTTGGACGAGCTGCCAAGACTCGTGGAATTAATGGATTCTCAAATGTCAATTGTGGGGTGAGGCCTCGTTGATGGTTTTGGCGGGAGCAACACTGTCAATTGACAGAGTTTTCTTACTCCCTCCCTCGCAAAATCTAGGGCAGAGGGCAAAGAGAGAGGCCCACAAAATGACAATTGGCGATGTGCAACGGATGTCTGTGACTGACCACGGTTGACGTCATGACAATTCTTCGCAACACCAAATTCCATGCCAACGCCATCGCCATCGCCGCATCCAGTCAAACGGGAACCCGCCGAAAACAGCCATCAGAATCCGACACCACCTAAATCTCACGATGCCCCAAATCTCCCAGGCCGTCAAGCTTGACCACAAGCTGGTCAGGGACGCCTACCATGGGCTGCTAAACACGAAACCAGAAGAGCGCGGGTCGCCCAACCAATTCATCTGGCTCCTCACCCGGTACCTTGTCATCGAGGATCTTGTCATGACGCCCGCCCTCGAAAACCACGTGGCCGGCGGCGGGGAGAGACATCGTCGCCTGTCGGACGACCACGAGAGCGTGAGCCGGCCTCCCACCCACCAAGCTTGACACACCTAACTCCCCGTCCGCAGATAAACGCAAAGCTCCGACACATGCAGCAGTTCCCCCCTGACTCAGCAAGCTTCGAAGCCGCCCTGCGCGCCATCTGGCTCGACCTCGAACCACACATCCGCGAGGAGGCCACGGCCACGGGCGACCTCGCCCACCTCGAGCAGGGCATGTCGCGCGCGGCATCCGAGGCGCTGGGGCGAAAGTACGACAATATCAAGGGTCTCTTGCAGAAGCCCTATGGCAACGATGGCGTGCCCGACACGTCGACGCTGAAGGCGTTGTTGGCGATGCCCCGCCAAGAGCTCATGGTTAGGATTGGAGTGCCGGAGTCCGCGTGATGGTGCTGGTCGGTTCAACGAGGGACTAGCATGGAGGATGGCCTTGCAGATGCATCTGGACGATGCATTGGTGCCCAGTTGATGGGGTGGCGTTTGTGTCGAGACGGTGTCCCGGCAGTGAAAGTGTAGCGGGACCGGCAATGGAAAGTGTGAAGCCAAACACATCCGTATCTGCGAAACAATGAATACCATTCAACAATCAACAACCCCTTGAACGGAATTGCTGGACCAATGCTGCCATCCGATAACTGTCCTGGCTCCGGCAAAAGCAAACACCGTCCCGCCGTTAGCTCCCGCGGGCCGTGACGCGCGCACACCGACATTCTGCTCGGGCAATTCTGCCCGCGTCGAGAATCAAGATGGCTGGCGATGACGCTTTGACCTTGGACCGGACGCCGACACGGCCGGTGCGGCAGAGGAAGACAAGCCGGTGCCGTAGAGCCGCGATAAACGGGGGACGTCCACCCGGTAGTCGGCTCCAACAAGGCCGCAACACCCCCGAAACAGGCTCTGAGACGACCAGTGTTAACCGGCAAACCGGCGGCGACCAGTGGAGAGCGGGTGTGGCGGGACCGGACAACTGCAGCCGAGAAGCAAAGCCTCATGTGACGGGTCATGGCAGCGCCAGAACAGGAATGCGTCTGCCAAGGGATGCTAGGGGCCGCTCAGCCACTCAGGCCCCGCTCCGTCATGGCAGCAAAGCGCGGCCGGGTGGGACGTTGGAGGCTCGGCGAGGTCCTGATAGGCCCGGGGGCCGGCGTGCCATGGCTGCTTGCCCCTTGGCAGAGGGCATCACGCAGCCGACAAGACCCTTGGCTGCCGTAGCCAGCAGGTGGCATCGCAGCGTCCAGCACTCGGCGTGCCACGCGTGCGAGTGGCGGGATCGATCTGGGGAGCGGGCAAGCTTGGTCATCTAGGTTCCTGGCACGTTCGGGACGGGCAGGGAGGACAGGGTCGTCCATAAAGAGCGCCGGTTCGTCCGCTGCTCTCTGCTGGTTGCCCTGTTACCCTCTTAGCCAAGCTTTTGCTTTCTCACGGCAAATAACACAAATTGAATGGGGACAGAGAACGACCTTGACGTCGAGGGCCAGACGGAGCCTCCTATATGTGGCCTCACTCGTCCCGCATCAGCATCCTCATCCCACCCGCCGTCGGCGTCCCCCACGCTCGCCGGCACCGTCGTCACCGACGACTCGACCGTCCCGGCCTTTGACGCCGAGACCGCCCACACCCTCCCGGTGTCTGCAGTTGGCATTCTGCTCAACACCGATGTTTCGTAGGTCCTCTAGTTCTGTGAAATCATTTGAACCCCAGCTAACCGGCGTAGCAATGGCCTGGACCCTGGCGAAATCGCCGGCCGCCTCCAGCACCATGGCCCCAACAAGGTCGAGGGCGCCAAGGGCCTATCCCTTTGGACGATCCTCCTAAGACAGGTCTCCAACAGTTTGACTCTAGTTCTTGTGATCACCATGGTGCTCTCGTTCGCCATCAATGACCTCATCGAAGGCGGCGTCATCATCGCCGTCATCGTCTTCAACATCGTCGTCGGCTTCCTCCAGGACTACCGCGCCGAAAAGACCATCCAGGCCCTGTATGCTCTTTCGGCCCCCACCTGCAAGGTCGTTCGTGGGGGTCGCGACGAAAACATCAAGGCCGAGAACCTCGTGCCAGGCGACATTGTCCGCCTGGCCGTCGGCGATGTCGTCCCCGCCGACCTCCGCCTCGCCCAGAGCATCAACCTGTCGACCGACGAGGCGCTGCTCACCGGCGAGTCGCTACCCGTCAGTAAGCACGCCGAGGTGCTGCTCAAGGCCAAGGACGTGCCGCTCGGCGACCGCATCAACATGGTCTACTCGGCCAGCACCATCACGCGCGGCCGCGCCACCGGCATCGTTGTCTCCACGGGCATGAGCACCGAAGTCGGCAAGATCGCCATGCTCCTGCGCTCGGGCCGTCGCGACTCGGGCGCCGAGGAGCAGCGCGGGCTGCGCCGGGTCGTGACCAAGGTCCAGAACGGCTTCCGCGTCGTGCTCGGCCTCGACGGCACGCCGCTACAGGTGACGCTCAGCAAGTTCGCGCTCCTCCTGTTTGGGCTGGCCATCCTCCTCGCCATCATCGTCTTCTCGGCCAGCCGCTGGAAGGTGTCGGACGAGGTGCTCATCTATGGCATCTGCGTCGCCGTCGCCGTCATCCCCGAGTCGCTCATCGCCGTGCTCACCATCGCTACGGCCCTGGGCACACGCGCCATGGCCCGCGGCAACGTCATTATCCGCCGTCTGGCGGCCCTCGAGGCCGTCGGCGGCGTGACCAACATCTGCTCGGATAAAACCGGCACCCTCACGCAGGGCAAGATGGTGGCGAAGCGCGTCTGGCTAGCCGACGGGACCTCGGTGACGGTCCGAAACACCACGCACCCCTTTGATCCCGCCAGCGGCACCGTCCTAGTCAACGACCAGGTGTACGCAGAGGAGTCCAAAGGAGAAAAGGGGTCTCCCCTCCGCCACTTTCTCGAGACCATCGCCCTCTGCAACAACTCGATTGTCGCCGGCGGTGAAACTCACACGGCCGTCGGCGAGCCGACCGAGATTGCCCTGCATATCCTGGCCATGCGCTTCGGCATGGGCAAGGCGGCCCTGCTCGGGTCGAGCGACCGCCACCTGCTCTCGGAGTTCCCCTTTGACTCGTCGTGCAAGCGCATGACGGTCGTCTACGCCAAGGGAAAGGGTAACGGCGCCCACGCGTATACCAAGGGCGCCGTCGAGGCTCTGCTCCCCCTCATGGACGTAACGGATGACCAAAAGGTTGCTATCGTCGCCGAGGCCGACACGCTCGCCGCCGAGGGGCTGCGCGTGCTCTGCGTCGCGCGCAAGCCCGTCGAAGCCGCCCTCTTCACGTCCCCGCCCCCCGTCGAGGGCGAGATCAGCATCGAGAAGACGGCGTCCCGCGCCGACGCCGAGAGCAACCTCTCGTTTGTCGGTCTCGTCGGTCTTTACGATCCCCCGCGCCTCGAGTCGGCTGCCGCGGTGAAAAAGTGCCAGGACGCTGGCATCACGGTGCACATGCTGACGGGCGACCACGTTAAGACGGCGACGGCCATCGCGCGCGAGATTGGCATCCTCCCCGCCACGGCGTCGCGCGGCGACATCATGGTGGCGAGCGAGTTTGACGTGCTGACCAACGCCGAGATCGACGCCATGACGCGCCTGCCGCTGGTGCTGGCGCGGTGCAGCCCGACGACCAAGGTGCGCGTGGTCGAGGCCATGCACCGCCGCAAGGCGTTTTGCGTCATGACCGGAGACGGCGTGAATGACTCGCCGGCCCTCAAGAAGTCGGACGTCGGCATCGCCATGGGTCTGAACGGCAGCGACGTCGCCAAGGAGGCGGCCGACATGGTCCTAACGGACGACAACTTTGCGTCCATCGTGACGGCCATCGAAGAGGGTCGTCGTCTGTTTGACAATATCCAAAAGGTGTGCTCCGCTCCTCTCCTTTCTGTGTTTTGACTTGAGACTAACCTCGCCACCTAGTTCCTCCTCCACCTCCTCGTCTCCAACATCGCGCAGGTCATCCTCCTCCTCATCGGCCTCGTCTTCAAAGACAACGCCGGCGTGTCCGTCTTTCCCCTCTCCCCGCTCGAGATCCTGTGGGCCAACCTCGTCACCTCGTCCTTCCTCGCGCTCGGCCTCGGCCTCGAGGACGCCCAGCCCGACGTCATGCAGCGCCCGCCGCACGACGTCTCGGTCGGCATCTTTACGCGCGAGCTCATCGTCGACAAGTTCGTCTACGGCACCGCCATGGGCGGGCTGTGCCTGGCCGCCTTCGCCAGCGTCGCCTACGGCATGGGCGGCCCCGACGGGCTCGGGCACAGCTGCAACGAGGACTTTAACCCGACGTGCGTGGTGTCGTTCCGCGCGCGCGCGACGACGTTTGCGACGCTGACGTTTCTGCTGTTGGTCACCGCGTGGGAGGCCAAGCACTTTACGCGGTCGCTGTTTAATATGCATCCGGAGAAGTGGAGGGGGCCGTTTTCGGTGTTTAGGACGGTGTGGCAGAATAGATTCCTGTTTGGCGCGGTGTCGGCGGGGTTCGTGATTGCGTTTCCCGTGGTGTACATCCCCGTGGTCAACAGGACGGTGTTTAAGCACGGGGCGATTGGGTGGGAGTGGGGGGTGGTGGCGGCGTGTACGGTGGTGTATGTGGTGATTGTGGAGGCGTGGAAGGCGGTTAAGCGGAGGTATGGGTTGGGGGCGAGGGCCAAGGTGGTGGGGGTGGAGGTGTAAAGGGAGGTGCAAAGTGGGGGTGCGGAAAGGGGTAGTGTTGACTGTGAGGCATCAAGATTGGATACGGGATGGCCTTTTTTGCTTGGTGCTGCGTTTGTTCGTTCTTTTCTGTGCTGCTAGTTGCCATTGTGCGAATGTCAGTCATTACCTGCTCATGCTCTGTCACTCCCTCTCGTAGTTGCCCTTGCCCACTTCCCGGATCACCGTCATCTCCGCCCCCAGACGGCAGTTGGAAAATGCCCGACGCGGGATTCAAATCTGGCGGCTCGACAAACGTGGGGAACCCTGCGGCATCTCGACGACATAGTGCCAAGACTGGAAGATATCAGGGTCACTTCCACTCGGGAGACAGTCGGGAATATTATTGCACAAATAGAAATCATTCTAGGGTCACGGTAGTAAGATTTTCACTTGCGGGGCTCTGGTCTACGATGGAGCTGCTTCGGACAACCGGGCTACCTCGAGGAGCCGGAGGCATAACATCTCCAGACCGACGTCCACGACATGACGGCCATCAGATGCCATCCCAATACACGCCATCATGTACCCCCCCCTCCTTCTCCTGGGCCTCGCCCACCTGGCGCTGTCCCAAACCGCTCCCGCGACCCTCACCGTCAACCTCGCCCAAACCCACCAAACCATCGACGGCTTCGGCGTCTCGGAAGCCTTCCAACGCGCCCTCACCATCTACAAACTCCCCGCCCTGGAGCGCCGCCGCGCCCTCGACCTCCTCTTCCACCCCGCCACCGGCGCCGGCTTCTCCATCCTCCGCAACGGCATCGGCTCCTCGCCCGACTCCCGCGACGACCACATGGTGACCATCCAACCACGCTCCCCGGGCAGCCCCACCTCCCCCCCATCCTACACCTGGGACGCCTCCGACAGCGGCCAGCTCTGGCTCACCACCGAGGCGGTGCACACCTACGGCGTCCGCACTGTCTACGCCAACGCCTGGAGCGCCCCGGGCTACATGAAGACCAACCGCGACGACGCAAACGGCGGCTCGCTCTGCGGCGTCCCCGGCGCCACCAACTGCGGCGACTGGCGCCGCGCGTATGCTGACTACCTCGTGCAGTACCTCCGGTACTACGCCGCCGCCAACATCACGGTCACCCACCTCGGCTTCCTCAACGAGCCGGACCTGACAACCTCGTACGCTTCCATGCGCTCCACACCGCAGCAGGCTGCGTCGTTCCTCGGCGTGCTGCGCACCGCCGTGGCCGCGTCCGACCTGGCGCATAAACCGCTACTCACATGCTGCGATACCATGTCCTGGTCCGCCGCTCCCCCGTTCATCTCCGCGGCCGCGCCGGACGTGGCCACGGCGCACGCGTACACCTCGTCCGCGACGTCCCCCCTGGGTGGGGGTAGAATCAAAGCGTGGATGACGGAGGCGGCGGACAACAACGGGGCGTGGACATCGACGTGGTATGCGAATGGGGGCGCGGGGGAGGGGTGGACGTGGGCGAATAACGTGCACGGGGCGCTGACGGGGGGGAATGTGTCCGGGTATTTGTACTGGATCGGGGCGCAGGATAGAAGCACAAATACGAATAGTAAGTTGGTGAGGGTGGTGGGGACGGGGGAGGGGAAGAGGGTGGAAGCGTCGAAGCGGTTGTGGGCGATGGCGGGTTGGAGTCGGTTTGTGAGGCCCGGGGCGGTGAGGGTTGGGGTAGAGGTGGAGGGGGGAGGGGGGGGCTGAAGGTGACGGGGTTTAAGGGGGGGATGGGGGGGTAGTGGTGGTGGTGGTGAATGGGGGGGGAGGGGAGAGGGGGGTGAGTGTGGGGGTGAAGGGGGGGGGGGTTTGGTGGAAAAGGCGGAGGCGTGGGTTACGGATGGGGGAAGGAGTTTGGAGAGGGGGGAGGTCAAGGTGGAGGGGGGAGGGCGGTGGGGAGCGTGCCGGGGAGGGGGATGGTGACGTTTGTTTTGAGGGGGGTTTAAGCCCAAGGGGCGGGGGGCGCTGGAAATGCTTCACATGGAGTGCGCCTAGATACCCCACCTAGGGCTGCCAGGTGTTGCAAGGCGCAGAGTTCCAGGGCACTTATAGGGCACTTGCCCCAAAAAATGCAGACCAGGCCGCCAAATTGCGGCGCTGGCGGGGTACATTGCGGCCCTGGACAGTGGATTTGAACCACTGGAATATTCATCCTTCATTTCATCTTTCACTTCATTCCCGTCGTCGGCTGCATCGAAGCCATGGAGCCAAATCCGCCGCCACTTCGCGGATATCACAATCGCCCAGCCCTCGTCCGCCTCGTCTTTCAACATGTGCGCTCGCCCGAGTCGCAGGACAGGTTGCTCGTGGCCTTTTTCCAGTCCCTTGCCCTTGGGATGGCCGACGACGACGACGGTGAAAATGTCAACCTTGACGACGACGACAGCATTGTAGCCGAATATCGGTCCCCGGTCTTTGATCTGGCCGAGTTCCTCATGACCAATTTCTTCGACATATCTATATAATTCCACAGTCATCTTCTGACAGACAGCCAACCTTACCTTACCTGGCAGTTCGCGCTTCTGCACTCAAGACCCCCAAGCACACCCCCGTCCTCCTCGACGCATCCCTCCAAGCCCAGACGCAGGAAGAGAGGCATAGGGCTCAAGACGCCGCGGGAACCCCGAACGCTGCGCGCTGCTTGTCTCGCGCGCGACCGCCACCGCTGCGTCGTCACCCGTGCCTTTGATTACCAGCAGTTGAAACGGCGCTATCGTGAACCCCCCGCAAGAGATGACGACGGAAACATCCTCGACGGCCGCGACCAGTTTGCACATCTGGCGGTCGTCCATATCCTCCCCTACATGTTTGCTCTGACCCGCGAGGAAAACGGCGAACCGGTTTGACCGCCCCATTACCCTCTACCAGACTGGCTGACTGACCCCCGGTAGACCGAATCTAGGAAAGCCGCCCTCGCCATCCTCGACATGCTGGATTATACTTTAACTATATAGTTAAATAGATGCTATGGAGCTCTAATATCCTTTATCTAGTGTAATGCTTCCCGGGTCCCAGTACAGCATACATTATATATCGACCCCTTAATAAATCTAACTGTTATAACCCGGGTTACGACATTGGGCCGCAGCAGCCTAGGGCAGCTACGGCGGACTAATTATTACGGACCGGACCTACGGGTCCTATATAACTAATTAGGATAGTCCCAGGGAAATCTAGTCCCGGGCTCGGGACCAGTTTACTTCGGGATAGTCTCAGCGACTCGGGTAGTTTGGCTCGGGACTATAGGACGTTACTTCTACAGTACTAGATAGTTTCCTATAACGTGCGTGATAAGCGAGCGGATAAAACAAGCGAACGGATAATTTCCCCCGCGACGCGCCCCCTTCACCTCTTACAACGTTTTCCTCCACCACACAACATGGCATCGCGTTCAAACGAAGCGCAATTAATCTTAGCCCTTCAAGCTCTTGAAAAAGACCCAAAACTTCGTCTTTCCAAAGCAGCGGAAATCTATTCTGTTCCATATACTACCCTTTACAGCCGACGCGCCGGTCGGCCTGCACGTCGCGATACTCCAGCCAACTCACGCAAACTCACGGATTTGGAAGAGCAAACTATTGTCCGATATATAGTTGAGCTATGTACGCGTGCATTTCATCCTCGGCTTTGTTACGTGGAAGATATGGCCAACCGACTACTCCGCGAACGCGACGCGCCCCCTGTCGGCAAACGCTGGGCTCACAACTTCATCAAACGCCAGCCAGAGCTCCGGACGCGTTTTACGCGTAAATACGACTACCAGAGGGCCAAGTGCGAAGATCCAAAGATTATTGGCGAGTGGTTTGCCCTTGTGCATAACACTAAGGCCAAGTACGGCATCCTCGACGAAGATACGTACAATTTCGACGAGACCGGCTTTATGATGGGCGTTATCGTCCCCAGTATGGTAGTTACTACCTCTGATGGCCGTGGTAGGGCTAAACAGGCCCAGCCTGGTAATCGGGAGTGGGCTACAGTCATCCAAGGAGTAAATGCTCAAGGCTGGGCTATCCCACCATTTATCATCTTAGCCGGGCAATATTACCTTGCCAACTGGTATCAAGAGTGCAACCTTCCGCCTACCTGGTGTATTGCAACAACCGAAAACGGCTGGACTACCAATGAGAAGGGTATGGATTGGATTCGGCATTTCGATTTCCATACAACATCTCGTACAAAAGGTACACACCGACTGTTGATTCTCGACGGCCACGAAAGCCACCACTCCGAAGAATTCGAGACCTACTGCCAGGAGCATAACATCATCACACTCTGTATGCCTCCGCACTCTTCACATCTACTTCAACCTTTAGATATTGGTTGTTTTGGGCCGTTGAAGAAGGCGTACGGCTATCAGATTGAGCAGCTGATGCGGATGAACATCACACATATCAGCAAGCTGGAGTTTCTTTGTGGGTTCAGAGAGGCGTTTTTTATTTCGGTTACGGAAAGGAATATCCAGGGGGGGTTTGCCGGAGCCGGCCTTGTGCCGTACGACCCAGAGAAGGTGATATCCAAGCTGGATATACGTATCCGGACTCCAACACCGCCAGCGTCAAGCCCAACCACGGTACTACCTTGGGTCTCCCAAACACCAAATAACCCCCGAGAAGCTACCTCACAGTCGGCGTTTATCAAAACCCGAATTTCCAACCATCAAGGCAGCTCCCCGACCCCAATGCTAGCTGCTGTGGATCGATTAGCCAAGAGCACAATGGTTGTGATGCACGAGGTGGCTCTTCTACGTACAGAGGTCTCAGCTCTACGAAAGGCCAATGAGGAGCTTAGCAAGAGACGGAGAGCCAAAAAAACACGTATACGGCTTGGAGGGTCACTTACTGTACAAGAAGCACAGGATCTACTAGATCAGAAGGCTGTAGGTGAGCAGTTGGCTCAGGAAACACGACAGAATAGTGGTGGTATAGGGGGGTCTCGTACGAAGATTCGGTGCTGTGGCGTGTGCGGCAAGCCTGGCCATAATGCACGTACGTGCAAGGAGGCTGCAGAATCTTCTGATTCATCTGTTTCCGATTCAGTTATTGTTATTTCCTAGTGTTGTGGTTGTGTAATTGAGGATTGTTGTGGTGGGGTGGTAGAAAGTGCGGCGCTCGCTTGTCTGCGGCGCTCGCTTATCATACACGTTAACGTTCTTTTCTTATACTTTTAACTTCGTAAGCGCTCCTTCCCCCTTTAACCCTCCTTGCTAGCTTCGCCTACGGCTCTTACGGCTACGCCCCAGCCTTCGTTTCGCAAGAGGATTAACTCCGCCCTTATTTGGCCCTGGATATACCTACCAAATCTGTCCCCTTCGCCGACTCCATGGTTTCGCGTCGTTAAGTGCCGCGCAACCATCAAAGTTCTGCCATTCTCACTCCTATCGCTCGCCGCCGTCTTAGAGGATTTCTCCCACTGTCGACATAAATTCCTCTCGATTTCGAACCTAACCTCGACTTCAGCGCCGGCGTTCGTCTGCCGCATCGGCCATTAAGATCGACCGCCCTTTATTAACACCTACCACACCCGACCGCTCGCCTTCGTCCGTTCCGTAAGTCACACTCCATGTCTGCTCAGAGGATCCTTGGGTTGTAATTTTCTTACTCCCCGTCCTAGCCAGTTACAAAAATGTCGCAGGAATCGATGGCGTTAATTCAGCAACGTCAGGAGGCTCTTTCCACCCCCCGGATTGCATGTTCAGGACATCTTCGCGGGTAGTCGGGACGCCGTCTCATTTTCCTCCCTCTCCCTCGTCCCCTTCATCCTGCAGCTCGCCAGCCAATATCGCCCGCGCTCTGATGGATGCATTGCCCCAGCCGCATACCTTCGCTTGCCTCGCAAAGCGATACTGGTTTTGCAGTTCATTCTCCCGAACCCTTGGCCGAGATGTTCCAGCCTTTACGGTGCATTTCGTCCAATGCAAGTTTTGACTCGAGTCCAGCAGCCTCGACTTTAGCTCGACCTCGACCTTCCTCCCCGTTTAAACCCGCTCAACACCGGCTTGGATTTCCTCCTGAGCGGCGTCTCACCTCGTCCATCCTCCATTGCCCTGCCTGCCAGGATACCTCCCTCCGCCCATAGAATCAGTACCCATGTCTACCAGTAGGTCACCCAATCCCCATCAACGCCCCCAGCATCATCCCCTTTCCGTCCTCAATCCGTCCTCAAACCTAGTAGTAGCCCCTTTTCCTCATGCCTACAAAAAGAAGGCAGCACCACCCCCATATTACCCCCACCGCCATCACAACATGCATCGTCCTCTGTACATACCTACCTCTATAATCCCGATTCCTGTCGACGTTTTCGGGGCCTTGCAAGACAATTTCGACGCCTCTGGAGATGCAGCCGATCCATGGGCTTATCTTAACCTACGTAACTTACGGTCCATCACCACCAGCTATCCGTCCAAGCTGAAACCCCTCCTCTCCCCGACCAGGCGCTTGCGACTCATTGTCGCTCTCACTCTCGCTCCTGCGCCCTTCGGGCCCGCCCTGTTCACCAGATGGAGCAACCACTAGCGGCCACGGCGAAATGTCCTCCAAACTCCTGTTCTCCAAGCGTGAATGCACAATCTTGTACGCCCGACCGCCATCTCGCCATTTAAGCGACCTCGGCTCCTGGACACGCGGAAACGCCATGCCCCACGGCTCAACCCAGACAAGAAGAGCCATGACAGCCAAGACGACACAGAAAATAGCCAGAACAGTGACAAGCCCGCGCTGGCCCTTTCCCGCCCGCTTGATGATACCCCGGGCGATGATTGCGCCGAGCTTCCCAAACGCGGCGGCGACGCCGTAGCTCGTGCCGCGGACCTCGGTGGGGAACATCTCGGCAGCGAGGATGAAGGTCAGCGTGTTGGGACCGAGGTTGAACAACACCTGCGCGAGGACGTAGAAGACTATGCTGGCGTGGTGGGTGGGCTCGGCATACGTCTGGGAGACGGAGATGGCCATGCATGCGAAGAGGGCCGCCAGGCTCCATGTTGTCCAGAGGTAGTGCGTCCGCCTGCTGAGACAGTCGACGAGCGGGATGACGGCCATGCTGCCAATGAGGGCGGCGATGGAGGAGAGTTGGAGGGTTCGCACGAGGTTGCGGTCGATGGTTTCGATGATTGTTGCGTTGGGGTATGCCGGGTCGTCGTTCCAGTTTGGCGGCGCGCTGGAATTAGAGGTTGATGGAGGGGCCTTGTCCAGCCAGAGAGCGGCGAGAGTCCCGGGGCTGTCGAGGCCTACGCCATACCAGACTACGTCCAAAAGGAGCCATTGAATGGAGATGGCTGCGAGCAGCTTCCATCCCTTTGCCGGGCCGAAGTAGTAGTCTCCGGCCATCTTCCACCACGACCTCCGCTCAGTTTCTGACGCAGCGTCGTCCGGACCGGCGATCATGATGCGCTCAATGTCGGCTATCATCTCGGGCGTACGAGTACCGAGCATTGTGAGGGACTCGCGGGCTTTCTTGATGTCGCGCTTGACGGCCGAGTAGAAGCGCGGGGTCTCGGGGATGAACAGGCGGAAGACGAGGGCGAAGACGGCGGGTATGCCGGCGAGGCTGAGCGCGAGACGCCAGAAGATGTCGAGAACGACCTTGGTCTGGTCGAGCACGTCTTCGGCTGCTGGGTCGAGCTGGCTGCTGAGCCCTCGAAGGGCGCCGACACCAATGCCATATGCAAGGAGGCGACCGACTGCCTGAGCCAGGAACACGGCTGCGAGCATGACGCCGCGCCATCTTGTCGGGGAGAATTCGGCCGCGATCAATGCAGACATGGGGTACTCTGCGCCAATGCCCAGGCCAAGAAAGGCGCGAAACACAAACAATGCTGCGTAAATGTCCAAAGAACCTCTCTCGTCCGGTCTGCCTTGGTGGATGATGAAGCCTGCGCTGGAGAAGGCGGCGCCTCCGACGGCCACCAAGACGATGATGACCTCGATCCCGTACAGCTTGCTCCTACCCAGGCGGTCGGCGAGGTGGCCGAAGATCACCATGCCCAAGATAGTGGCCGTCAGGGTGACCATGTCCAGTACCAGGCCCGCGTCCCGGTCGAACTGGCCATGGCGGTCGTAGATGAAGTACAGCGCCGGCGTGATGATGGTGACGGCGATGAGGGACCAGCTCGACGCCAGGAACCCCAGAAAGGCTACGAGATAGACGCGCCAGCTGAAGCCGATGCGATCCAGGATGATGGAGATTCTGTCGTCCCGGCGTTCTCGTTCCTGCAGCACTGGTTAGAGAGGGTCCTACTCAGACTTAGTAGGTGCTCACCCGGATGTGTGCGACATCCTTTGCGACCACATGGCGCACCCAAAAGTCCCTGACGTTATTCGAGATGTCGACCATTTTTTTGTCTCTCGCAAAAGGAATAGCGGAGACGCGACGACGAGTTGATCCAAATGATGGATGACGAACTCCAGCCGACCCTACCACCACGACCTGGCGCGACAATATTCAATGCCATATTTAAGGGGAGCCGCACCTATTCCGGATGAAGGCTGCCTTGTCGCGTCGGTGCTCGGTTTCGTCGACCGGGCTCCATGTGTTGTGCGGCTGGTGGTTGCGCCCGTCTGCCTCGTCGGCTGTTTCCGCTGTTCCCGAAGCCTATGACAGGACTTAGATTGCCCACGCGGTCGAACGCACCTGGCGGATTCGCATCGCCAAATGCGCTGTGGCGTTGGCCCTCTCAAGCGATGCAACGCTGCGCCCCTGACATGGACCGACAGTGGCCAGGCGCCCTCACCCGCATTCCCATGGCCAGCTCTGTACCATTCCTCGCTGATTCCTTTCTGCCATGCTCCATCCGAAACACGAGCCATCCTCCCGGGTAGCTCACGCGACATAACGTCGCCCGCCATGTGAGACCTGACGAGTATCTGAGACCGCAAGAATCCTAAGAATCCTGTCGAGACATAAACCCACGACGTACACCACGAATGGCGACAGGACTCGAGATCCTTGGCGGCGTTGCGGCCGCCGTGCAGCTCACGCAGCTCATGGCCCGCTTCATCAAGAACTTTGGCACCCTCCAGAACACGCCGCGCCAGGTCAAGAGACTGGAGCGCGTCCTGGACGATCTCAACGATGTGCACCTCATCAATGCGGCATCTCCCAAGGAGCGGAAAAGGCTGTGGGACCTGGTTCTTGTTGCCGAGCAGACCCTCCAGCGCAGCATGAACGAGCCCCCGAACAGGTTGCTCCAGTTCTTTTGGCCCGAAGAATCCGAAAAGCGCCTCAAAGATCAGAACGATGAGATACAGAGCGAGCTCATCACCCTCGGGCTGCGTGTGGATCGCCGCCGCTGGGCAACAAGGTGCCACCACCCCCGAGCTGCTTTCTTGTCGCCAGCTGACCTTTAGTCCTCATCCCTTTCCCGACTCCCACGGCATCCCGTTATCGCCAGGGGGGACGGTGGTGTCACCACCCCCGTATCCTACTCTGGAACAGCCAGCCAGCCAACCTCCAAGCCGTCCACAAGGTCAAGACCGGACAATACTCGACCCGAGCGCCAGTTCACCCGAGAAATACAAGTTGCCGGCGACCCTGTACGTTGTCACCGAGCGGCGATGCGCTCCCACTTGATCCAGGGACCAGAACTAATCGCCAGTCAGATACCTTCAAAGCAGCGCCGGCACCGTCGTCGTCGGACCCCTAGAAGTCAAGTACCTCCGCGTCCTCGAACGGGACGAGGAGACCCGACTCATCCACTACGAGCGCAAAACCGAACGGCACAACCTCCATGTCACGCATCGAAGTAAGCATCCCTTTCGTTTTCCACCTCCTCCCTATAACCATCCACTAACCCCCCTCCCCTCCCCCCCCCCTTCAGTCCCCCGCGGCTGCCTCCGCTTCGAAGACGACTCCCTCACCGACACCGAAGTGCACTTCCTCGGCACGCACCCCATCACCGTCGTGCGCAGCGGCACCGGCCACCAAGTCTACTTCCTGCACGCCAAGTACCACTTTTCCTCGCTCGCGCACCGCGAGCAGTTTCTCGCGCACATGCTCGAGCGCACGCTGCTCGGCCGCTTCTACGCCGAGGAGATCCGCTACAACGACCAGCTGCACGCGCAGGGCAAGGTGATTCGGCTGTGGAAGAAGACGGAGGGGACGAGAGACGCGGTGAAGCTTACGTTTCTTGCGCGGGGGGAAAGGCAGTTTGAGTGGGACTTGGGGAGGCTGAGTAGGCGCGTGGTGATGGAGGAGGGGGGGTGGGTTACGCTTACGGAGTGCGGTGCCGAGGGGTTTAGCAAGGAAGGTGCTGCGACGGTCAAGATCAAGTTTCGGCAGCAGGAATGGGAGATGGAGAGCCTAAGGAGGCAGGCAAAGAGGCGGAGGTCGTCTGTTGCTGCTGCGGCCGAGTTGCAGTTATCTGTGGGGGGTAATGGTGCGGATCACCCGGAGACGAAGAAGGGAGGGAGCAGCCCGTGGTCAAAACTACGCCGGCTTTCAAAGTCGCCGGGGACAGGAGGGGCTGCCAAGGGGAAGAACAGGGCGAACTCAAACTCGCCGAGCTTGAAATACGTGTCAGAGGCCTGTCCAGGAAGAAAGTCGACAGGGAAGCTGGCCGAGGTTGAGGCTGTGGAGGGCAATGATGCTGTGTCGATTGCGACTACGGCTACTGGTGCGGGGATTGGGGGTGGGAATGCGAAGCCTGATGCGGAGGTGTTCAGGGACGTATTTCAGCAGTTTCATCCCGAGTCGGTGAGCTCAGTGTTTACGCCGCTGCCGTCGATAGCGGTGGCGAAGGCATGGGATCCGGGGGACTTTGAGGAGTTAGGCGCGGGGATGGTATGCGGTGAAGCGGATTTGTGTGTAGGGATGGGATCGGGGTAGGATTAATTTATCATTGTCACTAGTGATGCAGGACGTTTGTGGGAAACAAGTAGCTACTGTGCCCAAGGCTGAAGATATGGATCCTTGCCTCTTTATAGATCAATGATGCTGCTCGAAACCATGCACGATGCTCTTTTTGCAACAATGAAAGGTACGGGGGGGGTTAAGGTAGGTACCGCTGTAGGGCTCAGGGGGGATGTTACAACCTGCACCCAAGGTGGGTTAGACTGCAAGGCAGTACGCCGCGGGGGTTGGTGACGGTAGGGAACGAAGGTTGCGCAAGGTCCAGACAGGTCGTTACCGTCTTAACAGGTTGTTCTACAAAGAGCTTAAAGAAGGCGCTTGTAAGATTGTAGACGGGAACATAATATTGCCTATGTAAGGAACAAAAGAGCAGTTCCTTACTTATGGCGCTATCTGCTTATCTCTAACGTGCGTGATAAGCGAGCGGATAAAACAAGCGAACGGATAATTTTCCACCACCACAACACAAAGACCCTCAATTACACAACCATAACCTTAGGAAACAACAATAACTGAATCGGAAACAGATGAATCAGACGATTCTGCAGCCTCCTTGCACGTACGTACATTATGGCCAGGCTTGCCGCACACGCTACAACACCGAATCTTCGTTCGAGACCCCCCTGCACCACCACCATTTTGTCGTGTTTCCTGGGCCAACTGCTCACCCGCAGCCTTCTGATCTAGTAGATCCTGTGCTTCTTGTACAGTAAGTGACCCTCCAAGCCGTACACGTATTTTTTTGGCTCTCCGTCTCTTGCTAAGCTCCTCATTGGCCTTCCGTAGTGCTGAGACCTCCGTACGTAGAAGGGCTACCTCGTGCATTATAGCCATTGTACCTTTGGCTAATCGGTCCACAGCAGTCAGCATTGAGGTTGGAGAGCTGCCCTGATGATTAGAAATTCGAGTTTTGATAAAGGCTGACTGCGAGGTAGCCTCTCGAGGGTTGTGTGGCGTTTGGGAGACCCAAGGTAGTGCGGTGGTTGGGCTTGAAGCTGAAGGTGTCGGGGTCCGAATACGCACATCCAGCTTAGATATCACCCTTTCTGGGTCGTACGGCACAAGGCCGGCTCCGGCAAACCCTCCTTGGATGTTCTTCTCTGTGATCGAAGCAAAAAACGCCTCTTTAAACCCACAGAGAAACTCCAGCTTGCTGATATATGTGATATTCATCCTCATCAACTGCTCAATCTCACGGCTATACGCCTTCTTCAATGGAGAAAAACAGCCAACATCTAATGGCTGAAGTAGGTGTGAAGAGTGCGGAGGCATACAGAGTGTGATAATGTTGTTCTCTTGGCAATAGTTCTCGAATTCGTCGGAGTGGTGGCTATCGTGGCCGTCAAGGATTAATAGCCGGTGTGTGCCTGTTGTGCGAGATTTTGTATGGAAATCGAAGTGCCGAATCCAATCCATGCCTTTCTTATTCGTAGTCCAGCCATTATCGGTTGTTGCAATGCGCCAGGTCGCCGGAAGGTTGCACTCTTTATACCAGTTGGTAAGGTGATATTGCCCAGCTAGGATGATGAATGGTGGGATAGCCCAGCCTTGAGCATTTACTCCTTGGATAACCGTAGCCCACTCCCGATTACCAGGCTGGGCTTGTTTAGCCCTGCCACGGCCATCAGAGGTAGTAACTACCATACTGGGGACGATAACGCCCATCATAAAGCCGGTCTCGTCGAAATTGTACGTATCTTCGTCGAGGATGCCGTACTTGGCCTTCGTGTTGTGCACAAGGGCAAACCACTCGCCAATAATCTTTGGATCTTCGCACTTAGCCCTCTGGTAGTCGTATTTACGCGTAAAACGCGTCCGGAGTTCTGGCTGGCGTTTAATGAAGTTGTAAGCCCAGCGTTTGCCGATAAGGGGCGCGTCGCGTTCGCGGAGTAGTCGGTTGGCCATATCTTCCACGTAACAAAGCCGAGGATGAAATGCACGCGTACATAGCTCAACTATATATCGGACAATAGTTTGCTCTTCCAAATCCGTGAGTTTGCGTGAGTTGGCTGGAGTATCGCGTCGTGCAGGTATGCCGGCGAGTCGACGGCGAATAGTTCTGTCGTCAACATCGTAGATCTTCGCTGCGGCTCGTTTGCTTAGCTTTTTGTTGTTTTTTACAGCTTCAGCGGCCAGAATTACTCTGGCTTCGTTGGAGGTGGAAGACATGATTTTTGGTTGAGAAATGGGAAGTTGAAGGTAGGAGGTCAGGTCGCGTCAAAAAGTGCGGCGCTCGCTTGTCTGCGGCGCTCGCTTATCATACACGTTAATCGATGTTAAGGTAGGCGGTGTATTTATACGCGGGTGCGACGGAACCCAAACAACATCTCCATCCCTCATCGAACCAAAACACCCCCATCACCAACCTCGCCCTCGTCGACATTTCCTCCATAAACTCACACAGGAAAAAGCTCCCCACCAGCACCCACCGCTCCTTCTCCCCATCTTAACCTATGAACTGAACCCCCTCTCGTTCTTCCGTCCTCCTCGAGACAAAAAGTCATTGTGCCCCCCAGACATAAAAAATCTCACCCCCTTTTCTACATCCTAGCGGCACGAGGCCAAAGTGGCCTGAGCGGTGACGCAGAAGCGGTGGCTACTTAGTGAGCGGCCTAGTTTGAAGAGGATCGTGTGCGTTTGAGGGGAGGGAGTGTCATAGTTGCCGTCTGCAGGGTTGTGGAGGATGTGTTTGAGAGCGATTTTGAGATTGGCGAGGTTGAGGGGATCAAAAGGGGGATGAAGGGTAGGAAAAGGTTGTTAGTCCTGGTGTGGATATGGCGGGGAGATGGCGTGGCCAGGTGCCAAGTCTTATGTTGAGTACAGAAGTAAGAAATCATGTTTGCTGGTTGACAAGACGGGGCTTTCAAACAAGCTCCAGAAACAACGGCTTAGCTCCCTTAAAGGATCCACCTTTCTTCGCGCGGCATCCCAATGCCCGACCCCTTACCCGCTTATACGGTGAGAGCAACTTTTGGGTAAAATAACAGCCAGTGATGGGTTGGTATGTGTCTGCTCTGGCGCCCAGCCGTGGGAGACAGGTAGTGAGGGAGGAGCGTATTCCGACGTGGTTTCGATGATAGGGCCA
This sequence comes from Schizothecium vesticola, assembly GCA_030549215.1. Taxonomy (NCBI): domain Eukaryota; kingdom Fungi; phylum Ascomycota; class Sordariomycetes; order Sordariales; family Schizotheciaceae; genus Schizothecium; species Schizothecium vesticola. Next base: position 197,029 of record JAUKUD010000007.1, on the reverse strand, counting down.
TAGCGCCCGCCGCTATCCATGTCTCGTCCCACCTCGATGAATACCTCGATAACCTCTGTGGTAGCGTTAAGATACTCGCTCTTATTATTCTCAAGATGGCTTTTTACGGTTTTAGCCGTGGCACTGAAGGCTACGCGCTTAGGTTCCTCTTCAAAGTCACTTCGCACATCGATCTCAACATCCGCGATCGTGGTTTCTTTGCCCTAAGTGGGAGCTAGTCCCGCAGCCTGCCCTCTATGGAGGATGTGACCTAAAACTTCCATAACTATGGTGCCTTGGATGAACTTATGGTCGAAGCTGTATTCCCATCCCACGGGGGGAGTTTGGCCAACTACCCTGATAGAGATGTGGACGGTGTCGAAGTAGGTGGGGAGGCTACGAACGGAAAGTACGGTGGCCCGGAAGTTGGTTGGAAAATGGTACATGATGTCAATATGGCAGTATCCAAGGGCCTTGGTGTCGAACAGTCGCCTCCAGGTGAATCTCGCTTCATCGCGCACTTGACGGTTGACAGCGAGGAGGGCGTCTGCCGGATGCGGGTACCGGTCTTTCCACCAGTGGATCAGGGGATCTCCGAAGGTGACCCGAGGCTCTTTGCGATCCGCCTTGCTGTTTGATTATGGCGCCAAGGATAGAGTGACCAGTTCGAAGATGGCGTCGCGTGTCTCGCGGGGAGTGAGAGAAAATAGCAACGCGGTCCTGTCGCTGGCGTGGTGTCGGGCGCCGTGGGATCCGCCATATCTGCTTCAAGAAGTCTCGTGACTGTCAAGAGAGAGCGGTAAGAGAAGTAAGTAGTCAGGCGGGTGAGTCGAAGGACAATGCGAGTGATTTGATGGCATATGCATGTGCTTTGGGCTCGCCGAGTTATTCAGTTCGGCGTATCCGACGTCGGCTCCGGGACTTTGATGAGTGTGAGTGAGCGAACCCGCGTCGGCAGCTCGTATTGACTTGCGTTGACACGGGGAGTGAAGTTGAAGATGAAGTTATGCAACAAACCTTTTGGGCGAAGTGAGCTTGATAACGACCCTAACCCTGCCGATGCTGCGAGTAAGAGCAATGTCTCTCGTTAGCCCCGCTTTTATTCCGGTTCTCGTCCATCCTCCCCGCTCATGTTTCCTCTCCACTATTCCCTCCCTACCTAGATACCTAGCAGAGAGTGTGCAGGAGCCAGGTACCCCTTGTCACATAAGAAAACATGTCCAGCGAGATGCGCGACCTCTGCGTCCGCTGTTCGAACATATTCATACATCGCCAGTCGCTCGACAATCTTACGAAGGGAACGATAAACGCGCAGTGGGGAGTTCCTCCATGAGAGAGTCGGCTGGAAAAGGCTGCCAACTTTGCAACCTGCTCTACCTAGGGCATGAACATTGTAAGATGCGATTTTGTTTTCCCGCTAGATTGCACAAAAGTCACCCTGTTTATCCACAGCGACGCCGCTGCATTCGCCAGTCCTCAGACGAACCCTAGAAGATTCAGACTGTGCTGCGTTCTACTCCCGTACGAACCCGCCCAATCCGCAGCCAAAAGATTTCCTTCTTGATTACCGCTTCAGAACGGGATACATGCCACACGAGGTCTCGGTACATGTAACCACCACGCTGCGCTTCAACCAGGACGAGGAGCAGATCGGGCTCATCCTGTGTTCGGAAACCGGTATGATATTTGCCTCGCCCAAGGGGTCCATTGAGAGGAAAGACTAAAAGGGGGCATCCCAAGGCAATTCAAATCCGGCTCGAGTCTAGGCTGTCCACAGTCTCCCAATCTCGACGTAACCTCTCAGCAGACATACGAACTCGTCAGGACTTGGTTAGAGGGCTGCGACCAGCAGTGTGGCGAGCATGAGGAACACCCATCTTGCCGAACACCCCAAGCTCGTCTTCCCGCAAGAGTCCTGGAGATCTCGCCCGGAACCGGTGCCGAACCCACCTTAAGGGTCTACCATTCCTCTCGCGAGTTGGGCACATATGCGGCCCTCTCGTACTGCTGGGGAGGCAATCAGCCGTTCTCGACCACAACCCGCAATGTCAGCCAGTACTCGAAAACCGGGATACCCCTGCAAAACCTCCCGCAAAGCATCCGCGATGCGGTTTGAGTCACGGCAAAACTCGGGCTCCGGTATCTGTCGGTGGACTCCCTCTGCATTATCCAAGACTCGGAGAGCGACAAAGCGCAAGAGATTGCACGCATGTCGGACGTATATCGCATGTCGTACATCACCATTTCGGCCGCCAGCGCAGAGACCTGCTACGAGGGTTTCCTACAGCATAGACAGGACTACGGCGAGCCCGTCAAGGTTCCGTTTGGATGCCAGGACGGGTTGGTGGGCAGCGTATTGCTGTATCGCAAATCCAAGGTGTTGGTGGAGTCTCTGGACCCCCAAGAGCCCATAGATAAGAGAGCATGGATGCTGCAGGAGAGCTTCATGTCGCCGCGCCTGCTCATCTACTGTCGGAACCAGCTGTTTTGGTCGTGTCAGCACGTCCGGGGTCGGGATGGGGGAGTCTGGCCAGGGGGGTTGGAGGACGGGGCGCAGACGGGCGAGGAGCACTACAACCGTATTAGATACAGAGCTTCGTATCGCGGGGGTGCTAGGGACCGCCTCGCAGTGCTTGGAAGCGCCAGCATCGACACCTGGAAGCAAATCATTGAGAACTACTCGCGGCGCCGCTTGACCGAGCCCCTCGATAAATTTCTTGCCGTCTCGAGCATCGCCGCTCACTTCTCCGACTTGCTCTCAAGCCAGTACCTGGCCGGGCTGTTCAAGACAGAATTTGCAAGGCAGCTCTTCTGGAAGGCGAAACTCCCCAGTAACCTGACCAGGCCCGGGGTCTGGAGGAGTCCATCGTGGTCATTTATGAGCATCGACGGCGACATCGACTTCTCCGTGACCCAACGGCGCGACGTGGAGCCGAAAGCAGGTCAGATAACCGACTTCAAAATCACGCTCGAGGACGACAACCTCCCGTTTGGGAAACTGCGCGCGGGGTGGATCAAGATTCGTGGCTATCTGGGCCAGGTGTATCCTTCCAGAACGGACCACAGCCCATCAGGACTGGGAGGAAAGCTCAGGTTCGGGCCGGAGCCGGCGGCTTCGTCGACACTCCCGTTCGGAGAGTTTCAGTTCGACACGGTCAATCTCGAGGCATCTGTCGTAACGACAAACCATGACCCGCGGGGATGGAGCGCGCCCATCTGGTGCCTCAACTTCCGCAGCCGCAGCTTTGGGCTCATGCTGGATAAGCTTCCCGACGGAAATTTCCATCGCGTTGGTGTCTTCGGTACTGACTCGGATGCCCTGAGGGCGTCGTCAAAAAAGTGGCAACGGGTGGAGATTGTTATCGTGTGATTTGCCACATTACCACTGTGAAGAGAGGTAATCCAAATCTGGTATATCTCCGGGCGTTTCCCAACCTTTCAAGACTACCTCCTGGTTTGAATGTCCATAAGTCCTGAGAATGGGCAGCAACAGAGTGATATTTCAAGTTGAGCTCACAGCTCGAAGACCAAGGTGGACTCACCTTGGAACCTTCTATGAGCAGCACTGTCAGCACTAAGATGCTTCCTCTCTAGTCAGGACAAAATACGCCTCGCTCCCTCATCCTAAGGCAGTCGATTTTAGGGTGGTGAAATAGTAGAATCCAGCATGAGAGCAACCTTGCTGCCGAATATCATTATAGAGTCTCCATCTCTACAGCTCTAATTATATCACAGCAACGCTGAAATGACACGTCGCTCAGCCTTTGCAACGCTTGTGTTGTCTCCGAGTTGTCCCCCAACCAACGGGTCTACCCAACCTGCTTCACCGGCGCCCCCCACCACAACCTCACCTTCTTATCCATCCGAACCCTCCTATACGTATATCCGTCATCTGCCCCCCTCCACGCAACCGATAACTCCCCCTCCTCGCCCCCCCTACCCAAACACCCCCCCAACCACGTCCCCACCCCCACCCCCGGCTTCCCCCGCCTCACAATCACATCCGCCCTCTCCAGAATCTGAACCTTCCTCTCCCCCACATCTACCCCCACCACAAGCTTCCTACACGCCACCACCCCAAACCCACCCCCCACCACGCACCCCTCTTTCCCCAAAACCCTCATCACCCTCTCCCCCGCCACCTCACTCGCCCCCATCATCGCCGCTGCCAGCCCCACCCACGGCGCCTTGAGGTACGGATTCTGCCCGCGAATCGCCGCCTTCACCCCCTCCCCGACCCCAAACCGCACCGCCACCCTGAGCGCGACATCCAACGCCAGCACCAGCGCATGGTCCCACCCGTCGCGGGCGTCCATCGATTTCTGCAGGGTCGGCAGTAGCGAGCACGCCTGCGCGAGCACGTGGTCGACGAGGAGGGCGTTGGCGCGGCGGGCGCGCGCAAGGTGCGCCGAGAGGGCGGCGAGCGTGTGCATGACGGTCGCGGTGCACTGCTGGGTTTGATAGGCCCAGGAGAGGGCGAAGCAGGCGGCTTCGAGGGTGGCGGGGCGCGGGGGGGTGGGGATGCCGGGGGTGGAGGGGGTTATGTCCTACCAGAGGGAGAGGGCGGGGGGGTGGTCGGAGGGGGGGCCGGGTTGGTGGAGGAGGTGGGAGAGGTGGGGGGCGGTGTGGTCGAGGGGGTAGCCGGTCAGGGCGCCGAGGAGCTTGTTGGAGGAGACGCGGGTGCGTTCCAGGGCATGGTTGTTGTCTTTGAGTCGCTGGTTCTCGGTCCGGAGCGCGGTGATCATGTCTTTGAGTTGGACGACTCTGATGGCGAGGGCTTCGGTCTGGGCCCGCTGGTCTTCGTATGAGGTTGGGTGTTCTTGTCGTTGGGGGGGCAGGGGTTCGTCTCGAAGGTGGTAGTGGAGGGAGAGCGATCGGGGCTGTTCATGGTGGTTGGCGGGCGTGTGTTGGCGGGTGGGAAACCGGTCGAGATAGGAACCTCACGCAGAACGTCAGGAGAAATGTATGGCAGGGAATTCCGCCGGTGAGCGTATTCGCCGCGCGCATCGCGGTAGGGGTTGGCCCAGTTGGGTGCCGTGGAGAACATAGCCACCGGACTGTGTGTTGAGGTCCACTCCAAAAAAACTCCGAAAAGTTCTGGTGGCCGGTCTGAAGATAGATAGTGATATGGCTGGGAGTGCTGAGTGTGCTCGACGGCGTTAGGCACTGGGGGGTGAAGAAGCAAGGAAGAAAACAGGACGATGCCGTTTGGGATTCCCCTCTATGGGCTGTTCCTTCTTGGTAGGCATCATACTCGACCTTGCCCGCTCGAAGAGCTCGAAGATGGAAGTAGTTGCCCGCCTTGAATACCTCCCTGTTGACGCAGGTAGGTTGACATGAAGGCGCCCCCCCAAGGACTAAAGCGCGATAGGCTTCTCCGCATAGGTCAGTTCCGAGAATACCTGCAACAGAGGGAGGCCTCATCATCTACCAGAGATGCGAAATGTAAGTGGTATGAGACGACAGACAGCATCTGACCCATCACATACCTCCCTCTTTTGACCATTGTCGATCACGATAAGTTGACTTGGTACTGTGAAGTAGTACAAAGGGCGCCCATCGTTTCCTCGTCGATATCATTTTGGAATCACTAACAGGAAATGATGCAGTTCGGACTGTCGGATTGGCGGCGATTGGACTGACTGACGCCACAAAGTCCGACGTCGTTCGGAGCTTGGCGATCACCTTCTGTGATTCGACCTTTTGTCGCTCCCCGCGTCAAAGATGGTGTCGAGTGGCTGGTGGAGCTCAAGACTGGCGGCCGGAATGCATCATCACATAGAAGTTGAGGCCAACTAGGGGGCGGAGTCGTGAACCAGCCACAGTCATCATCAGCACTGCCTTTAGGCGTCAAGACACGCCCAAGTCTTAAACCGATGACCTCCAGCAAAATGACTACCGATTCATCACCTTTCTCGACATCATCATGGCGGACCCATTGTCTGTAGTGGCTAGCATCGCGGGCATCCTCGCCTTTGCCGCCAAAATCACCAGCGAAACCATTGCCCTCGTCTCGGACATCCGCGACGCCCCTGGCGAAATCACCGATCTGCGCTTTGAGCTGCAGCACCTCTCGTCCTTCGTCCGATCTACCCATCATCTCGTTAGCAGAAACGAGCCAAAGCCCGACGACAAGCCGCTCGAGGACACGACGACGGACTGCCTCCAGCGATGCGTGACCATTGTCAACGAGATCCAGACCAAGCTCAAGCCCTTTCTCTCGGCGGGCAGCGGCCGGAGGAGCCCCCTGCCCCAATCATGGAGCTGGGTCTTTCACAAGGCCAGCATCCGAAACCTCAAGGACAGGCTGCGGAATTCCAGGGCCATGCTGAGCCTGTCGGTGACGGTCCTGACTGGGTGAGTGCTGACCGGTTGGACATGTTTTGAAGGGTTCTGACTCTGCAGACACCTCCTCGGCAAAGGACAGCATGAAATCATGGACGAAATGGTCCAGGGCATGCAGCGGCTTGATCACCGGCTTCAGCGTTCCGAGAATGCCAAAAGACTGCGAAACAAGCTCCAAACCGACCTCGAGAGCGTCTCTGGGTCCCAGGTGAACAGGATCTCGTCCGACCAGACTGTATTCTCGGATCAAACAGACGGCGACTTTCCCATGCGAAAGATGTTTGAGAATGACCAGGAGAATGCACCGCCAGTCTCATCGTTGGCCGACTACAAGACGCTCGACGGCGTGGGAATGGCACTGCTCGCAGCAGACATTGTCGACGAGGTCCCTGCCTTGCTCCGCGCGGCCCAGGCGGGCAATGTCCAGCAAGTCCGGGCTCTCTTGTCTCTTGGGGCGTCTCCATCTCCGCGTCTGCCTGACGGCCGGACCGCGCTGCACTTTTGCGCCATCTACGACGACGCCGAGACAGCAGAAGCTCTCGTCAAGTACGGCGCCGACGTAAATGCCAAGGACGACAAGCAGCGCTCTCCTTTTCGCCTCGCCGTCAGCTCCCAGTCCTTTGGCATGGCGGCTCTGCTGATGCGAAAGGGGTCAGAAGTCGAAAAATCTATCCACCTCTTGTTGGATATCATTCGGACCGGCTCTGGGCCCGGGTTTGCCGAGTTTCTCGCGGCGTTGCGGGAGCGGTGGGACGATTCCGGTCCGTTCATGGTGCACGAGGCCATCGAGTATGACGACAATGACGCCCTCGGAGCTCTCCTCGGCGGTGGATTTGACCCCAATCGTCGCGACGCAAGTGGCATCTCGCCCATCCACCGCGCCATCATCCAGCGACGCAAGACTGCTGTCGAGCTGCTTCTCCGCCACGGAGCAAACAGCAACGATTTCCTCCCCCCACAGACCGATTCCCTGCTAAAACCCGACACCATCCATTGGCACCGGGCCCTCCTCCGGCCGATGCTCGATTGCGGCATCACGCCTCTCGGGACAGCCGGACGGGCGATGCACGACATCGACATGGTGCGGCTTTTGCTCGAGGCTGGGGCCGATCCCAACTTTGAGCACTCGGACGGTAAGTGACCCTCGGATAATCGGACCCGGACCTGCTGACGCTTCCATCTTAGGAGGGCTGGTGACCATGGGGCTGTGCATCAACGAGTACAACGACATCCACAAGCTGCTGGTCGAGTTTGGCGCCGACGTCCACAACAAGAACCGCAACGGGCACACGGCAATCTACTACGTCGTGCTGCACGGGAATCTGGATCTCGCGCGGTTCCTACTGGACCGAGGGGTCAACCCCAGCACCGTTTGTGAGGCCGACGGCAACTCGACCATGTTGCATGTCGCCATCCGCCACCGATTCGGGGACGTCGCGAGGCTTCTCGTGGAGCGGGGGGCAGATCTCGGGGCGAGAGATGCATTTGGTCGGACGCCGATGAGGATGGTGGAGGAACACGGGGACTGCGGCGTGAGGAAGCTGATGGAGGAAAAGACGGCAAAGTGATGAGAATTTCTTTTCCTCTCCGCCAAATCAGAGGGAGGGCGCTGAAAGGTGCCCGGGAGAGGAGTGGGGGTGCGGGGTAAACGCAAAAACATCGCGATGCGGCGAGGAATCTCTTTCTTGCAACTCTCGTCGACCATGCCGACCATGTCAAAGTTTGCCTATGCTATCGTCCCGGGGCACTTTGTGCAGGACGAAGAGCAGGAGGATATCTCGAAAGATGTCGTACGCTGCCCCCAGGCAATCCCCCGACCCCCCCAGGTGCCAGCTCTGACCCTTCCAGTTCACACTCCCAGGCCTTGGCTTGATCGAGGGCCAGACAAATCCCAACTGGTCGGGCTTTTCCGATTACCTCGATCAGCTAAACAGCGAGAGTGATCAATTCCAGTACAAGCTGATCCTTGCCACGCGCCATGGCGAGGGCTACCATAATGTCAAGGAGGCAGAGGTCGGCACCGCCGCCTGGGAGGTAGGTCGTCGCCATCTTTTCTCTGCCATCTTTGCTCTCTAGATGCTCACAATTGCAGTCCTACTGGGCCAAGCTGGAAGGCGATGGCAAAACCGTCTGGGCGGATGCCGATCTGACACCCAAGGGCAGAGGCCAGGCCCTGGCCACCAACACCTTTTGGAAGGACGCCGCCGCCCACCTTGGTCTCCCTCTCCCTCGCCGCCACTACTGCAGCCCCCACAGCCGCTGCCTCGACACCTGCACCCTCGCCTTCACCGACATCCCAGACGCGCCCCCCTTCCGGCCCATCGTCAAGGAGCTGATTCGCGAAAGGCTGGGTGTCCACACGTGCGACCGCCGGCGCACGCGCACCTGGATCGCCGAGAACCACCCCCAGTTCATCATCGAGGATGGCTTCAAGGAAGCCGACGAGCTATGGAAGCCCGACGTCCGGGAGACGCTTCCCGAGCACGCCGTCCGCATCAAGGCCTTCCTAGACGACCTGTTTAGCCACGACGACGAGACGATTGTGTCGTTGACGATTCACTCTGGGTCCATCATGGCCTTGTTCTCCGTCATTGGTCACGTCGCGCTTCACGTCGCGCCAGGAAACATTGTGCCCATGTTGATCAGGGCCGAGAGGATAGATTGAGTGTGTTCCATCTACACTGCCTTATTTTGATGGCCCAAACGTGGACGCCCAAGCATCGTAGGTCGGCGACAGCATCAGCTCCTGCATGTGCCGCCTCCGGATCCCAACATTGCCGCCATCAAAGATGGGCAGCACAATAGCCGTGTTGAGCAGATCCGAAAAGGGTTGGTCGAGGTCATAGGCCGTCCTGTAGCTGTCAGTCCGAGATCTCCAAAGCAAGAGTCAGCCAACTTACACGCCCACCGCATTGATCGCATCCGTACACGCCTTGACGGCCGCCTCGCTGCTGTAGATCTTTGCCGCCAGCGCCAGCTCCCGCCGGGCATCGTAGTCCCCAGGCCCGTTCTCCAGCGCGTGCGCCGCCTTCCACGTCAGCGCCCGCGCCGCCTCGGCCTGCATCTTGATGCCCGACAACAAATCCGCAAACGCCTGCCTCTCCAGCAGCGGCACCGCGCCCCCCCTCGCATCCCTCTTCGCAAACGCCAAAGCCGCATCAAACGCCGCCCTCATCACCCCGACCCCCATCGCCCCCACCAGCACCGCGCTCGCATCAAACGACCCAAACGCCACCTGCGCCCCCTGCCCCGGCGGACACAGCACATTCTTCGCCGGCACCCTCACCCGATTATATCTCACATGCGGCCCCGAAACCGACGAATGCCCCGGCATCTCCACATGCCTCACCACCTCGAAGCTCCCCTCCCCATTCCTCTCCAAATCCCCCCTCGTCACCAACACGATCATCACCTTATCCCGCGGATCCCCCCCATACTCCTCCCCGTCCGTCACATCCCTGCACACCACGCACGCCAACTCGCACCCCTTGAAGTCCCACCCCGCGCAGTTCGTCGCCCACATCTTCTCCCCGTCCACCACCCACTCGTCCCCCTCCCGCCTCGCCGTGGTCTGAAACCCCGCCCCGCCCTTCTCAAGCGCGTTCGCCACCCCCCCGGGCTCGCTGAACACCAGCGACGCCAGCGGCGCGCCTTCGCCCGACAGGAACGGCGCGAGGAATTCGGCGTGCGCGGGGTCCCCGGCGATGTTGAGCGGGGTGAGGCCGAGTCCGGTGGCGAAGATGGTCAGGGCGGCGGAGGGCTCGACGGCGTAGCACTCTTCGACGAGGAGGGCAGCTTCGACGAGGGAGCCGCCGGTGCCGCCGAGGGCGGGGGAGAGCTGGGATTTGATGAGGGAGGAGGACACGGCGGTGGCGTAGGTGGGGCGGGTGGCCTGGAAGCGCGCGGGGTGCGAGGAGTGCGAGAGGTAGGTGGCGCGGGAGGGGCGGAGGACGTTTTGAGCAAAGCTGGCGGCCGCGGAGCGGGTGGCGGCCTCGGAGGGCGAGAGGTGGAAGGAGATGCCAGTCATTTTGGGTGTGGGTGTCTGTATCGGGCAGGGGTATTGGTGGTGTAAATGATGGAATCTAGGTTGGTCAAGTTGTTTCGGCGAGTTGAGGAAGTGATCTTGGTTTTATAAGAGGGGATAGACCTTGAGATAGACCAAGTGGTAGGACCTTGCATATGCCTAGCCGCATGATCAACACTAAACCAGCGGCATGGCGATTTCTAACAGGATGAGAAATCGTTGCCTTGGGCGATGTCACCTTGCCCCTCAATATCATTGACCATCTGCCGGGCCTGCATAAGTACATGTGGGTTTACCTTGGAACATGCCGTATCTCCGACATGTAAGTACCCAATCAGTGTATTTGGGGCCCGGAGCGATCGGCGCTGACACCAAGGAGGCCGTGACGGGATGATTACTTTGGAAAATGTCTGATTTATAAAAAAGGGTTTTAAAGTCTGTACGAAGGGCAGCAAACCCCCTTTCTACCCATCTTACCAAAGCTACCCCCTTTTCAGAAATGCATCAACCTAGCAACGCTTCCACCTCGTCTTATAGGTACCTATGGCGTTGCGAGGGAATTGGTTCCCCCCAGATTCCGACTCTGTGGAACCCCCGCACCCCTAACCGTATGGGAGACACCGCGTCTCTGAACACCCGCAGAGCCAATCTGCACCTCCTTGGATCTCCAACGAACAGCGCTACGACCTCTTCTTGGACACAAGGCTGTTTGGCCGAGTCAGTCTCTGGCCCCGGCGGTTTCTCCACTTGGCATTATTCGAGTGGGAACTGTTTTTTGGGGGGGGGATGGTGATGCCGGCTATCCGGAAGAGGATGGCCCCAAGAAGGGCTGAGTGTATGAATGTTTTTTGTTCCAGAATAGCAGCAGTCTCGGGCTGGAACTTGCCGAGTTGTGACCGTTTTTGAACTTGTTGCAGGTTCATACAGGATTGGAATCAATGAGAGAGAAGGGAATCGGGCCAACCGGAGACTTCCATATTCCCTCCTTCCCTCTGCACACCTGGGCCATCTTCCAATCTTGACCAAGACCCGCTGCCAGGAGAAGGTACGGTGTGTGATATGGACTCATGACAGAATCGGGCAAGGACACAAGAGCTTTGCCCGTGAGTCAAATGCTCCCAGTCCATCTTTCGTCCACTGGCCTTGGCTTTGCACAACGTTCCATCTCGTCATCCAAATTGCTGTCTTTCACACCACTAGATAAATCACAAGAAACTCAACCCCTGAAACGGCGAGTTGGCAGGCCGACCGGGACCCGCAACCTACCAACAACGCCAAAAACAGGGCCCCTGAGATCCTTTGCAGTCTCAATTCCCATAGTACATTCCCCATGATGCCTCATCAGCAGCTGACCACCTGAACATCTCGACTTCCAATCGGGACGGGCTTGTGGTGTTTTCCAGAATCCTTCCCAGGCTCCCATTTGCAAGGTTCTCAGCTCCCCAATCGGAAGTATGATGTCGGGTCGACTAAATCCGGCAGCGCCACTCGGGGCACGGCCCGCGACACCTGGAACGTTAGGCCGCCAGGAGGAAGCAAGTCAGCAAGTCAGCAAGTCAGCAAGCCGGGATTGGGTGTCTAAGGTCCAGGCAGAAGCCGAAGATAAAGAGGAGCACCGCAGTCAGAAAAAAAAAATCGCCTTTGCCTGGACAGGAGGAGACTGACTCGGCCACGACAAGAACATTTCTGGCGATCTCTGTCATCTCGGATTATTAACCCGTTTCGAACCATAAGCGGGATTGGCTCGGTCGCCCTGCACCCTCTTTTCGGTCTCAACGCACTCGAACCCCTGCCCCGGCTCTCGTGAGAAGAGCGGCCGTCAAATTACGGGGTGCATACTATCTCCGGCGAAGACGACCAGGCGGCGATATAAGAGCATTATCTCATCCAACGCGAGACTCCATAGCACCAAATCAACAACAAACTCTCCCGGAGGTTAAGGATAATACCAACAGCACCAATTCCAACTTCAAAACCGAAAACCACACACCATGCCCGCCGTATACGCCGACCACCCCTTCGCCGTCATCCCCACCCCCAGCTTCCCGCGCCTCAAAAATGGCGAACCTGTACGTCTTGACCCCCTTCCCCCCCGCCGCCCACCCGCTAACCCCCCCACAGATCGATATCTTCCACCGCCTCGCCACCGAAATGACCCTTGTGCACAACCTCCTCCTCCGCTCCCTCAACGCCATTGTCCTCCAAGCCCCGCACATCACCGGCGCCGACATCCTCCCCTTCACGCGCTTCATCCTCGCCTGGCACACCCTGATCTCGGTCCACCACGCGGGTGAGGAAGAGCTCTTCTTTCCCGCCGTAGAGCGCATGACGGGCGTGGTGGGCGTCATGGACAAGGAGAAGGGCGAGCACGAGCAGTTCCACGCGGGGTTGGACGCGCTCAAGGGGTACGTGGACGCGGTGGTCAAGGGGGAGGAGAAGTGGGATGGGGGGAGGGTGGTGCAGGTGGTGGAGGGGTTTGGGGGGGTGCTGAGGGGGCATTTGAAGGGGGAGATCGAGAGCTTGGAGGGGTTGAGGAGGTTTGGGGAGGAGAAGATGAAGGGGGTGATGAAGGCCGCGGAAGAGGAGGCGGAGGCGGGGATGGTATGTCTTTTTTTTCTTTCTCTCTCTTTTTCTCTGTCTCTGGTGCTGACATTTACGGACAGAAAGCACTTGGGGGGTTCGGCCTGGCCTGGGCCTTTCAGCAGATTGACTACGAGTTCGAGGAGGGCACATGGAAATCCTGGCCGGCAGCGCCTTTCCCGGTCAAGTTCATCGCACAGACGGTCATGGGGCGGATTTATGCCGATGGGCTCAAGTATTCGGCGTGTGATCGGAATGGGAGGTTGCAACCGCTGTATGCGCTCAGGGATAAGCAGTGAGACGGCACTGGGACTTTGAGCGCAGCGAGCAGCCCGCCGCAGACGCCCCCGGAGGGCCGCCGGAGGCAAAGCCGGCCCAGATTTTGGATTCATGACGGGAGTACGGATACACAAATGTTAATATACATGATTTCTCACAAGGGAACAGGAGTATTAAAGGTAAACGTCCGGGCAGACCCAGACAGCATCACCCAGTTGATCAGGGGCTCGTTGCCGACCTTGTCCGCCGTGACGCCGGATCCCGAGTACGAAACAGTCCCGGGGAAAGTGACGGGGAGAGGAACACCGCAGGTATTGCCGTTGGCGGTGACCGTGGCCCCGGTAATAGTCCCGCTGGCGGTAATGGTATACCTCAGTCGTGGCTGGCAGAGACTATCCGCATGGTTAGCACCCCCCCCTCTCCACAGGACAAAAGGCAAGACTCACTCTCTCGTCCGCCTCCTCACAAACTCCCCCGCAATATCATCATGCTTTAGATTCACCACCGGCCAGTCCGTCAACCGCGTCAACTCCTGCGCCACCGCCTCCACCCAGACCTGCACCAGCGAAAACGTCCCCGTCTGCGTCCCCACCGTCACCGTCGGCTGCCCGCTCACGCGCATGTTCGCCTGGTGGAACATGAACGGATCGCCAAACAGCCCCAGCAGATGCCGCACGTTGGTGATCCTCGCATCCTCAAGCAGGTCCGCCCACGTGCGCGGTGTCCCGGACATGGCGCCCCACTCGGCGACGGTGCACGCCGCCGAATAGCAGTTGTAGTAGACGTTGGTGGCCCAGCGCGGGACGACGGTGAGCCCGGCGTGGCCGTCGTCGGCGGCCGTGGTGGTGCGCGCCCAGAACGGGCTGTCAGCGCTGCGAAGGATGGGCCGCGTGTTGTCGCCGACGACAAAGGTGATGCCGTTGTCGAGCCAGGCGCGGATGACGTCGCCGTTGTGGAGGCCGGAGATGGCGGGCGGGACGAGGCCCTTGGGGGACCAGCGGGTGGCCGAGGCGATGCCGAGCTGGGCGGCCCAGGCTTGGTTGAAGCGGATCTCGCTCGCGGCGTCCGAGTAGGTGGCGTTGTTGAGGTTGAGGTGAGTGAAGGTGTGCGAGACGTGGGCGAAGGCGTTGCGGTTGGCGGGGGTGGTGAACCAGTTAGCGAGGGGGTCGAGCTTGGCGCAGGTGGCGGACCACGAGTAGGTGGTGTAGGACGGGTTCCAGTAGTCGGTGCCGGTGCCGAGGGGCTTCTTGAACTCGATGGGCGTCGTGGCGGGGTATAGCGGGCCGAGGACGTACGTGTCGGGGACGCAGATGCCGGGGGCGGCGACGGCGCCGGCGGACTCGAGGTCGCCGGCGCCGTTGTGGGCCAGCTCGAGGAAGAAGGAGGAGCCGGTGGGGAGGCGGGAGTTTAGCGAGGATTGCCAGGAGACGTGGGCGGCGAGGTCGCTCGGGGCGATGCGGAAGGTCTCGAGGGGGGACGTGTTGTAGATTTCGGTGGCGAGGTGGACGTCGTCAACCTGGACGCCGAGGCGCGTCTTGCGGGCGCCGGGGAAGAGGCCACGGGTCAGGAAGTGGATGGAAGCGTGCTGCAGGAAGTTGGGGCCGTAGGCCCAGGCCGTGTTCCACGACATGAACCAGACCATCTGCTTGCGGGCGCCAAACGTGTTGACGACGCCGGCGACCGTCTCGGCGGGGTACGGACCGCCGGGCTCAAACTTGGCGAAGGCTACGGTGGTCGTGGCGTTGGTGATGACTGCGGGGGTGTGCCAGAGGTCTTTTGTGGGGACGGCCTGGTTGAGTTTGAGGCGGGCCGTGGGGAAGTGTGCGTTGCTGACGAACTTGATGGGGTTGTTGTCACTGGTACCTCCGACGGACGGGTTGGCGAGGTCACAGCCAAAGTCGGCCTGCGGCCAGCCCTCGATGCGGACGAGACGGGCGCCAAAGTCGGTCTGATAGGCGTAGATCTCGTTCCACTGGGCCGTGGTGATGGCGCTGCCCCAGCTGCCGCCGCCGAGGTCGTACGACAGTTCCGAGACGGTGATGAAGCCGCCATAGTTGCCCGAGGTGGACGTCGACTTCAGCATGGGCAGGGTGATGCCGGTGGCGGGAACGATGACGCTTTGAAAGGGGATGCCGTAGGCCCTGAGGCCGGAGGTAGCCTGGTCGGCTTCGTCTTGAGTTCGGGCGAGGACGAGGATGGTGGACTGGACGTTGCCATTGACGTAGGCAGAGACGGTGGCACAAAGGCCCAAGGTGAGCCATTTGGTGAGGTTTACCATGATGAAGAGTAAACAAACGACCGGAGCAAAGAATTTAAGTGATGGAACGATTGACGGAGAGTGCTGAAAGAGTGAAGCACCCAACGAGGCAGACAGCCGTGACGATGAGGGCTGTTGCTGCAAAGAAACTGGTGGTGATGGTGCTCATAAATACAAACCCCATTCTTGTACACGCTAGAGCGATCTCTATTACATCAAACAGACGATGTGAGGTATCCCGATGCCTTGCGTCCACTTACACGGGCTGCAGCAGCCCGAGTGACAGCCACATGCCTTGTCTGTTTTAAGATATATTGGACGCCTTTGCCTTCCGAAGTGTCACAAACTTGGAAGCGCGAACTTGACACGAGTTGAGAGACAGTGCTGTATGGTTAAGTGCTGTCACATGTGAGACGAAAAGTCGACTCGGGGTAGTGACACCTCTAATTTACTCTTTTCAGTCATTTCTTGTCTTGACCCGTCACGTCAGCTCCTGAACCCAGAAAAAAGCCACCAAGACACACATAATCAAATCTCGGAAGGTTTTGCGGGGTGGAGATTGACAGTTGAGAGGTGGAGGGTCGGAAAAGAAACGGCAAGACGTTGTGTTTCAGAGCGAGACACCACATGCATGGCAGCCATTGGCGGTCATTTGCATTTCTTGAACTTTCTGGACGTTAGGGTGTAAAAAAGTTGCCAAGAAATAAGTCTGTTTGATATGAATGTACAGTGCTACTAGATCCATATACTAATGCTAATCTAAGCTTTCGAACATTACCCCTGAGCATCTATCAACAATTGAGACTGAATATGGGAAATCTTTTTGCGGGCAACCTTGATTCCGTCCATCCCCCTAGTCACTTTGTGACGGCTCACACCCGCTGCCTCTTGACACTCTCCTCCAACTCGTCCTCGCCCCCCCCTTTCCTCTTCCCCTTTGCTTTTCCTTATTCAACTGCAAAAAATGCCACAAATCCTTCGCCGCTTCCTCCACCCCCTCCAGCGGCTCCCACCCCAGCTCCTCCCTCGCCCTCTCGTTTGACGCCACACAGAACCTCACATCCCCGGCCCTCCTCCCCGCCCACTCCACCGACACCTCCTTCCCCGACGCTTTCTCCAGCGCCCTCACAATCTCCAACACCGAGCTCCCCGTCCCGCTCCCCAAATTATACACCCTGAACCCCTCCCCCCCCGCCCTCTTCAACGCCTTGACATGCCCCCTTGCCACATCCACCACATGCACATAATCCCTCACCGCCGTCCCGTCCCTCGTCTCCCAATCCCCCCAAACACCGTCAGCTTCTCCCTCTTCCCCTGCAACACCCCCCCCGCCACCGGAAACAGATTCGTCGCCTCCGTCCGCGGATTCTCCCCCAACCGCCCCGAAGCATGACACCCCACTGGATTAAAGTACCTTAGCGCCGTAGCACTCCACCCCTCCCCAGTGGCCGCGACATCCGCCAGGATCCCCTCGCAAAAGAACTTCGTCCGCGCATACGCGCACGTCAGGCCCGCGACGCTGGCGTCCTCGTCCGGCGCGGCCGTCGCGCCCGGCGCGAGGTGTACAACGTCGTCCTCGCGGAGGGGCTTCTCGGCGTCGGCCTTGGTGCCGTAGACGGTGGCGGAGGAGGAGAAGATGATGGTGCGGATGGCGAGGTCGGAGAGGACGCCGAGGAAGGAGACGAGGCCGCAGACGTTGTTGGCGTAGTAGGAGAGCGGGGCACGGATGGAGTGGGAGACGGACTTGTAGGCGGCGAAGTGGATGACGGCGGCGATTTGGGAGCCGACACCGGAGGGGAGGGTGTATTGGGCGAGGACGGCGCGGGTGGAGGGGGCGTGGTAGGAGGCGCGGTGGAAGTGGAGGATGGGGAGGGGGCGGTGGTGGGCGGCGCAGAAGGAGGTGGCGAGGGCGCGGATGTGGTCGAGGGTCGAGGCGAAGCTGTTAGAGAGGTCGTCGAGGATGATGACGTTGTAGCCGGATTGGAGGAGCTCGAGGGAGGTGTGGGAGCCGATGTAGCCGAGGCCGCCGGTGACGAGGATGTAGGAGGGGGAGGCGGGCGGGGGGAGGTGGGAAAAGTCCGAGTCGGAGATGGTGGTGGCCGGGGAGGAGGGGGTGGTGCGGGGGCTGGTGCAGCCTGACGTCGTGGAGGAGTCCATGCTGGTGAGGAGCGAGCTGGCGGGACTGGGGGGGGGTGGGGTCGAGGCTGAGGTCGAGATCGAGGTGCTTAAGAGCTGATGGGGGGGAGGGAGGACTCTGATCTTCAGCAGAGGTGGTCGACGAATCTCGGTCCCATGCCGGGCTCATGTCGAGCTGATGTAGCCATGGTCTCACAAAGGAGTCGACAGGGTTCACAGCATCCGCTAGACGGCCTCCCTCGGGATCACGGCCGTCTGCCGCTGCCGCTGCCTCAAAGCCATTGGGATCGACCATTGGGCTGTTTTGTCGGAATCCGCGCGTCGGGCGGGATACGAGGTCCACAGGGCACAACATGTCGGAGCGGGCGATCTGGGAATCTGGGGGCATGTGAAGAGCACGGAAGATGAAGGGCCAATGGCGGCAGCCAGATGTATCCGCGGCCTTGTTCTCTGGTGCCTCGTATAGGCGTCTGGTACTTTGTACAAGTCGGGGGTACAAGTCGGGAGTGGAACGGACAAGGTGTGACGGTGGAGCAGTGGTGATGATAGTGACTCGTGGCGCAAGGTAATCACCTCCTACCTATACCTGTACCGGTCAAGTCCACGTTATATCATCTGCCCACGAGATTCCCGCCCAAACCGGAAGGATCCAGACATCACATAGGCCAGGCGGCCCGGGTATCGCGGCCACGCGGGAGCTGTGACGCAGCGGGTGCCTGAATCCTATGTGCCCGGCCTATATCGGGCTCGGCAACGTGGCTGGGCCTGGGCTGTCGTGGACCTTGAGGCACGTGTAGGAGCGCCACAAGGTGCGGTCCCGAGCCAATCCTAATCTCCCGGGGGCTGAACGGACAAAGGAGGACTGCCGGACGTCTTTGTGGGGGGGCTTTGTTCGGTCTTATACAATAGGGCTTGTGGGCTTTGACCTCGACCGGCGTCTTTGTTTTGGTTTCCTTGACAGACATGGAGATCTCGGGAACAAGAGAGAGAGACGTAGATCTCGATCAAACGTGTTCTAGTCTAGGCCGTCTTGCTGAGATCGAATCCCTTTCAGTCTCCGTCAGCAGCAGCATTTGGTTTTCAGACATTGTTCCCTCGAGGTAAGTCCCCCCGACCTCACCCGTCTTGTCTTACAAACTTTTGTGATCAAGTTTTCTCAATTCTCTTCACCATGTTTCGTCGATTCACCAACACCTTGTGCTCTTTCTTTTGCTTTCAAAGAGCAAAGGCCGAAAAAGAATCGAACTTACACGTGCAACTCGCAGCTCCCGCAACCATGGCCGCCATGCGACCCTGCGTCGTGATGCCGCTATACATCTACCCGCTGACATCGACCACCTGGCAACCGCTCTACGATGCGTAAGTCGCCCGATTTTACTCTAGAAAGATCCATCTGGATTGGGCTTACACGAACAGAATCACGGCCAACCCGTCCCTCGACTTTGTCATCATCGTCAACCCCAACTCTGGTCCCGGGACCGAGCCTCTCCCAGGCGGCGACTACATCCGGGAGGTGCCCAAGCTCAATGCCTTCCCCAACGTGCGCACCGTCGGCTACATCGCCATCGACTACTGCCGCAAGCCGCTGGATCAGGTGTGCGCCGAGATTTCGGTGTATGCCAACTGGGACCGCGAGTACGGCGACCAAATCGAGGGGCTCTACGTCGAGGGCATCTTTGTCGACGAGACGCACAACCACTTTGACGACGGCCGCATGAGCTATCTCGAGAGGCTCAAGTGTTTTGTCAAGGACGAAGTCGCAGGGCTGAGGGGGGAAAGGCTGGTATGTGCCCTCTCCACTTCCAACATGTCCTCCCCAAGACATGTCTCAACCCGTTAACAATAAAAGGTCATCCACAACCCCGGCACCCCCCCGGAGTACGTCTTCCCCCCGCGCAACCGCGCCCGCCCCCTCGCGCAGTTTGGCACCCCCGACGCCGTGTGCGTGTCCGAGGTGCCCTACGACACATTTGTGACCGACGACGTGCAGACGCGTCTCCAGACGTACCGTCTGCCGTATGCGTGCAGCATGTTTCAGATCTCTGGTGTTCCGCTGGACCGCGTGGGCGCGACGGTGACGGACCTGTGCAAGAGGGGGCGCTACGTGTTTGCAACGGATCTCAACGAAGATTTCTACGAGAGCTTTGGGCCGAGCTGGGGGTTGTTTGTGGATGCTGTGGCGGCGGCGGCGGCAGGACGGGGAAATAAGTGAGGCGATCAGGTCATAGAGAGGGAAGTTGGTCATCCGGGAGATATGAAATGTAGGATTAGATCTCGAGTTCCGCTGAGCCCCTCAGCCCTGCCAAGGAGGAATCAATGGACGGCAGTTTTGAACCCCGTTCTTTGTCCCCTCAATATTACCCCTGAATTTGAGCCGCCTCTTAGATCCTCGACCTATCCGGACCGCCCGAAGCCCGCAGATCGGGAGCCAGTTCTATTGACATCACAGGCCGAGATGAGAAAGAAAACAACCCTACACCTGGAACCAAGACGTCAAATTCAACCCTCGTTGCGTAAATATCACGCCATATGAGCCGCAAGTCTCGACTTTTGTCAAGAGAGATATTCGAGCATCTAGACCCTCGGTCCCCCCGGGCATCGATACAAAGAAACCCCTTCATCTGCGGGAACGGCATTTCCTCTTTGATCGTTCGGGCGGCTTCCCGTTCCGTCGATCTTTGTTCATCACACTATGCGCCATGTGCATGTGAAAATCCGAGCTTCGGGGGATGGCCAAGATTCGCGAGCTCCATGTTGCATTATCACAACGCCTCCCGAAGGACCCTGGTTTTTTCTGACAGCCGTTCGATGAGACAGACGCGCCACCCGGGCGCCACATTAGGGAGGGCGATATTGAGCTTACTCCGACGACAGACCAGCTAGTTAAAAAAGGTTGCCAAGGGGGCAGAAACCCAAAAAGAAAACCTTGTCTCTAATGCCGGCGTCCTGGCGATGGCTTCACGTTTCCTACTACCCCTGACACACCAACCTCTGGTCTATACCTATATCCACCATGTCTCACCCCGGCACACTCTCCACAAAATCCCTCCAATCCTCCCCAAACGACTCATAGTAATCCACATCCTTGTTCGTCACAAACAGATACCGCGCCACGGGCGACAGCCCTTTCAGCAGCCTCCCCATCCCCACCGTCTCCGGCACCGAGTGCACCATGAGGCTGTAACTGTCCCGAAAGCTCCTCGGAAGCTCCGCGACAGCGACATCGCGTCCGCCCTGCCAGGCGGCGTAGTCGTGCTCAAACACGACCGTGACGTCGGCCGAGGGGAGTCGGGGGTCCGGGATGGTGCCGGGGTTGTGGATGATCTAGGGGTGGTGGTTGTCAGCAAGTTCCCTTTCCCATTTGTGAGACACCAAGCTGGTGAGACATGCATGAACCACCCAAGACATGATGCCGGCGGCTTGATTTGGAAAATGAAAACGGCCGCCTCTCGGGACCACATTCCGAGACCCCTCCCATCCCAAAAGAAACGCAACGGAAAAAGAAAAGAAAAACATACCGTCCTCCCCCCCCTAATCCCCTCGGCGGCTCTAATATCCGCCCCCAAAGCCTGCATGAACCCCACCGCCCCCTCGTCCCACACGTGCGGCGCCTCATCAAGAAAGATACCCTCGATGCTCATCGCTGCGGGCCACGCAGCGTACACGGCCACGTCGCGCCGGGCGTTGGCGAGCGCCCGGCGTGCGTAGTCGGTGCGGACATAGCCGAGCACCTGGACGTTGGGGTAGTGGCGGAGCTCGGCGATGGCGGCGCGGTACTGCGGGTCCGGGAGGCTAGTGTTGCCGGGGCCGCTGGCGGGGTTGACGATGACGACGAAGGTGATGTCGGGGCGGGAGAGGAAGCTGCCCGGGGGGTCGTGTCAGTAGGATTTTGTGAGAAAGGGGAGGGGAGGTGTACGCATCGTACGCCGGCTTCCACGTCGAATTGTCGGCCGGGTAGATGTACAGCGGGAGGATGACCGAGGCCGGCGGGGGCCGGTTCCGCTTCGAGAGGCCGACGCCGACGCCGACGGCAAGGGAGACGAGCAGGATGACGGCGGCGATGACTGCCGCGAACCAGACCCAGAACCGAGGGGAGCGCTTCTTCAGTCGACGACGACCCTCGGGTAACAGGCTTTCCAGATTCATGGTCCACGACGCAGATGCACCCACACTCGGAAATGAGAGAAGAGGAGGGTGGGATGGGCGGACGAGGAAAACAAAATGACAGTTCCCAACCTCGTGTAGGATATGTCGTGGAACAGGTACGCGCCGCGTCGTCGAGAGATGATAGCAGGTTGTTGGTCCAGCACGTCCGGAAGGGCCATGCTGTGTGACAGGTACGTACTATCCGCCGCACCCGCACCCGGACATGACTGACTGAGCCACGCTATTTCCCCTGACAAGGCCGGCGTCTGCCACTCGACAAAGCAGGTCCTTCACCCGAACTCTCCATGTCAACATCATCTCCAACTGGGCTGCTGTTCGCAAGCCTGGCTTGGCCTTTGTGAGGCGTCCCGAGACCGAAATCTTGGCCGAGGAACAGTACCCCACCGTGTTCGCGCCCGAGCCGCATGAGCCGAGACCCTTTTCGTCTCTGTGGCTTGCCCGGGTTCCTGGAATGTCTTGGTCTCCGGCACTCCTCCCCAACATGTCTCTCCACGGCTGCCTTGCCTTGCCTCATGTCGGCCGTCGATCACGGCCTATCACACCGACGACAGTTGGCGCTGCCGAGCTTCCGTTCCGATGTTCGCCCTGCACCACACCACCACTGCGCTCCCTGACGAGCCGAATGACCTCATCTCCTCGAGCCATCTTATCACATCGCGAGCTGTGCATTTCAACAACGCCCATATTGGCATTCTGGAATACGAGATCCGTGATCCCCTCTGCGGCCACCATCACCCATTTGTCAACCCCGGGTGGCTGGTGCCGCGACGCCCCAGCGGTAGATCCAGCCCTTCGCCTGGGGGCTCCTCTGTCGGCACTCGTCTCGACTTCTTGGTCTCCATTGCCAGCCTGGGCAGCGGCGCCGAACCCCTTTCTTCTTTCGGGGACCTCTCTTTGTTCCATGTCTCAACTGCCGCGTTGTCCATCAGCCACCCCTTTGTTCTCATCTCCACGTCTAGAACCCCCACCATGGGAGAGAAAGATAGAGTGCCGAGATGACATCCAATCAAGATATCCCCTACCCCCTAGCCACACTTGCGTCCGCCTCGATCGAGTCGGTTCCGAGCCCCCGCCGTGTATTGTACCTAGTACAGCATCGACGCCCCGGGTCCACGTTGCTTGCTTCTCGATGTGCGCTTGACGGGACTCGGAATGGATCATCCCCAAAGCGGCAAGCCAGCGCGGCATCCCCAGCTTCCATCTGCTTGCTCGTCGCCGACGCGCTTCTCCAGACGGGCACCGCAATCTCGATCAAAGAACAAAGCAGCGCGCCCGCCCGGCAGCTCTAAACAGCTTCCGAAGTCTGATGGCGTTTGGAGCTCCTTGAATTTGGTCATGTCATGTCCCTCCATCGCTGCTAGGACTTTTTTCTTGAACTCTCAAGAACTTTGCCGGCCTGGATAAAATTTGTGCTGCTGCTCCTCCGTCTCTAAACCTCTTCGACTACACACCGGTCACTCGGCAGCTTCACTCGGCCTTTTCTCCCTTTCCATAGTTCAACCGCCGGCTGAACACACCGAACCTCCCTGGATGTAGGTCGTGTCTGTGAGAGGATGGAGCCCACATACCTCGGACTGTCGGCCGTTGGCTGGCAGGCCATGATAACCCAGCAATGGGAATTGGTGAGTGGCTCAGAGTGGCGTGCGTCGTCAGCAACTGACACCCAATGGCAGATTCTCGCCTACCTCATTGTCGCATCCGTGGTCCTGGCTCTTGTACATCTGGTGTATGTGGTGGCCAAGACATTGATCAAGAACTACAAGGTGAGCATCACAACCTGGCCCTGCCATGTCAGCAACTAACAGACCAGAAACGCTCGCAAACTCCGCGGCTGTCCTCGGCCGTGACCCGACACATTCAGCGTCTGAGGAAGAATCCCAAGAAGCTCACGGCCTCCAAGGGCAAGGCCGAGGCCGATTCGTTTGGCGTCTTCCTCGGAAGCCTCTCCGTCCCTCCCACCGCCGACGAGCAGCGTCTCCTCTCTCGGTGGGACATTCTCGTCGTCGACCCCCTTCAGGACGGCGTCGTGACCGGTCTCGCCGACTCCCCGCCCGACGCGACCGTCCTCGCGCGTCTCGATCTGTCCACCCTGATCAACTGCGACAGCCTCAACACCGAAGACATCATCACCGGCCTCACCACCATCGCCTCGACCCTCACCCGTCTCGAGACCGCTGACGGCCGCTGTCCCTTTTCCGGCGTCCTCCTCGCTCACATCCCCCTCCACTACCCCCCCTCCGTCACCACCAAGCTCCTCGCCCTCCTCGGCGACACCACCCTCCAGGTATGGCTCGAGCTCAATTACCCGCACTTCCTCCCGGAGCACGCCGCCAAAGCCATCGACATGTCCCACGTCCGCGGCGTCGTCTACCACAACCCCACCCTCCACCCCTCGGGCCAGTGGCAAAATTACAACCAAATGACTGCCGTCCGCACCGTCATGCGCGCCGTGACCGCCCAGAAAGTGGCCCACCCCATCGCCCTCGTCGCGTGGGAGACCGTCACCGCCGTCGACTACGCCGCCGTCAACCGCGCCCACAAGCTCTACATGTTCTACAACGCCCTCAGCTGGATCGGCCACACCGACGCGGAGCGCAGCGTCGACGCGGCCAGGGCCCGCACCGTCTACGCCAAGCCGCTCGGCGCGCTGATGTGGCTCAAGAACGAGAAGAACATGGCGGCGCACAACGCGTGGCGGCACAACAACGACGTGCACCGTGACGGGCTCGACCACGACGAGCTATTTGCGGGGCTCGAGGGGTTTATACCCGACCTGGCGGGCCGGTTGCAGCTGCTGCCGCCGTCGCCGGGGTTGAGCGACAGTCAGGAGCTGACAAAGACGACGACGTCGAGCTCGGCGCCGTCGGTGTTTCGCGGCGGGTTTTCGCTGGGGACGTCTGACGCGCTGTCTATGTCAAGTATGGGCAACGAGTTCACCGGGCTGGGGTGCTTCCAGCTCGGGCATGAGCCGACAGTGGCGGACTTTGAGGACCTGCGTCGGGGGCAGCGCAAGCTGAGGGAGATAAACATGCTTGCGAGGATCGAGGGGGAGGAGCTGGATGCCGCGTACCGCCAGATACAGACGCTGCGGGACAGTAACTGCCCTCTCGGGTCGGCGGCGTCCGCAGCCGTCGGCGAGCTCCTCGACCTGTTGAGTTCGGCCGTAGAGGAGACCCCGCGGATCCGCATCTTCTCCGGGCTGCACTCGTCCTTCCAGACCACCACGGGCGCGCAGTACTGGGGCGTGTACGAGGCCGAGGCCGAGGCCGACGCCGTGGTGCTGTACCTGTCCAACAAGGCGCTGGACCGCGCCGGCGCCATCCTCCACACCTTCATGTCGCTCAAGCGGTGCACGCGCCTCGACTGCCTGCTGGCCGAGCAGCTGATGATGGAGAGCAGCGATGCCGACGCCGACAACGCGTGGAACCTGGCGCCCCGCCTGGTGTGCGATATCCAGGGGCTGACGCCCTCTGAGGCTATCCTGCTGCTCGAGCGGCTGCAGATCTCAAAGCACGCATCGTCGCTCCTGCCCAAGGTCCGAGACTGCCTCGAGTACGAGCTCCTCGAGATCCCCAGCCTCACCCAGCAGGGCGAGCTGGCGTCGACGGCCTTCCTCGGCGGCGCCATCGGCGTCGAGGAGCTGATCGACGCCCGGCTCGCGTGGCTCGCCAGCAAGGGATGCTCCGTGCCCGACCGGCGCAGCGCCGTCGAGCTGTTCAAAGAGATCCAGACGCGCCTCCACAACATCCTCATGGCCTGCGAGGGCGACGTCTACGCGCAGATCAGCTCCGCCATGCAGCAGTTGCTCCAGCGCGGCCAAGTGGACGCGTCGGTCGACATGCTCGCGCTCTGCGTCTTCTCCGCCTTCCGCCAGCTCGCGCTCGACGAGGTCTACCTGGAGGTCCTCGACCGCAACGTCTTCCCCAACCACTCGACCGACCAGCCCGGATGCTTCGCCGAGCACTTTGCCCTCGGCTCGCGGTGCGACTCGTTCTTCGGCACCAACGGCCGGCACGTCGGGCGCATACTGTCGGCGCGCTACCGCGCCTACTATAAGCTCCACCAACCCCCCACGCGCGCGCAGGGCTTCACCGACCTGCCGACGACCTACGCCGCCATGCAGGGCGACTTTGACCCGGACGAGGGCCGCGAGAAGCTCCCCTTCTACCACCACATCACCTTCTTCGGCATCTTTGCGCTGCCGGCCCTGTTCGACGTCATGCTGCTGACCACCATCGGCCGCGGCCTCTTCCTCACAACGTACATGACGTCGGAAGAAAAGACCATGGCCACCACGGCGCTTATGATTGCGCTGCTGCTCAGCGGTGCCTTCGGCGCGTGGATCTGCTCCGGCGGGAGCTACTACTTTTTCGCGAGCGGGTTCCCCGCCATGAACCTCTTCGTGCTGACGCGCTTCGCCGCCGGCGTGGCGCTGACGCTGGTGCTGGCGCTGGTGGGCTTCGTCATCATCCTGCCCATCAGCGGCATCACCGCGGCGCTGGTCTTTGCCTTCTACATTATTATGCTGACGACGTACATGATGGTGCTGAGCGCGCTGTCCATCTACCAGTCGCCTGGGTCGCGGTTCCTGTCGGGGCGCACATCCATCCTCTTTTGCGTGCCCATCCTCTTCATCTCGCCCATCCTCAGCATCTGGACGGGCCACGATATCGTCGTGTATGTGTCGGTGCTGACGGCGTTTCTCGTGGCCATCATGCTGGCGGCGCGCAACACCATCGGCGCGTGGGGGTCGTGGCACCTGCACATCCCGTCCGTGGCCGACTCCGAGATCGTGGCGTGGTACAAGGCGTCGCCAGGGGCGGCCGCGCAGATGCTCGAGGGCATGGGCGAGCAGCACCTCATGGACCTAGCGCGGGGGGATTTCCACCGGGCCGTCGTCGGCGAGGCGGGGCGGTGGTTCTGGCGCAAGGCGTCGACGGACCCGCTGGTGCTCCGGATGGCCGCCGGCTACGAGTCGACGCTGTTTTTGTTCCGGTGGTATACCTCGCACAAGCGGTCGCGGATGCCGCTGGCGTACAGCACCACGTGGAACCTAATGCTCAAGGCGGCCATCGAGAACATGGCCAAGATGCAAAAGGGGCTCAAGATGCACAGCGCGTTCCTGCATTGGCGTTCGACGGGGCTCGACATTTGGTCCGGGCTGCTCTACTTCCTTGTGGCGCTGACCGACAAGTGGGTGGCGCTCTTCACCGGCGCCAACATGGTCGGCCTGTCGGCGGCGAGCAGCGAGACGTTTCGTCTGGGCGTAGGTTGGGGGCTGTGCTACTACCTCGCCGGCGCGTTGCTGCTCGACATTGTGTCGCAGCCGCTGTGGACCAAGGCGACGGAGAAGTCGGCTGCGCCCATCCGGTCCCTCGATAGCCTCCATGACGTCGAGGCGCGAGAGCTGTCGAGACTCCGAAGGCTATACTGGGCTAACCTGCTTAAGTTCTTGCTGCTGCAGATGTGGGCCGTCGCCATCTTCTCGACGCTGATGTGGGTGTTCCAGGACTCGCCCGACAACACCATCATGTTCCTGAGCTACGTCGGCGCCTACGCTGGGCTGCTGTTCTACCAGTACAACAAGATATTTTGCGGCTTCGAGGGTGAGAAGCCGCTGGCCGTGGCGGTGCTGGTCGGCTTCCCGTTGGGCGTCGCGCTGTACAAGGTGATGCCGACGTTTTCGTACGGCGGCGTCATTTCGCTGGCGGCGGCGACGTGGACCGCGGGGCTCCTCTCCTTATTCTGGGCCAAGGGGCTACAATGGGGAACCCTCTTCCGACGGTCCAAGCCGGCTTCGACGGCAGAGATCCAGCCGGTGGCCTACTCGGTAGCAACCATCGAGCCGCACCCGGAGCTCTCGCTGTCCACGACCGAGAAGCTGTTCGCCGCGGCGTCACGCATCCCAGCCGAGAAGCGCTTCGCGCTGACGCCCGACGCCCACCCCGGCTCGCAAATTACGCAGATCCTCGCGGCGAGCCACCGGTCGTCGCTGGGCACCTCGTGGACCGCTCTCCGCGCGGCCTTCCCGGCCTGCGACGAGCTTCTCCACCTCGCCCGGGAGACGTGGCAGGCCCGCAAGACGACGGTTGAGCTCGTGTCGGCGGCGGACTTTCCCCCCACCGAGGCCAAGATCGGGTCTATTGCGCGCAAGTCGGGCGACTCGCTCCACATCCTCGTCGTGCTGGCGGTAGCCGGCGGCGTCGAGGACGGACAGCTCGACGTGCCGCGGTCGTGGCGCATCGTCGCCGAGTCCATCGTCCAGTGCACGGCCGAGCACCGGCTGGCCATGTCGCACGACGAGGCCATGTTGGCGGCCATGGTGGTGCCTCGCGAGCCCGACTACGTCGAGACCGATGTCGAGGTGGCGATCCCGGAGAGCATCAAGTACCGGCTCGAGGCATACCGCACGGAGCGCACGCGGTTCCTAGCGGCCTACGATCAGACGCTGCTGCGGTGGTTGCTGCTGGGGCGTGACAGCGAGCTCGAGTGGGATGGCCTTCCCAGGCCGATCCGGTCGTTCCTCTTAGGCAGGCTGTGCGGAAAGGCGGCGCCGTGGCTGACGACCGAGGAGGAGGGCTGGATCCGCGACAAGTTGCGCGGCGGCGGGGCGAGGGACGTCCACACGTGGATGGCTCGCTGCGAGCTCGGCGCGGCGTTGACAAAGTCCATCCTGTCCTTTGTCAACGACCTCGACGGGGAGGACCGCTTCGACAGCAGCGATCTGGACCTCTCCTCCAAGCTGGACACGTGCCCGCTGCTGACGGAGTGGGCGACGGACAGTAAGGCGACGCGGGGCCATTCGTCGTGGCTGGGCAAGATGTCGGCGTCGATCAAGTACAACTTCAAGATTGGCGTCAAGTTCCTCATCATCTCGCTGACAGCCGACCCCGAGTACCAGCGCGAGCTCGAGTTTGTCATCCGCAACAAGCCCGCGTTTCTCCAGTGGCCGGCCCGCGTCTTCCTCAACGGCATCTGGATCTACGCCAAGGCCGTGCAGGACTTCTTCATCCCCATCGTGCTGCTCCGCTGCCGCGGCACCGCCGCCAGCATCCAGAAGCTCACCCGCGGCACTAGGACCGTCATCAAGAAGAGCCAGGTCCTGACTGAGTCCTTTGGCGGCCCGTCCACTCTGTTCTGGACCACGCAGAGCGACGGCACCCTCAAGTTCTCGCACCATTCCGGGAAGCACGACGTCGAGCCGAGGGAAGCCGACCGGTGGAAGTCGCTCAAGGCCGTCGCCGTCTACAGCACGGATCTCATCCTCCGCCGCAAGGAGCTGTACGTCAAGGACAAGCTCAAGAACGAGTACGAGTACGAGTACCGCGACGGCGAGTCCCGCCTCCCTATCCAGCGCAGGTGTGTCGGCGGCGACAACCAGGGCGAGATTGTGCAGTACGACGCGCGTGGGTACCAGACGTCGGGCTCGGCGATGCGCGGCGCCGACCGCGTCGACTGGAAGCTGTACTACCGCAAGAACGCCAAGCACGAGGACGAGCTCCTGTGGGGTGAGTACACGTTCCCGCACATGACGGTCAAGGTGCTCTGGAGCATGCCTCCGCGGGGCGGCCCCGAGACGCGGCTCGAGGGGTGGATTCCCTTTTCGACCGTCACCGAGGCCACGTTCATCGAGGGCGACCAGACGTGGCACGCCTCGTGGGACTATGAGCACAAGTTCCACCCCGACGTCGCCGTGACGCTCAACGGGCAGCCGGTCGACACGCCCAAGATGATCAGCGAAGACTGGTTCTTGGTGCTGCGAAAGCCCGAGAGCTGCAGCTTTCTCAACGAGAACCCCCTGCTGCCGTTCAGGTCGATCCACACAACGGCGCTGTCCCGGCTCCTGCGGTGGAACGTCAAGCGCTATCCCATCCCGACGTACGTGGCGAGGACGAATCTCTGGAACGCGTGGAGGAACGACCAGGATGTAGACGCCGTGTCGGCGCGGTACCTGGACGAGAAGCTCGTCCACTGCGACAGCGTGATGCGGCCGTACTGGCGGTATCGAAACATCGGGTGCCTCTCCGCGGCCAAGGCGTATCTCGACGCCCACGCCGACGCCATCATGGCCCGCATCGACGTCGACCCGGCGACCAGCTCGTGGGTGCACATCGCCTACAAGATGGCCGATTTCTACAGCTTCGGGCAGGCGGGCGAGGCGCGTATCAACACGCGGAAGCTGACGAGCCAGCTGATGGACAGCGACAACGAGCTGCACGTGCTCGCCATGGACACATCGACGTGGCCCATCGACCCCGGCGGCGTTTCCAACTGCCGGCGGGACATGGTCAACAACCTCGAGACGATCCGCTGGCACTGCGTGGCAGAGTCGGCCAACGACTTTGGCGTGCCGCGGTACCAGATCGAGCGCAACGTGCACTCGCTAACCATCCTCCCGCTGTGGGGGCTCGACTTTCTAAACCCGGCCCACGGCATCCTCGAGACGACGCTCGACTCGGCCGTCGTGGAGCGGTCCATGAACACGCACGGGTCCGACATTGTGCGCGACTTCCTCCCCATCCTCGAGAGCCTCGTCCGGTGCGCGCGCGCCATCCAAATCAACCACGGCCACGTCGAGGAGGCCACGCGCGCGCTGGCCGACCTCAACACGTACTTTGAGACGTACCGCCACTGGAAGGACGTCTGGAAGCATCCCGTCGTGTTTGCGCGGTGGTGCGAGCTCTGGCTGGCGGAGGAGCACGAGGGCGGCAACAGCCTCGGCATCTCGGAGTGGTGGGACTACGAGCTACCGAGCATCAAGGACCTCGAGAACGCGCTCGACCTGTGGTGCCGGTACCTCTTCATCTTCTCGCTGCCGGTGCCCGAGCAGATCCCCGACGTGTTCCAGGCGTCGCACCACTTTTGCGGGGCCATGTACGGCATCGTGTGCAAGATCAAGCGCGGCTGCTCGCTGCACGTCTGGGACCATTGCATCTCGTTCCGCGAGTTCACCACCTTCATGTCGTCGGCCGTGTCGTACGACGCGTCCTTTACCAACAGCACCCTCATCTCGCTCACGCACCTGTCGTGCGTGCTGCTCGAGCACCACGCCGACATTGTGCTGCCGTGCTGCGACTACTTCAACCCCGGGTGGGAGGTGGAGCTGGGGACGGCCGACGGCGTGCTCGAGCACCGCAAGCGGTTCGCGCGCAAGATCGACCCCGTGGTCAACGGCATCAGCAACATGGAGTCGTTCCGGCCCATCGATGAGATCAAGTCCAAGAGCCCGACCGTCATCATGCTGTCGCATGTGCAGTACCCCAAGGACCTCAAGAACGCCATCCTCGCCAGCGACGTCATCGTCAACAAGTGGGGCTTCAAGGACTACCGCCTGCTCATGTACGGCGAGAAGGAGCGGCACGCGACCATCGCCACGGAGCTGATCGAGCTGATCGCCTCCAAGAACCTGCAGGAGCACTGCTTCCTGATGGGCCTGGCGAACCCGGCCGTCGCGCTCCAGGACGGGTGGCTGTTCCTCAACTCGTCCATCTCCGAGGGCCTGCCGCTGGCCATGGGCGAGGCGGCGTTGATGGGCCTTCCCGTTGTCTGTACCGACGTCGGCGCGTCATATTGTGTCGTGACCGACCGGGCAACGGGGCTGCGCTTCTCCGAGGTGGTGCCGCCCAACGACTCCGAGTCCCTGGCGCGCGCCCAGATCAGCGTCATGGCGCTGGTCGGGCCGTGGGCCCAGTACGCCGAGGACGCGCCGGGCACCCAGGTTCCCGAGCTGGCGTATCCTGTGCCGACGGCCGAGCAGGTGAAGCAGATTTCGAAGAGAATGTACGAAAAGACGGAGCAGCGGCGGGCGCTGGGGATGAGGGGGCGGGAGAATGTGCTCAAGAACTTTTCCGAGGGGCGCTATCTGCGCGAGCACGAGCAGATGCTGTGGATCGGAAAGGACAAGAGTCCGGCGAACCGGGCGGCGCGGGCGGCGGCCCAGGTTGGTGTTCAGACGCAGAGGCGGGATGGCTTGTACAAGAGGGAAAAGAGGAACTCGAGATTGACGCCGCAGAGCTGGATCAGCTTGGCGAGCGAGAAGGACAAGAAGAGGTGGTGGTCGGATTCGTCGAGCTCGTCGCTGAGCGGGGGGAGTGGTGTGCAAGGACAGACGACTGTCTGAGGTCGTTTCTCGTCTATTCTCGGTTTTTCTTTGTCATTGTTAGAATAATTCCCTTATAGGATTCACTTTGTTAATGGTAATGGATAGTTGTTTGATGCCATAACCTGTCTGCCTTGTATCGTGGTCTTGCTGTGGCAAGCATTCCTCCCCTTGGAAGCTGTTAGCGTTGCCTGACCTGGGTACGGCTTCAACGGTGCAGCGCCAAGCTGTTAGAAACACTGCGGGCCATCCCGATCCCGCAGGTCGTGCTGGGCACACCGTGGGGTTTGCCATCGTCGCCGTCAACGTCGTCGTCGTAGTCGCAACCAACAAGACAGTGACGACGGAAGTGCCCATACCGAACCTACCTACCCGTCTTCCTTACCATCTCACCAATCTTCGCATCTCGAGAATTTTCTCAACTATCCTTCCCCTTGCGGTTGAAGCCACTGCCCCAAGGGCTACCACACACCCCTGGGCCTCGGGCCTCCATTGCAGGTGGGGCGGGCGGGGTCGAGGTTGCGACGTGGGAGCTCCAAGACACCCTCGGCGCCAAGCGCGAGAAAACATGGGGTGACGGTGGCCGTCATTGGGCCGTGTCGTTGGCCATGGGCCTCGCGTGTGACTGACCTGCTTCCGGGCTGGGGGGTCAGGCTTGGCTGGGGTCTCTTGCTAGGCCAAGGCCCGGCCCCATGTTCGGGCCGGCAATGCGACCAGGCTCCTCGGTTAGACAAAAGGGCGAGACCATCTCCCCCAGCGGGTCATCGGCATGTCCATGTACAGCCAGAACACCAGGACCCATACACGAAGCCCACAGACGCCCAGTATGTCTGACACTGACCAGGTCGAGGTCGACCTTGACGCCTACGAGACCGTCATCGGCAGCGATGCTTCGGCCTCCACCTCCCTTCGACCATCTGTGCTCTCGTACGAATGGAAACACGGCCGGCGCTACCACTCGTACCAGGCCGGCGCATACAGCTTTCCCAACGACGAGCGCGAGCAAGCCCGCCTCGACATGCTGCACCATGTCTTCTTCCGAGGGCTCCACGACCGGCTGTATCTTGCGCCCATCAACCCCTCGGACGGGCTGCGCATCCTCGACATCGGCACGGGCACCGGCATCTGGGCCCTCCACCTCGGCGAGGACCACCCGGGCGCGAAACAGATTGTCGGCAACGACCTGAGCCCAATCCAGCCACCGTGGTGCCCGCAAAATGTCAAGTTCATCGTCGACGACGTCGAGCTCGACTGGGCCGAGCCCGAGCCGTACGACTATGTGCATGTCCGCTACATGGCCGGCGGGATCCAGGACTGGCCGAAGCTGGTGCGGCAGATCTTCAAAAACTTGAAGCCGGGCGGATACGTCGAGTTTCAGGAGACGGCCAACACGCTGTATTCGCAGGACGGGAGTTTGAAGCCCGACAATGCGATGGTGGCCTTGATGGACGGGCTGATGGAGGCGTGTCGGCGCATCGGGAGGACGCTGGATCCGGCGCCCGAGATGGAGGGGTGGTGCCAGGCGGCGGGGTTCGACGAGGTCAAGGTGCAAAAGCTCCAGCTTCCGGTCGGCGCGTGGCCCAGGAACCCAAGGCTCAAAGAGATCGGCACGCTGTTGGGGTTGAACTTTATCGAGGGTGTCGAGGCGTTTACGGCGGCCCTGTTCAGGGAGGTCTTGGGGTGGACTAAGGAGGAGGTCGACGCGCTCAATGAAAGTGTCAGGGCGGCGGTTCGTCGGGGCGACGCCCATGCCATCTTTGCCTTTCTGGTGGTGACGGCGAGGAAGCCGCTGTGATGTGCGAGGGGCAGAGGCTGCTGAATCGAGACGATTGAAGAACTAATCTCGTGTGTGTGTCCCTTTGGGCTTTCCGGGCTTTGACGTTGGAGGAGAGTCGAACTCGATCCAGTCTTTGGGAATTGCTGCTACTGTAAACTTCTTTGGTTAAACAGCCTACAGGTCTTGAGAGACTCAAGACAAAGCTAAGTCACGTCGACGCTTTGGTCACCTTGTTCCCCGGCGTTAATTGATTAGGAGTGAGGTCGATAAGGGACAAGGAGGGGGTGAAGGTTTGGAACGTCAACTGGAGGGAGAAAGGGAGTTGCAGCCTGTGGGGAGCGAGGGGCTGCGAGGTTGTCTAGCCTCGGACTCGAGGGCTTGATTAGGTAGGTTTCTTGAATCATATACGACCGGGGGGCTGGATGGCGTCCTGATCCTGTGTAGGTAGGTATGGTAACGTTTCCTCAGGTTGTTCATCGCACCCAAAGTTGGAGGGAAAGGACAAAGTCTTGCGGGCGGCTGAGGTTTCCTGGATGGATTTGGCACTACTATACGACCTTCCCAGCGAGCGGTAGTCTTTTCCCTCCCGTCGGCCGCATCAGACCCCCTCTACCCTGCGCATCATCCCCGTCCTCAAAAACGGCACCTCCAGCCCAACCACCTCCTCCGTCTCCCCATCCCTCACAAACACCAACCTATCCAGCGGCTGCCCCCCATAGTACATCCAATCTGCCAGTGCCCAGTTCCTACAATCCCCATCGCTAATCCCTCGCCCCGGCAGATCCGTCTCCAAACCGCCGGCCTCGATCCCCCACCCGAACCGCCAATCCTCCTCGACCACCCGCCTCCCGCCATCCCGCGTACTCTCCCGCTCCACCTCGGCCGGATACGCCCTATACACCCCCGACGTCCCGCCCACCTCGGGCGGGAGGAACCCCCCGACCGTCACGCGCCACACCTCCCCCAGCGCCGCCAACACGTCCCGGCCGTCCCTCCCGAGCCCCACGAGCCGCAGGCCCTGCCCGTCCGCCACAAACGTCGCATTGTTGCCCCGACCGTCGCCGACAAACACCCCGGCGTACCGCGCCTCGGCCAGCTCGCGCGCGGCGGCGTCCACGGCGGGGACGACGACGCTGTACGCGGCGTCGAGGACGGGCCCGAGCGCGCCCGGGTCGCCGGCGCTGAGCACGGCGAGCCCCAGGCCGTACTCGTCGAGGAGCGCGATGCGTGCGTGGTAGCCGTAGGCGGCGCCGTCTTTGGAGAGGATGGTCACGGTGCGGCCGGCGCTGGTGGGGTCGCTGGCGTTGTGGGTTGGGAAGAGGATGGAAGGGGGTGGGCGGAAGATCTCCCAAGGGGATCCGACGGCAGTGGAGGGGGAGCCGGAGAAGACGTGCGGTTTAAGCCAGGCGCTGCGGGGGCGGGGGGTTAGTGGGGAGACGCGCAGGGGGGCGGCGGGGCGGACGTACCGGATGCGTGTCGGCGGTGCGAGGGCGGGGGACTTGGACAGGATGGCGTGCATGAAGCTGGAGAGGTCGGCAAGGGTGGACACCAAGCCGCCGCCGGGGGCGTTGTCGCCGTAGTCGGAACCCCAGGTATTGGCCATGGGCGGGATGACGGCGAGTGCGTCGTCTCCTGGGCTGGGGCGGGTGGATGGCATGTTGAGAGCGGTTGAGAGCTCGCGGACGAGGTCGGTGTAGTTCTTGCCTGTCTGCGCCTCGACGGCATACATGAGGAGGGTGAAGGCGACGTTAGAGTACACAGGCCGTGTCTCGGGTGGCGCAATGGGCCGGGAGGTGAGCATGCCCTCGAGGAGTTCTAGGTGGTGTTAGAGAGCGTGCAAGGCAGAAAGGGCTGGAGCAAGACGTACGCTCTCTACTACATTGGCCGTTGAGACCAATTACACCGCACTCGGGGTAACTGCTGTTGTCGATGTGAGGGAATCCCAGGGACTCGAAATAGTCTTTGAGATAGTAATATTCCTGTAGATGTCAGAGAGGGAAATACCAGGAAAGAAGGCAACAAACCGAGAAGCCATCTGCGTCGAGTCAGTCGTCGAGTTTAGGGACACCGGAAGGGGGGGGGAGGGGGGACGCAGACGCACAGTTGGGAACCACACCGGCCACCTGCCCGGCCAGCGCCCCGAGGGTGATGTTTTCCCATTGAATCAGGGACTTATCACCGGCCAAAGAGGGAAGGTATTTGGTGACGGGGTCGTCGACGTTGATGCCGCTGCGCAACAAGATGGCATCCTAGTGCTTGTCAGATATTATGTGCAGAGTGCCAGCAGCCCTGTTGCGAGGCCATGGGCATACCGTGATAGCCTTGGAGATGGAACCAATAAGATACTGCGACTGCCTGTTAATGGATTTGGTACCATTGACGTTCTCGGAGGAGAGATGATGATATTCCCAAATCGGAATATCAGTCTCGGACTGGTCGAAGCTGACAATCCCAAACGAGAGGGAAGTGTTTTGGGTGTCGAACCCAGCTCGGATTTTGCCCTCGAAAGCGGCATCCAGGGTCGTCGTGAGGTTTGATAGGGCACGCTGGAAGGTAGCCGACTTGTCGAGTTGACGTGGACGAGGGACCAAGGGGCCCTCTGGGTGGCATTCGAGGGCCAGCGCTGTGGCTGCCATGGCCAGGAGGTTGCAAAGTCGAACCATCTCGACGGCTCAAGGTATGCGATCAGTTGCTATTCATTATCATGGAAGACGGGCTTCCCGGTCATCTTTCACGGTTTTATACCAGTGCCGCATAATTTCTCAAAGTTGACGACGCCAGTCAATTAGTGCCGTTGAATAAATCCCGGGGAATGCCGTGGTTCCACCCGAGGAATGCGAAGACAGCATGGTGTCATTCTCATTGGCCAAGGACTCGGGAGAAAGGCTGTCTTGGACGGCTCTATACGCTGATCTCGGATGCGAAATACGGCCTGAGGGGTGACCTTGTCTGGGCCGCTACCCGGAAGCCGGCTCTTCCCATAGGTCCCCCTCCGAGCCGTTCCGGCTTTCAGCTCAATCGCCAAGACCACCACCACCGATTCCCAACGTCACGTCAAGCCTTTCCCAACAGATATAGCCAACCACTAATGATCGTAGGCAGCTTCTGCAGAGACTACTTCGCCCGCTACCCACGTTGTCGAAGATGTAACCTCTCTGGAAATTAACGGGACGCTTACCTTTACCTGCCCACCTACTGCGGTTACAGGACACGGACGTCTTCGCCTTCCTCAACCAGGTAGGTAGCCAAACCACATCATCTCATCCAGGTGCACTCCCCAAAGTTGGTCTCTTTCAGTGTTTACCGACGCCGAGCACACGGGGAATTGGGCATGGAAGATACTCGAGCGGAAACTGGAAGTGACCGTGTACAAAATCGACACGGGGAGGCTGCCAGCGGGGTAAAGGCTGTATGATATGGTCACGTTGACGGATCTCTTCGGCTTCGAGCAGCAGTATGCTGAGCATGATATGCTCTTCTGTGTGAGGATTCCGAAAGAGGCGGCGGTGAGGATCTTTGACTTGAGGGAGTGAGGGACGCTGGAATCAACTAAATCACTTTTATCTCTCCGCGCCTATTTCCCCGTATAGTTACACCGTATTTGCCCTTCTAATCCTCGCCGGAACCTTCCGCTGACGTTACGTCCACGCCAAGGTCCGCGGCACGGCCCGTGTTAATGACCTCTTCGCTCTGGAGACGAACATGCTCCTGATCTTTATTCGCTGCATCTACCGCCTGGTTAAGCATATGGCAACACTACTGTTCTTTAAAGGAAATTAAAGCTTTAAGGTCCTTAACGCCTATTTTACGATACTAATGGTTCTTCTGCGTGTTCAAGGCGACGCTTATGCTGTTGGATTTAGTCCTCTGGAATATGTGGAACAACCAAGTTCGCTTCTCTGTGCATACCTGCCTTATATGTACATACATATCTTCAAGATACTTCCAAGGTGTCTATATCTGTGCATGGTGATGCTGCACCGTAAAATATTTCGTGTTTTTGAAACCTAAATCTGGTCGCCTCCGTCCTCCCTGCGACGCTTTTGCTTTGTTTCCGTCGTACCTCAGTCCAAGATAGAATGTTAGACAAGGACGATCGATGCTCGTGCGTCATCGTACTCGTCATCTAACGCCTCTCCATTCATGAAGCCATGTAGATAGCAGTCTCCTACTAGCTGAAAAAGGGACAGCGTGCCCTTCTCCTGTTCATGAAGTTATCCAATTTTCCTTAAAATGAATGGCGTTTCACTGCCGTTAAAGACAGGGATGACATCTCCTTGCTCCATAGCCTTTGGACCGAAGCCGATGTGTCCACTCTCAGTCGTAAATAGCGTCCATTGTCTCAAGACAAGAGACGCTGCTTCTCCATACCGCTCGATCCAAGACTGGAGAACGTCATCAACCATGATCCACGTCTGGAGAGTTTCTGAATCATCAATAGCTGCATCTGGCTCTTCGACATGTGGGAAGTGATACAGGCGTGGTTCATCTTCGTCGAACATACGGAGGCCAATAGTGGTAGGCTAACCCAATGCTTCAGCGATCATTTGGTCCGGGATGAAGTACCGAGTGTCAGGTGCTGAAAGTCTCTCCGCAGTGATAGTAGCAAGGCCTAAGACCTCATTTATGATCGATCCTTGGTCGTTGTACGTCATTTGTCGAGTTACAGGTAGGGCGTTGTCCAGTATAAGGGTTCGGGCAAAGGCGTTTATAAGCTTATTCCCATAGGGGAACTTGCCTTGCGCCAGTGCCAAGTTCCTGATCGTTTTCCAGAGTGCGAACAGATGTTCCCAAGACAATTGGTAATCTCATCATCACCTCCGGCTGGCTTCGGACTCGCTGAGCTCGACGGTTGCTTCGGCTGGACAGGGGCTTGTTTTCCTATCCACAGGGTATTGGTCACGGTCCTTCATATGACAAGGAGTGGTGTGACATCCGCTTTCCTGACCTCCGGTGGGACCCCCAGTCCAGCCTTGAACTTGGGAATGCTATGGCCGCCTAGCCGAATTTTGAAGGCAGGCCCATCCTTTGCGAAATCGGTAACAAAAGAGAGACGGTCGGTTGGGTATGAGGCAAGGTGAGAAAGCCCGGCATAATGGAGAACAGTCAGGTCTCCGGCTAACAGTGACTTCGTTGCCAAATCCAACCAGACCTTTCCAACTTCGGCATCATAATCGGGCTTGATGTCGATTCCGGCCTGTGCAAAGCCAAGCATTCCGTACACACGATCGCGATCATCGTGGCACTTCAAGTTCTTCGCCCCCGCGCAGTGTTCGACAAGCGTTGATCCTCGGGTGAAGAGTTCATGGTTGGGGTCGTTGATGAATTGGGCCCAGTCGGGGTTATTGAGGGCCAGTTGTCGCTCCCGCATTTGGACGAGAGACCAAGCATGTTGGAAGCTTTGGGAGGCTTCCATAAAGGGCCTCATGCTGTGTTTTGAACACGCTTCCAGAAGTATGGGTCGTTTCATTTGCAAGTGAAGGACACCTGTCGCTTTGCTGAAATGTTCGTAGCTGATTGAATGACTGCCCAGCTGAAGAATGAGATCCGTAGCCAGGACGAATTCCTGCACAATCCAAACCCGCTCAAACCACGGGCTGCTGAAGAATTG
Organism: Schizothecium vesticola; assembly: GCA_030549215.1. Lineage (NCBI taxonomy): Eukaryota > Fungi > Ascomycota > Sordariomycetes > Sordariales > Schizotheciaceae > Schizothecium > Schizothecium vesticola. The sequence goes on along the minus strand of JAUKUD010000007.1, from coordinate 157,775 downwards.
CTTCATCGAATCCCCCTCAATGTTTCTGCGAGTCTGAGGCAGTTCTCCAAAGCAGTAGAGTTCCGCAGGCGCTGAGGAAAAGGAAATACCTTTGGCACGCCGTAAGGCTCAGAGTCGCGACCGATTCGATTAAGTTCGTCCATAGCCGTGCTGCTCTCATCGACCCCCAGCCAAAAAACCACCATCTTGGCGCGACGGTAGACATCATACATCTGTGCCACCTGTTGGTTCTTCTCGGCCGTATCCTTTTGATTGACACAGACAGCATCGATCCATAGCTGACGACTCGCGTGGGTGAGTCGAAGGGCTTGCAGAGCATTGAAGAGATTCTCGGTGATCTGGATAATGGAGTTCAAGCTCGATTCCGTTATAGTTCGAGGAAACACCGATAGCCCCCAGGTGTAGGACAACGCCTCGAATGATGTGTCTTGACTCTTCTTGATCTCAGAAATCTTGCACGCGAGAGGTTGTCCAGGAGCTCCAGGGAGCAACTCCAGAAAGCGAAGGGAATCCGGGTGTCGTAGGTTTTGATATTGATAGACTTTGCTGGTGGCCTCGTCGTCCATTGCGCTGGATACTTCTCGTTGCTGATCTCGTATGGGCGAGCCGGATGTACAATGCTGAATTCTTTTGATTGCGTCGTCGGGGAAATTAGCGCTTGACACAAGAGAGCCCGAGCCAAAGCCGATAGTTTATAGTCGTTACAGTCCCAACTTAGAACTGTGCAATCAATCTTAAATAGCGGATCCCGTCGGTCAGGTATTGGTTGTGATTAAACTTAAACCCCATTTAGGTCCCGGGCGACGGGGTCGCACTTCTTAATAGCTAACTTTGGCGGTCTGCAAGTTGGCATTCCCTGATCGGGAGGGATGTCGAAAACACTCCATCACCTGAAACACGAATCCCAATTCGCGACATCCATTAAAGCAACCTCCGACAAGGGCACATCACAGCCCCAACGCCACAAGAACTACGCGCTTTGGGTCTGTGGGTACTGGTCGGCAAAAGTTAAGTATTGAATCAATATCGACGATGATAACAGAGCAGTCGTCGGTGTGCTATGCTCGAGAAGTCGAAATTGGTACAAGACCGGCATTGCATAGCTCTCCAATATCCATTGGCAGGAAGGAACCGGCGGAGGAGACGCGAAAATTGCCCGCTCCCCCTCGCCTATCGCCGAAACGATGGCAGGTAGCAACGCCCTAACAACCTTAAGGTGCTAGACACAACAAATAAAGCTCAACCCAACAGCAATGCGGCTTAACGGAGCACCTTACTTCAGGTCGTGCTTAACGCTATCGGCGACCATCAACTCCATGCCGTCAACATCTTGACCAACTAGTCGATCACTTCATAAGTCCCAAGAGCGCCCGAAATCTTATCACCGCAATGGAACCGTCAGTACCATCGAGTCCAGCGCCGCAGGCCTGCAATCTTAAGCCGCAGAGAATTGATAAGTTCGGTTCTACGTAATGACCTTCCCAATACTATCCCGTTCGAATAACCCCTCACGACAAGGCTTTCCACCGGACCTGTGTATTTGGAAGGCGCGCGCGAAATTATCGTAGAAGAACTTCACCGGCGCCGTGAAAGGCTGCGATCTCTCTGGGTAGGAAGGCTCGCCGGGCTTAGGTCGGTTTTCCCCACGGGAAAGTCAGACTACACCCTACATGTCGCTACCTTCAGCGTCTTCGACAGCTTGCGAAGCCACCATGTTGACCGGGGAGGGGAAGCATGTTTGGCTCAGCGACGATGTTGTCGGGATTACGCCTGCAGATACTGCCAGGGTGGTTCTGTTTAGGTAGCTTGCGGACCGCCATACAGGCCACCATGCAAATATCCTGGGACAGCAAGGGCCGGGGAGAGGCGTCGAGGGCAAGGAACGCGGAAGTGAGAAAACGCAAGTTGGGACTGTTCCGTTAAAGGATGGTCTGGATATCGATTGGTCACGAGAGTGGAGGACGAGCAAGTGCGGGCGAAGGATCGACTTTACGCGTAACGCGGTAACCTTTCATAGTCACGGTATTGTTAGGTCCTGAAAATTTCTTAGACGGCGTCGTGCCACAACTCGCAAACTCAGCTCAACCCGGGGCCCCGAATTGGAGCAATGAGCGGGATCCTGGCTCCCGTCCACCAGACAAGGCGTACCACACTCGCAACACCCATTCAATACATGTAGATGTATAATTGCGATTAAAACGGTGCCGAAAAAGGGCGTCAGGTTCAGCGCTCCATGAAGGGCATTCAGAGGTTGTCACGCGACTTAAGACGTTTGAAGCGCTTCCCGAATTCTTGACATATTCTCTACGCGCAAAACTCTCATGTTTCACGTAGTTGAAGTAAAATCTTTTCCTGTTATCCCCTCGGCGGGCGAAACAAGCAGGCATTGACAGTTATGACTCTTTACAAAAAAAAAGGCAAGTTCCCGGCCAGCAAGAGAATCTTTTAAGGGGGGCTGGGCAGGCCGGCGGGGCGGGGGGATGGTGGTTGGCGTCAACGAAAAGTCTCCGAGGATAGCTCACCCACGATCAATCTCTCGCGTCGCCGGCATGAGACGCTCGCAAGCAACGCTCCCAGCACATCGGGATTCGGGCAAACAGGGCGCCCATATTACCCGAAACTAGGTGTCCGCCATTCGTCACCGGATTGCGAGCTTTTAATCCCCAACCCATTCCTTTCCTCCCAGCTCGAGCATCAACATGAAACCAGAGCGCAATGGCGGGTTCCAAGGTGCTAGTGTTCGGCGGAACCGGACCCGCAGGAAATTGTCTGCTCCGCGAGCTCCTGCATCGGAATCATCAGACGCTCGCGTATGCACGAAACACAGCCAAGATCCCCAACGACCTGAAAGAAAACCCGCTTCTTGAGGCAAGTTGGATTCCTGCCCCGCCGAATGCCCATATCTCACATCAATCCTCCCAGGTCGTCCAGGGCGAGCTCGGCGATGCAGACGCCGTCGCCGCCGCGACGTTCCAGGCCAGGGTGATCATCTCTCTCCTCGGCCCCAACACAATCCGTGGCTTCGAGCCAAGCACGTACACCGATTTCTACCGCGTGCTTTTCGGGGCCATGCGGCAGCACGGCGTCAAGCGCATCTTCGCAATGGGGACGCTATCGATTGCGGACCCTGACGACGTCTTCTCGCTGAAGCGGCTGTTCATCGTGGGACTGGTCCGCACCGTCGTGAACCCCGCATACCAGCTCATCACTGCCGTGGGCCGCTTGTTCGTCGACGAAGCACACGATCTGGACTGGACCGTGTATCGGATTGCGGGAATACCGGGTGGCTCGGACGAGGCGAGCTGGAAGCAAGACAGGGAGGACGGCGAGACGTTTGAGGGCTATGTCGGACAGCAGGGGTGGACTGCCTCGCAGAAACGTGGTGCTCTGACGAGGTGGCTGGTAGATGCGGTCGAGGATGGGAAGACGCGCTGGATCAGAAAGATGCCTGCGATCAGTCGATTGGCGGGGAGTGTGGAACACGCCTAGCATTCCTTTCGTATCCGTGTAGACTATTGTTTTCATTGCGAACATCGCCCATGACACGCCCTGAAAACAAGAAGATGGAGGAGGCGAAAGAACGTGTTCTTATTGAGTGGGAGCACGAGACGGCGATTGCGCATCTGGCCAAGGTACTCGTCTGATGTTTTGGGATCACGGCGTTTGATAATTCATGGCCTGGCCCAGATGCGCTGGCAAGTTGTTTTTCGGGAGAGGAATACCATTCCCATCTTGCCGGACACACGGTGAGACAGGTTAAAGTAGGGAGCCGTTGGCCGGCGTGTTGTTGTTTGTTAATCCGGTGGAAAGGTAGACTCATGTACGTCGGTTTGCGGGAATCACTCGCCGTTGGAGACAATCGTTGGGGCAATGGTCACTCAGCGCTACGAATAAGACAATCTCAGTTCTGGTCGCTACCTCAATAGTCACACCTGACACTTTTCTCTGGCCGAGTCCGTATTAGTCGCAGATCCTGAGCAAAAGATAAGCCTCCCTTCTAGCGCCTTCGCGTCGTCCCTGGCTCCTAGTCATCCGGCTCCTCTGGCTTCTGTTTATCTTCATCTTTGCCCTGCGCTCCTCCTCTCTTCCAGACTAGTATCCTAGCCGACAGTCTCAGCCCTCCCAAAGTCCAAACCCTCAATACCGTTCCCGCTTTCTTCCGCCCACTTCTTGAACCCTACCACCAGCCTTTCCATAAAACTCCCATCATACTCCCTCCCCTCCTCCTCCCCCAACACTTCTCCATCCCACTCAACCCATCTCTCCGCCAACGGATCCACCTCCCCGTCCACAAACGCCCTCAAAATCCCCATCGCCACCCTCAACACCCCTATCTCATCCCCCTCCTCCTCCACCATCCGGTTCGAAAAGGAAAAACACGTCGCCCCACAACCCCCGCAAAATCCAACCTTACTCTGACCCTTCCCACCTGAACCCAGAACCTGATACACCTTCACCGTACTATCACCCCGCCCATCGAATCCCAAACCATCCGCAAACCCAAACGGCGTAGGCACCGTCATCCACGCCATCAGATTTGCCCCCGTCGTCAAACGCATGTCATCCGAAACGTCCAGCTGTGCAACCCACTTGTCACGGCCAACGGCGGCGTCAAGCCGCGCGGCTCTACCCTTGAACAACTGCCTATCGGTGCCAGATGCGCTATCCGACGGGCGCCGGACAGGAAAGATTACCCCCCCACACATGCATTCCGCGCGGAGGAGTTGTCCCCCTTCCGGCTCCGAGTCCGGGTCGGGAGCGACAGGCGGCGGGATGGGGAACATTGGGTCGTCTTTGGCCGGCGTCCAGCTCGGGATGTCGGGGATCCACGTCGCGAGAGAGGGGTGGGATAGGGGCGGGTAGATGTGGGAACCGAGGGTGAAGGCGGAGGAGGGGAAGAGGGAGGTTGCGATGCGCCATTCCGGGACGCCGCCCAGGGAGTCGGAAGGGGATTCGAGGTCTTCGTCGCCGATATGGCAGCCGCAGGTGGAGCAGAAGAGGCGGGCTGAGGCGGCGAGGGGGGAGTGGATGTAACGCGTGAAAGCCAAGGGGGGGGAAAGGATGGGGACAACGCCGGCGGGGAGAGGGGCGTGGAAGCAGCAGAGGGTGCCGTGGACGCGGCGGCAGATATGGCAGTGGCAGAGGTGAGTTTTGAGAGGGAGGGCGGAGGTGGGGATGGTGATGGTGATGTGGGTGGATTCGCAGTGGCATTTGGCGGAGAGGGTGGTGGTTTCGACTTGGTGGTTGGATGCCATGGTGTTTTTGATGGACGTTGTTTGGTTGTTTGGAGTTGTGGAAGGGGGGAAAACCAGGTGGCGAGTTATCGAGTTTTGGGAATAGCCCCGCATTAGACAATTTGCTTGGTTAGTGGACGTGTCGTTTAAACTAAGAGCGAATGATCGCCGTTGGTTTTGTTCACCACGTCTAACCATCGTGAACACTCCCATATGGCGAGGCAAAATTAGGGAAGGGGAGCAAGTCCCAGTAAAAGCATGTCCGACAGATGCCGTGCCTTGCAGCTGGTTACTCGGAGGCTTTGGGCAATGTGCGCTTGCATGACGTTTGGGCGGGAATATGGTCAGGGCCTTACTCGTCTTTGTCTGTCTCCATAAGAAGAATGCACCTACCACCTGGGAAGTTCAAGTTGCATCGAGTTTGTTCTCATTAATTCATCCCCTTCTGGCATCCAGTACCATAAGTCCTCCCATGGCCATGTTAAATCGAATCGAATTAGTGATGCGTGGTGTTCTCTAGTGATTGCCTTATATTCTTTTCCATGCTACCGTTATTGGAGGACTTGCCCATTGGTGGCGCTTGATGGAGAGGACAGCACAATCGCGCGAGGCTTGCTTGTCGCATTGGTTCTGGCACGTTTTATCTATGGGATTGTATCGTTGTCTTAGGGTGCGAGGTTTTGGTTAATTAAAGCCTGGAGAGGGCGAATCTGGGGTCTAGGGAAGGAAAACTTGATGGCGTCGTATTGGAGTAGCCTTTTTGGCCACTTGCACGTGTAACTGTTCACCCTTCAATGGACCGTTTTCTGTGCCTGTGGCAGTGGTGTTCCTGGGGAATCCCTTTTTTCAAACACAACAGATGGTGTTGTGGAAAAGAAGTTGAAGTCTCTGCCCACGACCGAGTGGTATCTCCCACTCTTCCTTCCAGCATATCCTCTCCTTCCATCTCCTCTCTTTCCATCTCCTCTCCTTCCATCTACTCTCCTTCCATCTCCTCTTCGCATCAAGCTACACACTTCTTAACGGAATCAGCGTCAAACTTCCAACCTTCCTGCCTTCCCAATTCTTCAAGCATCATGTCCCTTTCTGCTATTATCTCGGCCCCCTCAGGCCCTGACTATATCCAGGTCTATACAAAGCCGGCCTTCTCCACGCTCACCTTCAATCTTTAGACGAACGTTGCCAACAGCCAGCTACAGAATGAAGGCTTCACTTTGATCGGCGCTCTCTATCCTACAACAACGGAGAAGGCCCAGATCGCCGCCGTGGAATACAAAGGCATAACCGTTATTCTAGGCTTCACTACAGCGTCGTCTGAAAATGGCAAACCAGTCCACAAACTAGCCATCACCGGCCCCGCCGTATCCAAGGCGCTCAAGGTTGGGACTGTCCATCGAGATTACTATGGCCTAGCCGCTATCAACACGACAGACAAGCAGAATTTGGCCTATTTTCTGGCGTAGGAGACCTTCAGCTGATGTTCTACGCACCAAACTATTATCTGCTGACACTTGGAAATAATTAAGCATAAATAGGACTAACAAAATAGTGCTTTGGGGGTACAATATTGCCAGCATCGAGACAAGTGAATTCCTCCTTGAAGCCAAACCCAGCTCTCCGCTCGCCGCCCACTTCCAACACTTAAAAAGTGGCCCGCACAAGCGCTTCGTCATTTACATTGGCACCGATGGCGTCTTCACGGAGGTTGGCATCCCCGCCAGCGGAACCAGTGAGAGCTCCTCCTCAGAACCCAACACCTCAGACAACCATCCGCTCCCAGAGCTCAAGTACTTTCCTCCAGAGCAGGCTAATAACACCCTCTCTTCCACTGGAATTCCTGAAATCAAGGGTAATTAATCCCTCGACCCCCCGCCCCGACACCGGCCTGCCGTTGTCAGCTACGCCGTCAACGACAAGTACGTCGTCTACCTCTACTACGTCAACACAAGCAACAAGCTCGCCAAGATGACGTGCAAGATTCAGCCTCCCTCTGAAGCGAAGTGGGTGATTAGCGCGGCGCCCGCCGCGGAGGCGGATCTCGCATCAGGGTCTCAGCTCATGGCGCTTTGCGCAGATACTGGGGGGAACATACAAATCTACTACATCGGAAAGCAGGGGACGGAGAATGTGGTCATGCATGCGAGCGATTCTAGTTGGAGTTGTTTCAAGTTGAAATTTTTCTGCGGCCGGAGAGAAGCGTGTTTCACGAGCCATACCTAGGTAGTGAATACTAGTAGTTAGAGCTGACCAAACAAGTCTTTCTTTCCACAATAAGCTCTCGCCTAAAATTCAGGGGCATAAACAAGGAGCCCCACCCCTTACAAAGTGCGATTTTCTACGAAGTACCTTACAACCAAAAGGCTTCAAAGTTCTTGTGCATTACTATAAACCATGTACGAGATCATCTTGTGTCGACTTTTCCAATGAATGCAATCCGAATGAAGGCATCCCCAAGCGCAGCCAACCCGCTTAGTCATCCAAACGGTTTCAAGTCGCGCCCTGCATGTGTTCCCCCCTGAGCTGAGAAACCTTCAGCCGCACCATGGTGCTCTCTATCTCAACCATTACCGCCCATCCCTCTCTCGAATCTTGCTGACACCCTCATACTGACCATCGCCTTTCCCTCCCACCAACATGTTCACCCGCCTCCTCACCTCTGCCATCCACAAACTCGACGCCAAGCTCGACGCCGCCGCCACAGCCAACACCGCCGAGTCAACCCTCCCCACCCTGCTCTTCCCACCGCACCCGTCCCTCTGCGCACGATGCCTCACCCTCCTCTACCACGTTGTCATGGACTTTGGCGACGGCACGGTGGTCAACGAGCGGGAGATGATGCATTCCTCGTCCATGGCGTGTCTGTCCGCCGCAGGGTGTGTCATCTGCGCCAAGACGTTGCTGTTATTTGACGGCGTCAAGAGACATGTTTCGTTTGAGGAGACGCTGCGGAAGACACAAGCGTGGGAGTGGAATTTGAAGTGGACTTTTTCACGGCCTTCGAGCTATAAGAAGGAGTTTACCAACGAGGCGGCGCAGGTGCATTTGTTTATCAGACATCGGAGGGGTTATGGGTGGGGCATGGGTGAGTTTTTCTTTTCTTCCCTTGTGGTCGGAGTGGATGTGCTGACGGGGAAAAGGGAACTTTATGCTGCATCCGGACCCGAGTGTGGTGCTTCCTGGGGTTGCGTTAAGAGAGGGCGTGCCGGATTATGGTGTTATAGGGCCGTTGTGGCGGGATCCGAGGACGATACGGCCGCAGGAGGAGTTTGGGTCGACGCTTAGCAGTGGGAGCTTGGCGCTGGTGTCGTCGTGGATGCGGGAGTGCCACTCGACGCATAAGAAGTGCCATGAGCTGTTCAGGGGCGATCTTATCGGACAGCCTGTTGTTGGCAGCGCGTGGTTTCCAGATCGTCTCATCCGCATCACCAAGACGATATCCAGCACTGGAGCCGTCCAAACGCACACCCGCGTCGTGGTCAAATCAGACCCAGCAGATTTCACCCCTGCACAGATCGCAGCAGGCGTTAACTACCTTTCCTTTTCCCACTGCTGGGGCCCGGATCCCCCGGGCGGTCGCGACGGCACGGTGCTGAAAGATTATAATCTCGCCGCGTGGAGACAATACCTCCCTCTTCCCACGCTCCCCAAAGCCTTTCAAGACGCCGTTCGCGTCTGTACGGCCCTGGAATTTGATCACATCTGGATCGACAGCTTGTGCATCCTCCAAGGCAACCCCGTCGACTGGGAGGAGCAGGCACCGCAAATGGCTGACGTCTACAAGTTTGCCTGGCTCAACATCGCGGCCCTTTCGTCCCCAGCCGACGCCTCCGGCTTCATCAACGACTCCCGCGACCCGCGCGTCATCTTTGGCTTCCACACGCCGCTCGCCCCGGCGCTCAACCTCCATCCCTCCACTCCCAACCACCGCGGCCAACCCTGCGCCTTTGTGACGGGCGTAACCAAGTTCATCTGGGACTACAAATCAGACCTCCCCGGCTGCGGCGACTGGATGGCGCCGCTCTTCACGCGCGCCTGGGTGTATCAAGAGCGCAGCCTCTCCCGACGCACGCTCGCCTTTGCCACGCACGGCGTGCACTTTGTATGCGACGAGGGCAACCATGGCGAGATGCCAGCCTGGCCGGGCGGCGTCAGCGCCGGCAGCCCGCGGTACCTCCTACACTCGGCCCTGGAGCAAACCACGCCACAATCCCCACTCTCCAGCTTCCCCCAGAATCTCACCCAGCACTTCAATTCCGCTTGGACCACCGCCATCCACAGCTACACCGAGTGTCACCTAACCCAGCCTACCGACCGGCTGATGGCCATTTCTTCGGTCGCGCAGGAGCTTGGCAAGGTCATTCGGTCGCGGTACCTTGCCGGGCTCTGGGAGACCCAGCTCGTATTCCAGCTGGCGTGGCTGACGTGCGAGGGACGGACGGTGGCGCCCCGAGCCCCCGTCACCAGCAAGGGATATGTCGCGCCTAGCTGGAGCTGGACGAGCATCGAGGCGCCGGTGGTGCCCAAGGATATGTTTTGGCTCGGGGAGCGGTGTCGGGCGGTGGCAGATGTGAGGGCAGTGCACACGGTGTTGAAAACGGGGTTTGCGTACGGAAATGTGACGGCAGGATGGCTCAGGATGTGGGGAGGGCTGAGAGGGGTGACGGCGTATGGATTGGAGGGTAAGAGTCTCAGGTTGACGGATGCGGGAACGGGTGAGAGGGTGTGGTTTGCGGCGGATACGAGGGAGGTGATGGATGTGCTAGGTTCGTGGAACTGGACGCAGAGGGTGGTGTGGATGCCGCTGGTTCTGGGCCTCGGCGGGCCGACAGTGAGTTGTACGGCGCTGGTGCTGGTAGAGGTCGGGATCGGAGAGCCGTTGGGGGTCGGGGCTGGCAGTTTTGTGAAGCCCGGGGAGAGGGTCTATCGGAGGTTGGGGACGGGCAGTTTCGGGAGGATACCGAGCTTGATGAGGCAGGACAAGTTGGTCATGTCGCTGGGGATGTTTCCCGAGACGGAGGATTACGACGCAATCATGGGAGGGTTCGTGAGGAATGAGTGGGGGTATCGGGAGTTTGTGATCATCTGAGGATTCCACGTCCTTGTCTCTCTGTTTTTGTCTTCGCACATCGATAACACTGGCGACGTTGCTTCAAAATCCCACGCCTGCCTAGGTATTCTTAATCCTCCTATCTCTTTCCTCCGCATATCATTCCCAGTTTCGGGCAATCGACATTCCATTCTTCCGTCACGTTTGCTCATGCGACGAGTCGACGACCGCTCTCACCCTATCCATTACCTCTTCCGCGCCCGCAAGTTCGGCGGCTACCCTCTGCCTGAAAGCCCGATCCCGCTCGCTCTCTCTTGCGATTTTCTCGCTCCGGATCATGTCCAAAGTCCCTCTCACCACCTTAAGTTGTTCCGCGACGGCGGTCTTGACTTCCTCATGGAATGTTGACGCTAGCGCGAGAAACCCGCTGCGGCACTGGCGCATGAGCTCGATAAAAAGCGTTTCCTGGCTTAGTTTCCCGTTGATGATAGCTTTTTGGCGCTTCCAGCTTCCTGAGCCTGCATTGTCGGCGTAATGTGGTCAGCTTCTGTTCCAAGGGGGGGGGGGGGCAGCGGAGGAAAATCAATAGTTCCTTCGAATCGGGGGAGGGAGGATCATACCGGATTCCATCATGGCACCTTTGTACGCTGCTTCCATGGCTTGGCCAAAGAACGAGGTCCGCAGTGCGGAAAGTGCCGAGGTTCGGAGTATCCTGAATAGCGCATCCGGCTCTGTCAGTGGTGCCTTTTACTCAAGGGATGACGGCAACTTCGCTTACCGAGCGCCATCTTCAAGCTTTTCATGCTTGCCCTCGACTTCCGCCAGCAAGAGGAGTTGCCGGGTCGTGAGAGCTTGCAGGAGCGGCCGCATCAATTCAAAATCGGCTTCCAGATGCTCTCCTGTTAACATCATGCAATGTTGTTAACGCCGCAAGACCGCTTGGTGAAGAGATGGGTAACCCTTAGGTGGATTGATATTTACCAAGATGATCCACTGCACGCTTCATGGCGTCGGACACAGCAGATATGATCTCGTCACTAAAAGTTCCTTTGCTGGGCCTTCGGCCAGCGAAGTTGACTGGAAGCCTGGCACTGGCTGAACGCCAGTCAGCCTCAGCTATGGTGTCGACGAAGCTGAATGCTACGATTTGGCCTATAAAGAAGGAGATTTTAGCTAAAAGCCAGAACCTCAAGGAGGAAGAACAAGCAATACAATGAAGCAATTGCACCCCATCAATTCTACCCAATCTAGAGTGCAGTGTTTCTGACAGGAACATCGAGGCTCTGCATGTTGGCAAATTCTATGCAAAAGTCGGCGCTCTGTGGTGATCAGCTCGCCCCAGGGTTGCATGGCGTGATGTGGGCGTCTGCGGCAGATGCGAAGCCCTTATCACGAACAAATAGCAGCGAAGAAAACAGCATAAACGAGCCCTCTATCATGCAATAACAAGCCCGTGGCTGGCCGCAGATCAACGAGAGGATAACCTAGTTAAGCTGTAACTGCATCTGCGTTGTCGGTCTAAAGCAGAGGTGGGCGCAAGAGTTAAAGTGGCCGGGCGGCTAGTGCGAATACCTAGTAGGCTCTCTATCTTTACTCGCGGCTACGAATGTAAGACGACTATTCACACTAGGTCGGAAAAGGGGTAACCACTGCACGGACCGCAGGATAAATATGTCGACGAGGATCGGAGAAGCGCTGCGGCTGAAAACTTCTCTTCAACGCGTCAACTTCAAAAACACCTCACCGCTTCAGAGACAATGCCCGAGTGTATCAGCGTTGGAGAAGCAAATCCGGATATTGCCGGTCTTGGGGTATGTTTCCATGTCTGGACATAGTTACGTTTTGGGACGAAGACTCACTTGGTACATGGACTAATGTATGCAATTCCAGATAGTCATCGCACTCGCAGTTCAAGGTGGGATATCCGTCATCCTATCGCTATGGCTGCTATTTAATGATCCGCAAATGATAAGGTAAGCCTTGATTGGGTTGCTGTTTATACTGGACTTGGAGAAGTAATTGAAAGGTGGAACTGGCGATAGCTAACTGATTACCCGCCTACGTTACCTACCTACAGAGGCATTCTGATCAAGCTCGCTGGAAAATTCCTCTCTCCCCGAAAGAATGACAGACGTCACGCAACGATTAAGGCCGCAAAGGATCTTATTAGAGGCATTTGTGATTCGCAGATCTTTGCCGGTATTTCTCTTATTTCTAACTCATCACACCTGGTCAATGCTAATCAGGGTAAGGTATGTCTCTGCTTATCGCCGCAGTAGCAACAAGGAACAGCCTGACGATATACCACTATCACATCATCTACGACCTTACAAACTTCACTGCGTACGTTTATCGCCCTGATGCAGAGAGTGATCCTAATCCATAAATACAGCGTTTCCTTCTGCGCCGCCCTGGTCCATGTCTCCGATAACCCCCGCGGACGCACCACCATCGAGCACAAGATCCGCATAGTCCTCTCTGCCGTCTTTTCCATTCTTCATCTTGCCTTCTCAATCCTCTACGGACAACGCCTAGAAAAATGGGACTGGACTGTTCCCGGCCGTTGCTACAACACCCGCCTCCTCGCAATGCCCGATGCTTCCCACCCCTACGTCGACAGAATCTACCTCGGCATTACATGCTTCTACATGCAGAGTTCTTTAATTCTTTGCTTCTTCGCCGCCTTTGAGAAGTGGTTAAACTTCGAGCCTGGTGAAGATAACGATAACGCGCCAGATAACTCCGATTCGGACGCGGCCGAGCACATAGGCAATCTTTATAGCGTGCTAGTTATCTTAGCGGCAATGTACCAGTACCCGCTACACCTGTACTCGACCATCGCGCTACGACTCTCTAACGAGAGTCTCCTGGAGGGCGACTCAGAAAACAGCTGGGGCTTTGGACAGGTTAGCGCGTTGGTATTGGTCGTCAATACGCTGATCCAGTGCGGGGCGGCATATCACAAGGTTTCGCGATCCAGGAAGAGGGGTGGTCAAGTTGAGGGATCCACTGAGGTCGAAGAAGCGGGAGAAAGTACGCTTTCGCCACTGGTTGTCTTAACTCAGACGGGAAGGCGGAGACATGCGCTGGAGCAGGAAAACGAGACTCTTTAGCCGTTCGATTAAGGAGGTAGCCCATTTAAATACTCAAGGCATTGCTCAAGCTTTTCGGACCATAGCAGAGCAGTCCTTTGCGAATGCAGCGTTGAAAAAAGCAAGGGAAAAAGCGCTCATATCGATGCAGCGGGGTCCGTGTGCTGATAGGGTGTCGAGTCAGCCGATGTTTGAATTCCGGCTTAAGACGTTGAGAAGGGTTCGACTAGTCCAAATCTACGAAATTCGTGAAGTGAGCGTGGAAGGGTGTTAGGTTCTCCCATGGATGCCTCCATGATGGCCGTTCAAGGAACAGCGCTTACGAGAGGGTTAGCTGCCCGCTTCATGGCGTCAGACACGGTATATACGACCTCCTTACTAAAAGTTCCTCTGATGGATCCGCAGAGATCATCCCATGGGCTTTGAAGGTCCTTTGTCCTCTTTATTCCAGTCGTGGTAGCCCTCGGTGCGGCTCCAGTAGGTCCCATATCTCCTACGGAAGGCGGCGTATGTTTCTGTCCTGTGGTATCAGCTGCTAAAAGATACCGGGGCTTGCTAGGATATAGGTATATAGGTAGGGGCACTTACATCAGACTTGGTGCAGATGATGCTAACATTGGACAGCTCCGCCCGTTTAGCTCTGTTAAACACCTCCTCGACACTCTCATCCGTTACTGCTCGACCGGTGTTGCAGACTGCAAAGATCTTGTCACACTCGAGGAGATAGCGCTCGGTAATGTTGCGCCGGGCCGAATTCGAGTCGCGGAGCCCTGTTTCTGTCAGTGGGAGGAAGCGCTTTTTCCTCGAGCGAAGGAGGGGCTGGCTGTGTCCGATAGCCGGAGGCCGTCAAGATTGGGAAGAGCATCGGCATCGGCCGCCTCTATGGATGGGATGGGCTTGTTGAGGCCAGGGGAGAGAGTTCTAGCTAACGATGCCGCCCTGCTTGATTAGGGCGTGAACTCGGCAAAAGAACAAGTGTTCGCCTCGGATGCGGCATCGCTCGTCCACGGGCTGTTGCTTAGTTAAGGCATCAGTCTTAAAGAGTGATGGCAAAAGTGAGCCAGGGAGGAAAATGGAAACAATTGCAGTCTCACCGTCAATTGTGTTGGATAAATGGAACGAAATGTCGGGTTCGCACAAATACTGGCAGTTGAAACCTGCAAGAGACCAGTAGCATGAGAGATGTTGCAAAGGCTGGAGATAGGTTAGTTCTATGTGCGAGTCACTTATCAACTCCCTTGGATGCGACACTTAAATTCTGCCCCTTGAAAGGGGTCTTGAGGTTTAACATTAGCTTTACATACGGCACTGTGCGAAGGTTATATCAACAGGCTAACGTTGTCGTTTCGTAACCGCAACTGTCATGGAGAGGCTGCGCGCCTGCAAAAGTCAGGGCTCTATTGGATGGCGACGTAGCGCACGCTTCACTACGCGCCAGGCCGAGGCCGGGGTCGACCGGACCGGCCGGTCGTGATCCGCGCCCTCGATCAGCGGCAGCCCGCATCCAATCTATTCACCAAGGGTTGTCGCAGACAAGGCCAGACGGGGTGCAGACACGAGACGGCCGTTCTTGAAGCAGGTCGATGCCAGCCTGCTGCGCCGCAGGCTGGAGAGCAATCCATCACCAACAACAGGCCCTGCCTCGCGACCAAGAGCACCAGAACTGTTCATTTCATAAGGGTGAGGTACCTATAAGTGTAGGTCACCCTCCCCCATGACCAGAAACCTAAAAGAAAGGAGACCCCGCTGCTACCCTTGTCACCACAGACTCGGTGGTGTCTTTTATATCCCACACTAATAAAGGCAAAAATCCAACCAAGCAAATACACGGACTACCCACCATCCGGTGGAAAGGAAGACAACGATCGGCGCCGCCGGGAAATCCACACCAGGAGGGACGACCAAATTGCTCCTCTATCCACGCAACACCCTGGCTTCGCCCTTCTTCATTCCCCCACTCCCCCCAAGTTGAGCTCCATTGACCAGATGTCGTCGTCGTCATGGTTGCTGCTGTTGGCACCGGCACAACCTCAAATATCACCAAGGGCTCCTAAGCAAGGCCGGTTAGCCGATGGTTCAACTCTTGATCAAAGATTCACTAGTGACAAGCCACAATGGGATTTCGTTGCTAATCGTGGTACAGACCATTCAAGTTCATGAGATCAATGTAGAACGCGAAGTGAACGGGTTCTGGCCGCCAGGCGCCGCCACTTGTATTCGTGCCACTTGTCGAGCCGGATTTCGGAGATGGAATGGCGACTGTCGAGCGAGCTTGGGGTTGTTGCTTGGCTGTGGAGGCAGTATTGTGGTCGTTGTGAGAGGGCTGGTTTGGGGCCATGATGTGGAAACGAAAGTATGTGATCCAGAGACTGAGGCTGCTGATGAGAAGAGCTGATGAGAACAGCCGATGAGAAGAAGGTAGGAGGTGGTCAGGGAATAAATACTAAAACCTTCTCATCCCAAATCGACACTTTCGTCCTTGGATGCTATTTACACCGGGACGTCCGGTGAGGCTTGCTGGCCTCAGGCTCAACCACGCTCAACCCCCCGTCCGGTGAGGGAGGTGTGCTAGAAACCAAGCGGACTCGGAAAGCGTGTGGATAGCTGCTGTCCGGGCACGTGATCGGTGACTTTTAGGACTGTGCTGCCCAAGTATGAAGCCCCGTTCCGAACCGAAGTCCCGGCTGATTTGAGAACTGAGGGGAAACTGGAACCAATGCCCGGTGGTGAATATGCAGGGGAAAATAGATAGCTACTCGACCAAATCTAACCAAGGTGCGACACACTACCTAAGTATCCAATACTAAAGCCGAGCAATAACCAACGCGTGTGCAGTGATCGGTACGTTACCTCCATCCATGACGAGTCAAGCATCACCTCTCGTGGGGAATTTCAAGGTGCGGCGCAGACGACAGCTGATTTCGATATAGTCTGGCTCATTCGTCGTGTCAAGTAGGCCGTGGCGGATAAAAAAATCCAACAACACGAGTGCGTAGCTCGGTTTGAACAAGCCTCGAACCACCCCGTCTTTGACCTTATCCACGTCCTAGAGCTGGAACCACTCGACCTCGTCGTCGTGCGGGCACGGTGTGAGACCCTCCGGGGCCAGCATCTCGTACATGTACTCTACCCTGGGTTGGACGAGGTAGTTCTCCCCAGTGACATACCTGTCAAGGTGGTGGAAGCAGGAGACTGGTCCGCAAGGGCGAACTAGGCGGCGCACAAGGTCAGCGGGTAAGGACGCTTCTTCGTCGGCCTCGCGAACGACGGTCTCGAGAGGGGTCTCGCCGGTGCGGTAGCCCCCGGCAACCGTGTTGTCCAGCTTGCCGGAGTAGTTAGCCGTCGTCTGGGAGCGCTTCGAAATACAGATGCTAGGGAGTCTGCTTTCGCTGACGTAAGTGTAAACGCTGAGCTGGATGCCGTACTGAATAATACAGAGAACCGGCGCAGCAGCGCGTTCAACTGAAAAGAGCACGTCGTCGTCGGGCTTAAACACGGGCTTGAGCTCGTTGCGCCAACGCGACAAGACGTCGAAGCGCTCCGTCTCACGCATCTGGGAGGGATATTGGCGACAACTTTCGGGTGGATTATGCCCAATGAGGTCTCAATGTCGTTGACGGGCGGGCGTCGAGAACGGCTGTGCAGCGTGCTAAGACCATGAAATTGCGCGAAAGTGAGGATGAAAAGATTGCTGCAGGAGAGTGCTGCCACATAAGGAACTTGGGGTGCCTGAGGTAGACATGAGCGAGGGAAAACGCCCCAAGACTTTGGTTGGGTGAAAGATGCCAGCTGCTCTAATCATGTGACCGGTGACATAGCCGTTGTAAACTGTCAGCACCTCCATTGAAAACCGTTGCCCTAATCATGATGCGGCAATTTTCCTTGCAGCGACCGATAACATGACTCAGCATGTGACCGGTGAGGGCTGCTGTGCCAAGTAGGCCCCTTTTTGAGAGTATACATTTGTTGCAGGCGAGTCTTGCCTTCCTTGCATGAACAAAGATCAAAAGGCCGAACTGTCAATGCTGTGGGCGTTACACATGTCTCGACCGAAGAATATCCAACCCCCCAAGCAACCCAAGCAACCCAAGAAACGTCGCCTTTGCCATGGTCTTTCCGAAGTCAGGACTCCTCATTGTCCAAAGTGGATATTTTCACCGTCAGAGTCTTCCTCTTTACCCTTGTCCTCCTTTTTGATCCTCCTGTTGTACTGGTGAGTAGCGGAGAAGTCCCTAGGCTCCGTTCTTCCCAGCTTTGGGTCCTCGTCATGTGACTGATGGGAATATGGGGCTTCCTCACAGCCAAATTGAATGACAACCGCTCGCGGGATCGTAAAACGACGGTCCTCACGCTCATGGTCGTTCAAGAAGTAGTAGCACCCCGTCGGGGCCTTGGCGGCACCCGAGCATCCTCTGTCGCAACTCAATATCCAAGTGCCCGCCTAGATTTTCTCCTAAACTGGGGAGAGTTTTCTCTGGCTCCACTATCGTATGTTAGCAAGTTAGCAAGCCCTAAAGCCAGCCTCATCAGCTGACCAGTGAAGAAAGCATACCCCAATGTTTCTCTGATTCGGAATCAAACACTTCCACCGCCGCTTCCCGGGGGATCCTCCCGAAAAACAACACCTCGTCCTCGGCGAAACCGTACTCGGGACGGAACAGCTTCTTCAAGCTTTTCATGTCGAAAAACCGTAAGTCACCCGGCAACTTCGCTGTGTCAATCTTGTATACAGTCACCGGGGCAATTGTGATGTCTGGCTGTAGGTCATCTGGCTGTAGCTTGCGCCCCTCCGCTCACTCCTGTGCACGCCATATCGCCGTGAAAGCCGACAGTAAATAGCTTGGCTGGCGACTATTCCACCTAATGTGGTTTGCGATGGCATTGAGGAAGGTGAGCAGGTCCATGTCATCGCCGGTAATTTCTGGGTTTTGTGGGCGGCTCTCGCGATGAGCTGGATGCCGTCGGTTTCGGGGCCCGCAAGGACCTGTGATCAGAGGTAGGTAGGCCATTGATTTCTTGGGTGAGAGAATTGCCACATTAATGTTTTGTGGAGTGGAAGCATGGGATGGAGAAGAAAGGTGGAGGAAGTTGGAGGGAAGAGCTTGCTTGAGAGAGCCCGGGCAAGCTTCAAACGCCCGCAAACCACAGGTGACCCCACCTTTCCCCCCTCTCCCATCTTTAACATTTTCCCCTCTTGAAATCCGAGGTCAACCTTCGCCTCGCTCGCGTCGCGTTCCGCTCCGAGAGCCCCAGTCCATGCCGCGGTCCCAGCCCAGGCCAAGGATTGTTCCAGTCGACAACCAGTTCAGGCCGCATCGCATTCCATCGCCCCCCTTCCGCAGAGGAAGGCCTCTCGACCTTGGCTCAGTGCGCGATGAACCTTGGAGCAATCAATCATGGGTGCGTTTCCTACTCTCTTCTTGTATCAAATAACAGGCAACTTGGCCGAGCGGTCTAAGGCGCCACGTTCAGGTATTATCTGGATCGATATCCACTAGGATTTCGTGGTCCGAAAGGGCGTGAGTTCGAATCTCACAGTTGTCAAAATATTTTTGCCCGTCCAGCATCAACCCTTTTTTTTTTCACTTTCGACTTAGGTCTCTAGGTCAATGAATTTAGACGAATCGCAGAAACAGACACTAGAGAAAGGTCTCTGTCGCAATTATTACTGTTGACAACACCTTGAGATGCTCTTCTCATCAAAGCGCTACCTCTCCCTCGTATAACACCCCGAGTCTACACTCTTCCATCTTCTCCTTGATCCCGCGGTGTCTCTCTGGCGATATTCACTGCTTGGTAGATTCAACAAGCGTTGTCCCGTCGTGCAATATGGAAATCCTCTTGATAGATAAGCTCATCCAGAGTCTAACACACGATTCCCTTACCGACAATCTAGACAAAATGCCCTCTCCCAGACCACTCCCCCACCAACAAGTGGATATCTGCTCCATGTACGGGCCGCTGGTCTAGTGGTATGATTCTCGTATGTGTGCATCTCGTCTCATGCACCCATCTGTGTGTTCTTCCCATCACTAACAGTCCCCAGGCTTAGGGTTCACCCTAAAGTACACATTGCGAGAGGTCCCGGGTTCAATCCCCGGGTGGCCCCCATCCTTTTGGTGGTATTTTCTCCATCCATTTTTTTGGGGGGGGTTGGTTTGCTGAATGGAGGATGTGGGGACAACTGTCACTTGGGCTCATACATCAAAGGAAATACACACGCCCTATCCCAAACCAGGACGACTCAATCTACGAACTACCGCTCCCCCCTAACAATACGCCTCGCACGGAATCCCGTCCCTGACACAAATCGACCCGCATTCCTTCCCGCAGTACGTGCACGACGCCTGCTCCGAGGTAAAGCAGTTGCCCTCGCCGATGTTGCAGCGGCTGCCGACGTGGACACAGTTGGTGCAGAACGCAGCGTCGTTGGCGGGGGATGTCCCCGGCTGCTGGGCGTTAGGAGTGTGGCATAAATTTTGTGGAGGGGAGACGTACTACGACTTCGCGGACGATGGAGTTTGCGCTGTCTTCATGGATTGGGATGCCCATGGCGTGGGCGTGGGTCAACAATGTAGTGATGGAGAGGAGGAGCGGGAGGTGCATGTTGGCGTGTTTTGAGTTTGGGTTTGGATTTGTTGCGAGGTGATGTAAATTTGAGACAGAGTTTGATGTGCTAGACTGGTACGTTGATCTGGCAACTACAAGCCTCTCTTATGTTTCTTGGGATGGCCCAGTCTGCTCGTTTGTGGATCCTTGGGTACCTCATGCCGGGCAACACAGAACCGAACTCGCTCCACCACCTTGATCGGGGTGACGGTCATCACCAGCACGGCACCACAAAACGCAAACAGAGGCAAATCTTGCAGGGGAGGGTTGGTTCAGACTTCCAGTTAGTTGACACTTTGAGTGACGGTAACAGTAAGCCGAGAGGGCGTTCAACCAAGTCAGTTGACGTTTGATCTACGGCAACCACAAGCTGAGTTGTTTCTGTGTTTCCAATCTCGGGACCGAGGAATCTCACCTCGACGACGGCATAAGCTTAGGGGTATTAACATCCAGGGTTCACAGTCGGCGGCAACCAGAGTACAAAACGTACAGATGCCATCTTGCCTGTCAGCTGCCAGGGTCAGAGACCACAAGGGGCGAGTCAACAGACCTTGGGGATGGGGGCGCAAACCAAAGATCGCCATACTTGAGCCCCCTTGGGTTGTGCAAAGCAAGGCCTGTGATTCCGGCATCACCGCACACACTCGCACCAGAAGCTGACAGTCATCGTAAGGCATCAAGGAACCCACCACCATGAAACTGCATCACACACTCCGTTCAGTCTGTCAAACAACTCCAACTACATCACACGTGGTATCAATTCTCGCAGCAAATCCCATCCCACCCGCATCACACCAGCCAACCCTACCCTCAGTACTGTTTCCCTCCCAACCCTCACGACGCCGGCGCTACCGCCTTGATAATCATGCCCTCGTGGAACAACATGCCCGCCACGCTCGCCGACGTCATAGTCGACAGAATCCCGCAAAACAGCGCCGACACGGCGACCCTCAGCACATCCGGGGCGCGCTTGGGCGCAATCTGCGAGAGAATGCCAATCTGAATCCCGAGGGACCCGATATTCCCGAATCCCTATGTCCCGTCAGCGCTTTGTCTCCTGCAATGTCACCAACGCAACTCACACAGCAGGCATATGTGGCAATCAGGATAGATCTTGGCGCCATGCTCTTAAACGGCTCGAGCGTCGACAACGAGTTGAAGGCGACAAACTCGTTGGTGATGATCTTCATGCCGATCAGCTGGCTGACGTTGTAAACGTCCTTCTTGGGCACGCCCAGCAGCCACGTCGGCACCCACAGCAGGTAGCCGAGGATGAGCTGCAGCGACAGCGGGCGCTCGATGACGTCCCAGTAGCGCCCCCACCACCCGAGCAGGCCGTCGATCAGGCTGACGAGCGCGATGATGCACAGCAGTGAGGCGATGATGGTGGCGCCGATCTTGATGCCGAGCCACGCGCCGTTGGAGAAGGCGTGCAGCGCGTTGATGGTGGCGTGCTCGTCCTCATCCTTGGGGATCTCGACGCGGCCCGACGTGAGGGTCGGCTTGGTCTCGGGGTACCGCAGCTTGGACACGGCCAGCGACGCGGGGATGGACATGATGCAGCTGGACACGAGGGCCTGGGCGTTGAGGCCGAGGCCGATGTAGGCGACGAGCACGGAGCCGGCGATGGTGGCGAAGCCGCACGTCATGATCTGGTGCAGCTCGGCGCGCGTCATGTGCGCGACGAACGGGCGGATCAGCATGGCCGACTCGCCCTGGCCGATGAAGGGGGTCGCGGCGGCCACGATGGCCTCAGCGCCCGACACGCGCAGCGACCAGAAGAAGAAGACGGCGAACTTTTGGATGAACCACTGGAGGAGGCCGACGTGGTAGAGCATCTGGACCAGCGCGATGAAGAAGATAATGGGTGGGATGACACCCGTGAGGAACCAGTGCACTTCGCGGAGCGACGGGGCGGTGAGGAAGACGAGCCCGTCGACGGCGAAGCCGAGCAGCGTGCTGGCCATCTCGGAGATGAAGCTGAAGATGTCGTAGCCGGCCTTGGTGCGCAGCACAAAGACGGCCACGACGAACTGCGTCAGCATGCCGCCGATGACGGTGTGCCAGGCGATGTGCTTGGGGTCGCGCGACGTGGCGGCCAGCAGAGCGATCATGAGGATGAGGCCAAGCACGGACACGCCGCGGTTGGCGCGCGTGTTGTCGCCCGTCGACTCGGGCACAAAGGTGCCGACGAGGAAGACGGCGACGACGCCGAGCCCGGCGAGCGGCTTGCGCGTCACGGGCGGGAGCGCGTGATAGACGCGCCCGGCCGACTGCTGCCAGACCCAGCGGATGGGGCGCATGACAGTCGAGCTTGGCACGATCCAGAAGAAGAAGCGCAGGCAGATGGCAATATAGAAGAGCGTCGGCTTGAGCCAGCCCATGCCCTCGCGGTGGCGGAAGCGGACGAGGCCAAAGATCCACCAGCTGCGGTCACCATGTCAGTGTATGCCCGGCGACGCGGAGGGGGGATACGGACGCCGTCATGGTCATAAAGACCAGCACCCAGAGAAAGATCTTGATGAGGCGCCAGTGAGGCTTAACGTGCTTGTCGTGGACATTTTGCCAAAAGGTGGGCTCCTCGTCATCGTCGCTGACCTGGTCGTCACCGTCGTCCCGGCGGATAGAGCCGACCTTTTCGGGGTCAAGATCGTACTGGTCGACGGGCGGGGATTTCTTGTCGGTCGAGCTCGACAAGGAGCTGCGGCGGTCGTTGGCGACGACGGTCGACACGGGCTCGGGGTGGATGGCGTCCATGGCCGTGTTGCCGTGGCCGTGGGCTTGGGTCGGGGGGTTCGGGGCAGACATAGCCGCGGGTCGAGCTCAGGCTGGGGCCGGGTCGTTGGCGGGCGGGGAGGGATCGCCTTTGGATGAGAACCGGCTGTCGCTCAGTCTCTGGGCATGTGGGCGAGGTTGTGAGACCGGACGACGGGGTTATATGGTCACGTCACACGCGGAGGGGGAGGTGGCAAAGACCAGCCGACCGACTAGACCAGACCCGACCAGACCGTCTACGGACAGTAGGGAGAACCCCAAGATAAGAACCAGAATCCCACGAGACCACGAGGAAGCTGCAGACCTTCTCGGCCCAGCTCCAGCTCCGGGTCCGCCTCCACAGATACATGTGGTGGGACAGGTCCGGCCGGGATGGACGCGGGGACTCTAGCCAAAGAGCATCTCCCGATCCTAACTGGTCTTCGTACGGACCGAGGTTGACGGGCCCCCCTTCTGGACCTTCTCGAAAACATGTAGCGCCTTGTTGCTGGCCGGGCCGCCAGGTTGATGCCGGCGATCTCGACGTTCCCTCTCGATGGTCGTCCGGTACATTGGCCAATCACACCGGCGCTCCCAACCCGACGCTCAAGAGGCGACCGATGACAGCAGAGAATTCCATTGGGCGGGCCGACCGACAGAAACATCCACTCGGCGAATCCAGCGGCGAAACAAGTGACAGATCGACGCAGGCCAAGACGCCGCCAGCTGCCACCTTCTCCATCCGGCACCGGGGATACCCTTATCTTGACGTCGACGGGAGTTCCATGGCGGGAATCCATCGTCCAGGACGAGGTCGATGAACTTTGTGTGCCCTAAAAGTAAGCCAGGGGATAAAAAAGTCCAAACCTAGCAAGAAAAAGAGCTTGTCCATATTTTTCTCAGCGCCGATATTTCACGAGCGTCCATCCCCGAGTTGCCCCAATGACAGTGTGTTCCTCGACAGCGAGTGCCGGTCATGGTTCTGGTAGCGCAGTTTCTGACGGCCTTATCGGTGAGACGCCATGCGGCGACAACTGCTTCTTGGGGGTGGCGACGGTACTTTTAGGTTTCTCTGCCTCATCTGCGTGCGACTCTCGGCCGCCAAGATACCTGCGGCTTACCTCTGCTGAGAAAGATTGTCGTTCGTCGGGTTCCACAAACACAAAACAAGTATCCCCCCGCAAACTGGACGGTCGCTGCAAGAACTTGAGCTGCCTCTTTCAGTTGCGTCGCCGACGAGCCCCGCTCCGTACGGCGACTCCAGGAATATGAATACGGCCCGGGGGGGATTAGTATCCAATATCATTATCATTTCCTCATTACTAGGCAGCAATAGTACACATCGTCAATCGCTCGAACCCAAACACTACACAGTACAATCTTCATGGCCCGCCCCCATCCCCGATATCAACAACAAGTGGCGTAGCGGCTCACCTCCCCGCGCTTGTCCTGATTACACCGCCGGAACGCCAGTCAATTCAATCTGCTTGCCCAGCCTGGGAATCAGTGCCTGCGCATTTGCAAAGTTGACCCTGTCGCGCGCCTCCTGCGAAAAGTCAAATGTCTCGAGGTCGCTCAGGAAGGACGGATATGTCTGCGACGGTGCATACGGAAAGTCGCTCTGCAAAATGTCAGCAACACATCTCATCAGTTCTCGAAACACTGCAAAACGCACCCCGTAGACAATGTGGTCCTCCCCGGCCACCTCGACCAGCGCCTTGAGCACCGCCGGCGCCGTCGACAAGGCAATGTCGTAGTAGAAGCGCTTCAGTGCCTGCGCCGTCTCGTCCTCGCCGCGCCCAAAGCCCGACCACCCCATCGTCGCCTTGCGCACCGTCACCAGCCGTCCGGCAAGATACGGGAAGGTGCCGCCGGCGTGGCTGAGAATGACCTTGACGTCAGGGTACCTGAGCAGCGTGCGCGCCGTGATCAGGTCCACGGCCGTGCGCGTCGTCTCGTGCGGGTAGTCGATCAGTGGCTGCGGTATGTCAGCGCTGATCGGGGTGCGATCGACGGGGTGCGTCGGATGCACGAGGACCGTGGCGGCGCGACGGTCGAGCTCGGCCCAGATGGGGTCCAGAGAGGGGTGGCCGAGGTACGTCGCGTTGGGGCCGTAGCGCGTGTACAGGACGACGCCGTCGGCGCCGAGCGTGTCAAAGGCGTGCTCGATCTCGACGAGGGCCGCCGACGTGTTGGTGATGTCGGGCAGCGAGGCGAAGAAGCCAAAGGCGTGGTGGTCGTCGTTGCGGATGTGGGCGGCGTACTCGTTGAGCTGCCGAGCGAGCGAGGCTTGGGCATCGGGGTCGGTCACGACGCAAGGGCCGGGAGCCGTTACGGAGAGGATGGCGGATTGGACGCCGAGATGCTTCATGATCATCCGCGACGACGACGGAGACCATCGGGGGGTTGGCCATCCTGTTGGGTTCCCTGGGCTTCTCGTCAGCTGGTGTCATGCCATTGCCCTCAGCTGCCCACATCTACGTACCGGCATCTTCGATGGCTCGGGCGTAGAAATCGGGAATAAAGTGGTGATGCAGATCAATCTTGTTGACGGGAGGTTGGCTTGGCCATGTCAAGGCCTTGTCCATGTACCACTGCTGCGCGTAGTTTTGTAGACTGGCGATGCCCGACAGGACGGGCGTAATGTATTCGGTCCGCATCTTTTCGTCAAATGCACAGCTTGCCGATGCGCTTTGATGGGGAACGCCGTCGGCGGGTCGATGGACTGGTGATAGATGGCGGCGATGCTGCCGCGAGTGACGTCGTTGTTCCCAAACCTGAATGGGCTGAGGTTGCAGCCTGGCGGGATGGTGCAGCCCAGAGCCAAATGTCGATTGGCGCAGTGCCTAGCTGGCCCGGGCTCCCGTCGTCGAATTCCAGCGGTCCGTTTCAGTGCAAGACACCTGTCAGCGACCGCCATTTCGGTGAGGGGAGCCCAACCCCGCCATCGCTCAACCCCACAGGGCGATAAGCTTCCGATACAGGGCCCAAACACGCTGGAAGTTTGCATTTTCGCCCACTTCACCGTTTGTTGACTCTGCGTGGCGACCATCCCTTTCGCTGCGACTCTTTTTGCCTTGAAACATTAACTCATCGATCGCATTCCTTCTTTCCGGATCTATAGACGTCCAAATCGCCGACCAAAACCTCCAACACTCCTTCAACAACCGCCATCTCGCACCATTCCTCTTCCCACTCTCCCTGCAACCTCGCATCTCTAGGCCGACCGATCCGTATCCCCCGATTGGTCAATTCAAGATCCGAATCGCCTCGCTAATCTTGCCTACGATTGCCACGACGCCACAAGGCCTTGAATATTTTAGGCCACAGCAAAACACACCGACAGTCTCTTCTGGAGTCTAGACAGCAGACCGCAACCACCACCATGGACCGCGTCAACCCCTTCAAGGCCGCCCCTCTTCCTAACCAAGCCGTCAGCCCCCTACTCCATAACCTCCCCATAAAGCAAACAACTAACCCCCATCAGACAACAGCAACCTTCCCTCGTCCCCGGTTCCACGCCACCCTCTACCCCAACAACTTCCCCCGCCACCTCTCCCACGGCAGCAAACCTCCCCTCCCCGGGCCCCACCCCCACGGACAACAATACCACCACCACCACCACCACCACCACCACCCTCAGCTCCCAACTGTCGCCCAGGTAGGTACCTCCCTCCCCCGCAAACAACAACCCAAGAAACTAACACCTCAGTTCACAGCGCATCTACCAACGTCTCCTCGAAACCTCCCTCACCGCCCTTCCCATCCCCCCCTGCCACGCCAGCAACGACGTCGAGCCCATCCAAGTCCCGAACCAAGAACACCTGCTCCGCGCGCGCGCCCTGACCCGTCGGCTGCAGGAGGCTCTTTGTATGGATGATCCAGAGGACGTGGACGACGAGGAGGAGGAGATGACGGACGGGGCGGAGGACATGACGCCGTCGCCGCCGCAGGTGCCGGCGCTAGCGTTAGCGCCTAATAATAGGGAATGGAGGGCTGTGAATGCTGGTGGGGGCAGGGAGAGGGCGGGGAGTGTGAAGAGGGGGGCGGTGGAGGCGGTGGATGGGGGGAGGGTGGTGAAGAAGGCTAGGGGGGGTGGGGGGACGAGGGGGGCAAGGAGGGTGTGAGGGCTGGGCATGCATCGGAGTTTGGCAGACAGAGAAGAGAGGGTCTGGTTGGCATTTACATCATGGCATGGGGTATATTGCGCGAGTCTTTAGCATAACGGGCGTTTGGGTATTGCATCACGGGGCAGCATAACAACAAATAGTACAATGCATGGCAGGGCAGGGACGGGGTATCGCAGCGTACCAAATTTATTTCGTTGCCTCCACTGTCCTCTCCTTTCGGCATCCACGGGTGCGTCGCTGAACCAACTCCTCCATGATCGACGACAAGAACCAGAGAGAGACATCCATCTCAGGCCTTCTCCGTCTCCAGCCCCGACGACACCGCCGCCGCGTCGTCCCGCTGCACCACCGCTCCCTCGCTCTCGAGGGCCTTGGCGCGAGTATTCTTCGTCCTCCACGCCGGCGTCCCAATATACTTGATAGCTGCCCCCCCCAAAACATCAGCATCAACCCCAAACACCACCACCACTCCACCTTGTACTCACCTCCCTCCCCCTCCCCCTCAAAAATCCTCCCCACCTCCTCCAACGTCTTATTCGCCGTCTCGGGAAACATGGCCCACACATGCGCCCCCATGACCGCACAGAACCCCGCAAACAGCACATACGTCCCCCACCGTATGTTCACCAACGCCGGCGGCACAAAGTACGCCAGCGCAAAATTAAACGCCCAATTCGCCGACGTGCACAGCGCCACCGCCTTTCCCCTCACCCGCAGCGGGAACAGCTCGGACGGGTACGTCCAGGATACCGGACCCCATGTCGCCGCAAACGTCGCCACGAAGAGGTAAGTGCACGCGATGACAGCCTTGGCGGGTGCTCCCGAGATGGCCATGGATTCCGAGGCCGACGGGAACTCGCCTGGGCGCGCGGGGCGCGAGTAGAGGGCGAGGAGGGCGGCGGTGAGGGAGAGGAAGAGGCACATGAGGGAGGCGCCGGCGAGGAGGGTGGGGCGCCGGCCCCAGATGTCAATGTAGAGGAGGGCGGGGACGGTGAGGGCGACGTTGATGATGAATTGGATGCCCGCCGGGAGGAGGACAGCGTTGCCTCCTGAGAACGGGAGTTAGTAAAGGAGGTGGGGGAGGGTGGGGGGGTATACCGTCTGCGTCGGCGAGGCCGGCCATTGTGAAGACGTAGGTGATGTAGTACATCTAGGTTGTTCTGTTGGTAACGGCGTGGTGGACAGGGGACAAGGGGGGCTACCATGACATTCATGCCCGTCAGCTGCGACCAGATCTGGGTAAACACGCCAATCACGGTCCGGTTGAGCATCTTGGGCTTGACCAGCTCAAAGTAGCTGACGTCGGCGTTGGCGCGCTCAAACTCGACGACGGCGCGGATGTCCTCCATCTCCTTTTTGACGAGCAACGAGTCCGGGTCCCCGTGCCCGTGCACCAGCACGAGCACGTCCTTGGCCTGGTCCCAGTGGTCCTGCTTGGCCAACCACCGCGGCGACTCCGGGAGGAACATGAGCCCCGCGTACAGCAGCACGGCCGGGATGGCCTGCAGCCCCCAGGGGAGGCGGAAGGCGGCGGTGCCCTTGAGGAACGAGCTGCCGTAGCAGATGAAGAACATGATGAGGATGCCCCAGGTGATGGCCCACTGCTGGAAGCCGACGAGGCGGCCGCGCTTGGTGGGCGGGGCGAGCTCCGAGATGTAGACGGGGACCTGGGCCGAGCAGATGCCGACCGAGAAGCCGTTGACCAGGCGGCCGACGGCGAGCATGGGGATGTTGACCGAGGCGCAGACGACGACGGAGCCGACGACCCTGGGGGTGTTAGCTGTGTTCCCGCGAGTCCAGGAGGGGAAAGGAGAGGGAGAAGAGCTACCAAATGACAGCGCCAATCTGGATCGACATCTTACGACCGAACCGGTCAGAGAGGAAGCCCGAGATGAGGGCTCCCAGCCATGAGCCGCCGGGCATGGCGGCGGTGATGCCGCCCTGGACGTCTGCTTTGGGGCCGCGGCAGAGACCATTTTCGTCGGTGCCCAGCTGGTTGAAGGTGCAGAGATAGGGCTGGGTCGAGATGATGGCGGACATGGACGAGATGTCGAAGCCAAAGAGCGCGCCGCCTAGGGGTGTCAGCTACGGCACCAAGGCGGAAGAAACTGGGACTTACCGATGACCGCAATGGCCGCGATAAAGTAGATGTTGCCGATTTTATGCATGTTGGCTCGCTTGGGCGGGTTGTGGCGTGGTTCATGGGATGTGGGCTTCGAAGCCAGTTGGTGTTGGTGATGAGGGGAGGGAAGGTCCGAGGTCAGAGGTCAGCGAGGAGATATGGACTGTTCCAGGCAAGCACAAGCACATTGCATGAAAAGCTCATCGCACATTAAAGGCTGGGGTCACCGCTTCATCCTCTCACTCGGTCAGCTGCATCATTGAGCCCCGGTGGACTGCCGGGACTATTTCGGTCGTAGCCCAAACACAACGCCATGTCGTGCCCCCATAATCCCCGTTGCCAGACAGCCTCCCAGCAAGGTAGTTCGATAAGTATCGTGAGTCGGCCAGCACCCTACAGCAGCATTCATCCGGACTTAATTTGACAATGTCTGGGTTGAACAAGGTCACGTCCCGAGACCAAGTCTGGGACTCTCATGACCTCGATCTCGTCGACAGAAGACCAAGTCAAGCCTGGCAGGGTATCCCGAGGTCCTGGGCAAATCCCAGCAGCCAGCCACGTCAGCATCTGATCTTGAGCTTCACGACCCCCCAATGCCGCTCCATGCCGCCAAGTTTTTTCCAACGGTCGAGCTTGGGGGCTGGCCATCCCTGCTGCTGGAGTTGTACAGGGGAAAATGAGGTCGCATTTTATGTTCTCGATGGACGCTGGATAATACTAGCTATGCCTAGGCAAGTAGATGTAAGCTTATCTCGGTCAGATATGTTTCTGTCATGGTCAAGGAGAGGTTGTCAGATCAAAACAAGCTTTTAGACAAAGCGCCTCCCGCTTTTAGCGCATGCAGAGGGTGATCGACGAGGTCCAGGCCGGGAGCCTTCTCTCTCTCCCTGAAGGACGCCTTGTGAGGCGGTGTCCAGTGTATCCAGACACGTCGTGACAAGCAACACCAGGGTGCCTCATCTAAAGCGGCTCGGGGTTCTCCAGCTTGGACTTTCGCCAGTCATGTGGACAGAAGACCACGAATTAGGCTGGAGACACAGCTCTGAGAACGAGAAAAACGAGAGCACCCAGTCCCCAGAGCGTGGCGGTGCAACGCATGGGGAAGAGAACAAGTCCGATGCCGCGGCAGGTCAATCGCGGGACAACGGGCATGTGGGAGCCGAGGAGGAAAAGGGATGCAAGAAAGCGAATGATGAATGATGAAGCGCCCATGTTGTCGTCGGGGTGTCGTCGGGGTGTCGGTTGTGATTAGCGCCTTGGCAGCACTGTCTCTGGCTGCCCCCGTTTGACTCGGGGGGCGTCACCACGAGCCATCGATGTAAAATTTGAGATGAGACGAGAGTGTGCCAGAGATGTCGGTAGGTTTTGCTCGTTGGAGGGTGTCGGTCGGTCGATTAATTAGCCTTCCACCGGTGGGAAATGCGACAGCCCCCGCCAAGTCACGTGGAGTCGCTCCAGGCACCTGTCCCCTAAGCGCAGCATGCAAACGCGTCCCAAGCACCGCCGCGCATCTCTCGACCACCTCGTCGCATGCACAACGTTCCCCCGCCCAACCCCGCCATTCCCTCGCCCATCCTCTTGCGAAATCTGCGAAACCCTTGCCCAGCCCAACGATGGCTCCGGCTGGAGAAAAGGCATCCCCTCGAGCGCAGGGCAAGCGGCCTGCGACCGACAACGACGGCTCCATCTCCCCTCCGTCATTAAAGAGAAAGGCCCAATCTGCCATCTCGAGTGCGTCCCCGTCTCTCCATCTCTGGGCAGACATGGCTAACACTGGCAATCATAGAGTCAGCTGTCGCCAGCTTCTTCACCCCCGCCTCCCAGAAGCCAAAAGACCGCACGACGTGGAACGAACGAAGCCCCAACGTCAAGACGCCCGCCACGCTGCTCGTCGCCAAATACCTCCCCGAAAAGACCGACGACGCAATAAAGCCAGAGGACAGCCAGCCAAGCCCTGCCAAGCACAAGATTGCCGCCTTTGACCTCGACGCGACCCTCGTCAAGACGGCCTCCGGAAAGGTGCACGCGAGCGACGCCGCCGACTGGCAGTGGTGGCATCCCTCGGTCCCCGACCGCCTGAAGCAACTGCACAGCGAGGGGTACCACGTCGTCGTCTTCACCAACCAGGGCGGCCTGACCCTCCACGCTCCACCCAAATCCAACCCCCCAAAGGCCCTCAAGAACCGAGTCGCCGAGTTCAGGCAAAAGTGCAGCGTCATCCTCGGCCGTCTCGACATCCCCATCACGCTGTACGCCGCCACCGCTAAGGACATCTTCCGCAAGCCCCGGATAGGCATGTGGATCGAGCTCAAGGACGACTACGACCTCACCGACGGCGACATTGACCACGAAAACAGCATCTTCGTCGGAGACGCGGGGGGGCGTCTGGTCGTCACTTCGGACGCGGCCAGTCGCAAGGACTTTAGCTGCTCGGACCGCAACCTCGCGCACAACATTGGGATCCCGTTTCAGACGCCCGAGGAGTTCTTTCTCGGGGAGCAGCCCCGGGGCTTTGTCCGCGACTTTGACGTGGCCACGTTTCCGTTTCCCGACGGCGACCACCCACCCTTGTTTGAGCGCAGGAACCCCCAGGATCTCGTCTTGCTCGTCGG
Organism: Schizothecium vesticola; assembly: GCA_030549215.1. Taxonomy (NCBI): domain Eukaryota; kingdom Fungi; phylum Ascomycota; class Sordariomycetes; order Sordariales; family Schizotheciaceae; genus Schizothecium; species Schizothecium vesticola. Next base: position 126,175 of record JAUKUD010000007.1, on the reverse strand, counting down.
GCCGCCCGGCGCCGGCAAGAGCACCTTTTTCTGGAAGCATCTGGAGCCGCTCGGATACGCGCGCATCAACCAGGACATACTCAAGACCAAGCCCAAGTGCTTCAAGGTGGCGTCGGAGCTGCTCGAGGAGGGCCAGTCTGTCGCGGTGGACAATACCAATCCCAACCCCGACGTACGCGCGCAGTGGGTGGAGCTGGCTCGCAAGTTCAAGGTGCCCGTCCGGTGCGTCTGGCTCAATACGCCCTTGCAGCTGTGCGAGCACAACGACGCGGCGAGGTCGCTGAACAAGCCCCTCAACCCGGAAGACCGCACGGTTCTCCCGAGACTGGCCTTTACGGGATTTACATCGCGATTTAAGGAGCCAAAGCTGGCGGAGGGGTTCCAAGACATTGTCGAGGTTGACTTTGCGTTTCGGGGGACTAAGGAGGAGCACGACATTTGGGCCCGGTACTGGGTGTGATCTGGCGGAGGGATTCATCCAGCGTCAATTGCCTTGGTCGAGACTCATGGATGCTGCCATTCTACACAGGTCTCCACCCTTCAGGACCACCGCCCATCACTACCAACTAGTCACACCGGCTTGGCAATGACAGCCTCGACATGCTTGATGTACCTATCGACATTCAACAACTTCTGGATGATGGGCTGGCTGTTGTGCGCGTCAAACGCGTCCCGACCCGTATATCGCTCAAAAAAGTGAAAGATGGCGGGGTCGTCGGCGTCGCGCGAGATGCAGTAGTGCAGGATGCCCGTCTCGGACGCCGAGAGAATGGTCGTCTCGCGGTAGACGGCTTCGAGGGCGTCGGCGTGCTGGGGGAAGGCGTAGACCTGGGAGTGTTGGAATGGACATGTCCGGGTGGGGGGTGGGGGCACGTACCTTGCCGTAGACGGCGAACTCGTCTTCTGGGACGACGGGGAGCTGGAAGTCGGTCGCCATGGTGGTTTGGATTGCTGGTGAAGAGGATCGCAAGACGGTGTTGATGTAGGATGGGTTCACGGATACAAGGCAAGCCAGTGGGGTAGTACCGGCATGATTCATTCTGCACCATCCTGCACTCCGGCCCCAACATGATGCGGCGGTCTAGATACATCTTGGCAACCGCCTAGCTTCAAAAACATATACTTGGCTGATTGCCATAGACCCAACATTGTCTTACAATCTACCGTCATCGAGTCCCTACCTAACCAAAAACAAAATGGGTATCAATCCAACGCCTGCCATTCTATCTTCCCATCCCATCCCATCCCATCCCATCCATCCCAAAAAGACCCTTCCCTGCCATCGGAACAACCCGCCCCCACCGTTCCCGCCATACCTCAAAGCGACAACAAAGAAACAAGAACCTATGACCCCATCCGGTCAGGTCCAGCTCTCCCATTGGCCCTCACCTCACGGATCTCCCCCCGAGCCACCTCCCCCGCCAGCCCCTCCCCTTCCCTGTCCCAGCTCCCCCCTCCATGTGCAGAAACGCCTCCACCCGCCTCCTCTCCTCCTCTGGCAACGCGCCAATACTGTCATTGAGCAAGTCGAGGCACGTTCGGGAGGCTGTCCCATGTCATGTCAGCATTTATCCATCCATGCACAGGTACAGTGACTGTAAGGAGACAGGAAAAACTTACGAACACCCCCCTCTCCCGGGTCTTCTTGCTCCAACGCCGCCCGCATCCGCGCAGAGTTGTAGCACCCCAGCGTGCGCTGCAGCGCGAGCATGCGGCGCCAGAGGGTCTCGGGGTCGGGGTCCGTAGTGGTGGTGGTGGTGTCTTGGTCGGAGGACGAGGTGGACGAGGACGAGGACGGGGTCAGGGAGAGGGTGCTTCGCCAGGAGGTAGGGCGTTGTTTGCGGTGGTGATGGTTGTGCGGGAGGGAGGGTCTCCGTTGGGGTTTGGGTTTGGGCTGGTCGGCTTCAGCGTCGAGGAGGGCGTTGGGGTGGCTGTGCGGGGGGCAGGGGGTGATGGCGTCGAGGTCGAGGTCGAGGGAGGAGGAGGTGGAAGAGGAGGAGGAGGAGGAGGAGGTGTTGCCGCGGGGGCGGGAGATGTGGTGGGACATTTTGGTTGAGAGGTGAATATCGTCGTTGTCTGGACTCTGGGGTTCTGGGGTAGAAGCTGTCGTGGAATGCGGAATGCTATGCCAATGCGAGTGGGACTCCGGGGGTTATATCCTCTTTCCTTGGCGGCAGGGCCGGGTGGTATGTTATGGTAGACGAGAGACACAGCAACAAAGACGCATGCGGTGGCCGGAGAGGACGGGAAAGGGTCTCTCTTATTAAGGGACCGGCAGTGGCAGTGACTAACTCCCTTGCGTGTGTCCCCCGTCCCCGTCTAGTTACCGCCAAGGGGGCGTGTCCAGACCAGACCGCCTCGTCAGAGAGTTGACGGGTGCGGCGCAGATTGGCGAGAGCGTAGGGATCCATTGTCCTGTTCCCGTGGCTGAGCTGGAATGTTGTTTTCTTTGTTCCGGCCCCCCGCACCCAATTGCCCGCGACGATTCGACGACCAGCTAGCGGTTGGGCAGCAGCGGCACCGATTGGGATTGGGTCGGCGTGACGAGGCCGTGTGTCTCGGTCGGGGGGCGTCATCACACAAGAGACGGAGTGCCACGACTCTTTGACCGTCGCCCTCAATCCCAGACTCTGAAAATCTAAAGATCATGGGGATACCAAGACGGCACGGTAGAGGCTGGGTGGGCACGGGGGTGGAACTCTTCTCGGCACATGCTTCCCATGACCCGGGGCGCCAGGCACACTGGTGCTGTCGCCATCAAGGTGCCGTTTTCTGGCGATAAGGCGGGGTTGTCAGCTGCTGTCTGTCAACAGCATAGCCCGACTTTTATCGGGCATCGCCAGCCTCATTGCTGCCTTGGGTATACGGGATTGCGCATTGTCGGGAATATCCTCTTTTTGAAGGGTGGTTGACGTGGAACTTTTATCTGCCATCGGTGGTTCGGATGCCCGGTGTCGCGGAGGGAAGACGGAGATGCTCGGCATTAGCACATGGATTGGAGATAAGTGGCCCATCGTCATGAAAATACAGGCGTCGAGGCAGTCGAGGTGCGGGGCATGGAGGTGTCATGATCAATCACACCACCGACAACACAACACCAAGAGGGAGACGATAAGAGTGTCTCGGCGCTGGTCGAGTGACCTCTTCAAAAAACAAGTATTCTTTTATTGATCGCTTGTGAAATTGGTGACCCGCATGACGATATTTTCCCACAGGATTCCCATCAACTTGGCTCCCATGTCACCAGTTCCTACAGGGCACATACAGGACACCCCCACCCAACCAACTCCCGACCCTTCAAGCCCCATTGGGCTTCCTGGCGCGCCCCCCCTCCCCCCACCACTCCCCCAAAAACCCCTCTAGCCCCTGCACATCCCCCTCCCCCCACCCCAGCACCTCATTCCACTCCCCCCCGACCTCCCACGCGCCCGCCTCCAAACTCTTCAAATACACCGCCCAAAACCCCACCGCCACCTTCTCCCTCTCCTCCTCCCCCATCGCATCAAAGCTCGGATGATCCAACCTCGGCAGCCAACTCGCCCCCACCACTCCCTCCCCCTCCACATCCACCTCCTCCACCACTACCGCCCTCCCCGTCACCCTTTCCACCACCCCCACCAGCTCCCTCGTCGTCGTCGTCGTACCCCGCACGCCCCCCACCACCGGCCACACCCCCTCGTACTCCACCGCGGCGACCACCGCCCGCGCCAGGTCGCGGACAGAAGTAAAAGTGAACTTGGCGTCCAGCGCGCCCTTGGCCACGAGCACGCGGGAGTTGGCGACGTCGATCTGCAGGGCGAGGGGGCGGATGTGTGCCGTCGGTTGGTGCGGGTGCGCGAGGTACTCGAGGAAGCCGCCAGGCTGGAAGAGGGTGTATTCGAGCTTGGGGGTAGGGGTGTTGATGGCGGAGAGGTAGGAGCGTATGGTGGCTTTGCCGGAGTACCAAGGGATGGGGGTTATGTTGGCTCTGGAGGGGGTGTTAGGTCAAAGGGGTTGGAGGGGGTTGGGGACGGGAACGTACGCGGACCACTCGGACGGGGCGAAGCGTTTGACGCCGGCGGCGACGGAGGCGTCGATGAGGGCGGTTTGGACGTCGATGGCAGTGCCGGCGACGAAGGAGAGGACCGTGTTTACGCCAGCGAGGACGGCGGTGAGGGCCGGGGGGGAGGAGTAGTCGACGAGGACGGGGGTGACGCCGGGGGTAGGGCGGGGGAGGTCCTGGGGCGGTGTCAATATTGGTGAGTGGTTTGGGAGGGGGAAGGGGGTTGTACCTTGCGCCAGAGGGTGATGATTTCGTGCTTGCCGGTGGCGACGAGCGCGTCAATGATCTCTTGGGCGACCTCTGCACGGAGTTAGCTGATGTTGTGGTAGAGGGGTGAAGAGGTGAGTACGGCTGGAGGCACCGGCGATGGCGATTTTGACCATGATGTCTGTTGTTTTTAGGTGAGTATTGGGATGGTTGAGCTGGATCAAGGCGGCTACAAAGCAAGTATGATGGGCTAGAAGATATGTGCGAACAGTAGTGGGATGGCCCCTTTTATGGTGAGCGAGCGGCAAAGCCTCCCCCGACGGCACACATCAACAAACGCCGCGACAACACACTTGACGCAGAAAAGGGGCACAGATCTACGGTGCAGGGATTCATTTCTAGAGGAGCACCACCACACTATTGCATATCAAGATTTCTAAGCATGGATTGCCAAGCCCGAAGACGACCGCACCCCTATCGACACCCACCAGCTCGTCCGCCGAATGGGCGGTCGAACTCAGTTTATGGAGCAGATCTCCAGGAGACTCTGCACATTGCCTGACGCCCGCCTACAGCCAACTCTTGGAAAGAGACACAATGGCGCATTGAGGGGTGCATAAGTGACAACTTGAACTTTATAATGACACTCTATTTCCAACTGACCTGTACGCGATGCTCGTCTATGTACTGACATACCACCAGACCTATCTTCCATCTTGACTAGACAACACACCTTCCGCCATCTTCACCAGACAACACCTTACTCCCCCCCTTCCATCTTCCACACCTTCTCCCTCAACCACCTCCCTACATCCTCAATCACCTTCTTCGTCTTCTCCTCGGCATCCACCACCGTCTCCTCCCCGCCCATAATCTCCCTTATATTCTTATTATCAAACGCATGCAACACATCCGGCACCAGCAACCACTTCGCCCCTCCCCCCTCCCACTCCTCCTCCCAGGCAAACCTCTCATCCACCTCCCCCCCATCCTTCTCCAAAACCCTCACCACCCCCTGCCGTCCCGTCACCCCTCTCCTTCCACAAATCCTCCCCCCCGTCTCCTTACTCCTCGCCTCCCGCACCTCAAACCGCCTCCTCACCGCCTCCCCCCTCCTCTCCGTCCCCTCCCCCGCCACCCGACACGCAAACCGCCAGCTCTCATGCGCCAGCAGATCCAACTCCGCCGCCACCACCCCCACAAACTCCGGCAGCCGCCCTCGCTCCGCGTAGTACGGACTGACCAGCGGGTCCCGCAGGTCCTGGCCGTACGGCAGATACGCCCAGTCAAACGTCGGCAGCAGCGCCATCAGCCCGTCCTCTCCGCTGCCCCGCGGCAGCGGGAGGTTGGCCTTGTACGGCCGATTCACCAGCTTCTTCTCGGGAGGCGTCGCCATGTCAAGGTACCCGTAGAACGAGAGCACCGCGCGGGGGGTGCGCGGATGCGCCCGCACCGCGGGGAGCTGCACCGCGGCGAGGGCGAGGGTCGCCCCGGCGGAGAAGCCGGCGAGGGCGACGTGGGACGGGTGCAGGGGGAGGGAGTCATCCGATAAAGCGGCGAGGAGGAGCGCGGCGACGTCGTGGATGGCGTGCGGGAAGGGGTGAGACGGGGCTTTGGAGTAGTTGAGGGCGATAACGAGGGTCGAGTTGGTGTTGGCGAAGGCGCGGTTCCACGCGTCGTCGTCGCGGACGTGGCCGATGCAGAAGCCGCCGCCGTGGATGGTGAGGAGGGTGGGAAGGGGGTGGGAGGATGTGGGGTCGTAGGAGTGGGGGAGGAAGATTCTGAGGGGTTGTTAGGTAGTGGTGGGGGTGGGGGGGTGGGGGTGGGGGGGGCGTACCGGACGGGGAGGTAGGGTCGGCATTCGTAGGTCTTGATGATGTTGGGGCCGTCGGGAGTCGGGTAGAAATACTCCTTCCAGTCTTGGAACCAGAACAGAGGCCGCAGCATGGCCTGGAGCCCGTAGACGTGGCCGGCGAACGAGAGCTTGGCTGAGAGGGGCGGTTCCCGGCGTCTCAGGGTGGTTTGTCCATCTTGGTCGGAAGAGTCTCGCGGGGAGTCGGAGGGCATGATCCGTAAGGTGAGCGACAGTTAGGATAGAGCGTACGGAGTAGTAGGTAGGTAGGGTTATCAGGGGGAGGTCGTCAGCACTTGTCGACGGGAATCCTCGACTCCGCGAGCCAAAAGATGAACATGGAACGCGGCCTCAAAGCAGGCGCGCTGCATCTTATCGAATCCAGCAGCGGCAGCCATCAAGCCAGATGCCAGATGCGGCAGTTGCGGCCAATTCTCCGGCTGCTTCATGGCTTTAGCCGACTGCGTGGTGACTGGACGGAGCGGGAGCTGTGCATCATCAAGTGCCGATCGTGAATGCGACGACGACAAGGGACCATGCGATAGACTCTGCCAAGGCTAAATGCCGGCGGGGTGGGCGTCGAGGTGAAATATCCAGATGGTGTAACCGAAACAAAATGTCGGGACGGAACCAAGGTCGGCTCCCCTTTTCTGCATCGTGTCGTCCTCCTGTCCGGCTACCCAGGACCGGCTTTGGCTTCGGCACTGCTCTGCAGGTGGCCACTGGCCACTGTAAGTGCCCTGCAGAAATGACGCTGTCGGTGTATCGAGGTGCTGCTCAGCACAGAAAATACAAGAGACAATGGAAAAGGGGTACACGTTGCCGACAGGACGCCAACATGGCTTGCGACTTACCTGACGGACCTGAAACCAACAACGTCAACAGATACAGAACCCTCACGTGTACACGACGCCATGCAAGGCACAAATGCCCGATAAACAGCAGCTAAGAAACACGCGTACTAGTACATGGTCCAAAACAACCAAAAATGGACAAGTCCCCCCCAAAGGTATCTCCCCGCATCCCGTCATGCCCCAGACATCAACCATGCCATCATGCACTTCATAGCGACCCCCACTAAGACGTCGCCACTCCGGACCCAGCCCCCGACACCGCCTCCGCCTCCGCTCCAGACACCCCCGGCCGGCCGACGAGAACCTCCCCATCGTCGTCCGGATCCTCAATGCTCGTGCGGCTCTTGGCCTCGACCGCCCGGTCAATCTTGTTGCCATCCTCCCCGCGCACGTCCGGCTCCTCCTGGCCCTCCTCGAGCTTGATCGGGATCAAGTCGTCCATCGAGTGGTGCTCCGTCGGCGTCGCCGTAGGCGTCTTGTCATCGATATCGTCAACGTCGTCTCGCCTTTCCGCTCCCGTGGGCGTCATGTTCTTGGCCCCAAATGACTGCGTCGAAAACGGCCAGAGGCTCGTAAACGGGCTGGTGTTGAGCTTCGGCCCGAGCCCGTGCCCGGCGCCGGGGTGCATGGGCGTCGGCTTGAGCAGGATCTTTTCCCTCGCCGGGTCGATGCCCGACACCATGCCGCCGGGAGGGGGCGGGGCCGGCGCCGCCTCGGGCATGGCAAAGTCGCCGAATTCCTCGTCGTCCATGTCTTCGTCGTCTTCGTCGTCGCCCGAGCTGTCGTCGTCGCGCCCGTCGCCGAATCGCTCCTTGTAGCGGCTCGTGGCCTCCTTGTCGGAGCCACCGCGCCCTCGGCCGGCCCCGCGCACCATGCCTCGCCACCACGACTGCCGGGGCCACTCGCTGCCGCCACCGCTCCCGCTGGCACCACTAGGGAGATCGACGTCGCCGTCGTCGCTACCCGAGAGGTCGTCGTCCTCGTCGTCCTCGTCGTCGGCGAACGGATTGCGCAGGCGCTCGGTGGGCGGGTTGGCTGGAGCCTCGGGCGCCCCGCCCTCCTCTTGGGAGCCGTTGGCGGCCGCCGCGGCAGCAGCGGCAGCGTTGCGCTTGTTCATGGCGAGCCGAGCCGCTAGCTGGAGACGCGCGCGGGACGGGGGGGTGTTGAGTGGGGGCGGCGGCGGTGGGGGGGGCGGGATCGAAGGTGGGTTCATGGAATTGCTGTTGCTGGCGTTGAGCGGGTCCGTATACGCTCGAAACTATCGCGTCCGTTAGCCTTGTCCGCGACCGACAACCATCAGAGCATAAAAGAGGAGGGGGGCTACGGGTCACACCGGCGTGGCCCCGCGGGTTGTTGAAACCGACAGAGCCAAAACTACCGGCGGCGTCAGGAAAGCGGCAGAATGGGGCTAGGAAATCCACCACCTGTTATCGACTACAGAACGTATGCTGACAGGCCCTCGTCCCCCATCCGCTGGAAAAAGACGACACCACCACCCGCCCAAGGCCAACACCTCCATAAAGCCACTTGGGCCTACACGCAACGATGCCCCGCCTGTCCTCGCCGTCGCCGCGACACCACGTACATCACTAGGAATCGTCGTCGCCAGCGATGCCGTCGATCCAGTTTTGCATCGCTGCCTCGTCCTCGTCCAGAAAACAAGCAATCGACGGCGGCCCACTCGAGCTGCGAACCGTCGGTGCCGTGTAGTCCGGAGGCGCGTGGTACTCGAGCGGCTCGGCGCAAATGATCGGCTGCGACCCCGAATCCTGCGACCCAGTCTCGGACCCAAACGCCTGTGACCCAGACCCAGACCCAGACCCAGAGACCGACTCCGGATACTCGGGCGGGGGCGCATCCGGCGCCCGCGCAAACTCAAACTGAAACTCACGAACCTCGTTGTTAACGTCCTCCTCGTTGTCCTGCTCGTCGTCGTCGTCCTCGTCGCTCGAGCTGCCGAACCCGCTCATGAGCGTCCCTGCGCTGATGGCAAAGGGGCCGATGCCGCTGCCCCCGCCGCCGTCCGACACATCCTGACCGCCGTTGAGGCCTGCCTCCGCCAGTGCGCTCGACGGTCCCTGCCCCCCGAGCCCAATCCCGGCGAGCCCAGCCCCTGCAGCGCTGGCCACGGTGCGATTCGCGTGGGCGACGTCAGGGCGCACGCCGCCGAGAATCGCATTGTCACGCTCTCGCGTCTCGGCCAAGGCCCCCTCCACGTAGCTAATCCAGTCCGGAGCCATGACCTTTTCGAGAACCGTCTCGCTAAGCAGCTCGGGCGGGTTGCGCTCCGTGAACTTGACCACCTCCTCGGCGATCAGCGTCAGGTGGCCCATGTACCCCATGCGCGTCTTGGTGGCGGCCTGGGACTGCTCGCTGGCCTGCTGGCCGCGAATGATCTTGTTGGTGATGTCGGCCGACTCGAAAAGGCTGACGGCGAGCGTGGGGTTGAACCCGCGATCCATCGGTCCGTTGAACACTTGCTGAACGATGTCGTACACCACGTTGTGGAGAAAGTTGTTCCACGGATACGAGAAAAAGAAGCTGAGAATGGTCGGGACGACGCGGTGCTCGACAAATTGCATCTTGAGATAGTCGCCTACCACTAGCTTGGGGGCGAGGGCGCTGCCGTCATCAATGGGCGTCGTGGCCTCGCTCAGCTGCGTGGTGGAAGCCGTCAGGTCTCCGGTCGGGTTGATGATGACCGAGGCATCGATGGGCTCAGACAAAGACTCGGGCTCTGCAGACACGGGGGTTGGGCATGGGTCCTTGGGGGTCTCCGCCGGCAAAGCACTCGAGGCAGTGGGGGTATTGTTGCCGCTCGAAAATAAAGGCGCCGGGGTATCTTCGGGATGGGGCGAGAAGGCCTCGATGACCGGAGCTGCGACCGTCTCGACAGTGAGACTCGCCGGCTCAGTGGGCTCCGAGGTTGGGGTATCGGTGCTGGAGATGGCTGCGTCGCCCGCAGAAGCCTCGTCTTTGGAAGCTTCCTTTTCACCATCGGCAACCTTTTCAGTATCGGTCTGCAGCCTCTCGTCAATAGAGAGATCGTGAAGCGGCAACGCTGTCGTATCCGACGAACTCTCCTTGTCCGCCGTGTCCGCGGAGGGCCCCTTCTCGGCCACCTCAGGGCTGGACACAGCTTTCGGCTTCGTCGGCGACAGAGGGGCCACAATCAGATCCTGGTCTTGCAAGCTCCCTGCCGATGCCTCAAACGAGTCTTGATCCTCAAACGACTTGTCGTCGACCTCATCCAGTTCCCGAACCCGCAACCTTGGGGAGCTCAGCGGTTCGTCGACGAAATCGTCTTCGTCCTTGTCCAGGAACGACGACGCCGGGGGGACCTCGGGGAGCTCTTCCACCCCGGAGCTGTCGTCGTCGGCCGCATGTGTCACCTCCTCGAACCCGTCATCGTCGGCCGAGCTGTTGATGATGGCGAGCTTGCGGACCCCCTCGGGTGACGAGTGCGGGCCTGCGGACGATGCATCGCCGCCGCGGGCCGGAACCAAGCGGCCCTCGACGCGCAGACGTTGGCGGGCGAGGTCGCGCGACGCGATGAACTCCTCGGAGCCCACCTCGTTAAGGAGGCCCATGTTGCTGCAGTGCAAGAGCTCGGCCATGAGCTCGCACGTCTTGAACCTATCGAAGCGCAAGGGCTCAATGGAGCCGCCAAAGGTCGAGCTGATGCGCTCCTTTTGAGACGGCGCGTTCATAATCAGATTCATAAAGTCGGGGACGTGGTCGGCAAACATGCGCAGCAGGGTGCCGAGGTAGATGGGGTCCCGGCTAGACGGGGCCGATCCCGACTCGACCCCATCCGGGTCGTAGTCGGAGTTGTTCTTCCTAATAACCTCAATAACGATGCCGACGCCGCACGTGAGGGGGTTGCCACCGCCTAGCATGTACTTGATGAGCTGCTCGACGCAGGGCTTGGAGACGAGCTGGCGCGTGAGCTCGTTTGGGCCGATGCACGTCTGCTCGTTTTGCGACGCGTTGGCCGAGACGGTGATGATGGCTTTAATGAAATCACCGGCTGACGTCTGCGTCGCCCAGTTGTGTTCGGGGCCGAGGAACGAGAGGAGGATGGGAATGAGGTCTTGAGTGTACAGCCACTATGGAGGGTCAGTTTTGGTTTGTTGGTGGTGCGCTTCTCGGTCACATACCTCTACAACTCCGTGCCCACTCTCGGTCCGCTCCAGGCTGATGATCCTGAGCAACAGGTCCATAATCATGGGGCAGTCGACGTGCTTCAAGAGGTCCGGGATGGCGCCCTCCAACGACTTGAGCAGGTCCAGCATATCCTCCGTCTTCCTGTCGAACAGCGACTCGTTGACTTTGGTAAAGTAACTGGCCTGCAACGGGTCCAGAGGGGTGGGTCGCTTGACAAACTGCCAAAAGTTGCGCAGCAGGTCGCGGCTCTCCATAAGGGCCTCGCAGATGGACCAGTTCTCGGACGACAGGACCTCGGCGGCGATGAAGGCGTAGCGATTCCGCTTCTTCTCAATCTCGTCCTCGCTCGCCTTATCGGCCGCCACGGATCCAGCAAAGTTGAGCACGACATCCTTGCCTTTTTCGTCGTCGTCGCTCTCGGGGTCGGGGTCGCGCGAGGCCACGGGGGCCAGGCGCGGGGCCACGACGTAGGCAAGCAGCTTCTCTAGCACGGGCGGACTCCTGAGGTACTCGACCAGCTTGGAGTTGTGGCCCTTGAGCTCCTGCAGCAGGTCGCTCTCGTCGAGGAGGTCTTCGAGCTGCACATGTTCCTTGTTGAGCACACTCTCGATGGTGGAGATGCTAGCGTAGCCGCCGAATCGCCAAAACATGGTGAGGGAAGGGGCGCCTTATGGCCGGTGCCGGCGAGTAGGGGGCAATAGGCGCCTTGTAGTTGCGGCGCCGGCGGTGAGGACGGGACCGGCAGGCGGACAAGTGGGCAGCGGGTCCGGCACAAGGCATCCGTCGACGGGGTCGAGGAGCGGTCGGGTTGGCCCAAGAGATGTATATCGTGGTGCGAATGCAAAGAGAAAAGTGCAAATGCCGCCGTGGTCGTGGTCTGTCTCGAAAGGGGTATCTCGGTGTCTAGCTAGTTTCTGGGCGCGTCCACATGTTAGCAAATAGGCAGCCAAGGCTGGGCGCGCGAGCGATTATGATGTCAAGTTCTTGTAGTGTGGCCGTCTTGGACGCGCGATCCTAGCATGTTGTAGGCGTGATACGCCATCATCCCATCGCCTCGCGACGCCGGGAGCTGGCCTAGTCTTGGGTAACCCCTCCCCCCTCCCCCCGTCCCCCTCCTCGATCCCCTCCCTTGGGCTGCAACCCCTCCACGTGCGGTGTTGGCATCTCTCCCACATGGGGACCACATGGCGGCAGAAAATGCAGCTGGCTGGAGGGGAGGAGACGACGTCGGAGAGAGGGATCGGGCGGGAGCCGGGAGGCACGAGACGGGAGCCCGCCGAGTGCATCCGGACATTGGAGGCGGGAGACTCGAGAGGGGAAGGGGAAAGGGGAGACCTCGAGAAAGGGAAGAGGAAACCTACAGAAATTTCGGGAATGCAATAAAGTACAAGGATGAATCGCGTGTCGGGGCGGGCGGGCGACGATAAGAAAGGTCGTGGCTGCTGCCGCGTCAATCGAGCATGGTCGTCGGGGCTTTGCGCGAGGGGTGGACAGCAAGGTGGTGGTGGTTGGTGGATGGTGGTTTGCGAATGGCGGCGAGACGGTGTCGTCGTGGGGGATGGTGGCACGAAATTGGACCGGCCCTCCCACTGGACCAGGAATGGACTGCCCGACCCGTCTATGAACCAGCCCATGGGCGGCCTGCCCTGCCAGTCAGCGCCTGTGCCAGTGCGTGCCACGTGCCAGGTGCCTCTCCGTCATCCAGGTTTGTCGCCCACGCTGACCGCCTTGGAGGTCCACAATTCCATGGGCAACTTGTGTGTCTGATTGGACACAAACCCATGGAAATCAAGGACGAGAGCCGAGTCGAGACGAGGTCGAAAGTTCACTGGGCGCTTGGGCCACACCTTGGATTGGAGGGAACCGGGAGAGGAAGTCTTTGTTGGGGGGGAGACATGGAGGATTTCTTCCCCAGACTCCCTCCCACCATCGCGTCTCTCCCCTCCCCGGAAAAAGCCATACCATATGGCGTCTCGAGCCGGCGACACGGCGACGGCATGGATGGCAATCAATATCCCGCCACGCATGGACCCGTCGGCAATCTGATCAGGCTGCACGGAGTTTCCATTTGGACATGACATCGCTTCCTGGGCTGAATTGAATTGGTCATTGGGCCATCTACAGTGGCTCAGTCCTACATGACAGTGGACGAACAGGCGAACAACTTAGAGGAACCTGCCATGCACGCATTCCCATCGACCCGTCCTCGACTAAACCCGTCCTCTCTCCGTCATCTCAATGCCCGAAGCTTCGTTCCCGCCTTTCGCGGACAATCTGTTTCGTCGATCCGAAACCGCTTCGAATCCCCATTCGCGCGGGTAGATGCGAATACCCAAGACTTCACCCGAGTCCCGGAACCACAACCACATCGCACCATGGCAAAGAGGAAGCCGTGCCGGCCACCGAGGCCCCGTCTACCCATACAAGATGGACCCGGTTTTGCTCCGGCGGGCGGAAATAGATGCCGTTTAAAAGGGCGACCTCCCCGGGTCTGAGGGGTCGCGACGCTGGGAGGAGTCCGTCGTCGATTGTTGCCTCGTGCCCGTGCCCGCACCATGCTGTCGCTCGCTGTCTCTTGTGTCGTCGCGTCGCTCGCCTCGGTCGCCCACGGCGCGGGCTGGGACGGCTCCCGCTACGCCTGGTACTCGTCCGACGCGGCCGGGGACTGGCACAATGCCCTGCCCATCGGAAACGGCCGCCTGGGGGCCCTCGTCTTTGGCTCGCTCAACGAGAAGCTGACGCTGAACGAGAACTCGGTGTGGAGCGGAGGATGGCAGGACCGCGTCAACCCAAAGTCCAACAAGGATGTCGTGGCCAGGACGCGCGACATGCTCATCGCCCGCAACTACACGGCCGCCGGCGAGTATGCCCTCACCAACATGGCCGGTAACCCCACCTCGCCCCGCGCCTACCAGCCGCTCGTCGACCTGGGCCTCGAATTTGGTCACAGCAGCGCCGGCGTGTCCAACTATGCGCGCTGGCTCGACACCCTCGAGGGCACCGCCGGTGTCAACTACACGTACGGCGGCGTCACCTACACGCGCGAGTACGTCGCGAGCTACCCGCACGGCGTTCTCGCCTTTCGCCTCAGCGCCAGCAAGGCCGGCAGCCTCAATGTCAAGCTCTCGCTCAACCGCACCCAGTGGGTGCTAGCCCAGGGGGCTGCCGTGGGCGACAATGCCAAGTCGGGCGTCCACGCCTTGACGCTCAGTGCCAACAGCGGCCAGGCGACTGGAGCTCTCACCTTTGGCTCCGAAGCTCGGATCGTCCACTCGGGGGGTGAGTCAAATTCACTGTGATGTTGTGTCTGGAGTACCTAGGCTGACATTCTAGGCACCGCCACGTCTGCCGACAACACGACCGTCTCCATCTCGGGCGCGGACACGATCGACATCATCTTCAACGCCGAGTCGTCTTACCGGTACCCCGAGGCCGCTGCGGCACGCGCCGAGGGCCAGCGCAAGCTCGGTGCCGCTGTCACGGCCGGCTTCCCTGCCATCCGTGACGCCGCCGTCAAGGACTTTCGCACTCTTGCCAACCGCGTCAAGCTCAATCTCGGAGAGTCACCCAACGGCGCTGCCGCGAAGCCCGTCCCCGAGCGGCTGGTGGCGTACCGCAAGGACGCCGATGCTGACCCCCAGCTCGTCACCCTCATGTTCAACTTTGGCCGTCACCTCCTCATTTCGTCTTCGCGCGACACGGGCCTGCGCTCCCTACCGGCCAACCTCCAGGGCCTCTGGAATCCCTTTTACAGCCCCGCGTGGCAGTCTAAGTACACGATCAACATCAATCTAGAGATGAACTACTGGCCGGCCCTCGTCACCAACCTCCTCGACACGCAGAAGCCCGTGTTTGACCTGATCAATGTGGCCATCCCTCGCGGCCAGGCCGTCGCCAAGGCCATGTACAACTGCGACAACGGCGGCTTCGTGCTGCATCACAACATTGACATCTGGGGCGACGCCGCCCCCGTCGACAAGGGCACCCCCTACACCATCTGGCCCCTCGGCGCCGCCTGGCTGTCGCACGACGTCATGGAGCAGTACCGCTTCACCCAGGACAAGACGTACCTCCGCGACACGGCGTGGCCCATCCTGCGCCAGGCCGCCCTCTTCTTCCACTGCCACCTCTTCCAGTGGAACGGCTACTGGACCGCCGGCCCGTCGCTGTCGCCCGAGCACGGCTTCGAGGTCCCCAACGTCCCGGGCGCGTCCACCGTCGGCAAGGAGGAGGGCCTGGACATCAGCATCGAGTCTGACAACCAGATCCTCCGCCAGCTCTTCACCGCCGTCCTCGAGGCCTGCCAGGCCCTCGAGCTGCCCGCCAACTCGACCGACTGCGCCGCGGCCGCCAAGTTCCTCCCTGGCCTGCGCCCCCCTGGCATCAGCGCCAAGACGGGCGCCATCCTCGAGTGGCGCGAGGACTACCCCGAGCACGAGCCCGCCCACCGCCACTTCAGCAACCTCTTTGGCATCTACCCGGGCTCGCAGCTGACGCCGCACGCCAACTACACGGCCGCCGCCAAGAAGCACGTCGACCGCCGCCTCGCCGCCGGCTCGGGCTCGACGGGTTGGTCGCGCACCTGGGCCGTCAACCTCTACGCTCGCCTGCGCGAGGGCGAGCTGGCCTACAAGAGCCTGCAGACACTGCTGCAAAAGTTCCCCTCGGACAACCTGCTCAACTCGGACTCGGGGCCGGGCTCGTCGACGCAGATCGACGGCAACTTTGGGTTCACGGCGGGGGTGGCCGAGATGCTGGTGCAGAGCCACGAGGGCACGATTCACCTGCTGCCGGCGATTCCCTCGGCCAAGCAGATCCCCAAGGGCGAGGTCAAGGGGCTGACGGGGCGGGGGGCGTTTGTGGTCGATGTGTCGTGGGCGGACGGGAAGCTGGTGGAGGCGAGGGTCGTGGCCAAGGCGTATGATACTAGCTTTAAGCTCAAGGTGCTGGGCAAGGATACGGGGTTTACGATTAATGGGCGGGAGGTGTCCGAGGTCAAGACGACGGCGGGGGGGGTTTATCGGATTTTGCCGGTCAAGTAGGGGTGACTTTGGATCAAAAGTAGTAGGACAATTCCACTGTCCTTTTTGAACATCATCTCATCGCGGCGTGACGAGCACTACTGAGCTCTGGCACATCGGTCCCCGTCCCTTTGGGCACCGGAAATGCATGTCAAGACCCCAAGACTCGAAGTTTAAGTTTCTGCCACTGTATCTTGCACCGTTTAATACCACTCAGATGCCGCCAACACACATTTCACTTAGAGATAAGATGTCCCGCTCTTCAACTTGATCCCTGTGTGACGGCTATGAGCGTCAAATTCTGCTTGACTGTGACGTCTTCGCCCGTGTTCCGGACTGTTTGCATTTCATCATGGAAAAAAAGGGGGATATTATTCTAGGGCTTGGGGTCCAGGGTCCAGGGAGTAATTAGAGATACGACTTGGGGGGCTGGAACAGACGACATTTTAGTTGTGTTTTCTATGTGCAGTGAAGAGTTAATCTGGTGAAATTCTTGGATTTATTGAAGACTAACTACTGCAAAAGCATGTGCCAAGGATGTTTTCATTAATCAGAAACAAAAGTTAACGTTAGGGCAGTTTTGTCAAACCTTAATCCGTCACTCCAACAAACTATCTGTGACTCCAACAAATTTAAAGTCCACCCTAAACGGTTAACCTGGCTGGGGAGTTTGTTATGCCTAAGCTTAACCAGACATCCTACTTCTCTCTCTACTCCACCAAGACTGCTGCCCCTGTACATGACTCCCACCGGTGGTCTCTTTCCTCTCCGATATCCTCCATGTCCGCATTTTTTAGCTGCAAAATGAGTCTCTAAAGAGGACTCAAACATGATTCAAGTTTTTTTTGTTGATTTGGGTTTCCTGATTAGGGAGAATTGGAACAGACCCTAACTAGGAATGCTATTTTCCCTCTTCAGGTTCATAAGCATTTCTAGAACACCGAGATCAAGTTTGGCTGGTGTTTCTAGCAATTTCTAGCAATATCGAGGGAGTTAAACTTCATCCTTGGAAAACTTGATAAAACGGTTCACCCAGGCGGTATATATTTTAGCGTCCTCGAGCAACAATTCCGGCGGTCATATCCAAAACCTGCTATGTACAGAAACACTCAAGTAAACATCGATCGTTTCCATTCATCATGGAAAAGGCATAGAGTATATTCCAACATCAACGTACCGCAACCCATTATGAACAGAGTTTGTCCCCTGACGCCCGATGATGCCCTGAGCAGGTGATGTTCTCATTGGCAAAACAGCCAAAAAAACAAAAAAAAACAAAACAATGTCAAGTCTGAAATTCCGTCAACGTGTCCCGCCCACCAGGAGATCTATCTCCACCGTGAGACCAAGTCTCCGTCCACGGGAGCCAGCGCAGCCTAGACTCAACCCAGACTCAAACCACTAACCTCAATCTAATGCACACCCCATCACCCTCGCCCACCCCCACCACCCTAGCCGACCCAACCCCCACCCACTCCGACCTCTCCCCCTCCTCATCCCCATTCCACAACACCACCGCAAACTCGTACCCCTCCACCCCGCCTCTCAACCCGCCCACCACCACCCTACTCATCCCCTCCCCATCACCCCCCACATGCCGCACCTCCCCAACCCTCACAGCCCCCCCCACGTCCCTCACCCAAACCACCACCTCCCCCGCCCTCGCATCCCCCTCCGCCCTCCACCTCACCTCGACCTCCCCTCTCCCCACCCTCCGCACCACCACCCCACTTACCCTCCCTGGCCTCCCTACACTCCCCCCCTCACCGCCCGGCTCCACGCCCCCCTCCCCTGCCCCGTCCCAAAACACCAAGTACTCACATGCACTCTATACCTCCTTCCCCTCTCCACTTTCACCTCAACGCCCTCCCCGCGGACGCCCAAACTCCGCACGGGAACCCCGACATCGTCAACAAGCGACGTCCCGAGATCCCAAACTACGAGACCGTACCGGTCGACATCCTCTTCCTCTGAGCGCTGCGTCCAAGAGACGCGGAACCCGGAGTGAGTTCCGTGGATTGTTATGTCCTCCGGCGGTGGCGACGTCCTCGGCGCATGCACAGCGACCACGGGGTCCGACCACGGGGAGCAGTCTGTGGGGAGGGAGCCCGGGGATGTGGCGAGTTGGAATTCTACCAGTACTTCTTTGGTGTTGGGGAGGAGGTCAAGCGGGGGAGAGAAGGCCGGATGCAGCATGGGAGGGAGGCGGGTGGTCGTCCATTGTTTGGTGTTGGTTGGGCGGAAGCGGACGAGGTAGCCGAGGGCGCCGTAGACGGGGGACCAGGCGAGGCGGGCGCCGGAGGGGGTGGAGAGGGGGGTGATGGAAGGGGGGGTGGGTATGGGGCGGGCCGGGGGAGAGAGGATGGGGAGGGGGGGAGGCCAGGGAAGAAGGACCCGGGGGCGGTGAGGGCGGCGGTGAAGGCGTAGCAGAGTTGGTAGTCGCCGAGGGAGTTGGGGTGGAGGCCGTCGTAGGTTGCGGAGGAGGCTGGGGGGGGGTCAGGTTGGGTATCTAGTCAAGTCTGTGGTAGCAGGGCTTACGAGTGTAGTGTTCACAAAAAGGGACGTGGATGGTGGGGGAGGACGGGGTGGACCACTTGGGAATGGCGTCGGCGAGGAGGGCGTTGTATGCATCGGTGAGACCCGGGAGGGCCTCGCCGCCAAAGTACGGGGTGCGGTGGGGGACGTTGGCAATAGCGAACTTGAGGCTGGGGTTTACGGAACGGGCGCGGGCGACGAGCTCCCGCGTGCTGGCCAGGGTGTCGCGCGGCCCGCTGACGCCCCAGGCCAGATCGTTGAAGCCGAGCTGGACGAGGCACAGGTCGGGCTGGAGCTCAGCGATCTGCTCGGCCACGAGGTGCTTGGCCTGCATGGCCTGCCGGCCGCCGACGGCAAAGTGGCGGCAGCAGGCGAGGAATTCGGCGTCGACGCCCTGCGCGTAGCCGCCATCGCTGCGCGGCCAGCCGCGGGCCGGGGGGTCGGGGTCGGTGGGCAGGGGCGGGGGCCGGGGCGGGTCGGGGTCGACGGGCGGCACGGTGCCCTGGTACGGGCCGACGAACTCGGCCTGCACCCCGTAGAGGCGCGTCCACTGCCACAGGCGGTACCGCCAGGTCCAGTCGCCCTCGCGGCCATGCGAGATGGAGTCGCCGACAATCAAGATGCGCGTCGGCGTGGTCATGGTGGCGACGTTGCAGAACTTGAGAATCAAGTCTTCCAGCTTGGCATCAGCTTGGCCGATCGATCGGTCCTGTTCGGCGTCTTTTTTCTTCTTCTCCTTTCGTCGATGGTGACGGCACGCTGAGGACGGTAGCAGGGGAGGAGGAGCGGGTGGCGAAAAGAAGCTCGAGGTGGAACGATTAACAGGGGCAGGTGCGCTAAACGGTGGAACCGGCCTGGGGCAGTTCACGAAACAGGAACGGACCGCCTGTGCCATCCCCCCCCAGGGTTAGGGGCGGCACTGGTGGAGTGGCACTGCAAAATGAACAATGCGGAATGCTTGCACTGGATGCATTGTTGGATTCATCTTGGCCGATGGACGGCGGGGATATTAACCTGTCCGTATTGTCTAGCTTGGAAATGCGGTGGAAATCGCTTTGCTCGCTGGCGAGATGAGAGACCATTCAAGGCGACGTCGTGGCAGATTTGCAGTGGGGACGCCTCCTGTCGCCCATTGAAGGCCTTCTCCACTGAAGGCCTCTCCACTGATTGCCTCCACTGATTGCCCAGCTGGCGGACGCGGTGAGGCGACCAACCCCAGACCCACACGCCAGGGCAGGGCACAGGTGGACCGTGGAAAACTCGCCCGTCTTGGCGCAATTTGATTCGCGATGCCCATGGCCCACAGGCGGTGTCCCCTTTTTCACGGTCCCATTTTTTCATCTTCCCACTTTCGACCTGGGGCCATGAGGGGGGTCGGGGGGAATCCACAGACAGCTGGCCGAGGAGGAGGACGGAGTCGGTCTGGGCCAGTCGAGGTTTGAGCACAATTGAGTGGTGCCATGAGAACATGCCCGACATAGAAGAGGAGAGCGACTGGATTGACTTCAATGTCAACAACAACATTAACATCTTCAGAGGTGCCCGGCGCGGACCCGGAACCGAGTTCATCCCCTGCCGGAAAACCCACACTTCGGTGCGTCCAGTCCGAGATGCTTCCATGCCTTTCCGATCGCTCGCAACCGTCGAACCATGGAACTGGCGAGATGGCCCTGCCTCTTTGCCCCCCAATTTTGGATGGCCACTGGAGGAGAACAATGGCAGCGCCCCATCTCTGCTCCAGCGAAATTGGGAAATGCTGCTGTCCCTGACCGTGGGTGTCCACGGCCCCGCCCCATCGCGCGGCTCCCGGCCACCATTGGCCCTCATCCCCTTGGCAGCCCCTGAGCCTTACCGCCCGTGGGAACGCTCCGAACGCTGGCCTGGGCAGATGTCCAAATTGCAGCCGGGGGAGTCCACCGTTGGGCCTGACCACTGAACGGCGGGTAACGTTTAGCTGCCGGCCCCCATATCGCCCTCGTCCGTCTCGACCAGATACAAAATGGACATCCCTCCTCGTCTTCTTCCTCCTCTTTTCTCTCCTCCTCACTCCGCTCTTGCCAACGCAACTAACAAGCCTTTTCGCTCTTTTTGCATCTTCCCTCGGGACCACCACACTCGTTTTATATCACGCTTGATATTCCCCCCCAACCGCCAACATGCGCACTACCTTCTTCCTTGCGGCTCTGCCCATCCTCGCCTTTGCTGCCCCCAGCAAGCCCGCCGACGTTGTCGACATTGACGACGAGGACTGCAGCACCACCACCACCAAGGCCGCCGCCGTCACCACCAAGGCCCCCCGCCCCAACAAGTGGAAGACCTCGACCGTCTTCTCCACCACGGTCCACACCGTCACCTCGTGCGCGCCCACCGTCACCAACTGCCCTGGCAAGCCCGGCAAGCCCGTCGTCGTCACCGAGGTCGTCGCTGTCTCCACCACCGTCTGCCCCGACGATGATGATGACGTGAAGCCCACCCCGGCCCCCACCAAGCCCGTCGACTCCGGCTGCTCCACCACCACCTCCACCAGCACCTGCGTGCACACCGAGACCACGGGCCCCAAGGACGTCGTCGTCACCACCTACCTCCCCGTCACCCAGACCATCTGCCCTATCCCCGGCAAGCCCACCTGGGCCCACCCCGAGCCCTCGGTCCCCGCCGGTCCGGCCCACCCCGGACACCCCGGAAAGCCTGAGGAGGTCGAGACCCCCAAGCCCGTCGCGCCCGGCGCTCCCAAGCCCACTGGCACTGGCTCGTGGCCCGCCCCCACCAAGCCCGGCCAGGCCGTTGTCACCGCTGGTGCCGCCGAGAACATGGCCGCGCTCAAGATGGTCGGCGCCGCCGCCTTTGCCGCCCTCCTTCTTTAAGTAGATGGAGTTTGGGAGAGCTGTTGTACATAATGGAAGGGATGGTAATGGTAATATCTGGATCCGCAGTGGAGAAGATGTAATCTAGCATGGAGGGAGAGACAAGGAGAGAGAAAACTTGACAACCACACTTCTGGGAATAGAACATATGTTTCCAGCCAAAAGTCAATCATTAGCATCTTATGGGTGTACGCGACATGAACAGTCCTGTTCGACATCATTTTCTAGTGTTAATTCTAATTCTGGTGGAAGTATGTAGGGGCCAGAGTTTTGGAGTGAATAGCATTTACACGGTCCTGAAAATCTAGATTCTTTTGCAACTGAACGAATATGTTCGAGGATGGTCTCACTTGAGAAAGATGACCAAAATGAGAACCGAATGATCACCACTCGCCGCAGCCGTCGATCATCAAGCCAACCAGGAAAATCCCTCCCACCCACACCTGCCATCGACGCAGGTACCCTTCACGGCATAACGGCATAAAACATGCGCCACGCAGCATCCTCCCGAGCACAACCAGACCAGAAGACCGGACCAGAGCACACGAGCACGAGCCGCCGAGGTTGCGCTGCGTTTCGTTTCACCTTCTTGGCCGTGGAGACGCCAGAGGCCTGAGACGGCAGTTCGGAACGGACGATCCGCCGCTCTCTTCTCTCCTCGTCTCTTTCTTGCTTGGCGCGACGAGAGACAGCTGGAAAAGGAAGTTGGGAAATGAGTTTCGCTGATCTGGGAATCATCTTGGGGGTCATCGTGACTGCACTTGTTTGAGCGCATTTGAGCGTCTTCTTGTTCTTGGAGGCGCATTGGACGTGCTCGAATCATCACATCATGCTCCCACTTGAGAGAAAAAAGGAGTAACGGACGCGGCGCGACACCGGATTGGAGACGGGGGAAGCGAGAGCTAATTTCGTTCGTTGGGTGGGCTTGGGGTGGTGTGCGTGCGCCCCAATTTTGGCGCCGCCGCCGCAGCCCAAAGCGGCGAGACGGGATGTCATGGGAGGAAAACGGAGGGGAGCGGACGTCTTGAGATGCTTTTTCCCTCGTGTTTCTCTCTTTAGAGTGGACAAGTGATGGAATAAAATGACTGGAGAAAAACAATGGACCCGAGAGAATGGCGTTGCTGTCAAGGTTGGCCGGCATGGTCCCTTTGCGACCGAGGGCGAAAAGGTTCACGAGACTCGAAAGCGGGCGGAAGCAGCAAAAAGACTTCGACGGTGACTGTGGCGATGCGATGCCTCCGTTTCTGCTCATTTCCATTTCCATTTCCAAAACACGCCGTGGTCGCGACGTTGCGTTGACTGTCCCTTTTCCGGTGCAGACAGAAGCGCGTCGAGCTCGGATGACGGTTTCCTTTTTGGGCCGGTGGCTATTTGCGGCTTGATCGAGCGTGTCGAGTCAGAAAGTGGAGTCGGACTGTGGCTTGCTGACTGGGTGGGCATGTTATTTTGATCAAAGTTGGGAATATTGGGAACTTGATCATGAGTGGATGTTGGTGGTGTTGCGATGGTGTGTCGTTAAAACCGGAAGAATGGCCTTGTGGTACAATTTCTTCCTTGGCAGGTGCCTTTTTTTTTATACGGTGACACGAGTTAGATCTTCCGATCAAGACACATGGACAAGCAAGATAGAACTTTGAAGACATCTTGACATTATGACTACAAAAAAACACGGCTAGATCTAGCCATGGCGTGGTGCCAGCAGCAATCCTCCACCCTGTTCCTTCACTTCTATGCAGCAACAGTCCCGTCCTCTTCCTCCCCTTCCCTGTATAGTCTGCTTCCCACAGACATACGATGCATGCCCCCCCATTCCCGTATATAACCCCATGTTCCAACGCCCGCTCCTCCCATACCCGACTTCGTTTCTTACATGCAAGCGGCACCATCGATGCCAATGACCTTGCCGTTGACCCACTCGCCGTCCTGCGACGCGAGGAAGCACACGACGCGGGCAATGTCGATGGGGAGACCGACGCGGTGGAGGGGCGACCAGGTGGCGGCGTACTAGACTCTGTTAGCAGTGTTCTGTCCTTCCCTGGACAAAAGGAGCTCACCTCATCGACACCCTCGTCATCGAGGTTGGCACCGTTGGGAATGTACTCGCGGCACACGGCGTGGTACATGTCGGTCTTGATGCCGCCGGGGGCGACAGCGTTGACCGTGATCTTCTTGTCGCCAAAGTCGACGGCCATGCAACGCACAAACGTCTCAATGGCACCCTTGGACGCCGAGTAGACGGCGTGCTTGGGCACGGCCTTGGCCTGGCCCGTGATGGATCCCATGAGGATCAGGCGGCCGCCGACCGACAGGTGCTTGTGGGCCTCGCGGGCCACGAAGAACTGGCCGCGCGTGTTGATGTTGAAGACGCGGTCAAACTCCTCGGGCGTGACATCCTTGACGTGGCCGAACGACACGACGCCCGAGTTGGAGCACACAATGTTGAGCTGGCCAAAGGCCTTGACGGCCTCCTCGAAGAGACGCACGATCTGGTCGACGTCCGACACGTTGGCCTTGATGGCGACGGCGTCGGTGCCGTTCTTCTTGATCTGCTGCACGACCTCGTTGGCGGCCGCGTCGCTGTTGGCGTAGTTGACAATAACCTTGGCGCCGCGACGTCCAAGCTCAAGGGCCATCTCGCGACCGATACCACGGCCTAGAAGAGTCAGAGTCAGCCATGTTGCTCTCCTTGTCTCCAATGGTGGGGGGGTGGTGATGTTGGAGCGGAGGTTCATTTGGTGTTGAGAATGCAGTGCGTGTGATTGGCTGCACCCCACCGCCAATTCAATCTCCATCAGCGCCCGAAAAGGGGGCCGACGAGATTGCGGATAGCGGGCGTGTGGTGGGGTGTGGGGTGCCGCCTTTTGGTGGACGGCCGGACTTGGAGTTGGGGTAAATCTGCCGACCCGTCCGGGCTGCGATGTCGACCACCGCTCAACAACGGCACACCGCCCGCCAGGCCCCAGACCGCCGCGATTGGACGCTGTGCTCCCACACCGCCGTCCCGGATACACATCAAAGTGAAGGAGAGAAAAAAAAAAGTAGCTTACCGGCACCCGTCACAAGAGCGACCTTGCCCTCGAGCGAGGCAGAGGCCAGGCCCAGAGGACCCGGGATCGCATTGAACCGGCTCGTCGACGGCGCGGCGGGGGTGTTGACTGTTCCAGGCATCTTGTCTGAGGTGATGGGGGCTGCGTTGGCGAGGCTGGTTCCGGATGAGTTGGACGGGGCGGGCTTCTTCTCCTTGGTCTCTGAGGGGCGAGGGGAGGAGGAGAAGTGAGACGCAAGGCGGCGGAGGAGGTCTGATATCCTCATTCGGAGAGCGGGCTCGGGTCTTCGGGGAAACTGGTAGGCCGGGGAGGAGCGCGAGACGATGGGCTGCGGTGCAGTAGTCTCTGGGGCAGGTGGGGACAAACGAGGGACTGGCTGCTCAACAAGTCGGAGTCTGTGGATTCCCATGCAAGCCGGGCGTCTTTATATGTGGGAAGATGGAGCCTTTTTCGAGGGTGTGCATGTCCGACTCTGCGCGGGAGCCTCAGCCCGGCTATTCTGGTAGGCATTGCCATCAAGTGTGTCTGCTCCGTGGCGTTGGCGAACCCCCTTTCCCCTGGCCGATCCATGCCCGGCCTGTCGGACCAGGTTGGAGGAATGCCGGCGGGCTGGGCCAGGCCAGGCGCCTCGCCCGGACAGTGCACTTTGACCACCAGGTGTGCCATGTGCTGGGAGGCTTTTTTGGGTGCCTTTTTTGGACTGCTTGGTATCTTTTTTTTTGTTCTCGCAAAGCTTGATCTGCTATGCAAGGTACGAGAAAGACCTGCGTGGGAAGAGATGGACTCTGGACAAAAAACCGGCAGGTATCAATGTTCAATGTCGAGTTTGCGGTTGCTGTTTTGTCGTTGTCCGGGCCGAGCCAAGCCTTTCTCCTGGGGACGCCAAGCCCCACGCAGCTGGTCTCACTTGCAGCATCCATCTCTTTCTCTTCCCTCCCTTTCGGACTCTCGAGATGGTCCAAAAAAGAAGCAGAATGCCCCGTCGTGCTTGCAATGCATTACACCGCATATGGCACCTCCTCAACAACTGAGCTGACAGTCGACACAGCAGAGGCCATTCTTGCATCCACTCTCCATTTCCAGTCCATTGGATGTCCGGCGCAATGCAGAGATCTCCATCTCCGCTGGCTTATCGATTCCCCATTTCGCATGCCGCCCTTTAATTCCCCGCTTGCCGCTCAGCTCGCCCTTGGCAAAAGGTCCGGGCCCTACCCGGCCGGGCAGCCGTCGCCTTGCTGTCACACTCCGGACGGACTCACCCTTGCCGTGGGACATTGCACTGCCCTTTTGTGTCGCATTTCCGGACGTCGCGACTATCCTCGCGCCGCGAAGCCTGCCAAGGGCCGTCGTGTTCAAGAGATAGAGGCGAAGGCGACCGGCTTTAGAGGAGCCCGCCATCCTGTCCGGGTCCGGACCACACCCCGACGGTGTCTTGTTCTCACGTCTCGTTAGTGGCTTTGGTGTTTTGGCGGTTGGCGGTTTTGGCGGGTTGCGCATGTCGTCTCAGATTCCATCTGGACGTGAAAGGCTCTCCTCCAATGCCGAACCAAGGTCCCCGTGTTCGTCACTTTAGCCTGCTTCTGACGTCGTCCGGAGCAGGTTGGCCCTTCAACATTGTCCCTCTCTTTTTGATGGGCGTCAAGCCGAGCTTGGTATCATGTACGCCAGGCCAACTCGAAGTTGACTTGGGACCAGATTTGGCTGCCGAGGACGCTTCCTCCCGAGGGCGTTCACCAACAGACTCGGCATGCCGGCGGGTTGTTGATATGCTGGCAGACGCAGATACCACACCACCTCCGTCGAGTCGAGACCCGTCGCCTTGTCTGCAACTGCCGGCAGTTAGTCCCAAGCGTTGACGAAACCCGGCGTTGCACCAGCTCCTTCTCCTCAATCACTCTGTGATCAAGGTGGTGCTGGTCCCTGCATATGTTGTGGGTTTGCTGACTGGCCGCGAAGCCGTGGAGCAGGAGATCGGCGGGATGATGAGTGGGATGGGACAGATGGAAGTCTTCATGTTGGATCCATCATCTGACAGTTGGGTCTTGTCCCCGTCTTCGATGTCGCTCTTGATCAATACCTTCAACTCTCACAGAAGCGGATTCCCTACCCACCGTGATGACAACAACCCCCTCCCTCACGCTTTGCATCATCCTCTCCTGCCGATCCAACCCTGCCAGCCCTGTCCCGACTCCCGACCCGAGCCGTTGGGTCCCTCTCGTCTGGATGGCGCCACATTGACGCGGCCCGTCCAACCCCCGATGCCGACCAGACAAGACTTGGCAGAGCCGCAACGTGGGCCCGTAGGCCACTGGCGCGTTACACTGCCCCTAAAACCTAAAACCGACGTGTTTACCGGGGCCTGAGGAAGGCAAAGTCCCCTGTGGCATGTGCCAGCCCCGTTCTTCCGCCAGTCCGTGCCTTTCATGATCTCGACTCCCGAGTCCCCGAGGGACCGGACTGCACGGGGGCCATCTCAATGTGGGGAGATGACGCCGTTGGATCTTGTCAAGGATTTAAGGCCAGGGTCTTCCCGTATCAGCTGCCACTGTTGATGTGTAACCAAGGTCCACCATCAGATCCTCTCCTCGCTGTGTTCTTTTTGGCAGACTGGCCGGGCACGTCGACGCCTGGGACCCACATCCCCAGCCCGGGACCGAAAATAACAAACGGAACCCCCCCCAAACCTCAACTGTCAGCTATATAGGGTCGAATTATCCCCAAATCCAACGCAAAGATCCCCGCTGTGGCCCAACAGTCACACCGGGCGACCCAATGACAAAAAGCCCTCGACAAGAGGCCCTGAGTTCGAGCCCCCGTCATGAATAAGCCTTCAGCCCCCCCTCCACGAAATAACTGGCCCACCGGGGCCGGTTTGTAACCCCCAATCTCCCCTAGCACCGAACCGGGGGAGCTTGGGGGTGAGCTTTTGTATTTTTCTTAGACATTTATTCGCTGCCCACTCCCCCACTCCCCCCTCACCTCGGAGCTCCAAGGTGTTGGTATCAAGGAAATCCAGGCAGTTTTGCTTGACTCTCTGCCTTGGGCAAGGTCGTACAGATCCTGCAGGACCGTGTGGCACGCATGAAGTTTGTATATGTAGACAGCCGGGGGCAGTCGGCAAACTTTGACTGCAAATAAAAAGGCGAGGCGACAGATCCCGCCTGTTCAGCATGTATGATCCAGGCTGCGGGACTAGGTGACTTGCCCAAGAGTGCCCAATCGGACATTCAGTTGTCATTCTCAAACATCACAGACATATCGTACCTTGCGGGAGGAGGCACAGTGGAAGAAAGTGGTGTAACCCGAGTTCCGTCGTCGCCCTCTGCGTTTGGCTCATCGTTCCTGCCCAGCTTCTGCACGGCAAAAACGCCACACGAAAAGCTCGTCTTGATTCCAAACCGCAGGAGTCACCACCTTCGGTCAGTCAGTTGGGCGTTTGAGATCCATCAAATGGGCATCGCAAACTCCAAACCACTCACTGTCCAACGAAAATTTCCTTCCTCTCGTCTCCTTAAGCACGCCTAAACTCTCCACCGCCCTTAACCCTGCACCCGCGCCATCTCTTTGTCGATTTTTCCCGACCCAAAAGTCTCCTTCCCAAATATCCTGAAAAGTCATTGCAATCCTGCGACTCATTTCTCGGTCCTTTCCCTTGCCGCCCACCGGCCACCATGGACAGCCCCCATGCTAGGGCTGTCTTTGACGAGTGGCTGGCCCTAAAAGTAAACAGAGAGGACGGCGAGATCCCGCCTGTTGACGGCCAGAGTCTCACCATAGCCGATGTTATTGCCGTTTCCTGGTAAGCCTCTTTGTCCTCCACTCACCGCCGAAGTTAACAGCCCCAGCCACAGAACTCAAGCCCGCCTCAGCGATGAGCCCAGCGTCCAGCAGCAGGTGCAAGACAGCGTCGACTTCCTCCAAAAGAAACTAGCCGACGGAACTGTCATCTATGGCGTCACGACCGGTTTCGGTGGGAGCGCCGATACACGAACCCGCGACTACGAGCGTCTCCAGAGCGCCGCCATTCAGCACCTCAACGTTGGCGTCCTTCTCGAAGTCGACAAGGGACAGACACCACTTGACAACGAGCTCCTCCGCAGCCACGCTCTGCCGCCTCCCATCGTGCGTGCCGCGATGCTTATCCGCTGCAACTCCCTCATGAGGGGCCACTCCGGTGTGCGAGTCGACGTCATTCAAGCCATCATGCGCCTCTTGTCGCGCGACATGATCCCTGTTGTGCCCCTGCGGGGAAGCATCTCGGCATCGGGAGACCTGTCGACCCTGTCCTACATTGCTGGTACCCTTGAAGGCAATCCTGATATCTTCGTCAAGGTTGGAGCAAGCAACAAGATTATACCCGCTGACCAGGCGCTGCCTTTGGCAGGTCTGAGCCCAGTGCGGCTGCAGGCCAAGGAGGGCCTCGGCATCACCAACGGAACAGCCCCGAGCTGCGCGGCAGCCGCAATTGTCATGCACCAGGCCAACCAGCTGGCCCTGCTGACACAGCTTCTCACCGCCGTGGGCACCGAGGCCCTGTATGGCACGGTCCGCAACTATCACCCGTTCATCTCGGCGGTTCGCCCTCACGATGGTCAGGCGGAAGCCGCTGCCAACATCGTCAATTTCCTGACCGAATCCTACATGTTGGTCTTAGGCAGGGACGCCAATTATGAGGGACTCGCCCAAGACCGCTATGCTCTACGCACTGCCCCCCAGTGGATTGGGCCTCAGCTTGAGGATCTGCTCCTGGCTACCCGCCAGGTCACGACAGAGCTCAATTCCACTACCGACAACCCCTTGATCGATGCGGTGAACGGTCACATCCACCATGGCGGAAACTTCCAGGCCATGGCCATTACCTCGGCCATGGAGAAGACCATGCTGGCTCTCCAGAACCTCGGCCGACTGCTGTTCGCACAGAGTTCGGAGCTCATCAACAACACGACCAACAATGGGCTACCCCCGAATCTGTGTGCAGATGAGCCGAGCACGTCTTTTACGTTCAAAGGATTTGATGTCAACATGGCCGCTTACATGGCTGAGCTCGCCTACCTCGCTCGCCCGATCAGCAGCCACGTCCAGGTTGCCGAAATGACCAACCAGTCGGTGAACTCGATGGCTCTGGTTGCCGCCCGGTACGCCCTGGAAGCGGTTGAGGTCCTGTCGCTCATGGCGGCAACCTATATCCTGGCTCTCTGCCAAGCACTTGACCTCCGCTACCAGCAGAGACGTTTCGCGAGTAGTATGAAATGTGAGCTCTCCCAGTACGGAAATAGGTTGAGCCCCCACCCCAACAGCGAGGTCGAGGCGGTATTTTCAAAGGCAGCCAGGTCGGCCAGTTTGCGATGGGATGAGCTTTCGCACATGGACACTCCTGACCGGAGTGCGGCCGTGGCCAAGCACTTTATAGGCGAGATCGTTGATGACATGGCCAGGATTTGTCCGCAGCTGACGGCTTCGGATTTGGCGACTTCGGCGAAGGAAATCTGCGACACTCTTGTCGAGAAATTCGAGACCGAAAGGAGAGTGACAGGCACGGATGGTTGCTACGGCTTTCTCAGCTTAGGCTCCCGTCTTGTTTACGAATTTGTGCGGGTTGAGCTGGCCATCCCACTCAACCGCGGCGTTGTTGACCACCCTCCTCTGATGCGCCATGCCGCTCGCGGCCAAGAGGGCGTCTTCAGAAACTCGGCTGCCAACGCCGACTCGGACCCAAACGACGGCCCAGAGTCTTGGCGCCATGGCAAAATCCTTGGGACCATGGCGGGGAAGATTTACGAGGCCATCCGGGACGGACGATTGAATGACCGCATCATGAAGCTTTCTATGGACCAGGATCTCTGGACGGATGCCAACTGACGTATGTTATGTTCTTGTTGTGGCACCGCAGTCGCTGTTTGGCTGACTTGTCAGAGAACTGTCGAGGGGATCTACTTCAAGAGTCTCGAGGTTGTGCCAGATATTTTGGTCTTTTGTTGTCGTTTTGTCCTTTCATGATTTAGGAGTTACTATCTAGGTACTCATCTCGAAAAGTATGGGGACATGATCTTGTTGGCGGAAAATA
Organism: Schizothecium vesticola; assembly: GCA_030549215.1. Classification (NCBI taxonomy): domain Eukaryota; kingdom Fungi; phylum Ascomycota; class Sordariomycetes; order Sordariales; family Schizotheciaceae; genus Schizothecium; species Schizothecium vesticola. The sequence goes on along the minus strand of JAUKUD010000007.1, from coordinate 95,522 downwards.
GAGTGAGACGGTATGGGATTTGCATAGTTCTAGCGTTTGACTCTGGGATCATGTCTTGCTGTGATGTCTGTCCTCTTCTGTTCCCTGCGACGTCCACGTGATCCCAGACACTCACATGACCCACACGTGCTCCTCCATCTCTCACTATCCAGAACAGACTTCCACAAGGCTTGCCCTCCCCAAAAGAGGAAACAGCCTTGAATTCCCAGTTTTCGGACTGGTCCCCTCCTCTACGCAAAAGGGGGTGTCGAGCCGTGTCATTCGTCGTGGTCGAGTGACATGTCCGCGTGCGGAACCTCGAGCGAATCACGCTTTTTTCCGCGAGACAACCACCTCCTTTCTAAGATGGGGGTGCCACAAGGCTGCCAGCCGTTGCCAGCTGTAGCCATGACTGGCGGCAGGTGCCCGTAGGTGTCACCTCTATATTGACCCTATCCTCCGCCGTCCACCACCAAGTCTCGCCTTTCCCTTGCCTGGAGCGACCGGTGAATTTGGGCTGGGATTCCAGAATTCCACCCTTTAACTCGAGTTTCTTCTCGTCCCCTAGCCGGGGCCAACTCGACCGGCATCACAGCTTGCTCAGCTCAGGACTCGACGACAGAAACCGGTCCGAAGACCGAAACCAAGCCATTGAGGCCAGCCCGAGAGCGCTCACTCGTCAAGATCAATAACGATGACCAATCTCAGTCCAACGCCTTGCCTTCATCGTCACCCCATCCCGCGGCCCATGGCTTCCCCCTCAACCTCAACAATCCCATCACCACCTGGACGAACAATCACCCTCCTCCGCATCCTCCCCGACGACTTCCACTCCAGCCCCAGCCCCAACCAAGCCGCGATATCAACACAATCCCCCGGCACAAAGAAATACACTTTCCCCCTCAACCCCGACCCCTCGGGCAAACTTAAAGGCTGCCCGTCCTACGCCGTCCTCTCGTACACACGGCCCATTCCCAATCCCGAACCAAAACACGCGCAGACCCAAGCCACCCCCCGACCACCCTACGCATTTCAGATGCAGTCACCCAAGCATTGCACCACATCCGAACCTCGCGAGCCACCCACCCGCGTCAGCCGTGGTTTGTCTGGGTGGACTGTCTGTGCTCGCAGCAGCAGTCCACGTCGGACTTGGACTCAAACTCGGGCTCGGACCTAGAAGCCGTGGCGACGCGGCGGGCAGTCTTACAAGGCGCGGACGTGGTGTATGTCTGCCTTGGGGGTGGGACAGACTCCAGCGGGGCGCTAGACGTGGACCGGGTATTGCGAGGCGAGTACTGGGGGCGGATGGACAGCGTCGTGGAGGTGATGCTTGCTCGCAAGGTGGTGGTGTTGCAGGGCGGGGGGAGGGTGAGGTGGGGGGCTTTGGAGGCCGCGGCGGTTGGGGAGGTGGCGGGGGCATGGGGAGGGAAGATGGTACAGGCGCGGAGGGGGTTGCGAAGCCGGGACGGGGTGGTGCCGTTTGGGGAGTTGTGGGAGGCGTTTGGGGAGTGGGACATGGGGGTGGGGGTGAGGGAGAGGGTGATGGCGTGTTTGGTGGTTTCGGGGGAGGAGGTTGGGGATTGCTGTTTGGAGAGGGGGGGGGTTGAAGGGTTTGGGGATGGGCAGATGGAGTTTGACGAGTTTGATCGGGAATTTGAGGAGGAGTTTGACGAGGACTCTGATGACGAATTTGACCAAGATACGACCATGACAGACTCGTACCTCGCGCTAGCCACCCGAGATCACCGATTTGGCACGGTGCTGGAGCACATCATGCGCGAGCTGAACAGCTTGGAAGAGGAGTGCAACAGGCCGGTCGGGTCGCATGGCACCTGTGGTCGGGCAATGGGGAATGTGGAGGCCGAGGTGGCCCGGTTTCAGGGCCTGTTGCGGAGGATGGATCATCTCGAGCGTGAGCTGGATCGGGTTTTGGAGATGTGGGACATTGTGCGAGGGTGTCGGATGGCGATGGAAGAGTAGATAAGTTTCTGGATGTAAGGGTATGAGATGGTTGTGGGTGTTGGCGCATTGGCAGGAAGGCATTGAAAGTGTTGTTGCATTTTGACAGAAGTCATCGTGACGATGATGTACAGAAACATGTTTTCAGAGATGTACGAGAGGTGAGACTGCCAGCAGGAGTCATCATGAAAGAGAGCCCTGCTCGAGAAACATCTATAGGTAAGCATCACTTTGGCAGAAATGACAAAGATGAAACACTACAGGAGGAGACCGTGAAAATTTTCTTGGATACTAAAGGAGCAAATCTATCGAGAGGCAACCCGAGGAATCAGTTCCTAAGAGAACGGAACAATGTGAAGTCTCGGGACGGGCAAAGGATGTCCCCAAGTCCGTGCCAATCCCCGCTAGAAAACCCAAAATCTATGTATCGAGGCAACCTGAGGCGTTAGTTCCCAAGAGAATGGAACAATGTGAAGCCTCGGGACGAACGAGGGATATCCCCGAGCCCGTGTCATCCCACCACCAAAAAAAAACCACAAATTGAGAGGCAACCCAAGGCAACAGTTCTAAAGAACAATGTGAAGCCTTGGGGACGGACAAGCGATATCTCCAAGCCCGAGCCATCTCCCCATCAAAAAATCCCATCTCTTCTTCATCCAGACGAGAGCGGTCCAGCCGACTCCGTCCATCCATGTGGCCATCCATCCATCCATCTATCCATTCTTCTTCATTCTTGACTCATACATTCATCCTTCTATCTTGAGTTGGGTCCTTGCCTCTACAACAGGAAAGGAGCGAGAGAAAACTGTAAAAGAAAAAGTCAGCCAACAGAAACTTGATCAAAAACATGGCAAGGCCCAACTCACTCAAACTAGTCCGAATCCTCCGAATCAGACGAAGGCAGCTTCATATTATTACTCGTCCTGCGCACCGGCTGGCGTCGGACAAGGGGCGGCGAGTCTGGGATGTCCGGGAACTCAGGCGACAAGGGAGCCGCGGTCGCAGGCGAGGTCGGCGCGGCGACGGGAGGGCGAGGAGGGGGCGCCGAGGGGAGGCGAGCGAGCGGTGACGCCGAGGATGCGTGGGGAGGGGCGGGCGGCGAAGAGGCGGGGGAGGACGACGCATCCGAGGTCGACGGGATGGCCACGGGCGAGGAGGAGAGGTCGGGTGTTGCCGCGGCGGCGGCGGCGGCGGCGACGATCTTTTCTTTTCTGATTCGGATCTTGCCCAGGCGAGGTGGGGATGGGATGGGGGCGGGGATGGCCTTGGGGGCGGGGACGGTCTTGGAGATGGAGGCGGCCTTGGTGACGCGGGCGGCCTTGGGAGCGGGTATGGTCTTGCGGGCAGGGACGGAGTTGGGGGGCGAGGGGACAGTCAGGGGGATGGGAACAGACTTGGGCGCGGGTTTGGAAGGTGGGCGGCTCGGGCACAGCGGGCTTGGAGACGGCGGGCTCGGAGGGGGCGGGCTTGGGGAGGTGCCAGATCTGCTCGCGGTTCTTTCCGACCCTGTCGTAGTACCTAATTCTCAGTCGGTTTTCGTGGACCCTGGCTGCGGCGTGCTCCCCCCAGGCCTTCCACTGATCGTTGTGTTCTTGCTGGTAGTCGCGGGGGGGCTCGACAATGGTACCTTCGATGCGGGCGCGCTTGAGGACGCGGCGGGCCGTCTCCTCAAAGCTAGCCATGTCTTCGGCGGTCTCGCGGTGTCGCTTGGTGATGCGCACAGCGGCCATGGCAAGCTCGGCCAGGGCTTTGGGAGTGACGTCGTCGCTGTCAATCTCGAGGCAGTCGGGGATGTTGTTGCCTTGGGCGTCGACACCGTCCAGATACTCGAACTCATCGCCGTTCTTGTTGGGCGGCAGGGTCGGCTGGGGCATGTCGTTGAGGCTGGGTTGGTCGTCGATGGGGTAACCAAACTTGTCGGGACGCTAGCTAACGGCCCATCAGCCAGAGGAGGAGCTAACATGGTCTGCGGAAAGGCGGGTCGGCTGGAATCACTCGTAGCGCTCGATGCGGCTCTGGGCTTCGTCGGAAAGGCGGTCGAGGAGGTCTTATCGGATGGCGGCTTGCTTGGCTACGAGCTCGGCGTGGGAGGCCCTGAAGGCCTTCACAACATTCACCAAGTCGTCTGTGACCTTGCCGAAGCCGGCATCGATTTGGTCGCTGATCTTGTCGAGCTCGGCCCGGGTTGCCTTCTCGGCCTTCTCGACGGCGGACCGGGCGGTGAGGATCTTGCGAGGCATTGTCGTGGATGGATGGGTGGTAGCGGGAGAAATGTGAAGAAGATTGGAGAAAAAATCTTGTGTTGGGGAGGGATATGTCGAGGACCGAAGGACGTACAGTTCTCGTTGTTGTTGAGGTTGAGATTGAGAAGAGGGCCTGGCTACCGTGGCTGAGGAGGAGAAATGGTTTTGTCTCGAGTCAAAGTTGGCGGGGCGAGAGAAGAAATAGCTGCCGAGAATGGGGAGAATAATGTTTGGGTGGAGATGTTGGCTATTGACAGGTATTGTCAGGCGTGGGACCCAAGTTGAGGAGAAATGTTCACAAAAATTCGGGCAATGGATTGAACTTGTTGACAATAGGCGACCCACAATAGCAACATCAACTTCCCTGGGCCAGTACCAACAATCGTACCCCCAAAAAACACGCGGATTATTCTCCTCCCAGCGCCTCCCCACCGCCTAAGTTCCGCCCCCACCACCTTTCCCCCCATCCCCTTCTCCCCCATCACCTCTCTCGAGCTGTTTGGCCGGACCGTTTTATCACCACCTTTCCCCTTTCCCCTTGATGACCTGATCATGCTCAGGCTTCCTTTGTCCGACGAGAGGGACCTGGATCTCAAAGAAGCGTAAGAACCTCTGTCCCAGCTCCTGATACTCCCTTCTCCATTTGCTAGAACCTTCCAAGCGGCCTCTCAGGTTGAGACTTAAGCTTTGCTGACCTTGATTTCCTCGCAGGGCCATCGGTCTGGACCTGGGCAGCTCCAGCACCCGCGCCAACATCCGAGCCCTTGACGGAAAGTCCGAGTACATCCATGTCGAAGACAAGACCAATCTGCTGGGCGCTGTCGGCCCTTGGAGATCTCGGACTTTTCGTCCACTGGATATCCTTTCGAGCCTGTCCCTGGACCCGTCTATCACCTCCATGCTGAGCCCAAAGACCTCGAATGCCGCCGCCCCATGTCGCTCAAGTACGGCATGTATCTTCTGGCCAACGCCTCCACCAACCTCGTCAAAGAGTATCCCGCCGTTGACCACGTTTTCGCGCTCAGCGGTGACTTCGGGTTTCGCGCCCGCGCCCGCCAGGGTCTCGTCGAGCTCTTAGCCAGAGTCCTCGAGCGCGTCCACGACATCTGCCGCCACCTTCACCTTGCGCATTACGCGCGTCGGACTGACAATTCCAGCTCAATGGACCTTGGACTTTGAGGACGTCTACACTGAAATCATGGTCGATGCTTTTCGCAAGCACTGCGACATCAAGGGAGGCACCCACTTCGCCGTCGGCAAGCACGATATTTACTTCGTCACCGAGACAGAGGCCTTAGCCACATACATATTCGACAGCGAGCTTGATCGTCTCCGCCCGGACGAGGGCAGAGTTGAGACGAAATCGGCCTATTTCTTGTTTTTCGATTTTGGGGGCCACAACATGGTAAGCCGCCACTTCGACTGCTCCCGTGCATCTCCCTGGTATTCATCGTTCCCGCTAACTGGACTTGTGCCGCAGAACGGATGTGGAATGTTTGTCAAGCGCTCAGGCACCCAAAGCCAGAACGAAGAGAAGGCCGAGCAAATTGGCTTTTTTACTTGCTTTGGGTCTTTTGGTATACCTCCCTCCCTGCCTTATAGTCCTAGCACCCTTTCTCCTTTCACCCCATACATGTTCTAAGCCCATGTGATAGGCAACGGAGGCGGAAGCGAGCATTGGGAGTTTCTGATGGGAGAGCGCTCCAGCTCCAAGCTCTCGGGTCTCATCGGTCATGTCCAACCCGACAACAAGGCATGGACGGAAATTATGCACCTCATCAACAAGAAGAAACGCGGCATGGGGCCCCCCCAACCGCAGCACCCGGACTCCGATCCCCGTCTTTGTTGGAGGAACGTTCCGGACGATAGTTCTCGAAGCCGAGGAAATCAACGAGGATTGGAACCAGGCCTTCGAGGGGACCCTCAATGTGGTCAACGAGAAACTTGCCGCCTTCTGCAAGGCTGTTCCGAGCGGTGCCGACTGCACCGTGGTCATGTCGGGTGGCTCCGCCGGCAACAGGGCTCTGCAGAGATACCTTGCCACTGCGGTGGAACAGAATACTCTCCCTCCTCCGATCTTCACCTCCGAATTCGACCTTTTCTATGGGTAAGACGCTCAACTCCATCCTCTCTGCCCGTTCCCGTGCTAACGTTGCCCCAAAGTTCCGCCCGAATTGCCAAAGGCGCCGCGTACACCATTGCCAACTTTCGGACGGTCCAGCAGTTCTTCCGCGAAGGAGCTGCCATTGGGGTCCAGAAAAGACCCGGCGGCTTTTTCAACAACGCGAGCAACCCCTCGCTCGCGTGGGAGACTTCTAGCACGCTTGTATTTGCCAAGGTATGTCAATCAGACCGAATCTCGACGAGATTTCGAAATACAATTTGTCCCCCATCCACCCTCTAATGCCACGGCACAGAACATTACCCACGAGGTCTTTGGAGTCCGATGGCACCGACGACTTTAAGCTCATCTGCGACCCCTTCTTCACCCGCTTCCGGCGGCCCCACCCCCGCCAGCTGATCGACAACAACGGCTGCTACGACCTCGTGTACCTCGGCCGCAAGGACCGCGGCGAGTGGCGCTGCCGCGTCAGCCTCGAAGTCGTCAACAAGGTCGACATGCTTGTCATCAAGACCTCCCACCGCGGGGTCACGGGCACTCGACTCGCCTCGGCCTGGGCCCGGTACCGCACGCTGCGCCTGCCGGTGCACTTTGTCACAGGGACTAACACGGTCATCGTCGGCGAGCGCGGAAAGACGCTGGGCGAGACGCTGAGGGCCTTTGGGCTCACCGGCAGGCTCCCCAAAATTCGGACGGGTCGGACGGCCGCGAGGACGACGAGGACGACGAGGAGATAGACTACGGCCCTGGTTTCCCGAGCGAGGACGAGGACGAGGTGGACTCGGATGTGGCCGATACGTACCAGCCGACTGACGAGGAAGAGGAGGAGGAGGAGCAGGGAGTGGTGATTGCGCGGTCTACTCGCAGCCGCCCCAGCCGGGTGCCCCAGCGTTACGGACGTTTTACGGCAGTTCCTACGTCGAGCGCCGCCAAGAAACGGAAAAGGAGGAGCGCGTTTGAGGACGAGGACGAAGAGTGAGTTGGTGACTGATGGGAGGCTCGATATCAATGGATACCGTCGCTGTCATGGGTATGAGGGATTTTCTGTCCCACTGTTGTCATATGTTCCGGATCCTATTTCCATAGCTGTTGATACCCCTGCCTTGGCTGCCTCCCGGCGAGCGAATATGATCATTCGTCCGCGCCTTTTTTCCCTCTGCCGTGCTAATGTCGCTGTTCCCTCTGAAATATCAGATGAAGGTGATCATGGTTCGGACCCAGCTTCACCATCGTTACTGTCCTCCGAGCTATGCTTAGAGCTGATCCTGTTGTCGTTCTTTATCATCTTTATCTTGTGTAAATTCTTACGTCGATGAATGGATTCTAGTCTGCTATTCCTAGGCTATTCCGCTCTTCGGCGCGCGACATGAGAAGCAACTTTCGACTCCTTGGCTTGCGCCGTGCGCTTACCCCCGGAAATATGCGAATCTCCGCCTCTCGTCACTCCATGTTGCTGGAGACCATGCAGCTACGGTTCGTGACGCGGGTGTTTCTCCATGCTTGATCATTCCGGTTCATTTTGTCCGCAAATAAGCCTGGGCCGGGGCTCGCACTCCTGGTAAAGTTATGTTCGGCTCCCAGCACCGCTGAAGAGAGGGAGAGGGTACTGGGCATCGAGATTGGGAGGGTGGCAGTCTGAACCCCACGGCATCGAGAGAGATATTGCCAAACCGAGCTGCAATCCTAAGGACACCCCAGCAGTGCTAGAAAAAGAGCAATGTGGGATTCCCAGGACATCCTGGATAGTCTGGCCCGTTGTTTACTTGCCCCGCTGCCCCTGCCAAGACCCGCGATGCATTGTTGCATTCGGCATATTTGGAGTGGATGAAGATACATCGCCAGAAGGTGTTATTGATAGAACATGTGAATCAATTTGGGCGAGAAATTATCCAGTCCAGGGATCTCAGCTTCATGATCGGGCGAGACGGGAATCGTCGGTGACAAAATGCAATGTTGAGGGTAGCGAGGAGAGCCTAGAGAAGTAAACAACAGGGGTTATGAACCGGCATCGACAAGTCAACAATGCACTGCATGAATCGGCACTCAAGGGGAATGACCGAAGCATGCATACATCCTTCGCTTGTCAATGATCTGTTATTTGCTAAGGTCACTGGGAGATTTTGGCACGCCGTCAACACCAAGCGGTGCGGGGTCCGAGATCGTGGCTCTTGGCAGGGGAAGTAAACAAACAGGGATTAGCTCGTACATCTTTCTCGAATCGCCATCTCAGACTCTTGTCTTATTCTTTTGACCCAGATTCACAGGCACGAAGGAAGCTTGTTCCTCTTACTCCGAGTCCGACTCTGAGCCACTCTAGTAGCTCTCGTAACCCGAGTCCGAGTCGTCTGTAGTAGCGCCATTCTCCGTGGTATCATCAACGGTCGTATCCTCCTCCGCGTCGGCCGCGTCGGCCATTTACTGAGTAAACCCTCGAATGTAGACTGGAATCGTAAGCCGGTCAGAATCGGGTGGGAGTGCGAGTGCGGTGAGCCAGGCCGCCTCCACGACTAGGTTAGTTGTAGGCTCCATTTGGCGAGAGATTGGGAAGGAGGGAAACTCTCGGGCCACGACCTCCACTATGCGGTCATGAAAATAAGCCCATGCTCGCAACTCGTGCTCGATCTCAGGTAGGAGACGTGAGCGTATCTTGTAGTAGACTGTTCGGGCGTGGGTGACGGTAATCTCCATGTTGCTGGTAATGCTATGTAGAACCCACAGCTTGTCGGAGTTAATGGCGCCCCAGTAGTTAGAATGGTCGAGCATACTGTCCACGTAATCTTGGACTCCGTCTCTCTCGTCGAGGTACTCTATATCAGGATCCGTGTTCCTCTCGAACTCGTCGAGATATAGGGTGTACTTCCCTAGTTGATGAGGTTTCCATATCAGCTAGAGAGTGCGGCGGATTGACGGGTTGTAGAGGGAAGGGGTTCTCACAAGAGTACCTCGCGCGGAGGGATGGAAATGGCCATCCATGAACGCCATCAGCGTACTCACCGCCTGGTTCTGGATGAGGGCACGCGGAGTAGCTAGCGCAAAATGGCAGGTCAGCACCGGAAGCGTGGCATGCGGGCTGGGGTGGGCGGCATACTCGTTGTGGAGTGAGGTTTGTGGGATTCTTGAAGATCAATTTCAAGATTGTGAGTGTTGCCTAGAAAGTAGTCGTGCAAACGGCCGATTGTAGTGTCTCGACAGTAGCAGAGTCAAGACTCGGAAGCACCATCGAGGCTGATCCGTAGCTGCGGTCAATTTCAGTGTTGTGTTAAAGGGAAGAAGGATGGAGAATATCGAGGGCGGCGGAAGTGGACCTTTGTATCCGACTGTCCGCCGAGGAGTGAATTGACGAATTCCACCCCAACTCGCACCCACCTTGAATTGGAGCTTTCCTGTACAATTATTTTCACGGCAGTTCAAGTTTCGCCCCTGACTTCCAATGTTTGGTGAATGAAATCGACATTGTCCGCCAGCAGTGCATGGCCCCTGCCCAGCAACAGTCACTGCGGGAAGCAAAAGAAGGCTCACCCATCCCTCCTGCCGCCGTGACAGCTCCAAGGGCCCAACCTTAATCTAGGATCCCACCTGTACGGAACAAAGACGATGATGAAAATGCGATTGACTCAACTTTTACTATCAAAGAGGTGATGAGAAAGAATCGAGAAACGACCAAAGGGCAGAGCTTCCCAATGCAAAGCATCCGACATGCAGTTCGCCTCGAGAGCTCCCACCATGCCGTGCCGTCCTCCCACTGCTGCTGTCCGGCAGTGTTGCCAGTGGGCGGCCCTGTTATCTTGACACCATCTGTACACTGGAGCTTAGCAATGCTTCCAGTTGCCGGCGTCCTCGTATTCCTCATCCGACTCGTCCGTCGAGTCCTGGTCGGTAATCGCCCACGTCATGTAGACTGGAATCCGACACAGGTCAGCATCTGGTGATCGGGCGAAACATGGCCGAGATTTGTGGCTGGGGAAGCTTACGGTCCAAGACCTCGTCAATGCGGTCGTGGAAATAGATTCACGCCCTTCACTCGTGCTCCACCTGGGCCTTCAGCGCTAGCTCGTCGTTGAGCTCGAGGATTGTACTCCCACCCTTCTTTACTGCCGTCTTTGTGACGTTCTTTGACATGGCAGGGCACTTGCGATTCGCATTGTTGTTGCGACGGGGGGCGCCCCCACCCGAGTCGAGAACCTGGTTAGGTGACACGGCGAGACTTTGACACGGGTTTGAAAATCAACTCGGTATACTGGGAAGTTAGCAAGTGGCGGGACAAAGGAACAGCAAACATCGTATGAGAAGAACTGGAGGGGAATATCGAAACCTGGCCTGGATGCAGGAGCCGGGTTGGTCGTGGAACCGAACTCGTGAAACGTCATCCATTTAGAGCGCCATGACTTGTGTGAAAGTGGAAAGAAGTATTACACCACATTACAATTAGTATAAATCACCAAGCTACTCCCTCCCAGCCTCCTTACTCAACATCACTCTACCCCATCCTCCAGCTACCCTCATTAATCAGAACAAACCCCCGTCGTCAGCTCTACGACCGAAGCATGCACAATTAAATACGGCACCGACCCCCCCGAACAAGTCGGATACGACAACGGGGTCGTACTCCACGTCGGCAACTCCGGGATTGGATCCTGCACATATGTATATCCCCCCGGCGCGCAGTCCGTAATCGGCAAGCACCTCAGATCAACATGCACCTCGGTGAGCACATACGGCGCGTTAAGTTGATACGAGACTGTTACGCTGCCCAGCGCGGTGCTCGTGGCAACGTAAATGCCGACGTTGGTCGCCGCGTTGATGTTGTTGTTGCCGGCGCCGACTAGCAGCTGGCCGGTCACGCCGGATTGGAGGTCCGCCAAGCTCGGCGTAGTGTACCATCCCCAGCGGTTGCAGGTGGCCGCGGGGAAAGTGTCGAGCTGCGGGGCCTGGACGACGCCGTTGACGGGGGCGCGGTAGCCGAAGCTGGTGCCCAATTCGCAGGTTTGAACGGGGGGAGGGGCTGTAGTGGTGGTCGCGGGCGCGGTGGTTGTATCGGGGGGAGCAGTGGTGGTTGTTGTATCGGGGGGCGCGGTGGTGGTTGTTGTATCGGGGGGCGCGGTGGTGGTTGTTGTATCGGGGGGCGCGGTGGTGGTTGTTGTATCGGGGGGCGCGGTGGTGGAAACGGATGTGGCCGTCGTCGACTGGGTGGAGGTCGAGGTTGTGTTGATGATGACCGTCGTGGATGTGGTCGTAGAGGAGCCGTGATAGGGCCCGGTCTTGGACGTTGCGAGCGAATGGGGACGGCGCGAGCAACGCCGGCGAGGCTTACCCGGCGACGTTGATCCTCCCGGAACCGCAGAGACTAGGCCGCAGACAGTGGCGGCCGCCATGGCCAAGTTGAGCAACTTCATTTTGTCTTGGCGCGAGTTTGCAACTTGGAGGGGATTCTTGGGAACGAACGGCAGCGGTTGTCGACTGGAGAAGAGGCAGCGGGGACTTGCTGCCTTTGTACCGCATCCTGATTCCCCTTGTTGACGTTGGCGGCATCTTCCGCTGGTCGTCCGTTGCGCTAATGCATGTCGTGAGGAAATCACCACGAAAAGGCGAGGTGCAATTTCGCACATATCACCCTCCTCCATGATTGGCGATCGGCGAGGTTGCTTGTCTAGCAAGGGGCAAGGCGCGGGCACAGGGACGTGCCAAGAGATCCAGCCCGCCGGAGCACCTGAGCGGCTGAGAATCCGATCTACGGCGCCAAGCTCAGCCCGGCCAGCCCCTTTGACAAAGGGGGGCCCTTCTCCTTTTCCGCCGGCAAGGATGTTGGAAAACTTTAATTGTCTCAATCCCCTCCCACTGTGCCTCGAAGTCCTTGGGGTCGGTGACGTTGACGGGGCTGGCTGGATAGTCTGTCGACAGAGGTTAAGGACGGCCTTGATGTTTTCGGGTCGGGAGAGAATGCGGGATCCAGAGCCTGTGATGTTCGGTGGTGACGCAGATGTATGGCTACCTATCAACCGCGGCGTCGGTGGCCCAGCCGGCCAAACACCACACTCCGGCCTGGAAGCCATACAAGTCGTTCCCCGAAATTCCCACAACTCCACACTGAACAAGGGCGGGAGGTATCTGCAAAATAACATGGTGGCCACTTAGCGCCTTAAAGATGGTGCAAATTCACGTTGTTGTAGCTGTCTATCTGCCTCCAAGATTATTGAATACGAAACTTTCCGAAATGGACGGGATCCCAACTGTCAAATCCACACCCTGTTTCCCGTGCTTAGTACTGGGCTCCAGTGTTGGCCCAGTTGAGGCATACTGGATTCGCCAAAAAAATGTTAGCATCTCGTGGCAGGCGAGAGGGGAAGTGCGGTGCAGCCGGATGTGGAAACTCACCATTAAGCCCCTCAATACAGCGGTTGTGGAAGAAGATCCACGAGATGGCCTCGCGGATCATCTTGTTGTCTAATGCTAGGCTGAGGTCTTTGCCAAGCTCGAGCATGGTTCCCAGGTTGACCAGCATCATCCGCTTTACAGCTGAAATGTTCTTGACCTTTTCATTCCGGTCGGTGGCCAGGTAGTTAGAATGCGTGGGGAAGCACAAGATGGCTCATCCCATGAATTGCCAGACTAGCAGCAAAATGTACCCGAACCAACCTTCAAGTCCCAAATCGAACCCCAGTTGTAGACCGGAGCTCAGCAGAGCTCTCAGGTCGGAATCGCTTGGGCAATGACAGTCTAAACAACCGAATCTTGGCGGTCCCCCACACAACCGCCTCCATCACCAACCCAATCACCCTAAGGTTAACATGGAAGCACCCCCAGACTAAGTTTTAGGCGAGAGTTCAGAGTGCGGCGTCGAGACTTACGCTTTAGAATGTGGACGATGCGTTCATGGAAATATACCCATGAAATGACGTCGTACGCAACGCGGTCATTCGCTGCATCAAAGTCCCTAGCCCTGCCCTGTTGAAGGATTATGTCTAGGCTATTCTCCATCTTCGCGGCCAGGAAGACCAGAAACTGTAGCTTCGCAGAATCGGTGCTGGTCCGTGGGAACCCTCTCTCGTAGCGCACGGGTCGCTGAACCACAGAGGCGGAGGGCTTCCTGACATGGTGACTTTGCCTGCGGTGGGGTCGTAGGAGAGGAGAGGAGTTTGCGTTGCGTGTCTGAGCTTGCTTGATGTGGAATGTATGTCGCGATGTCATTTGCCGTTGGTGTTGAATGGCGATGGGCTGGATAAACTGTCGACAGAAGCCAGGAACGGCTTGTATTTTTCGAGAGAGAATGCAGGATCCGGAGCTTCTGATGTCCCGAGAGCGACGAAGAGGGGCACACGTACACCCATACCTGGCGCGGTGAGGGTGTCGATGGCCGTCCATCAAGGCCATTAGCTCCCTGATCACCTGGTTCTGGTAGGCGGCGCGAGAAGTCATTGTCAAGACGTAGCTAGGTATTTTGAAGATCAGAAGAAGTTGCAAGTACACTTGCTGATGGTGGAGCATCGTAACCGTTGCCTGGATCGAGGTTCTTACGGATTCTTCCTGTCAAGGACATGTTTCTTTGGCTGCATGGCAAGGTGTCAGTGTGTGTCGGCTGGAGAGCACCGCCGAGTTGCCTGGCGCAAAGGAGATGCACTTACAGGCGTGGGTTGACAATACCTGAAATCCACGCATTTGGTTTGGCCCAGCCATCCGTGGTGGGAGGAAGCCGGGCTGCGCAAGATAAATGTGGTGCTTGCTGTAGCGCGTAAGAGAATATTCAACCACGGACCTCCTTAAATCGCGGTCTAAAGCCACACGAGCCGCTCTCGCACCCTGTGAAGCATCTATAATATATGAATTAACTAATTTTAATAAAGGATGACTTTTAAATATTCTCATGATAAATATAAATTTATAAAATATAGTTTTTTTTAAGATCACTAAACCTACAATTCTGTTTAAAACATTAGGACTTATTAATATAGGCCGGGGGTATTGGGAGAGAATTGGGTGAAATGGGGATTTTTGTTTCTGTGCTCTACTGCCTAAACCTAAGAGCCCGAATGCCTCAAGGCTCACCCGATTATTTCCACAACGCCCATACCCTTACTCCCGCGCCCACATCTCCGCCCCACGGTCAATCCAGCGGATGTGCCCTGGAAGTGCCAAAGATGTTAGCATCCCGTGGCGGGCGAGGAGGTCAGAATGCGGCCTGGCGGGTGGTTGAAACTCACTGCGAAGAATCACAATAATGCGGCTGTGAAAATACAGTCACGCCATGGCCTCGTAGGAGGTGCGGTCACCAAGGGGCAGCAGCCCCTCGCAAGACTCAACCATATTGACAATGTTTCGGCCCGTCTTCTTCACGAAGCGGACCAACAGCTTTCGCTGTTGCTGGCGGTTTCCCCGGGCCAGGTAGTAGCCATGATCGTCGAGCAATGTGCCAGTGACGTAGTCGTTGATTCTATCTCTGTCGTCAAAATAGTCGACATCAGGGTCGGTATTGCGCATGAATTTATCGCGGAACAGAACATGTTTCCCTGGTTGACGAGGGGCATGCCAGCGAGAGATTGGTGAAAGAAAGGGAAAGGCGGTGCGTACACGCATAGTTGGCGGTATGGTTGCTGAGATGACCCTCCATGCTGGTCATCAACGGCTTCAGCGGAGAATCCAAGATCAGAGTGGCTAGCGCAAAGGCATGTCAGCGTTATACCAGGCCACCTTGGTGGAAGGAAGGGGGGAATGGGGGCGGGGGAGGGTGGGTTGGCATACAGCCAGGCATGTTGATGGTTGATTGTCGGTCCTACTGCTCCGAGTTGGTTGTAGGAGGAAGGAAAGATAAGATGGAAAGTCCAAGTACTGAGGATATTTGTATGTGACCAGTTACGGCGACTCCTCCGAATTCGCCTAAGCCCCGCCGGGACCAGATTCGAGTATTTTCATCCAATAGATTAACCAGAGATTGCCAGTGAATATGGGATTGTACAACCCGGCGGGTCCCTCGCCGACAATATAGTAACGACCAAAGATGCCTGAGACATTCCACTTAAGCCGTCGTTGTAGCCTTAGGGACGGATCTGACAGAGGAGGCATTTGGGACGTGACAAGTAGCCAGGATAACGAGCATTGATGATGGACATAACTGCCTTCCGGGTAGAATCAAAGGGCAGCTGTGATGGACGTCGAGCCTGCTTAGGTTCCAATGGTTTCCAATCCCCGCCCCCCCCTCCCCCAACGCAGCCAACCTAGCACAGAATCTCCTCGCGCAAGGTCGCCTCTCCAGCGGTGTCCCGCTACGGTGGCCGACATCTTGTCCTAACAAAAACTAAACTTGTAGTTGAGGCATTATACTTTAGTTCTGCCCTCCTCTATATAGTGGACGAGATAATACAGAACCCACAGCTTGTCGGAGTTGGTGGCATCCCAGTGGTTAGCATGGCCGAGCATGCTGTCGATGTAATCCTGGACCCCGCCTCGCTCGTTGAAGTAATCGATGTCGGAATCCGTGTTCTCCTCGGACTCGTTCTTAACAAGGATAATTTGCCCTGGTTCATTCAAGGTATGTCAATGGACGATAAGAAACCGGTAGGAATACAAGCAAAGAGGTGGCTCAACTCGGTGGAGATGCCTTCAATGGCAAAGACTAACAGCCTGTGTACTAAACTAAAGTAAACAAACCACGGGCCGTCCCGAGCTTAATCAAAATACAGCCATGGACAGGATTTCTTGGCGTCGAGGTGCATAGAGATTCCCCAATGCTCCCAAAGGTAGTCAAACTGCTCGTATGGGCAGGCGGTGGGGCTGACATCTCAATCCGGAGGGATTCGGTATCCTCGGGATAAACGACGGCAATCCTCTCCACGGCTTGGCCGATCAAGACTGAAAGGGACAAAATGGAAGATGTAGAAAGTGTGCAGAATGTTCAGGTTCTATTGATTGTAATAGTCAATTTCGTTGCTGCATCGCTGGTGTTTATGGCTGTGATGCCAGTGGTGGAAGGAAAGAAGAATTGAACAAGTCGGGTGGCCCGAGTCGGTTTTTGCCCTCCCACAACTTTGACACTGCTCCTAGCTCTCACCTCTCCTCCCACTTCTCTCGCACGCAGAAACTTCAAACAAAAATCACGACTCAACAACGCCAACAAGAAAGCAATATGGGCCAACCGTCAAGCGCCATTTCTGCTCTCACATTGGCACGGGCCGGGGCGGCCAACTAAGACTGAAATGGCAAAAGCGTCAGCGGGCGGCGCCGAGACAGAAGAGTGCAGTAATTCTGTAGCGTACTGTCGAACAACTCGATGATGCGGTAGCAAAAACTTAGCCACGAGTTAACCCTTTGGTTTGTCGCCTGGGCTACCTCAGGGTCCATCATGGTACGCATAGCCATGGCGGAGTTGATATTCTTGTAGAGGGCAGCCTTGATGTTGGACGTGACTCGGATGGCATATGAGCTTGGTACTTGATCATCTCGACCATCATGGTGCTCAAGGATTGCCATGGTATGAAGGATTGCCCCGTGCCCGCCTCCGCGGTGGTTGGTCCCTAGTGTGTGGGATGGACACGTCAGCGAAGCGCTCAATCAGACACTAAACGGACTCGGAAGGGGATACACCTACAGGCTCTGACTGCCTGGTCCTTTTCGGGGTGGCCGAACATGTCCGTCATGAATATCCTGAGGGTAAAGTAGACAACAAAACGGGCGGGAGCTGGTGGAGAAGAAATTAATGACAGCGGAGGAACAATGGGGGTGGGTTACTGACCCATTGTGAATGGTTAGGTAGGTAGCATGAAGTGTCGACCTGCGAGTTGAGAGATTAATGTCGAAGTTCAAGTTCCATGTGATGTCGCTAGTTAAAGGGGAAAAAATTAGAAGAGGTGGGTCTATTTTTGTTTGAGGGCTGTCGCTGAGTTGCGGCGGCTTTTCAGTGTTCGCAGAGGACGACAAAGCGAATCGACACTTCCCAAGCCCACCAAGTCCCATTTTGTAGCTTCTTGGATGAAGTCAAGGAACACCCACACCAATTGTATGGAGAAACTCGAGCGAAGCCTGGACAAGGACGAGATCATTCCCACAACGCAAGATAGACACAATCGCTACAATGTTGCCAGGCAAATATATGCCGGCGTGAAAAGGCAAAAAGACAAAATAACAGGCAATGATCCAAAGCCATCACCTCCAATGTCCAAAGCGTATGTCCTGACCATCGAGCATCGCCCCCTCACCTTCCCACCACTCCCAACTCCGGCCCTCGCCTTCACACCTCTCTAAACCATCACCCACTCGCGCTCCTCCATCTCCAACTCTGCCGCCACCTCACTCTTGCAGGTCTTTTCGTTGCGCAGAATCCAAACAGCCACCTTCTCCACCTCTCCTAACCCCCACAGTCAGCATCCATTCCACCGAAGACATCGACCACCCCAAAAACTCACCCTCCAAAACCTCCACCACCCTCCCATGGAAATACATCCAGCTCGCCCACTCCCCTTCATCCCCTGCCTCGCTGAGCTTCGATGCGGATATCTCTTTCTTGACACCCTCAAGACTCTTCCTCATCCTCTGCGCCAGCAACATGAGGTCGGTGAGCCTCGTCCTGTCATCGAGCGAGTCGATGACCAGCGAGTCGAGCATGGCGGCGACGTACTCTGGGACGCGGTCGGTGGCGGGGGAGAAGGGGTGGGTTTGGGTGATGTGATGCCCTAAGATGGGTTGTCAGCGGGGGTGTTGGGTGACATGGGGGGGGGGGGGCTTGCGTATAGGCGAGGGCGGCGGAGTGGGTGTCGGGGTGCTCGGTTGTGGTGAGATGGATTTTGGGGGGAGGGGTTGGCAGGCAAGGACACATTGTGAGGTGGTTGTTCTTGAAGGTTGACGATGGTCTGGCGAGATGGAGGGTGAAGAGGACAGGAGTGTGGTGACTGGCTTGTGTTTTATGGAGAGAGGAAGGCTTCAATGTAGGCCAAGGCTCAAAGAATGGAAGGATCATTGGTGGTTCTTGGTGGGCTGTGCTAGAAGGGAATGGTAATGAAGGCCTGAGACGTCCTGTCTCCACTATCCTCTCAGTGCAGTGAAAGGTGGAAGGGGTTTGGGGGTGTCTCGCCCTTGTCCTAGAAAGTGGGTCACATTCCCAAACAGATGGCCATCAGGGCCTCCATCGCCAAAGGTTGTCGCATGTTCACAGATGTGAAGACAATGCCATGGCAAGACATCTTGGGAAAGAATGACGGAGGGCAGCCCTGATTTATACCCGACAGATCACTGTCACAGATGACTGACTCCTTTCAGGCAAAGGATTGCCTCCTTGCGCTTGACAATCGGGTCTCTTGACTCATTGCTTTGGCTTAACAAACAGCCCCCCAATCGCTGTTGTAAAGCCTCTTTCTGTTCTGCATCTCCTCCCACCCAACAATCTTGTGCTCAGACGGCGGGAGCCATCACCACTTCGGAGCTGACGACTAGGCGATGATTGACGCGTCGGGAGATGTCGGGCCTTGAGAGGGCGACCTTGGCGATGACATGCCGCGAGAGGCTGACCTGGGCGATGACACTCCAACAGAGGCCGGCCTAGGTGATGGTACGCCAAAGGTTGCCGCAGGAGAGGCCGGGTCGGAAGATGGAATGTCATCGACCGCCTTGCCCGTGTCGACCAAGCAGAGGGGGATGGGCAGGTCGGAGCTCGAAATGCCCGAATATTCCGACGAGATGTTAGATTCGTCGCCGTAGTCCATGTACGCGTCCTCGTCCTCGGCTTCGTCCTCGTGGGCCATGTGGCCTCTCTCAAACTTCTTGATCATGGCTGGGAGGAATCCAAGTCAGCGGAGTTCAGGGAAGGGTGCAAGGTTCCACGTACTGTTGACGGCATCGACGACGGCTCCGTAAAAGACAATCTTGCGGTCGTCGAGGTAGGGGCGGCGGTTCTTGTAGGCCACGACGTACTCTATGTTGAGACGGTTCGACAGAATGTACAGGCTCATCCTGTCTGCGGCCTCGGTGGCAAGCTCCTGGGCGATGCGCTGGATGCTGCGGTCCGAAGGCATCCAGGCGCCCTTGCGCGAGATCTTGCGCTCTGTGAAGGATGTTAGGGAGGATTGCCATGAGGGGGGTGGGTAAGCTCGACCCACTCATGGTCGGCCAGTCAATGACTGGGGTCGCTGGGGTGCGTCAGTAGGTGATCCGAGGCAGGGACAGAGGCGGGGACAGAGGAAGACTTGCACATGTTGAAAAAAGGCATGGCGACTGCAGGACAGGTTCTTCATATCAAGAAAGTGGTGGCTGCTCTGTTGTCGCTGTCGCTGTCGCAGCGGGGGTCTGGTTGTTGGGAGCTGGGGGGGGTTGACGGGGTAGAGAAAATTATTGAGATGGCCGGGCCTGGCCTGGTGCCCACATGGTTGAGCGGCTTGCTCAAGGCACGGTCAGGTTCAGAGAAAAAGTCGGCACGTTCAAAGGTCAAGTGTCGCATGTGGCAGTAATGTCAGTGGCATTGTCAGTGGCCTGGCAGTGAATGTCGAGCGAGCCCAGAAGGCCAAGTCCCGCAGTGGTGAAGGAGGGTCCTGGAAGCGCCCAGAAAGAACCTCTGCCTTGGATTCCATTGCAGAAACAATTCCCTTGCGTCCAATCCCCCAATCGTCCACTTCCTCTGGCTCCTTTTTCGGTTTGGTGTTGTCACTTTGGACATGTTGTTGAAGCAGGCAATGCCAAGCCTTTTCCTTATCACATGCGAGAGTGACATCTTATCAGGGCGCCCCACTCCGATAAGGCCAGAGCTGAGGTGGCCCAGCCCCACAAACAGCCACTCAAGCAATGGCTCGCCGCGGGGCAGACTGTGAAACGTCAGGCATTGATTGGGCCTTGGAAACATGAGTCCATCGTCATTGATGCCCCGCACCTCGCTGCTTCCACATCTCGAGTTTCGCCCACCTCACGACGACGACGACGACGACGACGACGACAACGACAACACCACGCAGACTCCACCCGCTATCCTCTTTTGCAATGGTCCGTTCCGTCTCCAACTGCCTTTCCTCGGGGGGACAATGCTGACAGGACCACAAACAGGCGCCCACACCCTCGGCAGGCGGCTTGACCCCCGACCAGGTCGAGCAGTTTAGGCAGGTCTTTGATGTCTTTGTAGGCCCGCTCCCCATGCCCAACGGCAAGTCGTTGTGCTGACAAGTCTCTCTGCAGGACAAGGACCACACTGGTGAGCAGGGGACGCCCCACCCCACAGCCCTCAGCCTCTAACACTCACGAACAGGCGACATCACTGCCTCCGAGCTGGGCGCCGTCATGAAGGAGCTCGGTCTCAACCCCAGCGACGCCGAACTCGAGGATCTCGTCAACGAGGCCGATCTCAACAAGGACGGTGTCATCTGCTTTGACGGTTCGTCCCGCCTCTTGTCCTTTCCAAGCACGCCACTGACATGCACAGAATTCCTCAACCTCATGTCGCAGACTGTCAAGGAGACCGACACAGAACAGGAGCTCGTCAACGCCTTCCGCGTCTTTGACAAGGACAACAGCGGCACCATCTCGACCGAGGAGCTGCGCAACGTCCTACGCTCGCTCGGCGAGAACCTGACGGATGCCGAGCTCGACGAGATGATCAAGCTTGCCGACAAGAATGGCGACGGGCACATTGACTGTACGTACCTAGGATTTGACAATGGGCAGCTGCTGACCTATGACGATCAACAGACCAAGAGTTTGCCAGCATCATGGGCTAGGCGTCCGAGCTTGTTTCTTAGTACGAATGAGAAAAGGGTGGGACATTCTTGGATGGGGGTTATCTCGGCGGCTGGTAGTTCACACCATGTTTGGTCTTTTCACAGCCAAGAAATACCAAATCAAGCTCATCTCGCACCTCAACATCACCATGAAGCTCTCACATGATTCCCGCAGGGATTTACAAATTCAGGTAGTCGTACTCCAACAAGGTTCAGACGCAGGAGCATTGACGATGGAATCAGTGATTTTGAAATCACAGCACAACGTTCATCAACAAAGAGACCCAAAATTTGGCAGCAAAGACCTCTCCCAACCCCGAGGCGACGAGTCATTATGGCCAGGGACGTGAGGTTCGTCGACAAGGCCAGTCCTTGCGCCTAAGGAGAGAAGTGACTGGACATGTCAATCGCATTGTCGAGGCATCCCAGGCAACCACATCCCAAGTCTTGACCTCTTCGACTATTACCAGAAATTTAGGAGAACTCCATCCTCCATCTCAACCAAGAATCGGTCTTCTTTTCCTTGGCACCCAAACACACACACACATACACACACACACACACACACACACACACACACCACCTACTCGCCCGCCAACCCCACCAACTTCCAACATGGTCCGCATCGGCACCAAGTACAACAAGGCTTCGGTCCCCACCTCCAAGACCCCAAGGGCACCACCTCCACCACGGCTGCGCGGTCCGTCGAGGCCGCCCCCACCCCCATCCGCGCCCCCATTCCGGCTCTAGCTCCGGCTCGAACCCCATCCCCCGCCCCCGCCAACATGCCTGCGTTCCAAATCTCCGCCCAGCGCAAGCGAGCCCTCTACAAGTATTGCCAGGAGGCCAGCTTGCCGGTCCTCTTTGACAACATCCCCTTCAAAAAGGCAATGAGCCAAAAGGAAGTCAAGGTGGCCGCCAATGCGAAGGCCGAGGCCGAACTCGCCGCCATCCAGGCCGAGGCGGACGCTGCTGTTCGCCAGGCGAGGGCTGCCAAGTGTGCTCCCGCTAGTAACGCGCATGCCGCCCGCAAGGCGAAGACTGTGTGGAAGGCGACCCCAGCTCCCGCTCTCGCTCCCGCTCCCGAAGGTCGCGGAGGCCAGAGCAAGTGAGCCGCGGTGAGGAAGGCAACTCCGTCTCCCGCGCCTCTTGCGGGGGATGTCCAGTCGGCTGGAGTTCTGGGGGAGGAGGCTTGGTGGAAGCTGGTGCGATAGTCATCCGCTAACCATCTTGCCTTTTGGGGCATGGTGGCGGGATGGCTTGTATGGTAGGGAGGTGCGCGGAGTGCTGGTTTGCTCTGGTGTGTAGATCGGTGTGTCTTTCCCGTTGGCAGGAGTGAGTTCCCAAATATACCCATTCCCAACTTGATTTTTTTTCTCACCCCTATCTGTCCACGGACTTGCAGAGGTGACTACGACTTTTAACCCCTTGAACAACATTATGAGAGCAAATTGACCTTGACAACTGAACAGTGATGCCCAAGACTGCCGTAGGTACACAGCACTGTGATGAGCGTGAGATACCCGTCGGATATCAGCAGCAATGGCACATCAGAGCTGAGGGTTTGCAACATTCTGTCCCTCCCCTTAAACTGCAATCACTAACACCACCCCAGTCGAAGCCCCAACCATCTGTGGACGTCCGCTGTGCTGCGCGGATACCCGTGCAGCCGCGTCTCGGGTCGGTTATGCGCATCTGCGCGACGATAACCACAACTTACTTCAAACCGACTTCCTCGTCGACGAGAGCCCAAGGCTGACAACTGAAATTTTCTGGCACGGATGGGATGCCGTAACCCGGTTTTGGTGACCTCCATCATCCCGAAAAAGAAGACATGAGACACTGGCTGCTCATCACTAACTTGGCCCCTATTTTTGCTCCTGCTAGTTCATGCGTCCAGATGCTAGCATGAAAGATCCCCCTGACCCCTGACTTGGATGAAAAAGAGGGTGGGAGAGCACCGGAGCACTAAGCGGCAGAACCTGCCAATCGGGCACATGGACAGGGTGCTGTGATGATCCATGCATGTGAGGCGGCGCCAATCATGGTGGCCAGGCGGTCGATAGCAGCGGCTCGGCAGCCTGCCTGTCGAGTTTCAGCCTTACCACCGTCGTGGAACTGGATCAACAGGCGGGACGCCCATCTGCAGGCCTCAGGAGAGATCAGTGGACACTTGTCACACAGCTTCCGACAGTGACGGAAAAGTCTTGTATCCATTTCATGCCGCTAAAGGGTTGGTATGAATGACATGTCGCACCCCTCGGGCGCACAGAGAAGAGAAACATTCCGCCAATAAAATATCGTACCAGAGCCTGACAAAACACTCTGCAAAAACGGATATCGTGACAGGGAAAGGTCGTAAAAAGAAAAGTCGTAACACCGCTGCAACAAACCCCTGTACCCCCAACCAAACAAACCCCCACGCCCGTCTAGGTCTAAAAACACCAGACCCCCTCCCGCTCTATCCCCTCTCAAATCTCCCCTGCCCCATTAAACGCCAGCAAATTCGGACTCCCCTGACCCCCATCCTTCACCACCTCCTTCGTCGCCAGTCCCTTGACCCCCTCCCACACCCCCGCGGCCTCCAAATACCGCCCCCCCACCACACTCTTCAAATACAACACCAACCCACTCACATGCGGCGCCGCCATACTCGTCCCCTCCATCTCCATCACATCCCCATCCCCCGTCGCCCACGCACTCACCACCCCCACCCCGGGCGCGAACAAATCCACCGCCCCCCCAAAGTTGCTCCACCCCGGCCTCCCATTCCCCCCATCCACCGCCCCCACCGTAATCGCCTCCCCCGCCGACGCCGGACTCCTCCCCGCCGCCTCCACCCCCTCATTCCCCGCCGACACCACCGTCACCACCCCGGCCTCGTACGCCTTGGCCACCAGCCCGTTAAACGCGGCCGACACCGGCCCCCCGAGCGAAAGCGACACCACGGACCGCGCCGCCCGCCCCGGCGTCGCCGTGATGTTGTTCACCGCCCACGCGTACCCGTCCATGACGACCGACGTGGTGCTCGCCAGGGAGCGGTCAAAGACCTTGACGGCGACGACGGACGCGAGCTTGGCGACGCCGTAGGTCCGCCCGGCGATGGTCGCGGCGACGTGCGTCCCGTGGGAGAGGTGGTCGGTGGAGGAGGAGCCAGGGATGGCGTTGTACCCCAGTACGGCGCGGGCGGGGGCGAACTCGGAGTGGGTGGTGCGGATGCCGGAGTCGATGACGTAGGCGAAGGTGTTGGCGCCCGCGAGGGGGTGGTAGAAGTAGGTGGTGTGGTTGGGGGTGCGGTGGGAGAGGGAGGCGAGGTTCCAGGGGGAGGGGGATTGCGTGACGAGGGAGGAGTCGAGGGTCCAGATCATGTCGGGTTCGATGGCGGCGACCTGGTAGTTTGTGCGGATCTCGTCGAGGGTCGAGGCGTCAAAGGAGCCGGCGTAGGCGTGGAAGTCGGAGAGGCTGTAGACCTTTTCGATGCCGGTGACGTCGCGGGAAGAGACACCGCGGCGGGCGTGCACGCTCCGCACCCAGTTGAGGTGGGTGGTGGCTTCGGCGACGGAGAAGCCGGGCTTGAGCGTGACGATGTACTTTCCCGGGACGACGAGGTCGCGCTTGTCGACGACGGGCGCGGCGAGGACGAGGACGACCCCCGCGAGGAGGGTGGAGAGGTGGGGGAGGCCAACCATGGTGCTGGGACGGGAGGTGGCGAAACTGGGTAGGTAGAGATCCGGGGTGGGACGACGAGATCGAGAGGGCGGGAAGTCTCCGAGGACTCGCGTCGATGAGCTTGTCTCTGCGGGACCAAGAAGCGAGAAAAAGGGATCCCGACGACGACTCGAGGCTATCGCCTTTATACCCCATCACGACAAGCCTTCTCGCAGACGCCCAGCACCGCGATACCATCCCCCGCGGCACCCAACTCTCCCTCTCTCATCCTCAACGTCCTCTCGTGCCCTCGACAGACACGTCAGTAAAGTGCCCGAGTGTCAGATGCCACCACCCTCTGCCCTCACCACGGCAGACTCCCTGGATATCCCCTGCGCCATGCAGCAACGCAGACCGCCAGACGCGTATCAGAAAGATAACCAAACCTCCTCATCCAACATCAAGGACCCGTGAGAGCAGTAGAGGTGAGAGTTGCCGCCGTCCACGAACCCCCTGCGGAAAGCATACCACCACCACCCCAATCCGTCTGTTTCCAGCTTCCCGATGGGGGTTGGTGGCCCTACTTGGACCAGAGCAGGGAATCAGAAGGGAGCAGCGAGCCTTGCAGGGCCGGGTTCTGTTCTATACTCTTTTCTCCGGCGCATAATAGCTGGTATATAACATGCCCGTTGGTGTGGTGCGTAGTATATTCGTGCGTGGAGGTATGGGAGGCCCGAGATAAGAGCAGCCCGTGCCGGGCAGCGAGGCCCCAACCGGGTTCGTCCACATCCGAGATGCAGCAACTCTTCGCTTCCGAAAACCGGAAAAGCCCGAGAATAAGCCCCGAACACGGCTTCGCGTTGGGTTTGACCAGCATTCGCCTAGAGAAATGACGCTGCTTTGTTCTTTCGTGCCTCAAAGACAAGCCGTGAAGCTCAAGTCAAACACAACCTTGGAAGACCAGCGCCAGCATGACGTGCACCGAGAACCACGAGAAAGGACGGCGACGACGGGGACGGGAACGGGGATTTCCCCATGGCGATATCGCTCCCCGGTCCGGTCACGTCAGCCCATAGTCTCCCCCGCCCAAAGCGCCAACCCTCCCTTAACTCTTTAGGGTAGTACCTCGACAAACCACCGCGACGACCACGCCGCTTTCGCGCCAGAAGTCCGGCACGCAATACCTCGCCGTCGAGGCGAGCGTAGCCAGACGCATGCATGCATGCCGGCCGTCCACGCTCCCCTCAACTTCAAGACCACAGATTGAGACCGGCGACGAGCTCTCAGCATCCGAGCAACGTTGCCCTCGATTTGCAACGAGAGAAAGGGGCCTCCTCCCGTCGGCAGTTGTGCCCTGACGGTGTTGCTAGCATCGATTCGTTGCTCGAATCCCCTACCCCCCAAGACCTAGACCTACCTCCAAGCCGTCAGCAAGCACACTGGCAGAGGAGGAGGAATGACCATCCCACGCGCCCTCCGCAGCCGCTCACCGGCGGCGGACATTGGAGAGAGCATAAAGTAGGGAGGACACAAGACCGGGTTTCCCTTCGTTTCGCCTCGCTTCGTTTCGCCTTGTCTAATGGGTCCAAGGGAGCCAAGGAAGGAAGAAGGGAGGGAAATAGATTGCCTCGACATTCGGGGGTGGGCATTTAATATACGTGATAATATCGCGGACTTGCGAGTTTCTACGGCCCCCACGGGCGTGGCCAAGGTCGAGTGACCTCGCCAATCTCGAGCGTCCGTCCGGAGTCTGGAGAATAATGACGGACAAACGTGTGAGATCACCTTGCGCCATCTGTTCGACATGAGTGCCACCCGGGGAACAGTCGGCGGCGGTGGGGAAGAGTTGGAGGTTGCTCGATCAAAAGCACAGTCCAGCATGTCGAAATCCGGATTCACAATGACAGCAGAATACCTCTCCTTCCCTTTGCAGAAAAGGGACAGCAGCGGTGAGGCTGACAAGGCATCATCATCATCATCATCTGTGCGTGCAGTCGCTCATATATAACGACCAGCAGTGCGGCGGCGCAGAACGCAGTTCTCGTCGTCCCAGCAAGGCTCGACCGACGGGCAGGACCGAGGCGTCGCCTATCTGCGCCACCACCAGACGCCCAAATTAATATCAGGCCGTGATAATAGTACCACACGGGCGGCTCCCGTGCCAGTACTAGAATAGCAGCTGAGTCTCCCAAGCAGCTGATTCTCCGAAACGTCAGCGGCGGTAAAGTGACATGATGCCAGTCGCAGGTAGACGACAGGGGCGGAATAACCCGTCGATGGACGACGAAACGACAACGGGACGCAGGAGCCTACGAGAAACCGGGAATCAGAACCGTAATCTGTATTGGGTGGTACCTATCTTGCAACACCGTCCCCAAGGGCGCACCATCTCAGGGTGCTCTCAGACGCACGCCACAGCCCTGACGTCCGCCCGGACCATCTCCCGGGACAGCGTGTGGTGCCCTACTGCGCCATATTCAGCAGCATTTCCCAGTCGCCCGTCCTCTCGCGGCGAATCGCAAGCGGCTTGTCGTTCCTGCGCTCCACAAAGGCCGTGTCGCCCTTGAAGTACACGAGCACGCCGCCCTTTCCGTCCCCGCGCGCCGTGACGCGGTACAAAGGACCCTCGGCATGCACCCTTTTGCGCTCGGGCACAAACTGCAGGTCGTTCTCCTGGCACCAATCCTCCATGACATGGCGAAACGTTGCCTCCTCGACTAGCTTCGGCGGCGGTGGCGGCGGTGGCGGCGGAACGACAGCTTCGGGGCGGGGCTTGCGCGCCTTGTCACGCGACGAGGACTTGGACGTCTGGAGGGCGGGCCCCTTCTCGGGAGGCGGGAGTTCCGTCTTGGCCCTGTCGCCGAGGTCGAGGGCGCGCTCGATCAGGGCGGTGCCCTTTTCCAGCTCGGCGGCGATCGAGGGGAGCGCCTTGATCTCGTCGGGAAACACCGAGTCCTGCCACCACTCGAACCACTGCGAGATCTCTTCGTAGTTGACTTCGTCCATGCGCAGCCACTGGAAGAGGGCGTCGTGCCACTGTGCAAAGACCTCGGCCACCATGACCTCGCCGATCATGGTCGGCCGGATGACGTCGAGCCATTTGAAGACGCCCTCCAGCACGTCCATAAAGGGCTCCTGGTCCTGCGGCACCACCTTGAAGTTCTTGCGCATGTACCGCGCCATGCTGGGCAGCAGGTGGTCCATGACGAGCGGCGACCAGTGGTCGCGACCGTCGCGGGGGCGGAGAACTTCCTTCCACTTAGTCAAGCCGGGGATGACGCCCTGCTTGAAGTCCCAGGCATCCATCAGCTGGCGGAACTTGCGTTTGACGTCGGCCACGAGGCCGGTCGAACTCTTGGGGTCGCGGTGGGTCGAGGGCAGGTACTGCAGCCACGGGAAGATCCAGCTGTGCGGGAGGTTGTGCGTGCTCCTCTTCCTTGGCTGCCAGTTTTGCACCGCCTCGTCCAGCTTGCGGACAATGTCTTGCTCGAGCAGCTGCGTGCGGACGAATCCGGGCATGAGCTTGTCCCAGCCTTCGAACACGGCAATCATCTGGTCGGGTTCTCGGACGTCCCACAGCCTGACGGCAGACGCCACGACCGGGAGCCAAAACTTGAACATGACCGTCTCCCACGGCGTAGCCGTGGCCCTGCGTCGGCTCTTCTTGGCGGCCCTGTCGAGTCCGAGCAGGCCGCGGATCGACTCGAGGCCCTCGACAAAGGCGGGCTTTGGGTCCTTGAGGGGGTCCCAGAGGCGAAGGTAGTCTCGGAGTGTGGGGTAAATAGCGGCGACGGCAAGGGTGGCGAGTTCCTCCTTGATCTGAGGCAGCATGGCGTCGGAAAGGGCGCCGCTGGCATCCTTCAGCCCAGAGATGATGCGGCCAAGCTTCCAGCTGAGGTCGGCCTTTTCGTCCATCTCACCGCTCTCGACCGGCTCGATGATGCCGTCGCATGCCGTCGTTACGGAGAGGTTGCCCTGCAAGCTCGCCGTGAGCTCCTCCATCTCCTGCTGCTCTTGCTGGAGTTGCAGGTCCAAAAACGCCTTGCGCTCCTGCAGACTCTGCCACTCCTCGAGGATGGCCATGAGGTCGTTTTGCGCGCGCTTGACGAGCTTGCGGGACTCGGCCGTCTCGGTCGACTCGGGGGCGCTGGCGCTCGTGGGTGTCATGAGGCCCGACGACGAGGTGAGCATCTTCTTTCCGGGGCCCGTCATGTCGAGGATCGGGGTGAAGGCGTCGGGGATGGTGAGGCCCGGCGCGGCCTTTTTGATCTCGTCCATGGTGACATATTTCGGTTTGGCGCGTTTTGGGGTGCTGGTGCCGCTCGCCGGTGCACTGCCGAGGCCGCCGAGCGCCTTCTTCTTGCGAGCCGCCCTCCGCCTCTTGTCCTCCTCGTCCGAGTCGACGACGACCTCTCCGCGGAGACGGGCCTGTCGCTTCTCTTCGGCCCGCTCCTGGGCTGTCTTTTCCTTGACGGCGCCCAGACCAGCCTTTTGCGGACGCAGATTCGCCTCGATGATGAGGTTGCGGCCCTGCTCTTCCTTGCCCAAGCCCTTACCCTCGACGTACCCCATCTTGGCCATCATCCGGGCGCCGAAAGACCCGGCGTTGATCTTGGTCTTGCCGCCCTTGGTCTGTGTAAAGGCGCTCGGCAAGGCTGCGCGAGGGGTGGCGGGTTCGTCATCCTGGACCAGGAGCGTTGGCATGCGCGCTGATGACGGCAGGAAGCCCTGTCCGAGGGGGTTGGTGGCAGCTCCAGACGACTTGACGAAGGGCTTGTTGGTGTGTGCCGTGTCCTTGGAAGGCGCCGGTCGTTGCGCCATCGACGGTGTCCAGCCCAGTCCCTGAGCCGCGGAGGCGGCGACGGCGGCGGCACCTCCTCCAAATCCCAGCCCAACACCCCGCGTAGCCTCCTCTTCCTCGTCATCTTCCTCGTCATCGTCGACCATTGCTCGCATCGTGGGTCGTCCCCCCTTGCCATCATTGTCCTCCTCTTCCTCATCCTCCTCGTCCGATGATCCTTTGGCAGCCGCAACGGACGACACGAAGCTGACCCCTTTGGTCCTCAGGTTCTTCCTCTTCCATCTCGGCCCGCCATCGTCGTCGCTCTCGGAGCCAAAGATGCCCAGGGCGGCGCTCTCCTTGGCGTCGCGCCCCGTCCTCCTCCTCTTGCGGTGGTGGTGGTCGGCGAACTCGCCGGCGTCGGCGTCGGCATCGGCGTGGGGATTCCGCGACGGAATCCGGAAGTCGTCTTGGTCGTCGTCGTCGCCCGAGGAGGACGAGTACTCGTCGGCGGCGGATTTAGAGAGGCGCGACGGGTCGAAGCGGAGGCTGTCGGCCATGTTCGAGTGTCGTTGAAGTTGAGTTTATGGGGGTGCGAGGTGTGGTGGAGAAGAGCAGCAGCTTTTTCTTGGGTCCGTTCGGGCGTCCGATGGCGGTTGTCCGGCGGGCAGTGCCTGCCTGCTGCGCGCCTGCGTCACAGGCGATGGAAAGTTCGACGCGCTTGCCTGTTTGGGCTTATCTTATCGGATAGTCCCAGGTCACGTGATTCCCCTCAACAACCACGGGGAAGTTTGGAAAGGCGGTTGACAAGAACCGAGTCATGTTCTCCAATCTTACAAAGCACACGTCACCTCTGGAAGACCTCAGGCTCACTTTTCCCATGCCTGTCCCTTCTTGAGGGGTTTTTCCCATCCCAACACCCTCCGGACACACTCGCCACCCGCCAAAAATGCTCGGTCCCGAGCAAAGGCGGTCAGAACGGGCATTAAACCCCCCCCACCCCAGTTCACCATTCGGAGCCCTCCCCGGCACCCCTTCTGAAACGCGGGGAGTCTTCCCGGCGATTCCCAACCGCCGCCCAGCCCACCCCTAACACCCCTCTACCCACATAAATCCCTCTACGGGGGCATGTGATTGATGAAGGGCCGGTTCGGTCGGTCACCGACGACGAAACGAACCGTTCACCCGCCTCGGGAGCAATTCTCCGCCACCCACTCTGCCACTGCAGAGATTGCTGCTGCTGCTGCCATCCAATTTGACGGCCAACTACCGGGTGGGGTGGGGGACGGGGGGTGGACGGGCGCGGTGAAACCCTCGCTCCCTCGCGCGCAAACACCAAGGCAATCTATCTTGTTTGTGAGCTGCAGCAGCAAATCAACGGTTCCCCGCAGGGGGGGGGGGTGACGCCAGCAAGTGAGTGCAATTTGTTGGTGTTGGTTTGGTGACAAGGAAGCAAGCTGCAAATTTCTCCGTTCCATATGTCGGACGGGAGGGACAAGACGGGCGGCATGGTGTTACGTCGCCCCAGCATGCGTGCACGCTGCGCGGTGCGAAAAAGTAGAGACGTAGAGAGGTAGGTAATATCGCAGGAGCGCGGGAAGAGATGGATTGACAAGTCGGAGCTGTGCTGCGGCATATCGATGCGCTGCGATATGATGGATGAGCGTCGGTGGTGACGCAGGGCTTTTTTTGTGGGGGGATGATGAGCTGTGGCGAGAAGCAAGCTGGGCACGTTCGGAAGCAAAAGCACGCAGGGAATTGCAGGGTTGGTTAATTTGGATTGATTTTGCCATTTGTATTTGTGTTCTGTTCTGTGTGATGTTGTTGTTGTTCTTGGGGGTATCTCTTGCTCGTCGCCTATCTCTATCTAAATCATCATGTCCAATCATTGGTGGTACATGCCCATATGGTATTCCGTTGATGCAAATGCCGTTCCATGTCGTAGTCGTCCCTTCCCAATTCCCATCCCAACCCGCCGTGCTCTGCGGCGGGCATGCTGGACCCAATTCTTTCCTCCCAGTGTGTCCAAAAACCATAATGCCCAAGAATGTTAACAAGTCGTCCTCCCCCGGATCCCGTCCGTATCATTACAGCAACCAACCACTGCGCTGACGGCAGAATCAGCACGCCCATGTCGTCCGCCCCATCATCAGGTCCTGTGCCTGCGGCACCCCGATGGCGACCTGATCGGCCTCGGTCAAGCGCTTGAGCACCGACTTGCGGCGCAACCGCAGCTGCAAAAAGTGCTCGACGGTGCTCTTGACCTGCTCCTCGTAGCTGCGGAACTTGAAGCCAAAGGCCTCCTCGGTCAGGCTGGCGTCGACGGGCAGCGGGATGGTCTTGACGCTGCCGCCCATGACGAGCAGGTTGCTGCGGATGGCGTGCGAAAAGTGCTTGCGGGCGATCTGGCGCGCGTCGTTCCACCGCGCGTCCTGGCTGAGGATGTAGCTCTGGTTGCCCGGCACCGACAGGTCGAGCGACAAGATGTGGGCGCGCGCGACGTCCTCGGCGTGCACCGTGGTGCCGGCGAATGGGCCGAAGCGCTTCCCGAGGAGGAGGGCCAGGACGACCGAGTTGGTGCCGGCCATGGCCTCGGTGTAGCTCGTAGCCATGTCGTTGCGGCCGAGCACGAAGCCGGGATGGAGGTGGACTACGTCGAACGCGGGGCGCTCGCGCTCGATCCAGGCCTCGGCGTGGTGCAGCGCGGCGACTTTGGAGGCGGCGTAGGCCTCGAAGCTGCTGTGGTAGGGCCCCGGGTTGAAGGCGATGCGGTCGTTGGGGGTCACGGGCCGGTTGGCGGGGCGTATCCTGTGGCCCTCGAGCTCGTCGAGGGGGACCAGGGCGACGAAGGAGCTAGTGATGGTGATGCGGCGGACGGTGCCGACGAGGTTGGCGGCCTCGAGGAGGTTGAGGGTGCCGCTGACGGCGGGGCGGATGAAGTGCTCGTCATGTTGCTCAGCGGGGATGCGGTTGTCCCCGCTGGCGAGGGGGGAGGCGATGTGGATGATGTGGGTGACGCCCTCGACGGCGTTGTCGTAGGCCCCTGGCACGCTGATGTCGGGGACGATGGTGAAGGTGAGGCGTGGCCCGGGGTTCAGCGCCTTGATCTGTGGCCTCGAGAGGACCGAGGCCATCTTTGCTGGTGATCGGACGGCGGCGCGCACATTGAAGCCGGCTTCGAGGAGGTGGAGGAGAGTGCATGACCCGACATGGCCAGTGGCGCCCGTGATGAGGACGAGGTCGTTGGAGAACCTCATGGTGGATGTGTGTCGTTGTCGTCAGTGTTGGTAGGTCTGATCTGGAGTCTGTGTCTGCTGTAGATGTAGGTAGTGGTGCAGGTCAACTGGTAGGTGGTAGGTATGTGATGAAAGGGCCAGGCCGTGGAAGGGATGAGGGTGAGGAGGCATATATGGGAGCGCCCCCTGGCCCCTCCATACCCAGGACCCCTGCCAGGTGATGAGGACGCACCGGGGTGTGTGTGTCACCCGTCTGGACCAGGGGGGGTGGCTCCAAGGAACTGAGGGACTGGTCATGGACGCAACCAGGGTTCCTTTTGAAAGCACGGGCCAGCTCGCCACCACATTTTTGCTGGTGGGTCCACGCCACAAGGACAGACCGGGATGTGTGGCCCCCGAGTGGCCCGAGTCTCCGAGCTCAACAAGCTGGACCAGGCCCAGTGCTTTGTCAAGACAGTACAGCGACCAATCTCGAGTCGCTTTGGAGCGGTGCAAACACTCGAGATGGAGGGAGCCGCCAGTCAAGTTCAGTGGTGAATGCACTTCAGCCCGCCAAAACCCGGCCAGACGGTGATGCCGGGCCTATGACGAGTGCGGACGACAGCGCCGGCGCAGGTTGATCGCAGCGTGCAGCTTCAGCGTGCTTTTCAGCACTGGCAAGCCATTTAGCTCGTCCCAACAGCGAACAGGCGTGGGCGGCCGCCGACAGCAGCCAGATTCCACGTCCCGGCCAAGGCCGCCCGCTCCCGACATCGGGTCGTTGCCCACTTGTGCCGCCTGCTGCCGCCGGGTGTTAACTCCGCCAGACAGACACACGGTCATTGCCATGGCCGTCGGAGTCAAGCTCCAGTATTTGCGCTTACGCCGTGACGATGTCATTGAGGCGATGCATTGGGACAGATGACCCAGCAAAGGACGCATTCAATATTGAGTGCGATGTCCGAGTGACGGGAGACGAGAGCCCTGGAGCAAAGAGGGACACGGCCTGCCTGCCCAGGTGAAGGTTGCAAAATCTCAAATCTGGCCCTTCCTGCCCTCCCCTCCCGACACTCCCGTCCCCGCCGCGGCTCGCTCCCCTCCTTCGCCAGACGCCGCCTTGCTCAGATTGGATTGGGTCTGAGGGGTTGGAGTGAACACCATTCTTTGCTCATGCCTTCCCCATTGGTCTCTCAGAGAGGTGGCTCGAGGGTGGTGTGCCCTTCAGCTGACCGTGACACCGTGTGCCCATTCGCTTGGTCGTTCCGAGCAACATACTTCCCTTCAGGGCCCTTTTGCCCCGAGGATCCAATGCTGCGATCGCGAGTTTGCCCTCCCCGCCTCACCTAGTACGGCGGCGTGGTGGTCAGCCGAAATCTGCGAGTGCGAGTATGCCTAGCCGTGTATACGGTATCCTATTCCTAGGCAGTCAGTTATTGGCAGCTCGTTTGTTTGTCACGTCTGATGTTTCGTCACGTCGGCCACGAGTCGGACACCTGCGTCGTCGACTTCAGGCTGAGCCCGCCAACGAACCCCCGTGGCAGAGTTGAGGCACAAACGGTTCACTGCATCGGCACGTGCGACCACCGACCTCCGCAAATCCAGCTCGGCCAAGACCTTGTCGTTCCAGCCTGAGACCGGGGGGTGAAGACTCAAGAGGGCGGCAGT
Source organism: Schizothecium vesticola (assembly GCA_030549215.1). Taxonomy (NCBI): domain Eukaryota; kingdom Fungi; phylum Ascomycota; class Sordariomycetes; order Sordariales; family Schizotheciaceae; genus Schizothecium; species Schizothecium vesticola. The sequence goes on along the minus strand of JAUKUD010000007.1, from coordinate 61,233 downwards.
CTGCGTCATGGCCAAGAAGCGTTTGCCAGGGTGGTTGGACATCACAGCCTGAGCAGAAGAGACTGACGACGAGTTGCGCCCGCCTCATCATCATGGGGGCGATGGATGGACAGCAAAGGACGACGAGAGAAAAATGAAAACAGGTCACGGGGTTCCCACTCCAAGCCAACTGTGGGCGTGGATGGGATGGCAGCTGCCAAAACCGGCCAAAAACCAAGATGGAGGCCAACAACCCGGCGTGGCCAACGACTGGTTCAAGCCCACTGCGAACATGGTTTTTCCCCCACTCTCCCACCCACTCCCGTCGTCGTCCAGTCGTGCTACTGTGGCCCCCAGGTTTCAGAACGTGGTACGCACATGAGGGTAGGCGTGGGCATGGGGGAGACTGAGAGGGGCAATGGAAGGAAGAGAGAGGGGTGAGGCCCGGGAGAGGGGTGAGGGGAACAAAGTCTCTCGGCAGGTGGCAGAAGGTTTGTTAGCGCCCCCTCTCGAGGCCCAATGGCGACGGCACTCGCAAGTCTCGAGATCCAATAGGCGCCGTCAACCTCCTCGCCAGTGCAGTTGACGCGCAACCCTTCTCCATCGCACGGATGCATCGTGGATCCGTGGATGGGAGGTCCCGGGCCTGGACTCCAGCGCCTGCCTCTGCTGGGAGCAGCCGCCGGCGCTGCCCTCTGGGGCCAGAGGACGCGTTGTCCCGTGCCCCTCGCGCCCCTCGCACCGCGTCCCGGGTGCGAGAATGAGCCCTCGGGACCGAGACGGGTGCCCACAGAAACCTCGAGCCCGTCAGCGACAGGGTTGAGAAGAAAAACCGTTGCGGCCCCCGCCTGGCCCCTGGCGCCGATCGGGACCCAGCACGCTGTCCTTCCATCGGGGCATCGGTGGCGTCAATGCTCGTGCCATATGCCCAATGCCATGAACGAGCGACAAGAATTTGCAAAAAGGGTCATGATCTTGCGCTTCGCCAACGAGAATGTCGTCAAACTGTGGCGATGGCATATATCACCATCCACACCGTCCAGCACCAGCCTCACTCACCTCGCCTCACCTCGCGATCCCTTAAGCCCTTGATCTGACCACCACCGATCGTCGGTGGTGTCATCGCCGTCGCCGCCGCCGCCTTCACCTTTCATCTCATGTTGCACCCAGGCTCGGCTCCTCTTCCCCAGGAAAGCAAGTGGCACTCGGCCGGTGCGACTCCGGCTCCAATCGAGACTTGGACATGCAATGGACAGATCTTGCATGCCCGTCTCCGATTCCGACCCGGACTACGACTCCAGCCTTTTTGGCCTGGTCTTTCATCTCGACCGTTGCACGCTTCCAGCCTGGTCGTCGCCAGGTCCCTTGAGATTGAGGGATTGGCGCCCGAAATTCGAATGCGAGCCCTTCCCTTCGCTTGTCTGTTGGTGTTGCGCTGCGCCAGACCACCACCAACACACGACTGTTGCAACACCACGACGCAGGTAATATCAACTCGTAGACATCAATGACATCGGCAGTCTCGACAAGCCTGGAGCCGAAAACATCGCCGCGTCTTGGCACACCCCCTCCCTTCCCCCCTCCTCTCCTCACGTGCCGCCCCCTCGTGCCTTCGTGCTGGTGTTACTCCCGCTCACCGCGCTTCCTGTTCGGATTTTGCCCAGGCAACCCATCTCTAGTGAATGAATGGCATGCACGGGTTTTGCAGCCACACTCGACCTGAGACCTCGGACACGACAGACACGCTCTCGGCCGGAACCCAATCAGTGGCGTCGCCTTCAGCCACCGTCTTACCTGCGGCACGCCAGACGTGAAAGATGCCTCCCCTCCAACCGCATGGGAAGCGCGGATGGCGCACAGGAGAGGGAGGGCGTGCTGAATCGTCAGTCAACAAGTGGTGGCGATGATGGTGGTGGTGGTGGTGGTGAGGGCGAGAAACACCATGGAGGCATTGCCGGATTCAGACTGCCCCCACCCACCCAACCCCTCTTTCCGCTCCCAGCTAACACGCTGGTCTCACATGCTCACATGCTCACATGGAGGGGGACAACGGGCGCAGAGAGGCCGACACAGCGCCTATCGAGACGCTGCTCAACAGCTTCCCAGGCTCCAGCAAGACCTCTGCGTAGGAGCTAGGCCAGACGCGGATGCAAGATTCTGCTGTTGGTTCTGTTGGGTGTCAATGCTGCTTCGTGTTTTTGGCTGCCCGGCAAAAGGTCTCCGCCTTCGAGACGAGACTCCCCGTTCCCGACTGGGACATTTCCATTCCCTCGACGACCACGGCAAGCGCGCGGCCGGCAGACAGCGTTGCGCCCAGCCTGTAGCGAATGCTCCCGTCGTCATGGCAAGTCGCAGCCGACCAGAAACTCTGGACCCCAACGAAGAAAAGCGGCGATATATTTCCGACTACCACTGGTCAACACCGCTGCCCTAATTCTCCCACCTTGGCGTCCCACAGATCTCGACTGGTGTCACAAAAAAACAAGCCGAAACCAGATTGCGCCGCCGGTCCCAGACGCTGCGTCGATCCAGTCCGTCCATGTCGGCCGTAAAGGCCGAAATGGGGGCGTGGACTGCCGACACGCCCCCAGTCCGAGATGTCGCACTTGACTCTGCCATCGAGTCGTCGTCGCCCTGTCCCACCGCCGCCAGGCCAGCTTTCCCCCAGCTGGGCGTTCCTCCCCCGGGCCCGACGACGATGGTCCGCTTTCAAACACAGCTGCTTCATCGCCGGCGACCCGGGCCAACCCTGTCCAGCCACGCACGCACGTACGTCCGGCAAACAGGACCCGCCTGGCCGGCGTGTCTGTCGATGGTGGTCAGCACGAATCTCAACCCAACCATGCATGCCTCGGGGATAGTACGAGGGTCGATTGCGGTGTGATTTCTCTCTGGCTAAAACCAGGCTGACGACCACCCACTTGACGACGTCGCTGTCACTTTCTCACCGCAGCCTGCCTGTCTGTCTGCCATCGCGTTGCCAAGCTGGCCATGTCCCAGGGCGTGCGCCTTTGTGCAGGTCGTGTGTCTTGACACTTTCAGCCCATTTCCGTCCTGCTCTGCTCTAACCATCGTTCTACCCTGCCCACCGTGCTGCTGTGTTATCTGAGACTGTTTCTTTCGGGCGTGTTGCGTCCGAGACTGGTGTGAGGTCTCCATCTCGCGGCCAGACGATCTGGTGAGACGGCCGGAAACAGAATCAGATTGAGACATCATTTCTGGTCGGGTCGGTTTCGTGCTGCTGCTGCTGCTGACTGCGGCCGCCCGGCTATCAGGCTGTCCACCTACTTATGCCTCAGCCGCTTAGTGGTGGGTATATGGCGGTGGTGTTTGATTTCGGATGGGTGTAAGCTGGAGCCGGCAAGTCTCGGTTGATGCCTTGTGGCTTTGTCATTTTGCTTGAGGGTGCTTACTTGCGCCCCATGAGGGCACCATCGTAACTCTAAAGACATCTGATGCTATCATAGCTCCGTGGTGAGCATCATCCCATTGTCTCGCCGTCGTGTGTATTGTCTCTCACACCCACCCTCCCCATAAGCCTGACATCGCCACCCGGTCATCAGAAATCCGGTGTCGTTCGACAAAATCACGGCGGCCAGGCGCCAAAGAGCACAATCATCGCCTGCTGCTGGCCGTCACCAGCAGGGACGGGGGGGCTGACACTTGAATCTCCTGTCGCTGACCGCGATCTGATGCCAACTACAGACACGCCCAGTGATGGACGATATGGCATCTGACATATATGAGGTTGAAATGAAATGCAAATTCCACCCAGGCTCCACTCTATTGCTGGGGGCCGATCAGTTCCTCTCATCCCCACCCAGAGCCTCGTCCAGCATGAGATGACACCCTACACATACCCAGACGAGGGACATTCCCGATGAGGGACACGACAGTGAGCAGGGAGATAACCCCCGCACTCCTCCCTCGGCCTTTGTACGAATCAGCAATGCGATACCGCGTCGAATTCCCGGCCACTCGTGTGGACGTCGTCGTACCTAGGTTAGTTGATAGGCAACGGGAAACTCTGAGATGCAGAAGAGAAGGAGTCATCACTATTTCCTCCAGTCGGAAGCCGTTTCACCACCACCCTCTTTGTTGCGTCTTTGCGTCGTTACTGGCGGGACTCGACGTTATGCTGTCAGCACCAGTTATTCATCGGGGATGTCATCACCTTTTCTGTTTCGGGGTAAGTGCCTCGATCTAGAGGGGGTACGTGACGGTGTTGCGGCTTCCAGCTACTCATCCATGTATCATTCTTATAATGGGGTTGAGAGCTGCCTCGTTTATTGCGCTGGTTATGGTAGCCTGTGTGGTTCTGGTGCTAGGGGTTTTCAGAGGACGAAAGATGATGTTGAACTTGGCTTTTCGTTCCAGGGAAATGGGGGATGAGGAATCGGCTGGCGTAGTCTGCGTCCTACCTACATAAACGGCTAAGCTGGGTTCAAGCTAAGTTCCTCTTCCACCTTCCACCTTGGGCAATTGTGCCCTTGAAACTAGCGCACATCAATAGGGCTGAGTCTCCCAATGGAACATCACCAACCTCAGAAACAACATCCCCTAACCCACGACCTAGTCCCTCTACAGCCTAGTAGGTACGAAAGAAATCTGCCCCCGGTCTAAACCGTCGACGATCTGCAGCATTCGTAACAGGTCGACACTGCCCTGGTCTAGGCCCGGACATACCGGCTCGTTGGCCCAGGCCGGCATATTCCCGTTTACGTCTAATGTTTTTCGCCCCTTTGGAACGGCCCACCCCGTAAGCTGTCATCAGTTCGTCAACCATGCAGCGGGTTGTCATCAATAATGACCACGTCCCCGAAGCCGGCATTGTGGCTTGTGGCGTTTGTTGATCAGTCAGGACCACTCGACACTGAAGGAAATGACGGAGATGGGTTTTCTGGTTTGGTTCGCTGACTAGTAGGGAGTGCGATGGTGGTAGGCTTGACGTGTAGGGGGTGAGCAGATTTGGTTTGTGGAAACACATGGGTGGATTGGATGGAAGATGACGGAGATGTCAAATGGGGGCTGGAGGAAGTAAACATCCCAATTTGGTGTGTCCCAATCTCCACAGGGAAGCAATATCAAGGGTTGCTTGGAATAAACAAATGTAGGGCATGTAGAGTTGTCAAAACAAGATGGTTTGCTTCGCATCAGCTACATACAAGCACGAAAGTCATATATAGGGCGGCTGCCCTGTACATGACCGTGCTCAGATACTTGACATGAAAACCACTGAGAGCCTCTGTATACAAGAGCATGAAGCTTTGGGTGAGAGCAAGGCTCTGCAAGAAGTTGGACAGCAACAACCTGAAAGGGAAATGCTTCGAGAGGGAAGGGATTCAACGGAGGTTGTCCAACTCGGAAATAATTAAACTAGAGAGGCAGCCTAACTCTTGATCCATGGACCAAGGTGAGCATGTCAAGGTTATAGACATTTCCCCGCCCACCGGCCCTGGGAAAGCAAGGTCATGATGCCATCCAGGCAGCATGAACCTAACATGTAATCATTCCCCCTGAGTTAGAGTGGCTCTGTTACTTCCGGCTGTATCACATGTCGACATGGCTTATCAACAGCCTCCTCCTACCATGCATATAGGTGTGTCTTGCAGCGAGACTGCCAGGCATCAATGGCACTTACTCGCAGCCTTCTGTCACAGGTTTCCGGCTTGTAAACCACAATTTACGATAGTCCAGGACTTGGACTGCAATTGACGAAAACATAAAAGTAAAAGGGACATTGGTGGACTCTTTCTCACCTGCCTCCCATATCTACCCATATTGTTCCTCTACTTACGACAGTTCCCGTCCCGATGGTTGCCATACTTGTGTCCTATTCTAGGTAGATGGGCGTTTTGGTTTACAGCCAGGTATTGCAACTCGACTTATTCGTCTTGACCTGACTTGGAAGACATAGTTCCTGAAATTCCCTCTTTCTGGACATCACCATTTTCCCATCTGGTACTAATATTGCCATGACAACGATCGTTTTGGCTGTGAATCTCCTATCATCAGTCACCAATGCGGCGACGGGAACTCGTCAAGTCCAAGTGCAAAGTGAATTGCCATCAGAACTGGTTTGACACGTATGCACATTGTGTAGCAGACGCGAGGCTTGTAATTAGCTTGTATCGGTATCCTTTCTGCACTGCAGTGTTCACGTGCAGCAACAGTAACATGCATCTAGTGCCCAACCCTCAAGCACGATTTCAACCTTCTCAATCACTCCGGAGTCCGCATCATGCGCCTTGCCCCCGGCGGGTCCTTAAAGAACACGAAGTCCAACCCGCCCAGGATCTTTCCTGCATCCTTCTTCCTTCTTCCCAATTTCACTCAAGACTTGCAACTGGATTTAACATCTTCAAGTACGTATTTAGACGTCCAAGGCTTACGCTCGCTCTTCTTCTTGTTTTCCCAACCCTCCGTCCGTCCACACCACTCTTTTTTTTTTCTTTCGACACCCACGACACCCGCCTCGTCGTCCCAACCCACAGTAAGCATGTTCCAGTACGCCAGTCTCGACTTCCTGGTGAGCCAAATGTGCAAGGCCTACCACAACCGCCAGGAAACATTTACCACCTGGCTCCTCGCCACGGCCGGCCGCCTCCACTTCGCCGTGCCCTGCCACGGGCAATCGACCATGGGCTCCCTCGAGGCGCTCGCAAGGGCGGTCACCACACGGCTGCCACCCGGCGAGATCCCCGCCGACATCGTCGATAGCCTGCGGGACGTCGTCTGGCTGCGGAAGGAGGCCAACGCCGTCTTCTGCCAGGCCGCTGACCAGCAGGACGACGGGGAGGCGAAGCGGCGCAGCGACGAGCACGTCCACGCCATCCACGTTTTTGAGAGGATCCTGGCCGTGTTTAACGCGTTGACGCTGCCTTGCGCCCAGTGGGAGGCTGCAGCGAGGTGGGAGGCGAGCAGGGCGGGGGTGACGGCTACGCTGCACGATTTTCTGCGACGGCACGCGGAGGTGGTGGCAGCCATGACGAGGTATGTCTCTGGTGATTTTAAAGAGGAGAACGGCAGGTTGGCTAACACGTGTTTCCGTTAGTTTGCAAATGGCTGAGATGATGGGCGGAGGTGATTGGGGCCAGAACCATAAACAACGACGTGACACTGAGGAGAGACTCGGGCATTAGTATGACCATGACGATCGGGGAGGATGTGCCCGCAGAGTACCTTGACTACCAGGTGCAGGGCCAGTACCATATGCCCCTGGAGAACTAGGCTTGGTCGTGCCCACCCGCCGACAATTATTACGGCGGCAATGCCCACTGGACAGCGCCAGACTCGACGTCGCTGGGTCAATGCCGGGAAGCCAACTCAACGAACGAGGCCTACCGTATATTCCTAGAGTCAAGACGCCAGACACATTCTCCAGATGTCCCCGTTGACGACAAGAAAGCGATGCCGAAGTACAATGGGAACGACATCATCATCAACCATTCCTCACAAGCAACCGCATGGCCAGCTCAAGGCCCTAACGATGCTGCACCACTCATAGTCCACTCGGGCGCTTGGAACTATTAGTAGCAACCAGGTGTGTCGCCCATCAAAAAATGCTTGTCCCCCTCCCTGCCGCCATCCTAACATCTTCCCCAGACCGATCTCCCTCCCAGGTCGTCGGGACGAGACGGCTAAAATGCCACCACAACCAAATCTATTTGACCCTTTTATCCCCGGGTCTCCCCACAACCGGGAGAAAAGGCGCTGGTAAACGACGACCGCAAGCCAATGCCGCACCGCGGAGACAGGCTTGGCGGACCGAGTCGCTGGCTTGTCCAGATTGGCCATACTCTAATTCCCAGTCCTCGCTGGTAACGAGCCGGCCTGCACATACCATCCCTTTGTCCGCGGCGGACCACCGACAGCCTCGAGATGGATGCCAAAAAAAGGACGTCCTCGCTCCGGAACCACGGTGGAGATGCCGCCATGATATAACCCCCTTCGCCCCCCCATCCCCGGTCTGGTCCTCCAGCACCTTCTCCACGACTCGGTCGAAACCGCCAAAATGCTCACTACTACCGGCCTCCTGGCCGTCCTCCTTGCCGCCGCTCCGTCTCTCGCTATCCCCACGCCCAGTCCGCTCGAGCTGATCAAGCGCGCGCCGAACCCGGGCATCGTCATCTCCAAGTGCACCTCGCCGGGGATGCTGGCGCTGGCGTACGACGACGGGCCGTACCAGTACACGTCAACCCTCGTCGACATCCTCGACAAGGCGGGCGCCAAGGGCACGTTCTTTTGGACCGGCACGCTGTACGGGTGCATCTACAACCAGCGGGCGGCGGTCGAGAAGGCATTCAAGTCCGGGCATCAGGTTGCTTCCCATTCCTGGTACGTCCCCCCCCCCCCCCAAGCACCCTCAGTTGGGTGGTGCTAAGTAAGTCCAGGACCCACGGCCACATGGGCTCCATGTCCGCCTCGCAAATCACGACGGAAATGACCAAGGTCGAGACGGCGCTCGTCAACCTCATCGGCATCAAGCCGGCGTACATGCGCCCGCCGTACCTCGAGACGAGCGGGCAGTTCCTGCCGACAATGAAGACGATGGACTACAAGGTCATCACCAACGACGTCGACGCCGGCGACTGGAACAACCAGAGCCCGACGCAGAGCCAGTCGGTGTTTCAGAGCGCGGGCGCGAGCGGGAACGGCCACATCAGCCTGATGCACGAGACGTACGCGGGGACGGTGAACACGTTGACGCCGTGGTTGATTAACTGGGCCAAGTCGAATAATCTCAAGTTGGTGACTGTTGGTATGTATTCCCCGCTGGTGAAGATGTGGTGGATGGGATGGGGCTGACATTGCCTGTTAGCCGAGTGTCTGGGGGATCCCGAGGGCATGTACAAGCCGGGCAACTGGACGAAGCAGACGGGGCCGTATAGCTGCTAGAAGCAGTCGGTGGACGGGGGATGCTGCAGAGGTGGGGGTGAGGCTGTGAGGCTGCGTGACTTCTGAGGACGGACCTGGGGTGCATACATGTCGGTACTGCTCGTGACTCGGACTTGTCTCCGTGGTTGAATCAACGTCATTCATGGCAGATGGATTCGCCTCAAAATCTGAGCCCGCTCTCCCTATGCACGTGCCGGTTCCATGCTACCGCAAATGTCGGTCTTGAAGTTCAAAGAACGTGCTGCCGATTCGATGTCCCATGAAAGGCCGATGGAATAACGTGTCAGGACAAATATGACATGGCCCTGTTTGTGGAAACGTGGACTGTTCCTGCGTCGGTCCCTCGGTGAAGGTCTTCTCCGATGATAAGGGCTGTCCGAGGAGTCGCGCCAGAGTCGACTGCACCTGGGCGGGGTGGCCGTGTCATGGGGGTGCTTGTCAACCTGCACCTTGGGCGAGTGACGAGGCAAGGGAGTGACGGAAGATCTGCACTGTGAGCAGCACCGGGCCAGAGTTCATAGTTCGTGGCGGATATGGAAAGTCAAACTGTCTCTGCCCCTCCGATTTCCAAGCCTCGGCCCTCGGGCCAACCAAGCCATAGTTCGCGCCTTGCCTCGCTCTCCAGCAACCCAGACTCATCTGCACGGCCCTCAGGTGCCACCCGCCCCGCCCCCATCAGACGGGACCCCCAGCGCCCGCATCGCGGCCAGCAACACCTTCTCGTACTGCTTCCTGTACGCCAGCGCCAGCTCCTGGTACGGATTCGCTGGCCGCGCCTCCCTCGGCTCGCCTCCCTCGGGGTCTTCCTCTAGCGGGTCCGCCTCCCTGAGCTTCTGGTAGTCATAGCCTAGCTTCCCCGAGAGCATCTGCTTGATCAGCTCGACTAGCCCCCCAGGCGGCGGCTTCTTCCACGTCACCTCGTCCGGGCTCGCCTCCAAAATCTCCCTGTCGACCGGCGCCGACAGCTGCGACGTCAGGTCCTGAATCAGCGACGGCTCAAAGTGCGAGAACGCCGGTAGCAGGTAGAAGCGCGTCGACCTCGGCTTGGGCGGCCGCGCCCGCCCCACCAGCGAGCTCGCGTCGGCCATGGGGCGCAGCGAGATCAAGAAGTCCTTTGGCTCCGAGTCCTCGGGCGCGTCCTCCTGCGGGCGGGCGCGCACGTGCACGTAGTCGTTGTGGAAGGTGGGCGTCTCGGGCAGGATGAAGCCGTACCCCAGCAGGAGCTCGCTGTTGGTCTTGAGACCGTAGTTGTTGAAGACCTGCTCGCCGGGGCGGTAGGCGTCGCCGCAGACCAGCTGGCAGTTGCTCGGGTCTGAGGTGGTGTCCCACGTGTACTTGGCCGTGATGGAGTGGTTGGCAATGTCAAAGAGGGGCTGGAGGATGGAAAAGTCGTCGACGTCACAGCGCTCTGGGAGCACCGCCCTGACGACCTCATTCGTTTCTGGCGAGAGGACGAGGGAGGGTCGGAAGCTGCGGCTGGTGAAGATGCAAAAGGCCCAGTTGTAGAGGAGGCGGTTGTAGCCCTGCCAGTCGGGGAAGGCCTCGTCCTTGAGGATCTTGCGCGCCTGCTTGAACTCGGCCTTGACGTTTTCTTGGATCTCGGCGACGGCGACGTCGGCGTTGGTGCCGGCCAGGAACTCGACGTCGTCCTCTTGCCTGTCCCATGTCAGTCGTCACAAAGATGTGAAGGGCGTGGACAGAGACGCACCAAAAGGCGGGGAGGACCCAGGAGTTAATCTGCAGCGGACCCGGCAGGCTCGAGATGTAGGGCCACCAAAAGGACTCGCTGCCCTTGAGATACTGCTGGATGAGGTAGAAGCGACCAATGACGTGGGGGGGCACGGCGTCTATGAAGCTGGACGGAAAGGCGGGGCCGCGATAGTCATGAGGCTGCGAGGGCGGAGAGGGGTTCAGGGGCCCATCCACCAGGGCGTTGAGATAGGACAGTGTGATGCCAAAGGGACACGACACGGCCTGGAATCCGGGCTCGAGGGGGGCCATCGAATCCTTAACCCGGAGCGAGAGCTTGGTGACGTCGTCGTGGTAGATTTCGATGGACGGGTGCAGCCGCGCGCCATGTGCCCTGGCCCAATCGACCAATCGGTCGAGACGCAGCTGGGCCGCGTCGTCCATGGCGCGTGTGATGGCCGTGGGGGGAAATGGTTGTGGTGGAGATGGTGGCGGTGGTGGTGGTCGTGGTGGTCGTGAGGGGGGAGGGTTGTTGTGGGTGGGTGGGTGGGCTGGGGATGGACGTGCCGATTCATTCCATCGCATTGCGTCTTGATTCAGCTGCTTGTGGACCCGCGACCCGATGACTCAGCGGTGCGACTTACACCACAGCCTCGACCTCGGCCTCGGACATTACAACATGTTTGTGAGAGGAGACTGCCCGGTTTCCAAGTAGGATGTCGGACAGGGAATCTCATAGCAACGCGAGGGACACTAGACAACCAGGGGGGGTGCAACGTGACAAGCGACGGGGTACTGCCAAAGAGCTCCCTTCTCCGATGCGGGCTTTTTCACAGGGTCATAGGGATTTCCGTCAGATAAACGGCCCCGAGACTGGGCATCGACCTCGAGAGCACCCGCACTACAAATTCCCAAGGCCAGAAAAGAAAAAGCCGTGGCTCTGGTCCCCCACGTCCGACAGATAGCCGTGCGACGACGCAGCATCCAGCTCCAGCAGGTTGAAGCCGGGCGACGTACCCGTCGACTCGAACGGCGGCCCATGGTACATGCCCTGCCCGCCCATCTCTCGACCCGGCGTCTGCGTTCCGGCATCGCTAGCAAGACTGCCCGGCACCAAAAACTGCGGCTGACCCCGCTCCGCCGCGCCGACTCGCCTGCCAACAGGAGACCGCGTCATGTCAATGTCCTGGAGGCTCTCGTCCATCTCTTGCAGAGCCGCCGCAACAAAGCTCACCCCCTTGGCTCGGACCTTGAGGCTCCACCGAAAGTCCCCCAGCTTGCGCCGATAAAACTCGGCCTCGTCGTCAGTGGAGCTCGTTGCCCACAGCAGCCCGCCATACGTCCGGATGAAGGCCAGTGACTTGGGCGCGGCAAACCACCAAAACGCCTGCAGATGCTCGGGTCGCAGCTCGTCGACAAACGTGATGGCTCGTTCGAGCCGCGCCTTGCCCGCCTCGCGGCAGAGATCCCGTAGGGGCGGAGGGGTGTCCGCCGCCAGACTCCGAATGATGCGACGGTGAATGATGATCTCGGTCACAAAGTACGAGAGGTGGAGAAAGCCATTCGAGCAGAGCTTGCGCGTCTTGACATCGTCCATCCGCAGCTCTTGCGGCATGTCGTTCGCCCAGTCCTTGAGCTGGACCGCCAGCGGCTTGACGAGCTCCAGCAGCCCTTGCACGCCGCTGGTCACCACAAGCTCCTGGATGCTTGTCTGGTCCGGGCTGTAGAGTATGTCGAGCGCCTGAGCCATGATCTGCGTGAGCTTGACCAGGTGGATGAAGAGCAAGCGCCCCTTTTCCACCTCGGTGCTGCCCTCCTTATCGTCATCGTCGACGGCGGACTCTGGAAAATCGCTTAGACAGATGCGGGGTATCCTCCAGGTTGGCGACGATACGTGCGACGGCCGGCCATGTATGAGGGCGCCCCATTTATCTTGCATAAAGATGGCCCACGCGAGTCTCCGCCTTAGGCCCTTTTCCCACTCTGGAATGTTCCAGGTTGTGCAGTCGAGGTGGAGGCCGAGCTCCTCGCCGATGGCCACGACTTGGGTAGTCAAGACCCACGAGTCCCCTCCGGCACGCTGGAGGAGCAAGAGGCCGGCCTGGACAGACGAGAGCTTGGGTCGGTGGATGACGCCAGTCAGAGCATTCATGGCCGTCCGCAGCAGCGCCTCGGCGTCGGGCTTCGGATGCGACGTCAGTTCTCCATCGTACTCCCACCAATCCATGGCCAGCAGGTAGACGGCCGCAAGCAGGGGCGGCGAGAACTCCTTGTAGCTCCTCGCGTACTTTTCCAGAAAGACGCCCTTGTGTAAGATGGGATAGCTGGGGTGAACCGTGCGAAAGTACAAATCCACCAGCCCGGCCCCGTGAGGCCGAACAGTCTCCTCGATGGCCTCAATGTCCCCGTCCACGTCGCCGCTGAAGAGGGTGTGACGGTCGGATTTGGAGAGGAACGTGGTGGAGTCGGCGACGCGACGGAACTTGCACCCGTCCTCTCCATTCCCTGACTCGTAGAAGCGGTGTATGAGGTCGAGCAGCCGTTCCTCGTGGACGGAACTCGGGCCAATGTATTTGAAGTGTGTGGTTCGGTGGAGTCCGAGGGTTCGGTCGAGAAGGGATCGCACCGATGTCAAGGTCGAGGCGCCAGGGGTGGCTGCTGCGTCGTCCGTCTGGGTTCCCTTGGTTCGCTTTCGAGGGGGGCTGTGTTCGAGCAGTCAGTCAAAGGAATCGCAGTTGGCCAACAAGAAAATGGCATACCCGTTGTTGTGCATCTCGGTTTCCCCCAACCCGTCCACGCTGCCGGGGGTGTCATCGGCCAGGTCAGGCCTCTTCCGCCTTGGCTGGGGCGCATCATTGTAGGTACATTCGCGGTTGTGAAAGGTGCAGAGCACACATCGTTCTTGGTCGGGTTCCTTAACGCAACGCGACTTGCGCTTCCGGCAGATATCGCAGGGTCGGTCGGCGCGAGGAGCTTTGCGAGCGCGCGGTTGCAACGATGAGGCACCAGGGCTGGAGCCGCTGGAATCGGAGGCGGCGTCCATGCTGGCTTTTTGTCAAATAGCTCGTTGCTCTCAAGACATGGCCGTGGCTCTGTTGAGGTACTGCTCTGCTGTTGCCCTCAAGACATGGCCGAGAGTCTCGTCTCCCAGTCTTGGGATGGGGAGCTCCTTATCGCAGGCGATAGCAGCTGGGATGGATTGGTTGATAGAATGACGGCCTGATTGGGTGGGCATGTCGCGCGCCCGGAATATTCCGTGGATGGATGTTGTGAGCTGCCATGATGATTTGACGTTGACAGGAGGAACGCGGGTGTCGAGACCCGGTGGATGTCGAGATGGAGCCTCGAGGGAGGCAGAGAGATGGAGTGGCAGGTGAAGAAAACTATCAGCTGTCTTGCTGGAGGAAGGAATTGGATGTGGGTCCCAAAGCTCGGCCTGGGACATTTCGTGTGTCAACGCCAAGCCCTCCCCGAGAGCGACCTGATCACTGACGTCACCAGTCTTGGTTCACGATTGTTGGGCGCGAATACGCCGCGTCTCGACTCTTTCCTGGCTTTCCTGGCTCCCCAGGACTTGCAATAGTCCCAACATGCCAAAGCCCCCCCACGCAATGTCATGACATTGGGAAATTTCCCACTAATTCTTCCGTCGTATCTGGCACCGTCACCATGGGCCGTGCATTCCAAAGGCTCTCGAGCCAGGTGCTGCAACAGTCGTTTGCGCCAAAGTCTTTACCTGCTTGTCACCGGTTGGGATTCCAAACATACCACTCCAGGTCCTTTTCCACAACTAGACCATCCCGGCGAGATGAGTACGAGGAAAAGGCCAGGAAGCTGAACCAGAAGGGCCTCGACGAGCAGGAGCAACAAGTCAGGGTGCGCCAGCACCAGGTCAAACGACCATGGCACCGGGACGATGCAGATAAACCACCGGCCGAAATGTCCAACGAGGAGCCAGAGCCTGTAATAGGTACCTACCACACACCACGTTGACAGCGTCCCTACACCTGCTGACGATGAGCAGGAAAGCTGTTGACAACACCGACGCGCCTCCTGAAGCTCGTCCTCCCCCTGCCCCTCTCCATCGAAAAGGACAAGGAGAACAACAGCCTCGACTACGGCCGCTCCATCTCTTCAAACCAAAGCATCCAGCCCCTGGCCCTGTTGATCCACCCTCAACAGCCTCTATCCTATGTCGAGCGACTCATCCAGGCCGAGATCCCGCCAGTCGTCGAGGATGGAAAAGAAAAGATACCTAACATCTACTTTCGCGCCGAGGATGCGGAGCGAGATGACGCCGGGCCCATTTCGAAGCTCGAGGCGAAAAAACGGCGCGAAAAGGACGCCGAAAAGGACGCCGACAGCATGACACACGTGGAGTCCTATTCGGGCCTTGGCCATGAGGGCCCGGAGCGCAAGAGCTCGGAAAAGAACTGGGTTCGGTGGAGCAGCAGCACCGAGGTGGGCGACTTTATCCGCGATGCCGCCCGTGGACGCGAGTTCGCCATCGAGGTCGAGGGATACAATCTCGAGATGCGCGTCTCGGTGCCTTCGTTCAACGACCGCACCCACTACATGCGCATTCGGCTTCGGAGAATGAGTCGCGAAATCGAGCAGCTCGCCGAGATCAAGCGCGAGTGCGATGTCTTGGCGCACCAAGGAGCGCACCGGCTGGCCAAGGGGGGCTTCGGGCTGCTCACGGCGTGGTGGGGTGTCGTGTACTACTGCTCGTTCCACACGGACGCCGGGTGGGACCTCGTTGAGCCGGTGACGTATCTCGCGGGACTGTCGACCATCATGGGTGGCTACCTGTGGTTCCTCTACATCAGCCGGGATCTCAGCTACAAGGCGGCCATGAACGTGACGGTGTCGCGGCGGCAGACGGCTCTGTACGAGGCGCGCGGCTTCGACACTGAGAAGTGGGAGCACCTAGTGCGCGAAGCCAACGCGCTGCGCAGCGAGGTCAAGGTGATTGCGGTCGAGTACGACGTGGGCTGGGAGGAGGCCAAGGAGGTGGGCGAGGAGGTCAAGGAGGTGCTCGACGAGGAGAAGAGCAAGCGCAAGGACCAGCGGCGCAAGAAGGAGAAGGAGGACGACGAGAGCCTAACCAAGGAGAAGAAGGCGCAGGACAAGGGGGAGCGGGGCAAGAAGGGGGAGTAGAGGCTGTCGGAGAAATGCAGAGTTGGTCGGAAATGCAGAGCTGAGATTCCAGATTAGAAAATCTGGATTTGATTTCCGATTTCCGCATGATCTGATGGCCAGCTGCCGCCGAGCTGCAAGAGTGGTGCCAGCGGGAAAAGTGGAGAGACAAGCACTGGCAGGGCTGCTCCGGCCGGGCGGGAGAGGCCGAAGGAGCTTGGGCCTCTTCAGGGGGTCCATGACGATGGAGTGCTGCAACCCCGCCATCCATGTTGGAGCTTCCCTTTCGCCCCGGGGCATTTGGTGCCCCTCCTCCCGATTATCCAGCGGCAAGTGGGAGAGTCCAAGCAGCCGAGAGGGAATGCCGAGACTCCAACACGCAACAAATCTCGTGTCGTCCAACCTTGTGTGACCCATTTCCCTTCTCGATCTTTGATGCTGTCGACATGCTGTGCATCATTTAACCACGGCTTCTGGAAGTCTGTCCCCTGCTTCCACCCCGCCATCTTCAATCCGACCATCCCCCAGTCGAGACAGGCACCACAGACACAGACACAGACACCAGACAGACACAACACCATGCCTCCCCAGGTCATACACCTGCCCGACGGCCAGCACATCACCGTCACCCCCGTCTTCGCCGGTCTCTTCTTCAAGTCCAACGAGCTCAGCACCGCCCACAGCCCCAACCACCACCACGCCTTTCCTATCGGCTGGTCAATCGTCATCCACACCGAAGACAGGGCCGGGCCACCCGCGAGATCCCCCCCCGAGCCCGTCGATGGCACCGCCAGCGATGGCCCGGGCGACCGACCCGGACCCGGCGTCCACGCCTTCACGACGCCCACCCTCGACAGCGACTGCATCTTCATCTCGTCCATCTCGAACCCCAACAGCGACCACTTCAAGCCAGCCGCGAGCCCCACCCGCCAGATCGCCATGATGCTGTGGGTCACGCTCTACTGGTACTTCCACCAGCGCGCCCCCCGAACCGAGTTGACCAACAAGGACTCGATGGACACCCCCCAGGCCGGCCGCCCCATCGGCGAGTGGCGCGTCCGCATCAAGAAGGACGGCGTCTTCCGCGGCCGGAACCTGATACCAAAGCTGGAGCGCATGGGGCTGATAGCCAGCCACGACTCGTCGGTCGGCACATCCAAGGAGCCTGACGACGGCTGGTCGCACATGTTTGTCTCGCAGCGCATGTTCTGGCAGATCCCCGAGCGCCTCTTCCTCTTCACCCTCCAGCCGAACCCCAAGTCGGCCGGCGCCGGTCTCCTCTCCTACCCCGGATCCACTTCGTCCAGCCGGCCCGGCTCCCCCACCCAGCTTGACCTCAACATCACGTCCCCGCTCTCCAACCCCGAAGCCTTTGACATCCCCGTCCACCCCCCGCCCACGGTGCTCACCTCGGCTCCGTCCTTCCCCATCGGGCCCTACTTCAGCGCCTCTCACCTCCCGACCTACTACCCCCCGCCCCCGCTCCAGTACACCTTCACCAATCACACGCGGCACCCCGTCCGCCCCAAGCCCCCGCGCATGGGCGAGATCTTTTACATGCGCTACATCCCCTCGGTCGGGCAATACCTCTCGTTCCGCGTCGCCTCCAACGCGCCCACCCCGGTCCCCTACACCGGCCCCGTCAGCTCTACCCCCCCGCTCCACCCGCACCTCTCCCTCATGACGGACACGGCCCTCCTCCAGTACTGGCACACCAACCCGCGCGTCTCGGCCTTCTGGGGGCAGTACGCCGCCGGCCTGCTCAACACGGCGCTCAAGAGCCACCACAGCTTCCCCGTTATTGGCATGTGGGACGGCGTGCCGTTTGGGTACTTTGAGCTGTACTGGGTCAAGGAGGACGTGCTGGGCAAGCACGTCGGGGGGTCGGCGGCGGACGACTGGGACAGAGGGTGCCACGTGCTGATTGGCGAGGAATGGGCGAGGGGGAGGGTGCAGAGCTGGTTGACGAGCTTGGTGCATTGGGCGTTTAGTAGCGATTATCGGACGATGAGCATGTGTCTGGAGCCGAGGGTGGATAATGCGAGGTATGTTTCTGGACTGGGGAGGGGGAGCGGCGGACTGACAGAGGATAGGTTTATCCAGCATCTCGAGTACGCGGGGTTTACAAAGGAGCGGGAGATTGCCTTTCCGCACAAGCAGGCGTGGTTTGGGAGGCTGAGGAGGGAGAATTGGGTTGGGCCAGGGCTGTGATTGTGGGTGGTGGTGGTAGTAATGCTGGTGGAGAAAGACGGGAGGAATGCTGGGACTCCGGAGCGAGGCTTGATCATTGACTAAGTAGGCCTGCTGTAGTAGCATTACACATGTCCTTGCCAGAGAAGAGATGAATTGACTTTAATCTATCTTGAACTGCATGTGGCCACATATTCCTGTCCTTGGTTTGGGAATACGAGACGATGGAAGAGAACGGGGGGGGGGGCAGCACAGGGAAAGCAGTTAATGTACTAATAGGAGAGGACGGCTGAGGCTCTCTGCAGACATACCCTTAGAAGATGAGGCACCACGGGGTTCAAACAACAAAATCACGCGGGACTTGTGGGTTTGGCAATTGCCAGTATATTAATTATTTCACTAGGTATAATTCACGGCCTGGATATCCTGACGCCCGGGTTGGTAACTTGAAGTAGCCTCAAGATTCTATAAGCCATGTCCGTCTAGTCCCGAGTCAGAATCCATCCCACGCGGGCAACGAATGTAAGAAACGTAAACCGCTCAACTCCCCGCCCCTGTTGTTGAAGCCCTATCCCATTAGCCATATCTCATGAAGCCATGTCTCATGAAGCCATGTCCCCCAACTCCAGCTTCCCCTTGAGGAAGCCATGCTGCCGCGTTTATAGTGCCCCGACCCCAACGCCGACTGTTGATCAACAAACGAAAGAGAGTAAAAGAGAGAGAGTTGCGAGAGCAAAAGCCCTCGACACCCGGCAACGACGACAAAAGAAAAGTTGTCTCGAGCCCATTCCACTCAACCAATGCCGCCCTGTCAGTCTCTTCATCC
Source organism: Schizothecium vesticola (assembly GCA_030549215.1). Classification (NCBI taxonomy): domain Eukaryota; kingdom Fungi; phylum Ascomycota; class Sordariomycetes; order Sordariales; family Schizotheciaceae; genus Schizothecium; species Schizothecium vesticola. The sequence continues at coordinate 42,512 of JAUKUD010000007.1, read as the reverse complement.
CCACCCCGACTCTATGTCCCCCATCCAATGCCCCTCCTCAGTCTCTTCAACCCCCACTTAATGCCCTCGTCAGTCTCCTCGAGAATCTCCCCCTCCTCCCCCTCCTCCTTGGCCAAAGAGTAGTCATCGCCCTCAGTACCCCTCATCACTCTCCTCATCAAAAATCTCTCCCTCCTGCGCTTCCTCCTGGGCCGAAGAGTCGTCGTTGCCCTCGTCGTCGTCCGGGAATCGGCCACCGTACGCATACTCGCCCACGGCACCACCGTCGTGGTCCTCCTCGTCGCCTTCTTCCTCCTGGATGCTGCTGTCATTCTCCTCCCCGTCCTCCGAGTCCGAAATCGGGATGGGGTTCTCGTGTCGGTTCAGGGCGAGCCTCTCGGCGAGGGACATGGGCTTGGACGGAGGGGCGTCGTCATCCTCTTCGCTCCCCGAGGGACTGCTGTCGTCGCTGCCTGACGCGGATTCGCTCTCGCTGAGCTCAATTGGGTTTGTCCTTCTCCCGGCGTGTTGCTTCTTGGCTGGTTGCACGTCATCAGAGGTTTCCACCATCTCGTCGTCCTCCGCATCGGAATCGCCAGAGTCGGCGACGATCCTGGAGCGACGGACTCGCTTGTGGGGCACCGAGTCGGCCGAGTCGGAGTCGTCCGAGATGACCCTCCTCTTGCGGGAACGCCGCATGGGACCCTCGCCGTTGCTGCTAGAGCTTGAGTCGTCGAAACCACTGGTCGCGCGTTTCCGTTTCCTGGGAGCCTCCTCGTCTGAATCATCATTAGATTCGTCGTCGATGGTTATCACCGTTTGGTTGCCGGACTGGCCATGTGGTCTCGACTCTTCTCCTTGGTCTCTGTCCGCGCTTGACGAGTCCCCTCGGACGGTGGCCGACTCAGGGCTGGAGAAGTGAGCGGGCGCTGACGGAAGGGGGAGTTCGTCGCCCGAGACCTCCTCTGACTCGCCATCGAACCCCAGGTGGTCCGACTCATCCACATCATCCAGATCCAGGTCGAGGTCGTCCTCGTCCTCGTCGCCCTGCGAGAGCTCTTCAATTTCCGAGTCGTCAATCCCGGAGCTGTCGTACTCTTCGGCTATGGTGTTTAAGTCGTCGTCGTTCCGCCAAAAGTAGCCATTTTCGTCGTCCCAGCCAGGATCCCAATCTTCTGGGTCGCCGTTCCACGACAGAATGTTGCCCAGAAATTCCCTATCTTGGAACTCGACCAGAGGGTATATGGGCACCTGGGCTAGGTGATCACGAACCATTATTCGGATTCTGTGTGCCCGCTCGTCGGCGTCGAATTGAGAGTCGTCGTCGGATTCGTCGTCGGCGGCGGTGGCGTTGGCAAGGGGCCCCCCCGGAGCGCTAAAGGCACGTGGAAAGGGTACCTCTCCAATCCCCCAAAGAACGCTGATCTCAACCTCATGGCCAGTGAAGCCGGGCCACTTCTTCACGTCGGGCCAGCAGTACTGGTACAGGTGCGTGGATTCGCGCCCATCAATCTCCTCGACAAAGGTGACGGGCGACGAGACGATGGTGGGTTTGGCGGCACACCACCTGAGCGTATCCTGTACCCGGCATTCACGGGCATTGACGATGAAGAAGATTTGCTCGAGGTTGGGCATCTCCGAGGAGCCTGGCTGAGGCATGTCTTCGAGGCTGGCATAGAACTGGGCCCCAACCGCCAAGTTGTGCACCTGCTGCAAGATGGAGGCGCGAAAATGAGGCTCGGATGGATGGTTGAAAATGACAATGTCCTTATGCTTGTCGAAGCGGAGGACGTTGCTGGGGGCCGAGGGAAGAGCTAGCTCGTCCGGGAACGCCTTGAGAGCCCAATTGCGGCTCTCCTGGTTCACTGCCAGGACGGTGCGGGCTTCGTGGGTTCGCTGGGGAAGCGTGACATTCTGTTCGAGATGGCGCGTGGGCGAGAAGATATCGTAGACACGTCCCTGCCTACTTGTGAGATCGGGGCAATAGGCTTCCCAGATCATGCGTCGGAGCTCGGGGGGGAATCGGGAGAACTGAGGAAACTCGACTATGTCTCGATCATCGTCGTCGTCGTCGTCGTTGTCGTAGTCTTCTTCCATGTCGCTATCTTGGTCATCCTCGGCTTCAAGGTCGAAGAATCTAGCGGGCCGATGCCGGCCTCGGTTGTTGTCTGCCTCAGAGGAGGGCTCGGAGCTGTCGTCGTCGGGCATGGATGACGACTGTGGGCGGCCGCCATTTGTGTGGGAGGACGACTGGGAGCCGTTGTCCTCGGACTCGGGGGAGGACGGTAGGCGGCCGTCGTTTGTGTGGGAGGGCGCTTGGGAGCGGTCGCCATTTGTGTCGAAGGATGACTGGGAGCGGTCACCGTTTGAGTCGGACTGGGCATTTAGCTCGAGGCCACTATGGTCGTAATGGACAACGGCCCCAGAGGCAGAGTCGGAGGACGTGAGGGACTCGGCGTCATGGTCGTGGTCGTGGGCGGCGGCATGCCCGTCCTCGCCGTCGGAATCCTCGGCAAGGAATGGCATCGTGGCGCCTGGAAATTGGTTCGGGCTGAGCGGTGTGATTGACGAGTTTGCGGGCTGGTGGTGGGTGGCGAGAGGTGCGAGGCGCGAGGTGCGAGGCGGGAGGGAGATGGGAGGTGGAGGATGGAGGAAACGGCCGACCTTAAAGCTCAGCGGCCAGAATTTGGTGTGGTTTGGTGCGCGTCACCTCTGCAAGTGGCCGCAGAGCGCAGAGATCAGACGCGACGCGGCCCCCTCGCCTGGTTCCAGCTGTTTGGTGGGGCAATTCCATTGCTGAATCTACAGCGGCCCGAGGTTCTGGACGCGGGCCATCTCTGCCCTACGGATTGAAGCTCTGGCGCACCTGTGGTCACCCCGCACCATGGACCTATGCCGCGGGCTGCAGTCTGAAGTTTTCAGTGGGCCAGAGCATCGTGGGCATGTGGGCTTACCCCTCTCGAGATGTGAATTCAACAATTCCATCTCCTCCATCTTCCGTCACTCCTCCGTCCTGTACATACTTAGACCTCGCTTTGCCACTTTGGACTCCTGCATTCCTCGGCCGAAAAAGGTAACAATGGCGCAGCACAGCAAATGAGGACAGAAAATGTGGGCACATTGCCCACAGCGTCAAACCGACGTTGACGGTGCAGATGGAAAGGGGCAGAATACTTCGCAATGGCCTGGGATGAAGGTATTCGTTGGAAATCGTCATGGTGGGCGCCCGGAAACGTCAACCATATGGGCGACTCATCTAGCCAGGTTGGGATCAGAAACAGCCATCTCGGTGGTCTAGCTGCAAAGTCCTGAAGATTCACAATGGGTCTTTCCCGGCGCCAGAAAAAAGGCCGCCCCGGGTGTCGTCCACGACGTGCATGCGGGCAACCATCCCCGATGTGCCGCGTCTCCAAGTCGCGCTGTTGGAGATGGCTTCACGGTGCGGGGAATCTCGGGACAGTCTCAGAGCATCATGGAACTGCCGAACTCAAATTGGGCCCTAAGAGCGGCAAGACGTCTTGAAATACGCCCACATTCCCCCCAAATATCAACATCAATGTCTCTCCGTCTCTCCACCCCCACCGACACACCGCATCGTCGCCCACCATGACTTCGCACGCCGAGTTTGGAGAGAGAACCCCTGGCTCAGAAGTGGCCAAGGTGTTTGGAGACCACATCCGGGGGAAGACGAGTCCGTCCCCTCCCCCAGACGTGCCAGTCCCCAACTACACCCAAAAGCTAACCTCCTTGCCAGTCCTCGTCACAGGCGTCAGCCCCAAGGGTATCGGCGCCTCCACTGCCCTCGCCCTCGCCTCCCAGCAGCCAGCCATGCTCATCCTCGCCTCCCGAACCCCGTCCAAGGTCGACGAGGTCGGCCGCCAGATCCTCGCCGAACATCCCACCACCCGCCTCGAGATCGTCCCCCTTGACCTCGGCTCGCAGCAGTCAGTCCGCGCCGCCGCCACCTCCATCGCCCAGCTCACCCCACATCTCGACCTCCTCATCAACAACGCCGGCGTCGTCGTCACGTCGCGCCACGCCACGCCCGAGGGCATCGAGCAGCAGTTCGGCACCAACCACATCGGCCCCTTCCTCCTGACCAACCTGCTCCTCCCGCTGCTCCGCGCCGCCGCCCGCGCCCCCTCGGCCGTGCCCGGCGCCACACGCGTCGTCTCCCTCAGCAGCGCTGGCCACCGCCTCTCGCCCATCCGCTTCTCCGACTACAACTTCGCGCCGCGCGAAGTACCGCCCGAAGAGGACCATTTCCGCCCGCTGGCCGGCGCCTTTGCCAAGTGCACGCCCGATGGCTACAACGGCATCGTGACGTACGCGCAGAGCAAGACGGCCAACATTTTGTTTACGCTGTCGCTGCAGCGGGGGTTGGCGGGCGAGGGGATCACGGCGTACTCGCTGCATCCAGGGAGCATTGAGACGGAGCTGAGCCGGAACCAAGACGAGGAGCTGAACGCGCAGTTTTCCAAGGTGGCGCTGTACTGGAAGACGGTGGACGAGGGGTGCTCGACGACGCTGGTGGCGGCGACGGATCCAGCGTTGAATGGTGAGTCCTAGCGATGGGCCACGGGAGGATGCCACTGACTCCTTGACTGCAGATATCAACGGCCTCTACCTCGTCGACTGCCAGTTCAAGGACCCGGCGCCACACGCCAGTGACCCCGTGTCGGCCGAAAGACTGTGGAAGCTCAGCGAGGAACTAGTCGGGCAAAAGTTTGACTTCACTGCGACAGCCTAGCTAGCGTCCTCACTCAATACATTCCCCTGTATACCTACCCAAGCTGCCCCCCCTCCCCCAACCGCCCCTCGTCATCTCAACCCCCCGCCACTGGCAGCCCCCCGTCCATCTCCCAAACCACCCTCCTGCCCCTCACTACCCCCTCCCTCGCCATCTCCCCCATCGTCTTGGGCACCACCACCACCACCACCCCCTCCTCCATCCTCGCCCTCGCCGCCGCCATCTCCACCGTCCCCACCGGCAGGTGAAATTGCCTCTGGAACTTGCCCGCCCCGCGCTCCCTCACATGCCAATGCACCCCCCCCCTTCCTCGCCCGGCTGGTCCCCCTGCACCAGTTCCACCCCCTCCCGCACTTCCACCTCCCCTGGCTTCGCCCTAGTGAGCGTCCCCGAGATGGTCACGGTGCAGAGCAGGTCGTCCATCTCGACGGCCACGTCGGATCGGCGCAGCCCGGGGAGGTCGCCGTAGATGGTGTAGCAGGAGCGGTTCTCGGCGAGGTCGAAGGCGGGGTGCGTACCGGCACCGACGTTGCCGTTTGTAGTTCCCGCGCAGGTGTCGTGCTGGTGCGTGTGAAAGGTGTGGAGAAGGTGAGTGAGGGTGTGGGGGTCGGCGAGGGGGTGGGTGGTTGTGGGCTGTTGGTGTTGCTGGGCGGTAGTGGTGGTGATGGGGTGGTTGAGGCGCGTGGTAGTTGTCGAGGGGAAGCCAGAGTCCAGAGGAGGGATGACGGTCCGCTTGAAAATTTCGGAGGAAGCGGGGTGGGGGTGCTCTGGCGGGGTGCCCAGGGGAGGGAGGTGCTGGGTGATGAAGGCGGCCATCAGTGTGTTGCTGGTGCTTGGGAGAACAGGATCTTGGTCTGGGACAGGCTGGTTGTTGGGTAGGGATGGTATAGAAGGGGGATGGGGCGTTTTGACAACAGGCGAGTATTTTGCGCGCGCTCGGGGCTGATGTCACGGCGACATCATCCAGCGATGCTGTTGACCTGAGCAAAACCGTTATGACAAACCCAACTTAGCCAACCAATGGCCATTTTTTCTACTCACCAACCGAATCAAGGATGTCCGATTAGCTAGTTAACAGAGTAACTTAGCCAGGAGGTTGGCTTGGTTAACTCAATCGCTGATGTCATTGTCATTTTTGACGTGCGAACTGATAGCGCAAAATTTGGAAAGTCCAGTGTCTCGTTCGGTCTGGGATCCTACACAGTATGTCTTGGATACCTACCTACCTAGGTGGCAGTGGGATGTTGGCTAACTGGAAGCCTCCGCACGAAGTTCGAACTGTCAGGTCATCACAACTCGCCGTCGAATGTCCTCATCTCTCAACTTGGGCCTCAATAGAACCCACCAGATGCTCTACGCTTTGACACATCCACATGGCATGACGCAGAGATACCGCAATGCGCGGACCCTAGCGTGTCGCGGTCACGGTGAGGCCATTCACACAACCCATCCCCCTTTCCTGCCTATATCATCTGTGGCTGCCCTCCTGCTCCTGCCCTACCCTTGCACCCCATCCCACTCGGAGTCCAAAGTCCACAACAATGCCCACGAAAACCGCACCCCCCACCGCATCCTCCTCCAAGACCTTCACACCCTCCCCCCCTCCCAAGCCCACACCCACCATCCCCCCTTCCCTTTACCATACCACCCTCACCTCTATCACCTCCAACCCCTCCACCCAAGGCACCACCCTCACCACCTACGTCCTCGAGACACACACCACCCTCTCCGCCGCTCACCTCTTTTCCGTCTCCGCCCTCCCCCGCCTCGGCTATCACTCCTCCGACTTCTCGGCCTACCACACCCAACCCAACCCTACCACCCCCTCCCCAGCTTGGAAATACGGCCCCTTGGTGACAGTCTACACCGCGCCCCTCCCCACCAAGCCCTCTTCCGGCTCCGGAACCTCCCTGCCCCCGCCGCACTTCATCATTAGCATCGCCCGCACTCCCAACACTTTGTCCCTCGCCGAGAACACCGCCGACCACACCGTCCTCCTCCCGCGGACCTCCTCTCCCTCCCACGGCCCGCGCGAGCTGTACTACGTCCTACAGACCAAGACGAACTACCGCAGCATCGGCGACGGGAGCGAGCCCCCGCCGCCGCTTGGGCTGGACGGGTACCAGACTGTGGACGTCGAGGGGTGCTATCCCTCGCGGGGGGACGCGCTAAGGGCGGCGAAGGGGGTTTTGAAGGGGATGGAGGGGAGGACGCAGTTTGATGAGAGGGGGGAGGGGAAGGGGGAGGGGTATTGGCCGTTTGGGGAGGACACGGTGGTGCATGCGGTAGGGGATATGGGGGAGATGTACGCGGTTTCGGTGAGGACGGCGAGGGAGGGGGTGGAGAGGTTTGCGAAGCCTGTCGGGGTTTAGTGAGGGAAGGGGGGTCTTCAAGATTGCACGGGCAGGTCGGTGGGGGTAGTTGTGTCGAGTTTCTTCATGTTCAGGCTGGGTTGAGTCGAGGGAATGATAATTATTGATACGATTAGAAGGGACCTATGGCATTAGGTGATTATTACACCGGCGGTGTATTCTCTTTCCAACCGGACCTTTATCTTGCCGGTGCCCTTGATGATGCGCAACCCTCCCCATCATGCTCCCTCCACGACCGTCAGCCGGCCGCCGGCATCATGAGGAAAAGTTCGGTGATGACCCTGTGCGCCCATGGCCACCGATTCGACCGGGAAAGGGGCCGGTTTCCTCCCCATCATCCTCTGGAAACCTCGTCCAACACTTGAGGATCTGGCACTCTGCAGCTCGGCGTATGCTGCCTCGGTCATATTGAGAGCCATGAATCCAGGTGCGAGGCTAGTCTGTACTATCAGGGAGTCCACGGCCGGGAAGAAGCTGCTGGTCTGAGGGCTGACGCCGCTCGGCATGTCTAATAACTCAACATGAGGCGCTGCCCCAAGCACTCGGAGCGGACTGTAGGGCGGAGGGTTCGGAGGTGAAGTCGTGTCGCCTTCAACAAGCTGACTGTACATGGCACTGTGATGTCTCGTACCTCCTGTCGGTGCCAAGTGGCTCATGGCTGCTGTGCCGAGAGACGCAGGGGCAGTTTGGCGCGTCATCAAGCGCGGTCGTTCCGCGTCGATATGGCTTGACGACTGCCTTCGTCTGAAGGCCCTTTTGGTTTTGCACCGTTGACCCAAGCGCAAGACACCCCCTAGCAGGACCAGGCCACCCATGACCCCTCCGACGATGATCATGCACTTTTTGTACTTGGTTGTCCTGGAGGGCTTGGATGTCGGCCCCCGTGCCGTGTTTGCGCCAATCGAAGGTTCTCCGATGGCGGTTTCGGTTTCGTTGGCGGAATTTCGGTCGGCAAAGGGGTTGTAGGTGTTGTAAAGAACGCCGGGTGACAAGTTCTTCGTTTCGCAGTGAATCATCCCGGCGTCTTGGATGTCGCGGTAGGCCAAGTAGTTGCATACCGGACGCGTGCTGCCACTGCAAGGTGGTCAGTGATGAACGAGCTTCCAGGACACTCGCCAAGGGATCGCATGGCATACCAACAAATAGTGCCATGACCGCAGGCAGAGACTGTCGTCGAGGAGTTGTATTCGACGCAGGTGGTCGCGATGTCGCAGGGTCCGATCGGCCTGCAACATCCAACAAAGCCGCTGCTGGTGGAGCATGCCAGACCGCCGACACAAACAAGGGCTTCGGCATCCGGGGAATCGACTGCAAGTAGTGTTGGTTAGCGCAAAGGGACGACTGCTCCCATGTCGAGGAGCCGTGGGAGGGGGACCAACAAGGATTTTCAGACACATAACCACACTCTGTTCGCCGATGGCCTTGATCGCCGTCCAGTTCAGGTGCGTCTGGTAGGCCCGTCGGAATGGACCTTGGAGTGGTACCAGTGTGCCAACCCTGCATATCGCGCCGAAATCGAGGGTCGACGGCTGTCATAGGGGGGAGGATGGGACGGAAATGGGGGAGGGCGACTCCGTGGTTGGGGACTTGGGCATGGCAGAGGAAAGCCAAGGTCGAGAGAAGAAGGGAGAGCCAAGGTGGCGACAGTATACGTTTCATAGTGATGCCCAATGAGATGCGTCTGGATTGGCAAGGGAATCAGATGTTGGTGTTAATGGACGACGGCTGGTAAACCGAGGTGCGATGCGGGACACCCCTCCAACAATCCAAGGCCCGTTCGAATCGACGGACCGGTATTGTTGCTTGGGCGGGCCAGCATTGAAGGAAGTTGTGTCCGGTTTATCATTGGAAAAGCTGATTCCGCCTCATCAACCCAAGCGGCAGGACCTACCGAGGCCTGGTCGCCCCGGAGCTGCGTGTCGAAGGGCAGGACAACCCGGGTCGAGGAAATGATTGACCGGGGGAACTTTAATTCCTGCGGCTATGCGTCGTGGAAACACAAATCGCGATGGATTCGTCGACAGAACAAGCCCATCCCTCTGGGCCCCTTTTCCATGTAAACAAAGGCTGATGTGACCTTGCTCAGCCAGCCCCCCGTCAGGGGCACAAGGCTCGAGAAGCACCACCCCTCCAGCACCGCAATTACTAGACAACTAGGCGAAGTCGTCGATATGTTGGTCGGTGTCTTGACTCCGGGTTCCTGCCCGACAGACGAGGGTATTTATCCGGAACGGCGAACCGGGTATCTTTCCCCATCAAGACTGCCGGGGACGGTTTGCGCCGGCGGGATTGGGCGCGCAAGGCCATTCCACTGGAAGGGAATCTGGGGCCGTTATGCGATCTCCCGGCGATAGATTTGCAAAAATTGCAGCGATATTAAGGCCTCTTGTCCACGCTCCGAGCCCGTGGTAGTCCCGAGCCGCTTTGCGGGGAGACGATAAGTGACAGCGCCATTTTCCCAGCCCATTTAAAAGGAAGGTGCCCCCGGCCTGGTCGCGGGACGCCGTCTTGCCCAAAGCCCAAGCCATTGCGATTTCCCCGACCCACGAGACTGACGATATCCCCAACTAGAGAACATGAGACTCTCGTTTGCCGCCATCGCCCTCGCCGGGACGGCGCTGAGCAACCCGCTCCCCCAGTCCGATGTCAGCGTCCCGACGCCCACGACGCTCGTAAAAGACGCGCTCTGGATCCGCGGGGTCACGGCGCCAAACTACCACAAGTACCTCCAAACCAAGCCGGCCAACGTGCCCGGAGTCGCCATCCTCGAGTCGCACACAACGGCAGGGCAGTTCGCCATCGAGGGCGGCCAGCTCGTCAACAAGGTGTCTAACCCGCCCCTGTACATGTGGGTGGAGGAGCCGACGGACAAGGCCAACCCCCCGCGCACGCTCTCGACGTGGTTCAACACGACCAAGAGCCCCTTCGGCACGTTTGCGTGGCAGGGCGATACCCTCGTGTGGACCGTGGCGAGCGTCAAGCGGCAGAACGCCGCCGCCTGGCTGGTGTGCGCCAAGCAGCAGCTCTACGTCAACACGGGGGCGTACGCCTACCAGACGCCGTCTGGATGCTCCGATCATACTGTACGTTGTGGGTGACGCCGAGAGTCTGGGTGGCTACTGACATGGAAGCAGATCCATTATTACAATGACAAGACTGCCAATAACTAGGTTGTCAGAACTTTGTACATAAACAGGTGTCAACAGAGAGGGAATTGGACAGTTCATCGTGGTCTTGTTGACGAGTGACTTGTGTTGCTCCATGTGGATGAAGAAAGCCGGACGACTGGACTGACTGCCCTGTCGACTTTGACGGTATCGGAGAGGGCGACCAAACAAGATGACGAGTAGCCGAGGCTCAACACAGCCGTTGAGTTTTGGCGACGACGACGACGTGTCGCCAAGAGGCTTCCAAGACAAGAATTGACTTGAGCCTCCGGCAGCCCGCCATGTTCAGTCGCTCGAATTTCCGTACCGATTTTGACCGGCCATCTCGGAAAGCGTCGACCACCTTCAAAAGGGCGGTGATTGAGTCGTGTCCATGGTCGTCGGATTCTCGAAAGCTGGAATGCCGTCATTCGGAGCCGTGCAAGTGCGAGGATGGAATCTGGAATTGCAAGGGGCAGCCAAAATTGGACAGTGTCAGGCGCCGGGCGCCGGGGTCTGACGGGCTGACGACGCTGCTTGAGGGCCCGTATCCTTCTGCCACCGCGCTCTGGCCACCGCGCCCTGGACCCTCTGTGCGTTCCCCGTCTCCCCCGCATTCCCGAAAAAACCTCGTCGGCAACCTTGAACCCGGAATCCAACCATCAACCCAGACTGCCAGCCTTGCTGTCGCAGGTCCATGGATATATCGCTTTGATGATGACCCTGAAGCGACAGTGATCTACGTGAACAACCCCCTCCCGCATTGAAAGCGGCACGTCGGCATCGCCTGTCAAAGTCGAAGCGAAAAGAACCTACGATCCGGCCGCAGACATGGAAAACGAAAAAGCCGGCGTTTGCCATGGAGAGCCGCCCGTTAGTTGACAAGTCCGACAGATCAAGCGCGCACAAAGCGTGTGGCCGCGATGGCGCCAAGAACACCACGCCAGTGGGCGATCTTCGACCTGAGTCGTCCACAAACTCGCTGCACTGCCCCCTTCCCCTGAGATGCCCAGCATCGCCAAGGGCCAGCCGAGAGTGCCAAGGTGCCCAGAAAAGGATCACTGGAACCGCCTGTTGGAATGGAGACACCGCTCCCTCCCTTGTTGAGGCCGCGCCTCCCTCGTCGATTCTGCTTCATCCATTTCAACATCGACCTGTCGCTCATTATCGGGCTCGATAGTCCCGCCGTCGCTCGTTTGTACCCCGCCACCGACACCGCTCGTTCTCCCCTCGGAACATCAATACCGCCCGTTGGCACGCGCCCGGCGAGGATACACGGATCCTCTACACTCGAACCCGCGAGCACGACCTGGAACCTACAAGATGGCGCTGCTCGGAAGATCAACAGCGCGATGGCTGGCTGCCGCGCTCGCTGCGAGCAGCCTCTTGCCCGCAGCGCAAGCGCAGTTTTACAAGATCGGCACAACAGGTACACCGCCCTGGATGATGGGGTTCGACTTGACGAGACGCTGACGTTGGCCGCAGACGAGATCAAGGAGTCCGCGCGGACGCTGGCCTACGACCTAATGACTCAGTACAAAGGCAACCTGTCGGGTGAAACACCGGGAATTCTGCCAGGACCGCCGACCGAGCACAAGGGCGACTACTACTGGTGGGAAGGAGGTGCCATGATGGGAACTTATATCGACTACTGGCACCTGACGGGCGACCCGAGCTACAACCACGTCATCGAGCAAGGCATGCTTCATCAAACGGGACCCAACTTCGACTACATGCCTCCCAACCACACAGCCTCGCTGGGGAACGACGACCAGGGTTTCTGGGGCCTTTCGGCCATGCTGGCGGCCGAGAACAAGTTCCCCAACCCCCCGGAAGACAAGCCGCAGTGGCTGGCGCTGGCCCAGGGCGTCTTTTACACGCAGGCACACGAGGACCGACACGACCAGACCTGTGGCGGCGGCCTTCGCTGGCAGGTGCCGCCTACCAACATCGGGTACGACTACAAGAACACGATTGCGAACGCATGCTTCTTCGACCTCGGCGCCCGCCTGGCCCGGTACACGCGGAACGATACATATGCTAAGTGGGCCGAGAAGACGTTCCAGTGGCTCTGGGACGTCCAGTACATCGACAACACGGACTGGCGTGTGTACGACGGCTCGCACGTCCAGAACAACTGCACGGTGATCCTCAAGGCGCAGTTCAGTTACAACGCGGCCCTGCTGCTGCACGGCGCCGCCTTCATGTACAACTACACCGAGTCGGACGTGTGGAAGATGCGCATCGACAACCTCATCCTGGGCATCAAGCGGGACTTTTTTGAGCTCGGCATCGCGTTCGAGCTCCCCTGCGAGGGCCGCCAGGGCGCGTGCACCGCCGACATGCTGAGCTTCAAGGGCTACGTCCACCGCTGGCTGGCGGTGGTCACGCAGCTCGCGCCATATACCAAGCCGGCGCTGCTGCCCATGCTCCGCACCTCGACGGAAGCCGCCGTCAAGCAGTGCACGGGCGGCGCGTCGGGGCGCCAGTGCGGCTTCTACTGGACCACCGGCGCCTACGTGGACGTGGCGGTGGACAAGACGTCGGGCGCGGGCGAGCAGATGGACGTGCTGGCGGCCGTGTCGAGCCTGCTGATCGAGGAGGCGGATCCCCCGGCGACGGAGCTCTCCGGCGGCATCAGCAAGGGCGACGTCAACGCCGGCGAGCGTGGCGGGTTCAATCCCGACCCGCTGCCGCCCATCACAGCGGCAGACAAGGCGGGCGCGGGCATCCTGACGGCCTTTACGCTGGCGGGCGGGTCGGCGCTGTGGTATGTTATGAATACGGGGTTGTAGGGTGTAGCGGCATAGCTTTCCGTTGGTGATGTCATATGACAGTGGGTTGGTGTTTGAGGCGTCTCGATATGGGGCGGGTGATTTTTTTGTCGTTTTAGTGTTTAGGATACCTTTTATATTCGTAGTATAAAGTAATGCTACCTACGCAGTCAGCTCATGTGCTGGGTGGTCTTCATGGTCATGTAGGTCCTGACTCCCGAGTGATGCTGTAACCTCGAACTCACGCTGCCATATGGTATGCCCAGGCAAAGTATTTCTGTTCACTCCTTACGCCATGACCGTTTTGGCCAAGAAGAAGTCGTCGGTCTTCAACAGGGTGTTTTCACGACAAGAGAATATCGTTCCCTCATGAGATGGGTCTAACTTGAGCAAAGGTGGAGGCGATGACGCGGAAGACTCCAAGATAATGGGGCACAAAGTGGCGTGTCGAGATGAGATTACCATGAGACGTCATCGTCGCTGAGGAAGACAGGCAGGCAAGACATGACAGACAGGACAGGCCAAGCAAGCGAGGCAATGTAAGGAATACAGATGCGTGTTTGTACCTTGCCTGCGGTGGCACGCGAGCGGGATGCTGCGGCGCTGCGTTGCACCATGGCGGAGATGTGTCGAGTGTTGTTGTGGGAGCAACTAAAGATTAAAACGTTCCGGAAGACGGATTTAAGCTCTGACGGACGGTGATGTTGCGACCTGGGATGAACTAGACGCCGCTCTACCGGAAGCGCCGGCACGGCAGACCGCGGACGGTGGCAGCGGAGCCGTTTCGAAGTGAGCGGAACGGGGCATTCCGTCATCGATGCGGATGCTGACTGGCAGACGTCTCAAGTCGCTGGAGGTGGGTAGAGACCGAGTTGGGAGAAATCTTGCTGGCCGGCAGCGATCGCAGCGCGGTGATGGAGTTGATCTTTGTGTTGATGTTGGGATGGTCGTTGCCTAGGTTGTCCAGTGGGGGGGAGGAGGGGCTCGGAAGCAAGGGAACCAGAGGGATGTTCGACAGGTTCTGGTCGGGTTTGATGCTGCCAGGTCGATGATGGCGAATGTTGGGTCTATTTTCAGAACATGTTAAATTGCCAATGGCTTCCAAGATGGGTTCTGGAAGCGCCGGAAGCAGTCCGGAGTCCAGACCTAAGACGAACGTTGGAGTTTGGTGGGGAGATTGAGCATGGGCCTCACGGAAGGGCCTCGCATGAAGCAAAAAAGGTGTGCCATTCCTCCCTGTCGCGAAAAGCCCCGTGCGCCGCGGACACTGGACCTGGTTGGCTACCTGCCCTGCCAGAAAAGTAGGCTTGGCGAAACGAAGATGCGCAAGCTGGCAAGGTCATTTTTTGTAGAATGAACTCTACCAAAGATTGCCTTGCAGAGGAGACATTTTGGATTCCTATGGCCGTGCTGAAGTTGCAATTGGGGCCATTCCCCTCCGAGAGCCGGTCCTTTTTCAGGGCTGAGGCAAACGGGATCGGGCTCGAGTTGAGCGTCGTTCCACTGCATTTGTCAAACTTGGACAAAAAAAAAGCGGCTGGCTGCCCCGACGCGCACACCTCTCGTCCAATGTTCGGGCTCGGTTGCATCTTGCCCGTATTGGACCCCTGGCCGCTTTTGATCAAGCCGCCATCCGTGCCGGGGACCAGGCGGGAGCCGCGGGCGATCCCCCCCTGAGGCCCCCGGTTCCATTTTGTCTCAGCCCCCGCAGGGTCGGGTCATCCTCAGGGGCGCTGGGGGCAAGGGAGCGGAAACCTCCAGGCTGTCCCTTCTCGAAGCTCACCGACCATCTCCTCTACCGACTACCGAGTATCCCGTCACCATCATCACCACCGAAGACTCGGCCACGAGTGATGCTGCGTCTGGCAACTCGATGATTCTCCCCATCCGCGCCCGAAGCGACACGCGCCGTCGAGGCTGGACAGACATGATGCCCGCCCTCTCGAGGAAAACCCTCGTGGTCGTCGCCGCCGCCGCCGCCACCACCCTCTTCCTCCTCGCCGCCTCAAACCGCGCCGACTGGTCTGCCTACACTTCTCCAAACACCGACCCGCACGCGCCACATCCCGCCTCCAATGGCGCCCCCGGCCCAGACGGCACCGGCCCCAACATGACCGTCGTCCGCGTCGACATCCCCGTCCAACCGACAGCTACGACTGGCGGCCACGCGCACGACATCGCGACCGCGACTGCCACCCCGAGCAGTGTGCCCACCGACGCCGGCAAGCCCGTCAACCCCTACGCGTCGAGCGACGTCTGCGATGCCTTCCCCGGCGTCGACGCCGGCAACATCCTGCTCATCATGAAGACGGGCGCCTCCGAGGCGTTCGCGCGCGTTCCCACCCAGCTCATGACACTGCTTCGGTGCCTGCCCAACTTCCTCATCTTCAGCGACATGGAGCAGGACGTGGCCGGCTACCACATCATGGACAGCCTCGTCAACGTGACGGCGTCCGTCATGGAGGGCAACAGCGACTTTGACCTGTACCGGCGGCAAAAGGCGTGCCTCATCGACATCACCAGTTGCAACAAGGTGGGCGACCCGGCCGCCGAGGGCTGGCAGCTTGACAAGTACAAGAACGTGCACATGGCCGAGAAGACGTACCAGATGAAGCCCGGCTTTGACTGGTACGTGTTTGTCGACGCCGACACGTACGTCATGTGGCCGAGCATGGTCCAGTGGCTGGCGACCTTGAACCCGAGCCACAAGCGCTACCTGGGCTCCGTGTCCATGCTCGGCGACGCTCCCTTTGCCCACGGCGGGTCGGGCTACGTCGTCAGTCAGGGCGCCATGAAGGAGCTGGTCACCAAGAACCCGGACGTCGGTGCCATGTACGACCGCCGCGCACACCATGAGTGCTGCGGCGACTTTGTGTTTTCGGTGGCGTTGAAGGAGTTGGCGGGCGTCGAGGTGGAGCAGGTGGTGAGTTTATCCGGGTGATGCATCCCGTCACGGGCCCTCCCGTCTTATACCCCTTCCCGCGCCTCATATTGCCGGGGGCGGAGATCTCGACTCCCTGTCGGGCCCTGGAATAGCTTCTCTAACTTTGTGTTCACCAGTACCCCATGATCAACGGCGACAAGCCCACGACGATGCCCTTTGGCGGCTTCAACTGGTGCCACGTCATCTCGACGCTGCACCACATCAACAGCGAGGAGATTGACACGTTCTGGAAGTTTGAGCACGACTTTTACGTCAACCAGCGCAAGGCGGGCGTCGAGAAGCCGCGCCCCCTGCTGGCCAAGGACATCTTCACCCACTTTGTCGCGCCGCGCATGCGCTCCAAGATGGAGGACTGGGACAACCTGTCCGAGGATACCATGTACTTCAACGTCAACGACACGAGCCGCACGTGGGAGGACTGGCAGATTAACCGCATGAAGAAGCACGAGGACTACAACGATCAGGAGCGGCTGGCCCACTTGTCGGTCGAGAACTGCCAGGCGGCGTGCAACAGCTTGAAGGCCGACGACTGCTTCCAGTGGAAGTACACGGACGGCATCTGCTACACGCGCCGCGGCATCAGCCTCGGGCACCCGGTCAAGGTCAAAGATGGGGCGAAGCGCGTGATCAGTGGTTGGGACGTGGAGAAGATTGCCGAGTGGATTAGCAAGCAGGGCGAGTGCACCAAGATTTATTGGCCCGAAGTGGAGGAGAAGGAGAAGAGTTGGTGGTGATGGGAGTGAAAGCAGAGCGGCGTCCATTTGGTTTTTGGATGCCTTGAATGCCTGGGATGACATTGGATACCCGAGTTCAGACGCAGTTCGACGGCACATGGCTGACACCCGACCATGTAGAGGTATGGAGACGGGCAGGGGGGGAAGGTGGGTTGCGAACAGACAGCACGACAGTATCGACTTGTACGATGACGATATGGTCGTCGGATATCGCTACATCGAAGCATAGCTTCCGGTACATATTTTCCATTTTTTTCTTTCATGTCAGTCGAGCTTGTTTCAGCGAAGTCACATATCTAGACAGACGGCGCATTGGATATTGGGGAGCTCATGACCATCAGCTTCAGCTTTCTGGACTGTCATAGCTTGGTTGGATCAAAGGTATGGGTTGGTCTCGTTGAAGTAATGCATGAACATTGAAACCGTAGGAGCCTCTTCTGCCTTGCTGTGCCTTGGAGCGGTGATGGTGATGGACGGGACTGGCGGGGCCCGGGTGGCCCGAGGACCTGACAGACATGACCTGAAATACAGGGGAGGGGGCCCTGAATGTCAGGTCCATCCAGCCCAAATTTAGGTGAGCGTCATGGTGTGCCCCCGCTGGAGCAAACGCCCATCAGACGGTCGGCCGTTGGATCCAGACGCCTTTAGGTATTTCCACTTCTCCGGTAACGCTCGAACCACAACAACAAGCTTTAACATCATGGACGACACACATGCCAACCTCGACGCCAGCCTTCTGTCAGTGTTCCTGTCGATTGACAGATCTCCGCCGACTCACAGCTCTCCCCGTCACTAAGGGATCATCCAGTTCAGCACGAGTCAGAACTAAGCACTCCCCACCAGCTCACCACTTGAGTTTTCCATGATAGCCTCCCTTCCCCACCTCAGTCTCTCACCAAATACCCACCACACAGAACTAGCCTGGCTAGCTCAATCGGTAGATCGTGAGACTCTTAATCGTCTTCCGGTCTCTGACATGGTGAACAGTGGTCATTTTAAGGTGGGTTCGACCCCCACGCCGGGCTTAATTCTCGTCGAAAGTGTGGTGTGGTATTTTTTACTTTCTTTTTGCCACCTCGCAAGGAGAGATCTGGTAGCGTGACGGCAGTACGTCGAGTTGAACGAAAGGCTTGTTCCTCTGACGATGACCCCGAAGGGAAGGGATTCCGAAATCGAATTCAAAGCAGCCCTGACTAGGCATGGAAGGTGCTGATTCTTCCCGGAGCAAAATCCGTCGGGGCAAGAGAGAGATGAACCCGGCGTGCTGGCCGGCGGCACGGCAGAGAGTTTGACAGAGAATTCTGAATCACTGGGAAGAGCTTGGGGGACATGGATGGACAAGGCAGTCGATCTTGCGGCAGTCTGGCTGGCGGGTGCAAACTGGCAGCAGACACCGTCAAGAAGGAACTAAACACGGTACGCGGAGCAGTTTCCGGCCGGGGCTCGGTCCCTCTCCGCCTGGACTGCCGGCCGGATAGGCTTGCTTATGCTGCCCAAGTTTGTTGGCCTGTCATCCCCATATAACCAAATAAAACCACCAACATCGACCACGGGGCAGCTCAATCCACTGTCTTCGCAGACCAACAGTATCGGCCCTGGCACCGAATGCCCTTCCCAAATGCCCCCCCTGGCCCCTCGGCCCGAAGACGGTCCCACCTCTTGCCGGGACCACCAGCTCGACCTCCTCCCACTCCGCCGTCCCAAACCAGAACACCTAGCGGACGAGAGGGGTTCAGCACCCACAGCAGCCTGTGACCCCAAGGCGCGCGCATGGTCTCCCAGCGATTTAGAGATGCTGCCCAGTCGCAGGGCGCGACCCGACGCCACACCCCTCTACGAGAGGCAAGCCGGGCAGTATGTGCAGGGTGCGCACTGTCGGTGGTGGTCGCCCAGACTTTTGCCCGTCTCGATCCCCCCGCCTTCTTTGGTCGACTCGTGGCCTCCGTTCCCGGCAGTCTGGGTACTGTGGTGGGTGAGCATCGGGGTGCGGTGTTTTTTTCTTGGGGTTTCCGCGTCCCTCCCTTCATGCGTGTTGGTTTCTGGCTCTCTGGGGAAGTCGGTCACATGCAGGGTGGGTGCTGTGAGTTGGGCTGTTGCCCATAGAAAGGGGGCGGTCCCCCGGGTTTCGGACCGGGAGCGTCACCGTACCTACACTCTTGGACTCTCACGGCTTTGGGTGTTTTGAAGAATTTCATGACCGCGACGAATAAGGACAACGACAAAGACTGACGACATGAAGACGGGAGTCAAGCAGCAGCCCTTGCCGGACGACGGCGCTAGCCGCCGGTTCGTCGAGGGGAGCCAGGTTCAAGGGGTACTCCACCCTTCGCGCGTCGAACCTGACGCGGTTGGTTTCCCTCTGTTCTCACGACACGGAGCCTGGCAAGATGCGAGGATGATGGCGAACTCACCGGAATCCAGCACGACGACGACGATTACAACACAGACTCTGGCATCGACGAGGGCGTGTAATACCCCCCTTTTTCCCGGGGAGGATCGATGCTAAAGGCCTTTGAACCAGTTCCAGATACACAAGTTCCCGGCGAGCATCGGTACTAGACTATCCCTTTGAGCGTGGCTGGCGCTATCACGCCTTTCGGGCAGGGAGTATGTCCCTCCCGTCTGGGACGGAGTAGTGGCATCGCTGACAACCACAGACTACATGCTAGCCAACGACGAGGAAGAAATGATCCGCCTCGACCTCCTCCATAAGGTTATGACTAAGAGGATAGGAAACAAGATGTTTCTCGCGCCGGTGGATGGGAGTAGGATATCCAGAATTCTAGACATGGGGACTAGGACTAGTATTTGTGCGTCGAGGAGTACTACCGTCGAGAGAGACTCATGGGCTGACCAAAAATACAGGGGCGATGGAAGCTGCGAATAGCTTTCCCAATGGCGAGGTCAGTCTTTGCTCTTCCACCTGACAAACATGGCTGGGGTGCGGAGCGCTGACGGGAGACACAGGTCATTGGAAACGACCTCAGTCCCATCCAGCCATACTGGTAAGCTCGTCTCGTCCGTCCGAGACAATCTCGTTGCCTTGGTATCAAACTCTAAACTCCCAGGGTTCCGTCCATCTCAAGTTCAAAGTAGACGATCTTGAAAGCCCATGGGCCTACGGCGCCCCGTTTGACTTCATCTTTGGCCGATGTCTGGTGACATCCATCAAGGACTGGCCCGGGTTGGTCCAGTCCGCCTACGAGTTGCGTGATTCTATTTGTCCATTCCACCTCCCTACTTCCGCTCACTCAACCCGCCGCAGAAACACCCAACCCGGAGGCTGGCTCGAACTCCAAAACTTCGACCCCGTCATCCGCCGCGCCGACCCTCGCCCCCCCAATACAGCGCCATTGTGGAGTGGACCAACCTCCTCGTCCTCGCTGGCGAGAAGCTGGGGAGGGTTCTGTTCCCTGCGCAGGAGCTCGAGGGGTGGGTGAGGGCGGGGACGGTACGAGAAAGTGGGAAACCAGACGTTCGACATACCCTTTGGGACGTGGGCTAAGGACCGGGCGCTCAAGGAGCTGGGGATTCTGTTTGCCGTCCAGATGATACAGGGGCTAGAGGCGATAAGCTTGCGGCTGATGTGCAATGTGGTCGGGTGGGAGCTAGAGAATGTGAAGGAGTTTTTGGGAAAGGTGAGGAGAGAGTTTGAGGCGAATGAGCATCGGTTTTATGTAGTCTTGTGAGTTGTTTGTTTCTGTCTTTTTTTTGCGTGCTAACACGGGGGTCTAGGCGTGTAGTGACAGGGCAGAAGCCAATGAAGAAGGCAAGGGATGAACAGGGTAAGCGCTGATGAGGCGAGGAATGTTTTTGCGAATCAACTTAGCTGTCAACGACGAAGGTGATTCCTTCGGGGGGCATCTCCGGCATCGCACAAGATTCCGGCAACATGGTTGGGATGGAATTGTATCGGCGAACTTACTGCTAGGTAATATATATGAGCCTATCGGCCAACCTCATCCCGGTGCGACACGAGCACGCATGTGTGCTCAATTTGGGTTTTAGGGTTGCCATCGTGGGATTTTGATGCGGCCGCGCTGGACTTACGACCTACCACCTGAGTTTCACAGTGTAAACACAAAATTCTAGGCGCCCAACGGAGCGGCCCCCGGGCGCGGCTGCAACTCCCGCAACTCCGCACACAGTCCGGCTTTAATCCATCTCAACCTCCACCCGAGGGAAAGTTTTGCCTGACGACGTCAACCTGCCCGCCGCGGCTTGACAGCATTGACACCGTCATGCTGCGCCCGATGGCACGACAGCTGCCACAAGCCTGGCCGCGGCCGCGGGGAGCACAGTTGGCGAGGTGCACCCGGACCGTGTTGTCATCGTCATCGGCGAGACGGGAGCATCGGTCGTCGACGCCGTCGTCTTCACGCTGGTATTCGCCCTCTTCCTCCTTGTCATCCTCGCCGCAGCCCACGGGCCTGCCACAACCATCAAGGGCATGGATGACCGCATCGTTTACGGCGGCATTCTTGGGGTGTGCAGTCGGCCTCGGAGCGGGTTTCTATCTTGCAAATGGTCCGTCCGTCTACCTGACCAAGGACAACGATCCTCGCTCGAGATATGCCGACATCCCCACGACCCTCAGGGTAGCCTCGGAAATCGAAAGACGCCTCGGCTTCCCAGACGCCGTGTCCTACAACAAAGACCTCCTCGAGCAATACGGCCACTCCGACCTGTCGACGTCCAACTCGCCCGGTCGTGCGGCGGCCGTCGTCTACCCCCGGTTCACCGACGACGTCGTCGTCATCGCCAAGGCCTGCCATGCCTCCCGGGTCCCCATGATCCCTTACGGCGCCGGCTCCTCGGTCGAGGGCAACTTCTCCCAGCCCCACGGCGGCATCATCCTCGACATGTCCCGCATGGACGCCATTGTCGCCACCCACGCCGACGACCTCGACGTCGTCGTCCAGCCCGGCGTCAACTGGGTCGAGCTCAACACCCATCTCGCCCCATCCGGCCTCTTTGCCCCTCTCGACCCCTCCCCAACCGCCACCATCGGCGGCATGGTCTCCACCAATTGCTCCGGCACCAACGCCTTCCGCTACGGCACCATGAAGGACTGGGTCCTCAACCTCACCGTCGTCCTCGCCGACGGCACCGTCCTCAAAACCCGTCGGCGCCCCCGCAAGACTTCGGCCGGCTACAACCTCACCTCCGTCTTCGTCGGCGCCGAAGGCACCCTCGGCATCATCACTGAGGTCACCCTCAAACTCGCCCCCGTTCCCGAAGCCACCTCCGTCGCCGCCGTCCCCTTCACCACCATCCACGCCGCCGCCTCCGCCGCCTCGGCTCTCATCCGCTCCGGCATTCCCCTCGCCGCCCTCGAACTCATGGACGACGCGCAAATGGCCCTCCTCAACCGCTACGGCAGCCCCGCTGTCCGCTCCCGCCTCTGGGCCGAGTCCCCCACTCTCTTCCTGCGCTTCGCCGGCACCACCCCGGGCATCCTTGTCGACAGCGCCCGGACAAAGGAGACCCTCCGCCCGTTCGTCGCCCCCGACATAACCATGCACTTTGCCGCGACCAAGGCGGAGGAACACGACATCTGGGCGGCGCGCAAGGAGGCGTTGTTCACCATGGTGAGCACGCGGCCGGCGGGGACAGAGATCTGGTCGACGGACGTGGCGGTGCCGATCTCGCGGCTTACCGAGATTATCGAGGTGTCCAAGGAGGAATGTAGTGGGTTGGGCATCTGGGCGAGCGTGATTGGGCATGTGGGGGACGGGAACTTTCATGTGGCGATGCTGTATGATCCTCGGAGTGAGGCGCAGAGGAGGGGGGTGGAGAGATGCGTCAAGAGGATGATGGCGAGGGCGCTGGAGATGGAGGGGACCGTGAGTGGGGAGCATG
This sequence comes from Schizothecium vesticola, assembly GCA_030549215.1. Classification (NCBI taxonomy): domain Eukaryota; kingdom Fungi; phylum Ascomycota; class Sordariomycetes; order Sordariales; family Schizotheciaceae; genus Schizothecium; species Schizothecium vesticola. The sequence continues at coordinate 19,951 of JAUKUD010000007.1, read as the reverse complement.
GGGTGGGGATTGGGAAGATAGGGGCGCTGGAGGAGGAGGTTGGGGGGGAGGCGGTGGGGCTGATGAGGAGATTGAAAGGGGTGGTGGATGAGAGGTGGGTGATGAATCCGGGGAAGGTGGTGGAGTGGAGGGGGGAGCGAGCGCAAGTGGGTGTGGAAGGGTACCCGGGTATGATACGACGGTTGATGGGCTAGCTGGGGTCTAAAAGAGTGTTAACGGCAGTAAGAGTGTATCTGTTTGAAGAGGAGAGCTATCTGGGATCGGACGCCGGCCATTAGTACAATGGCGTCAAGGTTATGAAACCTCTGCTCCTTCATCTGCCGTACTATCTGACTGTCAGAATCAGGTACTTCTGACCGTAGATGACGTGCTGTAAACCAAGCAGAAATTCCAATACGTTCAGTCCCGCAATTAGCAGCTGTGCGGCTCCTCAGAATAGGGAAGATCCTTGGCCAATGTGACCACAATCTCGTAGATCGTGACGCCCAACCAGTCGACTATCTCGACATCAACTTGATCCCCGTTACATGGACAGGTGCTGTGCTTGATCATGTCTCTCTTACCCCCGTGCTTCCAGCGCTTCACCAGCTGCCCAAGTGTGTCAGAGCCCAAAAGATGTCTTGGTAACATGCTGGGAACAACTTGGTCCCATCCCTTAATGTCGCTCGCGGAGAGAACCTTGCACCATACCCAATCCCTCCTACCTGCTAGATCCAATTTGCGGAAGCTATTGCCCTCTCCCCAAATAACAAGAAAGGGGACTGGCGCTCTAACGTGGCTGATGCAAATGATCCCGAGCACATCTTGTGGGAAATGGTCGGAAACGAAACCCACTCCCTCAAAGAATGTTGGTGGAATGTAATACTGGTCGTTCCGTATATGACCGCGGGCAATACGCCTTGTGGATACTGGCCTCCCTGCTCCTGGTGCCCCCCAATATATCGGTAGGTTTCAGCAGGAAGTTTGAGAATTGTCGCCGCGGACACGGCTGTTCCTGTTCCCGGGCCCGGAGCATTTCCAATGACCGTACTCCTTATAGCAGTGCTCGGTGCGAGATACAGCCTAACGGTCTTGGTTAGACAGCGGTCGGCATCGTAGTAGTAGTTCATGCCTTCCACAGAAGTTAATATCAGACTAGGAAGACTTGCGAAGGGGCATCAGCTTGGAACTCGTGGTCACGTACCCGTGTCCATGTTCCAACCCCTGTCGGAACTCCAAGACATAACGAAATCATCAACCCTTCTAGGTGACATCTTGACGAGTGCCTGACAATCGACCCTTTTGAAGTCATCCCGATTCGCGTCTCCTTGTGTCCGAAAGGCGCGTGCCAGAAAGATACCGACTCGCGACAGCAAGTCATCTTTAAAGACGTAAGGGAGAAGAGCGATCCAGCATTCCGTGTCTTCGTACATAGCCCGTGCCTGAGCTCTGGGGTCAAAAATGGCCGGTGTCCGTTTGCCCCTCATACGAACTGTACATGGGCACAGCAGCATTTCCAACTCAATGCTCTTCGCTGTGACTCCAATGGTCAGCAGGCTAGGATAGGACCGTCGCTGTCCGACATCGGGAAGCTGAACAATGCCCGTGACCTGGCTGTGAGCAAAAAGATCAGGAGACTCGGCCAACAGCCCCTCGCGGTTATCCCCATGGGGCCGGGCAAATACAAGGACGGATTGGTCATTGGACTGCTTGAGAATCTCTTCCTGCAAACGGAGAAAGGCGCGGCCCCCTTCGCCATAGAGAAGTGGCATGCTGACACCAAACAGACCCAAAAGTGAATAGGCTCTGTCCTCGACCCGCGTTGTTTCTCTCTTAGCAGCCCACGACATCCGCTCAGCGAAGATGTAGGAATCGAGAACCGGGAGAGAGTCCTCGCGCCTCGAACATTGGCGACATGATTGGGCTTGGTAATCGTGGCCAGAAGAGTACTTGGCCATTTCCGTCTGACAAGGAAATAGTTCCTCATCCCTCCGCAAAATAGCCTCGGGGAGATTTGTGACACGTTGAATGGCGCTGAACTGTGCCGCGGAAAGGCCCTGGCGAGAGGTGATGTGCTTCCAGGCCGAGTCGTAAAAGATGACATTGCTCGGCGCGATGAGCTCTTGGAGGGTCCATCCGCGCGTGAACCAACGACTGTCCTCAAAGCGAGCCTCAGGAACGGTGTCGTTGACGTCGGAAAGATAGGCGTAGCAGATGGCGGCTTTCAGATACCACTTGAACATGGAGTTGATGGCCTCGGAGAGCTCGGCGCTGCTCGACTTGTCGATACAGCACGTGTCGATCCAAACGTAGTCGTAGCCGTCGAGGCGTGCTTGGGTGCAGGTGTAGTGAACCTTCTTCCACCCGTCCATCTCCATGAGCGTTGGCGGCGCATCTCGGATGTGCTCAAAGAGGACTTCATCTTTGCCCCAGGTGTGGGAGAGGATGGCATAAGGGGGAACGTCGTCGCCGACAAAGTATTCGAGCCTTTGGCGGCGAACTTCCAAAAGCCTCATGTTGGTCGCTGGGGAGGAGCGAGAGTTGATGTAAAAGCGAGGAAAAATATGAGGACGATGTGCCTCGGAACCTTGGGCAGATTGAGACCTGTTGCAGGGTCTATTTTTAGAACTCACCAGTGGGGAGCTATCTATAGGCCCAGTGCCGTCCAAGTCACAGAGCCTTGCGAGGTATCTATAAAAGGGAAGGGACCAGTGATACGGCAAAATAAACTGGAAGATGATGAACGAGATGATGAATGAGGGGAGGATAGACTCTGGGCCAAAAGTGAAGTCAAATAGCCCAGGGAGTACAGAAGCCCGTTACCAAGCCAGCAAGGACGCAGTGAGATGGAGGTCATTCCCATCGCCAGCCACTCTTTCGATGTGCATCGCGAATGAACTTGACACCGGCATTCCACGCTTCGTCCTTCATCTCTTGCGGGACCACCGGCGAAGGTACTGTCCAAAGTCAGCCAAAAACACATCCTCCGGTGAGAACGAAACTTACCACCAAGATACCCATGAAACCCCTTTTCCACATACAAAGTCTCAACCCTGCGACCTTTGCCCTCGAGCTCCCCCCTTACACGCTCAATAAACTCTAACTGTTCCTTTACCAGAATATCAAGTGCCGGCACGACCAGCAACATATCCCCCGGCAAATCCTCCACCTGCCCCAGAAACGGACTCATCCTCGGATTCTCTATCTCCCTCTCCCTCACCGGTCCCGCATACGAATCAAACAGCGGCAGCAAGAACGCCATCGGATCCTTCACCGGCTCCCGCGCCACCCCCCCAGCTGAAGGCGGCAACCCCTGCGGCTTCTCCCACGGCTTCAGCTGCAAGTTCACCGCCGCATAAAACGTCACGCTCGCCTTGACCACCCCGCGCGGTGCCGAAAGCGACGCCGCCAACGCAAGGTTACCGCCCGCGCTGTCGCCGCTGACCGTCACCAGGTCCGGGTCCGCGCCGTACTTCTCCACGGCATGCGCGCGCAGGTACGCCAGCACGGCATCGACGTCGTCGATGGCCGCGGGGAACGGGTGCACCGGCGCGAAGCGGTACGTGGTGGAGAAGACGATGGCGCCCGTGTCTCGCGCAAGTCGGGTGCAGAAAGTGGCGTTGGCTTCCGAGAGTCCGCCGATGAAGGCGCCGCCGTGGATATCGAGGTGGAGGGGGCGGAGCTTGTTTTGTTTCTTGGCCTGGGGACTATCAAAGACCAGGACGCGGAGGGTGCGATTGGGGAAAATGGGGAGGTATTCAGTTCGGAAGGTCCGGGAGAAGAGCCAAGGGATGCTTGCGATGGAGTAGGTGAGGAGGGAGATGGGTTGGAGGGCGAGGAGGCGCCAGCGGTAGGAGAAGGGGAGGTTGCGGGCGAAGAGGGCGTCGATTGTGGGGGAGAACCACGCGCGGAGGGTTCGTGCGAAGGTGACAATCATTCTGGCGTTGGCGCGTGGTTGCGGCGACAGGGGAGGTCCATCCTCGAGGTTTTGTCGTGAACTCGTCGGTGCGAAACTTGATGGAGGTTGTCGGGAATTGCCGGCAGCGGGTAAGAGTTCAGTCAGCTCGGCGGGAAAATAGCCCGAAAAGGTCTTCGTAATTCAGCGAGAAGTGAAAAACAGAAATTTGGCACGGAGAACTTTTCTTTTGATGGACCCCAGTCAATCGACGGAACCTAATCGAATACCTGGGAAACTCTCCATCTCGCAAATGCCTGTCAAGTCTTGGCTATTTTTTGCGCTGTCCCATCAAGACGGACAGTGTTGAAGAAAAGGTTGAACTCTCCGTGGGCGGGTAAGGGTCAAACACAAACCGTTGACTTCAAAGATCAGGGGATATTGTTCTAGAGTCTGGACTTGCAGATATTCAATCCAAACTTCAGAACCATCAGCACGTGGGCCTGAATGCTGGGGACACTTGTTTCTCCAACATGCCATGTCGATCTAAACATGCACGACATGGATATGAACAGCTCAACATTCAAAATTGATCATTCAGCCAGCATTGTCTAACTTGCTGAGCCTGGTTAAGCCTGGCAGACTGGACTACGCGTCCTCCAGGTTGTGTCACGCCTCCTAAAAGATGCTTTCAAACGTTCTTTATTTGCCAGAATCCTCCCAAGAGTCCACCACGTCTCCACGGCATCTGTGCGACCGTCGTATTCCGATGTAAGCAACCAACCATGCAACAGACTCAACGGAGCAAACACCTCCCCCCAAGCCGAATACTGTGGGGTGCCTTTTCCGCCAAGCACCGAGCCACAAACAAACGGCATTTTTGCGAAGATCTTCCCCATGGCCGCGTAAGTTGTGCTTCATCAAGCCAAGTACAAACGCACTGTGCTGGCAGATTCGCCCTGTTGATGGAATTCCTGTGTAATGTCAAGCTGCGCCCCATCGAACCCGTCTGTGCTCTTCGGAAGACATGTCTTAGATAAAAAGACGTGCCCAGAGTTTGGGCACAATACTAGCCAACTGGGAATACATTCCATCGCCCTCCCCTCTGATGTTATCTCCCACCAGAACAAACCCTCCTCTCTAGTCCTCAACTCCAACACAACGACCCCAAAACCAGCCTCAAACTCATCGGCAACCCACCGACCCTTCAAACACCAAAATGACTACCACAGTCCCGAGCACGTTCCTCACCACCCTTACCTCCTCCACCCCCGCGGTTCTCCCCACGACCTCCTTTACCCTCACCATCACCCCGGCCGTCCCAACCACATCCGCCACCATTACCTGCGTCAATCTCGACAAGGACCACGACGACCACAACGACCCCACCGACAACGACGACTGCTTCCAGATCGTCGTCGTCTCGGGCGTCACCTCGTCGATTCCCCTGCCCAAGACGCGCGACGCCGATGATACTTGCAACGGGCCAGGGGATGATGATTGTACTAGCACGACTGCGTCTGGGAGCGCGGTGACGGCTACGACGTCTGGTGGAGCAAGGACGACGGTGACTGGGGGGAGCGCGAGTCGACCGCCGAATAACAATGGGGCGGCGGGGAGACGGGTCGTTAAAGGGATGATGGTAGGGGCCGTGGTGGGGGTGATTGTTGGTGTTGCTTTTTAGGTAGGGATGCAACTAGCTGGGTTGGTTGTGGTGTTGGTGCGGCGCCGTGATGGGAGAGGGGATAATGTCTACGATGGGGTGCGAAAAGGTGAGAAGCAAAATACGGATGGGATAGTTCACCAGTTTAATTAAGTTGTTATGTTTTGGTCGTCTTTCTTCTTTCCGGATGGATGGTGGCTTAGTTCCCACACCTAAAAGAACCTTAACGTTGTGGGTGCGCCGGTCGTCGCAAGTCGGGATAAGTTCCCTCCCTTAATAAACTGATCGGGTCCAAATGGTGGCAGGATAAACGCAGGGTCGCTTTCGGCTTCTGCCCTGAAGTCAAGGTCCGTCTCTTCGACGCGACGGAGCAGCCGGGGAGAGTACCTAGCTGTGGCGTCGACTTTCTCGACCAACCCAAGACCGCACCGCGGCCTTGATATCTGCAGCTTGAAGCAAGGTGATCCAAAGCAGAACAGTACCAGGGCATTCTTATCCTAGGAGACGGAAAATAAGATGGAGGAACTTGATGATAGGACCGCGAGGTGAGTCGAGTGTTGATTATGGGATCGAGCCTGAAAAGTTCAACGAGACAGTCAATGAATAAGGAAAAAACACACATCTACTGCCTTGGGGCTGGGATGGACACATATTAAACCAACTGGGAACTGGTCCCATCCACGCATTGTACGAAGACAAAGCAGAACCGGACTCCAGTGGCAGCACGTAAATACCAAACTTCTGGACAAACTTGACATTCAGACTTGCGATTTTAAGGCCCAAATGGTAGCCCCATGAGCCGTCCTACCCCCTTACCCCCGAAAACAGCACCATGTCCTTCCGCACCCTGAAACCCCCCTTCTCCCGAACCACGGGCTCAACCATCCCCCTCGCAATCCTCTCCTCCTCAGAACTCAGAGCCCCCCCGTCTCCCACTGTCCCCAAATAATCAAGAACTGGCTGAACATCAGGCACATAAAAGTCTCCCGGCGCTTGTTCCGCCTGCACCCCCTCAAAGTACTTCCCCAGCAGCTGTGGCGCCGTTTCCACAGTCACCCTCGCCTCCCTCTTGATCACGCTTGCCCGCCCAATGGCCGCGCCGACAGCAAACAACTCCGCCAGATGATCATCCCCATTCAGCGCGATGAAAACGTGCCCCCGGGGACGAAGAACCCTTGCAAACTCGCGAAGGGCAGCATCCGGGTCATCGACGTGGTAGAGCATGTGGTTGGCAACCACGGCGTCGAAGCTCGCGTCGTCAAACGGCAGCGCAGCAGCATCGCATTGCGTGACGACAGCGCCGGGGATGGTGCGGAGCTCGTCGCACATGGCCGGAGAGAAGTCGGTGAGTGTCAAGGAGAGGTTGGCGACGACGGGGTGGTCGGGCTGTTTCCAGAGGAGGCCAGTACCGGCGCCTATCTCGAGGATGCTGCCCTCTTTGGGGAGGCGATCGCGAACCCAAGAGAACCAAGACTGGGACGAGGTGTTCCAGGCGTGGATGGCGAGTCGCTGGGAGAGGTTGGAGCTCGTGGAAGAGTACTGGCTGGCGGCATGCTTAGAAGGATCCATGGCGGACTGTTGTTGATGGGCTTCGGGTTGGAAGAGGAGGGTGTGTAGCCTGGAGACCACCAGGTTGCAAAATGAAATAAAGACAAGATGTATCTTGATATGTACCCAGGTACCTGTGCACCCCTCAAGGTGCTGGGTACGTGCCTCATATATGCGCTCATGGTTGTACTGCAGGCCGTCTTGTGCAGGTGATGTGCTTGCCCTTGCATGAGTGAATATGAGCGAGTTCTCGGAACCAGCGTCGGATGTCGCTTCTGGGACACACTTTCGTCCATCATACCTCAATCTTGAAGCAATAGCATCATGTAAGAGCGGGACCGCCCGTGGGGGGGGCTGCAGGATCGCCCGGCGAGTTTTTTTTCCCATTCGGCTTGACCCTGGAACTTCAAAGTACACAGTACGGACATCATGTCTGTTGGCATCTAGATTCTAGGTCGAGGTAGTATCGTGCGGGTTCCCCTTTTCTACCTGATGGTTCCCCCCTGTTCTGCCTGCCCCCACCTCCAGTACTACAACCGGGCCGCCAGACTTCTCGGGGTCGGATGAGGGGGATGGAGAATCGAGCACAGTGTCAACGGCGTCCTCGGCATAGCTCGACTCGTTGAGACGGGCGTCGATGCGGTCATACTTTTCGAACCGCCACCAAAACAGAACAGCCGTTAGGGCCATGGCCCCGGCCAGACAGGCGTAGAAAACCACCATGTTTGGGTCCTTGGCCACGGGGCTGATGGCCATGCCCAGGACACTCGCGACGCAGGCCGTAAGCTGCGTAAGGGCCTGCACCACCGTCTTGATATCCTTGGGGGACTTGTTGTAGACGTACTCGAACGCCGTGACATATGTTAAGATCTCGCCCACGGCCATGAGGGCGTACACGGGCAGCTGGATCCAGACATTGACCTGGTTTGGGACGGTGCTGCCGAGCGAGGCTTCGCAGGCCAGCGGCTGGTCGAAGCATGGGCCGGTCGAGTAGATTAGGTGCTGGAAGCTAGCTGCGTAGGCCATGGCCGCCGCGCAAAAGGCGAAGCCAAGCGTCATACGGGCGATCGGGGGGAAGTTGATGCCGCGCCTGCCGAGGATTCCGTACACGGCCTGCAGGATGGGCCCAAAGATGATGCATCCGACACCGGAAAAGGCCTGGATCATATCGTTGGGGACGCCCCCGAGATTGACTTGGCCTGCCTGCGAGATGAGGTTGTTGTACAGCTGGCTGAGGCAAAGGTAGAAGACAACGAGGGAGAAGCTGAAGGAGTTGGTCAACAGTTTCTAGGTACCTAGGCAGGCTTGCATTTAGTGGCCAACGTACATGACCCGGCATGCGATCAGACCGCGGCCCAGCTCTTCCACCAGCTGATCGGACCATGGGACTGTGCTCCCATGGTGTGTCTCTTGGTAGGATGACTTTGCATTCTCCAGCTTGAAGCCGTTTCTCGCTGCGCAGGTCAAGGCCCGGACAGCTTGCGGAAGAACGCTTCCCTGGGGCACAACCTTGACTTGTTGGATGTACCGAGTTAGCAAAGACGACGCAGTGCGGGAGACACCATGCACCTACCCAGCTTGCTGGCCCAGATGGCAAAGAGGAGCAAACACAGGCCCAGGGCCGACGCTGCCAAAAGATAGGCCACCCAGAAATCATAGTGCACTTCAAGAAATGTGACGGGGATCGCGGACATGGATGCCACATTCGTGAGCCCAGGAGGTTGTGTGAGCTGTGGACGTGACTTTGAGTGGGAGAAGTGGCACAAGTTACTCACCAGTAGTAGGCATTGTACATCAAGGTGAGCGTCATCGGACCGTCCACGATGACTCTTTTTCCATTCTCACGCTCTTCCAGCTGAGGCTTACGCTGAACATACTGGTCGCCCAGCAAGGCGAAGAAGGTGGCCTTGACGGCGCCGGCTCCCAGCCCTATGAGTATGAGAGAGGCGGCCAAGCCCCCAACTCCGGCCCCTCGGTCGATAGCCGAGGGGATGGACGTCGTGGTCAGAACAACGCATCCAGCGAAATACATGCTGGGGGATTGGAGTCAGCATCAATGCTTCGGAGTGGGGGCTGGTGACTTGCCCGAGTCCCGCCATCAGCGTTTTAAACCTGCCAAACCATAGGTCCGCCGCCAGGGCAAACAGGATCGGGGTGAGGAAGGAAAAGAGAAAGAAGGCATTGTAGATGTTGACAGCGGTCGACTGCCCCAGACCAAGAATACCAGGCAGGGCCCCGGTGCCGCGAGGGTTCTGCATATGGTTCTCTGTTCGGTCGTGTCAGTCACCTGCCCCTCTTGGAAAGCAATGGAAAAAAAAAGGAAGAATGCGTACGCCACGGTGATATGATGCCAAAGTAGGTGAAGCGCTCGGCGGCACCAGCCAGAATCACGGCCCAGGCAGCAAAGGGGACCTTGTCGGCGACGTGAGGGAGGGAATCGACCTCAGCCTGGGTGGCGTCACGGCGGTTGGGAACATGAGAGGGGGCGACGGAGGAGTCGCCGGGGCCGGCAACCGGGCTTGGCGCTCGCGGGGGCCGGTCCTCTCCGGAGAGGCTTGAATTCTCCATCTCGGAGGAAACTTGGGGGAATTGGGAGGGAATTGGAAAGGAAAAAGGCACCGGTTGCCTTGTGCATGTTGGACCCGCACAAGGCCGACTTGCGGCTTGAGGCGGTGGCTGTCCTTTATTCGGAGGATAAACACGGCGCCGTCTTTTGGCTGGGTTGCCAAGGGGGATTGGCGCCTGGCACTGGCCTTGCAGAGTAAGGTGCAGCCGACAGGGCAGTGGGCGTATTTTCTAGGGGAGCTGGGGAACAAATGAGCTCGAGAACAGAAGACACAGAGTCCTTGATCCCGGTGGAACTGCGCCATTTTGCGCTGTCGCAACAGACCGGGCGCCTTGGCAATTGTTGCCGTTGTGGTTGGAGTGGGGGAGGAGTGGGGGAGTGTGGGAAAATGGTTGTAGTTTTTTTTCTTTTCGGTTGCCCTTGCCCGGAAAACGATCACTTGGAGGGGGCTTTAAACGCACATGTCCATTCCACTATAGGCAGGTCGCTCTGGCGTTTACCTACTATGGGGTGCCCGCAGCAACGTCCCCTCCCGCCCCCCGAAAAGAAACATGCTCAATCCAACGCAAAGAGACCCTTTCCGCTCAACCCACGGACGCGCATCAATCGCCCGTCCTCAGTTTCCATCTCGTAAGTCAATTGCCCGGCCACATGCTCAACCCGTCGCAGGAGGTCGCGTCTCGACTCCCTCGACACGACCGACAGGAAGCCAACCCAGCAGAGGGCAGCCGAGCCATGCCCCTCGAGCACATCCCCGCCCTTTTTCCTCGAGTAAAAGTCAACCACGTTCGCCTGGACGTCAGGGTGCCCGTCAAGGTACTCGCCCACGGCGTCGCGGGACCGCATGACGCCCGCCAGCCCCTGGTGCACCATGAGCACCGACAGGTGAAACTGTGGTCCGTCGAGGAACGGCTTCGACAAGGCGCGGATGCGTGCCGCCTCGTCGTCGCCGATGGCCGTGAGCATCCGAAGCGCGTAGTAGTCAACCCCGTATGCCAGCAGGACGGCAGCCGTCTCTAGCCAGCCCGGAGGTCGCGCATTGATCTCGTGCAGGTACACATCGACCGGCTCGCCGTTGGACTCAGTGGCAGCAGCGTCGGGGACCAAGTCGACGATGCCATCCTCCTGGTTTGCGCGGTAGGCGTAGCGCGAGTTGCGTACACGCGCCTCGCAGTGGAACACGCCCGTTTTAAAGCCCTGAGCGACGACGGAGCGTAGGAGCTGCTCGCGGATGCCGACCTGCTCGGAAGCCGGCAGAGCGGAGGGCATCACGTTCTGCGTCTCCTCAAAGTTGGCCCACAGCCCGGCCCCGGCGCGGTCGGCCTCGCTGGGGAAGTCGTCGCTGATGTCGCAAAACAGGACCTCGCCGTCTAGCACGACGAGGTTGGCGTCCACCTCGGGCCCGGCCACATACGGTTCCACCACGACAGCCGTGCTGGGCGTCGGGGAAGACGCATGCCGGTCTGCCGCCCTCTGCACTGCCGCCACCAACTCCGCCTCGCTCTCGACCCGCGAGACGCACTCGCTGCTCCACCCCACAACCGGCTTGACGATTCGAGGGAAATCCAACGACGACCCCTCCAAGAACGACTGCAGATCCCCAGCATGGCGCAGAACGAAGCTCTCCTTCCCGACCCCGGTGTCCGTCGCCCCCACGGCCCCCATCCGCAGCTCTTCCTCGAGCATGCGCGTGCGGCCCTTGTTCGCAGCAATGTCATATGCCTCGGGACTCTCCGTCGGCAGCCCCAGCTCGCGGCTCGCCCGCGCCACGGCCGCCAACCTGACATCACTGATGGTCACTACCCCGTCGATCGGCTCGGGATACGACCCGACGGCCGCGACCACGCGCCCGCTGAGTCCGCTGTCGGGCGTGATGTCCACCTCGACAAAGGCCTCGCGGAGGTGTACGCCAGGGGAGTCAGAGCTCTGCAGCCAGTGTCCCGGCTCGTCGAGTATGACAAGCTTGATCCCGAGTGCTGCGGCAGCCTCCAGCGCTCGGCCGATGCTCTGCAGATCCTCGCGTCCCTGGACCCACGCGATGCGGCGCGGCCGGATGGGATCAGGGAGAAGCCAGGGGAAGGAGAGCCGGTTGCGGAGCTCACGGTCGATGTCGGACGCAGGGGTTCCATGGCAGAGGTGGATGACGCCCACGGCACGACTGACGATGACGCTGAGGTCCGTCCAGGAAAGACCGCCTGCCGGGAAGGGCACCCACTCCACGAAACTGGTGGGTGGGACGAAGGATGCCGTCTGCAGAGCGGGCTCCCAGCACTCGAGGCGTCGCTGCAAAAAGTCCGAACGCGCCACGTAGCCATTGTCGAGAGGCAATATGAGGCAGATGGAGACGGAAGCGGTCTTGGGGGCGGCGGCCTTCCGGATCGAGGTGAGGAACCGGGCTAGACCGCTGCTGCTGGGGAGCGTGACATGGTGGCTCTTTGGGTCGCTTCCTGCCGAGCGGCTTGAGACGAGCACGTCTAGGTGCAGGGCCCAGAAGGCGGTAGCGCCCGGTGTCCGAGGAGGGATGGAGTGATGATGGGCGGTGCAAGCTGTGGGCGTGTTAGGGGCGCGTTTTGCCTGGGGGTGCGACGTCCTTGTCAGGGGGGTGGGGTGAGGGGCGCATGAGTGTAGGGTGATGGTACTGACCGAAGGTCGACGTGCCCTCGCCAACGTCGAGGTGCCGGGCGAGATTCGCTTCCATCGCGTCTCGTGTCAGCAGTAGTAGGAGCTTGTCTGCTGAAAACGGGTTGAGGCGTCCAGAGCATGCAACATACAGCTCTCTGTCCAGGCAATAAATAGCCCGTGTCCAGGGCGACCCTTCTGGGCTTCCATCACATCGGGTGCGGGCCGGCAGCGGGCCACCTCCGCATCCCTGCATCGTCGATGGCAGGATGCACAAGCAGCCAAGATCACGACGGCAGAGGCCGTTTCGGCTGTGGTTGTACCCACCAGCGACCTCTACGGCCAGCCGAGGCGAACTGGCGCAGCGATGGGGTGGGGGAGCACGTTTGCGCTGATATCGTCACTGCAGGGGCCGAGCCGAGTATGGACCCTGTCACGATGGCGGCGACAGTTTCCCTCGCATGCCTACATCAAAATGTCACGGCTTGAAGATGTGCTCGGTGCATTGGCCACACACTGGCACCCTCCCGGCCACGGAGCCTCGTCCGCACGAGCGGCGTCGTCACAACGATACCGCAGCCCCTTCCCCTTTTATTGGTCCCTGTCGCCGAGGTTTGGAATGTCCAATCCGAGATAAACCCAGGGCCATGAGCCTATAGGACTGGTGGCTCCGTGTTGACCACCCCGACTTGCTCGTCTCAAGACACACAGGGCACGCTATCTCATACCAAACTTCAATTGAACGACCTGCTTTTTTGTTCTGTGTCGAAGATGGATTCCAACCCCATGAACGTGTTCAAGGGCCCTACCTCCCTAGCACAATACCTCGATCCTGACCAAAACCCTCTCCTACCACTCGTTGAGATTCCCGATTCGTTGAATCCGCTACGAGCCGATGGCGTCCGCATCTTTGCCAAGATGTTGACGGCGCTGCCGGCGCACAATGTAAAGTCACTACCAGGCATGCAAAGCTCATACCTGTCCTCGTCTCTGCCTTCCATTCCGTTTCCTTTGGCTGGATATATCAAGAACAAGCGGGAAAAGGGGGGCCGGGCTACAGCTTCAACCCATCCTTCATTTTTTAAATGCCCCCGTTTTGACATCCAACAAAATACCGAAACTAACATGCCGCAACCCAGCGCTCCAGATGCTCCGGAGCCAGCCCCAAGCCCAACACCAGACCATAGTCGAAGCCAGTTCTGGCTCGACGGTGCTATCGCTCGGCATCCTCTCCCGAGCGCTCTGGGGCCACGATGACGTCCACGCCTATGTCACCAACAAGAAACATCCCGACTCCCTCCGGCTGTTGAAGTTTTTCGGACTCAAGACGTGAGTATGGTGTCCATGACGATGGCCATGCCATGGAATGCTGAAGCAGAATCCTAGGGTGCTCTACGGAGGGCTGGCTCAACAGGAGCCTTCGGATGACAAAGGTGTCATGGCCCGTCTGAGGAGGCTGGCTGCCTCGGACGGGAGGGTTTGCTATCCTGGACAGTATGACAGTGATGATGTTGGTGAATTCTTGGCCATGCTGCTGGGAGCGCTGCTGACAAAGAACGCATCCATGTAGAATTGGAAGGCCCACGAGCAGTGGACGGGGGCGCAGATATGGAAGCAGCTTCCTGACGTCAGTGTCTTTTGTGCCACGATTGGTACAGGAGGTACGTCTTCTCCCCGCCTAGTCAAGATGAAGCGAGCGAAATTGGGGGCGGAACCAGGAGAAGCAGAGACAGGACTGACAACCATGGATAGGATGCATCACCGGCACTGGAACATATCTGAAAGCCAGGAAACCGTCTGTCAAGACCATCGGGTAAACCCCCAATCCCTACCAGAAATTGCATAGGTACCTGCCTAGGTAGACAGCGCACATTCGCTGACCGCTCGGGCACAGTGTTTGCAACATCCAGGGCGACCCGATCCCAGGCCCTCGCCATCTCTCGGGCTTCCACACATCGCCCTTTCCGTGGCGGGAGACGATCGACATCTTTGAGAACGTGGCAGCCGTCGACGCCTTCCGCATGTCCATGCAACTCTCCCGTCACGGACTCATCTCAGGCCCATCGTCAGGACAGGCGCTATGTGGCCTTGTGTCCCATCTCCGGACGGCCAAGGAACAGGGGCGACTCGCGGAGTATGCGGATGTCGTGACGGGGGAGGTCAACGCCGTGTTTGTGTGCGCTGATCTGCCGTATCAGTATATGGATTTGTATTTTAAAAAGATTCCAAGCGAGGAGTTCCCCCCGACCTTCAACGAGGTACGTCATGTCTACCACGTCATCCTCCCTCGTGTCTGCCAGTAGGTCCGCTGACCCCTCTCTCTCTCTCCAGAGTCTCCTTTCCTGCGACCTCGATCCCTACGACGAGCGCTTCTTCCTCTCCCCTCGCGCCGCTTCCAAGCTCATCGGCGGGCACGCGGTCCCTTGCACCACCCCCGCATCCTGCGCCTGCGACCTCCGCCAGCGACTGCACGCCCCCCCGTCCCCGCCCTCCAGCAGCGCCGAGGGATCGCCCCCTTCAGGCCCGCGGCCGTCGACGGCACTTCCCACGCCGCCCGAGTTTGGCCCCCTCGCAGAAGAACACCCCCAGAACCCCGCAATCCTCATCGACCTCCGCCCGAGGGAATCTTACTTCCGAAGCCACGTCCGCGGGGCGTGGAATGTCCCACTGATGGAACCGTCGACGGACATGTTCGGCGACGCCAAGGCCGTCGAGGAGCGGTGGTGGGAGTTGCGCCGGACCGTGGACGGGCCGCTGTGGCCCAGGCTTGGGGAAGTGCAGGAACGGAGAGTGCTGGTGGTTTGCGGGGACGGGGAGTCCGCGCGCATGGCAGTTGCGATGCTAAGGGCTGGGGGGGTGGAAGCGTTTAGCGTCGAAGGGGGATATGGGGGGTTGTTGTGTGGGAGTTGCAGGGGGGACAGTCATAGGTAAGTGAGGGAGATTTGTGGGGGACGAGGGGGTGGTGGGGGGTTGGAGCTCCCGCTTTACGGGGGGACGTTACATGGGTACCTATAGAATTCAGGAGCCGAGGAACAGATAGTTGCGTTTGTTGTGGGACCGAATAAAGACCGGATGCCTTGACAGCTCGTTCCGATTCGCAAACAACGCCAGCCTCCGGAGGGAGATGGTCTAGATGGGTCTGAGAACGCCATCCATGTGATGGGGATCTTAGGTTTGCGTCCATCGTCGTTTACACATCCGTGGCTTTCTGTACCGAGCGTAATACGTCGTCGCCAACTGGTTGCCGGCAGACATACCCCCCCCTGTCACAGCTTAATGCATTTCCGCCAAGTTGCACTGGAAACTTGCTCAAATGCGAGCAGACTACACCCGCACATTGGGATATCCTCATTGGCAGACAACCTAGCACCCCCTTCCTTCTTTGGCCTCACCTGGGTCTAACGACGCCATGAAGAGGCGTTCGACTTGGGAGTTGTCACAATTTCATGTCCCTGTCTGGTGAGAAGATGGCCCGAGTCTGGCTGACGGTGCAGCCAGATTGTTAAAGACTCTCGCTCGTCCGCCTTGAGAACCGAAATCTCTTCCCGACTTGCAAGTTACAGTCTTCCTAGCTAACTGTCCAAAATCAACACCTCATTTCTTTCCCTCAGACAGACAGCACCCACAAGCTGCCCGCCATGGCCGTCATGGCCGGTCTGCTCGCCACCCTCCTCTTGGCGGGGACGACAGCCGCCGACGGGAGAGGCCTCATCGGCTTTGGAAAGAACATGTACTACCCCCTCTGCGCGGCGTCCTGTCGCGGAGCCCTCGAAGGAGCTCCCCTCGTCTGCACGCCCCACGGCAGTGTCGACAGTGGCTCCCACAGCCACGGAGCCACGCCGCCGGAGTGCTATGCTTCGGACACTGCCTTTATGCAGACGCTTGCCTTTTGCATGTCTAAGCACTGCGACCGCGCCGAGCTCGGCGCCGACGTCCTCGAGACGTACTGGACATTGCACCTAGTGGGCGGCGGCCGCATCAACCTCAATCCTCGACCAAGCAAGGGGTACTACGAGACCCTTGATACCATCAAGGAGGCGCCCACGGTCGAGTACGTCGCCGGCGAAATGCTCAACGTCACGTCGCTCGTGGCCGAGAGCACCTACGAGTCCCAAGCCATCGCCCTCAGCGAGTTTGAGAATGCGGAGACGGGACACTCGAGATACAGGTACGCACTCTCCTTTGCTTCCCTGCTGGCACGGAATGCTCACTCTGTGCTTCCAGCCTCGTGGTGCTTCTGACGGGCTTCCTTATCCCTATCGCCGCATCGGCCCTCCGCTTCCTCCCCTTCCCCGCCAAACTCAGGACCCGGCTCGCGGCCTCGTTCAACCACCCAGCCATGTTTGGTACCCGGCACCGGACCCCCGTTGGCGCCGGCATCGTACCAACTCGCGGCCAGGCCCTCTTCATCGGCTACCTCGTCCTCATCAACATCCTGGTGTGCGTCGTCGACATCCGCCCCGGGCCCCAACCCAACGCCTGGTTCGAAGACGACTGGCACTCCATCATGTGCTACCTGTCGGACCGCGCCGGCGCCCTCTGCTTCGCCAACATCTGCCTCCTCCTCCTCTTCTCCGCCCGCAACAACTTTCTCCTTCTCATCACCGACTGGTCGCACAGCACCTTTCTACTGCTTCATCGCTGGGTCGGCTACATCGCCATCGTCCAAGCCGCCGTGCACTGCGTCATGTGGATCCAGTGGTACCGCCTCCTCGGCACGCACAACGCCGAGGCCGTCAAGCCATACTGGTACTGGGGCATCATCGCCATGCTGGCCCTCGCCCTCCTCTACCCGCTGTCCCTCCTTCCCGTGCGCAAGCGCCTCTATGAGTTTTTCCTCCTCAGCCACATCGCCCTGACGGTCCTCGTCCTCGTCGGCAACTACCAGCACGTCTACCTCCTCTACTCCAACCACTGGGGCTACGAGATCTGGATCTATACGGCCGTCGCCGTCTGGGGCGGCGACCGCGTCCTGCGCGTCTGGCGTGCCCTCCGCAATGGCGTCACCCTCCGCGCCGACATCACCAAGATCGACGACGACTACCTCCGCATCGATATCGAAGGCGTCGTCGCCCCGGGTGCCGCCCACGCCTACCTCTATTTCCCTACCCTCCGCCCCTGGTCCCCCTGGGAGAACCATCCTTTTTCCGTCGCGTCGAGTTTCGCCTCTGGCCACTCCCGCGTCCGCGCCGTGGTCGACGAGGACGTCAAGTCCCCCATCACCACCTCCACCACCCCTGCTCCCCCATCCTCCACGACATCCTCCGACATCACCGACATGCCCCGGCCCCGCCTCACATTCATCATCCGCGTCCAGAAAGGCATCACCGCCGCCCTCGCCACCCGCGCCGGCACTTCTGTCCCCGTCCTCGTCGAGTCGGGCTACCACAGCCCGCCCCAAACCTCGCGCCTAGCGCACTGCACGACCCTCGTGTGCATCGCCGGCGGCGTCGGCATCACCACCATGCTCCCCTTGCTTCGGACGCACCCCGGGGCGCGGGCGCGATTGTACTGGGGAATGCGGAACGCGAGCCTGCGGGACGCGCTGGCGGAGGATATGGTCGGGTTAGATGTGGCGCAGTGCGAGGTTGGGAAGAGGTTGGATGTCAAGGGGATCTTGGAGGAGGAGCTGTTAAGGGGGGACGAAAAGGGTGAGGTGGGGGTTGTGGTGAGCGGGCCGGGGGGGATGGCGGACGAGGTGAGGGATGCACTGTGTAAGATCGGGGCATCGGGGAGGGCGGCGAGGGGGGTGGTGTTTCTGGATGAGGCGTTTAGTTGGTAATGTAGTGGAGGGGGGATTGAATCCGGGATGGTGGTTTTGGGTGTGGATACCAAAAGAAGGCTGGCTGAGGTAGAGCGATGAATGTGAGAACTTAATTACCAAATATTCCGCTACATAAGAGTTTGCGAAAGCTTTTCGATTTTTCGATATCGCGTGTCCGGCGGTTTGAACAGCCAGGGGACTTTGTCCCCCTGAGCCTGCGCGTCGTCGCCGACAAATACCAAGCTGTTGGATTCCTTGATGTCTTGATGGATCCTGTTGTAAACTTTGTCTCATCTGTGTCATTGCCCCGTCAGGTGGAATCGCGGGATGTCTGCTTCGTCTCTCTGCTCCGAGGTAAGTCCGTGAATCATAGCAAAGAAGGAAGAGTCGATTTTGTCCAGGAATCGGACAACTACGTTCTCCTTCCCAGTGAAATGAGTTAGTTGTCCAGTTTGAAGTCCATCTGCAGCTATTGTCCCAGTTCAGCTGTCGTTGGGGATTACCCAATCTTATCACCTTCTTAAACACGACAGTTTTCCGAGGTGCGTTGTTGCCGTATGTTGATCCTCCTTCGACGCAAGAACGGTGGAGTTGCACCTCCGAGACTGTGCTTTCATTGTTCTTGCGAGAAATATAGCTGATCTTCCGGGGTTTGATGGGGATGCGCTGCCACGGCACCTTCTCGTAGTTTATTATGGATCCCAAGGTTAAGGGAGCAAGCAACCACTGATATCGTGGAAAGTCAACCATCGTCAGCTTTCTCTGAACGTCCTCCAGCCAGCAGGATAAGTGACGGCTCAGTGGGATCTTTCACTAGTGGATTCCGGTAGGGTAGACTCCAAGCTGTTATATAGACAAACGGCCCAGAATCCCTCATACTCATCATTAAAGATTCCAGGGTCATGATCATTTATATATCGTATGCCTACCTACGTAAGCCCTCGATACTCTCGGAGATGTAAGTGGGCCTTATTGGGCATATTGAAACCTTCAAACCCAATACCAAACGCCACGCTATGCCCAAACCAAGCCAAAAGATATTCAACAACCCTCCCCGAACGGCGTCACGGACCCCCGAAACGGCATCTGTCTCGCCCTGACCCTCTCCTCGTCCACCTTCCATACCCCCTTGGTCCTGTCCTCCCCCAGCTTCATCCCCACCCCCTCCGCCAGATTATGAAACCTCGCATGCTCCTCCCCCACGGGCGTCGACCGAAACAACAACGGCTCCCACTTCCTTCCTTCCTCCTTCTCCACCACACGCATCGCCCTCTGCGCCTGCTCAATCCTCGTCTTCTCGGCCAGCACCGCCCTCATATCCCC
Source organism: Schizothecium vesticola (assembly GCA_030549215.1). NCBI lineage: Eukaryota > Fungi > Ascomycota > Sordariomycetes > Sordariales > Schizotheciaceae > Schizothecium > Schizothecium vesticola. The sequence continues at coordinate 594 of JAUKUD010000007.1, read as the reverse complement.
CGCCTCCATGCCCGCCAGCACGCCCGCCCATGCCCGCCGTGACTCCCACTCGTCCTGTTCCGCCACCGGCGCCACCTCCATGGCCGCCGGGGCATTCTCTAGCGCTTCCACTTCGTACTTCTCCATCACGTCCCCAGTGCGCGCGTCCTTGACCGTCCACCCCTCGCTCCACACCCCAGAGACCTCGTACAGCGGAGTCCTTTTCTTTACGTCCGCCTTGGCGTAGATGCGCGCCGTAAACGAGTTGCGCTTCCCGCGCAGCATGCCCTCGCCGGAAAAGTGCATCTCGGTGACGAACCCGGCTGACGAGACGATGGAGTAGGTCCCGGTGATCTCGGGGTACATACACCCGCCTAGGAACCCGCGGACCTTGACGTCGGGGAGCGGGACCAGATGGTCCTCCTCGAAACGGTCGATGTGCAGCATGGCGTGGCCAACCTGGCGGATGTTGACGGCGCCGTTGAACGTCATTTCAACGCGGGCGTAGCCGTCGGCGCGGATGCCGTGGGCGGCGTCGGAGATGTGCATGGCGGTGACCGGGGGGTGGTGTGAGACCTGCTCGGCGACGAGGGACGTGGTGGCCTTGGCTTCTTC